>OY540839.1:7500-4807500 GCA_961205895.1 Mythimna pallens
TTTTAAAAAATCTTTTTTGCGGTATTTTGTCGCGTTACAACATCGTGCGATGCACCAAAACTTGCGGAATAGTGCAGTGCAAACGTGTGTGAAAAAATTTTGTGTCGGAAAACTCGCTGTGAAAAACAATCACGAGAAAACTAGTAAAGTTGTGTTTTCTAAAAACTTTACATCATCACAACTCTGAAATTACATCGAGAACCTACCTGTTTTTGGACAGCGGATTGTGGCGGACACTTAGACGATTCATCTGACACCACGTGAGTTGAAATCCGCTCACGCATTACCGAGAAAACAAAGGAAAAGTGAAAATCTAACCTCAAATTTTGACCACGAGTTCATCGATCCCAACGTTTGACAGAGCTGTTTTTTTTACCACTTAAGAAGAATCATTTGACAAGCTCAATGGCGTTTGCAACGAAATTTTTGCTCCCTTGAGACCGAAGATATTCAATTATAAACATCTGAACTTTGAGTCAATATCCTGAAAATTCTTCAGGCAGGACCCCTCATTTTTCCAGTGGATCCTGCTGCGCGCTCATTTGATGAAGACATCTGGCATAAGATAAGAATTTTAACACCTCAATTTTTGGAGAAAACTCGTATTTTATCGTTTTTTCAGTTTTCCCAAATTTTTTATGCATGAAATTCACTAAGTTAATAATTTTCTTTCTTCAGTATTTAACTTAGCAATTAACACTATTATAACAGTTTTTTCCAAATTTTTACATAGCACCGTTATTGAGATATTTAATTTTTAGTCTTTTCCGCATTTAATTCAATAATAAATAGAAATAAATAAAATTTAAGTACAGCATTGTGTTCAGAGCTTGTATTCGGCTTAGGTTGAGCCCAAGGACGCGCCCAATAGCTTTGGAATTGACGGAGTTTGATTTTTTGGCCATTTTGGTTTTTTAGGTTCAAGATTTCAACGCGTTATATCTTTGGAACTATTGGGCCGATGACACTCGATTTTTCACTGTAACCCAGGGCATTGTATGGACTTTGACCATAGTTAAGTTTCAGGAGTTTTTGACCTGAAAAATTTTTCGTCGCTGAAACGGTTTTCAGGATATACCTGAAGTGACGCCGAGCTGTACATCCAAAACCCGAACTTTCTCCGACGAAGAGTTCCAGAGTTACGGGATTTTAAACTTGATTTTTGACAGTTCGGCGGCCATCTTGTGTAATTTCAGACCGCAATAACTCCATAGCCAGGAGTCGTAGAGGGTTGCGGGTTTTGGATTTAGACACAGGGGCTTCTGGTCTTCTTTATCCTGCATTTTCAGGCAGTTTAGAGCCAAAAATTTTCAGGGTCCTGAAAGTGGTTTCAGCAGACAGGCGAATTCGCGCCGGGGTAGGAGAGCCCAAACTCGCTTATTCTGCGGCCATCTGGAACGGAGATATTACCTGCCAAAGATTGACTTTGACAGTAGTGCCGCCATCTTATTATATTTCAAACAACTACATCTCCGCAACGGAGGGTCGTAGAGGGGCGGGGTTTTCTCTGTAAGCATCGGCTTACACTTACCTTGCGAGTGGGCTAGTTTTCAGGCGCTTTCAGGGAGGAAAATTATTTCAGCCTGAAAATCATACCGTTACATAGATCTTGTCGAGCGCAGTAAGATAAGCCTAAGCACGGGGGGTTTTGGTCTCTTGGTTCCGGAGAAAACAGCTTTAACCACATTTTGGCTGACATCTCAGATAAAAACCCGAAATTTAAAACTTGGATTGCTCCGGAACCCTTGGGGCTGGTTACCTCGTGTTTGGGTTTGTTCGAACGGGCTTTGCGGACTCTGTCCAGTGATTGCACTGGATCGACTCTACATAGAGTCTTTTAGGAAAAGTCAACAAAAACCGGGCCTTGATAGTAAAATTGACTCTTTGACATATACAGAGCCCCTGACAGCTACCCACAAGCAATCTACTTATGATAGAGCTCAATTAGACAATTTTACAAAATCTTGTTTGTAAAAATTATTTTAGTTATAGATACTTGTGCGGTTCGATCTTGCATTTTTGTGCGTACAATCTTCTTTCTTCTTATTTTATACACTTTTTATTTACCTTATTGTCCCTATTGACATATTTTATTAACTGACGCATACTCTCCAATATGTTCGGCCACAGAACACCGTTAAAAGCGGCTGGAGGCAAAAAGTCACCGCCTAAACCTGGAGCATTTGTTTCTTCAAATGTTAGACGCAGCATTGAGAATTGGGAAGCCCCAAACAGCAACCCTGATCTCGCTACAGCTGAGCAGACGTTGCAGGCCGGCCCTGCAAAAATAAAAACAAAACTTGCATTTACGCAAGAGAGTGTGGCCGTGACACAGACAAGAAAGTCTGTCGACACGCTCTCACCGCCGAGCATTAAATACTCGGACCGAACGGCGGAAGCAAAGGCCTGCCTCGTCAAGGCAAAGCTTCACCTAAACAGCTCCAGGAATACAAAAACGGAGATTAAGAATGGTGTCTCTGAAGCCATTGAACGTCTTTATCAATTGGTAAAGGAAGTCGAATCGGAGCTAAAACTAGCTAAACGAAATGTGACCAGGGAGGCCCATGCACCTACAGAGCCTCAACCGATTGCCAGAACTTCTCCCGAAAAATTTGATACCACCAAAATTTTGCAAAAAATGGAACTCCAGACAAACCTCCTTGTGGAAAACAACAAAAAGGTGGAGGAGCTGAAGGACGCAATGGAACACCAAAGGAAATTCCTTGAGCAAGGAATTACCTACGCGAGTGTGGCCTCAGCCCAGGGAGCAAAGGCAATACCGAAGCGTTACACCTTGCACTCGGTTGTGGTCTCATCTAAGGACGAAACGGAAACGGGTGATGAAGTACTTGATAGGGTCAGGAAAGCAGTAAACGCAAGGGACGGGTGGATTAAAGTCGAAAAAGTGAGAAAGGGCAAGGATAGGAAAGTGATAATAGGTTTACAAACCGAAGAAGAAAGGGCTAAATTAAAAGACCGACTTCAAAAAGAGGGCGTTGACCTCACTGTCGAGGAAGTCAAAAATAGGGACCCGCTTCTGATCCTGAGGAACGTCTTGGTAGTCAATACTAACGAAGACGTTCTTAAAGCGCTACGAAACCAGAACCAGGGTGTTTTTGACGGCCTCGACACTGAGGAAAACAGAGTGGAGGTAAGATACCGAAGAAGGACAAAGAACCCTCATATAGGCCACATTATTATCAGCGTCTCGCCCGCCATCTGGCGACGAGCGGTAGACATTGGGATCGTTCACATTGATCTCCAGCGCATCAGGGTCGAGGATCAGACCCCGTTGGTTCAATGCACCCGCTGCTTAGGCTTTGGACACGGTAAGCGGTTCTGCAAAGAGCCTGCAGATCTGTGTGGTCACTGCGGTGGTCCCCACATGAGATCGGAGTGTTCGGACTGGCTTTCAGGCTCACCACCCGTTTGCCGAAATTGTGCGAAAGCAAAAGTCGAGCATGGTACACAACACAATGCATTTAGCCATGACTGTCCACTGCGTAAAAAATGGGATGACATAGCCAGATCAACCGTTGCTTACTGCTGAGGGCACCTCAAAGGCAAATACTCCCTACGGAGCAATACAGGCGAACCTCCAACGCAAGAAGCTAGCAACCAATGAGCTTCTCACAGAAGCCACGGAACGCGGGATAGCCCTAGCGCTTCTTCAGGAACCGTATGTGGGTGGAGCCAAAGTAATGAGTAGTCACAGGGGCGTTAGGATCTTCCAAAACACTGGAACAGGAGATGGGACTGTTAAGGCAGCAATAGCTGTCTTTAACAGTGACTTCATAGTCAAGCAGTACCCAAAACTCACCACAAACAACATCGTTGTGGTGGGGATCCGGACCAGTGCTTGGGAGATCACGCTTGTCTCTTTTTACTTTGAGCCAGACCAGCCAATTGACCACTATTTGGAACATCTTAAACAAATAGAGCGCGTAGTCAGCTCAAAAAAACTGATCGTTGGAGGCGACGCTAACGCCAAAAGTATGTGGTGGGGCAGTCCAACGGATGACCTTAGGGGGGAAGAAGTGGCAGGAACTCTCGGTGAGCTAAACCTGAACATACTCAACAGAGGGGAAATTCCGACCTTCGACACCATCCGAGGAGGAAAGCGGTACAGTAGTTACGTAGACATCACCGCGTGTTCTAACGATATCTTGGATACGATTGATGACTGGAGGGTTGACGAGGGACTCACGAGCTCGGATCACAACGGCATCACGTTCAATATCTTTTTACAAAAATCTAAAGGCATCAAAATTAAGCGAACTACTCGTAAATACAACACCAAAAAAGCAAATTGGCTCAATTTTCATGAGAAATTTGGCCAGTTGAAAAAAGATTTTAAATTCACTATAACCGAAATAGAAGAAATTAATAGCATAGAGCAAATAGACATAGCAACAGAAAACCTCACTAAAGCAATAGATGAAGCATGTAAGCAAACTATACCAATTAAAAAAGATAAAGAACAACTTACCTTGCCGTGGTGGTCCGAGAGACTCGTCGAGATGAAGAAAACCGTCGTCACCATGAAGCGTAGGATCCGCTGTGCCGCCCCAATTCGGAGGTCGAAGGTTATAGAAGAGTACCTGAAAAAGAAAGAAGAGTATGAGTTAGAAGCCGCCAAAGCTCAAACCGAGAGTTGGAAGGAATTCTGTGGGAGACAGGATAGGGAGGGGGTCTGGGAGGGAATATATAGGGTGATAGGGAGGACACAACGTAGAGAGGAAGACTTGCCTTTGGAAAGGAATGGTGATGTGCTGGATGCGAAAGGTTCCGTGAAATTGCTAGCGGAAACATTTTATCCGGAAGACCTTACAGAATGCGATAACGCACATCACCGATCCATTCGAATAAAGGCCGAAACCGTAAATTCTGGCGAGCAAAATGACCCTTGCGACCCACCTTTTACGATGGCAGAGTTAAAAAATTCAATGGAATCCTTTAATCCAAAGAAGGCACCGGGATCAGACGGCTTTACCGCAGACATTTGTTGTCACGCCGTGAATAATGACCCAGAACTAATTCTACGGTTCCTCAACAAGTGCCTGGAATGCCATTGCTTCCCCACAGCCTGGAAGGAGGCAACAGTCGTGATACTCAGGAAGCCTGGAAAGGACAACTACTCCAGCCCCAAATCATATAGGCCGATTGGGCTGTTGCCTATAATGGGGAAAATCCTTGAAAAGATGCTGGTGGCCCGCCTAAAGTTTCACCTTCTGCCAAACATGAGTACCCGTCAGTACGGATTCATGCCACAGAAAAGCACGCAAGATGCCCTCTATGATCTTATGCAGCATGTCCATAAGAAACTCGACCAAAAACGGATTGTGACGCTAATATCTTTGGACATAGAGGGGGCATTTGATAGCGCGTGGTGGCCTGCAGTAAGAATTCGACTGGCGGAAGAAAAGTGTCCAATTAATCTTAGGCGGGTCATAGACAGTTATCTTAGAGACCGTAAAGTCTCGATCAGGTACGGGGGAGAGGTATATGGCAAGGGAACCAATAAGGGCTGTGTCCAGGGCTCGATTGGGGGCCCAATCTTTTGGAACCTGGTTCTAGACCCTCTCCTTAAAGCATTAGAGGAAAGGGGAATATACATCCAAGCTTTTGCGGATGATGTCGTTTTGGTGTTTGACGGGGAGACCGCACATGAGGTGGAAACATGTGCCAGTGCCGCTCTCGACCATGTTCTGGCGTGGGGTGTCGAAAATAAACTTAAATTCGCTCCGCATAAAACGACCGCTATGGTAATAACCAGAAAACTGAGATACGACACACCACGCCTGAGTATGGGGGGGATCGGAATTGACATTTCGAATGAAATGAGGCTTCTGGGTGTAACGATAGACGAAAAATTGACCTTCAATAAACATGTCTCGCTTGTTTGTAAGAAGGCAATTGCAATCTACAAGCAGTTGTGTAGGGCTGCTAAGGTCAGTTGGGGGTTGCACCCAGAGGTCATACGAATGATGTATGTTGCGGTTGTAGAGCCCATCATACTTTACGCTGCAAGCGTCTGGGCTCCGGCGGCCGGAAAGTTGGGCATCAAGAAACAACTCGGGACCGTTCAGCGTGGTATTGCCCAAAAGATTTGCAAGGCATATCGCACGGTCTCACTGAACTCAGCACTTGTGCTGTCTGGGTTACTCCCCCTCGACATCAGAGTTCGTGAGGCGGCATCATTGTATGAAGCCAAGAGGGGAGTGCCCCAGACATCACTGGGGGACAGGGAGGTCGAGCGAATGACCGCTGCAATTGAGGGTCCCCATCCAGCAGCATATGACATCCTGGAGTTCGACAGCTTGGTGAATCAGGAGCAGCTGGATAGGTGCAGCTTTGACATCCGCATTTTCACTGACGGAAGCAAAATCGACGGAGGGGTCGGCGCTTCATTGTCCATATGGCGCGGTGAGGCTGAGACCAGGGCCCGCAAACTTGCTCTATCCAATCACTGCACGGTTTACCAGGCTGAACTCCTAGCAATAGCAAGGGCAACTGGGGAAATAATCAATCTAAAGGCATCTTCTTTTGGAATTTTCAGCGACTCAATGTCGGCTCTACAAACTATAATAAATCCCGGTTCACGCCATCCTCTTGCTGTAGAAGCTAGGGATAACATAAAATCAGCATCCCGCCAGAACAAGGTGGTAACCTTGTTCTGGATAAAAGCTCACGTGGGGCTACTGGGGAACGAAAGAGCCGATCAGCTAGCAAAGGAGGCCGCTGAAAACTCCAAAAGAAAGCCAGATTACGACCAGTGTCCGATTTCATTCGTCAAGCGGAGCATACGTACAGCGACGCTTGATGAATGGAATCGTCGATACGGAAATGGTGACACAGCATCTGTCACAAAATTATTCTTCCCGGATGTGCGGACGGCTTATGGGGTAATCCGAAAGATGGGAACTAGCGCTATAACCACACAAATTATGACGGGACACGGTGGATTCTCCGAGTACTTGAACCGTTTCAAGCTCAAGGAGAGTCCATCGTGTATTTGCGACCCAGACACTAGTGAAACGGTCCCGCACATATTATGTGACTGCCCTCAATTCGACAGGCACCGCTTCAACACCGAGCATGCGCTAAGTACAAAAATAACACGGAACAATCTGAAAAATATTATAAAAGGTAAAAATAGAGAAACATTCCTAGATTACAGCAAATATGTCGCACATAAAGTAATTGCAAGAAACAAAACCGCATAAGTAAATATGCTATCATAATATAGTATTGTATATTAAGTTTAGCATAGCCATAAAAGTTTTAAATAGTAAACGTGAGATAGGAATAAATAATTATGAATATGTAAATTAGAATAAGTTTAGAATAATTATGACTATATTAAGCTCGTCCATTTTGTAAAAGTAGAATAATGCTCGCTATAAGAACAGTTAGGATTTAAGTCTAGAATAAGTAAATAAACATTGTCTTCCCGTTTCCCTTCTGACAAGAAAATAAAAATTTGAAATATGTAAACAATAGAATACTGTAATAAGAAACTGTTGAATGTAGAGAAAGGAAAAGTGTAAAATGTTAAAATAAAAAACTGTCTCCCGTTTCCTTAATCAAACCCTTATACCCAATAAATATAAATAAAGAATAGTTATAAATAATTGAACAGAATAGAGGAAATAGCAGTAGTTGGGAATCCCACCCATAAAAGAACAAGAGATGATGAATGCAAGAAAGATAAAGTATGAGGAATGAAAGTACGAGAGGCATACATGTGAGAACTGGAATGAATGTAAATTTAACTAGCTAGCATAGGCTCCGATACATGTCGGAGGTAGAAGTATTTAAAAAAAAAAAAAAAAAAAAAAAAAAAAAAAAAAACCTAACCTAACCTAACCTAACCTAACCTAACCTAACCTAACCTAACCTAACCTAACCTAACCTAACCTAACCTAACCTAACCTAACCTAACCTAACCCAGTCTGAGTCCAACCGCGCTCGAGACCGCATCGTTTTTATATCGTTCCGCACAGAAAAATTCTAAAAAGTGGTTAAAAGTTGTCCGATATAAGTGAAACTGGTGTCAAATTACGCGGATAAAGTCGTGTCATGCTATTAAGTAAAAGTGGAATTATCGGAGTGCACTGGAAAAGCTGGAAAAGGGAAAAACCGTGTATAGGTTATGTTTCCCTGAGTGAAAAAACACAAAAACAAAATTTCTACAAAAACTAAAGCGGTGACCCCACAATTTTATTTCACCATCGTATGCGGACTCAGAAGACCTACAAATCGAGGCCTCTTTTGGATTTTTCCAGTGGAAAATTCAAGAAAAAACTGCCTAAAACTGCAAAACACATGTGCACGAGGTAGCAGAAGGAGTCGTCGCAGGAACTTCGTTTCTTCGCAGCTGCCTACCCTGAAAACAGAGAAGTCTTCCGGTACCTTCAAAATAATTTTAAGTTAATTACTTCTTTAGTTATAAGCATTAGAATATTCAAATTTAGACCTGGAATATCTCGGTAACTACAGTGAGAACCTAAAAATTTTGAGAAAGAATCTGCTGCGCGCTAAAATTTCTAGTTCGTAGCCATTTATATTTTAATTTTATTATAACGGGATCCTGAGATATTTCAATTTTAGTTAAAAAATAATTTTTTATTTAAAAAACCTGTCAAAAATTTAAAAATTATAAAAAATTTCTATTTGTTTTTATAGTCCTTAATTTTACACAATTTTAACATATTTTACTTGAATTTTATGTCAGCTCGTTTGGGAGATATGGAATTTTGAAGATTTTTGGTAAGATTATTGAGAAATAACTACTTTTTTCAAATTTTTTCATTTTGGACGGGTCCAACTGGCTACGGACACCTCAATTCCCCAAAATTTCACGCTCCTAAGTTAAATAATAGCTAACTTGCGCGAAAAACCACGACTTCGGCCATTTTGGTTTTTGGTTTGTAAACTTTGGAGCTCCATAACTTCCGAACCAAACGACGTAGAAGCACCGGACTGCCACTTTTGGTATTGAAATACGTTTTGAAAGAGTATCAGTAGGTTTTCAGGCGTTTTCAGGACCTGAAATTTTTTATTCCTGAAACGGCTATCGCGGGATTAACGGGGTAAAGCCACGTGCTGTAGCCAAAACCGCATCTCTCTGCGACAAACGGCCACGGGGCTGTGACCAAACAAAGTTGGCGTTTGACAGCTAGGCGGCCATCTTTGAAAACTTTAACCTGACGTAGCTCAGGCCCTGGTGGTCGTGGAAGGCCGCGATTTTCGAAAAGGGGTTTGGGGAGTCATTCTCTATCCGATAAGGCATTTTTCGGGTTCTTAGGAGCTGAAAATTTTCAGGATCCTGAAAACCACCCTGCCTTGTAGGGCAGGTCGAGCCAGGTCGGGCAAGCCCAAACACGGGAGTTCTGCGACTTCTGGAAGGAGAGTTGTGCCGGGTCGAAGATTGATTTTGACAGTTCTTGAACTGTCAAACCAAACTTCAGACGCTGGTGGCATCCGAACCGGAGGTCGTAGAGCGCTCTGGTTTTCTCTGGGGACAAAGCCAGCACTTCTTCTGTCCTGCTGGTAGCCTTTCAGGAGTTTTCAGGAGCTGAAACATTTTTCAGTCTAAACCCTCACCAAGTTATAGAGCTCGTCGAGCCCAGTCAGGGGACCCCAAGCACGGCAGTTTTTGGACGGGTGGTCTCGGAGAAAACCGCCTGTAACTGGATCCTGGTCGCCATCTTGAATAGGCGACCAGAATTTTGGACTGCTGTTTCAACGGAACCCCTAGGGCTGGGACAGTCGTGTTTGGGTTCAAACGAAAGGGCTCGGGGAGATCTACCATTGCAATCACTTAGATTGGCTCTAGGTAGAGTCGGAAAATTTTTGACTTTTGATTTTTTGCTAGAATTGGCTCCTGAAGGCTCACAAGCCCTGGCTCAAGCCTCCTTACCTTTGTAAAGGTAAAATTACTTGGTAGAGTTAGACTCTACCTTCATTTTTAGCATACACCTAAGATTTATTTGTTTATTAAGTTTTATTTCATACTTGACCCAGGCCCCCCTTTACAGGGTCTGGCAAACATATTACAAAGGGACAACTTTCCCCGATCTACTCACAACAACCACACACCGCACTCATACACACTCACACAATTAACATGTACCGCACACCCACAACCTCTGGCGCTGCTAAAAAGCCCACCACCCCAAGCCCTGCCACCACAACCACAACAACGCAAGACGCTGCTAGGACTTTTATCAAAAGGCCAGAAGCCAAAAGAAGATCACTCGATAATATGGACTTTTACAAAAAGCAGCAACAAAACTACGCTGCATTACCGAGTGATCAGCTCCTCCAGGAGATAATGAAGACCTTCGAGGATATACCTTCGAAAGTGCATGAGTACCCTCAGATGAGGAGAGACATAAAACATTTTCTGGAGGTGCAGTCAGACAAGGGCATACGAGCAATTTTCGAGCTCAGTAGGCGTATCCAAAGTCTCGAATCAGAGGCCCCAAAAACAATGACACCTACAAAAACCTCGTCGTCCGATAGGCAAGATGTCATCCTCAACAAACTGGGAGAAGTGGAAACGACACTGACCGAGCGACTAAACGAGATGGAGCGAAGCCTGAAAACGGACATTGTAGGACTCCATGATGGTAACGACAGCCGAGGCTGCGACATGATCGACAAGATCATCGACAGGATCGACGAGACCAGAACTGCCATAGACCAAACGACCGAGGAGGTTGAGAGTCGAACTCACGCTCTCTTTAAAGATCTGGTCGGTGGTATTGCGGATGATGTCGTCGCAGCCAAACAGGAACTCATGGAAGTCGCAAAAGGACTGGCATGCGGAATAAACCTAGCCCCAGTCCCTAAATCATACGCCAGTGTCGCAGCAGCCAAACCCGTCCACCGCCCTGCACTTCACTCCATGGCGGTCACCCTTGAGGGTAGTCTGGAGACTGCTGACGAGGTGCTCGCCAGGGTAAAAAAGGCGGTCGATGCCAGAGGCACTGGCCTCAAAATTAACAAAGTTCGTAAGGCCAAGAACCAAACAATTATATTGGGTTGCGACACTGAAGAGGAAATGAAGAAAGTCCAGGAAATAATAGAGAGTCGCGGAGACGGACTGATAGTAGCGCCAATGAAAAACAAAAACCCTCTTGTTGCTCTGAAAGATGTGTTTGTGGATAGCGAAGACGATGACATAATTAAGGCGCTCTACGCTCAGAACAGGGACATTTTCGTGGGCCTACCTGAAGAAGACATAGAAATGGTGATAAAATTTAAGAAACGCACAAGAAATCCCAAGACAGCGCACATCATCCTACAGGTGAGGCCTAACGTATGGCAAAGGATGACGGAGGCTGGAGCCCTATATCTGGACCTTCAAAGGGTCAGAGTCGAGGACCAGTCTCCGCTCATCCAATGCACGAAGTGCCTCGCGTTCGGACATGGTCGGAAATTTTGCACCGAGAGTGTGGACAGATGTAGCCACTGTGGAGGACCGCACCTGCGCGAGAAATGCACAGACTTTACCGCAGGAAATGAACCACAGTGCTGCAACTGTTCACACTCTGGGTTGCGGAAAACCGATCACAATGCGTTTAGTAATGACTGCCCGGTTCGGAAAAAGTGGGACTACTTGGCTCGTGCAAACACGGCCTATGCCTAATCCACAGACAGGAAATTACATAACACGTACCCACAACCACAAAGTCACACAGAAACTCAAACACGACACACACAAACATGAAATACATGACAACACGAACACAAACTGATATACAGAATGTATATTGTATATACACGATTATATCAGCACAGGAACACTTACATGAAACACAAACAGCAACTCAAAACAAATGAAAAATCGAAGTATGAAATGAAAACTGGCCAAAAGAAATAGTCAATAAATATGTATAAACTTAGTATATATATGTTATTGCCTAGGCAAAAGCGTGTATAAAAATATAGAAGGAAAGTACAAAATCAGACATAACATGACAGAATACTGACCAATCCTGCTAAATGCTCAATTGTTAGGACTTTGCAAAATTGTAAACAGCAAACATATTAATTAAATAAATAAAAGTACTTACTGTTGTACAAATAAGAGATATAAAAATAGAACTAAGATGACAAGTTAAAGTATATACTGATGTAATATTTATAATATTTATAGAGGTAAGAATAGAACTAAGAAATAAGAAATGTAAGAATGTTAGAAATATAATGATAAGTACAATAGTTAAAAGAACCCATGTAAGTTAGTAATTATGTAAACCTAAGTTTTGTAAACTAAAATAAGAACTAAAACGTAGAATCAGTAAGGTTAGCCACTACATATGTCAGATATAAATACAATTGAAGACAAAACAGAAATTAAAATAAATGTATAAGAAACTTTATTTACCCGAATAAATATATACAAGCATAGAGTAGCGGGAGTCCCACCCGGCAAAGAATGAATGTGGATGGATACAAGAAAGAATAAGTATGCGGCTTGAAAGTGCGAGAGGAATACATGCGAGAACTTGAATGTATGAGTCATATAGACAAATAAGGACCCGGTGATCTCACGATCGGGGAAAAGCACAAAAAAAAAAAAAAAAAAAAAAAAAAAAAAAAAAAAAACCTAACCTAACCTAACCTAACCTAACCTAACCTAACCGGAGTCCGCGGTCACCCCCCGCGACGATAACACGTGCCAAAGGCTGTTCCGCGCCAAAATTTTTTAGAAAAATCAGTAATAGTGGTATTTTTCAACCGATTTTCATCGTGTTTACCATCAAATTGCGTGAAAAAATGCAGACTATTCGTTTGTGGAATGAGTGAAATCGTGAGTGCCTTGGAAAAAGTGGAAATTGCATAAAAGTGAGAAATTTGAAAAATTTTAATATTCAAAGTGAAACGCTGCGAAAAGTAGAGCGGCGACACCATCATTTTTTGACGTCAAACGACGCGTCTTATTGACGCTCATCTCTTGGACCTGCTTTTCGATTTTTCTGGGCCACGCGCTCGGAAAAAATTAAGAAAAACCTCATCCCTCGTGGCCACGTGCAACCAGTTCTGGTTGGGTGCGGCGGACATCATCGAGTGGCTTCGAGACGGACGTCGTACACGTCATTGTGACGTTTCAAGAATCGAAAAAGGTGAGGTGGTTGCGTAGATATTAAATTTTAAAGAATTTTATAATTTTCAAAAAATCATAATTAATTATTAGTCGCGATAACCCCCCTTTTTTATTTTGCCATTTGAAGGACCTTTATTTATAGTATCGTTTTGCAAAATTTCAGCTTTTTATCATTTATAATTTTGGAGTTAGAATTTTTTGAAAATTAAGGGTTGACAACAGGGTTATTAACTAAGGGTGATATATTTACGCAACCACTCCTTAAAAATAGCTGTTACTTATATATATCATAATTTGTTATATTCATAGGTATTTTGATTGTCATTTTGATATAAGCACAGATTTAGTGTAAATTAAGGGGTTTTTTGATCGCAATAAATCGAGGGTAAGTTTTTTAGGGTTGAATTTTCAAGAATTGGACTGGGCTCTTCAAGCCCAATCCAAAGAGCCCAAACTCAAGTAGTTTTGGTCAACCAGGGCCAAATATATGCAAGCGGCCGCCATTTTGCCCGCCATCTTGAAAAACTTATACTCGACATAACTCTGGACTCGGTGATCGTAGAAAGTTGCCGTTTTGACAGTTGTGATTTAGAAGACAATATACGTCCTGTTCACGTGATTTTCAGTGTTTTGGTGCTGGATGTTTTCGGGACCCTGAAAGCCATTTGGCGCGCTGAAGGGGGTGGTGACAAGGCAAATAAGTCCAAACACGGTCGTTTTGCGGCCATTGGAAAGGAAGTTAGCTTGGGTTTAAAACTGACTTTGACAGTTCTCGAACTGTCAGACGATACTTTGAACCCGGATAACTCTTGAACTGGGGGTCGTGGAACGTTCGGGTTTTCTTTGGGGACTTTGCCTTAATCTTCACCTCCTAGTTAGCATCTTTCAGGAGTTTCTGGGATCTGAAAATTTTCAGCCTGAAAACTGTACAGGACGATAGATAAAGCTGGGCCCAGTCCGGGGAGCCCAGGCACGGTGGTGTTTGGACTAAGGGTCTCGGAGAAAATTGCAGGTGACCGACTTTCGGGCGCCATCTTGTCCGGTGACCTAAATTTTAAGTTGCTGTATCTCGGAAACCATTAGGGCCCGGGTTGCCGTGTTTGGGTTCGTCTGAAAGGGCTCGGGGAGACCCATTTTTCGGTTTATAGAGATTGACTCTACATAGAGTTGAAAATTATATTTTTTTTTTTTTTTTTACTTTTTATTTTATTTTTTTTTATTTTAGACAATTATTTTGTAAGACAATTGATAGAGCAAGACTCTATAAAAGCACAATATTACCTTATTTAGAATAACTGAACTTAAACAAGACTGCATAAATCAGCTATCAGCTATCACGCGTATTGGACTCACTGACATTGCTCTCAATATCCGAATAGCATTTATAGTAACCTTCAGTTATTTTGACAATTAGGGTGGTACCTTATTAGCATTACTTAACGGATAATAAATCTCTTTTCGATTGATTACTTACTCATTTCATTTATAAAGTTGACTGATCCCCCCTCTACAGGGATCCAGTATTAATCATTTTTGACCAGGCTATTTGAGATTTTGTATAGCTTTCACAATGTTCGGTATCAGGACACCGGTTGTGAAAAAGACAAAAGATGGGGAGGAGAGTCAGGATACCGGGAGGTCACACATTGCACAGGAGGGCCCATCAGTGAGACGGAGCATTGGGGAGTGGGAGGCTGACAGGCCTAAGGCAGCACAGTCTCTCAAAACACCAACCCCTCCGAAAAAGCCCCCTACAACTTCCCCGCCCAAACTCAAACAAAAGGCGGCGCTCTCGCAAGAGGCCAAGACTAATTGGCAGAACTTGTCACAAGGAACAGGTTCTATCTCACCCGCTGATTCGCAACCGATTCGTTATCATAATAGAACATCAGAGGCAAAAGCCTGCCTCACAAAGGCCAAAATTCAGTTGGTAAGTTCTCGTAATCTTAAGAAAGAAATAAAAGATGAGATTTCTAAAGCAGTGGAGAGACTATACCAACTGGTAAAAGAATCTGAGCTAGAAAAAACATCTGAGAAAAGTGAAAAGTCAAAAGAGCTACGGAGTGGCAGGGAGACAGAAGATGAAGTAGAAACACAGACGGCCAGGCTAAATAGAGAACTTATTGATAAAATAACAGACCACAGCAAACAGATGGAGGAGAACAGGATAGAAATGGAACGTCTGAGAGTAGTAATGGAAAGAAAACTTACAGAAACAGAGGCACAAGTGACCTACGCAAGTGTAGCAGCCTGGCCCTCAAGGAGGCTACTTCCGGAGCATGCGGCTGTGCACTCGGTAGTAATCACATCTGCCGATAAAACTGAGACAGGAGACCAAGTCATGGAAAAGATTAGGAAAGCAGTGAACGCCAAGGATGAGGGCTTCCAAATTGATAAAATACGTAAGGCAAGAGATCAAAAAATAATCCTCGGGTGCAGGACGAAGACCGAAGTAGACCGAGTTAAAAACAAGATTTGTAGAGATGGAGTGAATCTTAGAGTAGAGGAGATAAAAAATAAAGACCCTCTAATTATTATTAAGAATGTCAACAAATACAACACCGAAGATGACATTTTAACGGCGCTCCGTACTCAAAATAAAAACTTGTTGAAAAGTGTGAAAGAAGAAGATTACAGAGCGGCAATTAGGTACAAAAAGAAGGCACGGAATCCACATCAACATCACGTGGTGCTTAGCGTGTCCCCGCAAGTCTGGAACCTTCTGACAACGGCAACTTGTGTCCATATCGACATACAGAGGTTGAAGGCAGAGGATCAGTCGCCGCTGGTCCAATGCTCACGATGTCTAGGTTATGGACACAGCAAGAAAACATGCAATGAAGAGGAGGACAGATGTGCCCACTGCGGAGGCCCGCACCTGCGAACAGAATGTGCTGATTACCTGGCAGCGGACGCACCAACATGTAGAAACTGCCAGAAAGCCAAAATGGACCATTTAGAGCATAACGCCTTCAGCCCTGATTGCCCTGTCCGAAGAAAGTGGGAAACCCTAGCAAGGTCCACTGTGGCCTATTGCTGAAGTTGAAACGGGCAACAATGATAACAGCACAGCAACAGAACCAGAAGGATACCAGTATCGCGCAATACAGGCCAACCTGCAGAGGTGCAAACATGCAACAGACGAGTTGATGATGGAAGCGGTGAAGAGGAGAGTTGCGTTTGCATTGTTGCAGGAACCATATACCGGGGCCAGCAGGAAAATGAAGTCCTACCAAAGCGCTCGGATACTGCAATGTGAAGGGAATACGGACAAAACCATCAAGTCCGCTATTGCAGTATTCGACGACAGCATCGACATAACCCAGTGCCCGATGTTGACAACAGAAAACATCACAGTGGCGCGATTGAGAACTGAGGCCTGGGAAATTATTGTTGCCTCGATATACTCGGAGGGGGACGGACAAATAGAGCTGGATATAGCAAATATCCAAAAAACGATGCGGGAGGCCGGGAATAAGCGCACGATACTGGGTGGGGATGTGAACGCCTGGAACATATGGTGGGGGAGTAGGGAAACGAATAGGAGAGGGGAGGAGTTGGCAGGAGCATTGGACGAATTGGGACTTCACATCCTAAACCGGGGATCCCTGCCCACTTACGACTACCAAAGAGGAGGCAGAAGATACACAAGCTGCGTGGACATTACGGTATGTACAGAAGATATGCTTGGGAAAATTGCAAACTGGAGGCTAGACGGTAACTTAACAGTGTCGGATCACAGAGCAGTTCTGTTCGAGGTCAACTTGGAAAGATCTAAAGGAGTAGACATAAAAAGAACCACCAGGAAGTATAACACGAGGAAGGCAAACTGGTTAGAATTTAGAAAATACATAACACAAACCTGGCAAAGGAGTAAACTAAATTTAGAAGAAATAGCAAAAATAGAGGCAGCAGAAGAACTAGAATGTAAAATAGTAGAATACACTAAAACTATAGAAGAAGCATGCGAACAACATATTCCAAAAACTAAACACAAACAGAGAAAAATATTGCCTTGGTGGACAGAAGAACTGACAAAAAAGAAGAAAGAGCTCAAAACACTGAAAAGACGTATTGAAAATGCTGCCCCTATTCGTAGAGACATAGTCGTACAAGCATATCTTCAGGCGAAGGTGGAGTACCTGCAACTTGCGGAAAAAACCAAAACAACTGGCTGGAAAGAGTTCTGTGGCAAACAAGATAGGGAAAGTATGTGGGACGGGATATATAGGGTGATAGGACGCACATCGACCAGGCAGGAAGACATCCCCCTTGTCTACAATGGCAGAGTCCTGGAAGGCGAAGAGTCAGCCAGGGCTCTGTCAGAGACCTTCTATCCCGAGGATGAGCCTCGGGGGGACAGTGTGGCCCATAAACAGATGAGGGAAAGAGCAGAGAAAGTGAATGAGGCTGAAGAAGGTGAGTCATCAGATCCCCCATTCACTATGGAAGAACTCAAGTGGGCTACAGATAGTTTCAACCCCAAGAAGGCACCAGGACTGGACGGGCTTACGGCGGACATCTGCAGAGCGGCCATCAGCTGGGACCCAGACCTGTTCTTGGCGCTGCTTAACAGGTGCCTTAGTCTTTCACTCTTTCCCGCGGCATGGAAAGAAGCAGTGGTAGTGGTCCTGCGGAAACCCGGGAAAGATGATTACACCAAACCCAAATCTTACCGGCCTATTGGGCTGCTGCCGGTGTTAGGAAAGATTTGGGAGAAGATGTTGATACGGCGAGTCAGGTGGCATACTGTTGAGCATATGAGCGCTAGGCAGTATGGCTTCACGCCACAGCGCAGCACCGAGGACTCCCTCTATGACCTTCTGAAACATATCCGAACAAAACTCAAAGAGCGTAAGATAATAGTCATAGTATCGCTGGACATAGAGGGAGCCTTCGATAGCGCTTGGTGGCCTGCCATAAGATGCAGACTAGCAGAAACCAAGTGCCCCAAAAATATCCGTAGAGTTTTGGACAGTTACCTGTCGAATCGAAAAGTCCGGGTTAGGTATGCAGGAGCAGAATTTTTGAAAACGACCACTAAAGGGTGTGTCCAGGGATCCATCGGAGGACCCACATTTTGGAACATAGTGCTGGACCCGCTCCTTAAGGACTTGGAAGGGAGAGGTGATTACTGCCAAGCGTTTGCTGATGACGTTGTGTTGGTTTTCTCCGGCGAGACTGCACTTGAGGTCCAGAGACAGGCTAATGCGGCCCTTCGCCGTGTCCAGGAGTGGGGTGAAGTGAATAAGCTTAAATTCGCGCCTCAGAAAACAAAGGCAATGGTTATTACAAACAGGCTTAAGCACGACACACCACTCTTGAGCATGGGGGGGGTTGACTTGGTTATGTCAAAGGAAATAAAAATACTTGGACTGACCATAGATAACAAGCTGACGTTTAACACACACGTGGCAAACGTTTGCCGTAAGGCAATAAACGTTTACAAGCAGCTGGCGAAGGCGGCCAAGGTAGAGTGGGGGATCTCGCCGGGGATAATCAGAACAATATACGTGGCAGTGGTAGAGCCTATAATAATGTATGCAGCAAGTGCCTGGGCCCCAGCGGCGGAGAAAATAGGGACGAGGAAACACTTAAATGAAGTTCAACGCGGGTTTGTACAAAAAATGATCAAGTCGTATAGGACGACCTCACTCAATGCGGCATTACTACTCTCGGGGATACTTCCACTGGATCTTAGGATCAGAGAAGCAGCCTTGCTTTATGAAATAAAGAAAGGACACTCCCTGAGAATAGTTGGCGATAGGAGGGTGGAGAAACCAATACCTTACACACACACACCACATCCAGCTGCCCATAAGGCTATTGAATTTAAATTGGTGGTGGACGATGAAGAGTTGGCTCAGCAAGAGGAAGCTAACCTAAAAATTTATACAGACGGTAGCAAAATCAACGGTAAAGTTGGTGCGGCAATATCCTTATGGGATGGTGCCGCAGAAATTAAAAACAAAAAGCTCAAGCTGGAACAATTCTGCACCGTTTACCAAGCGGAGCTACTGGCGCTGGTGAAGGCTACCGAAATGGTTATGGGAAGATCCGGTGGAAGCTTCAATGTATATAGTGACTCTAGGTCGGCTCTTGAGGCGGTAACACGCGGTGTTTCCCTCCATCCCCTGGTATTTGCAATAAGGCAAAATATCCTAAAAATATCAGAACAGGACAAAATAATTAGATTATTTTGGATTAAGGCACATGTGGGGCTGGAGGGAAATGAAAGAGCTGACGAATTGGTGAAAGAGGCAGCTGTTGGATTGAAGACCAAACCGGATTATGATAGGTGCCCGGTATCCTTCATCAAGCGACAGATTCGTGAAGACACGCTGGATGAATGGCAGCTCAGGTACACGACAGGAACCACCGCATCAACAACAAAAATGTTCTTTCCCGATGCCTTAAAGGCTTATAGATTAATTAATAAGTTGCCGCTTAATCCGCTACTGGTACAAGTGTTAACGGGGCACGGTGGATTCTCTGAGTACTTGAATAGGTTCAAGCGCAAGGAGAGTCCGGCGTGCCCCTGTGACACAGGCAAAGACGAAACTGTAGAGCATTTGTTAGTAGAGTGCCCAATTTACGCAAATCAAAGGCTTAACCTGGAAATGAAGATAAATAAAAACCTGAAAAAGAAAAACTTAGCAGAAATTATAGCTAGCAAAGATCTAAGAGGTGATTTTATAGAGTTTTGCGAAGAAATTGCCAAAAAAGTCATTGCACGAAATAAAACGTAGCACATATAGGTGTAACAAATTATATAATGTAATATATAATATAGTTAACCAAATCTGTAAGTGAAAAAAAAAAAAAAAAATTGCGGTAGGCACTAAGCAGAACCACGCACGAATTTGTGTATATACATAAAGCACACATATAACTTTTAGTAATGTAAGATACATAGTATGTAGAGATAGTTAAGCAATAATTTTAAATAACATAGAACATAAGCACTGGTCTCTCTAATAAAGCACAAACACATTGAAGAAAGAAAAGATAAAAAGTAGTGTAGAGATAGTTTAAGGACAGGGCCCTTCAATAATCTGTATTACTAAATAAATGAGATAGAGCATAGGCACTGGTCTCCCCATGCCAGTGGTCATACAGAACGAGCAGGAGTGGTTTTTAGCCGGTAAGAGTCCGGCACTGCCGCGACTGTCCTACTAGTGGGACAGTCGCGGCGTCCATGACGATTTTCCACCCTGCTCTAACAAAAAAAAAAAAAAAAAAAAAAAAAAAAAAAAAAAAAAAAAAAAAAAAAAACCTAACCTAACCTAACCTAACCGATTATACGAACCCCGAAGATGACAGTAGCAAGGATCAAATGGCACATCATACTTGGATTAGTACTCGCCAGTTTGGATTCATGCCCCAGAAAAGCACCGAAGACGCCCTCTATACACTGATACACCGAATCCAGGGTCTGATTGAGCGTAAAAAGCTGGTAACCCTAGTGTCATTAGATATAGAGGGGGCCTTCGACAGCGCATGGTGGCCGGCTATCAGAATGCGGCGAGGCGTTAGGGTGTTTCAGAACTCTGAAGTAGGAGAAGGGACAGTAAAAGCGGCAATAGCCATCTTCAACCAAGACCTGGATGTCGTACAGTACCCGCAACTCAACACAAATAATATCGTTGTGGTGGGAATCCGAACTAGAGCCTGGACGATCACGCTAGTGCGACGTGCGACTTGTGAGGGCGACGCGCGCCCAGTCTGATACGATAAATGTAATAACATTGTGGTGCGGGAGAGCACGCGCACCGCGCCGCGCTAGTGCGACGCGCGACTTGCGAGGGCGACGCGCGCCCAGTCTGATACGATAAATGTAATAACATTGTGGTGCGGGAGAGCACGCGCACCGCGCCGCGCTAGTGCGACGCGCGACTTGCGAGGGCGACGCGCGCCCAGTCTGATACGATAAATGTAATAACATTGTGGTGCGGGAGAGCACGCGCACCGCGCCGCGCTAGTGCGACGCGCGACTTGCGAGGGCGACGCGCGCCCAGTCTGATACGATAAATGTAATAACATTGTGGTGCGGGAGAGCACGCGCACCGCGCCGCGCTAGTGCGACGCGCGACTTGCGAGGGCGACGCGCGCCCAGTCTGATACGATAAATGTAATAACATTGTGGTGCGGGAGAGCACGCGCACCGCGCCGCGCTAGTGCGACGCGCGACTTGCGAGGGCGACGCGCGCCCAGTCTGATACGATAAATGTAATAACATTGTGGTGCGGGAGAGCACGCGCACCGCGCCGCGCTAGTGCGACGCGCGACTTGCGAGGGCGACGCGCGCCCAGTCTGATACGATAAATGTAATAACATTGTGGTGCGGGAGAGCACGCGCACCGCGCCGCGCTAGTGCGACGCGCGACTTGTGAGGGCGACGCGCGCCCAGTCTGATACGATAAATGTAATAACATTGTGGTGCGGGAGAGCACGCGCACCGCGCCGCGCTAGTGCGACGCGCGACTTGCGAGGGCGACGCGCGCCCAGTCTGATACGATAAATGTAATAACATTGTGGTGCGGGAGAACACGCGCTATTTCTGCACTAGTGCGGAAAGCAGTCCATTACGTGCCTAAAAGCGGTGGGATAAGAGCGGGTTTTCGAGTAAGTGTATTGAAAAGAGTATTTTAGCGTGCTCTATTAGTATTATAGATTATAGAGTACGCCTACATGATATGGAGTACAATAGTCTATTTTCGAGTACGGTTGGCAAGTCGTCTCCCGTGGCGGCGGCTGGGACATGAGGATGTCCGTCCCTTCACGGTTGCGCCCATCTTCTTCGCCCGCATTATTGCTTCGCAGGAGCTGTTATCCACCATGCCATCTCGCTCCGTACCAAGGCTTAAACCAGAGCCGAAAGCTGCCACCAATCGCCTCATAAGGACACGGCAGTGCTCCGCCCAAGCGGGGTACACTGTACTCCGTATGCTCCACCTTATCATCCGAGTCGCGAGGCTCCGAGCGTTTCTTCCCGCAGAATCACACTTAGGTACTGAATACATAGTTCTTCCATAAAGAGAGGAAGAGACATTCGCCCAGCAGGACGATAATAATAGGTTTTTGGTTTTTACAGCCATTACCTATGAAATTGCCTTTCTACAATACTGGCCATATCAAATTTAAAAAAAAATTGTTTGAAATTATAATTAAGAAGATATGACAGATGTGCGTCGGTCCTCATAGAGGTAAAATAAAAAGGCAGACGTAATAACTAGATCATTTTATTGTTTTATAATAGTTATGTACAAAGTTATAACAGATAAATGCTTCCACCGCTATCCGCCACTAATACTATTCATCCTCGTGCAGCGAGAACAGCTTGGCCACCTCGAACAGGTCCTCGAACTCGCCCTGCGCCAGCACCTGCAGCACAACAACGAGAGTCGCAGCAGCTCACACTCTACAGGTGCACACAGACTGCGAGCCATGCGCCTCGAACGGCGCACAACGAATGCCTCTGCTAGAGACGTGCGTGTCGAAAAAAATATACTAACATATGCTCAGATCGAGTCATAGCGTGCGAAACAAATACCTCGTTTGTCTGTCTTGATGTTCGTGGCGAGGCATGTGCTGCGCACAGGCTGCGCAGTGCGCGCGTGTGAGGCAAGCTAGCGTGTGTCGGCTCATTGCGAGCAGTGAGTTGCGTTTGAACAGTTGTGTTCACCTCGCTGACTTTTTTCTTTTCTGTTTTCAATAATAGAATGAATAAATAAACGCAGCAGCGGATACGCGGACGCGCCGTCGGCATTTGCCCGAGCAAATGCAGTTTCATTCTCTCAGTCGAGGCGTGCGTAGATAACGTACGCGGCGCACTCCTCCAACGTGCATGCGCAACTAATGTAATGCTCGCACTGAGGCGCTTTGATCTTGTAGCGTTTGCTGACAAACGTTGGCTCGCCCTCGCACGTGCGCAGCATATTCCTAGCCACGAATATGAAGGTCAGGGACATGACACACTTACCTGGCGCGCCACGTGCATGCGGTTGAAGAGGTTCCACAGCAAAACGCCCACCACGCGCTCGTCGCGCAGGTAGAACACTACGCCGCGCTCGTAGCGCCGCGCCGTCGTCGCGTCGCCGGGCTCGGCCGTCTGCCGCCGGGGCTCCGCCTCCAGCGCCTCCGCCCCCGCCGCCAGCGCCTCCGCCCCCGCCACCCCACCCTCCACCGCCAGCGCCTCTGTCCCCGCTCCCGCCGCCCCTGCCGCCGCGCTGTCGGCCACGGCGTCCGCGGAGAACACTCCTACGGTCGGCAGCCGCGAGTCGATGATGCCGATTGCCTGCGGACAGGGGACCGTGAGACACGCGCGACCGAGGAACTGCCACCTCGCAGCAGAGCACTCACCTCGTAGCCGAGCTGCGGCCCGAGGTCGCTCCAGAACATGCTCTGGTGCGTGTAGTGCTTGGGCGGCACCACGGCGGCCATGTTCTCGCCCGCCAGGCGGCCCGACACTACGGCGTGGTCGTGGTGCTCCACGCGCCGGCGTCCCAGCACCACGTCGTAGAAGCACGCCACGTCGCCGGCCGCGTACACGTCCGAGCGCGCCTGCAGCTCAGCGTTCACCAGCAGCCCGCCCAGCTCGGGGTGCGTCTCCAGGTTCGAAGCGCGCGCCAGCTCGTCGTCCACCTCGCTGCCCACGCACTCCACCACCAGGTCGGCGCGCACGTCCTCGCCGCCCGCCAGGCGCAGCAGCACGCCGCCGCCCTCCGGCGCGCCCGTCAGCACCTCGGCGTGCGGCAGCAGCGTGACGCCCGCGTCGCGCAGGCGCCGCGCCGCCTCGGCCGCCAGGTAGGGCGGCAGCACGGCGGCCAGCGGCGCCGCCTCGCGGAACAGCTGCAGCACGGCGCGCCCGCCCGGCTGCAGGCGCTCCGCCAGCGCCGCGCTCAGCTCGGCCGCCAGGAAGCCGCCGCCCAGCACGGCCACGCGCCGCACGTCGGGCCGCTCCAGCTCGCGCGCCAGCCGCGCCGCGTCGCGCACGCCGCGCAGCGTGAGCGCGCGCCCGGCCGCGGCGGCCGCGCGCAGCGCCTCGGTGCGGCGCGCGCGCACGCCCGTGGCCAGCAGGCACTTGTCGTACTGCACGAGCACGGGCGCGCGGCCCGGCGCGTGCAGCTCGGCCTCGTGGCGCACGGCGTCCACGCGCACCACGCGCCAGCCGCGCGCCACCGCGGCGCCGCCCGCCGCCTCGGGCAGGCGCTCCACGGGCGTGTAGAAGGCGGAGGGCTCGTAGGCCACGGTGCGGCGGCGCCCGTTCCACTGGCGGAAGGACAGCGCGTCCAGGTGCGGCGCGCGCGCGGCCAGGTCGGGCTCGCGCCACAGCTCCTTGCTGAGCGGCGGCCGCATGTAGGGCAGCTCGTGCTCGGCGCCCACGAGCAGCACGCGCGCGTCCGGGCGCGCCGAGCGGATGGCGCGCATGGCGGCGAAGGAGGCCGTGCCGGCGCCCACCAGCAGGTACTGCACGCGCCGCGGAATGTCAGCGCCGTCGCTAGGGATGGGCGCCTCTTCAGCCGCACTTTTCGCGTTGTCGTCCGCAAGGTTCACGATTTCGAGTTGACGCTTCTTGTCATCACTCAGTTTTTTATAAACATATATCTGAAAACAATAAGGGCAATGTTTATGACAGATGCGGCTAGTGTGTAAGTGTGGCGTGTGGTGTGCTCGGAACCGACCCCGCCGAGCGACGTAGTCACGGTGATGGCGGTGGCTGCCAGCAACCAGGAGCGCGGCGGGGGCTGCGGCGGGGGCGCGCCGTGCGGTGGCGGCGGTGGCGGCGGGGGCGCAGGGGGCTGGGGCCCCGCTGGCGAGGGGGCCGCGCCCGCATGCTCGCTGCCGCCTCGGGGCGACGCTAACACCGTCTGGGAGGAACACATACAAATATTTATTTATTGAGATAACAAGTAAATTCAAAGATCTGATCTGATCACGTAGAGTATTATCATTATATCGTATTGATTTTTTAAACTTAGACCGTATGGTGTTACTAAAACAGACTTGGTGTAAATAACTGAAGCAATGATGTATGAGACTCACACTACTTGAACAAAAATTAAAAATTGAAATTGTTTTGAAGTAGTGTGAAGTGGTTTGCGACATGTTAAGCGATGTTGTTCAATTTCAAACTGCCACCCGGGCGTAGTGTTCACAATGGAATGTTTCACATTTAGAATATGATGAAAACCTACCGTTCTATAACGTTTTATTTTCCTCGGAAGCTTGAAAAAAAAAAGGAAACCTATTGAGCAATTGAAATGGCACAAGTAACATATTTTCTAATTTATCTTTATTCCAAATAATATGATACATAACTGGTATGTAAAGCGGTCGGAGCCAGAGGCTCTACGCGGGGATCGTGAGGTCCATAGCCTTTGTAGGGCTCCGAGGTGCCAACATGTCCCAACCAAAGGATCATGGCCATCCGGGTGGTACAGAATAGAATAGGATTTATTAGATGCAGGCAATACAATAGGCAACAACACAAAAAAAAGTACAGATATACAATATAGTTGCGCTGAGCGTGCCTGAACTAAAAGAGTCGCCAACTCAGCAATTGCTGGGCGTCAGACACCCAGCGCTGATTTTCAGCTGGCAACCCGCAGTGACGCACGGATGATGGTAAATAAAACATAACATATAAATATAATCCTTATTATATAAGTGTATTTGTGTGATAATTTTGCTTTTTATAAATATTATAATATAGGCCACGGTAGTTACAAACTATTTTGCTCACCATACCCACAATATTCAACAACAATATAACGCGCGATACAGGAATACAGCACGGTCTGCGGCGAGGCTGAGAGTCTCCTTGCCGGCCTGCCTCCGTGGGATTTGGTGGCGATTGTCGCGTGGCTGAAATTCCGCTAACGCAACTGTAGAATGCTCGATAATACACTCACTGCTATCACTACGTATACACAACCGGCGTAAACGCGACCGCACGCTATGACAGTTGGGTGCAGAATGCCCCCCACTTTTCGCTGTATACTACATCCCTTCCTTGTTTTAAGAAAACAACTAATTGTAAATAATCAAATTGTAATTATAATCAAACAATTATTTTCATGCCAGTACCAAGGAACAATCAATCTTCAACTTCAGGATTTGTTTCACTATTCTCATCTTGATTATTAACAACTTTCCAATTATTATTTTCTACCCTTTTTAAATGAATAATATTTCTACGATATTCTTTCCCCGTTAGATCGTTCCTCACTCTTACGTCTCCACCATATACATCAGTTACCGTATGCGCTTCTGGGTTAAAGTTTGGAGTAAGTTTATTTTCCTTGGTCATGTTTTTTATATAAACCTTTTCACCGATTTCTAAGTTGCTGTCCACTGCTTTCCTTTTCATATTTGCATATTCCTTTCCTTTGTCTTTCTTCTCTTTATCTCTATCTCTTACTTCTGAATCTGCTATTTTATGTTCAATATCAGCTGCTCCTGGTATTTTATCACGAAATTGTCGGCGGAAGAATAATTCTGCTGGTGTTTTTCCAGTTGTAGTATGCGGTGTACTATTGTACATAATCATATATTCTAATAGTTCTTCTTTCCAATCTTTCTTTTCTAGCTGGCTTATTCTTAATCGCTTAAGTATATCCCTATTCTGGCGTTCGACTTCACCATTCATTTGTGGAAAATAGGGTATGGTATTATTTATTGTAATACCACATTCCTTACAAAATTCCTTAAAACTCTCACTAGTGAATTGGTTCCCGTTGTCATATGTCAGTGTCGTGGGGTATCCAAGACGAGAAAATATTTCTTTAAGTACGTTAATCGTTCCTGTGGCTGTAATATTCTTCATGATTTTTATCTCCTTATATCGACTAAAGTAATCTACAATGACAAGTAAATAATCATTTGAGGGCAAGGGTCCTAAGAAATCGATCGCCACGTCAATCCAAGGCTCAGCTGGGAGAGCTCTTCTTTTAATGGGATGAGGTGGATTTGGTGCCGAAACAAGTTTTAGAAACCCTTTGCAAGCTTTAACCCTATTTTCAGCATCCCTGTCAATCTTTGGCCACCATACTTTAGTTCTAAGGCGTGTCTTCATCGCCACTATGCCGGGATGTCCTTGATGAGCAGCTTCGAGAACTCGAGCACGAAGTTTTTCCGGGACAATAAGCTTATTACCCCTCAATGCTATATTGCCTTGGAAACAAATCTCTGTTTGAAAGGGTTTATAAGCCTTGACAGATTCGTCCCACTTATCATCAAAAACTCCGTTTTTTAATGCTGTAATCTCAACGTCTAGTGCACTGGCTGAATCGATCTCATTCAGGAGTACTGCAACTGGCCTGCTATATTCAATCATTGAGTTTATATAGTTTTCACTGTCAAATGGTACCGGTTGATTTGACTGGCAAAGCCGAGAAATTGAGTCTGCGATATTATCTTTACCTGGGCGATAGACAACTTTGTACTTATAAGCCTGCATCCGAAGTACCCAGCGCTCAATTCGCGCACAAGGCTTAGATCGGGGTCCAAAGATGATCCTTTAACCTCTTCAATAATGTCAGCTTCTTTAAGTTCGACCAGCTTTCTATTTACTTTTTCTTCTAAGGGAATCGGTATTCTCCTGTATGGCTGGATAACTGGTTGTACTTCTTTGTTAATAGGAATCTGAATAGTGACATCTTTAAATTTCGGGAAAGTGCTGATATTATTGACGGGGATACCAATTCTAAGCGCATTAAGTTGTATCGCACTGACTTTACCTAGAAGATTACGGGTACCATTTCGAATTACATAAAAAGTTGCAGTTTTAATAATTACATCATTAATAGTTATATTGGCGTCAAATGCACCTAAAATATCCAAGGGCTTTTGGCTCCCGTAAGGCAATAATATTTTATCAGGATTCTTTATTTGATTAGTGACCTTAACTTTATGATTTTTTAGATATTCCCACGTCCTATCTGTGATAATGTTACATTTACTGCCCGAGTCAATCAACATTTCAATAACAACACCACCGACTTTGCAGTTAATAGTTTCATCCTCATCTAAATGAAATATGTAATCCACTCCCTCTGTATTTTTATGTGATTTGTCAATTCTTTGTCTCTTTGTTCTATCCGTCTTCTCATCGTTCTTTGATTGTATTTTCCTTTTCTGTAATTTAGTCCTACAGTAATCTTTATAATGTCCGATAATTCCACATCTTGCGCATTTCTTCTCTCTTGCTGGACACTTGTCGTCAAAGGACAAGTGTTTACTACTGCCACACCTGTAGCAAGTCTTTGAAAAACTCTGGTTTGTAGGGGTAGGTTTCCGAGTGTCCAATTTATTAATATCTGATTTACTTGTGTCACTTGTTTTACTTGAACCTGGTTTGTCAAATGTGTCAAGTTGCCTGTTGACGGTTTCAAGTAACGTCACGTAATAGCGATCGTAATAACCTGCTGAAGAGTTACACTGTCGCCCGCTGATAAAATTTTCTTCCTTAGTTCTGCACTCCGGCTTTTTTCGACGATTTGATCTATTAGATTTTCATCTTTATCAGCATATTGGCATTTATCAGCTTGGTTTCGCAGTCTTAATAAAAATGCTTCAAATCTTTCCCCTTCCTCCTGCTTCATTAGTCGAAACATATATCTTTCAAAATATCGGCTTTGTTTAGGAGAGAAGTATTGGTCCAATTTCTCTGTTGCAACTTTATAAACATCTACGTTATCAATTTCATCTACATGAGCTCCGGGAAGATTGTAGTATACTTCTTGGAGGGCAAGGCCACCAATATGCAAGAGGGTTGCTCTCTTTTTCCCACCTGTGTCAATGTTAGCCGCTAGGAAATATATCTCGAGGGCCCTTTTCCATTTTTTCCATCTGACTCCTACTGAAACTGGGTCACCTTCGCAATCGAAGTGCTCAAGACCTGGAAGCGCTGATGTTATCTGAGCCATAATGGGGCGATCTGTAACAATCGCATAACTGCTTACAACTTGTTTGGTTAGTTACATTAAGGCTCACATAACCCAACCATACAACCTTTCCGCTCAACCAGTACTGTCTTTCTTATTGACCGTCTTAGTCTCTCATATTTGACTATATTAACCATAACGATCTTTTAAAGATCCTCCAATAATACAATATCATAGCCTTTCTTATTGACTATTTATTCACCACAATGTCTCTCATATTGACCTTTCACCAATAATCTTTCTACGGAGACTTCTTTTAACGCTTCGTTGCAAGTCTGTCTTATTGACTTTCTTTCACACAGGGCCTTTCTCATATTGACCTCACAATCACAGTCATTTATCGACTTTCATAACACTTATATTTGCTAGTGACCTGTCATATTGGTCTTTCAAAAAAACATGTAGGTACCTATCTTTCCTTTTATTTTGATATTTCCTCATATACCTACGTGTTTACATTCGTGCCTAATGCATAATTGTGATAACGATATTTATTGCATCTAAATCGCTGCAAATATACTTATCAAATACACTAACACTTTTAATGTACATATATAATCGAAATAGATGTATTCAGTATGTACACACAACTTCCAGATAAGGTTAGATTTTATTATAATAAATCATAACAATTCGTTTGTATAGGATAGATAAAATTGGATACATTATATTTTCTATCGAATACGTTCTTCAATTTACGCATTCATTCATTTATTCAAACTTGTCATTATAATATTAGTTAACCTCATTAGGAATGCACAATGCAATTTGGTAAACAACATGACTCAGCGCGGTCGACCAGTAGGTCACCGCACGTAATTACTAAAGAGATAAGAAAGATTGTCATCTTATTTACGTTAACAAGTAATATTGATAACAACTAATTTACCAATTAGATTTGTCATTTTTTTTTTTGTTTACCCCCAACCACATTATGCCATTACTTTAACTGTCCTTATTCTCTTTCTTTTTAACAAAGTATTTGTGCATTAGGACTTACATTTTTCCTCGTCGCCACTTGTAGAATGCTCGATAATACACTCACTGCTATCACTACGTATACACAACCGGCGTAAACGCGACCGCACGCTATGACAGTTGGGTGCAGAATGCCCCCCACTTTTCGCTGTATACTACAGCAACAATCACGGCACGGCGGACAGACCTCCGGTAGAATCACATGGCGGTATGGAGATAATGACTTTCGCAACACTAATACTGTATTCGAGGAGTAGTTACAAGAGTCGCCAAAGCGTCTTCACTTTACGCCTGACACTGGACCTCAGCAGCCATGGTTTTTTTTTTATTCTTGATAGGTTCGCGCTTGACCACTATCTCACCTGATGAAAAGCGAAGATGCGGTCGACGATGGAGCGCGCTTACCTAGAAGTAACCTATTCACTCTCGACTTTAAGATTCCCGGGTTGTAGCCATCAGGAAACACAGATTCCGGCAAGGAATTCCACTCTTTAGCAGTACGCACAATGAATGTGTTCCATGTCTACCATGTACCGGTGGCGCATTGCCGTACGCCTGGTGGTCCGATGATGGAACGGGCTAGGCGGAATTAGGTTATGCAATTCCGACGAACACTCCCCAAAATGCAACCGGTAGAAAACCGACAGGCTAGCAACTCGGAGTCGATGCTCAAGACTTTGAAGCCTCGACTTAACGAGTGCATCATTGCCAATGATCCCCCTGGCTCGTTTCTCAATTGCCTCAAGTGCATCAAGCTGGTATCGGGCAGATCCATCCCAAAGATGAGAGCAGTACTCGATACACGATCGAACTTGCGCTTGATAAAGTTTGAGTAGCTGTTCCGGCGTGAAGTACTGTCTGACCTTTGCGAGGATTTCCAGCTTTTTTACTGTCAGTTGAGCCTTTGCTTCTGCCATGGTCTCTATATCGCGAGGGAATGGGAAGCAGTCACTTCCTTCTTCGAAGAAGTAATGGAAGCGAAAAAGGTAATGGAATGCGTCGACATCCTCAGACGCCAGCCGCCGTTGAAGACAGCCCAGGCAGGACTTGCAGCGCGTTTCGCGGCCACCACAAGCACGGGATTGCGGGTGGCAAAGAATGGGTAAAAGTCCATTAAGGACCAACCTGGGGTCGAGGATGGTGTGTTGTGTTCCACATGCACCTCAAGCACCTGCAACATTGACTATGCCTGCCAGGTATTCGAGATTGTTAAAGAGTTACCGCCCATAAAAAGCCAATTGCAATTAAAATCTTATTCTTCCCTAAAAATACTTATTGTACACCAAATATTAAAAATATAAACTTTTTACAAATATTAAGGGATTTGAGGCACCCCGACTCGTTCTAGGATCTGGTTCTAGTGAGCAAGCAAAACAAGCAAACACAGACCCCACCATCTCCTTTTCGGTTTTCTTAAACCACCCAGAAGAGCATAGTTTAATGCACAAATAGTATTTTTAATGGAAAAAGCATATTTTCTAGCAGAAACGGGTATACATTGAGGAACAGTACTCTATCGGTGGATATGTAACTATTTTATGATATGATCAGCCTTGTTTGCCATAACATGAAAAACTCATGAGTTTAGCTGAAACTGGTGCTACATTTCATGATATGGCCAGTCACATCATGAAGTGATCAATTCTAAGATCTGACCACAACATATACACTATTCAAATTATTATGATGTACAATACATCTATATTATTGTATTATGAACAACTCTCCTTCATACCTACATATTATAAAGCTGAAGAGTCTGTCTCTTTGTTTCTTTTAGGAACTACTGGCTTGAATTGAAAAATTATTTTAGTGTTGGATAGCCAATGTATCAAGGAAACCTATGTGACGAGAACAAAAACTATTTCTGAACATCAAAACATACAATTTCAGCTAGTCAAAATATTTAAAGTTTGTCTCATGGCATTCAGTTTGTTTCCGAGACTTAACCTTTTGAGTACCATAATTAGAGACACAATAGATAGACAATGAGCGAGCAAACGCCGGGATTGCTTGGGATTTAATGAACTAAAGTAATCTGTGAATTTCTAATCAGTTCAAAAATATATTCAAATCTACACAATAAGAACATTATTTGGTAGCTATCATGTTCACACACATAGTTTGCAAGCCAGACTTATTTACCTGTGAAGCGGGCGACTGAGTGCTGAGCGCGCTGGTGCCTGCAACAAGCCACAGGGATACAGGTGCAGCTGTGGCATAGTCTGCTGCTCTGCGTTAATAGCAGCAGACGTACATCATTATGAAACATGTAAAACCATTACTGCACCTTATAATTTTTTCACTTCTAGTAATGAATTTTTTGATACATAGATACTTTTGTTACTTTTTAAGTAAATCAATGATTACAAGCAGGTTTGTTTGAAACAACCAATCATAACGCACTGCTCAGAAAGCATGCAAAGAAAAGTATGTAAGTGCATTATGATAATGTGTAGATCACTTGGATTTTTGCTAATATAGTAAGCATAATTGGTCAAATAAAAGTTTAAAATAAAAACAGATTATACGGTGCGTTGAATACAGAAAGAACTTACGGAAGAGCTTAAACACATCTCTTCTTGCTGCCGAGAGTAGTTCGAGCGATTGACTCTCGATATAAATTGCAGATACGGCTCTCACTCTGAGCATAACTAAACTATTTCTCACTTCCCACAATGTCGCAAAACTATTCTTCATAGAAATTATACCACAGGTTTGATAGATGAAAATTCAATTAAAACATGTAATCTCGTTCCCATACATCTTAGAAATATTTTAAAATTGTTGTGAAACTAAAGTTCGCCGCTAAGGTAAGGTTAAAGAAACTGGCTGCTGGCTGCTGCTATTATTTTGACAGTGACAAATCTGACTGGAGAATAGCAAAGTGCGAGTTGACTTATATTATTCGATTTATTCGTGTAAAACAACAAACGAGTCAACTCGAGTTGCTTTTTCCTTCAATTCAAATCGACCCGCAAGTCGTCCCGACGGGAAGTGAGTCGCGATACCCCGCGTGAATCAACTCAGTTTAACGCGAGTTGACTCGAGGACGCGAGTCGTGACGCCAAAATAATCGAATTATTTGTGTTCATAACCTTGACATGAATACAGCAAAGTGCTAGTTTAACTGAAAGGAGACAAATCATCATCATCTTCCTGCCCTTGTTCCGTGTTATTTGGGGTCGGCGCAACATGTTTTTTTCTTCCATTTTGCCCTGTCATTCGTCATGCTATCACTAACTTCCTTTTCGTTTATATCACTCTTCACACAATCCATCCATCTTTTCTTTGGTCTCGCTCTCCATCCATCCACATGAAAACTCATAACTCTTTTAGTAACATGCGCTTCATCCCTCCTCTTCACATGACCATACCAAGACAAACGATTCCCTTTTAATTTTTCAGTCACTGGCGCCACTTTCAAACTTCCCCTAATATACTCATTTCTCACTTTATCCATTCTCGTCACACCACACATCCATCTTAACATTCTCATCTCCACTACGTGCAATCTTTTACAAATACAAGTACAAAAAAAAAATTGAGACGTTCTATAAATGTATGGGACTTGGGATAAAAATAATTAATTTCAATTGGTAGTGTTATTGACGAGTTGACTCAGTGGACCGAGTTCATTCGGCGCGGCGGAACGAGTTGATCCGAATCGCAATTCGAATCAGCCACCATTGCAATTCAATTAACTCGAGTTGTCGAAAGTGCGAGTTAGCACATCAAAACTAGAGATGATCTGAGATCATTAATCGAGTAATTGATAGGTAAAGAAAATCAACTTTTTAAAATAGATTTCAAACAATGGAGCGTTTCTATGAATCGATCTAAGAAATTTCGCAATTATTGCAGTTGAGATTAAAAAATTATCCTTCTGCAAGTATATTAATATATACGTGGGACACTCAGAAAGTTTTGAGAAACTAGAAAACTAACTTCTATCGATAAAATATTTTTATTAAATCTTTTCAAAGAACTCTCCACCAGCCTCTATACAAAGTTTCATGGGTCTGAACTAATTATCGAAACCTTTTTTTCCGCTACAGACACCTTTTTCACGGCTTTCTCGAACGCTGCTAGCGCGTCTTCCGGCGATGAAAACTGTATCCCTTTCAGCAGATTTTTTATTTTAGGAAATAAAGTCACACGTTACCTGATCCGAACTGCAAGGAGGGTGCCCCAAGACCTGACCGGTGTAGTGTCTGGAAGTCTCTTGTTTTGAGCGCTGAGTGCGCGGGCGCGTTGCCAAGGTGAAGCAGTACCCCGCGAAGCCCGGTGTTTGGTTGCTTGTTGCTCATTGCAGACAAAACTTTTGGCTGGCATTTTGTGGTATACCATTCGGCATTGATGCTGCTTTGCTCTCGTAATGGAATTGAAATCAGATACCCAGTCAAAGTGATGAAACTAGCGATCAAAATTTTTTGGATCTTATTGATAAATCCAGGATTCGTCACCTGTCACAATGTTAGAAACGCGCTGAGACAAGCCTGCTTCAAATTTTTTAATCATATCACGGCAGCATTCCACACGGGCGTGCTCACTATCTCCTCAAGCGAAGGTACTCGTGTATGACCAGTCAAGTTGACGGTTTGAAAAAAAGAGTAATCTTGATTTTCATCGCGTAATATATAATAGGAACAATACGTTATAGTAATATTTACCCGGTTGCCTCATCATCCAAAAAATCAACATAGAGGTCGGAAGGCATTTTCTAAAGCGCCATCTGCAAAAATTAAAACACATTCACTTTGTTACACGATGTTGTTACATTAATTTTGCACCGATTACATCGTGTTCCTACTATTTACAACAAAATTCCAACAGTCATTCCGAGTGAACATGAGTGCATTGCATATTTGCATCTACGATTTGTTAACGTGCTGTTATAGCACCGAGTAGCGATGTCATCGTGAGTCGGAACGCGCCGATAGTATATAATCTATGGTGTCAGCTGTCCGTTGAACTGACAATGACAGTTTGTTGCTGTGTCAATCAATGATCAATTTTTTTTCACCCTAGAATCCGGTGTGATTGTAAAAAAACTCGTGAAAACCTCAAATTTGAACGTATATAACGTCGCTTAAGGTTTAACTTATATCTAAAAGCATAATTTTTGATATAGTTGTATTAAATTGACCGTAGTTAAAGCAAAATAAATCAAAATTCCTCCTGCCTCAGTGACTCAGGGATCTTCTCTCCGAACTGCTGATTGGTACGTATCACGTATGCACGAAGATGTCTACCTGCGTAGTTATAATACTTATCAAATTTATGTCGAAGCCCAAATTATTGCTCCACCGGATGATACGATTTTGTAGGTGGATCAGCATTGAGAACCTAGTTAATTCCTTTCTTTATAAAAGTTACAGCATTGTAAGAAAATAAACCTACCGTATTATTCGACTCACAGTTTTCCAGTGGCGGTACTCCATTAGTGTGGATGTTATTCAACATCAAATAGATACATCACAATATCACACCTGTAATACCTGAAGGGTCATCCAGAGACCAAATAAAAATAAATAAACTAAGAATCTGTTAAGAAACTGTAATCAAAATGACCAAAGTGTTCTTGTGAACCTGGGCACTGTGTACAAACCCAGACTTACAGGAATGCCATGTTTTGTTTTAAACAAGTGTAAGATATCTTTTTGTTTTCTAAACAAAAGAGATTGTGTTATTGAATAACTTATTAGAAATTGAGTAGTTTTTACCAAGACACCCAATAAGAAAATCATTCTTATTGGGTGTCTTAGTAAGAACTACTCAATTTCGGAGGAAGCTTATGAAATCATATTAACCATTATGTGTGTGTGTGTTAACAGGAACATATTACAAAAAACTAGATGCTTTTCTATAGCTATAAGTTGTAATGTTGTGACTGCCAGCATGATGTACACACGACAAAGCAAAGTGTCCGCATGGCCGCGTCTTGACTACATGACAGATTCTATGCAATTTAAATACTAATAAATCATAAAAAAAGTAGAGTTATTCTTATTTGAAATGTTAATTATGTAGCTAGACTTATCCCAATTCATATTATGTGGACGTCTTACTATTTATTTGATCCATATTAGCATAAGGTTACAAAGCACGCTTTTGCTATTGGATTATTTTATATTACATTATATTAGATTATTTAATGATATTATAGATCTCAATAGAGATAATATTATGGTAGCAAGCAGGCTAGACTGCAAGAAAATCAAAAATAATGATTTCTCTCACTCTAAATAATAAACTTATTAGAGATAACAAATTAGTTTTCGTTTGTGGGGACTTAAATATCAATTTACTAGTAAATTTACCAGAAAAATTTGAACTTCTCTCATTGTTTAGTTCTTTTAATCTCAAATGTATTTTTAATGAAACAACAAGAATAACACCTACCTCAGCTTCATGCATAGATAATATATTTACTAATTGTAATATAAAAAACTCATCCATAATTAGTGGTGCAAGGTCTGACCATACTGGTCAATTTGTATCTTTCGAGTTAGTCAAAACATTACAATTAGATTCACCTGCAGAGTTTAGACCGCTTACTAAAAATATTTTTAAATTATTTTAATAATAATGTTCTTATTAGTCTCTCAACAGCCAATTTTGATTCGCAAGACCCCAATGTAAACTATGGTACATTATTTTCTACAGTATGCCAAGAATTTTATAAGGCATGTCCAGTTAAAAAAGTGCAAATCAATTATAAATCCAAATTTAATGAATGGGCTACTGCTGGAATAAGAAAAAGCAAAGATACTTTATATCAGCTATAACATGAAAAATCCAATATTAAATCCAAATTTAATGAACGGGCTACTGCTGGAATAAGAAAAAGCAGAGATACTTTATATCAGCTATAACATGAAAAATCAGCTATATCTAAGGGTATACCAACCTTTGAATTGAAGCGTATATCTGTTGATACAATTATAAAAACATCCAAAAGTCTTAACATAAAAAAACACTGAAGACTTATGGGGTATATCCGTTAAGGTTCTTGGAGATATTATTGATACTATTGCTCCTGTCCTAACAGGCATATTTAATCAATGCTTAGACAGTGGAATGTTCCCTGATTTAATTAAACATAGTAAAGTAGTACCAATTTTCAAATCAGGTAGTAAGAGTGATCCCTCTAATTATAGACCTATATCTGTGCTTCCAGCATTGAGTAAAATCTATGAAAAAATCATGGTCGACCAGATGTTGTCTCATTTCAATTCAAATAGGATTTTGCATAGTCATCACTTTGGCTTCACGAAAGGAAGGTCAACGACGGATGCAGGAGTGAACCTCATCAGTCACATCTTGGAATCCTGGGAGAAGTCCCAGGATGCTATTGGCATTTTCTGTGACCTCTCAAAAGCATTTGACTGTGTTGACCATAATACTCTGATCCGTAAATTACATAATTACGGAATTCGTGGACGAGCTGCTGATCTTGTTTTTTCCTATTTATCTTACAGGCAGCAAAAAGTATCCATTAATGGGGCGACGTCCTCGGGGTCTTTAGTAAAGATGGGCGTGCCTCAGGGTTCAATTCTTGGCCCTTTCCTTTTTCTAGTTTATATTAATGACCTTCCTTACATGATGGCTAACTTATCCGATATACCTAATTCTGTTTGCTGATGACACTTCTCTTATTTTTAAAGTAAATAGAAAAGATGGGGATGTCTTGCATGTCAACGAAAGTCTGGCTGTTCTTTCGAAATGGTTCGCAGCTAATAATCTCTTATTAAATGCGAATAAAACTAAATGTATAAAATTTTCATTACCAAATGTCCCCTCAAGTTGGCGTCAATCTAATTCCTGACGGCAACAAACTTGATGTTACAACGGATACTGTGTTTTTAGGTATAACTATCGATTCTAAACTGCAGTGGGGCGCTCATATTAGAACTCTTTCAGGTAGATTAAGCTCAGCCGCATATGCAGTAAGAAAAATAAGGCAATTGACAGATGTAGCCACAGCTAGGTTAGTTTACTGTGCTTAATTCCACAGTATTATGTCTTATAGCATTTTACTGTGGGGATCTGCAGCTGATGTAGACTCAAATTTCATATTGCAAAAGAGAGCAATCCGGGCTATTTATAAAATGGGTCTCGCGCGTCCCTCAGAAATAAATTCAAAGAAATCGATATACTTACTCAGCCTTCTCTTTATATTTTAGAAAGTATTTTGTACGTTCGTAAAAACCTAGGACTTTTCAAAATTAGAAGCGATTTTTATAACATAAATACGCGTAGTAAACACGAAATTGTATTACCCAAATGGAGATTAGCTAAGACCAGCAAGTCATTTTTAGTAAACAGCATACGCTTTTATAACAAGCTATCAAAGGCGGTGACTGAACTTAGCGAGGGCAAGTTTAAAACCCATATTAAGCGTGTCCTAACTAAAAAAGCGTATTACAAGGTTAAAGACTATGTCGAAAAAACGCTTGTTTGGCAATGACTGCTTCTGCACATGTGGCCCCCTGGTAACTCATAATATTGTGTACATCTATTAACTGCTCCACATTTTTTGTAATATATATATTTTTTTCTTTTCTTCTTACACATTGCTTTTGCAATATTTTTTATATTATTAGACACCAAATTCGTTAGTAATTTTCTTTTGTTGACATGCCATTTATTGATAATTGTAAATATTTATTATTCTTGTTTTTTTTTTATATAGCCTCTTTTTTTATAATGTGAATGTGAGAACACTGTAGACTTCGCGAATTCTTAGGTTACTGCCTATTACAACTCACTTTTTTTTTAATATGATTTTTTTATGGTGCATTTGGGTACAATATCGACTGGTCTACACTGTTCTTACATAATTTCTATTAATACTGTAATATGAAAATATTGTAAACAATCACTTTTTTAGAGTAACCATGGAGTTTCTTGCCGGTTCTTCTCCATAGGAAACGACAAATTTGGAACCGTGCACTAGCTTCTGACGTTTTATAAGTGCCCATGTAGGCCTATGTGAAATAAAAACTTTTGACTTGACTTGTCTATGGTGGAGTGGCAGGGTGTTCCAGACTTTTGCTAACTAAAGCCACTCGTACGTCCCAACCATTGTGCGAATCGCCCAGAGGATACAATGTAGTATACGGTGGAAGTTTACATCACTTGACTTGGGCGATTAACGGCAGCAACCTCTCGCGTCCGGCCCTGGGAATGGGAAGCAACCACCTCCTACGGCGAAACAGTAATGCGAACAAAGAAGGTGGTTGAAGCCATAAGGGAGAAGATATGATCACGCCCCAGCCACCGTAGGAGTCACCCGGATGTCGAGACTCGCAGGAGTCGCAAGATGATTCTCGGCCATCACAAATGAGAGCTTGTGGACGGCGAGCAATGGGCAACTTATCGTCCAACCGTCTAGTAAAAGCCAAGGCCGACTCGATGGCGAGTAGATGTTTTATGCAGGTCTCAAAAAGATATCAGCAAATAGACGGGGCCCTCTAGAGCCGATGCATGCTAGGGCTGTGAGATTGTTGGAAAGAAATACCTCCCATAAGTTTTGCCTCGATGACAGTTCTCTGCAGAGTTTTAGCCGGCCTCTGTTATACAGCTTTGGCGGAGAATTTTAAAGGAAAATGATAGTCAGACTGACTTTCAGCTGGAAAACGTGCATTGGCAGTGCAGCACCGTTAGCAAATTTAAAATTTCTACAGAGATTTGTGACGTCTTCTTCCTCCACAATTACGTATTTATGAAGAATTTGCGAGAGAATTGTTGCAACTTGATAATTTTTGGGCGTTGCTCCTCCAAAGCGGGGAAGACCTTCACCGTATACTCCACCGTGACCTTCGGCTAATCCGCCGAATTTGAAACAGAAGCCTCTAGTAACACCCACATTGCTGTGTATTTGTGACTTCACAAAACAATAAAATGACGGCTAACAAATCTCGCAGCCAATTGGGGCTGTTACTGGCACTGGCCTTCATCAAAATATTATCCCGGTGTTGGTCACCACTCACTGTCAAGGAGGTAACGACCCAATGTCGACGTAAGGCTGCAAAGAATGTTGGATACATTATACGTAATCAAACTGTCTTCAGGAAAGCAAACCGCGTCGGGCTGTGTGAAACATTAACCGTAAATAATAAGACTCTGGTAACCCTTTCGCTTTCCAATATAGTCCTACATCGACATGCATTAAATACACATCTTTACTCGTTCTACATATTCTACGATGCTATGATAGCGCAAGGGACTTCAAGAACTGATTTTTGCCAATTTTTGGAAATTCCAAGAGCCATGATTTAGCGCCAATTTTTAACATATTATGCATCCAACCTCTTTGTAACATGTATGGTTGCTTAAGTCTACAATTTGGAAGCGAGACCCAATCTCGTTCTTGTATAATATGTCTATGGGTTTTTCTTAATATGCTAAATAATGCACAATTTTTAGAATCTTTGAATTAGGTACTCGTTTTAGAACGAGTACAGTAGGCTATGGTCAGGTCCGAGTGAGAGACTACTTAAAGTACTGGTAACCTCCATATACAAGCAGCATCAAAAGCATCAATAAGCATCTTTCTGTGATTAGGTACCAGTAGGTATTTGCACAACTTGTGACGGATCTCTGAGGCGTTAATCGAGACTGATCAACGTTAAACACTAATGTGTGATTGGTTTTTGTGTAGCATCTCTGAGTGTGGCAATTGGTGTGACTACACCAAGACACTGCCTTCTAACTTTTTCCTAGGCAGCTTAGGGTACAATTCCTCCAATCCTTTATGGAAAAACAGTTGCTCCTCTACTACACGACAAACTGTTCCAACTTTTTGCTTTGATCAACTTCAGCCGTGCCAGGAAGCACAGACTGAACATTTTATTTGGAACTCGAACCGTCCCTTGAATCCAGGTCCTGTTTCTAACGCAATGTCCACGCTCAACACTCTCTTGGACTCTTAACCTGATTGTGATGTATTCGTGGATGAAAATCATGTCTAATTGTTGTGAATTGAGTGGATAGCTGACGTTTTGTTACATTTTGTGTAAAAAACATGCCTTTAACAATGTAAATGGCCTTTGGCCATGTTACTTTACAATACATATAAATTACATGTAAATACATATTTACTTCTCTTGCCTTAGGTTTTTTTTTGTGTGGGAAAATCATGTAATGATATTCCGCGCTCTTTTTGTGTGGGAAAATCATGTAATGATATTCCGCGCTCCGCCGAAGAGCGCGAGGGCGTGTCAGACTTTTATTGACAAAAACCCACTTCTGTTCCTTCTTTGCCATTGTTCCAGGGCCCCGGGGATCTCTTTCGCATCACCCATGGCCCCATTGGTAGGTCTTGTTTGACTAAAGTTATAACAATTATATGGGTAAAAAGTAAAAATAACAAAAAATTGTATTGATAAAATCCGCTGTCTGTTTAATAAATGGATGTCTCAATACATGACCGTAATATTTCAGTAATGTATAGAGAAGTAAGTAATGTATAGTGAGTTTATCAGATACTGACCTATCTGATAAACTGCTTCGAAAGTGCTGATGTAGAAGCCATACTGACAATAAAAAAGAAGTAAGAACGCAAAAATATGTTAGAATTTCTTATTTACAGTAAAATAAAATATAACAAATATAAAACTTAAAAAAAAAAAAATAACCGACTTCACTAAAAAAAACACTAAAAGCAGCTTTCATAAATGTTTTTCTTGTATTATTTTTTATTTTCTCCACATATTTAAGTTTGTTTTATTACTTTTCTTTGCGATTGTTTTTAATCATGCCTGATAGTTAAGTTAGTTGAAATTAGTCATCCTAGTAGTTTTATTTAAGTATCCTACAGTTAATCTGTGAGCAGCGCTGTGGGCTACAATATTGTTTATGTTTTGTATACCTGTAGTACCTAAGTTTTATATTGTAGCTGTTTGCTGTTCCATTTTATAAAAATAAAATAAAAAATAACTATTCAGAACCAGTTATTTATTTGTATTGTCATAGTCGCTTAACTTCATTGTGATATCTATGTGAGTATGAAGTTCCGTTGGCCATTTTTGGTCTTCTTCACCAGTTTCACTTCATCAAATGTTACTTTTTGACTGAAAATGCTTAAGTTCTCGAAAAAAATACTAGTCACTTGCCTATAATATTTGAGGAGCTCCCTCGATTCCTCATGGATCCCATTATCAGAACTGGATTGTGAAAAAAATGGGACCAATCGGAAAGAAATCAAAATTTGCAAATCGGTCCATAAACGACGGAAATCTGAGGTAAGTAACACACATAAAAAAAACACAACCGAAATGATAACCTCCTTCTTTTTTTGAAGTCGGTTAAAAATATCTGAGATTCAAACTCATGAGACCATTACGCTACGGCGCTCGTTGAATTCTGTCTAAAATAAGTGTTCTTATATAAACGTCAAATTGACTGCTTGACCCTTTATCGATGATAGCGTGAAGTTTTTCGTCTCACTTAATAAATTTATAGCTAAATGAAAAAAAAAACATTTTTTTTGTTTCGCCGCTCTGATTTTATTATGTTTAAAATGAGAAGTAAAAATGTCGATGATATGTTAAAAATATGCTGAAAATTGTTATATTATTATAATCGAAGTACCATCGTGTATATTATATGCCATAGAGACAAAATACAAAAATAAATACTAAACCTTTTGTTTTTAGGTGGGAAAGCCAATCTAATGACAAATATGTTATTATATTATTATTATTAAATCCCGCTCTTAGGCGGTGATAGTGTCAGACTTTTACTGACTGAAAACCCACTCCTGTTCATTCTTTGCCTTCATCCATGAAAGCGAAGCCCGGTGCTCCCCGGACTTCGCTTTCACACTACCCGGCTTCGACCCTGCTGGGCCCCTACGATTTGCTGACATCTCCCTGAGGCGCGCGTGGAACAGTACGCGCCGTCGACGACTTGGGCTCGGTCCGACCGGTTACCGGACGGGTGGACGGCGAACCACCATTACTTGCCGTCCGCAAGCCCGCGCCTACGGTGGCTGGAAATCGGGATCGGAATCCCGGGCGACTAAAGCTGGGGTTCGAACTCGCGGCAAATGCCGCTCAACACCGACATTTTGGAAAATTGCCCACCCCCCATGGCAAATAGCGTGATAGTTTATAACCTATAAGTTGCCCTGACCTATAAGGATTATGTATGCAAAATTTGAACAGGATACGTTCAGTAGTTTTTGCGCCAATTAATACTATCGGAAAATAATTTTACTGTTTTTAACCGACTTCAAAAAGGAGGAGGTTCTATGTTCGGCTGAATGTACTTTTTTTTATGAATGTTCACCGATTTCTTGGTCAATTGTGGACCGATTATGAAAATACTTTTTTTTTTCATCATCATCATTTCAGCCAAAAAACGTCCACTGTTGGACATAGGCCTCCCCCAAATGTCGCCACAATGAACAATCCTATGCGTCTCGGGCGATCGCAGTGTGGATGTTATAATGCACAGAGAATGCTGCTGCCCATTCTCTGGTTTGTCCCTTAGTCGCCTCTTACGACACCCACGGGAAGAGATGGGATGGTGCCATTCTTTACGTCCGAACACCATACAGACGACTTTTTTTTATAGAAAGATTATGCTTCCGAGTTGGTCCCATAGATATATTGTTATGATCTGATCATGAACTTCGAAGATATGGAACAGAACTCCTCATAGAATCACAGCAGAACCGTCGTAACAACTAAAATTGCTTTGTTTATACGTGTAGTCGATGACAGACTGAAAGAAGAGGGGGAATATATCAGACTGATCAGATTTTTTTTACGGTTGATAGGTTTGCGCTTGACCGCTATCTCACCTGATGGAAAGCGACGAGGCGGTCGACGATGGAGCGCGCTTACCTAGAAGTAACCTATTCACCCTTGACTTAAAGACTGCTGGTTTGTAGCCATCAGGAAACACAGATTCCGAGAACAAGGAATTCCACTCCTTAGCTGTACGCACAGTGAATGTGTTCCCAAAACGTTTTGTGCGTATAGGTGGGATATCAACCATGTATCGGTGGCGCATCGCCGTACGCCTGGTGGTCCGATGATGGAATGGGCTAGGCGGAATTAGGTCATGCAATTCCGACGCACACTTTCCGAAATGCAACCGGTAGAAAACCGGCAGGCTAGCAACTCGGCGTTGATGCTCAAGACTTTGAAGCCTCGACTCAACGAGTGCATCATTGCCAATGATCCTCCTGGCTCGCCTCTCAATTGGCTGAAGTCCGTATACGATCGAACTTGCGGTTGATAAAGTTTGAGCAGCTGTTCCGGCGTGACCTTCGCGAGGATTCCCAGCCAGCAGCCAGTTGAGCCTTTGCTTCGATGTATGGCCCAAATTTGAGTGTTGACGTCAACGTAACACCAAGAAGATCAAGATGGTAGGCTATCGGCACGGTTACACCCTGGAAAGTTGGAGCAGGGCTGAATTGGCTCGATGGTCGGGAGCGCCGTGTCGTGGGATGCGGTGATCTTCTTCTGTGAAGCCGTAATTTCAGAAGGAGGCTGCGGAGAGGGAGAAGGAGGCCGTGGCCACTCTCCCGAGCCGCAGCAGGCGAACCAGGCGTCGGCGGAGGGCAGACAACGCCGTCTTCCAGCCCCCATAAAGAGGTACGGAGGGACGGCGGACTCGGGGTCGTCCGCCGTCCCCCATCCAGCAAGACCCGAGGCGGCGGCGCGTAGTGTACCGCGCGCCCCTATTAGACGTCGCGGGGGAGGACACCTCACACTCCCCGTGGTCCTGAGGTGGCCCGCGTAGGCGAGCCGGAACTAGCCGAGGATCATGGATGGAGTATTAGCTCCCACGATCCCCGGTCCAAGTGTGGCAGGGAACACCGAGGTGGTTTTTAGTCAGTAAGAGTCTGACAGACCCCTTCGCCTGCCCCAGGCGAAGGACATCCATGAGGATTTTCCACTACGGCACAAAAAAAGGGCTGAATTGGCTCCTTTTAGCGGAAAATAGACACGCCTTGGTTTTAGCAGCAGGTTCAATCCTGACTAAATTGGCATCGCCCCATTCAGAGACCGCCTCCAAGGACAAGTTGAAGCGCTCAACTATAGCCTCTCGGAGAGACTGGATCGGTGACTTACTAGCTCGCGCGCTGGATTTATAACTTCCAGCAACAGTGCGGTCGTCTGCATACACAAAAGTACCGGGCTTAAGCAGATCGTTTCTGATTGTTTCTGATGATAAAGCCAAAAGTTAGGCACCAGAGCTCTGTAATAATCTAACTGTGTTTGGAATTATTACAATTGTCATGAGATGAACTCTGGCTATAAGGTGTTTAAGTTTGGCTGAGGGGTACTTTTTAGTGGTGGTACCATAACGAAAAAGTGTAAAATAAAAACACTTTTTACGAAAAAAATACAACCGACTTCAAAGTAAAAAAAAAACACTGAAAAGTGCAAAACAACTTTAATTTCGGAAGTCGGTGTTTGTATAATAGTTTTTTCTCTTCGTTGTTTAACACCGACTTCCGTAATTAGTTATAGTTATTTTTTTTTTTTAAATTCTTTGTATATATAGATTACAAGGACATCCAAAAACATGCCTACCACCATCTGTAAGGTCAGGTGACAAGATATCTTCCATAAGCTTCTGGCAACTTCTGACCCTTACAGAACAGGATTAGGAAACTATTAAGAAAAGTAAATTCTTTGCCATTACCACAAGCGGCATTAATGTGACTCATCATCATCTTCCTGCCCTTGTCCCGTGTTATTTGGGGTCGGCGCAACATGTTTTTTTTCTTCCATTCTGCCCTGTCACTCGTCATGCTATCATTAACTTCCTTTTCTTTCATATCACTCTTCACACAATCCATCCATCTTTTCTTTGGTCTCCCTCTCCCTCTCCCTGTCCATCCATCCACATTAATGTGACTAAACCACTAAATATTTGTAAATATGGTGTTTTCATTTTATTCATACACTAGCTGTCCCTCGCAGTTTCTATGCTCACTGCTCCAGTCCCGTGGGTTATAACGTGATTTTATATAGCATATAACCTTTCCCTCCACCAACCAGTAGTTCCCGAGATTAGCGCGTTTAAACAAATAAACAAACAACTCTTCAGCTTTATAATATTACTATAGATTTTCTATTACAACATAATCATAATTATTTAAAAAGTTACGGAAGTAAAATATAAACAAAGTCGTCAATTTTAATATTGGCCAGGATTTTGCAATATTCGCCTGTGTATATAATAATATTCGTAAGTTGCGACTACGCACACAGGCGAAACGGGGTACGGGGCCGCCCTTGTGGAACATTGGTTTCGACTCGTAACTAATGTTCCACAAGGGCGGCCCAGTACCGAACGACACCGCACGACATGACTCGCCATTTCCACACCCGTCTCGATCACATGACGGAGGTAAGTCAGCATCCAGTGTTACCGGAGTGCCTCCCAAATGCAACTCCAGGTTATTAAAGGCCTTGGAGGTCGAGAGACACCAGCAAGATGACCGAGCCCCGGGACACCACATCCTTCATCGTGAGGGCTTGCTCGCACAGAATCGTCAATATCGGTTTATGTTTGGCGAAGATATCGCTGTACAACTTGAAAACCTCCTTCCTTTTTTTGTAGTCGGTTAAAAGGGCGCCAAATTAATAACTTGCCCGGGGCGCTTAGATGGCTAGAGCCGGCCCTGGGCGTGCCAATTTCAGCGGGGCCTACAACCTTGTAGTGATGGTATGTGTGTGTGTGTGCAGGCGGTTGGAGATGTTGGCGGCGTGCGAGGCGGGCGAGGTGTTCGCGCTGCTGGAGGGTGGGGCGGCGGGCGCGCGCGACGCTGCCGACGCGCTCGCCGCGCTCTACTGCGGTGTGCGCGAGCCCTGGCTCACGCGTGCGCTGCTGGCCTACCACTCGCGCACCGGCAGTGCGCGCGCGCTCGACCTGCTGGCTCGCGCCCCCGAGCTGCACGCGCGTCACTTACTGGACGCGCTACAGGAGCAGCTGCGCGGCGAGCGCGCGCAGCGCCACCATGCGCTTGCCGCTTTCGCGCCGCTCGTGGCGCGCCGGCCGCCCTGGCTGCACCGCCTACCGACGCACCCGCTGGCGCGCGAGCTGCTGCGCGCCGCGCGTCACGAGCGCGACCCGCTGCCGCTGCTGAACGCGCTGCTGGCGCTGGCGGCGTTGTTGCCGGCCGCGCCCGCTCTGGCCGCTACGCACCCTGCCGAGCTCTCGGACGCGCTACTGCGCCCTGCTGTGCTGGAGCCGCCGCCCGCGCCCGCCACGCGCGCGCACTTGCAGCTGGCGCAGCTCGCCCTGTTCCACGCGCTGTATGCCACGCACCCTTGTACCTTGCTGGAAGCTCTGCGCGCACAGGGCGCCGAGCTGCCCGCCAGCGCGGCTCGCGACGCTTGGGAGCGCGGCGTGGGCGCGCTGGCAGAGTCCGTGCGCCTGCACCCCGCGCTCGTGACGGGCAGCCGCCTGCGCGAGGCCGACCCGGGCCGCTGGGCGCGCCAGGAGCACCACGACGTGCTGGCCGAGTGCCGCCGCCTGTCGCTGCACGCGGGCGCCGAGGACGCGGCGCCGTCGCCGCTGCCCGTGGCGGCGGCTGCGGCGGTGCCGGCGCCCGCGCCGCCGCGCGCGTCTCCGGCGCCAGGCTCGGGCGCGCACGCGGCGCGCACGGCCTCCAGCCTGCGGCCGGGAGCCGAGCCGTGGTTCGCGTTGGGAGACCGCTGCGGGGCCGACTCCGCGCCCCACACGCCGCTGCCGTCCGACGCGGACGCCGCCGAGCCGCCCGAGGCCGCGGTGGAGGCCACTCCGGAGAACACGCCGGCGCGGGAGACGCGCGCGCAATTCCGCTTCCCGGCCGAGTCAGGTGCCGTGCGCGCCATCGGGCGCCGCTCGCGACCGGCGTCGCCGCCGCGCAAGGAGACGTCGCCGTCGGCCGTGGGCGCCGTGGGCGACGCGTATTCATCGCGGCTGGCGCGCGTGGCGCTGGAGAGGCGCGCGGCGGACTCGCCGGTGCCGTTCGCCGGCGTGCCGCCGCCCGCCGGCGCCGTGCGGCCAGAGCCGAGCCGGCCAGCGCCGCCCACGGACGTGCTGTCGCTGGAGCCGCTGAACGTGGAGGACCGCGAGGTGCTGGAGCTGACGGCGCTGGCGCACGCGGACGAGGAGTGGGCGGAGCCGGGCGGGCTGGCGGGGCTGCGCTCGCGCGCTCGGGCGCGGGACCCGCGTGGGGCGCCGGCGCTGGCGCTGCGGCGCTCGGCTCCTGCGCCACGGCGCTCGTCGTCGTGCGAGCCGCGGCTGGCGGGACGCTCGAGTTCGTCGGTAGCGGTGCAGACGGTAGACACTTGGCCGGAGCCCTATGAGTTCGTCATCGCCGACTTCTTCCGCGCTCTGCCGGACGACACTCGCCGCCAAGTAAGCAAGTCTTGTTTCTTTATCCCCCTCTTGAGTTTCCTTATTTATACAGTGGTGCCCATATAATTACGAACGACTACCTATTATAAAAAAAGCTATTTTCGAAACTTAGGAACATTACTCTTTTTGCATGTCTTTTTGTTTCTCTCTCGGTATCGCAAAATTGTACACAGTTAAAACATGATTAATTCAATAATATATAGATAAACGTTTTAAATTAAACCTTTATATTCTTGCAAACTCACTCACTCACGTGTTGCGCCGACCCCAAATAACAGGGGACAAGGGCAGGAAGGTGATGATTCTTGCAAACTCACTAGCTGGCTACATAATTAAAGAACGCTGGATAGTGCATTTTTTTTTATTCAAATTTAAATAGAGAACGTAACTGCCATTATTCGCGTAATTTTGGCGCCATTAGTGCTGTAAAAGTCAAAAAGTTGACTATTTCATATAAAAACAATGAAAAATAAAAGCTGCCATGAAACTACAAGGGAGGTGATAATAAAACTTCGCGATAAGAATTGGTCATATAAAACGATAACTGATCACCTGATATTCACCGCTGTGAAGCATTTTAACAACTTTAAATATTCCACGTGTACATAAACAGAGAAATTCATCTCGGCGAGACGATAGAAATATCGTGCGTTGGGCAAAACAATACCCTTCGGGATCTAACGAGTTGAAAAAATAATATTTTGGTGAAAACAACTCAGCGATCTCAGCACGCACTATCCGAAGCAGTTTGGTAGAAGCTAAGTTGAACGGAAGGATAGCTAGAAATGTACCCATGTTGAAACGGTTTCATAGGCAAGCCCGGCTTGCATTTGCTAGAGGGTATGAAAGCTGAACAGTACGATAGTGGAAAAATTTTCTTTTCTCTGACGAGACAAAAATTAACAGAATATGTTCTGATGGGAAACGATATTTTCGACGCCCTCCCAATACAGCATTCGACCCAAGTATACAAAAGTGACATTAAAGCATGGTGGTGGAATTGTGAAATTATGGGGGTGCCTCTCTGGTCATGGTGTTGGACCTGTTAGATTGATAGACGGAAACATGGACCAATTCCACGGATATGTCTTAGGGGCGTGGCACGTGCCGCCTCGATATTATCAAATTGTAATATGATCGAACGGCGGCCGTACGCGTCATTCAGTCGCTTTGCAATTGCGTACAGTGTACTATTGATGCATAAAAAACCAAAATGCCGAGTTGTGTAGTAATTATATGTAAAAAACAAGGTCAAATACCATCAGCCTGAAGACAAATGGGGTGTAAAATTTAAATAATTTTTTAAATATTTTACTAACTTACGTTCAGAGCGCCACGAACTAGCCCGATTTTTCCCGAACGCAACGACCGTTTAAGATTTAGAGATGTGCAATCGAGTGCGTGTGGCCGATTTTGTCGATATGCGTATTATTGCAGTTCAATTTTTTTTTTACATATCAATAATGTTATAGGTTTAAGGTTCAAATTTGCTTGTGGGAATTCTGGGTAATAGAAATACGTGGTTTCTTTAAGCTGATTTATTTGCGACTAACTTTAAATGATAGTTTCTTATTGATGGTAGGGCGTGCACATGTGCACACACATGCATTCGTACTTACTCAACACTTTCACACATACATACGATTCTAACTCAACACACCGCCCACCAAAGGGTCTATTTGCCCTTTCACAATGTTTCGTATAGATACTAAATCAATGGTAATTACAATTACTCGTACAACAAAATATAGGTAGGTTAATTTAACAGTTACCTTACATTATTAGGTTGCATACAAGCTCAAGGTTCAATGTCTGTTGGTAAATGTGCTCATCTCTTCGTAGGTCATATGGTTGGTCATGATCCGTTTTAGGTGATGTTTCATCGCTTTCACACCAGCCTCCCAAAGTCCGCCCATGTGAGGGCTATAGGCTGGGATAAAATGCTACTTTGTTCCGTCTACTGCTAACTTCTCAGCGATTGGACCCTCGAATTGTAATTTGGCTTCAGTCCAATCTGCGACCAGTTGTCTGTTTGCACCGACGAAGTTGCGTCCTTGGGCGCTCCATATCTGAGCGCATCTTCCACGTCTTGCTACAAACCTTCGGAAAGCTGCGATGAAGGCATCTGATGTGAGAGCTCCCACCAATTCCAAGTGAATTTCTTTTGTCGACATACAGACAAAGACAGCGATGTATGCTTTATGTGTTTTTGCTCCCCTGCCTCTCGACATCAAGACCTGATATGGGCCTGCAAAGTCAATACCTGTGTTCCAGAAAGGCTTCGCAGGTGTTACTCGAACTCTAGGTAAGTCTCCCATTTGCTGTGATTTTGCCGTAGCATTTATTTTGGCGCAAATTAGACATTTTCTGATCTTCGCTTTGACTAATGTCCTTGCTTTCAGGATCCAGTATCTAGTTCGTAGAAAGCAGAGCATTACTTGAACTCCACCGTGCAGCGTTTGACGGTGAGCATCGATGACAAGGAGAGTGGTAAGATTGTTGTCGCGATCAAGAATAATCGGGTGTTTGCCATCTTCATTTAGGTCAGAGTGACGCAGTCTTCCGCCCACACTGAGGAGGCCTTTATCATCAAGGTAAGGTTTTAAATTGTTTGGTTTACTCTTTCTTTTAATTTGTTGTTTTGATTTCAGGTGTTGTATTTCTTCTTCAAAGTCATTCTTCTGTGCTATTCTTAAGCAAGTTTTCAACGCATCATCTAGTTCCTCCGTGTTCACAAGTAAGTCTTTGTTTTCTAATTTTCTTCCCTTTAAGAATCTCTTGCAGTATACTATTACTTTAAGTAGCTCTTGTAATGTATCGCAATATCGAAATGTTGTATTTATACTGTTCACATTTTCCATTGTTAGGTTAACTTGTATTGTTTCCTTTCTTTTCAGGTCTGTCATCATCGCGTTTGGTCTGCTGTATTGGATTTCTCCTTCTCTTAGCCAATCTGGGCCTCTCCACCATAGTTCGTTATCTTTTAGGTCTAGCAAGGATGTTCCACGTGAAGCAGTATCAGCTGGGTTTTCTGGTGATTTGACATGATACCAATTATGATTTCCGATGTGGTCCAGTATTTCAATTACTCGGTTTCTAACGTACGTGTTCCATCTAGCAGGATCACCAAATAGCCAGGAAAGTACAATAGTGGAGTCAGTCCATGCGAATATCTGACAGGTTGGTATATTCATAGTTTCCTTTATCTGCTTCAAGAGTCCAGCAAGCAGAACAGCTCCACTGAGTTCTAGACGAGGTAAGGATTGGGGTTTAGTCGGTGCTACCTTCGTTTTAGCAGCGATGATTGAGGTCTTTACGGTACCCATGAAAGTCCGTACTCTTAGATAGGCTACTGCAGCGTAAGCTCTCGTGGACGCATCACAGAAGCCGCGGATACTGGTGTTATTTCTGTTAGTTTCAGTAGTGTGTAGCCATCTGTCTATCTCGATACAGGGTAAGTATTGATGAAATGATTCTCGCAAATTATTCCACTCTGTGGCTATGGTTTCCTCTACTTCTTCATCCCATGGTATTCCTTGGAGCCATAATCTTTGAATCAGAAGTTTTGCTGGCAAAATAGATGGAGCCAGCCAGCCTAATGGATCAAATAATCTTTGTAGATCGGCCAGAATCGTTCTCTCCGTAGTGAGGTTTGACGCACCAGGTAAGTTTGGGCTGTATTGAAAACGATCATTACCCATGTTCCAGTGTAATCCCAAAGCTCGTGTTATACCATCTAAGGTTAGATCCAACTTTACATGAGAGCTTCTTTCAGATTCTTTGAATTCTTTGAGAAAATCAGCGTCATTGGAACACCACTTTTTTAATTGGAACCCGCCTTTCTTGAGTATGGCGTCTATTTCCTTGGCTACCTTCAATGCGTCTGTTACATTGTCTTTACCCGACATCATATCATCCATGAAGTAGTCGCGTCTTATTATTTCCGCAACTTCAGGATAGTTTCGTCCTTCATCTTTGGCTACTTGATGCAAAGTCCTTACTGCCAAGTAAGGAGCAGAAGCAGTTCCGAACGTGACTCTGGTAAGACGGTAGTCTTTGACAGGTTCTTTATCATCCTTTCTCCACAGTATTCGCTGCAGATGTCGGTCTTCTTCTTTAACAAGGATTTGCAGGTACATTTTTTGAATGTCCGCCACGAAACAAACCTCCTTCATCCGCCATCGCATGATCAGACTTCTCATGTCGTCTTGTAGCTGTGGTCCAACCATCAGTTCATCATTGAGTGATACGTTATTGGTTCCCTTTTGAGATGCATTAAAAACAGTTCTCAATTTGGTTGTTTCTTTCTCTTCTTTAATTACAGCGTGATGAGGTAAATACACAGAAGAATTTGTTATTTCTTGTTCTGGTACTTCTTCCATGTAATTTGATTCATATTCTTTCATGACCGTAACATATTCGCTTTTGAGTTTTGGGATATTTTTGAATCTTTGTTCCAATTGATATAGTCTCTTTAAAGCTATTGCTCTTGTATTTCCTTCTTTAGATAATAGCATGTTTGATTTCTTTGGTAACTTTACTGTATACCGTCCCTCTTTATTTCTCGTGGTTGTGGTCTCATAGATTTCCTCGCACCTTCGTTCTTCAGCAGTGGGTTGTATTTGGTCATATGGGTCTTGTTCCCACATTTGTTTCAGCATATCATTCAGATCCAGACTGAGGTGCATGACGATAATTTCCTTTTCTGGTAGGTTGTGTTCCACGTTCCCGAATAGGATCCAACCCAGGGTGGTGTTTTGAGCGCATGGTGTTCCTGGGGGACCTTTGATAACTTCACCCTTCATTATTTGGGCACATACGTCAACACCCAGTAATAAATCTACTCGTCCTGATTTACTGAAGCTTGGATCCGCCAGAGCGAGTCCTTGCAGGTGCGGCCAGGTGTTGGTGGAGATGGTTTGTGACGGTAATTCAGTAGTGAGTCGCGTAGACATGATGTACGTTTTGACCTTGAGGTTGAAACAAGCGTCGTGCCTGGATAGTAGTTCGATTTCTGCAGCATGTTTGACGTTTGTTTTGATTGAGCCGACGCCAGTGATGGTGCCGTTGACAGGCGTTCTCTTCACTCGTAACATCTGGGCCGCTCTTTCGCTTATGAAAGTTGCTTGGGAGCCGTGGTCAATCAAAGCACGGAGCACTGTCACTTGTCCCGATTCAGGTTTTCTTACTGGTACAAGGGCTGTGGCCAGCAATGCGGTGGACAAATTAGCAGCGACATGCGTTGAAAGTGTGACGTTGGTTTCGGCTGGTCTTGCAGAATCTTGATTGGTTTCAACCTTATCTTGTTGATTCTTGTTGTCTGGTTGATTTGGTGACGTCACCGGCGTGGATTGATGCGTGAGCGTGTGATGACGTTTGTGACATTTTCGGCAGGACATTTTCAGGCGACATTTATAAGCAGAGTGTCCCGGGGCCAGACAATTGTAGCATAGTTTGTGTTGTTTTAGGTACTCACACCTCTCTGCTGGATTCAGTTTTATAAACTCCTCACAATGACATAATGTGTGATCCTTTTCGCACATAGCGCAGCATCTCGGTTTTGAAGAGGTAGTACTTGATGTGGACACGTGAACAGCGTATTCTTTTCCTCTAGGTGTAGGCTTTTCTTTAGTCGAAGGTGTGATAAGCTCGAGCGTGCGGAACTTTGACTGTAGGAACTTGCTCAATGCATCCCATTTAGGTAACTCGTCGTCAGTGTCATCGTACGCAACTTCTTCCCATTCACGATGCGTCTCTGGGTCCAATTTATGCACGACTAAGAATACAATGAGTGAGTGGGTGAGTGGATCCCATGAGCTGGTTGACAGTTTCAGGTTCGTTAGTGCGTTCAGACATTCAGTAGTCGTATCCAAAATCGATTTGATGTTACTTGCAGTTTGCGACGTTATCTTCTTTTGTGTAAACAATCTTTTCAATATGGAGTTGGCAATAATGCGTTTGTTACCAAAACGAGCCTTAAGCATACTAAACGCGCCGTCGTAGTTAACCTCTGTAACTTGCACAGTTTCAATAGCGACAGGGCTTCTCCCGTTAGACTGCTTTTTAAATAATGCAACTTTTGTACTTTACTTAATGTTGGATTATCGTTCACTAATGATGTATATAGATCTTGATAAGCGGGCCACTCATCGTAAATACCTGAGAAAGTTGGTAGTTGAATCCTCGGTAATATGAATTGTATTTCCATAGAACCACTGTTATTATGGTCAGCTTGCATAGGAACCGGCGACGACTTGTTAAACTCAATAAATCACTAAGATCGGCTAGTAAACAAGTGTATAAGTCTTTCTGCACAAAGTAATCTTCATTAACAAAATATGGAATATCTTGTCGATTTGCTTTAGGAACGCATTTCACTAGTTCTATATGCGCACTTTTATAGGTAGACCAATATTCTTCAATGTTCTTAATGCGAGTTTCGATATATCCTTTTGTTAAGCGTTGTTTCGGACATTTCTTGAGATTTGATTGGGTTTTTCCTAACAACATAGCTGTATCTTCTAACACATTTAACAATTGTTCCACTGTATTTGCCATATTTGTTCAAATAAGCCTTCTTTTCGTTATAAAACAGAACGTTTGTTTGTATCTTCGTAGTAAAATCTTGTTTTGATCACACTATTCACTAACGAGTTTGTTTTGCACGTATATTTTTTATTTATTTATTTAAACTTCATGTACAGTAGTGGTACATAGGCGGACTTAATGCAACAAGGCATTCTCTACCAGTCAACCTTTGGGTTAAAAAGAAAATAATGTGGTAGGTTTGCACAATAAATAAATAACAGATATTTTAAAAAGAACAAATAAAATAAAAAATAAGTTATTTATAATAATAAAATACATATATATGCTAAAATTATAAACTAATAAATACCAAAAATATCAAATCGTTAAGAAAACTCAATAATAATTCTGACGAAGACCAAACTAAAGTTGAGAGGACTTCAAGTAGTAGTTCCGAATCTTACGCTTGAAGGAAAATTTACTTTCAGATTTTTTGATGTCAAGGGGAAGCACATTCCAGAGAAAAAAATAAAAATAAAATAAATTATTTCTTTTGTTCCTTGCTCGCCACTCGACCCTTCCTTTTGTATTGCGCTGTGCGTAGAACGTCGTAAGTCGAACAGATATCCGGCTCGATGTCGACCAAAATGTTATAGGTTTAAGGTTCAAATTTGCTTGTGGGAATTCTGGGTAATAGAAATACGTGGTTTCTTTAAGCTGATTTATTTGCGACTAACTTTAAATGATTGTTTCTTATTGATGGTAGGGCGACACACACATGCATTCGTACTTACTCAACACTTTCACACATACATACGATTCTAACTCAACAAATGGATATTGTCGTATTATATGTTAAATTAGTTATTAATTAAATGCTGTTTAAGACATTGTTATTTCAATACAGTTACCCGTGAAGTGTAAAAACTTAAATTGACATTATACCTAAAGATAGAGATGATCAAAGTTTTTTTAATTTATAGTACAATACGATAAGTAGCATGATAAACAAATATAATTTTATACAGTTTTTTTTTGTCCAAAAGTTACAATAATTTGTGTTTGCTATGCAAAAATATTCAATTATTATTTTAAAAAATCTGGCTATTTGGCGGTTTCGTGAGATAGGCCCTAAAAGATTAGTAATATTGCTCAATATTATTGACCGAGTAGGCAAGCCTGCCTTAGTCAATCATAAGGGCGAGCAGCCGTCAATGTTCGAAGTTTGAATGAAATTCATCCATCGCTATTTTATTAAATCTTCGTCTATAATACTGAGGGTTTCACATTTTATTTCTTCGCAAATGTGGTAAAAACATCGTATAACTGGCGTGAGCATTGTATTATTACGTTTTTTTTTATTGTGCGTCTGTCTGGGCAGAATAAAATCGAAATCAAAATTATTCTTATTTCACATAGGCCTACGTTTTATAAGTGCCCATGCACTTATAAAATACATTCCAAATTGGTTGTTTCCTATGGAGAAGAACCGGCAAGAAACTTCTTGGTTACTCTTTTAAAAAAAGAGGTTGTTTAGAATATTTTCATAATACAGTATTATGTAAGAACAGTGTAGACCAGTCAATATTGTACCCAAAAGCACAATAAAAATTTGCATATTAAAAAAAAAGTGAGTCGTAATAGGAAGTAAAAAAAATTCGTGGCGTCTACAGTGTTCTCACATTCACATTATAAAAAGAGGCTATATAAAAAAAAGAAATATATGAATAATTACAACTATCAATAAATGAGATGTTAACAAAATAAGTTACTAACGAATTTAAGGTAGTTGAAGTCCAAATAAGTTTAAAAATATTGCAAAAGCAATGTGTTACAAAAAAAAAGTATATATTAAAACAAAGATGGAGCAGTTAATACACACAATAATAGTGAGTTACCAGGGGGCCACATGTGCAGAAGTAGTCATTGCCAAACAAGCTTGTCTTCGACATAGTATTTAACCTTATAAGCTAAGCTTAATAAGAGTTTTGAATTTTCCCTCGCTAATTTCTGTTACCGCCTTTGGCAACTTGTTATAAAAGCGTATGCTGTTTACTAAGAATGACTTGCTGGTCTTAGCTAATCTCCATTTGGGTAATACAATTTCGTGTTTACTACGCGTATTTTTGTTGTGAAAGTCGCTTCTAATTTTAAAGAGTCCTAAGTTTTTACGAACATACAAAACCCCCAGAAATTACTATCTAATGAAATTACCACCCTGACATCCTCATAGTTAGGATTCCTAGTGCATCATAATGGTATCCGAAAAACCGAGATATTTGTCTAAAAGCGTAAAAGCGTCCATAAGAATCGGAAATTATAGTAATCGATATTTTTGATCCTATCTCTATTCTTCAATCTGTCCGAACTTTCAAACGGTACCTGTTCGATGTGATGGGCTATAGATCCTCATGGAATTAATCGCAAGCACAGAATCAAGTTACTTACATTGATGCAGCAAAAAACATAAATCACAGTTAATTTAGACAACTACTTGTTTACATAATAATATGCAAGCTCGAAGTTTTAATGTCGTACGAAATCGGGAGACATTTTGCTGACATTTCAAAGAATAGCCGGAAGCGGGAATATCATTTTTATGTTTCAGAACTCCGTCGTTTATGGACCGATTTGCAAAATTTTTTTTTTTCCCCTAAAAGGATATGCTTCCAATTTGGTCCCATTTTTTTCGAAATCCAGTTCTGATGATGTAATCCATGAGGAATCGAGGGAACTCTTCAAAAATTTAAGGCAACCATATAGTTATTTTGGTATTTTCATCGAGAACTTAAGCACAACACAACAAAGTAACATATATTATGATATGTTTGAATTTTTGTGAGAAGCATGCATGATTGAGTTTAATGTTTGAATTTTTATGAGAAGGATGCATGACTGAGTTTAAAAAAATTAGGTATAAGTTTAAATAGTGTAATTGGCTTCGGCGGTTCTATTTAAAAAAATAATAAATGATGAAGTGGAACTGATGAAGACCAGAAATGGTCAATGGAACTTCATACTCATATATATCACAATGAAGATTGTTAAGCGACTATGACAATAAAAATAAATGAATGGTTTTGAATAGTTACGTTGAAAATGGTATCAGTGATTGATTGTTTGGACTTATTAGAATTGTCATGAGATGCACTTTGGCTATAAGGTACTATCGAACTGATCTGATAATGGAGCCGGAAGGTAGACACAGGAACTCCGTAGTTAATCAATGTATCCTAGCCGTGTTTGGGCTTATTAGACTTGTCATGAGATGCACTTTAGCTATAAGGTACTATCAAACTGATCTAATAATGAAGCCGGAAGGTGGAAGGTAGATACAGGAACTTCATAATAAAACAATGTAACCTAGCAGTGTTTGGGTTAATTCGAATTGTCATGAGAAATAGGCACTTTGGTTACAAGTGTATCACACTAAAAAGTGTGAAATAAAAATATTTAACAAAAAAAAATAACAGACCACTAAAAAAATCAAAATAACTTTAATTTCGAAAGTCGGTGGTAAATATGAAACAATTCCGAGAAAGTGAGAGAGTATTTTTTTTGTTTAAAGTTTTTTTTGCACCTCTTTTTTCCCTGGTTTTCAGTGAAACATATTGATTAAATCTAGTGTACGAGTAGTTTTATGTGATTACTTAGAATGAAATAGATTCATTTTCAAAGAAGACAGGCGAGCCTAGTCAGCCGTGCGAGAGACTGGACGCCTACATGGCGGAGCTGTACGCCGGCCGGGCGTCGCGCGGCGGCGCCGACCTCGCCGAGCAGCTCGCGCTCGCGCACGCGCAGCTCATGTACGAGCGCTGGCGCCGCGACGCGCACGCCGAGCGGAACCGGCGCCTGCTGGGCCGCTGCCGCCACATGCGCGCGCTCGAGCTGCAGAACGCGGCGCTGCACGAGCGGCTGCGCTGCCTGGCGCGCTCGCGCGACGAGCTGCGCGCGCGTCTCGCGCCGCCGCCGCCCGCCGCGCCCGCGCCCGACGCCGCCGCGCTGCACGCCGAGCTGGCCGACGAGCGCGCCGCCCGCCTGCGCGCCGAGGCCGCGCTGCGCGAGGCCGAGGCGCAGCGCGCGCTCGACGCGGCCGAGCTGCAGCGCACGCGCGGCGAGAGCTTCGAGGCGGCGCGCCACGTGGAGGCCCTGGCGCGCGCCGCGCTGGCGGCCGAGCGCCGCGCCGAGCACGTGCGGCGGCTGCGGCGCGAGCTGCTCGTGCTGGCGGAGCGCGAGGCGCGCCTGGGCGCGGCGGCGCGCGGCGTGCCCGCGCCCGCACCACCTGCCGACGAGCGCGCGCACCGCGCGGCCGTGGCGCGCGCCGAGGCCGAGGCCGAGGCCAACGCGGCGCGCGCCGACGCGGCCACGGCGCGCGCGCACGAGCTGGAGGCCGCGCTGACCGCGCGCGACGCCACGGTGGCGGAGCTGAAGCGCTGCACGCGCCACGCGGCCGAGGAGGGCGCGGCGCGGCTGCGTGCTCTGCGCGACAAGTACTCGGCGCTGCTGCGCGTGGTGCGCGCGGGGGAGGCGCGCCAGCTGGAGCGTCTGGCTGCGGCCGGGGGCCCCGGGGGCGCGCGCGCGGCCCCCGGGGGCGCGGGGCTGGCAGGGGACGCGCTAAGCTAATCGTGTAGGGGCGGTGCGGGGCGCCCTCGCGGGACCATGCTAGCGACGTGCGTGTCGCGAATGTTCGGGAGTGAGCGCGGAGCCGTGGTGTGAAAGCGTTGCTGGCGCTTGACTTGTGCGAGACTAGTGTGTTTGGATAATGGTTCAATATATTTCTTATCGCCTCTGTACACAAAGTGAACGTTTGGCTGACTGAAGCCGCGTGCGCGGGTCCACGTGCCGCGCGGAGAGGCGCGTGCAGTATGTTAGGAATTTCGTAATATTATGTATCGCATACAGATGTAACGCTTGTCGTATTTAGTTTTCTATGTACTCATCTATGACTACGATTCTTGTCTCTACCTACATGTGTAATGTTTACTATGACTAAGGTTCTGTCTCTACCTACATGTGTAATGTTTACTATGACTAAGGTTCTGTCTCTACCTACATGTAATGTTTCTGGGAATAAATGACAACAGATTTTCGTTCAAATTAGTCTTTATCCTTATCTTTAAAATCCACGAGCGGACATCGCATAATAATACGTCATACATAGTATATTTGGTACAAAATTCACAACAAAGTATAATATAAATAGTTAAAATATCAACAAACTCTTATTTACAATGTACAAAATATACAAATACGTACAAAAGAATCAACAACATAAGACTACGATATGATATTTGGTGAGTGCGGGCGGGCGTAGCGGGCAGCTCAGGGCAGCGGCTCCACGTAGTTCTCGGGCACGAGCCCCGTCTTGCCGTTGAGCGTGCCGCGCAGCCAGCCCGGCTCGCCCGACGGCGCCACGTTGGTGATGATCTGGTTGGGCTCGAAGGACAGCTCGCCGTCGCTCTCGCCCAGGCACGCGTACAGCGTGCGCACGCGCAGCACGCGCGGCGGCGGCGACGCGCTGTGCGACGACACGGACTCGGCCGACGAGCTGCTCGAGCGCGGCGCGAAGTGCGCCAGCAGCTGCACGTGCGCCGGCGCGTAGCGGGCCAGCCCCGGCGCGCCCTGTGGCCGAGCACACGCGAGGTCAGAGTGGATATGGCTGATGTGTGTAACCAGTGTGTGAATAAAGTTGAGTACTTACAATATCACTGCGCGCAGAGATGGGCCCGGCTGTCGGCGAAGTTCTGTAACAAACAACGATAGCTCGTGAGTACCTCCGCGGGACACTGCGTCACCTATACACAGCTATGACTTGACAGCCCTAAAAGAACAAGTTGACTTGAGTGTTGATTCAAATACTAATACCTATAATAAAGCTGAAGAGTTTGTTTATTTGGATTTGCATTGAAAAATTATTTTTGATTTAAATAGCCCATTTATCCAGACCAGCACGCTAAAACATTAGGAGCCGAGCATTAACCGAGGCCTGGGTAACATCGTCACTAGTGTATTATGTTAGACTTATCTTACTCCTATTGAGTAAATGCCGATATTATCGCATGGCATACTGCTGTTTGTTATCCCTATAAAATAAAAAGTAAAAATAATGCTACCTTCACTAAACTACAAACTACTATTAATTTTGATGGCTGCGATAATGTTTTCTAATTCAGCGTTGTCGCTAACAGTTCAAGTGCATCTACTTTTAAAGATGCTTCAGTTTCAAATACAAAAACACAAAACAGTAATATCCAAGTTCTTTTACACGAATGTTATACAGCCGGAAGTTTGTACGTTTCTGTTTCTTATTTTTTCATGCTCCAATGAACGGATTTCGCTGAAACTAGGCTGACATAGTCTGCCGAGTAAGACAGAACCATGTCTTTTTCTAATAGCACATGGACAACTTTAACCTGGGAACATGTTCCCTTTGAACAATTATCTACTACAACGCGGGCGAAGCCGCTGCTAGCAGATTATTGCTTTAAGTTAAAATGTTTATCCCGACCGTACACTTGACTTGGCACTTTAACAAAATGAATAGTTAGAAATAAATGGTTATCGAATTAATGAATAATGGGTGTCCGATCATCCCGAAACTGAACTAAGCAGCGCGCATGACGGCCGCACAGCTGATCAGCCGGCAGCAGCACTGGGATGTGAACAGTACAAGTAACAAGGAAGAACACCAACCCAGCGATCACGAATCCGGACAGGCAGATGATCATTCTGCACAGAGAATGGTAACGACACAGCACAGACACTCGACAGGCTCGCGGCGCGGCGGCGCTCGACACAGTGCGCGGCGGCGCGGCGCGGCGCGCTATATGTAGGGCCGCGCGGCAGGTGCGCGCGCATCTGCCGCGCGCGCCGCACTGACAAGAGCGCCCGCCGCTACGCCAATCCTTACACTTGACGGTGCTACTCATATTATTTCAATGCACAAAGATCACGCGCGTCCTCCTAACTCTCACTAGGTACTGCCGATGGCGCCGCCCTTGTCAAACTTGAAAACCATTCCAAGGGAACATACTCCCGGGATAAAAAACATTGTATGTGTTGTGTGCCGAATTTCATTCAAATCCGTTAATTACTTGGAGCGTCAACAAGTAACAAACATAAAGTTCCGCCTTTACAATATTAGCGTGATTACAGAACAATTTAAAATCTGCATCGTTTGAACTGCACGAAAACGTACCATACGTATACGTACGTATTAAAGTTTGAAACTGTCTCGTGTGGCTCAGGGCGAGTTAAAGTGTTACCACAACAATCGATCGATGACCCATGACGTTGATCGACGCCGCTCGATTAGTATTTAGTTTGCACCCTGAGCGAAAGAATCTTCACTCGAGGTTAGTTTAAGTAGAAATTCGGTATTCATTAAACCCCGAGCGAACGCCGGCGTTCGCTCGGTCATTGTCTTACTATTGTGTCTCTAATTACGCTACTCAATAGGTTAATAATAAAAACGCTTTGTCTTTTTCCTAAAATCAACGTTAACTGGGAATTTACGTATTTAGGAGAGGATGTTACTGCGTGCTTCATTAACTTGAAATTTCATGTTTTTATACTCAAAAACAAAGGTATCAAATATATTTTGTAAAAACAACCCAGCTCGGCTTCAGGCCGCGTCACTGTCGACTTACTCAGTTGTCACTAGCGCATCTTCATTTGCATGATGATAGATTTTTGGAACCAAGTTCCTTAACGCGGCTTGCTTTAGGGTTAGGTGTGACTCGAGAGAAAACGTCACGTACCTAACATTTATGGCGTTTTTCTTATTACAAATAAGTATAATATTGTAAACATCTATTGAAGTAAATCAAACGTTAGCAACGATTTATAATGTATTCTATAACGAGAGAAAAACTAATGAATGAGGTAAGTAAGTATTCATAATTTCAGCGATTTGATTGTAGGTGTGTTGTAGGTCACCTGGCACTCGGTTACGGAACTATTCATTATAATATTGTAGGTATAAGGTAATTCAATAAAGAAACGTTCCTTATTTTCTGAGAAATATATCGTGACTGGTTTCCCCATCCATGGTAGCTCCGTAAGCTGTCATTCGTACGAGAGTGGAGTTGCGCAGAGGAGGCGCGCAGGTGCCAGGTGCACATTCCGCGCACGCGCAGCTGCCGCGCGCTGCATTCTTATCTCTCGTAAGGTTTCGGACAGGCGGCGCCCCCTCCCGCCCCACTGCACCGCGCGGCGCATCTTACACTTGAGTGCAAATAAGCTCGGGGTCAGCGGCTCCGCGCACAACGTTTACGTTTCCAAATCTGCGAAGGACGCTCGTCGCCTACCGGTCGATTAGTTTGCCAAGAACTTGTCTTTTAATGGAATATGCTTTCAATAAGTTTAAGATTCAAATCCGTTGTTGCACAATAGGGCGCGCGGTGCGTATTGTATGCCAGCTGTATACATTTTTTGTGCGCTCTCGACATCTGCCAGCGCGATCACAATACGGAACATCGAACAAAAAGAGCGTTCTACTAAAAGACAGCTCTGCTGACTGTAGTCTTATAGAAAAGCTATTTTCAATGCAAGATACGGTATAGTTATACTATAACTTATTAAATTAAGTTCCCTATGCAATATCTTTAGTTTTGATTGAGAATATAACCGAAACAAAATGATTTCAATGACTGATTGATCATAATTAAAAAAAAATAGATAAGTACTTGATTCATTTTATAATTAGACTAGCGGTCCCGGCAGACGTTGTTCTGCCCAAAAGCGGGATTTAGTAAAAAAAAAAAATTACCCTACTCTACCCTACTCTTTTCTTTGCTATAAACCACACGGAGCCCGAGACCTTTCCAACGAATGCAAAACCGTGGAAATCGGTTCGTGCGTTATGGAGTTATAGCGTCAGGAAGGAAAACCCGACTTATTTTTATATAGTAGATATTTGTTTCATAAATTAACTTTATCAGAAAAAATATCAAATCGGTTCAAAGTTGAGTTAGTCCAGTGCCAGTTTAAACCTTGATTTTTTTTTATTGTGGATGTTTAAAAAGAAAATATATATGTAGTTAATAGCGATAATTGATTTTTAATATTCATATAAATACCTCCATTGGTATTATTGATATAATACAAGATAATTATCAGTTTAATCATATGAGATAGATGCACCACTATAATTCATAAAACATATGTAAAGGCAGGACCCGTAAAAGACGTAAGAAGCTGTAATAAAATCATGGGTGGAAACACTTTCAAGAACTTCACTTTCACAGTGTGTTTATTTAATAAATAAACAAATATTCGCGGTTAGAAATAGTAGCGTTGACGAATTTAATAAATAGATACTGGGTAAACTTCCAGGAGATAAGCATCAACTACATTTCCACTGATAATGTAATGGATCAAGATGCGGTACCTACGTTACCATCAAGAATTCCTGAATTTACTAACTCCAAGTGGCTTTCCCCCATATTCGCTCAAATTAAAACGGTTACACCAATTACTTTACTCCAAAAACCAGAGAAACCAAACTCAAAGTTACATTTCTTGGCAATAACGTAATCAGTGCCACAGTTTTGACTGGCCCAGTAGGGCGATGAATGTACTTACACTTTACAAATATTTCAAATTTTTACGCGAACGAAGTCGCGTACAAGAGCTTTACTTTATCTTTACGTAATATATAATAATAATAATAGCTTTACGTAATCTGCCCAACTTGAAACAGGAAAATCTTTAATATGAGCCATGAGGATTCTATTAATAGTAATGTCTAAATAAACATTGTTTAGAAATTTATTCCATAAACGTTCGTATATTTGTCAGAAAAGTTTTGTTCGAGAGTCTGCCATCACTCTTTTCGCTTTTCTATTATTAAGTGGGATTGAAATTGTGAAGTGAATTGTTTATTGTTGAACGAATTTCGATGATGAAATTAGGATACACGGGTAGATTATGTCTTGGACCAACACATAAGATACATACAAAATCGATGTAGATAACTTATATACATAACTTTGTTTCATCGCCATCGGTTGACTATATCGGAAGACTTTATTCATTGATCGTCAGGCGGCACGAAGTTTGTTTCATCGCCATCGGTTGACTATATCGGAAGACTATATTCATTGATCGTCAGGCGGCACGAAGTTTGCCGGCTCAGCTAGTATTATTTAACTTTGTTTCATCGCCATCGGTTGACTATATCGAAAGACTATATTCATTGATTGTCAGGCGGCACGAAGTTTGTTTCATCGCCATCGGTTGACTATATCGGAAGACTATATTCATTGATCGTCAGGCGGCACGAAGTTTGTTTCATCGCCATCGGTTGACTATATCGGAAGACTATATTCATTGATCGTCAGGCGGCACGAAGTTTGTTTCATCGCCATCGGTTGACTATATCGGAAGACTATATTCATTGATCGTCAGGCGGCACGAAGTTTGTTTCATCGCCATCGGTTGACTATATCGGAAGACTATATTCATTGATCGTCAGGCGGCACGAAGTTTGTTTCATCGCCATCGGTTGACTATATCGGAAGACTATATTCATTGATCGTCAGGCGGCACGAAGTTTGTTTCATCGCCATCGGTTGACTATATCGGAAGACTATATTCATTGATCGTCAGGCGGCACGAAGTTTGTTTCATCGCCATCGGTTGACTATATCGGAAGACTATATTCATTGATCGTCAGGCGGCACGAAGTTTGTTTCATCGCCATCGGTTGACTATATCGGAAGACTATATTCATTGATCGTCAGGCGGCACGAAGTTTGTTTCATCGCCATCGGTTGACTATATCGGAAGACTATATTCATTGATCGTCAGGCGGCACGAAGTTTGTTTCATCGCCATCGGTTGACTATATCGGAAGACTATATTCATTGATCGTCAGGCGGCACGAAGTTTGTTTCATCGCCATCGGTTGACTATATCGGAAGACTATATTCATTGATCGTCAGGCGGCACGAAGTTTGTTTCATCGCCATCGGTTGACTATATCGGAAGACTATATTCATTGATCGTCAGGCGGCACGAAGTTTGTTTCATCGCCATCGGTTGACTATATCGGAAGACTATATTCATTGATCGTCAGGCGGCACGAAGTTTGTTTCATCGCCATCGGTTGACTATATCGGAAGACTATATTCATTGATCGTCAGGCGGCACGAAGTTTGTTTCATCGCCATCGGTTGACTATATCGGAAGACTATATTCATTGATCGTCAGGCGGCACGAAGTTTGTTTCATCGCCATCGGTTGACTATAACGGAAGACTATATTCATTGATTGTTAAGCGGCACGAAGTTTGCCGGCCCAGCTAGTATTATTTAACACGCAAAAAATGTATTTATGTATTTTTTTAAAATCACTCTGTAATTATTTATCATTTTATTGTTTCTTTCAGTTTCGTTCCAATTTACATTCTAGGGTATTTCTCAAATGTCAAAACGAGCCTTTTATTTTTTAATTAGCTTCTGCCAGCGGCTTCGCCCGCGTGATGTACGTTTCTCCGTACAAACTTTAGACCCCTGTTTCATTCCCTTAGGGGGTGTATTTTGTGAAATCCTCTCTTAGTGCTCGCCTACGTCATAAAAGCAAGCTTTGTGCAAAATTTCACGCTCCTAGTCCTAATAGTTTCGGCTGTGCGTTGATATGTCAGTCAGTCAGTTTCTCCTTTTATATATATACTTAGATTATTTATTATCATCGTCGTGTGTGATAGTCCATTGAACTGTATGGCGGGCGATATTGTATCTTAAGATAAAATATTATAGTATCTTAGCCGTGTGCAGCGTCTCTTAGTGAACTCCACTGCGGGTGACGTAACCTACGACAAACTTATTATTTGCGGTTGGTACAGTAATCTAGGGTCTAGGGATCGCACCGCAAAATTGAGTTGTTTTTTAATGTATATAGTTTTCCGGGATCAAAAGTACCCAGTGTGGTGCCCAGGATATTAAAGAATAGTTATACCTACCAAATTTCATCGTAATCGAACCGGTAGTTTTCGCGTGATGCCTGAACAACCACTTTTTTAATCACATTTTTGGGTTCGGTGTCGGTCTAGTAACACCCGTGGTAACACCCCCTGCTATTTATTTTTTTGATATTTTCAATGTATGTATAATGTATAGATGAGTTTAATAACCAATTTTGATGGTGTTTACAGATAAAGATTACTTTTTTAGTGTTTTTCGTAGTTTTAGTCTATGCTATAAAATATACGTTTTGAATTTGCATTATTGCATGAAAGCGATTTACACTAGGTATGTGTGTATATATATATTTGACAGATAATAATAATCAAACAAACCCCAAGTCGAAAATAAAAACAAATTCAAACAAAGCGCGCACCCGCTGTCCGACAAAAAAACTAGTGAATACGGCACGGAGCGGAGCGCACAGGTGATGCGCCCGGTGCGGTGCGGTGCGGGGCGGGGGGCGGGGGGATAATAAGTCGAGGTTTCTTTTTGTGCCGTCGTCGTGAACAGCTGGCGCGCGCAGCCTCCACGGGCCGCTGCCCCACCGGGCGCGGGACCGACCTCGCGATGCCTTTAATTAATCCTCAGAGCGGCAAACGGCGAGTTCTATTACTCGTGCGCTGCGCAATTTCCTTTTTACTTAAATCGTGAAAATATGCTTCTCTCTACCTCATCATAGTAAATTTTTCAGTATCTTAACCCCAACCCACGTTGATTGTAAAACACAACACGTTAGTTGTACAAAGTTTTTGCAAAAGCATTAAAATTAGTGCTTAGATCGTGTTAATTACAATGGAGGGATTTCGATGTGATTTTTCAAACCATTTACTTAAACTATTTATTGCGAAAAGTTTAAAATAGAGATTTCAGGTAGAAGTTACCCAGACAAAATAAACATAACCATCTCCTTTCGTTCAGACCTTCCAAAGGTAAGAGATTGCCCTGTGCGGACCCATACTATACACTTGTGTATATGTTTGTTCTGTTTATTAGGTGTGCAATAAAGTATACAGCAAAGCAGCAAGAGGGAGTGTCACAGTTTTACTGACACAAATCATCCAGAGTCCTCGCGCTCTGGGTGCAGCAAGAGGGAGTGTCACAGTTTTACTGACACAAATCATCCAGAGTCCTCGCGCTCTGGGTGCAGCAAGAGGGAGTGTCACAGTTTTACTGACACAAATCATCCAGAGTCCTCGCGCTCTGGGTGCAGCAAGAGGGAGTGTCACAGTTTTACTGACACAAATCATCCAGAGTCCTCGCGCTCTGGGTGCAGCAAGAGGGAGTGTCACAGTTTTACTGACACAAATCATCCAGAGTCCTCGCGCTCTGGGTGCAGCAAGAGGGAGTGTCACAGTTTTACTGACACAAATCATCCAGAGTCCTCGCGCTCTGGGTGCAGCAAGAGGGAGTGTCACAGTTTTACTGACACAAATCATCCAGAGTCCTTACGCTCTGGGTGCAGCAAGAGGGAGTGTCACAGTTTTACTGACACAAATCATCCAGAGTCCTCGCGCTCTGGGTGCAGCAAGAGGGAGTGTCACAGTTTTACTGACACAAATCATCCAGAGTCCTTACGCTCTGGGTGCAGCAAGAGGGAGTGTCACAGTTTTACTGACACAAATCATCCAGAGTCCTCGCGCTCTGGGTGCAGCAAGAGGGAGTGTCACAGTTTTACTGACAGCACAAATCATCCAGAGTCCTCGCGCTCTGGGTGCAGCAAGAGGGAGTGTCACAGTTTTACTGACAGCACAAATCATCCTGAGTCCTTACGCTCTGGGTGCAGCAAGAGGGAGTGTCACAGTTTTACTGACAGCACAAATCATCCAGAGTCCTCGCGCTCTGGGTGCAGCAAGAGGGAGTGTCACAGTTTTACTTACACAAATCATGCAGAGTGCTCGCGCTCTGGGTGCAGCAAGAGGGAGTGTCACAGTTTTACTGACACAAATCATCCAGAGTCCTCGCGCTCTGGGTGCAGCAAGAGGGAGTGTCACAGTTTTACTGACAGCACAAATCATCCAGAGTCCTTACGCTCTGGGTGCAGCAAGAGGGAGTGTCACAGTTTTACTGACACAAATCATCCAGAGTCCTTACGCTCTGGGTGCAGCAAGAGGGAGTGTCACAGTTTTACTGACAGCACAAATCATCCAGAGTCCTCGCGCTCTGGGTGCAGCAAGAGGCAGTGTCACAGTTTTACTGAAAGCACAAATCATCAAGAGTCCTTACGCTCTGGGTGCAACAAGAGGGAGTATCACAGTTTTACTGACTGGACACAAATCCAGGTTCTCAGACACCACCGAGGACCCGGGCAGTCCTTGATCCGGCCTGAACTGGAATATTAGAGCGCGCCGCGCCGCATCCGACACATCACGTGATTTTTTTGTAGTTGAACGTGAGTTGAACCATAACGTAAGGCGGCATTCACTAGAAATCGCCGCTACTCCGCCACACCACCGAAATACATGACGTTGTCTTGTTACTGTGTAACGGCTCGTTACTTAGCATCTATGGGATCACTACATCAGCGCTTTCGGGAGTGTGCAGCCCTTCAGGGCTGCGTTCAAAAATAACCAGTGTAGGGTCGGGTCGTTACTCTAACCGTTTAAAAATGCTTCGAGTTGCAACCCAGAGTCGTTCTTTTATAACTGGAGTAGCTACCCCAGAGTTAACTCTAACTCCGAGCAGGGAAGGTTGGTGTAAGCGGCAGGAATGACAGTTGCTTGGCGTTAACAGTTGAACTCTACGGTTCGCGTTCAAAAGTTCGAGCCTAGAGTATCTACCGTGATGACGTCATTCGAGAGAACTCTAACCTGATTTTTGATCGCAGGGTAGTGTGTAAGTCTACATAGTATTGCGTTAGGTTAGTTTTCGATAGTCCTTTACAACAAATACCATTGTTATATATTCATTTTTAGGGTTCCGTAACTAAAGGGTAAAAACGTGACTCTATTGCTAAGACTTCACTGTCCGTCTGCCTGTCACCAGACCGTATCTCATGAACCGTGATTGCTAGACAAATGAAATTTACACAGATTATGTATTTCTGTTACCGCTATAACTGGAAATACTAAAAACAGACAAATTTTTTTGCCGTTTTTTTACTACGGCCGGTACGAAACCCTTCGTGCGCGAGTCTGACTTGCACTTGGCCGGTACTTTTTTAATTATTAGCCCGACAGCAGATTAGATACATATTTAAATCTATGGATTGTTAATAATAAAGATTCGAATGATGATGAGTTATGAAAACGAAAAATTGTTCTAAAAATCCCTGAATGTATATGTCCCTGAATTGAGCATAAACACAAGGTCCGTACATAACGAATAACAATACCACGTAATGTCCATTGAGGTGTCGACCCTTTTTACCCGACTGCAAGGAGGTTTGTGTTTTTCGCGCGTATCTTGTATGTATGTAATATTCTTTATTACCTCATTTCTTCCAAACCGTTGAATGGATTTACATAATTAAGATATCATTAGATTCGTCTTGATAACCCAAGTGGTCTTAGATAGGTATCGTCAAAAAAACCAACATAACGACTGTGAGACGCTAAACTATAGAGTAAAAAAAAATAGGTACTGCAATATGGGTATCAAATTAAAGCGCTCATCATCAGGAATCTAAAATGGTATATCAAGATCATATTTAAACAAAAAAAAACAATAAGAAATATGTTATTTATTATCTACTAGCTGTTACTCGCGACTTCGTTCTTCGTCACTTCGTTAAACAAATAAATATTCACTTACTCACTTACTCCCACTTTTTTGAAGCATTCGTGTAAAATCGTGTTATCCATGTCAGAGATATATTTATCCCCCAGGAATTAACACCCGTTCCCGTGGGAAAATAAAAAGTAGCCTAAGTCACTCCGTTTAACATCAACTATCCGTAAGTTAGGTACGTCATAATGATGGCGGTAAGTCCCCTCTTTGAGGAGTGGCTGGAGAGGCATCATGGCGTCCTCACCTTCCACATGAAACAGGTCCTCACCGGAGATGGTAAGTTCAGGAGGTTCCTGCACCGGGTTCAGGTCCAGGGTTACGTCTCTTACCTTCGAGCCCCATTATCAGATCAGCTCAATGGCACCAGCATGTACAAGAGTATTTCAAATATTAGGTCAAACATGTTTAAAAGTTAAGTAAATACCCATTAAGTGTTTACGATCCCTATCGCAGTTAACACAAACGAGCTGGTGAACACAGATCTTAATAAATTGTAGCTAATAAAATCCGTAAAGCGATGGCTCGTTGTCAATGAAGAATATATGGGAGACGAGAAGTGAAGGTAGCGAGAGGGTGAGAGGGATGTCAAACGGCGCGCGATGCAGGAAGTCCAGTGTAGGCTGAACAATACGCGCCGGGACTCCGGCACCGCGCCTGAGCGGCCGCAGGCAGGCGCCGGCATAGCGGCCCTGGCGCGGCCCGGGAGGGCCCTCACCAGAGTGCTGCGACTGGTTGCGACTTTGTTTTACGTTAACGCGATCGACAAGTTTATGACGTTCGGCGCTCCGATTGGCTCGCTCCAAGCTCTTAACCAATCAGAGAGCCAAAGTCATATTCAGCGCCCTGATGCCACGGCTACACTACGACTTCATGTGCGTGGATTTAGGTTTACACATTTAAGAAATCAGTCGTTCCGTTCCTCCGGGCTCCGTGTGATTTGGAGTGTTGTAGTTTCGTAGTGGGGGTTTCTGCGGTCGATCACTAGCTGCCTCAGTCTGTCACAAGTCTGAGCTATATTTAATATTTATGTTATATAACATGACGCCAGTACCCGCACATGTGTACTGCAGGTTCATACTAATACATTAATTCCACCAATTATGTTCACATAAATCGTTTGTTTGTAAGGTACATTTCTGCCGCGAGGCACACTCAATGTTATTATTTTTTTATAGTTGTGTAAGAATCGTAACTGTTTATTTGTTATAGCTGTAGCAATTTGTCTCTGCATCACCCAAAGGTTGACTTGAAAATGCCTTAAGAGGATGCATCTCGACATAAATTTTCAGTTTTTCATAGAACCGCTCTTACGCGATTATGACATCATTACACATTTTTCATTCGATATTTTGGAAACACAGTATCTTGTGGATATTATCGAGGCTTCTATTGAAATCAATTTATGAATTTGTGTAAAACTAATCCAGTAAAGATCTCTAAAAATCTATTTTCCATGAACTTGACACTTCATAATTTAGTAAAAAATTAGAAAGTCAAAAAGTATAACAATAGCCTTGCAAATTTTAACAAGATCCTGCACGACAACCATGTTTTTCAAAAACTTTTAAGAGGCCGTGCATAAAATTCACTCGCTAGAGTTTAGGCAAATTCGTTGCAATGATAAAACAAATAGTTTTAAAAAAGTTAAGTGTATTTGCGGACGAAGTCGCAGGCAACAGCTAGTTAACTAAATAAATAGTAACTAAAGATTTGATCATCATAATTTGTTTCAGTGGTTAATTATTCATTGTTACTTATGTAGATACTGGCGTAACAGGTAAATGTTAAATATTAATAAGTGCAGAATTATCTGTGAATATGCAGCTTGAACGCATGCATTGGATCACTTACAATGTGGTCGGAGGCAAGGACGTGTCCAACCATACTTTAGTGCCAATTAGTGACAATAAAGTTAGACAGTAAATAGAGCTGTATGTCAAACCGTATTTATCAACAATTGAAATCTAGTCAACTTCAATATTCGTAGGATTTGAAGATGGAAACAGGTAAACGTAGAAGATTCTTGTATCTAGTCTACAGTAACTGTAAACTGGACACGATTCTCCTTATTACCTAAAAATTTATGGCTCCGTGAAAGCACCGAGGTGGTTGCGTACCTGGGGCCCAAGTCTGTTTTTTTTTATAAATTCGTCATTCCAACACGATCCCATTGTCATTTTGCTAAAAGTTCGTAATCTGCTAAATTCATAATGGTCGATCATTGGTCTCGTAATAGAATTGTGGTAGAATGACAATATCGAGTTCTCTCGTAACAAATTAAAAACAATCATTGCACAACGACATTCTAATGGTCTACCATTAGAATGTCCACTGATCAAGGAACTGTCAACATTTTAGCAGATTGCCGCATGCGTCAGACATTCAGTAATTGTCATTATGTACAAGATTACCATATAGGCCATTTCTTCTAATGGAGTGTCAGTGATTGGCCATTGGAAAGTCATAATGACTCCATTATATTAGTAGATTACCGAACTTGTCAAAATCAAAAATTATGAAGTCAATATAATTCCATTCTTAAAAATTAGAATTGGTACGGAGTTCAACAAGGGATGAATGGCCTATTATACTCCTTCAGAAGATGTTCATTGATTTAGTACCAACTCAAATTGTGCACTATTATGTTTTACTTGACAAAAAAGTTAACATTAGGTCCATTGAGGAAGGAGGCATTTCTCTTTTTAGGAATGAACTCCTTATATTGTGGCGGCAATCAGTTCAAAATTCGCGTGTAAGGTATGTAGACCCCTGGCAACTTAACAGTAAGTTTCTACTCGATTAACATACAATTTTCTTGGATAAAAAACGTGGCGTTGACTTTTGGGAACCATAGTCGTGTTGGTCATCAGAAAACTGCAACAATTTCTGTTGCCTGCACTGTCATTACTTTCTGTGGCTATTTGATCTAAAAATAATACCATAATAGAAATATTCCGTTCCGTTAAATAGAAAGCATGCTACATAGATAGCATACATGAAGGCGAAATGCAATAAAGAATTGGGTATTGAAATAGCCTTGACACATTATTCCGATGCTTTTGTTATATTTGATTCGCCGCGAGATAGCCAGCCGCATTGAGAAGAGTAAACAGGAACGGGACGGCCGTCACCCCCTGCATAAACATCAACTTATACCTGTACGTCTAAAGAGTCGTAAAAGCTTTATGCGATTTACGACCTCTTCAAAAGACAGTGCAGAGGACGAGAGATGCGCGCTGTGGAAGCAGAAGCACCCAACTCCTACACATTTCATCACCCCGTCAGAACATCTCCCCCCTGGACGCGAATTGCAGTGGCCAATCTGGAAATCTCTTAACCGACTACGCACTCAGGTTGGCCGCTGTAAAAATAATTTGGCCAAATGGGGCTTCCTCGACCCATCTCTAACACAGTGCCAGTGTGGAGCCGCTGCACAGGACATGCGTCATTTGCTATGCTGTCCATCCTGCACAACTACCTGCAGTTTTCAGGATCTATACGAGGCCAATAACAGAGCCGTAGAGGTTGCCAAATACTGGTCAGATAAAATTTAGTCAGAGTACATCGACACGAAAAGAAGAAGAAGTTATATTTGATTAGAATTCTAAGATCCTCTTAAGAATTACTAATATAATAATTCAGTCAAGTGTTGCAAGTCATCGCCACATATTTTATTAGTAAAGGCTTTAGTGTAGCCTACAGAACAAGGAGTTTAACAATTTACATATTTCTTTAGAAAGATATCTTTCACACAAAAATGCTGTTTTCAGATAATTTATATAATATGTTTATTTTTTAATTATATTATCAGCGACGACTGCCACACTACTGTTAAAACTAACCTGCGGCTGCCACCTGCTCGTGACGCATTTCAAATAAAATTCTTTAACTTTATTATGATGTATACTTGTGAATATGAGATGTCCAGTATTGCACGTCTGATCTGTTTGTCATTTAATTTTATAGATTTGAGTTTACAGTGTCGTGATTCAATTATTTTTCATTCCTGTTTAGATTTTACTTTTTGGTTATAGATATATAAGATATAGTAGCTGACTTATTCTGTGTAAGTATTATACAGAACTCAACAGAGGATCATATAAAATCTAGATGTCTTTTAACATAATTATATTATAATAATTTCGTAGTAGTAAACATATTTTGTGAACCCTTCATATACGCCAGCATTTATTAGTTGACCATTGACTTAGGGTGAGAATGAAGAAGGTTGGTTTTCTTTTAAAATAATGTTCTGGTACACCACGATTTGAGTGGAGGCATCAGTTAGCTATATGGAATAACCTTAGCGTCTCTGACCCATTCATGCAGGTACAGTAGGATTGGTGTTTATACTATCCCTATGGTGCAATACTCCCGAGTATCCATCAGCCTGATCTAGAAGCCGCACGGACCTTGGGGTGGGAAGGATAATATTCTGCGGGAGAAATCTCACTTGCGACTAACTTGTTAACATAATATGTGTTAATTTATTTGTTAGAATATTGTTGATACAAGGTGTTACATACAATTTTACGTCCAAAATATTTTGCTGTTTCCAGCGTACAAATATTTTCAAGAAATTAAATTAAAATCAATTTATAAAAACACAATGTCAAGGATAAGGAAAACATTATCTGTTATCAAATACCATTTCAAGGAATCCTACATATAATGTCAAGAATTATTACATACAATGTCAAAGCATACTAATTAGAATGCCAAGAGTTATCAAATACAATTTAACGGAATACTAAATATGTCAGGAATTTTTAAATACAATGGCATGCTAAATATAATGTCAAAAGTTATCAGATGAAATGTCAAGGAATACTAAATATATAATGTCAGGTATTAATAGATCCAATGTCAAGAATTATTGAATACAATGTCATAGGTATTTGATTCAATTCAATTATTAGGAATGTAAGGGCAAGTCGTCGTCCACGTCGTGTTGGGGATGATGTGATGGACTGTTGATTGAAATGAACTAAATCTATTGTCACTTTATATATTGGAAATCTGTATGTTTGTGTGGAGGCACAAACTTTACCGATACAGACCTAGGGTATATTGGAGCACGCAAGCCCCACCACGACGTCAACGTAGAGATACGGCGATGGGGTTATTATTATTATTATTACAAAATCATTAAGTAGCAGAGGCAGAGCTCAATGTCTAAAATTATTATAATTAAAGTAACAAACTTATTGTTGAGTGAGACCTTTTCAATAGATGTGATTATTACCAATAGCACAACTTGATTCGATATAATCCTTTTTAACCGACTTCAAAAAAAGGAGGAGCTTGTCAGTATGCAAGAGATGTTTAACACAATATAAATCGTCATGTTTGCCAAATATTTTTAATATAATACAAATAATAAAATCATTTTTCATCAGCGTTTTATTAAGCCAAATTTAAAAAAAAAATTACTGATACATGCCAAAACGAAATTCATCATTTCAGCCGATAGACGTCCACTGCTGGACATAGGCCTCCCCAAATGTCGCCACAACGAACGATCCTGTGCGTCTCGCATCCATCGGATTCCCGCAACCTTCACCAGGTCATCGGTCCACCTTGTAGGGGGCCTTCCAACACTGCGTCTTCCGGTACGCGGTCGCCACTCCAGAACCTTTCGGCCCCAACGGCCATCCGTTCTGCGAGCAATGTGCCCTGCCCATTGCCACTTTAGTTTGGCGATACTTCGTGCTATGTCGGCAACCTTGGTTCTCCTGCGGATATCTTCATTTCTGATTCGATCACGCAAGGAAACTCCGAGCATAGCCCTTTCCATTGCCCTTTGAGTGACTTTGAGCCTTCTGATGAGGCCCATTGTGAGCGTCCACGTTTCGGAACCATATGTCATCACTGGCAACACGCACTGGTCATAGACTTTCATCTTGAAAAAGATACCGCGCAGCTTCCCGAACGCTGCCCAGCCGAGTCGGATTCGACGGTTGACCTCTTTCTCGAAATTAGATCTACCCAACTTGACTGTCTGTCCAAAGTAGACGTAATCGTCTACAACTTCGAGTGTAGAGTCTCCGATCTTGATCGGAGTGGGTGCTACATGGTTATTTACCATGACTTTGGTTTTGTCCATGTTCATTTTAAGACCCACTCTTTCGGAAGCTCTACTGAGCTCATTGAGCATTGTGCTGAGCTCTTCCGTAGTCTCAGCCATGACTACTATGTCGTCGGCAAACCGAAGATGTGATGAACTCGCCATTGACATTAATGCCCAATCCACTCCAGTCCAGAACCTTGAAGACATCCTCCATTGCGGCCGTGAACAGTTTCGGAGAAATGACGTCTCCCTACCTCACACCCCGCTGCAGGAGGATAGGTTTCGAGGTCTGGTCCTGCAGTCTGACAGACATAGTGGCGTTTTCGTACAAACACTTCAGCACCTCGATGTACCGATAGTCAATCTGGCTAAGCAGAGAGGCAGATTATACTCCTCGGTCTTCTGTATAACCTGCCGTAGCGAGTGTATGTGGTCTATGGGGCTAAAGCCTTTTTCGGAATCCGGCTTGTTCGGGAGGCTGGAAGTCGTCGAACCTGCGCGCGAGACGGTTCGTGATGACTCTGGAAAACAGCTTGTAGACATGGGTTAGAAGTGAGATGGGCCTATAATTCTTGAGCAGGGTCTTGTCGCCCTTCTTAAAGAAGAGTACCATCACACTTCCGCTCCATGCCTGTGGTGTTTTTCCCTCGAATATGACGGAATCAAACAGCTTCTGAAGGGCCTTAAGGATCAGTTTACCACCCGCCTTCAGGAGTTCGGCTGTAATTCCGTCATCACCCGGTGCCTTGTTGTTATTAAGCTGCTTCAGAGCCATCATAATCTCGTACAGGCTGACGTCCGGGATATCTTCGGTATAGTGTCGGGTCAACCTAGCTCTTGGGTCGTTTGCTAGATTCGTAGTGGGTTTCGTGATTGACGTGTATAACTGTCCATAAAAAGCCTCGATCTCTCCCAGAAGCTCCGATTTGGCGGATATGACTCTGCCATCTTCGGTCTTCAGTTTCGTGAGCTGGCTCTGCCCAATAGACAGATCTCTTGCAAACACCTTAGAGCCCTTATTTCGCTCAATCGCGTCTTAATTTTTCCAGTATTAAAGTGACGGAGATCGCGTTTCAAGGACTTAGAGATCCGTTTATTAAGCAGCCGATATGTGCACGCATCGTCCGAAAATGAAATTAAACGTCTAGAATGTCAAACTAATAATATAATAATAATTATTATTATATTATTAGTTTTATAATAGTTTCTTTTTAAAGGCACTTAGCAGCTTCCAGCTTTTAGGTAATTTATTATAAACTTTTGGAGCCATGCAAAAGACAATTTTACGCATAAGAGCAGTTTTGTGCTCATATTGGCAAATTTGAGTATTGTCGCGTCTGTTACGAGGAAATCGATCAGCCATGCGAGAAATGGATTGGTTCTTACGGATATGGCATTTTCCAATATATACAGGGAAGGTAATGTCAAGATAAGGTATTTTTGAAAATAAGGCTTGCTACTTTTCAAGTTTGAACATCGCCCTTATGCATCTCTTTTGATTTAAAAAAAAAGTAAAAAAAAAACTAAAACGTCGGGTTTTGACAAAAAAAAAACGACGTTATTACAATGTTCCGGTTCGTACCTATAACGTGTGACTACGGATTTTCTTTTTGTTCTGTTCTTGTTTTTCCAGTTACCTTGTTTATTTCAGCGTCCTGAAATTCTTGTTTCATACTTTTTCAGAGTCGTTTTTTTTGTCGTAGTCGGGTTTTAGTTTTTTACTTTTTTTATTTAAACAATTTTGGTGTTAAATTTTACACATGACTTTTTGTCCGCTAGAGGGCGTCGCTTTAAATTTGAGCAATATTTTGGAAATGTACAAGTGAAGCCCTTTCAAATGATACCAAACACGGCGTATTTATCACCATTTTTATTATTAACACATTAACAGCCAGTTTTTTCATCAACGACTAAAACTATCAGTAAAAGTATTAACTTTTACTGATTTTACAGCAAATGTGTTTCTTCATCCAAGTAACAGTTAAACTAAAAGTCAATTGAGTTACCACAACAAAAACGTCATAATTACCCCAAAAAAACGTGGGGAGCTTTTTTTACCCATGACAACATCGCAATGTCCACTGTCAAGTAGTGCCAAAAGTCAAATGTCATTTCTTTTTAATCGAACGAATGTTTTTATTCCCAACGTGACAGTGGCAGAGTAGTCGAAACCGGCTCAATTGCCATAAAAAAAGAATGTTTTTATTGAAATTGAATTGATAAATAATAACATAATTATGTACATTAACATGAAGCTTTTTGAAGATAATGAGCGATATTTGGACATTATGCTGTCTTTATTATTAGCAAACCCGCAAAACCCAACCTAGTTTTATTGTTTTAGGATTTGTTTTAAAATACAGAGGCACAGACCATATCGTCGATTAAAACAGGATAGGTACTATTTATCCTAGGAAGTGATAGTAGTGGCAGTGTAGGTTGGCAATAAATACTACTTACCAGGTGATATAATTACTATATGGGTACAGTCAATAGCTCTAATTACTTTTGGAAATCTATCTCTCGCTATCTCTTAAAATTGACATGATATGTTTTCAAGTTCTTCATTTCTCGGAATTTGTATAAACATCCCAGCTAAAGAAGCTATAACGTGAGATACTTTGAAAGCGCATTTACATACTGTACTTTTATGTACGCCGGCTATATCGCCCACTACTTGTTGCGTTGATCTCGTTGCATAAAATCGCAAAACCAGCAATAATTTTATAAACTTACTTTTCTGTGGTTGGCGTCAGTTTATCTTGTAACAATAGGCTGAGGTATGTAACTGTTTCCTTTGAAATTCTGTATCGGAATAGAAAATCAGCGTCGTCCCATAAAAAATGATCTTTGCGAATATTAAACTTTTTATGCCTACGCGTTAAACAACTAACGATAAGTTCATCGTCTGATGAACTTGAACTTTCACTGGACGAAGTTCGTGATAACATTTTAGTACTAAAATATTTTAGAAATAAATACAATGAAACCTATATAACCTACAACTTTGTCAAGATGACAGTGACTTTAGCTTTAACAGCCCCATATTGAGCAGTAAAAGTTAAAGGTAAAAGTAACAGTTAAACCAACAGTTAAAATTGTGAAGAAACGAATTTGACCGTTACTTTTACTTTATGACGTTACTTTGGCTGTTACTTTTGATGAAGAAACTGGCTGTTATAGTGCTATAGTAAAAATAAATTTCTTACTGAAATGCGATCACTCGGGTGTAAATCAGCACCATAGAATTCATAATTATCAATCTGATACCGACGATGATGAATTCAAAAATGATTCGTCTGAAGACGAATTAATACATAGCTGTTATTGAATAATTTGTTTGATGATTGACCTACTAATTTAAATTTACCCACAAATGGTATTTTGATCAATGATTGATAATATATATCACTTATTATTAAAGGAAACTAATAACCTATATGCTACTATTTTATTTCGTAAAATACACATTTTTTTAGTGAGAAGTTTTGCTATTTTGTGTGTGGGATAATTTTTTGTTAGTGGTTTTCTGGTGGTTTTAAAAGGTGACTCTAGTGGTAAGTTAGTGTAACAGTTGACAACACTGGATGTCTCAAAACAGTCTTGTCACAGACAAATCTGCGATGTCGTAGACAAGTCTGCGACGTCTAGACAAGTCTGCGATGTCGTAGACAAGTCTGCGACGTCGTAGACAAGTCTGTCTAAGACAATCTTGTGCGCAGGCCCTAAATCTTGTTTTGTTCTGATATTAGAGAGTCAGCCATTATTTTGACACCTTTTATTTCGTCTTTTATTTCTGTTATGTTTTGATGAATTTGTATGAAATATTCTTTTTGCGACTTGCTAAAATCTTGGAAAAAAGACATTATTTCATGCCAAATTCCGCCAATTCTGACTTAACACGTTAAACGCCATAACAGACACCATGTGTCCGACAGTAAACTTTCCTCCGAGGCCGCACCAATAAATTACGAATTGTTCAAAAATTGTCGGGGTGTGTTTTTACAAATATCATTAGGAAATAACTCAAAAATAATGGGTGTTGTACAGAAACAGCGATATAATTATTATTTTTCGAGATGTCAAATGGCAGACACCAGTGTCCGTCGCGGCCTGGCAGAGCGTCCGACCGTTTTTCCTTGCGCGGACGCCGCGCGGGGGCACATTGTCGGCTCCCTATCGCGCTGCGCCGCACCCGCTCGCGCTAGCTAGCGATACGCTTCACTCGCTCATTTGCCTTTGCACTCGCGTAGGAAAATGTGTTTCGTATAATTCTCTTTAACTCGAAACCTCTAACGGCAATCGCTTCCCCATTCTTTCCGAAAGCTTCGCCCCACAAGTGGGTGGTATACGCTAGTAGAATGGCAGGCGGTCGCCTCTTTCTGCGAAGCAGTAATGCTAGCAAGGGAGGAGACAACACGTGCACGCGCGTGGGATTGACCCTCACGCCCCAGCCGCCGTAAACCCGATTTTGATTGACGGCTACCGTAGACGCGGGCTTGCGGACGGCGAGCAATGCGTAGCTCGCCGTCGAACCGTCCGGATCAAACCCAAGTCGTCGACGGCGCCTCAACGAGATGTCAGCAAACCATAGGGGCCCAGCAGGGTCGAAGCCTACTGGGGCTATGGGTTCGCTTCTGAAAGAAAAACCCGGACTTGGTGTTGACATCTCCTGAGTGGGTTTTTAGTCAGTAACAGTCTGAGTCCAAGAGCGCGAGATGTCATTGGATGAAACCCCACCACCACCACAAAAAAAAAGAAATACGGTAGTAGGCAGGACCCCAGTAGACCCCGTCTGCGGCGAAACCCGTACTATTGGTCACTGAGGAGATCGTTCCATATATAATATGCAGTTGAGTTTAATGTAGCAATTTTTAATCGATAGTTATATAGTTATACCTAAAACCGCCACTGCAATCAGCATTTTTTTTAAATGAATTGGTTCTCGGTAAGTACAAAGCATTATCATAAATGACAATCCTATGCCTGTAAAAGGAAAATTTAGTATCATTGAATTTGTTTACACGAACGGCGGTGCGCGCGCGCGCTTCTTAGGTGGGTACCTAACTCAAGGCGCACTTTGCGACTATTACATGATTCTATTTTTTTAATTTTCTAGTTACAGTGGAGAATATTTTGTTGATGAATATTAATTTGCAAATCAATTCACCCATACACGGAATTAAAACGATCAAAAAGTAACTCATAAATGATAAATACATTTATTTTGTAAACAGGTTTTTCAACACACTTGCTCAGAAAGTGACTCTTATTGCACTGCACTTAGGTATACTCAAATGTGCACTCGTTACTAAACTGTGACATTTTGATTACCATTACGCACTAGTGCTAAAATGAAGTTAAAACCTTTTTGTTCAAACTCTTTGTTCGCAAAACAAATTTTGCGAGTTTAATAGTAGTTTTTTATTCCAGTGAAGTTCAGTTCCTGTAATAATTAAATAAAATTACATACCACAAAATCATTAGAAAATGTTAAATCTGTATTCTATTGTCACTACGAAAGACATCATCGTAAAAACTTTTCACGCAGGAAAATATAAACGTAAGACTAGGCAGTGTGGTCAAAATACCTTAGCCTTCCTCTAGGGGTAAAAAATAATAATATAATATAAAATAAAATGATGCGCGCGCTTATGAAAACAGATTTTTACCGTCGTGTCACAGAAAATTTTACTGTTGTTTTCTTCACAAGTGTATTGAAAAACGTCGTATGCCACACGTGAGAAATTAATGATTACCGTTCCTGGCTCTCTTAAGGCCCTCGCCACGCCTCGGGTCTAAATACCGCCTCGACGGTAATCACTAACATTACACACCTATATCATAATGTACTATTAAAAAACACTTTTATATTAAATTTTTTGTCAGTTCAAATGAGATGAAGCCGGTGTATCCTAGAATCCTAGCTGACTACCCTGAGAAGAAACACCGAAACAAACTCAGGGGTCAGTCTCTTTTTAAGTCCCTACAGCAAACATGTAATTGTTAAATTATATGAGAACCATGCAGATTAGTGTCTGAGATGGTCTTTTGAGGAAAGAACCATACAGATTTGATTGAATTGTGTAGATTTGTACGTATATGTTGTAATTTTGTGTGGCGACGGTGGCCGGCAATGTTGTTTTGTTGTTGTCATCAAGTTCAAATCTTATATCATGTCGGAGGCTGTGTCAGTCTAGTTCGCATGTGGCGGCGTACAATAGTGTACATGTCAGCACAATTACGTGCTCACACTGCTGCCGGCTCTTAGCTGCTTCTATTTATTGCACGCAGTCAGTTTCAGTGGCACGTAGCCGCGTCGGCCGCTACCGCCACTACAGCGCGGCACTCGTACAACTTGGTTGGTAGGAACATGCTGTGCAAGTCAAACACATATGTTTCCGTACTGTTTTTTATTCTCTTTTTTACAAGAAATATTATTTGTGTTTATGTTGTGTACTAACGCCTTCATCAATTAATTATCCTTTTTTCTAATGTATTAGTGTGTGTGGGATACCCAATAAATGCAAGCGTCAGTACATGGTCATAATCATATCTGATCTACACATGTTTCGGCATGCATATCTACTATTCACAAAGGTACAAACAATGTTATTAGAGCCTGGTCATGGACACACGAAGACATGGCATGAGAATATCGAGTGAGTACCCGAGGTCCGCACCGCACACGCGCACGTGTGAGGCGCGCACAGCACACGCGCACGTGTGAGGCCCACACCGCACACGCGCACGTGTGAGGCCCACACCGCACACGCGCACGTGTGAGGCGCGCACCGCACACGCGCACGTGTGAGGCCCAAACCGCACACGCGCACGTGAGAGGCCCAAACCGCACACGCGCACGTGTGAGGCCCAAACCGCACACGCGCACGTGAGAGGCCCGCACCGCACACGCGCATGTGAACAGGTCACGCGTCGGTGGCTACTGCTGCCGTCACTGCCGTCTACCGCCAACCAGACATGAGCGTCAGCCTCAAAATATGGGAAACTCAAATATCGTCTATAGACCAATTTGGAATAACAAACTCTTTCATTTCGACAGTTCACGTATTAGCGGCTGAACGGGTTAGGACTAAACTTGGCACACGACTATAGCAGCATGGCATACACCACGTTGGTATGTCCTGGATTCAGACATAGGATACTTTTAGCCTAGAAGTATCTTTTTAGGGATGATTTCTAAACGACACGCGGGCGAAGCTGCCGGCAGAAGCTAGTTGCTTTGCTCGTCAGTAAAAATAAAGCGTCGAATATTGTGGAATTGTCAAAATGTAAGGGATTGTAATTCCGAGTGCATTTGCAATTATAATGTATGAGGGCGGCGCACCGGGAGCAGTCGCCCGACCACGCTATCGATAGTATAATGTATAGCAGTACAAAGTTATTATAATAATATGAAGACAATTACTATGATATAAAGTCAGGTGCCGGTCATTTTTTAAAAAGCCATCTAGCGACATCAATGTAAACTAATGTGCGCTGTTCTATTTGTCTAAAAATCGGAACACAGTGAGCAACAGAATGAGTTGTGTACATATTTACACGACTAGTCAGTGAGATCATTAGTTAGTTGTTGCTGATATGTATGTAGTGGTGGTGTTAGAAGTCGGTGGTGCGCAGGCGCACGGGCACGTACCTGAGTGCGCCGTTGTGTGCGGCCGGAGGCGCCAGCGGCGGGGGCGCGGGGGGCGCGGCCGCGCCATCGAACACCAGCTCGTAGTGCTCCAGCAGCGTCTCCACCAGCACGTTGTAGAACTTGAGCTCGAGGATGGAGGCCACGGTCTCGCGCTCCGGCCGCAGCAGCGTGGGCCCGAAGCACACGGCCAGGTTGGACGACGACATCAGGTTCTTGTCGCTGCGCGCCGCCACGCTGTGGACGGACAGGCGCGTCAGTGAGGCTCGGGAGAGCGCGCGCGCCGAGCTGCGGTACTCACTTGCGCAGGTGCGTGATGACGAGCGTCAGCATGTCGCGGTTGGGCGGCGGCAGCGCGCGCACCAGCGACGCCACGCACGCCGCGCGCTCCGAGCGCCGCTCGCACTCTGCAACAACACGCTACGTGAGCAGCCGGCCGAGGCGACACTGCGCACACTACACTGCGCTACGTACTGGCCACGGTGATGAACTGCGCGTGCAGCGCGCGCGTCAGCAGCGGGTCGGGCAGCGAGCGCAGGTAGCTCTTGAGCGCCGACGTCAGCGTCTTGGTCTCCCATTCCAGCGGGTCGTGCAGCGCGGGCAGCGCGCCGGCGGCCGCGCACGCCACGAGGCGCGCCACCTTGCTGGCCACGCCCGCCACGCGGTACAGCCCCTGCTCCTCCAGGCCGCGCGCCTCGATGGCGGCCACCACGCTGCGCACGAAGGCGAAGCCGCGCTCGTCCAGCGCCGTGGCGGGCTCGGCGCCGGCGCGCGGCGGCGGCGGCGCGCTGGCCCGCGCCGGCGCCGCGTCCACGGCGCGCAGCCAGGCGCCGCGGTCCCGCTCGCTCAGCGCCTGCAGCGTCAGCGGCGCGCGCTCGCGCTCGGCCGGCACGCACTCCCAGCAGAAGCGGCGCTCCACGGGCTCGCTGCAGGCGCGCGCGCCGCACACGCACAGCGCCTCCGTGCCGCTGGCCTGCACACACGAGCCGGTCAGCGCGCGCCCAGCTGCGGGCGCGCGTGCCGCGTCACACTCACCGTCTTCACGTTGATCTGGTTGTACGGCGTGAGCGCGAGCTGGCGCGAGCTCTTCTCGTAGGTGCAGTAGTGCTTGCTCCACGTCGTCGTGCCGAACGCCTCTGCACACACGTCAATAAACATTAATTTTCAGGCGCCGCTCGACTCCACTGCTGAGCTGAACGTTTATGTACATATAGACCCGACATGACACGGCTCAGCAGACACTTAACATTTGGATATAAGAGACGATCCCGTCACTCAATTATTCGACTGGCAGCGAGCTACACTACCGCCGAGTGTATAGACTTTATTATCCCGATATAACGCGCGTTTCTGTGAGACAGTCCACGGGATGAATGTAAGACTAGCATTGATTTATTTAGTTTAACATAGTCGCCTAGAGAGACAGCAAGGCCGGACTCACTCTTCTCCATAAGGAACAGGTAGCCGGCGCGCGAGCCGCCGCCGCCCGCCTCCTCGGCCGCCTCCTCCTCCTTGTTCTGCAAGTGACACAGCCACACAGTTACACACGCGGCACAACACGCCACACGGCGTCACACGCAGGCACACTCACCATCTGGCGCACCTCCATCATCTTCTTCATGAGCGACTCGGTCTGCTTGCTCATCTCGTCGAAGTTGCTCCGCGTCTGCAAGCCGCCGGGCGGTGTTAGTCAAGCTCACGCGACACACAAGCACTCGTTCACTCGTACCTACTGGCGTGCGTGTTACAGGGCCTGGCTCCACAACTAACGTGCTCATTCCCCGGGAGTACGCGCGTGTCATGTAACATTCAGCTCATTATAGGGCAACGTGTGTCACCTTTGCGATTGGAACATTCGCATCTAAATCATGTTGTTATAGCGGCAACAGAAATACATCATCTGTGAAAATTTTAACTATCTAGCTATCATGGTTCATGAGACACAGCCTCGTGACAGACGGACAGACAGACAGACGGCTTTTTTTTACCTTCTTTGAGTAAGGAACCCTAAAAAAGAAACAGAAGAAATGATATTGGTGTCATGAATTAATTAAAAGTCGGCGAAATACAGCACGCGGTTTGGATATTACAGAAACCGACCTATCAGGAAATTAAAACATTTTAGAAACTCTTCTTATGGATGTCATGCTGCCCGGAAAGGAGCAGCTGCACACGGATGTAGTGTACGTAATGGTACAATGTGTTAGTTTGCAGCAGTAATCATAGCTATCGGTACAGGTATCCATTATGCAATGTTGCCGCTCTGAGCGCTATCTCAATATGTCTGTATACGTATCCATTATGCAATGTTGCCGCTCTGAGCGCTATCTCAATATGTATGTATACGTATCCATTATGCAATGTTGCCGCTCTGAGCGCTATCTCAATATGTATGTATACGTATCCATTATGCAATGTTGCCGCTCTGAGCGCTATCTCAATATGTATGTATACGTATCCATTATGCAATGTTGCCGCTCTGAGCGCTATCTCAATATGTATGTATACGTATCCATTATGCAATGTTGCCGCTCTGAGCGCTATCTCAATATGTATGTATAGGTTTTTATTGAATGTGTATAATAGGGGTTAGTATGAAATTGCCGTTTTTTAAAACGGATTGCTTTGAATTGTTACATCTTTGGATTGACTTGGAATTATAAGTTCAAATAAACTTTAAAATTACGTTATTCTTTTTTCGAAATTAAGTATTTATTGGTTTCTTTCTGTTTTGTATTTTCTGTAATATCGCAGTACTTATAACCATTTATGGCGGTATGTCCCCTCTTTGAGGCGTGGTTGGAAAGACCTCACAGCGTCCTCACCTTCCGCATGACGCAGATTCTCACCGAACACGGTAAGTTCGGGAAGTTCCTGCACCTGATTCGTGCGGAAGCGACGCCCGGGTGTCACCACTGTGTGGACCGCCCGGAGCACACGGTGGAGCGCACGGTAGAGGTGGCCCTGCTTGGGCACAGCAACGCCGTGTCCTCGTGGGGGCGATCGGCGGCGACGATCTCTCGTGCCGGGCCTTGATACACGCCATGGTCCGGAGCGAGGAGGAGTGGCAGGCGGTCGCCTCCTTCTGCGAAGCAGTAATGCTAGCAAAAGAGGCGATCGATCGGGTGAGGCAACGGTCCTCACGCCCCAACCGCCGCCGGGATTCCGATCCCGATTTCCGGCCACCGTAGGCGCGGGCTTGCGGACGACGAGCAATGGGTGGCTCGCCGTCCGACCGTCCGGTAACTGTCCGGACCGAGCCCTAGTCATCGACGGCACGTACTGTTACACGCGCGCTTTAAGGAGATGTCAGCAAATCGTAGGGGCCCAGCAGGGTCAAAGCCTACTGGGGCCATGGGTAGTGTGAAAACGAAACCCGGGAATAAATACCTAATTTCGAAGAAAGAATAACGTACCTTTAATATAAAGTTTATTTGAACTTATAATTCCAAGTCATCGTAGTCAATCCAAAGATATAACGCTACAAAGCAACCCTACATACAGGGTGTAATATGTATACTAGGTTAGAGCCCTAGTATATTGTCTATGTATAGTGTGCTGCACACGCCTCTGTTTAGTATATTTTTAGTTTTAAGTTACATTTAATGTATGTGCTAAAGTTTTGTTTTGCTTTTATAGATATCCTCAAATGCAAAACTCTCTCATTTATATAATATTTCGTTTGCTATAAGAAAACCCAATTGTGGGTTAAGTTCGCCTAAGTAGTACGTACATCAAGTGTTCTATTTTTTATTGTTTGTTAAATATGTGTATACAGTGACGGATTAACCCTTAATCAAATTAAGCAATTGCCTAGGGCATCACGTCTAGGGGGGCACCAGAAGAGGCAAAAAACAATCCGTCCTTAGGGCAACACTTCTCACTCTCACGTCACCAAAAACCACACCAAAAAGAAGTTTCTAGGACTAATTTGAAAATCGCGCGTTTTAGGTTGACAGAGTCCGGCCTAGAGTCATAACCCCGCTCCCGCTTGCCCAATCGTTGGCCGCTAGTGCATTCGGCAATTCAAATGCACCGGAATTGCGCTCAGCCAATCACAAACCACACCTACCCCGCGGCCCCCCCGCCTGGCGACCCCGCAAATCTGTGTCAATCTAAAGTTTTGTTTTTTGAGTAATTGTGCCGGCCGGCTTCAATGCATACGTAATAATAGGGATTAAAGTATGAAATTGCCGTTTTATTGTAATAGGTACTTCGAATTGACATAAAACCTTGATGGTTTGAGATTTTTGAGTGAACCTTTTTTTCACATTGTAACTATAAAGTTCTTCTTTTTAAAAAGGTGCAACATTCGATTATCGACTTACTTTCAGTTCTTTTTTTATTCAGCTTAGACAAGAAAGATGGATACTTCGAAAATTCGAGTGATTTTTGAATACGAGTTCCGACGCGGGACTAACAGAAGGGCAGAAACAGCTCGCAATATCAATGTTGCGTTTGGAGAGGGCTGCTGCTTTCGTGATGGAAACTATGATTTGAAGAACGAACCACGTGGAAGACCAGACAAGACACAAGTGAATAACAATGAATGAGTGGTGGAAGTCGATCCGAGTCAAACTACCCAGGAATTAGCGGCATGGTTTAACGTTACCTTACCAACAATGAAAAATGGGTGCCTTATGATTTGACTGATCTGCAAAAAGAAACGCGTGTTGAAACTTGTGTTGCCTTGTTGAATCGATACAGAAATGAAGGAATATTGGATCAAATTGTGACATGTGATGAAAAGTGGATTCTTTACGATAACCATAAGCGAATGGCTGACCCAAGGTCCAGCGCCGCAACAGTGTCCTAAAGCAAAGCTTACCAATAAAATTTAATGGTAACTGTTTGGTGATTTCAGCATGGTGTTATGCACTACAGCTTTCTCCGATCTGGTCAAGCAATAACGGCAGATATCTACTCCACCGAACAATAATAGCAAAACTAGAAGTAAAACAGCCCCGACTCATGAATCAATCTTCACCATTATTGCTCCATAATAACGCGAGACCTCATACAGCACGAGAAACCGTTTTAACTCTACAGGAACTGCAATTAGAAACCATTCGTCACCCTCCGTATTTACCAGACCTTGCTCCAACGGACTACCATTTTTTTCGTGATTTGGACAATTTACTTCTATCTACTTGATAAAAGTTTTCTTCTCAGGAGGCAGTACAAAATATATGCTTTCACACAGTTTGTCGAATCTAGATCACCAAGGTACTATCGCAAAGGCATAAATGACCTTCCTATTAGATGGAAGCAATGTATAAATAATAATGGTAATTATTTTGATTAAATAAATATGTTATATAAAAAAAAAAACAAATTTATTTTTTTTAGTACAAATCGGCAATTTCATACTTTAACCCCTAATAAATAAATTATGCTTTGGTTTTTATTGTTGTTGTACCTACTCCTCTTCTAAGGTACATTACATCTCATCAATGTTTTAGGCGGTAAAGGTTTAAAGATCAATTCTAGTTGACATACGTATAGGGGGGCCCACAGGCGTCGATTGCTTAGGGCATCAAGTAGTCTTAATCCGTCACTGTGTGTATAAAATAAAGAATCTCTCCGATTTCACTCTAACACTTAACAAAAAAAGAGATGAACACTAGTGTGTTGCTTTCTTAATCGACATGTTGCAAACTCCCGCCCGCTCAGAGCGGGGAAGTCATTGTATGGTGTTCCACCGAAATAAAAAAATCTCATTTGTGATTTTGTTCTAATATTATGCCTGGCTTTGGAAAAAGTATAATGAAATTGTTCGTGTGTGTAAGTTTACAAAAATTATGACATGCGCAGTGATGCTTACTTCAAATTTGTTGTTAGCGGCCACTGTTTGTAATTGTTATAATAGTTTTTTTTTTAATTTTAGTAACTTAAAGTTTTGTGATTACTAATTGCTGTAACTTACTAAAGTGATTAAACTGTTATTATCTTTAAAAAGAAGGATTAAAACATGTGAGTAACGGTTTTACTCGTCAAGCTGAATACTTTCGAGTTTTATATATAAATAGGAACCTGGTTGGTAGAAATAAAACGTTCACCGGGTTGTACGCTGATGATGATTTTGAAGTACCTACAAAAAGTTTTTTTTTCAATTCATGTAGGTAAATAAAGTAAATCAAACCCTAAGCTTGTTTACTCAAACAAACTGCAGTTATCGAGTCCACGGAGAAATGTGTATTTGTGAAACAATCGAGTGCCTGGTGAGCGATATGCCTTGTGTGCTTCATTTGTCATCTGTTTGTGGTGAAGAAGCGAACAACGACACGTTATGGCTGTTTACATTGTGAGTACTTGCTAAATATTATCAACATCGTAAATTTTAGTAATCAATCGTTTATGCGCCATCTAGTGTAGCCAGGAGTTACTCTAGAATGTTGTGACCGTAGCGATTGTTGCGACCCGAGCCAGCGTTGCCACCAAAATGTCCATATCTTTATTTTTTGGAATATTAGGTAAGTAGTAGATAGGTTCCTTGGCTTGCCCGCTATAAAGGCATCTGGCACACCGCTGCTTCGAAGATATGTGGTGCGCGGTGGACTAAGGCCCATTCAGTGTCTAGAGAGGAGGCCAAGTCCTAGCAGTGCGCACATTGTAAGCCTAACTATTCTTATGTGGAAAAGCTGAAAGTCGAATCTGTTACATTACACGCGAATGCCCCCTGAAAATGTTGACGACAATGAAAAATATCTATTCAGCATGTAGGCGGACTTTCCTCCGGGTTCTGAATTAAGAGCTTGATATGGAGTCCTTGTAAAACTTTACTTAAACCAAACCTTGGCATCAAAGCAGCATGTTCTCTACTCTAAATTCTCAGTACAGAAACAGTCAGTAAAAGTCAACGACCGCTATTAGCACGTTGCCCCGCAGCAAGTACATGGGGCGCGCAGGCGGCGCAGGCGGGCGGAGCTAGTACGATAGGAATACACAGTGGTGTGGACTGTGATGTGCGGCGTCGACGTCACACGTGCACGCACACACACCCGGCAAGGCGGCCTCGGTGCACACGCGACCAAATATGTACGATTGTAACGTGTGACGCGCAGGACATCCTGTGTGTGTGGCGCTCACCCGCTGGATGCGCAGCTGCAGGTCCTTGACGCGCGGCTCGGCGTCGGCGTGCACGTCGTGCGCCGTGTGGTGGAAGGTCCACCAGCCGAACACGAAGCCCAGCAGCGTCTCCACCAGCTCGAACTTTTTGCGCTCCTGCACGGCCTGCAGCTGGAACACGTACTCCAGCGACGCCTGGCAGAAGTCGCGCTCCGCCATGTCCATCGCCGCGTCCGCCTGTGCACCACATACATCACACTAAACACTCACACCGCACACCAGCACAAAACACTGAAATAGCTAATAAAAATGATACAGGAAGTTAATCACATTAATTGTATAATAAGCCCCAGGTGAGCTATCCATTGTGTATGTCATACAAATAGATTGGATAACAGATCAAATCTCTGGTAAGGACCCATCCTTACCATGATGTATTAAAATGTCAGTTGTACGAGCGAGCACCCCATATAGCTCCATAACAGTCCAGTTTAGGATGTTAAATGGATCGCGTTAAGAGCTCGTGGTAGGGCCTCTGACCATTTTAAAATAAAATTATTTTTTAAGTTGTTCTTAGGAGCTATGCAGCTAGCAGACCGGGACAGTATGACAAACGAGTTAAATGTTTAACAATGTTCATTCAAACGATTTCTGTAACAATAAATCCACTACCAATAACTTAGTTCATTACATTACTCCGGTATACAAGTGCACTCAATCTGCCGTATTGGCACCAAGTGTACGAACAAGCTCAGGCCGCGGAGCTGCCGAGAGTGGTGTGTAGTGGAATAAGAAGCATGCCAGGTCAGGCAGCTCCGCGGCGCACTCGCTAGCGACGCGTCTTACGCCATTATATTATATAACGTCCTGTCACGCAACTCGCAACACTGCAGCGCGACCCGCGGCTTCCCTCATGACACACAAACCTTCACGCTAGTGATATAATTTGACTCCTTGCGACTCGAGACACGACACAACGAGCCTGGCAGAGAGGCTCCCACGCACTCGACACACACATAACTGTCCACATGCTGCCGAGGTGCCGCTGAAAGCTGGCATGCTCATTTCGAGTAGACAAGTCGTGGCTACACCGGCACCGCTAACAACGGTACAACGGCACGATACTACCTCCTGGAACACGGCCTCCGGTTTCTTGGTGGAGAGCGACAGCGTGCGCTCCTGGCTCTGACAGAACTTGGCAGTCTTCTTGTCGAACTTCTTCTTCCCCTCCTGCAACATGAGAGCGTTGTATTACAGCAAGACGTACGTGGCGCATCACACGTGCCGCTCATAGAGAAACTGATCCTATTTAGCTATAATATAAGACACGATCTGTCGCAATTAACAACGAGCCACTCGGCCACTATAAACTGATATTAGCTCACCACCCTCCACGCCCGCCGTATCCTGCGCGCTTCCGAGTCTATCTTGACCTCTATCCTGCTTGGTAGCAGATTAATCGCATATACTTAGAACTTTTCAAAGTTAGAAGCTATTTTCATTATATAAATGTCATGTTTACCGCCGCGCCCGACGGCGGTAAACATGAAATTGTAATACTCAAATAGAAATTAGCTAACACGAACAAGTCATTCCTCATAAACACACTTCATTTTTATAACAAGTTGCCCAATTTTGACACAAAAAAAACTTAACGAGGGAAAGTCTAAAACCTACATGAAAAAAACTTAAATCAAAAAACGTATTACAAGATTAAAGACTACGTTGAAGATACGCTTGTTAGGCAATGACTGTTTTAACACATGTGGCTCCCTGGTATCTCATTAACTGTATTATCGTGTAAGACGGCCGAGAGTTTGGTTGGTTGCTTATTCAGTAAGAAGCAACCAACCAAACTATCGGCCGATCGAAAGTCTGCAGTTTGCAGGGTCTCTAAACGTATCTTAACCGCTCCATTATTTTATTCATGATGACATTGTTATTGCAATGTCTTGACATTATTTAGACCATAGTCAGCTAATTTCATTAGAGATGTATTATAGTTAATTCATGTCATTTATTAAGTGAGAATGAGAACACTGTAGTAGACTATGCAGAAACATAGATAATTTTCTATTTTGATCCACTTATTTTATTTTTATTGGACTTTTTAGAAGTATATCTATTAATTTGTATTTGAATATGTAAATATTATTAAAACTATACTTTTTTTTAAAGAATAACCATGAATTTTCATGCCGGTTCTTCTCCATAGGGAACGACCAATTGGAACCGTGCACTGGCTTCTGAAGTTTCATAATTATGTAGGCCTATGTGAAACAAAATATTTTGAACTAGCTTTTGCCCGCGGCTTCGCTCGGGTTAAATTCGGGGTAACGCGGTTCCCCTTTCCTGATTTAGAACACAGAAGAGAACTCGGAACAGAATATTATTTTAATACGCTACTGTAAACGATATTATATAACTTTCCATTGGCGATTGTCTTATTCCTTAAAATTCCAGGAATATTATAAATCTAAACTAAACGAATTAATCCAATCCGAAAAACAACAACGGTAAAACCGAATCCGAAACCGAGTTTGATTTCGGAAATTTATTTATTTATTAATTCTTTATGCACACAAAAGTACAAAGGCCTTAGGGCATTTTCTACCAGACAACCTTCAGAAAACCAAACCAAGACTACAATACCAAATCGCAAAGGTAAACACGAATAGCAAAAAAACGAAGGCAAATCTATATTATTTGTATGTATATATATTATTATTCACTTTATTCATTCAGATTTAATGTTTTAATATTGTTTTATTTAATTTGTTTTAATTAAATTATTTTATTATTTGTTTGTATAATAGAACCTGTACTAATTTTACGGAGTCGCACACAAATTTCCATCCCCTATTTTAGGGGCTGGGGGCAGATTCCAAAAAAAAACGATGTACGATGTTAGAAAGAGATAAAAAGTAGCCTATGTCACTCTCCATCGCTTCTACTATGTCCACTTAAAAATCACATCAATTCGTCGCTTAGTTTTGCCGTGAAAGACGGACAAACAAACAGACACACACACATACACTTTCACATTTATAATCTATAATATAAAAATGAATCGCAAAATGTGTTGGTAAGCGCATAACTCAACAACGCCTGGACCAATTTGGCCAATTCTTTTTTTTAAATGTTCGTTGAAGTTCAAGGATGGTTTTTACGGCGAGAAAAATTCGAATAGAGTAGGGTAGTGTAGGGTAGAGTAGGGTAGGGTAGAGTAGGGTAGGGTAGGGTAGGGTAGAGTAGGGTGGAGTAGAGTAGAGTAGGGTAGAGTAGGATAGAGTAGTCAGTTGACGGGAGCGAAGCCGCGGGCAAAAGCTAGTATTATATAAGTATGGATTATATTGATGCAATTCTTTTTGGAAGCCACGAGGATTTAGCCAATATATCAATCAAGGTAATTATCTGAGCTGAAGTTGTGTGAAGGCATTAAATAGTGGAGCAGGGCGGACGTTAGAAGCGAATGTGTAGTTAGAATATGGGTTACCTTGACTGCGCCGATGTGCTCCTTGCGGAAGCGCTCGAGCGGCTGGATGATCTGCTCGTGCGCGCGCCCCAGCTGCAACACAACCGCCTCGTTACACAACACGCCTCGCAACAACACACAAGTCCTACCAGTTAATTGACTCGCTCTTGTATTACAAGCAGACAAGAGCCGGTGCGAGGACTCGCGCCAACCATTACATTGCACCACACTGAATTACATTTAAACAGGAGGTTACGAAGCCATTAAGTCTCGCCATTGGCGGAAATAGTGAATGTGGTCCTTTTGCAAGTTGCAAGTAAGTTGCTCAATCATTTTATAAGAGGCTCGTTAAAAGTTTGAATCGTAGCATATTTCGCAAAGAATATTAAGCTTCAAAAATCTCTTTTATTTTTACTTTTTAGTTGTGGTACCCCTAAACTAAAACTAAACAGCAAGCAAGTTCTCTGGTAAGGTACCTATAGAAAAGACAAAATACCCATAATTACTCTTTCCACACATTGCTTTGGGATTGCAAAATCACACGAATATTACGAAGGCGAGTTTGTACGTGAGAGTGACCAATGTTGGTTACTCCTTCACGCTCAAACGGATTTGGATGGCCACGGGTACACCGTGTCCTGGAATATCACATAGCATATAGTTATACTCTTATACTTCCTCTATCCCGGGAGTATGTTCCCTTGGGAACATTTTCTGCTTAAACATAAGTAATGGGACTCTCAACATCACGTGACGTAGAGCATTGTAAAAACCCGAAGTACCTGCGTGTGGCGTTGGATAGATCGTTGACTTTTAACGTGCATTGCCTCAACACGAAGCAGAAGGTTGGGTCCCGGAACAACCTGTTGCGCCGCCTTATATCTACCAACTGGGGAGCAGCACCCGAAGTTCTTCGCACAACTGGCATGTCTTTATGCCTCTCTGCTGGTGAATTCGCGTGCCCCTTGTGGCACCGATCGGTACACGCAAAATAAGTAGACATCGCCCTGAACGAGACGTGTCCAATTATATCGGGATGCCTTAAATCGACTCCGCTTAATAAGCTTTATCCGTTTGCTGGTATTGCTCCACCTGCTGTACGTAGGGATGTCGCATGCGCGATTGAAAAGAAAATTCAAGAATCCGATCCTCTCTTCGAACACAAAACAGCCCCAAGTAGGCTTAAGAGCCGGAAGAGCTTCCTGCGTAGCACACAGGCCATCGATGACCCGCCACCTAAAGAAAGAATAAAGTTTTGGGAAGAGCATCACCTACCACCATCCGACTTCTTGAAACCCCAAGAACAGCTCCCGTCTGGACGCGATTTGCAGTGGCCTATATGGAAAGCACTAAATCGGTTGCGAACCCAAGTAGGCCGCTGCAAACACAACTTAGCAAAATGGGGTTTTATAGACCCGTCGGTTACTCAATGTGAGTGGTGTGCTCCTGTTCAAAACATGAGCCACATACTAGAATGCCCCAAGTGCCCATACACCTGCACTTTAGAAAATTTGATGAGTTCTACCGATGCTGCTATTAATGTAGCCACCTATTGGGCCCAATCAGTTTGACGAGTTTAACATCGAATCGATAAGAAAAAGTGATGGGACTACCACACTTGCAAAATATAAAGCATTTTAGCGTTTTACTAAAATCTACAGATTTAATTACAAAATTAAAACCACTATAACGGTAAAACTTAGCTTGTAGAATAATCTGACAAACAATCAGAATATTGCATGTATAGTTTTATATATTTTTTTAATAGTGCGGTTTTTAATTGATAAAAGTAATTTTTAGAAGCATCTTCGTGATCTTTTTCTATCGTACTAAATTAGCTAGATAATGTTTTGAACACACTCATCTATTTAGCACTTGTCCTGCTGACGAATGACATATATTTTTCTGTTCCTGTTTACTGTAGTGGTACTTTTGTACATTATAAAACTCGCGATTAGTTCCTGTATTTCTCCTAACTAGTGTATTCTGAGTGGCATTGTAACAACGCGCTTGCTGCTGTAAGAGACAGACTGCTACTAGACTGTAGCTACAACCGACGGACATGTAAGCGTGATCTGTGAGTACACTTATGACTAGGGAATCCAATCCCTTTTCTGCGGGATCGGAAATGCGGAATTATTCATGCGGAATTCCGCACGTCTGCGGGATTAAAGTTTTTTATAAGAAAATTGGATTCCGAGTAGGGAAAGCAAACCGGTTAAACCGAAAAACCGGTTTTTCGGCATATTTTTAACGATTAATAAACCCGGGTTTTATTTTCAAGTATCCGGTTTTTTCGAGTTTTCTTTTACTTTTAAATGACATTATTTTTTTTAGTAAACGTTATTTTAAAACGCTGCTGAGGCTTGGTATCAGTCGTAGGTTTGTTTATCGTACCATACATAGCTACACCAACTGTACACTTCTTCTGTTCACGATCATAAAAGATCCAGTCCGGCTGTGTGTTGTGACTCATCATAACATCATCACTTTAAACGAGTCGCTTGAAAAGAGTGAATAGATCAAAATCTTTGCTTGTTCGTTACACTGATGGAAAACTCATGGATATTCTTGCTACCGATGAGACAATTTTCACAATCAAGGAATATTACAACAAGTAAAATGATCGGGTGTATGCTCGTAGCTCCAAAGAAAACTCTCAACTGATTTGCAGTCCTGAATGTCATCATTCGGTATCAGTAATGGTTTGGTAATGGCTAATTCTATCACGAAGTTACCAAGGTTATATTTCGTGAAAATGGGTGAAAACTTCAGCTAAAGTGAGTCAAGAGTCCTAGACGGCATAGCGAAGCCTCTTAAAGCCTATCTCTTTTTGATAACATATTAGGGTCTTTTCAGCAAGACTAAGCAGCCGGTCACAAGGCACGCACTACCCAGGCTTGCCTTGTAGCGAATGTTTCGGACTTCATTAAGGCTGATGATTGACCCTCGGCTAGCCCAGACCTCAACCCTTGGACTACAAATGTGGTCTGTATTAGAGGACATGGACTGCTCCAAACGTCACAATAATTAAGAATCCTTAAAAAATTATATACGATCAGCGGTGGGTAACTTTCCAATGGTCACAGTGCGTAAACCGATAGAAGGTGAATATTTTCAGTAGAAAGAAAGAAAACATTTATTTGGGACTCGCACAGGACAAATAACGATAAAATAAAAAAATAAAATAAAAAAAGTAATACTTAACTTAAAAATAATAACAGAAAACAATATTAAATAAAAGACCAGTGCGAGGCCAAAAAGGCTCCTATCTCAGCATATGCTGCGATATTATACTAAAAAGTAAAAATAACGCAGCGCTGGTATTCTGATAGGGCCTGGTGACAGGTGATGCCACGGACACACTCACGGAACACAAAGACAAATAAGATAATAATATATTGATAATAAAAGAATAAAACAAAATATACTAAACATTTAAACAAATAAACTAAACTACAAAAACATGTAAAACAAAAGAACCATTTAACCATTCATACGCCCGATGCTCCGTTATGCATTTATCTATATCAGATAAACGAATGGAACGCGCGGGCGCAGATGTAGGCTATGGTCTGTGGTAATGGCCGGCTGTCAAAAAGGGAAAAAAAATAAATAAATAAAAAATAAACATAAATAAATAACAGTTCAAATAAAACGATTTTAAGTAATAAACTAGAAATAGTGTGCATACAATATATATAAGTGGTGCGGGTGATACAGAGCAAAGACTTTAAATGAAGTGAGTATTGAAGAATGTTAGCTTCCAAATCTTTGGAGTGTTGTGCTGGTCGCAAGAGTAATGCCTTTAAAAATTGCTGCTAAGAAGGCACATGTATCTTAAAAATCATCACACAGACTGCGTGCAGACCCAGGGTAAGTTCATGTGGTGGTTTCCTTTTGAGTTCGCAACAAGTATTCCTTAAACTTTTTATTGAATGCTCCTACTGTTTTCATAGCACGAAGAGGTGGCATCAGGTCATTCCAGATATGGAAAGCCGCGAACTTGAAATCCCACGGAATGCAGCCGTTCTGTGGGGCAAGGTCAACAAAAGGTAAGCAGACGCTCTAGTTTTAATTTTGTTCACATCACGCGACCAGGTCAATTTATTGTATAAATAAACTGGTTTCTTTGTGAGGATTATGCCAAAGAGTAGGGTGGCCAGATGCAGTTTTCTGCGATCCGACATTCTCATCAAATTACCCTTATTTAGATATGGGGTGATGTGAGATCTGGGAGGAACATTAAAACAGAATCTCGCACAAGCATTTTGTACTCGCTGAATCAGCTTATCACTTCTACCGAAGCGTGTATTGATTTCTGGTTTACATTATCTATGTACTAAATCATTCTAAGACATTCGTTTTTATGAAGTTAAGATGTTTTTATTTGAAGTAGAAGTTTTTGGACATATTAGGTATACAATATCTTTTGAATAGATAAGTTTCTAAATAATTATTAAAATGTTCACTTAAAAAATAAATAAAAATTAATTAATTTTAAAAACGGTTTCAGCAAAAACTGGGTAAAAAAATTTAATGGGGTTTTAATATTGGTCGGTTTTGCATTTCCTAGTTAGAGCATACATATAATGAAAGAGATTAAATCTGTAATCAATTATGTTGAGTTTTATATTTTATAGTAATTTATATTCATGCGTGATATTTAAAATGACTACATTACGCTTAGTTGATCATGTTGATTTATATTGTACCCACTGAGTTTAAACACAAAACGCAAATATACCTTTTACGTAAATTTGTTTTTGCATTTTCATTTAAATTTTTAATAAGTATACATCATCATCATCATCATCATCATCATCATCATCTTCCTGCCCTTGTCCCGTGTTATTTGGGGTCGGCGCAACATGTTTTTTTCTTCCATTCTGCCCTGTCATTCGTCATGCTATCACTAACTAAGTATACATTTTTTAAAATTAAATAGATAAGTTTCAATTTAAATATTAAAGAGATGCAAGATTTAGGCGGCCTGAATTTCACAAGCAATTTAAAAATATCATTTACACAAACAAAAAGAACTTATTTCAAACAAAAAAAAACTGGTTACCCGGGTAAACGGTTTTCTTGTTTAGGAAACCCGAAAAAAAAAACGATTTTGACGGGTTTTGCATTCCCTAATTCCGTCGACCTGCCGCCGTTTTGATTATTTATGTATAGCCCAGCTCATCCTCGTTAAAAACTGATGAAACCATCGATATATATGTACTACGTACTAGATTACGCGTGCCGTACACTCGCTTCAACCGACTCAGGTGCAGTGTCTTCTATTCACCTTGATATTGATGACATTAGTAGGTACAGGTTTGACGGTCATGCAGTGTGAGAGCAGCGCTTATAATTTCAAATTAAAGTGAATCTGGACGTAAATAATAATTCTGTAGTGATTCCAGTAAAATTACTGGTTGTCCAAGCAATATAATAGCTTCTAATATCGTAATAGTATGTTAGAAAACATATAATTTTATTTAAAAGCCTTCCCATTTTACAATCATAGACTAAAACATGCAGATGTTCACTCTTACAAAAAGCAGATTTTTACCTACACACGTCGTCAAATTCAAAAATTATGACGACGTGTGTTTTTTGATACTGTAAAAATTCAGCAAGAAATGTCAGAAAATCATTGGGTATCAGTTTTCATCGGTAAGTTTTGTCGTTAGGTAAACATTCTGTCATTCGTTAGCACTTAGGTATTACGTACCTACCTAGATATCACGTGCAGATTAGTATTCAAATATACATTAGGTTCAGTTGAATTTGTAGTATTATGTGTGATATTGCATTACTGATATTAAGATTTCGTTCTTCATCTATACATATATATGAAAAGAGAAACTGACTGACTGACATATCAATGCACAGCCGAAACCATAGGGCCTAGAAGCGTGAAATTTTGCACAAGGCTTGCTTTTATGACGTAGGCGAGCACTAAGAGAGGATTTTACAAAATTCACCCCCTAAAGTGATGAAACGGGGGCCCAAAATTTGTGTGGCGAAAACTACTTTCATGCGGGCGAAGCCGCGGGCAGAAGCTAGTACACTATAACTATATTCTAGATTTGTTCACACTAATCAGCCGAAAAGGGAAGAATGGATAAAAATTCTTCAAGAGGATAGAAGTGAAAACACGTGACTTTCTACAAAATATTCGTTTATCTGCTCTGCACACTTTCAAGCAGATGATATTTAAGTTGAAAAAGATTTTAAAAAAAGTTTTAGCTGCAAAAAAAGTTATAAAATCACAACAGAAAAATAAATATTTCCGAAAAAAAATACTGAATCTAAAAATAAATTTACCGTTGTTGTTTGTTTTGTTACTAGATATTAGCGGCGCGCGGCGCAGTCCTGATCTTCATTCACTCAGGATAGCTGTTCTTCAGAATAATGATTACAATAAAGGGTTTCAATATTTTCTGCGATTTTGAATTCACTTATTTATTAAAGTAGTAGAACGTGGTTTTTGAATTTACACTAACGAGGACTATTATTAAATTTTGAAATAGAGTGTTATTGTAATGAATTGTAGGCAAAAAGCTGTGTCACTACTGCGGTATAAAATCTATATGGATAACATGTCATTACACTACGTTGAACGAAACGCGTAAATGTCACGAAATTCATGGCGCTTAAGACATTTTGGTCGTGAAAAAAGTATCCTCTAAAAGCTGTCTAGGCGCTGTATGTTTTAATAGTATTGTTAGACGACATAATGAAAATCTAGCGCTGCAGCGAACTTTTGTTTTAACTTTTCAGTATTTTGACAAATAGTTTCCATGAACGTGCTTGTCTATCGCTAGAATATAAGTCGAGGGATGAAACCATTTTACATAGAACTCTTGACATTTTTCATAGTATTTGTATGAAAAATAATTATTTTGTTTTTGATTTTCCTTGCAGATAAATAATTTTTTAATTTCTATGTTGTGTTGTGAGAGTCCTGTATCGCAACTGGAACCGAACGTAATCAATGTCAGTTTACGTACTCTATGACCAGGGATTACCCAAAGCACGTGAATTTACTTTCCTAAAAGATGAAGGTCCGTTTCCATAAAAGCAGCTGATTTTATACGAAAATCGTAGTTACATTACAAAATATATTTTTTTTGCTATTCGGGAAATCTTCGACACTCGATTCGGGAATCGAACTATTTACAAAGGTAAGTTTTATAGGAAACCTTCGGTGTGCAAGTCCGACTCTCAATTCACCGCGGGATTGCTGACTGCAAAGGACCTAAAAGAAATCAAATCGTCTTATATTTACAAGACTTTAAAAAAATATATATTAAAAGATCTTTCCCAGCTTTTCGATTAATGGTAAATAATTGATCGTCATTGATTAATAACTTATTAATAAAATTAATTAATTAAATAAATAAATAATAATATAAAATCATAAATTAAAATAAATAAATAATTAATCTCAAATAAATAATAATATAAAATCATAAATTAAAATAAATAAATAATAATAATTATACTTTACATAATTTATTGTACAAAAGTATGTTCTGCACTATGTCGTAGGCCTTAGTAAACACGCGTCAACTATAAAGGACATTGAAGTAGTATAGTTACTTAGTTATACTTATTTTTTTTATACATTCCTGATCCTGTATCCATGTTGTTCTAAATTCCGTTTCTTTTCATTTTCGCGTTAAATGTTTCCCTACCTTTCTCTTCAAACATCACCCAAAATAAAGTCCTATCGATAAACAACTTGACGCTGGCGGATGCACAAGAGTGCTAGCCATAACCTCTAGTCCGACGGGCTGGAAAAAAAAAAAAAAGGCATTGCTCGTCGTCCATACATAGCTCGCCTAAGATCCAAAAGGGAGGTGTATTTACTCTTTGGGTTTCAGATAATGTATATATTCGATTAAACCTAAATTAAAACAACGAAGACTACGGGACTTTTGAGAATTCTGAAAAAATCAACACACTTTCGGATTTTGAGGTTATAATTACGCATATCGAGCACAGAATGCGCGCGTCAAGTGACATTACTACCAAATGTCAAATGTTGTCATCTGTCAATTCGTCAACTGTCAGTGTCAATATTATTGCTCGTTTCAAACAGCGCTTTTAATCGAGTTTTTTTATAAGGCTTATTATAGTTCCGCGACATCATAGCGGACTGTTTGTAACTAAAAATCATTATCGTACTGACGCTTGTCTGTGTCAAACTCTTATTAAGAGTGCTGTTATAAAGACTTGACTGAATGAGCTATAATACCTTTGCTCTTTAAAAACCTCAAATTGAACCAAAAAATAATAGAACTATCACCGAGGATTATGACGGAAGCTAAGGACGAAAGTGAATACTTTTTAAAAGGTTTTCGAAATTAAGAAGTGTCCGTTCTATTAAAACATAAGTAATGTATATTATTAAAAGAACTAGGAATTATAGTAAATATTTGTTGGTTCAACACGCATGAAATATTTACTATAATAGGCCACTTTTACAATGTCCATTGCACCCTCCCCTCATCACTCGTGTTTGTGTGTAACTTACCTTCTGATTTATTTATTTTCTACTAGTTAGAAAACGATGTATTTTAATTTTGAAGTGCTATTGAAAGGTTGTTATTACTGTTGCTTTAAGATACGCACATATTGGTTTTTATTCTTTTTTGTTATCTACGCATGCTGCTATGTAGAATTGTTTAAAACTACTATGTTTTTCTCTGTATGTGAATGCTTCTGAGAAAATAAATAGGTTTAACCGTAAGGTAAAACTGTACTATACCGGACAACGAAATAATGGGTTTTTGTCTTCCCGAATCTAGGAAACACAATATACTTTTGGAGATATTCAAGATTCAAATTTTGAGGTTAGGAATCACAACATCGTACATTTTAAGCATTTTTGGGGCAGATTTGGGGGTTTTAGGGAGGAGAATCACCCTAAACCCCTCGGACTATACCTATATACGATATATATATATAATTGTATACTTTCATGTATTTAAAAATGAAAAAAATAAATTTTGTTGTCGGGGAGCGCTCTACCATTGTATAAAAATATTTGTGCACTGAAAAATAGTTTTCTGGGTGGTTTAAAAAAAAATAACCCTAACCTAACCTCCCACTGTAGCCATTGTATACTTTCATGTATTTAGATGACAAAAAAAAATTGTTGTGTCGGGGAGCACTCTACCATTGTATAAAAATATTTGTGCACTGAAAAATAGTTTTCTGGGTGGTTTAAAAAAAAAATAACTTTAACCTCCCACTGTAGCAATTGTATACTTTCATGTATTTAGATGACAAAAAAAAATATTTTTGTTGTGTCGGGGAGCGCTCTACCATTGTATAAAAATATTTGTGCACTGAAAAATAGTTTTCTGGGTGGTTTAAAAAAAAAAATAACCCTAACCTAACCTGATCTATCCGAGTCAGAGCCCTATATTTAGTATGCAAAAAAAATATCTTATGACAGATAACAATCGTTCACTGGCGCTAGCGCAAGTATTTTTGTACTTCGATTCTCGTTACAAAAAAAAGTCTTATTTTTTACTTTTATCAAATATTATTAATTTAGCATTGGACAAGCTAAATTCACTTAATGATGTATAACATGTCATTTGGCTATATTATTCCTCATTTTTAATGTAAATATAAGAAAATTTGCGTTTTGTTAAATGTTCAATGTGGCCGTATGAACTAATACCTTTGTCATAATATTACAAACAAAGTAAAATGTGAATGAAATCTGTCAAAATGGCGTCAAATATTACAAAAAACTATCGATTTTCATTTTTTTTTCTTCTTATAAACTATATGTTTCCTAACATTGAGACTTTGCGTAATTACTTTTTAGACATAAACCTTTCCAATATAAAATTATGAGCGTAAAACTCGTTGTCCGGTATAGTACAGTTTAGCCAACCGTAATCCCGCAGGCATGCGGGATCGCGATTTTGATGCGGGATTGGATTCTCTACTTAAGACATGCAGATGGCAGCGCGGCGCGCGCGACTGTGCGCTGTCGTGATGATTCAACAGCCAGCAGGGCGCTCGCGTCACGCGGCATGACAGTCTGCTGTCGCGGCGCGAGCACTGGCTGAGGCTCATCGTGCTCGCACATATTACGTAACACATTGTCACTTATTGCACTTTCACAATACATTTTAATTGATTCATCATGTTAGTTTTATTTTCGTAACATTGATAAAGCACTTAATGGAGGTAGTACCTGGTACCAGCTCTTTCTATCGAGTGTGAAATAAACGCTAAGATGACAAATTAAGAACAGTACCTACACTAAACAAGTAAAACTCACCACACCGGTGACACCGGCCAGTAGCTCAAAATATTCAAGTAAATATTTATTTGGGTCAAATCATTCGTTTTACGAATTAAACTAATACAATAATGAGTACACCGATAAATAGCTCGGATTCTCGAGGAAAGCTCTGCGATGCCTCGAGCGCGGTGCGTGCGGTCAGGAGCGCGAGCGGTGCGATGGTGACTCACGAAATGTACCTGAAGAGGCAGCGTTTTTCATACTCATTTCTCAGGAATTCGAATGCTATCCAATGCAACCAACTACAGTATGCTGCTAACTCGCTAAGGATTCACACATTCACTAATTAGCTACAGCAATTTGGAAAAGCCAAAGAACTTAAGAAATCGAAGAATAATTAGAGGCCAAAACAAGCGATCATCTTAGCGCAGAGTAACGCCTTAGATTGTAAACTAGAGAAGTAGTATGAACTACTAACGTTGAATGATACACATCGAAAGTGCGTAGCCGCGACAGGATCCAAACACGGACGCTAGCCATGCTAAATACAGAATGTCTCAATTTCTAAAACAAACGGTATCTTTCTAATTAACATACTTATTTATGTGACTCTAACAAGAATCTCGATATTCAAAACCGAGAGCAAAAAAACAGGTTAGATAAGAACACAAAATTATTTATGAACACATCAAGTCATCGAGAACAGTTTCACTTTCAGCTGATCGCTAGTGCCGAGGGGCGGCGGCGATGCGGCGGGATCAATCTACACCATCTTGCTTCCAGTAGATCTAATTTAAATTTCACACCACCTGTCAAATGATATGTCATAATGTCAAATGATATGTCATACAAACTTAAACTAAAATAAGTTATAACCCGGCGGAGCTGTACCCCCGCTGCTGACGGATGCGGCTGCAGTCGGCCGTCGGCCAATAATTTTGCACTAAATTTCATTATAACCCGCCGGTCAATAATGTGATTTGAATATTTATTCACAAGCACTTGCACAACATTACAGAGGATGTCCAATGCGTTGTACAATGGAAACTTACAAAATAAAAAATAAAAACTTTAGGTTGAATCCCTGGCTGCGTTCTGGTGATAATTATGATCAGTACTCGCTAACTCTACTATCGAATACATTACGGTCAATACTCAACATGATCTGCTTGCATAATCTATACATAATATAAATCAAAGTGGTTTTCCGTCTGTTGGTTTATCCGCGAAGTTTTCACTGATATAAAAAGCGATAAATGATTCGTCTGTACACACTCGTGCAATGCCAGGGCGGCTAGCAGCGCCAACTAAGAGCTTTTGTGCAAGACGGGCTTCAAACTAACTGCGTGCTTCAACTAGCCAGCTGCAAGACACGGTGCATGTGACGGCGCTACAGCGTGCCGGTTAAAACAGCTAGCTAATTTAGATGTGCGCACAACCACGGCCTGCCTGGCCCTCGTAACAGTCGTCACGAGCGCAAGAGACGCGAGCGGTGCGGGCGGCGTGACGTCGCGTCCGGTCGGCGCGTCGCTAACGTAATGCTGCACTAATTATGTCAACGCCCTCATTAGCATGCATCCCGCGAGCCGCGCGGCGCTCCACAAGAGAGCGTGCTCGCCCGCTTACGGCATCGAAAGTGATTCCTGAAGGTCGGCGTGTGTTTACCAACAAGGCCGCGAGGACGTCGCTCCCGCCGACGTATGATCTATCCCACGGACCTCAACGTAAACGAACACGCACTAATTCTCCTTGAAATTGAACGGAGTAGATCTAAAACATGCGCAAAAATGTATCTTCCGCTGTCCGTTAATGTTAGAAACTCGTTCGCGATTTACACGAAGGCCACACGAGCGTAACCGCACAGATGCCACTCTATATTAACTATATTATACACAGATTATGACTAACTGAGTCACTTGACAACTTCTGCCGTCCCTCACTATCACCTGCTAAAACCCAACGGGTCGCTAACCCACATCGCTGAGGAGAAGGAACACACACACACACACTTACACTTGTCTCTCTTTTCGCAGAATCTTCGCGTTTGGATTCTAGTGACGCGTGGCCCCCTCTTCTCCTGATATCCATCAGCGAAACGAGTATGTCGGACCTTCGCATCTATCAGAAGGACGGCCATATCGCGCTATTACACTTGACATGAACAAAACTAGCGGTCCCGACGGGAATTCACGAAGGACACATCAAAGAACTGCAACAATTGGCCTGCTGGCGTTTTCCCGTCCGATTATTTAGGTGTCTTCAAGGAGTGAATAGGCTCTTAATAAACTAGTCAGCTTCACCATCAACGATTATATCACTGCTTACCATCAGGTGGGATCGCAAAAAGCATTGGTACATATCACTTTTAAAAAAATGTCTCCTACCCTGATACGCCTACTTTATTTTTGTTCAAAACTGGAAAAGTAACGATTGCTTGGAAACAAGCTAACGTGCATCGCGAAAGAAGTCCCCAAGAAGGATAGTCGGGGTGACCCGGCTAACTACAGACCTTAGTAAGGTCCATAATTTTAAGAGTACGGAACAGGAACTCAACAGTAAGCTAGCGACCTAGATTCCTAGAAGCTAATGACATCCTCAGTGATCGTTAATACTGATAAAATCGGTCAACTGGGGATCGCCAGCGTACTGCTGGAGGGAGGCAATCAAGAAGCATGGAGAAGTGCTTAACGCCTCCCTCGACAAGCTTCCTTCCTTTAGTCTTATAGATAGATTGTGTGCTTGGATTGCAAACTTCCTGAATGATCGGCTCACCCAAGTGATCCTCGACAGCTGCTCGTCCGTTCAATTGGTTATTATAATCTGGGGCCGATGCCCTCTGCAAGATTTTTCATGCTGCACATAAATCTTTGGGTAGTATGCAGACGACAGCACTGTTGCTGAGAGCTACGTGTCCAGCGCACTAGCTACTGGGGTCAAAAATCCAGTCACTCCGAGAAGCTGTTGGGCGCTTAATCTTGTTCTTACAGGCGGTCTCTCAACTTTGGACAGATGCGACTTTGGCGGGAAAAGCTTAAACAAACCTCCTGATGATTTTATCGAGCCGTCGAAGAGTCTCTCGCCTGGACATGAGTTGCCATGACTAAACTGGAAAATCTAAACGGATACCGCGCGCAGGGCGTAGCAAAGACCATCTACAGATAGGGGTTCTCAGACGGTTGCGATCTTCAATGTTTGTGCAGCGTCTCTCCGCAGACCATGTCCCACTTTCCATCCTGCGTCAAGTGCCCTGTTTCCAGTTCACGTAGGGACCCAATGACAGCGCCAGTGGATAGCATTGCCGTGGCCGAATACTGGGCTAAGCAAGAAATTTAAATTGCTTCTTTTTTATATTTTAGTCATCGACACGCTAAGAAGAATAAATGAAAATAAGCAATTCATTATAAAAAATTTAATAGGCCACTGGCAGTTAAGAGATGACCAGTAGCAACTGACTCATCTAACATTTATCATTTATCAGCACCATTCAGTTAAAACATTTTGAAGGGAACTGAAAGAACCAACACACATGGCACCAAAGGCACTAGATTGGAGAGACCCCCGAAATCGCAGAACAAGTACTCTGTTTTGGTTCTACTCAATTTCAGACCAACGCTCCAGTTTGTGCCACCACACCTCTAATCTGTTCTGGACCTCTAGGCCACTCTCGGCAACCAACACAATGTCATCGGCAAACAGCATACACCAGGGAGCCTCTTCCTGAATGTCCGACGTCACATTGAAGCTGCCAGTGGTGCCCACTGTAGACCGGACTTGGGTACTGCATCGACTGTACATCGATAACTGCACATACTTCCCAGGCACACCTTTCTCCTTAAGGGCCCACCACAGAACCTCACGAGGTACCCGGTCGTATGCCTTTTTGAGGTCAACGAATACCATGTGCCCTATTGTATTAAAATTTTGTCTATCACATAATATAACAAAAAGATGAATATTTTTCTGCACGTAATGTTTTCTATATATAGATAAGGCACTGTTATGATGTTTATTTTCTTAAATAGTTCCCTAGAATCATACCTGCGAAGATTATACACCACTATTTTTTAATTAGTACCAATACATAAAGGACTTATTATAAAAGGTCTTGTTATTATGTCTCAAAACATAATATTCATAAACAGCAAAGTTATTAGCTTAGTTTATATCCCAAAATGTCACTCAATTTATGAAAATATTGTACAGGCTATTATTGATTATGAATGAATGAAGGCGATCAAAAATGAAAAACACTGCGCGTAGTATTTTCTAGTAGCAATTGTTCTGAAAGATTGATTTAATTATGAATTTACCAATTATGACAAATTTTTGTGGACAATTTTGGGATTTGGTTTTTAGGGTTCCGTACCTCAAAAGGAAAAACAGAACCCTTATAGGATCACTTTGTTGTACGTCTGTCTGTTATGACCCTTTATCTCGGAAACGCGTAGAGGTATCGAGTTGAAATTAAAATATATTCAGGTCTGCGGTCCCTTGCAACTGTGAAAAAATACAATTTCTACGTTAACGAATAAAAAAAAGATACGGCTGTTTATGTCGCAAAAAACGTATAATTCGACATTCTCAAGGGAATCAAAATTCATAGAGTAGGTACTACCCGTTGCCCCAGAATCTTGAAGGCATAAAGTAAGATCTTATAGCACAGATATAGGTGCAGCGATATCTATGGCGTCACATAAGAACTAATCCTGCATCGCGCGATCAAAGTTCTAAACGCGATTAGAATATACACGACAGACCGAAATCATCTAACGGGCAGTTGCCCACCAGACATAACTCCCATCTGGTCGGAGGATCCTCCCTTTTCAACGGAGGTTTGCGGGACTTTACACTCTGTTCCGCATCCCTCCAAACTGGTGACCCTCGACAAAGAACGTCACCATCACATAGTCAAGCTATCGAGCAGCGAGCCATCAACCAGCACCCACGGCTATAAGGGTATCCTGACCACCAGTATGCCTACCTGGTCATACCTGGTCATCACCCTCAGCCTTATCAGCGACCTTGGCGAAACATACTGCACCTTCGGCCAGTCACATAAAGAGCTACGAAGAACCTCTCCTGGTCAACGCCAGCAGTCAAGCCACTGCGTCGCATAGCATCGCTCCGACTCACTGGAGCCAGCAGCACTACTCCGACTCACTGGAGCCTGGAGCATCATCCCGACTCACTGGGACATCATCACCCCGGCTCACTGGGGCATCATGCCGACTCACTGGGACAGCACCACCCCGACTCATAGGGGCATCACCGCAGACAGTTCCAACTCACCGAGAACTATGCGGCATTCGGATCCGACCCACTGGAACGAACCTACCACTGGCCTGGCACGCATCAAGAAGCATCAAGAACCGATAATCGATATCCGATCTCCGGAGGGGAGTGATGTAGCGACATCTATGGCTTCACATAAGAACTAATCCTGCATCGCGCAATTAAAGTTCTCCGCGCGTTTATAACATAAAGAACAGCCCGAAATCATCTATCGGGCAGTTGCCCACCAGACATAACACCCGTCTGGCCGGAGGATCCTTCCTTTTCAACGGAGGTTTGCGGGACTTTACACTCTGTTCCGCATACCTCCAAATAGGAATAAATTTGAAAACAGTAAATTTGTTGTTACGTCAAAACAAAAAATATTTTCAGATCAGTGACGGGTACAGATAGAGCCCCATGTTTTTATACTAATTAAAAAACAGTTATGTATATGGTTCTAATAGCTCTTTTCTGCAGAATAAAAGTAGACTGTCCACAGTCCGTTCCCATAGCAAAATATTGTAAGACATGATACTATGAAAATATCTAAAATAGACCATTATGTGTTTTAATAAGGTGACAGCAGCAACAGTACTTTGGTGAAACCATACTGCTGATAGCAGCAACAGTAGAATAATGCACTTTGGTGAAACCATACTGCTGATAGCAGCAACTGTAGAATAATGCACTTTGGTGAAACCATACTGCTGATAGCAGCAACAGTAGAATAATGCACTTTGGTGAAACCATACTGCTGATAGCAGCAACTGTAGAATAATGCACTTTGGTGAAACCATACTGCTGATAGCAGCAACAGTAGAATAATGCACTTTGGTGAAACCATACTGCTGATAGCAGCAACAGTAGAATAATGCACTTTGGTGAAACCATACTGCTGATAGCAGCAACTGTAGAATAATGCACTTTGGTGAAACCATACTGCTGATAGCAGCAACTGTAGAATAATGCACTTTGGTGAAACCATACTGCTGATAGCAGCAACAGTAGAATAATGCACTTTGGTGAAACCATACTGCTGATAGCAGCAACAGTAGAATAATGCACTTTGGTGAAACCATACTGCTGATAGCAGCAACTGTAGAATAATGCACTTTGGTGAAACCATACTGCTGATAGCAGCAACAGTAGAATAATGCACTTTGGTGAAACCATACTGCTGATAGCAGCAACAGTAGAATAATGCACTTTGGTGAAACCATACTGCTGATAGCAGCAACTGTAGAATAATGCACTTTGGTGAAACCATACTGCTGATAGCAGCAACAGTAGAATAATGCACTTTGGTGAAACCATACTGCTGATAGTATAAGATTTCATTGTTCAAATAATTGAGCATTACTTTTTCAAATACTACTACTTTTTTATGTTCGATCTTATGGCATCATGTGAAGTCAACTATAAAAATTCGTAATCCGTACTTTATGCCTAGCAGTTTCGTTACTGATAACTTTCTAAACGTTTTTTATTTTATGATCTGTCGATATGATCTTGTTGCTAAAGTACCGGAATTGGTACTCCTAGGCAAGCGTGTTCCACCGTGTCGATCACATCATCGCTTATTATCAGATGAGTTAGTGGCGCGAACGTATCATTAAAAAAATATTTCATATTTATAGGAAATTTACAACAAGAAATTAAGTATACATAGTACGGGTGCGACCGGTACGGTAGAAGACACGGGCAAGCGGACCATCGGCTCAAGGCTCGATTCGCTACAGCTAACTGTGACTGAGCGATTGCGAGCCCGTCGAGACGTGAGATGAAGAATCGGCTAGGCGCCGTGCCCGTTTCAGTTCCTAGTCAAGAACCTCGAGTATCACCTAAAGAGACTCTCGTTTTAGCAGAAAGCGGCACTCCGGGACAATGCTACTTTGCTACGTCGTAATTACCTTGTCCAAATCAGAACCTATTTTTGAAGACTGTCATTTCATAAGGTTACCTCTAGGTAGTGGCATTTCAATTTTATGAAAATCAAAAATGGTTCTGCAAATATCTTCAAGAATGGATTGAATTCTGTACAATAAATGGCAGGAAGTCTTTTGCGGTAGCTAAAACCGCTACTAGGCGATATATTGTTGTACAACGTACCAAGTGTTGGAATGCTAGACTGACACAGGACTGCGTAGAAGTAGTACCTCTTTCAAAATGTTGTACAATAACTTTATTTACTAGAGGATTAGATAAGGTGTGGCTATGCCACATAAGTTCTTTGATACGTATTCGCGTGGCTTTGCCATCTCCATTCCTAGATATGTATATGTTTGGCTTGTGCGACTCGCTCCGGTCTGAGCAGTCCTTAGTGCCCTGGTGACTTCTGCTCTAAAGTGATTTCTTTATCCAGTATCGCTGAGTTTACATAATTATGTCATTATTCTTATGGTCGCCTACCGGACATGGGGGCTTTGCCACCACGAGGACCTTTCCCGTAGTACGGCCTCTGTTTCTCTAAGACAGTGTAGGCAAGATAGAGTTAAACACTTACCATGGAGGTAAGCAGTCCTTCACCTTCGTGCCTCAGCTCGATCCACTCATCATTATTTTTTTTTCTCTTCCCACAATCACCACACTCTTGTCATTTCAACCCACACAGGTAATAAATCGAAATGAAGAAGTGGAGTGTACATGTTGATTATTATTTCAACAGCGATAATCGATACTTGACTTTTAACTCTTACCAATGTGTGACAAATGTAATGTAGTGTATGTTAGTGTGTACTGACCATGCGGTCTCGCTCGTCCTCGATGGTGCGGATGAGCGTGGCGAAGTGGTGCAGCGAGCGGCTGATGACACGCTCATCCTCCGTCATGGAGGCACCGATGCACGCGAACTCGAACTGCTCCATGCTGGTGGCCAGCGCCATCTGCGCCGCGCCCAGACCTACGCAGGAGAGAACACACGTGAGACGCTGCTGTTTGTAACAACTCTAGTGACGATGGCGTTCCTTTGTTTGTGCACGTGCTACATCTCAGCTAGCTACGTACTACTCGTAGGCAGTAGGCGACTGAACAAGCTGGGAACTTGGTTGAGAACCTACTATAGGTCGGTTCGTACCCCTAAGGAACAATTTATTTATGTTTAAGCAATATTTATTTTTATTGTACTTTAAAGTTATTCCCTTCGTCATGTCATTAATGGAACAAAGAGCAGTTCTTATCAGTAAGACTGAACTGCGATATATGGAGAGCAAATACGCCACTCGTACGACTGTACAGCAAGCGAAGAGCGCACACTTCACTTTGTTAGCGTTTGATCCAGTTAGAAGGAACTACAACCATTTGAAATGGCTACTTAGGTACGTATTATTGATATGTACTTATTTGTTTTTATAGGTCTGAAAATTGCTCAACTAACTCAAATGATTTACATTTGATATTCGTTGTTATGTGTACATCCTTGTACACAACCGTTCTATTTTGTACACAGCTTGACTAAAGGTGAAACCACATACCTACGCAGTTAATCGAAGTCGATTAACTATATTATAATTATTTATTCATTAATATATCATATAAATTACATTTTTAAATATTTAAATAAAATATAAAACATTTAAAAATATAAATAAAAATAGTTGCCAACCGGCATCGGGAACAGGGTCCAAGCTACCGGTGGTCAGGGCTCCTGAGAGAGGAATCTCCTAACAATGCGCGCCATGACCAGGAGCACTGCTTTCTGGATCAAGCCTTTGATCCAGCTGCCTAACGAGAGCCTCCTTACCTGTTGTTCCAGGCTCTTAGCTATTAAGCCATTGGCCGTTACGACTATCGGCACAATGATTGCTCTATCCACTTCCTACATGTCGACAACCTCGCGAGCCAAGTCAAGATATTTAGTTTGTTCATCTTTCTCAGATTTCACGAGGCTCTCGTCATGAGGGACCGCTATATCAACAATCATTGTGCGACGCTCTAGTCGATCTATCACTACTATGTCAGGCTTATTGGCAACAATAGTCCTGTCAGTGATGATAGATCGATCCAAATACAATGTGACACTGCCATTCTCGAGAACTAGGTCGGGCACATACCTACCTATAGCACAAAATAAGAAATGGTACAAGTCCTATACGGAGTACGGTACTTCTGATTGCACAAGATAGTATTTAAGAGCAAGTTGCTGGTGAATAATCCTGGCTACGAGGTTGTGTCTATGCAAATAGTGTCCGTTAGCTAAATGAGAACACCCAGAAATAATGTATCGGATTGATTCCTCAGGCCGGTGACATGCCCGACATATGTCACGTGACTTGCAGCCGCAGCACATGCGATCGGCTGCGGCTGCAGGTCGCGGCAGCACTAGCAGCCGTAGCTCGGCTGCATGTGCGGCCGCAGCCGCGTTCGGAATGGTTTTCACAAAAATCCATACTACTACATAGAAAACCAGTCGTGCAGCTGCAGCCGGCTTCGTGCAGCCGCCGCATGTGCTGCCTGCATCCGCAGCAGGATCAACGAGGGGCAGCGGATCATACCTATACGTGACTGAGTCGCGATCTCCGCATTCAGACATGAATGTAATCATATTCATTACACATTGCAAGGTCAGTTTTTGTGTCGCGCTTATTGTATAAGCGTGTAAACACATCTATCTTGCCGGGTGCGATGTGACTCATCCGAACGGTCGTACATTTAACGACAATACCTGAGCTAACTTAGTACTTTCCCAGAATTAAAGTATCTTTAACTAAATCCATATGAGCTCATTATGTAATTATGTTAATGTTAATTACGTGGTTGTCTCGTAGAAACGATTGGAGACGAGCTACGAGCGCGTGTGCAGCAGCGGCCGCCGCGCACGCTCAAGGACGAGATTAAGAAACGTGCAGATAATGAGTGTAAGTTGTCCAATATCGCGATAGCAGGCGATAGCGGCGATTACTCGATATCGCCGCATGTTATCAAGTGCGCGGCCGACCGGCTCTCAACGACACATGCTGGACATGATGCGCTCACGCAATCACTTTGTCAATAGAGCTAGACGTATTGTTGATTTGGTCGGCGGCTGCTCGCCCGCAGGCAAGGCAGGCGGCAGGTGCGAAAGCGTCTCATACATACAGTAACAGTACCGCGACGGGCGGCGGCCCGTTCGCCCAATCGGCTCTGTTCAGAAGGCGGTAAATAAAGCTCATTTGAAATTGAAGTGGGCGAGGCTGATAAGGCGCCTGACTCATGCCATTGTGCCGAGTGGCCAGTGTGCCCTCACGCGATTGTGCGACTCTCTGACAGATGCAGAGACTGCACACACAACCACGCTCACATCTATGGTTATGTACTAAACACCAAAAATTTTACAACATTAATAACAAAGTATTCATTGATGTACCTTTATAATAATTCAAATCAACACTTTGCTTATCAACATGCATAAATTAAATAGCCTGCATAAGTAACCATGGAGTTTCTTGCCGGTTCTTCTCCATAGGAAACGACCAATTTGGAACCGTGCACTAGCTTCTGACATTTTATGAGTGCCCATGTAGGCCTATGTAAAATAAAAACTTTTGATTTTGACTTTGAATTGTGTCATCTTTTTTCTTTTATTCCCAAATCATTGTAAATCTGTTCAGCAATTGCAACATATTGAAATAAAGTAATAGCATACATATCCTAAGAATATGTAATGAGTCTGTTGTTGTTTGTTGTGTGCCATCACTTGCTACAGCTGAGATGTCTGCTGCACTGCCACTCACTTCATACAACAATCAGTCAATGTTGTTGTGTGCCATCACTTGCTACAGCTGAGATGTCTGCTGCACTGCCACTCACTTCATACAACAATCAGTCAATGTTGTTGTGTGCCATCACTTGCTACAGCTGAGATGTCTGCTGCACTGTCACTCACTTCATACAACAATCAGTCAATGTTGTTGTGTGCCATCACTTGCTACAGCTGAGATGTCTGCTGCACTGTCACTCACTTCATACAACAATCAGTCAATGTTGAAGTGCTTGTGTATGTTTGTTGTGTGCCATCACTTGCTACAGCTGAGATGTCTGCTGCACTGTCACTCACTTCATACAACAATCAGTCAATGTTGTTATGTGCCATCACTTGCTACAGCTGAGATGTCTGCTGCACTGTCACTCACTTCATACAACAATCAGTCAATGTTGAAGTGCTTGTGTATGTTTGTTGTGTGCCATCACTTGCTACAGCTGAGATGTCTGCTGCACTGTCACTCACTTCATACAACAATCAGTCAATGTTGTTGTGTGCCATCACTTGCTACAGCTGAGATGTCTGCTGCACTGTCACTCAGTTCATACAACAATCAGTCAATGTTGAAGTGCTTGTGTATGTTTTTGTGTACAATAAAGAATTAAGAAAAAATGTTATGTTTATTTAAGTATAACATACTACTCTTCATTACAAATCCTTAATGGAATATAATCTCTGTATAGTTTACGGTACTGGATACTAATGAGAAAATTAGTAACCCACTGCATGATGACATATACATATGTATAGACATGTGCAGATGCAGTGTCTGTGCATGTGTGCAAGGCATAGTCACACTAATTAACTAAGTCATTGACATAATATAGCGACATGGACATGAATCATCACTGCAAAAGCAGGGATACGGCTGAGTTCACTCGTTCATACAGCAGGTACACAGTGGTTGGACTGATGAGTAGAGTAACTATGACAATGTTAAAAGACACAGGTACAGTTGTCCACAATATCACAACTCCAAAAAATAATAATATAAAACAAGTTAACACAATAAGTTAGAGCACATGCACAAACAAACACACAACATGCAGACTCTAGTGTACGTGTGTGACAGACACACGGACTGCTCTCTGTTATCAGCTACAGACAGCCAAGTGCTCACAACAACAGAACAAGGTGCACCAACAACACTTGACACACTAACACATACAGCACAGTGAGATACATTCATACATTATGCTACTTATATGTAATGCAACATTTATCCATCCTTGTTTACATCCTCTTTGTTACAAAGAGAATGTCAACAGGGAATGGGAACATATCCTGCAGCAAGTGTGCACGAGCTTGCAGTGCCGCACCAGTCAGTGAGGGACTCTTATTGTTTACTATGCCATGACAGACACCAGAACACTACCCCTCAGCTGCAATACTGTACTGACTACTAGGGTATTCTATTTCACATTGAATAGTGCACGTACACTAGCAGAAACACTTACGTTTGGCGGCCTGCACCACATCTTTGACTTCTTTGATGAGCCGCTTGATCTGCTGGCTGGTGCGCTCCAACTCCTTCTCGTGCCTCTGCAGGTTCTCCCGGAATTGGGGACTGTCCGCGAGGCACTCGGTGAACTCGAGCGGCTGCAGGCCCACGCCCATCGTCACCCACTCGTGCTCGCTTGGCTCACTCACGGTCACAACACCATGCACTTTCACCGCGCGCGCTCCGGCGCCAGCATCGCGACCAGACGCGCCACACTCGCCACTCCTGGACGGATTCACTTGCGATCAAAGCGAACTGGTCACTAACCACTACTCTATCACTACACTATTGAGCAAAACGAATAAAAACGACGATCTAAGTCCCCGAGACTGACGATTGCTGCGTAGCTGTCAAATTGTCAGACACTATCGTGTTGCCATTGACAAATAAGCAAATCAAAAAGATTTTTTCTACTAAAAATAACAAGACTGATCATTAGCTTAAATAAATATAATAACATTGAGAACTTTATGATGCTTGTACGCTCGTATTAGTCATAATTTTTACAATGGCGGATGTGCCAGTTTTAGTCCTAGGGCAGTCTATGAATTAGAATGGTAAATTAAAACCGAGAAAAGTTCGGTTTTCACTAAGCATATGCAACATTAGGTTGGCTAAAGGAATCGAGCATTTGAAGCTATACTAATAAATATGCTTAATAAGTGACGATAAAACAGGTAGTTAATTAAAATTATACAAACAACACACAAGGGAGTTAGTGATAGTGTGACAATATCACTAACTTCCTTGTGTAAATCATACAAATTCACTTCTGCTAAATTGCTATAAAATAATACTCTATGGCTAAATCTTTCAGGGAATACAGTCGTGAAGTTATCCAATATTTTAATTTATGGAGCTTCACATACTCTTTGTACTCGTAGAATGGTTTTATTATTACTATACTAACACTTTATGTATTTGCTAGCAACATTTATGTCATATGCTTGCGTTTCTACATACTCAATAAATCTGAGAATTTTATCAAAAAAAAAATTATTGATGTTGATATTATATCTTGATATATTAATTCTATTGGATTCAGGATTTATTTAAAAACACATAAAAAACATTCACTCGCGATTTATTTAGACTTATTCAAAACAACATACTTAACACAAATCACACTAAATTAAATAAAGAATATTTCTGAATGGATAAAACCATTTTATACAAGATCCCGGCATAGATCTTGAGCGCTGACTGGCGCAGATGTAAAACATCAGGTCTCTTTGGTGGTATGAAGTGAGACGCAGCCGCAGGGGCGGGGAGTAATTGGCTCGCCGCGCATCGCATCATAGAATTCTTGATCATAGACGACAATCATTTAAGTGGTCTCAGCTTTCCTAACTAACAGGTGTTTCAGGGTGGTGGTAGAAGGGGCAACATCAGCCCCCCGACCAATCACAGCCAGCGTGTCCCAAGGCTGCTGCGTGTCGCCAGCGTGTTACTCACGGTACAACCATGACATCCCTACGACGCCAGACTCGACGCTCGCGCTGTACGCTGATGACGCCGCGTACATCAATCACTACATCGATGAACGCAAAGTACGCGGCTGTAAAGATGCAGCGCGTTCTCGACCTCATCCCCGAGTGACTCGCTAAATGGCGACTATCGGTGAACGTGAGTAAGACGCAGGCAATGATCACAGGATCTACACCCCTCCCACCACGCCTGAAACTCAGCGGAGCTGACATCGAGTGCGTGACGATCGACCGTCGGCTCACCATGGGACTGCATGTCCATAGTGTCGCCGCGCAAGGCAGGGTCGCCCGCAACCTCCTTAAACCAGTGCTCTCGTCCCGACTCCTGGTGCGCGTCAGGTTGGGCGTGTATAAGGCGTACGTGCGCCCAATCCTGACATACGCCGCATTTGCATGGTTTGCCCTCACAAGCGAGGGAAACCGGAAAACGCTCCGCGCGCAGCAACACCTGGCGCTGCGGACGATAGTGGACGCCCCTCGCTATGAGTGAGCACTGTTGCATTTTGGAGAGTGTGCATCTCCTTTCTACCATCGGACAACCCGACGTACGGCGGGTATCCACTTACGTTGTTGAAACTTCAACGGTCTGGACTAAGCATTTCGCTTCGTCGTTTATACCGCGTACATCGAAGGAGGGAACAATTTGCCTGCTGCGGTCTTCCCGTCCAACTATGATGTAGGTGTCTTCAAGGCTAGAGTGAAAGCTCTTAATAAACTAGTGCGCCTCACCTTCAATGATTGCATCACTGCTTACCATCAGGTGGGATCGCAGTTAAGCACTGGTTTAAATCAAGTAAAAAAAACATGCTGGTGCCATTGAGCTGATCTGATGATGGAGCTCGAAGGTAAGAGACGTAAGCCTAGATTGCCTATTAGTAAACCTATCGAGTTTGGGTTCATTAGATTCGCCTTAACCAGTGCTATACATTTTTCGTGATGACGAGGACCTGATGCTAGAAGTGGGAGGTCTTTTGTCGATTCAAGGCTGCACTTAGCACTCGAGGCATACAGACGTGCTCATCATTATAATTAAAAATAAATAAATTAACGGCTCTGCATAATTAGTGACCTACTTTTGTGTACATACGTATTAGCGAGTTATTAATAAGTGCTGATAAGTTTGAATAATGATTGTGTAATTATTTACTAAATAAAAAATGGAAGGCAGACCCTTCAATCGCAGCGGGTTGACGCGACGCAGCCCTCCATCAACACCTACACCGACGCAGCCCCAACTACCAACACGTGACCAAGCTAAGGAAGGCAAGAAAATGGAGGCAATACCGACTCCCGAGATTCAGAACTGGATAAGCTCCATTGTGACCAGTGCCTACAATAAGTATGCAATATCGCGGCCGATGTTAAGCTTAACTCTGATCAGAAACTCAAAATAAATTCTCTGTGCCGTAAGGTTGGACATGGAGTCCCGCAAATGGCTGTTCAATACCAGTCATTAAAACAGTCTGCCTCCAGGACCCATAACTCCCTAAACCTTTTGACTGAAGAACGAAATTTAATGGACTGTATTATGGAGATGAAAGAAGCGATCAACAAATCTTGTACCCTACAGGCGTCAACTGCACCAACATCTTTTGTAGATATGGTGAAGAAAGGGTCCAATAGTTTTGTTCGTCCTAACTCCTTTAGCTCCGTGACGATTTACTCTCGTGACCACTCAAAGACCAGTGATGAAACTAAAAATATTGTCCAAAATTGGAAAAGGAGGACTGAACGGAGACCAAGGAAGACCTGGATAAGCTCAAGCAATCGGTCCAACTCGCCTCGCCATCTCTTACCGTCGACGAACCTCAAAAGCGCAAACCGCTCATAATAGTGATCGGAATTCCTTCTTCAATGGCTGAAAACGAGGTTTACAAATGTATTTTTGAACAAAATTTTGCTGACAAACTTCCGACCATGTCTAGAGATACATTTTTGACCTTAATAAAACTTAGCCACAAATCTGGCAGAAAAGACTCTGAGAATTGCAATTCATCTTAGAAGTTCCGCCCAAATCCGTAAGGCTCTCATCACACAGGACCAGTTATTCATTAATTGGACATCCTGCGGTATGAGACTTCACACTGGCAACAAGATGTTACAAATGCCAGCAGTACGGTCACGCTGCTAAAACGTGCAAAGTTGCAATCCCATCATGCGGCCATTGCGGTGAAGAAGGGCACACCATGCAAGATTGTACAAAAACAGGCGAAACGCCTAAAATGCGCAACATGTTTGCGCTTCAAAAAATTATATATAATGTATATAATTGTTTTTTTATGTATCTTAATATAAATGTGCCACTTTTATTAAATAAACGATATTCTATTCTATTCTATTCTATTCTATTCTATTCTATTCTATTCTATATGTAGATAGGAGCCTGATTTGTTATCTGCGTGAATTCGGGGCGAACCGCTAGTGGATAATATTTAAGAAAATGTAATTTAAGTACTCGTAGTTATCATAATAACGAGTTCCGCAAATAATTTAAAACGAGTGAAATAAAAATAAAAATTTGAAAAAACCCCCGACACAAAAAGAAAGTAAAAAATAAGTTAATAAATTACTCATTCAGCCTTTTAACTTCATTAAAAGAATCTACAAATATTTTAAAGATGAGCGTGAAGGGGGTGAAGGGAACTCGCACCCCACCTAGAGTGGCGGGTTGATTTAAATGTTCCAAATTAAAATAAAGTTTGATAAATAGTGCGATTCGAGCTTCATTATAACTTAAACTTGATACGAATTTGCACAAAGATGCTGGGGCCTTATATTTAGGGGAAATCGTTAGGTACAATTAAGCCCATGGCTTCAGCGGAAGAGTCACTTTTATTCTAAACGCCATAGTTTCTGTTTTATATTATGGTTTCAAATAGTGAATGTAATGAACCCTGACAAAATGAGACGCCGCACAACGTATAGCAATATGGTGCTACACATTCATAAGTTTAGTTAACCATTGAGAGTGTAAGATCTGGGACGCGTATGTCGATACCTTAAGTCGGTAATACCATGCTGTCTACTGACATTAAGACGAATCCTCTGTTTCTGTTTATAGTATTGAGACTGAGAATTGATTATCAACATTATATTATATTAGACCTAGATTAAAAATTCTTAAGGCTGAACCCGATGAAAAACCTAATGACATAACGTAAACATAAATAATTATGTTAAGTTGTGTATTCAGGTTGTCTATTGTTTACCCGAAGATTATGTACCATAAATGACCATAATCATCATATTCCCGAATTTCATTTAACCGAATGTTTTGTTTGCCCTAAAAGACATATGACATACTGTTAATTGCCCAAAACTTAGATACTATAAGATACGAGTGCCATACGTATTGTTTTTCATATTTTTAAGTGCCATAATAATTATCAAACATAATATTTAAACGCCATAATGATTATTAGACATAACATTTAAATGCGAGCGAAGCGAGCGAATAGACCTAGCCAAACCTTAAAATATTCTATGCATGGTTGATGGTGGGCTTGGTTGACGGAGCCCCGCTTAGCGGGGCTCCTGCTTCTGTGTGGTTTATAAAAAAATAACCACGAAGGGGATGCCGACCCCGCCATCCCCTTCTAACCTAACCTATCCGAGACGGAGTGCCCTAAAGTCCCGATTGCATCCAGTTTCTCCTGATATAACAACCATTACATAACCAATGTCGATGGCCAATGATGTTATGCCATATGATAATTATGGCATGTGATAAGGGCATGTGATAATTAGAGCATGTGATAATTAGGGCATGTGATAATTAGGGCTTACAATGATTATGAAAAATGATGTTATGGTAAGTGCCTTTATGGGAAACAAAGCTTCTAGCATGTGACTAATACAGCAAATAAGAGTAGGGCAAATGAATATTACGTCGTATAATATTATGCCTGTTGACTGTTATGGCAAATGATATTAGGGTAAATAAAATTCGGGCAAACGGCGGTATACCGTGTATTCAGTGTGCGTAAATAATGAAGACTATACTTTTAGATAAAAAGCTAGTAATTTTTACCCTATACTTACAGTTGTTGACAAATTGTCTCGACTGATTGAGTGTTGGTTATAAATAACTATTATCTACTCTCAAGAGCTTTTACGATAGTCATGGTATTGACCTTGTTCTTAACGCTGTATCTTGTCCTAGTTTGAACAAGGTTTTGCTAAAATGACTACCACTATTTTACCTAAATGCCCTAGCAAAATAAAATTACTAAAATTACTATGACGAACACCAATGAAACATACCTACGCCTATCTTGAAAAATTCACCGGCGACTTATTAATTCTGTTAATTCTTACACTAGAAGAAAGACTGCCACAAAGTTACTAGGATCAGAGTTTAAATGATAATCTACGACGACATTACGAAGTACGAAACACATTACAAAGCTTAAGAGATGAGGTGAGCTCCAATATCCGAGTTAGACAAGCAAAAGAATACTTACGTTACTAGTAACATCCCTGCTACTGCTCTTGCTACAGCATAGGCGATCTGATTAAGATTAGTAGATCTGATTGCAATTATGAGGATAAAATTACATTTAGGTACCTCATTTTAAAATCTATAGATCCATTCCAAATACAAGATTTTAAGTATAAAATTACTGGAATTCCTGGTTTTGGGAAACTGAGGAATACATTTATAAGCATGCTTTCCTCCAACGTTTTATAATCCCAGATATATAGAAAAGCTTTTTACAAAAAACCTTACAACACTATTCATCATTCACCTTGTCTCTCATTTGATAAATACATCTGTTGTTCCTGAGTCTACTGAATGCAAATAAATAATAAGTGAAGTGAAGGTAAGTGTTTTTGAGCATTGCGCAGATCAGTTTATCGTGCATATAGTTTATAATAAGGGAGTATTTTTAACGCGCCTCAATAATTACCTCAGAATATCGTAAAATATGTAAAATATTATTATATCACATACCTACACGATATTGAAATTACATACTTGACTACATTTGTATTGAGTAAGTTGCTGGTTCTATATTTAGTTATATTTTACTACAAATTGCGATAAAAACCTATAAATTTCTCAAGTAATGATGATAAATAATTGTCTTGTAAACATGTCATCTATGACAAGCAGCTTTAACTTGCAACTTCAACCTTAATACTTCCTCTCTGTGCGCCAAACCGCTGAGTTTCACTTTTCTGAGGGTCCAAGTAATACCTGTACCACTAATGCAGTTCAAGTCTTTACAATCACTTTTATTTCGTACTTATTGCAGATATCGAACCACACTAATGGTTATTTTTTTAGAGATCTGTAGAACTCGTTAAAAACCCTAAAATACGATAATCATTTGTGAGAGCACTTGAAAGAGCGAAAAATATAGAAGCATCTTTCTATATTTTTCGCTCTTTCAATTGTTTAACACTTACTATGTCTTACCAAGAGTAATGGACGCCGAGCCTGTGGACCCATTAAGTGTCGAAGTGACAAAAGACTGATAGGACAGTGAGTGATTATATGAATAATTAGTGTTTTCTAAGTGAACCTAATTAGTTTTTAGTGAGGAACTCATAAAATTAGCCCTAATTGTGTTGTGATAACGTGTTATCATATTACGTAGTGATAAGGACTAAGGTTTTCTGATGGTGACTTTTTAATGTTTTTATATTTTTGTAGGATAGATAAGTGAATTCCGAGTAGAATGAAATAAGGTTTCATATGTGAAATATGGGTATTTCTATGTAAAAAGCATGATTAAAGTGTAGAGGCTCTCGTTAAGGTAAAGTTTCGCGATACTAAAGGTTATTGCATGAAATATCGAGGTTATTCCGGGCTTGATTCTGATTGGTTGAAATATTCGTGAGCATTCCGGAATGTTCCTTAATGGCTGAAAAGCTCCACCTCCTGACCGTTCGACCACTCAGCGATCAGCTGCGTTATGAATAAATTGGAACCGGTTTTGTTCCTAGACATATCCCCCTCCGACTTCCTCGTCTCGTATGCCAGACGAGTCCATCGCGCTCACTAGCGACCTCACTGCCCTCTTTGGCTTGAGTGACTCCGTTATCATAGCGGGCGATCTCAATGCTAAACACCCCGCCTGGAACAGTAGTACGACCAACCCTAGGGGAAAGGTCGTGTTCAACCTTGGTGCATCCCTTAACTTTGACATCATCGCCCCGATGTGTCACACTCACTTCCCCCATGATCCCAACCATAGCCCCGACGTCCTCGATGTAGCGCTCCTTAAGAATGTCAACCTCCGGTTGCAATCTATAGAAGCAATACACGAGCTTAACTCCGATCACCGACCCGTGATTATGCACCTAGGCTCCCGTTCGGGCAATCTCGACCCGGGCCAGCCCCCCGCTTCCCAATTGATCACTGACTGGAAGAAAGTAAGCGAAAAGCTGAAATCTACCACGTCACCTCAATTGGATTCTATTCCCGACCACATAGTCTCAGTCGCTGACACGACGGCGGCAATCGACTCGCTCACGGACCACGTACAATCCGTCCTGAACGAATGTTCAAGGGAGATTCCTGCGAAGGAGGACCTTCGCTGGAAAATCCCGGACGATGTACGGGCTCTGATGACCGAGAAGAACGCAGCCGTCCGTGCATACAGCGCTTTTCCTTGCGACGCTAACAAGGCTCACATGCGTAGATTACAGCGTGCTGTAAAGAAACGCATGACCGAGCTGCGTTCCGCCCGCTGGGACAAGACGCTCAGTGAACTCGAGCCTACCCATCTCGCCTTCTGGCAACTTCAGAGGAAATTACGTTCCACTGAAGAGTCCTCTATGCCTCCGCTCACCCGCCCTGATAAGAGTGTCGCTTTCGACAACTCTGAAAAAGCGGAATGCCTAGCCGACAGCCTCGAAGCCCAATGCTCGCCTAGCTCTCAACTAGTAGACCAAGCCCACATCGACATGGTGGACGCTGAAGTCGAACGTAGAGCCTCCCTCCCTCCCGTTGAAGACCCTGATAACCCTCTGGCCCCCGTCACTCCCGACGAGGTGGAGGATATCATTAAAAAACTTCAACCAAGGAAAGCCCCCGGCGCCGACGGTATCACGAACAGAGTGTTCAAACTCTTCCCCCCCCAACTTATAATGCTAATGACCGCTATCTTCAATGGCGCATTAAGCAATAATATCTTCCCCCAAGCGTGGAAACAGGCCACCGTTATCGGTATCCCCAAACCAGGCAAGCCCAAGTCTGACCCCACCAGTTACCGCCCCATCAGTCTCCTCAATGTTCTCGGTAAGATCTACGAGAGGCTTATTTATAAGCGACTCAAAGATTTTGCCGAATCCAAGGGTCTCATTCCTGATGAGCAGTTCGGGTTCCGTACCGAACACTCATGCGTCCACCAAGTCCACCGCATCGTAGAGCACCTAAGCGCTGGCTTCCAGCGTAATGCGATGACGGGTGTCTTGTATTTCGATATAGCGAAAGCATTCGACAAGGTCTGGCACAATGGCTTATTATATAAGCTATATCAGCTCGGTGTGCCAGACCGTCTCGTACTCATCATGCGAGACTTTCTGTCGAATCGCACCTTCCGCTATCGAATCGAGGGAGCCCTCTCCTCCCCCCACCCCATTCGAGCTGGAGTCCCTCAAGGCTCGGTAGTGTCCCCCCTAGCTTTCACGCTGTTCACCAGCGACATTCCCAAAAGTAAAAAGGCCCAGTTGGCTCTATTCGCCGACGACACGGCAATTTACTACACCGGTCGTGACCCCAGAGTTATCGCTCGCAATCTCCAAACCTCCGCAAACATTTTGGGCAAATGGTTCCGGAAATGGAGGATCGAGGTTAACCCTGATAAGAGTCAAGCTGTTCTCTACTCGAAACAGCGGAAGTCCGTCCCCCCTCCCCCTCCGATCACCATGTACGGTAAGCCGATCCCCTGGGAGAAGCAAGCCAAGTACCTCGGAGTGATCCTCGATCAGCACTTGTCCTTCGCCGAGCACATAAAGCAGGCTCGCTCGCGAGCCGCTTTCGCTCAAGGTAGGCTCCATTATCTCATGACTGCCCGCAGCAAACTGTCACTTAAGTGCAAGCTGCGCCTCTATACGGCAGTAATCCGCCCGATCATGACGTATGCATGTGCAATCTTCGCACACGCCAAGCCCCGCTTCCTCCATAGGATGCAGACCCTTCAAAATAGGACCCTCCGTAAAATTCTCGGTGCCCCATATTATGTCCGAAATGAGAATCTACATCTAGATCTCAAAATCCCCACCATCCAGCAGTTCATGAAACGCCTTTGCAAGCGTTTCTTCGATACTGCTGTAAAACACCGCAACCCCCTCATAGTATCGGCAGCCCGATACGAACCCTCCCGCATCTCTAAGGTTCGCCGTCCTAGGCATACTCTCGTCACCCCAGATGACCCCACTACCCTGCTCCAAGAGAGCCGTAAGGAAACAAGTACAGTTCGTAGACAATACAGACCGCCGTCCTTCCGTCCTCGCCGCCGAGGCCCGCCGCGACATTCCCGTAAACGTCCTCCCCGTCCCTTGCTCGAGCCAGCCCGCGTCGCTGAGCCGTAGTTTTAAAATTCCCCGATAATAATAATAAAATCTTTGTTCGATCCAGCCCGTCCCTTGCTGTCCCCCCCCAGCGACGCCCTAAGCCGAGGTCCGTACCCCACAGGGGGTGCCCTTAGCGTGTAGTCGCTTAGTTTTTAAGTTTTAGTTAAATAAGCCCTGGCTGGAGGCTTTGATTCTCGAATTGAGGCCGCCACAGGCAAGTCCGGTTAAGCAGCCGACAACCTCCTAGGTTGACCTGCGAGAGGCCACACAAAAAAAAAAAAAAAAAAAATTCCTAGACACATGTACAGTTCGCAGACAATACAGACCGCCGTCCTTCCGTCCTCGCCGCCGAGGCCCGCCGCGACAATCCCGTAAACGTCCTCCCCGTCCCTTGCTCGAGCCAGCCCGCGTCGCTGAGCCGTAGTTTTAAAATTCCCCGAAAATAATAATAAAATCTTTGTTCGATCCAGCCCGTCCCTTGCTGTCCCCCCCCCCCAGCGACGCCCTAAGCCGAGGTCGCTTAGTTTTAAGTATAGTTAAGTAAGCCCTGGCTGGAGGCTTTGATTCTTGAATTGAGGCCGCCACAGGCAAGTCCGGTTAAGCAGCCTACAACCTCCAAGGTTGACCTGCGAGAGGCCACACACAAAAAAAAAAAAAAAAAGTTCCTAGACAGTCGTTTTCCGAATATTCTATTAAGAATACCTGAGAAGAAATAAACCTGGAAGAAAGAAGCCTTGTTTTATTTGAAGTTCAAGAGGAACACACATACAAAAGAAGAGAAAAATATACAGTCCACTACACCAAGTTTTCAGAATGCCTTTCAAAATAATAATGAACAACAAAATAAACAAGAACTTTGCATCTGTCCATCTAAGTGTGAAAACATGGAGTGTTAGGTACACTGGCCGAACAAAAAAACTAAAAAATTATGTCAAATAGAAGATCAATTCAACTCCACACATAAACTGCATCATATTAAAATAGCAATTTTAATTGCAAATAGCAGAAACATGTTGTTTTTGATTCAAATATTTGGTTTAATTCGATTCACCATGTCAGACTCATGAAGATAATGAGACAAAAGACACAATGATGTGTAAATATTGTTTATACTGTTGTTATTTTAGAATTTACCTAGTTTAATTATTTTAATAATGTCAATTATGGGCCAATTTGCCGTGCCGTTCAATTCACCAATACAAGAGGTGCTTCGATTGTATACTCGTTATAATGTGTGTAGTAAAGGAACAAAATATAAATCCGACTCATATCGAGTGACTACAAGTTTACATTTAACTTCACACGGCGAACACACATATTCTGAACTTAAAACTGATGTATAGTTGCTTTTGAAAATATTTAGATAAAAGACAGAAGATTGGAAGGAACATTTGTGTTTCAGCGCCCAAATTCGTATTTGCTCACGATAGCTCCATTTTCTTTCACATTTGACATACTCTAGTTTACATTTAGTATCGCTGTCCGAGTCCAGTCTAGAAATAAGAAACAATAAATTACGCAAAGAAGGTTATTTTACTTTATGTTTATAATATGCTACACCAAGCTATAACTTACTTTTCCTCTGTAACTGGTCCGTTATCGATAATTAAGAATACAAAGTCTTCGGGACCCTCGCTTGTGTTTGTTGAACTCGAACTTGGCGCATTATTTTTGTTTATACATATATCCATCAGTTCTTTGTTTGAACTTCTATGCTTCCAGATTCATATTTCTTTTAAACTGGCTTAAATATTTTATAAAATCTGATTTCTACGATAAAAATAGCAGAATGTATTCAAATGAGTAGGCAATGTCGCTATTAGTACAACAATCGATCAAATTCCTACTTAAGTCTGCTCAAAAGAACAAATCACTTCTGCAATGAAACACAACAAAACTTCAGTGGCAAAACAGTGATAAATATATCTTTTATACAGTTCCGTTAAAAAGTCTGCAATTAAAGTCTTTATGCAGTTCTGAAGCGTACAGCAGTGGCAATAGAAGCACTCTCTAGCAGCTTTAAGCTTTAACATACATGTTTTAACTCTCTTTTAAAGCTATAAACGGCAAATGGGTTGTAAAATGAACTGTTATAAAACCTAGAGTGGCATTTGGTTCAGTTTCTGCTACCCATAGTGATATTTACAGCTATAAGCAGTTACGGAAGCAATAGTAGAACTTAAAACCACTTTCTGAACCCCTAAAGGGAATGTAACGATTTTTAAAGAAAATATTCATAAATCGTTCAACTTCCATCTATAACCGATAGATGGCGCTAGTGGTTACATGAACATATGGCATTAATTTATAATTTATAGTATTAGAGTTTATGTACTTATTCATTTTGTATAAATTATCATAATTGTAAAAATTAAATATTTACTTGCAGTTAATTATAGATAAATCCTAATGTATATTAGTTAGTCAATTGATGCTACGTAGTTTGCTCTGATTGGTCGGACCGAGTGTTTGTGAAAGTTTGTGGTGGGGAAACATTGAGTTTGTAACTGTCATTCTAGGCAGAGTCAGTCTGTTTTGTGCTCTTGAACAGTGAACATGGCCTACCAATCCGTGTATTTGGAAATGATTATTAATAGAATGATAAATATGAAATTGTGTTGATCAAAGTTAATAAAATATTTATATAACTGAAGCTTGAAGTTTATGATTCAACACAATACTATAACTAAAACCTCAAATTAATTTCAAAACGTTATAACTACTGCAATATTTAACAACTATCATAGTTAAACAATTATTACTAGATTCACTTCATTAGGTTCACATCACTGTCACTGATCACTCAAGATAAACCTTTGTTCTGTCTAATCTTTTTGTCAAAATATCCGCAATATTATAATTGGTTGGACAATAGAAAATATCAATAAAATTTTGATCTTTCTTTTTAACAGACTTTAAAAAGGAGGAGGTTCTATGTTCGGCTGAATTTACCTTTAGTGGAATTTACCTCAGTTTCTTAAGATAGCTCTTGAGCAAATTTTTTTATGATGTTTTCTTTTCGTGCTGAGGCTTTTCTTTCAATAGTAATTCAGTTTCGATAGTCTAAAACGTATATTCGATCTACATATCTATTAATTTCTTTATTATCATCTAGTAGTTTAGCCGAGAACACATAACAGGCACACAGAGAAAGTTCCTTTTAAAAGTAGGTAAAATGTAAGGGTAAATCTAAGGGTGTTACAGATCTTTTAAATTTTCGTCTTGGCTAACAATATGCATACCTTCCGGTAGAAATTCTCTAAAAGATAGTGAAAACCGTATGAAAATCTGTTGCATGGTTAATAATAAAACGGAAAAACAGAGACGAACACAGCGACTTTGCTTTAAATTATTCTTTTTTTAATTTTTACCTGCAACCAAAATTAAGAACATAGCAGTAAAAGAAAAAATAAAATAAAATAGGTGTACTTTTTTTTTCGCCATAAGTGTACGATGCGCAAAGCGATCACCACTCTTTCGCCGAGCGCTCAAAATCCGTGCCGATACCTGTACATCACTATCACTGTCTAAATTATATTCCAGTTAACACAGTCATGTCGTCGATGCTCTTTTATGCTGTTCAATAAAAATGTCTTTAATCTAGAAGTAAAGTTGTCGCTTAATGTAGTTAAACAAGAGTTAAAAAATTATAATAATCCCGGGTTTTGTAAAATATAATCCCAAAAATTTCGGGTCTAGAATACGACCGAAATTCCGGGATCCCGTATCTCGGGATCCCGGATCAAATCCTCTGCCTACGACTAAGCCTCAGTTGCGCAAAGTGACGGCCACAAACAAAGGCACTGCTGGCCTTCCTTAAGGAGCTGGGGTGGATCGAACGACACATTTGTCCCATCCGTACGTGAAATACGCGCTTTAGTCGTTGAGTTCCGGACACCAGCACGAAATACAATTTCAAAAATGATACCTATACATATACATAAGTAGAGCTAAATAAAACCTAATTGCCGAACATTCTATAAATATGTGTATGTAAGCGAAGCGTATCTATTTGATTAATTAATTTTTTGTTATGTTCGTAATTATTGTCAAAGCAGGATTTGTTGTAAAGAAAACTGCAAGATATCGAAAAAAAATTGCATTCGCGCGAAGCTGGAGCGGGCAGTTGGTGTTCTATACATTCGGGCGAAGCTGGAGCGGGCAGTTGGTGTTCTATACATTCGGGCGAAGCTGGAGCGGGCAGTTGGTGTTCTATACATTCGGGCGAAGCTGGAGCGGGCAGTTGGTGTTCTATACATTCGGACGAAGCTGGAGCGGGCAGTTGGTGTTCTATACATTCGGGCGAAGCTGGAGCGGGCAGTTGGTGTTCTATACATTCGGGCGAAGCTGGAGCGGGCAGTTGGTGTTCTATACATTCGAGCGAAGCCGGAGCGGGCAGTTGGTGTTCTATACATTCGAGCGAAGCTGGAGCGGGCAGTTGGTGTTCTATACATTCGGGCGAAGCTGGAGCGGGCAGTTGGTGTTCTATACATTCGGGCGAAGCTGGAGCGGGCAGTTGGTGTTCTATACATTCGGGCGAAGCTGGAGCGGGCAGTTGGTGTTCTATACATTCGGGCGAAGCTGGAGCGGGCAGTTGGTGTTCTATACATTCGAGCGAAGCCGGAGCGGGCAGTTGGTGTTCTATACATTCGGGCGAAGCTGGAGCGAGCAGTTGGTGTTCTATACATTCGGGCGAAGCTGGAGCGGGCAGTTGGTGTTCTATACATTCGAGCGAAGCTGGAGCGGGCAGTTGGTGTTCTATACATTCGAGCGAAGCCGGAGCGGGCAGTTGGTGTTCTATATATATATATATATACTTACATAACTGGTACTTGACTGCGATCCCACCTGATGGTAAGTAGTGATGCAATCGTTGGTGAGGCGCACTAGTTTATTAAGAGTCTATTTACTCTAGCCTTGAATATGCACAGTAATCAAACTCGCCTATGATTCAATAAATAAAATGCATTGGTTTAGTAAAGAGATTATATTGTAAAGTATTGAGTAAACAATATTGGAGAAGTAGTGCAGCGGCGCGCGCGTCACTTGTCGCTGGCGGCGCGCGCGGGCGCGTCGTCTTCGTCGTCGTCCGAGCCGGACTCCGACTCCGAGCCCGACTCGCCCGACTCCGAGTACGACGAGTAGTCGCCGCCGTCGGCGCCCGCGTAGCTGTAGCCTGCAACATGACGCACAGTTTGTTTATTCATTTACACATACATTTGTTTTTTACAGGTAGGCACGCAAACTAACTACATCAAATAGTCATTAAATGCCACACTCAGAGACACCACTTCAAAACCGATCACCCACATATTAGATAAGACCGCCTATTGTACACTTATTTTTTTTATAAATGTCTGTCTTAAAATAAGTTAAGGTGTGCAATAAATAAATAATAATTTATGTATGAGTACACAAAGTTGATCAATCCTGTGATCGCGCTGCACGATCATTCTCACGTGAGTAAAGCTACTTATCACTTTTATGTAGCAGCCTCAAGAGAAAAGTCAGTGTCTTTCTAGTCTAGTCTATGGTTCTGTAACGGCTTGAAAGTCAAGGAAGAAACTTGACACGACCTGAAAAAAGAGTTTAAATTGAAGTGTCGTTTTCAGTGACGAGTGTCGAGTGAACTCACGGTCGGCGCTTCGTCCAGTTAGTATGTTTTCCCAGTGTAGTGGCCGCAAGTACCTAATAGGCGTCAGGAATATTTCCGGCGGTAAATAATATATGGTATAATTACAAAATCTATAATATTTACAAGATTTATTTTTAGAATTTTCAAATAACTAATTTTTATAAGCATAACATACATTGATTGATCTTTAGACATACCACTCAAAAGACATAAAACTTATTTGATCCAATATGAAAGAACGAAAGCTTTTTATAAATCATAATGACTTTTAACTGAACCTAATCCAAATGGTTCACTAACATTAGAGGGGGATCTCTAATGGTCACTGTTCTAACCGAACCTAACCCACATGATCCCTTCATTCGCTCGCCATCGCTTTCTAATGGTCACTATTCTAATCGGACCTAATCCAGGCGCGAATTTTAATTTAACCTAATCCAAATGATTCACTAACATTAAAAGGGGATTATTGGTGATCAATCGTCAAATCCGACTCGGCTGCGCAGCGTTCGGGAAGCTGCGCGGTATCTTCTCGTCCAATATACCACAGTGTCTCAAGACGAAAGTCTATGACCAGTACGTGTTGCCAGTGATGACATATGGCTCCGAGACGTGGTCGCTTACAATGGGCCTCATCAGAAGACTTAGTCACCCAAAGGGCAATGGAAAGGGCTATGCTCGGAGTTTCCTTGCGTGATCGAATCAGGAATGAGGATATCCGCAGGAGAACCAAGGTTACCGACATAGCACGAAGAATCGCCAAACTTAAGTGGCAATGGGCAAGGCACATTGCTCGCAGAACGGATGGCCGTTGGGGCCGAAAGGTTCTGGAATAGCGACCACGTACCGGAAGACGTAGCGTTGGAAGGCCTCCTGCAAGGTGGACCGATGACTTGGTAACGGTTGCGGGAAACCGAAGGATGCGAGACGAACGGGACGGTTCATTGTGGCGACACTTGGGGGAGGCGTATGTCCAGCAGTGAACGTCTTTCGGCGAAATGATGATGATGATGATTGGCGACTGGCTGGACCCTCGATAATAAACCATTTTTAAAAATTTTATACTATGGTTTGTTTTTTTATACTTTTTTGCAAGGTTCATATTTGAGTGTTTTTTTGTTTCTGTTCTGTGTTTGTCATTCTATAATTTTACGTGTTTTAATAGTTTGCGTAATTAAATATAACTTCTAAATAACCACCACCGGTATTTACATTTCATAGTTAGTAATACAATCCACACGCTCACCAACAGTTTTGGTCCTTCGAGCCGGATTATTACCATCCCCATTCTATCTAGCATACAGCATACAATCATTACGATGGTGGTTACGCGTAGCCAAACCAAGTCAGTTGTAAACCCTACGACACAAGACCCTACTGAAACGAATCGCGAAGAAAGTACTCCGGCCTCTCTCTGCGACTGTGACCAGCCAACACCGTGTGGGAGCGGCACAAATCGAGCGGCCACCGCGACTGTGGACTCGCAAGCTGAGGGAAGTTCCAGAACCGTTGCTCACCAGCAAAAAACAAGTGTACTCCCTACGAGCTCCGGTATCGAAACCGAGCCACTCAACAAAGGCCAGTCTAGACACAGTACTACGCACTCGCGCACTACTTCTGTACTTGCACAAAAACTGGCCATGGAGGCCGAACTTCCGCGACGGCGCGTAGATCGTGAACGTGAGTTGGTAGAACGTGAGCGTGAACGTGAACAGCGAGAGCGCGAACGTGAGCGTAAACTTGCGTTTCTACAACAAGAAGCTGACGAATTGAGCTGCGTGCGAAAGTTGCGCTTCTACAACAAGAAGCCGACGAATTGAGCTGCGTGCGAAACTTGCGCTTCTACAACAAAAAGCCGACGAATTGAGCTGCGTGCGAAACTTGCGCTTCTACAACAAGAAGCCGACGAATTGAGGTGCGTGCGAAACTTGCGCTTCTACAACAAGAAACCGACGAATTGAGCTGCGTGCGAAACTTGCGCTTCTACAACAAGAAGCCGACGAATTGAGCTGCGTGCGAAACTTGCCTCCCTGCAGGGACATTCGGCTAAATCTGGTAGTATCTCTTCTCGCAGTTCTCATAACGAACGTGTCAAAACAGGGGTGGGTAATCAAAACGTACCTAACCCTCAACTTGACCCACGCCCACAGGCACCGACATACCATGTTCACGCACCGAATGTGAATGATCCAACTTCCACGCGAGCTGACATTCAACCAGACTCTATTTTACAACTAGCGAAGGCCATTTCTTCACTGCCCGACCGTCAGAAAGGTCTTCAACTAGTTCCTTTCTCAGGCAACATTAATGAATGGCTAGCTTTTAAGTGTTCTTACGAGCGAACTAAAAATTTAGCTCGCCTTACCACCAGTGTTTGCGGTGCCGCCCAGGTAACACAAAGGTAAGGACAAAACTACTGAGTGTATGTATTGTAAACATGGCACACACACCGTAAAAATTTGTAAGGCATTTTCATATCTACTGTCATATCACTTTGTACTGGGATCGGTCCATCATCACTGACAGGACTATTGTAGCCGATAAGCCAGATATAGTGGTGGTGGACTGAAGCGAGAGGCGTGCAATGATTGTTGACATTTCCGTTCTACATGACGAGAACCTTTTGAAAGCCGAGAAAGATAAACAAATTAAGTATGTCAAGTATATATGTAATATATATACTTGGCTCGCGAGGTTGTCGACATGTGGGATGTGGCCTCGACGATCATTGTACCGATAGTCGTGTCGGGCAATGACTTAATAGCCAAGAGCCTCGACCAACACCTTAGGAGGCTCGCGTTAGGCGGCTGGATCAAGGGCTTGATTCAGAAAGTGGTACTCCTGGACACGGCTCGTATTGTTAGGAGGTTCCTTTCTTTGGAGCCCTGACCGCCGGTAGCTTGGAGAAGTGGCAAGGGGGCGTGTACATGTCCGCGCGACTTGCACAAAAACGGCTTATTCGGGCAAACGACCGTCAGTTAAAACTTGTGAGATTCGCGATACGCGATCGTAAACAAATTTAAAATGCCGTGTTGTTCAGTGGTTTCATGCAAGAACCGAAGCGATAAGAGAAGCCTGGGTCATCACGGAATCTCTTACCATATGTAAGTACAAGTTTAATACAGTATTTATCTTTAAAATCAGTAAAAACAACAAATCTTATAATATCCTTTGCTGCTACTAGGTTATTATTGTTTTCAAATATCAAGGCGACTGTATTACTCTAACAGTTAATACATTGCTCTTTAACCACTACCTAATTTTAACGTACAGTAACTACTTCACATTCGGTGCGTGAACATGGTATGTCGGTGCCTGTGGGCGTGGGTCAAGTTGAGGGTTAGGTACATTTTGATTACCCACCCCTGTTTTGACACGTTCGTTATGAGAACTGCGAGAAGAGATACTACCAGGCTTATCTTAAGGCGCCGCGCACGCCGCGCCGCCGCACGTGCTCGTCACAGAAGTGATGCGACATGTCACGTACCTGCGTCGCCGTCGGCGTCGTCGTCTGTGGGCAGCGCGGCGCCCTGGCGGCCGTAGCGGTGCGAGCGCGTGGACATGCTGAGCTCGGCCGTGACGTGCGTGGGGTAGGCGCAGCGCGGGCACGGCGGCGTGCTGCGGCGCTCGCCGCGCACGCCGCGCCGCCGCACGTGCTCGTCGCAGAAGCACGTCTTGCAGCGCAGGCACGAGTACTGGCCCAGCCGGTTGCACGACTGGCCTGCGGTTGTGGGTACACACATCAATGGTCATTCATAAATACCGAAAAAGAAAGAAAATGTCTCTCTTGTTTCATTTAGAAAATGTTTGAACATCATTCAAGTAGAATGAGTATACATTCTTCTTTCACACAACAATAGATTATAAAAACAAGATGGTTCTTTGCATATGGATTGTGCCAATACTATAAGCGCGAGTATGAATCAGGTGACATTATAACAATATGTTCGGTAAACCTAAGACATGAGCACATAGGGCGAGCCGTGCGGTCGCGGCAGGTGTCGTTAGAGTCGGTGGTCGGAGGTACTCACACTTGTATGTCTCGGACTCCAGCACCTGGCAGGAGGCCTGGTGCTCGAACTGGTCGTCTTCGCACAGGAAGCCTTGACAGAAACAGCAGCGGAACACGCGCCCGCCGTGCTCCCACACGCCTGTAACAAACACACGCTGTATACCGACCGGCTAGCAGCAGGTGGCTGGTACGGTCGGCTGGTAGGACGCAACACGTCTTGCTTGCAACTCAATTAAAACGAACCAGCAAACCCTGCTGAAACTGTCTCATTAAAGCAACAATAAAAAGATTATTATATTGAGCTTCTTGATTGAATGCTGGCATCAAGCAGTAATGGCGACAGTACCTCTCTCGCACTCGAGACACACGGCATCCATGAGCGGGCAAGTGCAGGCGTGCGCCGTGAGGCACTTGCGCCCGTGGCACACCCACGCCTCGCAGAAGTCGCAGATGGCACCCTGCATACAGATACACACAAGTTCAGAGGCCAATGCTTAGGCAATTACTGTCAGAAAATGAGCGAACATTAAACTGATAGATGTTTGTCAGATGAAATGGGAACAGGCATTTGATAAGTGTGTGGAACACAAAGGTGCATGGTACTACTTCTTACAGAGCACACCCAGATCAGTGCTTAGTCTGACTATCAGCGCTAGCCTCTCCAACGAGAGGTCGTGGCTTTACTGCCTACTACTGGTAATGTTACCACGTAACCAGGGTTACCACCGAAAGTAAACGAAAATGTTGTCACTATTTGCTAGATGTCATAAGACGAAACACACGCTTCGCAAGTTAGTGGAACATTCCGTCTAGCATGTTGCCAAATGTAGTATAAGTGACATTAACTTATTATTCATTGAGCCAGCCTTTGTCATAATATGTGAGCGGCTGCTAAAGTGGTGCAGTTGGTAGCTGGTTGTTGCTGGCTGTCGCAGTCGACATGCTAGTCATTCTGCCTTTGTATTTATATTTCATACTACGAGGCTGGCTTAGTCACTTACGAGTATATGAAGCCACAAAAAATTAAAGTTTTGCAAACAAATTTAAAAAGTCCAATCCCACATTTTTCCCTAACAACCGTCCAATATCTATCTGTCTTACCATTCCTATTCAAAGTCCTTGAATGCCTAATCGACAGCCAAATAAGCAACGTATTTGCATCGGAGACACCATCTCTTTCTGGTGTAGTACTTCTATTGGGGTACATTTGCATCGGAGACACCATCTCTTCCTGGTGTAGTACTTCTATTGGGGTACATTTGCATCGGAGACACCATCTCTTCCTGTGTAGTACTTCTATTGGGGTACATTTGCATCGGAGACACCATCTCTTCCTGTGTAGTACTTCTATTGGGGTACATTTGCATCGGAGACACCATCTCTTCCTGTGTAGTACTTCTATTGGGGTACATTTGCATCGGAGACACCATCGCTTCCTGGTGTAGTACTTCTATTGAGGTACATTTATTTCCTTTACGTTTCGCAGTTTTTATTTATCCAACAGGAGAAAGAGGTACGGTCTTATGGTAAATCCCGTAAAGACGCAGGTTATAGTGGGCCGATCTAGAAAAGTCTCAAAGATCAACTGAACACTTCTTCCTCAAAATTTACAACTATGTTAATTAATAATAAAAATAATTTATAAAAATGTGTGATATTTAGTATTAATTGGGAACACGAAATTTAACCCTTGCACTTTAAGACCCCTGACTAGCGCGAGGCCCCTTTAAGTGCGAGGCCATGGGCCTCTTTGCCCACGCCTTTTTCCACCCATCCTTGATTATGATGAAGCCAGCTATCTTGACTTCACTGACATACAACTGGATAAACTCGAGTGACTTTAAAATGTTTGGTTCATATTCGGTGCACGCAAATATGACTATGTTTCAGAGTTCCTATTTCATGTAGGGATTAAAAGACTGGGCCAGTTTCCGAATTCAGTATTTTGAGTTCACTGCTGCTGTCAGTCAAACGCTACTTAAATACTGAATTTTAACAGGTTTTAAGGCTGAATTTGAGTTTGAGAAATACTTAACTTTAAATGCATCAGAAATTGGGAGTCTATATCTAGTATGAATATTAGAAATAACAAAAATCACCCAAAACTTTTCCCATACATTTCGGAAAGAGAGTAAAACTTTTACATTGGCTAAACTTTTTGTTTTAGGTAAGGCTACCTGAACAATATTTGGGAACCTAGACTTACCACCATAGCAAGTCCAGTGGTGTAGACGCCGGGGTGGCGCACCACACAGTCGCCGGCCTTCAGCATGCACTTGACTTTGCCGCAGTGCGCGCACGTCGGCAGCCGCTGCACCGCTTGGCAGAAGTAGCAGAATGCACGATTCTTCTGCTTTCTGTCACAATAACAATCATATAATTCATCAATACAGTTGCCCTGTGACAATCCAGCCCCAGTCTCATCAGGCACTCCTTTTAAAACAACATGCCTAAAATATTATGCAATTAATGAATATCAGTATGATTAGTCATTTTTTAGGGTACCATAACTCAAAATGAAAAATCGGAACCATTATAGGATCACTTTGTTGTCCGTTTGTCTGTCAAGACCCTTTATCTCGGGAACGCGTGGAGGAATAGAGTTGAATTTAAGCCATATACTGAGGTCTGCGGTCCCTTAAAGCTGTAAAAAAATCAAACTTCAAGGTTAGCGAAAAAAAATATACGGCCGTTTATGTCGATAAAAACGTGTATTTCGACACTCACGGGAATCAAAATTCATAGGGTACTTTCCGTCAGAAATCAGAAATCAGAAACCTTTATTTCAAATAGACCTGCTAACTGCCATCTTCCATCTCTCTTATTCACTCCACAAAAACCATGAAAGTTAAAAAGAAAGGCAAGTGTCAACAGCGGATGCACGTCCTCTCATTTCAAGTGCACTTCTCAAATATTAGAGGGCTGCACTCCCAATCTCGTTGCGGTCCACCACCATCTTGAGACTGACAAGCCACACTTGCTTTTCTTGACGGAGACCCAAATTAGATGTCCGTCAGATACGGCGTATTTCAACTACCCGGGATACTCACTGGAGCATCATGTCCTGCAGCGTGCCAAAGTCTGTGTGTACGTCCGTAATAACATCTGCTGCCAGCGTCTCCGTCACCTTGAAGACCCTAATTTATCTACGCTATGGCTGTTGGTGGACACTGGTATGGACAAAATTGTTTGTCTACCGTTCCTCCATACTCTGCAAGATTATGGAGCGTGTATTGAACTCGCGCCTCATGGCATACCTGGAAGGTAACGATCTCCTCAAAGACCAACAGTACGGGTTTCGCCACAATCGGTCTACTGGGGACCTACTAGTGTATACCACTCACATGTAGGCCCTCGAGAAGAATGGAGAAGCGATTGCTGTCTCCTTAGACGTCTCGAAGGCCTTCGACAGGATATGCCACGCCAGCCTTATGAGTAAGCGTACGGCATTTCCCCTGGTGTGATTAACTAAGTAAAAGACTTCCTGAGTGAACGGTCTCTCCGAGTTGTTGTCGATGGCTGCTCATTAGAGCCCATGACCACTAATGCCGGAGTTCCTCAGGGGTCAGTTCTCTCTGCAACTCTTTTCCTGCTGCATATTAACGATCTGCTGATGCCCGGTATCTATGGGTATGCAGATGATAGCACAGTTGTAGATAGATACCTTCCAGGTGCTCGGGCTAGTAAGGAACTAATCCGGTCCGAACGAGAGGCTATGGTAGAGCGTACGAATGTCTCACTTCAGGCAGTCTCCAAGTGGGGCGAAACCGATCTAATAGAATTCGACGCCGCCAAAATACAAGCGTGTCTGTTCACCGCCAAAAAGAGCCCGTTCACCTTGGCTCCTGCTTTTCGGAATGTTTCCCTGGTTCATTGAGTCCAAAGCCAAGGTAGCTGCTAGAAAACTAGGCGTTATTGTAAAGGTCCGACGGTACTTCACACCGGGACAGCTTCTAATGTTATACAAAGCACAGGTCCGATCGTGTGTGGAGTACTGCAGTCACGCATAGGCTGGTGCTGAAAAATGCCATCTAGCAGCTTTGGACTACCTACTGAGTCCAAAGCTGCTAGATGGCATTTTCTCTCCTCTTCGCAGCCTTTCCACTGGGAAAGGCGTGCGAAGAGGCTAATTGGGGATCCAGATTTGGTTAAATCCAATCTACAAAGCCTCGAGCACAGGCACAGGGTAGCCAGCCTATCGGCATTTTACAGGTTGCATTTTGGAGAGTGTGCGCGGGAATTGCATGACTTGATTCCACTATCTTCTTTCTACCATAGGACAACCCGGCGTACGGCGAGTATCCACCCTTACGTTGTTGAAACTTCAACGGTCCGGACTAAGCGTTTCGCTTCGTCGTTTATACCACGTACATCGAAGGACTGGAACAATTTGCCTGCTGCGGTCTTCCTGTCCAACTATAATTTAGGTGTCTTCAAGGCTAGAGTGAATAGGCTCTTAATAAACTAGTGCGCCTCACCTTCAATGATTGCATCACTGCTTACCATCAGGAGGGATCGCAGTCAAGCACCGGCTTATATCAATTTAAAAAAAAAAACCTATTTTGTGAAAACGGCATTTAAAACTTTTTTTGGTTTTTGGTATGTTTGAGTAATATTATTATAATATTATATTTTGTCATCATCATCATCATCATCATTTCAGCCGAAAGACGTCCACTGCTGGACATAGGCCTCCCCAAGTGTCGCCACAATGAACGGTCATGTGCGTCTCCCGGACTCCCGCAACCGTTACCAAGTCGGAGTCAAGGGTAGACGGGCTGCCGGGCACTAGGGGCCATTTTTTCTTTCTGCTTTTCATTTTGGGGGGGTTTGCCATAATCGCCACGCTTGGCAGACGGGTTGGCGATCGCAGTTTGGTTGTTGTATTGCACAGAGGATGCTGCTGCCCATTCTCTGGTGTGTCCCTTAGTCGCCTCTTACGACACCCTCGGGAAGAGATGGGATGGTGTTATTCTTTACGTCCGGACACCATACGGAACAGCGGCAGCAGTTATATTATGTGTTAGGTACTAAATTAAAGGTTTTTTACGTTCTACGCAGCCATCAGCCATTAGGCATGTCCTAATATTAGAAGATACCCTTTAAATTTAATTTACTTATGTATGTAAGTCTTAACTTTGTTTATAAGGTTTAATTGATTCAATAAAGTTATTATGTACATTTTACAACCATACTATCCACACAATTAGAATTAATTAAGTAAAGGTGTATTATCGCTATAAAACTTGAAGAAATGTTCCCGATTGTTTGAACTAAATACTGTTTAGTTATATGTATAGTATTGGTTAAATTTTAAGTCTGAGAGTTGTGTTGTATATTTCTTTGTGACAATTATACTAATAGTCTATTACGGTATTCACTCATTTTTTCGTTTCCATATTAGATGCCTGTTGTAAACCGATGTGTTGCCGTATGTATGTGTGGCCGGACGACGAGCAATGGGTAGCTCGCCGTCCGACTATCGGGTAACCGTCCGGACCGAGCCCACGTCGTCGACGGCGCGTAGTGATCCACGCGCGCCTCAAGGAGATATCAGCAAAACCGTAGGGGCCCAGCGGGGTCGAAGCCTACTGGGGCCATGGGTTCGCATCTGAAAGGAAAACCCGGGGCCCTGGAATGTAAGGCAACGAAGGAACATAGGAGTGGATTTTAGTCGGCAGGAGATGTCATTGGATGATTTCAAAAAACTGGAATGGGCCAGTTAGTTTCAGAAGGAGCTGGATCATTGCCATCATTGTCGTTTATAATGGGAGTCTGAGTTTTCCTCGCCATCATCAATATTTTCATTGGATTGAAAAACATTTTCAAGCACCTGAAGTAAATCATCAAAATTATGACGTTACTGCATACTGTTTCCAGGTCCTATTCTTTTTGCTAATTACTGATACGATCTCGGAGAAAATGTAGATAGTTATAAAGCCCTAACATTTCAACCACACGACCTACAGAACTTAAAACAAATAGGTAAGTAACGCAAGTTAGAAGAAGGTTGGCCAAGATTTATGTTACCTACGTCAATGGGACATTTTCAATTTTATAAGAAACCGGTAAAGTACTTTTTATTGTAAACAGGATTGATGATGTCTATTCAATTAGTGCCTACCTACATACCTATACGAAAATATATATCCTCCTACCTCCTTTTCACGTAAGTAAACACTTACACCTATCTAATGTTTTCAATGATGACGTTTTTTATAAATAACCTACTGCAGTAGTTATTAGGGGAAAGGAAAATAAAAAACGTGTTGCGCCAACCCGAAATAACTCGAGACAAGGGCAGGAAGATGATGATGAGTAGTGTTTTTGCATGTGTTTTGTATAGGTATCTGTTTGCTTGTTTTCAGTGCTCGTGATACTGCACTATTGTTATCGTAAGCTTTACTAAGCATTATCAAAGAAGGAAACATACCAGACCTAAAGTGTTCAAAATGTCTTTAGAAGTTCATCGGATTTCTAATTCAGTTCCCTCTCACACTATGTGCAAATTTTTTAGTCTAAAGTGTGATAACGTTTTACGAATGAAGAATTAATATATTTTAGGGTAAAACTGTACTATACTGGACAGCGAAATATTAGGATTTTTGGGGAAAGGGGTGGAGGGGGGGGTGTCCACTCCTCCCCGAAACTCCCGAATCTAGGAAATGCATGCTTTTGAAGATATTCAAGATTGAAATTTTGAGGTTAAGAACCGAAAATCATAAATTTTATGCATTTTTGTGGCAGATTTGAGGGTTTTAGGGGAGAGGGTCAGTCTCAACCCCTTGAACCATCAGTAGCAATTGTATACTTTAATGTATTTAAAAATGAAAAAAAAAATGTTGTGTCGGGGAACACTCTACCATTGTATAAAAATATTTGTGTACTGAAATATAGTTTTCTGGGTGGCAGTTGAGTAGCAGTTGTATACTGTTATGTTTTTCAGATATTATTATTAGCATTGGACCAGCTAAATTCACTTAATTATGTATAAAGAGATTTTAAATTTGCCAAAATTTATAATTATTTAACTATCGCTCGGTAGGTGGCCAGGGGCCTTACCATGATAATGTTAAAATGTCAGTCGTACGAATGAAAAAGAGTGATGGAGCTATCCACCCTATATAGCTCAATCCCTTTAACAGTTCGGTTTAGGTCGTAAAATGGATCACATTAAGAGCTTGTGGTAGAGCCTCAGTGTATCATGAAGGTAGGTTAAGCTTTTCAGCAATAGATGGCGTTATCACAAAATCAGCAAATGTTCTGGAACTATTTATAAAAATTATTGAATTTTAATTAATTACTTCATAAATACCAAACATATTTACGAAAATAAACTGGAAGTTCCATGTCCAGTTATTTTACCATAACAAGATTTGCAATAGCGTAATGTTCAGTTCGGCATATTTTCTCAGAAAATGATTTTCTTTTAGTGCATAGAGCGGATACAAACACGACTTGACGTGTAGGGGTGTCATACTAGACTGACCGACTTATGACCATTAGGTAATAAGTATAGGATTACGATTTTGTTCGCTATGTCCTGTCTATTGGCAGTATATATTTAATGTCTTTGATTATGTATAATATGTCATTTAGCTACATTTTTAATATATTATAAAGTAAATTTGTGTTTTGTTAAATATTCATTGTGGCTGTATGAAAAAAGGAAAGGAAAGGAAATAAGTAAAAAGTGAACGAAACCTGTCAAAGTAGCGTCAAATATTTCGATAAATTATCGATTTCATATCTTTTTTCTCAAAAACTATATGTTTCCTAACATGGAGACTTTACTTTTTAGACATAAACCTTTTCAATAAAAAATTATGAGCGTAAAACACGCTGTCCAGTATAGTACAGTTTAGCCTAATTTAGGGCACCCCGCCACCGACAAGGTTAGAACCTTCGTGGTTATTTTTTTATAACCACCAAGAAGTAGGAGCCCCGCAGGAGCCCCGAGGAGCAAGAAAAACAACATCGTCGTGAGGACAAAGGACGAACCGAGGCTTACGTATCTACAATACAACCAGTAGGAACATTACTTCTGACACTTGTCGCACTCCATGGGCACGTTGCACGGGTGCGCCGCCAGGTCCACGTTCTCTCGAGCATTGCGGATCTCTTTCTGACGCAGCTTCTGTTTCTCGGCTTTCTTACGCTGGCCGGTCTTCTTCTTCGGCATTGTAACTATCAAGGTTATTTATAAGTTTTAATAAATAAAGAAATATCAGCTGATTTGAACAAAATTTACATTTCATTATCAAATTGACATTAATGACAATGACATGACAACTGATGACAAGCACCAAGTGCAAGTGGCCATTGACTAGTGATAACCCCTCACTCGTGAGGTACCTCAGTAACTCGCCACGACGAATTGAAAGAGTTACTCGATTCTCAAATTTGAACCACCTCATTCAATTCCTCATGTGGTTTACAGAGTACTAGTGCGTGCGAGTCGCACAGTGAATGTTTCGTCCGAGAACTCGCGAGGCGAGCAACGAGCGGCATTGATGAGTGAATAAGTAAATAATAGAAGAGAAGCGTACTTTAAGGGGTCCATTACACGGTCATGCAGGCGTCAATCAAAACCATCAATCAAGTTCATTCATTATCAGTCAAGTTTCATTCATAATTGATGTTTTTGACTGACGCTTGCATGACCGTGTACTGGACGCCTGAGTTATAATTTTGTGTTCTATTACTTACACCACCACTAAAAAAATTTACGCTTTAGTTAAAAACTTTTTCTGTATATTCAAAGATTCAAATAATACCAATATATACTCATATTAGGTCAGTTGTGAAAGTGCTCTTTAATTTTCCTCTTTAAAACATCTATAAAAGGGCTGTTGCGGGGGGAAAGTAGGAGAGAGTCCCAGAGACGCACTGCAGTTACAAAAAAGGAGCCATCTTAGCGGCTGGAAGTGTGACGCGGAGTACGAAGATGAGAAGTTGTAGTGCGCCAGGGTTTACCCCAAGGGACAAAGTACTCAAAGCGATCACGAAGGTATTGTGCAGGTAAGTATAGAGCAATAGGATTGTGCAGGTAAGTATAGAGAATGAATAAAATTTGGGTATCTCGCTGACGCCGAATTGGCAGCCACCTTAATCTGTTCCGAAACTCCGACCAGTGATCGTATTTGCGGAGGCCAGAAATAAAACACATGCACAAATTCTGCAGTCGCTCGAGTTTGTTTAGGAGTACCTCCGTAGCATCTAGACAGAAAACAGACATCCGCGTAGTCTATGAGCGGTAGAAGAAGAGATTGAGCAAGAGCAACGTTGGTGTGAAAGGGCAAGAATTTTTGGAGACGTTTAAGACTGAAAAGAGTTAAATACCCTCTTACTCATATCAGCAATATGAACTTCGCATGAGAGGTTAGTATCTACGTGGACGCCAAGGTTTTTCGCACTTTTGGGGTATAATATGGGCACCGAATCATACACTACTAGTGAGAGCGGCTGGTGATCTAATCCAAGTCAAAGTCAAAGCCATTTATTTGCATTAAATGCGGTACAAGAGATGGTAACTTATAATTTACTAGCGCAAAGACACGTTTTGCCATGAGTTAGCATGCAAATATTAAAATATGTTATATGGTGCTCATAGTAAGCAAAACTCTACAAAATTTATCACAAAACTTCCTATAAAGAAAATATTAAACCTTCTGAACTAATAACAACAATTTTTTTTTTAATATTAAATAAGAGGTTGAGCATGTACCTGCCACCAATATTGAGAGCTTGAGATTTATTTGGGTTCAGTAAGAGTAAACATTTATTTATATTTTCAAGATAAACCTTGTTATCCGATATAGCTGCAAGTCGTATGCATAGAGTTGAATGAAACCTAATTTTGTAAAAGGTTAAAATTCGGAATGAATCGGAAACTACCTAGCGAAAGTAGTTATGTAGTTTGAGCAACTACCTTACAGCAAGGACGCCTCATGCTTTCAACTAGCAGACCAAAACAATTCTGTCAACTAGCCAAGGTAAGGGGAGCGGAGTACTAAGTTCTGATTGGTACGAGGGAGCCGGGTACTGCGTTCTGATTAGTTGAGACATAAGACCTATAATCATATGTGTTGACAGACATGCGTCGCCTGTTATTAGACGTCTAGTGGCTGTAAGGTCGTTGGGTTTGAACTTAGATTTTCTATATAATCTAAAATATATATACATAGCTTAGATTATATAATCTAAGGGTTTGAGCTACATCTATTCTGTCTGCATCGTAATATCGAATTGAATTTTCCTTTACTTGCTATCTCTTTCTGTCACATAGAACCGTTATTTGCTAGAGCAGGGAGAGCGTGTTGCCGACCGCCATTAGTTTCGTTCAAGAACCACAAATATGTATGAAATAATTGTTGCGTATTTAATAAAGATAAATAAGTCATTAGTCTGTATAGTCTTTGTTTGTTTTATGCCCAGTAAATAGAAAACGTTATTTCTTTATGAACCAATACAAATATGCCTTTCGTGAAAAAATCAATAACATTTTACAAACGTACTCTAGTTTCCAAACGAATATTATTATACTTCTAATTTGAGTAGTACAGTAGTATTCATTGTATCTGAACGAAATAATAGTATTTTTATTTCGTTTCTGCTACAGCAGCGCACTTGTTCAGCTATATCAACACAAAAGAATCAAAACAAACTTTTATTATTCTCGTGTCGTGCGCTTCGCGGGGAGTCGAACATCGGGCTATTCCGTTCGTTAGTTGATGTCTCCACTTAGTGGTGCGCAGTTTATTTATGTGCTAAGAAGGAAGTTCGCTACGCAGTTACTATGATATCTCCCGTGGACCTGGTACGTACGCATTTTATTTATTGAGCTTTGTAGAATACTTACTATGTTTGTTTGTTTTGAAACGGATCAATAATGTTCTTGTTTATTAATTGTGCGAGTTGTTATGAGTTTTATGTGCGTCCTATTATACTTAGCTGTATACCTACTGCCTGCTGAATATTGTTCTTTCTCTTTATAAATGTGGATCGAATAGCGATAGACAGGTACATCTACCGTTACTATTTATAGAGGAAATAATTGTATTTTTAAACAAAAACTACACTACTTAAATATTTTTTTAATTTAAATAAAAAAAAAATTAACCAGTAGGCTGCTACACTTTGTCACGAGTGTAAGAGGCTATAGGTAGGTAGGTATATTATCTACTTTCACGCGAGCGAAGCCACTGGCAGAAGCTAGGTCTCAATATTTCTCGAGTTGATTGACAATTATAACATGTCTGTTTAGAGACCATGTGTCTAAATAAACTATTTTTAGAATGATACTTAATTATGTATCTATTATTATTAATAGTAGGTACCTACCTAATTAAATATTTATTTGGATGAAACTATTTCTTCTGAGAATACCTTACAAGGCGCCAATTTATGCCGTTGCACGACATCTTCGGCAGGAGCTCGAGCATGCATACTACCTTGCTGTGAACCAAGTTGCGAACGGTCGTTCTTTTTTCAACACAAACAATACCAGCTGACCTCGTAGATCGCCACGCAGTACAGAATATTGAACTATATAGGGTGATTGCGCTGGTTTACCGTCTAGTTCCACTATTCGTCCATTTGAGTAAGCTGCTAAAAACACATGCGTAAAACTTGAATACAAACCTACCTTCCCGCGCAAGTTTGGGCTTTTTGCGATCTGTAATGTCTAAGCGACAGTTCTACTAAGATGAAAATGTTATTAGACAATTAGCAAAATAAAAAAAAAATTGCGTCAGTAGCCACTTCTCATCCGTGCCTTGAAGAAGCCATCGAGTAAGAAAAAAAAATGCCTAGAAGAAAAGTTCATGGCAAGATTAATTACTGCTAAAGCTAGTTTACGGAATATTTTTGGCATGTATGTCATAATTTAAAGTGTTTTTTATAGATTTTTTTAGACATCTTAGATAAATATAGTGGACTAATACTAGCATACCAAGTTTGCAAACTATTTGGTTTTCGTCCACATGGACGGAAACACAATCAGCTAGGTGAATATTTGTAATGGTCATTTTACTTCACAAGATCTATAAAATACTGAATATTTTCTCACAATATGATCTTTATTGCAATTAGATTAGATATTTTAGTTTCCGTCCACTCCTTTGTTAGTGTTGCGCAAATAAAACAATATTTAAAGGACGTGAACGAAAATTAAAAATAGCTTAAAAAGTGGTTTAAGTTTTCGTCCCTATACGAATACTGGGGTGGATGAAAATTAAGAAATGGTTATTTTTTTGAAATCTTAAAGGAAATATAAACACTGTCATTGTGACACATATTTTTGAAAGAAAAAGTTATTTTTTATTAATTTGTTTATTCTATACAGAAATATAATAAAGCGAGAGAGTCTTTTATTTGTTTAATGTGTGCTAATCTCTGGAACTACAAGCTAAATTGGAAAAATCTTTCTGTATGCGATAGCCAGGTTAATAACGAATATTATCTATAAGCTAAATAACATCACGCTAAGACTCATGGAAGCGGAGCAGTAACCAAAGACGGCGTCGTGAAACTGCGGGGGACAGTTAGTTATAGCGAATAAAAAATAACACCTAAAAGTTAGAGAGAGAACACACAGAAGCTACTATTAAATAGTAAATATTTTGCTGATCAAGTAAAAGTATTTATAATCGGTTTTTTACTTAATAATTAGCCTACACTCCTTTTTCTACTCTGTGGTCGAAAACTAGTTCACACTCGGGACGAAAACCAATTTTTGTGGACGAAAACTAGCGAAATCCTTACTTTTTCAAAAAATACTTTTTATAAAAAAAAACCTAGATATATTGTCCTGTAATGTTAACCTAAAGAAGGCTATATAAGCAATAGAAACAAATACCGATACATTTATGTAAAGGTACTTCAAGATATTTATTTTACACCACAAAGCTGGCAACTCCGATAATTGGATGAAAACCAGCGCAATGACCCTAGTAGAAAAAGCAACAACTTGCTTGTTTATGTTTTGATATCAAGGTCGTATAGACTGGTGTCTGCATTTCGTATTCCAACCAGAAGTGCATGGTCTGCACCCTGCATGATCACAGCATGGTTGATACAATGACGCCTTTAAAAAAGGTCTCCGTAAACGGTCAATTGCGATTGACAATAATGACACTAATTGACGCAAAAATTGTCATAGTCATTCACGTAAAGATCGGCGATCGCAATTGATCGTTCCGGGGATTGTTGATGGTTGATGTGGTGTTCACAATTCAATGATTATGACTTAATTTCTGAGTAAAGGCGTTACATAAAAGCGAGAGTAGCAGCACCACTAACACCACTAATGCTGGCCTCATACTTTCGGAAAAGCGCTCTGGATTCTTAATCTAAAATTTATACCTAAATAATCTAAATTCTGCGTCACACATATCTTAAAAATTCAGATTGATCAGTAAGTATAAATAATAAGTGGTATCGTCATTCCCGGCACTTGTAAACGTTTTATGGAAGAGGAATTACTAACTCTTGGGAATACGCGCGTTATGAAATCTTAATATTAAATATTCCGATCCCAAATTCAGAACGCTCGTCAGTATCTTACAGATCGATCTGAGTAATTCCTAATTTGAAAAAATCAGAATATGTGTGATAATAATATGAATTCAGATTATGAATCCCGAGTGCCATTCCGGATGTAGGTTTAAGGCCAGCCTAACGGTAATACCTGCAAACTAAGAACGAAACCTAAACGTTTCGTTCTTAGTTTGCTTTAGTTTTTCAACGACCCGACTAGGGTCAAAAGCCTCGTACCATAGCAGGTAGGTACGGTGGAGCACACGGTAGAGGTGTGCCCCGCTTGGGCAGAGCACCGCCGTGTCCTCGTGAGGGCGATCGGCGGCAGCGATCTCTCGCGCCGGGCCTTGGTACAGGCCATGGTCCGGAGCGAGGAGGAGTGGCAGGCGGTCGCCTCCTTCTGCGAAGCAGTAATGCTAGCAAAGGAGGCGGCCGATCGCGTGAGGCAACGGCAACGGTCCTCACGCCCCAACCGCCGCCGGGATTCCGATCCCGATTTCCGGCCACCGTAGGCGCGGGCTTGCGGACGGCGAGCAATGGGTGGCTCGCCGTCCTATCGTCCGGTAACCATCCGGACCGAGCCCAAGTCGTCGACGGCGCGTAGTGTTCCACGCGCGCCTCAAGGAGATGTCAGCAACCGTAGGGGCCCAACAGGGTCGAAGCCTACTGGGGCCATGGGTGATGCGAAAGTGACCCCCGGGGCCCTGGAAAAATAAAAATGGCAAAGAAGGAACAGGAGTGGGTTTTTAGTCAGTAAAAGTCTGACACTATCTCCCGCTCCGCCCAAGAGCGGGGGTTGTCATTAGATGTTTTTCCCACCCGAAAAAAAAAAAAAAAACCATAGCAGGTAGGTACCTACAAATATATAATATATACTAGCTGTTACCCACGACTTCGTCTGCGTCATGTTAGTCAAAATACACAAACGTAATTAATAATGCTGTGCTTGTTATGCCGAAAGCATTAATTCATTTAACGGAAATTAATTCCAGTAATTTATGTAAAAGTATTTGTTAGTGTGTCCAGATAGGTATACAATTTATTTTATTTTATTTATTTGGCTTACCAATAATAGAATACCTATTAGTAAATGATATACATGAAATAAACTTAAAAACGTCAATAAACAGAAATGTTGAGGTCGCAGTAGTTGATGTTCTAAGGTTCTGCCTACTAAAAGTGTATTAAACCGTTGTTATCTTTTAACAACACTAAATAAATGTTATTTAACGCAAGCTATAAAAAAAGTGGATAAAGTACATTCAGTCAGAAAAGTATCGGGAATGGATGATTTGTTTATGTCAAATTCAAATTTTTGTTTTTTTTTTTGTTGTTAGTAGATTGGCACAACTGTTTTCCATTTTGGCGCGGAGTTTGAGTTGCATTTGTTATTTATATTAAATACAAAGCTGTTTTTAGTTTTATCATAAATGTAGGGTGTATTGCGAATTTCATAATGGACAAAAACATCGAACAAAGAGTTTGTCATAAATTTTGCATCGCCAATGGAATTTCGTGTTCGGAAATCAGAAATCAGAAACGTTTATTTCAAAGAGACCAATTACAGGCACTTTTGAATTGTCAAAATGTCGGTCAGTCAAAAACAAAAAAAAACAAGTGAAGCTAAATTCCACGTTCCAAAGCGTAGATCTCTATGGAGAAGAACGTGCAAGAAACTCCATGGACACTCTTTTAAATCATATTATGAGTTACATAAATCTTGGTTACATATTTCTTGTCGCTTCCAATATGTGAGCACAATGTAGACAAGTTATAATAATAACATAAAAAATAAAACAAAATTAAAAAATAGAAATTAAATTAAGCCAATGGCAGCTAAGAGATGACCAGTCTCACGAGCATGACGCGTGCATCAGCCCCACTCAGCTCAACCATTTTGAAAGGAACTGAATGACCCAATAGCACGTGCCACCATCAGCGAGACATATAAGTGAACACAAACTCTCAACTATCATGCTCGTAATGACAAACAAGTTGTAACCTAATAAAAAATGCTCCATGGAACTTCACATTCACAAAACTTGAAAAAGAAAGTGCTTCTACATTATACAATGCTATTGTTTCTAAATACGAAAGTTAATAAATTATCATAAGCTCTATTGAAATAAAAAAAGAAAATAAAATAAAAAAAACATTGAAAACAACAATGCAAAAAGGGGAATAGTATCTCTTCCAATATTTAAAAATATATAGAAAAAAAAACTAATTTGAAGGTAAAAGTGGCTGTGGAGCAGAACCGGCATTTAGCCAAGCGTTTTTATCAAGGATATAATCTTCCAGTTTATAATACGTTTGTCTACATAGTGTGCATTTAATGCATGCTTTAAATTTGGACTCATTTAGTTGTACAATCTCAACTGGTATTTTATTATAAAATTTTACACAGTACCCCATAAAAGAACTATGTACTTTAGCCAATCTGAACCGAGGTTGATCTAATTTGTTCCTATTCCTAGTATTAAAATTGTGCCTATCACATATCTTAGTAAAAAGATGAATATTTTTCCGAACATAAATAATGTTTTCATAAATGTATTGACAAGGGACCGTCAGGATGTTTATTTCCTTAAATAGTTCCCTAAGAGAATCGCGTCTGCGAAGATTACATATGGCTCAGATAGCTCTTTTCTGCAGAATAAAAATAGACTCTATGTCTGCAGCCCGTCCCCGTAGCAAAATACCGTAAGACATGATACTATGAAAGTAACAAAAATAAACAAGTCGCGCAGTATCTACGTCAAATTGACGGATTTTTCTGACAGCATATGCTGCTGAACTAAGCCGACCTGCCAGAGATGTTAAATGAGGACCCCATTGTAGCCTCGAGTTAAGCGTGATCCCTATTCTCGACGAATTCGAGTTTCTCTTTGTTCAATACTATGTCGGAGTAATTATTTTTAACATTCGGTAACGCAAATCTTATGCACTTAGTTTTTTTTTCCATTTAATACTAAATTATTTACAGTAAATCGGTTTTAGACTTGCTGTAAAGCATTGTTTACGTCATCAAGATTTGTGGAACGTCTATTGATCTTAAAAATTAACGACGTATCGTCAGCAAACAATACAATATGTGGTTGTTTTTTTAATAGTCGGAGTCACTGAAAATGTTACAGAAGGCTTACGGTGAATCAACTTTATCAAAAACATGTGCTTATGAGTGGTACAAAGCGTTCAAAACCGGTCGAGATGTGATGGAAGATTTGCCTCGTTCTGGTAGGCCATCAACGTCTTCAACTGAAGTTAACATCGCAAAAGTGAAAAAAATAGTGACTGAAAATCCTCATTCAACTTTGAGAGAGATAGCCGCCGAACTTTCTGTATCTTTCGAGTCGATCCGTACCATTTTAACCAATCATTTGGGTATGAAACATGCCTATACATATATTACCACTCGGCTAGTCCCAAAAGACCTGAATTTTCTCTCAAAAACTCAATCGCATGAGAGTCGCTGAGAACATGCTACAACATAAACGCATTGTTACTGGTGACGAGACGTGGGATTACGAGTTTGACAAGCTAACTAGTCAACAAGCTTCGGAGTGGCGCCTTCCGACTGAACCGACACCGAAAAAATCACGTAAAAGTCGATCAAAAGTAAAAGTCATGTTGACTATTCTTTGATTATCGCGGTGTTGTGCACTCGGAATTCTTGCCGGAAGGTCAAACGGTAAATAAAGAATATTATTTGAGCGTTATGCGGCATTTAAGAGAGCAAATTCGACGAAAAAGGCCAGATTTGTGGAAAGAGAATTCTTGGATTTTGTACCACGATAATGCGCCTTCGCACAAGGGCACAAATTGTGAACGAATTTTTTACCAAACAATCAACAAATACCATCGAGCAACCACCATATTTTCCAGATATGGCTCCAGCCGACTTCTTTCTTTTTCCTAAATTCAAATTATCACTTCGTGGCACCCGTTTTCAATCGGTAGAAGATATAATAATAATAATAATCTTTATTCAGGTAAGTTACACCCATATCATTAAATAACACAACACTATACATGACACAATTTACATTAACTAATACGACTTGTGATTAATAATAAATAAATAAAATTGCCTCAAATTTTGAATTAATTAATAAAACACAATAATTACATTACATAATACAAAAATAATAAAGGAGAATTCGCGGCGAGAACTGAACTCAATTCTGGAAACAGCATTAAAAAAACGTTTTGATGTTTGGATTATTCGTTAATCTCATAGCTTTAGCAGGCACTAGCTTGGCCATGCCTGCTAGAGCTATGAGTTTTTTCGAAAGGATTACCTCCCATTACAATTTGCCTCGATGATATTTCTCTGCAGAGTTTTGCCGGGTTCCGTTATGCAACTTTGGCGGAGGTGAATTTCGAAGGAGCATAATCGGCTTCAGCTGGCTAACGTGCACTGGCAGTTCCCAGTGCACGTACGGTAACTGCTGCTGGCGATTATTAAAACACTACAGAGTAACTTACGACGTCATCTTGCTCCACAACTGTACTTATAAAGAATTTGTTGCAGTTTGATGTTGCATTACATCACGCCGAATTTGAAACAGAAAGCTCTCGAAACACCCTACTTTCTTCTTAGTACTCCGTGTTTGTGACTCCACAAAACGATATAATGACAGCAAACAAATGTCGCAACCATTTGGGGTACAACCCCAATTGGTTGCGACATTTGTTTGCTATTACTTGTATGATTTTACTGATACTCGCATCCGTCAGAATATTGTTCCAGTGTTGATCACCACTCACTGTTAAGGAGGTAACGTCCAGATGTCGACATAAGGATGCAAGTAATGTAGGATACATCATACGTAATCAAACTGTCTTCAGGAACGCAGACCTCAATCCCAATCAATGCCCTGTGTGAAATATGTTTTCATGAGTTTTTCGTGAAATTCTAAATGATCCACAATTTTTGGAATCTTTGGAATTATGTACTCGTACCAAACCGTTGGTTGTAGTCAAGTCCGAGGGAGAGACTACTTGAAGGACTGGTAAACTCCACGAACTGCTCAAGGATCAGAGCGGAATTTCAGAAGATGACATTTTGTGACCATGGTGACACTCGAGCGTTACTTCCCGCTGAATCTCAAACAGGTACCTTCCGAAAAATCTATGTCCGATGAAGACCTGCTTCAGGCGGAAAGAGAGCCTTTTTAGCCTTTCCTCAAAGAAGGGATTTGCTGCCGCGAATGTAGCGTGCAAGTTACCATAGCCCTGTAACGCGAAGGGCAACTAAAGGAACACAGGTGGGTTTCAGTCAGTAAGTCTGTTAATACCTCTCGCTTTACCTATAATGGGGGAAGGTATTTGATGATTTTCTACCTAAAAGAAAAAGGTGCAGACACTAAAAACTATGGGTATCGACCTCAGGATCAACTCCGTACAGACTCTTTACATTTTGGCAACTGAAAACTACTTTATCCACTTTGTTTTGATAGCTTATGTTTAATAACATTTGTTTAGTGTTGTTAAAGATAACTACGGTATAATAAACTTTTAGTATATCTAATGAACAAATAATTTTAAAATCAACGGCGAGCTACCCATTGCTCGCTGTCTGCAAGCCCGCGCCGACGGTGGCCGGAAATCAGGATCGAAATCCTTCCGGGGCTGGGGTGCGAAGGCCATTATCTCGCTCGTGCGGCCGCCTCTTTTGCTGCATTACTGCTTCGCAGAAGGAAGCGACCGCCTGCCACTCCTCCTCGCTCCGGACCATGGCCTGTACCAAGGCCCGGCGCGAGAGATCACTGCCGCCGATCGCCCCCACGAGGACACGGCGCTGTTCTGCCCAGGCGGCGTACACCTCCACTGTATGCTCTACCGTGTCCTCTGGGCGGTCCACGCAATGGTGAGTCCCGGGCGTTTCTTCCTCACAAAATCGGTGCAGGAACCTCCCGAACTTCCCATGTCCGGTTAGGACCTGCATCATTGGGAAGGTAAGGATTTCTAGCCACTCCTCAAAGAGGGGACTTACATAATTATGGCGTGTCTGGCGTTCCGACTCACCGAGAACTATGCGGCATTCGGTTCTGACCCACTGGAACCAAACCTATCACTCACCTGGTACGCATCAAGAACCATCGAACTCCGATCTCCGGAGGGGAGTGATGTAGCGACATCTATGGCGTCACATAAGAAATAATCCTGCATCGCGCAATTAAAATTCTCCGCGCGATTGGAATATACAGCCTTAAATCATTTAGCTGTCCACCAGACATAACACCCGTCTGGCCGGAGGAACCTCTTTTTCAAAGGAGGTTTTCGGATGCTTTACTCTCTGTTCCGCATACTTCCAAAAATGTCATCATTGTCTGCTTAACCCCCTGTCGATGATAGCGTGATGATTTTCATCTAAGATATTAAAATTATAGCTAAATGAACAAAAAAAATTATTTTCGTTTCACCGCTTCGATTTTATTAAGTACATGTTTTGATTACTTTTACAAATATATGAAGTAAAAATGTATATGATGAGTTAAAAATATGCTAAAAGTACTTTTATTATTGTAATCGAAGTACCATCGTATATTATATGCAAAAAAGACGACAAAATACTGCTTTTCTGCAGTCAAACCTCGCGAGACAGTTCATGACGACTCTAAATGGCTTAAAAGTGAGATTGGCCTGGAATCCTCAGGCAGGGCATTGTCGCCCTTCTCTTAGAAGAATACCACCGCACCTGTGCTCCATACCCGTGGTATTTTCCGTTTGAGTAGGTGTGACGTTTCCAGCCGCCTTTAAGATTCCTTGTTCGGTCGTAATTCCATTATCACCCGGTGGCTTGTTTTTAAGCTGCTTTAGAGCTTTCTTAATCTCGTCTAGGCTCACGTCCGGAATGGCTTCGGTAAAGCGTTAGGAGATCAGATCAATCTAACTCTTGGATTGTTCGCAAAATTCGCAGCGGATTTGGTATTTGACGTGTACAACTGTTTTTATTTTATTTAACAATTTATGTACACACAATAATAAATAGAAGAAAAGAAGAAGGAAACAGAAGAATAGTACAAAGGTGATGCTTATTTCTAAAGAAATCTCTTCCAGCATACCTGCGAAAGGAGAGTTGGAGAAAATAGAGATGTAGACACTGTGTGTAGAAGTAAAAGGAAAATTGGTACATACAAAATACATATAACATCCAAAAAATAAAATAAAGATATACTATTATAATTATATACATACACATAATAAAATAAATATCACACTACACACACACTTACTAAATAATATAATAAAATAATACATACTAATATGCAACTATGACGAGATAGAAAGATAATGTTCTTTCACTCTTCTTTTAAAAACTGCAATAGTTTGGCAGCCCCTATGCACAAGCCTCAGTTCATAAAATGCATCGATCACTTTCTCCAATTTGACGATAAGCCTCTGCTATCTTCAGTCTTCAGTTTCGTGAGCTAACTCAGTTCGATAGAACACTCTTGCAAACACCTTGGAGCCCTTATTTCGTTCAATCGCATTTTTAAACCTTTTTGACTGTAATTAATCAATTTCAATTAGTTAATTTAGTTCAATTACTTACCTAGTTCTTCAGTTGTGTTATTTTTTATATCGAACTGACGATTATTAATGTGTTATTGTTTCCATCATGAATTGGACGTAACAATACGAGTATATGATAAGAACACACCGCGATATTTCAATTGTTATTTGTGAATGATAAGGAGTGAGCCTGTTGTTGTCCGTTGCGAGAGTGGTCCAAGTTGTCGCTCGTTGTTGCAGGTGAAGCGCATGGGCGTGGGCGGGCGGCTGGTGCCGTTCTTCAAGTGCGTGTGCGTGTACTTCGTGGCACTGGGCGCGGGCGGCGGCGCGCCGTCCCCCGGCTCCGTGGCCGCCAAGTGCGCGCCCGTGCTGTGCCTGCTGCTGGTCGTGCTGCTGCACCACGCCGCGCTGCCGCACCACAAGTACGCACCACGGCAGACAGTTCACTCACTCCCACCGATTAGATAAGTCATAATAGCGATAAATGTTCATACTTGTTTGTTACTTTTGTTGTCGCACGTCATGATACTTAGCTATAACTGTCACTGGCTATTGTACTCTTGTTGTACATCATTACACAAAGAAAGCCAAACATAGTCGACACGACACTCGACAGGTACAGGAACAAAGTGAAGTTTTTTTTTAATAGCTGTTAAAGGTTGTATGGGAGAACTTCCTTTTTTTTTCCTCTTTGGCAACGGAGCCGATGTGGACTAAATTCTGACAATGTAATGTGGCGACGGGGTTTTAAATCATATCTAGTCGCAAGGTCCAACTAAGTTAAACGCAGTGCAATAATACAAAAGAGTGAGGACAAACAACCCTCTTTTGATTATTAAAATATTGAATACTATATTGAATACTAGTCAATAGGGTTAGCTGATGATTTCGTAAATAAACACGTGTGGCCACCAATGACATTTTTATCAACACACAACTTGACACTAACCTGAAAAATTGTAGAAAATATGAATTTGGCGGAGTCCGCTACCGTGACCGATTCATCACTGGACTGTTCGTCGACAGGACGATTCATTTATTTCCGTTTCCCCAGCAGAATCTTCCACCTATGGACATTTTGCCGACAGGAACTTTCATCAGTCTCAAATATTTTTTTTTTATTAATGATAGGCTCGCGTTTGACCACCGTCTCACTTGATGGTAAGCGAGAACCGATCTACGGAGAATTAGCCGTCAATCTTGAGACAAACGGTACCTATTACAAAAAACTGGGTAAGTGCGATTCGGACTCGCGCACTGAGGGTTCCGCACAAACTTACCTACGAAAACATTTCAATTTCCGAATGGAGTTACGAAGATTTTTCGAAAATTATTATTATATTTAATTATTACATAAATTAATCGCAAAAAAGTTTTTTTTTGTGACGTAACTACAAAAGTTACAGTTTTCAGATTTTTTCCTATACTTGTGTTATGAGATCTTGCTTCATGCCTTTTAGGATTCTAGTTCAACGGGAAGGAGTGTCGAAATACGTTTTTTGAGCAATAAACGGCCGTGTCTTTGTGGGCAAAGTGTTGCAATAGTTTTTGATAAAGTTTTTGTTCCGAATATAGAATGAACATTTGCAGCAGTGGAATAATGTAATTTCGATCACGTCATTACATACGTATAAATCCCGGTTGCAGGGGCAGGTACGCGCGGCTGGTGGCGGCGGGGCTGGCGCTGTCGGCGCTGGGCGACGCGCTGCTGGTGTGGCCGCAGCACTTCGTGGCCGGCATGGCGGCCTTCGCGGGCGCGCACGTGGCCTACATCCTGGCGCTGGGCTGGGCGCGGCGCTGCGCGGCGGCGGGCGCGGCGCTGTACGGCGCCACGCTGTGCTTCCTGGGCAGCGTGGCGCCGCCGGCGGGGCTGCGCGCGCTGGTGCCGGGCTACGCGCTGCTGCTGGCCACCATGGCGTGGCGCGGCGTGGCGCGCGGCGGCGCGGCGGCGCCGGGCGCGCTGCTGTTCCTGCTGTCGGACGCCATCCTGGGCTACAGCCTGTTCGGCGGCCCGGTGCCCTACAAGCAGGTGCTGGTGATGTCCACGTACTACCTGGCGCAGCTGGGCCTGGCGCTGAGCGCGCTGTGGGCGGCGGACGAGGCGCGCGCGTGACCGCAGCGAGCCTGCTCTCGTTTAGTGTAGACTCCACGCGCGAACCTCTAAGTATAGTTGTACACACTAGATCCTAGGGCATCACATGCTCCGAGGCCGTGCGTCTTCAATTCTTCCTTTATTTCGTAAGCTGATATATTTGGGGTTTTGATCCAGCAGTTGAAGGAACTTAGATATTTTGTTATAATTTTGGTAGATAGTTTATATTTTATATGAGCGTTTACACGAGCCGCGCGCTCGGCCGCGTCCGCACAAATGTTCAACAGGCCAAGTTGGATGCAAGTCTGTGATATGTTATCGAGTTCTGTCTATTTATAAGTGTCTCTTCCTATTCGGTTAAGACTTATTTTGATTCAAACGTTATCGGCTGCATTATTATAAATATAGAGATTGAGGAAGGCACGGCAGCCGGTAGCCGCTAAGTATGTGCTAGGTAGGTGTGCCAAACTGTTAGTTGTAACAGCACGTTACATATCAATATCATGCATGTTATAAGGGAAAGATCTGAAACAATCATTGAGAAGTTATGGTGAGTGGTGCGCCAGCGTCGCCCGGTCGCCGGTGCCGGAAGTTGGCGTGTGCCGCGCTCGGCTGATTCATTTTGTCTGTAATTTAAGACAAAAATATTGTTTTATAAATTTTTATTTAAAGATATACCTATTTATGAATGAGCAACGTCTTACGTCGATATCTTCGTTAAGGGTTGGGTCGGGGGAGGCGCGGTGTGGGGCGGAGGGCGCGCTCGTCTTTAACTTGAATAAGCAAATGTTCGCTAGTATCAAGACTGACGTGTTCCTCCCTGGCACGTGTCGCACGGCAGCTGCCCGCTGCCGCTAGCACGTGTCTCACGGCAGCTACCCGCTGCCGCGAGCACGTGTCGCACGGCAGCTACCCGCTGCCGCGAGCACGTGTCGCACGGCAGCTGCCCGCTGCCGCGAGCACGTGTCGCACGGCAGCTGCCCGCTGCCGCGAGCACGTGTCGCACGGCAGCTGCCCGCTGCCGCTAGCACGTGTCGCACGGCAGCTACCCGCTGCCGCGAGCACGTGTCGCACGGCAGCTGCCCGCTGCCGCGAGCACGTGTCGCACGGCAGCTGCCCGCTGCCGCGAGCACGTGTCGCACGGCAGCTGCCCGCTGCCGCTAGCACGTGTCGCACGGCAGCTACCCGCTGCCGCGAGCACGTGTCGCACGGCAGCTGCCCGCTGCCGCGAGCACGTGTCGCACGGCAGCTGCCCGCTGCCGCTAGCACGTGTCGCACGGCAGCTAACCGCTGCCGCGAGCACGTGTCGCACGGCAGCTGCCCGCTGCCGCGAGCACGTGTCGCACGGCAGCTGCCCGCTGCCGCTAGCACGTGTCGCACGGCAGCTACCCGCTGCCGCGAGCACGTGTCGCACGGCAGCTGCCCGCTGCCGCGAGCACGTGTCGCACGGCAGCTGCCCGCTGCCGCTAGCACGTGTCGCACGGCAGCTACCCGCTGCCGCGAGCACGTGTCGCACGGCAGCTGCCCGCTGCCGCTAGCACGTGTCGCACGGCAGCTACCCGCTGCCGCGAGCACGTGTCGCACGGCAGCTGCCCGCTGCCGCGAGCACGTGTCGCACGGCAGCTGCCCGCTGCCGCTAGCACGTGTCGCACGGCAGCTGCCCGCTGCCACTGGCCCGCAGCCACGCGCGTGCCGCCCGCTCCAGCGACTACGATCCGCGAGGCTACCCTTTATTATGCACATACATTCCGATAGTGTTTCTCCGTTAGTATTACCTAGATAAAGCGGTATTATATTACATAGCTCATCAGTAGTACCTTGCGACAGGTTTAACGTTGTTGAACTGCTGCTTGTGGTGACCATATGTTTTCAATAATGAGGTTATAGGCGCTGTAGGATAGGCGTCATAATGTAGGTACCTATGTCTCAAGTAGAGTCGTGGTCGCAACCAGACATATCTCGTAGTGTTGGCAGCACTAGCGGCCGCGAGTGCCGCCGGGGCCGCCACACGCGCTGTCGGGCGACTGTTCCCAAGCGCCAGCGTGTGTATCGGGATCTGTATAATAATAACACGTCTTACTCTTTTTGCCTGAAATTGCCGTTTGTTAGGGATTCGTACCCAAAAGGTAAAATCGGAACTTACAGGATCACTTTGTTGTCCGTCCGTCTGTCTATCTGTCTGTCAAGTCCCTTTATCACGGGAACGCGTGGAGGTATCGAGTTGAAATTTAAATCATATATTGAGGTCTGCGGTCCCTTGAAATTTTGAAAAAACCAAACTCTTAAACGAAAAAAAAAGATATGGTCAAGGAAATCAAATTCATAGGGTAGGTAGTTCCCGTTGACCCAGAATCCTGAATTTTGGCTTAAAGCAAGGTCTTATAGAGAAGATATAGGAATAAATCTGAAAACAGAAAATTTGTTGTTACGTCACAAAAAAAAAAACCGTTTCGAAACTCCATTCATGAATTTAATTGTTTACATAGGTAGGTCTGTACGGAACCCTCAGGGCGCGAGTCCGACTCGCACTTGCCCTGTTTGTTTAAAACGGGTAGATTTGTAGTGTTATATCTTTGGATTGACTTGGAATTATAAGTTCTAATAAACTTTATAAGTATTAAAGGTACTTACGTTATTCTTTTTTCAAAATTAGGAATTTATTGGTTTCTTTGTGCTTTGTATTTTCTGTAATATCGCAGCACTTATAACCATTTTTGTATGAAGTCTAAGGAAACTCGCATTATTTTGTAATATGTGTTCTACCGTGGAAACAATGTGTCTTAAGCGGTATGCAATATTGATGATGTATATGGACTTAAAACAGTTAATGACCCATTCATTAACAGTTAGTAGCAAGTCCATGTCTATTTTTGTTTCAATCACTTTCACTTGGAAAATTTTATCTCACGAATAACTTTTCTTCTCAGGGCGGCTACAAAACTAATTTCCAAAACGAAAGCTATTAAACCAAGAACACAGTCTTTTGTTAGAAGAAAGTCGTAGGTAGGTATACGTCATTGAAATTGCTGTTCTTTGAAATGCATAGTATCTACGTGGGAACTCTTAATAATGAAAAACTTTTTTTTTTATTAGCTTTCATGGTTATAAGTATGTAAGTACACTGCGATATTACAGAAAAACTAAAACACAAAAAAAAACAATAAATACCTAATTGCGTAAAAAGAATGACGTACCTCTAATATAAAGTTTATTAGAACTAAATAACCTCCAAAAGAGTGGCAGTAGTGCCCTGGGAAAGCGCTACTGACTGTTCTCCCAACCATCGTAATGAAATGAGTACTAATAATGAGAATGTTTTGCCTTGCGAACCGGCTAGCACCCGGCGCTTGCAGGTACCCGGGCCTGCGAGTGAGAAATTGGTTACCGAAGACTGTAAGAGGGTGGGTACCCAGGCCCCCTTACCAGTGAATGCTACTGGTCTTAAAGAAAGTAATAAGAAGCTAGCACAGCAAGTTTTCCACCCTGGTCTATTCCTGGCCAGACCTAGAAGTGCATCTCTAAGCTATGCAACAGATGCTAACAATCAAAGCCAGACTACTCTCTCGAGCAATATGGATACCGAATCCGATAATCTCAATCCCCCCACGTGGCAGAGAGTACCATTGCTACGCAGTGCCAAAAGGAAAAAGGTTACCTCGCCATCTCCGGAGAGAATTGTGACCACAAAACAATTTAGCTCTCTTCCTATTGACCCGGAAGAAAATAACGAAAAGGAACCCCCTGTAAAGGTTTCTAAACCCCCTCCGATAATTCTTTACGGGATCGAAGAACTCACCAAGCTCACTGAACTCCTTGAAAGTGTAGCCAGCAAAACCGACTTCAAATACAAAATAATAAATAAAAACCAACTTCGCATTAATTGCACCAACGTAGAGGTCTACCAATCTATTATTAAAGTTATTCGAGAGAAAGGTCTTATTGGACACACATTCAACAGAAAGGACAATAAACCTCATAGAGTTGTAATTAAAAATCTCCATCACTCAACACCTATTAGTATTATAAAAGAAACCTTAGAAGAGACTGGAAACACAGTTATAGGAGAGATAATAAATGCGAAGTACGGACCAGAAAAGAAACCCACCTCAACATTCTTTGCAACCCTACAACAAAGCCCTAACAACGAAGCAGTAAAAACCATCAAATACATCCATCATCAACTAATCACCATAGAGGAACCACGAAAACGAAACTCAATCACCCAGTGCCAAAAATGTCAGCAATATGGTCACTCCAAAAACTATTGCATGCGACCTTACCGCTGCGTAAAATGTGCCCAAGGACACAGAACAGCAGATTGTCCAAAAACCGATCGGAATACTCCAGCCAAATGCGCTCTGTGCTTTGGTGCACATCCAGCAAATTACAGGGGTTGTGAAGTGTATAAAGAAATATTAGCGAGGAAATCGAACAAGCAGGCACACATAAGGAATAGAGCAATGACAACAAAAATTGATAACAGAGATAACCAACAGGTAGATCCGGTAGGCCTCATTCCCGCAGCCAACAATGGTAACCAGCCACCAAAAAAACCTCCACAACTAGCCAGTAACGAAGGAAAAACGAACCCTAACACCAAAAAGAGAGCAAGCTACGCCGACATATTGAGAACCAATCAAAACACCGTGTTTATGGAAACAACTACACCAAATAAAATAGAAGAAATGCTTTACAAACAAGCAGAAAAGTTTGATCTAATCCTACAACAAATGAGCACTTTAATCAACCTCATAACAACTCTGGTAGCTAAAATATCCTAATGGCGTCCCTAAAGATAGCAGCGTGGAACCTAGACGGGTTGTCTCCTAACGTGGAAGAAGTCGAACTCTTTTTACATTCACACAGCATAGATATCTTATTAGTGTCTGAATCTCACCTGACTGACAACAGTAATATTTATATACGTAATTATAATATTTACACCACAAACCATCCAGATGGCACAGCGCATGCGGGAGCAGCACTGATTATAAAGTCAAATATTAAACACCATGAGCAACCGCAGTTCAAAAGACCACATATACAAGCAGCAACTGTTGCAGTCTATGATCGAAATGGATCATTCAATGTGTCTGCTATATACTGCCCCCCTAAGCACAATATAAAAGAAGAGCAATATGATGAGCTATTCAATACCCTCGGACTACGTTTTATAGTAGGCGGAGATTGGAATGCTAAACATGTACACTGGGCTTCTAGACTTACCAGCACGAGGGGTAGAGAGCTCAAGAAAACTGTAGACAAGTACAATCTGACTACCATCTCAACTACTGAACCAACTAATTGGCCGTCTGATCCAAACCGCCTTCCCGATGTCATAGATTTCTTCATAGTAAAGGGTTTGTCGAGGTTTTCTCATGAAATAGAAACTAGCTTAGACTGTAACAGCAACCACGTTCCGGTAATTCTTACCATCGGCAGTACTGTTTTTAACATGGAACAGAAAACAAAACTCTACAACAAGCGCACCGACTGGAACTCTTTCCGGGAATTGGTTCATGAGAAATTGGAAATGAAAGTAAACCTTAAAACCGAGTCAGACATTGACAACGCCGTACGTATACTAACATCAGTCATCCAGGAAAGTTGTTGGATGTCCACGCCTGAAGCCTGCGATCGTCCCCCTCAGAGTAAAACATACTCGGAGTCCATACGACAAAAGATACTCGAAAAAAGGAGGCTACGTCGAGTATGGCACACCAGTAGACACCCAGATGACAAAAGGGAATTGAACAGAGCTATAAGGGAATTGAAAACTCTTATCAAGGACGCTAACGACACTGCCCTAGATGTCTACCTGGAAGGTTTGTCAGCCACAAAAGCAACCAACTACTCACTATGGAAAGCTTGTAAAAACTTTGACCGACCATTACATCAAAAACCACCTCTACGTACACATGATGGCCAGTGGATTAGAAGCACTCCTGACAAAGCTGAAGCTTTCGCAAAGCATCTCAGTCAAGTATTTACTCCGAACACAGCACTGAATGCGGACGAAACGGACATTGACCTGACTCTGAACCAAGATTTACAACTTGACGTACCCCTCAAATTAGTGACACCAAAAGAAATACACAGAAACCTTAGGTCCCTTAAAAACAATAAAGCTCCGGGGTATGACCTTATTGACAAAAAGGTTCTTGAAGAATCACCCCGAAAAGTGGCTGTATACCTAACAATGGTATTTAATGCAATAATGCGAGTTGGATACTTCCCAGACCTATGGAAAGTATCAAATATTATAATGATTCACAAACCTGGAAAACCGATTCACGAAATCACATCATACAGGCCAATCAGCCTCCTGCCCATAATGTCAAAGTTATGTGAAAGGTCACTGCTTCACAGAATGATGAAAGTCATCAAAGAAAAATCAGTCATCCCGGAACATCAATTTGGGTTCAGGGAAGAACACGCGACTGTTGAACAGGTGCATAGAGTGTGCAGAGTAATTAGAACGTCACTAGAAAAAAAAGAATACTGTTCATCAGTTTTTCTGGATGTCCAACAGGCCTTCGACAGAGTCTGGCACAAAGGTCTTCTGTTCAAAATAAAATCCATATTACCACACACATTCTATGGAATCCTGAAATCCTATTTGACTGGTAGGATTTTTCAGGTAACTGAGAACGATTGTACATCCAATTTTTATGAAATATCAGCAGGAGTACCACAGGGATCAGTGCTGGGACCTGTCCTATATACTTTGTACACACATGACTTACCGCTAAGTCCAGGAGTTACAGTTGCAACTTTCGCTGATGACACAGCCTTACTCACCTCGAACAAGTGTCCAAATAGAGCTTCTCGCGTCTTGCAAAACAGTCTGAATAAAATTGAAAAGTGGTTGACCAAATGGAGGATTGCAGTTAGTACATCCAAGTCAGTGCACATAACATTCACTCTCCGGAAAGAAGATTGCTCTCCAGTCTGTTTAAATGGCATTCAACTTCCACATCAACACACAGTCCGGTATTTGGGCATGCACCTGGACCGTCGACTTACATGGAGGAAACATGTCCAAACAAAACGAGATGAAATTAACCTAAAATACAAGGGTCTCTACTGGCTACTGGGACGTAACTCAAAACTATCACTGGACAACAAGTTGCTCATATATAAAACGATCCTGAAACCTATTTGGACATACGGTATCCAGTTGTGGGGCTCTGCCAGCGCCTCTAACATAATGGTTGTACAGAGAGTTCAAAACTACATATTGAAACACATATCGAATGCACCATGGTTTATAAAAACAACAGAGATCCATGAAATTCTAAACATGCCTATGGTTAAACAAGAAATAGACACTCATGGAGAGAACTATAAACTAAGACTGTCGAAGCACCCAAACCAGCTGGCAGGGCAACTCACTATCCCCGAAACCATACGTCGGCTCAAAAAGCGGCGTGATATTTTCGACGATTAGAGGGTCTGTGATCCTACTAATGAAAAGTAAAGGGCTGGCTCTAATGGGAGCAGCTCCCTAAACGTCAAAAAGCACCCAACACATCTGCTTATAGTCTGGAATGACTGATTGCAAGATCTGAAAACAAAAAAAAAAAAAAAAAAAGAACTTATAATTCCAAATCAATCCAAAGATATAACACATCAAAGCAACCCGTTTTAAAAAACGGCAATTTCATAGATAAACGGGGTTACCATGATGTTCAAGGTAAGATTGTTTCATTCTTTTTTTTTTTTTATGGCAATTGAGCCGGTTCGACTATTCTGCCACTGTCACGTTGGGACGGTGGCCTAGTGGGAGTAACCGTCGAACTGTACTTCGTGGTAGGTGTTAGTAAACAATTAAAATTTTAGATCATTTTCATTCAAGAATGTCGCCAAAATATTAATTAATTTAGGAGAGAAGGGAATGAAAATTGGTTGGGAGAGGAATATTGCATTTGGAAATTTTTTGGTATAGATCGAAAGATTTGTTGTTTAAGGAGCAGGAGAAGAAAATATGGTCTAAAGTACCCTCCGCAAGTCCACACTCGCAAAGAGAATTATCCCGAACATGGATCTTACTCAAGAACACTGGGCTGCAACAATGACCAAGTCTCAGTCTACAGAGTTGTTTCATTCTTATTTCAGTTTGGGTGAGAGACAGAGCTATACAGGTTGTCTAGCGCCATCTCTTACCCACACTGGAAATAAGAATGAAACAATCTTACTTGAAGCGTCATGGTACAGGTCAAAGATCAATTATTACGTAAAGTTGCGCGTGATCGCATGTGTGACGTCACGCGTACATTGTACAATACGATTCAACTATGAATAGGAACGTCAATGGCTTCCATCTGTCAAATGTTACGTATGTACGAATTGCAAAGAAAATTTAATAGCGTATCAATAACGGTTTTTTTAACCGAATCTTCCTTAAATCTAAGTGAAGAAAAAACCTTATTTTTTAATCTTAATTAGCTAAATATACTTCATAAGTAATACCTATTTGTTTTTTAAACAGTTTTCGTCCTTATTTTCACGAAGTGGCGTGACGTCGCAATAAGTCGATCCTATTTTTATTTGAAACGCATATTATGTATACGCTTAAGTGGTTTAGATTTATTTATGAATTAATATTTTATGAAACGTTATATCGTTTTAGTACGTTTACATTATAAGACGGTAATTATGTGCATACATAATAAATTATTGGAAATGATATTTGGGTGTCTTTACTTTTATAGTACTTACTTAATTATATTAGACTCTTAACGATTGAGGAGCCAGGCTGGCCGCTGCACACGTGATGGTCAACTCTTTCAAGTTTTAATCGAGGCCAATGACAGAGCTGTACAGTTTGCCGAGGACTGGTTGGACAAGATTTTATTGAGTTAGTAGACTGTTGTCACTCCACACGAAGAGAAGAAAAATGCACATTATATTTTACAAAAATATTTATTATAATATTCTTAGATAAACTTAATATGTATAACTTAACAACAATGTGTACAAGTCGGTGCGCTCGCGCCCGTAACATACATACATACATTTGTACAGTGTCGGCTCAGCGCCGTCGAGTGACGCGGCCGAGGGCGAGTAGTCCACGAGTCGAGACGTGTTGCTTTGTAAAAATATGTCAACTTGTCAAGCTCTCGTATTGCTATGAAATAGTTAACGTTCCGTGTCGACGGGAAGCGGCGCCACTTCAAGTTGTGAGATTTAGCGATATCACTTCAAGTTCGTTTTTAATTATAAAAGAGTGAAGCGAGCGAGGCCTGGTTCGAAGGCGCAAAGTAAGATAGAACCCAAGTAAGTGGTCGAGTAACGCAAGTGTCGGCACTTGGTGCGCTGCGCTACTCGCGCCGCAGGTTGTCGAGGCGCGCCTGCAGCTCGGCGTCGGCGTCGCTGAGGGGCGCGGCGCCGCCGCCCGAGCCGCCAGCCACGGCCACGGGCGCCGCCGCCGCCGGCAGCTTCGCTGTCAACATGAACACGACTCGTTAGCAGGCAGCCCCCAAACAACTAACAAACCTAGTCCTCATGACTAGGCCCACTTGTTACTTCTGTGTCTTGTACGACATTAGCATTGAAAGCAAACATTATCATCGTAACACGTCATAGAATACTATTTACTATTGTTAGTTTAAGATCTGGGGCATGGCGACAGTGCATACTGACCTCCGACGGAGAGCGAGCCGGTGGCCTGCGGCAAGCCCGACAGCGTGTCGTTGAGCTGCAGGCCCAGCTCGTCCAAGATCTGCGACACCACCTGGTCGCTGCACACACAACACACCTTCAATATAGTAATAATGATGCCACCTTATGTTTAATTTTCATAACTGATACTCGGAAAATAGGTCGCTAGTTGCCTGAGCAGCAGTTCAAAGTAGGTAATAGGGAGAATCGCTTTAAACTGTAAGCTATATTCATAATTAAACCATATCCCAATTTTCTATACAGCCATTCCATTAAATTATAAGAAGAGAAAGAACATCAGATTCTGATATGAATTTAATGCTTGATTTCATAGGAAAAGAGACTAAAGCAGTTGTGGAAAACCTTTTACGGCCAAAATCTAAAGAAATATACGTACTAAAATCGTACGGTGATTAATATTTTGACTTTTCTTGACTGATATTCGTAATGAAAAACAGCAGTGTTACCTCTAGTTAAAGACTTCTACAGTTCCTCGAACTAATGGCGCCCTTGCCTTCTTGAGACTAAATAAATTACTTTCAACCCCTAGGATAACCATGTAAGTACTATTAAAATGTGGCCAAATGCGATTCAATTTATTTTTTTAAATCATTGACTACTCGGTTTTCCTGTAATCTATCTAAAAAGAACTGTTTTCAGAACTTCATTTTCTAAATTTTTTTGACATGGTAAATAGTTTAAAAATTTATGGGGAATGATAAATTTTCAAAAATATTAACTTACATGACTTTAAAATTGAGACTTTTTAATAAACCCTATTTTCTTATTTGCAAAACCAAAAGTGACCCTCATATTCCTTAGTTACGTACATGTTCGTGTCACAGACATCCAAGCTGTCCAATACATTCAGAGGGAATTGTCTGTAACAGACGGACAGACAGACACAAAGGTTCTGTTTCCATTCGGTCGTTTTTTTTTTAAAATTATTATTGATAGGCTCTCGTTTTACTACTATCTCACCGATGGTAAGCGATGATGTGGCCGATGATGGAGCACACTTGCCTAGAAGTAACCTATTCACTCTTGACTTAAAGACCCCTAGGTTGTAGCTATCAGGGAACACAGACTCCGGCAGGGAATTCCACTCCTTAGCTGTACGCATTATGAATGTGTTCCCAAAACGCTTTGTACGTATGGGTGGGATGTCCACCATGTACCGATGGCGCAACGCCGTACGTCTAGTGGTCCGATGATGGAACGGACTAGGTGGAATTAAATTGTGCAATTCCAATGCACACTCCCCGAAGTGTAATCGATAGAAAACCGACAGGCTAGCAACTCGGCGTCGATGCTCAAGGCTTTGGAGTTTTGATTCGACAAGTGTATCATCACCGATGATCCTCTTGGCTCGCTTCTCGATCGACTCCAGAGCATCAAGCTGGTATTTGGCAGACCCATCCAAAAGATGAGAGCAGTATTCCATACACGATCGAACTTGCGTTTGATAAAGTTTGAGCAGCTGTTCCGGCGTGAAGTACTGTCTCACCTTGGCTAAGATCCCCAATTTTTTGGCAGCCGAAATTGAGGGTAGACGACAACGTTACCCCAAGAAGCTCAAGGCCGCCGGTTATCGGTACGGTCACACCCTGGAATGATGAAGCCGGGTGGAATTGGCTCCGTTTGGCGGAAAAAAGACACGCCTGGGTTTTTGTAGCATTGAACTTGACCAGCTTGGCATCGAGCCAATCGGATACTGCCTTCAAGGAGAAGTTCAAGCGTTCAACCATAGCCTCTCGGAAATACTGGACCTGTAACCCACTAGCACGTGCATCGGACACGTATCTCTCAGCAACAGTACCGGGTTTAAGAAGGTCGGTTATGTGTAGCAAGAACAGTGTTGCCGAGAGTACCGACCCCTGAGGGATCCCGGCATTAATTTCCATTTGACCTGACGAGCAGCCATCAATAACCACTCGGATGGATCGCCCCCCCAAGAAGTCTGCGATCCAGTCACACAGACCAGTGGGCAGACCGGGTCCGGAGACAGGTCGTTCGGAAGTCTAACAATAAGTTTCTGTGTGTGTACTGTATTTAGGTAATTGTAGGTTCATGCTCTGTCAGCTGAGCTTTCAAACATGTAAAGGAGAATGCTGAAAAAACCTAAATATTAAACTTTAGTCGAACGATCTGCAACTAGCGCCAATAAACGAGTAATAATATTATTTTAAATAACAATATAATTATGTATAATTATGTGTCTGCTAATGCTTTTTGCTTAGTTTATGTATCGTGTCTATTTATGTGTTTTCTAAACTGTTATTTACACATAATTATGTATTATATGATTTAATTTAGATTATATAGTATATTTCTAATTTATTTGTTTAAACTGTGTCTACATCTCTCATCCAACTCTCCTGTCGCAGGTCTGCTGGAAGAAATTTTATTTGAAATAAGCAGTACCTTTGTGCTCTTCTATCTTAAGTGTTTGTGTGTACTTAAATAAATTGCTCAGTGTGCCAAGTAACTGCGTGATTCCTTTTCTAACGCGAATGCACACCGGCGCGGCGCCATGCTTGTTTCCTACAGTTGGCTCAAATACTTATAATTAATTCTTCTTTATTGAACACAATTTTTACAATCAATAAAAATGATCTCTGATGTACACAGGCGAACTTAACCCACAATTGGGTTTTCTAAAAGAAAATATTACTTAGTTGAAGAAAAAACATTTTCATGTTGTTATTGGTTGTAATAACGACCATCATGTAAGTATTAACTATGTATGAATTGACTCTGGTTCTTGAGACAACACAAACGCGATAATTTGTAAAACCTTTCTTTCTAAGTTGTACTAATTTAGGCATAACCAACCAAATTACGTTTTCTATTCACGTAGATAGTTCTAATATAGTTTCAGTTAAATGAGACATTAGACCCGTTAGGTTATCAGTTCGTGCCCTATTTTAGTACTTTGCAATTGTTCTCTTAAAAAATACGACGGCGGTCCGACAGTACTTAGCCTTATCACCCGATGGCGCTACTATCGCAAGAAAAAATAACTATCGAGTAGTATATTTTTTCTTGAGAGCTCAAAATTTCAGCCCAATCGGACTTGTAGTGTTTTTTTTGGGGGTTGAAAAAAAGGAAAAAGAGTAGTATTGGTCGGTGATTCGAATCTTGTTTTCGGAAGGGAAATAGCGTAGCGAAATCAAAGAGCGCTTGGATGCTGTGTACGGTGACTCTTCTCCTTCGATGAAAAATTGTTTTAATGACTTTCAACATGTTCGCACGCCGGTTTTTAAGGAGTCACGCCCAGATGCCCCAAGACAGTAGCCGTTTCGCGCCGTTGTCCGTTATTTTTAACGTGACAAATCGGCCACAACGGTCTTCTGTGGTAGCCAGTTCGCGCGATTGTACATTATGTGACAAACATCCACGATCTCGTAGACCGCCGATTGAAGGTCCTGCATGAATCATTGGGTATGAGAAAGCTGTCTGCGTGATAGGTGCCGCGTTTGTTCATTTCAGACAATAACCGCAACCGTGTGACCTCTTTAGAGCAATGTTTGACGCTGTTTAAGCGCAATACAAAGGAGTTTCTGCGTCGTTTTGTGTCCGTCGCGGTATCTTGGATCCTCTGGCACACACCAGAGATCAAAAAACTGTCGAAACAGTAGATTTCACCCGGCGAAATTGCTCCCAAGAAGACGAAGACTGCCCTATCGGCCGGAAAGGTGATGGACACCGTTTTCTGGGATTCACAAGGTGTGATCTACATCGACTTCCTGGAGAAGGGCAAAACAATCACAGAGCTATGCTGAATTGTTAGGCCCATTTGGCGAAGAAAAAAGTGCTCTTCCCCAATGACAACGCACCGCTCACACCTCCGCCGTTGCCACGGTCAAATTGGTCGAATTAGGCTACGAACTGTTGCCCCACCCTCCGTATTCTCCAGATTTGGCCCCGTGCGACTTCTTCCTGCTTCCAAACTTAGAAAAGTCACTCGCCGGGCAGAAATTTGATTCAATGTGGATGTTATCGCCGCAAAAGAGGCCTACTTTGCAGACCTCTAGAAATCGTATTTTTCAGACTGGTTAAAGAAGTTGGGAGTATCACTGGCACCTCTTAGGGCCCACTGTATCGCAAACGGTACGGTATACTGTAAACTAACTTAAACCTTATTTTTACGTAATAAGGTTTAAGTTAGCTGGTACGAGCCTACGAGGTGTACTTGCCGTTTTTCGGTACAATGGGGCCAGAGAAGTGCATCGATCTAAAAGAGATGTTGAGAAATAAATCGCCACTTTTCAAAAAAAAAAATTTTCTTATGTAGACTAAATTCTTATCGGACCGTCCTCGTACAAGTTCGTTTTAAAAATCTTCTGTTAACGATCCCAACAGCTTTTGTTTTACATACAAATTTTGTGAGCAAAAACTAAGAAAAAATATCACTACTCAATAAAATCCAGCAAAATCGAAAGCAGCATATTTGACGCGTTCAAGTCGCGAGAATTACTTTGATTATAGTAGTCCTTACGTGGCGGTACACGTGTCGTACAGTACGAGCAGTACTCAGTACTAACCTCTCCTCCTCGTCGTCGTCGGCGGCCATGGCCTCGTCGATGGAGTCGCTCATCATCTCCTCCTTCATGTCCATGATCTCCGACTGTTTCTCGAACTCCTGCGACAACATCGCGTGACGTTGATAGTCATCAACTAGGCTAGACACACATCTGTCTGACAGTATAAACTGAAATGGTTCCATGGTTCTCTCTGACTTGAGAACGTACCTGTAGGATCTTCTGTATCTGCGGCATGTTGAGCTGGCGATTCATAGTGGCCATGGCGCGCGTGACGCCGCGCATGGCCTGCGCCATGGTGTTCTGCGACTTCAGGGTCTGGATCTTCAGCGACACGGCCTGAATGTTGGCCTTCATCAGCATGAACTTGCGCACGTAGCGCCGAGTGCGCACCAAATCTTTTGCCATTATTTTCACAGCATCCTAGGCATTGACACAACATTAAATAATAATATATATGTACAGTTACAGTAACCGCTGACAACTTGTCACACGCTCTAGCGATGTAGGTACTAGTCTACGTGTAACTTTATAATGTCAGCGACTAAAGTTAAATTTTAACCACGCTTTTGTATGCATCTTATTTGGCGCAAATATACTCTTACAGTAACCGACCGAAAGTTAGGTTTCGGCCAAAACAATGTGCCGAACATTCGGCCGAGCCGAAACTCTGCATTCATGAATTATCGCACCTGGTAGCTGACTTTGGATGAGTGTGTGGCTCGTGTGTCTCCCGTCAATAAGAGCCCAGCGAATGACGCTTGCAACTGCAAGTTGACGCGTATCGCGCAGGTGTGTGTGAATGTGAGCGTATTGCAATATTGTTAGTAAAATTAGGCATGTTCATTATTTGCTTTATATTGCCGAATACTTTGGGGAATCGTTAAGAATGTCCAAAAAACGCGTTACTAGTGCGAAATTCAGTACCGTGCTGATATCTGAACATATTAGGATAACTAGCACACACTAAGAAATCAGAAAATGTTATGGAGCCGAGTGCTTTTTTTTTTAATGTAAATTTTCGGTTTATGTGAAAAAAATTGTTATTTTAATTTCCTAATGTTTCTATAAAAAAAAAAATTGTTACTTCTTTATTATCTTTTCATTATATTTTTAAAAGTATGGAGAAAGTATTAAATAATTAAAATGTTTATGTAGTATTAAAAGGTTATGTAGTTTATTATAAAATGTGTAGCATTTTAAAAAGATGTCAAAAACAGTTTTCATATCTTCGAGTGAAGTTACGAAACTTCACTCGGAGGCTGTTTTAATTGTTCAAAAATTGATTCCTCAGAATGTTTACATCCATATTCAAATATTCATACGAAGATATGGCTTAAAAGACTCTGAAGATACAAGCCTAAAATATTACATAAAAAAATAAACAATCTTGTTTGTCTAAAATAGGGTGGCTCCATATTCGATCGATTTACGGCATTTTCAATTTTTAAATGCTAAATATTTTTTTAATTCATGACTTCATTCAATTAAATAATAAAAAACTAAAAAATTCTGTTAATGGTAAGCCACTAACAGAATTTAGATTAAGTTAATAACAAAATTATAATCAGTTGACATTACAGACTTTCGATTTAGAAATTAAATCGATATCGACTTTAGAAAAAGTTTGGACTTCTCTATGAATGTTAACATTACGGATGCGTTCTTAAATAATATATTATCAAGCGTTCTAATATTTTTTTTTTTTTTAAATATACATCTATCTTCCTCCTGCTTTTAAAAATAAACTGATGCCATCCGATAATTACATCAATAATATATTATGTTATGATGACAGTCTCATTTCGGTAACAACACTGTTTTTTCTGGTCCAAATTAATCATCCTTCTTTGGGATAAATTTGGATGTGTTCCGTAATACCAAAAATGATGAATGAAAACTTAATGTTTTTCCAATTCTTTTTCTATAATTTGTAACTTGATAATATAAGCTATGTTCCTACAGAAACAATATTAGAAGTATTGTTGTTTATAATACAGAAAAAACAAAATGAAAACATGCCATTTAGGCTATAAAAATATGCGAAATTAAATTCGCTTAAATTTCCTAAAACCTAAATAAATCCATACTTACTTTACTTTTACTATATAAAAAATGTGTCTGTTTGTTTGTCCGTCTTTCACGGCAAAACGGAGCGACGAATTGACGTGATTTTTTAAGTGGAGATAGTTGAAGGGATGGAGAGTGGCATAGGCTACTTTTTGTCTCTTTCTAACCCCCCACTCCCCTAAAATGGGGAATGGAAGTTTGTATGGAGCATTCCCTAATTTTCAAGGTAGAAAGCTAAAACTTGGTATACGGACTATTTGTAACTAACAAAAAAATCGTGCATCATATTTTTTTTGGTTATCTGCACTCAACCCCTTAAAAGAGGGGGTGAAGCTTTATCTGGGACTTTTCCCAATTTTCAAGGTAGGAAGCTAGGATTTTTTTTTTTTGGAAATCTTCCCCCTGCCCTAAAATAGGGGATGGAAAGTGTGAGACTCCGCAAAATTAGTACAGGTTCTATGATACAAACGAATAATAAAATAATTTAATTAAAACTAAAAGCACTAGGCAATCGTGTTACGGGAAATTGATAAGTTTATATAGATAACTAAGTAATTACTATGAAAATTTTAAGTTTATATAGATAACTAAGTAATTAGTACAAAAACAACATCTGGTTAGCTCAAGAGTTTCACCAGTCAATATAATCACTGAATAGTCGGATTGGGGATAAACCTTGTAAGTAAATAATTATTTAAAAAATATTGAATATCACTAAAAACGTACAAAAAGCACTGTCTTATGACAGTTTACCGCGTAAATGAAAAGTGACCTAATTAATTTTATACAGAAAATAGAGAATCTAATGCATATTTAAGTTTTTCATTTTCATTACGCTATTTCTCTTTTGAGTAAGTAAAAAATTCGGAAACTTTCTTAATTTTAACGCCCGAATTTGCCATACAAATTACTATGGCCGCGAGCCGCACGGCCGTGTTCGAATCGTCAGGCTAACCCAGGCTCAATCGACAACCAGTCTCCAAAGAGAGAGCACGTCGCTCTTCAGTAAAAAATGCATTTGTGTGTGTGTGCATGTGAGTACACAAATCCCTTGCACCACCTCTTTTTTGAAGTCGGTTAATTATAACGTTGGGTTACATCTGTCTCATAAGCGTAGTCTCATGTATCAAACAAAAGCCCGTGCACTCTGATAAAAGCCTTGATATAGACTATTGTAGAACTACCTATCATTGATTTTGTTTTTTGAAAATCATAATAAAAGCAGATTGATACCTACATAGAAAACCAACCCCCTTCCATCCTTCTTTACTAAGCATAAATGCAATAAATAGAACCCACTTCTGTTTTAAATATTTTGTCTTTACGTTTCGTCGTCGTCAAGCGGTACATTGCATCTCGACGCTCGACCACTAAGCAAACCTGTGCGTGTGTGCGTAAACGGGCCGCGCGCGTCTGTCGCTGTGTAAGTAGCGCTTCAATGCCTAATTTTCTCTAGCACTCGCGGCGTTTAACACCCTTAAATCTAACCATAAATCAATCAGCTAAAAATCATCTTTCGAAACATAAATAAGTGTTACTCATGGATTCCGATAGATGGCGCTGCTACGTTTCTAAATCTCGCTAACGTTGTGTGTTTTCTGGCATCGGCCCGCGCTTCACAATATAGAGCATACGGTACGTATAATACTCTTGTAGCGACATCTATGGCGTCACATAAGAACTAATCCTGCATCATGCAATCAAAGTACTTCGCGCGAAAGAACATATAGAACTTTCGAAATCATTTATCGGGTAGTTGCCCCCAGACATAACACCCGCCTGGTTTGAGGATCCTCCCTTTTCAACAGAGGTTTGCGGGACTTTACACTCTGTTCCGCATACCTCCAAACTCTGTTATTTGAATATTGATTTGCTTTTGATTTTTGGCTATTTGTGTTTACCTTTGCGGTTTGGTATTTTTGTCTTGGTTTAGTTATCCGATTTCCGAAAACTTTCAGATTCGGATTTACCGTTGTTGTTTTTCGGATTGGATTAATTTGTTTAGTTTAGATTTATAATATTCCTGGAATTTTGAGGAATAAGACAATCGCTTGGGTTTTGGATTTAGTTTTGCTTCGTAAATTGTTTTTTTATTTTTTATTTTTGGTTTAAAGTAAGTAGAAACTAGGCATTAAACTAGGTATTCAAAAACTAGGCATCCCATTCATGCTTGTGCAAAATTTGGATGCTCCGAGATTATGTAATGGGACGAGACTTCGTGTCACACAACTTGGCCGCAATATGCCAACCACCACCACCCCACCCACCACCACACCACCACTACCAACCACCACCAACCACTATCTTAACCGGCGTAGGAATGGGTGAAAATGTAATGATCCCATGAATCCCAATAATTCCCACAGATCTCCCGTTCTGGTTTAAAAGGCTACGATTTCCTCTTAAACTTAGTTTTGCTATGACCATTAACAACGCACAAGGACAAATGTTAAAGGTGGCTGGGGTGAGCTTAGAAAAGCTGTGCTTTTCCCATGGACAATATGTAGCATGTACGCGTATGTCCAATGGCCAGAATCTTTACATTCTATCCCCAAAGGGAAAGACATATAATATTGTTTACAGCAGGGTATTAAAATAATATTCTGTTTCAAATTCTCTTCTGTGTTCTAAATCAGGAAAGGGGAACTGTGTTACCCCGAATTTAACGCGAGTGAAGCCACGGGCAAAAGCTAGTATATAAATAAGTAAAAGTAGAGCAATATCTTGTACTGACCATCTGTCCTTCCTTGGCTAGCTTTTTAATATCATTGATGACCTTCTTCTCCTGCTGCTCCATCTTCATACGCTCGCGATCCAAGTCACGCATGGCCTTGTTGAGGGCGCGCTGGTTTTTGCGCAGCATCTCCTCCGGCGTCATCCGGTGCCCAAACAGCCACTCCATTGTCACAAACTAAGCTTACAGCTGTAAGAACAATGTATATATGCACATTGCTGAAAATTGTATTGGTCTAATGATTAATTAACTGTCCAAAACAAAATAATGGCTTAACACATAATTCGATATTGATTTTAGTACAGTTGAAGTTACTTTTAGGTTGATATAGATTACTAAGAAATTGTCGTATCTTGTAGATGCTTTTGTTACCCCAATGGTTGGATGGGACCTTCTTGTACCTACTTAAAATTCTAGGACTGAGTGTTATAAGTACACAAAGAGGCTTAATTACCTGATGAAACAGATCTCTCAATCTAAATAACAATAATGTCCAGATATTTGGAGTGATGATTCACCATCCCCAGGTTGAGGTCACCGACTAACAGTTATAAAAGCACTTTTCATAAATCAATCGAACTTTGACTAGCATAGGTTTTAAAATGTAAGTAACATAATTGAAATGAATTATCTATGTGAGAATTAATTTAATCTAATGTTTACACAAACGCAAAAAGTTTATTGAAAAATGTCAATGTCACACAAAGAAAGATTGAACCCTGCGTTCCGAATTACGACAAAAGTGATGATATCGTGAATCCGACTAACGCGCAAATATACAATTATTAGTCGATAGCTTTTATTTTGTCACTATTAGATTTGGTCGGATTCACGAAATAATTACTTTTATCGCAATTCGGAACACTGGGGAAGATTCTAGTATTATTTATGTATGTTACGGGATACCTAAATATACCCTGCGTTCCGAATTGCGTCAAAAGCGATAATATCGTGAATCCGACCAACGCGCAACGTCACAATTAATAGGTACTCAATAGCTCTGGCCCGTATTAAAGAACCTTACTCAAGTACTACTTAAACTGCGTTCAACCGATTACTGCTTGAGCGAAGAATCTCGACTTAAACGTTCAGTTTACTTTAGAACTATCCTCAAACTCAAATCAAACGAAACTACGCTTGAATAGAGATTTAGATCTCTGATTACGTGAGTAAGCAATCATTATGGTAACCCTGAACAATAGTTTGTTTTCTATTGCAATTCTTTTTTTTTTCGCACGATTATCTGTATCAAAACCGGATGACGAGGCGGACGACACGACGTTATTGACACTGACAGCCACCCCTAACCCTTAACCCTTCAGAGTCAATGTTCAGAGTATTAGGTACATAATATTTATTCTGTGGACAGCAAAACTGTGAAACTGAGTGTTTTTGGCGGGATTATTTCGAGTGAAGTTCAGTGGCTGTTTTAATTATTCGCAAATTGATTCCTAGTGGATATTGTGAAGTATACTTGGTCTAGTTTTGTATCGTAAGTGTCTGCACAACTGGAAAACGTGCTTCATCGTCGAACAAATCACCGCTTACCATCGCATCAGTGCTGTAACAAGGGCGGTTTTCGGATTTTGTTTCTCATGACATGGCTCTCGCTTCGTGCCATGGCACCGCCAGGGCCGGACGATAAGATCGCCACCGTCGATCGGCTCTACGAGGATACAGCAGGTCTCAGTACATGCTGGGTAAACTCCCACCTTAGGCTTCCCCGAGACCGCTGGGCGATCCGCACAATGGTGGGCGCAACACCGAGCGTTTCTTTCCGCCAGAACCGAAACAGGTAGATACACACGACAGCAACATTGCCTGGATACCTTTAACGCCTATTTTCCTTTGCACGTTAAAGTTCAAGTTTTCGAAAATTAAACTAGATGGCTTTGTTTCTTCACAACTAAGTGGCGACCGAAGGCAATCCCACAAAGCATAAACTTGACTTTTAGTTTGACAGAAAACAGGTCCATGCGTCATGCATGTGCAGATTTTTTAAAATTTTTTTTTTAGTTGGGTACATCATCTAATGACAAATCTCGCTCTTGGGTGGAGCGAGAGATAGTGTCAGACTTTTACTGACTAAAAACCCACTCCTATTCCTTCTTTGCCTTCATACCGGGGCCCCGGGCTTCGCTTTCACACTACCCGTGGCTCCAGTAGGCTTCGACCCTACTGGGCCGCTACGATTTGCGCCGTCGACGACTTGGGCTCGGTCCGGACGGTTACTGGATCCTTTCGGCCCTAACGGCCATCTGTTCTGCGAGCAATGTGCCCTGCCCATTGCCACTTAAATTTGGTGATTCTTCGCGCTATGTCGGCAATCTTGGTTCTCCTGCGGATATGTTCATTTCTGATTCGATCACGCAAGGAAATTCCGAACATAGCCCTTTTCATTGCCCTATGGGTGACTTTCGAGCCTTCTGATGTGGCTCATTGTGAGCGACCACGTTTCGGAACCATATATGTCATCACTGGCAACACGCACTGGTACGCAGTGTCTCAAGACGACGGTCATAGCGTGTGGGGGTGTGGTATATTGGATTAGAAGATTCCGCGCAGCTTCCCGAACGCTGCCCAGCCGAGTCTGATTCGACGGTTGACCTCTTTCTCGAAATTAGATCTACCCAACTGGACTGTTTGTCCAAGGTAGACGTAACCGTCCACAACTTCGAGTATAGAATCTCCAATCTTGATAGGAGTGGGTGCTACATGGTTGTTTATTATAACTTTAGTTTTGCCCATGTTCATTTTTAAGACCCACTCTTTCGGAAGCTCTACTGAGGTCATTGAGCATTGTGCTGAGCTCTCTCGTAGTCTCAGCCATGACTACTATGTCGTTGGCAAACCGAAGATGAGTGATGTACTCGCCATTGACATTAATGCCCAATCCACCTCCAGTCCAGAAATTGAAGACATCCTCCATTGCGGCCGTGAACTGTTTCGGAGAAATGACGTCTCCCTGCCTGCCACACCCCGCTGCAGGAGGATAGGTTTCGAGGTCTGTTCCTGCAGTCTGACTGACATAGTGGCGTTTCCGTACAAACACTTCAACAACTCTATGTACCGATAGTCAATCTGGCACCGGTGAAGAGACTGCAGTACAGCCCAAGTCTCGATCGAATCAAAGGCTTTCTCGTAGTCCACAAACGCTAAGCAGAGAGGCAGATTATTAATATTCCACAAATATCACACAACGCCGCATAGTCCCAAGCTAAGCAGAGCTTTTGTTATGAGTACTAGACAACTTATAAACATATATTTAATTTTTTTTTCTTTTCTTTTTTTTTGATTATACTCCTCAGTCTTCTGTATAACCCGGCGTAGCGTATGTATGTGGTCTATGGTGCTGAAGCCTTTTCGGAATCCGGCTGGTTTGGGAGGCTGGAAGTCGTCGAACCTGCGCGGGAGACGGTTCGTGATGACTCTGGAAAACAGCTTGTAGACATGGCTCAGAAGTGAGATGGGCCTATAATTCTTGAGCAGGGCCTTGTCGCCCTTCTTAAAGAAGACTACCACTACACCTCTGCTCTATGCCTGTGGCATTTTTCCCTCGAATATGACGGAATCAAACAGCTTCTGAAGGGCCTTAAGGATCGGTTTCCCACCCGCCTTCAGGAGTTCGGCTGTAATTCCGTCATCACCCGGTGACTTGTTGTTATTAAGCTGCTTCAGAGCCATCCTAATCTCGTACAGGCTGACGTCCGGGATACCTTCGGTTTAGTGTCGGGTCAACCTAGCTCTTGGGTCGATTACTAGATTCGTAGTGGGTTTTGTGATTGACGTGTACAACTGTCCATAAAAAGCCTCGATCTCCCCCAGAAGCTCCGATTTGGCGGATACGACTCTGCCATCTTCGGTCTTCAGTTTCGTGAGCTGGCTCTGGCCAATAGACAGATCTCTTGCAAACACCTTAGAGCCCTTATTTCGCTCAATCGCGTCCTTAATTTTTCCAGTATTAAAGTGACAGAGATCGCGTTTCAAGGACTTAGAGATCCGTTTATTGAGCTGCCGATTTGTGCACGCATCGTTTGAAAACTGCAGAATCATCTCACGCCTTTCCTTCATAAGCCGGAGAGTTCGATCTGTGAGCCTCTTGCTCTTATTTGTACGAGTCTTATAGAATTTAGATCCGACAGTATGGACGGTTTTCACGAACCCATCGTTGTATTCGTCCACAGAGCTTCCTAGGCATTGGAAAGGATTTTGAAGTATGAGCTGAAAGCTCTCGTAGTTTTGGATCTAGATCTGTGCAGGACGGAGCGTAGACTTCATCAGTCGAGATCTTTCAAGCTTGACATTGATATTCAATGTGCCTTTTACCATTCCGGTTTTCACCGCATTGATCACAGAGACATCATTGAATATTTGCTTCTTCGTCGACATGATGGAGTTAATCTCATTTTTTGTTACTCCATCAGGTCCACTTACTATGCTCACGCTTTATGAAGAAGGAGTTCATCATGTAGAGGTTCTCTTTCTCCATAAAGCTGGCCAGTAGGTTTCCCCGGTGGTTCCTACGTCCAAATCCAAATTGTACCCCTCCCGGCTCGTCACCGCCTCGTTTGCCCAGTTTCGCATTAAAGTCCCACATGACCATGGTGAAGTGAGTTAACCAAGTGAAGTGTGTGAACCATGTATGGCTCTGGATATATCCTCATACATGGTCTCTATTTCGTCATCGGGGTGTATCGAGCTCGGACCGTAAACCTGTATGATCTTCAGCGAATATCTTGATGATAATCTGAGTATAAGGTACGCCACCCTGGTCGACACGCTATCGATCCTCACCTACGATCGTCGTCCTCCTCATACTACTCCGTACTCCTCCTCAAGCTCGGTAATCTTCTCATCGGACCGGAGTGTACACGTGTTGTACGTCGCCACGTCCAGTCGTCGACGGTTGATCGATCCCGCCCGGAGATTCTTAGCACCCCAGACCCAGGGCTGCGCCCAAGCCCGTCCACGCCAGCACAACCGCTGGAGTCGCCGGGCAATTGGGGCCTGTTTTTTGTTGCATTATGCATTTGGGGGGTTTGGATCATAACCCGCCACGCTGGTCCAGTGCGTGTTGGCGGGTCGCCATAGCCTCCTTCGTTTGTGAGCAGGGTGCACCACGTGCAGGTGAGGTTGGCTTGGGTCCCGATAGATCTTGATTGGGACCCCGTATACACCCCCCATATGAATAACAAACAAAAGAAATCGGTAGGAATATTATATCAAAGCAAAGTAAAGTAGATATTTATTTGTATTATAATATTCAAGTGAGTAGTTACTCAGCAAAAGGAAAAAAGAATAGGTAAACAGGCTCACCAAACAAAAAGGCACTCTGACCGGTGAGCAAGAGTCTCCACAAAGTGGGTACTTACTTGAAGATGGACGACGCCGCCGAGGTCGACCTGGGAAGAGGTGACGAGACGACCTAGATGTCTACCGCAAAGACTGGTTCGAGGTGGCCCAAGAAAAGAATACCTGGAAGAAGTTGCCCAGCAGTGGGACAGTATATGCTATAAAAAAAAAATTATAGCTTATAATTTCTTATTCAAAGGATCATGGGCACGAAACCTGGGCGTAAGACCAACAGAACTGCAACTAATGCCAGTTCTTGGGACTCAGTGCCAGAATCAAATTTATATAAATAACACTAGCCATATCCACCGGGTTTACTTGAAAAAATGTTACAACAAAATGAAATAAAATAAAAAATCATTTAATAATTCCACCATGAGATCCCGCCGGAACGCGGTCCGCCAGCGAAGTCTCGCTCCGGCGTTAAATCTCCACGCGCAAATCGTGCTGCATGCGTGCAAGGACTGTGACCTCCAGATCCCATGGTGGCAGATTATAATTAATTTATAATACCCGCCGAAAAAACATAACGCAGGCAAATAACAAGTAAGCAACGACTGAACCGCGACACCGGCGCGCGGCGAGGTGGCGACACCATGAGAGGTGGCTTGCGCGCGGAATATTGAGGGTGAATTTGAGCAAACGAACTTTTTTTTTTAAACGTGACAGATGCAGTCAAATCTTCCGTATTTAGACATAAAAAATATATTTTTTCAATCGGCCCTATCTCTGTTCTCCGGCGACTTTGCTACTTGCTGCCATAGTATGAAATAGAGTAGTAGTATAAGTATAAGCTTTAATTTGAGATATATTTCAATTCTGTTGGACTTACGCCCATTTTGACCATCATTCTTTCTAACTCACTGTGGTTTTTGAGGATCTCTGAAATCCACGAACATTTAGAGATAAAGACAGTCAAGGAAGAGATCAGATCATCCTGCTCCAAATACAAAGCTCGTCTTACAAATCATCCAAACCAACTAGCAGTGCAGTTAACCATTCCAGAATCATTGCGAAGACTGAAAAGAAGGCATATTTTGGAAACAGCTCCACATAATTGAATATAGAGATTGTCTGCTCTGCAAGCCATATTTCTATTTCATAACATCTACTCATAGCTAGACGACTGATGACTGATTGCAAGATAATGACCAAAAAAAAACCTTTATGGTTAAATACAAGGGGAAAACAATTGTTGCTGTGTTCGTAAATTAAATTACAGTTTGATATTGTCACAAAATAAGTAAAATTACAAGTAATCCCTGCGTTCCGAGTTGCGACAAAAGCGATAATATAGCGAACCCGACCAACTCGCAACGTCGCAATTATTACTCAATAGCCCATTTATTAGCTTTGATTAAATGTTGAATGTGTAAATGTAGTCGAATCGCTATCTTTACCATAGGACCCAACATCTATGTAAACGAACTTATAGTCAGCGTCACAAATGGCAAACAAAATTATAAAAAAAGTGTTTATAATTATAACCTATTGGTCCACTGTTGTATGGTTTTATAGTTCTTGTATGTTTACCATCTATGGCACCGATGCAATTTGGAAAATTGGCTCGTGAATTAAAATCTCTAGCGATTTTTAACCATTTTTCTCTTGTTGGTTGCGGTAAATACATATCTTTCAGTAAAACCCATATAAAATGACAAACTTCTCTTATTGTCTCGGCAATAGTTGAAATGCTAAGTTTGACTGTAGATCTACAAATTTGCAGCCACTTCCAAGATATCTAAAATACAAAATACATGTTATATACAATTTATTTACAGGTCAAAAAAACTATCTTCAAAAAAATGGAAAAATATTTAAATAAGTTGCTTTGCTCGAGAAATACGAAGACTAAAAAATACCAAAAGTGGGTCTGCTGCTTCTCATAAAACTCCCTGTATTTATTACAAACTGCTTTTGTTTTTGAAGAATACTGTTGGTAATTTGAACACAGAGAGTAGTATTGCGGAAGAAGACTCGACAAATGATCAAGAACCTTTAGGACCTTATTCGAGAGAAAATATAATCGGAAGAAAAAAGAAAAAACAAATGTATTGATACTCGTAAAAATAACGCGAATGTCATGGAACGCGATGAGGACAGGATGTTTTTACTGTCCCTTTTATCTTCGTTCAAGAAAATTCTGGAGCACAAAAAATCAGCTGCGAAAATTCAATTAATTTCTATAATTGATTCATTCGGAACTTCCAATAATATATATCCAAATACAATGTGGAGAAATTATAATGAGCACGAGTATGAACGTGGTTACTTCACACCGGAGGCTGGATCTTCTACAGCACTAAGCCGACAATCACGGTTATGCCCTGAAGCACAAAATTATTATACGCTACCAAATTCAGTTCCTACACCACATGAACGCTCAGAGTCTCGAATTTCTTTGGCCACTTCAAGTACCTCGCAAGATTTTGAAATTTAGGCATTATTCTGAATCCATATTTTGTCTTTGTGGTTTCATATATTTTTTTAAAATAGTATTTGTTGGATGCGGGATAAGTAAAACGACAGCTAGCGGGAAACGCACTGACTCTTTATTATTAAAAAGATACACTTGCACTCGATCGCGCGGGTGCGGGGTGCGGGGCGCTGCGCGGTGTCGTCTGCGCAGGCAGTCCGTCAAGCCGCGCATCGCTAGTCTATGCATTATAGGTACCCAACAGTATTGTTACATTAATTAAACGGATTTGGATTAAATTTGTCATGAATAAAAAACGAGTGTGCTGACACTGACACGACTGAAGTGAAACTTCTTTCGCCTATAAGAGAAAGAGAGAAAGAAAATGTGCGCGCGCACTGCTCTCTCTTGCTCCTACACTGTGATACAGACAATAACCCTGCAGTGTGCTTAGATATACGGAACGTATTTGGCTATGAGAGGAAGAGAGAAAGAAAATGTGCGCGCGCACTGCTGTCTCTTGCTTATATCCCCCACTTAACTTCCGTTCGCCTTGCCCGATCACACTTTTCGTAACGCTTACGTCACGCGTTCGCCAGCTTACTCCCCAAGTCAAGCGTGCGTAAAGAAGTTTCACTTCAAAAAATAGAAAGATTTTAAACAATAAAGTTTTCACTTACCTTAGCGTTATAAATAGTTTTTCTTCCGGAGAAATACATGGTCGCATATTTATATCTGTTCCAGTTATATGTGGTTTCAGAAGACACAATAGCTCATCAAACGAACGCACAGACATTCTTACGTAATTAAAAAAAATACGAGCTTGTTTTCTAACATCTTCATAAAATAGTTTAAACATTTCTTTTAATCTCCGTTCTTGTAACAAAGGACGTATTCAATACTCTTTTGATTTACTTTTATTTTTCTTTCTCTTTATAATTAGTAACGCTACTATTGCAACTTCCTCGACGTCCAATAAGCACGAATGTACTTGGAATAATGTTGCCCAGCTTGGTCTTCTGGCCCTAGTTGCATATGTCTCGGTCGTTGAGGGACTGAGTCGCTGGCGACCAGTCGACACTGCGTGGCTCATAATCACTTTTATCGCATTCGGAACGCTGGGCATGTTGTTATGATTCGGTCATAAGGCTAACGTCATCAGGCTAGATACTCTACGCTCGCATTTTTGAACGCGAACTTACAGTTCAACTGTCAATACCAAGCAAGTATAATTTATGGCCGCTTAGACCAACCCCTGCTCGGAGTTAGAATTATTTGGATTAACAAAAGAGAAGCGTTTGGAGAGGAGTGTTTGAGTTTTAGAAGAACGACCCTGGGTTGCATTTCGAAGCATTTTTGAACAGTTGGAGCAGCGACTCTACTCTACTCTGGTTATTTTTGAACACAGGGCGAAACACACTTTCCTTAGACATTGTCAATGATCAATGTCAATAGATGTCAATATTATGTCCAAAGAGTATGTAAAGCTAACGATGGTCTATATGGAGTTTGTCGTTTTGATTGGAAAAAAGAAATCGTTCCTGACTTACTTAAGTAGTATCGATCTATTTGCTATAGGTACTCTTTGATAGTATCCGCAGTATCTAAAGTGTTAGCGTTACATACCGTTTGGCAGTATCTTTCTGGAACATTTAAAATCTGTGATTTTTTTTATTGCTCACGAACCCTCTCGAACGAAGCACAGACTGCTTCGTTCGTGAGTGTTCGTGAGCAATTGAGCATAGAGTAATATTTCGTGAGTCGCACACGTAGTTTCTCTCTGTGGTCTGTAAGTCGTACAGAGTACAAACACAGCCCTGTGTTCAAAAATGAGATTAGAGTTAACTCTAATGACGTCATCGGGTAGATAGTCATAGATACTCTAAGCTCGCATTTTTGAACGCGAACGTAGAGTTCAACTGTCAATTTCAAGCAACTGTCATTGTCATTCCTTTCGCTTGTAACACCAACCAACCTACCTTCGGCTCAGTGGCCAAAGAAGAAAAAGAAATAAAAACCATCCTACCTTACTCGGAGTTAGAGTTAGTTGGGTTAACTCTAGGGTAGCTACTAGAGTTATAAACACAGAGTACTTTTTTGGTTATAAAAGAACGACTCTGGATTGCAAGTGTTGCAACTCGAAGCTACTCTGGTTATTGTTGAACGCAGGGCTGAGAGTACTTGTACCTGAGTACCACAGCCCTGCGTTCAAAAATGGATTAGAGTTAACTCTAATGACGTCATCGGGTAGATAGGATACTCTAAGCTCGCATTTTTGAACGCGAACATAAAGTTCAACTGTCAATGCCAAGGAGTTAGAGTTAGTTCATCAGTTGATCAGTTGGGTTAACTGTAGGGTACTTACTCGAGTTATAAAAGAACGATTCTGGTTGCAATTTGAAGTTAATCTGGTTATTTTTGAACGCAGCCCAGAGTACCTTTTTTTTTTAATTACTTTGTGTGACAGTGTGAGCTGAGTCGCGCTCTATCGCTCTATCCAGCTATCACATACTCTTTGCGTGCTGTCGCGCGCTAAATCGTAAAATCACAGATTTTAAATGTTATTTTCGATGTTATATCATCTATTTATTTCTTAGTTTAGTTTATTCCTGCCTTCAAAATGAGTGAGGAAGATGTTACAATAATGGAGGTTGATGAGGTTGCGCCAAAGTCCTCAAAAACACAAACCGGCAGCAGCGGTTCTAAACCTACTTCTCATTTACCATGGATAGAAAAGTACCGACCGATAACGTTCAGTGACATCGTGGGCAATGAGGACACGGTATCCCGGCTGGCTGTGTTCGCGCGCACGGGGAACGCGCCTAACATAATAATCGCAGGCCCTCCCGGAGTGGGCAAGACCACCACGATCCTGTGTCTGGCGCGCGCGCTGCTGGGCGCCGCATTTAAGGACGCCGTGCTAGAGCTCAACGCGTCCAACGACCGCGGCATCGACGTCGTACGCAACAAGATCAAGATGTTCGCTCAGCAAAAAGTATGTTCACAGTTCCTCTTGCACTCGTGTTGCTAACAGCTGTTCCTAAGCGTCCGGCTACTATGATGTGGGATGATAGCAGCTATACACATTATTGGAATGCCTTTGTGTAATGATTTATTTTGTAAAAGCTTAATAGTTTGTTATTTTTAAAAATTGCCATGCAGGGGTATTTTTATTCTTTTTCCTTCATCCCAATTAATTTGGGGTAGGCCTTATTAGTCATCAGCTCAGGTGTCACCCCCCCCCCTTTCTGGACACAAAATAATAATATTCCACCTTATTTGTTTTTTGGCCATTTTTGTGGCTAGCCACATTCATTATAATAAAATATGGTAACTGTTAAAAGTATTTTAGGCCCGTATTACAGAACTACAATCAAGACTCAAGCATTACTTAAAACTAGTATCAGTTGGAGTTTTCATTTTAGAACTTGACTTGAGCAGAGAAACTACAATCAATAATCACCTGAGCAATGTCACTTTAAAATGACATTTTTTACGTATTATAGAACAGTGCTTGAGTGAGCTCCACTCAATGTATCCTTATTTTAAAATACAATCAGCTCAGAATCTCTGCTTGAGGCGAGATTTGATCTTTGTTTTTGCAAGTGTAGTCGAGACCACGCTTGAGCATAGATTCTCATGGAAATTGTTGTGAATTTAAATCAGAGATCAAAATCTCTACTCAAGCGTAGTTTCGATTGATTTGAGTTTGAGGATAGTACTAAAATAAACTGACATGGGCATGTTAATAAAAATAGGGGTGGTGAACTATTTACCTAATATTTATAAATAAATAGTAGTACTAAATAATAGAAATAAAATAAAATAAAACATTGAACAAAATCAAATAATTCTACAATACGGCCGACATAACTTGACGGCCCTGAACATAGGCTCTGAGAACTTTAGCGCATGTACACTTGTAAAAAAAACTGTTATTGACATTAATTTTTTTAAACCAAATTACAAATAAAAATTTACTACAGGGACCAAGTACAAATAAAATAAATATTAAAACACTTTGGAGACAGAAAGCTACAAAAATAACTTATGAATTAAAGAAACAAACCTAACACTACACAAAAAACTTAGCAATTTATTAATAACAACCAACGAAAACTTTTGTCACCGCCTGTGCTCAAGACGGAGAGAGGGATACGAAAATAACACCAATGCTAACATGTGAGTGAGACATATTACTGCGTACCGAACATTGCCGAATAAGTACGAAGCTTTACGAAGTTACCGAAGAGAGATGTCCAATACGCGTGTCTGATGGTGTTGTTTAATCGATTTTTTTTTTTCAAATAGATTAATAATAAAAATATATTTTTATTCAATTTTCTATGGAGGTTTAAAATATTCTCAAACAATCGTTATTCTAGTAGTTGTTTATAAATAACTGATATTTAACAAAATCATGTCTTTCAACCAAGAAAATAAAATCTTATTAGTTTTTTTTTTTCATTAATGTCGAAATCTCGTTTACTAAAGACAACATTCACTATGTTTGTAAATCTATTTCGTTCAATATCTCATAGAAACAAAAATAAATAAATTCCAAATTGATAAAAATTTATTGCGATAAATGATTGAATCGTATATCGAATGAAGAGGGTCGGTTGTATTTACATAGAGTCAATCTCTAGCCTAGACCTCCGCCCCGCGCACGTCACCTCATGCCACCATTTTGTTCCTAAAAAACGTTCGTGCGCAGCCTTCTGCGCAAAGTTCAGGCTCGCCAAAATACGCCGGCCGTATTATAAATAATGTCATCATGTGAGTGGTGTGTTATGGTCGGTCAGTGTGATGGGCAGGAGTTTACAGTGTACATGAAGGCACTGTATGTGGAGATGTTTGTGTGTGTGGTTAGCTGTACTTTAGTACAGTTTACACATTATTGCATTATTAGCATTAATGCGTATTTTGGGGTCGGGATGTAAATCAGTTCAGTGCAGAAATATTTTTAAACAATGGTAGAGTGCTCCCTGACAACAAAATTATTTTTATCATTTTTAAATACATGAAAGTATACAATTGCTACTGTGGGAGGGTGTGCACCGTAATTAATTGTCTGGAAGGTTTAAAAAAAAATAACCCTAACCTAACCCCTAAAAAATTAAAAACAATAATTTTGTTGTGTCGGGAAGCACTCTCAAAGTCAAAGTCAAAGTCAAAAATTTTTCAAAGTCAAAAATTTTGTAAACGACCATTGTATAAAAATATTTGTGCACTGAATTATAGTTTTTTGAGTGGTTTAAAAAAAAAAAACCCTAACCTAACCCTCCACAGTGGCAATTGTATATCTACTGTTTTTCAGATATTACTCGTATTAATTTAGCATTGGACAAGCTAAGTTCACTTAATTATGTATAATATGTCATTTGGCTACATTATTTGACATTTTCAATGTAAATTAAACTAAATTTGAGTTTTGTTAAATATTCATTGTGGCTGTATGAAGTAACACCTTTGTCATAGCACTACAAAAAAGGTAAAAATTTAACTAAACCTGTCAAAATTGCATCAAATATTACGAAAAGTTATCGATTTTTATTATTTTATTTCTCAAAAACTATGTTTCCTAACATTGAGACTTTGCATAATTACTTTTTAGACATAAACATTTCCAATTAAAAATTATGAGCATAAAACTCGCTGTCCAGAATAGCACAGTTTAGCAGTTTAGCCGAGATTTGTATTAAACCTACTATTTCCTCCATTTCATTGTATGCCAGGGAGAGAAGCCAATTATTTGACAACTCCCGTCTCAAGTGTGTGTGCTCTCTAAGTTTTTCTTTTATTGTAATGAGGATCAGTCATGATTTTTGTGAATATGCAAACTTATACCATCAAAAAAACAGTAAATACTATAAAGAAATTATTTAAATCGGACCAAAAATGGCGAAGATACAGCAATTTTAGTGTATTATTTCCAGAAACGCGCCCGAGAATGAAGCGACTCTCTGTGACGTCATCTGTCATGATCGGTCTCTAAGAAATACTTGATTTGTACGCGTTGTTTTCGTTCGTATTTAGTATGTTTGATTATAATCATAATTTCAGCCGAAAGACGTCCACTGCTGGACATAGGCTTCCCCCAAGCGTCGCCACAATGGACGGTCCTGTGCGTCTCGCATCCATCGGACTCCCGCAACCGTTACCAAGTCATCGGTCCACCTTGTAGGAGGTCTTCCAACGCTACGTCTTCCGGTACGTGGTCGTCATTCCAGAACCTTTCGGCCCCAACGGCCATCCGTTCTGCGAGCATTGTGCCCTGCCCATTGCCATTTAAGTTTGGCGATTCTTCGTGCTACGTCGGTAACCTTGGTTCTCCTGCGGATATCCTCATTCCTGATTCGATCACGCAAGAAAACTCTTGAGCATAGCCCGTTCCATTGCCCTTTGGGTGACTTTAAGTTTCCCCGATCTTGATAGGAGTGGGTGCTACATGGCTTTGGTTTTGTCCATGTTCATTTTAAGTCCCACTCTTTCGGAAGCTCCACTGAGGTCACCAAGCATTGTACTGAGCTCCTCTGTAGTCTCAGCCATGACTACTATGTCGTCGGCAAACCGAAGGTGAGTGATGTACTCGCCATTGACATTAATGCCTAGCTCTCTCCATTCCAGAACCTTGAAGACATCCTCCATTGCTGCCGTGAACAGTTTCGGAGAAATAACGTCTCCCTGCCTCACGCCCCGCTGCAAAAGGATAGGTTTCGAGGTCTGGTCTTGTAGTCGGACTGACATGGTGGCGTTTTTGTACAAACACTTCAGCACTTCGATGTACCGATAGTCAATTTAGCACCGTTGGAGAGACTGCAGTACAGCCTGATCCGAGCCCGAAGTCTCGATCGAATCAAAGGCTTTCTCGTAATCCACAAACGCCAAGCAGAGAGTCTGATTATACTCCTCAGTCTTCTGTATTACCTGCCGCAGCGTATGTATGTGGTCCACGGTGCTGAAGCTTTTCGAAATCCGGCTTGTTCGGGAGGCTGGAAGTCGTCGAACCTGCGCGCGAGACGATTCGTGAAGACTCTGGAAAACAGCTTGTAGGCATGGCTCAGAAGCGAGATGGGCCTGTAATTCTTAAGCAGGGCATTATCGCCCTTCTTAAAGAAGAGTACCACCACACCTCTGCTCCACGCCTGTAGCGTTTTTCCCTCATGTATGACGGAATCAAATAGCTTCTGAAGGGCCTTAAAGACCGATTTTCCACCTGCCTTCAGGAGTTCGACCGTAATTATGTCCTCACCCGACGCCTTGTTGTTTTTCAGCTGCTTCAGCGCCATCCTAATCTCGTACAGGCTGACGTCCGGGATATCTTCGGTATAGTGTCGAGTCAGTCTAGCTCTTGGGTCGTTTGCTAGATTTGCAGCGGGTTTAGTGATAGACGTGTATAACTATCCATAAAAAGCCTAGATCTCTCTCAGAAGCTCCGATTTGGCGGTTATGACTCTGCTATCGTCGATCTTCAGCTTCGTGAGCTGGCTTTGCCCAATAGACAGATCCCGTGCAAATAATTTAGAGCCCTTATTCCGCTCAATCGCATCTTTAATCCTTGCGGTATTAAAGAGACGAAGGTCGCGTTTCAGAGACTTCGAGATTTGTCTATTGAGCTGCCGGTTCCACGAGGACACGGCGTTGCTCTTCCCAAGCGGGGCACACCACCGTGTCCTCCGGGCGGTCCACGCAATGGTGACACCCGGGCGTTTCTTCCGCACGAATCCGGTGCAGGAACCTCCCGAACTTACCATGTTCAGTGAGAACCTGCGTTATGCTGAAGGTAAGGATGCCGTATAGCCTTTCCAGCCACTCCTCAAAGAGGGAACTTACCGCCATAATTATGGCGTGCCGAGCACTGGGTTGCGATAGTCGCTGTCGCCATTCCGCCATGACATCCCGCCGGACCTCTTTCGCCATGCCGCGACAGTCGCGGCAGCGGAGTTTCGCTCAGGCGTTGCATCTCCACACACAGATCGTACATGCATGCAAGGACTGTTGTCTCCAGATCCAATGGTGGCTGGCCAACAAGTAGACTCGCCACTTCGCGGGAAACCCTGTGGTATCCCCGCACCATCCATATGGCCATGACCCTCTGACACGCGTTCGCTGGGCCGCCGGTCGCTTTCGCAGTGACGGCGCCCAATCCGGCGCCCCATAAAGGGCCATGGTCTGTAGTTTGCTGGGTCAGCTCGACTGCCCTTCTTGGGCACAGGCTGCACGTTAGCTTGCTTCCAAGCAATCGGCACTTTTCCCGTCTCATATGAGATGCTAAATAGGCGTGTCAAGACCGGAGACAATTCAGGCGCACAAATTTTAAGTACAATTGCTGGTATCCCGTCGGGGCCACTAACTTTGTTCACGTCGAGGTTACGCAGGACCCTACGATCGTCCGATCGTCGTCGTTTGGTGGATACGAACATCTGACATCCTCGTCGCGCATCCATCAGGAGAAACAGGTGGCCGTGCGTCACCTGAATTCAGACGAGAAGATTCCGCAAAAAGAGAGGCAAACAAGTTTGCTTTCTCCTCAGCGGTGTGAGCCAGCGACACATCGGGTTTCAGCAGTGGCGGAAGTGAGGGACGGCAGAAGTTCGATTCAACCGACTTAGCCAGGGACTAAAACGCTTTACTACCTGCGGGGTATAAAGCAAATTTGCTCCCAATTCGGCTTATGTGGTCAAACCGAGACCTCCGCAACACCTTCTGGCAGGACTTGGCAGCCCTGTTAAAGGCCTTCTTCTTTTGAGCCACGCCGCCTGTCTTGCGCGTACGAGCGTCGGCCCAAGCTCGATATGCCGCTGTCGATATTCACATCTTAAATCTGAAATACTACCGCATGGTATAGCTATTCCAATAAAAGTATTAAAAACGACTCACCCTGTTTGTTTTTCATCTATTAGGTGCATTCACATAACACAGGTTTTTAGCTAGTGCTCGATGTGTACAGCGACAGCGCGTTTGAGTTATTTTTTGTAATGTACCGCTCATTAGATTTTTAAAAACAACTATCAAGACTAAAACTACCTACAGTTTTTTTATTTTTTATTTTATTTTTTTTATTTATTTATTTATTTCATTATAACACCTTTACAGATAAGTCCAAGGCGATGTTATAACTAACACTTAATATATGTACATGGTTAAGATATTCTTTATATTATTAGTTATAATAATATGTAGGTAGTTTTAGTCTTGATAGTCTAACGCACACTCTGGACTTTCTATAACTAAAATGTTAAAACAAAAATGTTATCTTTTAAAATCTTTTAAACTAAAATATGATTTCTCGTGTTCTCGACTTTTCTCGACCTTATTTCCCGGGAACAAGTCCCAAAGGTTTCCCGGGAATTCTCGGCTCGAGAGTTCCCGGGAATGAACCCTACTGGTAAAACATGTTCCATACCGTACTACAATATTCGAGAATACTACGAATAACGCTATTGTAAATGGAAATAGACAGGGTTCTCTAAAAATTTCCATTTCCCTGATGATGAAACCTGACAATTTCGATGCCCTACTAGTAATTTGGTTGTAATGACTCCTAAATACTGTCTACTAAAACACCAAGGTCCCTAATAGTGCCATGGTCCGGAGCGAGGAGGAGTGGCAGGCGGTCGCCTCCTTCTGCGAAGCAGTAATGCTTGCAAAGGAGGCGGCCGATCACGTAAGGCAACGGCAACGGTCCTCACGCCCCAACCGCCGCCGGGATTCCGATCCCGAGTTCCGGCCACCGTAGGCGCGGGCTTGCGGAAGGTGAGCAGGTGTGCTTACGACTGCCGAGGCAGCTCTCAGGCGCCCAAAGACGCCGTAAGTCGCCCGAGCTGTACCGAGCCGCACCTAATATAAATTCTCATTTCAGACATAATACGGAGCCTCGAGGATTTTTGGAGCAATCGGTTTTGGACCTATTGTATCCCATGGAAGTGACGGGTTTACCTGTGCAAAGACAGGGCAAGAGTATGTCATGATCGTAGGGATGACCGCCGTGAGAACGCGTAATTTGTACTTGAAAGATTATTTGCTATGGGCGGTCAAGATGTCGTGGAACCTACTTTGAGTGAAAGCGACACGCGAACGAGCTTGTATTATTTATGTACCAAGTGAAAGGCAGATGATGGTCTAGTATCACATCAAGGTATTTAGCTTGCATCTCCTAAGGAATCGGTTTGCCATACATTGTGACCGAAGGGGGAGGTTGGGGAGTTTTCTGAAGTCAGGCAGTCAGGAAATGGTTCCAGAACTATTTGCCCAAAATATTTGCGGAAGATTAGATATTGCGAGCGATAGCGACAGGATCTTGACTGGTTTAGTATTTGGTGTGTCGTCAGTAAATAGAGCCCACTGGGCCTTTTTACTTTTTGAGGTAGCGTTGGTGAACAGCGTGTGAACTAAGGGGTATGGCGCGGAGCCCTGAGGGACTTCTGCTCGTATGAGATGAAGTGATGCAAGCGCTCCCTCTGCGATAGTGGAAGGTACAATTCGACAAAAAGTCTCCCAAAATGAGTACGACTCGATATGCTGCATATAAACATTATTTCGAAAGTCAGAGATTCTGGTTTTATTGGTTTGTTATTTAACCGACTTCCGAAATGAAAAGTTTACGTTTTTTTGTAGTGAAGTCTTTTTTTTTTGCATATTGCCAGAGTTCCAACATCCCATGACAATTCCAATACGCCCAAACACTGCTAGGATACATTGTTTTATTACGAAGTTCCCGTGTCTACCTTCCACTTTTCGATTCTATCATCAGATCAGTTCGATGGTACCTACTTTATAGCCAAAATGCATCTCATGATAATTCTAATAAACCCAAACACGGCTAGGATACATTGATTAATTTCGAAGTTCCGGTGCTTACATGTTCACTTCATCTAATCTTACTTTTTGACTGTGCTTGAGTTCTTAATGAAAATATCAAATGACTATATGACTGCCTATAGTACTTGAGAAGTTCCCTCGATCCCTCATGGATCCTACCATCAGAACTGGTTTATGAAAAAAATAGGACCAATATTGAAGCATATCCTTATAAGAGAAAAAAAAAATTGCAAATCGGTCCATAAACGACGGATTTCCAACATAAAAAAAAAAAACAAAAAAAAATACAACCGAAGGAGGTTCTCATCCTCCTTTTTGTTGAAGTTGTTTAAAAAGAATTCCTGATTAATAAAACTGGAAATTTTTATATGTTTGCAAGTAAGGATCACGATAATAGCTGGGTATTGTATACGAGATAATGGAGTTGAAAGATGTAAATGATATGATGAATGAATTTAATTCGTGCCTAATTTCACTAATGGATGTCTATGCACCTCTAAAAACTAGTGTTGTTAAGGAGTGTTCTCACCCTTGGATTACTGACAATATTAAATTGATGATGAATTTAAGAAATAAAGCACATGCAGAGTATTTGAAGGACAAAAATAACGATTACAAAAAAAAATATTATAAAGAATTAAGGCGCTTGTTTCTAGGTCTCTTTTTTATGAAAAATCAGCATACTATAAACACAAAATCAACAGTCAAATAAATAATTCGAATGCGCTCTGGAAAAACTTAAAATCTAACCTACTTCCATCTAAACACAAGGAATTACCTTTGCACTTTAACGACCCCGACAAAATTTGTGACCATTTTCCGAGGGTGCCAGGAACGGATGCAGTTAGTGAATCGATGCTTGCATTTCTTGAATCCACTCGATTTAATGATTCTACATTTAGTTTGACGCCTATAACTAGCAAGGAAATCTCGAACATACTGAGAACAATCAAATCGAATGCTGAGGGCTGCGATGGCATTAACATTAATATGATATTTCTGACACTACCGGTAACTTTGGACGTCCTGACAGCCTTAGTGAATGCATCTATCACATCATCATCTTTCCCAAACTTATGGAAAATTGACTAAGTGCATCCATTACCGAAGACTCTTGATGCATTAGACGTGAATGATCTTAGGCCTATTAGTATACTGCCAGTACTTTCCAAAGTATTGGAAAAAGTAGTATGCGCACAATTGGTTGATTTTTGGAAACGAATAAAATCCTCCCAGATGCTCAATCAGGGTTCAGGAAGGGCTGCAGTACAGTGACGGCTTTGTTGGATGTGTCTGACAATATTTTGTTGGCTCAAGACAATGGGATGTGTACACCGTTAGTTTTGCTTGATTTTTCACGCGCATTTGATTGTATTAATGTTCCTTTGTTACTGTCGAAACTCGTTTTTTATGGATTTGACGAGTACAAAGTAAAATGGTTTTGACAGCTATCTTAGCGATCGTACACAATTTGTTGAAATACGCCAGGCAGACAGATCAGCTGTTGTTTCTAGGCGATGTTTAGTGGGAAGGGGGGTTCCACAGGGCTCAATTCTCGGGCCAGTATTGTTTATTTTATATTGTGCAGATTTGATTAAAATTATTCATAAATGTAAATACCATATTTATGCCGATGATACACAAATGTATATATCATTTAAACCGGACGACTATGAGCAAGCACTAATAGATCTAAATGAAGATCTTGAAAGTATAGTACAGTGGTCCAATGCCAACACGCTTGCATTGAATCCTACAAAGACCAAGTATATGCTTTTTGGTACCGTTAATCAGATTAGTCAAATAAAACCCTGTGCAGGTAATCTAACAATTATGGGTCAACCCATCGAACGGGTCTACGAAGCTCGTAATCTGGGTCTTACAATCGACACGGAACTTCGTTTTCACAAACACGTGATAGAGTGTATCCTTAATTGCTATTACAGACTTAAGATTTTATATAAAGTCCGACCCTATCTTAGTGAGGAATTGCGAGTCTTGCTTATAGAGTCTTTGGTTTTGTCAAAATTGAATTATGCGGATACAGTGTATGGTCAACGGCTTCTGTCTAAAACCGAAAGAATGATCCAAAGACTTCAAAATGCATGTGCACGCTTCTGTTTTAACGTTCCTTTTAGAGGACATATAACACCATTTTTAAACGAGCACAACATTTTAAAAATGAAAGCTAGACGTAAACTGCATTTGGCGACCTTGCTTTTTGGAGTTATCAAGTCTCATTCCCCTTCTTCCTTATACGATAAGCTGTCCTGGACTCGTAGACACGGAATTAGTGAGGGTAGAAAATGCTCTCAACAGCTTTCTACTCCCCAGCATAAATCAGCGGCTTTTAGAGGCAATTTTCGCTACGCATCTTCCAAATATTGGAACAATATTCCGCCTCCGATAAAATTCAGTAATTGTTATTTATTTAACACATTTTGATATTAGCCTTGTTATCAATATATACACATGTTTTAATTTTTATCAATTTTATACTTTTTTGTTGTTTTATTTTCTTTTTAAGTTTTACCTATGTTATAAATTGTTAAAACTCTTAACTGTTTCTAATATTGTTAAATGATATCAGTTTTATTATTTGTTTTAAATGGGCACATAAATGTTTTCGGACTGGTTTATAAATAAGCATTGCATCATTTTCTTTTAGTTGGTTTCTGCACAGAACCTTTTTAGATTTTAATGAATATTTCCTATTTTCAAGTATATGGCACCCAAGGGCTGCAGCTGAAAATCAGCGTCAGGTGGTGGCCTTGTGTTACCATTTGGCATTATGCTAAACTAAGGCCCTTTTGGCATTACTCAATGTACTATTTGTTTAATTTTAAGTTGTTTTGTTTCTTCTTTTTGTAATGCCAAATAAACGCAATTTTCTTTCTTTTTCTTTCTATTGTTTTATTTAGATTAGCTATTGATCATTTGAGATACATCTTGTTTCTGCCGGAGCTGGTTTTTTTTGAGCATTCACTGTTAATGAAATAACATTTATTTTTATTCAAAAACATATTATTTTCTACACTTCAATTGAATACAGGGCGCGTGGGAGTGGCAACAGCATTCTGAGGGTCATTAGTGATAAGCCGTGTTGCGCCACGTTGGCGCACTGGGTGCATGTACACGTACATGTACCCGGTGTGTCAGGTGTACGCAAAAGATATTTAAATTAAATTAAATTCTCTCTCTGTGTTATTTAATCTTTTATTAACATAGTTTTTAAGTTGTGTGATTACTAACATAATATGGACCACGGTCTGAAATAAAGTTTTTTTTTTTAATACGTTATTAATCTTGCTGAAGCTAAATAAGGTCGCAATCGTTACACACGGTGTCTTTGACATCGACGTACAAACGAATACCACGGATCCAGTACACCATTCTGGACTCCCATGTGGTGGAATATTTCGTCAGCTTTATCCAAATAAAAAAAAAAACTACTTTTTTAAATTCAAACTGTGTAAAATCGTTATTTTACCTTTTTTTAATGAAAAAAATGAATGAATCAAAATCTTGAAAAACAGTTTTCACTAAATAACTCAGTACCACCACCTCTACTAAACTTATACCTGCTTCAGTAAGCAGGTATAAGTTTAGTAGAGGTGGTGGTGGTGAGGGGTGTCAAAAAGTAAGCATGCTAATGGATTTATTAAAAAAAAACTCACCTCAAAAGGACTCATCGTGCGTAATTTAGGTATATGCAGTCATATACCTAAATTACGTACGACGAGTCCACATAATCAGACTGTTTTTTTTTTTAATAAATCCATTAGCATGCTTACTTATTAAATGTAGCCAAGTCAGTTGTGAGGAAACAGAGGAGAAGTATAGGTACTGTTTGTGTGTGTGCAGGTGACGCTCCCGGCGGGGCGGCACAAGATGGTGATCCTGGACGAGGCGGACAGCATGACGGAGGGCGCGCAGCAGGCCCTGCGCCGCACCATGGAGCTGTACTCGCACACCACGCGCTTCGCGCTGGCCGCCAACAACTCGGAGAAGATCATCGAGCCCATCCAGTCGCGCTGCGCCGTGCTGCGCTACTCGCGCCTCACCGACGCGCAGATACTCGCCAAGGTACAGCTCCAGTGCCTCATGCCTGTCGCGTACTCTTATACTACTCGCTTTCCTCGGCAGCTACGAGTCGTTAAAAAGCCAGACAACGAGTTAGATATACACACTCGCGCTACTCACATACATTGTTGGAAATAAAAAAGGCTAGGCTGACCTACCTACATGAAATACAGCACACTGATAGACGGACATACGGGTCTGAAGAGGCTTAGTTATGGTGTACGACGGACAGCACATCGTAACAATTAACTGCATTTAACCAAATCATCACTTTGCACGTTTAAGCCAAACGATCAAAATTATGAATTAAGCAAATCAGTACAAAGATTCAAAGTATTTTATTTCAAATAAACCATTTACAGGCACTTTTGAAATGTCAAGAAATCAGAAACGTTTATTTCAAATAGACTAATTACAGGCACTTTTTAATTGTCAAAATGTCGGTCAGTCACGTTCCAAAGCGTAGATCTCTATGGAGAAGAACGTGCAAGAAACTCCATGGACACTCTTTTAAATCATATTATGAGTTACATAAATCTTGGTTACATATTTCTTGTCGCTTCTAATATGTGAGCACATGTAGATAAGTAATAATAATAAAAATAAAAAATAAAATAAAACTAATTTAAAAAAATAGAAATTGAAATTAAGTCACTGGCAGCAAAGAGATGACCAGTCTCAACTGACGGCACCCGTTCACGAGCATGACGCGTGCATCAGCCCCACTCAGCTCAAACATTTTGAAGGGAACTGAATGACCCAATAACACGTGCCACCATCAGCGAGACATTTGGGTGAGCATCACAAACTCTCAACTGCCATGCTCGTAATGTCAAACAAGTTGTAACCTAATAAAAATGCTCCATGGTACTTCACATTCACAAAACTTGAAAAACAAAGTGCTTCTACATTATACAATGCTATTGTTTCCAAATTCAAAAGGTAATAATAGCTCTTTATAATTATATAAAATTATCATAAGCTCTATTGAAACAAACAAATAAAATAAAAAAAATAGTTCGAAAACAACAATACAAAAAGGGGGAATAATATCTCTTCCAATATTTCTATATATCTAATATATTAAAAAAAAACTAATTTGAAGGTAAAAGTGACCGTGGCTGCGGAGCAGGACCGGCATTTAGCCAAGCGTTTTTATCAAGGATATAATCTTCCAGTTTATAATACGCTTGTCTACATAGTGTGCGTTTAATGCATGCTTTAAATTTGGACTCATTCAGTTGTAGAATCTCAACTGGTATTTTATTATAAAATTTTACACAGTACCCCATGAAAGAACTATGTACTTTAGCCAATCTGAACCGAGGTTGATCTAATTTATTCTTGTTCCTGGTATTCAAATTGTGCCTGTCACTTATCTTAGTAAAAAGATGAATATTTTTCCGAACATACATAATGTTTTCATAAATGTATTGACAAGGGACCGTCAGGATCTTTATTTTCTTAAATAGTTCCCTAAGAGAATCGCGTCTGCGAAGATTATATATGGCTCTGATAGGTCTTTTCTGCAGAATGAAAATAGACTCTATATCTGCAGCCCGTCCCCATAGCAAAATACCGTAAGACATGATACTATGAAAGTAACTGAAATAAACTAGTCGCGCAGTATCCACATCAGTAAATTGACGGATTTTTCTGACAGCATATGCTGCTGAACTGAGCCGACCTGCCAGAGATGTTAAATGAAGACCCCATTGTAGCCTCGAGTCAAGCGTGATCCCTAGGAAAACCGTATTCTCGACGAATTCGAGTTTCTCCTTGTTCAATACTATGTCGGAGTAATTACTTTTAACATTCGGTAACGCAAATCTTGTGCACTTAGTTTTTTTCCATTTAATACTAAATTATTTGAATCTTTGAATCATTACTAACAGTAAACCAGTTTTGGACTTGCTGTAAAGCATTGTTTACGTCATCAAACAATACAATATGTGGTTGTTTTTTTAATAGATGCGGTAGATCATTTATATATACTAAAAAGAGCGAAGGACCTAATATTGAGCCTTGTGGTACACCCATTTTGACTTTTAAACCCAGAGAATTGACACCGTTTATCTGAACTTGTTGTTACTTGTCAATTAAATAAGATTTCACCATGCTGAGTGCAAGTTTACCTAGTCCATAATGTTCTAGCTTTAAAAGCAAGGTTTCGTGATTAACACAATCAAAAGCCTTTGAGAGGTCACAAAAAATTCCTATCGCATCTTGGGCTTCTTCCCACGCTGCAAATATATGTTTCAATAAAGTGACACCAGCGTCAATCGTACAACGTCCTTTGGTGAAACCATACTGCTGATCATGAAAGATTTTATTGCTTTTAAAATGGTAAAGCATTTGATTAAGCATAACTTTTTCAAACACCTTACTGAAAACCGGTAATACTGATACAGGTCTGTAATTGTAAGTGTCATTATGGTCACCGGAATTAAAAAGTGGTATAACTTTACTGTACTTCATTATATCTGGAAAGACTCCTTGGTCCACACACAAATTAAATATTAAAGCTAAGTACGGTGCTATGGTCTCAATTATAGATGTGCATACTTTAACAGACATTCCCCATAGGTCTTCGGTTAATTTGACTTTTATTTGCTGGAAAGCCTTTATGACTGTCAAAGGGTTTATATGTTTGAATTTAAATTCAACCGGACAGCCTGGCAAGTTTGCTTTCAATAAAGCAACTGAAGCTTCAGGGGAGGAATTTAGAGCTTCCGTTGTCCTAGGAGGTATATCAGTGAAATAATTTACAAACTCTTGGGCTACTTCTATGTTAGAGCTTTTGGGACCATGTGAAGTCTCCAATAAAAAATCCGTAATGCGTACTTTATTCCTACCAGTTTCACTATTAATAACTTTCCACACAATCTTTATTTTATTGTCTGCCGATTTGATCTTATTGCTAATGTACAGGGCCTTTGCTACCTTGCAAATCTTTCTGAAAAGTTTAGAATATCTATTTACATATTTATTAAAAGTTTCAGTGTTGAAGAATGGCTTAAGGCCGTACAGCTCATAAAGTCTTTCCCTACTTACCCTAATACCTTTAGTCGCCCAGTCACTAAATACAAGCTTAGGGAAAATATTTTTAGACTTCTTTTCAAAAGCTGTATTAAATTCATTGAGTACCACTGAAAAGAAATTATCATAAAATTTATTGGCATCATCAATGTCATGTCCCAGAACATTTAACTTATTTTCTAAGTTACTATTAAATGTTTTTAATTTTCCTATTGTAATTGGCCTAAATAGAATTTGCGTTTTTTTCAAGGCTGCTTGAGACTTAAATGTTACCCTTTGTCCACTATGATCAGACGGAAGATAATTCACTATAGCTTTATCTAAATAGTCACAATTGCAGAAAACATTATCGATACAAGTTGCAGAGGCTAGAGTTACTCTTGTTGGTTCTGTAAAAACATTAGTCAAATTAAATGATTTAAAAAGACAAGACTAAAGTTCTGAGGGTTCGGGGGACTATACACGCACAATATAACATGCTTATCCAGCTCAACACAGGACAATTCGACGCAATGTTCCGTTGACAAGTTAACTATGTCATTACATTGCTTAAATTTTAAGCATTTTTTTATTAAAATTAGGGAACCACTACGCAGCATAGATTTCCGGTTAAAACAACTACCCACACTATAATGTTCATAACTGAGTAGCCCCTGCTAATCCTTCAACTAATGCTCACCAAGACATACAACATCAAACATTGTTTTTTCCAATAACATTTCAATTTCTAATAATTTAGAAGAGATACCTTGAATATTTTGATGAAACAATTTCAATTCGTGCTGCTGAGACCCTTTTTGCTGTTTAACTATTTGAGAGCAAGAAGATACCTTATTGATGGTTGATATAACTATGCTGTTACTGGTACCCTCTGTTGTCATATGCATTAGTTTAAATGATCCGGAGTTTGTCCCAAATCTATATTATCACCTGGCAGTGAGTTGCAAGTAATTGTAGCCTACACATTAAATAAGGAATTTTCCAAAGTGATATGTGGAACCTCCTTCGTACACTGTGTAAAAGTATTCATAGCAATTGTGCTACCGTTAATTTGGTCCATCACATGACTATTAGTATGAAGAAGAAGTCAGTCAGCCAGAAAAAAAAATGATAATTGTACATTCCAAAGCGTAGATTTCTATGGAGAAGAACTGAGAAGAATGTGCAAGAAACTCCATGGACACTCTTTTCAATCATGTTATATAATTACAAATATCTGTGTTACATGTTTCTTGTCGCTATCAGTATTGTACGTGTTCAGATCGCCTTACGACGCGCGACGGCGCGCGCGTACTCCCTCGCTTCATCAACCAACATAATACAGTTTTAGTGAACATTCCTATCTATTATTTAACATCCCAGCAGACAACCTTTACAAATAGAGTTCCATTGTTTACCATAATATAAGGTGGTTGTACTTGCTAATACCTCACAGGGTAGAAACCACAAAAAATAATGTTATCGTTGGTATGTAATACATGTTAGTTTTTTTTGAGTTGCTTCGTCAGTTGTTGGTCGTGTGTAGGTGCTGGAGGTGTGCGAGAAGGAGGCGCTGTCGTACACGGAAGAGGGCGTGAGCGCGGTCGTGTTCACGGCGCAGGGAGACCTGCGCGCCGCGCTCAACAACCTGCAGTCCACGGCGCACGGCTTCGCGCACGTGTCGGCCGAGCACGTGTTCAAGGTGTGCGATGAGCCGCACCCCATGCTGGTGCGCGCCATGCTGGACGCCTGCGTGCGCCAGGACATCCACGACGCCTACAAGGTACGCTGCCGCCGCCCGAACTGTTGGAGCGCGGGTTGACTCGCTCACACGCTTGTGGCATTCGTGCGCGCAGGTGATCGCGAAGCTGTGCAAGCTGGGATACGCGGCGGAGGACATCGTGAGCAACATCTTCCGCGTGTGCAAGACGCTGGACGCGCCCGAGGCCACGCGCCTGGCCTTCATGCGTGAGGTGGGGCTCACGCACATGCGCGTTGCCGACGGGCTCAGCTCGCCGCTGCAGCTGGCGGGGCTGCTGGCGCGCTGCTGCCGCGCCGCCGCGCAGCTCGCCTGAACGCTGCAGCTGGCGGGGCTGCTGGCGTGCTGCTGCCGCGTCGCCGCGCAGCTCACCTGACCGCTGCAGCTGGCGGGGCTGCTGGCGCGCTGCTGCCGCGCCGCCGCGCAGCTCGCCTGAACGCTGCAGCTGGCGGGGCTGCTGGCGTGCTGCTGCCGCGCCGCCGCGCAGCTCGCCTGAACGCTGCAGCTGGCGGGGCTGCTGGCGTGCTGCTGCCGCGCCGCCGCGCAGCTCGCCTGACCGCTGCAGCTGTCGGGGCTACTGGCGCGCTGCTGCCGCGCCGCCGCGCAGCTCGCCTTACCGTTACGTAAATGTGTAATTTTGTTACATTGTGAGTTAATTATAAGTTCGTGTAAGGATATATTTCTATTATTATAAAATGTGCCTATACAGGAAAAGTTTTTAACCAGTGCGCCAATTTTGACATGATAAACTTGAATATATTTTAATAAACACATTTTTTATTTTGATATGTGCTAATAGTAAAAAATAAAGTTATCGCATACGAGACTTATTTACTAAACTTATTTCATGGCTAAACCGCCGCGCGGGTCGCGCGCCGATCAGCTGCGCGCCGCTCGCCCGCGCGCACTGGAGGTGACGTGCGGTGCGCGCGGGGTACGGGCACTGACCGCTATTTTTAACAATTTCAAACTAGTTTTTTAAGTTTAGGTTATAATGTTATTAGTAAATGTAATTCCAATTTTTCTTTCTTTCTTTCATAGGCTTAAGACCATCAAAATGCAGAAAATAAATTATAATAAACAATCTAAAATACATTAAATTAAAGCACTTACGTATGTTAGGTACTTAAACTAGGGGTATTTAAAAATAGACATCAACTACCTATTTACAATAATATCCAAACAAAAAGAAACTATTGTTGAACCGGAACACACGTATTGTTCGAAGTAACCTCCTTTTTTCAGACATAAACATGTATGTTTAAATTTTGTATTAACATTGTTTAGGACACTATTATCACTAAAAGAGATCTGGGGACCTAGTCGGCCACGGTACAATACGGCCGACGTAACTTGACGGCCCTGAACATAGGCTCTGCGAACTTTAGCGCATGTACACTCGTAAAAAAAACTGTTATTGACATTAATTTTTTTAAACCAAATTACTTATAAAAAATTACCAATACAGGGACCAAGTAAAAATAAAATAAATATTATAACACTTTGGAAACAGAAACCTACAAAAATAACTTATGAATTAAAGAAACAAACCTAACACTACACAAAAAACTTAACAATTTATTAATAACAACCAACGAAAACTTTTGTCACCGCCTGTGCTCAAGACAGAGACAGGGAAAATAACGCCAATGCTAACGTGTGAGTGAGACATATTACTGCGTACCGAACATTGCCGAATAAGTACGAAGCTTTACGAAGTTACCGAAGAGAGATGTCCAATACGCGTGTCTGATGGTGTTGTTTAATCGATGTTTTTTTCAAATCGATTTAAATTAAGTTACAAAAATATATTTATATTCAATTTTCTATAGAGGTTTAAAATATTTTCAAACAATCGTTATTCTAGTAGTTGTTTATAATTAACTGATATTTAACAAAATCATGTCTTTCAACCAAGAAAATAAAATTTTATTAGTTTTTTTTATTCATTAAAGTCGAAATCTCTTTTACTAACGACAACATTCACTATGTTTGTAAATTTATTTCGTTCAATATCTCATAGAAACAAAAATAAATAAATTCCAAATCGATAAAAATCGATTGCGATATTTGATTGAATAAAGGGTCGATTGTATTTACATAGAGTCAATCTCTAGCCTAGACCTCCGCCCCGCGCACGTCACCTCATGCCACCATTTTGTTCCTAAAAAACGTTCGTGCGCAGCCTTCTGTGCAAAGTTCAGGTTTGCCAAAATACGCCGGCCGTTTTATAACACACGGGGCTACATAAACGAAACCCCCCCTCCCCCGCCTGCAAACTCCACTCAAGCCGCCGCGCCGCCGCGTGATCGGTGAAAAATGAGAAAAAAAAGTTAAGAAACAAAAAATGGAATTGTGTTCTATTGCTTACACTGAACCACCAAAAAAAATTACACAGTGGTTAAAAACGTTTCCTGTGTAGTTCTTAAATTATGTTATAATTCTGTAATTTTTATAAATGCTCTAATAAAATGAAACCAATTCATGTGCTATAAAAATTTATTCTTCAATCAGATTACACTTTAATATAATATAAAATTCTTAACAATGTATAAATATGCGGGCGCGCCGATCAGATCTCGCGGCCGCAAGCCGCTGAGCTCTGGAATGTGATCACCGCGTTATCTCGAGTAGTTTGTTGTGCTCCACCATGAGACTCTGCAACCAACCATCGTCACACTAGTACAGCGGTCCCACCTCAACACTTACTTTACTAATAACACGGATGGGTAATATCAAACTGCACATTTTATCCTATAATATCATTCGTATCCAGTCTATATCGCAGCCATGTCGTATAAAACGCCCTAGTACAAGTAGGTGCGCCGGATTGAAAAACGTCGCTGTAATGTAATAAATAATGTCATGTTCAGCCAGATTTCAATTCGGCTGAAATGAATTAGGTACGCTGAATTGTATGCGCACTAGTTTCAATAATCGCCGCAAGTAGCGCTATATAACAAAAATAGCGTCACTATTTTCTTTTTAATTATTTTAGGCTCGCGTTTGACCACTATCTCACCTGATGGTAAGCGATGATGTGGCCGACGATGGAGCACACTAGCCTAGAAGTAACCTATTCACTCTTGACTTAGGGCCAACGCTGCGTGTGCGCGGGCACCCGTCGTGTGACTACGCGCGTGTCGTGTGCGGCGCACCCCGTAGCGGAAACCGAATTATTACCTGCGCAGCATAGCTAGTTCAACTTTGACGGTGTGCATGTAGTCGTGTCGATGGAGAACTTTAATGTACTATTACGTAGCGTTACGGGCGTGAGGCGCGGCGAGCTGCGATGCTGCACTTTTGTATGGGAGCACGCGGGCGCCCCCGCCCGTTTAACGAAGCGTCGCCGCGTCACGTCAGGCCCTTAAATACCCCTAGGTTGTAGCTATCAGGAAACGAGACTTCGACAGGGAATTCCACTCCTTAGCTAATATAATATAATAATAATAATAATATAATATTCCACAACTGTCACACAACGCCGTCGCCGTCGTAGCTGTACGCATAATGAATGTGTTCCCAAAACGCTTTTTACGTATGAGTGGAATGTCAACCATGTACCGATGGCGTATCGTCGTACGTCTAGTGGTCCGATGATGGAACAGACTTGGCGGAATTAAATTGTGCAATTCCAATGCACACTCCCCGAAATGTAATCGATAGAAAACCGACAGGCTAGCAACTCGGCGTCGATGCTCAAGGCTTTGGAGTTTTGACTCAACAAGTGCATCATTGCTGATGATCTTGGCTCGCTTCTATCTTCATTTCTGATGGGATCACGCAAGGAAACTCCAAGTATAGCCCTCTCCATTTGGGTGACTATAAGCCTTCTGATGAGGCCCATTTTGAGCGAACACGTTTCAGAGCCATATGTCATCACTGGCAACGAGCATCGACTCTAGTGCATCAAGCCGGTATTTGGAAGACCCATCCAAAGATGGGAGCAGTACTTCATACACCATGTCGTTGAGAATTAAGCCTTCACGCAGGCGTACACCAGGCGTATTATGACGAATACGCGTCTATGAAACTACGCGACCGTGGACAGTAGATCTTAGTCACCGACAGCAATATTAGAATAAAATAGAATAAACTTTATTGTACACCAAAATAGTAATAAAACAAAAATACAAACAAACTTTTATAGAAACATGTCTATGGATACAGTGGTGATCTTATCGCTGACAGCAATATTACCAGACAAGGTTAAGATGGACTATAACAACAATATATTTATATTTGTATCTAAAATAGCAGATCTATCACATCGTGTAGCTAGGCGTGGGCGAAGTGGGCCCTCGCCCACGGCCTCGCACCCAAAGGGGACTCGCACAAGCGAGGGCAGGGGCGCCGACTGTGTCGACTGTGACAGGGGTGTGGCATGAGAAATAAACAGTGGGTGCCGAGCACCCCTGAGAATACACATCAAGAAACAGATCGGTAGTCGCCTTTTAGGTTACGTATAGATTATAATATTATTTTCTTGATAATAATAAAAAATAAAAAGCCCGACTGAGTAAAAAAATAACTTTAGATAAAAACTTAAAAGAAAAAAACAAGTTCAGTCCAGTAGCGTAAAAACCAATTTAACTAAAATAAATAATAAATTCTAACACGGAACATATTGACTGCAACAGTTGGGACCCATTAGATGGGATGATTTTAGTCTGGATTATTTTCTCGCGCGAATGGGATTTAAAGATACGGGATAAATCTGCGAAAAGGTTAAACACAATTTGACAGGACTTTCAATGGGATATAGCTAATATTATGATGAGTACCTACCTTAAGCTACTTTTTATATTCTCGCGGAAACGGGACTTAATTCCGGCGGTTTGCCCCCTCACTCCGGATCATAGACGCGCGAGATGTCGTTACCGCCGATTGCCCCTACGAGGTCACGGCTCACTTCCACCGTGCCCTTCGGGCGATCCGCACTACGGCGACATCCCCGAGCATTTTCTTTCGCCTGAATCCGGTGCAGGAACCTTCCGAACTCATCATCTCCATTGCTCAAAGAGGGGACTTACCGCCATGATTATGGCGTGCTCAACTTACGGATAGTTGATGTTACAAGGAGTAACATAAGCTACTTTTCATTTTCCCGCGGGAACGGGATTTAATTTCCAGGGAGGGAGATATCTCTGGAATAGATAAATTTTTTTTACACGATTGCTCCAAAAAAGGGGAGTAACGAAGTTGCGAGTAACCTAACCTAACCCAACAAGTGAGCAGAAAAATAAATAACATATTTCCTATTGTATTTTTTTTTAATATGGTTTGATATACCATTTTGGAATCCTCATGATGAGCTCTTGAATCTGACCCACATTGCAATACCAAAAAAAAATTTTTTTTTTACTCTAACGTATAAATGATATTTATTTTGTAAATAGGTTTAAAAAACACTTTTACACGTCAATTTTTTTTTTCGTCATTTTTAAACTAGATGAGGTCGGTGTTTCCTAGCTGACCACCCTGAGAAGAAACACCGAAACAAACTCAGGGGTTAAAGTCTCTTTTAAAGTCCACACAGAAAATATGTAATGGTCAAATCACATGAGAACCATGCAGATTTGTCTGAAATGGTCTTTTGAAGAAAGAACCATACAGATTTGAGTGGACCTGTCTAGTCAGTGCAAGCATTTGTCAGTATTCGTAAAGCTCAACTCAGGACTACTAAGGAGCTCAACGACTTGACGAACAATACCAAAGAAAGGACATTTGGGTAGACCGCAGAAAATACTCAAATTGCCAGACATACGTTAAAATTACTGAAAAGGAAAATTATCAAAAATGAAAGATGTCAAAAATAAATAGAGCAAAAAAAAAAAGTCAAATTGCAAAATAAAAATAATCTACAATAGCAAATTGTAATAAATAATAATAATAAAAAGCACAATTGAAAATAAAACAAGCGTCCCACAGTCGGTATGCTGATTTTTTTTTTCAACATCACCTATCTAAGAACACTTGGGTTAACAAGACGAATCTAACGATATGCTAATTATGTAAATCTATTCAGCGGTTGGGAAGATATGAGGTAATAAAGAATATTACATACACGCATACATACAAGATACGCGCGAAAAACGTAACCCTTCCAGCATTCGGGTAAAAAGTAGGATAATTTTTACATATGGTTTCATTTTATATTTTTATCAAACATAATTAGTAATTAATTTTTGAAAATTTTCACACTTTGCCACTTTTTCGAGTCCATCAAAGCGACGGATGAGCACCCATGAGGTTTTCTAAAAGCCGGCGCCCCTTAGCGAGGGCACTATAAGAACGAAGGTTTTTATATAATTGATAAGCTCACGTTTGACCACTATTTCACCTGATGGTAAGCGACGATGTGGCCGAACACTGGGTTGCGACAGTCGCTGTCTCGTTTTCTAATTTATTTCGGGGAGTGTGCGTTGGAATTGTATAACCTAATTCCGCCTAGCCCGTTCCATCATCGGACCACCAGGCGTACGGCAATGCGCCACCGGTACGGTACAAGGTGGAATTCCTTGCCGGAATCTGTGTTTCCTGATGGCTACAACCCGGAAATTTTTAAGTCGAAAGTGAATAGGTTATTTCTAGGTAAGCGCGCTCCATTGTCGACCGCATCATCGCTTTCCATCAAGCGCGAACCTATCAACAATAAAAAAGGCCTCGCTGATGTGCTTTCGCCCACGTCTAAATTAGTCCACGCTACGCCTCTGTATCTTTTCTTTATTATTTATGGTCTCCCTACACTGGCAGTAAACTAAACGTTGGACGCCGCTTTTTAGAACTAATCGCAATCACAATCCGGCCGAACATGAGGTAGCTGCATTACATTAGAGCGATGTTTTATAATCTGGTGCGCCTTTTTGTAAATGGTGTGTTATACCATATAATTGTGATGTCTATACCAAGTCCTACACGCACTGTTCAGCTATTTTTTTTTTTCCTAGTGCATTTTAGTTTTCGATGTTTATAACGTTGTAGTATGAAGTGCAGTAGATATTGTCATCATGTAGATGGGGAGCGCGTGCAGTGCGTGGCGTCAGTGTGCGCGCTCAGTGCAGTACGTGCTGCTCCTCCACGGGCACGCCGTCGATCATCCGCTGGTGCTCCTCGCTCAGCGCCTGCACACACACACATACACTCGGACCACTCACACCTGGACACAGACACCAGCCACCCACCAGAGATCCTATAGTATGTACACAGCTCAAGTCAAGAAGAGCGAAATAGCGTGCCCGACTGCATGCGCCCCCTCAGCACAAGCTGACTCTACAGTGCTCTATGGAATTAAAGTTAGAAAAGAGTGTAGCAGCCAGGTTAGTCAGGGTCGGCGTGTACGTAGTGGGTGCATTACCTTGAAGTACTTGACGGTCTTGACGCGCAGCTCCAGCGTGGCGTCCTCGTCGCACACGAACAGCGCCTGCGCGTGCTGCTGGAAGGCTGACACCGTCCACATGTGGTTCACGCCCTCCTCCACTGCCTTGGCCAGCGCCAAAGACTTGTGCACACCCGTGATCAGGATCATCACCTGCGCATCACATACCGTGTTATTAGCACACGCAATCAGCGACGAGATCTTGTGTGGTACAGTCAACCTCGTGATTTCTTCACACCACCAATTAAACTATTCAGCTGTTCAATACAGACAAATAGACGTGGTCTAGTAGGCGGTACCTCCTTGGCGTCCATGACGGTGCCCACTCCGACAGTGAGCGCCTGCCGCGGCACCTTGCTGATGTCGTGCCCGAAGAACCGCTTGTTGGCCTCCAGCGTGTCGTACGCCAGCGTCTTGACGCGCGTGCGCGACACCAGCGACGAGCCCGGCTCGTTGAACGCGATGTGTCCGTCCGGCCCAATGCCTGCACGCGCACACAAATAATATAATGATAATAATATTCCACAACTATCACACAACGCCGTCTAGTCCCAAGCTAAGCAGAGCTTGTGTTATGGGTAATAAGACAACTGATAAATTACATACTTATATATTTCTAAATACATACATATATAGATAAATTACACCCAGACACAGAACAAATGATCGTGCTCATCACAAAAACATTTGTCCTCGGTGGGAATCGAACCCACGACCTCCAGCATAGCAGTCAGGGCCACTAACAACTAGACCATCAGGCCAGTCAAAACAAATCACGGGTACTTACATATACAGTATAAATTACACTATTCTCTGCACTGTCCTGTCATACCTATTGATATAAAACCCTGCCCTGCCTGTTTTTGGCGGTGGATACGACTGCACGCGGTCAAATAGACATTCCCCAGGTTCGGTTCTCTCCAGTTATCCATCCAGCTTAGATTAAGTACCTATTTGTTTTTGTTTTTTTTTTTATGTTAACTAACACTAGTTCTAAGTTTAAATTGTTACTAACACGATATGGCAAGTTCCGAAATAAACGTATTAATATTATTAATATTGTAATATAGAAATATTGTAAAATCAACAAAAAACAGGGTAAGTGCGAGTCGGACTCGGGCATTGAGGGTTTCGCCCAAACTTACTTATGAAAACAGTTCGATTCCCGAATTCAGTTCGAAGATTTTTCCGAATTGTAATTTTTTTTTGTTACGTAACAACAGTTTTCATATTTATTCCTATGTCTATACTATAGGACCTTGCTTTATGCCAAATTACAGGATTCTGAGTCAACGGGAAGTACACTATGAATTTTGATTCCTTTGAGGGTGTTGAAATGTACGTTTTTTGCGACATAAACGGTCGTATTTTTTTTTCCCTTAACTTAGAAGTTTGATTTTTTCACAGCTTCAAGGGACCGCAGAATTGAATATACGGTTTATGGTTATATGGGTTATGGTTTTATTAATTTCAACTCGATGCCTCCACGTGTTTCAGAGATAATTGGTTTTGACAGACAGACAGACAGACAACAAAGTGATCCTATAAAGGTTCCGTTTTTCCTTTTTAGGTACGGAAATCTAAAACTAAAAAGAGCTTGCCGGTTCTTCTCGTAGACTTTTTATTTATTATATACTTTATTGTAGGTGCTAAAACTTATATCTAAAACACATACAGTGGGCGGCCTTATCGCATTCCGCGATCTCTTCCAGGCAACCTCGGATGGACAGGCATGGTCAGAACATGATATGAGGCTGTCATAAGTTTGACAATAAGCACCAACACTAATTACAATATATTATAATAGATACACAGATACATACATATGCAATATAATGTATAGGGTGACTGGCAATTAGTGTACGATACTTAAACACGTGAAAAAAAAAATCAGCTGTTCAGTACATTAGGCAAACATAAATGTACTGAACAGCTTATTTTTTTTCGCGATTTTAGGGTTGTTCCCATAGTAAAAGTGGTTGGTTATCATGAGCACAATCACGTGTTTAAGTATCGTACACTAATTACCAGTCACCCTATATATATAAATACATACATACCAAATATATGGGCAATGATAAGAAATAGACAGGTTGACTGGTAGAAAATGCCTAAGGCATTAAGTCCTGTACCTACCTTTATGTGCATGAAGTATGTAATAAATAAATAATAAATAGCGACTTTCCATAATCACAGCGACAGGTAGGTAGGTAGTGCTCTTTTAACAAGTCTCTTGATCACAGGCAACGATTGAGCGCGTTTTATTGGATCTGGCAATGCATTCCACAGACGGGTGTCCTGGACAGTAAAGGATTTATCTTAGTAGGCCTATGTGAAATAAAAACATTGAATTTGAATTATTCTCTACAGAAATGTGTATTATTAGATACCTAGTGGCGATGAGGCTCAACTTGTACAAGGTGTGTAAGGCTGTGTACATTTTTAGATAGACGCTTTGACTGCGTTTATGATATTTAACGTAAGCTGGTTAATAATTATGAAGTTATAGTTAGACATTCAGTCAGAAAACTATCGGGAATGTATGATTTGTTTATGGTTCAAAATCAATATTTTTCTTGGTAGATTGGCACAACTGTTTTCCATTTTGGCGCGGAGTTTGAGTTTCATCTGTTATTTATATTAAAGTGCTGTTTTTAGTTATATCTAGTGTGTATTGCGAATTTCATAATGGACAAAAACATCAAACAAAGAGTTTGTCTTAAATTTTGCATCGCCAATAGAATTTCGTGTTCGGAGACACTGAAAATGTTACAGAAGGCTTACGGTGAATCGACTTTATCAAAAACATGTGCTTATGAGTGGTACAAAGCGTTCAAAAGCGGTCGAGATGTGATGGAAGATTTGCCTCGCTCTGGTAGGCCATCAACGTCTTCAACTGAAGTTAACATCGCAAAAGTGAAGGAAATAGTGACTTAAAATCCTTATTCAACTTTGAGAGAGATAGCTGAACTTTCTGTATCTCACGAGTCGATCCTTACCATTTTAACTAATCATTTGGGTATGAAACATGTTACCGCTCGGCTAAAGACCTGAATTTACTCCAAAAACTCAATCGCATGAGAGTCGCTCAGGACATGCTAGAACGAGTCAATTCCGACCCGACATTCATGAAACGCATTGTTACTGGTGACGAGACGTGGGTTTATGAGTTTGACATGCAAACTAGTCAACAAGCTTCGGAGTGGCGCCTTCCAACTGAACAAAAACCACGCCAAAGTCGATCAAAAGTCAAAGTCATGTTGACTGTTTTCTTTGATTATCGCGGTGTTGTGCACTCGGAATTCTAGCCGGAAAGTCAAACGGTAAATAAAGAATATTATTTGAGCGTTACGGGGCATTTAAGAGAGCAAATTCGACGAAAAAGGCCAGATTTGTGGAATGAAAATTCTTGGATTTTGCACCACGATAATGCGCCTTCGCACAAGGCTATCATTGTGAACGAATTTTTGACCAAACACTCAACAAATACCATCGAGCAACCACCATATTCACCAGATATGGCTCCAGCCGACTTCTTTCTTTTCCTAAACACAAATTACCACTTCGTGGCACCCGTTTTCAATCGGTAGAAGACATAAAGGAGAATTCGCGGCGAGAACTGAACTTAATTCCGGAAACAGCATTTAAAAAATGTTTTGATGATTGTATTGTTCGTTGGCGTCAGTGTATCGTTTCTGAAGGAGCATACTTTGAAGGTGATAAAATAAATTTGGATGAATAACAAACATTTTGTGTATTATTGATCTTTTACCGGTACTTTCTTGACAGAGTAGTACAGAATAAAAATTTTCCGACTTGCGATATGTTGCGATTTCAAACATTCGCATCAATCCGTCGCGTGTCGCTCCGACCACCATCCAAGCGCACGGTAAACTATGATTTAGAGAACAGTGTGTTTCCACTGCAAATCTGCATTGAAAAGGAGGGATCCTCCGACCTGAAAGATGTGTTGTTTGGGACGGGCAACTGGCTGACAGTTGATATCGAACTGTTGTAATCGCGCGGAGACTGATACCGGTGTATAAGATTTAAAATTTTTGTTCCTATGTGGCGCATATTTACAATGATAAAAAAATAATTATAACAATTTACAAAAATATAATAGTTTACAAAGTAAATATTCACGTCAAACAAATTTTAAAAAAATCATCAATGTATAAAATAATTAAAATTTGATTGATTGAACAATTATAGTGCGTTCTGGTCTTGCCCAGCTTGATTCCAAGCCTTTTTGTAAGATACTTCTTTATATTATAAAAACTGGGCAAGTGCGAGTCGGACTCGCGCACTGAGGGTTTGGTACAAACTTAAAAGGTAAATTTCGGTTTACGATTTATGACGTATTAAAAAAAAAACTACTTACTAGATCTCGTTCAAACTAATTTTCGGTGGAAGTTTATAAGGTATAGTTTTATCATTCTCTTATTTTAGAATTTACGGGGGGGGGGGGGGGACATTTTACCACTTTGGAAGTCTCTCGCGCAAACTATTCAGTATATAAAAAAAATGATATTAGAAACCTCAATGTATTGGTGCCTCAATGTAAACCACACGTATGGGTTTGATGAAAAAAAATTTTTGAGTTTCAGTTCTAAGTATGGGGAACCTCCAAAATTGTTTCCAAAATTCATTTTTGTGAAAATCTTAATGCGGTTCACAGAATACATCTACTTACCAAGTTTCAACAGTATAGCTTTTATAGTTTCGGAAAAAAGTGGCTGTGACATACGGACGGACAGACAGACACATGACGAATCTAAAAGGGTTCCGTTTTGTGCCATTTGGCTACGGAACCCTAAAAAGCCTTCTGGCAAGTCATGGCTTCACAGTTGATTTGAATTTATTAAGGTTTGGCTTAGATATTGAATGAATTAAAGAACGTTTCGTTACCTCCAATGAAGAGATGCACACCCCCCGCGGCGGCGATGAGGTCCTCGAAGCGCCTGCACTCGGCCACCAAGTCGGGCGCGTTGCCGTCCAGCACGTGCGCGTTGCCCGGATCGATGTCCACGTGCTTGAAGAACTCGTTCCACATGTAGTAGTGGTACGACTCGGGGTGGTCGCGCGGCAGACCTGACACACAAACGACACCTTTACATATAACTGGACAAGGATCCGTGTGTATAAGATGAGCTCTAGTAACTGTACAATAAACACGATCGTAGCTTGGTGACCACCACAACTCATAAGGCACCACAAGTTTTCGTTTTTCTTATTTGATTGTGGCTCGCATATTTAATATCGCATAGTTACTCGGTGCAGTTGCAATACTAACCGACGTATTCGTCCATGTTGAAGGTGGTGACGTACTTGAAGGAGAGGCGGCCCTCCTTGTGGAAGTCGATGAGGCGGCGGTACATGCCGAGCGGCGTGCCGCCCGTGGGCAGCCCCAGCACGAAGTGGCGGCCCGGGCCCGGCGCGAACTGCGTGATGCGCTGCAGCACGAAGCGCGCCGCCCAGTCCGCCACTATACTTGCGTCCTCCAAGATGATTAGACGCATTGTTGTAGGCTTGCCACTGAAATGTTTACACTTGCTAGTTTTTAAACCTCTTTTATAAGCTTAGAAATAACTGGTTCTGGCTCTAGTGATATAGGATCACTTAGTACAAGAGCCAGGGCAACACTGATGTTTGTTTTTAAAGTGATTTCAATAAAAAATATTATTATTTCGTTATAGGTTAATATATCTCAGAACCCTGGGGTCCTGGACCTTTGGAGGCCTTCCAACGAGGAGTTGAAACCAACTCGCAGAGGCCTTTTAGACGTTTTTAATAGAACCACAGAATAAGAAATAGTACAAGTACAGAAATTGCACTCCGTGATAGCAAACATACGAATTTAAAACTACTAACAACAGCCATAATGTTCATAATACATCGCATGCACGGACACGACCTTGATTTTGAATCAAAGTGCACCGTAAGTCCGCGCGACGAGTCTCTTTTATTATGCCCGTTATGCGCCTTTGAACAGGCCGCTCTTGTTAGAGGGTTAAAGGCGTTCTACACGATCCAGACCGACCGCCGACAGAGGTGACCTCGGTCCAGTTGGTGTAAAAATCTACCGTGTAGACGTTGGTCGGCCGACCAGATATGGGCGGAGTCAAACGACCTTTGGACGACCTTGATCGAGAGCGCAGCCATCGCGACACGCGCTGCGTTCGTGGTCGACCCCAACCGTCTGTAACGCTGTCGGCCGCCGGGAGAGCTTCAGTTAAAGCGTTAGCTTTACATACTCTTTGGCTTCAGTGTGCGTTTGTCAGTCAATGTGGGCGCACGTCATCACGTGTTAGAGCGACGGATTCACAAAACGAACCCCGCGAACGCGAGGTTCTGACCGAATTCATATCTTTATACACTGATTTATCATGTCTTTGGGACATTAGATCTGATTTATATAGGTAAAGATAAAAATTAAAAAAATCAAGCATGGGAGTCTTGATTCATACTTAGAAAATTCCGTGTCTTCAGAATCCTTAAATTATTATTTATTATGAGCCCGTTGTGTCCCACTGCAGGGCAAAGGCCTCCTTTCCGTTATTCCATTCCTTTCTGTCCTTAGCCACTTCTGGCCAATCCTTAAGGTAAGAGTCTAAATCGTCACGCCATCTCCTGGGCCTACCGCGTCGCCGGCTCCTGCTGTTCGGAATCCAGTCAGTGGTTGCCTTCGCCCAATTTTGCTGCGACATGCGGCAGATGTGACCGGCCCAGTTCCATTTTAGTTTGGCGGCTGAGTTACCTACGTCTGCGATTTGTGTATCGGAACGAAGCACACTATTCCTTATGCGATCCGTTCTTTTGACTCCGAGAATGCTTCGTTCCATTGCTCGCTGGCAAACCCCGAGTGCGGACTTTTGACGTTTTGTTAATGACCACGTTTGCGCTCCGTAGGTGAGGGTGGGAAGGATGCACATATCCATGAGTTTTATATAAAATATTTTATTTTTATTTTTTATTCTTGATAGGTTCGCGCTTGACTGCTATCTCACCTGATGGAAAGCGACGATGGTGCGCGCTGTTTTATCGACTTTCTTTTTTTTCTTCTCCACTCAAACATAAAAAAAAGTTATTGCCAAACCGACCTTCTGATGCTTTGAAAGGCAAGGAACCATATGGATACGACTTTACGCTGTGAACACCGGACGGTATTGACAGTTGTGTCACCACCACCAACCGAGTAGAACGAATACAAAAGTTGGTTGACGCGAGTTGACGCGACCAAGGTCACCTCTGTCGGCGGTCGGTCTGGATCGTGTAGAACGCCTTTTAGGACATGTATGTTTAAAAAAAATATATGAAATAGGTACTTACGTTTTATTACATAAAAAATAAGATCAGATTTTCTAAAATTATATGGTAGATAGGTACCTACTGGATTGAATTTGTTTGCTGATGAATGGAAGACAATATTATTAGAAAGTTTGCGATTCTGCGAGAAGACAGAGTGAAAGGATTAAATTAGTTTAGTTTAGTATTAATGGCTTTTTTGCTGTACTAAATAAATAAATAACTAATTGATTTCCACCTATTTACCTATATCCATACTTTCAAACATACTTTTAAAAAAATCACCACATAGATGTGTCAAGAGATTGTTTACATTTAGTTAGGTATCTAAACAAATTAAATAGGTAATCAAAATGAAGTTTAAATAACTTTGTTGGTTTTGTATGTCGTTAGCTTTGCGTTCATATGTAAGTTTTAAAAGGTAGATCGTACAAGACGTTATTGTAGACAATTATTAACATTTTGTAAGATATAATTCCAGTACATGTTGACCTTGCATTAGTAAGGTAGTCACTAGTACTGGGAGGTCTACTTATATTGAATGATCTATAAAGTCATTGATACGTTTAAAAATGAAAAATGTCACCAAAATATGAAATAAAAACTCGATAGAATATTGGTTCGATAGAGAATTCGAAAATATTTTTTGTTAACGCGAGTCAAGCGGAAAATCGAACACGCGTGTGACACTCTACCGAATAGCCTAGCAAGAAAGGCCGCGGGTGTAGGCCCATTTTTATACCTATAATTAGGAGTGCGCCAGGCCTGCTGGAACGTAGCACCAACCGGCGATCACCCTGTACGCGCTATGCTAGTGCATCCAAGGCCAATCCCTGGTTGGTGGGAAACTATTATTACGACAAATGAAAAACTAAGATAGTGCTATGTTTTTTTAAAGTCTCAAGTGGACTTGTTATCACCTGAACAATGTTATTAATATCCATCGATAAAAAGGCAGAGGATGACTTGCACGCTCAATAATTAGACCTCAAAAACGGTCGCTAACACGACGTGTAAATATTCTGAAGTGCTTGAGGAGTAGAGTTAGGTATATCACGGCTATCAGGACAATCCTGGAAGTACGGTCAATATCCCTACCAGAACCTTACTGGTTTATTCATCCTAATCCGGAGCACGTTTGCTCTTGCGAAACTCCACTCAAGCCAGCCAATAAAGGCAAGAGTGAGGTGGGAGCTCTGTTCCTCGTCAGTGTTCACTACATTACAATACCTACCTCTAGGTACCACTTGACTTTTGTCACAACTCACAACCCTACAACAGAAGCGGCTTGTTCACAGGTTCATAAGGGACATAATAAAAGAAACTCTCGTGGCGCGGACTTACGGTGCATTTTGATTCGTTACGAGCGCCACTGGATCTGGTAGGCTAATAAAATTGATCATCGAAGATCTTTTCGCCCTTTTTGTCGACGAGTCGGGAATTTGTTTATCGCAATAAAACCACACCGCGTACTCAGAACGTAGACATTTATTCATTAATACCGAGGTGTCTTCAGTGACGGATTAACCCTTAATCAAATTAAGCAATTGCCTAGGGCATCACGTCTGGGGGGGCACCAGAAGAGGCAAAAAACAATCCGTCCTTAGGGCAACGCTTCTCACTCTCACGTCACCAAAAACCACACCAAAAAGAAGTTTCTAGGACTAATTTGAAAATTCGCGCGTTTTAGGTTGACAGAGTCCGGCCTAGAGTCATAACCCCGCTCCCGCTTGCCCAATCGTTGCCCGCTAGTGCATTCGGCAATTCAAATGCACCGGAATTGCGCTCAGCCAATCACAAACCACACCTACCCCGCGGCCCAAAGTTTTGTTTTTTGAGTAATTGTGCCGGCCGGCTTCAATGCATACGTAATAATAGGGATTAAAGTATGAAATTGCCGTTTTATTGTAATAGGTACTTCGAATTGACATAAAACCTTGATGGTTTGAGATTTTTGAGTGAAACTTTTTTTCACATTGTAACTATAGTTCTTCTTTTTAAAAAGGTGCAACATTCGATTATCGACTTACTTTCAGTTCTTTTTTTATTCAGCTTAGACAAGAAAGATGGATACTTCGAAAATTCGAGTGATTTTTGAATACGAGTTCCGACGCGGGACTAACAGAAGGGCAGAAACAGCTCGCAATATCAATGTTGCGTTTGGAGAGGGCTGCTGCTTTCGTGATGGAAACTATGATTTGAAGAACGAACCACGTGGAAGACCAGACAAGACACAAGTGAATAACAATGAATGAGTGGTGGAAGTCGATCCGAGTCAAACTACCCAGGAATTAGCGGCATGGTTTAACGTTACCTTACCAACAATGAAAAATGGGTGCCTTATGATTTGACTGATCTGCAAAAAGAAACGCGTGTTGAAACTTGTGTTGCCTTGTTGAATCGATACAGAAATGAAGGAATATTGGATCAAATTGTGACATGTGATGAAAGTGGATTCTTTACGATAACCATAAGCGAATGGCTGACCCAAGGTCAAGCGCCGCAACAGTGTCCTAAAGCAAAGCTTACCAATAAAATTTAATGGTAACTGTGGTGCACTACAGCTTTCTCCGATCTGGTCAAGCAATAACGGCAGATATCTACTCCACCGAACAATAATAGCAAAACTAGAAGTAAAACAGCCCCGACTCATGAATCAATCTTCACCATTATTGCTCCATAATAACGCGAGACCTCATACAGCACGAGAAACCGTTTTAACTCTACAGGAACTGCAATTAGAAACCATTCGTCACCCTCCGTATTTACCAGACCTTGCTCCAACGGACTACCATTTTTTTCGTGATTTGGACAATTTACTTCTATCTACTTGATAAAAGTTTTCTTCTCAGGAGGCAGTACAAAATATATGCTTTCACACAGTTTGTCGAATCTAGATCACCAAGGTACTATCGCAAAGGCATAAATGACCTTCCTATTAGATGGAAGCAATGTATAAATAATAATGGTAATTATTTTGATTAAATAAATATGTTATATAAAAAAAAACAAATTTATTTTTTTTAGTACAAATCGGCAATTTCATACTTTAACCCCTAATAAATAAATTATGCTTTGGTTTTTATTGTTGTTGTACCTACTCCTCTTCTAAGGTACATTACATCTCATCAATGTTTTAGGCGGTAAAGGTTTAAAGATCAATTCTAGTTGACATACGTATAGGGGGGCCCACAGGCGTCGATTGCTTAGGGCATCAAGTAGTCTTAATCCGTCACTGGGTGTCTTATACAATCCTCGGTAACGAAACCATAGCGCGAATTTATATCGACCAACGCCATCTATCGAGGCAAGAGGTACTACAAAATTGTTTTAGAGATTAGGTTTCGTGAACAAAAATCAAGGTCGTGTTCGTGCCGTGCATTGTATTATGAACATTAGTATTGTTGTTAGTAGGTTTAAATTCATATGTTTGCTATCAAGGAGTGCAATTTCTGTACTTGTACTATTTCTTATTCTGTGGCCTAAGTAAAGTAAAATCATTTCGAATTGAATTCTAGTTCAATTCTAAGGCCTGACCTGACCTGAGGGGTGACCTTTGTCCGCGATATTATTTACGAGTTGAGTAGGTAATTAGATATAATCTTTTGAATTTAGTGTGTAGCAACGATTCTACTTAGCAGAGATGTTACGGAGGATCGATTCCGATTTCGGAAGTTTGGAACTTCCGATTTTGCATATTTAATTGGAACTTATATAGAAAGTTACAAACAAGTTTATTATCACGGATTTAACATGTCGCGCGGAGAACCTCCCTCCCCCATGCCTTTTGTCGATCACCCTTTCACTTGTTTTTGTTCTTCTTGGGTATTTCATTTGACGTCTCGCCTACGATTTGCGTTGATTCCAGAAAACAAATTTTATTTATTATAAAAAAACTCCGATTCCGATATAACCACTTCCGTTAGGTAAGTAGAGTGTAAAATAGGTAGGTACCATATAGGGCCCTCTTCATATCAGACACTCGCACATAGTTGCATTGCATCATTTTAATTGTCAGACTATTTATTTATAATAGACGATTAAAGTAGCATTGGCACAAGAGATAACGTGTCATCGCCCTAAATAACAATAAAAACAACACTCGATCCAGTTGCAGGCCGTCGCGAAGGCGCGGGCGGCCGGAGACCGCACCAGTAGGTATTGGTGCTCGTATGTTATCAACATCGACATTATTGCGCGGCGGCTGACAATATTCGAGTTGATTGAACTTGTTTATTTGTAGGATAAAGTTAGATAAGAAAACTGAAAAGAAAGCTGGTAAATCCTTACCTAGGTACCTTTTAAATGAGTGACCTCTAATCACAGAGTGTAGTTAGTCATAGTATAGTGCAGCCGTGTCGGAGGAATAGATATACTAGTCTTGAACTGAATGTTATTTGCGGAAACTTTTTGTTATTGTAAAGTTGAGCCGGCCTTGCGAAATGCATCGTCTTGCAATTAGTTACTCATGTTCAGAATAACTTTAATATAATGCATTCTGAGCAGAGGCTTAGTCAACTTTATCTGTCTGTAATTATTCTGGGTAAGTAGAGTAACTAGATTATTGTGCAATAAACAGAATTTTAGTCGGCCCATATGTGTCTCATGCAAGCAAGTTAGACATGACACAGATGATGGTCTTGTTTGAGCCAGACTCTTTCTAACTACTGGCTAAAAAACAAAGACCGGTTCGGTCGTTAGGTCTGGAATTTTGGCACCTATTAATAAGGTTAGGTATTACCACATTTCACAACGTTTGCTGTAATGTTTTAACTATGGGTATCTAACCAAGACTTCACTGAATTACTAAGTATAATAAGTCTACAGTTTCCATGATTATGTTACATGCATAATTTAATTTGAATATTTTGGCAACGCGAAAAGTGTCAACAACCTTAAGCCGGGGTCACTTACCTTTAGCGCGTGAAGGTCACAGGGCGCACTCTGCGTGCCACTCGTCGCTTGCGGATTATTATATTGATCTATTAGATGAGCGGCGTGTGTGCTAACAATAACAAAACACGCCTGTCTTGTTTAGGACATTACTAGCGAGTGATAACGATGATATGATAGTGCACGCTCACTCGCTCAAACACCCACTGACACTGGTCGCCGACTGTCAGTTGTCACAGCGAAATGTCAGTCTACAACGTTTCGCTGTGACAACTGACAGTCGGCGACCAGTGTTGTTACCTAAGAAAAAATTGTTCGGGAGAGAACACACAATAAAACGCTTATTCCAATAAATGTGTTTTATTTCTAGTACAATAATACTTATCTGGAGATTATCAATAATTAAGAGACGCTTAAGTCTCCGCCATATCAACTAGGTCTTACAACAGTAACAATAATTATATTATTTTGTGAAGATGTCTACAACTTGCTTCGGCTGTGTGAGGCGCGTTAAAACACGTTTATGTAAAACAACAGAAATAATGCCTTTTGTCAGTGATACTTTTTGGGAGTCATACTTGTTCCTTCCACAACAATATTTAAAGCCGTTACCTCGTTACGATAAATTTTCAAAATATCTAATATTATCAAAATAGAAAATCACATTCAGAGAGCGAACTGGTTAATAAGTATAGCATGTTTATAAATTTTATGAGAATACGTACCATGGCACACTGAAGTTCAGTGTAGGTAGGTATAATGTATTTTAATAAGAAGACGTAGTAGTTTCGACAAAGTTGAAATAATTGTTTCAAGAGATCTTAGCCTACTTTATGTGATAAATGGTTACATATTAATTTACTAAAATATTGTATTTAATTATAAAAATACCTATTTCGTAATATTAACGTCTATGTAATGGTACCTTATAGATATATCTATACAATGTGTCGGGTGAACCAAGATATACAATAAATAAACGTGGGCGGGCCCACCGGCGATAAGGTTTGTAAAGCAACTTAACGAGAACACGAACCGCCTCATATCACAGAGCTCAGCAACTAGTAGACGCGTGCGTGTGGAGCTGCACTAGCGAGTCGCTCGAGGACACCCTTGTCTTTAGAAACACAGCAATGCGCCGAATCTGTTATTATTGGTAAAGTCTACAGTACAACCAAGTACAAACAAATTTGATCAATCGAAATCTTCCAAATTGCTACAAGTTACAATTTTCATAACTTCTTTTTTTAAGATGTTGTTATATAAATATTATTATAGCCTAGAATAAAATAGAATAATAATTGTGCGGCTTTTGAGGCCGCATCATAACGTAAACAGCTACGTATGTAGCGCTACATAATAACATAATATTATTCACAATAGTTCAGTCGAGTCAGCCTCGGAACAATGAAACGGCCACTAGCCAACGTAACACGTAGTACTATGCACTAAGTAATAGACAAATGTCAACGGCGCGCGCACCGGCCGCCGTCCACGCTTGCGGCTCTAGTGTAACAACACTAAAAAGGAACTTTCAAGTAAGAAAATAATGTCTCTAATAATATCAATGAAATATTTACAATTGACCGTCAGTGGAGACGTCGACGGCGCTAACATTAGCCTACGTCCCGCTCGCCGCGCCGCTCAGTCGAGGCGCGCGCGCTTGCTGGGCGGCTCGCCCTCGCCGCTCCAGTACGCGAACTCGGGCAGCCACTTCAGCAGCTGCGCGTCGAAGAACTCCTCCAGCCGCTTGGCGTCCTTGTAGATGATGCTGTCCGGCTGCACAGACACACACATTGACTCTCGTGACCTCTCGCCGCCGACTGAGCGTGCCTCGGCCCCGTACTCACCGGATTGTACCTGTAGGCGTTGCGGAAGAGCAGCCGCACGTCGGCCACGAACTGCGCCACGTGCGTGTAGCGCTGCGGGTTGTGCGGCTGCAGCTTCAGGCGGATCATGTCCAGGCACATCGGCTGCGAGATCTGCGCGCAAACCATTCACACGGCTTTTGAGCACACATCATTCATTATACAATACCACGGGAAAAATTTACTCTTACTGGGTTTTTTCCGTGACATCGATTCTAGGCGGTTGGCCCAGCGATGCTGCGGAAGTTATGCCCAGATTCTGTAGGCTAGCCCTAGCTTATCCTACTAAATCGAGGCATTTTTGTGGGGTACACGTAACGCAATAGATGTACAGATATGACTAAACAGATAACCAATTCATCAAATCAAATTTGTATGATTATATTTTGCTATACAGGGTCAAATAAATTAGCTGGTGAAACTTCACGACCATCAAGTTATCGATCCATCCATACAATGTATGTGTGTGGTGTACCTTGGCGTGGTAGTGCAGGTTGTCGGGCGGCACGGGCTCGCGGAAGGGCAGCGAGGGCTCGTACTGGCAGTACAGCTCCAGCGTGAGGCGCTCCACAATGTATGCGTGTGGTGTACCTTGGCGTGGTAGTGCAGGTTGTCGGGCGGCACGGGCTCGCGGAAGGGCAGCGAGGGCTCGTACTGGCAGTACAGCTCCAGCGTGAGGCGCTCCACAATGTATGTGTGTGGTGTACCTTGGCGTGGTAGTGCAGGTTGTCGGGCGGCACGGGCTCGCGGAAGGGCAGCGAGGGCTCGTACTGGCAGTACAGCTCCAGCGTGAGGCGCTCCACAATGTATGCGTGTGGTGTACCTTGGCGTGGTAGTGCAGGTTGTCGGGCGGCACGGGCTCGCGGAAGGGCAGCGAGGGCTCGTACTGGCAGTACAGCTCCAGCGTGAGGCGCTCCACAATGTATGCGTGTGGTGTACCTTGGCGTGGTAGTGCAGGTTGTCGGGCGGCACGGGCTCGCGGAAGGGCAGCGAGGGCTCGTACTGGCAGTACAGCTCCAGCGTGAGGCGCTCCACAATGTATGCGTGTGGTGTACCTTGGCGTGGTAGTGCAGGTTGTCGGGCGGCACGGGCTCGCGGAAGGGCAGCGAGGGCTCGTACTGGCAGTACAGCTCCAGCGTGAGGCGCTCCACAATGTATGCGTGTGGTGTACCTTGGCGTGGTAGTGCAGGTTGTCGGGCGGCACGGGCTCGCGGAAGGGCAGCGAGGGCTCGTACTGGCAGTACAGCTCCAGCGTGAGGCGCTCCACCAGCTTCATGCTGCGCGGCGGGAGGCCCCCGCCGGGCGGCGCCACGTCGGCGGCGGGCCCCCACGTCAGCTCCGCGAAATTCACGCACAGCAGGCACTGCCATGTCTCCGTCTCGCTGCAACACGTCACGACCGAGTACTTTATCATATAATAAAAATAATTCTTTATTCTTCCAAAAAGTACACTGGTTAGTTCAAAAAGTGAGTTAAAGACTCCCAAACTGAGCACTACCCGTATCTTGGGTAGTCGGCGGTCCACCGTTTTATTAGTGCAGTCTGTTTTAGAATGTATTATCCTATTCTGTTGGTGCATAATATGTAGGTATTCCTAATTAGGTATGTCTTCTAGGTTAGTACATTATTTTTTAATAAGCAGGCCGAAAAAATAAAGAAGATAACAAAAAATAAAAATTAAGCTTTACATCATTAACGACTTCGATGAGTTTTTCCGACTCATCGTAGTTTAATGAGTTTAACCAACTAGATAATTTATTTTTAAAGTTATGCTTATTTTGTTTGTATAGTTAAGATCTTTTTGTTGATTTCATTGTAAAGCTTGGAGCTCAATGCCTTGTACTGTCGCTGTGCGAAAGCTGTCCTACATCGCACAGAGGGGCAGACAAGTGCACCACTACGTTTTCTTAAAACCTCTTTATAATAATAATAATTCTTTATTATCAGGCAACTAAGGCCCATAGAAAAAATACATCGTCGATACACGACACCCTTCGGCCAAAACGCTTCTTTGAGGAAGGTCTCCAAATGGTGAGTCGCCACCCGCACCACAAACGACTTGAAATTAGTGTTATGGCGCGGCTCCAACTGCACGACTCTCAAAGTCCAGTTTGTCTTTACGCGTACATACTCCACGATCTCCTCAGCCTTCGTGGTGTGATGTAGTCTCGAAACGTACAGCTGCGTCGTAGGTACTGCTGGACGCAGCAGCATGTTGGGTCCTGCCAGCGCGGTACCGCACTGGTTCTGACAAGTAGACTTCTTACTCTTCTTCTTCTCTACCTTAGTGAAGCCATCCTCATCGCTCTGCTGGCCCCCTTTCGTTTTACCTGCTTGTCGCATTGTTCGCGACACAGCAAGTTTATTTGCAGCAATAGCGGAATAGGCACGTTTAGGGGTCGACGTACCTACATGCGTCACTACTTAGACCGGTGACGATACAGCGACGGCAGCGGCGGAGCAAGATGCAACGCAAGCCTTATCAGTAGCCGGTGATGCACTGCAGCTCGCCGACTCAAAACTGCCGATGTATGCATTTTGTGCTCCGCGACTATGTTCACGGTGGAGTTGTTAGGCGCCCTACTTTTCGAAACAGCGTTGCGCAACAACTCTACTTCGGCACGCAGCGCACCTACGGTGGTATTGGCCACCTCCAGCTTGGATTGTACCTCGGCCAAGCTTGCTTTCAGGGATGTTATGTCCTTCAGCAACCTGGTGACATCGACGTGGTCGAACGTGACGGGAGGCAATTTATGCAGCTCTTTCGCCACGAAAGCAGGCACGTCGTCCGGGTCGGTGCTCTTCATCATTGTGATGATATCCTGCACACTTCTCTGGCCGCCATCCCTCCGTCGGGATTGCATCTGGTCAACTTTTCCCAGCGCTTGGAACAGCAGCAACTTGGCACTGCTTATCTCCTCCTCGTTGAAACTGGACTTACAGATCTGCAGGATGCTGACCTCGTCCATGTAGTCATTGGCATGTTTGATGAATGCCAACAGCTGGTTGGCTATGAGTGGTTGACTTATAGCGACGAAAAAACCGGCAACGGCTACTGCCGCGCAACACACGAATATAAAATTCGTTTCGAACAGCGCAAACACGTCCGTACTTGACTGCGCATTGCACTGCACTGATTTTATTTAGGGGAAGTAGTGATTGCCGCCGGAGCATCGTGCGTAGAATAAACAGCTGTCGCACTGTTAATACATTGCACTCCTTGTATAATTCTTTGGTAGAATAGTCACGTGGTTTACAATGTATCTATATATGTACCTCTCTTAGACTGTTCTCGGCGTGCACCTTACATTCTGCCCAGCTTTTCTCGTACACTAATAAGGCTTTGTCAGCAGCATATGTAAAAATATCATATTTTAAGAACCATCCTGCACAAGTCATTAACGTATATTATAAACAGCGAGAATACTCCCTTGCGGGACTCCATATTCGGTCTGTTCATCCTCATTTATCATAGTGTACATTTTGACTGCCTATTTTCGATTGGTATTGGTCTTTAAAAATATTCAAAGATCGTACTCGAACCCAAATATGCTCCAATTTGGATAAAATGATTGGGACAGAGACTGTATCAAAGGCTTTTGATATATCTAGAAATATACCATAACATTTGTAGCGATTATCCATTTTATGAGCTACTGCATCACTGAGATTAGTAACAACATCTTCAGTTGACACACCCGATCTGAATCCACACTGGTTTTCTGAGATCATGTTAAAGAAGGATGGTCAATTTGAAACACGAAAAAAAAGTGTTGTTACCGAAATGAGACTGTCATCATAACATAATATATTATAGATATAATTATCGGATGGCATCATTTTTTTTTCAAAAGCAGTTATGTTTCATCAAGTTACGTTTTTCTAATTTTATATGGTCCAAGCATGTTAAGAGAATAAGCATTGTTCTTTGTTGAGATACTTGGTCGAGCTGTTAAGTATATTTTCTAGAATCTTTGATAATGTACTCAGCACTGAAATAGGCCTATATTTCGTAATTAGCTCTCTGTCCCCACCTTTATATACAGGAGTCACTATGGCGCGTATGTTTATTAGTGGATTTTTTGAAGCTATTTGGATATTAACCAGCAGCAATAGAGGTGTTGCAAATGTGCGTCATAGGTGGTATCAACATTTCCTGTGATAGCTTAATTACTGAGGCTGGAATATTGTCCCAGCCAGTTGCGCAGTTACTTCGAAGTGACCGTATGATTGCTACCACTTCTTCATGGCTCACTGGCAGTATCCCAAGAGAGTTGGCCTGTGATACAGATTCACTAACGTGGCGGGGTACAGACCAATTATATGGAGGAACCAACTTCGAAGCCAGGTCTTTAACAAAGTATTTAACACAGTTGGTTGATAATTTAGCATCAGCTGACATTTCCAACTAAGTTTACAATATCCTATGTTGCTTTCGCACTGTTTTCTGCTTTGGCGAACTGTTCTTTTTCGTATTGAGTTTTTAGTTTTCTGAGCAGGGCATTGCAGTTTCGGTACCTTTTATGTGGTGAGATATAACAGAAAATACAAATCACAAAGAAACCAATAAATACCAAATTTCAAAAACGTAAATTAAATAACGTACCTTTAATATTATAAAGTTTATTTGAACTTATAATTTCAAGTCAATCCAAAGATAACACTTCACTGTATATTTGGCTCGATGTCGACCGGAATGTGACTTGCTGTGGTTGTCATAGGCGCGGCAGAACTGGTGTCTTATTATTATATTTTTTTTTCTTTTGTTTTTATTTTCAATTATTTGTGCTTTTTATTATTATTTATTACAATTTGATATTGTAGATTGTGTTTATTTTGCACTATATTTTTTTTTTTCTATTTATTAATTTTTGAAATCAATGTTTACTTCACTAAGGATTACATTTTGTAAACTATATTTTTCCTATTATTGTGAACGTGAGGACTATGATGACTGATTTTTTATTCCTTTTCAGTAATTTTAATGTATGTCTGGCAATTTGAGTATTTTCTGCGGCCTACCCAAATGTCCTTTCTTTGGTATTGTTCGTCAAGTCGTTGAGCTCCTTAGTAGTCCTGAGTTGAGCTTTACGAATACTGACAAATGCTTGCACTGACTGGTCAGGTGCACTCACATCTGTATGGTTCTTTCTTCAAAAGACCATCTCAGACAAATCTGCATGGTTCTCATGTGATTTGACCATTACATATTTACTGTGTGGACTTTAAAAGAGACTTTAACCCCTGAGTTTGTTTCGGTGTTTCTTCTCAGGGTAGTCAGCTAGGAAACACCGGACTCATCTAGTTTAAAAATTACGAAAAAAAAAAAATTTACGTGTAAAAGTGTTTTTTTAAACCTATTTACAAAATAAATATCATTTATCATTTAAAGCAACCCGTTTTAAAAAACGGCATTTTCATAGGTAGACCTATAATTACAATAAGATGTTTTGACGTTTAGAGAATGCATAAAAGGACCTAAATGGTATGGGTCAAATGTCAAATGAATTAGTCGACATCGGCTCTATTTGCGATTAACAAAAAATAAAATAGAATAGTCAAATGAATTACTATATTTGTTATGGTTAGCTTAATGAATATAGTTTCTAATTTAGTAATAAGAAACCTCAAAGTTGATTTGAAATTGTCTATATGGATATTACTGGCAATAAAAATAAATACGTGGGTAAATTGAAAAGTTCGCCGCCTAACACATAAATACTTAAACTATTTTAATGTAACTGACCTCATTCGATTAGTTTACTCTCTGGTTGTCAAATTGTAAAATTCTATCGCAATAGCATTAAATGTATTTAAATTAGACTGAATTTTGTGAGCCTTTGTGCAGCGTTTTTAAAGAATGGAGAAAATTGAGCAACGTACGGTCATCAAATACCTGTTTAAAAAAAAACTAACTCCAAAAGAGATTCACGAAGATATGTTAACAACATTGGGGGAATCTGCTCCGTCGTACACGACTGTGAAAATGTGGGTTGCTGAATTTAAACGCGAACGAGAGAGTATTGAAGATGACCCTCGCTCTGGCCGGCCTATGACATCTACGACTGAAGAAAACATCGGGAAAATCTGTGATCTGATATTGACAGGTCGGAGATTGACCATCAGGGAGATTGCAGACACTATTGGCATCTCGTATGAACGAACACAAAACATCATAGTCTATGAACTTGGATTTTCTAAGGTTTCTACGCGGTGGGTACCCAGATTGCTTTCAGTCGAACAAAAACGAATACGCCTCACGAATTCTCGCGACTGTTTGGAAATGTTTGAGGCTGATCCACAAGATTTTTTGGCCAGATTTGTAACAATGGATGAAACTTGGGTACACCACTACACCCCAGAGTCAAAACAGCAATCCAAGCAGTGGAAAAAACCTGATGAAACGACTCCAAAAAAAGCCAACACTATTTTGTCAGCTGGCAAGGTGATGGCGTCAGTTTTTTGGGATGCTAAAGGTGTCATCATGGTGGACTACCTTGCAAAAGGTGAAACTATAAACTCGGCTTATTACTGCACCCTCTTACTTCGCTTGCGTGGAACAATCAAAGAGAAAAGGCCAAGATTACTCAGCAAGAAAGTGTTGTTCCATCAGGATAATGCACGCGTTCACACGTCTGCTGAATCTATGGCTCAAATTCGTGATTGTGGCTTTGAATTACTGCCCCATCCCGCCTATTCCCCTGATTTGGCACCTTCATACTTTCATTTATTCCCAAACCTAGAAAAACACCTTGGAGGTCAAAAATTTTCATCAAATGAGGAGGTCGAAGCTGCGGTAGGTGACTTTTTTGAAGGCCTTGAAGAAACTTTTTTTATGACCGGCATACAGGCGTTGGAAACCAGATGGAAGAAGTGCATAGAGTTAAGTGGAGATTACGTGGAAAAATAAAATTACTTTTGCTTATATTTTATATTGTTTTCTTGCTGAGGCCGCGAACTTTTCAATCCATCCTCGTAAATACTTTTAGATTTCACTTAGTGACTCACTGGTTAGTCACCTAACATATTAGCATTCGCTTCCCTAATGTGAATCTATGAAAGCGGCATCTGAATTCGTTAAAATATGAGATGTGTTGTTGTTTGCGTCGTATACTCACTCGGGCAGCTTCTCGATGGTGGGGATGTGGCAGTACTGGTGGAACACCTTGGGGCACTTGTCGCAGCACATGAGCTCGCCGCCGTCCATGCACACGGCGCACCAGTCCTCGTTGGGGTCGCCGCCCGGCTTGGCGGGCTCGTCCGTGCTGGAGTGCACGTGCGGCGCCGGCGACGGGGCCGGCTCGCCCGGCTCGGCCACCACCTGCACGCCGTTGGAGTCCAGCTTGGCGATGGTGGCCATGAGGTCCTGCACTGACGCCGCGCACACCTTGTCCAGCTCCGTGGGCACGCCGCCCTGCAACAGTCACAGCTGCCACTATACTTCAATCCACGACATGTGCTGCCGCTAGCTAAACTACCCAGACCCTGAGATAACGCCAATTAATATAGTACATTTTGATACAAGAGGAAGAACTTTTTCATTGCGACCGAGGCTGAATTCACCTGAGCCGTAGGCGAGGGTGTTATGGAGCCCAGTGCTGCAGTGACAAATTCCCATGTGTATCAAACGACGTTTCTTACAATACACTTACGAAAAAATTAACGGGGGCTGCGCGCCGCCTAGCCTAGTGATACGTGGAATATATTGTGGAGGGGGCCAGCGTCAGTACGCAGCCCAGCGTGATCTTGTAGTCGGCGCCCGCGCCGCCGCCCACATGAGGCAAGTAGCGCTCGATACTCACGTTGAGGCTGGGGCTGGGCGTCTTGGGGTTGGTGGAGGTGACGGCGGCGGGCGCGGGCGGCGCGCGCGCGCGGCCCAGCGTGATCTTGTAGTCGGCGCCCGCGCCGCCGCCCACATGAGGCAAGTAGCGCTCGATACTCACGTTGAGGCTGGGGCTGGGCGTCTTGGGGTTGGTGGAGGTGACGGCGGCGGGCGCGGGCGGCGCGCGCGCGCGGCCCAGCGTGATCTTGTAGTCGGCGCCCGCGCCGCCGCCCACATGAGGCAAGTAGCGCTCGATACTCACGTTGAGGCTGGGGCTGGGCGTCTTGGGGTTGGTGGAGGTGACGGCGGCGGGCGCGGGCGGCGCGCGCGCGCGGCCCAGCGTGATCTTGTAGTCGGCGCCCGCGCCGCCGCCCACATGAGGCAAGTAGCGCTCGATACTCACGTTGAGGCTGGGGCTGGGCGTCTTGGGGTTGGTGGAGGTGACGGCGGCGGGCGCGGGCGGCGCGCGCGCGCGGCCCAGCGTGATCTTGTAGTCGGCGCCCGCGCCGCCGCCCACATGAGGCAAGTAGCGCTCGATACTCACGTTGAGGCTGGGGCTGGGCGTCTTGGGGTTGGTGGAGGTGACGGCGGCGGGCGCGGGCGGCGCGCGCGCGCGGCCCAGCGTGATCTTGTAGTCGGCGCCCGCGCCGCCGCCCACATGAGGCAAGTAGCGCTCGATACTCACGTTGAGGCTGGGGCTGGGCGTCTTGGGGTTGGTGGAGGTGACGGCGGCGGGCGCGGGCGGCGCGCGCGCGCGGCCCAGCGTGATCTTGTAGTCGGCGCCCGCGCCGCCGCCGCCGCCCACGCTCGCCGGCTCCAGCACGCCTACAAACATGGACATATTGTACCACACTACTATCCACTACTTGCGCAAAATACAACTCACTATTTTTAACAGAGAGCATATTTAAAAATAATAAAACATAATTTGAAGACGCATATGTTGAAATGTTTGCACATTACAATGATGAGAGTGCACCTGATCCTGATCACAACTACTGCTGTGTGCAGCGCTACCGAGCGCTAAGTATTGACAGGTTCAACCTCACCCGCACAACAACGACGTGCTTGTCATGAATCATTAATTCACAGGAAATCAAAAAACTCATCGAGAGCCGCATTCTACTCTGGACTGCAACAGTCTATAGTCAGTTAGCAGTCGCGACTATTGCTGTGCTACACTGTAATCTGTACTAACTAAAGAGAAGAACTAGTCAAATAGATGCGACAGCAGAACATTCACTCGTTAAGCAACAAGTTTTCTCCAGTTTACCGGCAATACGGCAATGGGACCTTCTAGCGTATACTATATCTGGAGTGAGGCCAACGAAAAGCATGGGGAAGCTCTTGATACCATGATATTTAGAAGACTTTCGTCAGAGTCTGGTACGAAAACCTTTTTGCTAAGCTTCCTTCCTTCGATCTATCCACTGGTCTGTGTGATTGAATCCCAAACTTTTGAGGGTTCGATCCATCCCACTGGTTGTTGATGGCTGATCGTCCGGTAATTTGTATGTTGGGTATGCAGAGGACAGCACTGTTGCTGAGAGTGTGTCCGACGCTCGAGTTAGAACCTGTCACAGAACCGGTCTCTCCAAGAGGCTATGGCTGAACGGAATCGCAGACTGCCTTCCAGGACGAGTTCAAGACTCGTCCTGGAAGGGATGGGGCGACGCCAATCTGGTCAAATTCAAAGCTATTAAAACACATGCGTGTCTTTTTTCCGCTAAACGGAGCCAATTTCACCCGGCTCCATCTTTTCAGGATATGACCGTGCCGATAACCGACCACCTTGAGCTTCTTGGAGTAAGTCTACCCTAAATTTCAGCTCGGCACATCAAGGCAAAAGATCAACTGGCTGCCATAAAATTGGGAATCTTAGTAAAGGTGAGACGGTACTTCATGCAGGAACAGCTGCTCAACCGGTGTCAAGCGTAAGTTCGATCGTGTATAGAGTACTGCTCTTATCTTTGGGATTGGTATGCCAAATACCAGGTTGATGCACTAGAGTCGATTGAGAAGGGAGCTAAGAAGATCATCAGCAATGATGCACTTGTTGAGTCTTGAGCATTGACACCGAGTTGCTAGCTTGTCGGTTTTCTACCGTTTACATTTCAGGGAGTGTGCATTGAAATTGCACAATTTAATATAACCTATTAAGTCAAGAGTGAATAGATTACTTCTCGGTAAGCGTTTTCCATCGTCGGCCACATCATCATTTACCATCAGGTGAGATAATGGTCAAAGACGAGCCTATACATTTTTTTTAAATTTTATAACTAATCTTACCTAACCTTTACAATTATATTGACCTACCTGTGTTATATTTATACAGATGTTTTTAAATTACCGGAGTCATCATAAGAGATTGGAAAAAACAGTTATACATAATTTAATTTTATAGACAAAAGGCGAGTTGTCCATCAAAATAGTAAGGTTTACCTAGTTTCATGCCAGATTATTTGAATAAAATATTCTGGACAGCAGAAGTTGAATATATAAAATATTTATTTGTGAGAAAAAAATTGTTGCGTAATAACATTGTTATAGCAACTGACCGTTAGAGAGTCCTTGTTGCGGGATGTGCCACTTGGCGGCGGCGGGCTGGTGCTGCAGCTGCAGCTGCTGTTGATGTTGTTGTTGCTGCTGCTGCTGCTGCTGCTGGTGCTGGTGGTAGGCGGGCGGCTGCTGCGGCGGCGCGGGCGACGGCGTGCGCGGCCCGCCCGAGCGCCGCCCGCCCGCGCCGCCGCCACCTCCGCTGCCACTGTACGCATTGGAAGCGTACGCGCCTATCACTGCCGGGGGATATTTCAGAGATTACTTACACTTAATACACTAACTAAAAAACTATTCTTTTCGATCGGACACTTTCAAACTAAGTGGAGTAACGACGGGTTTTTACAAAATAGCTGGTTGCAGCCGAATGAGCTGATCAGTCAAACAAGACGATGATAGTAGCGGTGTGTGGCACTGACTTTGGTGGTAGGCGTGGTGCATGGCGAGCTGCGCGGGGTGCTGCGGGTGCGCGGCGGGCAGCGGCCGCGCCGCGCCGCGCTGCGACTGCGCGTTCAGCAGCCCGCGCAGGTTCATCTCGTTGACTCCTGCGGAAAGTAGCACGCGGCCGTACAGTGGCTGCAGGGGCGTGGCGGCGCGGCGCCGGCGCGGTACGTACCGTGCAGGTGGTGCGGGTGCGTGGTGGACGTCACGTGCGGGTGGCGCAGCGGCGTGGCGCGCGCGCGCAGCCCGTGCTGCAGCGGCAGGAAGGCCGCGCCGCCGCCCGCGCCGCCGGAGCCTCCCGCCTGCACGTACGACTACACCGAAACATTCCGTTAGTGCTGCAGCTGTCGGCGCCTCCTCACTCAACACGAACCCACACGTCACGGCACAAGGACTTCGACGCAGACTGATGTTTGTGTGACGTTTGTCGACCACTAACATATGTGACTGGCTGGCAATACCAAGATGTGGCCACTCGGTCTAAAGAATTCTTCAATTTCGACAATCTCTACCGCTGGCGCCGGTAATGCTCTACACGAAATCTCACTTTGTAGAGTCCAGGAAGTGCCTTTTAATAATCTTTCGGTACTTGTGAATATCTGAATATGTACAACTTTTAGTATGGGACCAACATTGCTAAAAAAATACTATTCAGCTTTTTTATTACATACTACTACAATAAAAGATACGCTAATATCAAATATGAATAAATATCCTTCAAAGTACTCCCTGGCTACCCAAGTCTGAATGAGATGCTCGAGAGCATTTTAAGAAACCTTTTTTCTGAAGGGAAAGGTAGAAGGGCCCACAAAATGGTGTGTCGTGGCCCTCCTTCATCAGTGTTACGTCTCGCTAGTTGATTTGGTTTTAATACCATCGCAACTTCTGATTCAAAAATGGTACCATGCTGTAAGTGAAACCGTTCAGCTATCACTCCCGCGATTGAAAACGCCGCGACAGCAGCTGAAGGCCTTTGTAACTAATATATATCATTTTAGTTCCAGTAATATGTAGAGATTAGTTTCTTGGTAGCCACGGAAATTCAGAATTAAGAGTGGCTTTACCCTCCGACCAATTGCCAAAGCATGAAGATGTAAAGACCAAACGCTGCCGAGCCAGCGCGGGCGCGGCCGCCTGCTCGGTGCGCCGGTGCCTCGCAGTGAATCGATCGCGGCCAACATTGAACTTGTGTTTCTATCCAGCGGGGCCCCTCGAGCTAAGCCGAAAAATCTAGTGGCATTGCTTTGTTTGATCAATGTACCTTGTTTAGTTAGTTAAAGTTTAGACTTTACATTGTATTCATCAAGAGATTGAATTCGAGGGCCCGCTGGATGGACGAGGCGATTAATTGTAATTTCTATGAAAATAGTTGACGTGCATTGGATTTTGTCTGTAATTGCGTGAGGTACATTGATCAAACAAAGCAATGCCACTAGTGTTTTGGGTTTAGCTCGAGGGGCCCCGCTGAATAGAAACATATACATCTCTGGCGTAACGTATCACTAAGCGCTCGATAAGTTCATCAACAATACATAAACTATATCTATCTATTACATAACATCATACATTCTAAAATCTACTAATAGTATTTTAAAATCTAAATTGGCATCATGATGCTTACTGTAAAACTCTGTATATTTATGGGTATCGAATTGATAGTTTTGGCTGATGCTGAACCAAATTCCAGATGGTTTCCATATTTATCATGAGGAAGTTTTTCGTTACCGTGGTTTTAGAGTAGTTGTCATACAAGTTACACAACACGTAATAAGTTCATGCACATGATCAACACCAATGGAACGTAAGTAAGCGGACAAGCGGACACAAAATAAAATTTGTAAATAAATGAGAATACAGTTGGCAACACTACTCGTACATAACAGAAAGAGAGCGACATTGTCGAGGATGTGGGTGCTCGCTCGGCGGATGCGACAACATACAGCGACACACTCTACTCGAGCGCACTGACCTGGTAGCGAGCCAACGTCTAGACATGGAACAATGTCGCACATCAGTTATCACCAGTTACTCACAAGTCCAGCGCACTTCACTACTGACGCTACCATGAACAACTGCCTCCCTTCTGTATGAAGTAGTCACGCATATTGTGCCGCTGAGTGCGCCACTCGCTCTCGACGAGCGTATCAACATAAACTGTTGTTAGTTAGGACAACAAACTAATGTTTTAGAAATGGTTATTGATAAGCCAGAGCAACGGACAGTCTCGTCACTCGGAACGTACACTAATAGTTTAATGGTTTAGTTTTTAAGTTGTAATAAAGTACAGGTTCAGATAGGGTACCTGGTGCATGGCGACGTGCTGCAGCGCGACCACGGCCGAGTGCTGCTGCGGGTGCTGAGGCGCGGGCGGCGCGTGGGCGGCGTGCGGCGCGTAGGCGGCGTGCGGTGCGTGGGCGGCGTGCGGCGCGTGCGGCGGGTGGTAGGGCCCCTGCGCGGCCGGCGCGCCGCCGTCCACCTTGCCGTCCACCACGATGGCGCCGAGGCCGGCCAGCACGCGCACCAGCTCGGGCAGCTTGTCCAGCGCCAGCGAGATGCGCACGGGGATCTCAGGGTTGGGGATGTCGGCGCGGCGCGACTTGATGCGCTGCAGGTGCGCGCACACGGCGTGCTTGGCGTGCAGCACGGCCGTGTCGGAGCCGTCGAGCGCGGCGTTGACGAAGCCCACGCAGTGGTCGGTGATGGCGGCCAGCTGCTCCAGCGCCTCCTTCTTCTCGTTGAGCGTGCGCTGCTTGGCGTCGCACACCTCGTTGAGCCGCAGCACCAGCTGCTTGCCGCGCGTGTTGATCGCGTTCGTCAGCCTGGCGGGTCGGCGGGCGCACATTAGCCACTCGCCGGGTACTGTATGATCGTATGACGTAGTGTACTCACTTGACGACGGTCTGCGTGATCTCGTGCACGAGCGCCTTCTTCTTGTCGGCGATGAGCTGTTGGCGGTCGCGGATGACCTTCATGGCGGAGCCCAGCAGCACCCGCTTGTAGCTCACTTCCGACAGCAGCGAGGTGATGTTAGCGCGCGCCTGCTCACACACATTCCTGATAAACCTTACTCTTCTACATCTTCTAAATTAATTCGTGCTTAAGGGGCCTTAAGGGCCATCAGTTCCCGGTTATCGGTTATCGTTTCTGTACACTGGATACCAATTTTTGTAATGATTCGTGACCATCTTTCATCACTTCTTGGTCCCTTTTTGTTTCATTTATATAAACGACTTGCCTTACCTCATTATGGATAACCAAAATATAGTATTGTTTGCAGAGGACACTTCACTTTTGTACCTTTTTATTTTACTTTAGTTATTTTCAGTGTCGTGTCATACGGCATTCTATTGTGGGGAAAAAAATAGTGGACTCATTCAGATGCCAATGTCTACATTATTAACTTCCAAGTCATATTCAAGAACTAAGTAAGCCTTAATAAATTCAAATCATTTGTAAAGCGAAAACTTTTGCAAAAGGCTTTTTACACTGACTATCTTGTGGCCAAAAAGGCTTGGGATTGACCTGCTCCAGTACGCTCTACAATTGTTTTAATTTTTTCTTTGTAATATTTTTTTTCTTTTCTTTTGAGTTTTTTTTTTTTATTTCAATTCTGCATTTTTATATTCTTTTTTCAATTTGACACTGTAATTATTTTTTATAATTTGACATTGATATTTGTTTATATTTTACAATATGTTTTTTTTTTACAACTATGCCACATTATTTGACACATAAAACCTATCTTGTGACTTTACCATGTTTCAAAGACATAGTAGACGAATCAGTAATTACGGAATTGCAAAGATTTTTAATGATTTACAATAATACGTTTACACTAATACTAAGGCCTGTCATACTGTATGGATCAGAATGTTGGGCTGTGGAAAAGACGGATGAAAAAAGATTGCACGTAGCGGAGATGAGAATGTTAAGACGGATGTGTGGTGTGACGAGAATGGATAAAGTGAGAAATTAGTATATTAGGGGAAGTTTGAAAGTGGCGCCAGTGACTGAAAAGTTGAAAGGGAATTGTTTGTCTTGGTATGATCATGTGAAGAGGAGGGATGAAACGCATGTTACTAAAAGAGTTATGAGTTTATATGTGGATGGATGGAGAGTGAAACCAAAGAAAAGATGGATGGATTGTGTGAAGAGTGATATGAAAGAAAAGGAAGTTAGTGATAGCATGACGAGTGACAGGGCAGAACGGAAGAAAAAAGCGTGTTGCGCCGACCCCAAATAACACAGGACAAGGGCAGGAAGATGATGATGATGACGTTTACACTAATGCGAAAAACATTAAACCTCTTAACGAAAATCCTTTACTTTACGATCTTTCTAATTCAAATAGTTCTAATGTCATCAATAAAGATTTTTTTCGTCTATGATAGCTTATGCATACTGCACCAAAATATAAATGGACTGCTAGCTAAGGATGACATAGTAACTGAACATTTAGATACTCTCACTAGCAATGGAAAACGTATTCATATTCTCTGTTTTACGGAACACAACAGTCACCCTGTCTACTGAAACATCCACAACTATACTCTGGCCACATACTTTACTAGACAACAGTTAAATGGTGGCTCTTGTATACTAGTCAACAATCACATTAGTTTCTCAGAAATAGAATCAGTAAAGAGTGTCAACATTCCGAACGTCTTTGAATGCTGCGTGGTAGAGTTGACAGACCATAAAGTTATAGTCCTGTGTTTAGACAGAATTCCAAATCAAAATAAGATGAATATTTTCTTTAATAATTTGACAAGTTTACTACAACATCTTTGCTATAAAAATAATCAGAAAATAATTATTTGCGGGGATTTTAACATTGACATTTTGCAGAAAACTAAAAATTATATTTTATTTAAAACTTTACTTCTAATTGCAGTGGACGTCTATCGGCTGAAATGATGATGATGATTAACAGCCTTAGTGTTTCTGATATCTACAAAACAGAGAATAGAAATAAAAGCGAGACGGACTTTATTGTGGCAATATCATGGCTATCACGAAATAGTGAGACCAACAACTGCTTTTAGTAATGTTCTAAAATTAGTTATTATTATATATGTATGTTATTATTATACAGGGTGTTTGGTGCATCGTGTGCCAAATTGAAATGGTCGACGGGAGGGGTCATCTGCTATCATTTCAGACTCCCAAAAACTTCTCATGCCCTGTGGATTTTTTTTCATCGACTTTTAATTGTTTTATGAAAATAAGAGCCAAATTTTTCATTCAAATACAAATAAAAAAAATATATAAGTCGTAGACTTTGAATTTTAAATTTATTCACAAATATATTGTATTAGAGTACTTTTAAATTTAAAATTAGTGACATTAGCTATCTAGTTTTTTTTTAATTTACTCGCAAAGTTTTGGACTTAAAGCTGTCCATGTTACAGCTATTTACATGGCTATAAAAAAACCAAAAGCGACCGGAATCTTCGCACTCCCTCAAAAAGTGTCTAGTTTATCCACTTGCTAGTAATGTGCCACATGTCATAAAAATCTTTTTATATTATAACTTTGTAAATTCGGTAGAATTGTGAATCGAGTCACATAAGACTAATTTCAAAATTATGATTTAAAATATATTTTTTTGCTTAAATGATACCTGAAAACCTATTAAAATGTTATCTCACTCTTATAAGGTGAAATCTGTCTTGTATCTCTCTTTTCATGGGTTTTACTAAGAATAAAAAAAGAATGAAATTGCATTTTTAACATTTATTTCATAATTTTTACAAATCCTGCTCAAATTGTTGGCCTCTGTTGCGAACGCAGGCCCGACATTTGTTTCGTATTTCGACAGTTTGTGTACGAAGTCGTATTTCCTCCTTAATTGTATTGAAAGCCGTTTCAATGCGTTGAACTAGTACCTCCCCAGTTTCCAACTATCATCACTGCACAACAACTGCTACAAATTTGTAAATTCGCTAGAATTGTGAATGAGTCCCATTAGATTATATTGCAAACAACGCACGAAAAAAAATCCACAGGGCATAAAATAACGGCAAAAGTGTTTCGCGGTCTGAAAGGATGGCAAATGACCCCTCCAGTCGACCATTTTAATTTGGCACACGATGCACCAAACACCCTGTATAATGGGATGCCTCAAATCCTTTTGAATTGCCAAGTGAAAATTTCAAAAAAAGATTCGGATTTGTTCGAGATTCAGTGTTTTTACATATTAGTCCAATTTTTAGTGAAATACAGTAAGTAATATAATTAGTATCTTCCTTTCTTTTCTTCTATATTTCAGTAACATAACGTGATGAATTTGTTTTAAACTTCGGTCAATGTTACGTAATCGTACTCGTGAGCAGGGCTAAGTCGTGAGCACAGAGAATACTACATCATCATACATATTGAGGAGCTGATCTTGGTAACTGAGATTCTGTACTCATGTGTTTATTGTTAAATAGCAATGATGTTGAGCTTCTGACATCGTATAATCGGGGATCAAATGATATCGCATTTGAGGATGGAATTGAGCACCGTTTATTAATACGGGCCGTAGTTTTGTATACATTGTGTTCTTTAGTCAAAAAGTGATTTACTTGCAATTTAATGTATGATTTTTTAATTTAATAAATTTAAAAAATAATAAACTGAGGTTGAGTAGAATAACGATTTTATACAGTTTGAAATAAAAAAGGATGTTTTTTTTTTATCAGAAACACTGCGATGAAAAATTCCACCACTAAGGATCTAGAATCGTGTATGTATGGTACACGTTTGTGAGGCGGCGTATGTTATGTGGCGAGTGGGTGAGGAGGGTACCTGCGCGGCCATCTCGGTGCTGAACTGGTACTTGTGGTCGCGGTGGTGCTGCAGCTGGCAGTCGCGGCACGTCAGCCGGTCGCACGTCTCGCAGAACAGCGACAGCCGCTCCTGTCGCGCCAAGTATACACTAATATCGTCATGTTCACTGACTTGCTCTACATACGCTGCTACTTGCAGCACACTTCAGTAAAATTTTAAAAAAATAACTTTAATGTCCACACTCGGAGATACAGCGAGCCTGCTCCCGATGGACGGAGACTTATGTGCAGACTTGAGTCCATCAGGACGGAGCAGTCCCGCTGTATAGACACTATGCAGTTGACGCAATGGTTGCTAGTGTTGTACCTGCACGTGCTCGGAGCAGAACATATCGTGCGCATTGCGCGCGCCCGCCTGCGCCTGCAGCTCGGCCACCGCCTCCTCCTTGGACTTGATGGTGTGCTCCTTCGTGATCTTCAGCCTGCAGGCAGTTTACTACTTGTCAACATGGAACATTAAGGCTTACTAACTAGTTATAGCGAACTCTTCGTACAAATATTTATGCCGTCTTCTGATATGTCGTAAAATCTACCAGGGAACTATTATTTTATAAAATGATAAATGAGTCGTCTAAAAAACGACGTCGAATGAAACGTCTGTTTAACTACATTTAATTATTGGTAAAACAAGCAGGCCTAAGTGTAGGGGCACTCCTACCAAACGTAGGCGTTATCGGCAGCTACAAGTATGCTGTGCAACAAGGCAAGAATTCTGTTGTTCATCAAGTCGTTTACGCGTCATTACTATACAAAGAGCAGGCTTGCTGGAAGCATAACAACGGACTTGGTGGATCGCAAAGCTACACGTGGACGGTTGCGCTGGTTACCTCTGGTGCGCGTTTACGCAGTTGTCGCAGATGAACTCGGCGCAGTCCACGCAGTAGCTGGTGGCGGGCTCCGTGTCCTCGCAGCTGTTGCACTGCTGCTCACCACTCATGCCACCTGCGAAACACCTCGGTGATAATCCAGTGTCAAACACTCATAATATAATTATGTATACACGCATAGCAAGCGCCAGGACTGACCGTTAGAGCCGGCCTGCTCCAATGCCATCTTCTCCATCACGAAGCGCTGGTCGATCATGTTGGCCACTTGGCACTGCAGGCGGCACGTCGGACACGTCACCGTCACGCGCTCGGCACCTGCGCGTTAATAATAAATAAATTAAATATTTTTGAAGTACAAAGAAAGAATTGAGACCTAGTGCGATTTTTACCCAAGAAGTCTCTCGAGCTGGCTTGCTTCTCTTCGAGCTTAGCGCGGATGCAGGGCTCGCAGGCCGAGTGCAGGCACTCCATGAGCTTGGGAGTGCCGTCGGCCAGCGCCAGCGGCGTGTTGCACAGCACGCAGCGCGTGGCGGGCGGCGCGGGCCGCGCGGCGCCGGGCGACGCCAGCGAGTCGGCCGAGCCCTTGCCCGCATCTGCCAGGTCGCCCGGCGAGCCGGAGCCTGAGCCCGCCCCGCCCTCCGTACGCAGTCCTCCATCAGGCGTGCTGCTCACCTGTATGGATCAAACGTTACATATTCATTGAGCATGTTATAGCAATGACTGCTTACTGGGCTATTGTTTTCAAAATGAGATCAGTGTAAATGCTGATAGTGTGCGCATAAGTGTATGTATACCAAATTTTAGTTTCGAAGTTTCCGTTTTTCAATTCGTACTTAAGTAACTCTAAAAATGTATCATCAAGTGTGTATATATGATTCCATTGTGTTATTTTTCTGATTTTTAGGATGCAACACACTCTTGACCCCTTGAACCACAAACTCCGCGAAATGCAACCGGTAGAAAGCCGACAAGCAAGCAACTCGGTGTCGGTGCTCAAAACTTGTGAAGTTTGTCGAGTCAAAGCGTGCATCATTACCAATGCTACTCTTGGCGCATTTTTCAATTGACTGAAGCGCATTAAGCTGGTATCTGGCAGATCCGTCCAAAAGATGAGAGCAGTACTCCATAGACGATCGAACTTGTGCTTGATAAAGCTTGAGTAGCTGTTTCCGGTGAAATCCGTTGTGAAGTACTTATCTCACCTTTGCTTTGGCAGCAAACTGAACTTTTGCCTCAATGTATGGTCCAAAATTAAAAGTAGATGTTAGCGTGATACCAAGAAGATCGATTATCGGCACGGTTTCACCTCAGTCAGAGCGGGCGGAATTGGATCCTTTTAGCGGAAAAAGACACGCCGAGTTTTAGCAGCATTGAACTTGATCAAATAGAATATTGAGGTAGGTTTTCATTTTTTAGATTATATTTAATTCATTAAACCCGTTCGCTCGCTCATTGTCTTTCTATTGTGTCTCTAATAACGCTACTCAAAAGGTTATTATAGAAGTATATAAACGAAGAAAGGAGAATGCTCGGGCTCCAAAAAAAAACAAAACCCAGCTCCGGCGGAAAATAAATTTACCTCAAATTATCGATAATAATAAGTAATAAAATAGGTTTTGATTATTTTACTATTTATGTACACACAAAAACAGAAAAAGACAATATAAATTAGACAATAGTACAAAGGTACTGCTTATTTCTAAAGAAATTTCTTCCAGCGACCAGCGAAAGGAGAAATTAAAAGAAATGTAGACAATAGTGTGTAGGAAGCAAGAGAAGAAAAATGTGTGAATTGATTGATAGTCATCCTTATCGATACACTTATAAAAATTGCTAGTTTTATTTTTCAGGCGTCGACTTAAAAATATTATTATTACGGTGCACTATTTCTAAAAGTATTTTCTAAAAATATTTTTTTTAAATTCATATTTCGCGTTTTATGAACTATCGTGGGGATTTTGAGACTTAATAACAAATTCTCATTTCAGACATATTAAGGAGCTCCGAGGATTTTTTGGAGCAATCGGTTTTGGACCTGTTGCATCCCATGGAAGTGACGGGGGGTTAACGTGTGGAAAGACAGGGCAAGGGTATGTCACGATCGTAGGGATGACCACCGTGAGAATGCGCAATTCGTACTTGAAAGACAATTTGCTACAGACGGTCAAGATGTCGTGGAGCCTACTTTGGGCGAAAGCGACACGCGAACGAGCTTGCTTTATGTACCCAGTGAAGGTCAGATGCTGGTCTTATCACACCGAGGTATTTAGCTTGTATCTCCTAAGGGATTAGTTTGTCATACATGGTGTTCGAAGGGGGAGGTGGAAGGGTTTTCTGAAGTCTCGAGTAAAGGACTACTTGACTTTTAATGCAGTTAACTCCGATTCTCCATTTGCCGAACTATTTGACTAGAATATTTGCAGAAGATTAGATATTGCGAGCGAAAGTGCCAGGGTCTCGACTGGTGTAGTAAATGGCCGTATCGTCGGTTTAAAGAGCCAACTGAGCCTTATTACTTTTTTAAGTATCGTTGGTGAACAGCGTGTAAACTAAGGGGAATGGCGCGGAGCCCTGAGGGACTTCTGCTCGTATGAGATGAAGGGATGCAAGCGCTCCCTCTGCGATAGTGGAAGGTACGATTCGACAAAAAGTCTCGCCACTCGATAAGTCTTTGTCGATAGTTTTTGCTATTTCCAAGATGCTGCATATAAACTTTATTTTGAAAGTCAGAGTTTCTAGCTTTATTTAATACCGATTTCCGAAATGAAAAGTTATTTTGAACATTTTAGTGTTTTTTGTAATGAAGTCTTTTTCTTTTAATTTTTTGTTTCAAACCTTTTAGTTGTGATACACATATAGCCAGAGTCAACGTCCCATGACAATTCCAATACGCCCAAACACTGTTAGGATATATTGCTTTATAACGAAGTTACCTTCCGTCTCCAACATCAGATTAGTTCGATGGTACTATCTTCTACATAACTGTTCAGAACCTTTTATTATTTGTATTGTTACAGTTGCTTAAATATCTTCATTATGATATTCTATGTGAGTGTGAAGTTCCGTTGGCTATTTCTGGTCTTCTTCATCAGTTCGACTTCATCAAAAGATATTTTATAATTGTAGCTGCTTGAGGAATCGTTGAAAAATAAAATGGCACAACAAAAATAAATACTTAATTAACAATTAATCTATTTGTTAATATCGACGCCTGATTTATAAAACTGTAAAATTTTATATGTTTGCGTGATCCTTACTTGCAATAATAGTAATGATATATAGATAAATAAATATATATAATGAATATAGATAATAGCTGGCTGTTTTAATACTGATAATTTGAGATACATCTTTCCGCCGGAGCTGTGTTTCTTTTAAGCATTCAGCTTTAGGTAAGGTTCACACCTGAAACATCTTAGGATCCGTGATTAGTTACTTCACTTTCAAAAGATGCAGAGTGTCTTCGTTTAGTTCTTAGATATTCTTTTGAAATAGTTTGTCAGAAAATAGTATATATTTAGTGTAGAGAATACATCTTAGTTTGATGCAGATCTAGAACATTTTCTCGCATGATGTTATCTAAAATGTTTGTTGTCTTTATTGCGAGACAAGTTTCGAAAGAAAGTTGTCCAATTAGTTATACACCGAAGTGATTTATGATACTGTTTCTATAAATCAATAACTTGTGTGCATGGCATGTTAAACTGAATTTTTCAAATGAAAGACTAAAATAAAATAACTGAATTTTTTATAATGTGTTAAAACAAATACCAACACTAAAAAGCTTGCACAATGTGCTGAAAGATGCTATTGAATATACGGGATGTCTTGAAACACTTAGTAAAATCTTACACGACATTGGATTTGCATTTATAAACAATAAAAATGAACGTGTTTTTTAAAATTTTATAACTGTTTCTCAATTTGCATAAAATATCCTTTCCAAATATATAATACACTATATGGTTTTTATTTAACAAGTGCTCAATATTTAACTCTGAATATACGTAATTACAATTACGTATGTATACCTAGAGTACAATTGGTTGAATTTCCGTCCTGTTGAGTTCTAATGAAATTTTGTTACTGTTTTCTTTAAGGCATCGATAGGTCTTTCAAACGAATAAAAATTTCGATGATATTTAACACACAATTTGTTTTTAACCCCTGACAGAAAAGAGGGGTGTTATATTTAAATTTAAAGGTAAGAAACTCTTTATTTGATAAATAATCTTACTAATACAATATTTTTTGGTTTTCTTTAAGTAATTAATATAATAATAATATAATATAATATTCAACAACTATCACACAACGCCGTTAAGTCCAGCAGACAGCAGACAACTGATAAACATACTTATATATTTCTAAATACATACATTTATAGATAAATTACACCCAGACACAGAACAAATGATCGTGTTCATCACACAAACACTTGTCCTGGGTGGGAATCGAACCCACGACCTCCGGCATAGCAGTCAGGGCCACTAACCACTGGACCAACAGGCCAGTCTAAAATGAACTGAACTGAAATGTGATAATTGTTAAATAAACATGCATCACATATTATTTTCATGAATAATATTAAAAGTATCACCTCAGTTTAAGCAGCGTACAGTCAGGGTGAGCTACAGATTTTTGTAATTTGAGCTCCTTTTTGTTGTGCCATCTTTCGATGGTCAAACTCTATGTCGTCACATAGTTTGATCATTCTCAAAAGTTTGAAACGAAAGATTTACACGTGAAAATCAGACTTATTATAATCCGACGGGTTATAACATGTCTGATTATATGTTTAAACAGATAATCAGACATGTTATATAGGGCATTATCTGGGGCGGTTATACATGTGATGTACAACCGCCCCAGATATTTTATTCTGTTAATAGTGTGTGTGTGTGTCTGTTGACTAGTTTACTTTGATATTATATAACTTATCTAAATAAAATAGTAGTTATGAACACGCAATCGTATCATTATAGAAGCCTGAATCGAATAAATACTATTCTATTCTATATTGGTGGCCCCGACGCCGACGTGATCCAGCTCAGTTACGGACCCACAAATCAACCAGATCGCTCAAGACGCAAAAAGCACGTAGTCAAAAAAAATGGTTTAAAGAAGACACCACGGAGCTCGGTCATTAACGGATAAAGTCACGGAATATGGATTAATAAGTGACGCAATATGCAGATTATAAGTCGCATAATAACGCTGTCGTGAAATTATAAAAAATACGATGTGTGCACAAAACTGCGTAATTTTCAGATGTCAGCGAATTTCGATGCATACATCAAGTGTGACGTTAATTAACAAATTAGGCCAATCGTTTTGATGAACTTTTTTGATGCAATATCAACAGCACTCCTCATTGCAGTTAGCTGAACAGCATGCCAAGAGTATCGAAGCTCGAAGAATCGCCAATCTTAAGTGGCAGTGGGCAAAGTACATTGCTCATAGAAACGGATGGTCGATGGGGCCGAGAGGTTCTAGAGTGGCGACCGCGCACCGGAAGACGTAGACGCAGCGTTGGAAGGCTTCCCACAAGGTGGACCCATGCCCTGGTGAGAGTCAGCGGGAATGTGATGGACGCGAGACTCACAATACCGTTCGTTGTCTTGTAAAAAATAGCTGTAATAAAAACTGAAAAGAAAGAAGTTTAGTTCAGTAGCGTAGAAACCAATTTAATTTTATTAATTAAAACACAAAAAAAAAACAAATTACAAATTTTAACGGAACATATTGACTGCAACAGTCGGGACCCATATTACATGGAATGATTTTAGTCTAGATTATTTTAATGGGTTTAGGGCATCAATGGCAGTTACATAAGCTACTTTTAATTTTCCTGCGGGAACAGGATTTCTTAATATGGGATGTCTTCGAAACGGTTAAACAAAATTTGACGGAATTTTCAATGTGGGATGTAGCTAATGTTATAACGAGTACCTTAATTCAATTTATATATTATTTGCACGCCTCTGGGTAAAACATAGGAGGATCTATTTATTTTTAACACCTCACACTCGGTTGTAATCTGACCTATGTTTACAAATAAATTATTCTGATTCTGATTCACTGTATACATTATATGAGATGTAAAATGGTGACATCTTTATTCCCAGGGAGAGTACATCTTCGAAACGGTAGGACCGATTTTGGCGGGACTTTCACTGACTAATATCAGTAATATCTTATATTACAAAGAGTAATTTGGGCTACTTTTCATTTTTCCTCGAGAACGAGGTTTCACAATACGGGATAAGTCAATACAAAAGGTTGATTTTTTACGGGACTTTTCTTGGGATATAGCTAATGTTATAAAGAGTAACGTAATCTACTTTTTATATTTCCGCGGGACGGGACTTAATTCTCGAGGATAGGATCTCCGAAACGACTGGACCGATTTAGAGGGACTTTCACTGAGAGATAGCTGATGTTACAAGGATTAACTTAGGTTTTTTTTTAAATTTTTCCGTGAGAATGGGATTTCAAAATACGGGATATGTCTGCAAAACGGTTAAACAAAATTTGACGGAACTATCATTGGGATAAGCTAATACTACGATGAGTATCTAAAGTTATTTTTTACATTCTCGCGGGAATGGAACTCAATTCCGGCGGTGGGAGGGGGGGGGGGGGGGGGGGCATCCTGATTCCCGGAGAGAGGACGTCTTCGAAACGGCTCGACCGATTTCGACGGGACTACCACTGACGGAAAGCTTTTTTTACGCCAGTAATCATGTAATGACTTCTCGCGCTCTAGGGCGGAGAGGGAGAGTGTGCCAGACTCTTACTACATAAAACCTCTAGGTTCCTTCAGTTGCTCTTTGCGTTCTAGGATCACGGGTACCTTTTCAGAAGTCTTCCCATGATCCTAATAGGTTTCGGTCTAATAGGCCTAATAGAACTACTGGGCCATGACATCTCTTTGAAGAATGCGTAGTTCACGACACGCTGTCGCTGCCGGACTGCTAGCTACACATTGCACATTGTCCGAAGGCCCGCACCTACGGTGGCTGGTAGGGTAAGTGGAGGGTAAGGGTAAGGGGAGGGTAAGGGTAAGGGTCCTAAAGGTATAGGATATTTATTCAAAGTGAAAACTATCTTCATTATCATCCTCATTTTAGCCGAAAGACGTCCACTGTTGGACATAAACTTCCCCCAAGCGTCGCCACAACGACCGATCCTGTGCATCTCGCATCAACCGCACTCCCGCGACTCTCACCAGGTCGTCGGTCCACCGGAGGCCTTCTAACGCTGCGTTTTCCGATGCGCGGTCGTCGCTCTAGAAGCTTTCGGCCCCATCGACCATCCGTTCTACGAGCAATGTGCCCTCCCCACTGCCATTTTAGTTTGGCGATTCCTCGGGCTATGTTGACGACCTTGGTTCTCCTGCGGATATCATCATTCTTTACGCGATCACGCAAGGAAACTCCGAGCATAGCCCTTTCCATTGCCCTTTGGTTGACTGTAAGCCTTTTGATGAGGCCCATTGTAAGCGGCCATGTTTCAGTGCCATTTGTCATCACTAGCAACACGCACTGGTCATAGACACTCGTCTTGAGACACTGTGGTATGTTGGACGAGAAGATACCGCGCAGCTTCCCGAACGCTGGCCAACCGAGTCGGATTCGACACCCAGACACAGAACAAGAAATTATAGTTATATTTCTATGGACAGTGCTTATCACACAAACATTTGTCCTGGGTGGGAAACGAACCACCGGCATAGCTGTCAGGGCTACTAACAACTAGACCAACAAGCCTGTTAAAGATAGGTCAATAATTTGTAGATATTTTGAGACTTCTTACCAATCAGTGTTTTTTTTTATGGTTGACTTTTGTAAGCAAGCAACAGATGCAAGATGTTCCTGTATTCGTTTTTAAAGTTCCGTACCTCAAAAGGAAAAAAACGGAACTATTAGGCTGCGTTTCCACCAGAGATGTGCAAGGATGCGTAGCGAGGATGTATTTGTAGGGAACCAATAGAATCGCTTCATTTACCTCGCCTCGGTCAGCACAGCTCTGGTGGAAACGGCTCAGCGGAGCTAGATTTTTGCGCATACAAAACAAGCGAGGGATGTGTGCGAGGGTAATTTTTTATTGATATAAACTAGTGCTTGACTGCGATCCCACCTGATGGTAAGCAGTATTGCAATCGTTGATGGTGAGGCGCACAAATTTATTGAGAGCCTATTCACAGCTTCGCAACGCATCATCCTCGCACCACACATTAATGCGCATTTTTACAGCTCCGCTACACATCCTCGTAGGCACATTTTCATCGCACAGCTTTGGTGGAAACCCCCACACATTTTGACAGCACAGCTAGACATCCTCGCACGACACATTTCCATCGCACATCTCTGGTGGAAACGCAGCCTTATAGGATCATTTTGTTGTCCGTCTGTCTGTCTGTCCCTTTATCTTGAGAACGCGTGGAGGTATCAAGTTGAAATTAAAACCATATACTCAGGTCCACGATCTCTTGAAGTTGTGAAAAACTCAAACTTCCGAATTAACAAAAAAAAAAAAGATTCGCCTTTTATGTTGCAAAAAACGTATTTTTTGACTCTCTCAAGTCAGTACGTCACAAAAAAAAACTTTTTTTGCGATTTGTAAATATCTTCGTAACTCAATTCCGGAATTGAACTGTTTTCAAACAGTTCAATCAAAGAATTGAGTTAGGTAAGTTTTTACGGAACACTCAGTGCGCGAGTCTGACTTGCGTTTGCCCGGTTTTTTTAATAGATTAAGATATTCATGTTTTTAAAATACAATACATTATTCAAAATTTAGTATTCTCCTCAGTTATTGGAAAATGGTTTTGCATATCATTTGGATACTAGAAACTTTTTTAAAAATTAAATGACAAAATAATCACAAAATAGGAATATGGAGAATTGTTTCCGTGCGGAGTCGACTCTCGTCCCCTCGACTCTAATATACGTAATGCGGAACTGTGAAACCGGAGCCCTAACTATAATTTATTCTCGATCCCTTGTGATCGACATTATTTTACAGTTAAGTTTTAGTTTCCAAAATCTACCCTCTAGCACCACGGGCATGGAGCAGAAGTATAATATATAATATAATATAATAATAAAAAAAAAAACACAGTCGAGTCGTCACGAACGGTTTCGCGCGCAGTTTTGACTATTTCCAGTCTCCCGAACAACAAGACAGATTCTGAAAACGCTTCAGCACCGCAGACCATATACATAATATGTTACGGCAGGTTATACCGAAGACCGAATAGTATAATCTGTCTCTCTGCTTAGCGTTTGTGGACTACGAGAGAGCCTTTAATTCGATCATGACTTGGGCTGTACTGACTTAAGGACCAAATTTTTAAACGTATCCTGTTACAGCGGGGTGCGAGTTCACCGCCGCAATCGAGGATGCCTACAAAGTTCTGGACTGAAGAGCACTAGGCATTAATATCCATTTGCTGATGATATAATAGTCAGGGCTGAAACTGTGGAGGAGCTTAGTACCTACAACGCTTGACCCATGTAGCACCCACTCTTATTAAGATCTTAGACTCTACACCCGATGACCTGAAGTTGTAGAGGACTCGTGTACCTTGGACGAACGCACATAGGTGAAATTCCCGTAATTCGCGGTCAAAATTGAAAAAAATGAAGTTAATCTAATTAAGGCCTCATATGTCTAGTTGCTAATTTAGGTTACTATTTTTTATAGTAACCTAAATTAGCAACTAGACATATGAGGACACTTACTAGTGACCTGTAAAATGTTTGACATTTTTATTTAGCTATCCACACATTTAATTTAAACTTAGATTGATTATGGAGTGATTTATTACAATTTGGTTTGTTTGTTTGAACCATGTTTAATGTTTTAGTTAATGAACATAAGGAATTAAACCTTATTAATTCTTTTCTATTTTCAGGTATGTAATATTATGACTAAATAACTAAAATGTTTACATTACTTACAGTTGGAAAGATATATTGGTTCAAACACAAGGCTAAACTTTATCATTTTAGTTTTTTTCTCATAGTGAAAAAGTTTATAATAAATCGCAATCAAGTCGTTTTTATACATTTTATAAAGGGCATATCAGTACCTTTCATATAATACTAATTTCGGCTGCGTAAACTCACCTCACTCACCCAAACAAAATTGAACAAAACTCGACCAGGTATATGAATTTCAAAAATATTCATAATCAGTTTTCAGACATTTCCCATCATAGTATTACAATTAGTTGCATAGATCTATTGAGTTTTTACTTAATGGGTGAATCTAATAATTACGAAGTTCGATTTCATTGCTTAGTTGTCGATTTAATTGACAGGTAACAGCAAGTTCAGATAAACGGTGTCAATTATCCGGGTTTAAAAGTCAAAATGGGTGTACCACAAGGCTCAATATTAGGTCCTTTCCTCTTTTTAGTATATATAAATGATCTACCGCATCTATTAAAAAAACAACCACATATTGTATTGTTTGCTGACGATACGTCGTTATTTTTTAAGATCAATAGGCGTTCCACAAATCTTGATGACGTAAACAATGCTTTACAGCAGTCCAAAACTCGTTTACTGTTAATAATTTAGTATTAAATGGAAAAAAAAGTAAGTGCATAAGATTTGCGTTACCGAATGTTAAAAGTTATCTCCGACATAGTATTGAACAACGAGAAACTCGAATTCGTCGAGAATACGGTTTTCCTAGGGATCACGCTTGACTCGAGGCTACAATGGGGTCTTCATTTAACATCTCTGGCAGGTCGGCTCAGTTCAGCAGCATATGCTGTCAGAAAAATCCGTCAATTTACTGATGTGGATACTGCGCGACTAGTTTATTTTAGTTACTTTCATAGTATCATGTCTTACGGTATTTTGCTATGGGGACGGGCTGCAGATATAGAGTCTATTTTTATTCTGCAGAAAAGAGCTATCAAGGCCATATATAATCTTCGCAGACGCGATTCTCTTAGGGAACTATTTAAGGAAATAAACATCCTGACAGTCCCTTGTCAAATAATTTATGAAAACATTATGTATGTTCGGAAAAATATTCATCTTTTTACTAAGATAAGTGACAGGCACAATTTTAATACTAGGAACAATAATAAATTAGATCAACCTCGGTTCAGATTGGCTAAAGTACATAGTTCTTTCATGGGATACTGTGTAAAATTTTATAATAAAATACCAGTTGAGATTCTACAACTGAATGAGTCCAAATTTAAAGCATGCATTAAACGCACACTATGTAGACAAGCATATTATAAACTGGAAGATTATATCCTTGATAAAAACGCTTGGCTAAATGCCGGTCCTGCTCCGCAGCCACAGCTACTTTTACAAATTCAAATTAGTTTTTTTTTAAATATATTTGATATATAAAAATATTGGAAGAGATACTATTCCCCTTTTTGTATTGTTGTTTTGGAAATATTTTTACTTTTATTTTATTTGTTTGTTTCAATAGAGCTTATGATAATTTATTATCTTTTGTATTTGGAAACAATAACATTCTATAATGTAGAAGCACTTTGTTTTTCAAGTTTTGTGAATGTGAAGTACCATGGAGCATTTTTATTAGGTTACAACTTGTTTGACATTACGAGCAGTGCAGTTGAGAGTTTGTCATGCTCACCCAAATGTCTCGCAAATGGTGACACGTGTTATTGGGTCATTCAGTTCCCCTCAAAATGGTTGAGCTGAGTGGGGCTGATGCACGCGTCATGCTCGTGAACGGGTGCCGTCAGTTGAGACTGGTCATCTCTTTGCTGCCAGTGACTTAATTTCAATATCTATTTTTTTTAATTAGTTTTAATGTTATTTTTTATTTTAATTATTATTACTTATCTACATTGTGCTCACATATTAGAAACAACAAGAAATATGTAACCAAGATTTATGTAACTCATAATATGATTTAAAAGAGTGTTCATGGAGTTTCTTGCACATTCTTCTCCATAGAGATCTACGCTTTGGAACATGCAATTTAGCTTCACTTGTATTTTTTTTGACTGACTGACATTTTGATAATTTAAAAGTGCCTGTAATTGGTTTATTTGAAATAAAAGTTTCTGATTTCTGGTTTCTAGTTACAAAATTAAAATGTACAAAACAACATACAAAAAGACCAAAGTTACAAAATTAATTAAAGTGTAAAATGATACTGTCCTAGACAGTGTGGTTAAGCTTTAAGATTTACCCGTTTTGATAAAATACCTGGCCATACGGTAAGCATTACTCTGGCTTGGACTTCATCAAGGCTGAGAATTAGCCCTCTGGTAGCTGTAACCTACACTCCCTGAACTACAAATTGTGGCCTGTGTTAGAGGACATGGCCTGCTTTAAATGTCTAAATAATAAGTGTTTGTTAAAAAAATCTTCACAATCAGCAGTGAACCACTTTCTAGTAGACACAGTGAATAAAGTGATAGGCACATGTGACTGGCCCAAATGCTTAAAGGCCTGGCTAGCCAGCTAGGCTAGGGATTGACTTTTTGAGTAGAATATGCATCAACATTTTGAGTAGGCTATGCATTAACCTTTTGAATACTGTAATTAGAGACAATAGAAAGACAGTGAGAGAGTGAATGCTGGCGTTCACTTGGGGTTTAATTAATTTATTAAACCCATCTTGTTTAGATTCTCTGTCACACATACAAAATTATTCTAAGAATCTTATATTTGTTTTTATGAAGTTTTAATTTTTTTATTTGTAACAGAATGAATGGTGATAAATTTTAAAGAACTAAATGTTCTTTAATTTATTCACTATTGACTTATATACCCCCTAGGTTGTAGCTATCAGGAACACAAGTGGTTGAAGCTGGTTTTATACCATCAGAAACCAGCTTACTCTAGCCAATCTTTTTAATATTTAATATACTTTATTGTAAATGTGCCCTATGTTATAAATAAAAGATATATTATTATTATTATTAATATAAAAAATAAAAATAACTTTTAAGTATGAAGGCTGCAGCAATAGAGGATCTGTTCTGAAGCAATTTTGCTGATAATGAGATAAATTACCGCAACATTTTTTAAAATTAAGAAAGGCCTATTTTTAACGATAAAAGGGGTTTAAACAAGTTGGGATGGGTGCATTAATTACAAATACTTGGTGTTGTTGTGAAGGGTGTGCGGTGCGTACATTGAGCGCGGGCGCAGGTGCCGCGACAGTGTCTCCCAGCTCGTCCTGCACCTCCTCCTTGATGCTGACGCCGAGCAGGGGGCCTAGGTCCATCAAGGCCCGCTCGATCTCCTCCCCGCTCGGCTGAAAGTTTACGTTTTCCATTTCACTGTCTGACCCGTCCACTTGTCACTCATTTCCCCAGCCGCCGCGACATGTTCACTTGCTAACTTGTCGCACTTTCACTCGTCAGTCCGGGGACACTGGCACGTACACATAGCTAATTGAGCTCTCCGATTGCGAGATGCCGCCGCACAACAGCGTCCACACTCACACTATCCGTATAGCGATAATTGTTTGCACAGCACTTTTTCAACTTAGAAGTCTGTATAGATCTTCATTACACGTTTTTGCTACCGTGTAGTAAATAAGTTTATCAACAAAATTATCTCTTGAAATTTTTAACATGCGTCCGCTTGCCAACCATCAGCGACCATAGACAAAGAAGATTTTTATTCGAAAATTATAGATTAACAATTAAATTGAATTATCACCTTTTTGTTGCAACTCAAAGACTGAAATTATAAAAAAAAAATAACAGCAACATAAACTAAAATAAATGTTTATTTAACTTTTGCGTTTTTCTTTTACTTTTACTAAAGATTATTGGGAATCATTTAAACATTATATTAAAAATACTCCAAAACAGGGATGTGTTTTTCACAACTTATTTTTTTTTTAGATTTACTATTACATAATATTCAAAAAATTACAAATTGGCATTGCAATAGACCCCGATTTTCATAAAATAACGTTCATGCGTTACACGAAATGTTCTCTTTAAACGTTGACATGACATTTACGTTACGTGACAGATAGATAGTGACAACACGTCGAAAATGGCTGACTCTGGGCCAAGTAAAACCGATATTGAAGCAGTTTTCCAAAGATTACGCTCTATTTCGTCGAACAAAGTGCGTAGATTTAAATAGCTATGTAATGACAGAATGAAGGTTCAGTGATAATAATGTTTGTTATGGGTTATATAGGTATGTTTCGACTGCAACGCGAAGAACCCTACGTGGTCGTCGGTGACGTACGGAGTGTTCATCTGCCTCGACTGCTCAGCGGTGCACCGCAGCCTCGGCGTGCACCTCACGTTCGTGCGCTCCACGCAGCTCGACACCAACTGGACATGGAAGCAGCTCAGGAACATGCAGCTTGGCGGGAACTCGAACGCAGTATGTTCATCATTTTGCGTCATATTTCTCTTATTTCCAGTCTCTTGCTTTATTTTTTACTCACTTTTGTAAAGTTGATATGAGGAAACTTTGTTACTGGATTGTATGCCAGTCATGTTGTGTTAATACTCCCTTCAATGGCCGTAGTGTAGCATTGTGTTTAACTTACTAATAATTAACTCAGTATTATTAGATATTAATATGTAATATTTTTGTTTTTGATAAGTTACAAAAGATAAGATATGTATATGCAACATAATGTTTGTCTACTTGCCAGACCCAGTTCTTCCACACACACGGTCTGTCAACAGAGGATGCTCGACAAAAGTACAGCTCTCGTGTGGCCCAGATGTACCGTGACAAACTGAGCGCCCTGTCCGAGCAGGCCATGAAGACATATGGGACCAAGGTTAGTGCACTACTGGATTTTGTCAAGTTAGCTGATGTGAGTTTTAATCTATTCAATACCGTAATTAGAGACACTAGAAAGACAATGAGAGAGTACGCAGGCATTTGCTTGGGGCTTAATGAATTAATAAGCCAAAAAATATGAAACATTAAAATTGACGTGTAAAAGTGTTTTTTTTACCTATTTGCTAAATAAATGTCATTTTTCATATAAAAAAATTATGGTCAAGCTTGTTTAAGTAATTCTTAACCATTATGTGCCTAATTTGATGCTTCCCAGAATGGTGATGCAATATAGATTGAACTTCTGTACTATGATTATCTTAATGATTGCAAAACAAAGACATGAACAAGTCAAACAGGTTCTTGACAACCATGTAATGTCATAAATGAAAGATGTAAAGGTTGCTCTTCACTTTGTTTATATTTTCGTTTTTATTTGCAGATTTGGGTAAGTACTTAATGTAAGTTATCAATTTACCTTTCTTATTGTAATGATGGTGTCATGTCAGTCTATGTCCAGTCAGCACTCGCCCGTAACTGTCCCATTTGAGGGCAGAGCCTTTAAAAATTTACATTAGACTATTTACATAGATGTTAGTGTTAATTATTTGTTCTTTAAACATTAAAATTATTAAATAATAAGTATAAGAAATAAATATGTTGACCTCTAGAATAATAGTTAGACAGATGTGTAAACATAACATAAATAAACAAGATTCATGTGGATGGTAATAAAACTGTTAGTACTATAAAGTGTTAAGAAAAAAATATATAAAAAAAACAATTTAACTAAAAAAATATAACTATAACTTTTTACAGTCCAAGTTGGCTTCTACTTGACTGGACATTGTTCTACTTGCCAAAGCAACTGTTGTTATGTATGTTTCCTGCCTGTAGTCTGTGTGTACTTCATGATGTGCAAGAGTTAAACTTGGTGTTGTTGTGTACAGCTACACCTGGAGGCGGCGGCGCCCGAGCCCAAGGAGGCCAAGGAGCGCGAGGTAGACTGGTTTGCGGAGCACGGCGACTCTGCCCCCACTAACACTAGCGAGCTTGCCTTCACCGCACAGGTAACACATACATCTCACCTCACACTCTCTGACACACCCAGTGCCAGGAGCTTGTTGGCTGCTTACATAGCGCTCATTAATGTTTAACTGTTCTTGTAGATTGAAGCTGGTCCCCAGAAATCTTTCTGAACATTATTTTGAAAGGTTTAAATTTCAAAAATGTTCTCAAACTATCTTTCTGAATTTGTAATTTTAGGAAATGAAGTTATTATAAATACAAATGTGACATTGACAGTGTTGTAGTAGTGGATGCTCACCCACAGCCGCGCGTGCTCACACGCCGCTACTCTGACATACTTATGGATATATCTTTCTCTGTTACATACTTGTCGTGTTCTCAGGTATGTCTTGCATTAAGAGCTTGTTTCCTTTGCCCTGCTTTGTTTAAAAACTGATGTGACATGACCGGCCACTACATGACCAACAGTTATTTATTATTCTGCTGGGCAAGTTTGCTGTTTGCTATTGTGTGTTATATATGTTTTTATTTACAAGGAAAACTTTGGAATATTTTTTTTATAACACTTATAATGTTCCAAATACAGTCAGACCTGGTTAAGTGGGAGCTCAAGGGGCCGCACAACTTTTTCTCTTATAGAGGTTTCTCACTACCCCAAGTTTCTAGATTACAGAGTTACAGGAGGGGTCTATCTCACATAAAGAGGTGTTTTAAAAAAAAGTAAAAAACTACAATCTGACTACGACAAAAAAAAACGACACTAAAAAAGTATGCAAAGTATGCAACAAGATTTTCCGGATGCTGAAATAAACAAGGTCACTAAGAAAAGCCGCACTACCAACCAAAACACTTTAATAACGTGTGACTGCGGCTTTTCTTTTGGTTCTGGTCTTGTTTTTCCAGTTACCTTTTTTATTTCAGCATCCTGAAAATCTTGTTGCATACTTTTTCAGCGACGTTTCTTTTTTGTCATGGTCGGATTTTAGATTTTTTTTATTTAAACAATTTTTGTGTTAAATCACTGTGCTTCTATACTATTTATTTTGGTATACACAAGTGAAACCCTTTCAAATTATATCAAACACGACGTATTAATTATCTTTTTTTTTAACACAAAACTTTTTTCCACTAGAGGACGCCACATTGAATTTTGATGATATTTTTGGATAAGTACCAGTGAAGCCCTTTCAAATGATATCAAACACGACGTATTTATCTTAACACTAGCTGACCCGGCAAACTTTGTTTTGCCATATAAATAATTTCCTAAAATTTTGTCTAAAAATTAAAAAAAAATTTTAGGGGTGGACTACCCCTAACATTTAGGGGGATGAAAAATAGATGTTGGCCGATTCTCATAGATACCGCATAAGCACAAAAAATTTCATCAAAATCGGTCAAGCCGTTTCGGAGGAGTATGGCAACGAAAACTGTGACACGAGAATTTTATATATTAGATTTTTTTTTGCTAATCACTGTTCAAGGTTTTTTTAAGTTTTTTTTTAGAATTCCAATTGAATTTTCCTACTCTCGGAATGTGCAATGAAGTGAGAGAAGAAAGTCGCAAACGCACAGATCACATGACAGACAGACAACAGAACACATGATTTTTTCTGCTAGAGGGCGTCACTTTAAACTTGAGTAATATTTTGGAAATGTACAAGTGAGCACTTTCAAATGATACTAAACACGACGTATTTATCTCTATTTTTATATTTTTTAAAACATTAATTTTTGTTCGCTAGAGGGTGCCATAACGAGTTTTGTGATACGTCACGTAGCCTATGTTCAGCGGACAGTTAACACGATTCTAAAGATACCTCATATGTAGAGTTCCGATAAGTAGATTAGGAGCTATGAGGGAACATACATACATACATATATTACAGCCTGTCAAAATCATAACCCTCCTTTGGCTTTGCCGTAGTCGGGTAAAAATACGGCTAATATGTTCGTAATTGGAAAGAAAATACGTGTATGTATATTTATTAAAATAATACCTGAACTTATATGTTGCATCTACATAATCATAATAAAATTTACTTGAAAAAATCAGTATATTTTTTTGCGATTCAGTTTTTACATTTTGTGTATTTTTTTCAAGTTCAATGTTCAAAAAACTTGTGAAGCGTCCCCAATGCCTTTAAAGCTTCTTGGTTTTGGAATTGACTCCGCTTCTTTATCCAAAACGTGTGACTGGCTGGTGTCACGTTTGTGGATTCAAAAGTAATTCACAATTAAAGTTTATCATTATATACATGAACTTTGTTCGCATCTGCTGTTTATGAACTGACTGTAGTTAGCCTAACAATAAGTCGAGGCGCACATTTAGACGTTCAAATACAATGTAAGTTCCTAAATCTATAGAAAACAATAACAGACGCACATTTGGTAATTCGAATAGACTATGAGTTCCTCGAAATTTAAGAATGAGTCATTAATAGCAAATGTGTTAAATAGGTTTAACTGTCGCATATAGAGGTATAGGCAAGTCACAATCTCACTTAAAGAGGTTCACGCGCGGAAAATTAGTGTCACATAAACAGGTTTATGTTTCTCACTGATAGAGGTTTTAGGAGGGCAAAATGACGGGGACCTGGCAATACACTCATAAACAGAGTTTTCTCGCTTATCCAGTTCTCACTTAGTCAGGTTTGACTGTACAGTGAAACTTGTTAGAAGACTAGCCACGGGTATTCCGTGTGTGTGAAGATAGTTGACACGTCTAAACACCAAGTCACTGTACATAGTTCATCAGTGTGTGTGTTTTCTTGCAGTGAGTCATGTTTGTCGTCATACAAATTAATGCGATATCTTTGTAAATCTCTTATCTTGAGAATCCTACCATACCATTTACAACATTACAAAATGATAAGCACTTACTATCTTATTTCCGTTTTCATATAACTAGTCAGTTGAGTGCAGACGTACACAGAGCTTCAGCTGGTAACGTCGCGAGTGGGCCGCACACGTCGCGCTCTCTTATCGGCGTGTAGCTGGAGCGTGCGATAACAGTTTTACTGGCTTAAAACTATAAACCAAATTCATTAGCATATTGTAACACCCGTAGTCATGTGTGCTCACTTATTAACAGAGGCCGGAATAGCGAGAGTATGATTACATAAAATTTGAGGAAGTGTTACTTCCTCAAACTATGGAGGTGATATCCTCTAAATTCTCATAAACATGATGTTTAAAACCCGGGGTTTATGAAATTACAAATAACTTATAGCTCTTTTAATAAATTTAAACTAAATTATTATATTGAACAATCTTATTATGTTTTTAAAGTTGCGTAATAAAACTGTTAGATTAAAACAAAGCTCTTTAATTTAACAGTTTTAGTAGGGAACTTTAACTAATAATAATTTAGTTGTAATTCTAAAATTCCGGGATTTTATCGTCATGTTTGAGATTCCGGGATTTTAGAGAGGAGGTATTATCAACTCCATGTTACTTAGGTACTTGGTCGAACTCTAGGTAAATATACTCCACCTATACCAATCTCTGCTTATTAATCACAACGTTAATAAGTATATTGTATAAAGGAAACGATAAAAAAAGTTTGAATGAACAAAAACAGGAAAACTATTTTTTTTCTGATGCACACTATTCTTGCCACATTTTTTGTACTCATCAGTCAGTGCAGTCTCGAAGAGAAGAAAGAGAAAGAGAAGAGAAAGAGAGAGAAAGAAAAGAGAGGTCGAAAATGGGCTACTATTCCGAAGAAATTTGAACACCAATGTGATACCTATATCTTAAAAGAAAGCTTATTCATTACGCTACTCGATCATGATAAATATGAATTTGTTAGTGCTTTGTTTTTGTAAAAAGCTGAAAAATATTTCAGTATAAACATAGCGCACATTTTTTTATTTATTTGTCCCTACGCAATATAAATTATTTAAAATGTAGCTAAAATTGTAGAGTCTATTAAATACCTTAAGTTTTATTATGATTCCAACTGCCGTTTTATACAATAAAGACAAAACATAATATTTATTATCATGATAATGCAATAACAAAACGAATGGATGTCAAATCCGTAAATGTCAGATTGACAATTTGTCAGTTTGACGTTGAAATAAATCATCCCGAGTCACGAAAATATCGCTATTAGCGCGTTTACAAATCGGTTACTTGGAAGGAACGGCTGTTGGCGCGGCAGCATCGCTTCTATCGTGACTCCGAACGCGGTGACATGCACACGAGATACACACGCATAGATGCAAAGTTATACTGTCACGTCAATTACCACAGGGTTGCTAACCCTATAAGTCAGATTGCTGACATTTTTTTTTAATTATTCCTAAGTCCTTACATTTATTGAACGTTTCCTTTTGGTAACAAAATAATATACATTGTATCTTTTGTCCAACATCAAAATGAATCTTGTTGAATGCCGTTTTCTAAATGTAACTGTGTACATACAGATCACAGTATACAATTGTATGTCACCGTACTCGGAGGTTGGCAACAATACTGTCATATATATGTGCAGGGCGCGCCCAAGGCGGAAACGGCGCTGACGTCGTCGGCGCGGCTGTGGGACTCGGGCTCGGGCGTGGCCAGCGGCGACATGGTGGCCGCCAGCGAGGCGCGCCCCTCCACCATCGGCGCGCGCAAGCAGCCCAGCAAGCGCACCGGGGTAACTATCCCACACGCATACAGACACACCTGTCTGCTCATAACTCGGACAGCACCAAAAACTCAGTCATTAGTCATTTATTCATTAACGTGAAGCTTGTATCTGAATTACATAATTAATTTATAAATTAAACATTTTCAATTCTATAATAATAATTTAACCAAACAATTTCAATAATAATAATTACAATACTAATAATTTAAGTACTAATAATATAAATACTAATAATAATTAAGATAAATTTATAATTCATCAACAGAATATAGACACCTATTCAACAGGAAATCCCTAAGCTGGGTTTTAAAAGTACTAGTGTAGAGTGCTTTTTAAATCTAAAGGCAACTTATTAAATAACTTAACTGATTGATATTGTGGACTGTGTTCCACAATATTGAAATTGGGTTGTATTTTGTTATATTTAATATCTTTTCTACGTGTACCTTCCCTAATTTGTCGTTGTTCTATAGTCTCATATTCATGAATGTACTTGACCATGTTACTCAAAAGAACGAAGACATAAATGCTCGGCATTGTAAGGATACCTAGATTTCTAAAATGCTGTCGGCAACTCTCAGTTTGTGGTATTCGTACCATGGTCCGGATTGCACGTTTTTGTAATATGAAGGCTCTTTTACTATTATAGTCGTAGCTATTACCCCAAAGAAGTACACTATATCTAATTTTAGATTCTACTAACGCAAAATAAACCATTTTCAGTTGTTCTATACTGATTTGACTTCTTAAGGCTCTCAGAGCTTAACATGCAGATGATATCGACGTATCAATTGCCTTTAATTCTGGTTTCCAATTCAGTCGTTCGTCTATATGATTACCTAAAAATTTTACGTCATTTACGAGTTCAATTTTCTCATTGTTCAAAGTTATATCTAAATTGTCCTTATTTCGGGCAGTGGTTCTAAATAACATAATCTTGGTCTTTGAAGTATTGATTAACGATTTGTTTATAGTAAACCACACATGGAAGGCTTGTAATGCCACATTAATTAAATTAGTCAGTTTAGTTATATCATTATCTGCTACTATGGCATTTGTGTCATCAGCAAAAATTACTATGTCAAGGTCAGGTAAAATTGAATTTATATAATTAATCAAATCATTTATAAATATAATAAATAGAATAGGTCCAAGTATAGATCCCTGTGGGACACCTGAGGTCAAGTTTACGATTCGTGATCTATGAAACTTTTTGAAGCCATTTTGAATTTTGTCAATTTCTACAAACATTTTTCTATTTTAGTTAGTTAACATTTCAGTGAAGAGTGAAATGTAGTCGACCTAAAACTTTCAGTGGTATTTTACATACCTTCATCATTCACGTGTAGACCTCCGTGTACTGTGCCGATCTCCCGCAGTCACCAGCCTTATCACTCACTAGCAACTAATAATTCTTACTTTATATTTACAAGTCTACAAACGTTTACCTTCAACCCTTTAAAATAACGTTTTTCTTCAACTGTTTCAGTTTTACTACATGTTATCTAACAGGAAATAAGTTTTAAACATATTGAATATGTCACCTTATCGTGATCTTTGAACTCGTCACTGGAATCTAATGACGTGTACTTTGTGCGTATAATTGGAATATATCTGAAACCCATAAAACTGTTGTACAGATATTGTATTCCACAAAGATGAAGGCGGCTGTTGGCACACACACATGTGTATGTTTATGAGTAAAGTTTTTCTGTAAGTCTGTCTATGACACCGAGCGCTGCGAGCTGCACGTGAACCTACACGCACACATCCAAGCTCAATTCACCTTGATAAGACGTCGTTACAGTAACGAACACCTAGGAAGTTAAATCAAAATTAACCTGAAATGTGGTAAATAACGAGGTTTGTTGAATTTATGGTTCGACTTTATTGAGATGTAAAAATTGGCGAAATAAGCGAAATGTTGGTGGACTTTCTTAAGGTTTAGCTATGCCTAACCTTTCGGGACTTTACGCCTGAATGAGGCGTGAGGTTTTGTTTCGTCGAAATGATTCCTGTCAGGCCCTACAGGGGATGGGGGGGGGAGGGGACAGGGATTACAGTTAAAGTAACCGTCTCGGTGTACAGTTGGGTGCGCGCAAGGGAGGCCTGGGTGCGACGAAGGTAGCCGCTAACTTCGACGACATCGAGCGCGAGGCCATGCTGGCGGAGAAGCTGAAGCTGGAGTCGGCTGCGGCGCCCGAGAGCTCCGCCACGCTGGAGCGTGTGGAGGCCGAGGTGGCGTCCCTGCGGCTCGCCTACCGCGAGCCCGGCCAGGCCGCACGCCCGCACGCCGACCGCCTCGGCATCGCACAGGCCAGCTCCGCTAACCGCTCGTGAGTATCCTCACATGCACTACCGCCACGCTAGAGCGCGTGGAGGCCGAGGTGGCGTCGCTGCGCCTCGCCAGTGTAGTGGTACTATACATTATGGAGAACCGATCAAAAAACCGTGGGTAGGGTCAACGGAGGCTCCCCGCGGGCCTCTTATTTCTGTCTACAAGGTTTAAAGTAACCTAACACGAAGGGAAGAACGAAGCTCGCTTTGCTCGCTCACTCTAGCCACCGTAATCCCTTTCTAACCTCACCTGTCTGTGTCGGAGTACCCTAAAATTTCAAGCTCGTTTTGCTCGCTCGTAACTAATAAGTTCTAATGAAGTGTTAGTATGTTAATAGATGGTCGATTAGGCTTCTAAAGTGATAGATCTACTATTTTAGATACATATAATATTGCTGTCTGTGTCTTTAACACGAAGTGCGTATTCAATGTTGTGTACTTTATTTCAGTCCAATTGAAATCTGGCCGAATGTAAGGTAGCCAGCCGCATTACATTACGGCGATATTTTTAAGGTTCCGTAGCCAAATGGCAAAAATCGGAACCCTTATAGATTCGTCATGTCTGTCTGTCTGTCCGTCCGTATGGAACAGCCACTTTTTTCCGAAACTATAAGAACTATACTGTTGAAATTTGGTCAGTAGATGTATTCTGTGAACCGCATTAAGAGTTTCACATAAAAATAGACAAAAAACAATAAATTTTGGGGGTTCCCTATACTTAGAACTGGAACCCAAAAATTTTTTTTTTCTTCATTCCCGTACGTGTGGGGTATCTAAGGTCTTCAAAAATGATATTGAGGTTTCTAATAATTTTTTTTCTAAACTGAATTGTATGCGCGACAGACACTTCCAAAGTAGTAAAATGTAACTTATAAATTAAGAGAATGATACAACTAAAAAAATATATATTTATGATGTACATTACCAAACTAACTTTCACCGAAAATTGGTTTGAACGAGATCTAGTAAGTAGTTTTTTTTTAATACGTCATAAATCGTAAACCGCAATTTACCTTTCAAGTTTGTACGGAACCCTCAGTGCGCGAGTCCGACTCGCACTTGACGACGAGATATGTGCCATGGACTGACGAGGAACAGAGCTCCCACCTCTCTCTTGCCTTATTGGCTGGTTTAAGTGGAGATTCGCAAGAGCAAATGTGCTCCGGAGAAGGATGTATAATCCAGTAAGGTGCTGGTAGGTTTAACAGTTGTTAAAGTGCGTGTTGGCTTTGCAGCGGCGTGTCGCACTCGGCCACGTCGGACATGACGCTCATCGAGCAGGAGGACGCGACGCCCGCGCGCGCGCAGCTCGACGACATCGACGACTTCAGCTCTTCCTTCACCATGATCAGGTCATATACCGCCATGATACATTACTGCACGATTCATTTATGATGTCGATCTACTTGCACTGTATATAGTGGATAAAGCTTTGGATGGGTGTTAGTTAGGTGTTATATGTAAAAAAAAAATACTCTGGAATGTACAAGAAACTTGTTCTTTTCGATTCGATGGTAAACTCGTCAAATTGTTTGGGTCCAATAGGTGGCCACATTAGAGATTATATTTATTATATTATATATTATAGAGAGATTATAGATGGTAAACTCAAACAAGGAACTTACAATGCGTAAACAAGCCATTATTTGACTGGCCTGTTGGTCTAATGCAGTGGCCCTGACTGCTTTGCCGGTAGTCGTGGGTTCGATTCCCATCTAAGACGAATGTTTGCGCGATGAGCACGATCATTTGTTTTGTGTCTGGGTGTTATTTATCTATAATTTGTATGTATTTAGAAATATTTATGTAGATATATTGTTTATCATTTGTTTAGTACTTATAGCACAAGCTCTGCTTAGTTTAGGATTAGATGGTGTTGTGTGAAAGTTGTGGAATATTGTTATTATTATTCAGAGCGTAATATCAAGCTAAACTTGTAAATCGTGTGCGATCAGAAACGAGCCGTACGGCAACAGCCGCAACTTGGACAAGTTGTTCTCGGACTCGCGCTCGTCGTCCTTCGACAACGTGTCCGCGCTCGGCGCCGCGCGCATCTCGCCCGAGCCGCCGCGCGCCGTGCACTCCATGTTCAGCGCGGGGCCCGCGCGGGGGCCCGCGCCGGGGCCCGCGCCCGCGCCCCGGGGGCCCTCCCGGCCCCGCAAGGCGGACAGCGTGGACGACGACTCCGCCGTCAAGAAGTTCGGCTCCGCCAAGGCTATCAGTTCCGCGCAGTTCTTCGGTGAACAGGTCAGTGCCAACGACGCTCTCAAAACCAGGATCAAATAACGTTACATGATGCTGGTAGAGGGTCGGCTAGTCGGCTACTTAGTGAAGTAACGACTAGTCGGCCGCGGACCGCCGGTCGCGAGCTACTTATTGTTAGTTAATAGTACTAATGTTACAATTTCATTTTCAGTCCAATGTGAACCTGAAGGTTTTTTTTTTACACTGACTGTTGTGTTTTTACGTGTATGTGTGTAGGTAGCTACTTAAATAAATGTGATTCTGTACTAGACTAGCTTTTTACTTTAACTTACTGAACAATGCTCAATACCGATCAATGAACAGGATTAGGCTTATGCTTATAAAAAATACCAAATACTTTTCAATACCAGCTTGGTGCACGAGCCAAGATCATCTACAATGATGCACTCGTCGAGATCGATCCAAAATCTTGATCATCGACGCCGAGTTGCTAGCCTGTCGGTTTTCTATCCTTTACATTTCATCACCTCGGCGTTGCGCCATCGGTACATGGTGGACATCCCACCTATACGTACAAAGCGTTTTGGAAACACATTTATTGTGCGTACAGGTGAATAGCGGGATTCCTTGCCGGAGTCGTGTGTTTCATGATAGCTACAACCATATGTCAAGAGTGAATAGGTAACTTCTTCTAGGCAAGCGTACTCCATCGTCGACCACATCGTCGTTTACCATCAGGTGAGATAGTGGTTAAACGCGCGTATCCATACTAAAAAAAGTCTGTAATTAATGAACTATATATGTAATATTAGGCGTACTTGGGCTATTTGAGAAATTCTTTAAAAGGGTATTGAAACAATGATGAAATAAGTAGTTATAATAATATCATAGTGTCATGAAATACAAACTTATTATCGTTATGGGTATTTTATGTTGACTAATTTACGATTTCCTCGATATCGTCAACGTCGAGTTTAAAAGCTTGTTGCTTCATCTAACGCAATCCAATGCGATGTTTGATGAAGAGGCAATGCGAATAAAGAGAGATAACGCCTGAAAATTCTGTTGGCACATTCCGTGATTTACTCGAATATTTCACAAAACTTGTTCCAGGAAATACATTTTTATAAATCCTTAAAAGTTTTTCAGAAATATTATCTTTGATTTGATTGATTAAATGTGCAAGGCTTATATGGATGTACTTTTTTATTATTTTAATATATGAGCACATTATGGAGGACCAAAGTTCACGTAAAACAGCTGATTTTCAGATGTCTTTACTAGATTAGTTTTACGCAAATTTATGTTTTGATTTCTATAGAAGCCTAGATAATATCCACAAGATAGCTGTGTATCTAAAATATCTAAGAGAAAGATGTGTCACATCATAATCAAGTAAGAGCGGTTGTATGGAAATGTACTATGACCCAGCAAAAGTGCTTAGATACCTTAACGCCTATTTTCCCTTGCACGTTAGAGTTCAAGTTTTCGAAAATTAAACTAGATGGCGTTGGTTTCTTCACAGCTAAGTGGCGAGCAAAGGCAATCTCACAAAGTATAAACTTGACTTTTAGTTTAACAAATAATAGACACATGCGTCATCATTGTCGTCAACAACTGATTGTAGTTCATAATTTCATCAACTTAGCATAAGTCAAGATGACCTAGTGGTATAGAGCACACAGATAGAAGCGCAAATCAGTGTGCCGCAAGTTCAAATCCCACGCAATGGTTGACTTTTTGTAAATTGGAACCGGAACCCGATTGGAAGTTATGGATTAGCATTACATATATTAAATTATTCTTTAACTTGTTCACACATTTCTTAGAGTTAGAAAGGGATCACAAAAAAACTAAATAAAGAATTAGATTTCTGCGAGGTAGACATAAGTTTTAACTTGACCGAAATGAACTGTCGTTTGGTTGTAGTTGTTGGTTAGTGACGTGTGGTTAACAGTATTGTAATATTCGCAAAATGCAGGCTAATATTAGTATTGAAGTGAGGGCGACTATCATTGGGCTGCATAAAAGCGGTCTTAATAAAACACAAATATCTGAAGAAAACGGACTGAATGTGAGTATAATAGCTATTAATGAATTGTAACTTTATTATAAATTAATCTTCTAATTAAAATGTATGCCATTTATGAATCCATCCATCGTATCTTTATGAGGCTTAAAAGAGAAATACATAAATCGTTGGGTTTATTGGATTGGTTATTGGATTTATAAATGCAGTTTTATTTTAAAAATATATTCAATCATAATGATTGTTAACATTTTATATAATGAAAATGAAGTCAAGTAGGTATAGCTGCGTAATATATATTTTTTTTGTTTTAGAAAAATACTGTAAGTCTTTGGATAAAAAGATATGAGGAAGAAGGTAGCCTTGCTAGTCGAAAGAGAAGTGGGAGACCGAAGCTTATTAGCGAGGCGCAGCGACGACATATGGTGGACGTATACGAAACGAATGGTTTCGCACCAACGAGACATTTTGCGGAATTATATGACACCTCGATGGATACTGTTCGCCGTGCACTTCACGCTGAAGGCGTGCATCACAGAAAACGTGCTAAAAAGCCGTACTTGACAGAGAGGGATAAACAAGAACGATTACGTACGCACGTGATTATTTAGATTTTGACTGGAATACTGCGGTATTTTCAGATGAAAAACATTTAAATCCAGTCAAAAGGGCAGGCTTCACTTATGGCGCAAGAATAACACTCGCTGGTGTGATAACAACATTATTTCTAACACCGAGTCAGGTCGAATCACAATTAATATGTGGGGATGGATGAGTGCAGCAGGACCAGGAGAACTGGCTTTCATTCCTCCACGCGCAAACAGTTCAACTTATGTGGAAGTGTTAGACTCAATTATGCTACCTACTGTGCGCAACATTTACCCAGCTGATGAGTTAGCACAGTTTCCGTTTGTCCAGGACAATTGTCCTATTCACCGAGCGAGTACTGTGCGTGAGTGGTTTCACAATCACCCGGAAGTAATTGTTATTCCATGGCCAGCGCGATCACCCGACCTCAACCCCATAGAAAATCTATGGGGTTTGATGGTGCAAAGGTGGGACTCGCGGAATGAGAGGTCTACGGAACAATTAAAAACCCATTGCATGGAGGTGTGGGAAAGTTTTAGAGGGAGCGAAATATACGGTAATATGGTTGGGTCCATGCGCAAACGTCTACTTGACTGTATCGAAAATAATGGGGGTTATACAAAATATTAAGTTTTAGTAAAATCAGTCGGTGTAATTAAATATTTAGTAGGCCATTTTATTTTAACATATCCATGATTATTCGTTAACAAACAATGTATTATATTGTGTTTACTTTCGTTTAAAACAGCTATATCTTTTAACCTGTGCCATTGCCTTATCTTAGAATGCAGTGAACTCGCTATCAATTTTGTTGACAATAATCATGATTCTATTTCGTTTTTTATTCTTCTACCCACACTGTTCTAACATAATAGTTCAATTTATTTTTCTCATCTAATTGACGATTATCTTGTGAGAACTAAAGTTCTTTTAACAGAAATTGAGGTTTAGTTTCAATCTTCTTTTCGTCGAGAAAATGAACAATTAAGCTATGACCTCAATACATTCATTGTGACTTTACATAAAATTAAAATGTTTACAAAGTCTAAATCATATATCACTTTTCAATAAATAACTGGATATACACAATTATATTTTATTTTATTAAAATTTTAATATCCTTTCATTGTTACGTTATTCATATTATGAATGGTCTAAGTGGGTATACTTCCAACAAACAATCTTACACGTAACATAGATAACGGTTACAAGATAATTTTTTTGTCTAGGTAACAGTTCGACGTCACAATTCTCATAAATGTTTAATTTGTAAATATAAAGAATGAAGATTTTTATTAAACACGTCTTTTTATTTCCACCTTACAACATCGAAAAGATGTAACAACTAAATAATTGAAAATTACGAATGTGTTCTTCTTGTGGTTAATAGATCATATTCGTAATTTGCAACTATTTAGTGCAAAAAATGCAATAGTATTTTTCATAGAAATATAAAAAAACAACTATATTAATATAGATTGGGAATTCAAAGTAAGAAATAACCACAACGGACCGACCATGATTTGAACTCTGGCTACGTTGTTTGCGAATCCAACACTTAGTTCATACGGCTACCAGCACATGACATATTTGCGTGAATTTTATCAATGTGCAATGTAAGAACAAGTCGCCTCTGTGACTGTGTGATGCGTATTCAATGGCACAGAAAAATAATAATGATGTTTTAAGCTCAGTGCGACGACAGTTCCTTAGTGTGTGTTATCTGTGGAATGTGGATACTCATACACGCGCACACATACGCACGGAAGTATCGTGCTCGCTCGGTTCGTAGCAATGTAATCTTTAGCGTTCTTATGGACTTCAACGGAAATCCATATTCAACCTACCCTCTCAAGTTTGAAAACTAACACATAGATAATCAAATATTTATAAATTGATATTCAATTTTAATATCTTCATCTCTTTAAAAGAAATTATAAATTATTTCAATGTATGAAGAAACAAAAAGAAAGTACAAAAATAAGCATTAATCATTTGAAGCACAGCGGCGCCATCTATTAACAGTATAATGTAATGTTGTCGATAGCAACATTTCAATCTGGTTTTACGCTACATGGTGTCATTTCTCGCTTCACACGATTTTATTTCTGTAGTACCTATGCACTTTCGCTTTTGGCCGTACCTCGAGTTGGCCGCTCTTAATGCCAATTAATTGTCACTGTATTGACATTGTAAAATGTTGTTGACGGAAGTAGTTGTACATGTTGTGTTGGTGTGGCGCAGGAGTCGCAGTGGGAGCGCGACGGCAACCTGTCGCGCTTCCAGGGCAGCAGCAGCATCTCTTCGGCGGAGTACTTCGGCGGCGACGCGCCGCGCCTTCCGCGCAACTCCGCCTTCAGCGTGTCCGCGCCCGACCTCGACGAGGTGAGACACTCCCGAAATACGTCCACTGCCTGCCTGCCTGCATTACGAGAAAGCCTTCGATCGATACTTGGGCTGTGATATAGTGCTTAAAACGGCCACATTGATTATAATTATCGATACATCAAGTTTCTGAATGGAAACGCCACTACTTCAGGATCTGACCTAGGAACCTGTGTAAGGATAGGTCATCAGTCCACCTAGACCCTTTCTGAACATTCGTATTTGGCTATATCGATAACTTTGGTTCTTCTTCAGATCTTTTCATGACGTAATACTTTTAAAATTAATTTATGTGATAGTTGCTGATCGTGGAAACATAATACATCGGAGGGTACGACAATGCTTCGGAAGCGTTCCGACAATAATCCACTCATCACACTACATGCGTTGTAAAATGTTGTAAATGAAAAATGGTTATTTTTAAGTCGCTTTTATAGCTAACATTGTTGCTGTCGTTGTTGCTATAACGTAGCAGCTGTGAGGTGTCCCTACTCCGTGAGTACAAGCGTGGTGCCCACAGGTACGCGAGTCGGTGCGCGCCGGCGTGACGCGCGTGGCGGGGCGCCTGTCGTCGCTGGCCAACGGCGTCGTGTCGTCCATCCAGGAGCGCTACGGCTACTGAGGCGGCGCCCACTGCTGCTACACGCGAGTCCCTTGCAAATAAGTGTCCGGTCGCTAAATACATATTTATCGGTTTCAAGAACGTATTGTGAGTGTTGGCTGGACGGCGCGGCGTGTGCTGCCGAGCGTCACCTCGCGGAGCTACGTCACGAACGCCACCTCTCCATTATGAACATAATCTAGTTCCGAGTGTCAGATGTTTTACATAATTCTAGTGAGCGACGGACAAATATATCACTACGGTTGCTTTTGTTGACATTCTCTACAAATAGGTTTGTACATCTTTTTGATATTAATTTAACATTGAGAGCAAAGTGAGCGCTCGCGCTGACGCGCTGAGGGCGGCGCTCAGCCGAGCGAGTTCACATACACAACTGACTTGTGACGCGTATATTGTAGTTTATTTTGTATACAAAGTTATAAATGTCTGATGTTAGTTGATTTTGAAATGTATGACACTAATCTTTATATAAATATTGTTTTTATTTGTGTAAAATTATTGGAGAAATCTGTATGTAACGGTGTGAGCATATCTTGACTATATTTCATTGTAATGTACATGTTTGTAACTCAATCATTGATACGAGTGACGTCATCTCTTGTACAACGATCCTTTACAACACGACACTCATGTATATCGCTGACAGCTTTCGCTTCGTACTGCACGCGCGGAAACGACGTGTCGGCCAAGCTGGCGAGCTCGTCCGAGTCGCCACTCACTGCCACATGTAGCCCACCTTGTGACACGAAGTGAGCTCGTCCGAGTCGCCACTCACTGCCACATGTAGCCCACCTTGTGACACGAAGTGAGCTCGTCCGAGTCGCCACTCACTGCCACATGTAGCCCTCCTTGTGACACGAAGTGAGCTCGTCCGAGTCGCCACTCACTGCCACATGTAGCCCTCCTTGTGACACGAAGTGAGCTCGTCCGAGTCGCCACTCACTGCCACATGTAGCCCTCCTTGTGACACGAAGTGAGCTCGTCCGAGTCGCCACTCACTGCCACATGTAGCCCTCCTTGTGACACGAAGTGAGCTCGTCCGAGTCGCCACTCACTGCCACATGTAGCCCTCCTTGTGACACGAAGTGAGCTCGTCCGAGTCGCCACTCACTGCCACATGTAGCCCTCCTTGTGATACGAAGTGAGCTCGTCCGAGTCGCCACTCACTGCCACATGTAGCCCTCCTTGTGACACGAAGTGAGCTCGTCCGAGTCGCCACTCACTGCCACATGTAGCCCTCCTTGTGACACCAAGTGAGCTCGTCGGAGTCGCCACTCACTGCCACATGTAGCCCTCCTTGTGACACGAAGTGAGCTACAGTTGGGATCGTACTGTCCTGGTGCCCCGCGTGCGCGGCCTGCACACACTCGTGCGTGTAAATATTGTAATATAGTGAATTGTATAGTATATAGCGGTGGAGGCTCCACTTACATATGACTAGAGACGCTTAGCGCCATCGCCTCACGCGACCGTTACCACGTTTTATATGGAAAGTATTTGTTGTATCCTCTCTATTCTGTTTACTTGCTTATTTACTTTATTTCTTTAGATAAAAAGTATTTAGAGATTTTATATTGTTATCCATATCAATATTTTAGTGAACTCTGAACATTGTTACGTGCTACTTCGCTTTCGCATTCCAAATTCGAACGTATTATTATTTGTTATTCTTTTGTTGTACTATCGATCGCAATCGAAGGTCGCACAAGGATCGTGTATACCCTTCGGACTAACTGGATTGATTACGAATTATTTTTTTCATTGCAATTAAGTTCATATTTTTTATTGATAAGAAAAAGGGGAAAAGTGTACCGAGCTAGACAACGAGAAACGTGTCCCTTTCTTACCTCTATCTTTAACTAGGGCAACCATAAATTTACTGTTTACTGTCGGTAGACTTACACTAGAAATTATACGGATGCGGAGCCCACAAAAACGATGGGTGGCTTGCAGCCACGCTCCGTCATCCAGGGCCACATTTATGGCGTATGGTTTGATCAATTTTGTCCAAGAGAAGTGGTTGTTTCCATAAAGGGGAAGAGCGAAGAAAATGCATAAAATTCGGAGAAAAACTAATAAGGAATATCTAATGAGGCTGAAAGCCGAATGCAAGTTAATTTTTGAAAGTCTATCCGAAAATAACGTTAAATCGTTTAATTTTATCGTCAACGAATAAAGAAAAACTGTCTTCCAAATTTGAGAACTTAACGAGGTGCAGTGAACATTTTTCTAAAATTTTGATCTCTGGGGCTTATTGTACGGAATTTCTGTATTGTCGATACATATTAATTAATAGTTTTTGAATGTACAAGTCTCTATAATTTAATAACATCTTGAACGTTTTTATAATACGAACTAGTCTACGGACACACTAGTAGAAAGAGATAACATACTCTTTTGTATCGTACTCCTCGGTACGTTTTTGAGGTTGACGTAATCTATCCAGATAGTATAAATGATTCTTGAGGTCGCATAGTGTAAAGTGAATCACCGGCAAGTGTCTGGTCAGACTGCTGACTTCTGTAATGTTCAAATTATTATTTAACAGACTCTACTTTATTCGAACCTGCACCAAGCGTACAGAGACGACCAGCCAACTAATCAGTAACAAATGTCGCGCGTGTGAGCACGCCGGCACGCTGGCTCGCGATCTGCCAGTAACGGAGCATTTATCATTTATTTATTTTTATGTAAACGTTTTTGGTGATAGATAATTTTTATTTTTATAGTAACTTGGTTAATTTGATGTTAGTACGGAACTGGGGAGTCGGTCCGCGTCGCGTGCACGTGCAGGCCTCGCGGGCACGTGCAGGCCTCGCGGGCACGTGCAGGCCTCGCGGGCACGTGCAGGCCTCGCGGGCACGTGCAGGTCTCGCGGGCACGTGCAGGCCTCGCGTGCACGTGCAGGTCTCGCGGGCCACTCCACCGCCTCGCGCCCTCCCTCGGCGGGGTGAAACCATGTTTATTTTTAGAGCTTATTTTTATAATTGTACACGTAAGTTGCGAATTATATTAAGATAACTGGGCAAACAAGCCGATAACGATACGCTATGTGAAGTTCAGTCCAAATGATATGAAGCCGAACTAGTTAGAGGTCGCGCTGCCGCTGTGCGCGTGCGGTTGACGTCCATGGTCCAGTTCGGACTGAGGCGACGCATCCGCTCCTAGGTTCATTGAATATTTGTATAATAATAGAATTTTGTTTTTAGATAATAATTATTGATATAAATATACAAAATTATATTTGCTACTGTTTTATTTTATTTCTAACCTCTGCTCTGCAAAAGAGTAATCATGGATTTGGGGTACCATAAAAAACAAAGTTTAAATAAATATAGAACTGGTTGTAATCTCAATCACAATAAATACTTTGTTCATTCCATGAAAACAAAACTGCACCAAACTTCATACAGAGCACCATCCACTGTCAAGAAATTGACAAACTACAATACTCAATGTTGTTGGTTGAACTTCCACATTATATAAAAGACAACCACGTTGTGTGTAAATTCGATGCATTAGTTGAATAAATCTGCTGTTTCCACAATGCAGAGTTGGAAGTGTTTGGTCAGCCATCAGCTGAGCTTCTTAGCCACGATGCAGACGTTCTCGAGCGACACGGCGCTGGGCACGAAGTAAACCAGGCGCGCGTCCAGGCCGCGCGCGCGCAGCTCCAGCACGCGCGCCCAGTCCAGCAGCTGCTTGGCGCGCCGCCCCACTAGCGAGCGGAACTCTTGCGGCAACACCAGCCGGTCTACCTTCTCTTCAGATCCTCTATTCTTACTAGCTGGTTCACGCACCGGATCGTGCGGCTCTTCGTTATGGTCAATCTGTTCGTCAAGCTGGTCGTCCGTGTGCTCGGCCTGGTCCGCAGGCCGGTCGTCCGTAGGCTCGGCCTGGTCCGCAGGCCGGTCGTCCGTAGGCTCGGCCTGGTCCGCAGGCCGGTCGTCCGTGTGCTCGGCCTGGTCCGCGGGCTGGGCGCTGGGGAGGCGGCGCGGGCGCCCGTCGCCGCACGTCGCCCATGACACGATACCCAGCATCACGTTGAATTCCTCGCTGCTAATACCCAACTCCTGGAAATATTCACACTGTTTGATGCAAGATGTTTATTTACCTACTTGATGATAAGGGTGCTGCTCCACTAGACATGCGAGAGAGGATGTTTTTTTTTTTTTTTTAAGGTTATTTAAAGAGCTTTTCGCTATGCGGATATGACAGCGAGTATGCGTAGCGATGCTGTGGAACGATTCTGCTAGACCCTTTTTAACCAGAGCTGCGCTAAGCCACACTAGGAAAATGAAGTAAACCCATTAGTGCTTTTTTCTTCGCGCACCCTTTAGTACGCTCGTAACCTAATGGTGGTGACGTCACATTTCAGCATGTACTATGAACCTTTAGAAGTGGTTGGGTACCTTAACGCCTATTTTCCCTTGCACGTTAAAGTTCAAGTTTTACAAAATTAAACTAGATGGCGTTGGTTTCTTCACAGCTAAGTAGCGACCAAAGGCAATCTCGCAAAGTATAAACTTGACTTTTAGTTCAACAAATAATAGACACTTGCGTCATCCATCATTGTCGTCAACAACTGATTGTAGTTCATAATTTCATCATGCAAACTAGAGTCATGTTGACCTAGTGGTTTAGCATGTGCAGATAGATGCGTAAATCAATGAGCCGTGAGTTCAAATCTCACGTAGTACTCACACTTTTTGTAAGTTATGAATGACAAACTAAAGAAATCGGTAGGAATATTATATCAAAGTTAACAAGTGGATATTTATTTGTAATATAATATTCAAGTGGGTAGTTACTCAGCAAGACGAGAAAAATGCTGGTAAACAGGCTCATCAAACAAAAAAGCACTATTAAAAAAATATATGTTTATTTCTTACAATTTCTTATTCAAATTTAACAATCACTGTTTATTAATCACCGAATAAGATTATAATATTATATATAATTTCTTATTGAGGCCATAGCTTAAGTAATCGTTTCCAATATTGGAAAGAGGATTGAAGCTTATGTAGCCTTAACAAAAACAAACAAAAGACCAGATAATTTTATCACAAAGATCAAAAAGATTAAATGTAGGCTAAAAACTATAAAATTGCAGAACAACATATCAAGTGTTCATAACTTTTTTAATGTATTAATTACGGATATTAAGTTAAACACACATAACAAGGTCTCCAGTTAATACAGAGAATAAGTACTGAGTGAATAATATTAATTCAGTATTATAATTATTTATTATCTTGTAGCCACAAACAAAACCGTCCGTGTTCACTGGACTTAAAAGTTTTTTCGTGAGTAAACATGATATTACTCTAATCAAAGTTTATGTGATCCAAAGCAAACTGCAATCTTGCCCTTTTATGGTTTTCTGTAAGCAAGCCTCCGACGGACAGTGCCAACGCTTGTGTCAAATAAACTAGCATAGTGGTTCGTCGACAGATGTCCGTTTTCTTCGTATACTCCCTTATCATGGTTTGACACTGCAATATGTTTATTAGTTTTAGTCTGCCAGCTTTTTGTTGGTGTTTTAAAGAACCCTCTTCTTCAAATCGTCATATCCATAGAACAACTTTTTTTCTCTGCAACAATAAAACATAAATATATAATACCCAATAATGATTATTATATAGGAGTTTTTTTGTTATATAAAAGAGTTAAAAAAACTACTTACATTTACACTGGTCTCTCTGGCGTCTTCTGACAAGTTTTTACCTTGATTATGCTTAGCAATTATTGGAGCTCTTTTTACTAAATCTATATAACAATGCATATTTACTCATTTTGGTAAAATAAGTAGACCATACACCTGGTTAAAAAAAAAAAATTAACGAAAGGCGCTGGTACGAGATAATCGAAATTAACTTGGCAAACAAACAATTGAGCTTAGTCATAATTTTTTGGTCTAAGTATCAATTATACTCTATACTACCTACTAGTTATTATTTATAAATCCTTATTCAACCTACCCTCTCAAGTTTGAAAACTAACACATAGATAATCAAATATTTATTAATTGATATTCAATTTTAATATCTACATCTCTTTAAAATAAATTATAAATTATTTCAATATTTAAAGAAACAGAAAGAAAGTACTACAATAATAAGCATTAATTAAGCACAGTGACGCCATCTATTAACAGTACAATGTAATGTTATCAATAGCAACATTTCAATCTGGTTTTACGCTAGATGGCGTCATTTCTCGCTTCACACGATTTTATTTCTGTTTTTACTATGGACTTTTGCTTCTTTAGTGTACGTTTGCACGTTGGGTACTTAACAGATCCTTTTGCGTTACTTGCCTATCTTCCTTAAATTTGAATGGATTTGAAAAATTCTTTTCATTTGCGATTTTGGATAAAGTTACCTCATTCATTAATTAGGGGAGGGGAACACTACCCCAACCATTTTTTTTTTTGGTGGGAAAATCATCCAATGACATCTCCCACTCTTGGGCGTGTCAGACTTTTACTGACTAAAAACCCACTCCTGTTCCTTCGTTGCCTTTCATACCAGGGCAGAGTCTTTCTTTCAGAACCAGACCCTTACGCAATACCACCTCGAGACCCAACTACTGGATCCTCTCTACGACTGTCGCAACCCCGCGTGTCGTCTGCGTAACAAATTACGTCGTCGCCGTCATAGTCTACGTCGGACACCGCAGGTGCCGGAGCTATGGGTGGAGAAGGGCCTTGGTACAGGCCATGGACCGGAGCGAGAAGTGGCAGGTGGTCGCCTCCTTCTGCAAAGCAGTAATGCTAGCAAAGGAGGAGGCCGCACGTGCTTCGCGAGGGAACGCCCCTCGCGCCCCAGCCGTCGGGATTCCGATCACGATTTCCACCCACCGTAGGCGCGGGCTTCTGACGGCGAGCTACCCACTGCTCGCCGTCCGATCGTCCGGACCGAGCCCAAGTCGTCGACGGCGCATAGTGTTCCACGCGCGCCTCAATGAGATGTCAGTAAACCGTAGGGGCCTAGCAGGGTTGAAGCCTACTGGGGCCATGGGTGATGCCAAAGAGAACCCCGGGGCCCTGGAACGGACAAAGAAAGAACAGGAGTAGGTTTTAGTCAGTAAAGTCTGACACGCCCACACGCCCCACCCAAGGGAGGGAGATGTTCGATGATTTCTCACCTAAAAAATAAAAACCTACCCATTCATTGGAACAAAAAATAAAAAAATTGGTAACTACCCAATTCCTGATACAATGCTACACGAAGCTCGAATGCTCAGGCACGAAGCTGGAATGTATAATGAGTTTATTACAGGGACACCCAAATTCTTGAAACTGGAATATAGCAAAGGAAGAAATAAAAACAGTTTGTTTACGCGAAATGACACAATACTCCGTTACGCTGATCGAAGCAGTCCGCCCGTCAGCAGGCTGGATCTCAGATGATGTATTTCTGTTGCCGCTATAACAACAAATACTAAAAACAGAATAAAATAAATATTTAAGTGGAGCTCCAATTAAACAAACTATACAACAAACGTGATTGTTTTGCTGTTTTTGCCGCTACGGAACTCTTCGCGCGTGAGTCCGACGCGCACTTGGCCAGTTTTTATACTTTTTAGGGTTCCGTACCTCAAAAGGAAAAAACGGATCCCTTAAAGGATCACTTTGTTGTCCGTCCGTCTGTCTGTCAAGACCCTTTATCTCAGAAACGCGTGTAGGTATAGAGTTGAAATTAAAATCATATACTCAAATCTGCGGTCTCTTGATGCTGTGAAAAAATCGAATTTCTGAGCTAACGAGAAAAAAAGATACGGCCGTTTATGTCGCAAGAAACGTGTATTTCGTCACTCTCAAGGGAATCAAAATTCATAGGGTACTTCCCGTTGACCTAGAATCCTGAAATTTGGCATGAAGCAGTGTCTTACAGCACAAGTATAGGAAAAATCAGAAAAGTGTAAATTTGTAGTTACATCACAAAAAAAAAAAAAACCTTTTTAGCGATTCGGAAAAATCTTCGTAACTCAATTCGAGAATCGAAGTGTTTTCAAGTTTATACGGAACCCTCAGTGCGCGAGTCCAACTCGCACTGCTTTGTTTTTCTGAATGTATATAGCCTATAGCCTTCCTTGATAAACAGACCATCCAAGACTAGAAGATTTTTTTTAAATCAAACCAGTATTTCTCGAGAATGCTTCGTTAGGAACAGCTTTGCTATATTCCAGTTACAAACCATCCCTCTATAGAGGGATGTATATAGATATATATGTTCTATCGAGGGATGGTTTGTGCGCCCCACGCGTGCCTGTGAGGATGCTGCAGTTGTGTCCACATACCTTCAGCTGGTTGTTGGCGAAGAAGGCAGGTCGCTCGCAGCGGTGGTGGCAGCACGTGGCCAGCACCACGCCGCGCGTCTTGTGCACCACGCCCTCCGCCGTCAAGCAGCGCAGCGCGTAATCTGAACAAAACAAGCTCAGCCGCTTTACATAAATAATACGCTACTTCTCACGACGTGACTCCTCCGCAGGTATCTAATGTCATTGCCATACATTTTGTACTTAGCGTTTGGCGGGAATGCTGACAGAAAATTTATTTGTCTAAACCTACAGGCATATGCCATTCTATTCACGGGAAGGTGAGTAGACTGTGCCTACCACGTGATACCATGGTGTCGCTGACCGGCAATCGTCCGCGCATTTTGTTGTAATAAGGTTTATTTAATTTTAAGAAAAGTTACAGTTAACACAGTAAAAAACATTATATGCAGAAGAAGGCAAAGGCATTATGTACATGAAGCAGGCCAATTACAAGTTTCCACTTATATATAAATAATATTAACAAAACGGCATACATAGCGTGAGCGTTAAACATAGAAATACAAGAGAAGAGAAGAAACAAAAATACATTACATTACAAACAAGATCAAGGTTCAAAGAAAAAGTTATTTTTCATTTTTTTTTACTTTCTAGCCACTTCGCAAATAAATCAAGCTCAACATCCCGGCACACTGTTGAACATTCTACATACTGTTTGAATGTATGAGTTCTGTCTGTAGACAGTTTTTACGATAGGTATGTAATTGACAACACTGACTGTGAATATATACGCGCCATGTTATGGCAGGATATGCTGAAACAAATGTACTGTAACACCTTATGTACCATATTCTAGCAAATAAATATTTTGATTGATTGATTGAAGAAGATCATGTCTCCGAGGAAACACGGTACACGCAGTCCAATCTTGGCCACCAGCTCGGGTACGTCAATAGACCCGTTCATCACATTGAATAGGTAGGCAAGATCTGCAATTTTTCTTCGTTCGTGTAAAGGAAGAATATGAAATTTCTTGTACCGGCTATTATAGTTAGGAAGATAAGAATTTGATCGATACTGAATGTACCTTAAAAACCGTTTTTGTATACTTTCAAGACGATTAATATATGCATTGTAATTTGGATTCGGAGAAGCATATTCAAGATGGCTGCGGACAAAGGCAAAGTAAAATGAAGCCCAAATCTTTAGAGGCCTCGGCCTTTAGAGGCGCGTCAAACAAAAGTTTTGAGTGAAACATTACGCCATGATCCCTAATGACGCTGACTCTGCCAATTGTAGTATTTGATCATTTATAATCGTACATTATAGGGTTTGGCTTACGAGTATATGTACAAATGTAACATTAGAAAGTATTTAAATCCAACCTATTTCTATCGCAGTAATTATGGGAACGACCAGATCCTCCTGTAACAGATGTGCGTCTTGGATTGTTGAAACTTGACTCAAGATTTTCATGTCATCCGCATACAATAAGATTTTTGAATGTAGGAAACACGAAGCGATATCATTTACAAAAATATTGAATAACAGTCCCCTGTTATTCAATATTTTTGTAAATGGCATCGCATTGGGACCCCCAATAAAGATCCTTGGGGGACTCCCGAAGGGATGTACATCGCTCTCGAGGCATAGCCGTTGAGGACTACAGTCTAGCATCTGTTTTCTACATATGATACAAACCATCTGTACGGGCTGCCCCTCACACCAATGTCTAACAGTTTGCGCATTAGAAGCGCATGATCTATTCGAACAAAGCACTTGCTGTAGTCAGTGTATATAACGTCGACCTGTGGCCGCTTAGATACATGCTCAGATAAGAAGTCACTACAGACCACGAAATTAGAGGTGGTGGAGCGACCTTTTAAAATTACATGCTGATGTGCGGAGAAACTATTTAAGTGCAGAGGAAAGTTGTACGTGCACGTTTTCTCCATAATTTTATCGAACATGCAGAGTTTTGAGATCGGTTTATAGTTAGTCTATAGAACGTTGTCCTTAGCTCCTTTTTTATGAATCGGCGTTATATACGTTGACTTCTAGGTAGTAGGCACCACTCCCAAGTCGAATGACCGTTTCAACAATAATGTTAATGGAATGGACCAAATGTGCCAAGTGTTTCTTGGCACATTTGGCTATAAAAATAGGCGAAATATTATATCAATTTGCTTTAACCTTTTGAACGCCACGGTCGGGTATAGACGACTAACGAAAATGTGGCCAACACGTCACCGTCGTCTACAGCCGACAAGAAAACGACATTTTTTAAGTACAAAATAAATTACTAACGGCCTGCCACGCACTGCAGCGCAGGCGGGCGGCGGTGCGGCCGCGCAGCTTGTTGTAATAAGGTTACCGGTGGCGACGCCGCAGAGATGCTTGGCGAGCCCGACCACGGCGTCGCTGGCCGCCACCTGCGCGACGCGCTGCAGCGCAGGCGGGCGGCGGTGCGGCCGCGCAGCTTGTTGTAATAAGGTTACCGGTGGCGACGCCGCAGAGATGCTTGGCGAGCCCGACCACGGCGTCGCTGGCCGCCACCTGCGCGACGCGCTGCAGCGCAGGCGGGCGGCGGTGCGGCCGCGCAGCTTGTTGTAATAAGGTTACCGGTGGCGACGCCGCAGAGATGCTTGGCGAGCCCGACCACGGCGTCGCTGGCCGCCACCTGCGCGACGCGCTGCAGCGCAGGCGGGCGGCGGTGCGGCCGCGCAGCTTGTTGTAATAAGGTTACCGGTGGCGACGCCGCAGAGATGCTTGGCGAGCCCGACCACGGCGTCGCTGGCCGCCACCTGCGCGACGCGCTGCAGCGCAGGCGGGCGGCGGTGCGGCCGCGCAGCTTGTTGTAATAAGGTTACCGGTGGCGACGCCGCAGAGATGCTTGGCGAGCCCGACCACGGCGTCGCTGGCCGCCACCTGCGCGACGCGCTGCAGCGCAGGCGGGCGGCGGTGCGGCCGCGCAGCTTGTTGTAATAAGGTTACCGGTGGCGACGCCGCAGAGATGCTTGGCGAGCCCGACCACGGCGTCGCTGGCTGCCACCTGCGCGACGCGCTGCAGCGCAGGCGGGCGGCGGTGCGGCCGCGCAGCTTGTTGTAATAAGGTTACCGGTGGCGACGCCGCAGAGATGCTTGGCGAGCCCGACCACGGCGTCGCTGGCCGCCACCTGCGCGACGCGCTGCAGCGCAGGCGGGCGGCGGTGCGGCCGCGCAGCTTGTTGTAATAAGGTTACCGGTGGCGACGCCGCAGAGATGCTTGGCGAGCCCGACCACGGCGTCGCTGGCCGCCACCTGCGCGACGCGCTGCAGCGCAGGCGGGCGGCGGTGCGGCCGCGCAGCTTGTTGTAATAAGGTTACCGGTGGCGACGCCGCAGAGATGCTTGGCGAGCCCGACCACGGCGTCGCTTGCCGCCACCTGCGCGACGCGCTGCAGCGCAGGCGGGCGGCGGTGCGGCCGCGCAGCTTGTTGTAATAAGGTTACCGGTGGCGACGCCGCAGAGATGCTTGGCGAGCCCGACCACGGCGTCGCTGGCCGCCACCTGCGCGACGCGCTGCAGCGCAGGCGGGCGGCGGTGCGGCCGCGCAGCTTGTTGTAATAAGGTTACCGGTGGCGACGCCGCAGAGATGCTTGGCGAGCCCGACCACGGCGTCGCTGGCCGCCACCTGCGCGACGCGCTGCAGCGCAGGCGGGCGGCGGTGCGGCCGCGCAGCTTGTTGTAATAAGGTTACCGGTGGCGACGCCGCAGAGATGCTTGGCGAGCCCGACCACGGCGTCGCTGGCCGCCACCTGCGCGACGCGCTGCAGCGCAGGCGGGCGGCGGTGCGGCTGCGCAGCTTGTTGTAATAAGGTTACCGGTGGCGACGCCGCAGAGATGCTTGGCGAGCCCGACCACGGCGTCGCTGGCCGCCACCTGCGCGACGCGCTGCAGCGCAGGCGGGCGGCGGTGCGGCCGCGCAGCTTGTTGTAATAAGGTTACCGGTGGCGACGCCGCAGAGATGCTTGGCGAGCCCGACCACGGCGTCGCTGGCCGCCACCTGCGCGACGCGCTGCAGCGCAGGCGGGCGGCGGTGCGGCCGCGCATCTTGTTGTAATAAGGTTACCGGTGGCGACGCCGCAGAGATGCTTGGCGAGCCCGACCACGGCGTCGCTGGCCGCCACCTGCGCGACGCGCTGCAGCGCAGGCGGGCGGCGGTGCGGCCGCGCAGCTTGTTGTAATAAGGTTACCGGTGGCGACGCCGCAGAGATGCTTGGCGAGCCCGACTACGGCGTCGCTGGCCGCCACCTGCGCGACGCGCTGCAGCGCAGGCGGGCGGCGGTGCGGCCGCGCAGCTTGTTGTAATAAGGTTACCGGTGGCGACGCCGCAGAGATGCTTGGCGAGCCCGACCACGGCGTCGCTTGCCGCCACCTGCGCGACGCGCTGCAGCGCCACGTGCGCCAGGTCGGCGCGCAGGCGAGCTGCGCCGCGGCCGCGCAGTTTGTTGTCTCGCTTGTGACGCAGCGACGCGCGGTCCACCAGCAGCGCGCCGCCGCGGGCCCCGCCGTCACCGCACCACGCCTGGCACAAGTAGTACGACACGTGACCTGACGGGAAAGCATAACCAAACTAAGCGCAAGATTTATGTAACTCATAATATGATTTAAAAGAGTGTCATGGAGTTTCTTGTACATTCTTCGCTTTGGAACGTGCAATTTAGCTTCACTTGTTTTTTGACGTGACAACGTCTTATAAATTGGTTTGCCGGGTGACACTTCAAGAAACTGCGTTACGCTCCACTCACGTTATGTGCTCACAATGAGAGCGAGTGAGAGGCACGCGTCCCTTCCACTCACACGATTTTACCACTCAAAGTCGTTGTCACGTAAAACTTTCGCCCGTATACCGACTTTACAGGCAACCAATTTTTTTTTTGTCTGACCGACATTTTGTCAATTCAAAAGTGCCTATAATTGGTATATTTGAAACAAACGTTTTTGATTTCAATTCGGGGTCGGGATCACGGCGGCAGGGGCGTGCGGGCCGTTCCCTCGTGCGTGTGGCTGCCTCCTTCACTAGTATTACTGTTTCGCAGAAGGAGGCGACCGCCTGCCATTCCTCCTCGCTCCAAACCATGGCCTATACCAGGGACCGACACGAGAGGTCGTTGCCGCCGATGGCCCCCACGCGGACACGGCAGTGCTCCGTCAAAGCGGGGCACACCTCTACCGTATGCTCCACCGTGTCCTCCAGACGGTCCACACAATGGTGACACATGGGCTTTTCTTCCGCTTTAATCCGATGCAGGAACCTCCCGAACTTGCCATGTCCGGTAAGGACCAGCGTCATACTGAAGACGCCATGTGTCCAGCCACTCCTCAAAGAGGGGACTTACCGCCATAATTATGGCGTGCCCAGCACTGGGTTGCGATATTCGCTTCCACCATAAGATCCCGCCGGAACTCTGTCCGTCATACCGTGACTTGTCGCGGCAGCGGAGTTTTGCCCCGGCGTTGCATCTCGACGCGCAATCCGTGCATGCGTGGAAGGACTGTTGCCTTCAGATCCCATGATGGCAGGCCAGCAAGGAGGCTCGTCTGCCTTCAGATCCCATGATGGCAGGCCAGCAAGGAGGCTCGCCGCTTCGCGGGAAACCGTGCGGTATTTCCGCACCATCTGGATAGCCATGACCCCCTAGCATGCGTACAGCTTGGCCGCTGGTCGCTTTCTCTGCGACGGTGTCCATAATGTCCATGGTCAGAATGATGCCTGCGTAGAGCCTCTGGCAGGAAGCGTCTGGACCCCCTAGGTAGAACAAAAGCCGCTTGAGGGCAGCCCCTGTCCGATCCAGTTCGGAAGCCAGACGTCGGAATGCTACTCGAAATTCCATCGGCTATCGAGGACGAGTCCCAGGTACTTCATCGTCGACTAGACGCGATGTGAACTGCTCCTACTGTTATTTGGGAACTCGATGGCGGCGCGTTCCGAGGACCATGGAAACACATGGCCTCGAACTTGTGAAGTGCCACCTCGAGTCCCAACTGCTGAATCCTCTCGCAGGACTGTCGCAACTCCGCGTGTCGCAAGTTCGGCTGCCTTTTTCTTTCTTTATAAGATATTTATTTTGCAAATATGGGTGCAAAAAATAGTGACATAAAAATATGATAAGCATCAGCCATATTTAACCGAAAGTACAAACTACACTGGAGATTCTGAGTTTCACCGGGTGCCGACCTACCTCCATCGTGTGAGTCACCGGGGAGAGTAGAAACGTCGAGAGATGTCGTGCAGTACACTACATAAATACGAAAAACTTTATTCCAACAGCCACAAATACGAATTTCAAAATAGCGATTTTCATAATTCCGAATGGTTCAAAATTCCGAATATGAAAACTCCGACTAAACATTACTCCTACGAGTATTTTTATAATTCCTAAATTTAAATATTCCTAACGTTTATAATTACTGTTCTCAAAATGCCGAGATTTAATAGATCGAATAACAAAAAGTCCGACTTAATGATAATTCAAAACATCAAAAATACGAATTCCTATTATTAAAATACCGATTAATACAATTCCGAAATTTAATTCCGTTTAAAACTATGATTGTTTACTTTTGAAAGAGCCGTCGCTGTTGCTGCACGCTCGCTTAGCTTGCTCGCCTTCGCGCTTTATTAGTCACAGTTTTAACCTAACCTAAGTGATTCATCAATAATACAGGGGATTTGCAGCATGCAAGCAGACATGCAGCATGCAAGCAGGCATGCAGCATGCAAGCAGGCATGCAGTATGCAAGCAGGCATGCAGCAAGCAAGCAGGCATACAGCATGCAAGCAGGCATGCAGCATACAAGCAGGCATGCAACATGCAGCAAGCATTGTTTCTGTCACGGCTCTGGTGCTGCAGGGTTTGGGCGGCCCCACGCGAGCTTGTCGCCGCAAGCGGTTTCAACGCTCATCAAGCGCGGCGGCGGGCCTTCAAACCACCTGCTCCTCAGCTCGCGGGCCATCCCACCCCTCCGCGCCTACGCGGGTTTAAATTACACTCTAGGGGTAGGACAGACAAGACTGCGTGAAGTCAGTTTTGCAGCAATTCGTTTCTGTCACTAAATTCTGTAGCACAACATGTTGACTTTTAGTTTATTCGAAGTATTGAAAATCGAAATATCGTTTTTCGGACCGAGAACCCTTCGAGCATTTGATTCTTCGAACGTATAAAAATCGGAAAACTAACAAATCGCATTTACGACTTTCGGCAAAATAACTTTCGTGACTTATAATAAAAGACAATATAATTCTTAGGTATTATGAAATTCGGACTTTTAAAAATCGGAACATCGAAATTCGGAACAAAATATTTCGGAGTGTATGGGTGTTCCCCGTGCAGTGTTTCGCAGGAATCAGTACTAAGACCGCCTTTGTGGAACAACGGGTACGACTACGTTCTGAGCGGCGACCTCCCCGACGGGGTCAGCGTGGTCTGCTACGCAGACGACACGCTAGTCCTGGCGCAATTTACGCAAATGTGATACATCACAATTTGGTTTTCGATGCAATTCAGTGAATTCATATTCTTCTTTGAGAAAATGATAGACATTTGCAATTATTTGACGACCCTAGAAAAACAATAGATTATTAAAATCAAATCACTTTTATTAAACTAACCCATACAATAAATAATCACAACGTAAATACACACCAAACATAAACATTAATTTGCCTTACGTCACAGCGAATAACTTTTCTTCGTTTAGTCGTACCTTTCATGCTGACGGTATTAGTTAAATAATTTTCGCGAACTGGATAACACCACTGACTCAGCCGTCGACTCGGCCGAAACTGAGCGCTCCCGAGCGTACGCAAACAAAGACAATGTGCATGCGGACCCACACAAGTATGGCACACCCGCGCTCGTGAGTTAAAACATCTGTAACGTTTTAACTTGCAGTAGTCAGATTATTTTGGGAAACTGTGGTCCTACTAGTGAGGGGGAGTATTGGTGTATCAATCAATGCTGATACCGACTTTGCAGATAAGGCATAGCCTTCGCAAAGGGTGTCTACTTGACGCCATTGGTTTAACTGATGTTTGAAGTCCCACAGTTCAGTCAACATGGACTGATAGATTATATTTGACTTCATGTTTTTTTTTTTTTTAAGTCACTGTCACTGGTACATATTAAATTTTTAGCGATAATAGGAACTTGCACAGTTCTGTTTTTTTCTTCTCAGACACGATGAGCGTCCGATTAGGCTAAAGTCATAACTGCAAGAGTTGTAGTTCAGATCTTGTTAGATACCTTCTGGGTAGATGTCAATTATGACAATTACAACAGTATAGCCGTTCTTCGTTTCTTTATCACACACTTAGAAATTTCATCACATAACTGTCGAGAACACGAATATCGGTCGAGAAATAGAACTAAGTTTCTGTTCGCGGTTTACCAAAACTACAGAATGAAATAACAGCATTTGAGAATTCTGATGCCTTTTTTGTGCACCAGCGAAGTTATTTAAGTCATTATAACCGTATTCCAGGCATTCTTTATGTGATTTAGTTTTCTGAGAAATTTTCAAATCAGGGGTAGACTTAGGTGAAGTTACGATATCATATTTATCTCTAAAAGTCAAAGTCTTTACCTGGCAAAGTATTTTTTCCACACATTTTAATCGTCACAAGGAACAATTGCATGTACTTCCGAATTCATTTCAAAGATATTAAACTTTAATCACTTTAAAACCAAGTAAGTTACAGTAATAACTAATCATAAAACTTTACATGACAGAAATCAAAAATCTTTTTTAACGAAACACACGTAAACGTAAACACGATTACCGCTCAAAGCAAATTTGAACTAATTTGTTTGCGGAACTGTTTTACGCGTCATAGACAGAGGGCGCCTCATAGTTTGCGTAGTAAAAGTTCATTGATTAGAAGTACCAAGCTCGGCTTTATCGAGTACGATTTTAATAAATTAACGTCCCATCAGCTGGTGCACACAGTATCAAATTTTACTCACACAGACTCACATTTTTGTTTTTATAGGGAAAAGTGAGATGGCAGATCAAGCCTCATAACAAGCCTTTGCGCCAGACAGAGGCAACAACACACTAGTGTTCATCTCTTTTTTTTGTTAAGTGTTAGAGTGAGATCGGAGAGATTGCGCTCAGAGCGGCAACATTGCATAATGTGCACACGTGCTCGTGCGTGAATGAACACGGAATGGCAATAGCGCCACGTAATTGCGTAGGCGCGCGAAGTTTAAAATTTAGAGTTAATTTAATTCATTTGTTGTGTTCTATGATATAGATGACTGTGGTGTGGTGAGGTATTATTTTCACATCAAGCCGGGCTTATTAACTTGTATTGCTCATACGTCGCTGTTGGTAATCAGCATAGTTATCTAAAGTGAAATTCTTTCATTCTCTCCACGTCTTTGTCTATTGCAATAAGTTTAAAAAATATTTTTTTTTTTTTTTTATTCTGCAAATAGGTTTATAAGACACACGTCAATTTTTTTTTGTCATTTTAAACTAGATGAGTCCGGTGTTTCCTAGCCGACTACCCTGAGAAGAAACATCGAAACAAACTCAGGGGTCAAAGTCTCTTTTAAAAGTCCATACAGTAAATATGTAATGGTCAAATCACATGAGAACCATGCAGATTTGTCTGAGATGGTCTTTTGAAGAAAGAACCATACAGATTTGAGTGGACCTGTCTAGTCAGTGCAAGCATTTGTCAGTATTCGCAAAGCTCAACTCAGGATTACTAAGGAGCTCAACGACTTGACGAACAATACTAAAGAAAGGGTACATTTGGGTAGGCCGCAGAAAATACTCAAATTGCCAGACATACGTTAAGATTACTGAAAAGGAAACGTTCACAATAATAAAAGGAAACATATAGTTTACAAAATGTAATACTTAGTAAAGTAAATATTTACTTATGTCAAAATATAATTGAAAAAAAAAAACAAATTGCAAAATAAAAATGATGTACAATGTCAGATTGTAAAAAAGAAAAAAAACAATAAAAAGCACAATTGAAAATAAAACAAAAGAAAGAAGGAAAAAAAAATAAGACAACAGTTATAGTGCGTACTGGAGCAGATCAATCCCAAGCCTTTTCGTCCTCAACATAGTCCTTTAAAGTGTAAAAAGCCTTTTGGCAATGTTTACGCTTTACAAATGATTTGAATTTATTAAGGCTTAGTTGTTAAATATGACTAGGAAGTTTATTATAGAAGTGTATACATTGGCATCTAAATGAGCCCCCTATTTTTTTGAGCCTAGTTGCAGGAACCACAAATTTGTGTTTGTTCATAGTATTAAAATTATGATTTTTTTAAACATGTTTATATTTTGGTGTGCGTACAAAATATTCTCGTAAATTACTGTGAAGGTACAGTTATGACATTGATATCTTTAAATTTATCTCTGAGGGTAGTAATTTACTATCAATCAATCAATCGTTTATTTTGTAAAACACAGGTGGGTTAACAGGTAGTACATAAAAGAAAAGTAGTGCACTGTTTTGCCAAAAGAATGGCGTACAAAATTAAAGCAAAATGCCAAGCAAATAAAATAAATTACAAATTAAAAAAAAAAAAAACTTAAAAAAGAGAAATAAAATATGAGTAAGTATGTCAATTGTCATTCACCAAAATAAGTCAAATAGAATAACTACAATTATTAAAATTATATCATGGATTAAATTATTATAATTACAAATTATTATTATTACAAATTATATTAACTATTTAGCACGTCAGATCTCCATACCCCTGTTTATCAGCAATAAACTCTGCGATAGAATAGTAACATCTAGCCAAAAGAAAACTAAACAGGGACCTCTTAAAAGAACCTAGACACTCTTTATTTTTAATACCTATCGGTATGTTATTATATATTTTGGAGGCCATACCAAGTACACTTTTAGCGAAAAATGCTGTTTTATGAGGACCTGTTCGAATAGTGTTCTGATGACGTCGAGAGTGTAGAGTTTCAAACAGATGGAGATTACTACGAACAAATACTCCCATTTCATAGATGTACATAGATGGTAAAGTTAACAAATTTAGTTGTTTAAATATTGGTTTACAACTGTCAGTCGAATGCAAATGAGTAAAGGATCGCAAACATTTTTTCTGGGCTTTAAAAGCAATTTCCCTGTCACTCGAGTTACCCCAGAAAATTATGCCGTACCTAATGTTAGACGCCACGTTAGCATTATAAGCTAGTAGCACTGTAAATCGGTTAACCATTTTTGATAGTTTGTAAAGAGCATAAGCGAACTGGCTAAGTTTCTTTGACAAAGTATCAATATGATGGTTCCATGATAGATGACTATCCAAGTACAGACCCAGAAACTTAGTCGTATCACTCTCAATGATTGTTACGTTCTCATATTTTATGTTAAGCTTGGGTTTCGCGATTCTCTGATTGAATGTCATTATTTTTGTCTTACTAAGATTCACATTTAGATTATTATTAGCTAGCCAATTTATTATATTTTTAAGGTCATTATTTATGTCATTCATGAGATTATTGATGTCATTATCAGAGAATAGAATCGTACTGTCGTCAGCAAACAAGACCATCTGATTTTTGATGGCTTTAGGCATGTCATTTATGTAAATATTAAACAATGGTGGACCAAGAATGCTTCCTTGGGGAACCCCGTAACTCGATTTTCTGGGTTGTGACACGTATGTGTGTTCAATTTGAGAAGTCTTACTTACTCTATCAATTGTCGTAATTTGAATGCGATTAGACAAATAAGATTTTAATAATTTTAAAGCGTTCCCTCTAATACCATAACGCTTCAATTTCTTCAGCAATATATCATGGTTTACATGGTCGAATGCTTTAGACATGTCCATGAATAGGGCTGCTACTGCTTCTTTTATCAACATTAGATATTATTTTATTTAGTAATTCATATATCGCCATATTTATGGATCTATGCTTTCTGAAACCAAACTGCTCTTTGGCAATGAGATCATGTTTTTCAAAAAACGAGTTAAGGTTTTTGTATATTACTTTCTCTACAATTTTTGAAAAAATTGGTATTAGTGCTATTGGCTTATAATTACCCATGTTTTTTTTGTCAACTTTTTATGAATTGGTTTTATAATAGTAATTTTTAGTTTCTCAGGGAAATGACCATGTTCGATGCAAACATTGATGACATAGCTCATAACGGGCCCAATTAACAGTGCCACATGTTTAACAACTTTGGTGAAGATGCCATCATATCCTTGACTATTGGTATTATTTAATGAGTGAATTGTTGTCACTATGTCAGATGGTACCGTAGGAGGAATAAATATAGAGTTACAATTAGTTTTAATGGTTGTATAAGAGGGAATATAATTAGTCGGTTTAATTTCATCTATAAAATAATTATTAAAAGATTCTGCTATTAATTGAGGGTCATATATTATATTATTGTTTATTTTAATGTAGTCAGGTATATTTTCTTTAGGATAATTAAGCTTATCTTTGTTAATACTAATACTTTTAAAATTAATGAAATTATAAAATTATGTTAAAAAAATATAGGTTGACACTAGTTCCGTACCTTTTCCAGCTCCCAGTTCCACATAACATGTGTTGGGGGCGACCAGCCCCTCGCCTTCGGCCAGCCACAGCAGGCTGGACACCTGGCGCAGGTGGCGGAGCGAGCTCTCGGCGCGGTCGCTCTCCGAGAACTCCTCCATCACGCTGCTGTGGATGGGGTACTCAGGAGCGGTTGTGATGTTGTCCTTCACATGTTCTGTGTGATCATGGAATCTAAGATTATTCTTATTATAAATCAACAGTGGTCATTTTAAAAACAATCTGTGCAAATAAATAAAGGACTTACTATCATATAAAAAGTTAACTTTGTCTATAACTTGCATGATCGTCTCCCGAGGTAGATGACTGAGCGGCTTACGCAGACATGTCTCTACCTCCGTGGGTGCGTTGATGTTGGGCACAATGTATGGCGGTTGCTCTGTCGCCCGCGCGTTGCAGATCAACAGGTGCTTCTCCAGTTTACTCATGTAAACAGTACTGAAACAAATGAAAAACTCGTGATATACAATAATCCAATTATATAAAAGAAGAAACTGACTGATTGATATATCAACCAACTCACAGTCGAATTTATTGTATCTAGAAATGTGAAATTTTGATTAAGGCTGCCTTTTAAGATGTAGGCGAGCACTGAGGGCCTCGCCAATATCGCTATATTGCTGTGCGAACAGACTCTTCGGCCAATATACTGGAAACTTACGAAACGAAAACACAAATAGTAACCTAAGAAATTAAAAAAAGTCTTCACTATTCAAATTCAGAACTATAAAACGATTTAAAAACATGAAACATAACAAAAATGTTTAAGTAATGAAATAAAAAACCTGGACATTATTAGTTATTAAAAAAAAAACAAACATTTTAGAGTGTCAGTTTATATGAAATAATGTATTTAGTTAATAAACTAGAAAATTGAAATGAATACAAACCAGAATAAAAAAAATATATATCTATATATACTTAAAGAAAGAAAGAAAACCCGTTTATTTGGCACACAGGTACACACAATGAGATAGCAAGTATACTATAGCAACTTAAACTTAAAATAAATCAACATTGTGTGTCTCACGGCTGCGCTAAATAGGTCCAGTTCAGCATAATGCCAGGCCACTACGTAGCAGTTGCCTGACACTGGTTTTCAACTGAACCTTGCTATGAGTCTATGGATGTTATCAGTTTGTTTGTTGTGAAGAAAAGAAATATATTATATGAAGGTATAAATTACTGTGTAGTAAATGATAAAATAATAGAAAGGTGTATAGTGATGATATTGTTACGAACGTGAGTAATCAAATGCCGGTTTACTAGCAGATAACTTTATTCACCACAAATAATTAACAAAATTTGTCCAATCAACAATAATCCAAATCGCAATATGCACTAGAGTTCCGTTTTAGTATCGCTTAAGGGCCTATTACACTACTCGATATTCAGACAGTCTTAGTCGATGTCGCGTAGTGTAATAAGGGTTAGACCGGTCTTACTCAGAACAAAAAATAAGACAGTCTGAATATCGTGTGCTGAATATCACGTAGTGTAATAGGCCCTTTAGGTCGCTAGGTAAGATCGCATGCGATACCTAAATCGCACTCGTTTCGCAGTCGAAATCAAACTGACTCACTTCCGGTCGGGAGCTCGTATTGATATGCGAAGCCAGGAACATTCTAGATACCGACGTTTCCAGAAAATTGTCGTCGAATCGCGGGGTGATAAATTATTTTTATTACAAACATGTTCTTCCCTCCTTTTACGCGAATTTTGACTCTATCGTTAATTACGCAAGGTACGAATTCCCTTATCTACCTGTGTACCTACCTACTAAACCTTATTTAATAATAATAGTGGTAGGTACTTTATGTCGGACTCCTATTCCTATAACTTGCAAGGCCTGGGTACGTACCTCAATTCTAAAAGGTTCGTACAGCAATGTGTTTTAATTATTTGATCCTACTCTTGATTTCATCGAAAATATGGCGGTTTCAAGTTTCACTCTAGCTTTGAGGGTACTCCTCAAAAACTAAAGTATTCAGCTCTGCAATAATTTTAACAATTTTTTCTGTAAATAGCATAAATATATTTAGCCCAAATCAGATGTAAATAAACTCAGAATAGTTCAATAACGAAGTGCGAGTGTTATCTTTAAAAAATAATAAACAATCAGTCAAAAACAAACATTGAAGATGGTCAGTTAAGAGGCCGTGCACGAAATCAATTCATTTTGAACCTTTTTGATCATGGTTTGTGAGAAAAGTAAGAAGAATTTAAACCTTCTTTTTGAGATGATGAAAGTCAAGTTCTTATTCTCTCAGTTGGCTAAAAGATTTAAAAAAAAATAATGTGTGTATTAATAGCAATTACCCATATTCAGAACCCTTTTCTCACAAAAGTAACAAGCCATTGATGTTTGGCTATGTTTTACACAAAACTACAAATGATTTATAACATTTAAAAAAATATCAGTAATATCATTATGGTCTATTCTATAGTCATTAATATCAGTAACATCATTATACACTCTCAGATCGGTTTAAAACATTATTGACTTCAATAGGAAATATATCAGAAAAAAAATTTTTGAAAAAACATAATTTTTGGAAAACTTCTGGACATGTAAGTATTTTTTTCTTTAGGTTAAGAAATAATTTATTAATCAATTAAACAAAAATATTACCAAACCACAATGCCACTCTACGTAGACTTTGGACCAAGTTTGGACTGATTGTGCGATTGAATGTTCAGGAGTAAAGTTAATGAAGAGTTATAATGAAAATCCAAATTCCTTGATTGATAAATTATTAAAAAATAGAAGCAATTGAGTATCCCTCTTGAAAATATTACGAAATCTCAATGACACTATTTAGACGTTGGACTAAGTTAGGAATGATTTGAGTGTTCAGGATTACAGTTACAGAAAAGTTATGATAAAAATCCAAATCCATTGATTCATAAATTATTAAAAAATAGAAGGGATTGAGTATCCTTCTTGAAAATATTATCAGAGTTCAATGAAACTCTAAGTAGACGTTGAACTAAATTTGAACCGATTCAAGTGTTTAGAACCAAAGTTACAGGGTAGTAATAAAATTTTTAATTTTTAACTTATTATTACAGGGATCTTACCATCTGCATTTATTGTTTCAATCTGTTGAAACAGTACAATACAGCTCAATCTAACTTTACATTGACAATTTGGTTCTGGGCCTAGGGACCCACACTAGATCCGCCTTGATTTGTTTGGCTGCTAGCTTCAGTTTCATTTTTAAAGTGCATGAATAAAAGAGAAAGTAAGCAAGTATAAAATGCGATAGAAATTAAAAAGTTTGTTTAACTTACTGTTTGTGGTCATTGGGGCATGGTATACGTGTGTCGCCCTGAAAAAAAAAGACGTATATCAAAGTTGTGATGTGTTTGTGTTGTGGTGTGTGTGTGTTGTGTTGCATCAAGATGCTTTAGCTTTGCCATATTAGTTTTCACCTTCACCTACCAAGTAGTACGCATTGATATAACTCATTCAATTTTATAGCACGTAAACGATGTGGCTATGGGTATGGCATGTGCAAATTGTTTGGATGGTTGAGCTGGTGGTACTTAATAGTCATACCTGACCGTCTGTGGTTCTTGGCTGAGGTTCATGCTCGCCGCAGTACTGACGGCCCGGCCGGACCGTCATCCGACACAGCCGCTTTTTCCTCAACACAAAGTATTGGCATTGAGGCTCTACTATGCCGTTTAAAGGCCGTTGTGGTAAGGAATCTGTCATTTTGTTTTGTTTACCAATATTTGAAATTAACCTTTTAGGTTATATGACGTGATATTGACGTTTTGACTTTGACTGACTTCCCCGTGTTCCGAATTGCGTCAAAAGCGATTATATCGTGAATCCGACCAAATTTTATAGTCACAAAATAAAAGGGCAATTGAGTAATAATTGTGACGTTGCGCGTTGGTCGGATTCGCGATATTATCGCTTTTGTTTGACGCAATTCAGAACGCAGGGTTTATGATACAAGTATTGCCAGTTTTTATTACTTTTAACGCGATTGCTAAGCAAGTAAGTTACACAGTTAAAGCTTGGTGAATATTTTTAAACGACGATTTAAGTTTGAGTAACTCTGAAGTAATATTAAATAATAGTGTTTACTGCATTAAAATATTGTAGCTAAAGAAATAATTTTTCGCTACAACTAATTTTTTCGTTTTTTTTTTATTATGGCCATTAAAACAGTTTGGACGTCAACAAAATTTTAGGTTAGGCGTCGCATCATATTGGTTTCGTTTTGTTTTTCTTTCACGTATTATGTAGTACTGGTGATGCAAAATGAGTTCGCCCAGTAAAGAAACCGAGGAACCGTCGTCGAGCACGGCGCCGGCGGATGAGGGACCGGGCGCGAGCGCCGACGGCGCCGCGGTGGTCCGGCCGCCCGCCAAGCGCAGACTTTCCAGCACAGTCATCGAGATTTCGGACACGGAGAGCGATGATTCGGACGTGTGCGCCGTCAACTCCTATCAGGCTTCTGCTGACGAGGTCAAAAGGATCCGCGGAGGTCAGTACTCGTACAATTTAATTTGCGCCAGTTTGCGCGGGAAACTTGAATGCTGATTAGAAATGCAATTATATGATGCATAAATTGTAAACTTTGTAATTGATTCTATAGTTGTACCATACGTAAGACAGTAAATAAGATCTTGTTTTTTCATCAAATATCACTAGTTTCTTGAAAGCACATATTGGTGACTTCACTGTTTATATTCTACCCAGTTGTAATGCACTGCTGAACTCAGTTCACTAGGACATCTCTGTTGATTCTTGTATAAAGAAACAATATATATATTTATTAGGCGAGAGTCACCAGGATCTCACAATATAAAAACAGTGCTAGTCAATAAAAAAACATTAACATTGTATTTACTTGACAATATCTCAAGTATACCATGTTGTGGTAAGTTACAAGTCTAGTTTAGTACCTACTATAAATTATTGACTTGTGCAGTGGTCTAATAAGATAAATAAACTGATTTAATCCAAAAATTCCATTTTTTTAAGTTTTATTTTTTTATTTATTCATTCCAACCAGCCATTGTATCCAGGAGCAGATTAATTCCCTAGACTCTTCAGGCTGTCTGTAAGGGAATTTGGTGATCCTAGGTTTCATATTGTACATTGGCGACACACATGCACTCAAGAAACATGTGCCCTCTGCACAGGGGACTATCTATTATGCTTATTGTATGGGAGTGTTTATTTAGTGAGTGGTGATGGCCTCCATCACCCAAAGCAGACTGCCTCAGACCAGATGCAAAAGGCTCCTGGTTAAGTTTTTGTTTAATGGTGGCCTGGCCTCCTTGCAGTTCTGTAGCCCAGTGCTGAATACCACAAGCTCTTTGGCCAGATCACATTCTAGTGCATTATGTATGGCATTATTGTGTGAGCCTCAAGGTATTTGATGCATTTCTTCCCTTGGGGTTGTAGGACTGAGACATTATCAGTGGGTATCCATGAGTCTCTTGACTTCTATGGCATGGGCCGCCAGGATAACACATTCAGCTTGATAGATGGAGTTGAATTTGGAGAAAATTCTGACCCTTGTGACAGTATTTGTCTTTGATCCATCAGTAAATTATTACACAAAAGAATGTGAGTAGTCAAATGATTCTTCTATTGGTTACATTTTGTAGTACTTTTGGAAATAGTGTGTCTTTAGAGCTTTGTCATTGTGAGATACCATTATGGGCTGACATCATGTGTTTGATTCTAGTCTTTATTATGGTACCAGATATGCTGAGCCTGGATGCTGCTAAAACTGCTTCATTGCTCACTATGAGATGTAGTGGTTGCAGCTCTAGCATCACTTGCAGGGCTGCTAGTGATTGCCACACAAACAAATTACTGCAGTTTTTCAAGTACAGAACACACAAGTCCCTATCGAGCAGCCTGTTCAAAGGCGCATAACGGGCATAATAACAGAGACTACGTGGAGAGTACGTGGAATTAAGGTGATTCGTTACGAGCGCTACTACGCCCAGTAGGCAAATATAATCAAGGTCCGTGCCGTGCAATTCAAATTCAAAGCATTTATTTCAAATAAACCATTTACAGGCACTTTTGAAATGTCAAGAAGTCAGTCTGTCAGAAAAAAATGATGCTAATTGCACATTCCACAAATTAGGTAAACCCGAACATGAAGCGTCATCCTATCGCCCTATAAGCTTAACGCCTGTGCTCTCCAAACTGTGGGAAAGAATATTTCTAAACCGGCTGAAAACATGCATAGACGATAATGATGTTGTCCCGTCTCACCAATTTGGCTTCCGGAAATCACACTCAACAACGGAACAGGTTCATCGCGTGTACCAAACAGGCAGACAAGCTCTTGAATGCAAAAAGTATTGCTCAGGGGCATTTCTTGATGTACAGCAAGCTTTTGACCGTGTCTGGCACAAAGGATTACTATGTAAAGTAAAGGAAAAGCTTCCCCACTCTATGTTTTTACTCATCCAGTCATATTTAGCTGATCGTTTCTTTCAAGTGAAACAAGGCGAAGCACGATCAAGATTGTTTGAAGTGGAAGCTGGAGTACCACAGGGATCAGTTCTTGGCCCAGTGCTGTATAATATATTTACATCGGATCTGCGCACAATCGATGGTATAACTGTAGCAACCTACGCTGATGATATAGCATACCTATCTGTTGACCACAACCCTGAAATAGCTAGCAAAATATTACAGAAACAGCTTGATGAGACGCACAAATGGCTCTGTAAGTGGCGGATACGCGCCAGCGCTGCTAAGTCTAAACACATCACGTTTACGCTTAGACAAGGAAACACCCCTCCTGTGAGACTAGGAACAGATATCCTTCCACACACAGATTGTGTGAAATATCTTGGCTTCCATTTAGATAGGCGGCTAACATGGAAGCATCACATCAAAAATAAAAGAGATGAGATAAACCACAAGTTTCGTATCCCTATATTGGCTAATGGGAAGAAACTCTGTACTCTCTGTGGACAATAAACTACTTATCTACAACTCAGTTCTGAAGCCAATATGGACATACGGGATCCAGCTGTGGGGCGTAGCCAGTAAATCCAACATACTCTGCCTGCAAAGAGTTCAAAATAGCATCTTAAGAGCAATAGTTAATGCTCCTTGGTATGCTAGGAACGACGAAATCCACAACTATTTAAATATGCCATCAGTGACCTCTGAAATCGAGCGATATAAAAAGCAACACAAGGAACGCATGTCCTTGCATCCGAACCCACTAGTTGCTGAGCTGTTAAACCCGACTGCGGTGGTGAAAAGACTGAAGAGAAACCACCTTCTATAAGTGGGAGGAGCAGCACTGGCCGCTCTACCACAACGCCACTTGTTGAACAACTAATTCGCTTATGGTCTGACGACCGATTGCAAATGGAAGGAAAGAGGAAAAAAAAAAAAAAAAATTGCACATTCCAAAGCGTAGATCTCTATGGAGAAGAATGTGCAAGAAACTCCATGGACACTCTTCTGGACAATGTTTTATGAACATTATTAACGTTGTTAGTAGGATTATATTCACATGTCTTCTTTCGAAGAGTGAAACTTCTGTACCTTGTACTTTTACTTATTCTGTGGTCTTGATAGTGTGCGCCGTGACGTAGACAAAACAGTCTTGTCGCAGAGTTCTGTCTAAGACAGTCTTGTCTTAAGTGTGTGCAGGCCCTAATAAATAAAAAAACTTAAAAAAAAATATCGACTTCACTACAAAAAAAAAACAGGGCGAGTTCGAGTCGCACTGAGAGTTCCGTACAACCTTACCTATGAAAACAGTTCAATTCCCGAATTGAGTTACGAATCGCAAAAAAGTTTCTTCTGTGAAGTAATTACAAATTTAAAGTTTTCCGATTTTCCCTATACTTACTTGTGCTATGAGACTTTGCTTTATGCCCAATTTCAGGATTCTAGGTCAACGGGAAGTACCCTATGAATTTGGTTACCTTGAGAGTGTTGAAATACACGTTTTTTGAGGCATGAACGGACGTATCTTTTTTTTCGTTAACTTTGAAGCTTGATTTTTTTCACAGCTTCAAGGGACTGCAGACCTAAGTATATGGTTTTAAGTTTAACTCGATACTTTCACGCGTTCTCGAGATAAAGGGTCTTGACAGACAGACAGACGGACGGACAACAATGATCCTATAAGGTTACCGTTTTTTCCTTTTAAGGTACGGAAACCTAAAAACAAAACACGAAAACGATCAAAATAACCTTAATTTCGGAAGTCGGTATTAAATAACAAGCAAACAATACCAGAAACAATTAATGTAAAAAAATTTTTATTTACGTAAACCATCTAGTTAATAAAAGTTGGTGAATAACTGTGTATTGTGTTACCAGAGGACTACTCGTCATCGTCGTCGTCCTCAGACTACAGCTCCGACTCGGAGGCGTCCTGGGAGGATGACTCCATCTTGGTGGAGGACGACAAGAGCCACGTGAAGGCAGTGAAGGCGCAGCTCAACCCTCGCGCCAACCGGATGGATGACCCACAATTTAACCCTAGGATTAAGGTAAAATATATTGACATGAGAGATAAATAATTGTGTGGATTTACCACTCATATATAGGTATTACTATTAACACTGTATTAGGCACATTCAACTATTTATTAAAAGGTTTCTGGTCATTTCTTCTCCTTGGAAAACTACCGATTTAGTTCATTAAATTAATTAAAATAAAGAATTAATTTAAATAAGTTAAGAATCTCATAATTTCTGTCTCACATAATCTGCAAAGAGACCTGTTTTATGTATGCAAACGGAATTTAAGGATGCAAAAATTTCGACATCCGCGGAAGCGGATTATTAGAGAGCCTCATCCGCGGATGCGGATTATTAGAGAGCCTCATCCGCAGATGCGGATTTCAGGATTATTATTAAAAATATTCCTATTTTAAGTATGGTAGACAGCGCATCACGTTATTACAATGCTCAACCGAAATTGTAGTCTGCGTTTGACATGTAATAGAAAATTGTTTGAGGAAAGGAGGAGTTTTGATAATAGGCATTATTTACCACTCAAATATAAAAGTTTTTGTTTCTGACTATTTTGAAATGCATTTGTATAGTAAAAGATGTTTTTTTTATTCAGTGACATTTACGGTATTATTTCTGAAACAAGCGCTCCATGAACCGTATCTACCCTTCTGCAAGATAGTTAGATTCCTTATTGTACACAAAAATTAAAATTACAATAGGAACTTAAAATACGCGAGTAACTTTTAATAAAAATTTTAGACTGACTTCTCCGGATCATTTTTGTCCAATATAAAAAAGTTCAGATATTACTGCTTTTTATTGGCGGGTCAGTGTCATCATTGAGGTTGGAAAAACGCGCTTTTCAACCAAGGACGTTGAAGGTGGATTACAGCTGTTGTCTACACAGATTGAAACTAGCAGGGCCACCCCTGTTGGGACGCTAGATTGCAAACGTCTGGTCTACCTATAAGCGAACGTAAATAGCATTTTCTTTTAGTTGGTTTCTGCACAGAACCTTTTAGATTTTTAATGAATATTTTCTGTTTTCAAGCATATGGCACCCAAGGGCTGCAGCTGAAAACCAGCGTCAGGTGGAGGCCTTGTGTTATAATTTGGCATTATGACGAGCTAAGGCCCTTTTGGCATTATTCAATGTTCTATTTGTATAATTTTAAAGTGTTTCTGTTTTCGTAATGCCAATAAACGCTATTTTCTTTCTTTTTTCACTTTCTTTACATGTCATTACCTGCCGCAGTTATAAATCCGCATCCGTTAAAGATTCGCATTAATTTGATGCGGATACGGATACGGATGCAGATGTCAGAATTGATGCAAATATTCCGCATTTGCGGATGCGGATGCGAATATCCATAAATCCCCTAATTTCGACTTCCCGCAACCTTCACCAGGTCATCGGTCTACCTCGCCTTCCAACACTGCGTCTTCCGGTACGCGGTCGCCACCCAGAACCTTTCGGCCCCAACGGCCATCTGTTCTGCGAGCAATGTGCCCTGCCCATTGTCACTTAAGTTTGGCGATTCTTCGTGCTATGTCGGCAACCTTGGTTCTAATTATAATAATAATATTTTTATTGCAATTAATAGACACAGCATATACACAAACAGAAAACTATTTTTATATATTTGAAGTGCTACGGTTGTTGAACTCTGGTACCCAAATAAAGATTCAACTTGTGTTAAGAGTACCAGGGCCCTCGTTCTTATTTATTTATTACAAACATATTAGTTTAGCATTTGAGTGGAATATGTTCACGTGAAAGGAATGAAAATAAAACATAATTAAGTAATTATTCTTTTCATGTGATGGTGTAGGTGTGTGTGTGTGATGATGTATGTGTGTACTCACACACACGTGTGGTGTGTATGTGTAAAATAAAAGTACGAGACTGAAGTGTATGATGTAGGGTAATGGTTCTTATTACAGTTTTTATATTTTAAGTAGGTTCTCAGTATCCTCAGTAAGATTTATTCAGAAGCCAGTTCGAGACCTTCTTTTTACATTCGAAACTAGAGAGAAAATAGATGCTGCAATTTTTGTTTATTCTATTGTACAAGCGACAGCTAATCACATTATGGTGCCGTGCAGCGAGGGAGCTGCGATATGGTTGAGTTTGGCATACTACATGAGAATGGCGCTTAGTTGTTACACTTTTGTCGTATTTTAGAGTGCTATGCTTTCTCAAAACTGTTCCCAGCACAAATAATTGCCTCACAGATAAAGTTTTACAGTCATCCATGAGCTGAACCGACGGATATCTGAAGGGTTTAAAAGACATGACTTTAAGCACAGCTCTCTACTCGTTCTAGAGGCAGTAATAGGTTCTCCTCCGGATATCTTCATTTCTGATTCGATCACGCAAGGAGACGCCGAGCATAGCCCTTTCCATTGCCCTTTGGGTGACTTTGAGCCTTCTGATGAGGCCCATTGTGAGCGACCACGTTTTGGAACCATATGTCTGCCATCACTGGCAACACGCACTGGTCTTAAGACTTTCATTTGGAGACACTGTGGTTTATTGGATGAGAAGATACCGCGCAGCTTCCCGAACGCTGCCCAGCCGAGTCGGATTCGACGGTTGACCTCTTTCTTGAAATTAGATCTACCCAACTTGACTGTCTGTCCGAGGTAGACGTAATCGTCCACAACTTCGGGAATAAAGTCTTCAATCTTGATAGGATATGAGTTCTATATACACGACTAATTTTTAATTAGCAAAAATACTTAAAGGACTTATTAGAAAAGGTCTTGTTATTATTTAAGAGGCCGTGCACGAAATCAACTCATTTTGAACCTTTTTGATTATAGTTTGACAGAAAAGTAAGAAGAATTTTAACGAATTTAAGTAATGTTTATCTTAAATTAACCCCTTTCTGTAAGATTAGTATAGAGGGGTTAAGTAGCTCATTACGAGGCTTGTGTCTTACCCGACACTGAAATTTTCTTTACAGTCACAAGAATTAATAGAAAGACTACAAACACACTGGTCGGAGCAGAAAGACATGAAGAGTCCCGAAGTGACCCTGACGAGTGAGCCGTTTAGACTGTGCCTGCTACATGACTTCCTGGCCAACCCCGAGATGATCAACAACATTGTGGACGACATGAACACGCTGGACTGGTCGCGCAAGAAGATGGACCTGTACGAGTTCCACCAGACGGCCGACCTGGCCAGCCTCACCTGGCAGAGAAGTATTCGAGGCATATATGAGCTGCTCAAGACTGAAGTTATGAGTTGGGTGAGCTGCACATAATTTCTACTGATTTTGCTCACATTATCCACGGATAAAATACGTAATATATTAATAAAATAATAGATGTGTATTAATGTCCTTCTAGTCTACTTTGTACATATTAGGTTGTCATTATTATAAATTATAGCAAGCGTCTTACTAGGCAGGCAGGAAGGCAGGCAGGCAATTTACAGAGATAGGGGATTTATCTGGGGATTAATTTATCAGGGATTCATTACTTAGGGGATTAATTACTCTAGAATTCTTTCAGGTAGATTAAGCTCAGCCGCATATGCAGTAAGGAAAATAAGGCAATTGACAGATGTAGCCACAGCTAGGTTAGTTTACTATGCTTATTTCCACAGTATTATGTATTATGGCATTTTACTGTGGGGATCTGCAGCAGATGTAGACTCAATTTTCTTATTGCAAAAGAGAGCAATCCGGGCTATTTATAAAATGAATCCTCGCGAGTCCCTCAGAAATAAATTCAAAGAAATCGATATACTTACTCTGCCTTCTCCTTATATTTTAGAAAGTATTTTGTACTTACCTAGGACTTTAAAATTATAAGCGATTTTCATAACATAAATACGCGTAGTAAACACGAAATTGTATTACCCAAATGGAGATTAGTTAAGACCAGCAAGTCATTTTTAGTAAACAGCATACGTTTCTATAACAAGCTACCAACGGCGGTGACTGAACTTAGCGAGGGCAAGTTCAAAACCCATATTAAGCGTGTCCTAACTAAAAAAGCGTATTACAAGGTTAAAGACTATGTCGAAGACACGCTTGTTTGGCAATGACTGCTTCTGCACATGTGGCCCTCTGGTAACTCATAATATTGTGTACATCTATCTATTAACTGCTCCACATTTGTTGTAATATATACATTTTTTTTTCTTTTCTTCTTTTAACTTTGCTTTTGCAATATGTTTTGTATTATTAGACGCCAACCACCATAAATTCGTTAGTAATTTTCTTCTGTGAACATGTCATTTATTGATAATTGTAATTATTTATTTTTCTTGTTTTTGTTTAATGTGAATGTGAGAAGTGTGAGAACACAGTAGACTTCGCGAATTCTTAGGTTTCTTCCTATTACGACTCACTTTTTTTAATATGATTATTTTTATTTTGCTTTTGGGTACAATATCGACTGGTCTACACTGTTCTTACATAATGTCTATTAATACTGTAATATGAAAATATTGTAAACAACCACTTTTTTAAAAGAGTAACCATGGAGTTTCTTGCCGGTCCATAGGAAACGACCAATTTGGAACCGTGCACTAGCTTCTGACGTTTTATAAGTGCCCATGTAGGCCTATGTAAAATAAAAAATTTTGACTTTGACTTTGGGATTAATTTATCAGGGGATTAATTTATCTGGGGGCTAATTTATCAGGGGATTAATTACTCAGGGGATTAATTTATCAGGGATTAATTTTCGTAATACAATCTAATAAAAGCATAATCAGCCTTATAATGTTCCCACTGCTGGGACTCAGACATCTTCTTTAGGAGAGGGAATGAGCCGTAATCCACCACGCGGGTCCAGCGCGGGTTGGTGGGTGTCACATGTCTGATTTATGTCGAATTTTTGGTTCTAGGACATGCCGGTTTCCTTACGGTGTTTTCCTTTACCGTGTTTTCCTTTACCGTTTTCAGAGCAGTGGTGATGAAATAAATTACACAAAGTAATGCGCGCCTGGGTGGGTTTGAACTCGCGACCTACAAGTTGTAAGTCGAGGCCGCTGGGCCACCACTGCTCAGTCAATGGTTCCAGATATTCTCGCCGTGGGTGCGGATGTGTCGTATAAGCAGGCGTGTGCGCAGGTGTCCAGCGTGACGGGGCTGGCGCTGCGCGGCGTGTCGGCGTCGTGCTCGCTGTACGGGCCCGGCGACCACCTGCTGGTGCACGACGACCTGCTGGCCGACCGCCGCGTGGCCTTCATCCTGTACCTGGCGCCGTGGCGGCCGCGCGCGCCGCAGCGCCGCAAGCCGCTCGAGAACGGCGACGGAGACCATGACGAGGTATTCTCATACTGCTACTGGTTACAGACTTACAGACTTCTATACGTCTCGTACTACCTAACCCCTCATTGAATACAGGCGTGATGTTTTGTATGCTGTGTGTAACTTGACCATTAAAAAAAACCTGTTGAGTAACACATTAAAAAAAAAATACTGACACTTCTCGCTTTCTATTTACATCCAAAACTAGATAGGTTCTGTCAACGTAGCAGGTGAAATGTTATTTTACGCGGACGCAGAGCTAATACAGCTTCCATGCGGAAAAGCATTTTCCGCAGAGCTACGAGTATAATACAATTAGAAAATTGGATTTGACTGAGTTTAAGAAGAAAATATTTTTTATGTCATGAACGCTACTATAATAAAATTTAAAGTGTTATTTAAGTAGTCATTACTTGAATAACACTTTCCAATTTAAATTCAATTATTATCAATGTTTTTATTTTTGACTAGTATCCCAATATCCATAACAATATACTATACTTAATATTTGTAGAATGAGACTATAAAATAACTCGTACCCACTGGATAAATAAATGAGAAGGGTCATGTGCCAGTCAGTGACGATATTCGGCCTCTTGTCCGGTTGCACTCGTGCGACATGGCCAGCTCACTCTCACAGCTCGCCTGTTTATTCCCCGACATCTGCTATTAGGCGATTAACACACGGCACCGCGCACCGCCGCGGTTGGCGGTGAAGCGGATCTCATGTCGCATTGATCTCTATTAAATCCGTCGATGCCTAACACACGTACACCGTCTGACCGCGCGTTCGAGCGGTGCTCTCACCGCCACCGCCCCTCCGAGCGGCCGGCCGCGCTGAGGGGCGGTTCATCACACACGGGGCGCCGCATAACCGCGCGAATCATCGTCTGTGCTGGTTATTGCCACCACTTCAGCGTCCATTCTTGCCAGTGTCTGTGATCAAACTGGTCAAATGCGCGTTAAATCCAACCGCGCGGACAGGCGCGTAAACCGCCTTACCGCGCGGGGTACCGCTACGAAATCCGCTTTACCGCCACCGCCCTCCGCGGCGGCGCGCGGTGCCGTGTGATAATCGCCTTAGAGTTAGGAACGTAGGTAACGTGATCCTTTCCTCACGTTAACTTGTCACCATCACCATAAGGTTGGCTAACTTATATAAAGTACAAAATAAAGAAGGTTCTATTTATTTGTCATTCAATAACACGAAAAATGATCTTTATTTGACGGATGAGGTGAGTGGGGCTGATGCACGCGTCATGCTCGTGAACGGTGCCGTCAGTTGAGACTGGTCATCTCTTAGCTGCCAGTGGCTTAATTTAATTTCTATTTTTATTTAGTTTTTTTTTTTTTTAATTATTATTACTTGTCTACATTGTGCTCGCATATTAGAAGCGACACGAAAACGACGAAACGAAAATGTAACCAAGATTTAAGTGAGTTACATAAATCTTGGTTACATTTTCGTTTCGTCTTCGTATAATATGATTTAAAAGAGTGTCCATGGAGTTTCTTGCACGTTCTTCTCCATAGAGGTCTACGCTTTGGAACGTGCAATTTAGCTTCACTTTTTTTTTGACTGACCGACATTTTAACAATTCAAAAGTGCCTGTAATCGGTCTGTTTGAAATAAACGTTTCTGATTTTGTATGTAGATATGTTACAGTGTGTGTTGTGTTCCCAGGAGGCCAGCTGGGGCGGCTGGTCGGCGGACATGGGCGGCGCGCTGCAGCTGCTGGGCCGCGACCAGCAGGGCCGGCCCACGGACGTGCAGCTCTCCGTCAGCCCAAGGAACAACATGCTCGCCTTCTTCAAGGTCGGCGCCGACTCCTACCACCAGGTGAGCCACTCGAGCGCAGCAGTGCCCTCAGTAGATGCAAGCGCAGGACTCAGTCAGTGGACACCAGCTACCTCGCGGTACCGTCTCGGCGAGAAGGTAGCTCTATACGTTTCCCTAACTAACCCACAGTGTCACATCGCTGGGCCGCGTTGTCAGCGCTGACGGCTTTGCTCATGTCCCACAAAAACACAAGTGCTGGGTTGTTCCCGACAACTGATGACTTGGCCGCGGAGACGGCGCCAGGCTGGCTCGCCGGCAATAGCGGTCGGCGGGTAAACCCTTGGATGGATTTTAACAAATGAGGGTCATGGCAATCAAAGTGATATAGGCTAAATGATTAAATGTCTGCGATCAACTTCCACTTGGATACAGTTGAATACCTCAGACCTCCACGATCAAGTGATTGTGTAACTAGTCTGTCTGGTAGTCAAACAGCCGTCTCGCTCGCTCACTAGTTTATTATTGAGATACCCCACATCATGATAAGTATTAAGTACTAGCTTTTGCCCGCGGCTTGGCAAGCATACATAAAATATAGCCTACGCAGTGATAGTACATACATGCAGTTCATCCGTTCAACACTAATTTGGGAACATGTAATATTACTAAAAATCTCTTCACTACAAAATACAATTTACTTACAACAAAACACTCATTAGCTTAGTATCCTAAAAATATTTCTTATAACGAACAGGTTCGGAGTCTTTTAGTCAATCAGACTAGTACTTACTTTTTTTTTTCATGCCAGTTCTTCTCCGTAGGAAACGACCAATTTGGAACCGTGCACTAGCTTCTGACGTTTTATAAGTGCCTATGTAGGCCTATTTGAAATAAAAACTTTTGACTTTGACTTTAGTCATCACTTCAGCCTCCGCCCACTCGTCATTGTCCACATCTTTTTATTTTTTATTAATGACTAGCTTCTGCCCGCGGCTTCGCCCGCGTGAAAGATTTCTTCATACAAACTTTAGACTCCCGTTTCATACCCTTGGGGCTGAATTTCGAAAAATCCTTTCTTAGTGCTCACCTACGTCATAAAAAGAAGCCTTGTGCAAAATTTCACGCTCGTAGTCCCAGGAGTTTCGGCTGTGCGTTGATATGTCAGTCAGTCAGTTTCTCCTTTTATATATATAGATAGGCTCGCGTTTGACTACCTGATGGTATGAGCGTATGGATGAGATGTCTTCTATGGGTGTCGCAACGCCGTACGTCTAGTGGTCCGATGATGGAACGCACTTGGCGGAATTAGATTGTGCAATTCCAGTGCACAGTCCCCGAAATGTAAACGATAGAAAACCGACAGGCTAGCAACTCGGCAGCGATGCCCAAGGCTTTGGAGCTTCGACTCAACAAGTGCATCATTGCCGATGATCCTCCTGGCTCGCCTCCCAATCGACTCTAGCGCATGAAGCTGGTATTTGGCAGACCCGTCCCAAAGATACACGATCGAATTTGCGCTTGATAAAGTTTTAGCAGCTGTTCCGGCGTGAAGTACCGTCTGACCTTCGCGAGGATTCCCAACTTTTTTGCTGCCAGTTGAGCTTTTGCTTCGATGAATGGCCCAAAGTTCAGAGTTGACGTTAGCGTAACGCCAAGAAGATCAAGATGGTCGGTTATTGGCACGGTCACACCTCGGAAAGATGGAGCCGGGTGGAATTGACTCCGTTTAGCGGAAAAAAGACACGCTTGGGTTTTAGTTGCATTGAACTTGGCCAGATTGGCATCGCCCCAATCGGAGACCGCCTTCAAGGACGAGTTCAAGCGTTCAACCATAGCCTCTCGGGATGACTGGATCTGTGACCCACTAGCGCGTGCGTCAGCCACATATCTCTCGGCAAAAGTGCTGTCGTCTGCATACCCAAAGATACCGGGTTTAATTAAATCATTTATGTGCAGCAAAAACAGTGTTGCCGAGAGTACCGACCCCTGAGGGACCCCGGCATTAATATCCATTTGACCGGACGAGCAGCCATCAACGACCACTCGGATGGATCGATCCCTCAAGAAGTCTGCGATCCAATCACACAGACCAGTGGGTAGACCGAAGGAAGGAAGCTTAGCAATAAGGCTTTCGTGCCAGACCCTATCGAAAGCCTTCGAGATATCAAGGGAGACGGCAAGCTCTTCCCCATGCTTCTCGATGGCCTCGCTCCAGATATGAATGGCATACGCTAGAAGGTCCCCAGTGGACCGATTTTGGCGAAACCGTATTGCCGGTCACTGAGGATGTCGTTAGCTTCTAGGTATGCCAGAAGTTTCTTGTTTAGCACCCGTTCCATACTCTTACAGAGGACGGACGTAACAGAGATGGGTCTGTAGATTGCTGGGTCAGCTTGACTGCCCTTCTTGGGCACAGGCTGCACGTTAGCTAGCTTCCAAGCAATCGGCACTTTTCCAGTCTCATATGAGATGCGGAATAGGCGTGTCAAGACCGGAGACAATTCAGGCGCACAAGTTTTAAGTACAATTGCTGGCATCCCGTCGGGGCCACTAGCTTTGTTCACATCGAGGTTACGCAGGATCCTACGAACGTCCTTTTGATGGATACGAACGTCTGACATCCTCGTCGCGCATCCATCAGGAGAAACAGGTGGCCATGCGTCACCAGAATTCAGACGAGAAGATTCCGCAAATAGAGAGACAAGAGAGGGTTTCAGCAATAGTGGAAGTGAGGGGAAAGAAGAAGTTCGATTCAACCGACTTAGCCAGGGACCAAAACGCTTTACTACTTGCGGGGTATGAAGCAAGTTTGCTCCCAATTCGGCTTATGTGGTCAAACCGAGACCTCTGCAACACCTTCTGGCAGGACTTGGCAGCCCTGTTAAAGGTCTTCTTCTTTTGAGCCACGTCTTTTGCTTTGCGCGTACGTGCGTCGGCCCAAGCTCGATATGCCGCGTGCTTACGCGCGTCTGCTTGATCACATTCGGCGCCAAACCATAGACGAGCTTGGCAAGACATTGTTACGTCAGAGAAAGGGATGAAATACTTCATCCCCCGTCGCAACACATCCGTTTTGGCATCTACGCACGACGAAGCATCATCTGAAGAAAAGCAAGTGGGCTGCCAAGGATAGCATGCGAAGAAAGACTGCAAGCCATCACAATCTGCTGACCTGTATCGCCAAACCCGCCGAGTGCCTCTAGGGCTGGGATCGGGCGGGGAGTAGACAGACGCAGATTTAACCAGACAGTGGTCGGAACTGCCTGAAGGCGAACATATCGACACAGAGTAGCGGTCTGGATCTGTTGTCAGCAAAAGGTCCAGGCAATTGGCTGTGTGCGAACCCACATCCGGCACCCTCGTTGCCCCCTGAACCAGCTGGTTGAGATTTAATGCTAGCGCTAGCTTTCGCATCTCTCGCCCAGAGCGTGGTCTGTGGACTGGTACGGGAAAAGCCGCTCTTGGTGGTGGGCATTAACATCCCCCAGTAACACCAATTGGGCAGAAGGGTACCGCTGCTGAGCCGCATCCGCCGCCTCACTCAGATGTTGTGTGAGCCCGGATGTCTCCTGATTTCCGCTGTGCAAGCGGAAGACACAAGCGTAGATTATTTTATCTAGGCCTGTGTCCACCAAAGTCCAAAGCGTCGAGAACCTGGAGCCTTCAAGATTACGGAGACGCCGATAGTAGATGTCGTCCCGGGCGTACATACATACACCCGCACGTGGTTTGAAGTTGTGCTCCAAGGTAAAACCTGGGTTAGAAAGGTACGACACGTCGGATGGACCTCTGATCTACTACTTTACCATGGCTATATATACGCACAATTCTGTCTCTCAGCACTAGCTGACGGTGGCGGTGGCTGCGGCAGCGCTTGGTCGCACAATTCTGTCTCTCAGCACTAGCTGACGGTGGCGGGGGCTGCGGCAGCGCTTGGTCGCACAATTCTGTCTCTCAGCACTAGCTGACGGTGGCGGGGGCTGCGGCAGCGCTTGGTCGCACAATTCTGTCTCTCAGCACTAGCTGACGGTGGCGGGGGCTGCGGCAGCGCTTGGTCGCACAATTCTGTCTCTCAGCACTAGCTGACGGTGGCGGGGGCTGCGGCAGCGCTTGGTCGCACAATTCTGTCTCTCAGCACTGGCTGACGGTGGCGGGGGCTGCGGCAGCGCTTGGTCGCACAATTCTGTCTCTCAGCACTAGCTGACGGTGGCGGGGGCTGCGGCAGCGCTTGGTCGCACAATTCTGTCTCTCAGCACTAGCTGACGGTGGCGGGGGCTGCGGCAGCGCTTGGTCGCACAATTCTGTCTCTCAGCACTAGCTGACGGTGGCGGGGGCTGCGGCAGCGCTTGGTCGCACAATTCTGTCTCTCAGCACTAGCTGACGGTGGCGGGGGCTGCGGCAGCGCTTGGTCGCACAATTCTGTCTCTCAGCACTAGCTGACGGTGGCGGGGGCTGCGGCAGCGCTTGGTCGCACAATTCTGTCTCTCAGCACTAGCTGACGGTGGCGGGGGCTGCGGCAGCGCTTGGTCGCACAATTCCGTCTCTCAGCACTAGCTGACGGTGGCGGGGGCTGCGGCAGCGCTTGGTCGCACAATTCTGTCTCTCGGCACTAGCTGACGGTGGCGGGGGCTGCGGCAGCGCTTGGTCGCACAATTCTGTCTCTCGGCACTAGCTGACGGTGGCGGGGGCTGCGGCAGCGCTTGGTCGCACAATTCTGTCTCTCAGCACTAGCTGACGGTGGCGGGGGCTGCGGCAGCGCTTGGTCGCACAATTCTGTCTCTCAGCACTAGCTGACGGTGGCGGGGGCTGCGGCAGCGCTTGGTCGCACAATTCTGTCTCTCAGCACTAGCTGACGGTGGCGGGGGCTGCGGCAGCGCTTGGTCGCACAATTCTGTCTCTCTGCACTAGCTGACGGTGGCGGGGGCTGCGGCAGCGCTTGGTCGCACAATTCTGTCTCTCAGCACTAGCTGACGGTGGCGCGGGCTGCGGCAGCGCTTGGTCGCACAATTCTGTCTCTCAGCACTAGCTGACGGTGGCGGGGGCTGCGGCAGCGCTTGGTCGCACAATTCTGTCTCTCAGCACTAGCTGACGGTGGCGCGGGCTGCGGCAGCGCTTGGTCGCACAATTCTGTCTCTCAGCACTAGCTGACGGTGGCGGGGGCTGCGGCAGCGCTTGGTCGCACAATTCTGTCTCTCAGCACTAGCTGACGGTGGCGGGGGCTGCGGCAGCGCTTGGTCGCACAATTCTGTCTCTCAGCACTAGCTGACGGTGGCGCCGGCTGCGGCAGCGCTTGGTCGCACAATTCTGTCTCTCAGCACTAGCTGACGGTGGCGCGGGCTGCGGCAGCGCTTGGTCGCACAATTCTGTTTCTCAGCACTAACTGATGGTTCATTCATAATACTATGATTAAATTGTGTACATGTGTTGCATAATTCAAACTCGGACAAGGTAGAAAAAACTGGGCAAGTGCGAGTCGGACTCGCGCACTGAGGGTTCCGTACAAACTTACCTATGAAAACAGTTCAATTTCCGAATTGAAGTCTTTTCCGATTCGCAAAAAATATTTTTTTGTAAAGTAATTACAAAGGTCATGGCCCAAAATCCGTCCCGATTCAAAAATGTTTTTGTACAAAAACGAAAATGGTGGTAAATAATGCAGGCATAACCCACGTTTCATTATATGTAAAAAGAAAAAAATCATTCAATGGAGAGATCTTGCAGTAGACCAATAAAATTGGATAATAATTAGCTGCACCACAGCGGTTTCGCTCGTCTGTAAATTATTTTATCCCATGGAAACATGTCACTGGGATAAAAAGTATACTATGTCCGTCTCCAAATCCAAAATGTATATCTCTACATGGCAATTTAATCAAAATCGGTTCAGTGGTTACTTACTGCCACGAGCACATGCGACCAAATGGTCTGTACACATTAGAAGTATACAGACACCGCATGTTGGTTGACAACAAAATATTAATTAGTGGGAGAATACAGTCTCGACATGTCAGGAGTAAACAATATTATACTTATGTTTTGGTGAATCCAACACGACATGGTCGAGAGAGTATCGAGGGATACTACTGCTCATGTATTCACGGCCGCCGCACTGTAGGAAGTTGTGCCCATATTGCAAGCGTAGTATACTTTTTTATCCTGGGCCAGACATCAAGGAAATATTGTTACACCTGCAGCTTTCTTGGACAATGTAATTTTAGATATTGATGAAGCTGAATAAACATTAAAAAAAATATATTTTATTTTCTCCTCCCTAAAACCACAAGTTATAAGTTAAGTTTTCATACTTTTAATCTACTTAAGATTACATTTTTTTATTATTATTATTTCATGATCCCCATTAGCCACAGTAATGCGCCACTTACCATTGAAAAGTATAATCATTTGTTTTTTTTGATTCTCGCCATATTTCATTTCTGTACGCCGCAGGTATATTTTTCACACTAAATGCGCCATTACCTTTACAGTTTTCAGATTTTTCCTATACTTTTGTAATGAGACTGTGCTTCATACCAAATTTTATGATTCTAAGTTAACGGGGGCCTATGAATTTTGATTCCCTTGAAAGTGTCGAAATACACTTTTTTTGCGACATAAACGACCGTATATTTTTTTTTCGTTAACTCAGAAGTTTGATTTTTGCACAGCTTCAAGGGACCTCTGCGGTCCCTTGAAGTCCCCTGAGTATATGGTTGTAATTTCAAGTCAATACCTTCTCGCGTTCCCGAGATAAAGGGTCTTGACAGACAGACAGACAGACCGACGGACAACAAAGTAAAGGGTTCCGTTTTTTTCCTTTTGAAAAAATGAAATGTTTATTATTATTCCCTTTATTTCACTTACATAAACATATTAGTTACATTTTTAAATATTTCAATAATAAAAAATAAAACATTTAAAAATATAAAAAACAGCATCCCACTGGTATCGGGAAGAGGGTCCAAGCTACCGGCGGTCAGGGCTCCAGAGATAGGAACCTCCTAACAATACGAGCCGTGTCCAGGAGTACCGCTTTCTGGATCAAGCCCTTGATCCAGCCGCCTAACGCGAGCCTCCTAAGGTGTTGGTCGAGGCTCTTGGCTATTAAGCCATTGCCCGACACGACTATCGGTACAATGATCGCCGAGGCCACATCCCACATGTCGACAACCTCGCGAGCCAAGTCAATATACTTGATTTGTTTATCTTTCTCGGCTTTCACGAGGTTCTCGTCATGCGGAACGGATATGTCAACATTATGATTATTATAAATTGCGTTACAGCGTTAATTTGCAATAAAATCCACGAATGGAATGCGTTTCCATTCGTGAATTTTATGATGAAAACACTTAAATTTCCCATTTTCACAAAATACGCGACGAGGGCGCGATCTGCGTCATCGTCGCCAATTAGTTTACGACTGGGATACCCCACATCATAATATGTATTAAGTATAACTATACAGTGATAGCACATACAGTTCAGTAACGGAATGGAGTACAGTGTGGGCCGCCGTTATGTAAGTAGAAACAATTTTTCAAATTGTACACAAGCGAGCTGAACCCACAATTGGGTTTGCAAACCTGAACGCGATAGGAATTTAGCACGTTCGGACAAGCATAAGTGTGCCACAAAATTTAAACTTACATTAATTAGATCCTAATACATAGTCATACTACAACCACGAGATACATACGATACCCCACGTAGCAAAACAAAGGGCTCGAGGAAACTATTCCAAAATGAAATTATTAAAAAGTTCAAATAAGTTGTGTTTATCTTTTCACATGTTACTTTTTTTACTTCAAGTGTATAACAAGTGAAATGTATATTTTCCACGTTCCCTTAAAGGAATGCAGACGTCATTGAATGTTGTGATGTCGTAGGTGGAGGAGGTGCTGTCGATGGAGCTGCCGCGGCTGTCCATCAACGGTTGGTTCCACGGCCCCGCGGTCGACGGCGACGTGGCCGCCAGCGAGCCCGCGGAGGAGCCCGAGCCCAGCAAGCCGCACGCTGACATCGTACGTACCGCACCGCCCGCGTGCCGCCCGTGAGCGAGCGTGGCAGTCGCTATGTCCCCGTCAGGGGGCGTGGCAAGCGACTTCAGGGCTTCGCCCTCTGGCCGCGGGGTCCAACCGCGGTTCATAAATAATGGACCCTAACCCGCGCGCAGAGCGAGCTGGTTACGGTTCAGGCCGCAGACACGATAGTGCCGCCCCCGTGGCCCCGCCTGACGCAGCGTGTGTGCAGGTGCTGCTGAACCAGTGGCTGGAGGCCACGTATATGTCTCCGCGCTCGCGCATGCAGATCCAGGCGCAGATGGAGCGCGACAGCGAGGTGTGCCTCACCGAGCTGCTGCTGCCCGACCGGCTGGCCGAGCTCATGCAGGCGCTCGAGGACCCGGGTACGAGCAGCTTAGCTATACATCTACTTAGTCTGGCCGTTCATTTTGTTACACTTAAAATAGTATCAATCATTTTTATTTTTAAATTTAACTTTAGTATGGTACTAATTCATTCACATACTGTATAATTTTGGCGTATTTCTGTGTAGTTTTTTCCTACTACTTCTAAAAAATAAAAATAGAGTGAGGTGTTATAGAAAACAGAATAGCTGTGATTACCCTACATAAAGAAAGTGGGAATGAAAACTGTAACAATTTTTTTTAAAACGCTGCTGAAGCTTGGTATCAGTCGTATGTTACCTTGTTTATAGATACTAACACTTCTTCCGTTTGACCGTCATATAAGGTCAGGCCGACGACAGTGAATGCTGTCAGGGCCATCAAAATCTCTTGAGGACAAGAATAATTTTATTTCGACAAATGAAAATACCTAGCTAGAACGCTATCGCGTATCATTAAATAAGACCGACTTCCTGGCGATATATAAGTCGCCTCTGTCGAAATGAGCGGAAAGGTCAAAACGTTTGCTTGTTCGCTACACTGATGGCAAACACAGGGATATTCATTTACATATGAGAAAATTTTCACAATCAAGGAACATGACAACAAGCAAAATGCTCGGGTGTGTTGATATGTTTTCGGGTACAAGGTGCAGAAATAAGAAGTCGGGTGCTTTCAATGAATGCTAGTTTAATACTGACGATTCGCAATGTCACCTTCACACTATACGGTGCTACAAATATGAGTGAGCGAGAAGAACTTACATCTCATGTGTAGATACAAAGTCATGATGCGGCAGCAGTAATAGTTTAGTGCGGGCTGTCCTGCCTCGTGTGACCACAGTTCATTTTTGTGAAAAGTGTATTACATAATTGCTTGTTTATCAATGTACAAAATTATTAGAATGTCATATCACGTTAGTTTTTATGAACTTACTGGCTGTTGTGAGCGGCTTCATCCGCGTCAAAGTAGAAAATAGTCTCAAAAGAACTTGCCTCCCTGGGCAATAACTAAAAAATGCCGCCCCCATCCGCCTATATGTTTACCTTTTTTCTTTAATGATATAAATTAGTGCGCTAGGCTGCGATTCCACCTGATGGTAAGCAGTGATGCAATCGTTGTGAATCGTACTAGTTTATTAAGAGCCTATTCACTAGCCTTGAAGACACCTAATTATAATCGGATGGGAAGACCGTTGCAGGCAAATTATTGTTCCAATCCTTCGATGTAGTTACTTGGTATAAACAACGAGGCAAAACGCTTCGTCCGGACAGTAGAAATTTTAACAACGTAAGGATGGACACTCGCCGTACGTACGGGTTGTCCGATGGTAGAACGAAGGTGTTAATCAAATCTGGATCTCCAATTGGCCTCTCCGCAAACCTTTTCACTGAATCCAAAACTGCCAGATGGCATTTTGCAGCACCAGCTCATATGTGGCTGCAGTAATCCACACGCGATTAGGCTTGTGCTATGTAGATTATTAGAAACTGTCCCGGTGTGGAGTACCGCCGGATTTTTGCAAAATGCCGAGTTTTCTAGCAGCAACCTTGGCTTTGGAATCAATGAACCACCCAAAGTTTGAAGAAATTACAAGAGCCGAAGGCGGTCGGTGCATTCCAAGGATACATTTTGAAAAGTGAATGGGCTCCTTCTAGCGATAAACAGACACGTTTGTGTTTTGACAGCGTTGAATACTACCAGATTCGCTTCGCCCTACTTAGAAGCTGCTTGTAGTGAGACATTCGTACGCTCTACCATAGCCTCTCTTTCGGACTGGTTTTTTTCCTTACTAGCCCGAGCACACTTGGCAGATATCTCTTTCTAACTGTGCTGTCATTTGCATACCCATAGATATCGGGCATCAGCAGATCGTTGATATGTAGCAGGAAGAGACCTTTATCATCATTAACATCATTTCAGCCATTAGACGCGCACTGATAGGTATGCTACAATATCGGCAGTAACTCATCTTTTAGGAGAAGCTAGAGAGGCGCCATAGAGTCACCTCATCGTATGTGGAACATACGGTGGATCTGTACCCCCCAATTGGGCGGAGCACCGCCGTGTCCACGCGGGTGGACGCGATCGACGATGACCCCCCGCGCAGGGCCCTGGTTCAGGCTATGGTCTGAAGCAAGAGGGAGTGGGATGCAACCGCCTGCTTTTGCGAAGCAGTAATGCTAGCGACGGAGAAGGCCGCTACCGTGGGGTAACGGACATCCTCACGCCCCAGTCACCGCCACAGGAGACGCCCCGGGCGTCGAGTCACAGGCCGATTCCTGGCCACTATAAGCGCAGGCTTGCGGGCGACGAGCAATGGGTAGCTCGATGTCTGGCCGTCTGGTTAAGAAATGTCAGCAAAGGTCCCGTAGGGGCCCAGCAGGGGAATTTCTGAAAGACAAACCATGGTCCTACAACGCAAAGACATTGGTGGGTTTTAGTCAGTTTGACACGCGCCCTCGCACCACCTTAGACCGAAAAGTCATTGGATGATTTCACAAAAATCATAAAAAAAAGAGTACTGATGGACTTGGGCTTCCCGAAGGACCCATTAAGACTACAACGACTACAAAGACTGGTTGCACGGGCGAGCGCAGTTGTAATTTACGCGCCCCGCAAACAAAATTATGTGCATAAAGTACTGTACGTTTCAGTGGTTAAAATTGTCGAAGTTGCATATTCGTTTGCCATGGTTGAATTAGCTGCCCTGGCCATGGGCCCAAAGATTTGCCCCCTTCACCCCAAGATCCGGGGCTGCTGGGAATAAAAGTATCTTATGTGCCATTTCAGGATATACTTAATATGTGTGCCAAATTTGTTCAGCTATTCGAGGGTAAAGAAATAATAAATAAGGAAACGCATCACAACTTTTCGCCTTTATAATATTAGTGTGATGATTTGTTACAGAATTAATGGCCACATTGAGTACTTATTTATTAGTTTACAGTAGTGCATTCGTAGATAGTTTTGCATGATATTTTTCTTGATCTTTGTCGATTTTTTTTTAGCTGTAAATTTTGCGAAGATGCGATGAACTTTCATCATGCGCACGATTCGTTTTGGTAGAAGCTTGCAGGAGAATTACTTGGGATATTTACAAGTTTTTGTTGTGTCGCGACAGAGGTGGAGTGGGAGGCGGCGGGCCCCCCCAACCAGCGGCGCTACCGGCGCGTGGCGGCGGCGTGGCAGGCGCGCGCGCCGCCCGGCCACGCCGCCGCCGCCGCGCTGCGCCTGTTCGTTAGTAAAGTGTTGGGTGTGTTGTGTCGCGACAGAGGTGGAGTGGGAGGCGGCGGGCCCCCCCAACCAGCGGCGCTACCGGCGCGTGGCGGCGGCGTGGCAGGCGCGCGCGCCGCCCGGCCACGCCGCCGCCGCCGCGCTGCGCCTGTTCGTTAGTAAAGTGTTGGGTGTGTTGTGTCGCGACAGAGGTGGAGTGGGAGGCGGCGGGCCCCCCCAACCAGCGGCGCTACCGGCGCGTGGCGGCGGCGTGGCAGGCGCGCGCGCCGCCCGGCCACGCCGCCGCCGCCGCGCTGCGCCTGTTCGTTAGTAAAGTGTTGGGTGTGTTGTGTCGCGACAGAGGTGGAGTGGGAGGCGGCGGGCCCCCCCAACCAGCGGCGCTACCGGCGCGTGGCGGCGGCGTGGCAGGCGCGCGCGCCGCCCGGCCACGCCGCCGCCGCCGCGCTGCGCCTGTTCGTTAGTAAAGTGTTGGGTGTGTTGTGTCGCGACAGAGGTGGAGTGGGAGGCGGCGGGCCCCCCCAACCAGCGGCGCTACCGGCGCGTGGCGGCGGCGTGGCAGGCGCGCGCGCCGCCCGGCCACGCCGCCGCCGCCGCGCTGCGCCTGTTCGTTAGTAAAGTGTTGGGTGTGTTGTGTCGCGACAGAGGTGGAGTGGGAGGCGGCGGGCCCCCCCAACCAGCGGCGCTACCGGCGCGTGGCGGCGGCGTGGCAGGCGCGCGCGCCGCCCGGCCACGCCGCCGCCGCCGCGCTGCGCCTGTTCGTTAGTAAAGTGTTGGGTGTGTTGTGTCGCGACAGAGGTGGAGTGGGAGGCGGCGGGCCCCCCCAACCAGCGGCGCTACCGGCGCGTGGCGGCGGCGTGGCAGGCGCGCGCGCCGCCCGGCCACGCCGCCGCCGCCGCGCTGCGCCTGTTCGTTAGTAAAGTGTTGGGTGTGTTGTGTCGCGACAGAGGTGGAGTGGGAGGCGGCGGGCCCCCCCAACCAGCGGCGCTACCGGCGCGTGGCGGCGGCGTGGCAGGCGCGCGCGCCGCCCGGCCACGCCGCCGCCGCCGCGCTGCGCCTGTTCGCGTCGGGCGCGTGGCTGCGGCTGCTGGGCGACTGCACGGACCTGCCGCTGGCGGGGCTGGCGCGGCCGGAGCTGCAGCGCTGGGCGGCCGGCGACTACGAGCTGCTGCCGCCGCGCGCCGCCTACGCGCGGCCGCGGCTGCACGCGCTGCTGCACCTGGGCGGCGCGCGCGGCGCGGCGGGCTGCACGCACTTCGTGGCACCCGAGGACGCGGCGGCGGCGGCGCTGGTGACGGTGCCGCCGGCGCACAACGCGCTGTCGCTGGTGTACTGCGACAAGGGCGCCGCCGCCTTCACCAAGTACGTGAGCCGCCTCGCGTACCCGCCGCAGCACCACTTCTACGTGCTCAGCGCCACATACCACGAGTGAGTGCAGCACGAGCGCGGCTCGCACGAGACAAGACGGACACAGACAACGAACTCTTAGCACTCTTCTTCTCTCTATATAAAACTTTATATATTTTCTTACAAAACTCCTCCATTTCTACAGTCTTAATATTTCATAGTGAAGTGAATGTGGTTGCGTCACGTCTCGTCAGGGCTTCCCGCGTGTTGCATCAGCGCAGTGTAACCTCAAATAATTTAACAAAATGACAGTTGTTACTATACGATACACGAACATTGTGTTAGCTTGCCTTCACCATATAAAATAAATTTGACGAAGAAATATATTTTTAAAACAAGTGTGATTTTAACAAATAATAGTATATCTTTCACTAATATGGTTAAGAACTGACTGACTGAGTTTTCACCCGCATCCGCCATTCTATGGTCTGCAAATATATATGTAAAAAATGAAAGCATATGTCGCGCCGCGTTTTCCAGACACGAAGTGCGCGGCGGTTGGCGGCCCCGCCGCCGCAGTCGGCCGCACGCTCGGCTGGCGGAGGTAGAGGAGAGTGCATTAAAGAGCCGATGTGATCTTTTTAACTTCTACAAAATTTAATTTAACTCTATATGTCGCAAAACTGGATAACTTTCCCATAAACATTCAACATCATTTAACCGCATATCTTGCAACCGCATGTCTTGCGTTAATCGCCCGCCAGGTTTGCGGGCGAAAATCGCAACCGCAACGGCAGTGTAACTGCGGGTGGAAACAGCTTCTTGAGTTCTTAGCCTAGTGTTGGCGTCCGGTATAACGCCTGCTGTTTTTTTTTGTCTTGATTTTTAGTAACATCGAGATTTATGAAATGTACATATTATTATTAATATTATTTTATCAAGTTGTGAATTAAATCGAGTTTTATGTGTATTAAAACTGAAAAACAACACCGTTTTTAATCATCATACAAATATATTCTAAAGTTATGAATGGCAAAGCACGTGCGACGCTAAATGTATAGAATTAGTATTATGTGCACGAGTAGTGCGTGAACGGGCGGTGACGCGATGGCTGCTGGGGCTGCCGGGGCTGCCGAGGCTGCCCAGGCTGCCGGGGCTGCCGAGGCTGCCCAGGCTGCCGGGGCTGCCGAGGCTGCCCAGGCTGCTCACAGTAACACAATCATCACCTGCGCACGAAACTGGTATCTTTTCACGCAGTTCCTGTGACGTGTACACTCATGATGGTGGGGCAGCGGCCGCGCCCGCTGCCGAGTCCATGCGTAGAGACGACCATCGAGCTGGTCGCTAGTACTTAGTAATGGATGCTAATATATTTTTGTAATTCACTCGTCACAATATTTATACGCAAATCAATGTTCGAGACGCTAGAGTTGTAAACTAATAATGAGATGAGTGCGGATCGTGTGTATGAGCTGTGTTCATGTTCAGTTGACGTAAGGTTACAATTATTTGAGTAATAAGTGATAAGGTAATGATAACATTGTGTTAGTTACTTTTTGTACATAATAGAAGTATTGATTAAAATTTAAGAGTTCCAAACCATGTCTTATTGTAGCTTCATACCTCTCCTTCCCCAAAAATTCTTTTGCTATATCATTAGAGCCTCAAACTGACTAAACTTGTAATCACTAAAATACTTAATCGAAACTCCGCGAACGTGACGATTCTCGATATCTTATGATGATAAAAGAAAGAGATTCAATAAAGTCATCGTTTCGAGCAACTACGAATTCATTTATTTATTTACAAGCACTTGTATAACATTACAGAAGATGTTCAAGGCGTTGTGCAATTGGAAATTTACAAATCAAAAATACTGTTCGGTCCAAGCATCCGAACACCTGCTAACGCAGCAATTTACTACAATCGTACTTTAACTTTAGTGCATTACGAGACACCAAACAGACCGGGTGCATTCATCTAATATCTTAACCTTTTAACATAACATTTGAAGAACTATTAATAAACTATCCAAAAACAATCAGTGCTTTTATATCAACGACAACCTTACATCCCGCCAATGATGAAAGAAAGTTGCTTTCATCGTTGCGGGGTGCAACGATGAAAGCAACTTTCTTTCATCATGTCTACTTTACCAAAACAGGAGTTCGTGAAAGCAAGCTAGTCGTACCAAGCTGTCAAAACAAACCGCTGATCAACCAGATGCATCAACAACTTTTGGAAGCTCCATCTAGGAGTGATGATCATGGACTGCTAGAAGAAGGTACGTGTTTTGGTAAAGAATTCGAGACTGAAAAGGAGTGTAAAGAGGAACAGCAGCCAGGAGATGTTCAGCCTTCGGAGTTAGGTCAAAGAGCTCGTCGTGCTTGGATGGTAAATCAGGGTACAAACAGTAAACTGGATGAAATGCTTCGCAAGCAGGCAGAAAATATATTTTTAAAGGCTTTCCGACGAACGGTATCTAACATCAACTTAAAACTTATTTCTGACAAATGAGAATTTGAAGACGTCCTCAAAACACTGCAAACTAGGTGGATAGCAATCGATACTCTGCATTGGGAAATTGATTCAGAATTATGCGAAGAAAATGGAGAATAGAATAGAATAGAATAAAACTTTATTGTACACCAAAATAGTAACAAAAACTACGGTATTATACTATGGAGAGGGGCTGCAGACATCGACTCCATACTACAGAAAAGAGCCATCAGAGCTATTTACAATCTTCGCCGGTGCGATTCTCTAAGGTAAGGTTTAAGGATATTAACATCATGACGGTGCCTTGTCAATATATTTATGAAAACATGTACGTTAGAAAAAATCTTGCATCTGCATGGTGGCGCGTGTGTTGGATCATTCGGTTTCCTTCAAAATAGTTGAGCTGAAGGTGCTAATATTCGCGCCATGCCCGTGAACAGTCGCTGTCAGTTGAGACTGGTCATCTCTTAGCTGCCAGTTGTTATTGTAACATCTGCATTTACTTTTTATTTTTACTTTATTTACATTGTTCCCACATGTTAGCGACAAGAAACGTAACACTATCAAGACAAAACAGTCTAGCGGCGCAGGGCAGTGTTGCCAATTTAGTGGATTTTTTATTAAAACTGGTGGCTTTAACCTCCCATTTAATTGCGAATTGGTTTTAGTGGCTAGTGGATTTTTGTAGTGCTTTAGTAAAATTCAATTTCTTACTAAAAATGCGATCACTCGGGTGTAAATCAGCACCATAGAATCCATAATTATCAATCTGATACCGATGATGATGGTGCAAACAAATGATTCCTCTGAAGACGAATTAATACATAGCAGTTATTGAATAATTTGAATGTTGAATTACCTACTAAAGTTGATTTACCCACAAATGGTATATTGATCAACTAATTGTTAATTTTGATCACTTATTATTAAAGGAAACGAATAACCTATATATATATATACCTACAATTGTTATAGTGGGAAGTTTTGCTATTTTGTGTGTGGGATAATTTTTTGTTGGTGGTTTTAAAAGTTGACAAGTGGTAAGTTAGTGTAATTGTTGGCAACACCGGACGTCTCAAAACAGACAACGTCGTTGTCATAGACAATTCTGTCTAAGACAGTCTTGTCTCAAGTGTGCGCAGGCCCTTAGCTAGCGTTGCCGTAGTGATGTAGTGACCTGAATGAACGGTGCATAGTTAGCTAGCGTTAACGCAATGACATGAATGAATGTACGGGCATAGTTAGCTAGCGTTGACGTAGTGACATGAATGTACGGGCATAGTTAGCTAGCGTTGACGTAGTGACATGAATGTACGGTGCATAGTTAGCTAGCGTTACCGTAGTTACATGAATGTACGGTGCATAGCTTGCGTTAGCGTACTGACATGAATGTACGGTTCATGGCTATTAGCTAGCGTTAGCGTAGTGTCATGAAATGAAGAGATTTTCTTTTATTTTCACAAGATAATGATACTATTATCACATCTGGGGCTTATTAACATGACGTGTTAAAATATCAGGCGTGCGAAAAAGAGGAATGGAGCGATACACCCTGTATAGTTATATCCCATTAACAGTTCAGATTAGGTCGTCAAATAGTTCGCGTTAAGAGGTCGTGGTAAGGCCTCTGTGAAATGTTGCTAGCTAACTTATTATCATAGAAATGGACTCTAGTACAACGCTGAGAAATTAATGAAAGTGGATTAGAGGAGCAAACAGCTTTCAAAAAAATTCTAAAATATGAGATGACCATCATGGCTGCCTTGATACAGTTAGGCTTTTCGCACATACACATACGCGCACGAGACGCGGAGTGTTCTACAAACGAATCGTCGCGTAGACGTATCGTTTTGTAATAGGTATCTCAGTTGAAATCATGGCGTCAAGCGTACCAGATGTGTAGCAGTGGCGGCATTGTGTATAATTAATTTCTACTAAATAAAAAATATTGTTTACATACCTGTCCAGTAAATTTTTGACGATATTTCTGCCCAAGCTTTCTCCTTGACATCTTTCCTAGAGAATGCCCAATTTCCTTAACCTTTCAACCGAACACGAACAGTGAAGAACTGTCAAACTGCAGGGGCGCCATAAACAAAATTGTGGCGGGAATATGACGTTTTACAAATAAAAACGAAAAAAAAAAAAAATTTGAAGATAGAGACTATAAAATATAATGCGTTCAATTTATAGGAAATTTATCCAAGAATGTAAGTAATCAAACTTGTTCATACAAAATTAATGAATGATTATATAGGCAAGGAAATGTTTCGATTAGGCTCACAAATTCTATAACTTTTGCAGTATTGATTACAATTTCTTTTTTTGTCGCTTCCTTTTTTACGCCAGTACCTACTTACGCTACGGCTATCGTAATGACAATAAACACTTCATACGATACGCTGCAACACCGCCTCGTGTGCGGACTTGTTTGAACATGTTCCTGCTCGTATTACGCGCGTTTTACGATACGCTTACGATACGACACCATGTGCGAAGGGGCTAACTCTTTGTAACTCTGTCTAGACAACCGCAGGCCGCTCATCATGTACCTAACAATTTAAATTATTAGTAAGTTGTGTAACTCTGTTTACAACTTTACCAGTAGTACCTATGTGCATCAGGAACTAAGGTCCATAAACAATAAGACACATAAACAATATTTTATTATTTTGATTTTTTATCTTTTTGGACTTTTATACTTGCAATTATGTCAGTCCGATTTTTCTGAACAAAAGACAAGCTCCTTCTAGGATTTGAAAGGATGTTATTTATAACTCCAACCAGCGACTTATCCAAACCTAATGTGTCGAATAATTCCTCTCTTTCAGCGTGAAATTGAACACTTTCACATATAAGTATTTAAGTTACTAAGACAATGCGCAGATTCAAAAACCCTTAAAATGGTGTACTTTGCTCTCTGTGAGACCATCCTCAATTACTGCATTCCTGTCTGGGTTGGCAGCGGTAAAACGAAGATGCTTGGGTTGGAACGAGCGCAGAGAGCTGTGCTGAAGGTCTTCTTCCGAATTATACTCTGACTGTAGAGGGTACTCACTGTGCGGCAGCTCTTTGTGCTCCAAGCCACCCTTCGTACACATAATTGTATTCACCCACCAGACCCTACCAAACGCAGAGCTACAATCACATGCCCAGCAATACCCAACAAAACAGCTTTTGCTGGCCGTCAGCTTTATGTTTGGATTCACATATTTACAAAAAATTTTGAAGGAACATTAAAAAACATGGACTGAATAAGCATGAACTTAAGAGTAAATTGAAGCTCTGGCTGTACGATCAGAACTATTCTCGGACTGAAGACTTGCTTACGTTCCAACGTTAGTCTTAAACTTACAACACAATTACACATACACACGGACTCACCGACACACATATACATGAACACTTATCCACACACACCATCACACTACACAGTTTATATTTTCATTTTATTAAAACTTATTCTTATATTTTTTAAGGCTAGACTTACAACAACCGTACCAGAACAACTGTATCCGATGTAACTGCAGAACACTGACTCCTAAGGGCGGAATTCACCAATAAAACTTGTCTGTATTTGTCTTTTGTTGTATTTTTACAAGTGACACTAGTGACAGCGGCTAAACACGATTATGTGAGCCAAACGTTAAAACGCGATTAGCTTTATTGGTGAATTCCGCCCTAAGTCGCAGGTCTTACCTAGTTTAGGAGGCAGGGTCCTAATATTAGACGATACCTTTCAAATTCAATGTAGGTACCTATGTATGTAAGTCTTAACTTTGTTTATAAGGTTTAATTTATTTAATAAAGTTATTATTATTATTGTAACGCTCCGCGATGTGCGCGCAACGAACTTTTCTATCAATTTTAATTTCCTGCTGGAAAATAAGTAAGTTCATAGCAACAGCTTATGTATGTACTCGGTCCATGGCAGCGTGCGTCTCATTGAGCGGCACGGGTCAATAGCGCGCGGCTGAGCCGCGGATATTGAAGTTCAACTAATACGGACAGCTTTCAGCTCGCCCGCTCACCTCGGGCCGACGTAATCCGATATTACGCGCCGGAGGCTCCGCACTACCCCACTCTCCACACTTCATATTTTTCAGTTAATTTATTACACACAGTCTGCGATCCCAAAATTAACTGGAATTTATGATGCTGTAAGAGGCAGGAGGCGCCGACTGCGACTGGACACTCCCGCAGGGAATACCTGCGTATGTTTTATTTATAACGTGAGCTTATGAGCAAATTTAGTTTAGGACGGAGAGCTAGTTCTGAAGAACTGGTAAAAAAAGTCATATAACCGGCTTTTGCTCGACGCTTTAACATCACTAAGGATGCGAACCATCTCAGATGCAATTCGTTTGTAAGGATTCATAGAATTTTACCATAGATCTCAGCTAAATGTTCGAAGCTCACTTGTCGGTCAATCAACTGACATTCCGTTCTCGGAAATTTATGTACCAGCGTGTAACTGCGTGCAACAGACCATTGTATGTGTTTCCTGTGACTCAGCGCGAACCGTGTGAACATGTCTTTTTTTAACTCAGCGTCATTGAGGCAGGGTCAATATGATACTGCACGTTTTGTATACGAAAAATTTCGTAGAAACAGTTGCCGTACACAACCTTCTGTCTCATTAGCTGCAGCTCAGTATCAACCCTCTCCTTCATGCACCTCACGTTAGTCGTGCACGTCGTGCATCGCCCGCGCAAGGAGCAACACGGGAGTAAATTTGCGACCGGGTAATTAAGACCCAGCTAACGGGAACGATGCAGCTTTGTGCCATATATTTTTTTCATGGTTTTATTTAGTTTTATTTATTTACACGACTTTAGTTTTAGACATCTATTTAATATGGACCCGGAGGGAAATGAACGTCGTCGAATCATATCGATATTTGAAGAATCAACCAAGAAAATGAACCTTTTGCGTCTGAAAATTAAGATCATGTTATTGATCGTAGTTAAGAAAGTAACGAAAACAGAAACAATAAGTATTGCTCTTTGTTTATAAAAAAAAACCGAAGAAAGTTACTTTTTTGTTTTATAATTAACTAGATTCTGCCAGCGGCTTCGCCTGCGTGAAAATAGGTTTCTCCATTCAAACTTTGGACCCCCGCTTCATCCCCTTAGGGCTGAATTTTGAAAATCCCTCTCTTCGTGCCCGCCTACGTCATAAAAGTAAGCCTAGTGCAAAATTTCACACTCCTAGTCCTAGTAGTTTCGACTGTGCGTTGATATGTCAGTCAGTCAGTTTATATAGATCTTAATGAAAGTAAAAATAAAAAATATTTCATTTTTTACCAATATGTTATATGGCTGCTACTGATTATACATTTTAGTTATTTATTATAAATAAAAAATTAAAAAAATCATAAATAATATTAAACGAGGTAAAATAATAACAATTGTACAGGGTCATAATGACCCACAACGTTAGTGTGACTTTTTTCCGCCACAATGACGCCGGGTTAAACTGCAGGCGTCTCCTTGTCTTTCACAAATCGCTCATTTACGACAAGGATGATATAACTCAAAAAGGAGATTGATTATATAAAATATAATTACATAAAAAATATTCCAAAAAAAAAATAACCGACTTCATTAAAAAAAAACACTAAAGGGATCAAAATAACTTTAATTTTTTTTTTTATTCGTTATAAACCAGTGCTTGACTGCGATCCCACCTGATGGTAAGCAGTGATGCAATCATTGATGGTGAGGCGCACTAGCTTATTATGAGCCTATTCACTTAAGCCTTGAAGGCACCTAAGTTATAGTTGGACGGGAAGACCGCAGCAGGCAAATTGTTCCAGCCCCTCGATGTATGAGGTATAAACGACGAAGCAAATCGCTTAGTTCAGACCGTTGGTGTTTCAACAACGTAAGGGTGGATATTCGCCGTACGTCGGGTTGTCTGATGGTAGAAAGGAGATGGCGGAATCAAGTCATGCAATTCCCGCGCACACTCTCCAAAATGCATCCTGTAAAATACCGATAGGCTGGCTGCGCCTGTGCTCGAGGCTTTGTAGATTGGACTTAACCAAATCTGGATCCCCAATTAGCCTCTTCTCACGCCTTTCTACTGAGTCCAAAGCTGCCAGATGGTATTTTGCAGCACCAGCCCATATGTGACTGCAGTACTCCACACACGATCGGACCTGTGCTTTGTATAACATTAGAAGCTGACCCGGTGTGAAGTACCGCCGTTGTTTCTTATTTAATACCGACTTCCGAAATTAAAGTTATTTTAATCCTTTTAGTGTTTTTTAGTGGTTTTTTTTTTTTTGTAAAAAGTTTTTATTTTACACTTTTTAGGTGCGATACACTTATAAACAGAGTGCCTATGTCTCATGACGATTCCAATTAACTCAAACACTGCTAGGTTACCTACATTGTTTTATTATGAAGTTCCTGTATCTACCTTCTGGCTCCATCATCAGATCAGTTCGACAGTACCTAATAGCCAAAGTGCATCTCATGACAATTCTAATAAGCCCAAACACGGCTAGGATACATTGATTAATTACGGAGTTCCATTGCCTACCTTCCGGCTCCATCATAATCATCAGTTCACTTCGATGATACCATTTTCAACATAACTATTCAGAACCATTTATTTATTTGTATTGTCATAGTCGCATATCTATCTTCATTGTGATATCTAAGTGAGGGTGAAGTTCCGTTGGCCATTTCTGGTCATCTTCATCAGTTCCACTTCATCAAATGTTACTTTTTGGTAAATGCTTAAGTTCTCGATGAAAATACGAAAATCACCACATGGTTGCCTATAATATCTGAAGAGTTCCCTCGATTCCTCATGGATCCCATCATCAGAACTGGATTCTGAAAAAATGGAACCAATCGGAAAGCATATCCTATAAGAAGATTAAAAAAAATGTTTAAATCGGTCCATAAACCACGGAGTTCTGAGGTAACAAACATTAAAAAAAAATATACAATCGAATTAATAACCTCCTCCTTATTTTTGAAGTCGGTTAAAAATATAATTGGGTATAATTTTACGGCAACGAATTAATAAAATGCGATAGGTATATTTTTGGATAGAAACCGTCACTCAAAAGACTTACTCGTATGAGAATATATTTCTTCAAACTTACTTTACTTTTCGGTCAGTCTAGTGTGTAACTAGAGACGTCCGACTTACACCAGTTTTCGCAGTCGTCGCTATAAACACTACTTATCTACTTAGTATTTTAGGGTATTTTTAACCCTCTGCGACTGACGTGGGTCTTTTTTTACAATTTTACTGGTGTGGTAGTACATGAGACACCATTTCAACATCAAATATTTTTATTTAATTAAATTATGTAGCTATTATATTTATATTTATAAGATTGTTAGCCTATTTTTTATGTTTAATAATATTTAAATAAAAAAAACAATTTGTATTTTCATAAATAAACAGTGTTTATTGACTTATCACAAATCAGTCTAAGAATCTCTACTTAAACATTAATGACATAGAAAAAATTACAAAATCAACTTTTTTTAAATTTAACAGTAGACATTTAAAAAATTAACAATTACAGTAATCAGTCTAGAAAAAATAACATAAATTCGTTGGTTGACTTCAAAATTAAACACTTTCAAAATCACAGCTTTGTTTGACAATTTTCACATAGTGGCTTCGAGCACTGAAGGCAAATGGACTTCGAACAATCACAGCAACAATATTTGGTTTGTCTTTTTATTTTTGTTGGACAAATGGAACATCGTTTTCTGCCACTTGGTGGAACAGACCGAACTACCGGTGGTGGAGGGGGGATATCCTCACCTAAAACCCTAGTAATGGTCATGCGCAATTCCCTTGGCAATCTTTCATTGTATATTTCATAAGAATATTGGCCTAGAAGTATCATCATCATCATCATCATCATCATTTCAGCCGAAAGACGTCCACTGTTGGACATAGGCCTCCCCTAAGCGTCGCCACAATGACCGATCCTGTGCTTCTCGCATCCACCGCACTCCCGCGACCCTCACCAGGTCGTCGGTCCACCTTGTGGGAGGCCTTCCAACGCTGCATCTTCCGGTGCGCGGTCGCCACTCTAGAACCTTTCGGCCCCATCGACCATCCGTTCTACGAACAATGTGCCCTGCCCACTGCCACTTAAGTTTGGCTAGAAGTATAGATATATCATAATACGTAAATAAAATCAAATTCCAAAATAACGAGAATTATTACCAAAAAAATACCTTATCGTAAGATAAACTAAAATAATTTACTGATGTGGTAGTTTAGGAGACACTATGAAACTATAACCATTTTATTGAGGTGGTAGTATAGTAGAAACTTACCTTGACACTGGTGTGGTAGACTCGTGGACACCTGCCTCCCACTACGCAAACGTGCGCTCGCTACGACCGCCCCCTGCACACTGACCGACGCGTGAGCTCACGACAGTAAGGTACTGAGAGCGGTGGCGCTCAAATTTGAAAATTAACGGTAATAAACCGAATTTTATATTTCGCGGTGTCTGTTGGACTAACACGTCAGCCGCAGAGGGTTAATATCGTGCGGTTTTGATCACGCATGCGGGACTGCCCCGTAACCCCCGCAAATGTCAAATAATGCGGGACGCGGGGCGTGATCCCGGACAATAGCCGCGCGCGGGCCCCCGCGCGTTTATCGTCCATTGTACACAACCACAATGTTACTTATTTATAGAAAAATATTGTACTATGTGTTTTATAATGAAAAATAAATGATATCGAGAACCTTCGTGCAACAACATCGCGGTGAGCCTTACCACGGCGCAAAGATTAGAAAGAAACAGCGAATACGCACAGCCGTCATTGCAGACGGCTCAGACAGTCGTGTTAATACTCTCTCCGCGCGAGACCACGCACTCGATGAAGTGCAGAAGGCTCTCGAAACTGAACTGTTTAACTATTTTTCACTTAACGACTCCCCACCTAAACGCGCACCGCGTGCTGTGCGCAACTCACAACGCACAGCAGCCCGCAGAAAATTAGAGCGTAGGGAAGCGTGACTCACGCTGCGTGAAATTTTCTGTGCTTGATGAAATCCGCACGATATTAAAAACACTCTTACAAGGAAATTAAAAAGTATTTGAGCGTGTCGTGTAAAAGATGTTTGTAGTGTGGTTGTATTACGTCACGTCCGGTGTCTCTGCGGAGCTAATCAGAGCGCGTGACAAAGTACCGTGACGTGAACGTGACGGCGCGACGCCGACACGTGACGACCACGCGGGACCCACGCAGAATTACATCGCGCTAGCTTTGTTCACGCCAGGAAACTTTGATTACTAAACCCTCGTAGTATTTCATGCATTGCATTAGGTAGGAATGGTTAAAGCCGATATACATAATTACATATTTATGGATCCAATCGTGTAGGTCCAGAGATGCTGCAAAGGTTCGATTCCGATCCTGAAGGCTCGGAACTTCCGATTATTTTACACCTCTGTTGACTCCGATTCCGATTTGGTTTCTTGGAACATATCGGAGGAGAGGATCATCTATCTGTCTATCTATTTAGGTATGGTTTCCGCACTTAGTCCTTTGTGGACAATGGTGGCCATAACCTTAGGTGGGCTCATTCCAACTAGCCCACCTCTCTCCAAAAACAGATTAGGCCTCTTAGGTTTTTCAGGGCATCAATAAGGAAGTTCAGGGATCCTAAGGTTCGTGTGCGTATTTCAGTGACACCTGTGCAGTCCAGGAGCACATGTGCAATTGTCTCCTCCCCCTCCAAACATGCTCTGCACAGGGGACTGTCTGTGATGCCTATTTGTGGAGGTGCTTATTCAGTGTGCAGTGTCCGGTAATGGTCCCCGTCACCAGGCGCAGGCCGCCTCTGTCCAGTCTTAAGAATTTTTTGGTGAGGGCTTTATTGAGATGTGGCTAGGCCTCCTTGGCCTGCCTGCATCCTGGTGTCGAGGACCACCGGCGCTCAACTTGTATATGCGTGTGTTCACGTAGCCAACTACGCTGCTGACCAAAGGGGACCGGCACAATTGGTTCGGGCCTGAAAACCACTGCTCCAGATCTTCTCCTGGCCAGTTCGTCCGCCGCGTCGTTGCCCAGTTTGCCACTATATTCTTTGATCCACTGTAGTGTCACAGTGTTTTGTTTCGGCACTGTGACTCTTTCCAGTGCAGAGTGGCATTCTTGTATAATTCTCGAGGTGGTAGAGTCTTTGCCTAGGGATTGTAGGACTGAGGCACTATCAGAGAGTATCAGAATGTTTGTGTCCGTTACATTCCTAGTTTCTATGGCGTGGGCCGCTAGGATTATACCAACACAGTCCACCTGATAGACGGTGTTGAATTTTCCCAGCGTTCTGGATATTCTGATATTGAGGTTATTGGAGAAGACTCCAACTCTTGTGCCAGTATCTGTCTTTGATCCATCCGTGTAGATTCTCAGTTCAGCTGGGTCTGAGTTGTCGGGCATTTCCTCTGTTAATTGAATATCGAAATGCTTTTGGAAGTGATACGACTTTGGAGCTTTGTCGCTAGGTGTTGTCATCATGGGCTGTCGTTTAATAGCGTCTTCCATTATGTGTATGTGTTTGATTCTGGAGTCTTTATTCAGGGTGCCTAATACTTTACTCAGGGTGCCCAGTGCCTAATACGCTGAGCCTGAAGGTCGCTGAGGCTGTCTCCTCCTGCACTATTAGATGCAGTGGAGGCAGTCCTAGAATCGCTTGCAGGGCAGCCGTGGGCGTGGTTCTCATGTTGCTAGTGATCGCTACGCAGGCGAGTCGTTGCAGTTTTTCAATTTCTTTTTGGGCTGTGCTCAGTTCGGTCCTGGGCCACCAAACTAAAGAGCCATATGTGATTATTGGCCGGAACAGTTGTATATAGCCAGTGGGTGATCTTTGGGGTTATGACCCAACTATGGCCTAACATGCGTCTACACTGCCACATAGATATACTGGCTTTTTTGGTGATGTACTCGGTGTGTTTTGCCCAATTTAGCTGTTTGTCCAGGTAAACTCCCAGGTACTTGACTTCAGTTGATAGGCTAAGGGTAGTTCCAAAGAAACGTGGCAGTTGTAGTGCTTTTTTTTTTTTTTTTTTTAGGTGGGAAAATCATCTTATGACAAATCCCGCTCTTGGGCGGAGCGAGAAATAGTGTCAGACTTTTACTGACTAAAAACCCACTCCTGTTCCCTCCTTGCCCTCGTCCCAGGGCCCCGGGTTTCACTTTCACACTACCCGTGGCCCCAGTAGGCTTCGACCCCGTTGGGCCCCTACGATTTGCTGACATCTCCTTGAGGCGCGCGTGGAACAGTACGCGCCGTCGACGACTTGGGCTTGGTCCGGACGGCTACCGGACGATCGGACGGCGAGCCACCCATTGCTCGCCGTCCGCAAGCCCGCGCCTACGGTGGCAGTTGTAGTGCTGCCAATTTCCTCTTTTTGGTGAAGAGAATCAATTCAGTTTTTGAGGGGTTCACGGTCAGTTGGTGTTCCTTACACCAGTCCTCTACTATTTTCAAGGCCTGTCGTATAAGGTTGCATACTATATTTTCCTGGGTGCCATTTATTACAATAGTTATATCGTCGGCATATCCTACGGCGATGTAGCCTTTAGTGTTGAGTCTTTTACGAGATCATCTGCAACTTAGTTCCATAGTAAGGGCGAGAGGACACTCCCTTGAGGACAAACCTTCGCCACCATGGCCCTTGTAGTGTTATTTATATTTACTTGTACTGCTCTGTATCTAAGCATTTGTGATCCAGCCACTCAGGGTCGGGTTAACACCATGACTTTCGAGTGCTGTGCTGGTGCTTCGGAACATAGTCTTATCGAAGGCTCCTTCGATGTCTATGAAGACTGCTAACGAGGAGCCTTTGTGATTTATTGCGCATTCGATCTTTGAGATCACGCTATGTAGTGCAGTTTCTGTTGATTTACCCGTGGAGTAGGCATGTTGCTGCTTATGGAGCGGTCTCTCCAAGAGTGGTCCGTCCCGGAAGTGTCTGTCGCAGAGCCTCTCCAGAGTTTTCAGTAGGAAGGATGTCAAGCTTATGGGCCTGTATGCGTTGGGTTGCGTATAGTCAGTTTTTCCAGGTTTCGGGATGAAAATAACTTTCACCTCACGCCATGCAGGTGGTACATACATTCAGAAAAGTATCGGAAATGGATGTTTTGTTTATGGTTCCAAATTATAATTTTTGTTTTTTTGTTGTTGTTGGTAGATTGCACAACTATTTTCCATATCTAGTGTGAATTCCGAATTTCATAATGGACAAAAACATCGAACAAAGAGTTTGTTTTAAATTTTGCATCGCCAATGGAATTTCGTGTTCGGAGTCACTGAAAATGTTACAAAAGCCTTACGGTGCACGGTAAAAACACGTGCTTGTGAGTGGTACAAATCGTTAAAAAGCGGTCGAGACGTGATGGGAGATTTGCCTCGCTCTGGTAGGCCATCAACGTCTTCAACTGAAGTTAGCATTGCAAAAGTGAAGGAAATAGTGACTGAAAATCCTCATTGAACTTTGAGAGAGATAGCCGCCGAACTTTCTGTATCTCACGAGTCGATCCGTACCATTTTAACTAATCATTTGGGTATGAAACTTGTTACCAATCGGCTAGTCCCAAAAGACCTGAATTTTCTCCAAAAATTCAATCGCATGAGAGTCGCTCAGGACATGCTAGAACGAGTCAATTCCGACCCAACATTTATGAAACGCATTGTTACTGGTGAAGACGTGGGTTTACGAGTTTGACATGCAAACTAGGCAACAAGCTTCGGAGTGGCGTCTTCCAACTGAACCAAAACCGAAAAAACCACGCTGTCGCATGTTGACTGTTTTATTTGATTATCGCAATGTTGTGCACTTGGAATTCTTGCTGAAAGGTCAAACGGTATTATTTGAAAGTTATGCGGCATTTAAGAGAGCAAATTCGACGAAAAAGGCCAGATTTGTGGAAAGAAAATTCTTGGATTTTGCACCATGATAATGCACCTTCACACAAGGCTATCATTGTGAACGAATTTTTGAACCAAACACTCAACAAATACCATCGAGCAACCACCATATTGACCAGATATGGCTCCAGCCGACTTCTTTCTTTATCCTAAATTCAAATTACCACTTAGTGGCACCAGTTTTCAATCGGTAAATAATAAAGGAGAATTCGCGGCGAGAACTGTACTTAACTTCCGGAAACAACATTTAAAAAATGTTTTCATGATAGGATTATTCGTTGGGGGTGCATCGTTTCTGAAGGACCATACTTTGAAGGTGATAAAATAAATTTGGATGAATAACAAACATTTTGTGTATTATTGATCTTTTCCCGGTACTTTCTTGACAGAGTAGTATACACACTAATTCCCAGGAAGTTAACACTAAATAAAAACAAACAAGATCCTATTAAAGCATTTATTTATTGCCAATAATAATCAAGGGCTTGATTCAGAATTCAGATTACCGCAAAATAATTATGACCTTTAGCTGGGATTCAACAATTTTTATAACAGCAATTGAGATAAATGGAACCCTTATAGGATCACTTTGTTGTCCGTCCGTCTGTCTGGCTATCTTTCAAGACCCCCCCCCTTTATCTTGGAAATGCGTGGAGGTATCAAGTTGAAATTAAAACCATACTCTAAGATTTGCGGTCCCTTGAAGCTGTGAAGAATTTAAACTTCTAAGTTAACTAAAGAAAAAGATACGGCCGTTTATGGCGCAAAAAACGTGCATTTCGACTCTCTCAAAGCAATCAAAATTCATAGGGTACTTCCCGTTGACTCAGAATCCTGAAATTTGGCATAAAGCAAGGTCCTAGGTAGTATAGATATAGGAAAAAATCAGAAAACCGAAAATTTGTTGTTACGTCACAAAAAAAACTTTTTTGCGATTCGAAAAATCTTCGAGACTCCATTTGGGAATTTTGGGAATTGAACTATTCACATATGTAAATTAAGTTTGTACGGAACCTTCAGTGCGTGAGTCCGACTCGCACTTACCCAGTTTTTTATATGTTCCAAATTAATAAATTGGCGCTTCCTGCCGCTCCTTTTCGTATGCCGCCAGGGGCCGTGGCCCCCGCCGCCCCCCCCCCCCCCTAGCTCAGAACTTGATTGAACTGAAATCACCAACTGCATCAGACTGAATATAGTGACTTGTTCCGAACTTTTTAGTGTGTTTTTAGTAGTGTTTTGTCGGTCGGATTTTTTGATACTGTCAATTTATTTTAGAGGATGGGCGATGTGTTGTCTGCTTTAATAAAATGAATGTCAACTTTCATTTGGTAGTAAATCTGGAGGAGTCTTATATGAGGTCGTGTTGGTTAGCCAGGGATACTTATTTAATTTAAAAGCGGCGTGATCTCATCTGCGCCAGGCGGCGGCGGCTGTCAAAGAGCGGCTCTAATAGAGCGCCACGACGGACCGCCGGCCTCGATGGCCACGCAGACAGCGAGTTGCACAAGTAGCTCAAAACAAAGTGATACATCTCGACAGTTCTCGCCTATTATTGTTTTTCATGGCTTTTAACGTAAGAGCTTTAACGTCCGAGTTGGTATCGATTGTTCTTCTCAGAGATGTCAGCTAGGAAAAACTTAAAACTGTAAAATTGATACCTACTTATTAGGTAGGTATTAATTAATTTATTTATTTAATCATAGGAGAACCAACAGCTATAACAAAAGAATAAGAGACGTTAAGCCCATTACAGGTTCCCACGGGTAGAAACCGGTAAAGTAGGTAATAGAAAACTTACGATCACTAATAAGCACGATAAAAAAATGTACATAATTAAACATTCCTTAAGTACAATCAGCACTATGCACTATGCATATTGAATGTGGTTCAATTCAGTCCCAAATATCAGTCAGTCTTGCTATACAACAACTTACCCGCAGAATTTAAAACAATAAATAGTGTAAATTTATTCAAAAACAAACTCAAGACATACTTATTGAGGAAGGGCTATTACAGTGTTGATGAGTTTCTAGAGGACAAACGACAATAATGTTATTAAAAAAATTATTTGATTATTATGATTAGGATTATTATGATCATTATTATTTTATTTTATCTTTGACATTGAATTTTGTTTTGACTTAAATGATCTGGATTATTGTCATTATTATATTGACATTTATTTACTTGTTCTACAGCTGACATTATTGATCTTTTTTGTATACATTATTTAATTTTATTTTTGACATCATTTTATATATATAATTTTTTTTTTATTAGACTGAAATGATTTTAAAATGTAATTGGAATAAGTAATTTTATTGTTATTATTGGACAATACTCTCTTTTTTTAATTCAAATTACTAAGTTCTCAAATTTTTTTTATTTACATTGGAATTTGGATTATTATTTTTATGTGATTTTTTGATCTTTTATATATATTTGTTTTGCATACTGTAAAATTTATTTTTATACTTACTTAAGTTATTAAATATTCATTTTTTTTTATTATATAATAATTATTCACAATAATTTTGCTTATTAGGATTTTGTAATGTTGATCACTGTATTGTTTAATTTTTTTATATTTTATTTTCAACACAATGTTCCATTGTTATGAAATTAAATGACTTATGACTTATGACTTATGCACTTTTGAAAAAATCCGCATTTAGCCGAGGGCGTGCCGAATAGGTTTTAGTAGTAAACAAGTCAAAAGAGAACTCTTTATAAAGAACATTAAAGTCTTTACATGCTCGCACCGTGCAGGAGTGTCACCTTTAATTAGAAGAGGAAGAAGGATTATAGATAGGCAGATTAAATTTGACCGATCTCTGGGAGACATTAAAGCGTAATTTATGTAAGAGATCAGGACAGTCAATCTCATTAGATATTTTTGTTTGTATGAAATATTTTAGTATGAAGTTATGAAATTTCTTGCAAATATTTAAGTAATTTATCAATATGATATGGTATACACGGCCGAAAACAAAGAAGACGAATAAATCTCTTTTGTAAATTCTCAATACGATCAATGTATTTGCCATAACAAGGGTTCCAAATTTCTTCTAACAAAAGAGCAGTAGAGGATCTTAAGAGTTTTGGCATTCTTAAAACACCCTGCGAGTCTCACAACAAAACCCAGTGATCTTGAAGCTTTGGCCACTATTTGCTCAATGTGCACATTAAATAAAAGTTTAGAGTCATGAAACACGCCTAAGTCGCGTACACCGTCGCATCTCTGCAAAAGCTGCCCTTTATTTAAGTTTAAAGTTGTAGGGCGAGGGATCCGTTTTCTGCTGACGGAGACTATTGAGCATTTTACAGGGTTCAAATCTAATTTGTTAGTCAAGCAATACTCATCTAATCGCGCCAGGTCACTTTGGAGAGCATCCATGTGTTTCTCTGGTGATATTGCAGAGAATATCTTCATGTCTTCAGCAAAACAAAGTAAATTTGAATGGTTTCCACCACACACGAGTTCATGTCGCTGACTCAACGGCCCTTAAGAAATCCGTGCTGAGAAGGGCTGAAAAACTGACACAGCGCTGCATAAACTTGGTATGTAACTATAGGCTATCCTTTCAAAAATTTCAACCAATACGCATAATTTCGAAATAGGTCTGCAATTGACAACTTAATTTTGGTGCCATTTTTATGTGCGCTGTTCGTGATGTGCTTGTTATTACGCCGCAACACTGGTCTAGTGGGGTGCTCTGCGCTGCTCGTGATGTGCTTGTTATTACACCGCAACACTGGTCTAGTGGGGTGCCCTGCGCAGCTCGTGATGTGCTTGTTATTACGCCGCAACACTGGTCTAGTGGGGTGCCCTGCGCTGCTCGTGATGTGCTTGTTATTACGCCGCAACACTGGTCTAGTGGGGTGCTCTGCGCTGCTCGTGATGTGCTTGTTATTACACCGCAACACTGGTCTAGTGGGGTGCCCTGCGCTGCTCGTGATGTGCTTGTTATTACACCGCAACACTGGTCTAGTGGGGTGCCCTGCGCTGCTCGTGATGTGCTTGTTATTACGCCGCAACACTGGTCTAGTGGGGTGCTCTGCGCTGCTCGTGATGTGCTTGTTATTACACCGCAACACTGGTCTAGTGAGGTGCCCTGCGCTGCTCGTGATGTGCTTGTTATTACGCCGCAACACTAGTCTAGTGGGGTGCGCTGCGCAGCTCGTGATGTGCTTGTTATTACGCCGCAACACTGGTCTAGTGGGGTGCCCTGCGCTGCTCGTGATGTGCTTGTTATTACGCCGCAACACTGGTCTAGTGGGGTGCTCTGCGCTGTTCGTGATGTGTTTGTTATTACACCGCAACACTGGTCTAGTGGGATACCCTGCGCTGCTCGTGATGTGCTTGTGTTTTTATTATTGATAGGGATCGCGCTTGAACACTACATCACCTGATGGTAAGTGATGCTTATGTGGTCGACGAAGGGTTATGTGATGTCTTCAAGGCTCTCCGCGCGTTTCATCGCCCCACTCTGAACCGTAACATAGTTGATTGTAAGCTGTTTAGTCGGACATTAATCAACCTTCGCCGGTTTCCTCAAAGACTTGAGAACTTTTTCATATTTTAATTTAAGTAAGTAAATGTTAATATAAACTTGAAAATATTTCACCATTTTGTGGGAAAATTGCGATGGTGAAACTAATCATACCTAATGCCCAGAAAAAGAACCAAACTAAATACAAAAAAAATAATTAAATTAACACAACTGCCCAAAATAGTTATAAAATCAAGTCATCATCTAACAAGTCGAAAGCGACCTGAGAAATCATAAATCGAACAAAGATGAACATGCCTAATAAAAAACTCAATTGGACATATAAAAATTACACGCATGTACAAGATAGCGAAAGCCTTTAACAACTTTTTTGTCGACAAAATAAAACCAATTAGTAATAGAGGCAAAAATGTGACATCAAATATCTCAAAATCGCGTAATTCAATGTTTAAGGCACCTAGTAATGAAAATGACATTAAAACAATTATTAAGGCTTTAAAAATACCCGTGGTGTTGTAATGATGGAATTGCTACCAAAGTAATCAAGTACGTCTCAGACTCTATAAGTGGACATTTGAGCTATATTCTTTTCATACATTTGAGCTATATTCTATTCATTACACACGGTAGTTATCCAACTAACCTAAAAACAACTGTGGTAAAACCATTATTTAAAACATTATGACAAATAATGCATGGAATCTTATTATTGCGCTTGTTCCAATCATATCCAACATATTTGAAAAATATATTTATGATCAGATTAATAAATACTGGGATAAGCAAAACATTTTGGCAGAGGAGCAAAAAGGTTTTCGGAAAAGTAAAACTATCAATTTGTCTATCTACGACTTCTTAAATATGTATATATGAATGTTGTCAATAGAACACCTGTGTGCTTAATATATTGTGACATAACGCAAGCGTTTGACTATGTGGACCATGATATGTTGTTAAGTAAACTAGATGCCTACGGAATTAGATGTAATGTCTTGGATTATAGAATCTTATTTATAGAACAGGAAACAATACGTTGAAGTAACTGCAATAGATTTTATATCTAAATGTCAACGTAGCTACAAATCTGATCTTCGAACACTTACATATGGCGTGCCCCAGGGCAGTGTTTTAGGGCCTCCCCTTTTTATAATCTATATAAATGATACGCTGAAAGTCACATGTCACCCTGTGTCACTGACGCTGAAAACTACAATGACGAAATTACAAAGACGATAACCTCCATAGTACAATAGTTAGATAATAATAATTTAAAAATAAATATTGACAAGACGAAATTAATGATGTTTAGCCAACGTTCAACATAAATATAAGTGTATACTAATAGTAATAGCAATCTCATAGCACAAGTAAACACATCAAAATTCCTAGGTTTAACAATTGATAATAAATTAGATTGGAAAACACACACGGAGGAGTTAGGCAAACGAATCAGTAATTCTACCTATGCCTTATATAAATTTACCTCAGTGATAAGTGTGGACGCTTTAGTTAATTTACAGCTTATCATGGCTAAGTGGGTTCAGTTGTGAGATATGGTGTTATTTTTTGGGGGAAGGCCACTAATAAAGTTAAAGTATAGAAAAGGTGTATCAGGACAATGACTACAAATTATAGACACATGTCAACCATTATTTATTCAATTAAAATATTGACTCTTCCATCCTTATACATTTTTGAAGTTGCTGTATTTGTTAAGACCAATTGTAATTCTAAGATGTTTAAAAAAATTACGGACATTAATAATCGAAGTCGAAATAATAGTAGTCTATGCGTTAGAAGGTCCCATACGAAATTAATTAATAAAAATTTATTTTGCATGGCGCTAGTCATATTTAATCATTTATCACGGTCGATCAAAGAATTGAATTTGTACCTATTTAAGAAACGGCTAAACTCTTTACTGGTGACCAAATCATATTATAGTATTTCAGAATATTTAACAGACAAACACCTAGTAATTGAATGTTGACATACAAACAAAGTACATGGATTCTTATTAATAGTAGTGTTATTTGATACGCTGAAATGAATAAAACTTAATTGTAATATTATCTCATTATAAATAATGTTTGCAAGGAAATGTATTATTATAATAATAAAGCTCGTAATTTGCATGCCTCAAGGTATAATATGGTTGGACTGTAATATAATTTCAATAACTCTATGTAATTACCCATATTAGCAAATAAATGATTATGATTATGATTATGATTATGAGTAAATCTGTATTTGAAACTGACATTAGTATTGTTTATTGATATTAGCATTGTATTTTAACATTTGGTATTGTGTTACATTTTGAATTTTATTTTGACATTTTTAATTGTATTATGAAATGTTGAATTGTATATTGACTTTTTTTATTGTATATTGACATTTTGTATTGTATACTGTAATTTTTATTAGACATTAGTATTTTGAATTAACATTGTGACATTGATTTTATATTGCTATTCATTACTAATTGCTTTGCTATGTCTTGCTTTGGTGTGCTATGTGTTGCTTTTTTGTGCTATGTAGTTGTTTCGACGTGCTATGTGTTGCTTTGGTGTGCTATACGAGACACACCGAAGTAACTCGCTTCGGTGTGTTTCGTAGTAGTCACAAGACGTTTCGCTGCGTAGTTTCTTCGGTGTGCTATTTTTTTTTTCATATTTGTTTTTTTCAATAAAATTTTTTCTTCCGTTCTAGGTGGAGCTAGAAGGTGTGTCAGACTAAACTTAAAGACTTTCGATAAATCCCACAACGAAGTCTATTCTCATCAAAAGTATGAGTCATATAGTGTTTTGTGCTTATGACGAGTTTCTATTTACTACTGCTATGAGAAGATCCAGATATCTTCTCTTCTTATTCGTTTAAAATGAACGTTTGGCACGAACAGAAAAGGTCAACATGACAAGTTCTGCGACTTTATTCAGGAGAGCAAGAATTACAAAAAAAAAACTGTTAAGTACACCGAAGTTTATCACCTATTGAGCGTCGCTCGGGCGAGTCCCGTGTCCCGCTCGCGACGACGACTGACTCGGAGGCAGCGAGCGTCCACTGGACACGAAACTGCACGTCGCAGATACTATCTGAACTTTGTGTTTTGATTCTGAACATAAACTAAGTATTACTGCAACAATACATACATGTCGCAAAAGAACATTTTTATCAAAATTAGAAAGAAAGAAAGAAAAATATTTTATTTGGCACCTACGTATACACACACTGTAAAAACAAAATATAAGACAACTAAGAAAAAAAAAACACTGGCACAATGCGCGTCTCACGACTGCGCCAAACCTGGACTGGCCTGTTGGTCTAGTGGTTAGTAACCCTGACTGCTATGCCGAAGGTCGTGGGTTCGATTCCCACCCCGGACAAATGTTTGTGTGATGAGCACGATCATTTGTTCTGTGTCTGGGTGTAATTTATCTATATATGTATGTATTTAGAAATATATAAGTATGTTTATCAGTTGTTTAGTACCCATAATTACACAAGCTCTGCTTCGCTTGGGACTAGACGGCGTTGTGTGATAGTTGTGGAATATTATTAATATTATGTTTATTCATTCGTATATACATATAAATTATATTTTTAAATATTTCATTAAAAAATAAGAAAAACATTTAAAAATATAAAAAATAGTGTCCCACCGGTATCCGGAACAGGATCCAAGCTATCGGCGGCGGTCAGGGCTCCAGAGAAAGAAACCTCCTAACGATACGAGCCGTGTCCAGGAGTACCGCTTTTATTATTATTATTAAATAGGTCTAGTTCAGCAAAAATGCCAGACTACTATATGGTAGTCAGTGGTAGTTGCCTGACGCTGGTTTTCAACTGAACCTTATTGAGAGTGAACGGCAGTTATTTACTTATTAGTATTATGTGTAATGTATAAGTATTATGTGTAAGGTAATTAAATATATATAAATGTTATATATTACGCGATTTCAGTCACTACCTATCTGATTTTTACAACCCAGCGCGGTGTTGTCGTGTTGACGTAACACACGCAGGCTCCGTGCCCAATCTAGGGGGTCCAGACTACACGCCTCCTGCCGGAGTTTCTATGCAGGGATCGTTCGGTCCATGGCCTTTAACGGAGCGCCGGTGTGGGCGCCGTCGCTGCGAAAGCGACCGGCGCCAATCTGATCACGTCGCAGGTGCTTCGTGTAGTTACGGTTGAAGCCATAAAGGGCCATAAATTTTGTTACAAAAAAAAGTCATAACTTCATAAAAAAATATATAATATTATTATAATAATTTTGTACATGCGATAAACAATCTAAACAAAAAATTAAAACGTATTTCTACTCAAACTGTCCACTGTCAGCCGATCCTCGAACTCTGTTCAGCTCCTGTTGCACATCGACAAATGTCAAGTAACGATTTCGCAGCGAAATCAATAAAACGGTCGTCTCACTCCGAGGTAGAGTGGTGGCGGCTTTCTTTTGGTCTCCGATTGAAGGCAATGGTTTCTTCTGTATACTCTTGACACAGAAGACTGATCAAATTGAGTTGAGCAGCAGCTGTTCGCTGTCTAAGTCCCTGTTGCAGTAGAGCAACAACATGAGCAGCATCTTTTGGTGTCATATCCATAATTTCACCAAAAAATTAATCGTATTTACGGAAATGTGTATAAAGGTGAATTGGTTGCATCTTATATGGGTAGTTTGTGCCCCAACTGGAAGGTACCACAGTAAGCACATTTTCTTAAGCACCTAATTACTGGTAAATTAAGTATTTAAAAACTTACCGAATCAATTTTATTAGTAATGGTACTGATTTAAAGCTCGAGTTTTAGACTTTCCAATAGGATATCGTTTTTTTAAAAACAGTTTAGGATTCTTTGAAGAAAGCATCTGCAAGAGCGCACTTGTAAATTGAGTCGATTCGGTTGCTTGCGAGTGTAGTACGTATTCAACTTCATGCCATTAGAGCAGAAGCTGCCGCTTTATGTAGGCTTCAGCTTCTCGTCTTATGGTCGGCATCAGATAGGTGGATAACGATGATTATAATCAAGCGACAGATGGCATTTATAGCTTTCATCACTTTGAGTAGGAAGTATCGGCCGCTTTGAAGTACAGCGGAACTTTTTTGAAAGGCAGCACTAGTTGCATCGCTTGTAAGGATCGCTAAACAAACAGTGCAACCGCCGGAATAGATAATAGTAGTTTCCGCAAGTGTCCAAGTTGACAAGACATGTTCTTCAAATGAAAAACTGATGTGCAGTCCTACTGTGCTGTATTCCGCGTTAATAATGCGCCGATGCTGCGTCGCCTTGCAAGACACAACACGGCACGGCACGACACAACACGGCACGTCACGACACGACCTGCCGAACTAAACAATATCACTTGTGCAACACTTTCTCCAGAACTTTGCGCGAAGCTGCTAACTTTCTGCGTGAACGTATATTAGAGATATTTTCAGAATTATTTTCTATTTGTTTCAAACATGTTTGAATGGAATTAGTTTCCGTTATGAGGTCATTCGCTAAGATTTAGTTTTTAATCAATTTGGTTCAGCAGATTGATGGCGATAGTCAATGAAGTTGTCGCGCGGTATATTGTAGCTGCCTGTCACAGACGCCACTTCGGTGAAATTATTTTCGAGACTGAATTGGCCAGAGATTTCAAAAAGTTTTGTGGAAATTTGAGTACATTTGTAATGGTTCTGGAACTTCGAAGTTACAAACGACGCCTCACATGAATCGCGACACATTTAAAATATTTCCATTTTGTAGCTATTAGCGCCACAAAGGGCTGCCGTGCCGAAGTTTAGTCGCGGCTACCATGGCGCGCTCGAACTTGTTGCTCCAGCCCTCGTCGGCGGCGGCGGCGCGGGGGTTGCACACTGCCACTGCTGCTTACCTACCTACTCACTAGCTGCAGATTATCTACGAAGGCATTCTAGTGACAGTAACGATGTTTTGAAACAGATGTCTAAGTTGTTACAGCAGACTAGTAGGTAATACTAGTATTTTGATATTCGAATTCGTATTTTCTTGTTTTTAAGTAGGTACGGCCACGTCTACCTAACTTGCTTAGTCTAGATGTCTCGAAAAAGAAAAGGCTATTAGATCTCTATTGCAGGAGTTAAGATTTATGAAATAAGACATTATTCGCTTATAAGAAATTAGTTTAATTCGGTTTCTACAATTTTGGGAAACCGCGCGCGCGCGTTTTCGGGTATGTCCGTCGATGACCGAATTTGTAGGAGAGTGCGCGGCGGTGCGCGGCCGGGCTGCTGGTACACGCGGGTGTTGTGTGAATAGTAGATTAAAGTAACTCAGTCTTTTACTAAGAGTTTTAACAATAAGTTTATGAATGTACAAAGTTTCTCAAGTGCTCAGAGCAGTCTAGTGGCGGTCTGGTTGAGTAATGCTCAGACCAAAATGTAACGCAATAGTTCACAACTCGCTGCTGTAGTGTTCGTAAGTTCGATTATTATCGCTGACGGCTGCTAATGTGCCGCCGCCACACTGCCACGACGGTGCTCTCTAAACAGAAATTTATCTCAACATCAAACTTGTTGGAGTTACAAGCTCAAAACAATAAAATAACAGATTTTAAGGTGTTAAAGTTTATCAGCGATATTTTTGTAATTGTCACTATGTACCTACTGTCTGCCAGCACGACACGAGCTTCTTTAACGCTGCTTGTACGACTCTCGAGAAGGGTCCTCTAACGTACTCCCGCAACACAAGTAGCACGTGATATTCTCACCTCATGTGTCTATCTTTCCAAATGTATCCTTTTTCTTTTCTAAATAACTCTCACCTCCATCGTATTTACATATTAGGTAATAAATGTGTCCACTTTTCTCATTGAATGACTTCTGAAAGAACTTAGTTCTCATTGCGGCTCTTAATTAAATCCAAAAAAGTTGTGACCCAGTTTATGTGTAGGTGTACCTATTGTTTGAGTGAGATGAGCTGCTTTTGAAATAAGATTCCACTATCAAAAATATATACAATGTCCATTGCAGTGCTCTTATCGCCGTTTGATTGTAAATCCTGTTTGTCATCGAACGCATGACGCTTCATCCTCCCCACAGATGCTCATATCTCCAGATTTTTTCCTTTGGGATTGTTTGGTGTACAACAGTAATCCACCAACCATATCTGAATTCAAGGAAAACATCAGACTTCCTACTAAGCTTCTGAGCGTTTTCATGGACGTTAGAGATCGCTTTGAAGAGTGCTGGAGCCGCCAAAGACGACATTTGAAGAGTGCCGGAGCCGCCAAGGACGACATTTGAAGAGTGCCGGAGCCGCCAAGGACGACATTTGAAGAGTGCCGGAGCCGCCAAGGACGACATTTGAAGAGTGCCGGAGCCGCCAAGGACGACATTTGAAGAGTGCCGGAGCCGCCAAGGACGACATTTGAAGAGTGCCGGAGCCGCCAAGGCCGACATTTGAAGAGTGCCGGAGCCGCCAAGGACGACATTTGAAGAGTGCCGGAGCCGCCAAGGACGACATTTGAAGAGTGCCCGAGCCGCCAAAGACAACATTTGAAGAGTGCCGGAGCCGCCAAGGATGACATTTGAACAGTGCCGGAGCCGCCAAGGACGACATTCGAAGAGTGCCGGAGACGCCAAGGACGACATTTGAGTGCCGGAGCCGCCAAGGGCGACATTTGAAGAGTGCCGGAGCCGCCAAGGACGACATTTGATAATTGCCGGAGCCGCCAAGGACGACATTAGAATAACGTTATTTACTTAAATTAATTTTCTAAAAGTAATTTTCAGATTATGTAACGTGTATATAAAAATATATTTGTTAATTTTTTACATCTACAAAAGTGACTTTTTTCTGAGACACCCTATATTAAATAGGGGCAGGACACTACCTTGATTTGATAATAAATATTTGGATCTAAGTCTTTTTAGGGTTCCGTATCTCAAAAAGAAAAAAAACGGAACCCTTACGACAGACCGACAGACGGACAACAAAGTGATCCTAACTTCCCTTGAAGCTGTAAAAAAATCAGACTTCTGAGTTAATGAAAAAAAAGATACGGTATATCGCAAAAAATGTGTATGTCGACTCTCAAGGAATCAAAATTCATAGGGTATCCTATTGACCTAGAATCCTGGAATTTGCTATGAAGCAAGGTCTCATAGCACAAGTATAGGAAAAATCAGAAAACTGTGAGTTTTTAGTTACGTCACAAAAAAAACTTTCTTTGCGATTCGGAAAAATGTTCGTAACTCGTTTCGGGAATAGAATTGTTTTTATAGGTATTGTTGTACGTTTTTTTTTCATAGCATGGGTAGGATGACAGCAAGAAGAAAATATGTATCTTTAAAATGAGAGAAAAGGATAGGTTAGGCTACATTGTATGAAGCCGACACCTGTCTACCGCACCATCCTATGGCAATTGTAGTGTACAACCAAATGGTTACAAGGTTGAATTAATACACATTTATTTTAAGATTCCGTGCATCGATGTCATGTCGACAGCAGGTTAAAATAAATCTTAACGAACCAGTTAGTTCAGTTATCCAAGTCTGAACTGCAGACATGCTGTGGAAATTTATTTTCAATGAACTTAGTTTCAAATGAATAGATTCGAGTATTCATTTAAGAAGAAACTTTGACTAATAACTGAGTTATTGTTTAACAGAGTTTAACGTATTCTATCCCAGCTATAAGTTTGGTAATTAATATTTCGTATAAATGAAAGTGAGTATGAAGCCTCCCCATCGTGTCCGCCGAACTGTGGAGTCTTCACGCCTTCTCTAAAGATAGGATTAACATTCAGATGAGCTCGGAGCACCGACTGACGAAGGGATCACTTTAATTTTTGCGCGAAAACACTCAATCGTTTGGTGAAACAGCACATAATTTCTGAATAAACTTTGTCTGAACGGAATCAGCATAAATAATTTGGATTAGAATTATTTAATGTCAGCCATGCATTATAGTCTTAAAACTTTAAAAGTTAATCAAAATGTAAGTAATCGAATAGCTGCAGGTATGATACATGTAATACTAAATCTACCTAGATGGGTTAGGTACACGGCAAATATGCTGTTCCCAGTTTTCAGGTTTACCAAGTTGATTAGCGATTTTGTTTTACAATCGGTAAATACAATATGTTGTTCTATGTTGTTCCGCCGCTGTTTCAAACGTTCGGCACCTAAATCATATTTCCATTTTTGTTACATAAGCTCCAAAATGTTTTGTGTCCGGTCCCACCTCGGCGGGTATGATTCCCACCCCTCTCGGAATTGAAATCTGCAAAGTGATAAATATAATTCTCCTTATTTATTCGGACAAAGATCTACAAAACTAATGATTTAGGTCTAGTTATAGCTAAAGGTAACTAGGGTTGCCAAATGCCATTTATTATTTTCAGAAACTCAGGATATGAACGTAACGCCCGGGTGCCACCACTGTTTGGGTCGCCCGGAGGACATGGTGGAGCACACGGCAGAGGTGTGCCCCGCTTGGGCAGAGCACCGCTGTGTCCTCGTGGGGGCGATCGGCGGCGGCGATCTCTCGCGCCGAGCCAAGGCTCGTACCAAGGTACAGGCCATGGTCCGAAGCGAGGAGGAGTGGCAGGCGATCGCCTCCTTCTACGAAGCAGTAATGCTAGTAAAGGAATAGGCCGCACGTGCACGCGCGGGGGAGCGGCCCCCACACCCCAGCCGCCGGGATCCGATCCCGATTTCCAGCCACCGTACGCGCGGGCTTGCGAATGAGTAATTTTTGCGAATGAGTCGCTGTCCGACCGTCTGGTAACCATTCGGACCGGGCCCAAGTCGTTGACAGCGCGTACTCTTCCACGCGCGCCTCAAGATGTCAGCAAACCGTAGAGGCCTAGCAGGATCGAAGCCTACTGGGGCCAAGGGTTTGCTTCTGAAAGGAAAACTCGGCCCTGGTATGAAATGCAACGAAGGAACAGGGGTGGGTTTTTAGTCAGTAAAAGTCTGACACACCCTCACGCTCCGCTCCAGTGCGAGAGATGTCAAGAAGAAAAAAAAAACGAGTGTGCTTATGACCACACGACTGAAGTGAAACTTCTTTCGCCTATAAGAGAAAGAGAGAAAGAAAATGTGCGCGCGCACTGCTCTCTCTTGCTCCTACACTGTGATACAGACAATAAGCCTGCAGTGTGCTTAGATATACGGAACGTATTTGGCTATGAGAGGAAGAGAGAAAGATAATGTGCGCGCGCACTGCTGTCTCTTGCTTATATCCCCCACTTAACTTCCGTTCGCCTTGCCCGATCACACTTTTCGTAACGCTTACGTCACGCGTTCGCCAGCTTACTCCCCAAGTCAAGCGTGCGTAAAGAAGTTTCACTTCAAAAAGGATATGAACATGCGAATTTGTTAACGAGGGACAACAATAAATAACAAACAATAAAAATTAAAAGTAGGTATCTGTCTATATCTTGTATGTTTTAGTGATGTTAGTTTTCATAATTCACTTCACTTTTGTTTATTTTTGATGCAATTGTTGTTTCTCCTAACATAATGATATATTTTTATATTTTGTTCGGGTATCTAATTCTGGCCGGAAAAGTTTTTGTAAACTGCGATTGCACACACATTGCCGAGCACTGCACTGGTCTAACGGATAAAATACTTTATAACATAAAGCTGTTGTTTAGCGAGACGCCCGCCTACAGCGAGACACTTCATACCCACAGACAAATAAGAGAAATGTGTTCGATTCAGTTTAAATGATCATATTGAAATGAATCCAAACATGGTATAATTTCCTTCTTTTAGTTCGTGAAAAAAGAAAACAAAATTCTAATTGCGTTTTCGCGAAACGACTAAATTTGTGTCGTCTTTTTAACCCCTAGTATTTTCCTGGTCTCCCACGCAGACAACGACATGTTGAATAAAAAAACATGTCAAGACAGAAGTATATACCTAAGTTTCTAATTTTGTAATATACCTAATGTACTACATAGTAGTAAAATGTACATAATATAGTAAAAAGTATCCTTAAATGTATATTTATTTAAAAATACTATTATATAATACTATTACATAAAATACTTTTTACTAATTTTAATTATATATGCGTGTACCTATGTACTAAATTAAAAATAATCTGAAATATGGACGGCAAATAGTTTTGTTTTTATTTGTGTGTTCCAGATCAGATATTTCAATTTGGTTACGTCCTTAATTACCGTAACAAATACTTAGGAAAATCAATACATGTTTTTCTTCCAGTTTTGCCAGGCAGGAGGTGGTAATCCAATCGGGGGGCATCACTCATCCGCTGTGTCATGGAACCCGTTTCGTTGCGGGAGTTGTCGGCGTGCTTGTCAATATGTCGCCGGTACATCGTGATATAAATCAGTCACAAGTGAGGGCGTTCCGCGGCGCCGGACTGAGGGACTGCTCGCTCCCACCGATCACAAGTTATAACCTGTTGGTTAACTAAGCGCGACATACGCACCGGGACAGCGTAACGATGCGTTTGTAAATGTTTCTGCTCTACAAAACATTTTTCTGTCCATTGATGGAATTATATTCTCTAAAGAACCTTCTTTATCACTCAGCCACAGTCATTCACTCAGCCACTACGCCAAGCTTGTCGTCAAGCTTGGCGTAGTGGCTGAGTGAATGGCTGCCGCGCTGCGGGTCGCGGGTTCGTTTCCAGCACCGAACTAGCCTACAGACAGTTGTTTCAGGTCTGCCTGTCTTGTGCATGTCTATGCGCTCTACGATACAAGAGTAAATCCTACTGTGAAGAAAGGTAAAAAAAAATGTTTAGATTAATTTCAGGGAAGACAGGTAGGTATAATATTAGCAAAAGTATTTAGTACGGACTAGGCGCTTAAGAGGCTCCCTTTGAAAATATACGTTTTTCAACTTGTATAAAGTATAAAAATAATATATGCAATACTTTGATCTTCAATTTTGTAACAATAAATAAAATGTCTATTTGCCTTTATTGTTTGTTTTTTTTTACATAAGTGATAACCAACACGAAATTTATACTATAGAGAATATAATAATTGTAAATATTGTACAATTTTTTTTTTTGAGATTTTATCCCTTTTTCAATACTAAGAAACAAATTTTGTAAATCATGACGTCAAAATGTCAAATAGCTCTCCTAGCCCGTGGACGGCTGGATGTACATCATTATTCTCGCCAAAACGCTCCCGTATTTACGTAGATTTATCATTGTTGCATCGTGCACGAGCTCCAACACCATCCTAAAAGTAATAGCGGACAGACTAGACGGTCCGTCCACCGTAGAAACCAACCGGACGGACCGTAGAAACGGACCGTCTAGTCTGTCCGCTATTACTTTTCATCTTGCTACTACTACTGGATTGCGGTCCACGTGTCAAAATGATTGTTGGTTGTAATTTTTATTTCTTGTGCGGTTTACTAACATAATTCTTAAGTACTGACTGACATAAATATGGATCTGTATCTTATAGGTCAAAAAGTTCTGAAATAAAGTTCTTATTATATTATTATTATCGTTTTAGTCTAATAATATAGGGGAAAAGGATTAGACAAATGCTCAAAGTCACTGGCTAATATGAGCCTCTTAAAGCTGTTGAGATGAAACCTTGCAAAGGCCTATTGAATACTAAAGAAAGTAAGTATGTATGTAGATACCTAAAGATGTCTCAAAAAGCTAAACAAACTAAATGTGGTAAACCTAGCTATTTATGGAATTTTCCCTCGACATAGTAGGTACCTACTTAAATAGGTATTGTAGCAGCATGTTGCTGGGGTGCTATATTTAGGGTTTTTATACAAAATCAAGTAAAACGTGAATCCATAGAACATCACAAGGAAAACGTGAAAGGGAACATTTGAGAAACAACTCATTCTTTTAAATCGCGTTTGTTATAACTTTACATCAATCTGGCTTCCTAACGCAACACGTCGGGACAAAAGAGTTACATTTCGTGAAATTCTCCGCCAACTCAATGTGACTAAACTTCAAAGAAATTTAGTACACCTAGAGCTCAATAGATGGCGCTGAGTGTGCGTGGGAAACATTCACGCTCAAGTTTATTGTTCGTGAACGACAAAAGGGTTCGGATTTTGTTATTTACATTCATTGTACATTTTGTGAGCGGATTCCCGCGTCTTACGCGATGGCAGGCAGAGCCGACCCGCGGTATAATACTAATAAATAGCCAATAATGTCGCCATTGAGCCCACCGTATTGACACAGGTCTTTTAAAGGGAATTTGTTTCCCAATATAGTTACAAACCAGTCCAGTTTGGTTTTTAATAAGCTGCTTTGAAGCAGAAATAACAATAACCTTTTAGCGATGGAGATCGCCGTCCGAAATGTTGTTGGTTAACGGGAAATGAAACTCCAACTGGATTCGGGTTCACTTAAATAACTTTATTTTTCTACTTGTGTTCACAAATTTTAATAAAACGCGTACAAGAGCAAAATAAAGATCCAGACAAGACAGAAGACTATATAGAGGGTGAATTTTAAGGTGAAGGTAAGGAAGCGTGTGTTCAAGCTAACCGTCATTCCCGTCAAAACAAAATTCGCCAAAAGGTTCAATACAATACTTACATGAAAACACTTGTTTACAATAATTTCTCCAACTTATCGCTTCAGTACGTAAAACTAAAATAACCAAAGAACTGATAGATTGGAACCTTTTCTAAGACAGTTATTATGATAAGAAATGACCTCATAGTTTTAAAATAAATAATAAGTATTAAATGCAATTAGTTCTAAGTATAAAACCTCGTAAGCTTCTCCTTTAATAATTTTAGTAGTATTTTTGCAATGTTAGTTATAAGAGATACACTGCATTATTATTTCGTCATGTTATTATGCGCATACTTACTTACAATTTGCAACTCATGAAAACCTGTATGCTTTCAGCGTGATAGACCTCGCCTGGTGCAGGAAGTCTTCGGAAACTATGCTAAGTTAATTAAATAATGAAGACAAAATGTTATAGAACTACCAGTGGGTAGTTAATTTAAAATGATAATTAAATAATAATAATAATTAATAAATTATCGTCTCAAAACTTCTTTCGTTACTTTATATTAATATATATGTATATATATTATATTAAATATATATGTAGGTATGTGTATTTTAATTATATTATCATCTTCCTGCCCTTGTCCCGTTTTATTTGGGGTCGGCACTACACGTTTTTTTCTTAATACAGAGGTGCGCGTAAAAACTTGCACATGGTATTCGTTGACCTTGAAAAGGCATACGACCGGGTACCTTGTAAGGTTCTGTGGTGGGCCCTTAGGCCTTGCGCGCACTGCCTTGCGGTGGAACGCAGTGCGTTTATTCTACTGTGCGGTAGAATAAACGCATTCACAGGGCTGCGCACTGCCGCGAAACTAACGCACGTTTTAACCGACTTAAAAAAAAGGAGGAGGTTATCAATTCGGTTGTATTTTTTATCACAATTATTTTATGTTTGTTACCTCAGAACTCCGTCTTTTATGGACCGATTTGCAATTATTTTTTCCCCTTATAGGAAAAATTCAGTTCTGATGATGGGATGTGGAAAATGATCTGGTGACGATGATGAGGATGGAGCCGGAAGGTGGAAGGTAGACACAGGAACTTCATAATAAAACAATGTAACATAGCAGTATTTGGGTTAATTGGAATTTTCATGAGAAATAGGCACTCTGTTTATAAGTGTATCGCAGATAACAAGTGTTAAATGTGAGTATGAAGTTCCGTTGACCATTTCTGGTCTTCTTTATCAGTTCCACTTCATCAAATGTTACTTTTTGACTGTAAATGCATAATATTTGAGGAATTCCCTCGATTCCTCATGGATTCCATCATCAGAACTGGATTTTGAAAAAATTGGGACCAATCTGGAAGCATATCTTATATGGGAAAAAAAAAATCCAAATCGTTCCATAAACGACGGAGTTCTGAGGTAACAAAAATAAAAAAAAATGATGATAAAATTATAACCGAATTGGTAACCTCCTCCTTTTTTTTGAAGTCGGTTAAAATGTGCGTTTTTTCACCGCAGTGCGCGGCGCTTCCTAGATCTCTATGCGATACAAAAATATGTGCGGTAGATTCACCGCAAATTTGCAGCGAGAGGCCAACGGTGATTCTACCGCATGCGTTTATTTCACCGCAGTGCGCGGACTTATATGACACTCCATACTTCACAGATTATGCGTTAGAAAAACACAAGGCAGTGCGCGCAAGGCCTTAAGGAGAAAGGTGTGCCTGGGTAGTATGTGCAGTTGATCCGATTGATGTACAGTCGATGCAGTACTATACTACAGCAGTGCTGTACTATTTTAATTATATGTATACTTTTTTTATGCTCTTGTTTTTCGTATAAAATTTTCTTTTTATGCACCCACCATATTGTCTCATCACCACCCGAGGTTGACTGGTAGAAAATGCCTAAGGAATTAAGTCCGCCTTTGTACTTTATGTTGCATGAAGATTAATAAATAAATAAATATTTTATTCGTTTATTTATCTCAGGACCCTGTACGAGGGGCTGAAACCAACTCGCAGAGGCCCTTTAGATCATTTTAATGGAACGATATTATTAAATCTGCAACTATGGGGAATAGAGAAAAGTACTCAAAGAATCGTCTCGGGCTCGACTTCGATGAAAACTAAAACGTATGATTAGACGTTAGAAAAATAAATATTTCTAACCTGTATCTGAAAAAAAAAGCACGCTGTAGTTTTATATATAATACCATCTGATACTTTGCAAATTAGATAAACTTCTGGGAAGTAATGGTTCAACAAACAAGCTCTCACTTCAGTGATTCGATATTTAAAACTCATTAAAAAATGTGCACGTAGAAGCTTGCTTCTTTGGATAGCGGATAAATATTGAAATATAAGAATATCCGTGACGATGTCTCGACTCGATAAACATTTTGAAGTGGAAGTATTTGTGAGGTGAGGAGCTCGGCGGACTCCAACATGGCCGGATATTGAAAAATCAGGCCGAAGAGGCGCGCGCGGTGCGGCGAAGGAAGGCGAGATTATAAAAACATGTTTTTATTTTCAAACCAGTATTACAGTTATTTTCCGAAAATAATAATACAATACTCTATTAGGTACACAACATTATTCTTAACATGACTCTAATTTTTTGGGACGATCGTGATAAAGTACTAAGTACTATATTCTTCTACAATCTAATTTCAATCTTCATCATGGCGAGGCATTGAAGCTCGGAAATTACTGGTTCAATGTTAAAATTGCTATCTATATGTATAGAATATGATGAAGTACAGCCTAAATCATTCTTTCTTAAATAACCTAACATCCCCGTCAAAATCTCTTTATCCATTAATTAAGTACCCGCCTATTAATTGACTACCACTCCCGCGGGAAAATAAAAAACAGCATTGCTTATTACATTAGCTATATTCCAGTGAAAGTCCCGAAAAATTAGTTCAACCGTTTTGAAAATGTATTCCGTGGTGTGAAATCCTGTTTTTATGAGAAAATAAAACGTAGCTTAAGTTGCTCTCTCGCTCTAACTCTTCGTAACCGTCAGCTAGCTTTGATTAAAAATTCTGTCAAAATCGGTATCGGTATAATCTACCGTTTCGAAGATTAGCCAAAACAAACAAGTAGACAATTTAAAAAAAAAAACCGTTTTTTTTGTAGCTATCAAATATACTTTCATTTATGCATTTAGTAAAAAGAAAAAAAAACTCTTTAACACATCGAATTTTTTTCGTTAATCTAAACTTGAAAAGGTCGATGTTTCCTAGCTAACCTGAGAAGAAACACTGAAACAAACTCAAAGGTCAGTCTCTTTTTAAGTCCATTCTTCAAACATGTAATGTTGATGTAAACTTTCAATTTTATATATATATGTATAGAAACATAGATAATACAATTTCCTATCACTTATACACAACCACAATAACCACAATAAAACACATTCATTTTTGTAATACCGTAATCACGGTATTGGCTCGTCAATACCGTGATTGAAAAAGAGCAATGTATATCCGTGATCATAGTATTACTGGATCCCGGAATACCGGTATTGGAAGCCCTAGACTATACGCCTTAAGCCAGGAATAGTTCTGTAGTTAACATGTTCTTTATACCTAATCAAATTACTTTATTGAAAACTTACACTGAAACGTCAAAGTAGGCGTGTACCTACGTACGAGTACGTCCTACGCATAGGCTCTTATTCTCCTTCGTTAAGTAGCACAAGTTCCCACAGTACAAGCACTTTAAGTGTCTACATTTGTATTCTCTATCTACTTATTGATCTTTTGTTACTTATAGGGGCCGGAGACTCGTGGGCTCTGCTTAATCTTTTAATTGAATCCTGACTTCCATACTCGGGTTTGACAAAGATCTATTAGGTTTTTCGACTTCAAATTTGTCTGTGACAGCCTGGAGTCCAGATTCATGCTCATGTGTTGGGGCTTAATCATAACTGGTGCCATCACTTGTCTGCATGGAAGCATCTCATCATGTGTGTCGTGAATGTCTAAGGTTTTGTGAGAAGATGGATAAAAAATAAGTAAACATTTTTTTCATTTGTTTGTGTGATATTCATTATTTTAGTGGTAATGTATATGTATTTTCTTTTTATTCTTCAATGTGTTATTATGGTTTTTATTTAATGTATTTTTTTAGTTTGTAAGTTTCTACTGTACAACACCTTGGATTTCCTCCGTAACGTTGTGCAAGTGCTTGTAAATAAATAAATAAATAAATAAATAAATCTCTTTGTGTCTGTGATAGTGTGAGTGGAGGGCTGAAGTTATCCTTCTGTCGGTGAGTGCAGCGTGCGCACAATGCGCCGCGTGTGGCGTCCGGCTTAGCCAGGCGAGCAGGAAGCTAGCCGGTAATAGAGACATCGACGCTATCACAACCCGTTCGTTTTTTTTTTCAGATCGTCTTTTGAATTATCCTGGTTCCGGCTCAGATGATCTCACGTTTATATTGGAGGAAGTGATTAATAGATTATATTTTACTTTTATTTATTTGATCGCTTTCTACCTCAGTTAATTTTGTAGTGGCATTACACGAAGTTAATTGTTTCAGCGATAGTCATCAGATAGATATGGTTAGTACGTATATTTATGAATTATTGACAATTGTGTAATTAAAAAAAAAAAAAACTCAATGGAAACAATACGATCTCATTGAGATGATAGGCTGGTTCTTGCTAGCTAACGTTAGTCGCGCGCCATTTGTCCGGCGAGACGTTATCGGAGATACCTGTCGTTATCAGTGGCCGCCGTCTGCTAACCGCTGTCAGGAGCGAGGCGTGGGATTACATAGTACACTCGACCGCACACGACCGTCGGTAGCTTCGATATCATAGCAGTCAGCTCTCGTGGTTCAATTTTCTGGTCTGACGTGTTGCTGACCGTACAGTCGTATGCTGGAAGGCTTTCGATGCCTGCTTGGTGTAGGAGCTCCACTTCATGTAATCAATGATTGTCGGCCTGTAATATTTATATAAGAAACGGCTCTTATTACCATTTTTAAAAAGAAAATGAGCATTCAAGAACATGTCAAACCCTAGTTCATAATCTTTCCGGTAGGATCTCATGGTGGAATGGCGACAGCGACTAACGCAACCCAGTGCTGGGCACGCCACAATTATGGCGGTAAGTCCCTTCTTTGAGGTGTGGCTGGAAAGACTTCATCGGGGCCTCACCTTCTGCATGACGCACTTTCTCACCGAACATGGTGAGTTCGGGAGGAGACGGTGGAGCACACGGTAGAGGTGTGCCCCGCTTGGGCAGAGCACCGCCGTGTCCTCGTGGGGGAGATCTACTCTACTCTCGCGCTACGATCTCTCGCGCTGGGCCTAGGTACTAGGCTATGATCCGAAGCGAGGAGGAGTGGCAGGCGTTCGCCTCCTTCTACTAAGCAGTAATGTTAGCAATGGAACAGGCCGCACGTACACGCGCGAAGGAGCGCCCCCAGCCGCCGGGATCGGTCGCTCGATTTCCGGTCACCGTAGGCGCGGGCTTGCGGAAGGCGAGCAATGGGTAGTTCGCCGTCCGATCGTCCGATAACCGTCCGGACCGAGCCCAAATCGTCGACGGCGTTCCACGCGCGCCTCAACGAAATGTCAACAAACCGTAGGGGCCCAGCAGGGTCGAAGCCTACTGGGAGATGTCAGCAACTGTAGGGGCCCAGCAGGGTCGAAGCCTACTGGGAGATGACAGCAACTGTAGGGGCCCAGCAGGGTCGAAGCCTACTGGGGCCAAAGGTCTGATTCTGAAAGGAAGACTCGATCGGCCCTGGTACGAAAGGCAACGAAGGGACAGGAGTGGGTTTTTAGTCAGTAAAAGTCTGACACTATCTCCCGCTCCGCCCAAGAGCGCGGGATGTCATTGGATGATTTTCCCATCGAAAAAAATAATCTTCATAATCTTAAATCTGATATAATTGGTTGATTGAAGCAGTTTGAACGAAGCTAAATTGATACCTAAGAACTTTCAATACGAACATAAATTGTCCGTCATCAATAATGCAAGTACCTCCCATCAGTTCATATTTTTTACGTTCATCACCAATTTGTTGATGTGGCCATAAACTTAATGGGTCATAAACGTGAACATGTAGGTACGTCTGAACGTTCGGCCGGCGGCGGAGCGGTGCTGAGCGGAGCGGAGCGAGGTAGCGCGAGTCAAATATTAGTTAATTTATAGCAAGTTTACGACTTCCGTCGGTATCGGCGGTGTCGCCACTCACGTCACACCAAAGTACTTCGTATTACAACTGTCGAGGAAGCCTACCATTAATGTAAGCCAGCAGCAAATGTCTCTGCATTAAAATCATCAATATTCACGAAAACAAAGATATTTCAAATTCGTCAACAGGTTATTAAAGTAAAACACTCGAATAATATTTTGTTGTGGAGCACAGCGGCCGCGGGTGGTGGGGTGCTGCCATGGAAATGGTGCTGAATGTATAATAAATATACCTGCGGGGAGGGCAGCTCCGGGACCGGGACACGATGCTAATATCTAGTGTTGTCAGACAACGCAAAGAGTTGTTCTAACCGCCATATCCCGATCAACTCTTCTTAACGCCGTAGCGTGTGTGTTCAGTTTCTCATTAGTGAGTTATAACTCTCGTGTTAAGACACGAGAGTCCTACAGATAAGTCTGTAGGTTTGTTATCATGAGATTCGCTAACAGGTCTAGTTGAAAACCAGCTTCCGGCACTCGTTGTGAGTATTTACACTGAAATAGACGTATCTGGTGCAGCCATGAGGCATACTTTGAGGTTTTAAAAACAGAATATTTTGAATGTTTATTCGGTAAACGTGTCGTGTGCCAGCAAGTTTGCGCTAAATAAATGTATTTTCTTACTTTCTCCTAACGACAAAGTGGTACAGGTACTTAAATTAAACTTTCGAAAAACTGATCATATACATGTTGAACAACTTATGACACTGGCGTTTAAAACTTAAGTACGATACTTTTAAAATTGCAATTTCTCATAAACTATTAAAGTTAGAGTTTTGAAATAGAAATAACGTTTTACTTTTCACAAGTTTCATCAAGCTTTCTTTAGTTTAGTTTAGGTTTAGCTGTAGTTTATTGTGGCAATAAGGCTCTTTTTAAAATTTACTGGTTAGAATTAAAATTAAAATAACTTTTATATGCACGTTTACTTAATCAGGCTCTTATTGCAGCTTCGAGTCGGTTTGGCAGACCAAAGACTAGGTCACGCAAGCAATGCTGGAAAATATTCTCTAATTCTTCAAGCAGGGCCTGTTCCAAGGCCATGTATTCTCGGGCGTAGCGTAGTTTTGCTACTCGATGCCTTCTCTCTACTTGGTGGCCTTTGTGGCTTCATGTTTGCTTCAACTTCAAGTTCTCACTGTACTCGTACTGCCAATGTAGTCTCTTCAGGTTTGAAGAGGCTGTTGCTGGACTCCAACTGTATTGAGATCATGATTTTTCAATGCATTGGAAATAATATCTTCTCGGATCCGCCATTACAAGGTCTCTTTAAATGGTTTCCGGTTTCTTCGTAGCGTTCTCAATGTTACTTACACCCACCATTCTTGCAGTACGACGCACACTGAGGCCTGGTTACAGAAAAAACATGATTCACACGATACGCTCGTTGTTCAGGTGAAAGAGGCATGATTGAAGGCAAGTGTAAAACGTCATGATTTATATGGAATTTGCAAAATTTTCTTCTTTTACTTAACTATATAACTACCCCGTCATGTGGACACCACAACACATGCTGCGTTTTGCAAACGTGTTGATAAACTGGCAACTGTAACCTCAACGCAGTCGACTCGCGCAACCTCATGTATTGTTAAGTTGTAAGTGTGCACTAGTGCACGACATCCAACACCGACCGACCACTGATCACACCACATTACTATGATGAATGATAATATGAAAGAGATGAGAGTCTGTGATCGCGTGGGACAAGGCCACGAAGATTGTAATTGCAACATGATCGTAATCTTAATGGATAAGCAACCGATTTCACTTAAGTTTACACAGTTAATGTTGTGTAGCCTGAGCTCATGCAAACAACAATCCTATTTCATTTCTGCGAACGCTTAACATGAGATGAGACCGCCATTTCTGTTAAAAATAAAAACAGAACAAATACTGCAAATAGTTTTGCTTAAGTATTTTTAATTGTACGTTTACGTTCACAATCTGCAAATTCATAATTTTCAACTGCGAGCAGTTTTCCTCTAAAAAATATACAAGATGCAGGAAACTGTGCTTATGATCATACATCTACATAATTACATTTACAGCACAATACTGCTGGAATGCATTTTCTAAGCATTTAATACAAGAGCAAGCACTGAGAATGCTCTTAACATATTGGCTGTTATAAATTATAATTCGCTGAATCTCGGCAATATCCATAAGCGATTAGTTATATCTGACGTAATGTCGAGAGGGGATGCAATATATCGTCATTGATGAGAGCCCATGTGTCTTGCGAACAATGCCTACTCCGTCAGATGATGGGTATCCAACATGGGTATCCCGGGAACACTCGTGAACAAAATGATTAAGCCTTGCCCAGGTAAGCCGGGACTGGAACAGCCCCGACGAGTCAACACGTTAAGCTTCTTTATTTTTGCTTGTTTTGTTTTATACATTTGTACCTTTGTTTTCTTAATAACCTTTTCTTTTGAAGAACAACATGGCAGGTGCATAAAAACCGGCCATGTTGTCTCTTCACCATCTTTGGTCGACTAGTAGAGAATGTCTAAGGCATTAAAGTCCGCTTTTGTACTTTTGTGTTGCACGTTGCAAATTTTAATAAATAAATAAAGTAATTCGTGCAACGTTATCGGTACAATTTTAATAATCTGTGTCAATTAACGTTAATATCACTTGCTCGCCATATCGAATTACTTCGTTAGCAGGCACTAAGTAGTTACGTAGTTTTGTAGGTCTCTACTTAGTAGCTACGAGTGCTTCGTAGCAGCGCTACCACTTCGAGTGCTTCGTAGCAGCGCTACGGCTATGAGTGCTACGTCGGCTACGAGTGCTACGTAGCAGCGCTACAGCTAAGAGTGCTACGGCTACGGATTTTCCTGTGGCGTAGTAGTGCTACAACTCATGTGAGTACGCGGCGGCTAGATAGACAAGCCAACTTGCACAAAAATATGCAAGTATCATAGAGGTCTTTAAACCAGCCGACGAATCACGAGCCGTGTATCACGCAGTTCAGCTGAATCGGATTAATCCTGATCTAATAATTCTGCCTTTCTTATTGCAAATACAGTACTTGCAAAATGGCGCGGTTCAGAGATATAAACATGTTTTTTGATATCTGAACAACAAGTCTTAGGTATATAATAATAAAACTGTGCCAAAATAAAAAAGAAACAGGGTAAGTGCGAGCCGGACTCGCTCTGAGGGTTCCGTACAAACTTACCTATGAAAACAGTTCGACTTCCGAATTGAGTTACGAAGATTTTATCGAATCACAAAAAAAAATTTTTTGTGACGCAACTATATATTTACAGTTTTCAGATTCTTCCCCATACTTGTGCGATGAGACCCTGCTTCATGCCAAATTTCAGGATCAAAATTCATAGGATACTTCCTGCTGACCTAGACAACGGGAAGTATCCTATGAATTTTGATTTTCTTGAGAGTGTTGCAATACACGTTTTTAACGACATAAACGGCCGTATCTTTTTTTTTTCGTTAACTCATAAGTCTGTTTTTTTTACAGCTTCAAGAGACCGCAGACCTGAGTGTATGGTTTTAATTTCAACTCGACACCTTTACGCGTTCCCGAGATAAAGAGTCTTGACAGACAGACAGACGGACGGACAACAAAGTGATCCTATAAGGGTTCCGTTTTTTCCTTTTGAGGTACGAACCTCTAAAAATAAGAAAACATTTTTTTTATGTATACATTAGCCCCTTGAGATGTCATTTCATTTTTGCAAAAAAGTGGAAATCCCAAAAATGACGATTACTGCAAGTACAATCAGCTTGGCAGCGTTATGATCCTTTAATTAGTCACTAACTAACGTGGTGTTGGGAAATATTCAGCGGATTATTTGCGCGACTAATGTCGGCACGGCCGACACGACTCTAGAGAGAGCTGGCTCTTGCCGCCCGACTTCTGTAGTAGCTTTCTCTGTCGCCAAATATAAATAGAGAATATACACAAGGATTAATACTGATTATGCACGATTATCTACGTTGATACCTTCCACTCCCTCACTCCCCCCCCCCCCTTCCCTCCGGCTACTTCTGAGAGCTTAGTGAGTAGCCTTATGACTTGTTGCCGACTTATTCATGACGTGTTTTACTTATTAATTGATTCCTTGTGTGATTGGCTGGAAGGAGGGACATGGACCATTCTTCTCGAATATTTCTGTTTGTTGCCTTTATACAGCCTCATTTATAAAAATAAATAAATATGTACGATTAGTTTTAATCCGGGTTGCCCGTGTCTAAATTCAGATTCTCCGATTTTAGCATCCGGTTAAAATCGGTTATTTAAATTATATGGTAAGAGATTTTTATAAATAAGGTTGTATTTGTTTGGTATGTTCTTGCGATGACTTACCTGGAAGAAATAAAATTTTACTTTAACAATTTTCAACTGGCTCTCACAATTTCTGTAGTAGTCCCGTGATGGGCTGCAGGTTCTGGTTTACGATGCGCCATGTTAGTGTTTATTCCTCGCAGCTGCAAACCGGCTGTACGTATAATATACCGCGGCGTTACTCGCGGCTCGCATTACGGATCTACCGCCATAAACTAGTGCTCGCCACTGGGCTCACCCGCGCGACCACGATTTATGGACCACTATAAAACAATTATTTAACCTCCAAATACAACTACACAAAACAAATAAATAGAGCAATTTGTACTCTATGGCAAAAGAGATAGGAGCTAGGTAGGGTGCTGATTTAACGTTGTGGTTTGTTATCAATGATCGTTTAGTAAAACGGATGCACGAGGACACGTCTAGTATACGAGTGAATATCTGAGAGCAGACTATTATGTTTTTTGCTCCTTTTTTTGTGACAAATAGTTGCGATGTATTTATGTGAAGTTTCAGTTTAAAGAGAAATCAATCCGTCAATCAATCAATCAAGAATATTTATTTCAAATAAATCATTTACAGGCACTTTTTAATTGACAAAATGTCGGTCAGTTAAAAAAGTGAAGCTTAATTAATAAACAAATACAGCCACAGCCAGTAATGAGATCATAGCTACCTATATTGAAGGAACCTGAGATAAACTACAGTTTAAAAGCTCGCAGGTAAATCCTTACGCCCGAGTTGTCTGCTGCAGAAGCTGTTCATCAAATCATCATGTAGTTTGGTTGCATAAAGTTTAAATGAATAAACAAATACAAGTGATACGAAACTATCAAATAACCATTTAAAACGTTCGAAAAAATGAGTACGCACGATTAATTCGGTATAATAGAAGCTTAGCCGGCAGAGGGCGCCACCACGGGCAGCGGCGCGGCGCGGCCCTAGTGTTACGAATGGCTTCATAAATACATTACTACACATTAATCACCGTTAATTGTTATCGGCACATTAACCACTACGGTGGATTACTGTAATACTACACAACGATTAGGAGCTTACTGGGACTTGATACGATGTCTATTTATCTGATAAGCGAGATCATATTGTAATTAGTATTTGTTTATGAATTTTTTTGCCTGTCAGGCGGCTCAGGAGAGTAAGTAGATACCTTTTATTGTTCAATTACATTTAAATTAGCCTGAAAAATGGCCAAATATAAGTGGCAGTGGGTAGGGCAAGTGGTTCCCAGAACAGATGGTCGATAGGGCCAAAAGGTTCTGGAGTGACAACCGCGTACTGAAAGAGGAAGGCCTCACACAAGGTAGACCGATGATGAGGGTCGAGGGAATACGATGGATGCGAGACGCACTGAACCGGTCATTGTGGCTACACTTGGGGGATTCTCATGTCAGCTGTGGACGTCTTTAAGATGAAATAATGATCATAAAATCATCAAATAATGTATATAACGTATCTCGCTCCATGATATGACAGGTCATTACATGAAATGGTGCTATTTCAACTAAACGCATGATCATTACACGATATGGTCAGACATGGCTGATCTTATCCTAATATAATTACGTTATCCACCTTAGAGTCCACTGTTCCTCGATGTATTTCTGTTTTCTACTACAATATATGCTTTGGTTCCATCTCAGGCGTACGGCAATGCGCCACCTCTACATGGACATCCTACTTATACGCACGAAACGTTTTGGGAACACATTCATTGTGCGTACAGCTGAGTGAAATTCCTTGCCGGAATCTGTGTTTCCTGATGGCTACAACCCGGGATTCTTTAAGTCGAGAGTGAATAGGATATTTCTACGTAAGCGCGCACCATCATCTACCGCATCGTCAGTAGATGATGGTGCGCGACCACACCTTTCCATCAGGTGAGATAGTGGTCAAGCGCGAATCTATCAAGAATAAATAAAAAAAACTCAAATACTAATTATGCTCTTCTGGGTGGTTTTAAAAAAATAACCATGGAGGACATAGCGGGGTCTGTATTCGCTCAGTTCGCTCACTCACTAGACCCCGCCATCCCCTTCTAACCTGACCCGTTCGAGTCAGAGTGCCCCAAGTCCCTTAATAATTGTAAAAGGGCCACTAACATTTGGTGTACAATAAGTATTTTAATGAAGAATAAATGATATGGCCAAACGTGGATTGACCCATCATCAAACGTTAACGTTTAAACTATCTGGCCAGTCTTAGTTGGTTATATCATGGAGTAATCAATTCTAAGATATGGCCAAGACATATAAATTTGAATTAGAAATATGGCGACGCTACTTCACTTCAGTCAACTTGTTTTTTTTTTTGATAACTTAGGGGAATAAGACTTTTGAGCCAGATGGTTTTTGTATTGTGCTTCCAAGATGTTTCTATGTGGATAGGGGGTGGCCCCTATCATAAATATAATGTCTTTATAATATAGTTCAATGTCTCAAAGCTTCACGTGGCTGAAACTTATAACAGTTAAATGGCGAAAGGGGTATTTAAGTTTAATTAAGTTGAGACACACAACAAGTTAAACTCATTAGTTCGCTTCCGTTGTGACTGTGTCCGTCTCAACAGTTTTACACACTCAACTTGGAGTCCAATAAGTTTGTACCTGGAAACTTTATAATGTGATATATTAAATTTATACATAAAACACTCTTGTTGCGTATCGGCTCGATCTCACCACGCAAATGATGAAAGTTCTGATTTAAGATAGAAAGTTAAATAGGTAGGCATACTACACAGTATAGGACAACTAACTTAATGCTGTGTGTGTGTACTGTCAGTAAATCAGCGCTCAGCTAATAGGCTAACTAGCTTACCGGCCACTAGTGGGCACTTAACTGTGCTCGAGCTACACTCGGGCTCTGTATAATGATATCGCGCGTCGCTGCCTGCAAATTTAATCACAGCTTGTGCGCGCTCTCTTGTCCATCACAATCTGTGGATCAATTGCATTATTAGTTGAGCTAGCTACTGAGTTGGATCAGTGGCTGATTAGCGAGCGAGCCGTGACCACATTACGCGTCCCGCCGGACCTCCGGCACGGACCGGATGGCACCGCAACGCACTTTATATTTAATAGCACTAACTTGGGGGCAGTTCCGTTTGTAAATCAAAACCTGAGCGATAATTACGTAGCGTGCATGTCCGCTAGAGGGTGGTCAGCATGACCACGTAGAGTGTCCGTCGGGACTCACTAAACTGTTGCATTTCGAAGTTCATTTTGCGATCTGTGTCTAGTTGGTTTGCAAATGTTGGTGACTATGAGCAAGGCAATAAGATAAGACTGTTGATTGGATGTAGAGACCGTCGTGTCGGACGGTCGACGCAGCGCTGTGGTGCATCGTACATAGCTGTGTACGTTGAAATTAAATTGTAACATTGTCTGCAAGATATGCTGCGTACTATAATGATATTCAGCCGCATCTGCTGTGACCACGAACACAACCTAATATGCTCGGGAGATGGTTACAGTACCGATGAGGATACCTACGCAGACAATTGAATTGTATACTCCGAAAGAATAAACTATTACACGTGTAAAGGATTATTTTCAGAAATGTTTAGTCATATTACGCGCAAATCCAGATATAAATGTACGCTATTATTAAGGAAATTTAATGTTTTCTGCATTTTTAATGTCCAGGAAGTGAAGTTAGTATAATAATCTGAGCACAATGCAGATTGGAGCGTTGCGCGCGTGGAAGTAACAAATATCAGCAAATATTAGCCGCGGCCGGGGTGGGGAGGGGGGGGGGGGGGGCGGGGGACGCAGGTGGGCAAACGGTGTGCGTTATTTATGTTGTTTAAAAACAGGAAGTATTTTAAATTATGTTGTATTTTTCAAGTCGAGTCATTTTATTCAAGGTGAAAAAATTGGGCAAGTGCGAGTCAGACTCGCGCAATGAGGGTTCCGTACAAACTTACCTATGTAAATAGTTCAATTCCCGAATGAAGTCTCAAAGATTTTTTTCTAAAAGAATTGCAAAAAAGTTTTCTTTTTCAGATTCGTTCCAATACCTGTGCTCTATGAGCTTGCACAAGCATATCGGCATAAAGCCAACTTTCAGGATTCCGGGTCAACGGGAAGTACCTTCTGAATTTTGATTCCCTTCAGAGTGTCGAAATATACGTTTTTTACGTTATAAACAGTCGTACTTTTTTTCCCTTAACTTAGAAGTAATTTGTTGATTTTTTCACGGCTTTAAGGGACCGCAAACCTGAGTATATATGGTTTTAATTTCAACTCGATACCTCCACGCGTTCTCGAGATAAATTGTCTAGACAGACAGACGGACAACAAAGTGATCCTATAAGGGTTCTGTTTTTCCTTTTGAGGTATGGGACCTTAAAAAAGGAGAATAACGACTAACAGTAATGTAAAATGTTTTATTTCGTCACAGTTATCTGAGTGATGACTATAGATACAGCGAATGAACAGCTCGCCGGCGATCTCGTATCCAACAATGATAAATTACCCTCAGGAGGTGATGTGTAATGTAAACAATTGTATCTACTCTACATATTTTTGTAAATGATATAATCTACCTAATATTGACGGCTATAATACCTTTTTTTAGAAATAACACATTAATTAATATCGAGTTAATCTAATGGACATAAAAATGTTAAACTTTTCTAAATTTGAATTCCGTCCCTAAAAGTAACGCGGAGCCCTGCTGTCATTCGACCCACCGCTCACGTGGTTCAAGTAACAACCGCCTTTAAAGGAAATAAAATATAAAGATACAATGCGACAAAGGAAATACTGTTGCCCTAAAACTGCAGGTAATCTGCATGCGCCTCTATAGCGACGGGTGCGAAGTGAGAAAGGTTACCTATCTGCAATTTTCTGATTTTATAGTTACTAAAAATATCATATACCACAACGTGGCGAATCATCTTGCACGTGTTGAAAGTTCGCAGCAGTCAGCGGGCAGTCGTGTTAAAAATAAAAAATAAGGCAATAATCAGAAAATTACAAAAAAAGCGGTCCGTCCCGTGTTGTGGATGTGCTGACATCTCATTGTAGTGACACGGCCTACTGGCCCGGAGTCCCGCAACGGGGTCCAACTTTAAAAATGAACAAACTGTTCATTAGAGAGTTGTTACCTACGATTAGGTTCACAAATCGAAAGTCATATTTTTCTACGAGTACTGCGCGGCGCGGCGGTGCTCTGTGGTACGGCGGTGTTGCTTTGACTATAGTATTTTTTTTATATTCTAAACAACGATTTCAGAATTTAACTACATTTTGTTTAAACTTATATTATATGGAGGAAATATTTGATTTTTTGTTTGTTTGTTTAGAAATTCAGATTCAGATTTTAAAAATTTTTTCACCATTAGAAAGCCACATTTTCATTGAGCCATATATTTTCTATTTCTACGCGGACGAAGCTGCTGGCAAAAGCTAGTAAGTAGATAAATAAATTGTGCAAGCAATTTAATACTAGTAATAGGTAGTTGATACTTTTTAGGGTTCCGTAGTCAATTGGCAAAAAACGGAACCCTTATAGATTCGTCATGTTTTGTTGTTGAAACTTGGTAAGTGTAAACCGCATTAAGATTTTCACAAAAAATAGAAAAATAACAATAAATTTTGGGGGTTCCCCATACTTAGAACTGAAACTAAATTTTTTTTCTTCATCAAACTATCGTGTGGAGTATCTATGGATAGGTCTTCAAAAATGATATTGAGGTTTCTAATATCATTTTTTTATATATTCAACAGTTTGCGCGAGAGACACTTCCAAAGTGGTAAAATGTGTCCCCCCCCCATCATCTTCCTGCCCTTGTCCCGTGTTATTTGGGGTCGGCGCAACACGTTTTCTTCTTCCATTCTGCCCTGTCACTCGTCATACTATCACTAACTTCCTTTTCTTTCATATCACTCTTCACACAATCCATCCATCTTTTCTTTGGTTTCCCTCTCCATCCATCCACATGTAAACTCATAACTCTTTTAGTAACATGCGTTTCAGCCCTCCTCTTCACATGACCATACCAAGACAAACGATTCCCTTTCAACTTTTCAGTAGTATTTTTTTTATTTCTTTTTATTATTTCTCACTTTATCTGTAAAAAGATAAAGTGAGAAATAATAAAACTGTAGGACTGTCCAGTGCGTCATATAGTTTGTCCTGGGCTTTTGATTTTGCTATTGCCACGCCCCCCCCCCCGTAACTTCTAAAATAAGAGAATGATAAAACTAAAAAATATATATTGATGTACATTACCTTATAAAATTCCACCGAAAATTGGTTTGAACGAGATCTATTATACGATTAAGTAGTTTTTTTAAATACGTTATAAATCGTATCCGCAATTTATCTTTCAAGTTTATACGGAACCCTCAGTGCGCGAGTCCGACTCGCACTTGCCCAGTTTTTTTTAAGTTGCCATTATAATCAGCCTTATAATATTTCACACAGTGCGGTTTAGATCACGCATGCGGGATTGCCCCGCACGCGTAACCTCCGCAAATGTCCATTTCGTACTAATGTTTATTGCAATACGCACGCAGGACGCATTTTTTGCATTTTGGCATTTTCTGCATGTGGGGCAACCCTGCATGCGTGACGAAATCAGCACGATATTAAAAACACCCTAAGTTGGGCCGTTACCACTGGGCCACCACTGGTCATTATTAATGTCCAAGAAATTGAAAATATACTCGTACTTTCAATAAATAATTATATAACATCTAATAAAGAGCAATATTTTGGGCCAGACACAGAGCTCCGTATTTCCTAACCCTATTGTTAATTACTTTAAACACCTAACTACTACACTTTGTATAAAAACAAATTGTTTCAGTTTATCACGTTATTAGTTTAGTTCAATTATTTTCCACTTTGGCTCCGGCGGCCACAGCGCCACACACTCGCTAACTGTGTTACCGTAACTCTTGTGTTCAGAGCAATGACTATACAGGTTCAGAGCATCTCGCTTTATCTCCTCGCGTTAAATAAACAGGAGTATGTAAATTATTTGTGTCTGCATGTTATGTAGGCAGTCACGTCATGACGGTCACGTAGACGTGTTCATTTCTTCTGCTTTTCTGAATAATCCCAGATTACAGCCTACAATTTTTCAAGTCCTTTAAAAAATAAAACAAATGATACAGATTTTTTAAGAGATGTTTGTATAATGTTGCTTATGCTTTAATTCAGACACAAAACTACAGTAATCATTAAAATTACTAAAAAGAAAACGGTTCCTATAGAATGCACAGTCATAATTTTGTGTTCACTATTAATGAAGTTAACTTTTTGCTCGCGACCGGATGTCCGATGATCCTAAAAAGTCTGGATTTATAATCGCGTACCGGAAAGCGCTGCGTCGGTAGACCTCGCCTTGCGCAACCCTTACGAGGTGACGAACCAATGACCTGATGAAGGTCACGAGGATCCGCTGACGCATGGACGAGAGTAAACAAAATACATATATCGGCCTAGGAAGTTAACGGAAACTTAATCACAGATGGTGGAACAGGCCCATAATGTTACAATTTGTAAGCTTTGTAGTAAACAGTGTGCTCAGACGTGTGCGGTGCTGAGAACTAACACTTATACCTAGTGTTGTCTCTTTAGAACTATGATATTTAGTGGTAAACAGATAGACACTGCCGGCTGAACGCAAATCAACATTAACTTCACAACTTGCCTCTCTAGCCTCTTTTAAATGTCCACTTTAATTGAATGACTAAATAACATTCGGGCGGCTAGTTGAATGGCAACGTTTATTAAAAAGGCTAGGCAAGTAGGCAATTAGGTAACTAAATGGCGAAATAAGCTAGTACTAACACTAACTCGGACTCCTCAATCGTTATGCTAATGAAGTACGGTTTAAAAAATGAGATGTGATTGTAACTATCTCACTGCACTATATCGCTGCTATCATGGTGCTCTTTAGCAAGTTACTCGTACTTAATAAAGATTTGTAGTAACAATGTCGACTGGTAAGAAAGGTTGTTTTGGGGCACAGGGCATAACCTGTAATTCAATGAGTATTCGAATAAGTACATGTTGATATAATAATATGTGTTTTTAACAATACAAACAATAACAATTAACTGGTTCAAAGCTTTTCTTCTAATTGAGAAACAGTAAGAAGTGTCACATATCGCACAAAGACGGGCGAGTGCGGCCGCGGCGCCGCGCTGTGCCCCGACAATAAAGCGGAGTGCCGCACTAGCAGTCACGCTATCGATACCACACACATGTCGATATCACGTATCGCTCTGTAATGGTGGAGCACTGAGTGCGCTTTCTTGTACTCAACCGCGACCCGCGAACTTATTATTGACTGGACGCGACAATGTCTGGGTACGTAGAGTAAGTCATACATATCTCTTACTTGCTTCGTTTGTCCTTTGAATAACTTTCTCGTGGAGCATATTTAGCCATGTTGTCCTATTGTCGGTGATGTAAATGGCATGGCAGATGATGGTGTCCAGCGTAGAACTTATTTGCCCTTATCGGTCTCTGGGTCCTTTCTCATCAGCTTTCTTCGTCTTCATAGCTTAATAAGATTAGTCTACAATATCATCATACTCATTTGTCTTCTTTAGGGTTCCGTACCTCAAAAGAAAAAAAACGGAACCCTTATAGGATCACTTTATTATCCGTCTGTCAAGGCATCGTATCGAGGTATCGAGTTGAAATCAAAACCATATACTCAAGTTTGCGGTCCTTTGAAGTTGTGAAAAAAATCAATCTTTTGAGTTAACGTAAAAAAAGATATGGCCGTTTATGTCGCTAAAAACGTGTATTTCGACACTCTCATGGGAATCAAAATTCATGGGGTTATCCGTTGACCCAGAATCCTGAAATTTGGCACAAAGTAAGGTCTTTTGGCACAAATATAGGAATAAATCTAAAAACAGTAAATTTGTTGCAACGTCACAAAAAAAATTGCGATTCGGAAAAATCTTCGAGACTTCATTCAGGTACTACATACATATAAATACATACTACATAGGTAAGTTTGTACGGAGCCCTCAGTGCGCGAGTCTGAGTCGCACTTGCCCAGTTTGTTTTGGATTGGATGGGTCATCAAATATTTGAAATATTTGTATGGCCTACAAATAGGTGTTACGGTCTCTGTTGGGGCCTGGGTGCGTTATGTATGAAGTTTACATGCTTGTGAACGCACACGCGATACAGAAGTAATTTGTAATGTGGAACAATGTTTTTTAAAAAACGAAAGAAAAAAGTTCTTCATCTCTAGGTGGAGCGAGAAGAAGTTTCAGACTTTTACTGACTAAGACCCACCTGTGTTCCTTCAATTGCCCTTCGCAGTCTAGGGCCGCAGCGACTCTATCGAACGATCTCGCAATCAAACTCATATCTGGAGGTATAGCATCTTTGTTAACGAATAATTGGCAACAGGTGCGCCCCCTATTACACGAGACTTAGTAATATTGGGAATACGTGGACGTAGGATACTATCATGTTACTGGTGTGCCCTCGTGTGGAGCCTGTGGGGGTCGGGTAGGTTGTGTAACGTGACACCAATTTGTGTGTTACAGTAATGAATTTTCAGTTTTCCAAAATAAGTAGGTCGGAAACAGAAATAAATTAGCGTATTTTGACGTAATACCATATGTTTGATACAAAGTCAAAGTCAAGTCAAAGGCCGGGGCAGTTTTTAACTTATATTGACTTTAAGTCCCGGCTTCCTCATGATGTTATCCTAATTTTATAGTAAATTTGATGAGCCTTAGAAGCCATTAGAAGGCTTAAAGTCACCGAAACGGCAATAGAAAGGGCTTTGCTCGGAGTGTCCTTCCTTGCGTTCACATCAGAAATTAAGATATCCACACGAGCACCGACATACCCCGAAGAATCGTCATGGCGATTGCGTCCTGGAAGACGCTACCTTGGAACTTGGATAGTCTTCCACAAGGTGCACCGGTGATCTGGTGAGGGTCGCGGGAATCCGATGGTTGCGAGACGCACAGGACTGGCTGTTATGGCGCCAACAGTGGACGTCCTTCGTCTGAAATGATGATGATGATATTAAATTACCACTGTTTGTTAACAGTATCTGTATAACAAAATGGCGACACCTGTTACGTTTGCCAATTGTACTTATTTGTAATAAGCTACTAATGAACCTGGCAATATTAGTATGTCACAAAGGAGTCCGACTTAATAACAGTTACGACGACGGCACACGCCTCACTCACACACATTCCATTTTATAGTGTCTGTAAATATTGTACGAGGTTCTTATTAATGTCTGTTAAAATTTTGATTGTATTTTTTATTGATTTAGGTATCTTTGGTCTACAACATACGTTAATAGAATAACATTTTTTTATTGTGTTAACATTAACACTCATTAATCGATGAAAAATATTGGAGTTCCATAAATAACCTTTTCGTTGTAAACATAAATACCTCATTGCCAAAAATGTCACCTAGAATCATGTTTCAATTTTAAATATACCAATAAGGTACACAAGGAAAAGCAATAGATAGTGCAGAAGGTAAGCTTCTGATGACCCCTTCAGCGATCCTCAGCGACCCTGACTTACCGAACTAACCCACACACATTATGTAATCTTTGTTTCCTAAATAGAAAAGTGCTATTATCAATGTTTTCCTCTAGGTGAGTCTCCTGATAGATTTACTCAATATCAGTGAATATAGTTTAAATTCATTGTTTATGTAAAAGACTTGGCATGATGTCGCATGGTCGCTGATTGCATAACAAACATGGAAACTTCTGCAACTATAATACACATTCATTTCTATGAAAATCCGCAGAAAATTTATTGACATTTCAATAAATAAAACATAAAACCGTTTCCATAAAATATGGCAGCACACCATTTTACGGCAATTTGTTTTCAACCGCAAATCAACAATGTTTTGTGTCATAATAAGTTAACAATATGAATCATTTTATTTGAGAGCAAAAAGCCGATATTTTATACAAATACATTTCAGTAAACATGCGTTGTAACTAAAAAGTTCATTTATTACGGAAATTTCAATTTATAGGTGTGATTAATTTTGAATGACTGCGAAAAGGCAAAAACTTAGAAAAAATATATTAAAATAACGGCCGCTAGGATCGAAATAACACTCCTGTACCCGTCCTTTGTATAACTTATAATTTTGGAGCGGGACGGATCGGAACTGTGCTACGAAAGCGTAGCGCTTTGCTACGACATCCATTCGCCCGTCGGCTACGGCTACGGCGTAGCTCTATCAATTAGTTGCTACGGCGCAACTAATTTCCTCACTATTGTGATGTGTTCTGTTCTGGTTAAGTGAAAGTTAGCCACTTTACTTTCATTTACCTTATCTCGATTTGTCAGTAGCTTGCTAGTCTGACAAACAATACTAGTTTACCTAGTGAATGATAATAGTAGAAGGCGTGGAGGTCAGGGAGGTAGTCGATTCATGTATATTTCTAGTATTTTATTGAAAGATGACATTAACATAATCTGAAGTTGGGAAAAGCGGCTGCGCGGATCAATAAAACATTTCTAAAAATAAGATGATTTATCATAATTCTAGAAAAAAGAAAACTAAAAGACCACACTTATCATAATTAGGCCAATTTTATTCGCAGTCACGTCTGACACAAAACGAGTTCTTAGTATGCGCACGAGCGCGCCCGTCTGCTCCATTTGTGAGCACCCGGCGCGATAATATGCGGAGTGATGAGCGAGTGAGCGGAGCGGGCTGAGCGCGCGAGCGACACGAGCGCTGACGAGGCGAGTATCCGTCGCGGGAGATGTGCCAGCTGGCGATGGCGGGGTGGGCGGTAGAGTCAATATTCAACAGTGATGATTACACTCATTCGAGAGTTGCTGAATTGATGATTTTGGAAGGAAATTAATGTAGTATATTTAATCAGAATTTGTCGATTTTACTAATTTAGCACAGCTGAGTAATCAGCTGTGCTAAATTATTGCTTAGGAGGACGATATACATATTGGTAATAATTATCTTCAGTAATCCGTATTGATCAATATAATATAATAATAGTATGAGTTGGTAACTGAATAAATAAATAAACCAACATTTTAATTTCCTTTTTTTCGTCAGTATTTTTCGAAAATATTTTCTTTCATATATCTAACTAGTGTCGCTTCTGATTGCTTACCTTAACGTCTATGGGCAGTACTTTGGGTAATAGGTAATATTAATTGATTCAGATCGATTACTAATTCACTAATAGATAATTAATTACATATGCCGTTTGTTTCTAATCTAGCTAATCCAGATTTAATAACCTACTTCACTAGTGAGGTTCCTACTTAGCGTTCGGCACGAATCCGCTAGTGATGTCCTTATCTCTCGCGTACGCCATCGTTAGGGTATCTTACTTACCCGTGAGCGCTAAGTGCACATCTCTGTATGCAAGTAAGTTACACTTAGGATTCGCTAAGTACAACTAATTCGCATACACGCCAAAGTAAAAGAACTTATGAAAATTAAACAATGATTTTAGTTTTTAATTTGTAGAACATTAGCGTGTGTGTGTTAATTGTGTTAGCAACGCGGCGGACCTCATTATTGTAGCCTAATTTAATGAAGTTTATTATTGAAGCTTACTTTAGGATTACATTAGGTAAAACCATTTACCAGAGGTTTTGGGTCCGCTCTAATAACAAATTAGTACTGATTCATTTAATAATTATTTATTAGCAAGACGTATTCTTCTAATAGGCTTATCATAATTTGTTTTTTACGCCCTCATTATTTGCAGATTGAAGTCTGGGTAATCATGTTATTTAAAATGCACTTTTTGTTAAATATTATCTCGCCTTAAGAGTATGTGGGAAGTTAAGATTCAATGAACTGGGTTTTTAGTTAACGTCTAGGTAAGCGTGCTCAATCGACAACCAAATCATTGCTTAATTACCATCAGGTAAAATAGTGGTCAACCAATCCAAGTCTATCAATACTAAAAAAAACTTAGAAGTTGGGACAGTATCTTTAACTACAACTATTATCAATGAAGTATCAAATGCTATTACCTATTTCCGTCCACATCGAAGCAGGGCCGTGATCACAATAAAACAGTGGCAGCCACAATAAATGACCGCTCTTGATTCACTAGCAGACACAGATGTACATCAAACAATCCACTCCGCCGCATGCGTGCACAATCCACGTGTGTTGTGTACTCTGTGTGTGGTGTGTGGGTGCTGGGCACACACAATCTCGCAGAGTGCTCGTCACGCCCCGCGCCCACACCAGCCACGCCACGAGATTGAGGCTCACACTTAAGGAGATGTGTTGCTATTTCGACATCTTTATTTTATAGTAAACAATGGTAGGTAAATCACGATAGTGGTTGTTTGTATGGTTACAGGTTGGACTTTTGTTGGTCATATTTTAGCAAACTCTTCATCATCCTGCTGTTCGGTCCCCAAGTTTTTGGGGTTGGTGTAACATATTATGTCCTTCTTCCGTCCCTACCTATTAATGTCCTCTCAGTGATCACCAGAATTTTCGAAAAACTGAGTACAAGATGCTTTTGAACGTGATAAAATTAAAGATTGAGTGTTTGGTCCCAGTCAGTTATGAGTAAGCGTATCATTTATCCTTGGTCTAATGTAATCTATTCGAAAGGCTTAGGTTGCTGATTATAAGAAATGAAAACGTTCCCAATGTTACTGTGTAGCTAAGGACGAGCTGAGATAGCTAACGGTGTCTGTTCGTTAGTTCAGATATTGAAATTGACATTGACTGACACGAGTGTGTTTACATATATTATATACATATTAAGATGATTGATACACCTACCAGGAACAAATCTAATCACTGAAGTAACTTTGCCCATCTGCTGGCTTAGCATAATATTGACATAGTCAAAACACTGGCCTCCTACACCACTTGTAATATTGAGCTGATCTATCACTTAAAACATATCCCTCGAATCCATTCACCCTTCATTGTTTACTTCACAAGCCGTGGTTATCGATATGTGTAGAGTATACTGATTGTTTGAACTCACGTTTGGACAAGCAATACGCCCACAGCTTTCAATGTATTGCGAAAAAAAAACTGTAGGTTTTTTTATGGAAATCTCTTCGGACAAAATTTCAAATGGCGTATGAATGTTGCGATCCGTGTAGGTGAGCGAGTTGTGTGCATGATGAGTAAATACATCTGCTAAATTGTAACAGTTAGAATATTGTTGTATTATTGTATTCGACTGTATTGATTGGTACCTATTGTATTTAATATACCTTTTGGATATGATTGGTTTTCATAATTAAACATTGTGTTATTTGCAGATTAGCTCTTGCATTAGAAAAATGTGGTAGTAAAGTTTATTACATCTTGAACATTTCATATTTCATACCATTTCTATTTCTTTCATTATTAGATGTATGGGTGGGGTTTTAAAATAAATAAAACTCGGTTCGGCTTCCGAATAAACTTTTATTGGACAAACGTGAACTGCTCGCGAAGCCGTATCGTACAATGTACATCAACTCGACTAGTCAAATACAATTAATTAACTAACTAGCAGTACATACATTATCTGACGACACTTAGTTACGACGCTCGCCGCACCGCGGCGCTGTCTACACTTAATATCAATGTCGTAAAAATAAACGCTATGTCTTAATGTAAATATATTATATTTGATAAAAATCTCGTTACACTAGAAGGTGACATAGTAAGAACTACATTTTGTACGAGTATTACAATTTGGAAAGCGGAGCGCGGGATTCACAAATATCGTATAAACAATAAATACGGGTTCAATGAAATTCTGCAAAATTAAACGAACCTTAACGCATTCGAACTTATACAAAAACAATGTCCCGCTACTCGTAATAGTATATGAAGTAAAGTATGTGTAAAACGGAACGTAACAAGCGATAGGAACTCGACCGCCGACGAGTAATGCATCTCACTGGTTGGGAGTGAAACGGATTACACGCTTCTTAATACTCTGTGGCCTTACAAATTAAAACTATTATATTAAATGGCGCGAAATCAAAATCGTATGCCAGAATTTGTCGAGATGTTTGTGAAAAATTATAATAGATAATTATAAATAGAATAAAACAAGGTCCAAGTTCTTGTGATTTAATAAACGAATCTTGAAGAGAATGTTATTGTTCACAACATTAAGATTATTTCTGACTAACAATGTTTAGTTCGCGCCATTATGATAAAGAGATCATTGAGTTTCAGTATATGAAGAGTCGCTAAACATAGTGGTTGGACAGACAGACAGTTGTACCTAAGATATGACACTTGTTATACAATATTTAGTTTTATTAGTAATATATTATTATACACAGGTTCCAGTCGTCTAGGCCTCGTCCCTCGCGCTGCTCTCTGTGGACACAGAACACACATGTTAGCAGCTGATTATAATAGTGATGCGACGAACTTCCTGAAATATGTCACATGGAATTATGAAGGACGTTTTAACAGAATAGGCGATACTAACTACCAGAGATGTATCGCCTAATGGATGGCTAACTTGGTAAAAGCCGATATGAAAATGTTGATATATAGATAAATGCATAACGCCTATCAATTTACTTTGAAACTTTTCCCCAGTAGAATTAGTATTCTGAACACTTATTACATACATTAGTAGTTTTATAAAACAGGAAATGATCTTGTTCTCCACTCCATGAACAGCTGTAGTAGTGCTACGTCGCACCTCTACGCTCAGCGCGTCTGTGCCGTGAGCTGGAAGCCGCAGCTCTAATTTAATTAAACACTTATTCCGATACTTGTCGGTAATCGTTTGATTTACTTAGCTAAGAGTTTCGTCTTTAACTTTTTAATTCGCGTCGGTTTCACTGAGGGAGCAATCTTTTCGATTGATCACACCGCTACACCGCGATTGTTCAACAAATAATTTCGTAGATAATGCTGAGATTAAATAAATTATTGAGATTGCTGTCGGTCGGGTAGGTTTGTTTGATCATTAGGAGAAACTTCAAAATGCGAGTGATGTTCAATATCTAAATCAGCATTTGTGAGATTTAAAAATATGATCTTATTAAAGCGTAAGTAATTCCCCTGGCAACATACTCGTATGGTTGGCTTCCCATGCACGTGCTGTAACGGAACATTTCAATAAATGTAAATCGGAACAAGTGCTTGTTCAGTAGGTCAGGCCGTGGCGCGCGACGTCGCAGCCACTGGGCCGGAACTACGGAGTGCTGCCGCGCGACCAGTTCGTTTGTTTTAACTCGTGTATTCCGAGATCATTGCAAACTGTCCCTGCACGGACTCACTGAATCTTCAGGATCAGCGACTTGTATAAAATAGAATAACACCTATTTTTAGTAGACCCGTTATATTTTTAAAATACTTCGTAACATTTTAGTTTTTCTTCGCCTTTATTCATAAGCGATAAACGTCCCGTCTTCACGTAATCCGTGTACAAAAATAACTTCAAGAAATTCGTTATTCGTAATTGGTGCGAACGTTTAGGTAAAACCTGTCACAGGCGCTAGTTGTTTACATCGACACGTGTGCCAACAGTTTAAGTTTCAGGAATATAAGATGATTTATTAATTTGTTGATACCTAAACCAAAAGATAAACATTCTGAAGGAAACTATTTACACATTCATACTATCCACTATTATCTAACATCAAAGAAGGAGAGAGGAAACATACAAATATGACAGAAGAGAGTAGAGACTACAAGAAGAAGCAGTTCTAAGAACTAACTACACAGAAAATACAGGAAGAAGGTGAGGTGAGACAGAAGATAGACAGGGTGCTACGACAGACTAGTGTGAGTGAGATGAAGCTATGTGCCGCTAGGTCTCCGAAGTATCTACAACTCGGTGCATGTGCTGCTGGAAGAGTCTCGAGCGTGGTTACCGTGGTCATCGTCTAGCGCGCCCGCGTCTGCGTCCTGCGCTGAGCGCTTGCCCCACATTCCTCTTAAGTTAGTCCAGGCGGGCTCTCGCTTCCAGTAATACGATCCTGTTGGTTCATAGCAATACATCCATGTATTTTCTCGAATAGAGTTGTTTCGTGTGCGTGTGACATGAGATACGTGTGACATTAGACACACGACGTGTCCCTATTTCAATGATATTCACAAGTGTTACGTCATCTCTAAATACAATGAAATATTGACTCAATTGAAATCCAGAAAAGTAATTTGACACGATGTTCGTAATACATGAATGGATAACATTTTTCATTACGTCGCTCAACGTTAATGCGAAATTATGAATTTTAACGCGTGAAAAACTCTGCGAACAGTTACCGGCGGGCGGCGGCCATATTGACTTGGGGGCTATTTAATTTAAAAAGGCGAGCGAGGATTATTATCTAATTCTGTCGGCGGCTCGCACAAATTCCAACTTGGCTACAAATTTATTAGGGGCTTGTGGGGCGCAGTTTAAATTACACACGAAATGAAGGAGCAGTTTATTACCGCGACACGACGTCGAGCTCCTGCGGCGTCGCGACGTCGCGGTGTCGAGTGCTGAGTACGCGGAGACGAGGCTCGTGCTGGAGAGGACACGCTTGACAGGGAACAACTTATAACGCAAGTAGATATGTAACGCCGAGGACGCGAATCTGAGCGCGAACCTCACAGTTTGGGGCTGAGCGACTACAATACGAGCTCTGAAATGAGCTCGTATTCATTGAGTCATTTCTAAATCCGCTGCCAAATGAGAATCTATAAAGTCGAGTGTTATCTTACAACGAAACTTTAGTTATTAACGATGTGAACCGATGGCGCTGTCCCCTCGCCGATAAGCCGCGCGTCGCCGTCCGCGCCGCACTGATGGACGGCGAACAATTGTTAATGTTAATCAATCAATTTAACGCGACCCATCAATCAGAGGCGCGAGATAATTGCGTCCGTCTGTTATTGTTTCAACGAATTTAATTACCATAGAATATTTATTGTTCAACTTTTATGAGCTGTCGTAATTTCGTGCGTCTCGTAATAATCTGCCTGATTGATTGTCGAACCTTAGTACCTACAGATATCTAGCTGATAATTCAATTAGACTGTTTCACTTGAGTTATTGAGTGTTTACTAATCGGGGTTAATGTTTAGCACGTAATCTAATTATAGACGATTGAGTTTACGAGCTATAATATAGACAAAAGTAAATAAGTGATGTAACCACTGGATCTACGTCGGAGAAACCTTTAAATCTATGGAGAGGGGAGAGTTAAAAAATCTTTGTCCCAAAAGGTTAGTGTCTGGCGCGTCCAGAACTCGAACTCCACGCACTGAACTGCTCTACTAACGCTAGTAACAGTCTGGAAGAGCTACGCACCGCTGTTGTACTGCGCTTGCTTCACGGGTCGCTTGCCCCACGCTCCGTGCAGCGCTGACCATGCCTTCTTCTCGGGCGCTTCCATTCGCTCGCTGTCCGATACCTGAGTCATACAAGACATTTATAAAATAAAACATTACAATGAAATAAAAGAAGAGAGAAAGAAATGTAAACTCTATTTTACTCTGTTAAATTATATTTGACAGGACCGGACAGGTAAAATAATTCTTGCATACAATTTGCATCACAAATTCGGAAAATTCGGTGAAAATATGCTAATATTCAAAACATCTTTATGAATTTGAAGCGAAAAGTTTTCTTAGGTAATGTTAAAATATTTTGCTAGTATAAGCTCTGAAGGGGATAAGAATACATCATATTTTTATAAGTCTTTTTGTAAGGCGACGCACTTGTTGGATGGGGATCAGTTGTTCGATGGCGGCGTCGATCTCTTCGTAGTCGGGTTCCGCGGCGCGCTTGCCCCACGAGCCGTGGAAGTTGGCCCACTTTTCCTGTGTAAAAGCAACCGGATAACTTATTTGACACACGTATTTTAAGATTGTTTCCAAGATATGGGAGCCGTACAAAAAGAGATTTATAACTAAATTGCAAAAGGCCATAGAAGTTGAATGGCAGGCACTTGGCATGCCCCCAGATAACCCTGATACTTCCCTCTATTGTTCTGTGTCCTCGATTTTAAAATGTATTACATTTCTATATGTAAAATCAATTTAAGTAGTTTTTAATAGTTTCATATCCATTCTTGACGCTTTGACATTTAAAATTGTAGGACGATGTTGAATGGAAGTCATATGTCGTAGGAAACAATTAAATAATGTACTTACAGGTCCGCGCTTGCCCCAGGCAGAGCTCATGTCATTCCAGCCTCGCTTGCCCCAGGCGGAACTCATGTCGTTCCAGCCTCGCTTGCCCCAGGCCGAACTCATGTCATTCCAGCCTCGCTTGCCCCATGCGGAGCTCATGTCTTGCCAGCCGCGCTTGCCCCATGGGGACTGGGACATATCCCTCCAGGCACGCTTGCCCCAGGTAGCTGAGTTTAGGTCTTGCCATCCCCTTTTGCCCCAGGCGGAGTTGAGGTCTTGCCAGGCGCGCTTGCCCCACGCGGAGCTCATGTCGTTCCAGCCGCGCTTGCCCCAGGCGGAGTTGAGGTCCTGCCAGGCGCGCTTGCCCCACGCCGAGCTCATGTCTTGCCAGCCGCGCTTGCCCCAGCCGCCGCCGCCATGCAGGCTCGACCACGCGCGCTTCTCCTCATCGGTTAACTCTATTTCGTTGTCGTTCTGCGAACATGCAAATTTTTTTAAAATCAGTGCACCACGAGCGGTTGTTATGAAAGGAAAATTGCTTTGAACAGTTTTCTTTTTAGCGCAAAGAGCGCTCGTTGAAAGATTTCAAACGTACAATGAGGTAAGCAATTCTATTAGCTCTTTGTTTATTCACAGAACATTTTCGTTTGGTATCGGTACAATTGGCTGGAACAAAGCTCGCTCGGGGGAATTGTTCGGCGAAAAACTTGTCCACGACATTGTGCGGCTGAGCCGCTCAGCCACAAGTTGTTTTATTATTCTATTAAGGTGGCGCTTGTCGCCGCACGGAATGTTAATTGTGTTGTTCACATCAAACGGACGCGCTTTTTATAGTAGCCTACTTTTTCTTTTGTTGAGAAAACATTGTTCTCATTTCCGAATAGATGTGATACGACAAGTTACGTCTCGACCATTTTACTTAATTTGAAATGTCTGTCCAGTCGCCTGTGAAAAAAAGGTTACCTTGTTTCAATGTTGAAGGTACATTTGCATTTGGATAAAATAGCACAATTAACCAGCTCGGTAAGTGTGCTGTTTTAGGACTCTCCTATATTGAAACCACGGCGAGCTCTTGTTTAACTGAGCGCAGTTTGCGTGGCTCCACATCGTACACTCGCAACCAAAAGGTGATGTTATAAGTTTTCCCTCGGCGCGGCGGCGTCCTTTGAAATAGCTAACTTTGTGTTTGTTCCGCGTGTTTACAGCGAACGCGGTGACTACTGGAGTGTGCTGGTGCCGGCGCTGGGGCGAGGTTGCCCGACTTCAACCCAGCATTACTGGCCCGACCGCGATGTGTCGTGGAAACATAAAAATGTTGTAAAAAAAGAGACAAATCTGTAATACCCCGGTACTGTCTACTATTTGTGTAGTCTCAACTTTATAATATTATTGCAATGGCAGATCTGGTATTGGCTGTTAGTGCTCTTTAGGAAATGATTAAACTTACTTAGCCGGTGGTCGCATACAAATGTTAACACAATAAAATCTTGAACGTTGACGTTATTAGGTTGCGAGTTTCTGATAGGAATTGAAGTCTTTTTTTATTTTGACCACCATCTCACCTAATGGTAAGCGATGATGTGGCCGACGATGAAGCACGGTTGCCTAGAAGTAACCTATTCGATATTGACTTAAAGACCCCTAAGTTATAGCTATCAGGAAAAACAGACTCCGGCAGGGAATTCCACTCCTTAGCTGTACGCACAATAAATGTGTTTCTAAAACACTTTGTACGTATGGGTGGGATGTCTACCATGTACCGGTGGTGCAACGCCGTATGTCTAGTGGTCCGATGGTAGAACGCACTTGGCGGAATTAGATTGTGCAATTCTAGTGCACACTTCCCGAAATATAAACGATAGAAAAGCGACAAGCTAGCAACTTGGCGCCGGTGCCCAAGGCTTTGGAGCTTCGACTCGACAAGTGCATCATTGCCGATGATCCTCTTGGCTCGCCTCCCAATCGACTCTAGTGTACATACACGATCGGACTAGCGCTTGATAAAGGTTGAGCAGCTGTTCCTTCCGTGTCTTTTCAGAAGTTTACCTTTTGTGCCGCACCTACCGTTCCTACGCTACTTGTACTTCGAAATTATCTGTTTTGGTCAGAGACGTAACCTTTGAATAAATGACAGACCTATTATGTTTTAATCGAGTTCCAATTAAGTTGAATGTGTCATCAAGCGTCGCGTAAAAGTGAAGTGCCCTCTGAATAGGTGTAATTTAAACGATTTTACAACACTTTATGCTTCTTCACTGACAAGAAAAAACAAAACAATAGGAATATTTTGTTCTTTACTAAATTTATTGATGTGCGCGAGGAATTCAAATTAAGAATCTTATTCTGTTTTTAAATATCTTTCGAAACAAACGATTTGAATGCTTCTGGATTATGTCATAATTCTGTGGTGTCATCTTGTTTTCAATCTAATTTTTTAAGGTTTGTCATTAAGGGTGAATTTCACTAATAAAATGAGGAATTTCTAAAGTACCGTTCATTAAGTGGCAGTACCTACTGAGTCGTCCGGTCGAGACATCTGACAAATTGCTTTCCTTTTCCAACATTTGTTAAATTGACGACAACGACATGTTTATAAGTTATGTTTTTGAAGTTGAGGACCACTTGCCAAAGTGGCGCCGATTGGTGGGCGTGGTAGATAGATGGCGCACCATATCATGACACTAACAGTCAGCATTGTGGCGCCGCTTTCAAGAACTGTCAGTGTCAATATTCCACGTATTCACATCTCTTGGAGGCGGTTGTGTAGCGCTTGTGTGCGGATTCAGTTTCAGTTTCGGTGAAATACGATGCTGCTTCGTTTCCTTGGTGGTTACAGTGTGGTATGATACGGTACAGTTACCTGTGGGGGCACCGGCTCGTGGTGGGCGTCGTCGGCGGCCGCCACCGCTAGGGTGGTGAGCGCGGACAGCCACAGAGCGGCCACGCAGTATCGCATCTGCGAACAAGAGAAACTCTGCATCAGAACCATCTCGCAACAACGCTGTAGGTACGCTATACGCTTTCGCCTATTTATCACACTTAACACATTTCGCTTGTTATTAAAACTCTATTTCAATGGATTATATTATTTATGTTCGCATCACCGCTATATATTAATAATAATAATAATAAGATTTATTTCTCACCACAATATAAGGTACTTTTACATAGTATAAAGAAAGTAATACATAACTGTAGCTTTACAATTACAAAGTTATATTGTGGGAGACTGGTGCCTAAGCTAGACGTAAGGCCTGTATTTCAGGACACCAGGACTCCCTCTCATTCGGAGATAGTAACATCTACATACATTATGTACTCTCACATTATTAAATAAATATTACACTACAAGACTGTTTTACGTCTGTTGTGTCACAACCTCAGCTTCAGTTGAAAACCAGCGTCAGGCACTAGTTGTCTGGCAATTATGCTGAATTTGATCTGAGACACAATTGTATTGTTCTTCTTTTTTTGTTTTTTGTTTACCTAACTATTGTGTGTGTCTTGTGTTGTGCCGAATAAATTCATTTTATTTCTTTCTTTCTATGTAGTGGTAATAGGAGGCGGATCCCATATCAAATTTAAATAATCTAGCCATTAACTAAAGTAATTCACTATTGAGCGGGTTTTAAATTAAAATAAGCAGCCAAGTGATTTGTGAAAAAAAGAATATAAACGTCAAGTTTGTTGCCTCAGCTTTACGTTTATAGCGACGCAACATGTTCACCTTGCCTCGCCAGTAAGAAATTAAAGCGAAACAAGTCTTGTCTAAGATGAATGTACTGCTGCCGTTAAACAGGCGTTAACATGCAGCCGAGGGCAGGCTGAGGCGGAAGCAGCTGGGTGCGGCGAGAACAATCTCGGTTCAGTAACGATTAGATACAATGTTGCTTGAAGTTCTAATATCTACAAAGAAGTGTCCCATTAATTCTTTGATAGTTCATTTGTACTTTTACAAAAAATATTCGTTGTAGAAAAAAATACGAACCCTATCAGAAATACGAACCCTATCAGAAATTCTTGGTACGACAACAAATCGATCTAATTCCCATCATAACTAATTCAAGTTGGGAACTGATTGTTGTTAGCGTCGCGACGTGGACATGCGACGTCATGTGATGAGCTACGCAGTAACATTAAAAGGTTCGTTTTGTTACGACGTCATCCGGCGTGACACTGTGGGAATAAAGGCAAGCCGTGCAAATGTCAGCGCGGCCGCGGCTTGCGATAGGTCAGCGCGGCCATAGAGTGCAGACTCGACGCCGGCAGCCACTAGACGTGCTTTCAATAATAATGTTCGTATCCAACCTACGCGTTCGTTCTCACATACATATATAATCCCTACATTAACGATTAAATCATGATTTTGTTCGGGTCCTTGGAGTTTTGCTCGTTTTTCTTCATAGGGATCTATGCTTTAGAACGTGCGAATCTCTTTTGACTAACAGACTTTGACAATTCAAAAGTGCCTCTGAATGGTTTAATTGAAATGAATTGAGTTTGTGTATGAATGCGCTGTTTAATTGCTCCGTTTGTCTCGCAAACATAATCATGGAGTTCTCTTCTCCGGTCAAGCAAAAAGTGATTGGGTTTTTTTCATTTGGAATTTCTCTGGGACAGCTCGGAGTTTAAAATACTACTGCGACTCGGACAGCACGTCAAACCGCTGGCTCGGCGCCTGTTCTATCTCCGACCATGGTCGATTCCCATTGGACTACGAGAGTGTTTGAAGTGTATCTTTGTTTGCGAATACACTTATACACTATAATATCTGCCACGCCGATAGCTAATCTTCGTTAAAATTAACCTCCACGGCCAGAACCATTCGAGAGGGCTATTTTTACGTGTGCTGAGTACAAATTTAGGCTGTCGTAACTATAGTCAACACCATAACTTGGTGTGCCGTCCTCAGCAGCGGCCGACGAGCCTCTCCAGTACTCTGTGGTACGATAAGAGAACACACGTTGTTATTTATATGCACTATGGTAGAAATAGCACCGACTTGAAGCTCGGCTTCACATCGGCAGTCGGCGACTCGTGGAGAATGTGGAGCTGCGCGCGGTCGTCCACGTCATGTTGTTGTTATGAAGTCGTTGACATTTTCAAACACGTGACATTATCTAAAGATTTGTTCCAAGTTATTTTTGATGAGCACTGAATCGTTTCTTTCTACTAAATTGTTTCCATATTTTCTTTGGCAGTAATGAAAGCCACGAGCGCTACAAAGATGAGAAACCTGAGGAAGTTTTATTTGTTTCAGTTTAGACAAGCAACAGGCAGTCAGGCGTGCCAGTGTTTACAGAGTGGTTGCCCTTGCTACTTAGGTACGTCTTGACGAGTTGCTCAGAGCCAGAGGTGCATTCGTGGCGTCTTTGAGAGAACTTGTGAACAACTATTGTACTTGTAAACTGTGGTAGTTGTTTCATAAAAAGCAATTTCAGTTTGTTGTAAATACTTAAGCTTTGATGGCAGGAATGAATAAAGTGTTTTCTCTCCTTGATTTTTCTCTGAAGGGAAAATTTTTCGTGTTAGAATCAAAGAAGTCTCCTTTATTGTCGTGCCATTCATTCATGGAATACCAGATGGAAGTTTTTGACAAATTAAATTTCTAACGGATGAAAAGAACACCTTTTGCGTGCCTCGGGACGTTTCAAAAGACTTCAAATGGTTTCATTCTAAACTTTATCTTTCAGGTAAGTAATATTTTTCAGGTAAGGAATCTTAAATCACATTTTGTCGTATGAAAATGTTTTGTAAAGTAACATGTCGACTCTAGTGAACTCGAGTGGAAAGTCTACTGGAGAGGACGTAAGTACTATTTTGAGGAAATTTACTGTTTGATGCACTTTTACTCGGTTTTTCACACTGTTTTGATCGGTATATTTAAATTTAGGTTACGATGAAAAAAAAATGGGTTTTTAATACCCAACTTTTCCTTAAATCTTTAAAACACTTCTTCAAGAACCAGTATCGTTTTTTGCTCATTCCTAAAAGTATGAGTTTTGTAGTTAAGCCCTCTGTAGCCGCGCATCGGGTCAATGTGGAGCAACCTTTAATTAATTTCACTGTTACCTGGTGGAAGTGGTCCGGAATGGCGCTCCATCAGCGGCCAACATTAACCATTGGAAATGGCGCGAACATTTGTAGCGACAGATTAGGGCTCTACGGAATGAGGGCCATTTGTCCCGCAATTCGGGGCCAATACGACCCGCGCTGACCCGTAATGTGTCATGCTCGACTCCAGGGCGTTCGCTCGACAATCTGGACGTTTTGTTACATATTGTTCGGAGTTAGGGTAATCCTATTGCTAATAGAGGTGTAATGGAAATGTAATAATACTGAGAAACTAATATTATTCTTCGGCACAAATCAAGCGACCATTTTTAGTTTTTATAGAAAGTAATGTTGGATAGAGCATACAGTTGCGTCTCTTTAACCTACACTTAATTTGACACGAGCTAAATTTTCTCCAAAAGATGATTTGTTTCAAAAAACCGCATTTCGAATTGATAAATGTGTTTTGATTTTTCCAGATTAACAGAACATGTATCCGCACCAACCCATCGTTTGAAGTTGTGTCAAAAACCCGCGCGTGTGTGATGTAATTATGATGCTGTCACAGATTGTCGGGAGGGTGTCGACTGATGGGTTCTGTCAACAAATTAGCAGCGTGATCCCAAGTATTTGTGAAGTATACACCGGCGGGCACAGGGTGGAGAGGGACGGAGTATCTGCTCCATTCGAGTCACGAGTTTGCAAACGATTATCATCACCTGCCTTAATTTTTTCCAATCGCGTTGGGTCGTCATTAAATCTAATTGGCTAAGACTACTATGACCACCACAGCAGCAGCTGGAATACACGATGTTCCTTGATAAGGCTGGTCGACAGACCGTCGGACTTCTAACTGCTCGTAACAACTGCCAAAAATCTACAATGGACAACCGGGACCAACGACTTGACACACTTTCTGAGATACGGGGGAGTGTTTGTGTATGTAACGAATGGACCCCGTGCTTCGAACAGCGTTGTCTAACCTAGAAGTGTGCGCCTCGACTTTGTTAACTCCAAGCTAAATAAAAATATCTTTGAAAACGCGAGAGTTTCTGTCTGCAAAGTAGTGTCTGAGATTGTTGCGACGACTACAAAGACTGTTATTTTTATTCAGGATGAGCTGCGTTTATCTGCAGTCGCGAGTGATGGGAGACGGCCATGTAATTGGAAGTAGCGAGCGCTTTGAGATACTTTTTTAATTTTCTCAAAAGAGTTTTGTAGTTTATACAAATATCTAAGACAGGCAGTCACTTTATGTAACATACTGGTATCATAGCAGCTGGTGAGACTGGAAGCCGACCTCCACACAGTTGAGGTAGGGGGGGGGGGGTGGCTATGTAATGAATGATTACCTGTTCTATTTACTCTTGGCCTTATTAAGCATTGTAAGTTAGTAAAGTAAGGGTGTTTTTAACATCGTGCGGATTTGCTCCGTATGCAGAAAATTTCAAAATGCAAAGAACGCGTCCCGCGTGCGTATTCCACGCATAAAAATAAATATTCGTATGAAATGGACATTTGCGGGGGTTACACGTGCGGGGAAAACCCGCATGCGTGATGAAATCCGCATGATATTAAAAACACCCTAACGCCGCGGCCATATATCGCGTCGACACACGACACGCGACACGCGTCTCGTTCTAACCGCAACTCGTCGCGGAGTTTGCTTCGACACTTAGTCTACTAATCTAAATAGTTTGCGGAGTAAGATGTAAGAGCAGATCGCAAGTTTGCCTGAAGGTGTTGGAAAGATTTATATTGTGAGCAGAGTAACATGCGTACAGTCACTATTTTGTGCTCGTTCCAAGTTACATTATTAATAAATTGCCCTCATTTGCCGCAAAAGAAATTAAACTGTGGCGATAACTTATAAATTATTACTACAAATGGAATAAACTATCCGCCCACCCAACAAACATGTTGTCTCATGTTTATTTATCGTCCACAGTGGGAACACTGCCATACGTCCATATGCTAACACTATCTACTCCTACATAGTTTCTAGAACTCAGAAGCCAGAACTATTATAAACTTAATTGAATAACAAAGGTGAACTCGATTGGAGTTCAACATAAAACAGTGTTGCTGTCCGGGCTCCGGCGCCGGCGTCCGGGTGTCCGGCGGCCGGCCGGACAACAAACTTATTTCAACGAATCTATTTCCTCTATCGAGCCGTTTAACTTCGAGAATTCTATGGTCATCCTACACAATACGGTACGAGGGCTCTACGAACTAAACTTGATAAAATATAAACTTTTCTTGAAAAAATAAAACATTCAGATTATTTTCGGTAGCTCTAAAAGCTATCAATATTCAATTATGGAGGACAAACTTTCATCTGATATCTGACGAAAAACAACTGTAAACAATATTCATTAGACCTACCCTAAATACATAATGAGCTACTTTATATACCGACAAGTAGCTCCAAAGAAATATTTTATAGGCTTTAGAAATTTATTTGATATCGATAGCACTGTATAGAAGTTTCCGGGCCTTCGTTCAGACAAGTCCGGAGCGAGGTGGAGTGGGTAGCAGTTGCCTCCTTCTGCGAAGCAGTAATGCTAGCGAAGGAGGCGGCCGCACCCGTGAGGGAACGAACATCCTGACGCCCCAGCTGCCTGGACCCCGACCTCGATTTAAAGCCATCGTAGGCGTGGGCTCGCGGACGATGACCAATGGGTAGCTCTCCGTCCGGCTGTCCGGTAACCATCAGGACCGAGCCTGGGTAGACAACGGCGCGTAGTGTTCCACGCGCGCCTCGAAGAGATGTCAGCAATACCGTAGGGGCTCAGCAGGGCCGAAGCCTGCTGGGGTTATGGGATGACTTCCGAAAGGAAAACCAGTAGTCAAAGAAGGAATATAGTTCTGGTATTAGTGGAGAGAAGTCTTCGGATGATATCCCATATAAAAGAAAAACTGTATAGAAGTCTGCTCTTAAGAGCAAAACTAGTTCTTGTCGTCAAGAGTCGCCATTTTGGTTTCTTAGCTGTTTTCCGTGGCATTGGGAGCATTAGGATACTATGTGTCAAGTTAAACGTTTAAGTAGATTATGTTTAATGTTATGAAACTTCGCAGCTATGACCTTCCAATAAATATCTAGTACAAGCTACACAAGCGGCCGATATGTAGCCACACGCAACGATACAAGTAGCTATTCAGGAAATTGAATGTTGAAATCGGTGGCATCCATGACGCAAAAACAAAAGTGGCCGGAACACGGCGGTGGAGAAGAATGGAACTGTAAACTGTGCCTACGACTTGATTCTGGACAATTTGATATAGGCAGATAATCTTTTCGTCTCAAATATGTCCGATTCTATTGATGCTTTGGATTGGTTGGTTCCTGTACGTCTCCTATCTCTGCCTCAATGTAAGGTAGACCTCGTGACAAAGCGCACGTGTGCTGGAACTGTGCTGTTGTATAGACGCGATTCAAGTTGTGAGGGGGACACTAAGTACGACCGTGCAATCCAACTTCACTCGTATGAAGTCGAGCGGAGAGGTTGTTCCTGCGCCCTATCACTTGCCACCCATCTATTCCCATGGGTATTCAGAAGGCAATGGGATTGTCGACGAAATAACAGCATGTATTTAAACCGATCAGATTTTGTAATGATGGAATATGTAAATACTCTGCAAAGAAACTATAACTAAATAGGTATGTAAACTTCTGTAATCTGGCTCTAACAGTATGCAACTGTATAAAGGGTGTCTTTGGCATCGACGCACAAACGAATACCATGGATCCAGTACATGAATTTAGACCGTGGGGTCCAGAATCATGTACTGGTGCCATGGTGTGTGGTAGAAGTTTTCGTTGGTTTTCTCCTATTTTTTTTAAATCTTTATTTTTTTAACTTAAACAGTATAAAATGGCACTGAACAGTGTCTTTCTATAAAAAATAGGAAGACACTGTGTAGTCAGTTCAAAACCAACAAGACTAAGTATAATAGTGGATTTTAACAATTACTATTTCGCGGTATTATCCCCACCGTCGCCGTCGTCTCGTCCGCCCACACAATTTAATACGGGCATTAAGTTTTAATTGCTACACATTAAATAAACTAGTTAGCCCCAATTGTGCGAACTTTAACGCAAATCAGTGTGAATAACAAATCGTACGATTATGTTGAAAGCTTCCTCCGAGTGTCGGAACTTTAATTTATAGTTAGTTAACAATGGCAGGTTATGTTATGTTTGGGAATAAACGTGATTAATTGTGGTGCGGTGAGTCGCCATTTTGTGTGGCTCACAGTGACCCACCGTGGCTTAAAGTGGCTCAGCCAGCTCAATGAGCGCGGTAAGCTCGTGTGTGCTCTTGTTTAGCACAATGGATCTAACGACATTTGAATTAAACTGTACATAATTTACCAGTTAGATAGTTGCATTATTATGTATGTATAATCTAAAGTGCATTTGGTCGTTTCCTGTTATTTGCTGAATAACTTCTTGTATTATATGTTTTTAAACTACAGAACAACAACGTACACCACGGACACAGTGTTAGTTCTAAATTTGCATGGGGTGGCAGAGTAACAAGGATCAAATTAAAATCCGTTACAGGTTTAAACGTAGCTGTTGACTCCAGTTTGTGTATACTGTTGTTTGATTATTATGGAAATCCTTATAGCAGTACCAACGCAGTAATTATAGCCAAAATATGTATCTGTAGATATACAAATCTATTATTATAAGCCATTAGTTCTTTGCTCATGACACTGGCAGATGGCTCAAACTAGTCTTCATTGCCCTTCAAAGCCTGGCTAGACATGATAAACGCTGATTCTGAAAAGCTCAACAAGTCGGTTCGAAGCGACGAGCGACGGATTGAACCAGATTGAACCCTGAGAATATGTTCTGCTTGGTTTATCACGTCGCCTGTCAGTGTGGAGCCAGCGCGGCCTGTCGATCATACGTCAGCACTCTTGTGACATGGCGGCTAAATGTCAACCGACACGCGACACGAGTCACATACACCTCGGGAATGTTGTCAGTTTAATAATTGTCTGGATGAGGTGCGAGTGAGGACTGAGTGAACTTGACTGACGACTATATCAGTTATTAGCTTCTGTTAACGGATTCGCGCGCGTAAAAGTAGATTTCCTCAAACAAACTTTGGACCCCCGTTTCTTTCCTTCAGGGGGTGCATTTTGGAAAATCATCCCTTAGTGCTCGCCGACGACACTAAAAGAAACCTCCCCTCCTCCTAGTCCGAGTAGTTTCAGCTGTGCGTTGATATGTCAGTCAGTCAGTATCTCCTCCTTGTTAATTTTTATCATTTATTATTAAAGGAAACTAATAACCTATATGCCTACTTATTTTATTTCGTACAACACAATTTTTATAGTGGGAAATTTTGCTATTTTGTGTGTGGGATAATTTTTAGTTAGTGGTTTTCTGGTGGTTTTAAAAGTTGACTCTAGTGGTAAGTTAGTGTAACTCCTTTCTAGTAGTAGACAAAAAGGTTTTGTCGCTCACAAGTCTGCGGTGTCTTAGACAAGTCTGCGACATCGTAGACCAGTCTGTCTAAGACAGTCTTGTCTCAAGTGTGCGCAGGTCCTAACACCATTTAATGTTTTTACAAACAGGCAATTTAAATTTATAGTTTAATTATAGCTTTTTTAACCTTTTTATTTGTAATAGACTGACACCGCTCTTAGTCCTTTCAAGTATTATCTTAGAATTACTTCAGTTTGTCCATCACGATCTATTTTACTGTCACATAATAAAGTACGTTCGCTGTGCCAGCACAACTGGTACTGTGTTCGTTGGAACGCTTCGATGGCCCACAACGATGTCTATATATCGGCGAAAAACTACGCTTCTTAACCCGTATGAATAATTTAGAGAGATCTAGAGAGAAGCGAGGCGAAACCAAGATTTTATACAGGCCTCACTTTTCTTAACACTATTTTATGTATTCAACAATGTCACGACATTTTCGCAATGCTTGGAGCATTATGTATATAACAACCAAAATAATGGAAGCTCACAATTGTGGCAAAATTGTAAAAACTAATCTAAACATACATAGGTACATATAAGTAAAATTAAAGTGTCTGTTTGTAATATCATTTTTTTTAATTTATTGAATGCATATGAGAATATATTCGATACCTATAACAGAAATGCATTTTTGTCTATTTGTTCCGGCTAATCTCAGAAAAGACTGGATCGATTTTGGCGCGGCAAAGAGTAACCTAGGCTACTCTTCGCAGGAACGGGATTTCGAACAACAGAATACTAAGTGGATAAAGGATAACCAGGTGTAGACGTTACTTTCACTAACAGATATCTTAGATGTGTTCTGTTATAAGTAATGTTATTAAACTCCACAGATGAAGTCGCGGGTAACAGCTAGTTAATGCTAAAATACTTGCAGTTAAGTTTTCCAAAACTATTTGGATACTATTCTAACTAAATAAACACTTGTATCGAATCAAACTTCAGTTCACTGACAAATATTCGCGTGATTAGGAGTCAATCGTGTTACAGCGAGACGTGGAGGGTCCTCCACCGAGAGGGTTCTCAGCTGAGAGGGCTTACTGCCACCACTAGAAAACTATTAGACAGACCATTAGGTACTAAGATAGGCGCTAGATGTCCAGATTGTGTGATATAGTTTTATGGAAGACTATTAAAATGGTAATGTTGGACGATTAAAGGGAATTGTCGTTAATTTAATTACATTGGCATTTTATTTTATGGTGTTTCCCGTCGCTGTTAGATTGGCAGATTATAATATTGGGTTTTTAATAAAGTGTAAATGGCCGAAAGATTTTTTAAACGCTTTTCAACTATATAGCTATGTTTAGAGAAGCTTGTGGAGATGTAAGTCCCGCTCCCCAGTGGGATAAAGTTGTCGTTACTTGGCCTTGTGAAGAGGCAAATAGCTGGAAGTCAGTTTTACCATGAAAATATAGGAACTTTGTGAATGGTTCATAAAAATATCTACTGGAAAAGAATGAGCTATATTACTTTCAGCTTAATCAAACTGCGGTATTACTCGTGACAATGCACTACATAGCTATGTAATGTATGTACTTTTGTACTCTTGTTTTCTTTTTTTTACGCACTTGCCATGTAGTCTCTCCACCACCCTTGGTTGGCTGGTAAAGACATCCTACGGCATTAAATCCGCCTTTGTACCTTTTTCAATGAAATAATAATAAATAAATGAAACTTGTCTCTTACGACTCTCTCTTGCTCCTTTCTGTTTTGCTTCTTTCTCTCTCTTCTTTTTTTTGTCTTGTTTCATGTAACTTGTATCTTGTTTGTTAAAGGCTTACATTCCAACTCCGCTAAAAGTGAACTGACTTAAATTCTACTTACAGATAAAGTTTGCTACTTGGCATCTATGTGTGAGGTGTTTGTGGCTCATTAGCAGTTTAGAACAAAGGGTCGCCGCCAGACCGCGGCGCAGCTTAGAGGGACCTTTGACCAAATGCTCGGAGCTTGGGGCGAGTTGTGCGTCGGCGAGCTTAGATAATTAGGTGGAGTACAGTTCAGACATAATGTTACTGCCGGGAATGTCGGCTCCTGGGGTCTTTAGGGACACTGAGCCTCATCATACTAATATATTTTGAGTTCTTTTAAATATAATGATTTGATTGATATTTATCACGGTTTTTATTAGTTTATTATTTTAGAAATATGTGCATTTTCTATCTATTATTTATTTATTGCGCATACCGATCCGATGTTTTAATGTAGGTTTTAGTTGTATATTTTTAAATATAACCTACTGTAGATTATTTTGGATACATTAGAAACCTATGTATTGGAACGTCGTAGAGTGTACATAGCTCTGAAGCGATTTTCAAAAAGGCTTCATGTGAAGAGCGACCTCTTAGAATGTAACCTTTCCTGACAGCGGCGAGCCAGTCATTGTGTTACAATTAGTTTGTGTCTGACAGGACGGCAGCGGTTGTGTTGCACGAGATGTGCGCCTCTTGCTCAACAAGGATTTTGGCGAAATATTTCAATAAGTTTCAAAAATTAAAAAATACGAATCATCGATATTTGTCAAAGACCAAATATGCAAAGATATTTCTTTAAATTCTTATGTTTTTTAGTAAAAAAGAACAGTTTTTATTTAAAGTAAGTCACGGTTATTTGGTAATATGTAGTTATTATTTCGCTGACTTTAGGAGCTCTCAAGACTTTGTGTAATCATCATATATCTAACAGCAGAGCATTCCAGACTGTCGTTTGTTCCATCTCGCCTTCCTATATTTGATTTGATACTCTGAAGTCAAATTAAAGATGGCAGATTTAGTTTTGTTATATCACTTTCGATGCTAAAAGAAATCGCTACTCTTTCGTAAAGGTTTTAAATTCCCTACGTAATCCTACGTAAGCGAGGCTTTCAAAAGTTTTTGAATTGAATTGTTTAGTTTATGCCTGTTTAAATGTGAGGCGAGAATTTGAATATTTAAAAGTGATTTAGGGTAAAGTTTATCCATTTTGTGGTTTAATATAGATTTATTGTAGGTAGAAGTTCAGAGAGAAGATAAATAAAACTTGTTCGTTTGACTTCCTCGAAGTCCTCGCTGAATGATTAACATTCACCTTGACTAGTGCAAGCGGTACTCAATATAATATTCTATTTATATCATTTCCAAGAATTATCACGAATAGATCATTGTTAATGAGAACTGAATGGTTGGCATTTGACTTGGAGGGAGGGACGCGCACCGGTCGATACTGCAACATAAATAGGATATCCATTCGATGACCTGTACCCTGTCCCCTATCCGATATACCCAGACCTACCTCGCACCCTCCATTTAATTCATTCAATCATGAATAAAGTCATACTAAATGCCCCTCTCGCAGCTCACGCTGAGCTGGTCGTCACGTAAGATTTCATTCTGACTAAGTAGGGATTATTTGCGTCATCACGTGTCGTTTTATACTTAGCGATGCAAAATTACCATCGACATTTAGTTTTGAGCTTGTCTATAAAGTTACAGTTTGCAGTTCAACAGCTGCAATTATGCCTTTTGACCAAGAGCGAGTCCGAAAAGGGAGGATTCTCCAAACTCACCCTCGTATGGTGGTGGACACCCGATGTTGCGTTTGGTCTAGGCAACAATCCGATGGTTGAGTTCGCACTGCTGTATATTATGTTCTAAGTGCGAAGAGCTGCGATGCAGGATTTTAAATTTTGAGTTCCTGTGTCTCCTCAAAAACCGGAAGACCAGAAAATGCAGTTCTTTTTTATTTTCCGGTTTACACTCCAAAAGTGCCATCATAATCCAAATGAATTTATTTACATTTCACGTTCATGTTTAGATCACAGATATCCACGTGTATACCAAACTTCAACCCAATCGGTCGAGTAAACTCGGTGACAGACCGACATACAGACACACGAGGGTTTCGTTTTTTCATTCTAAAACAAAACCTTTCACTTATGTTTTACTGTTAATTTTTGTTTGTGAAACTAAGGCACTTATTTAAGTGCTTATTTCGAAAACATTTCTCAGTTTTGTATTGATTTCGAGTGCTTTAAGAGTTCAATGCGAATCGAATAGAACTTTACGATTCATTTCATCGAATAAGTAGTGGATCCACTTACTGATCGCCTGTATTGTGAGCCCTGTAGCTAGCTACATAGGCAGCTATGTACTAGGTACATGTGAGATAGGGATCGGGACAATTTAGTACAATTGCTTCGTTTGTGTCGAGCACTCGCTGTTACACAGGAGCCTTCAGTGATGCTTCAGGACTGCACGGCCACTATAAGTACGAGAGTCAATATCAAAATAAAACATGCTTGTTTTGAACTTCAAAGATTATTGTGGATTTTTAATCTATTAACCTTTCTTACTTTTGAATCTATTGTAATTATTAATCTACACTAATATTATAATCAGCTAAAGTTTGTAGGAGGTAATCCCTGAAAGAGCTGGTCCGATTATTAAAATTGAATAAATAATAGAAAGCTGCTTTATTCATGAGTTACATAGGCTATATTTTATGTACGCGGGCGAAGCTGCGGGCAAAAGCTAGTCTAGAAATAAGAAGCCATTTTAAAGGCAAACAAACTTGAAATTATGAAATACATATTTATAATTATTTTTACTGGTTTGAGACGGCGTGAGGGTAGATTGTCTGGAAGGAGTTAGTAAGGAAAAAAATGGTTTTAGACTGTATTTTAAACTGTAGCTAAATGAGACGCTCTAAAGTTAAAAGTACTTGTGGTACTTAGCAGCCGCACTCGCTACTGACATTCACTTACTTCACAAATTACTTTCCTGAAAGTAATCGATGACAACTTCAATCACTTGACTCGTAAATGACACTAATCGTCTGTTATCCGACCAGTAAACGCATTAGACGATGACTCGGCGATGTTGTAGTAGATTTAGAGACAGATATTTGATGAATAAAAGCTCATTAAGTGAGTTCGTTTGATCTTGTTGTCTCTAGAGGGCAGGGCTTTAAGCAGAGTACCTTGTGATCACTGGTACACACATAGATAGAGGTACAGCAGGTTTCTTTATTTCAAATAGATATGTAATGTCAAAGAAAATATGGCGCGCTAATAAAATTAAGGCTGAGAATGACGATGTACATAAATGTTACTAATGTGAAAGCCATAAGAAAACATACCTTAAACTTACTTTCATTGATTGCAGCCTAAAATCAATTATGAATTCTAATAGTAATATTAGTTTAATGTTCGTTTTATTGATACTAATGGTAGGAACTAGCAACAGCGATCAGTTTATACGAGCCTCGATATGGAAGGCTCCAATAACCGCGACAGTTAGGGGCAGCCTAATGTGTGACATGGCCGACAAACGAATATTATCGAGGCTATGGCAGAGGATGGTAATGGACACGTCACTTACGGAGTGGGCTATGTAACTGCATGAATGAGAATTGTATGGTAAAAGCTACTGGTGAGTTGCAATAAAGTTGAGTACTTCGGCTCAATGCAAGGCTACATGTACTTAGTTACAGTTTGTGGCAGAGTAAGATTATTTAGTACCTAATGGATTATCTACATTAATATTACAAAGAGGCAAAGTTTTTTTTTTTTCTCTGAAAGTACTGGTCCGATTTAGCGATGGGCCAACTCGCAGTTACGACAACTCGAGTTGATTGAATTGAAACAGCGCTGATTCGAATTGCGATTCAAATCAACTCAACTCGGTGAACAAAATCCCAGTTCGGTCGGTCGAGTCAACTCGGTTCCCCGAACCAACTCGTTCCGCCGACTCAATTCGTTCCACCCAATAAACTCGGTCCACCGAGTCAACTCGACAACTAACCTTTTTAATTCGTAAGACTACCTACCTAGTGCAATTTCAGTTTTCAATCGTTTCATGTTAAACCAGCACTTTGCTATATTCATGTATAGTTTATAAATATGTAGGTATAGTATACCAGGAATAAGATTATTTTATAAAACCTAACTTTCCCTAAATCGCTTGGCGTTGCGAGTTTAACCGTGCAGTGCGTCGCGATTCAATGCGAATTGAAGGAAAAAGCATCTCGAATTGACTCGTTTGTTGGTTTGACTCGGAATACTCGATTAATATAACTCGATTCGCCCATCGCTAGTCTGATTGCTAAAATTTTTTCACTGATAGTACTTTATTCCTGAGTGACATAGGCTTTATTTTAAGTACGCGGGCGAAGGTGCGGACAAAAACTAGTAAGTAAAATATTCTCATGACTATCGCACGCACCACCATTTCATCAGTTATCTTACGTTGAAGTTATCAACCTGCACTGGGCCCGCGCGCTGGATTATAGTCCATTCTCTCTGTAATAAAGGATGCCTGAGTCCCAGCAGTGGGAACATTATAAGGCTGACTATTTAAGTCATTGTCGATTCATTTGGATCGTTGCATCCATCTTGGATGTTTTCATTGATAGGACGACATTTTGTTTATCAGGGCTCCAAAAGGTCGGGAACTGATTTTTGTGGAAAGCTTATGGATGGATGCCCAGCACTAAATGTTTTCTGGCTAAACAAAGTTGATTAGCTTCACATTGTCACAATATATTCAGTTTGCAGCACAAACAGTCAAGCTGTAATTTTTAGGCTCTTTTGAAGTCGTCAGTGGTCCGCAGTACGCGGGTGCGGGCGCATTGTCGCTTTGTGCGCTAACTGTGTTTTGTATATATGAATGAATGACTGGCCAGCCAGCGGCAGCCAGCGCATAGCACAGCACATTGTTGTATTGTGAGCCCCTCGCGAGCTGGAAGTTTTGTGGGCATTGTTAGGTTAGACAAATCAGGCAGATGTGGAATTAAAAGTAAAGAGATTATGTGAAATCCTGGAAAATGTGAAACACAATTAAAAATACTGTATTTCGAACGAAATAGCAATTTATGGAATGTTTGATAGAGTTATAGTCGGACGTATTGAAGTATATACGTTTAACATTTCAAAGTTTCAGCAATTCCATGTTGACGTTACTTTTGGGAATTGTTCATCACTCAAGTGACACCGTGACATCGACTCTGTCGTGTGTGGATTGCTTAACTTTGTACTTCTTAATTCATCATTTCTGTACCGCAGAGAAGCGTACCTTCACATATACATCATAACAAGCAGTAAAACTCGAATTAATGAGACTTTTCACCCAAACTCGTAAAGCGTGTAATATAACAGAGTTGTATTATGTGCCTCAAACGTGCCGTTAATTGACACCCGCCAAAAAACCCGGCTTCCGAAGTCGCCGACATCAAAACAAAAGGCGACTTCAATTTCTGACGTTTGTGTCAAAGTTGAACCGCACCTAATGTCGGTTACTTGTTGATTTCGAACTCATTTTGAAGGGCTTTTGTTGTCATTGGTGGAGAACATTTCATTTGTTTTTTAAGTGTTCTAACCTCGGTTGACTTTAAATAAAGTTACCTAATTGTTTCTCAGAAATTACTAATATTTTTTTTAACATCCACAAAGTATTAGCTTCTTAGACGCGCTTAGTTCATATTGAAATTGCGCTTGTTAAACTAATTTGAAGAACCCTTAAAAAACGGAAAGTAGAAAAGTTACTTTTAGGAAAATCTCAAAACTATTTCGATACAGCAATAAAAAGTGTCAACATGGCGCGAACGTGCATGCCGACCGGGGCCCGGGTCCCGGGTCCCGGGTCCCGGGCCCATGGGGTGCCTGTGTCGCTTGTGTGTAGGTAATATAACTTGTATGTATGTGATCATAAGAGAAATGATTGAGAGTGATGTCGACACCTGTGTCGCTTTCAGGGTGTCTGACATCAAAGTCAGGCGACAAAGGAGTCTCAATGTCAAAGTCAAAGCTATACTGCTGAACACAATACAATATAAAATCATTTCTGGATGTTATGTGAATGAGTATATTCTCTGTGTTCTTTCAATCTAGGATTTTATTAATATTTAAAAAAATAATAAGTACCTAAGGTATGACAGATATTAATTCAGTCAAATCATGATGTCAACATGTAAAACAATACAATAAAATAAATTGAGTAAGTTAATTCGACGGAGATGGCGGCACTAGTTGGACGTGTGTGCCGTTAGGTAGGACCTAACGGCACACACAACAGGCTCATAATAATTATAATAACAAAGTAAGTAAATCGGTCTTAGAAATTATTAATTATAATATAACTACATACTAGCTTTCGCTCGCGACTTCGTCCTCGTGAATGTCAGTTTTTGCGGACCCGAAGTCTAAGCCTATGCCCGTCCTTGGGAATCAAGCTTACTCCGTACTAAATTTCATCAAAATCGGTTCAGTGGTTTAGAAGCGAACAGATAGACAGAGTAACTTTCACATTTTTTTTTTTAATTTTTAATTAACTTAACTTGCTGTGTGACATACACTATGTGTACTCCCAATTACTGTGTAGTACGTCTAATGTAAAAGTAAATGATTTAATTGCTTTTTAAATACATTAAAATCTTTGTAGTCACATAAAGCCTCTCGCAATATGAATAAATACATTTATAATAATGAAGTCTGCAAAGTTTAAATCCTTATTAGAATGGTAGCTTCAACCGGTTTAAGGGTTCTCTCTCTCGTCACCTGGAGCTAATCTTATTGTGCAGATAATAGTCTTCCAAAGACTTTATCAAATCTAGATACGAGTGCGGTGGAGTGGAACCGGCTCACGCTAACTATTTGTATTCGTGTAAGACAATCATAATAATCCGCACCTAGGGCTGTTACTTCACCGACCAACTGTGTGTGAGCAATTCTGGTGGGGGTTCGACCATGGTGTCTGAATGGTGTCTAGGATACCAGTGGATAATGATGCCATGGGTTATGTTTTAGGACTCCAATTGAACAAAGATCTAATCTGCTAAAAAGTTAAATGTGTGTATTAATTAAGGTTAATTTATTTATAATTAGCATCAATAGCACAGTCACTTACAATTCAAATAAACTTATATCTAAAATTGGCATTTCAGTAACCATGCAAATAACAGGTATGCAATGTCATATTGACAAATATTTTGTCAATGTCATATTGACAAAATGAATATTAGAGAGAAACACAGAATAAAAAGTGTGTCCAGAATACTCAAAACTAGAACACTACAAAGACAAAAAACACCAAAATATAAAGACGTACACTATTCGCAGTTTTCATATAGGCAAGGCTGGTTAAGTTTGTTTTATGTTTATTTCTCAAATCAGTATTACTTATAAATCATCAATGAATGATTCAATTTGGGATAGTTACAATTGTCATGAGATGCACTCTGGCTATAAGGTACCATCGAGCTAATCTGATGATGATTAGCTAAGGGGTACTTTTAACAAGTGCGGCTCACTCCGTATGACTAACTTTCTAATGTGCAGACAGTTTTAACGCAGGGCCTGTCTTTATTAAAAGGATCACTTACGGGCAGCCCTGCGTAGGTTTGCGCAGCACCCGGCACTAATCGCACGTTAATAGTGATAATCGAATAGACTGGAATATAATCGAATCGAGTCGCTCCTCGAACACCGCGATTAGTAATTCGATCCGTATGAACAAAATTAATTAAAACAAGTTGGTTGGTGGTGGCGACTAGCATGCGACACGGCTACACTCGCTGCTTAGCTCACCTTCCTTGTGTTGAGATGAATGTCTTACCAGAGGTCTTAGTGTGAGTTTTTAATGAACTCGATCGTGTTAATATTAAGCGTTCGATTACGTCACGCAGTCATCATCTCCCTAGCATTTTTTTGGCGTCGACTTCAATCTATCTGGGTGCAACTGATTACCTGTGTTATACATGCAGCGATTGCCTGTCAGACCTCCACAACACAGTTACTGGGCAACACGGCACAGTTGGCGCAGTGGTAGAGCTTATCGGCTGCTGCGCTGCGTGTCACCGATCGATCCACATGTATTTTTTAAGGCTTACAGATAAGTGGCTTGTATAATGTGAGTTGACACGTTTGTGAACGCACTAACGATACCGCTATTCCTAGTGTGGGTCAACGTTTTTTTTTTGTTTTAAATAAATAAAAATAAAATAAACACGATACTCCTTGGTCAGACTTTCTGGCGTCTGACTACAAGATCTATGAATGGCAACAAGTACGCTTACGTCAAACAGTATAGAAAGAAGGTTTCTGTTATTGTCACCAGACGGCGCTTATACACAGCGGCAGTTTTAGTACACATTGACGATTACTCGAACACGATCGATTACGTCAAAGAAGTCCCTCTAAGGCCACTATAATAGAAACTTGAATGAGAATAAGAATTAGTTAAAAATAGCCGCGACACGAAAGTACAGCACGAATATAGATCGGGACTAGAGCTTAAACTAATTTTAGAAACTTAGCTGTGGGATCTAACACAGTTGTTGGAGTAATCAGTCCTGTGGTTTGAGTGCCGATGACTAGTCGGTCAGTTAGATGGATAATAATACTAGCTCCTGCCACTGGCTTCACATGTTAAAGTAGATTTCTCCATACAAACTTTGGAACCCCGTTTCAAACCCTTAGGCAGTGAATATTGGAAAATCCTTTCATAGCACATTCCTACGTCATAATAACAATCTGCGTACCAAATTTCAGCGTAATCCATTCAGTGCTTTGAGCTATGTGTTGACAGATCAGTTAGTCAGTAACGTCTATTGTTTTAGTAACCTTTTATATAGGTACCTATATGTATTATATAAAATACGATGTGCAATAAGGTAATACCTGCCAGTATATATCTTACAGCGGGTAACGGGCTCTTCTTATACCAAAAAAAAAGAAAAAGTAAGTGGGGTGGGAGAGGAGGGAATCTTGCAGCAATCTTAAGAAGTTTAAAAGAACCCGGTGAGATAACCCAGGTCAGTTCTGTGACAGTAAACACATTTTCTTTCTTTTAGTTTATGTTTTTCTCAATGTTGCGTCAAAGATAAACTTACAATGTAAACTAGTACGAGTAATATAATAAAGTAACAATTTAGAAGAAATAGTTTAGCTTTTTTTTTAATTGGTATAAACTAGTGCTTGACTGCGATCCCACATGATGGTAAGCAGTGATGCAATCGTTGATGGTGAGGCGCACTAGTTTAATAAGAGCATATTCACTCTAGCCTTGAAGACACCTAAATTATAATCGGACGGGAAGACCGCAGCAGGCAAATTGTTCCAGCCCCTTGATGTACGCGGTATAAACGACGAGGCGAAACGCTTGGTCCGGACCTTAGAGGTTTCAACAATGTAAGGGTGGATACTCACCATTTGTCGGGTTGTCCGATGGTAGAAATGAGATGGCGAAATCAAGTCAAGCAACTCTCCAAAATGCATCCTGTAAAACATCGAAAGACTGGCTACCCTATGCTTGTGCTCAAGGCTTTGTAGATTGGACTTAACCAAATCTGGATCACCATTTAGGCTCTTTGCACGCCTAGGTATTATATAAAAATTATTATTACTATTATATAATAATAGCTGTATAATAGCTATTATATAATAATTATTATTGAAAACTGTTTAGGTATCGTAGCTCGGCGCGGGTAGTTGACGATTAAAGCTTACTTAGTCAATACAATCAAAAACAAATAGCAACTTTATGAACAAACGATAAGGCTTATTTTCATTTGTCGGTAACAGAAGCGTAATTTAACAAGAACTTCCAAAGAAATAATTTAATAAATTACACAATATACATTCGATCCAATATGCTCGGGAACAAAACAAATATTTTGCGTAACTTTTGAAAATACGAGAAAGATTTTAATTATAGGCATATTATGTAAAGTTTGTGTTAGCGACAAACTATAACTAGGTGCTGCGAACTTCATCGTGAGGACGACTCACCCCACTCACTACCTTGTTTTCATTTCTTGATTCTCCTAATTCCCCTAGTCATTTAGCTCCTCACTTTCAATACATTTGCGCCAACCACAATAGAAATCTGCGCTCATCTCATAACCGCCTACTTCAATGTCCCACTCATCGTACTGACTTTCTTCACTGTTCTTTCTTTGTTCAAGCTATTTCTTTGTGGAATGCAGTCCCCCGGGAGATTAGGATGGCAACAAATCGATTAACATTCAGAACCAAAGTTCGCGAGCTAATTCGTAAGAAGTTGGCAGTGGTGTCATTACAGCGTTAATGTTTACAAATTGTCGATTTGAACTAATTGTTTGACTTTATTAGTGTAGATATATATGTAGATAGTTTATTAATTTGTGTATGTATTGTATAATTGTATAATATTTATGGTTTATTAGTATATCTTTTCTTGTACCTTTTCGCCTTTTCTCTCTCTTTTATTGCACCTACCACTATTTATCTCTGCATCACCCTAAGGTTGACTGGTAGAAAATGCCTAAGGCATTAAGTCCGCCGCTGTACGTTTGTGCATGGAGTATTTAATAAATAAATAAATAAACTCTCATTTAGTTTTTAGTTCGTCGCTCACTGTTACGCAACTTGAACAACTTGATTGGCCTACTGGACTAGTGGTTAGTGGCCCTGACTGCTATGTTGGAGGTCGTGGGTTCGATTCCCATCCAGGACAAATGTTTGTGTGATGACCACGATCTATTGTTCTGTGTCTGGGTGTAATTTATCTATAATAAGTATGTATTTAGAAATATTTAAGTATGTTTATCAGTTGTCTAGTACTCATAACACAAGCTCTGCTTAGCTTGGGACTAGACGGTGTTGTGTGAATATTATCATATTATATATACTGTATATAAGTAAAAGTATCTGGTTTTATAGACGAAATGTTTAGATTACTTCCAGTTTATACAGAAATAGGATATAAATCAACATTTGAAAAGAAAATCGGTTTTCTTTTTCGTTTCAATCACACCCACGGTACTTCTGGATTGTTTGGAAAGTCATTAAAACCTTAAACAGTTTACCAGTAAGTACTTAGAAATTCTTGCGAGCTACTCAACCAGAAGCGAAGCAACTTGACTCACATGGAACTTAACCTCGGATTAAGTTCCCTTCATGCGAACTAATTAAACTTACTTAATTTAAAAACGGCTCATTTGATTATTAAGCGATGTAGGTGCAACTTGTAGAGACTTGCACAAACTTGCGGCAACTTGTAACGACGCTATGATTGTTTGTGTCAATTATGTAAATACTTGCGAAGTCACACAGCAGCCGGTTAACTTAACGCGAACTTAACTATCTAAAGAATTAATATGATAGCACGAGCTGAGCTCCGCATCCTCTAAATATTCATGAATAATGTTTGTAATAACGTTTTTAATGGGTAACGTAATTTGTGCAGGGTTAGAGTTAATGGTAATATTAGTAAACTACCTGCATCGCATTTTCTAATTTATTTATTTAATGTGACTCGGAGGAGCTAGCTAGTTTTTCCTTCTTGTCTATTGATTGCAAGCGGTACCTATGTGCAAGTGCCACCGTTTACTACTTATTATTAGCTGTGTGTCAATCGATTCTGCTTTAGCCTTCTCACTTATTCATTGAGCACATCGATCGCCTTGGGGCAGGTAAGTGCCCCACGGCCCACCGCGGCCCACGGCTGGGCCACGCCATGAACCGTAAATATTACTCACGGCGAGAATAACTCTTCTTTAAAGGCAGAATATTAAAATACTTTAGTCAGGTTCCGGTGACGTCACTCGGTAAAGTCAGTGTCTTTGGTATCGGCCTTCTTTGATTCTACATTTAAAAATCGGTCGCGTAACTGTTTTATGTTTAGTTCACTGATGATCCAGTTTGTAGGTACATAATATTTCCAATTCTCCAGGTAGGGAGGTAGACAGACCTCACATATGTGTACCTATCAATATCAGTATTATCCCTAAACTCGACTTCAGTATCAGTTGATCCGGGTAGGGCGACGGCGGGCGCGGCGCGGTGGGGGGCGCGGCGACACGGTGCCCTTCAGAGTTTAGTTACTTTAAAGTTTGAAACTGTGCTAGTGTTGCCATACTATTGTTTTCATGATTATAATATGAAACATGATCATTCGGTGGTATCTTAAATTCAGTGGGAACGTGTCTTGTTTACATTATTGGTTAGTTACATATTTTTGCACATTTTTTTCTTTATAAATTAAATTGAAAAGGGTACTCAATAATCATGGCAGATTCACAGGTTTTCCAATTACCTATTTAACTACTAAACAGCTCGGTTCACGTACTTAGTTCTCGAGTTGAAGTGGTGTTTATGACTACTAATATAATAACTATATTGAACGCTAATAATACGTCACACTAACTAGTTTGGAGAACAATTGGTTTTGTTATAGACAGCGTTAAAATTATTAATTGACTTGGCCACAAGGCGTCTCAAATATGTTGGACAGTTCAATAAAGACGCGGAAAAAGTTTCAAGAAGATGAAGTTTAGTTTCACAATGACAACCACATAAATATCCAAAATAATAATGAGGTAATCATTCGTTAACACGTTTAGATTTCATTGACACAACTGTTTCGATAAGTATGTCAATATCATCGAGTTGTACTCTTATTTGTTTGAATTAATTCCAGCCTAGTACCACAGATACCTACAGTTATGTCGTTAAATATGTCTGTCTCAGTCTGTATCGATTCAGAATAGCTTTTATTGCGGGGTTTGATGTAATCAATGAATATTTATTCGAGACGAGTCCTTTAGTCCGTTCTAGGGTCGATCAAAATTATTAGGACTAAGAAATTAGGATGTTTGACGAATTGAATAAACATTATTAGATACCTGAAAGCATAGAGCGAGGACAGTTTATGCTCAAACAAACCGACTGTACCTACCTATTACTCTTATTTACTGGTATTTCACTATTTTAGGTCAAATCATAAATAATTTGTTAAAAGAAATTAAAAAAGCTTATGCATGCAGTAGTAAGTACCATATTATGAGAAAATTTTTTGCTAAGGACCTACTAACTACCATAGAGGGCCAGCAGGACCGAAGCCTAGGTTAGCAGGGCCGGGACCCTAGGTTGGCCGGGACCATATCTTCGATAAAAAGTAAGTTTCATACACTTATTGTTGTCGTACTTAAGAAATCCAGTTCCCGAAAATTGTAAGTTTAAAACAAAACGAATACATTACTTAACAACAATGAAGTCATCAGTTTGCAGCATCACGCCTCGGTCGCAGATTGAACTGAAATTTTTACACTAATGGCCGACACAATCAATGGGTTTCATACGGGAATACGTAATGCCACGTGCAACCGATGTTATTGGGGACGGTGCAACATGACTGTGTGTCTGTCTTTTCTTTTCAATTTTATTTTTTATTTTGGATAAGTTTGCGCTTGACCATTATCTTTCCTGCAAGCTTGCCTAGAAGTTGCCTTGCCTGGTAGTAACTTGTCTACCAGGTGCGAGCTCGGTGAAACGGAGCTGAGATTTTTTTTCTAGTGTTACCTACCTCAGCGAGGCTTGCCGAGAACGCTGACTTAATATATTTGCTGTCAAATAATACAAAAACGTCATATTGTGTTATATTTAATGAAAACAAAGAATGGTCTCAATTACCAGGTCATGCATTCCAAAAAAAAAACTTTAGAAAACCGCTTTCTACCCATGTGGTCTTCCACAATCATACTCTTCTCCTACTCATACAGGCAAACAATGAAACAAAAGACCATCGAAGTAATTATTTGTTGACTGAAGGATTTTGCAGAGAAGATGGGAAATTACATCAAGGACAGTTAGAAAAACTTACAGTCTTCATCAATCTGCTCTCCTGATCTGGTTTACGTGACAATATATTACATTCACCTACATTGTGTATTCAATACTTGTTTAATATCTATTTCACAACGTAGGTAATTAATTATAAAATGTTCAAGCAACACCGCGTAACAGATCATAGTTGACACTTGTCAATATTGCGAAACACAATATTAGGAGCCGTAACATTAACCTCAATTGATTAAGTTGTCTGTTTCAAATTAGTTACGAGTATATTCACGAGACTAGTTTCCTGCCGTGTATTCCGTTACGTACTCACAGTTGGATTACTTCTTGAAAAGAACTTGTTGAGAGAAAGTTATTTTCGAATAAAATGGTTTTAATCAAAGTTGTAAAACTAATTTCATTTGAGGTACTAACAAATCGAATGTAGATTTATTGAATGACTTGAATGACTTATTTGCCTTCAAATGTGTAAAGGTAAATGAATATGTGTAATAATGATGTGTTAGTGCTTAATTATGATTTGAATCAGTTATCTCTACATATTATAAAAAGTCGCTTTCTGCTTCTGTCGGTTTATCCAAGAACATGGATTATGATTCAGTTTTCACTAATAAAAACAGTAGCTAATATATGAGGAAGGCTTGGGTGTATAAGTTGCTTCCTTGCAAAGCCGAGGAGGGTCACGGGTTGTAACAAAAATTTTGAAGAAAAGTGGGTTCAAGTACCTAATTGTTATTTAAAGTCACATAAAGTTTAATTTCACTTTCTTCAACATACCGACATATATATGTTTCCCAAATATGTAAAGATAGACGTCAATGCTATATGCTCAGGTGTTTCACATAGTCTGTATGTAGGGCAGACGTAGACAGCTGGTCACCTCGCCATGCAGTCCGACACCATATTCAGTTAGTAAGTGATGACCGGAGCTTACAGCTGGGTTACAAGCAGGTATGTAATGTTATTTACTTCTTTTGTGAATTTAAAAGATAGAGCAAATTTTTGGGCTTGCTTCAATAGCAGTGACAAGCCTCATGCGGCACTGGTACAGGCCATGGTACGGTGCCAGAGGGTATGGGAAGCAGTCACATCCTTCTTCGAAACAGTAATGTCAGCGGAGGTGTCCCCGGCGGCGATAGGAAGTGCCCGGGGCGTCGGAAGCCACTGCAGGCAAGGCCTTGCAGACGGTGAGCAATAGATAGCTCACCGTCTGATAAGGATAGGCCCAGATCGATGGCCCATTGTGTTTCAATGGTCTCAAAGTGATGTTAGTGATGTTTGCCGGGGCTGCGGGGCAGCTCGACAGAGCCACCGCAGCCTGCAACTGAAGGAACATACGTGAGTTTTAGTCAAAAGTCTGACACTTTCTCCTCGGAAAGGCCCGATTTCTGAATGGAGAATTTAGAGAAAAGAACGCGTCAAACCCTAGTAGAACGACAAAGTTTCACAGGTTTCAAGTCAAAAAGTCATAGTGGAGTTTGACATAATTATACTTTACAATTTTAAATTCTTAATTATTTTCAGAAATCTGTGAGTATTTGAGTAGGTTCAGTACACGTGCTACGCTCACAAAATCAATAAACTTTTCAGATAGTTTAGTAGATTTAAATAATGAAGGCGGTTCGCTGAGAATCCGATTCCTCTAAACAATTATGCCGCGTGACAAGTTAGACTAATGTCGCCCAAAAATGTTGCCATCGTTTAAATGAGAGTACATTCCCTCCGCGCTGGTCCTCCCATGTTTGGGATTACTGGCTCGGTGAAGCACGAAGTTGATCATTTTTTTAAATACATTCTAGTTTCTATTCCTTGTTTCCAGCATGTCTATTTGCCTCGTCGTGGCCGTGGTCGCAATGTCCACTTTAGAGAATCATATCTTTTTATTTAATGTGGGAAATCATCCAACGACATCTCCCGTTCTAGTGTGGAACGGGTGGGCGTGTCTGAGTTTTACTGGCCAAAACCACACCTGTGTCCACTAGTTGCCCTTTGCGGTCTAGGATCACGAGTTTCCTTTTCAGAAAATCCCGGGTACAATGACCGGGTCATGCAAAATGTTGAAGAGTTTTTTTTAACTGGAACTCTTCAGTAGCAGAATCTGGATTAGGATCTAGATTATGATAATAGGCGCCAAATGAGACTTAGGGACACAACTGGGGAGGATCGAGGGTGCATATGATAGGTACCAACATGTACGCTTTTGCCTAGCCTAGACGGGGAAAAAGGCGAGATGTACACAAGTATTTAGTGTACAGAATATACTACAATTATGATATTGGTATTAAACGTGTCCCTCATCGGTGATCCTGATCACGTTAGCTCCTCACAACCACGTCCCACACCAAACTTGTTTGTATTACTGTGCTTGCATCAGATTACTGCGCTTATCACTTATCAGCGGATCGAGGCGGTCCTTTGTGTCGGTGTGGTCGGTGGAGCTGATAGCTCGCTCGTGTACTTCCACTCAGTTTGTTTGAGTTGCTGCTTACGCCGGAAGTCGGCGGGCCTGTGGGGGGGCGAGTGTGCACTGTGCAGTCTCGTGGGGTTATTAATTTATCAGAAACTTACTACAGCTGGGGGTTTTTGATGTTACTTATAAGAAAGTGTTAGTCCTGAGAAATGGTAGATTTTTGTTTGATTTAGGTCAATTCTTCTGTTACAGAGTATAAACAGTTCAGAATTCAAGCAACAGGACTTGCTGTAAATGTATCGTAGTCAAGCGAAAGCACTGAAGTTACACGACATGCTGCTAGTGTGGTTCATTGTCTGTGTATCATGTAAGTACCTCTTGATAAATACCTATGTTATTATCTGAAGGAATTCAACCACTCTCCGTCACTTAGGACCAAAATATATTCAGCAATTTTTTTAGACGTCAGTCTTCATTTAGTACCGAATGAAGATTTCTTTATTTGTTTATATTTGTTTATATTTGTTTGTCTACAGTTTATTGTAAACAAAGATAATACAATCGTACAATGGTAAGTTTAACGAAATAATAATAATAGTGACATGATCGCATTTAAAAGCAACGAATCGTAATTTTTTAATCTTTCTTTAATTCTTTATTGATTTTTGACACCAAAACTTAAGTCATAATCTTCCTGCCTTTGACCCACGTTTTTTTCTTCCATTCTGTCCTATTAAACAATTCATGTACGAAGGCGAGCTTAACTCAACGATGAGTTTTCTCAATCAATGCCAAACATAAAAGTCTTCCGTAAAATATAACTGATGTGTTTATGCCAATGTATAAATCCTTTTGCTCGAGAATTTTCCGCAACCCTTTCCTCATTCGTCACAAAACGTTGACGTGCATCACGTCACCACGATGACGGCTCGCACATAATTCGGCAACACGCAGAGTGACGGACAGTAAAGCGACAGCCGACGAGCTGCCGATTTCGCGCTAAGTGGAGCACTTACCTGAGCTGATGGCGGCGCTCCTTCAAGATAACTTTGCAAACATACATTTTGAAAGTTCTTTATAAAGTTGCGTCTATTTCTACCCACGTGAATAAATAATTGTTTTAAATACCAGTCGAGGCAATTAAGTATTTATCAATGACAGTTAAAACGTGCAACTAATTAACTGGTAGTGTAATGATGGGCAGCAGTCATTATAATACCAAATCCGAGCTAACGCGGATGCTCCACGTGCGCCGCACGACCGACTTTAAAACACACAGATATTATGAAAGCGATTATATTAATATTAGAGGACGGATGCAAATCTGTTAGTCGGATGGTATTCAAATTTTCCGGATCGTTTGCGGACCCGTCCGGGACGCCCGTCCGGCCTGATCGCTCGTCCGGCATATTATAAAGGCCGCAGCTATTATTTTGAGACACATTCGCTAATGAATTTCTATTTATACAGTATGGAAATATGACGGGTATTGAGTCTGATTTGAATCATTCATGAACTAATGGCGGTTCCATTCGCAGTAATTGGACTTTCTTTTATTAATGTCTGTTTTATTTAACCGCGGAAATATAGAGAGCACAGTTCTCGCTTGGCAAACTGCTGGGAATATTTTAGCAGAACTATCCCGACTTGCTATCAATATAAAATTATATACCTACCGTTCCCTTTACTTATTCAACTAACTTTTATGAAAAAATGAGCTATCAAACATCAAATCAACCGACCTCGTCTAGTTTAAATTGACGAAAAAAAATTGACGTATAAAAGTGTTTTTTTTTAAAACTTATTTGCAAATTATATATTATTTATCATTTAAACAAATAATACATTTAATTGACAGCCACGTATGGGTCTTCACACACAATCAGCAAGACGGCATCATCATTTATCAATACTTTGAAAACTCATATGAAAAACCCCCAATGAACAAAGCCAATGAAAATCCATACTTTGCGTCTTGCGAGACAGGCAAGTAATAAACCGTTCACCGCGACGAGTCCCCCTCGCTCTCAAGTATAAGGCCGTGCATACAGGCGCTTACGGGGTAACAAAGATGGTTGTCTATGCGCCCTGATTGAGCTGTCACGCTGGGGCAGGGTGGCCCATTGACGGCCACCCACTGCCAGCCAGACATTTTATGATACGGGGAGATACGGTGCTTTCCGTCGCCTCTTTTATCACTACGCTGTTATGCTCGGCTGCTATTTTAAATTTTTCTTTGGCAATTTTCGCATTAAAAAATCTCTTTGGTCAAATGTGTGTGATATGTTATTGGTTGCCAAGTGGCTTATTAGAGTTCGTTGGTTCAGATAAAACTCATTAATATTAAATTAACGTATTGTGCAAAATTGAGAAAATGATATTTTTCTTTACCAGTTTTTAGTGGTCAAACTTTGTGTTTCTAATTAAAGCGGGACTTGTTTGCCTAAAAATAAGGATTCCTTTTAGAAAGAACCTAATTATTAAACTCGAAATTATTCGATCTAGACTCATTAATCATCGTATCAGCTATTAATAGAAATAAGTAGCGTCAATACTTATTATTCACAAAAGTGTCGGCCACTCAACTTGACTATAACTTTCAACATCAATGATTAATGGTACCCGGCTTGCCGATACAATCTCGACTTCCGAAAACTGACGACTTATTATAAAGAAAATACTGTTTAAAAATATAACTCTGTCCATCTTCTCAGATTTTTAGTTAAAGATGGCTTATTTAAAGTTAGTTTAAAACAATTTAGAGTGGCTTTGTGCTAGTGTCGTGAAGGTTGCTGTCGATAGCAGCCGGCGATGCTATCAGCAAGATGGATGATGCAGCGACACTCACTTTAACTTATAAACGAGCTGTCACTGTCACTATGACATCTACCGCCATTCCGGAACACTTGACATCCACATTAATTGGGCATGGAACTAATAAGTATTATTTGTGGGGCAGTTAGTTCAGTGAACATAATTACGTGGAAATTGAGTTATTAGCTATTCTGTACGTCGGTAATTAATTTAAATGCCATTTGCCATCGATTTAGTGTTGTATTTAGTTTTTATGCGGTTTGAAACGTAATTAGAACGTAGAGCTCATTTATAAAACTAACGATCATAGACCACATTTTAAGTATAAACATTTGATTAATAAATTATTATTGTCATTTAAATCACACTAATAATATAGAGGCGAAAGTTTCTGAGTGTATGTATGTTTGTTACACGGTTAGACCATGTCTTGGAATAGCAGGATACTTGTTATCCCGGGAGTAAGTGCCTTTGGTATCATTTTTAACCGAATTCATAAAGAAGGAGGTTCTATGTTCGGCTGTATGTATGTTTTTTATTTATCTACACCGATTTCTCAGTCCATTATAGGCCGATTTCAAAATATATCTTTTTTAATTGAAATGTTATACTTCCGAGTCGGTCGCATAGAAATATTGTTATGATCTGATGATGAACTTCGAAGATATGGAACGGATCTCCTTATAGTATCACGGCAGAACTGTATACGCGATGATTTCAACAACTTCAATGTAAAAAAAAAAAACACTAATAATTGCAAAATAACTTTAATATTGGAAGTCGGTGTTAAAAAACGAAGAGACAAAACTATCATAGAAATACCGACTTCCGAAATTAAAGTATTTTTCCACTTTTTAGTGTTTTTTTACTATGACGCGAGTGAAGCCGCCGGTAGCAGCCAGTGAAGAAATAATTTCACCTTTTTTGTCAATGTTCTCTAACTTTTTCAAATTAAATTACATACATTCTATGTAAAATTGCCTACAAGAGATCGCCGGCACTACATTAAAACCTAGTTAGTCAGCAGTTAAGTGGCAGACGGACAAACATAGGCAAGTTAGTTGCAGCGAGGCGTCGTGGGCGAGGCTAATGAAGCCGTAATGAGCGCTCGGCGACGACGCGACGCGGCGCGGCTCGGCGCGGGACGACATAAAGTGTGAAGATGCGGGTACTTAAGCAGTTTTTATTTTTAAGGGGATATAAAAACATCGCAACTACTACTTGCGCTACTTGCAGTGTTGTCTGTCAGTTATAAATTGATTATTTCTGGAGGAACATTGACTCTTAAAACAAAGGCTCTTGACCTAATTTAGGTACAGTTCGCATTTTAGTTTTGTCATCATGTACAATATTATGTCTATAACTGTAAAAATTTAAATTGTATAAGTACAAGTAAATGACTTTTTATTATTATTATCTCCTTACGCACTAACAATAATACATTATAAATTCTTATTTAGTTCACATTTGAATGTCAGCGCATAAATGGATTTTGAATGCTCGGCGATGATGATAGGCATGCATTTAGTCCTAGTTGCTGAGTTAGTGAGTTTTCATTAACTCTATAAACGTGCATTTTATGTTTGTTTTTCGTTATGCTAGGTTTTTTCTATTACGGGCTGTCTAAAAAAAAGACTCAACCGCAAAATTCCGATATTGTACATGACATATCGTGACATTTAACCGTCCACAGCATCCGTTCTTTCCGCTATATTGAGCAGGCCCGTTTGGCCACCATAACTCAATGTTGTTCACACACAGAGTGCTCCTCGTTCATACGTCGTCGCGCCACCAGAGGGCGCTAGTGATTCATGTTTATGACACACGGATGAGTTTTTATGGTTTGAGTAAAACGTTTATATTGTTGTACGACCGTCCGTGAGACTCAAAATATTGTGTTTTTGCGTATTATTGTGGGATAACATTCAGCTATTTTAGGAGAGCGTGTAAGGTTACACGGATATTAATAAACGACCATAGGATTACGCGTATACTATGACTAATTTTCGGTATCTGTAGTTGCGCATAATCTATGCTCATTAAGCCTAAAATGATTTCTAAAGATTACCTTAGATATTAAAATTGTGTGGACAACACTAATCCTTTAAAAATTTTAAGTAGCAAACAAGTAGCACACAAACTTGGTCGCAGGCGGTCATTTGATTCAACTGCAGCAACTTGGTATCATGTTCAGATGTTTGCCAACCTTAAACTCTAAGTGATCCAAGTAGTTCCCGACAAGGCGGCGTGGGGGGCACGTCACTAGCCGCGGGGCAACTATCTCGTCAATCTGAACGCATGCAGGCTCCACGACTCTCATTTGTTACCACACCAGCATCAAGACTCTGTAACTTAGGTTATTGTCAGAATAAATACTTATATTGCTGAAATTAGACATTTTCAGGTCTATGTATAGAAAGTAGGTCGTTTTGTAATTATGATTCTTTTTTTTTTAAATTGATATAAACCAGAGCTTGACTGCGATCCCACCTGATGGTAAGCAATGATGCAATCATTGATGGTGAGGAGCACTAGTTTATTAAGAGCCTATTCACTCTAGCCTTGAAGACACCTAAATTATACTTGGACGGGAAGACCGCAGCGGGAAAATTGTTCCAGTCCTTCGATGTACGCGGTATAAACGACGAAGCGAAACGCTTAGTCCGGACCGTTGAAGTTTCAACAACGTAAGGGTGGATACTCGCCGTACGTCGGGTTGTCCGATGGTTGAAAGGAGACGGCGGAATCAAGTCATGCAATGCCCGCGCACACTCTCCAAAATGCATCCTGTAAAATACCGATAGGCTGGCTACCCGGCGCCTGTGCTCGAGGCTTTGTTCTGGCTTCTTAATATATATATATTTATGTAATTAACTTCATTTATCTGATTGACCAACTCTTTGACAATTCAGAAAATGCATGTAAATGGTTTATTTGAAATAAACGCTTTGCTTTGATTGAATTGTGAGGTGTACTATAATTAAATCATCAATATATTCGATCTTAGCAAAAAGGATGACAATAACTGCACACCTTTGTGCTCCACAGGACGATATTATCAACATCTTAGACACATTTTTTAATTAAGTAGTAAATATTAAACTACGGGATTGATTTCTATCAAACGCCGCTCGGAAGGACTAGAGTACAAGGACCAATTTTCTACCAGCAGTTGAAACTGCTGGAAAATAGTGGAAAATTTGTCCTTTTTCCATTCATTCATTTTCTTACACAACATGTCCGACTACATTGAGTCACTCAGCTGACGTGCACTGGATTAGGATTAAACTATTTGTGCGGCGTGAAACCCGCGCGGTGCAGCCTCCACCCGAGTGACGTCACGACTATGTACCTGCTAACACCACTTACGTGTACACCTGGGACTGTTCAGCGTGGATTATTGCTGACTCATGACGTCATTAGTGCTAATAAAAGAAAAAAAGTCATCCTAACCACAAATCGCAAATACAAGATCATTTTCTACTCCTACACTATTAAAGTTTGTTGGGACGACTCTTCAACATGAACGGAGATAGATCAGCGCAGGATAAATCTTTACGTGGTTTTCAAGCTAAGAGGGTGAGGGATAACTCTGTGAATATAGGGTGACTGGTAATTAGTGTACGATACTTAAACACGTGATTGTGCTCATGATAACCAACAACTTTTATGGCAACAAAGCTGAAATCGCGAAAAAAAATCAGCTGTTCAGTACATTTATGTTTGCCTAATGTACTGAACTGATTGATTTTTGAATGAACACTTCTTTTCTCGACTGTAAAATATGAAACTAGCAGTAATGATAGTATACTGAAAGACTTTGGTTTAAATTACGCGTGTTCTGAAAATATGCTTCTTGTTCATGAAATTGAGGCAGAGAGAATGAATGAAGCAGAGAAGGAATTTGGGTTTCAAAACATGCAGGAGACACTCGAGCTGTGCTGTGTGACCCCAGTGAGGGGGGACAAATATTTTTAATAAACGTGTTGAACGCAGAGACGGCTTGCAGCTGCAGTAATAAAACTTTGAGACATGAACGATGTTCTTAGAAAAGGAAGATATTAGAAAACAAAGATTCAAATTCAGGCTAAAACTGGCGTCTGCAAAAAGACCTAAAATCGCAGGGAATAGGCTGGTTTTAAAAGGAGATGTCGCGAGAATCCGATGAGTGCAAGACGAAAAGGACCCTTCTTTAAAAAAAATCGTCGTCATTTAGAATCTTGATTAAATTTGCAAGGCTTCTATTGTTATACTTTTTTGACTTTTTAAATTTTTGAGTATATTATGAAGTGTCAAAGTTTATGCAAAATAGCAGATTTTCAGAGGTCTTTACTGGATTAGTTTACAAATTCATCCATCAATAATTATACACAAAATACTGTATTTCTAAAATATCTAATGAAAAATGTATAATAACGTCATAATCGCGTAAGAGCGCGTGTATGAAAAACAGTGAAAATGTATGTCGGTTGCATCCCCTTAAGAACATATTCACTCTAGCCTGTCTCTTTTCCTTTCCTTTTTTTGCCCTTTCTTTCTCATAAGAAAAACATCATGGAGTTTTCTCATTACATGATAAAATATATGAATAAATCAATAAGCCCTATGTAAACAAAGAGTTTAGCGATAATACCGATACATGTGCTATAACGGTTACTCGTATAAGTCCAAAAAGAGCGGTTGTTTGTATCAAGCTTAATGACGATCATCAGGAGCCGCGCCCGGCGCCGCCCGGCACGCGCCGCCACCGCAACGAGCCGGACAACACCGTGCGAACCGGATATGTCGGGAATGTTTATTTGTTTATTAACAAACATACATTACAACTAATTATCTTTGTATACGGTGGATTAACCTTTTGAATACAGTAATTAGAGACACAATAGAAAGACAATGACAGAGCGAACGCCGCGTTCGCTTGGAGTTTAATGAATTAAACTGTTGAATGCTTTCTATAGCGCTATACATCAGCTCTACCTTGCACAAAAGTATGGAAGTATGCTTTCCTGCCATAGTGACATCCAGTAACTTGAACTTGTTCAGGCTCAATGATATGAAAGCTAGCAGTTATAGAAATATCAGCTAGCTTTCATGTCATTGAGCCTAATATCATTAAGAATACATAGATATGTATTTGGGGCCTATATGGTAGCTGTGAGCAGGGAACGTTACTCGCAGAACAGATGGTTGGTTGGGCCGAAAGGTTCTGGAGTGGCGACCTCGTACTGGAAGACTCAGCGTTAAAAGGCCTCCCACAAAGTGAAGCGATAATCTGGTGTGAGTCTCGGGAATCTGTCGGATGCGAGACGCACAGGACCGGTCGTTATGGCGACACTTGGAGGACTCATAAGTGCAGCAGTGGATGTGTATAGGCTGAACTGATTTCGATAAAACTTGGTACACGGATAGACCATGTCTTGCATATATAAATTACTTTTCATCCCGGGAGTATGTTGCATTGAGATAATGTTCTACTGTCATAGGGGCGAAGACTTTAACAGAAGTTAGTTTTTTCATAAATAAATATTTACGAAGGCTGTGATACGAGTACATACATAGATACATAGGAATCTGGGTCGCTTCACTCTATACACATGTAAAGCTTTGAGAAGGTCGCACGTAATGTCTTTATTAAAAGTTACATCGTCACTTCCACGTCAGTCTATTCCAAGTCGTTAATTCTGAACTCCTCGGCTTCACAGCCGGAGTAGAAAACTCCGGCTGTGAAGCCGAGGAGTGCCAAGGAATGGTAGAGAGAAATTTCGCCACGTCTTGCTCGAGCTCTGAACTGCACCAAACAATACATAACGGAACTTCACTGTCATCCGAATGTCATTGAGAGTTGCGTGCAGTGTTCGATTACACACAGCATAGCATAGCATAGTCGGCCTTTTAATGTTCCCACTGCTGGGACTCAAGCCTCCGCTCTAGGAGAGGGAATGGGCCGTAATCCACCACGCGGGCCCAGTGCGGGTTGGTGAATGTCACATGTCTTCGAATTTTTGGTTCTAGGACATGCCGGTTTCCTCACGATGTTTTCCTTCACCGTTTTGAGAGCAGTGGTGATGAAATAAATAACACAAAGTAATGCGCCTGGCTGGGTTTGAACCCGCGTCCTACAACTCGAAAGTCGGGGCTGTTACCCCTCGGCCACCACTGCTCTATTACACACAGGGTAAAATTAAACTTCTCAGACGAATATCTAAAATCATATGTGCTATTTCAGGACATGACCTACTCGTGCACCAAGCTTCATCAAAATTCGTCCAGCCGTTCTTGCGTGGAGAATCAACAAACATAATTATTATATACACCCCCAAACTGTCGCTTTTATAATATTAGTAGATATGTTGTTAATGTAGAAAATGGTCACTGGTAGTACTGGGAGAAATATTTGTTTTGAAATATTATAACTAAAATCTGAGGCTCTCAGAAATACTACTTAGGTAACTATATTGAAGGTAAACAGACGTAGAGCCTACATTTTATATTCTTTTCCTGTATGTTTCCCACCACGCAGTTCCCTACGTGTGAATTAAACCCTCAAGCTCCGCATTTTTCCAATCAGAGTCGAATTATTTGATAGGTAAACGCAATAATTTACAGCATTCCCAGAGTTATCCGCGGTGTTGCCAGCGGTGATGAAATATAGCCACGCGCCAAATTGAAAGCTGACTTTTTGGTGTTGGCAACTTTGAGTTTTCCAAATTAAGAGCGAGAATTTATGGAATGGGAGTTTTCGGTTAGGACGCAAATTGATGGCAATCTGTTGGATGTCCTCGCCTTCGAGAGCCGCGATTAATTATTATGAATTCCTTTTATTTGTTATTGACTTAAGTACACACATTTCTGAATAGCCAGAAACAATTTAGTTGTTTTTTTTATGCAATTTATTTTTATATGACTAACTTATATTATAATGTAATGCGATTTAGTTTAATTTTGTGTAAATTAATTTATTTTATGAAGTAATATAATTTGACTGACATAATTTTGTTTATGTTTATGATGCAAGTACCTAAAATGAGTTTTTTGTTACATAAAATAATAACATAAAAAAAAATAGTAATAATAAAAACCAAACACTCCAAAGTGCAAATTATATAAAAGCGAAATCCTTATAGGGTGTAGACATCCGCTAAGAACGGATTTTACGAAACTCTACCCTCTAATCTAAGGGGGTAAAACGGGGTTTGGAAGTTTGTATGGAGAAACCTACTTTCGTGCGGGCGAAGCCGCTGGCAGGAACTAGTAACGTACATTTATCTGATCCATTTTGGTTTTGTTAGTAACTTTGTATAACTAAATAAAAAAACACCGTTCCCAGCAGGCTTCGTTGTATCGACGTCAAACATTGATATTTTGCAATTGACTCTTCGACATTGTATCTGTAGTTGTAACATTGATATCTCACCTTTATTAACGTTGGCAACCACTACGGGCAATGACCTCATCATTATCTATGTACCCTCCTGTCGGATCTTAATGCTGAAACGATTTAAGCAACGAAATTTTGTCTAGTAATTCATTATTTAGTTAGAACATCGTTCTCACGTTCTAATAAGGGAATTGGAATTCCCTAATCCTAAAATAACAAAGTTCGTCTAAATTAGCTATTTTAATAGAGACTAGATATTTAAACATAACTAAAATGCGAGCTGAACAGATAACATCTGTACATTACATTTGAACATTATCGCAACGACATTTAAGTACGGAGTGAGTTGTAACCTTGTAACACTACAAAACTCGCTATAAAGTAAGGGCGGGTGCACACGCGGCGCGGCCGGCACGGGCGGACGCTGATACCGTTTACGAGCGTGTTCGGCGTATGCGACGAGTACTTGCGCTGTTACTGCTTTTATTAACGGCGTGTCACTTATCCGACAGATCGTGTGTTTATAGTCCTTTTATCTCCAAGAGTAAAGCTTTTTATACGTTAGTAGTGTTTGAGATAACAATGGCTGTTTATAATGTTCAGTTAATCGCTCAAGACGTTTATATTTTCGTTGAATTTTTAAGGTCTTTTGTCTTAGTTTCAATTTGAACTTTATAATTGGAAATGAAATATTCGTTAAAGCAGCTAGCTGTCAACTATCTTAATAAGAGTATTTTAATATCGAAATATCAATTACTTAACCGGCTCAAAGGTATTTCATTTATTAAAACTCTGAAGCTGAATGACACGAATTATAAATTCGTGTCATTCAGCTTCAGAGTCAATAATAAAACCGGTTTTACCTCGAGACCGAACAACCCAAATATATAAAATTGGGGCGACATAAAATCGTAACGTGAAATTAATTGAAAGCGATCTGAGAGACGTTTAACTAAATATTGGTTGAATTTGTGACGTTCAGGTGTCGGGGAGTGTTGCCACGCATAACAACGTAAGTGCTTGTTTAAATTTATTTACACAAACCCGGGGTAATTGCGCTCCCTGCGGCTCGGGGCTGGAAGTCACAGGTGACGAGGAATTCATGGTGTTATATTTATAGCGCTATTATGACACGTTGTCACGCTACTGCGCTTACGTGAATTAGCGTTCGTATTGTTGTTTTGATTGTGAGATTAATATGAAATGTTGATTTGATTGTTATTCTATTAATATTTGTTGTGCCTTTGCCACGCATTTGAACATACAGATTGTTTGGATTTATGGTTTTTATTATAAACTATATTATTTGTGTCAACCAGATAATGAAACAAAAATGAAAAACTTTAGCCAGCCTTCCGTTTAGATTGGATATCAGACAGCTTACTTCATCTATTTATATTTAGCATAATAAAAATAAAGTGAACTTGAAACTAATAATAAAATATCGTGCATAGGTACAAGAATATTTCTGAAGCAAAAAGATATAATAGAATTATAAATGATCACGTTTGTAACGTTTGCGCAACACCGTGTTATTTCCCTTGTGAAGCGATCCAGTTGTGGGTATTATATTTTTATTACAATTTTCCACGTCTAGGTATCGTCCGCTATTACAGAACAACTTACTTGGAACCTCTTGACGTGAACCGAGGACGAACGAGAACCAATTATGAATTTGAATGCGAACAAACTCTCTGTACATAGCAAGCCATTGTCTCTGGCACACCTCCCGAAATAATTTCAATTAAAATTCTGTTCTATTTGCTGATTCGTAAAGTTGTTCGTAAATTTTTATATTGTGCGCATATCGAAATATTAAAAATCTCCTTTTAATTGTTCTGTATTACCGTAAGCGATGTCAGCACAATCTGTATGGTAATACCGCTCGCTACTAGTTGTGTACTCGGCTTTATTTGTTTGCGTTTTTATTGTAAATTGATTGTGGTTGTCTAAATGTTACTGTCAGCTCTTTTATTGTTATTGTGCATTTTAAATTAAAAAGTAACTGCGGTTATCAATATAATGGGTCTATTTGATCGTGACGGCTTCAATCGTGGGCCCATTAATGAATGATGGGTGAAATCGAGTGATTCTTGTTTCGTTCGAGTTTCTGCGCGACGATGTGGAATGAAATAATGAAGTGGGCAGACCCGCGGCACGCGACTGTGCCGAGCGACCGCAGAACGAAAAACAAATGACAGCGAATAAGCCCACTGTTTAAATACTGCGCACTTTTTAACGAGTTGCATATTTTAGGCACGTAACGGTAAATGGAACCGATTCAAATGCACGGTTAACTGGAAAATTGAATATTGAATTCGATTGTGAAAAAAACTCACAAATGCTTTTTGGGCTGCAATTCAAAGAAACGGCAAAAAAAAAACCTTTTTTGAAATCGTTATTGAAAATTGTGCAATTAAATATCTTTAAATTGCAAAGAGAATATAATATTGTACATTTGTATCTATAGAAAAGAAAATAAATATTGTATGATGAAGCAGTCACAACTTCAGTTTCCACGTAAAAGCGCAGCGGCGGTCCGTGGACACCCTACAACACTGTGGAGTTCGATTTCCAGCTAATGTGCTAATGAAGACCGATAGTGTGTTCTCAGAGGAGAACAGAAGCTGGTTCTGATTCAATGGCAAAAAAGTTGGTCGTTTATTATTTGATTAATTTATCTGCGAGGATAGAAACGTAAGACGTACTAGTTCTAGGTATTTCAGTGCTCTGCTTAACCTTTCATATGCCGTAATTAGAGACACAATTAAAAAGCGATTGTGTCTCGCGTGGATCCACGGTCCGGGCATTCAATGAGTTAAGGAGAGCATACTCTGCCTCTATGATGCGTAATAACGAGGATAAATAGAATACGTGTTACTTCTACTCCTAGACGAAAAAAATAAGGCTTAGGTATGTACCTTAATACTTAAGCGGGAATGTTCGAAAGAGTTACTGTGGCTCTGGAACGCAAAAGGCAACTGAAGAAGCACAGGTTTAGTTAGTAAAATCTGACATTCCGTCTCACCCCATCCAGGAGCGAAAAAAGGTAGAAAAAAGGTACATCCTTCATATCGAATTGCTGTGCTTCACCTCTAACTGTTCAACACAGACAAGAAAGGTCTCCTTACACAAACAAAAGTAACAAAAATAGAAAGCGATAATCCTCAGAGTTAGCACACTGATCCGAAACACTGCACTTTTCCCACGACAGATTACGGAACTAGACCACTCTTTGTGGGATATTATTCATGCTGGCAACTTGAATATAACAATAAAGAAGACACAGTTTGTTCAATTCACGACGCTTAACCACTTGAGACAACGATTTTCCGGCCAGACACTTCACTTATCGCGTGTGGGTTACTTGTCAGTCTATCATTAAAAAAAAACCTAGCTCTGTTTTTACCATTAATTGGAATCTGTAAACAGTTTTTGGGTTGATAAATAACAGAGCCTTACGATTAATATGCGGTATTTTACGCAAATAGCTACATCCGAACCCTTTGACGACACGCGGTATCCCAGAAGTTACACGTAACTGACTAAATACCATAGAATGCATAGATACGTGTTAAAATTGACAGCTTGATTAAGAGAGTTGCTTTGATAATCACCAGATTACAACCACGTCAAAGAATACAAAAAGGCTGAAAGTTGATGCACAAAGCAAAGTATAAATAATTTATGAAATTCAAAAATAGCAGCTCGAAGAACTACTATTGTCCAGAGATAAAATCATGTGACAGATGAACACTCTGCCTGAGCATAATAGTCATCTAATCAAAAAAAAGGTCCTTCTCTACGAAACTGCCGGTGTTCCAACTTATACCTAATTATGTGTGTAGAGGATTTTTGTACGATGTGGGTCATCGAGGCCCGACGAGATTGATGGCGGGTAAACAGACGCCGATATACGCGGATCAGTTATGATCCACAAACATGGCGCTGGCGGGTGACTTCATATTCTTTGTGACGAGCACTACGCCCGAGACGGCGATGTCTTACAGATTGCCATAAGAAATAGGCCTTGAAAACTGATGAGAGTTTAGTAATATGGGGTTGTGATGAAGAGAGTTTTATATTAGTTAGTTTTCAGAAGATACAATAAGGAAAGGAGAACGTCTTTTCCCAGGAAAAAGGTAAAGGTTTTTCAAACTACGCAAATTGCAAATGTGAAGGATGTATTTTTTGCCTGAGTGTTTCTCGGAATAACACAAACACAGTTTGATACTCATGTCAAAGTAGCCGCGTAGAAAAGCTTGTAAAGCTTACTTCCCGTTTTTGTGTATATTACACACTTCATGCAAAACCTATCAAACGCATTCCACAAAAAGATCGATTGCCAACTATTGACACAAAAAGCCCGCACATCTTACCCTTTTCCATAGCACCTGATACTCGGAACTTTGTGTTTTTACTCAGACATCTAATGGAAATCCTCCCCGCGAGGAAATCTGTGAAGGATTAGTTCGTATCAACAAGAGAGGCGTCGGGTTACGAGTGACTCGCTCGCTGAACAAATTACGTGACTATTTATTACTAAATATTTCTAACGGCCTACTTTATTATAGGTAAGTAGATTGACCTATTTTTCTAGTACCTATGTTTAGAGATACGGTTAGTTCCAATATTAGATTGGAACATCTCTATATCTAGTGCTTTGAGGGTCATCGAAATGTCTTTAAAACGACATGTGTCTGTCTATCGATATTGCTCCTAACCTCCCCCAGTAACTACGGACCAATAACTTTAGCTTTGACCAATCGTTGCCAACCATGTGGCAATTTCGATCTAAGATCAAAAAGAAGTTCCTCCGAGCCACAACATTCTCCTTTATAACGTTAAGGTGATTTTCCCATACGAATTAAATCATACAGTTTTGCTAACCTAATCAAAACAAACCTGGTTAAGTAACACTGGTTCCATATTAGTTTGTTATAATATAACTACGCTAAGCAAATTAACCAGGATCGTCATTAGCAACACGGTCACGTAGTGGCAGCTACCAGGCGAACAGATAGCTGAGGAGCTAATCACCCTGCAGCGCCTAGCGGTCAGCCAAGTTATAATATTGATATTTACATTAGAACGTGTGAAAACTGTATCATATATAATTTGAGGAAAAGTGATTGTTGAACAAAGTGGAAATGGAAGTTTCTTGAATTATTGAGCAGTAACCAACATGATAAAGTTAGTCATATGTACCTACTATATGGATCCAAAGTTTTAATATTATTTTGTAGCTGATATCAAATTGTTAAATTAGAGTAATATTACAGAGAAAAATAAACGAATGAATTCTTTAAACATCATTTACTGTTGTTAAACATGCATCAGATATTGTACATTTAACTAAAATATTTTATAATTAACACATAATAAACCGTAATTGAGAGCCGTGCCACGGTTATTAATATGTAAAACTGCTGCATAATTACTTGTTGTTAAAAGCATCTCCATATCATCACATCACTCATGATATTCAGAATACATTATTTTTCGCGCACTATCCGCGTGTCCCGGGACCGCGTGGTCCCGGAGTCCACCGTCCCGGGGGGATGGGACGAGTCCAGTATAATAACGCGTGCCCTCGAATTAATTATAAGTGTAAATTGTTCCACCATTATGAGAAGATGGCCGGCGCACTACAGCTGTCATCGGTGGATTATGATATCTTATATTCAATACTCTAATATTATAAATGTGAAAGTAACTCTGTCTGTCTGTTACGTTTTCATGGTTAAACTACTGAACGGTTTATAATTGAATTTGGTATGGAATAAGCTTGAACCCGAAGGAAGAATATCGGCTACTTTTTATCCAGCTTCGACTTTAACTTCGTGTCCGCAATAACCGACATTCACGCGAACGAAATTGTGGTTAAAAGATAGTATTATTATATATTTTATGTGTGTTGAACATAATATATTTATGTCAACTTATGTTTTAACGAGAAATCAACCAAAGAGCAGACAATAACAGATTAATTGTTTTAAATCTAAACGGCTAAAAAGATGTGTAGACGTACATTTGCCAGAGACAGAAATTACAAACAAAGTACTCCATTGTAAGGAAAGATTTAAAACAAACTTAAAACCTTTTTTCATGTTCCAGGTTACTAGGTTAAATACAAAAAATAAGAAGGCCGTTTTTCATTACACGAGCGAGCTAGATAAAACTTTTTGTGAGAATAAGTCGGAGATCTTAGTCCCCCATAGAAATTTTAATAGTCACCGCAGGAAATAAGAAAAATACTTGTGGAATACTGCTAATGAATCCCGCTACTTCATTAGCGAGAAGCTTTGTTAGCTGTACATTGCTACTTTAGTCCGTAGACTTAAAACTTTTCGAGGAGCGAGCCGTGTTTGGACTTGACCGTGGCGTGATCGTCGCAGGCTGCTTAAACATTGTTATTTGCTGTACATTGCAACTTTGGACCGTGGACTTAAAAGTTTTAGGGTTGAAAGCAGTGTCTGGACTTGGTCGCGGCCATGATTCCCGCTCATTAGCGCCGTCCGACGCTGTTCAACTTTTTAAAGCCTTTCATTTTATGCTTACCTAAGATAAGAGTGTTATGTTCACATTTTAACAGATTTTCTCGACCAAAGTACTTTTTGTTTTCATTTTGTAAAGTGGTAAGTGGTCGTTAATTAAAATTCTTAGTTATGTGAAGTTTGTGACGCAATTTCGAGATGAAACCTTTTTAAGATGTTTAACAGAAGTATTTGTTGAGATGGGAACAAATAGAAGTTTGTTGGTAAAGAATTTGTACCCTCTAACAAGTTATTTGCTCAGGTTTTTGAGTTAATTTACAAGTTTGCCGTATATTTGTTTACACTAACATATTTTCGTGAGACAACACGTGCCCTCACGGCAGGGCTCGCCCGGGAGCACTTCATGTTCCCGAAGGTGTACCTGAACTGAACCTGAGAGCACTTCAAAGGGTTTCTCCTGCGACAACTCTAAACGAGGACTCTTGAAATAAATGTGATTTTTCGATTGGTCAATATTTGTTTTCATAATCGTGAACGTGTTTCGTCCACATAGGTTAGCAATAAAAACAGACAAATATAAGTAGTATTTTTTTAAGGTGAGAAATCATCTAATGACTTCTCCCGCTCTAGGGCGAAGCGAGTGGGCATTTCAGACTTAAAGTGACTAAAAACACACCTATGTTCCTTCTTCACCCTTGCGTTTCAGGAACATGGGTTCCTTTCGGAAGTCAACCGATGGCCCAGTAGGCATCGGCTCTGCTGGGCCCCTACGGTTTTGTCGACACCTCTTTGAGGCGCGCGTGGGACACTCAGGCCGGACAACGAGCTACCCACTGCTCGTCGTCGGCAAGACCACTCCTACGGTGGAAATATTTTTGTTGTAAACCTCGACAAAAAAAGGGTGTTGTTGTATGTAAGATTGATTTGTGTAAATTTTTAGAAGTTAATAGAAGGAGCCGAACATTCGGGTACGGCTACTTATATAAAAGTTATGACATGTATGTTTTTACTTTTTAGAATATTTTTACCAAGACCCTCGTACCATCGTCGCTAAAGTTCAAAAGATTGTCCTCCTTTCAGATCGTCATTAGAAGATCTAAGCATCTATATTGGGGGCACAAATAATCGTTCTAATATGAAATATCGTCAAATAGTAGAGGGACGGCGGTCGGCAAACAGCCCGCGGCCGTCATTTGTTACAGGGAGCACGTTATTGAGCCAATTGAAAAATTATATTTATATCGAAGCGTTTCATTCAGATTTGTTGACGAACTGTCGTGGAGTGACGCCCAATCGATATTTTATATTGTGCCGATTTGTATTATTGCGGTATAATACGGTGTGTATAACAATATCTGCTGTGGTATTACCAATTTATTTGAAGTTTTTTTTTTTAAACGGGTTACTTTGAACTGTAATTACATAAAAAAATGGTTATAAATACTGTAATATTACAGAAAATTTATAAGCTCGCTTTTGACCGCTATCTCACCTGATGGGAAGATCTGGTCGACAATGGAGCACGCCTGCCTAGAACTAACCTATTCCATGTTGACTTAAAATCCTAGGTGGTAGCTAATAACGTAGGTTTAATATAAAGTTTATTTGAATTTATAATAACAATTCAATCAGTTCAAAGTTACCAGTTTTAATAAACGCCAAATCCATAATAGGACCTAATAATAATGAAACATTCCACGTCGCTAGTCATCGTCACCACTCATCACGCCACGAGCCCACAATAAATCGTAGCTTGTTGTCACTGTTGCTAAGAAGAACACGGCTTATCTTCCTCCCGCTATTCTAAAAATCGCCATCTTGTAACGTTCATCAACGTTTGTAATGGCTGCTTTATGAAACTGTTCTTTTAATTTAAATAAAATCATCGTTATTGGGAACGCTTGTCGATAACAAACAATGCCTGTCTCAGATTGAAAATTAAATTAATTCAACGACAAAGTTGGCTTTCTTCGTATTTTACTGTAATGGATGAAATGAAAAATATCTCAAATCATTTTTAATGTTTTCTTGTTGAACAGCGTAAGTATACCCGAGTATACCTACTGAATATGACAAATTCAATGTGAATGTATAACTAAATGTACTTCTACTGCTATTAACATTACCTTTGTTCCCTGAAGGATTTTTTATTTGTTTCTTTCAATAAGGTACAAAGGTGTCCGTAACTAGTAGTTGCAGCAGTCTATCTTTGTGAGAGCTGAAGTTTTTACTTGATTCAAAGCCTGTCTTACAGATTTCCAGGCTCACACCTTCAAAATTACAATTATGATTGCACCTTGACATTGTTAGACAGAATGATCCTGTAGTTCATCCACATTACGCCACATTAAGTTCCATGTGATTGGCGGCGAGCCTGTTGCCATCGACGGACCCCAATCCGGAATATAGGTTAGCTCTATGAACTTCCAGATATAGAAACCCATTAATAAAAACCCGACTCGGGTACCGAACCCTACGAGTATGATTTCTACTCACCAGTACCGTTTGCAACTATATCTACTAGATTAAATGGCATTTTATTGCAGACAGATAGTAAATAACTAAATACTAGCCAGCTACCTAGGAATACTTCAATTCCCAACGCTTTTCAGTCCCCAAACTTGCGCGAATCCAATTCATTCTTCTCACGAGTCTCGCCATACGAGGCTAGTTGAAAAGTCATGTAAATCTATTAGCAATTGGCGGTCACAATGTGTGGCTGAAGGCAGCTGCAGCACAATGAGCGCTAGTGCTGTTCCGTGTTCATCGACATCGATGCGAGAGACAACACTACGTTAACTTGATAGATAGAGAATACTTTAGACAGGCCCCTGTCTGGAGTATTGTTTCTTTTGTTTGGAACTGATTTTAAATTTGGTTTGATGTGATTGAGGGATTGTGAGAATAGAGAGATGCATAAACTAAAAAAAGATGCTAAGATTTTTTGATTGATTGTTTGCATACTGAAAAAAAATTATGCAGGCCAATCATACATCGTGCAGGCTGACAGTAGAAAAGATTGCCAAAGGAGACGCTCATGGGTGTCGGGAGTCGCAGGGCGATTTCTATCCACCATAGGCGTGGGCTGAAGGGTGACAAGCAATGGGTAGCTCGACGTCCGCCCAACCGATACGGATCAGGCTCGAATCGACGGCGCGTAGTGTTCCACGCGCGCTTCAAGAACATGTCTACAACGTTAAAGGGCTGATGGTTGCTCGGGCTGCGGGGACGTTTAAAAGAGTGACCGTGGCACTAGATCGTAAAGGGCAACAGAAGGGAAAACGGCTGGCAGTATAAAATTGTTGCTAAAGGGCAACAGAAGGGAAAACGGCTGGCAGTAAAAAGTGTTGCTACACACATAGGAATTAGTTTTGGATAGTAGAAAGCGTCGATTGTTTAGAGCACTCATTATGTAATATATATTGCGTACACCCTTTTTGCAGGGATCACATAAATATGAATATGAATGCTAGGCCTATTGCAGCAGGAGGATTTAAACTCATTATAATTTTCACCAAATCAGAGTACGATTAACCTCAGAACTTCTAAGCCTAATTCAATTTTATAAGCAAAAAACCGTCTCGACTTAATGAAGCTATTAAAATGGGGGTTAAAATAAAAACTGTCCTGATGAATACACGCGGCACGCCCCCAACAGTGATTAATGAATTAAACTTAATTCATTTGAAAGTCTAACGAGCCTCGTTACTCTCCCGGACTCGAACCCCCGGCCTGTGCAAGTAGCTACCACTGCTTATTTGTCGCTATGGTTGTTTTAATAAGGTTAAGACTCTTCCTATGTTTAATTTGCTGACCTAATTACGGGTGTTAGAAAATATGACAAAGAATTTGCCAAGGCATGCTACAATCACTCAAGAGCATTGTTCTGACTCAATGAAACTGTGACTGGCCTGTTGGTCTAGTGGTTAGTGGCCCTGACCGCTATGTCAGAGGTCGTGGGTTCGATTCCCACCCAGGACAAATATTTGTGTGATGAGCATGAACATTTGTTCTGTGTCTGGGTGTCATTTATCTATAATATGTATGTATTTAGAAATATATAAGTATGTTTATCAGTTGTCTAGTTACTAATAACACAAGCTCTGCTTAGCTTGAGACTAGACGGCGTTGTGTGATAGTTGTGGAATATTATAGAAAAAAAAAACTGTGTTCAAAGAGCTTTATATTCCCGGGTCCCGTCATATACTTCCAAGCCATCTACATCTATTATCTTTGAATGTTTGTATTTCGTGCGTTTGTAATGAATAAACTCAAAAATTCCTGGAACTATTTCGAAAAACCTTATCTGTAAGGCCATGGCAGCCAGGCTTCGCGCCCCGAATTCTGTAGCTGTAGTGATTACACTACAGCCAGCTGCGGAAAAAAAGGGCGTGAACATAGTCATGGAAAAGTCAAGGCAGGCGGTGGTGGGCCACCTTGAGGAGTTTGGAGCCTCTGGGGGCCTCCGCATGAGGCGCACTGCAGCCGGGGCCCGAATGCTGGAGGTCCCTGGTGCGGCCGGTGGCCCTACCGCAGACGCGGAAGAGGCCCGAGTGGCTTCGCTTCAGCTTCGATTCGATGTTTCTCTGTCCTACTGTCAATTTTTTTTATGTGTGTTATGTATTACCTTTCAGGGTACCAATTACATGTCCTAATATCCATTTCTAAGAACACAGCAATACCAAATTGACAATATAAGCCAGCCAGCAAGTATCAGCTTTGTCCCCTCAGCCACTTGACTAACTCTCGTGTAAACGTGCATTGGTACTAGTGCACGAGTGCACTGTACCAGTGTGGCCGCACAATAGTGCTGCGGGGATTACGTCGCGATCGCTTGTCTATGGATAATCGCGTTAGCTTTGGTCGCTTAAGCCATGCACCGTCATGTAGCATTGAAATGCGGGTTTAGATGTTCATGTTATTATGTAATTATGTTCCATTTGGAAGAAAAAAGGTTGTTAGAGTTGAAATTATGTGCAATTGAGGAAAAAAACAAAAAAAAAAGTTAAGGAAGGCCTTGTTGCAAGTATGAATTTGTGACTTATTTGTTCCCGCATGCCTCCATAGGAAAAATGTATGAGTTTATGAACTAAGTAAGCTGTGGGAACGTTTATAAAAGTTACCGTGGTTCTAGAATGCAAAGGGCAAATGAAGAAACATAGGCGGGTTTTAGTCAGGAAAAACCTGATAAGCCTTCTGCCTAGAGCTGGAGAAGTCATTTGATAACATTCCACCTCAATAAAAAAAAATGTTTGTAAATGTGTATTGTATGTAGGTACATTGTTATACATTTAATTTAACCCATGAAATGAGGGCGAAAAAGCTGTGTTAGGTTACCTACTCATTAAGGACGATTTGTATTTAGTTTGCTATTCATACAATTACGTAACACACTTCTTTACAAACGGTGCGTACTTGCGGCTGATGAATACTCTCAGATTGTTCCAAACACGCGTTTAATTAAACACAAAATTTTCCTCGTACCGTGATAATACATGTCACTTCCAAAACTCCGCTGTTTTTCAATTGTTTCGAATCCATTGCGCGTTCTCTACGAACAAAGAACCACGCACAATGGCCACGTGGTTCAAACTATACGTAATTCAACGAGTGAACCGCCGTCTGCTTTAAATAAGGAGTGTTCCAGACGTTAGTCACCTTTTGTGCGAAATAATATGTTCCTTACGTAGTGTGTATTGTTTTGTGTTTCTCCGCGGGACTCCTAATTGTGTATTCTCTCGTTTGGGTATTATTTTTCGTTAACTTGAGGAGCGGCGCGTGAGTTTCAAATTAAGGTTGATTAGTGAAATTTATTGTTCCTGCGACTTAAAATATTATACAGTAAAAAAGAACCCAGTAAATTCTTCATCAGTGTATCTAGCAATTTCCTAGTCTAAGTCGAATACAGCCAGAACACTATCGTCTTGGTTCACCATCCCTATAAAATATAATAAGTCACGTATCAGTAATAAAATCCGCGCTGTATCTAAACTTCGGTGAGCATCGGGCCAGTCCGGACGTGTTGGGGTCCACTCACGCATCGAACACATTCATAGCTTTAGTTGAACCGAGTTTATTAAACAACTTGTAGAACGCAGTCGGTCCTAATCAAAGCCAAGTCAATTGATTAGGACCGACTTGATTTTTATTGAGAAATTGTTGTAGTCCTGTAGTATTCAGGTTTTATGAGCTGGAGAACTTGTTGGCAAAGTTTAAAGGGTTAAACGGCATATTACCTACATGTCTCCTTTCGTTCTGGGTGAAGCGAGAGGGACTGCCAGACTGTCAGTCGGCATCAGCTCTAGCAGGCCCCGTCACTTATGCTGACATCTCTTTGAAATGATTCTATGTACTATGCGTTCCAAATAAGAATAGTAAAGTCAATAACCTCAATCTGTCAAATGTTGATTGAAAAGTACGGTCGGCAAAGAAAACTTATTTGCGTATCAATCAATTAATCAATTTTTTTTGCTTTGTATTACTGAGTCTTAGTTAAATATATGTGAAGTAAAAACGTTATTCTTTAATCTAAATTAGCTAAATATATTGTTTAAGTCATAATTATTTAAAAAAAAACTATTTTCTTTCTTATTTTTATTGTTTGAAAAAAACCTTCTTCTTCTTCTATTTGCTGCTACTCAGACACTGCACACAGTGATGCAGAGATGAGCAAAATTGAAGAAGTCGATTCTGATTAAACTTTTTTCATTCACAATTCGCAAATATTTTTTTTAAATTTCTAGTTTTGCTCACCCTACGCAATTTCTTTGATTTGACAGTATGACGTCACAAAATTGCGTAAAAATCGATATTTTTTTTTATTAATGACAGGCTCGCGTTTGACCACCATCTCACCTGATGGTAAGCGATGATGTGGTCGACGATGGAGCACGCTTGCCTTGCACGATCTTATTCTTATTTGGAAAGCATTGTAATCCCTAGGTCGAAGTTTTTTTTTCTGTAAATCGGAAGTATCCAACTTAACTAAGACACTAGTGGGTAATGTTGCGCTATTACGAAAACTAGCTGACTCCTACTACTGTTGCGTTAAACCAATTCAGTATTGTTAAGAAGAAAACTAACAAATCACATTGGTGCCTATCACATGAAATACTAAAAAAATAACTCATGCCTTACCGCAAGTAGTAATAACTCACTCACCACGTACACTATATAATTTCACAGTGAAGTGTAGCTGGTATAATTAGAGCGTCGTAACGACACGTGCCTTCAATCTAAGCTGTCAATTGTGGCACTCATCAGTATGTCATTACTGAAATTACAACTCCATACTGCCCGCGTACAAATTGACATATTAATTTGTACAGGGGAAGTCTGTTATTCTGAAGCAGTTATTCGGATAATTTAACTAGTATGATGTATGGAGTATGGAGCAAGTTCGCGTATAGTATTTAAAAAAAAAAAAAAAATTCTACAACTATCACACAACGCCGTCTAGTCCCAAGCTAAGCAGAGCTTGTTTTATGAGTACTAGACAATCGATAAACTTATTTAAATATTTCTAAATATTCGTACATACATATTATAATTAAATTACACCCAGACACAGAACAAATGATTGTGCTCATTACACAAACATTTGTCCTGGTTGGGAATCGAACCGACGACCTCCAGCGTAGCATTCAGGGCCAGTAACCACTAGCCAACAGGCCAGTCATATTATTTATCGATTTATAATTTATCAATTATACAAAATATTTCTAACTTATACAATACATTGAATTACTCTGCAATTTGTTCAATTGATTGATGTCTAATAAATACTTTAACTTGATTGATTCACGGGAGCTTTATAAAGATGTTTATTCACCGAACAAATTATCTGTCGGGTTGGGTCGAATGGCCGAAAAAATTATATCAAAAGAAACGGTCGTCAATTGTTTGCCGAAGCGTTTCACCATCTTTATATGTGCGCGGAATAAAGTTATCGGATGAATAAATTATATTAGCGACAATAATATATTTGATATAGTTTAAACTACATGTGAATACCCAAAGAAATATTGTACGGAGAGCTAAAAAGAAATGTTATACGTCCTTAGTATCATTTATACCCAACCTTCTGCCATAGAAACAAAACTAAATAATCTGGCACACTTAAACAATTACTGATGTTGTGTGAATTTGAAAGCAAAATTAGCTATCAATACTCCTTAGGTGGACTGATGGTCAGACTTTCTGGCGCCTGACTACCTGTCAACTGGGCAATGACAACTGGGGCTAAAGGCAAGCAAAATGATAGCCGAGGCTGGTTCCTTCAAGCTGCTCGAAACATCATCCAAAAATAACATTTATCCGTGTTCATACCGCGAGTGAGTCGTGCGTCTAAGAGCGGAATTCACCAATAAAACTAATCGCGTTTTAACGTTCGGCTCGCATAATCGCGTTTAGCCGCTGTCACTGGTGTCACTTGTCTGTATTTTTCTTTTGTTGTATTTTTACAAGTGACACTAGTGACAGCGGCTAAACGCGATCATGCGAGCCAAACGTTAAAACGCGATTAGTTTTATTGGTGTATTCCGCCCTAAGTCGTCTAGTGTGAAACTCCTCTAAATTCGTCAACTTGATTGATTCCTTAGAAACTCGTAAATCACACTCCGTTCAATTTCTCGAACACAGAACTTTCATAATTGTTCCGATTAATATTACTTTATTCACTAACTTGAGTAATTTTGATATAATCATATTTTATCTACATTAATATTATAAAGAGGTAAAGTTTTTTCTTTTGTTTTGTTATTTCTTTTTGTAGGAGGTAATCTGGTAAGAAGTACTGGTCCGATTGATAAAATTTTTTCACCGATAGATAGCTGCTTTATTTCTAAGTGACATAGGCTATATTTTATGTACGTGGGCGAAGCCGCGGGTAAAAACTAGTGTGAAATACTGCCAAGGTGAATGTATTCAGATTTCACAGTGCTCTTCAAGAATGGGACCGGATTGAACGAGAAATGATGTTCGAGTTGCATTTTTGTTGAATTTCCGCGCCATTCTACTGGCGCTTGTAAACAGGAAATACCTTTCTCTATGGCATAGTGTATGCACAACTTTGTTGCATCGAGTTAAAAAAAAACAACGAATGTTTTTGTTGCTATTTCATTCATTACAAGTCTACTTCCAAACTGTTACTTAAGAATTAACTAGGTATTAATTACTAGTATTTAATTTTCTTTTATTGTGAGAAACATTTTTGATTGAGAATAACTTTTAGCTAGGACTATTGCTTACTTCATTTGACCAGAAATATTCTAAATAAATAAATAATAAATGTTTATTTTCTCACCACAATATTTTACAATACATCAAATTCTTAAAATGAAGTGACAAGTGTTTTATTATTGTAGAAGACTGGTGCCTAAACTAGGCTACAAGCCTGTATTTCAGGACACCAGAAATAATGTCCTGAAATAACCTAAATTTAGAATTCATAACCAATTTTATCTCACCCACAATATATTCAGAACACCTCTTTGAACAACGAATATTGTCGCAATACTCAGCATTTCTCTCAGACGTGCCATAAATAAGGCGTTCAATAAAATGGTCTAACTGAGACACACACACACACACACCATCACATTTGTTTGAAACTCCTAGCTTGTAGGTGAGGCACGCAGTTACACCTGTATGTTACTGTAACTGCTACAGTAACATTGGACGTGCAACAACCAGCGTAAGTCGTAAGGAGCACAGTTTATTGGTGAACGAAATAGGATGACGATTGAAACTACTTAGCCTGCATTCTATCTGTTTGTATGTCCACTGTATGAAATAGATACATAGAGATAAGATACTTATACATTATTTAATATACTCGTATATAAAAGTCTCGTGTCACAGTGTTCGTTATCGAACTCCTCTGAAACGGCTTGACCGATTTTTATGAAATTTTTGTGTTTAAGTGGTAGGTTTGAGAATAGGTCGTAGGCTATTTTTAACCCTCCTACCACCACCCCCATTTTTTTCTCTGATAATTTATATGTAACGTTTGCTGGGTCAGCTAGTCTTTATATTATATCGAGTTGATATTTATAACATGAGTAGTTACTATACATCCCTATTTTATAATTAGTATAAAAAAATGGGGCTCTATCCGTACTCGTTACTGATCATATTTTTGTAGTCAAAAGTAAAAAAAGAACTAAATCCCAAAATTGTCCACAAAAATTTGTCATAATTGGTAAATTCATAATAGAATGAATAATTTATAATAATTGCTACTAGAAAATACTACACGCAGTGTTTTTCCATTTTAATTGCCATTTATTCATTCATAATCAATAGCCTGTACAATATTTCCATAAATTGAGTGACATTTTGCCGTGCTCCTTCTGGCCCATGGCGTCCTGCGCCGCGGTAATTCTTACAAACATTCCCGCCGCGCTGACAGGCATAATATAAGATAGTCTACTTCATAATTAATTTTCGTAATACTTGTACTTATTTATTTATATATACCTTATTGTACACCAGTATTATATATAGTACAGTTTGAGCCTTCAATTTAAAATATACAATTGGGGGCCTCATAGCATTCTGCGATCTCTTTGAGGCTTGTAGAACTACCGGCATCTCTAGAAAGCTGAGCCGTAAAGCAAAACCGAACACGAGCTAATGACTACTTCACGTGTCTCAGAAGTTGCGGCAAAACTAATCAAAACGCAAACAGCAGGATCTCGACAGACGGGGAGAAGTGTGAGTACTTGGAGGCTTAGCTATATTGTTTCTAAACCGAGATCCGACAGGAAGCCGAAGGTAATAAATAATAGAACACGTTGTGGCGGCTGCGGGTGTCAGCGTTCATTTGAATAGTTTTGTGGAGACGCTTGAAAGGTTGCAGGTACGTGGCACGAAGTGAGGGTTCGCGACCGACGATGTTACTTATGAATTAAATAATTTTCAAGCCTAGTTCTAAAAGAAAAGATGATATTTTAACACGTTCAGTACGGAACGAGGTCTACTACGCCTCGTAGGTTTCTTCCTTGTGGTGCGGCTAACAAAAACATTTTCTCTGCTATACGGAGGCCTTAACTTCAATTTTGTTTAGTTTAGAAAAAAGATAAATATACACCTAAGGTGCCCTATTAAAACAGAATGCAATGGTGTATCTTCATTAATACGGGGTCCTTTGAAAAAAAAACTTAATTTCTTAGACATTACGGGGTCTAATAGGCCCCTTACCGTCATAATGAGTTTTCAAACTATCGCAGGAAAGGAAATAATACAAAAATGAATGCCGCTGTCAATTTGTTAAGAGAATTTTAGGTACGGACAAAGTGACCAAAAATGCCTTTTTAAAGTCACGTAAAATATTACACTTTCGTCTAAAAAGGCGACCGAGACCGATTAACAGATTGAAAATATTGCGGAATAGAAATATCGTCGATAAAATAATTATGAAAGGAATGTACCCGTGGGTTCCTTCCGCCGGAAGTTGTGGCGAGGCCGTATCGACCGGCGCCTCAAACGTCCTCACTTTTTATGTTTAAACAGTCCTCATTTTAATACAAAATCACTTTTCTATAACCATTTATCAAAGTAAAAGTTGAGTTTCAAATAATTTCTGCATTACAACTCAAATATTTTGTTCAGTCCGCCTGCCTGTTCTCAACTCAGTCGGGCTGGACTCCAGTCCAACTTGTAGACCTGTCTGCAGCTACAGACCAGCATTTTACTAAGCGCTTGCCTGTCTAAACTGCGCAATCCATTCAAATAAATAATTATGATATAGGTACACCCGTGCGAAGCTGGAGAGGATCGCAAATCCTCTCCAGCTTCGCACGGGTGTTTGTAATCTTTAAAATTCTCGGCTATCTCTAATATAATATGCATGTTTTATACACTTCCTCATGAATTACTCTACCTACAGGTGAAAACCGCATAAAAATCCGTTGTATTGTTTTTTGAGTTTATTGCAAACTTAGAAATCAGAAATTATTATTTCAAATAATTTACAGGCACTTGTGAATTGTTAAAATTTCAGTCAGCCAAAACTAGTGAAGCTAAATTGTACGTTCCAAAGCGTAGATCTCTATGGAGAAGAACGTGAAATATCCATGGACACTCTTTTAAATTATGTTTATGTTACAACTATCTCGGTTGCATATTTTATGTCACTTCTATTATGTGAGCACAATGTAAAATAAATAATGAAATAAAAACCTTGAAATAAGCCACTCACATACATACAGACAGACGCAGTTTTGTCTTACAATATGTGAGGATAAGGATCTTAAAACTATGTGTTAGTAATAATTGAAGTCTATTTCTAGTAACGTTTGTTTATTCTGAAGTTATATGATACTTTCTCACACCGGAAAATTAATACTAATGACGCGGTCGGGGCGGGTGTTACGTACAGACAATACAATATTTTTACAATATGGCTGCTTCAACAACACAACGTAATCATTATGTGACGTGGCTGCGTTTGTGTGAGGAAGCGAGTTGTACGCGGCTTTGCCGACGTCATTTATGTAATGATTTATTTTTGATTTTCAACTGGTTTCTTTATAATGTTTTCCTTCACCGTTTGTTAGATTTTTGGTGAGGTCACAATTGCTAAAGTTCCCCTTAGCTGAACTAATTAATGTTTACTCTTTTTTATCGCTACATGTTATATTACATTCTAATGCTGTCGTAAGTTGAAAAGTTAATTCGTACATTGTGAGATCTGGAGACTAAACTGAAGGACGATTTCCGATTTGAGTATTCGGAGTTGCTCTACTTGAATGTTGAGAGTTTGACAAATACTCAACTTCAAATTCTTGTTTCAGAAGTCGGGTGTAAGTCTATCTAGTAGCGGCTCTATAGTTTTAGAATTTTCCAGAAGTATTTTCAATAAACCTACACAAAGCTCGTGAGATTGTCTTCGAATGGAACTGTTACAATAATTTTAAAACTTAGATACACAATGTATGTTATTATTTCCGCGGTAGAATGGATTGAAACGTGTATGAAATAAAACGGATCGGTCTATCTTCTAGAGTAAGCGGAGCGACTTGAATACTTGAAATCTAGCACTAGCATGGCTGGAGTTGTTTAAAAGTTGCGGATTTTTATTATTATGCAAACTAGTTTCGTACAGACGAGTACTTTGTGTACGTCACGAATATTGTTATCACATTCTTATTTCAAAACCAAACGTTAATCATTTTCCGTCGGCACACTTATTTTTAAAGAAATTTATTCTCGTAGAAGACTACAGGCACTCCATGAGAAAAATGGTACACAATAGTACTTATTAATAGAATTTACATCGTTATTTCATTTTTATTTGTGTAAGAACACATGAAAGTTTTTTTCTGTAAAAAATATGATCTTTCTTTTTTTTATTGTGGTTAGGCTCGCGTTTGACCACTATCTCACCTGATGGTAAGCGATGATGTGGCCGACGATGGAGCATGCTTGCCTAGAAGTAACCTACTCACTCTTGAGACCCCTAAAGACCCGTTATAGCTATCAGGAAACACACTCAGGCAGGAAATTCCACTCCTTAGGTGTACGCATAATGGATGTTTTTCAAAACGCTTTGTACGTATGGGTGGGATGTCCACCATGTACCGATGGCGCAACGCCGTACCTCTTGTGGTCCGATGGTAGAACAGACTTGGCGGTACTAAATTGTGCAATTCTAATGCAGTGTGCATTAGAATTGCACATTGCCCCAAAATGCAAACGATAGAAAACCGACAGGCTAGCAACTCAGCGTCGATGCTCAAGACTTTGGTGTTTCGACTTGACAAGTGTATCATTGCCGATAATCTTCTTGGCTCGCTTCTCAATCGACTCTAGTGCAACAAGTTGGTATTTAGCAGCCCCTCCCAAAGATGAGAGTAGTACTTCATTTCCTATTCGAACCGTAGGACACAACCCTCAGGGGAATTTATAAGCAAACATTTTTTACTGCTCAATTTCGTTTTAAAAGGTAGTCTTGTGTAAAATGTTATACTTGTAGCTGTGACAATTCAGGCTATGCATCACCTGCCAGTGAACTAATAGGTCAATTTAGTAAGTACAGAGACAGACCAAAGAATAAAACTATAGTGAAAATTTTGACATGTAAATTTCCTTTGGCGTACAAAAAGTACCTTTTAAAAGTATTTTATTGTTTGTTGATATAAATGATTTCACTGTGTATACCTCCTTTAAAATAATACGAGGACACACGCTTCCCGTTTGTTTTAATCTTTCCCCGAAACAAGTGAGCGCGTCTCGTTCATTTGTTTATGTCCCGTGACACATGCCAGCAAAGCAGTGAACATTGTGTGCTCAACCGTGGCAGTACGCCAGTTTTGATGCTCGTCACTCAATTAGCACGTTATGGAATTAATGAGAGTTTGATGAGTTTGAAATACTCGCGTGATTTCATGAGTTGTGAGGGAATATAACACGGGAATTGTTTAAAATGTATAATTATTCAATTGATTTAACTAACTCTATGGATTACTGTTTCATCCATATTAGTATTAGGTATAAATGTAAAAGTATATCTGTCTGTTTGTTACCTTCACACCTTGTGAAACCTGGCACTAGGGTAAATCATGATTAGGATTTCCTTTACTTTTTTATCTTGGTTACACATGTATACCTACTATACTTTTTTATCCTGGTTATACATTTTTTAGGATAATTTCTGACTCAAATCAGCGAAACCGCTGGCTGAAGTTATATTGATAAAAAAAACGATTTTAAATCTATAAATACATCTAAAACTGCCTAATGTCCAGTTGTCCCCGGTGGGTGACCCGCTCAGTTATTCACGAGACTATTTCTAGTTACTGCATGTTGGGGTTAATATTTAAGTAGTCTAGGAAAATAGAGTTCAATCGATTAGCGATGAGCACGATGCCTTCAACGGCATTAGTCTGTCGCGAACTACATGCTGAACTAAGATCATAACGAAGAAAATGCAACACATTTTATTATTTGTGGATCGCAGTGTCTGAACAACATAGTCTATTCAGATAATATTAGTTTAAATTTCTATACTAATATTATAAAGAGGCAGGATTTGATCATTTGGTTTGTTTGTTTATATGTTACGATTGAACTCAAAAAACTACTTGACTGATTTCGAAAATTCTTTCAGCATTAGAAAGCTATATACATCTTCACATAAGGCATAAATAATAAGTCACTGAGTAACATAAGCTATTTATTTCCTACTTTCATGCGGGCAAAGCCGCCGGCTGAAGCTAGTTACAGAATAAAGTACACGAAATAAATCATGAAAATCTAATTAAAAAGTTCGAATAGCTACACTGGAAACATGAAAATCAAAGTTTTCTTTATTCAAAAAAGTTTTGACAAGAAAATAATAATTGTCGATGTCAAGAAATTCGTTTCCGTTATAATTGGCCGATGTTAGGAACACTTTATTAATTTGATCAGCGCCGAGTGAGGGGCATTCGTTAACATTCTCACTGTCCGCCGAGATTTACGATAAATTCCTAAAATTTCATGTTTATCTCTTAGCTTGTTACACTTGCAACTTTTAACTATATTTTTTTTTTCATCAGTACTTGACTGCGATTCCACCTGATGGTAAGAGGTGATGTAATCGTTGATGGTGAGGCGCACTAGTTTATTAGGAGTCTATTCACTCTAGCCTTGGGGAAAACTAAATTATAATCGGAAGGGAAGACCGCAGCTGGCAGATTGTTCCAGTTGTTCGATTAATCAAAATTTATTTAGAAGTTTTAATGATGAACTGTCATGATATCTCTAAAATTTAAGTCGAAATTTTATTGTGTAATTAACAAAATATAAAAATATGTGATATTATTCCGTTTAATTTTTGCAAACTTGGTCTTGTTTTTTATCTTATATAATATCAATTATTTTATTTTTAAGTAGCGTAATGATCTCTGTTGCAAACAAAGGAAGGTAATATTTTCAAAAACAATATGAAGCAAGTTCGGCTCAGTAAATACGCAAGATGTTGCTACGCCGTAGCGCTTGCTACGAGCGCGTAGCATTTCCGTAGCCCACTCGTAGCGCGGGGCACGTTTAAACAAGGTCTCATAAAGTGAAACTGTTTGAAATATAAAATGAATTGAAATTCGTAGAACCAAATACAGGTTGTAATGTTTTGAAGTTACTCTATTTTTTAAATTGAATCGGTTTTTATTACTTACTTCCTTATGAGAACGGCAAAACCAATTACGTCAATAATAACGTTATTTGTGGAAGTAATTAGAAAAAAAAAAAGTTCAATATTTGACTGTGATCGATTCAGTAAGTTGAATGTTTGTAGAATGGCCGTATAATAATATTAATTTTCTTTGCGTATCGAATACTTCAAAAATGTAACTGTTAACATAAATGAAACTTTGCTTTTAAATAATTGTTTGAAGGCTGTATTTCCAAATAGTCTTAGGGGAACTATAATGATTTCGTTAATAGTTAACGGGGTGAGTCGCGTTGTGTATAATTAATTCCGTTTCCATAATGTTGGTTAATGAGTATACTATTAGTGAACAGTAACGGTTCCCGCGCGGAACATTCATACAAATGTGGTTCAAGCGAACATGGCCTGTGTACCCTGGGTTATTAATTTACTAAATATTACCTCCGGGTATATAGTAAATAACTTTTTATGTAGTAATAGTAAATAGTAACAAATTTTGAATAAAAAAAATGATTTGTGATGATTTTTAGATTAATAAGTAAAATTAACTATTTTTTTTGGGGTTATGTTATCCTTATTTTTTTGTAATCACTATATCTGAATCTTTTTTTTTACGAAATACTTGTTGTTTTGTTTGATGAAAATAAGTTTTATTAAATAAATCGTTGATTATCACGACCAAAAAAAAATACAGCTTTTTCCGACAGTTTTTCTCAAAACCAAATCCCTACAATCTATAATCAACCTTAAAAAATTCTTGTTAAGAACTAAGAACTTACCGTGAGAAGTCGACGTAAAGTTTTCAGTAGAATCGACGAGCACCCTGCGTCGAGCTGCGGTGGTGACTGCCGACCTGCCAGGGGTTGCGGGCTTATATACCCGGGAGCGGTGCGGGGGCGGAGGGGCGGGGCCAGCGCGCGTCTCCTGAACGTAACTCCTCCCCATTTTGACAGCAACCTGATGACGTAGGTGCGACGTCACTGAAATTTAGTGGTAGTATGTGGGTGATACTGAAATCTATGAAAAATACCTAATATTGCAGACTTTAGGGAAGTTACAGCATCACAAATCAACATGAAGGTATCAAAAGAAGGGTCAGCACGATGGTGTTGCAACTGTCACAGCTCATACACGCGTTTGCTATTTTGGATTCAAAGGTTTTTGGTAGGAGCATCTTAATTACCTGAACTCTACAAATCGCATTAGCCATCAGTCTAGCCTTTCTTCGTTTTGTCAATGATTCTAATAGACTTTAAACCAACCACATTGCCAGTGTCACAGGTGCCGTCGCTTCGGTAAGGTCTCAAAGTGCAAGGATAGTTGCACAAGGAGTAGGAAAAGAGGTTTAAGGAATAAGCAAATACAGCAGCTACAGTTGTATAGTTCCTCTTAGTCATCAATTGATTAAGTTACAAAACTTTGAACTGGCATACCATGGCCCCAGAATTGTCAATTTTCTTTAATCTTTGTTTCTCCCAAAAACTGTCTGACTTCTCTGTTTTATTCAATAAACTTTTATTGTCAGAAGTACCTCTTGAGAGAAGCTTTATAAAGGTTTATCCGCAGAATCTAAGTTAAAGTGTTCTCGGGTGTCAGGAACGCCAAAACTTGCGGAATTCCAATCAACGTTCCTCAAAGATCGCTCGTGAGAGTTGCCGACAGCTACCTACAGACTGTCACTCGAATTTGTTGAAAATAGAGTTATAGGTGTAAGAATCTCTGTTTATTTATCTGACACGGACCCTGCACCAGGTGCCGAGTGTCTGCTGAGTGCGGTACTACAGCGGTATCTCGCGGATTGTTGCGTGCACCGTAAAAGAATTTTCACTGTCAAAACATTACCTGGACTGTGTCAAAACTAGTGCTACAATTTCTCCATGGGTTCACTACCGTGGTCCCACGTGTATAATGTATTGCTTTCAATATTATAAAACAAAGTCGCATTTTGCGTCTGTCTGTACCGCCAAATCACGCAACAGATTTTAATGCGGTTTTCACTAATAAAAGGAACAATAACCGAAGAAAGTTTATTGATATAATTTTCACGAGTACAAAGGCGGGGCGGGTCACTATTGTCCTAATTGGAGTAGTCATTATAATGACGGCTTCCAATTGTGTAAGTACATAATACAAAAAAAAATACTTTTATAATTATTAGTTTAGATTGTTCATAAGTAAAATTGCAGAAATATATCCGGCTGAGGCACTATTCGAAAGTAATACCGCGGCCCTGAAACGCAAGGGACACAGTTAGGTTTTAGTCAGTTAAAATCTGATACTGCCTCTCGCTCCACCCAGAGCGGAAGCAGAAATTTCATGATTTCCCAAAACAGTTTCTATTAAAATATTCGTACTGGTGTATTCAATGAGGGTGTTCTAAAATGACGTTGACCAGGTGGCAGCACTGAGGCGTCAGGTCCGGACACCTGTCAAAACGCTTATATAAATGACATTAGTTAGACATCAACGTCAACGTCACGTATACGTTTTGTAAGGAAAAGACCTGACGGCTAAGTGGCGCTAACTGGTGGTGAGAATTTTCTTGAACACCCTCATTAGTCCGTATAAATCAGTTGACACCCTTTTGTAATGTTACACTATCACTCGACTCTGTCTCAAGATGATGCTTCAAGTTCAGGATCCACGCATTTACTTACACTGTTTAGAAATGTATAGTGTATGTATGTGTATGTAGAGTATGAGTGTAGTGTACGTGTATTTGTGTGTGGTGTCGTGTCATGAGCAATTTCTGTCCATTCCAAGTTACCTGGAAGAGATCGCGAAGTATGAGTGTTATTTTTCTCATTGCACAATGGAAATCTACTTTTTATCTTGTTGTACAATACCGTAATGTAACGTCACATGATCTATCAAATTTTGACATTACCATCCCTGACATCAAATTTTATATATCAGTAATAACCGTTTATCACCTCGAAATATTTAGAATTTCACTTTAGGGCCTCCAGCCAGGAAGATGTTGCGTAGCATAGCACAATAATCATTAATGCATGTATTTAGAAATATATAAGTATATTGATCAGTTGTCTAGTACTCATAACACAAGCTCTGCTTAGCTTGGGACTAGACGGCGTTGTGTGATAGTTGTGGAATATATTAATTAATCATAGTTATAATTTTCCCACTGCTGGGACTCAGGCCTCTTTTGTATGAGAGGAAATACGCCGAATATCTTCGAAATTTTGGTTCTTGGACTAGCTGGTTTCCCACGATATTATCCTTCACAGTTTTGAGTGCAGTGGTGATGAAATAAATCACACAAAATTGCCTGCCTGGGTTTGTACCCACGACGTTCAACTAGTAAGTCGAGACCGTTACCACTGAGCCACGACTGCACTTATGAAGATGAGGACGATGAAGAGTCTGCATAATTAGGTTTTTGATATATGGGTATATCTATGTAGTGTAACTATCGCGTCAAACTATAAAACATAACTATAGGTAATGGTGGGTAGTTAGTGTTATAGCCGCGACCTCTCGTAACTGTTAACAGCTCGTAAACAGCTGATTAATATCCCACGGCGGCCGCCATCATCGCGTCATGGCTGCTGTGCTGGAAGAATACTGCTTCATTAATTACTGCCAATCAAAGGGTATACGATTATCGTCACAGTTTCTGTGTAATTTTTCCATAACTTTATTACACGTGAAGACTTATTAATATGCAAAGTTTGGTGTTATACGGTTACAAAGAAAGAAAACATGTTTATTTAGCACACCATGATTCATGAACAAACAAGTAATTAGGTATAAAGGTGAAAGTTTGTATGTGTGTGTGTTTGTTCCCCTTCACGGTCAACGGCTGAGCGTATTTGGATAAAATTCGGCACACGGGTATACCACCTCTTGGAATAGCATATAGGATTTTTGTTACGGCAGTATGTTCTCTTGCGATGATTGCCGACTTTCAAGTAGGTGAAGCTGGTAGCTAAAGCTAGTATGACTATAATATTTACTTATGATTCAGACAAAGTCTGTCTAAATGTACACACAGCTTAAAAACTAGTCTTAGTACTTCTAACTACCAGGGGAAGTCATTGAGATGCTGATATAGATAGGAGGAAGGAGACGCACTGCGACGACGTCACATAATTTGGGATCAGGTTGACCATATATGTACCTATATGTTGCTGAAATGTAACTTTGTTACGATAAAAGTGGAATGCTGGGTAAGAAATACCCCGAAAACATTTAGTATAAAATACGAGTACATATTTGATAATTTAACAGCAGCCACAGTAACACACTGAACCACAAAACCAAAAAAAACTTCTGAATGTTCGCAACAAAATGGTTTCGTAACGAAAAGCCTTTACAGACTGTATTTAAACAGTAAAAATGAAAATATCACCACGCACCAGGTGCAAACATTTCATGTTCTCGTAGCTATGTGCTACGCGCGCTACGCCGTAGCCGAGGGCTACGACATGCGGCCTCTACACAATTGGAATAAGTGTTTTGTTATTAAATTTTTGAATAGGTAACATTATCTTAAGAGGGTCCTTTTCCACTCGCCTATCGTCAACATCGAGCATGGTTTAAAAGCTTGTTACTTCATCTAACGCAATCCAACGCGATGTTTGACGAAAAGGCAACGCGAAAAAAGAGACATAACGCCTGGAAACTCTGTTAGCATTCGGTAATTCTGTGATTTACTTGAATATTTTACAAAACTTTTTCCAGGAAATACGTGTTTTTTTAAACCCTTAAAAGTTTTTGAAACGTCGACATTTAGAATCTTGATTAAATTTGCAAAGTTTCTATTGTTATACAATTTTAACTTTTTGAATTTTTGAGCAAATTATGAAGTGTCAAAGTTCATGCATAAGATTTTCAGAAGTCTTTGAATTTGGATTAGTTTTACACATATTTATAAATTGATTTCAATAGAAACCTAGATAATATCCACAAGATACTGTGTTTCCAAAATATCTAATGAAAAATGTATAATAACGTCATAATCGCGTAAGAGCGGTTGTATGAAAAACAGGGAAAATTTAGGTCGAGTTGCATCAAATGAATGAATATAGAAATAAAACAAAGTCATGAAGTTTTATTACTCTCAGTAGTCTGTTACTGTCTTGGTCAGAGGCAAAAATGTCGGAAAGTCATCGTAATAGTCAGCAGCAGAGGGATTTCACATATCTCACACTTAACTGAGTACTCATCGTTTTTTAAGTTGTATTGATGACATGGTGACCTAATTCTTTGTGTATGTCTTATATGTATAATGATACAACTACAGGCAAACCCGCGTCAATTAGTAGTGATCGTAAAGTCTTGCACATCGTCACAAACGGTCGTCAATTAACCGCCGGCAGTTAATTTTACTTTATTATAGTTTCACTTTTTGGTTGGCGCGCCACCTCAGGGCTGGCGCACGTGATACACACAGCCGCTTACATCAAGTTATAAGATGTTACTTTGCGGTGCTTGAATGGTTGAACAGATTTCGATGAAACTTGGCACTCGGATAGACCATGTCTTGGAATGGATATACCTACGGGTAAAATGTCTGCATGCCTGCTGCATGTTGGATGCCTTCTTCCATGCTGCATGCCTACTTGCATACTGCACGCCTGCTTGCATGCCTGCTCCCATGCTGGATGCCTGATTGCATACTGCATGCCTGCTTGCATGCTGCATGCCTTTGATATTAATAGTAATATCATAGTATATTTTTATTTGCATGCACATGATCATAAGCGAGCGTAACGAGCTCGGAATTTTAGGGCACCCCGACACGGAAAGGTTAGGTTAGAAGTTATTTCGTGATTATTTTTTTTTATAACCTAGAAATTGGAGGACCCGCAGGGGGTCTCCGTCGGCCCTTTGTAAACCAACAGTGTTTTGTAATTAACTTTAGGTTACCGATTTGATATTACTTCCACCGCAACTAATGACTATTGATATAAAATATATGCCAAAAGACGATTCTGACTGTGAATTTTCTGCGTTGTGATGGTTCTGCTTTTTAATTATTATGGATATGAAATTTATATATATGTTTATTATGGGTCTACCTTTTATAGCAGAACTTTTTACGTCATAATATTGTTTTGCATAACAACGGATAGCATAAACTTCATTTCGCAGAAAATCATTTCGCATACACTCAGTTGTCATACATTCAAAACTCATAATTTTGTTAGTCAGAATCATTTTTAGGCATAATGTTTATATCCATAATAATTAAAAAGCAGAACCATCATATCGCAGAAAATTCACAGTCAGAATCGTTTTTTGGCATACATTTTATATCGATAGTGCAGCATGCATGTAGCATGCAAGCAGGCATGCAACATGCAGCATGCATGCAGCATGCAAGCAGGCATGCAACATGCAGCAGGCATGCAAGCAGGCATGCAACATGCAGCATGCATGCAGCATGCAAGCAGGCATGCAACATGCAGCAGGCATGCAGCATGCAAGCAGGCATGCAACATGCAGCAAGCATTGTTTCTGTCACGGCTCCGGCGCTGCGGGGTTTGGGCGGCGCCATGCGAGCTTATCGTCACAGATGGTTTTAACGCTCACCACGGCGGGCCTTCAAACCACCTGCTCCTCAGCTCGCGGGCCGCCCTACCCCTCCGCGCCTACGCGGGTTTAAATTACACTCTAGGGGTAGGGCAGACAAGACTGCGTAAAGTCGGTTTCGCAGCGATTCGTTTCTGTCACAAAATATTGACTTTTTATGACACAAATTTAATTTAATATTGAAAATGCTACCAATATTAGAACATTCTATGTCACTTTTGCAGACCATTCGATTTTAAATACATTGCACGTAGGTTATCTAACCATTCGACAGCATAAATTTACTTTATTTAAATTATCAGTTTTATTCCATATATTATAAGTTTTTGATGTTTTGAACACTAATTTTTACAAGAAGATACATCTATTTTAATTTTTGATGTTCAAATATGCACCCATACCAAATAATCGTATCTCTAAATAAATGTTATGCTAAACAAAATTATGCATAATATTAATTATGGCAAAGGTAATTATGCGAAACAAAATTCTGCCAAGATAAAAGTATGCCATTGTAAATTCGGACACGTAAATATTCTGCCAAACAAAAGTTATGCTAAATAATTTTTATGCCTTAAAAATATTCGATTAAATAAGATTATGCCATGTGAGTTATGCCAAATAAAAATCGGAGGATATTTGGCAGAATCTTGATAGATTCTGCCAAATAGAAGGAACCCGTTTATTATATTTATCAGCCTAAAGATGATTCTTAATAATATTTGGAGGTAGACGGAATAGAGAGCAAAGTCCCGCAAACCTCCGTTGAAAAGGGAGGATCCTCCGACCAGACGGGTGTTATGTCTGGTGGGCTACTTCTGCCCGATAGATGATTTCGGGCTGTTCTATATATTCTAAACGCGCGGAGAACTCTGATTGCGCGATGCAGGATTAGTTCTTATATGACGTCATAGATGTCGCTACAAATAAAATTATGAGTTTTGAATGTACAAATGAGTGTATGCGAAACGATTTTCTGCGAAATTAAGTTTATGCTATCCGTTGTTATGCAAAATAATATTATAACATAAATAGTTCTGCTATAAAAGGTAGACCCGTTGGATATAGGCCTTCTCTAAGTGTCGCCAGAACGAACGGTTCTGTGCGTTTCGCGGCCATCGGATTCCCACGACTCACACCATGTCATCAATTCACCTTGTGGTAGATCTACTAACGCTGCATCTTCTGGTACGTGGTCGCCACTCCAGAACATTTCGGCCCCAACGACACTCTGTTGTGTACTGCCACTTAAGTTACTCAAATAAATATCAAATGGCGTTAGCACAGAAACATTAAATTTTTGAGTGACAGCCCTTGTGTCTCGGTCGGAGCGGGCAGTTAAAGGCAATTGAGTCAGTTATGGGCATACGATTAAATACTTTATTTTGTGACAGTACTTACATATATAAGGGCCGGACTGCTGGTGCAGATCATTGCGCAGACCGCTGTGGCGCGGGGGGCGCGGCGCAATGTCAGACGCAGGACACATGTCGGGAAATTTAATTAAAAAGGAAGAATAACATTGTCATAGCTGTATTGGGTGTAGAGACGGCGATTTTTTATAAATTTAATATAAAATGGACACAAAGAATTAGGCAAATGTGTCCTATATATTATACGTATCTATAGGACAGATCACTAGCATGTTATCTTTAAGTTCCATATTATAATCAGTATATAATTTATAATAATCATTCATCTCCAAGTCGATGTCTTGTATGGCTCTGTTCCTCTCATGCTGGTGAGTACCTTCGAGTAACAACTTCTCGGCAGACATCCACTTTTTGTGTTTGGGTTTGTTTAGGTGGAAAAATCATCTAATGACAAATCACGCAAAAAAAGTCTGACACTATCTCTGTCGGACTTGAATGTCAGACTTTTACTGACTAAAAACCTACTCTTGTTCCTTCGTTGCCTTCGTCCCAGGGCCCCGGGTTGGGTGGATAAGATTGCGCTGCAGGTCAGGTGCTGCACCTCCGGACCATTTAAACTGAGAGAGCCTCGTCGGAATTGCTAAACACATTCTCGCTGAATAATTCTCGATCTCAAAAACTATTAGATCACCGACCTCAACTCCGTCCGGAAGATACGCCCGGGTGTCACCATTATGAGGACCGTCCGGAGAACGCGGTGGAGCATACGGTGGAGGTGTGCCCCGCTTGGGCAGAGCAACGCCGTGTCTTCGTGGGGGCGATCGGCGGCGGCGATCTCTCGTGCCAGGCCTTGGTGCAGGCCATGGTCTGGAACGAGGAGTGGCATGCGGTTGCCTCCTTCTGCGAAGCAGTAATGCTTGCAAAGGAGGCGGCCGATCGCGTGAGGCAGCGGTCCTCACGCCTCAACCGCCGCCGGGATTCCGATCCCGATTTCCTGCCACCGTAGGCGCGGGTTTGCGGACGGCGAGCAATGGGTGGCTCGCTGTCCTACCGTCCGGTAACCGTCCAGACCGAGCCCAAGTCGTCGACGGCACGTGCTGTTCCACGCGCGGCGCCTCAAATAGATGTCAGCAACTGTAGGGGCCCAGCAGGGTAGAAGCCTACTGGGGCCAAGGGTCTGATTCTGAAAGGAAGACTCGGCCCTGGTACGAAAGACAACGAAGGAACAGGAGTGGGTTTTTAGTCAGTAAAAGTCTGACACTATCTCCCGCCCCGCCCAAGAGCGGGGGATGTCATAAGATGACTTTCCCACCGAAAAAAAAAGGTTAATATTTAAATTTCTTATTTAACTAAATAATCTTAAATTAACCAATTTTATTATTGTTGTTAGAAAAACCACGATTACTCAAAACATTTGGTCACCTAACTGAAAACTTTTCTTCATCAAAATTTTAATGAATTTCAGTAGCATCAAGCAGAAAATAACAATTTGACTGCTGCAATGCTAAAAGCAAAAAAACTTTGATATTTTCTTATGTTAATTACTAGCGGATGACATGAATATCTTAATTAATTTTGTTTAAATTAATGTTTTTATTTTGCATCTGCAATGGAGTTCAGAAACTGTTTCTTTTCTTGGTATTAAAAATAGATGTTATCTGAAAGACGAGCGTTGTAACAATCTACCTTAATAATAACCAATCAGATTATTATAAATAGTTTAGTTAATATTAAAGCTTTATATAAAACATATTAGTAACATTTAGATGATATAAAATATCTGATTAACCGCGACCAAGGGTATAATCCCTTGGTATATCAATATCAACATATAGCTACCCAGAAACATCCCAACAACTTATATATCACGACATGAACAGTGTTATATTTCCTTCAAAGAAATACAACATTGCGTTTGTTTATGATCCCAAAATTATATAACCTATATCTAAGACATCCTTATATTATATGCTCACATTATAATTAAAAGTAACTAAACGTATTTCCTCTTTATTTATTCATTGTTTTTCTTTTTTTCTTTCCCTATAATTTATTTATTTATCTATTTTATTCAAATCTATTAGCACACAATACCGTGCCGACGTCTTGATGTCAATGCCGTTACCGGCCCACGCTGAAAACCAGCGCCGTAGACTCATCATATTTTGCGTGTGGTCACGGCATTATGCTGAGCGTTCGGCCGTTTTGCGCAGATGTGGTGAATATTTTTTCATATAATATACTTATAATTTGTTAGTTCTAAATTTGTACCTTGTTCGGCCAAATAAAATCTTTTTCTTTCTTTTTTCTTTTAAATGATCAAACATACAATCAGATTTTTTTAAAATTACAATTGATAGGCTCCTGTTTAACCACTATCTCACTTGATATTAAGCGATGATGCGGCCGACGATGGAGCATGCTTGCCTAGAATTAACCTATTCACTCTTGACTTAAAAACCAGAAAAGAAGAAGCTTGTAGCTATCAGGAAACATAGACTCCGGCAGAGAATTCTAGTCCTTAGCCATAATGAATGAAACACATGAAATAGAATTAAAATAATACGGACAAACGAAAGTACAATACATGTAGATCTTGATTAGTAGTTAGCACAAGACCCAGTATTATGTATAGACCAGTATACTAGCTACAAATTACATAGAACGTGTAAGTAAACAAACTATGTGGACAAAGCAGATTAGACCACACGATGTAGCTACACAAACTAGAGTATACTGTCTCAATGTCTGCTCATCTGATTAATGGATCCTTAACCAAGGTTAGTATATAATATGCGCTCTACATAGATTGAGATTGGGAACCATTCGACAGACGTAAGTGTAGTAAAACGGTACTGTACCATGAAAAGCTTTTGCGGAATAAAAAATAATAAACCTTGCAGTGTTTTAACATAAGAAGTTTAGTAGACGCAGTGTCGTGATGATCCAGTGGTTAAGAGGGTCCTCTTTCACTTGCCTATCATCAACGTCGAGCACGGTTTAAAAGCTTGTTACTTCATCTAACACAATCCAACGCGATTTTTGACGAAAAGGCAACGCGAAAAAAGAAAGATGCCTAAAAACTCTGTTAGCATTCGGTAATGCCGTGATTTACTCGAATACTTTACAAAACTTATTCCAGGAAATACGTGTTTCTTTTAAACCCTTAAAAGTTTTTGAAAAAAATTGTCGTCATTCAGAATCTTGATTTGCAACGCTTCTATTGTTATACTTTTTGACATTTAATTTTTGAGTAAATTATGAAGTGTCAAAGTTCATGCAAAATAGCACATTTTCAGAGGTCTTTACTGGATTAGTTTTACACAAATTTACAAATTGATTTCAATAGAAGCCTAGATAATATCCACAAGATACTATGTTCTCAATATATATCTAACGAAAAATGTGTAATAACGTCAGAGCAGTTGTATGAAAAACAGTGAAAATGTATGTCGAATTGCATCCCCTTAAAGCCGGGCAAGTATCAAGTATGAATTCTTCAATTCATATGTACTTTTATGAGTTTTTCTAGGATATTACTGACGCCCCGTAAAGCACGTACAGTTGGTCCCGGTTGTCATTTGTAGATCTTTGACAGTCGTTACAGGTAGTATCGCGTTGCCCAGTAACTGGGCTGTGGAGGTCTGATAGGCAATCGTTCCGTGTAAAACACAGGTATTCAGCCGCATCCTAGACTAGAAGCCGACTCCAAGCTAGTTGGGGAAATGCAGGGGGATGATGAAGTCTAGCACCTAGGTCAGCATTTTAAATCATTTTTAGATTGATTTTATTAAGTGAATCGATGAAACTAGCATAAGTCCAACATGATTAACACATCCTCCGATGAGTGGACACTTCATTTACTAAAATTCAACCATATGTCAAAAAGTACTTCGAAAGATTTGATAAACGTTTGCATGGAAAAATAATCCCTCATCCATTTCTTTGTTTCTTTGTAGTAACGGAGGTGGCAGCAACGCGCGAGCTCGCCGATCTCTTCGGCAATGCCGTCGGGACAGCGGCGCAGGCAACAGGGCAGGTGGCTGCTCTGGCCTCCAGCACGTTTGCCAGATCCGCTGACGACTTTGAAGCGTTCCCAGACAAGTCCAAACTGGTACTTATGTGTTTATATTCACCCACACTAAGGACAGATGAAGACTTGATTAGGCCGTTCACACAGAAACTGTTTACAGAAATATTTCGAACAATTTATATGTATAAAAGGTAAAACTGAATGACTGACATATCAACGCATTGCACAAAGTTACCCTTTATGATTTAGGCGAACATTAGCGCTCGTCTAAATCGAAAGGGTTTTGAAAATTCAACTTTTAAGGGAGTGAAAAGAAGGAAATTTATTTGTATGCAAAATTTTATTCCTTGGACCAATATACATGATACTTAGCATAAATATATAATAACCTACGTAAATATATTGTTATTAATATGGCAATGTTTATCCGCAATATTTAAGTTGGCTGCAATGCAAAGAATGAATATGTTATCCAAATGTTGGTATAAATTTTTTTTCCTCACTTCCGTTTTACTCTTCAAAGTGTAACTATTCACATTGTATTAATTAGAAATAAAAACTAACGTGTTTATCACAAAAGTGCTGGTTTCTAATTTTTAAAACATCAGGTTATGGGCCCAGACACATATAACAGCTTGATGTAAAGTGACGCTAGTTACGGCGGCAATAAAATCGGCGAGAAGGAAAGATTGAGGTTAGCTCATTACAGTTTGCGGCGTGTTGCTCAGGCTCGGGCACCGTAAAACATCGTCGGGAAGTACTTGTTCTTAGTTGGGAAAGGACAAGGTCAGAATGGAGGGAAATAACAACAACGTCAATGTGATCAAGTTAGAAGGGGCCAGAAATTGGAATATCTGGAAATTCCAAACAAAAGTACAGCTGAGGGGCCTTGGGTGGTTAAACATTGTGGAGGGAAGGCAGGTGAAGCCCGAAGTGGCCAGTGAGATACCTGCATGGGAATCTAAAGATGCCAAAGCGCAAACGTTACTGGTAACACGAATGTCGGAAGAGGCAATGCTACATATTATTACATGTACGAGTTCTGCCGAGATGTGGCGAAAACTCCACAGCGTATATGAACAGAAAACTGAGACTAGTGTGCACATCATACAGCAGAGATTTTTTCAATATAAGTTCGAAAGAGGTATCGACATGTCCATTTTTTTATCTAAGATACAAGAACTACAAAACCAATTGAAACAGATGGGGGAAGAAATTTCAGACAAATTTGTAATCACGAAAGTATTAATGTCGTTACCAGATGAATATAAACACTTCGTTTCGGCTTGGGAATCGGCGCCTGACGACAAACAAACATTTGATAATCTAGTGGCCAGACTACTGATTGAAGAAGAGAGAGTTAAAGAAAAAAACGAAGGAGCACAGCAAGCAACACCTTCTGCATTCGTTGTGAAAAATAAAGGACCAACAAAAGGTTTCAAATCTGGTAAAAGTGGACATTATCAAACCGAGAGTAAAAGTAACAATAAAACTAAGAGTGAAGGGAACGTGAGCAATAATAATAACTGTTTCTTCTGTGGAAAGTTTGGACATTTCAAAGCCCAGTGCCGTTTTCGAAAACAAAGAATGTCAAGAAGTGAAAACAAAACGAATAGTAACGCGTTTGTGGTGTCTAACCGGTCGCATCAACTGCAAAAATCCAAGTGGCTAGTGGACTCTGGCGCTAGTGATCACATGTGCCAGGACCGTGCACTGTTTACATCGTTCTCAAATACTTCGCCAAAGCCTGTAATCATCGGTAATGGAGCAGTGATAAATGCACTTGGGCACGGACAGATGGCAGTTCAAGTATCGAACGGAAACGAATGGATTGACACAGTCATAGAAAACGTGTTGTATGTCCCTGAACTAAAAACAAACTTGTTTTCGGTAAATCGCGCCACAGACAAAGGTTATGTCATGGTGACAGATGACAGCTCATGCAAATTTTTCAAGTCAAACAAAATTTGTGCGGTTGCGAAAAGAATTGGAAACTCATTTTACTTGGACTTACGCTATAACAATGACAATTGTAAAATTGCGAGTACTGCAAAATTAGCGTCAAACGACCTAAACGAGTGGCACAAAAGATTGGCGCATCAAAACTTCTCCTACGTAAAAGATATCTTGCGAAAAAACAACATTGAGGTTAAACAAACATCCAACCCAGTGTGTGAAAGTTGCTTGGTTGGGAAAATACACAGATTGCCATTTAATAGAAGCGAACACAAGAGTACCAGGACATGTGAATTAATTCATGTTGATACCTGCGGTCCAATGGAGGAACCGTCAGTTGGTGGGTCAAGGTACTTCGTTGTGCTGAAAGATGACTATTCAAATTTCAGAAGTGTGTACTTTGTAAAAACAAAAGATAAGATCAAGTATATAATTGAGGACTTTATAAATAAGGCTGAGAATAATACTGGAAACAAGGTGAAGACATTCAGAAGTGATAACGGCCTGGAGTTTGTGAACAGGTACGTAAAGGAAGTGTTTACAAGTCGTGGAATAACACACCAAACCACAGTACCATACACCCCAGAACAGAATGGAAAGGCTGAGAGGGATAATAGAACATTGGTGGAAGCGGCGAGGACAATGATACATGAGAGAAATTTACCAAAGAAGTTATGGGCCGAAGCCATAAATACAGCAGTGTTCGTGTTGAACAGGACTGGGAAGAGCCGTGAGGATGGGCGATCTCCATTTGAAGTATGGACTGGGAAAACTTACAATATCCATGAGTTAAAAGCCTTTGGTACAGAAGTATATGTACACATTCCAAAGGAAAAGAGACTGAAGTGGGATCCGAAAGGAGAGAAGGGATTGATGGTCGGATACGAGGAGGATGTGAAAGGGTATCGTATTTACTATCCCGAGAAGAATAAGGTGGAAACAAAAAGGGACATTGTATTCTTAAAGCAAAAAGAGAAGGAAAAACATCAAGTGAAGGAAGGTGAAGGGCAAAATGTAGTGTCCCTAAACCTTGAAGAAGAGACAGAGCAAGAAAATAGTCCCGATACAGATATTGATGAGATAACAACTTTCGACCACGAGGAGATAGAGGCAACCCAAATGAGTAGCATACTAGAAGATAACTTGGAAGATGACAGTGACTACTTGCCATGCAGTGAAGAAGAACATCTACTAGAAGAAATTGGCTCACCCATAGAAAGGGAAAGGTGTCAGCGTGAGCGTAAACAAACAGAGTTCTACAAGTGTAATAGGGTGCAGCTGGACCAAAGTGAATGTGATCCTACCACATATGGTGAGGCCATGAGCCGGAGCGATGCCAGTAAGTGGAGAGCAGCTATCGCTAAGGAACTTAAGACTCTGAGTGACAATAATACATGGGAAGTTTGTGAATTACCTGTAAGTTCAAAGCCTATAAGTAGCAAATGGGTCTTTAGGAAAAAAAATGTAAATAATGTCAAAGAGTATAAGGCTAGGCTTGTAGCTAGGGGGTTCGAACAACAAGATATAATCAACTTAAATGACATTTATGCCCCAGTTGCTAAACTAGCAACGTTTAGGTTATTTGTAGTAATTGCAACGAAACATAACTTACCTATATACCAAATGGATGTCACAGGGGCTTTTCTATATGGTGAGATTAAAGAAAATGTATATGTAAGTTTACCAGAAGGGGCCTACTCAGGAGACAATAATATTGTTAAATTAAATAAGTCATTGTACGGGTTGAAAAGTTCGCCTAAATCCTGGAATATTAAAATTAATTCACTACTAACTCTAGAAGGTTTTATAAGGTCTAAAGGTGATCCATGCTTATATAAAAAGTATAGTGGTAAAGATAAAATATTTGTATTAATATATGTAGATGACTTGCTAATTTCTGGAACTAATGAAAATGAGGTCACTAACCTAAAAACAACGTTAAACAAAGAATTTAAAATGAAAGATTTAGGGTTAATTTCAGAATTTTTAGGAATAAATGTAAAACAAAACTTAGAAAATGGGGTAACTACGTTATCACAAAGAAATTACCTAGAAAATGTATTAAAAAGATTTAACATGGAAAATTGTAAACCCATGTTGACGCCCTTGGATATAAATTTTAATACTAAAATATTTGATATAAATATTAAGTGTGATAAAGACATGGAAGGAATCTGTAGGCAAATAATTGGCTGTCTTATGTATGCTGTCTCAGGTACTAGACCTGACCTGTGCTTTGCAGTTTCTTTACTAAGTAGATATCAGAAATGTGCCAATAGTGCATTACTTAGTGCACTTAAGAGAGTATTGCGCTATGTAAAGCATACCTTAGATTATAAAATAGTGTATAAGTGTAATGATAGTGCATTGCAAGGCTACTGTGATGCCGATTGGGGAGGTGATCAGAGGGACAGAAAGTCCACATCTGGCTATTTGTTTACTTTCGCAAACTGTTTGATTATGTGGCGTTCAAAGAAGCAATCTTCTGTAAGCTTGTCGTCTACTGAAGCCGAATATGTTTCTATGAGTATGGCAGCAAGTGAAGCGTGCTGGCTTGTTAATTTGCTGCATGATTTGGACGTTCAGAGTGATAACCCAGTTAAGTTGTATTGTGACAATCAGTCAGCTATCTTGAACGCAAGCACAGACTCAGTCAAACGTCTTAAACATGTTGATATTAGATATCACTTCATTAAAGATTTAATAAAAAATAATAAAATTGATATTCAGTACATAAGTACTTGTGAACAAGTGGCAGACATGCTAACAAAGTCATTAAGTAAGGAATTATTAATTAAGTTCTTAACACAATGTAATGTCAAAGTGTAAGCTAAGAGGTAGAGATGTTCAACCGCTAATGTTTTCAGTCATATATTATAATTTAGGGTAATTTGTTTAAAAATGCATAAACATTGAGAAGGGGTGTTATTAATATGGCAATGTTTATCCGCAATATTTAAGTTGGCTGCAATGCAAAGAATGAATATGTTATCCAAATGTTGGTATAAATTTTTTTTCCTCACTTCCGTTTTACTCTTCAAAGTGTAACTATTCACATTGTATTAATTAGAAATAAAAACTAACGTGTTTATCACAAAAGTGCTGGTTTCTAATTTTTAAAACATCATATATATATTTTTTTATTTTCTGTTTTTCAGAACTACGTACCTATGTAAAACGATTAAGGGAGTGTCAAAGGCCCATACAAATGGGAGAATATTATTCCTTGGGTTAATAAACTTGAAACTTGGCACAAAGTCTAGCCAAAATGAATAATAAAGACTTGCACTATTAGTTTTTTAAAATTCAAAACTCTCCTTAAAATTGAGTTTAAGGGGAGTTTAAGTTTTATAGTATAGTAACTTATCAAATGAGTAGATTAGTATGAGCCAGTGTTCAGACACGATAGTACGGTCACAAAATAGATAGGTACAGAAGTTAATCTACATACAAAGCGCGCTCGAGCAACACACCGCTCATGGACACGATATCTCGGCTCAATTCAGCTCAATGCGAGCTCGAGTGCTATCCGTTTGAGACACGACTCAAACGGATAGCACTCGAGCTCGCTTTGAGCTGAATTGTGTGTGAAATTTTTTGTGGAAAAAATGGACCAACAAAAAACCTTATTCTAACTGTTTAGTGGACGGTTGTTTAAATTCAATATTAAACAATAAAAATGAGACTTGACATTGTTTTTTGGGCTACCAGTTGTTTCAGAGAGGTAAGTAGATATTTGCTTGTATTTTGATGGTTTGTTTTAACTTAACACAGACCTGGCTCCGCGTCGAGAAAGAGAAGATGATTTTGTAGCCATGGAATATTTTTATAATTCAGATTAGTAGGCATTTAACACCGCGCCCGGTCGCACTCGGACAGTTCGGCGCCACGCGCTGACACTAGCGCGATCGCCGAGCGTAGGTATGAAAAGTGAGGTAGGTAAATACATGGAATTGACTTCTGAATCTTTTTATTTTGAGGTTTTTTTTTAGGTGGGAAAATCATCTAATAACAAATCCCGCTCTTAGGTGGGGCGTGAGATAGTGTCAGACTTTTACTGACTAAAAACCCACTCCTGTATTTTCGTTGCCTTCGTCCCAGGGCCCCGGGTTTCGTTTTCACACTACCCATGGCCCCAGTAGACTTCAACCCTGCTGGGCCGCTACGATTTGCTGACATCTCCCTGAGGCGCGCGTGGAACTGTGGTACAGTCCAGCAGTGCTATTCTGTAAATGGTAAATCATTTCGCAAATCATCTCGAAAGTCACACTCACTTCGCTTCTCATCTCGCCTGTACAAGTTTCGTTATTCTTATGTCAAGATCAAGGCCAAGTGTTCCGAGAACAGGAGAAGAGTTCCGAGAACCCAAGTGACATTGCTCCATGGTAGTAGTGCAGTGCTGAATTGTGTCTTGTTATGATTTACATCGACTCACTTCATTTAAGAATACGAAACTTTAATTTCACTGCGGATTCAGAAGTGATTTCGCAAATAAACTTTTCAGAATAGCAATGCAGAAAAAGTTTTTAGTCTACGAGAAATGGATCAGCTAAAAACAGTCCTGTGAATAGATTTAGAGTGAACGAACTTTAATCATTCGGGTTTCTCTTTATAGCTTAAGTAAAACTGAAATATGTACGTGGGCCTAAATACTTGGTGTGTCTTGTAAAAGTGTCAATTTAGCATTCCTGCCTACATAATTAGGGCTTAGTTTACACATACTACCTAACGCCTAAAATAGAGATGCTCCCTTTGCAAAAATGATGCCACAGACGAATGGATAGAGTATTCAGGGAACTACGATCATCAATTCATTTGACAAGCGCGGCGGCGGCAATATTCCAGCTTGATCGGTTTATAAATAACATTCTCACCATGAATACACAATCAGCTTATGTTCTTAAGTTTACAGAAATGAAATAAAAATTAATAGTGTTACATAGACTTGCATAGCATTTGAAGGTTGCAGCAATCAGATGAACACGAGATGCATATGATTGGTCGTTTTAGCGACATTTGGGGGAGGCCTAAGTCTAACTGTGGACGTCTTTCGGTTGAAATGGCAATCATGGCATAGACTTGCAATTCTAGCTTAGCTATAACCCGAATGAGGTGGTACGAGAATAGGCCGAGGCTTCTATCATCATCATGACTATCATATAGCCTGTATCTATAAGTTTTTATTCGAGAAACAAGCATTCCCAATATTACACAGGAGTTATTTCTAGTATTTTGTTAAAAAAATATATCACAGTTAAGATTAAGCTCCCATTTAGTGCCAAAAAACAGTGACTTTCTGAAGCCTACTCCTCGGAACGGTTGGGTTAATAGATTTGAAAAAAATATATATTTATAATAGATTCATATATAACATTATCAAAGTATATTTTTTTCGTATGACATTAGCCAAAAAACAAATTAACAACGTGGTATTTTATCGCTAAATATGTTTATACACAAAAACATTGCTGGTTAAGTGTTCTTCAGAATGTACAGAGCATATGTAAATCAATCAATATTTCGCAAAGAAAACGGATATAAAAGCCAGCGGCGCTCTCTCCGGGCGCAGCTGGCCAGAAGTAAATGCATCTCTCTTATGAGTATGTGTGCATTTAACTCCAGCCAGATTTTCAAGGGACTATACGCCTTAAGTGAATTATGTAATTTACTTTAGTAGAAGACTTTTTTATTTTATTTCAATTTCTTTACGGTTTCTTCGCAGGCGCAGCGTAACTTCACGCTAGCGGAGGTGCGGCAGTGCGCCGGGCAGCGCGGCGGCTGTCTGCACGTCGTGTACGACGGACAGGTGCTCGACCTCACGCAGTTCGCGCCATTTGTATGTACTCGGTTTTACATTACTACATTTACTACTTCCTATCACACCTGTGTTCTCTGAGGACATAGACAGAGTTTTAGAGTACGGTCATATATTATGTTTATGTCAGGCAAGACGAGACGAGCATGCGCTGTGACGCAGGCTCGTACTGACGGGTTTCACACAATTGTTCGCAAGAAAAGTGCTTCGCTGCTCAGGAGAGTGAAAGAAAGTCGCAACAGCATCATTAGAACTGTAGCACACACAGACATATTGCTTTCAGCTATTATATTCATTGCCTAATTTCATTTTAATACTTGGTTACTCTGAAAACATTCACAGTTCTTCTAAGTCCTTACATATAGATATATGTACCATTTGAAGTAGGACGTATTACTGTCACCGGCCACATGAACTAAACCGTTTAGACCACGTTGTGTTTTGAAGATTGATTCGTGAAGCTGATTCAGCTGATTTGAAATAACTAAACTCATTTGGTTGGATCGCTTGCAACCTGGTGCATGGATTCTATGGGAACTAAGGTGGCATCAACCACTAATAATTCAATAATAATAATAATAATAATTGTTTATTGTTCAAGAAGGTACAGATGGTGCGAAAAAGAACTTAAACTAATAACAGCAAGATAGTTTACAAGTTTATGAACTATATTATATGATAGAGCAATATGAAGTACATGGTACATCTGTTGACAATTTACGTTTCCCTGTCTCTTAAACTAGGGTATACCTGTATCTTAAGAGACAGTTGACGGCCAAAAGGCTAAGTTCTTATATTACATATTTTATAAGTGAGGACACTGTCGATCTATCCATCCACAATTAAACAATTATCAGAAAATGATAAAAAAGAATAAAATTAAATAGTTAAATTGTTGATAGTCTTGTGAGTGTGTAATGTGTATGCATGTGTGTGCGTGTGTATGTGAGTGCGTGTGTAATGTGTATGCATGTGTGTGCGTGTGTATGTGAGTGCGTGTGTATATGTGTGTGCGTATGTGCATGAGCGAGCAAATGCTAGGTTAAGTAAGCTAAAAGTGATTCTGTGTGATCATAATCTTGTTGGAGTAGCCACTCAGTGAGTTTCTGTTTAACTTCCCATTTTGTCAGATCAAGTATATTAAGATGTTTATGAATTTTTCTGTAAATGAGAGAGCTGAGAATATGATATTGATGTTTGGCAAAGGTTGTACTATGAGGAGTACTTGGAGGGATAAAGGTACGTTTTTTCTGGTTGGGAGGGGGTAGGGATGAATGTTTTTTAAGGACCGAGTAGAGCACAAAGAGTTGTCGAACTGTAAGAACTTTACAGTCGGAATACAGTTGAGTTGTTGGGTATCTGTAGGGTTTTCTGATCATAACTTTAAGTATAGCTCTCTGTGCTCTCTCTAGTATGAGAAGCAGTGTTTTACATGCCCCTCCCCACACCGTAATACAATATCCTAGTACCGATTGACACAGGCCAAAGTACACCATTTTTAAAGTGTCGAGATTAGCAGATTCTCTCAAGGACTTAAAAATATGTAAGAGACGGAGGGTTCTGGTGGTCAGAGCCTCAATTTGTTTATCCCATCTTAGTTCACTATCTATTTGTACACCTAGATATTTAACGCTGATTGTTCTGGTAAGTTTAGGACAGTTGCATGATATGAGCGTACTAGAAGGGACCTGGCATGAGTGAGCAGTAATCGAGAACGTGTCTGATGGTGAGTTATATTATGTCTTATAGCAAATGGCATGTAGGTGGATTTTAGTAGATTGAGTGTAAGTAGATTCAAGTTTAGCCATGTCATTATGGTACTTAATGCAGACTCTGCTGCTGTTTTGACGCTATCCCAAGTAGGTCCATGTACTATTATCGCTGTGTCGTCAGCGTAAGTAAAAATTTTGCATTGTGGTAACTTTAAATTGCATAGGTCATTTATGTAAATTTGGAATAAACTGGGCCCGTCCCGCAGGGTAGCATTCTGATGCTACCCTGCGGGACGCCGAAGGAAACAACTTCTTCATCACTGAGGTGAGTACAGATTTTAACACGTTGAGTGCGGTTTCTCAGGTAGTCTTTGAATATTTCAAGGGCAATTCCTCGTACACCAAGCAACTCCAGCTTAGAGATCAGTAGGGGAACAGAAACTGTGTCAAATGCCTTGGACAGGTCCAGAAATATGCCTAGGCATTTAGTTTTGCTATCCAGGTTCTTCACTACATGTTGCGTCAAGTCAAGTACTGCGTGTTCTGTTGATATACTTTTCCGGAAGCCGTACTGATTCTCAGCGATTATATTGAACCTATCCAAGAAATCTTTAAGGCGGTTGTTGAGTATCCTTTCCAGAATTTTAGAAAGTACGGGTAACACCGATATGGGTCTATAGTTATTGACACAGTTTCTGTCTCCCCCCTTATGAATAGGATGCACTAATTTAAGGCATCAGGAAAGACACCATTTTGCAAACAGCAGTTAAAAAGGTAAGTTATGTGAGGAACTAACACATTTTTACAGTTCTTTAATAGTAAGGGTGATATTCCGTCCCAGCCAACAGCACTGTCATTATTTAATTGAAGTATAAGTGACTCTACTTCGGCTTCATCTACATCTAGCAGAGCCAATGAGTTGATAGTGGGGTTGGAGATATTACAAGAGGACGATCGGTGTTTTGGGAGCAAGGGGGGTTGTGCACCGGATTGGATATTTGCCGCCAGGTTTTTGCCAACGTTAGCAAAGAAATGGCATACTTTGTTAACGGAAGAATAGGGATTATCACATAAATTTAGAAGCTCTTCAGGTATAGTTCGAGTTTTAGATGTGTTTGTAATATTCTTAATGGTTTTCCACAACTCTCTAGGATTGTTTTTCGTTCTCTCCAGTTCACTTTTTTCATATGAAATTTTCAACTTGCGAAGTAAGGAGTTACAAAAGTTTCTATATCGAGTGTAGGTTAACTTAAGTATTAGATTATCGGGTGCTTTTTTGGACTTATTATGAAGTTTATCACGGTTTTTCATACATTTTAGAAGACCCGGTGTTATCCACGGTTTTATAGTTCGTTTGCGTCTAGGAATTTTAATTTGTACTGAGTTATTTGATATTATAGATGTTATTATAGTGATGAATTTGTTCATGGATAGATTTGGATCGTTAGTTACATAAATATCTGAAAAGTCCGTGTTTAGTAGATTCTGCACAATAGCTTCATGATTTATACGGGTGGTAGTGTGTCGTAAATTTCGAACAAGTTTAGGATGAGCAATAGATAAAAGAGTGGGTCTATGATCGGTAATGTGGGAGTCCAGCACGAGTGTGGTAACAGGTAAGTTGGTTTTTAGGAATGTGTGATCTAGGCACTTGTCTAGCCGGGTAGGGAATAGGTGGGTAGGGAGAAGTCCGTGAGAAGCATTAAGCAATAAATATTCCAGGCTCCGCTGGTTTCTATTATCTTGCCTTATATCGATATTAAGATCCCCAACAAGAGCGACATTTGTAAAGGATATTTCACTGTGGACGTGATTAAGACTTGCTAGAAATTTATCATAATTTTCTTTCGAATTGTATGATGGCGATCGATAGACTGCCACCACTGCCAGCTTATTATCCAATTGACATACCAGGCAATTTCCACACTCAAATTCCGGTTCCCACACTGTACTTTTTAAGCTCTCTTTTATATAAAAAACTACGCCATCATTTTGATTAGAATTCGTTTTCGTACTGTATGATTGAAAACCATCAAGTTTAGGTAAATTAAATGTTTTACTGAGCCAACTTTCGGTCAATATTATGATGTCATGATTTATACCAGTTTGGCTCAGTAATACTTGAAGTGAATCGAAGTTTTTATTTATACTGCGAATATTTATGTGTAAAAGATTTATATTGTTTGTGTCAAAAAGTTTAACATGTTTTTGGCAATTATCAGGGCTGCAGATAGCCGCATCTCCTACGCAGAGTTGGTCAAGGTCGTTGTTTATATTAATGATGTTAGCCATTGATCTATGTTGTTGATTACACAGGAATAGTTTACGGTTGTGTTTTTCTGTAAAAGGTTCCTTTTAAAAGCCTATCATATCTGCAAAAATGAGATCACATCAGAACACTTAAACAAAGTGAACAAAAATAAAGTACATATTTGTAATTTAAATCCGTTTCTGCTTCTGTTTCCGCAACTTTTATGATAGAAATTTATATGATCACACGTTTACACACTACTTTTCATATAATTTAACTTACCGCTATTGAATTTCGCTTCTTTGGAAGACCTTTATAGACACGAGATCTATAAAGGTCTTCCAAAGAAATATTTTTTAAAATTTTCCAGATGTGCTTTTTCAGCGAAAGCTTTCATTAAAGGTCACAGAAGAGAAACTTGTTTAAAAACTGCATTTCACGTGATATTTACAGCTGAATGGCTCGGCGTGGGCGGACTGTGGGCGTCCGAACTAGCCATGTAGGTTGGCCCGGTTGGCCCCGATCACTTCGGAATTACTGAGAATTTATAGTATTCCAGTTACTGCTATAGTTGAGTTCATTCATATTGTTCAATAAAGTTATTGTGTAAATGATAATAATTTAAAGAGTTTTATCATTTCACTGATGTTTATTATTCGTACATTATTGGCTTGTGTGTATCTTGCTGACACCGGCGCCGTTTCAACCTATAAATATCTTATTATCTATATATATAAAAGGAGAAACTGGCTGACTGACATATCAACGCACAGCCTAAACTACTGGGACTAGGAGCGTGAAATTTTGCACAAAGCTTCCTTCAATAACGTAAGTGAGCACTAAGAGAGGATTTTCCTTAATTTCTCCCCAAGGGGATGAAACGGGGGTTCAAAGTTTGTATTCCTACTTTGACGCGGGCGAAGCCGCTGGCAGAAGCTAGTATTATAATACATAGAGATATGTCTAATTGTTGTTCTGTATTTATTTTTATATATAAAGCGAGCAAGCACAGAAGACGATGGTTTATTTTTGCTATGAAGGTCACAGGTTTAGGTGAAGGTCATGGTCATAGGTGGTAACATCATGGTGGTCCCAACATAGACGCTGGCACTGAATCCCACACTTAATTGCTTTTCTTTTATTTTATACGTAGGTGCGTTCATAAACATCTAAACCGACGCAGCAAACAATTGCAATAACCTTCATGGTTTTAAAACATTACGAAAAAAATACAAAAGATACAGACTCTCTCTTAAAAAATAAAAATCTTTTTGTTAAGGTTCCGCACCTCAAAAGGAAAAAAACGGAACTCTTATAGGAACACTTTGTTTAACGTTTGTCTGTCTGTCATTCTGTCTGTCTGTTAAGATTCTTTATCTCGAGAACGCGTGGAAATATCGAGTTAAAATTAAAACCAACTCAAGTCTGCTGGTTCCTTGAAGCTGCAAAAAAGTTAAATATGTGAGTTAACGTAATAAAAAGATACGGCGTTTAGGTCCGTCTCAAGGCAACAAAATTCATAGGATACTTGATATGATACTACAGCGAGGTCTTATAGCACAGGTATAGGAAAAAATCAGAAAAAAGCAAATTTGTTGTTACGTCACAAAAAAAGTCTTTTTTTGCGATTTGGATATATCTTCAAGACTCCATTCGAGAATTGAACTATTTACATAGGTAAGTTTGTACGGAACCCTCAGTGCGCGAGTCCGACTCGCACTTGTCCAGTTTTTTTCACGTAGGCCTACCAATCTATGAGTCCGTGGAGTCTACAGTGTTCTCTCATTCACACTTTAAAAAGAGGGTCTACAAAAATAAAAACAAACCTATTAATAAATGATACATTTATAATAATAAACAGGATATTTACAATAATTTTGCTCTTCTGCAGCACTTGGGTGGCACCAGCATGCTGCAGAAGTACGCTGGCCAGGACGCGACCGCCGCCATGTTGGCCGCCGGCATGCCAGCGCAGGTGTTCGACGTCTTCCTCAAGAGATTCGTCGTTGGAAGACTTGTGAGTTGTAATGCTATCCGCCTCTGTCTGTTCCTCCACTTACTTTTTCTAAACTTGGCATTAGATATTGATACGGCTTTCACAAACAGAAAGAGCGAGACGTTAGGAAGGTATATGCATACAAATTGCGCCCTTGCCCTTCACCTTACCTTGCCCGCCACAGCCGAGGTGGTCTAGCACTACTCCGTTTTTTTTTAGTTGGGAAATCATCAAATAATTCTCTTCTTCTCCTGCTCTGGTTGGAGCGAGAGGGCGTGACAGACTTTTGCTAAATAAAACCCGCCCGGGTTACTTCACGCCTCCCTTTGAGTTCCGGGGCCACGGTCATTCTTTCGAACATCCCCGCAGCCTTGTACTGCTTCAGTCAAGTACTGCTAGACAATAGTTAATAATAATAATACTTGTTTGTTAGGGTTCCGTACCTCAAAAGGAAAAAACGGAACCCTTATAGGATCACTTTGTTGTCCGTCTGTCTGTCTGTCAAGAGCCTTTATCTCGGAAATGCGTGAAGGTATCGAGTTGAAATTAAAGCCTTATACTCAAGTCTGCGGTCCCTTGAAACTGTGAAAAAATCTAACTTCTGAGTTAACGAAAAAAAAAAGATACGGCCGTTTATGTCGCAAAAAACGTATATTTCGAATCTCAAGGAAATCAAAATTCATTGGGTTGGTCCCGTTGATCTAGAATCCTGAAATTTGGCATGAAGCAAGGTCTCACAGCACAAGTATAGAAAAAATCTGAAAACTGTAAATATGTAGTTACATCACAAAAAAAATGCGAATCTGAATGTGAATCGTTCTTTTATTCGGGAATTGAACTATTTTCATAGGTAAGTTTGTACGGAACCCTCAGTGCGCGATTGTGTACTGTTGCATTCTAGTTAGACTGGAACCTTACATAGTTGGGAAAAGGATAAACAAATTGATTGGATGACATCCAAATAAATTAGGAACAGGTTTATAGTTACACAAACTGATTGCCGCTTGATACTTTAGATTCTGGTGTTATCATTCTGAGTATTTACTAACTGTAAAGGCCCAAACACAAAACTGCGATGCAACGTTGCATCGTAAAAATCTGCGCACTCGCACGACGCATCGCATGAAGTCGCGAATTGATTCGCATCGCACATTGTATGGTCATCTGAACCAATGCTTTACCGCACAAAATAGCATCGCCACAATTCGCAGAAACCTGCGATGCGGCGTTGTATCGCATCGCATTGCAGTTTTGTGTGGGAGCCCTAACCTGGAGAACAATGTGAATGTGAGAACACCGTGGACTTCGCGAATTCTTAGGTTACTTCCTATTACGACTCACTTTTTTTTTAAAATATGATTATTTTTATTGTGCAACAATATCGACTGGTCTACACTGTTCTTACATAATGTCTATTAATACTGTTATATGAAAATATTGTAAACAATATTTTTTTTAAAAGAGTAACCATGGAGTTTCTTGCCGGTTCTTCTCCATAGGAAACGACCAATTTGGAACCGTGCACTAGCTTCTGACGTTTTATAAGTGCCCATGTAGGACTATGTGAAATAAAAAATTTTTGACTTTGACTTTGACTTTGGAGACAAAAAACATTAGTTTTATTCATGCATTTTTGTAGCAAGTTGCAATTGCTCGGACGCGAAAACTGATTAAAATCTTTTACAAACACCACAACAACAACCACCACCACAATTTAGCATAACCACGTAAATAACTTTTTTTTCTAATTAGGTACAGACAGTGCCAGCATCGTCGTCCCCTTCAGCCAGCACACCATCTCGATCACCAGCTGTTATTCAAACCTGTGGATGGATCCCTTCACTCATGGGGCTCTGTGAGTCCACTTCCTCATCACAATTATGTATTTACTAAAAGGTGGAGGTCTTGATGTGTCACGTGAGGCGGCGACCTACAACTATCATGGTGTGCCGCATGTTATTTGTTTCTCTATGGTATAAAAATTAAATAAAAACCTTGACATTCGATCGCAAGAGTAATTAGAACGTTGGTTAGGATTATTGTTAAAAGCGTTATTTATTTATTTATATACACACAAACATTTAAAAATGAAAATAACAAATACAGATAGGAGAGCACAAAGGTGCTGCTTATATTCAAATGGAATTTCTTCCAGCAGACCTGCGACAAGAGGTTGGATGGGTGTTAGTCTATAGGCAATGGTAACCAAGGACGGATTTATGTGGGCACGTGCCCCCCTCACGGTATTTTTGTGTACTGTGGAGATTCCATCATAGTACATACTTAGAAGCAAATCAGAGTTGTTAAAATATGAATAACAAGAGAATTTCCCTCTTTTCATACCCTTAAAAGATGAATTTTCAAAAACCCCTTCTTAGTGCTCGCCTACATCATCAAAGGAAGCTTTGTGCAAAATTTCACTTTCCTAGTCTCAGTAGCTTCGCCTGTGCGTTGATATGTCAGTCAGTCAGTTTCTCCTTTTATTATATATTTAAAAAACTTGTAGAAATAAGCTTGAAGTTACTATTGTTGATTTTTTTGCCCGTCTACTCCATGTGCCGCCCCCCTAGAAAAAAATTCCTTGATCCGCCACTGATAACCACTCAAATCAACAATGTAGACGTAAATTTTAAAGGTAAAGTCCTGACTCACTATGTCATCATCGACGCCTAGCCCAAACTTTTAAAATTAAACGCTAAAATTTTGCAAGTTTCCTTTTATTATCTAAAGAAAGAATTTTCCAAAATTCTTTCCATAAAGGAATGAAACTGGGGTTCAAAGTTTGTATAGAGGAACCTACTTTCACACGGATGGAGCAGCTGGCAAAAGCTAGTGAAATTATACAGACTTAACATATTGTTCTGTGCTTGCAAACTGTAGAACATCTGCCTGCCTTCTTTGTGCTCGACCTTTATACGTGAAAGCCAGCCTTTTCCCAGTTCCGGTATTACCAGTATTTTCCCAGTACCATTATTTGCCCAGTACTAGTATTTTCCAGTACCAATATTTTCCCAGTATCAGTATTTTCCATGGAGCGGCTGCCTATTTTCCCTTCCCTGCCTAGTAACGGGGTATCACCCCGTGTGGTTATTACCTCCATCTTGGCTAGAAAACTTAAAAGTAATCGATACATCTGCGACTTTAATCAGAATATGACTTTTTGCCGACCATGATAAATTAATGTAAATAAGTGTTTACTGTGATCAAATCATTCACATAATTTTTTATACGGTTATAAGTAGGTACTTATACAATCTTTAATTATGCTTTTCATTAACACATTACGTATAACACTAATTAGCGTGAAATTGAATCGTTTTCTGTAGTAGCACTTTTAATATATGAATGGTTTTAATATATTTTCCAGGTAAAAACTGAAAGAGCAGCGGATACAACACTTCGAATGACAAATTAAAAATGTACCGACACAACGACGAGTGTTGGAGAATCTGTGCTTAATAAAAAACGTAGATTTATACAAATATACAATAATTAAGGCATTTGTAATAAAAATGACCTTTTGAAAATGTACAAATAAACTTTGTAAATATTTTGGTGTATTTTATTTAAATGACTAGCAGTTCTATCAGAGTACTCGCTGCTGCCCGCTACTTCGTCCGCGCCAAGTTCTTGTTTATGGTCATTACAAAGCATAAACTCACATGAAACTGCACGTGCTAGAATTGGAAGGGGTTATTGTGGAGAAATCATGGCATGAAACATCATGTAATAGTTTCAAAAAATTAAATTCGTCTCTAAAAGGAATAGTGAAAAAAAAATAGTAAATGTTTTTTTTGCTGCTTAGATTTTATAATATGTTTACAAACAACAAAACAGTAGGAAAAATATCTAATAAAAATGTCAACGTTATGTCAAAAAAAACAAATAGTTCTTGCTCCATTTCTATTGTTTTATTATATCTCTACCTATAAATATAAAACATAATCTTATCACTGAGATATCTAGAACAACACTGCTGTCTTTTACAACTCTCCTGTGCTAAATGGACTGTGGCTAAGTATCATTGTTTAATAAAGGAAAACCCCAGCTACACTCAAACTAAGTACACTATGTACAAGACTATACTCAAACTATGTATAAGCCACAAGACTAGCACTAAATTTAACAAACACAAAAACACACACAAACTCTCAACTGCCATGCTCATTTATGTCAAACTAGTCCAATAGTAACATAAAAACCATAAAATAACTCCATGGTACTCACATTTACAAACTTTGAAAAAAATGATTTACAATACTTAGGTATATTTTACAAATACAAAAAATAAAAAAACTAAACTAATCAATTTGTACACCCCGGTGGTACTGGAGCTGGACCAGCATTGAGCTAAGCATTTTTATCTTGAATATATAATCCTCCAACTTATGCTTGCCTACATTGAGTTCTAATATCTGGGGAGGTATTTTATTATTAACATTATAGCCAATGAGAGGTCGAAGCCTACTGGGGCCATGGGTGCTGCGAAAGAGATCCCCGGGGCCCTGGAACAATGGTAAAGAAGGAACAGGAGTGGGTTTTTAGTCAGTAAAAATCTGACATGCCCTCTCGCTCCGCCCAAGAGCGCGGGATGTCATTAGATGATTTTCCCAACTAAAAAAAGTGTCTTGTTATTATATTATCATACGATACTTTTATCCCGGGAGTATGTTCCCTTTTTTTTAAGGTCGGCAATCATCCAATGACTTGAAGCAAAAGGGCGTGTCAGACTTTTACTGACTAAAACGCACTTGTGTCTTTCAGTTGGTTTAGTTTTGCGTTCTAGGACCATGGTATCCTAGGAGAAGCTATAGTGAATTCAAAAGCGTTTTCCAGATAAAAACAATGAGCTATTATTATATAATATTAACTACAGATATAAAGCGATATCAAATCGTTCCTTTATCTAATACTATTTGAACTAGTAAGTGAGTATAAACAGTCGATAAACTATATCGAATACGTGCCAGACTACATGCACTGATTATATCAACTATAGATTATAGATAGTATGTAGATAGATAGTAGATAGCTGTGAGAGAAGACGTAGCTGTCACCCTCGGCCAGGCTTCTCTCGCGGGATTTCGAAGCTGAACATGCGCAAGAAAAGACTTCTTGTCTCGTCAACTTATCGCAATGCACTGTTGGAATATGGAAACGCGCGCAAAATTATCTCAAGTCGTTTCTGATTACTTTAGCAATAAATTAAATGAAGAATTTCCGAGATTCACACGAGCGAAGCCGCTGGTAGAAGCTAGGGACGAAATAATAAACAAATATGTCTCATTACAAGTAAAAATTGATCGATATTCTAAAATAAAAGTCAACATGTCTACAAGGTAGGCAAGCGTGTATGTTGCAAACGCCCTGATTTAGTCAACCCATTTATTATTATTAATCTATAAATATTGTTATCTACTGGTCACATATCCAAAAGCCGAGCTAAAACTGTGTAATACCGTGAAACGAAAAACTTAACGACTACGTTACAATGCTAGGCCTTGGAATCAAATCTAGGACCTGAACCCAGTCCTATACTCGCGAACACGGAAGCAATCAATATCGAGACATAATATCTGGCAACGTTATCTTCAATTTTATTCGTTGTCACCGTGACGTGCGGACTGCGGACATTGCTACTCGTAGCAATATTGATTCAGATAATGTTAATTAAAGTTTCATGTTTTATCTGCCAAAACATACATAACTATGCTAAGCCTGAATGTATAACAGACGGAATAGTTATAGAATATTTTTATTTTATTACCTAAATATTGATTTTAGGTGTAGTCAATTAGTGTAAGACACGGGTATTCAGTCGCCACCGGTTAGACTGGAAGCCGACCCTAAGCTAGTTGGGAGAAAGCTACGGACATGATGACATTCTTCATTTAAAGACAGGAGCCCTTTACCCTGCACAACACAAGGCATACAAACACAACGAGGGATGTAACAGAAGTGGTTATAGCGGAACCGAATTCTGAAATGGAGTTTTAATTTTGGTTTATCGGAATTAGTTGACTGGTAGAAAATGCCTCATTAGGTCCGCCTCTGTACTTTTGTGTGCATAAAGAATTAAATAAATTTATAAAACTTACTTTCATCCTCCTTTACAATCCGGTAACTGCATAATACGATACTCGTTTGCAACGCTGCCATGATGTCAGATTTTCTGACTTCTGACTACCAGAAACTACAGATTAAATGACAGTCAGAGATAAAGGGTTTGACGGGCTCTCCGAGGCAAGGACGCGGGTATGTAATGGATGTATACCCAACCACGGGCCGGCCGCGGTAAGCACCGTGTAAACTTTTCTTTTAGTGTAGGAAATCATCAAATATCTTCTCGCGCTCTAGGGTGAAGTTAGAGGGCGTGTCAGACTTTTACCGACTAAAAGCAACCTTTATCCTGCAGTTAGTGATGCATGACGAGTGACAGGGCAGAATGAAAGAAAAAAACGTGTTGCGCCGACCCCAAATAACACGGGACAAGGGCAGAAATATGATGATGATCCTTCAGTAGCACTTTTCATTTCAGGGTTACTGATAAATCTTTCAAAAAATCCCGTGATCCGTTTGCTGACATTTCTTTGAGGCGCGCGTGGAACACTACGCGCCGTCGATAACTCGGGCTTAGTGATTACCGTCCGGTAACGACGGTTGGAAGGTGAGCTACCCATTGCTCGTCACCCGCAAGCTCCTACAGTGGCCTGGGATCGCTCTGCGACTCCCAACACCCAGAGCGTCTCTTGTACTGGCAGTTGGGGCATGCAGATGTCCGAACGAATCATGCACCAGCTATGAATTAGGCGCGAGCTACTCCTGATATGTAACGAGAATAATAAATCAATCAACTAAATGGCTGGCACGTACGATGACGTCAGCAGGTAGCGACTGCATCTGACGCGACTGCCAGCGGATAGCGTATCATTGCCGAAGCCGAAACTATCCACTGTCTCTTATCACTATCACAGTTATCACCTGCAGCTGCCGGCCGACAGACGTGCTCACATGTAAGTACTTGTTAACTAAATTACATAGCATATTATTTTAAGAAATATTTTTAAACGAAAAATTAAAGAATATAATAAATAAATAAATAAACAATCATTTTAAAATTTATAGTTTCTGACCGAGTTTCCGTCTGTAATTTTACAAACACATACACGTATTTTAAAAAAATCTGCTGTAAATACTTCCAAGGTCAGTTAGCTTATAAAAACGAAGAATAAATTAAAGCATGATTAATATGTTAAAGTACGTCATAGTTCTGCCTACCAACGATGCAACGTCAATATCTTGGTCCGACATAAATATAGCTGACCCTATGGGGAAATGCTTACTTTGGGCCTCGCGTCTAAAAAATTGGTAAATCAAGGTGCCAGGATCAGGTCGGACCTAAATCTGTTTTTATATAACATCTAGCTTTTTTTATATGAATATAGATATCGAAGTCGAAACCTAACAAAAAGTAGCCATGTCCTTCTATGGAGTTCAAATTTAATTCGTAACAAAATCGGTTCAGAGTTTTAGCTGTGAAAGCGAAACAGATATAATTATTTTCACATTTATAATATTAGTATGGTTAAATCTAATCTAATTAGACGTTGTGCCAATTAATAAGTCAATTACCTACTGCATAAAGTTAAGCTGAAACAAATAGGTTCCACATGCTAGGTGATCTATCATCAAAATATAAAAGGTGTATGAGTCTCACAACAGTGAGAGCACGTCAGTGACCTGCGTGGTAGGTAATTACTTACACTTTGCAGTGTTGATAGTTTTTTAAAGTATTTTTAGGGTTCCATTTGTCCGACTGAGGTACGGAATTCGAAGATCACTTTGTTATCCGTTTAACAAGACCGTTTTTTTCAGGAATACGTAGAGGTATTATGCTTAAATTAATATTAAATACTCAGGTCTGTTACCCCTTGGAGCAGTAAAAAAATCAAACTCCTAAATCAACCTCAATCTAAATATATGCTCCGTTTAGGCGCATATTATGACACTCGCAGGGAAATCAAAACGATACTTCCCGTTGACCTATAATTCTGAAATTTTGCATGAAGCAAGGTTTCATAGCACAAGTATCTAAAGTTTTTCTTTAGATACGTGGTCTAAGAATTGTTAAGTAAAGTTGCATCACAAAATAATTACCATTTTGCAATTCAGAAAAATCTTTGAGACTCGATTGGAGAATCGAACTATAAGCAAGTTTGTAAGGAACCCTCGGTGCGAAATTCTGACTCGCACTTGACCATTTTTTTTTTAATATTTATTGTTTATTTACTTTATTCAGTCCAAAATGTCCCTATCCAGTCCTGGGCAGTGGCGGCTAAACATTACTGTAAGAAATATTTGAAAAATAATGAATGAACCGATGCAGCTGAAAATCATTCAGCATGGGCTCAATTATTATTTGAGTATTATTCACAATATAATCAATGATGATGATGATGATTTGTGCTGGAAGCTAATTATTATTTTTACATAGGCATATAGAAGAAGCTATTAAATTAAATATTTCCCTAAGCACGCATCGCACATGAATTTTTACAATGGCGGAAATATTAGGACAAAAATTATATCATCGGCTTATTTGGCCGTGTCATTCAATCACAGATATAATGTGATAAAAAGATAGACTTAATTACAGATTTTGTTGATAACATAAATATATTAAACTCTATAAACGTATTGAGTCATTTATGCTATTTATTTTGCTAACTTCCAGCATGCTTTGGTTTTGAACTGCTAATGTTGGATAACCCTTTTTTGAGGAGGACCATTCATCAATAAACTTCTCCCACTCTGGGTGGGGCGAGAGGGAGTGTCAGACTTTAACTGACTAAAACCCACCTGTGTTGCTTCAGTTGCCCTCTACGTGCCAGGGACACGGTAACTCTTTCAAATAATCTCGTTGTAGGCTAACCCTGCCGTGTGTGTCCTGGACTGTATTTTTGGTTTTTTATTTGTAATGTATTAACTCAGAAACTACTGGACCTATTTTAAAAATCCTTTCACCAGTATGATGCCACTTTATAACTGAGTGACACAGGTATTGGACATACCTATATTTTTTTTCTACTTACACGCGAGCGAGTTATAAATAAACTGAATGATAGATGCCGACATTAATAAAGTATAACCAAGTGTTCAAATGCCAAATGCCCATTTTTTCTTCATAATCGTGCCTAGTCTTCTAATTTACTCATTTAATAGGAGTACTTTTTAAATTAATATTTTAGAAAACTTCATATATAATCGACGAGTTAAAGGAGATCCCTCAAGAGACGATCACCATGCTCTTTGAAAGCATGAAAGCATCAGGTCTTGTGTAGCTAGATAGAATAATCTAATTAATTGTTTAAAAAATCATTTCAGTTTTAAAATGAGACGATCTATCATTATTCTAATAAAATCTTATCATCTATAGACGGTAAATTAATTCGATTGTTGATCGTAATCTTTTATAAAACTTAGCTAAATTATTTTTATGAATAGCGAGTCTTATCTCACATGTTCTGGTAGTCACCTACAGACTGGAACACAATGTAAATAATCTAGTTTACTTAACTGATACAAATTTATTATAGTTTTAGGGTTTTTACGCAATCCTAAGAAATTATTTTGATGTCTTGATATCTAATACTTACTTAATAATTAATCAGCTTATCAGTATTCTTGCAAATTAACATAAGAATGGGTGCGACGGGTAATCTACTTATTGATTATGAACTTGCTAAAAGATTAACCAAATTCTTAATAAACCGGTCTCATCTAGTTTAAACTGGCGATAAAGTAGAAAAGTGTTTTTAAAACCTTTTTGCAAAATAAATATCATTTATCAATACTTAATTAAAAAGTGTTGCAATTCCAGTTTTTTTTTCAATTGAATCACAGTCAGCTAGATGACTTTCAGAACTAAAAGCCCAGGGTGTGCTTGACGTATTGTAGCATAGTCTCATGTGGAGAAAAAGAAATGTAAAAATACAGACAGGTAGGTACACCAATAGGTTACATCTGTAAATGCACTTAGACATATGTAAATCATGATGCCCATTCCGAAATCCTGAGCAACCGCCGTGTTATGATTGAATAATTAACATTGAATGATTTTTGATAGAATCTTTTAAATCTATTGTTAGGAATACTAACAACATAATCGAATAATTATAATTTTTTCGGTTTTTAATTGATTAATTGAATGAAAAACTGAGTTTATTAACCACTATGTGATCGCCAGAGACTCAACAATGGGTGAAGTGAAGCGGTACACATTCGCGGAGGTGGCCTCCCGCAACGGCTGCAAGGGGCAGCCGCTGTGGACGGTGTACAGGGATTCCGTGTACGACCTCACCAAGTACGTCGACGAGGTAAGACAGTACCTACAGGCAGGAAAGTATCTTGTATGTTTATCGTCTTGTGTCTGGAGCATTCATTTGAAAAAATTATAGAGGATCTAAGATAAATTAAGGCTGTTTTAGACACACGCTTACTTAATATGCAAAGTGTACCATCACTATGATGAGTGACAATATATATATATATATATTTGGCTATAGCAAAGCATGAGTTTTTCTTTCATGCATACATCTATTAACTTCCATTCTCATGCTCATTTTTCGTCATCTGTAAAACTAGCTTATTAAAGTCATGGTGCCTTGAATCAACTGTTTCTTTCGGTCCTGATTTATAAATTTTCATTAGAAACCCTTCAGTAGGCAGACGTGACTGTATCCCTGAATTTATTAACTGTTCCAGCATCCTGGTGGGTACGAAACCATCATGGAGGACGCCGGCAAGGACTGCACGCGAAACTTCGACGACGTCGGGCATACCACCGACGCGCTCATCTTACTCGTCAAGTACAAGATCGGGGAGATCGTCGAGGTAAGAAACGCTTTTAATCAATCAGCTTGCCTTTTTAAGGTGGGTAATCATCCAATGACTTCTTCGGCTCAAGGGCGAAGCAGGAGGACGTTTAAGACTTATACTGATTAAAACCTACTCCTATGTTCCTTCTTTGCCTTGCGTTCCAGGATCCCGGGTTTCCCTTTCGAAATCGAACCCATGGCCCCAGTAGGCTTCAGTCCTGCTGGGCCCCTACGGTTTTGCTAACATCTCTTTGAGGCGCGCTTGGAACAAGACGGCCGGATGGCGAGCTACCCATTGCTCATCATCCGCAAACCCACGCCTACTGTGGTTGGAAATCGGGGTCGGGATCCCGGCGGCTGGTCCATGAGGAAGTCCGATCCCTCACGCTTGCGGCCGCTTACTTCGCAGAAAGAGGCGACCGCAAGCCATTCCTCCTCGCTCTGGACCATGGCCTGTACCAGGGCCAGACGCGAGAGGTCGCTGCCGTCGATCGCCCCCATAAGGATACGGAGGTGCTCTGCCCAACCTGGGCACACCTCTACCATATGCTCCACCGTGCGCATATGGTGCGTACGGTGGAGCATATGTTGCGCGGTGGAGCTATGGTGCGACCCAGGCGTTTCTTCCGCACGATTTAGGTTCAGGAACTTGCCGAACTTACCATGTCCGGTGAGGACCTGCGTCATGCGGAAGGTGAGGACGCCGTGACGTCTTTCCAGCCAATTCTCAAAGAGGGGACTTACCTTCAATCAGCTTGCCTGGCTTCTTCACTGGAGGCAGTACACATGAAGCGACTGCCTTTGTGACCTGCATGACCCATTGATAAGAAAAAGAATGCTAATAGTGGACTTGATTGACTTATCTAGACTTACGTGTGATAAAACGTTAAGTCCATCCTAGTATTATCGTAAACATGACAGATAATCATTACGTGTTGATAGTATCGTCACAGATATCGGCGATGACGGCTTAAAATATTACGAGCTTGATATGATAATGCCATTAAAGCAATTAGGGATAGGTAATTATTAGGATTTAGGGACCGAACTTTTAGTCGAAATAACTTGGAAGAATTTTGCGAAGTCTGTCGGCTAAATACTTTAGTCACTGTTCAGCCGCAACAACTACAAACAGTGGGTACGTTTGAAAGACGTTTATTCTGTAATCTACGATTTGTAGTACAATTCATTCTTTATTAGTGAGAGACTGCAACTGACTTCTTATCTCTCTCAGTACGGTTTTATATTTAAATCAAATCAGTAACAGGGACTGGACATACGTCACCTCCTTTCAGGCCAACTTTGAGGTTAACGACAGAGCTGTCCAGATCGCTAAATATTGGTCGAACAAAACTTGAGTCAGATCGACACGATAAGAAGAACAAAAAGTAACAGGGACTGGTTAAAACTGATTAATAAAACTGCTATCAGACGCGGTATGAGTCACAAATGCAACGTGATGAAACGTGGTTCGAAAAAAAACTTAAAACTTGCTTCTTCGCTACATGCCTAAATGTTGTCATCAGTCAGCCATCGTTAAAGTTACCCTGATTAGCCTATAACGTGTTCACTGCTGAGGCTGAGCCCTCATCCTCGTGAGAATAGGCTGACCATATTATATCTCCGAATTACAAATTTTAGTCTAGAATAAGGTTCTGATTTTGATAAACACAGTATTGGCTCTACGTTTTTTATTGGTCCATCTGTTCCTTTCTGTTCGGTAAATATACGTTAGATTGTTGAAATAAATACAAAAACCAACTAATACAGAAACAATAAAATTTGATGATATCTCTGTAGTGTTATGTGCACGATCCGACAAAGTTTCCCTTTCGGTCGTCAAGTACAGTTCGATGTATCGACGCAATGGACGCCGTAGTGCAGGCTGTAACAGAGCTATGTGGCGCTGTAATGAGGCTATTACGGGCTACCATGTGGTTGTTCTGAGAAGCATGCTGGTTCCATAGTTGCTGGGGAGGAATTCAATTGTTTTTATTCACATTATAAGAGTATTTTGTTACAGAACTCATGACCGATGGGGTTTCCCATCAGCAAAATTCTTTTCCATGTTGACATTCAGTGAATTTAAGCTTTTTCAATCGTTTATTCTTACATTTTAAAGTCGATCAATCAAGTAAATTATTTGCATAATACTTAATTCGATAAAATGCCGCGAAAATTGAAGTCAATAATGACAATAAGTTTCAAGAAACAGAATTTTCTTGGAAGACTGAAGCTATCTGTGAAGATCGTATCAGAATCAAATACAATTATTTACTGTACCCGTACCTTTGAAAGCGGAATGAAACAGTACAACAGAGCCCAGAGAGAAAAGTCTATTGACAAATATCGTTCATTCGTTCATTCGCGAACCAACGAAGGACAATGAGTGAGCGATAAGACGCCTCGCGCCTGTTTTAACTTGATTAGTTGTTTCAAATAGCTACTGAAGATACGTGTAAATCTTCAGTAGATAATCTAGTCTTTTTAATTTGTGTTTAGTAAATATCGGGTGTCTAGGTACCGAAGAAAGAAGAGCATTTTAAACAATGTGTTTCAAATCACCTTTGAAGATCAATCACTTCCGTAGAAATCACCTATGTAAATAGATAATTTACAGTTTAATTTTGAAAACTAAATTTTACTTTTATTAGAATTATTCTTGTTCAAAAAATTAAATTAGGTAGGTAAGCGAAAGGAAGGGATAATTGGTTCCAAAAAATCAATTTCGCGTAATCATCTGAATAGCCGACAGATAATATATAAATAATGTGTTTTATTCTCATCCCTCTCTTAATTATTATTTATTTGTTGTTAATCGCAGGAGGAGAAACGCTACGACGCAAACGGCAAGAAGAAAAAGCATGTGATCCCCGCGAAGCCGGACGGCAAGCCCACCAGCCGCAGTTGCCTCGGCGTCATCACGTGCGGTCTGCTCGGCTGACCGCCGCGAACTGACTAGTCTGACACATTGCCGTAGGATAGTGCTATACCTCACGACTACCCGCTAAACAATTCATCAAAGATCACACAGTAGTAGGAGGAAGTTCGGCACATACAGTCACTATTTGAAAATATAAAATCGGTTTCATAGAGCGTCTGTCAGTATTATATGTGTGACTGGTACTCATATTATTATATACTGAGGTAGTCATATTCTAAGGCTGCGCTTACACCTGTAAGTAAAGCGCATACATGAGCGATTGATGACATTATACTTTGTTTGCCCGCAATGTAGGTAATGTAAATTGCATGCAAGCTGACTACCGGTGGAACCATGGCCTTAAAGTCAATGTGCCAAACAAACGGTCGAGGACTGTAAAAAAAAGTTTTTACGTTCCTACTTAGTACGACCAAAACGTTATTTCAAATTGTGACTAGAGTTTAGGCTTTATTAAAATCAAGCGCTTCAGTGCACGAGTCGGGATACATGCAGTTCGGAACGGACAAAGTTAAGATGAAGTTTTTGCTAATATGCGAGTCTTTTCAATGTGATATATTAAATTAGCTTTCATAGCTTGTGGAAACGTCTCAGCAGTGAACAAGTTTTAGTTTTCTTGAAATACGTTCTGCTCAATACGTGTGACATAATTTATATCTACATAGACGACATTATGTATCATGCTCAAACTAATGAAAAGTTGATGTTTTCTACCAAATAAGAAACTATTATTACTTAGACTTAAGATTATTTTCTATTCCTATTTATTGAAATTATTGTAAGTTTTTATTAAAAATCAAAATATTTTTATTTTGTTTGTTTAAGTGTTTCATCAAATTTCCTAATAGATACTGTAGGGATCGGAGTTAGTAAAAATTGCTTATTCGCGTAGGGTTTATACCTATAAATTGGTCTTTTACATTTTCGGCCTCACATTTAGTCTTTTTAGGGTTCCGTACCTCAAAAGGAAAAAGCGGAACCCTTAAAGGATCACTTTGTTGTCCGTCCGTCTATCTGTCTGTTTGTCAAGATCTTTTATCTCGAGAACGCGTGGAGGTATCGAGTTGAAATTAAAACTACATATTCAGGTCAACGGTCCCCTGAAGCTGCAAAAAATCAAACATCTGAGTTAACGGAAAAAAAAGATACGGCCGTTTATGTCGCAAAAAACGTGTGTTTCGGCACTCAAGGGAATCAAAATTCATAGGGTACTTCCCGTTGACCTAGAATTCTGAAATTTGTTATGAAGCAAGGTCTCATAATACAAGTATAAGAAAAAATCTGCGAAATGTAAATTTGTAGTTCCGTCGCAAAAAAAAAAAAACTACGATGTGGAAAAATCTTCGTAACTCAATTCGGGAATTGAACTGTTTTCATAGGTAAGTTTGTACGGACGGAACCCTCAGTGCGCGAGTCCGACTCGCACTTACCCAATTTTTTTTTATACACGGTATAACATTTAGTCTTTATTTTTATACTCAAATTAATAATTTTACTTACAATTAGTCTAGTGCTAACCATTCTAAAGAGGTTTTCATGAGAGTCTCTACAGTAGGTACCTAACAGAAAAGTTACAAATACTTGTATACCTAAGAAATGCATAATATGTCTATAACATAACACAGGAAACCTTTTAATGAGTGGGATTAGGACAACCACGCGGACCCAGGTCGGACTGATAGATGTCACAAACTAGGTAGGCTTAATTAAGGGCCCTATCCCTCTTTTTGCCAATTAAACAGTTAAGTAGGTATAACCCACATATTTCATCGTCCCATCCCAAATGAGATGTAATTCCAATCATATTCCAATATGATTAGGTTTTAAATCCATCACCGTGCCGTGGCGACTGATTGCTACGTTCATACGATGAGGCGGAGCGGGCGAGGGGGCGGGGGGGGGGTGGAGTGACATGATGTGACAATTCACGCGTCAGTTTCATCCGTAAAGAATTTAGGATTGTTTTTGTGTGGGGCAAAGGAAATGGATGTAAAATTCCTTTCACGTGGCTTGGAATACCTAGTTAGAATTGTCCTATTACTGGCAATTCCTAGATACTGCTGATCGAGCTTGTATTATTATAGGTAGGTATAGGGAGTAACGGAAATGTTTGCTTATTTTCGATATTTACGTTCTTGGATAAATACCCTTTAAATAAAACGCTCAATATTTTATAATCTATGCGGACGCCAGTGTTCGCTTGGTGTTTAACCGAATGGCGCGGTTCGCTTGGGTTTTGAGTGATATAAGCCTAAGACTCTTCAAAAAATATTGAATATTGTGTAGATATTGCTGTCTCTCCTCAAGTTGATGTCATACCAAAAATGATTGCACATGCAGCAACTACAAATACCGCCTTCTCCTAACTAAGCTATGGTTGATTTCCAGTCTAATCGGACGCATCGCCATACCACAAAATAGATAGGTACTGAAGGCAATCTCCATGTATTTCACTTTTCATACCTACGCACGCGGTCGATCGCGCTAGGGTCAGCGCGTGACGCCGAACTGTCCGAATGCGACCGGGCGCGGTGATAAATACCTACCTAATCTGAATTGTAAAAATATTACATGGCTACAAAATCATCTTCTCTTTCTCGACACGGGGCCTGTTCTGTGTTACGTTGAAACAAACCATCAAAATACAAGCTAATATCTACTTGCCTCTCTGAATCAACTGCTAGCCTAAAAAACGTCAATTCACTGTTTAATATTGAATTTAAACAACCGTCCCCTGAACAGTTAGAATAAGGTTTTTTTTGTTAGTCCATTTTTCCACAAAATTGTTCACAGACGCGTGTCTCAAACGGATAGCACTTGAGCTCGCATTGAGCTGAATTGAGCCGAGATATTGTGTCCGTGAGCGGTGTCTATGTGTGCGTAGCTATCTATGTAGATTGAGCACGCTTTCTATGTAGATTGACTGTACCTATCTATTTTGTGGCCATACGTAGGTAACCTTACTGTGGCGCCAGTCCGATAAGGACCAGGTCTGAATAGTACGGTGCGTAGTGTTACACTCGCGCCTCAAGGAGATATCAGCAAAGCTAAAGGGGGCCCCTATAGGGCAGGGCTGATGCCTGCAGAGCTGCGAGAACGTTTGAAAGAATGACCGTGGCTCTATGGTCAAAAAGACCGTGGCCTACATTCTAGGGCCACGGCAATGCCCCAGTGACGGATGATGGATAGAGTCCTGATGGGCCTTCTCGGTGATGTCGGGTCTCTCTGGCATAGGTATTTAGACGACGTCATTATAATGGGTCGCACTTTTAAGAAAAACCTGAGAAATATGGAAACAGTAACTGGGTAACAGTATTAGGGTAACTATTAGGGTACGTCTCCCGGTGAACACTGTTTCCAGTCATATTTCTTAGGTTTTTCTTAAAAGTGCGACCCTTTGGGAACTGAAGGTCATATAAGCATAATAGCAAAATCAGCCTTTTAATGTTCCCACTACTGGGACTCAGGCCTCCTCTCTCTAGTAGAGCGAATGGGCCGTAATTCACCACGCGGGCCCAGTGCGGGTTGGTGAATGTCACATATCTTCGAATTTTTGGTTCTAGGACATGCCGGTTTCCTCACGATGTTTTCCTTCACCGTTTTGAGAGCAGTGGTGATGAAATAAATTACACAAAGTAATGCACTTGGCTGGGTTTGAACTCGCGACCTACAACTCGTAAGTCGGGGCCGTTACCACTCGACCACCACTGTTCTCTGGTCTCTAAGGTCATGGTGGGTTTTAATCAGTAAACGTCTGCCATGCCCTCACGTTTTATTCTAGAACGGGAGATTAGTTCTTTCTCACCGTAAAAAAGGCACCCGTACTTTAGATAGCGAATGACTATCTTACCTCCACAACCTAGGAGTAGTAACCCTTGATAAAGCTAGCTGTTGTCGCGACATCTATGGCGGCACATAAGAACTAAACTACAAAATCCTGCATCGTGTAATTACAGTTCTCTGCGTAATTTGAACATAATACAACAGCCCGAAATCATCTATCGGGCAGTTGCCTGGATCAGACATGACACCCTGGTCGGAGGATCTTTCCTTTCCATCGGAGGTATGTGGGAATTTATACTCTGTTCTACATATCTCTAATCTGTTAATAATCTATACGGCTTCTAAGTACGTACACACACACCTACATACATAACGAGTGTCTCTCTCTCTGTACCTACAGTTCCAGAAGTATCATTCCATTCAGACAGGATCACGTCCTAGTGATTAATTCTGACGACTTCGATTGAGCACTGACGACCCTCGGTGGAGTAGTCGCATCAACTGTCCTCCGTCGCATATTTAGGTAATAACCGGTCAATGACAGCTTTGAGACAAGCTGACCGTGTGGTTTAGCCTGAACTTCACATGCAATTTTTTTTTTAATGCTAAATGATTTAATTTTAGCTCTAGTAAACAAATATAAAATAATTTTTAAAATGGCTTTATCTACAACAAAGTTATAAAATTTTAAAGCTGTTAATTAGAAAGAGAAGTCTGACATGGACTTTGACGGCAGACTATTGTACCCATACGGCCGCCGTAGAAAATTGAGTATTTGTGAAAGAGAGATTTGATTGCTTTATATTGTTATAGAGATCTCGTTTGGTTTTCTACAAAGATATTCCTTATTGTCATTTCTAACGTTGGCGATGTAAAGCAAGCGCGAACGTGAAGTGATGCGGCGCAATCGGAACAAACAATTGATACTTTGTCGCAGTGGCCTACGTGACCAACAGCACTTGGGTGCGGTGCGGCGACGAGCGAAGCGAAGCGGACTCGATCAGTTGGTTTGAAATTTTCACGCGAACTCTTGCGGTGTGGTGGCTTGTTTTAAATAAATTACGGCTATACAAAGCCACTGCGTCATGATGAATACGCGTGAACCAAATCGGATCGGATTGCCCACGTAGAAAATCGTGTAAGGAAAATCTTCGAAATAATACTTATAGCTAACCCAGAAAACTGGGTTCAAATCTTGACCACCAGAGTCATCATGCTGTCCTCAGTCATCATCTTCCTGCCCTTGTCCCGTGTTATTTGGGGTCGGCGAAACATGTTTTTTTCTTCCATTCTGCCCTGTCATTCTTCATGCTATCATTAACTTCCTTTTCTTTCATATCACTCTTCACACAATCCATCCATCTTTTCTTTGGTCTCCCTCTCCCTCTCCATCCATCCACATGTAAACTCATAACTCTTTTAGTAACATGCTGTCCTCAGTAAGCCTATTAATTATTAACATTATTTTGATTAGGATCCATTTGTGATATAAAAAAGCTAGCTAATGGTGTAGCAGTTGTAAGCATGACTGCTGATCATGTGGTGCTTCGTAAGTTCGTACCGGTTCGATTCCAAAGGCGTGCAGAATGTTACTTAGGGGCTATTCATTTATTATGTAAGACGATTTTCACTAGATTTTGACCCCTTCTCTCCCTAAAAGCTAAACTAAGATTAGGCCGACCCCTGTTTAATATTTATTACGTAAGAATCTAAAGGAAAAAATAATATTCGTTTGGTGGATTTTGATGTTTATTAAAGAATAGAATAGTATTTATTCGATGCAAGCAATACAGTGCAATAGGCAACAACAACACAAAAAAAAAGTTCAGATTTACAATATAGTTGCGCTGAGCGTGCCCGAACCGAAAGGGTCGCCAACTCAGCAATTGCTGGGCGTCAGACACCCAACGCTGATTTTCAGCTGGCACCCCGCAGTGACGCACGGATGATGGTAAATAAATATAACATTATAAATAAACCATACTTAAAAATAACCCTTACTTAAAATAAAAAATTGATACAAGTGTATTGTGTGTGATAATTTTATAAAAAAAAAAAAATTTTGGCTTCCAGAAATAAGTTAAAGTGCAAGGATTTAGATTACAATTAGAAAGGAGTCAGGTGAAACAAAACAAAAAAGTGAAGTGATACCATATGGTTCTTGGCGACACAGATTTTACGCGCTCGTCAAATACAGCCTACCCACAACACCCTAATTACCTAGCATTAGGTACAAAACATAATGGTAAATTTTGTATTACGCAAGCAGATATGAGGATTAAAATTGAGATTCAAAGAATGCTTATTTAAATAAGTGATTGATTAGATTATATATTATAATTGAAAAAATAAATAAGTATATTTTACTGAATTATATAAACGATTTATCAATATTTTATTATCATTAAATTCGATTTGTGAACTCAAAATGAAATTCTTAAGTCTAGCCTTAAACGTACTTATATTTAAAAGTTTAAACTTATATTTATTTTTAAAAGTAACTAACAATTTTTAGGAAGGTTAAACGTTCGTGGCGTGGGTACGTTCCCATGGAAATAGTTTACTATTACGCACATTGGCACTCGCACGGTTGCCCGCACTTTTTTAATCTTATTTTTTCGTATTTTGTGATCTTACGTAAGAACTATCTAGACTGCGTCTTACGTAATAAATGAATGGCCCCTTAGTATAGCGTAGATAACAAAATCAGCTTATAAGTACCTGACTCCCTGGAGACCGTGTGCATAATCCATCACGCGAACCCAGGGCCCGTTTGCAGAAGTTACACTCTTAAAACAAAAGTGGCACTTAACTATACTATCTAAAAAGATGATTTATCAGAAAGGTGTCATAAAGTTATCACAGTACTTATTGACTCGATAAAAAGTTGCGAATCAATTACTGAGAAGTATCAACTACTGGCTCCTGCCAGCGGGGAACATACTCCTGGGATAAAAAGTGTACTGTGCTACTCCACGATATGGTCTACCCGTATACCATGTTTTTTCGAAATTCGTTCAGCCGTTCATGCATGATAAAGTAATAAACAACAGTGAGATTCTAGTATAGACTGAAAATTGGATTACAAATGGGTTGTACTGGCCTTTAAGTTTCTACTACTAATTGCATTTTTTTTAAATCCTGTTTTGTGCCACTTTTGTCCCAGTATTACTTAGGTATTGTTTATTGGACGGTCAAAAGACCTCTAAAAAATTGTAGTGTAGGTAATAAGAATCGTCGTTCCGTTCCGGGAACAGCCAACGTTTGTTGTGTTAATAAAAACCTATCTTCCGCGGCACATGTCTCATCGGAAATTGTACCCATCCACAATACCTACGCGTTATATGGTACACAATAGCAGTGGCGGCAGTCGCCGGCGCCGCGTGTAAGGAGGGCAGCAGCTGACGTGTGACGTCATCGCATTGTGTTGTGTGTGCTGCTCGATACTGCGACGAGTTAATAACTCTCGCCCAGCTAAGCGGTGTGAGAAACAGCTTGGAATAACATTTAATTTGAAATAGTAATGCCCAATTTAGTATAGAGCTCTTCCCCAAGCAATACCCAGAATGCAAATCTATGTCTAAATATCTATTTTTAAATATTGTGTATACATATAACACTAACAAACTCGAATTCTACATGTCAATGTTTACAAAAGTCACTAAATTAATTTAAGGAATATTATAATAAAACAAAGATGGAGAGTTAATAAACGTTTACATAACAAGCTTGTCTTCAACGTAGTCTTTAATTTTGAAATAGTATTTTTTTAGGGTTCCGTACCTCTAACTCAATTCGGGAATTAAACTGTTTTCATAGGTAAGTTTGTACGGAACCCTCAGTGCGCGAGTCCAACTCGCACTTGCCCGGTTTGATAAGGACGGGACATGAAGATAAGTAATCAAATTACTTTTCGCGCTCTTAGGTAGAGCGAGAGGGGGTGTCAAACTTTTGACTAAAACCCACCTGCGTTCTCTAATTTGCTCTTTGCGTTCCCTAGGGCCACGGTCAGTACCGGATCAGCCACATAACAAGAGACGAATAAACCACACAAACTATAGAACTTATCAATAATCTATCCTATGACGTGAAGCACTAAGTTCCTACATTTTTAAACGGCCTCCCTTCAAAGATACCTCCGCAACAATCTCAACTTTAAACTGGAAGCGCGAGGAGCGCCACATGTCCACTATAATATGTCCTCGATCCAGTTACCTTCCTGTTAAACTTTATCACAAGTTTAAAACACTAGATATTTTATTGATAGGATCGAATATGGACTACCTACAGACAACTTCTAAGGACGGAATTCACCAATAAAACTAATCGCGTTTTAACGTTTGTCTCGCATAATCGCGTTAAGCCGCTTTCACTAGTGTCACTTGTAAAAATACAACAAAAGAAAAATACAGACAAAACAGCGGCTAAACCCCGCGCGCGCGGTTCCGATGCTGCTATTAATGTAGCCACCTATTGGGCCCAAACAGTTTGACGAATTTACCATCGATTCGAAAAGAAGAAGAAGAAGAAGGAGCGGCTAAACGCGATTATGCGAGCCAAACGTTAAAACGCGATTAGTTTTATTGGCGAATTCCGCCCTAATTTTAAAGCGCGAGTAGGTACCTAGTATATAGTAGGTAGGCAAAACAATGTTTGCACCACTTTCAGAATTAAATATGGTTCACAAATAAATAACAATTAGGGAATAGGTATTGTGCGAGTAGCATCTGTGTCCTCTCCATTATACAGGCTGAAAAGTTGGAGCGGGCTCTGAACAGAAATACTACCTTCAGCATCATCATTTCAGCCGAAAGACGTTCACTGTTGGACATAGGTCTCCCAAGTGTCGCCATAACGACCGGTCTCGCATTCATCGGATTCCCGCGTGCAAAATAGTAGTTACCTTATAATATTTGATAATATTATGTAGGACCTGATAGACCAAATCGAAATAGTACATTTTGATACAAGTGGAGAAAGTTTATCATTGCGACCGAAGCGAAATTCGCACGAGCCGTAGGCGAGGGCTGCAATGACAAATTTGGACGTGTACCAAACGACTTTTTTCAATACACTTACGAAGAAGTGAATAAACGGGGGATAATCGGAGCCTCGTGGGGGTCGACGCGCTCCCTGCCTGATACGATACATACATAATAAAATTGTGTTGAGAGCACGTGCACTTTTCTACACTAGTGTGGAAAACAGTCTATTGCATGCCTAAAAGCGGTGGGACAAGAGCGGGTTTTCGAGTAAGCGTATTAAAATACTTTTTTACACCACCTGCTCGATAATGCCCTTTTATCTGTCATACAACCATCACCTAAAGCAAGTTATTCTGTCCATATATTTTTTTTTTATGTTGGAAAATCACCTTATGACAAATCCCGCTCTTGCGATAGTGTCAGACTTTTACTGACTAAAAACCCACTCCTGTTCCTTCGTTGCCTTCGTCCCAGGGCCCAGGTTTCGTTTTCACACTACCCATGATTCTGTCCATATGGAGATAATGTACCTAATGGGCGATCCCTAGGGAATAATTAAATTTGAATTTGGAATGTCAAAAATAATTAAAAAAAAAAAAAACATTAAGTGAATTAGAATGTACATGCATCAAACAAGTTTTTTCAAAAATCAAACTGGCCATTAACAAAAAAATAAGAATATTATGTGTAATGAAAGAGCGGGAACGTTATAGAAAATTAAGACTGTAGAATCCTAAAGTAGTGAATTTTGTTGGTTTCAAATCTCAACACATGTTGAGTGATAGTTAAGATTAACTTGTAAATAATACTTATATTTCTCTAATATATAATTTGTTTTAGTAAATTGTCTTTTAATTGTCTCACAGATGGTGTAAAAAGTAGACTCTCCAACAAGGGTATAAAGCTGTCTTTGTCTTGGGCGGCTTTTTTTTTTAGGTGGGAATATCATCTAATGGCATATCCTGCTCTTGGGCGGAGCGAGAGATAGTGTCATTTGTCTCGGTCCGGACGGTTACCGGACGATCGGACGGCAAGCCACATATTGCTCGCCGTCCGCAAGCCCGCGCCTATGGTGGCTGGAAATCGGGATTGGAATCCCGGCGGCGGTTAGGGCGTGAGGACCGTTGCCTCACGCTATCGGCCGCCTCCTTTGCTAGCATTACTGCTTCGCAGAAGGAGGCGACCACCTGCCACTCCTCACTCCGGACCATGGCCTGTACCAATGCCCGGCGCGAGAGATCACTGCCACCGATCGCCCCCACGAGGACACGGCGTTGCTCTGCCCAAGCGGGGCATACCTCCACCGTGAGCTCCACCGTGTTCTCCGGGCGGTCCACACAGTGGCAACACCCGGGCGTGTCTTCCGCACGAATTCGGTGCAAGAACCTCCCGAAATTACCATGTCCGGTGAGGACCTGCGTCATGCGGTAGGTCAGGATGCCATGTGGTCTTTCCAGCCACTCCTCAAAGAGGGGAGTTACAGCCATAATTGTGGCGTGCCCAGTCTTGGGCGGCTTGAATTTCTCACTTCACTCAGGTTTCTATAGTAACTAAAATAAATTATATAAATCTCTCACTGCCGTTCGGGATTAAAACTTGGCGACCTGTTTCGTTCGGAATTCAACATGCCGCCCGCGACTTAAAGACACTGCTTTATCCCCTAGTCACATAATTTACTATTATATATAATTATGTAAAATAAGTTATCATGAATAATATAAAAACGACGTTGTGTGCTAAGGATTCGATTTCAATTCCCTCTACAACTTTCAGCCCTACAGACAGCCCCTGAATGTCTTCAATGAAGCGATTTAGATATAATTGAGTTAGTGACATAGCTACCTACCTCAGACTGCAATAGCTACCCGCTTAGCTAGAAAATTGAATGCATTTCCCAGTACTTCAATTAGTAAGTACCCAAGTAATGTGTGGTTGAGACCTGGGAACTTGCAACCCACGAGCAAGGCTGCTTTAGCCACGGCTGTCATAGGTAGGTACCTAGTTAATTAGTTGTGAGCGTTTCACCCACGCGGCCATGACGATAATTTAAAAAAACAACTATGACAAGATTATGTAAAAATTTGTAAAAGTTGATTCCCGAAACTTAAGTACCTATATACTATAAAGTGCAAGACCGTGGTAACTCGACTAAGTATCGGTGGTTACAACAAAAGCGACCGCGTTGTACATTAAACTATCTTTTAAAATATGAGTGTACACAAGTGGTAAAACTACGTAAACTACATGATTCTTAAAGTTTTTTAAAGAAACATGTAGTTAATGTGAAACATGTGATAACGCTCACAACGGAGGGTTATCTTTTGTAGAACGCACATAATAGACTGCTGTGATTGGTTGGTTAGACAGCCGTCTTTCGTATCCTATGCAGTACCCGCGTTTTGTTTGCACATGAAAATATTTCGACGAACTTATCTCATAAATATTTATTTATTTAATTAATTAATAATACCTAATATAATTAATGTCACCCTATCGAAACCAAACGAAACACTCTAAAAGATTTAAATCATGAAAAAAAAATTTTTGCCACTGCTACGCATGTGCGGCGGGTAACCACCGGGCTGGGAGCAAGTCCTGCGACCCCTCAAACTGTAAAGACACTCATCTGTTTCTGGAGTGAGGTGGGCTGGTTGGAGAGCAGGCCGGCATGGCTCACGCACAATGGTCCGCCAGGGACAAAGGGCGGAAACCAGGCCACAATAGATAAATAGACAGGTGGCAACCCTACTAGTTAACTACCTGATGTATTTTTAACAGACTTCAAAAAGAAGGTTTTATGTTCGGCTGTAAGTACGTATTTTTTTTACCGATTTCTTGGTCAATTGCAGACCGATATTAATTTTTTTTTTTGCTTCCAAGTTGGTCCCAAAATATTTTTATGATCTGATGATGAACTTCGAAGATATGGAACGGAACTCCTCATAGGATGACCGCAGAACTGTCATAACAAGTAAAATTGCTTTGTATATACGTGTAGTCGATGTCTGACTGAAGGAAGAGGGGGAGGGGATATATCGAAGTGATCTGATGATGAAGCCGAAAGGTAGGCCTCGGCTTGGCTTATTGGAATTGTTAGGCAAACTTTTAATGATTAAATTTTAAAGGTAGGTACCTTACTGTAGAACTTGCACACTATTTAAATTTAGCTAAAGGGAAAAAAAACACTAAAACGTGCAAAATACCTCCTAACTTTAATCTCGTAAATTGATGTTAAATATATTGAACTGACAACAGTTGCCAGTTAGTTTATATGCTATTACAGAAACACCAACTTCCAAAATTAAAGTTATTTTGCACTTTTTACTGTTTTTTTATATAGATACCTACATAAGTATCTCCATGGGAATCCAACCAAACAATGGATTCCAACTTGGACCACGAGAACGTTTAAACAAAAATGTCTACCTAATTGAATGCAATTTTCTATTAAAATTGTTTGCAACGTGCCTTTGCATAATGATGGTAGTACTAACATAATAATGAATGGAAACTAGGGAGGTAGGTACCTGTGTGGTTAGATTATCCATTGGTCCTTGTATCAACCATTTCCATGATTATGAATCTAATGTAAAAAAGTGCTGATTTTTTTTGGTGATCAAAAATGAATATACATAAACATTTTGCATATTCTGAGTTACTACTAGCGACATCTTTTATCATTATTTGGGCAGCAGAAGTGAAAGGAAAATAATGTTGGTAAATAAAAGTCTTTTTTGGGGCAGTCGTGTAATAAAATGAACAATGTTATACTATATTTATTTAATTTACATAGAATAGCTTATTTATAATTAGTTACAAAGTATAATTAAGAATAAATTAAGTACTCTACAGCACTAGGTTGTTACCCTGTAACGATAGAATAGAATAAACTTTAATATACACCAAAATAGTAACACAACTTATACATAAACTTAAATCTATGGGTACAATAGTTATGGGTACGATAGTTGTAAATTGGAAATAAATAAAAAAATTGTCGAGTTTAATTAAATACAGTTAGCACAATAATTAGTAAATTTGCTCATTTCATGACGTGCAGCGACACCTAGGTCTCACGTACGACACTAGAAGATGAATGACTGAACTTAGGTTGTTTTAGCACAAACAACTTCGCATAGATGGCGCTAAACAAAACTACATAATAATATTACCCAATTTCATTTTGTTTAATCAAAAAGATAATTTTATTGTGAAATAAATTATATTGAACATTCGACGTGCAATAATATTATGTAAAGTGCCATGTGGTGCCACAAGTATAAGTTGCATTAGAATAATGTCAACCAGGACACGTGTCAATTGCATCAGTATAGGCGAGGTTCTAGGTTCAATTCCTAGAAATGAAGAATTGTCTATTTCTGAGATTTCTTGTTTTGTTTGACCTACTCCGCTTCCCATGACTTAACAAAAGATGATAATGTATTTGTAATTGGTATTGTAATTACGCAACGACGTTATCGTCAGGTGGTTTGGAAATGAAAGTTGCGCTTATCCAAATCGTTTATTCAAGCAAATGAACATAATATGAACAAACTATAACATTAAATTTATCTACTTAATGATATTTACATTCCATACCTCGCTTAACTTATTATTTTATGATTATTCTACGTACGTACACCTAGGACACTTACACTAAAAATATAAAAACGCAGAACATCATTCTTATCACGAGATCAACAGTTAAATTATAAATATTTAACACAATTTAAAAAATTATTACATTCATGCACTTAACACGACTCGAGTAGACGCCAATACCTTTGATTAAGAACGAATTCGCGCCAAAAAACAACATTCTGCATTTTTATTAATTATTATATTATTTTCGGAACAGTTATTGATAGCATTATCAATGAAATTGTCATAGTTTAAATGGAGGTGCCTAGTCGTGAACACGATGTTGAGAATTCCCCTCTACTTCCAGGCACGTATCCCGCATGTCTCCGTCGGACCGGCATTGAGTTCATGTCTGTCTACGTCAGCTCAATGGGGTGTCTCAAATACTGAAAATAGCCTCGGCTCTTGCGAACTGAACGTAGTTAGAGATACACCATTGATCCTAAACTTCATGTCAACAAAACTGCCATCAATATCAACAGCTGGTCATATAAAAAACTTAAATAGTGCATACTATGTGATTTAACTAAAACTAAGAAACAAGTCGCCATGTTCCTAATGGCCGCAACGAAATAACCATTCACTTTGTGAACAATATGCAATTTAAGTTTTGCAGCCATTAAAATCAGGGGAATAATGATATAATATAAATCTATATATCTTCTAGCACGCTACATACACACAATGTGTCCGAAATCATTTATAAAGTGAGGGAGGATTCTTTGGAAACTTAATAAAGCGGAAGACAGTTTGTCATTAAACCAAAATTTAATGTCTTGTACTTGCCATGTCCAATTTATTATATCATGTAGATCTCAGATAAATTAATGTACTGGATAATTATTTAACACATCAAACCCAGTATGTATTTTGGAAAATAATTTGAATAACCATAGTTGTATAACAAAATCCAATAACATACAAAAATAATCTAATACAAGTATTTAAACTTAAGTCTTACAATATAACGTGAATTATTCTGTATATTATTAATGTGACATCGGTCTCCATAAAATAACTACTTCACAAACACCATGTCCGGTACAACATCTAAGCACAAAAACTGCACAACAGGCACTTAAGTGTAAATTCCTATTCCAGCATCAGGGCCTGACAGAACTCAAGGTACTTCGTTCATAGTCTACTGTATGGGCACAGATCTGAATTAATCTAGGAATTGGTGCATAGTCACATACATTAATATTATTATTAATTTATAAGAGTAAATAAAATATTTTTAGTAAAAACTCTATGAGGACATTTTCTACACAGACCCATTTAACATATAAAAGACTCATATATACTATATTCAATATGATTTAGAATATACTGTAGTCCGAGAAACGCACTCAGTGTTTGTAATATTGAAATGTACCACCTAGAGACACCTCGCATACTCATCAGTCACACACTGGCAGTGCCGGCGCCCCGCGCACCACTCCGCTCGCTCCTCACTCCGCTCACGGCTAGCTAAGGGCACTCTGAGAATACTCGTCAGTTCAGCGGTGCGCCGCTCGCGTTCACTGCTGCTGGTTAGACTGCGCCGCTTGGCTCGACGACTTAGTGATCACGATGGTCTGCTTGCCGCCCACGCCCGACTTACCCAGCTGTAACATGTTGGAGGGCAGTGTGATGATCTTGTTGCCACCCACTGTGTTCGAAACAAGCTTCACTATGGTGGCGCCGGGCGCAATGCTCTGCCCCTGTGCGCCTGACGACGGCGCCGATGGTCGGTTCTGCATCATTGCCACCTTGGGCATGGTGGCCACTGTCATACCAGTAGATGTCTTCACCAGGGTCACGTACTGCGGCTGATTGCTAGACTGCGCATTGGAACCGGGCGTCTTCTTGATGATGACGGGGATGCCGGCGTTACCGCTAGCTTGCCGCAGAACGGTAGCGCCGCCTGCCACCGCACTAGTGGTGGAAGTGGCCGTCTGGTCGCTGGACTTGGCGGTGACAATCTTGTACACTGGCGTCTTCACCTGTTGGCCGCCGAGCGCGCTGCCTGCAATCTGTATCGCACCACCACTGCTCGCGATGACGGGTAGGTTGCCCGCGCCTAGTTTCACAGGCACACCCGCCGCCACTTTAGTCTGTAGATTGGCTACGCCTGCTTGAATGGGGACACCACCAGCTGTCTTTACGAGTACATTACTTGTGCCAATTTTAACATTACCTGCGCCCAGTTTCAACGGCATGTTAGTGCCGCCCACTTGACCGACTTTTTGCACGCTGTTAGTCGTTATCTTGCCCTGGAGGTTGGCAGTGCCTAGTTTTAAAGCGTTTCCAGCAAGTTTGACAGGCATGTTGCCTGCACCGATCTTGACAGGCATGGCGCCACTGGTACCAGTCTTCACTTGCACGAAGCGCGGTGTAGAGCCGCCGCCCGCCGTTGCTGAGCTCAACACGATCTGTGCATTGGATTGCGATGTGGAGACGCGCACCGTGCCTGGCGTGCCGACGCCGCTCACGATCCTAGTGACCCCCTGGTGTGGCGTCACTGCGGCGACTTTGATCTGTTGCGAGGAACCAGCCGTCGCTGTCGCTGGTGACTTCACTACTGTCTTTGTCTGGTATGTTGCTTGTTTTAATGTAGGGGTGTTAGGCGTGATTTTGACGGAGGCTTGTGCGGGTACCTTGATGGGGGTCGGAACGATCTTCTGAGGTGTGGATACAGGCGCTGGTGCAGGGGATGCGATGGTGGGTGTCACACGCACGGGCTCGGCAGCTGGTGGCAGTCCACTTGCTACAGGCGACGTGATGCCAAACGCTTTGCTCGCATCTGGCTGACTGGCTACTGGTGAAGCTGGCGGCGGAGCAATCAAAGGTTCGGCAGCAGCTGGGAAGCGAGCTGGTGTTACCTTACCACATTTCTGTACTTGAAGCAAAAATGTTGTTACTGTGTTCATAGCCGGCCAGCACAGTTCCAGAGAAGTGGTGCCGGCACGCACAAGGGCCACACGGTTTGCCTGGGGAGGCACTCCAACTTCTAGGTACCATAGATCTTTGCAGCAGATCTGATTGTTCCAAGTTTTCCGATAGCCGTCTCTTCCTGACCAAATATACAATCTAGTTTGGATGGCAACAGCGCTGTGGCCTGCTCGAGCTCGGGGGACACATTCTTCAAACTTGTCCAGAGCTATGTTGTCCCATGTCATTGACTCTAAGTTGAGAGAGGCAAGTGTGTTAGTACATTTCCATTCCTTTTCATGAGTGGCAAGTTTAGATTCATCTGGCACAAGTGGTACCCAACCACCATAGACATACATGTGATGGCCGATGACTGTGGCAGTGTGCAGGGAACGGGGCAAGGGCGGTGGGCCGCCTACTTCAGGGCGTGACCATGACATGCTGTCCACATCGAGCACCCACAGGTCTCCCAGGCGCGAACCACTCATACCTCCATAAATGATCAAAGATGATTTGCCACTATTTCTGTCTGTGTAGGAGACACCACTGTGAGATTCTCGCGGCGGCGGTGATTGTGCGTAGGTCAGGGGTATGTCCCATACTGTCATTGAAGAGTTTGGATACAGTTCTAAGGTATACAAATCATTCAGGTACCTTGGGATGTTGTTCTTGGGGTCATCGCTCTCATTGGCCAATCCACCAAATAAGTAGACCTTTCCATTCAGGAGTGTAAAGCTGTGGCCGAGGCGAGGACACGGCGGAAGACCCTGCTTGGGTGGTAGGGGCTTGAGACGTTTCCATTCCCAGCGTGAGGCCTGCAGCTCGTACAGATCGTTAGAATACTTGCCGTACTCCACCATGCCGCCAAAAACTAGGAGACGCGTTCCGTCGACCACGAAGCCGTACGCGGCGCATCCTGGGGGCACTTCTCCCTTCGTGACAGGTACGAACCATTGGTTTGTGGTGGTGTTGAAGACGTGAAGTTCATGAACAATCCCTTCGTTTCCGCCGCCGAAAACTATCATCAAATCTTTTATGGCGACCGCGCGATGGCCATGGCGAGGTCGTGGTTGCGGACCGGTAGGATTGTATACTTTTTGCCACTTAAGTACGGCGTTTTCCTTCATTTTTACTATACATTTGTCACTAAAAGCTTTACACCGTATGTATCGCTCGGGATGCGTATCTACAGCATAGACAATGAGAAACGTCGTAAATAAGCTTTGAAGAAAATATTCGGGTTAATCGAAGCTACATACTACAGTCTAATTCGACTCTCTCTTTCGCACTCGTGGGAAACGGCAATGAGTAAAAAAAAATCACCTTATGAAGCTTCGAGTGTATAACAAAAATGGCGTTAGCAACAGCGCTGCCAACATGACGGATATCAAAAGAACGGCGTCGGACGTCAAGAAATTGTCTATGTCGTGTTATAGTTTTAAAATATTCAGCCAGAATGTTTGCAGAGATCAATTAAATGGGTTTTTGGACTAATAACAAGATTTATGATAATTATTTTTTACAATTTAATTACATCATTCTTCAATATAGTAATTCGTTATAACTATTTTAAAGAAATAAGTAATCTTATTCTCATATATTTGATATACATTTATTTAGAGTTTTGATCGATAGAAAAAGAGAATACTTTTAACGAAAAGTAATAAAATTTTGTGATTTTTTGTTGTATTTTTTATTTAAATTGTAAGTAAATAATTGTATTGTTTTTTTTTCGACTTGGTGGCATTCTGTTTTTTTTTTGTGCACAGTGACGTCGTATTGACGCTAGTTTGATACTGATCAAATATTTTGTCAAAAATATTTGATTGAAGTATCGACTTAAATTGACTATCTCAAAATATCTGTAACAAAAAGTAAAGTCTACGGGGGAACTTAGACAATCAGCATGTTATTTGTATACAGCATCTAACATACTATAATTATAGCTGTAGAGTTCCTATGTCGGACAATACATTAGACTGACATTAGTAAAAGTGTATGTATTTACAACGAAAAAACGTGTATGAATATTACTAATGCATTTTTTTTTTTAGGTGGGAAAATCATCTAATGACAAATTTCGCTCTTGGGCGGAGCGAGAGCTAGTGTCAGACTTTTACTGACTAAAAACCCACTCCTGTTCCCTCTTTGCCTTCATCTCGGGGCCCCAGGCTTCGCTTTCACACTACCCGTGGATTACTGATGACTTTGACATTTCATTCTTCCTGTAACTAAAAACCAATTCCAGTAAAAAAAAAACACGCACTCGATATCCTGCTGTCTGTCCCTAGACAGACAAACAGCAGATTATAGAGTGCGGGCGCGTTAACTTGGCGCGTAGCTGGGGGCGTGCTTAATGTTGCCAGCCTGACAAATCTGTTTTCCTCAATTTAATTAAAAACGCTCTTTCATAAGTGTAATTTAAAGAATTAATTAGTTATACTACATTTATAATACCAACAAAAAAAAAGTAAACAATTTTGATATCTTGTGTAAGAAATACATATGTTTTTAAAAATAGGAAATAAGTTTCATAACATAATATAATACGTTCAGATTTTCTAAAATTATAGGTTAGTAAATAATGTAGCTATAATTATTTTTTTGTAATTTATCTAAAAAAGTATTTCTAAGTACAGAAACTTGTTAAGATTTTGAGCCATTACCTAAACTATAAACAAATCGACTATAGGTTATTTTCATTAGCTTAAATAATGATTTAAAAAAAACATGAGAACTTCGTAAATCATATGAATATCTAGTTGTGCTTGTATATTTGGTATAACAATGGTCCTGTAGTGGGTCAATCCCTTCTATTTGAACATCTTCATCAGAATCCATGCTCGAGACTGTATCAGAAGAGTCGAATGACGTGTCACCAGATTGATTATAAAGTCCATTTCATTTGTCTAACAATTATCGACTGCAATGTTATTGTTCGTAAGCCATTTTTGAAGCTCTGCTTTTGTATTGTCCATTGTAGGGGTCTTATTTATTTAAGTGATTCATTATCCATTACTACAATACAATATGGTTGTAGATTTGGCACTATATCTTCTTTCATGGATGAAGTTTGCAGAATTCATATCATCATGATAATCACTTGATTAAGATTTAAGGACAGCAGTCTCATCATCATCATCATTTCAGCCGAAAGACGTCTACTGCTGGACATAGGCCTCTCCCAAGTGTCGCCACAATGAACGGTCCTGTGCATCTCGCAGCCATCGGACTCCCGCAACCGTTACCATGTCATCGGCCCACCGTTTAGAAGGCCTTCCAACGCTACGTATTCCGGTAAGTGGTCGCCGTAGTAGTAGTAGTCTATTTTTTACAATCCTGTTTTCCTGCCAGTCATCGCTAGGAATTTCATTGTTATGGTCACCAGAAAAATTATTTGACCAGTTTTTTTTTTTTCGGGTGGGAATATCATCTAATGACAACCCCCGCTCTTGGGCGAAGCGGGAGATAGTGTCAGACTTTTACTGACTAAAAACTCACTCCTGTTCTTTCTTTGGCATTTTTATTTTTCAGGGGCCCGGGGGTCACTTTCGCATCACCCATGGTCCCAGTAGGCCTCGACCCGGCTGGGCCCCTACGGTTGCTGACATCTCCTTGAGGCGCGCGTGGAACACTACACGCCGTCGACGACTTGGGCTCGGTGCGGACAGTTACCGGACGATCGGACGGCGAGCCATCTATCGTTTGCCGTCCGTAAGCCCGCGCCTACGGTTGGCGGAAATCGGGATTGGAATCCCGGCGGCGGTTGGGGCGTGAGGACCGTTGCCTCACGCGATCGGCCGCCTCCTTTGCTAGCATTACTGCTTCGTAGAAGGAGGCAACCGCCTGCCATTCCTCCTCGCTCCGGAACATGGCCTGTACCAAGGCTCGGCGAATATTTGATCAGTGGGTCTAACTTTGGAAAATGGTACCGTAGGCCCTATATTTTCTCATTCCTCTTAACAAACACGTTTGATTTTCAAGATAATATCTCTGCCAGCACTTTTAATCACTTTTGGTATAATGATGACGATTATTTACTATGGAAACGATTAAAAACACAGAACACAACACATTCTCCTGACACATTACATAAACGTCAAGATGGTGGCAAATGATTAGTTCCGATTTCGGTCACGCGCAACTTAATGCACTTTAGAGGGTCAATTTTTCTTCTAGTCAATATTTTATTCAAACCGTTCGGAAATAAAATTAATGTAGTCTATGGGACAATGCTTATTTTGAGCGCGTATCCAAATGGTTGCTTCATCATCGTTATGTTGGTATTTCTCAGGTAAAGCGCGGCAAACTGGGCTAACGATGGCCTTCAAATGTTCATTCTCTCTTTGTGTTCTATTTTCCCGTCCCCGTCTAGTCTATTATCTGTGGTCATAATTTAAAACTGCTCAATGGTGAAAATAGTGATGAAACTTGATGAAACGTAATTAGTAAAAGCGCAGTCTGAATGTTATGATAGCTATAAAATAATAAATCGTAATAAAAATACGTTAATTTATGTCTCTTTTATAATTTTTCATCAATATGTTATTATTAATTACTGAAATGCTATGTAAACAAAGCAGTACAGACACAATGCGTTCCAATTTCAATTCCTGGGAATATCCAATAGGATCGATTTTTTACCATGTTGTGACGTTAGAGCTGTCAAATCAAAGAAATTGCCAATTGGGTAGATTTAGCAATACAATTTTTTTTTTTTAAATAACATTTATTTACGAATCATGCAAGCAGAATTTTAAATCAGAATTCAATAAAAAAAAAGAAAAACTGCTCATGTCTGCATCATTGTTTGAGTGGTCATCGTTGTCGTCACCATCATCACTGGATCACTGGTTTTTTCCAATAAAATAAAACATGTAGTTTTTAATATGACCCACTTGTTTTGTATGATTAAAAATAGACATTGTTACTAATTTCGACAAAATTCAATCTAATTCTACCACTCATCTTTACTTTCTGGTGAAATGTAGCCAGTAATTTTCAGTATGTTACAAAGTACCTACTCTGTGCCAGTAATGAAAAGAAGCAAGTACATATTTATAACATTTGACAGATCGAGGTTATATAATCATATTTGGAACGCATTGTAACCATGAATGTTATCATCGCCAGACTTGAAAATTATTTCTTATGCATTGGGTAAGCATTAGTATGTTTCATTTATAATGCAAGTTTGTATGACATATAGGTATTTTTTTAATTTATTTCTTCACCATAGATAAGTACCTACAAATTTGGATTAATTTATATTACCTAGTTACTTAAAAAATTCTAAATTCAAGGTCCTATTTCTCGGGAACGCGTGGAGGTATCGAGTTAAAATTAAAACCATAATATTATACTCAAGTCTGCGCTCCCTTGAAGCTGTGGAAAAATCAATCTTTTAAGTTAAGTAAAAAAAAGATAAGGCCGTTAATGTTTTTTTCCGAATCGAGTCTCAAAGATTTTCAGTTTTTTTTTATACCTACTTATGCTATGATACTTTGCTTCATGCCAAATTCCAGGATTCTAGGACAATGGGATACCCTATGAATTTTGATTCCCTTGATAGTGACGAAATCATAGATCCGTGGTCGAAATACACGTTTTTTGCAACATAAACGGCCGTGTCTTTTTTTTTCGTTAACTTACAAGTTTGATTTTTTCACAGCTTCTTGGGACCGCAGACTTGAGTATATGGTTTTAATTTTAACTCGATATCTCCACGCGTTCCCGAGATAAAGGGTCTTGACCGACCGACTTTTGAGGTACGGAGCCCTAAAAACGCGCCAAGTACACTACCTCAAGGGTGGCGTAAAAACGTGTGCAATTGTGCATATTGTGACAATTACCTCTTTCAACTTTTTGATATAAGTATCTCAAAAATGGTGACACTTAGGACAAAAAAAGTATTTAGACATTTTTGTAGATAATTAAATCTACAATTTTTGTCTGAGCTAATTTTATAAAACTTACCGTTTTGCTGAAAATCGCGAAAAACTCGTTTTTGTGACCTTTGTCCTCGAGTATTTTTTTTCCAGGTGTCGAAGAGGCCTTTTTAGATTTCATTTTTGATGGTGTTTTGAACAATCTTACCAATTTTCAGCTGGGTGCGAATAATTGTAATCTACCCCTATTTTTGGTCTAATTTGACTGTAGGTACCTACTATTTATTCAAAATCAAACTGGCCACTAATTAACCAAAAAAAAGAAAGTGTATTTGTGTCTCTATGAAAGTCCCGTTCTTTTATTTATTTTTATAGCGTTATAGAAAATTACAACGATAGTTCAATTTAGTACCTACCTATGGTTTGTTTCAAATCTCAAAATATGACGAGTGATAGTAGTCGGTAAGTGAGTATCTAACACGGGGATAAAGCTGTCTGTGTCTTGGGCGGTTTGAATTCCTCAATTCACTCAGGTTTCTAGATTAACTGCATTGCTACGGATTTAATTATATAAATCCCTCACTGGCTTTCGGGATTAAAACTTAGCAACCTTCGTTTCGTTCGGAATTCAACATATTGCCCGCGACTTAGTGACAATACTTTTGTTTTTTTTTTCTTGCTTTATGCCATAGTCACATAGTCTACCCGTATAGACCTACCTATAAAAAAATTAAACTAAGCCATCAAAAAGACCAGTGTCAACAACAGCAATGTAGGACTACTCCCCGTACCTGTTGTATATTCCTCGTTGACTGTACTGTAAAATGACTTGTTTAGAGGATCTAATTAGGACTCATTGCCTTGACTGTGGCCTGTGGACTGTCCCGCCCAGAGCGTGTAGCACTCAGACCGTATCTCATTAGCACATAGCTACTGTAGCGACATTTGGCCAGTAAATGGCCAAAGAGGTAAGTCATTGAACAATTCGTTGCTGTCACTAGCTAGGTACCTACAGACTAGGTACACGCATAAGTGTTTGAACACCGTGCGGACATCTAAATGAACAAAGCGTTAATTGTCTCACTCCATGGAAGATGGGACTGGCCTGTTGGTCTAATAGGTAATGGACCTGAATGCTGTTTCGGAGGTCGTGGGTTCGAATCCCACCCAAGAAAAAATATTGGTGTGATGACCACACTAAAACTTGTGTAGCAAAAGAAAGATTTTATTTTTTAGATTCGGTAATATTGACTAAGACATTTGTGTATAAAAGTATATTTACCACAGTATATTTTTTTAGCTTTAGTTTCTGGTCTGAAATTCAGTAAATATCTTTACGAATTCTCTACTAAGTCACAATACCTACTTAAATTTTTGTGATACTTTTCGAGATCTAGCTGATGGTCTTTGAGCTGAGGACTGAGAGACCGCACTTTGGGCTGTAGTTTCTAGTACATTGGTTTACAAATTACCAGATTTGTTCTACAATAATTTTTTTTTAATTGTTCTAAATATATTTTTTGCTAAATACCGGTGTGGTCCCTCAGTTCACACGCACATACTCAACTTGCTACGGAAAAGAGTCAAAACAACAGAAAATAACTCTACGAACAGTCGCTGTCCCCGTCTGTTTGTAGAGTTGTATAATCTGTAAACTCGCAAGGTTCGCTACGCAGTCAGAGAGAGCAAACGGTTCTACAGTGAACTAAAAGATGGCGCTAGTGGTTACGGACGATTGAAGTTGTTTTTGAAATTAATCTATCTAGATAAAAGGAGAAACTGACTGACATATCAACGCACAGCCGAAACTACTGGGACTAGGAGCGTCAAATTTTGCACAAGGTTTCCTTTTATGACGTAGACTAGCACTAAGAGAGGATTTTCCAAAACTCACCTCCTAAAGGGATGAAATGGGGGTCCAAAGTTTGTATGGAAAACCCTACCTTTACGCGGGCGAAGCCGCTGGCTTAAGCTAGTCAAGTGTATACGTAAAAGATTCCGTTGAATTTCTATTTACAGTTACGTCACGGTACGGTTTTTCTATTTAATTAACAACATAATTTCTCCATCTGGGCTTCGGAGAGGGCGAAAACCTTTTTTATAGAACTAATACCTGTTTATTTTTATGACTACGTGGGTGCGAACGATAGGTATGAGTTTTTGAATCGAAAGTTTAGCACTCCTACACGTATGTACGAGTCTGATGATGATTTAGTATCTATTCTAACAAAAATCCCATACTCAAAAATCGTATTTCAGATTATTTTATTACCGTGTTACAAATTATTTAGTATTGGTGAGGCACATAGGAACGTAGGGTCGACATCTGTCTACCCTATGCCTGTCTAGGCAAGGTACAACCTACACCTACTCTTCTTTTTAACAACCATCCCAAAAAGAGGGCTGTATGTATGTTTTTTGGTATCATAACTCCCGAACAGATGAAGCAATTTGAAAGGTGGTAGATCAGATAGTTTTTTTGTTTGAAAGATGACATAATCGAATGAAGCAAAGCATTTTCTTTGTTAAGTTTGATCCAAATCGGATCAGCCATTTTGAAGTTTTAGGGGATGAATGATGAATGTTGGCAAACATAGCCAAGTGTATCAACATTACAAAATCTTAACTGATAACACAAAAATCGATCGTAAATTATAAAACATAGTTGAATATATTTATCTTAGTGTGTGATATTAGGGAAAGGAATTCATAACTTTTTAACCCTTTCTGTCTGATAAAAGAGACAAATAAATTGGTTGAAACAATTTATTTTTTTATGTCACCAAAATAAATAAAGAAAATAATCAGCGAAGCTGCGAACTTTGGTTATAGACAAACGACGATAATGACGTCATCATCCACGGCCTGAAATCTCCCACTGCTGGTATGGCATGGGCCCACTTCTCATGCCAATTACTTTCAGGTTTGACACGATTGTGTCGTGGTCAAGCGATTAGCTGCTATGCCGCGTGTCGCGGGATCGATTCCCGCGCGGTACAGAGTTTTTTTGGCATACTGGGGGTGCTCCAAAAGTAATGATAATTGGATATTTGTAGAGCACATAAATATATAAAATTTTTTTTTTTACTTCCTTATATATCCATTAGCAGACACAGCATAAAAAAAATCATACAAATGGGCCACGATTACCGGGAGGTACATTCATTTGAATAAGAACAGTCGGAGAGTAAACATCAAAATGGAGAAAAACTAAATCAGAGCTGTCATCAAGTACCTCTGTTTGAAAAAAATGTCTACCAAAGACATACACAGAGACCTAGTGGAAACATTGGGGAACTCTGCTCCTCCATATTCCACAGTTGCGCGCTGGGAAAAAGAGTTCAACCTAGGTAGAACATCCACAGAAGATGAACATCGCGAGGCGACGCCCATCCACGTTCCTCACTGCAGAAAACGTCAAAAAAGTCGAAGATGTCGTATTGGCAGATCGAAGAGTAACCATGAGGCATGTAGCTGAGATCACAGGGATCTCATATGGCAGTGTTCAAAGAATCATTGCGAACGAATTGCATATGGAAAAGGTGTCTGCACGTTGGGTTCCGATAATGTTAACCGACGCAAAAGAAAAAACGAGTCGAAATGAGGGCGAATCTCTAAAAGTTCCAGACGGATCAGGACTTTTTTTGTCTCGTTTCGTGACCATGGACGAGACTTGAGAATCCACCATTTTGATCCGGAAACCAAACAACAGTCTATGACTTGGAAACAAGCCTCTTCCTCGACGCCGAAGAAATTCAAGGTGTCAAGTTCGGCAGGAAAGGTTATGGCGTCCGTTTTTTGGGACGCTGAAGGAATTATAATGGTGGAATACTATTACGGGCTCTTACTACGCTGACCAAATAAAAAGATTGCCGGAGGCCATCAAAGAAAAAAGACGAGGCAAACTCCGAGCTGGAGTGTTGTTTATAACCAAGACAACGCACCAGGAGAGCGTGCCAGACTTTTACTTTTACCTTTACTGAATAAATCAGAAACGTTTATTTCAAATAGACCAATTACAGGCACTTTTGAGTTGTCAAAATGTAGGTCAGTCAAAAAAAAAGTGAAGCTAAATTGCACGTTCCAGCGTAGATCTCTACGGACACCTAATATCGGCCGTTTCGAAGATGTCCATTATCCCGCGAGAATCAATATGTCCCCCGCCCTCGAGAAATAAGTCCCGTCCCGCAGAAATACAAAAATTAGATTTAGTTACTCATTATAACATTAGCTATATCCAAATAAAAAGTAGCCTAAGTAACTGCTTGTAACATTTGCTATCCGTCAATGTCCTTTTTTTTAGGTGTGAAATCATCCAATGACATCTCCCGCTCTTGGGTCTTAGGATGATAATTTGTATAATCATATAGGCAGGTACCTAACTAGGACAAAAATCTCGCCTACCACCCGCCGATAATCTTCTTTTACAATACCCACCACGTCCCACCCATTAAACCTTATGTACGAACAACAATGAACTATTGAACGTCATGATTAATAATAATTTCAGAAAGGAACCTCGATTTTGGTGAGAGCAGCTTTGCATTTGACAAAGTTTGGAGCTTGTTAGCTGTGTGTGTGGATGTGAGGTTGAATGTGTGTGTATGTGTCTTTTAATGGCGTTACAGATATATTTAACAACCGGCCCGTTAGCCAACTTGTAATCTAGTGGAGGCTGACTGAGATTCAATATGAATTCGATGACGACGCATTATTTTGGGCCAAAATAATTGGATCAGCCCTCCTTAACTATTTTGGGGTTCACTCTTATCACGGATAAGTTTGTTAATAGCACTACGTCTGTACCCTTTTTATTCTTAGGTGTTTTTCTCTTTGGTTATCCGCAAGATGTACCTAACTAAGTACCTACCCTCATTGTACCGGACGATAATAATAGGTCTTTATCTATGAAATTGCCGTTTTTTAAACGGATTGCTTTGAAGTGTTATCTTATCTTTGGATTGACTTGGAATCATAAGTTCAAATAAGCTTTATATTAAAGGTACCATTTTCTTTTTTCAATATTAGGTATACCTTGGTTTGTTTATGTTTTTTATTTTCTGTAATATCGCAGTACTTATAACCATTTTTGTATGAAACCTAAAAAAACTCACATTATTTTGTAATATGAGTTATGTTGTGCTAATATATATAAGTAATGCTCACTTAAAATTACTAATGAATAGTATGTTTATTTGATTCTGGAGTGGCTTTAGTGTACCGGACGCAGCATTGGAAGGCGTTTCACAAGATGGGCCACTTGGTGAGGGTCGTGGGAAGATTCTCGTATCATCAGATGATGATCATGATGAAGATGATGATTTAAGCCAGCGAAGCTAATGGTCATTTGAAATTCATAAAATAAAAACGTTAGATATTTTCCTAAGGTTAGTTTCGACCAAAAAGTAACTTAGTAGGTAGGTATACAACATCTTAATCGCATATGAGGTCTTGTAATTAATTAGGCTTAGCGGTTCGTTAACTAATGAAATTACTAAGATAAACGTACCGGTGATGCAGAAAACATACGTAAGTAACCAAGTGAGAACTTGCTGTGTAAATAATATAAAGTATTTATAAACTGAACGGGACCTTTACTTTACTAATTAATTAGTAAGTAAGCTTACGGGTCGGACTCTTAACTTTCATTAGAAGTTGAGAAAAGACAGTATTTATAAATAAAACAAGTTTATTTATGTCACAGTTTTACTGGACGCTTCCTTAAAAGCGTTAAGTAAAACTAATTTTATCTCCTATTCTGCCCCATGGGGAATAGAATTTACGTTCTAAGGTACTCGTACCTACCGTACATCTGCGACTAACGTAAAACCATTAGGTGGATCCTAAAAACTATCTGAGTTCTGTATCGTTTTAAGTACTAACTTGTATGATTTTCAGTGGGAATTTGCAATTATAATAATTTTTGACATTATTTTATGATTTAACAAATGTGAATCTTTTATTATTATTAATATATTATATACTTGGTATTTGTGATAATTATGATAATGTAATGATTTTATTTATTTTAGAATTTAAATGAATCTAGTTTTAAGGACATATTTATAATTATCAATCTGTTCGACACAATTATGTTGTTATGAATAAAGATACTACTACTACTACTAGGTACTAATTACAGTTTTGTTAAGGATAAGTTTTTCTTGTTGTCTCAGTACTTATAATTTATTATTACGTCCGCACTTCGTACACTTACGAAGTGCGTACGTAATAATAAATTATAAGTACTTACGTGAGCTCGACAAATAGATGTGCGATTAACGCTTGAGCCGTGCGACAAAACTGTACTGCGACTCACCATAGTTCGAGTGCACGCTTGTGCGACACACTGAAACTTAACATTATTCTAGTGCTGCACCCCTAGCCAAGTTGATAATCTGCAATCGTTAACGCTAGCGAAATTTATGGGAATGACATCATCTCAACGTTAAGTCACGTGATCAGAACAAACGAATAGATAATTCGTAGCCAAGTTCACATCGTTCAAAAAGATAAATGAATTGTTATTGTTTCTACAATGTTCAACGCTACATCCTTTGTTATTGTAGAACGAGATTGTAGATCGAGCGGCCGACTCAGGCGCGTCAACATGGCTACCAATTTATCGTTTTCTACAATTGTTTTATACACCGAGGCGTTACCGATTGGAGAACGGAATTCGACACGAAACGGTTGTAACTTGGCTCGGGGGGCAGGGCACCTCGACAAGGACCAGTTACGTTACGTCTCAGCCTTCGTGGTTATTTTTTTTATAACCATCCAGAGAAAAAACTACCCACTCTGCGGGTCTCCATCGAGCTATCTTGTATTTCAGTAAGGATCAGTTGAATAGGTATCAGACACACAGTGTCAGTGATCTTTTTAAATCTCAAGTTTCTAAATGTAGTTTCTTTCTACACTGTGTAACTATGTATTCTTTCTTTCTATATTTTGGATTAGCTGTCCTTTTTATATTACATCAGTTTTTTTCAGGAAAATCATAGTTTTATTTTAAGTAATGCAGGCTGTGTGGATAATTTATATATCTCTCTAACTATCAGTGCCCGTGGTTTCAACCAGCTCGTGCTATTCTGCCGCGCTTATGATAATTACAGTAAGTTACATTTTGATCGAAATTGAGTTAAATAAACAGAAATGTAGATCTCAATCTCTACATTTCAAATATATACCTACCTCAATATCGATCAAAATGTGACTTACTGTAATTATCATAAGCGCGGCAGAATTATACCTATGTTGTCAGTTAAGACTGGTCATCTCTTAACTGCCAGTGGCTTATTCCAATTTGTATTTTTTAATAAGGTACTTTTTTATTATTATTTGCATTGTGCTCACATAATAGAAACGACCGGAAATATGTGGAAATATGTAATCAGGATTTTCGTAACTCATAACATGATTTAAAAGAGTGTCCATGGATTTTCTTGCACGTTCTTCTCCATAGAGATGTCCGCTTTGGAAAGTGCAGGTTAGCTTCACTTTTTTTTACTGACCGACATTTTGATATTTCAAAAGTGCCTCTGAATGGTTTATTTGAAATAAATATTTTTTATTTCTTTACTTATTAACCGCTTAGCGTTCTGTCTGTCTTTTTCCTGTTTGCTAAGTTTCCTAAGGATCGTTGTGTTGATGTTACGTAGCAAGCTGTGATTAACGATTAATTGTTTCTAATCTCTACATAATAGAAAACAAAGTTGCTTTTCGTGTCTGTCTGTGTTTCGACTGACTCCCAAACCATTCAACGGGTTTTGATGCCGTTTTTTAATCTTATTTATTTATTTATTTATTTAAACTTCATGTACAGTAGTGTTACATAGGCGGACTTAATGCAACAAGGCATTCTCTACCTTTGTGGTCTGGTTTCCGCACATAGTCCTTGGTGGACCATTGCGTAGGCCATGGCGGCTTTCATTTCGACAAGTCCACCTCTCTCCAGAAGCAGATGAGTTCTTTTAGTTTGCTAGGGCGTCTTCACGGATAGATGATGTCATAGATGCGGTTTTCATTAATAGAAAAAGCAAAAAACGGGCATGTGCGTATAACTTGCTCTCGTGAGAATCCGAGGAGGGTCACTATAGTTAATGACATAATAAATTGTACACATAACGGGTCACTTAGGAACTCATAAATTGTCCTTTTAATGGGAAAAGATCAGATACATGGGCACTAATTCGGTCATAAACAAACACGGTATCTTGCAGGTGTAGGTACTCGAAGGGTCATTTCCTGGGGTTGTGTTGACCATAAATATCTGTCTAATATAAATAATAATATTTTATAGTATAGTATTTTTATGAGGATATCCGCAGGAGAACCAAGGTTACCGACATAGCACGAAGAAATGCCAAACTTAAGTGGCAATGGGCAGGGGACATTGTTTGCAGAACGGATGGCCGTTTGGGCCGAAAGGATCTGGAATTGCGACCACGTATTTGAAGACGTAGTGTTGGAAGGCCTCCTACAAGGTGGACCGATGACTTGGTAACGGTTGCGGGAGTCCGATGGACCGTTTATTGTGGTGATGCTTGGGGGAGACCTATGTCCAGCAGTGGACGTCTTTCTGCTGAAATGATGATGATGATGTTTTTTTTCGTACATGGGAAAATCATCCAATGACATTCCTCGCTCTAGGCCGAACCGAGAGGGCGTGTCTGACTTTTACTGACTAAAAACGCACTCCTGTTCCTTCTTTGCCTACGTCCTAGGGCCGAGTTTTCCTTTCAGAAAAAAAATGCTTGGCCCCAGTAGGCTTCGACCCTGGTGGGCCCCTACGGTTTGCTGACATCTTGACATCCGCACGCGCCGTCGACGATTTGGGCTCGATCTGGACGATTACCGGACGTTCAGACGGCGAGCTACCCATTGCTCGCTGTCCGCAAGCCCGCGCCTACGGTGGGATCCCAGCGGCTGGGGCGTGAGGGCCGCGCCCTCGCGCGTATACGTGTGGCCTCCTCCTTCGCTAGCATTACTGCTTCGCAGAAGGAGGCGACCGCCTGCCACTCCTCGCTTCGGACCATGGCCTGTACTAAGGATAGTATACAGTCTAAGGATTAGGTACCTACTTTATTTATTAAAAACAAAAAATATTTTATGGCTTTTGATAAGCATAATGCCGGCGCAAAGCATGTCGATGGAACTAACCCAATCGCAGATTTAACTATATGTTGTACTAAAAGAAAAGAAAGAAAATACGTTTATTCGTACCTCCCACATACAGTAGAATTACAAAAAAAAGTATCAAACTACACTAGTTACGGACGAACTTGTGTAGTACTAATACTTATTCTGTGGTTATGGGCACGATGGGGATGACTTTCACGGTCGTGCTAATTTTATAATTTTCGTGAGCGAAAAACTAAAATTTTACAGATATATTTATTATTGTGCTAGTGTTCGCCACACAGCTTGGCCATGTGGAACATACACTGTGCAAAGTCTTGCTCTCGAGGTCATACTTTATGCAAACTATATGGACAATATTCATATATTCAAAGAGTATGTCGAGCTTGAAGTATTTACAAATAGTATCCGGAAACTTTAAAAAAGTAACTTTTCTTTGAAGCTTGACTTTGTTTTGTAAAGTTCTCTTCAGATATTTATATGTTTAACTTTCACACTGTTTATGCCGTTTATGTATATTTTTCAATTTTATTTATAAGTTTATGTAAGTGGAAACTTGTATTTAACCTTTTTCTACAATATTAGCGTTTTTTACTCTAATATATTAGCTATAAGTTTTCTTAAAATTAAGCAAATAAATAATATAACTTTCTGCCAGCAGCTTCGCTCGCTTGAAAGTAGAAAATCATCCCAAAGGAACAGAGGTCTCTTTTTTTCCAACTCTCCTTTCGCAGGTATGCTGGAAAACATTTGTGTAGAAATAAGCATCACTTTTTTACCTATTTTTCTGATTCCTTCTAGTCTTTTTTTTTACATGTCTACATTAATTATTGAATAAATTAATAGGTAGGTCCTCCAGAATTCCACCCGTATGCCAAATGACAAGAATGCTCGCACAAATACTATGCGTTCCAAATCAGAATAGAAAAGCCACAACAACCTCGATCTGTCAAATTTTGATAGAAAAGTACGGTCTGCAAGGAAAACTTATTAATAACGTTTTTTTTTTTACTTTGTATTACTGAGTTTTAGTTAAATCTAGGTGAAGTAAAAACGTTATTGTTTAATCTAAATTAGCTAAATATATATTATTTAAGTCATAATTAGTTAAAAAAAAAACTATTTTCTTTTATATTTTCACTGTGAGGAACAATTTGCCTTCTTCTTCTACTCAGATACTTCACACAGTGACGCAAAGATTAGCAAAATTGAAGAACTGGATTTATTTATATTATAAACTTTTTTCGTTCATGATTCGTAAATAAATATTTTTTAAAACATTTATTGTTTTTCTCACCCTACCCAATTTTTCGATTTGACAGCTATGGCGTCACAACGTGGCATAAAAATCGATCCTATTCTTATTTGCAACGCATTGTACATACAAATTGACCTTTATTAGTGATATTTATTTGTGTTGAGTAGGTATCCATTAATACTCGAAGTTCAAAGAAGCCCTGTTTATTTCGTTTAGTCGGCTTTTGAATCGAGGTTTGTTTTGAGTAAACTGAGCTTTAGATTGAAGTAATTATAAAAGGTAAGAAGCATTTTTACATTTTCAACTCAGGATACAGGCGCCCCCTAGTTTGGGGATCATCACCTACTACATAACTAAAGCCCGCAAATAGTTACAGACCTATATTAAGATAATTTAATTACTATTTGTAACAAAGGATCAATATTTTTTTCTTATTTACATAAAATTTATTTATTATTATTTATTTTACTATTTATGTACACACAAAAACAGAAAAAGACAATACCAAGTAGACAAGAGTACAAAGGTCCTGCTTATTTCCAAAGAAATAACATAATAACATAATATAATATAATTATAAATATAATTAATAATTACTAAATTAAAATAATGAATTATTATTAATTATTTTTATTTAATTTACATTTTAAATATTTCTTTAAAAAATAATTAAAAAATAAACATTTAAAATATAAAAAAAATATTAATATTATTATTATAGTATGACCGTGTTGTGAATAGGTTCTGCCAGCGGCTTCACCAGCGTAGAAGTAGGAAATTGTCCCAAGGGAACGAATACCTAAGATAAAAAGTATCTTATTATCCAGGATCTGGTTCCACCCGGCTGCCTTCATTCAAATCCATTCAGTCGTTCAAGCGTGCAGAAGTAACAAACATACACACTCACAAACTTTGTAATAGTGAAGAATTCTACCTACATTATTATTTAATATTATATTATTATTATTATTTATGAGTATATATATATTATATATATATACTGTCCCACTGCTGGGCAAAGACCTCCCTCCATTCCTTCCATTATTCCCGGCTCTGAGCCACTTCTTACCAGTTCCAAAGGAAGACATCCAAGTCGTCCCGCCATCTCCGACTTGGTCTGCTGCGACCCCGTCGTGCGACATATTTATTAAAATTAATTAACTAATTTCAATACATTTAATTTCAATAAAATACATTATTTTTCAAATAAGCTTTTCAACAGAAAGTCTTCATCAAGTTATTCCAAATATAAATCTGAAACATGTTATTTGTAAATTTAAAATCATTAAAATTTCTTCAAACTGAATAAATAATTTTATTACTTTTCTGGAATTTATAAATAGCGTTTGTTTGATTGATGTACATATAATAAAGTGTTTTATTTACGCACCAATCAAACAAATGTTATTTATACATTCAGACATTTTTAGTAAATACATATTTGATAAAATGTAATGGTTATTTGAAATAAAAAAGCCTTTCTGCTTTGGGTTTAATTAATTATAATGACAATTTTACAAACCCAACTTTACCTCGGTATTTTACCTACATATTATACGCTTTAAGTCATGCTTGAAAATCAGACAAAATTCGCAAAATTTAATGAATTTTTAAAATTGACAGTTCAAAAACTACTACTTTACTTTTGTTAAATAGACAGGAAAATGTATCGAGCGTACAATGGTCCACATAGAACTAAGTGCGGAAACCTAAAAAAATAGATAGATAGAAGTATCGAGCAGGTCCGCCTGTTAACTCTGTCGCACTCGCTACCGCTATCGTCGGGACCCGGACCCTTTACATCGCATACCAGTCTTAAGAAGGGTCCTTTTCCAGTCGCCTATCGTCAACATCGAGCAATGTTTTAAAAACTTGTTGCTTCATTTAACGCAATCCAATGCAATGTTTGATGAAAAGGTACCTAATGTAAAAAAAGAAAAGAGAGATAACGCCTGAAAACTCTGTTGGCATTCGGTAATTCCGTGATTTACTCGAATATTTCACAAAACTTGTTCCAGGAAATACGTTTTTTTTTTAAATCCTTAAAAGTTTTTCAGAAAAATTCTTATCATTCAGAATCTCGATTGATGCAAGGCTTTATTGATGTAATTTTTTTAATTTATAATATATAAGTACATTATGGAGGGCCAAAGTTCACGTGAAATAGCAGATTTTCAGAGGTTTTTACTAGATTAGTTTTGATTTCTATAGAAGCCTAGATAATATCCACAAGATAGCTGTGTATTCAAAATATCTAGAGAAAGATGTGTAAAAACATCATCATCACGTAAGAGCGGTTGTGTGAAGATGTACCTCGAAAAGGATGCTCATTAAGAGCGTCCTTTTCGAGGTATATTTAGGTAGACATCATCTATTGTAAACCACCACACATGGTCGCTAAGCCCTTATCGCCTAAAATCGGAATAGCAGAGTATTATTATAAAGTTATAACAACGAGGGTAGTTCAATAAGTTGGCCGCCATTGTTTACAACTGCGGGACACCGTCGATAGGGGGCAGCAATCTCGATTGGAATGTTTCAGAAACAAGAACAATTTACAGGGTAGGATGAAGCTTGAATGCGAGGACTTATTTATAGGGCTAGGTTACTAGGTGCACCCCGTGTTAAGTAGGGCTCTGCCAAGTCCACTTCCTGTACCCACAGCTTCTGAAGGAGATTGTCATAAAGAGGCACAGCTCTATAAAACTGGCCAGTCGGTGTCCCCGGTGGTTCCGACGACCAAATCCAAATGCTCACAGCTTGTCACCGTCTCGTTTTGCCAGTTTCGCGTTGAAGTCCTCCATGACCACGGCTTTTTTTTAAATGGGAAATCTTCTAATGACATCTCCCGCCCTTGGGCGGAGCAGGAGGTAGTGTCAGACTTTTGATGACTAAATCTCATTCCTGTTCCTTCTTTGCCTTCGTTCTAGGGGAACGCGAAAGAGGATCCCGGGGTGGTTCTCTTTCGCACAACCCATGGCCCCAGTAGGCTTCGACCCTGCTGAGCTTTACGGTTTTGCTGACAACTCCTTGAGGTGCGCGTGGAACACTCACGACGACACGCCGTCGACGACTTGGGCTCGGTCCGGACGGTTACCGGACGGTCGGACGGCGAGCTACCCATTGCTCATCGTCTGCAAGCTCGCGCCTAAGGTGACTGGAAATCGGGATCGGGATCCCGTCGCTTGGGGGGTGAGGGCTGATCCCACGCGCGTGCGGCCGCCTCCTTTGCTAGCATTACTATAATCACGGTGGAGTGAGACTTATAACCATGCATGACTCTGGATCCTTATACATGGTTTCTCCGGGTATTTTTCTTATCCCTTATCTTGTCGTAACTTTGACTGTTACCGGAGTCAAGGGTAAACCGGCCACCAGGAAATAGGGGCAATTTTCTCGTTGTGCATTTTATTTATTTATTTAATACATCATGCACATAAAGGTACAGAGGCGGACTTAATGCCTTAGGCATTTTCTACCAGTCAACCTTTGGGTGATGCAGAGAAGAATTGTGGTAGGTGCGACAAAAGAAAGAAAAAGAGGTTAATATAAGAAAGATATACAAATGAATCATAGATACAATACAATATAGGTAAATATTATATATACATAATTTAATGAACTAAATATATATACTCAAAAACAAAAAAAATAATAAAACATGGCCCAAATCGACAAACAGAGAAATAATAACGTTGTGATGATACTACTGCCAACTTCTTACGAATATGCTCGCGAACCTCAATCTTGAATCTTAATCGGCTTGTAACCATCCTGACCTCTTGAGGGAGCGCATTCCACAGAGAAATAGCCTGAACAAAGAAAGAGCAGTGAAGAAAGTCAGTGCGATGAGTAGGACATAGTAGAAGACGGTTATGAGATGAGCGTAGATTTTTATTGTGGTTGGCGCAAATGTATTGAAAGGGCTAAATAACTAGGGGAATCGGGAGAATTGAGAAATTAAAACAAGGTAGTGAGGTGGTATGGGGTTTGTTGGTAAGCGCGTTAGCGATCGCAGTATGGTTGTTGCAAGCCTTGTATGTTGTAAGAGAACGCCGCTGCAAGTTTTCTGATGTGACCCGTACGCACAATAACGCATTCAGAGTGCTTTTGGGTGTAGCGCGTCAGGGATGTTCGACGCGTATGTTCGCCGCGATCACATGGAAACACACGCGTCCAAACACACTTATCCAAATAGACTAATGAATCATTGAACTGTTCGTTCATTAATTGATTATTATTATAATTTAATTTAATACTAACATTAGGCTAAGTTATACCGCTATTAACATATATGGATGTTTATCTGAAATAAAATATTTAAATTTGAGTAATCGACTCTAACACCCACGGGATGATATGTGATGATACTATTCTTTACGTCCGATACTATACGGTATAAAATGAAAGATTAATTTATATTTAGTCAACAAAATTAGGGGTCACAAGTGGAAACCCTGTTAATATTGAAGTGGACATCCCTACTGGAACACTACGGTGTGATATTTAATTCATTATCCGTACCCTGGAGGATCGAATCAAAGAAGACATGACATTTTGTGCTTTAACTATTACCTAAACTTTACCTTACTTAACCACTTACTTTAAATTTTTAGCTATATCTCATGTAATAGTCTGCAGGATTGTTCGAAAGAGTTAGTTACCGCGGTCGTGGAACGCAAAGGACATCTGAAGGAACACAAGTGGGTTTTATTATTTATTTATCAAAATTTTACCCACTAGTAAAAAAAACACACGCAAGAGTGAATAGGTTACCTCTAGGTAAGTGTGCACCATCGTCATCGTCAGCCCATTAACATCGCTGAAAGCAAGCTTGGCTGAGGTACAATCCGAACTGGAGGTGTTCAATACCACCGTAGGTGCGTTGCGTGCCGAAGTAGAGTTGTTGCGCAACACTGTTTTGGAAAGTACAAAATGCATACATAGGCAGTTTTGAGTCGGCGAGCTGCAGTGCGTCACCCGCTGCTGATAATGCTTGCGTTGCATTTTGCTCCGCCGCTGCCGTCGCTGTATCGTCATCGGTCGAAGTGGTGATGCATGTAGTTTGTCGACCACTAAACGTGCCTATTCCGATATCGACAAGCAGGTAAAATGAAAGGGGGCAAGCAGAGCGATGAGAATGGCTTCACTAATGTAGAGAACAAGAAGAGGAAGAAGCCTACTTGTCAGAACCAGTGCGGTACCGCGCTGTTAGGACCCAACATGCTGCTGCGTCCAGCAGTACCTACGACGCAGCTGTTCGTTTCAAGTCTACATCACACCACGAAGGCTGAGGGGATCGTGGAGTATGTACGCGTGAAGACAAACTGAACTTTGAGAGTCGTACAGCTGGAGCCGCGCCATAACACTAATTTCAAGTCGTTTGTGGTGCGGGTGCCGACTCACCATTTGGAGACCTTCCTCAAAGGAGAGTTTTGACCGAAGGGTGTCGTGTATCGAGAATTTCGTGGAAGGATACTGACCTCGCAGCGGAACACGACGCCGTCACTTCGTGTGCAATAGTATAGTTTAATAATCGTTATAGTTTCTTTTACACATATGTAGGTATTAGTTTATTATTTTGTAAAATTATTTGTGTATTTTATGTATGGGCCTTAGTTGCCTGATAATAAAGAAACTGCCTCGCTCTCCTTCCAGAGCGGAAGAAGTTATTTGATGTTTTCCTAACTAAAAAAAAAAACCAGCACAGCTAAATCTACTTTAATATAATCTACTAGGGTATATTTTCCCACTGCAGAGCAAAGGCTTAAGCTTCTTGTCCCTTTTTTTAAATAGCTTACTTCCTCAGGCTTGCTGGCCTTTTTCCCAAATAGCTTACTTCCTCAGGCTTGCTGGCCTTTTTCCCAAACAGCTTTCTTCCTCAGGCTTGCTGGTCTTTTTCCCAAATAGCTTTCTTCCTCAGGCTTGCTGACCTTTTTCTCAAATAACTTTCTTTGTCAGGCTTGCTGGCCTTTTTCTTAAATAACTTTCTTCGTCAGGCTTGCTGGCCTTTTTCTTAAATAACTTTCTTCGTCAGGCTTGCTGGCCCTTTTCTCAAATAACTTTCTTCGTCAGGCTTGCTGGCCTTTTTCTTAAATAACTTTCTTCGTCAGGCTTGCTGGCCCTTTTCTCAAATAACTTTCTTTGTCAGGCTTGCTGGCCTTTTTCTTAAATAACTTTCTTCGTCAGGCTTGCTGGCCTTTTTCTCAAATAACTTTCTTCGTCAGGCTTGCTGGCCCTTTTCTCAAATAACTTCTTCGTCAGGCTTGCTGGCCTTTTTTGCAAATAACTTTCTTCGTCAGGCTTGCTGGCTTTTTCCTCAAATAACTTTCTTCGTCAGGCTTGCTGGCCATTTTCTCAAATAACTTTCTTCGTCAGGCTTGCTGGCCTTTTTCTTAAATAACTTTCTTCGTCAGGCTTGCTGGCCCTTTTCTCAAATAACTTTCTTCGTCAGACTTGCTGGCCTTTTTCTCAAATAACTTTCTTCGTCAGGCTAGCTGGCCTTTTTCTCAAATAGATTTCTTCCTCAGGCTTGCTGGCCTTTTTCTCAAATAACTTTCTTCGTCAGGTTTGCTGGCCTTTTTCTGAAATAGCTTTCTGCTTTAGGCTTGCTGGCCCTTTTCTCAAATAGCTTTCTTCGTCAGGCTTGCTGGTCCTTTTCTCAAATAGCTTTCTTCGTCAGGCTTGCTGGCCCTTTTCTCAAATAGCTTTCTTCCTCAGGTTTGCTGGCCTTTTTCTGGATCAAAAACAGACGGTCAGCGATACTGTAGCTGTTTTCTGCTTCCAGAGATTACCTCTTACAAACAAAGAAACAATATTACCATATTAGAATATATAAAGCCATATCCTTCCTTTATGCGATGAAAGGCAGTAAAGTTTGAAGAGCTCACCGAGCTAGTTTGCGGTTTGTTTGCACAGACAGTTGGTAAGCCGTCTCATATTTTGTGCGAACAAATAACAGGGATAATAACATTTATAGAGTGTCGATAAAATTATGTGCTATTGTTACAGAGCGTGTATCTAGGAAATTGTAGCTTAACTTAGGTACGGTTATAGGAAGTGGGTCTTATTAATTTATGAGTCATAACTATTAAATATTAAAACTAAAAATAACAATATGTACAAACGGGTCGAAAAAAAACAATGGGTATCAAAAGTTCGTCCACGTCGATGTCAATGGGAAAAGTGACCAGAACGCTGGCAGCATTGCCACGCTGGATGGCAATGCTGATTCGATGACGAAAAGCCCAGCCCTCTGGCCACGCGAAGAGTCGACCAGCTGTTTTGTAGGTAGAATCAACAAGCCGGCTTCCTTAAAAGTAATACCTAGTATCTATCGACTTCTACGCTGTATTTATCAGCTAATTGTATGTTTAGAAATAAATAGTATTCCATAATTTTTAATAGGTACTTCTGAAAGGGTTACCCGTAGTCCTGGGACACAAGTGGCAACTGAAGGTACAGAATTATAGGCCCATCTCTTTAGCTACAACCGTGGCGAAAGTGCTGGACAGTCTGCTTGATCGCCAATTGAGCAGTCACATAAAGCTGAGTGATGCTCAGTTCGGTTTTAGACCCGGGCTGTCGACGGAAATAGCTGTTCTATGCCTTAAGCATACTGTTCGGTACTACACTGACAGGAAGACTCCTGTCTATGCCTGTTTTTTAGATCTGTCAAAAGCCTTTGATTTGGTGTCCTGTGATGTTCTATGGCATAAAATGAAGACAGAAACCAGCCTCCCGAAAGAGGTCATTAACATTTTTGATTACTTGTACAAAAACCAAATTAATATTGTAAGGTGGGCAGGGTGACCTCCGATGAGTACAGGTTGGGGTGTGGAGTAAGACAGGGAGGTCTAACCTCGCCTCGTCTCTTCAATCTGTACGTTAACGGACTTATTGAGAGGCTCAGCAATACCAATGTCGTATGTTCCATAGATGGAAAATACATCAATAATAAAGTTACGCAGACGATATGGTGTTGTTGGGTCCCTCTATAAGCGCCATTCAAAAACTGCTTGCCGTGTGTGAGGATTATGCCGGGGCCCATGGGCTCAGGTATAATGTGGAGAAGAGTGAGCTCTTGGTGTTCCAATCACCTGGCTATAAGGTCAGGCACGTACCACGCGTCTTCTTAGATGGTGTATCGTTACCAAGAGTTTCTCGTTTCAAGTACCTGGGCCACTGGGTCCCGGATGACCTCTCAGACGGCGAAGACATTGAGAGGGAGCACCGGGCGTTGGCTGTCCGATGCAATATGTTGGCTCGTAGATTTGCACGCTGCACCAAAGCAGTAAAAGTAACTTTGTTCCGGGCGTTTTGCCAATCTTTTTAAACGTGCAGTCTATGGGTCAATTATACGCAGAAGACAATCAACGCCCTGCGCGTTCAATATAATAACGCGTTTAGGATGCTGATGCGGTTGCCGCGGCACTGTTTGCCGATGCCTGTATTGATGGCTTTCATGCCATCTTACGTAAAAGGACCGCATCGCTGCTAAGTCGTGTCCGCGTCAGTAGCAACAGCATTCTTAGAGTTGTGGCTGGTCGATTAGACTGCCCAATATTGTGGCATTGTATACATATGCATGTGAAAAAGTAATGTGCGTAAATCACTTTTTTATCTTATTACTCGTAACATAATTTTTAAGTATCTACTAACAAAAATATGGATTTGCTGTATCTGAAACTAATAAAATTATTATTATTCACTTTATTCATTCAATATACATATTAATTAAATTTTTAAATATTCCTTTTTTAACAAAATCATATAGAAAAAAAAAACATTTAAATATATAAAAAATAGTAGTCCACCGGTATCGAGACAGGGTCCAAGCTATTATTATTATAAGTTTGGTTTTAGTTGGTAAGTCTGACACGCTCTCCCACTTCACCCTAAAACGGGAAAAGTCATCGGATGATTTCCTACCTTAAAAAATGACGACGGAGCTCATTGGCAGACTGACGGCATTTGAGTCTTTTAGGTACGTGGACCTTCTAACCAACGTTTTGTCCCTAACCACATCCAATGATATTATAAAGCGTTTGCACCAATGATACGCCACCTACTGAAATGAAACCACTATTGCTATTGGATGCTAGTTTATTTTTGCTTATGGAGACAACATCTAATACGAAGGCGGTGCGCGCACGCACACATAGATACGCCATCACGCATACACATCAATCAATCTAATCTTTAATCTTCTCAGTAATAGCAACCGCGACCACCGATCAGCCATACCTACGAGATTTTGGAAGGTCATTTTACCAGTAAAAGTTAGGGCATGCCATAATTATGGCCATAAGTCCTCTCTTTGAGGAGTGGTTGGAAAAACGTCACGGCGTCCTCTATTTCCACATGACGCAGATCCTCACCGGATATGGTGAGTTCGGGAGATTCCTGCACCGAATTCGTGCAGAAGAAACGCCCGGGTGTCACCATTGCGTGGACCGTCTGAAGGAAACGGTGGAGCATATGGTAAAGGTGTGCCTCGCTTGGGCAGATCACCGCCGTGTCCTCGTGGGGGCGATCAGCGGCAACGACTTCTCGCGCCGGGCCCTAGTACAGGCCATGGTTCGGAGTGAGGAGGAATGGCAGGCGGTCCCCTCCTTCTGCGAAGCAGTAATGCTAGTAAAGAAGACGGCCACATGCGTGAGGGAACGGCCCTTACGCCCCAGTCACTGGGATCACGATCCCGATTTCCAGCCACCGTAGGCGTGGGCATGAGGCGACAGGTCACGGGAACAACTTGTGAACTTGTGTATAGCTCAGAATGTCGGGCTGTGAAAAAGATGGATGAAAAAAGACTGCACGTAGCGGAGATGAGAATGTTAAGATGGATGTGTGGTGTGACGAGAATGGATCAAGTGAGAAATGAGTATATTAGGGGAAGTTTGTAAGTGGCGCCAGTGACTGAAAAGTTGAAAGGGAATCGTTGAATCGTCTTGGTATGGTTATGTGAAGAGGAGGGTTGAAACGCATGTTAAACGCAAAAAAAAGAGTTATGAGTTTACATGTGGATGGAAGGAGAGGGAGAGGGAGACCAAACAAAAGATGGATGGATTGTGTGAAGAGTGATATGAAAGAAAAGGAAGTTAGTGATAGCATGACGAGTGACAGGGCAGAAAGGAAGAAAAAGCGTGTTGCACCGACCCCAAATAACAAGGGTAGGAAGATGATGATGTAGGCGTGGGCTTGAGGACGGCAAGCAATGATCGCCGTCCGGACGTCTGTTAACCGTCTGGACCGAGCTCGAGTCGCCGACGGAGCGTAGTGTTCCATGCGCGCCTCAAAGAGATGTCTCGTAGGGGCCCAGCAGGGCTGAAGCCTTACTGGGGCTAAAGGTTATGCGAAAAGCAGTAAAAGTTAAAAAAACTTACGATCTTGTTTCGCTGACATCTCTTTGAGGCGTGCGTGGAACACAACACGCTGTCGACTCTTGATTGGTTTTTATCAGCTAGACAGCTACCGGCTTACCCAGTCTGCACCTAAGGTGATCGGAAATTGCACTGCAAATCCTGACACCCGCCTCACGGTAAGAAAGTTTCAATAGAACCCCGGGCGTTTCTTCTCGTGAACAGAAACATCCCGAAACAATGGTGTCCGGTGAAGACCTACGTCAGGCGGAAAGTGAGGACGCCGTGACGCCTTTATAACCACTTCTCAAAGCGCCGCAATAGTGACGTGACCATCTATATAGATACTAGATAGTGGTTTCGGTTTATAATTTGTCGTTTCGATCATTTATGAGAAAAGTTTATGAATACAAATTAATACAAATTTGGTATTCATGTTTAAATTACATTTGAGACTTGGGACATAAAAGAATTCATTAAAATAGCAAATATGAAAGCGAAAACAATATAACTTTTCTTTAAAAAAGATCCTTTGAAATGGCCATTACAAGTTTGCATGAGATCCCCAAAGTTCAAAGTTTCCGCGCGAACTTTGGAACTATAATTGAATGTTAAATTGGTATCGGTTTCAGCAAAGGAACTTGACTCTTCATCTTCAGTTGCTGGTGTGTCTAAAGTTTGTGGAACTTATTAAAAACAGAATGTTCCATGTTTGACATCGGTTCTGCATGTCGGTACAACCTGCTGCTTTTATGTCAGTTTCAGGTGAAACATGAGAATACATACAGATGCTGACATAGTAGCTAAGCTGCATCAAGTTATCACAAAGCCAAATAAAAGAAGGTTGTTTTGTAATTATGGACTTGGTTAAATTTTTTTTACTGTAATTACCTCTTATGATATGAAACTGCACGAAGGCTGCGCTGACTTTCATTATGAGGATCACTAATTCCGATGTATGTGGAACAGAATTTAAAGTCCCGTAAACTTCCATTGACAACGGAGGATCCTCCAGCTAGACGGATATCTAGATGAGTGGGTGGGATGTCTGATCCGGGCATCTGCCCAATAGCTGTTTTCAGGCTGGTGTATATATGTTTAAATCGCTCAAAGAACTTCAATTGCGCGGTGCAGTTTCAGTACACGAAGAACTGGAACAATTTGCTTGCAGCATTCTTCACATCCGATTATAATTTAGGTGTCTTCAAGGCTAGAGTGAAAATGCTTTTAATAAACAAGTCCGCATCACCATCAACGATTGCATCACTGCTTACCATCAGGAGGGTTCGCAGTCAAGCACTAGTTTACGTATATCAATTAAAAAAGAATTAAATACATCGAGAATGTCCCGTTCGTAATGACAATTCCCGTAACCCAATCTTCCAGAAATAACTCGGAACAAATCACGATCCACTTACGTATATCCTCGACATGAACGCATTCTGTTTAGACAAGGTCTCTCCCTCCACCAGGCTGCGTTTGACCGGAGCTTCAAGAGTTTAATTAACAAAGGGCTCTCTTCAACACAAGAGAGTTAATTAAAGGATCAAAGAGGGCTTCACTGTTCAACGTGGGGCAGTGTTCCTAATTATTTGTTGTTGTATGTCTTCTATAGCCTGCAAATGAATTATGGTCTTTTATTGCTATCCTCTTAAAATAGCGAGTGTTTGTTCATAATTAGCTATTTCCCGTGGCTTCGCTTTCATGGCATAGGAGACAGGAAACGTGCATTTTTGTGACATATAAAACTTCTACAGCAAACGATAGTGTAGTTTTTTATTAGTATTTATAGTACAAATAATATTTTAGTGCATGTGGAAAAACTTTGTCATTGCAGCCCAGGTCGTACGCGCCCGAACCGAAACTAAGGCAAGGTCGTTTTGCAGCCGAGAATCTGCAATGATAATTTTAGAAAGAGAGTCAAACGACGTTTTTCAACACATTTTCTGGAAAATAATATTTGGCAACAAATTGAATTAATTTGACCAGGGCTGCCCGGCGGACCGCTTGCTATAATAAATGTAACAAATAAAGGTAACAAACTATAGCTTCTGATAGCGGCTCCGCCCGTGTGTAAGTAAACAATTATACCAAGGTAACACAGTTACACGATAAAAAGTATTATATGAACTATTCCAGAACATGGTCTATTGTCGTGCCAAACACACACATACTTTATAATAATAATAATAATAATTTCATTTATTTCTGAAACCGATGTATATACATGAAATTGAAATTATAATATTAAATGCCATTAATAAAAACAATAAATTACAATTAGACAATTTACAAATACACGAAATTGTTAAATAAAATAAAATAATAATAATTAATATATTTGGAGGTATATGAAGAGTTTCGTACTTTTTTCGTTTGAGTCCATTATGATACTGCGCCGGTTTCTGGTACTTTTTTAACCGATACGGTTAAAAAAAGTAGCAGCCACCGGCCACAAGTGTCTGTCGCGCGCTTCAGCTTCCTTTGTGGCCGCTTCTAGGTTCTCGTGGCGGCGTTTGTGTGCTGTGGCATGTGGACAATGTGTGGCGTCACTAATAAGTGCTCTAAAATAGTGTTAGTTGGAATAAAATATTTTAAATTTGGAACATAATTATAATAAACCGTGGCGATGTATTATTTGGTCGTTGTTATCTGTATTGTGTTTTTTATTTGTATTTATTTATCGTTTATTTCAGGCATTAATGTTTCTGTGGGTGAATTTAAAAAAAAACAAATGATTGATACATGAGCCATGATATATTATTTTTTGGTAACCATTATTGTATTAGGTTCAGCCTGTAAAGATAGTGTGTGTATATTTAATAAATAAATAAATAAATAAATAAATAAAATATTAAATCGTCTAATCAATCGATTTTGTCAGCGGTCACCAGACGATCAGATAGCTAAACAAATTAGGAGGCATTGAAGTCGCTGTCATCAATTTGATGAATGACGTAGATACCTTCGTCATCAATCATCGTCACTTGAATGGATTGTAAAAAAATCGCTTTAAATAGTCTTTAACATTTAAAAGGTTTGATGTTTATGTCACCGTATAATTGCAAACTCCGTTTATGAACAATCACGTAAAATTTTAAGTAAACTTTTTATTTTTAAAATGACTCGAAAATCGATAGTTTTCAGTCCATCTTACTTTATTTGATATTAAACAGTTATATTTAGAAGTTTGGAAGTCCCAGTGAATTTGTGACACGTGACACATCCAGGGACACGCCTAAGGGACAGGACTAAGCTAAGCTAAGCTCGAGGAAGTGATGATGGCGTCACGATGAAGTAGCTGCATTAAGGCTGTGTTGACGTTCATAGTCGAGGGTCACCAGTTTGGAGGTTTGCGAAACATTGTAAAGTCTCGTTAACTACCATTTAAAAGAGAGGATCCTCCAACTAGATGATGTTATGTCTGGTCAAGGCAATTACCCCATACCTGTTGTAAATGTTTCAATCGCACGGAGAACTCTGATTTAGAATTTTAGTTGCTAAATTGCATCATAGATGTCGCTACAGAAGTGATAAGAAAGGTTAGGCATTTTGTGCACCATCATAGATATCTATTATGGCTGCCAACTAAACCACCATAAAATACAAGGTATTAAGTATTGCCTTTTTTCCGTTTAGCGCCCGCGGCCTATCTTAGAGGAAACGTCTATTTTGCCGGGGTAAAAGCTTTTGGCTCTCAGCGATAGGATAGCTTTATTGTCAGTGAATTTCAGTTATTTTTTGTTTTATTTTTCTTTTACTAACGTGTCAACAAGGTTCATAGTAGATATTAGTTTAAATGTATACTGCCTTCGAGACTGCCGTTTAGTATCAAATAGGCAAAGTAGGAGTCTTTGGAAACGAACTTTAAATTATGGGCCTCACCTATAAACAAATCATAACTAGATGATTAGTGTACCTAAATCACCCCCCACACCGCAGACTACCCCCCTTTTTCTATTTCAAGTTGTTACAGTCCATCCTAATGTTGTCTGGAAGATTCGCTATTAGCGATAAGACCGCCTTTGTGCCCATAGATTTAAGTTAGTGTACAAGTTTTGTTACTATTTTGGTGTACAATAAAGATTTATTCTATTCTATTCTAAACACTCATTAGCTGGCTTTTTATTCAAATTTTTCTATGAATAATTTAAATGTTTTTTTTTTTAAATTTGTTTAAAGTGTGGATACGTACACATAAGTTGTTACATTATATAATAGGGTCCATATTCATGCTGATCAAGCATGCAAATTTAATGCTAAGTAGAGGACATTAAAGATATTACAAAAAGTTTTCCATATGTGTGTGTTTGTATGTGTGATGTGTGTGTGTGTGTATGTGTGTGTGTAAATGTGTTGTCCTAATGTAATTTGTATTTTTGGTGTACAATAAAGAATATATCTATCTATCCATTCAAGAAATTATTATTTAGAATCCGCTAATGAAAGTAAACATAATATGTGGCTAACAAGCTTTATAATTAAGGGTAAATAAACGTGAATGTACACCCTTGGAATAGGTTTTTATTCTTATGAAGAATTACATTATTGCGTTATGCAAAACACGCCTGTCAGTCAAGGGGCTGTCTGTTTAATCTGTTCCTCTAAATATGAATGAAATTTTATTTTGTAAATGCCATTAATTTAATATTTAAATTTTGAGGAAAAACGACCTGACTGACCAGCTTAACAGTACCTACCTATTTTGTTCCACACGCGCCTCAGGGAGATGTCAGCAAATCGTAAGGGCCCAGCAGGGTCGAAGCCTACTGGGGCCATGGGTAGAGTGAAAACGAAACTCTGGGACGATGGCAACGAAGGAACCGGAGTGGGTTTTTAGTTATTAAAAGTCTGACACTATCTCTCGCTCCGCCCAAGAGCGAGATTTGTCATTAGATGATTTTCCCACCTAAGAAAAAAAAAACCTACCTATTTACTAGGTCACGTTTGAAAATTGAAAACAACCTTGGTAGCTTCTGCCCTCGAAGCCAAAAACGAGATAGAAGCTAGAAATCTATCCAGACTTCATCTTGTCAATCAGCTGCCACTCTCTGTTGTCAGTCAATTGTCGAAACTGGCTGGCTTCAATTAAACATGGCTCGCATACATGTTGCAGTCTTGCTTCAGAGGTTGTTTTGTATCGAAGAAATTAACTGTTTATTTGTTTTTAGGGTTCCGTACCTCAAAAGAAAAGGGCTGTCTGTCTGTTTGTCTGTCAAGACCTTTTATCTCGGGAACGCGTGGAGATATTGAGTTGAAATTAAAACCATATACTTAAGTCTGCGGTCCCTTGAAGCTGTGAAAAAATCAAACTACAAAGTTAACGAAAAAAAAAATGATACGGCCGTTTATGTCGCAAAAAACGTATATTTCGACACCCGCAACGAACAAGGTTCCCGTTGACCTAGAATTCTGAAATTTGGTATGAAGCAAGGTCTTATAACACAAGTATAGGAAAAAATCTGAAAACTGTAAATTTCTAGTTACGTCATAATTTTTTTTTTGCGACTCGTAAAAATCTTCGTAACTCAATTCGGGAATTGAACTGTTTTCATAGGTAAGTTTGTACGGAACCCTCAGTGCGTGAGTGCGACTCGCACTTGCCCAGTTTTTTTTTTAAATAAAAACCATTTCTCCACACTAATAATTACTCCTGTATCGTGGGAACGTTCATAAACATGTAAACTCCATACACAAGACCGCCTACTCTGAATAATAGTCTACTCATATCCGTAGGCGAGACATATTAACATTATTTTATTCGGTGCGTAAAATCAAATCCGGGATCTCTCTTAAAAATCTCTCTTGAAAATTTGTCTCATTAAATTTGATGTTTCAGTTATTGAAATTATAAATATTAGGTCCTAGCTACTGCTGGCGGCTTCGCCGCGTGAAATTAAAAAAAATATTACAAGGAAAAATACTCTTGGAATTAAAAGTATCCTGTTGCCATCTCTAAGATCTAATCTATCTCTATACTAAAATTTCAGTTAAATTGGTTTAGCAATTGAGGCATGAAAACATAACAAACCGACGGACTGACGTAATTAGTTTCGCATCTATCGCAAGGCGTGAAGATGATGATCATCTTCACGCCTTTGTCCCATATTAATGGGGTCAGTTCAACACGTTTTCTAACTCCCACAAGTTTCGCATTTATAATATTTGTAAATAGCTTTTGCCCATGACTTCGTCCGCGTACATAAATTATAGCATCACTCAGGAATAAAGCAGCTTTCTATCGATGAAAAATTTTTAGCAATTGGATCAGTACTTTCAGAGATTACCTCCGAAATACAAAAAAAAAACAATCCTTTACCTCCTTATAATATTAGTGTAGATTACATTTCATAGTGACTTCTACAGCTGTTGAAATCAAGAGATGACTTGATAAAACCAGCAATATCCATTTTTTTTTTTTAACTTGTTAGGCTACATACCTCGGCATTTAATCAAAAAGTTATGTTCGCAGCGATTTGCCATAAATATTTTGTGTAAACCCTAAACTTTTATAATTTCGTGTGCGAGAGAGTTACCTCAGTTTAAGTGTGGAATTTCACATTATAATTAGTTTACAGGCTTTAGTATTTAGATGAGTATATAAATGTTTTAGTAAGATTCATTCTAGGAGAGGCACCAATCCGGTGTTTTATAGGCTCATAATACGCGGCACATAATATTTTCTGCTCAGCGACACGGGCCGCGGCAGACCACGAAGCAGATCGCGGGAGGACCTGGATATCTTCCTTATGAGTTAGAAAGAGGAAGTGCGGAATCGTGATCGTTGAAAAGAATGGAGGGGGCTTTTGCCCAGCTGTGGGATAAAACGGGGGTGTGTGGATAAATTCGATAAAATAGCTTAACTTTTTTTGACTGATCGACATGTTAACAATTCAAAAGTGGTTGTAAATGGTTTCTATGAAATGTATGTTTTTGATTGATTGATTGACAGTCTCTGTTGATTGACAGTGTAAACCGGATAAAAAAGGAAATCATTTATTCAAAACCGACAAAAAAATTGTGCTGAACATAAATTTAAAAAATCACATTCACAATTTACAAAAGCTTCAGCATTGATTTACGTAAATGAAAGGAAAATTTCGCGTTCCCTCTCTCATTGAATCATTTATTTTAAATTTACATATTTCATTCTTTACCTTTTTCATAAGAATAGCAAAGAGATCTCAATCCCGAAAAAATCCGTGGATTAGAGGCGGTACAGGTACCTATTTATTTGAATAATCTCCGTAATGACCATTGTCTTATTAATTACTATCCGTTGCCAGCGGCGGTAGAAAATTGACCCAAGGGAATATATCCTTGGAATGAAAAGTTTCCCATGTGCTACTCCAGGATATGGCTTACCCATGCGCCAAATTTCACCGTAACCCGCTTAGCCGTTCAAGCGTGAAGAAGTAATAAATAAATATACACACACGCACACATTCAAACTTTCGCCTTTAAAATTGATATTCGTGGAGAAATTAATAATAATATAGTAGGTAATTAGGTACCTACGTATGTAAGTATATGCCGACTTCTGAAAAGGAAACCCGTGGTCCTAGAACGCAAAGGGCAACTGAAGGAACATAGGTAAGGTTTAGTCTGTGACAGTCTGACACGCTCTGCCGTTCCGCCCTAAAGCGGGAGATTTTCCTCAAGATTATAAGATTTTCCACCTTAAAAAGGTATTATAATAGCATAATAATATAGCATAATCAGCCTTTTTAATGTTTCTACTGCTGGGACTCAGGCCTCCTCTCTAGGAGAGGGAATGGGCCGTAATCCACCACGCGGGTCCAGTGCGGGTTGGTGGATGTCACATGTCTTCGAATTTTTGGTTTTAGGACATGTCGGTTTCCTCACGATATTCCTTCACCGTTTTGAGAGCAGTGGTGATGAAATAAATTACACAAATAATGCGCCTGGCAGGGTTTGAACCCGCGACCTACAACTCGTAAGTCGGGGTCGTTACTAGTCGGTCACCACTGCTCTCGAAAAAGGTATTATTTTTTGAAAAAGGTATTATCTTTTGAAAAAGGTATTATCTTCATATTATACACTTACTCGAACATTAGCTTTTATTACTCCTATATTAATTTCCAGAATCCCGTTAATTACGTACAAGTAATTTTCTAGATGTTCGCAAAAATGTTGTCCACAGTCAAAGACGAGCGTTTTTTATTGTTATTATTAAAAATGGCGCGATTTCGGTACAAAATGGGCCTGAGAATTTTATTGTATTATTGACTACTTCAGCGAAGCTTGTAGACAAGGTTGACTCGATACATTTGCTGCCAAATACTGTGAAAACCCTTGAATGAATATTTCATTTACTTAATAATAAACAAAGTGACTGTTTTCTGTATCAAAAACTAAAAAATATTTTCTAGACTTTACACTGATTTCTTTTTTGAAGTGGTTTTCTTTGGATATACACCATTAATTTTTAATTAGTATAAATACTTAAAGGGCTTATTAGAAAAGGTCTTGTTATTATTTAAGTAAAGTCTCAATAAATAATATTCATAAACAACAAAGTTATTAGCGTTTGTTTATATCCCAAAATGACACTTAATTTATGGAAATATTGTACAGGCTATTATTGATTATGAATGAATAAATGACCATCAAAATGGAAAAACACTGCGCTAGTATTTTCTGGTAGCAATTGTTATAAATGATTGATTCTATTATGAATTTACCAATTGTGAAAAATTTTCGTGGACAATTTTGGGATTTCGATTTTTTACTTTTGACTACAAAAATATGATCAGTAATGAGTACAGATAGAGCCACATTTTTTTGTAATAACTAAACAATAGGGGGGTTTAATGTCCTGTGTTTGTTCAGTAACCCTCTGAGAGGACTCTGGCATACAAAATGCCAGAGTCAGGGTAACTCTTTTGAAATGCCTCGCTACCCTAGTATTTCACATGCATAAACCGTGCGATACCTAAAAACAAAACAATTATGTAACCTAATGTCAAAATATTTGTGAGAAAAAATTATAGTAAACTAGCTGACTCACCAAACGTTGTTCTGTTATGTAAATTATCAAAAAAGAAAATGGGGGTGGGGGGTGGGGGTAGGGGGGTAAGAAACAACTTACGACCTATTCTCAGACCTACTAAATTTACTCAAAAAAAATAATCATAAAAATCAGTCGTGCTATTTCGGAGAAGTTCGCTAAGAACTACAGCTTTTACTTAATATGCAATGTTTATATGTATGTATGTTTGTTGGAGGCAAATCTTACAAATGAATTTTGAAAAGGCTACCCTTGCCCTTAACCGATTGAGCTGAAATTTTGTAGATATATGTTCAGTTTGGATAAAACCTAACGTTATCGTGCTTAGTGGCGTCATCTAGACATCTATATCACATGTAACACAAATAAAAAAAAAAAGACGGGTTGCACTCCGGGAGTGCCGGCAGAAGTGAAAACTTGATTATTAACGTTGAGCATGTTTGATATTTTGGAATGGTTAGGGAATAATTTTTTTCTTTTCTTTCTCTGAAAAACGGAGATTATTTATTATCATTTTATTTCATTTATTTTCATTCGAAATTATTTGTTTGGTAAACCTACACCGCACATGTGCTTATTGTGATGTTATGAAAATATAGGTTAATGCTATAAAGTATAAACATATTACAAATATTACATTTATACTATGTAAGTTCATATGTATCTAAAGGGTGTAAAAAGACCCTTAACGAAAACGAAAACCACATATTCTGCCCATCATTGGGATCATTTTTTTCTTCTAGACAATACCTGGGAAACCACAGGTTCTGGAGATATTGAAGGTCAAAGTGTCCATTTTTTTTTCAACTTTTTTGCAAAATCGAATTCTAAGCGTTAACACAAAATTTTCTTCCAAACAAACATTACCAAAAATTTTAAATTTTCTTAACAAATTACGCATTTGAAGTTACAGAAATGCAATGCATGCCCAAGCGCTCACCCACACTGACATAGCCGCGAGCTCGTTCCACGCACACACGCGCGCGGTATCAGCTGTGCCCGCTGTGCGCGTGACCTCGAGTCATTCGAGTTCAACGCATAAATGAATGCGAGCGGCCGTGTTACAACCCCGCGCACGGCGGCGCGCACTCAGCTGATCGATAAAGGACATTTTATTTGTTTGCATTAAAAATTTTGATTTCAGGTGTCTTTTATAAACGTTGATTTTGGGTTATTTTGTTCTACGATATTACACACATAAGTTTAGACTGCGGATTGTTGTGATACCGCAAGTTTAATTCATTCATTTAAAAACTAAAGTCTTAACTTCTTGCAGATTCAAGTAAAAATGACAATTTATTTTTGTAATCCCAGTGATTACAAAAACAAATGAAGTAAATAAATGAATAAAAAGACTTAAAACATAACTTGCGAAATGTGGGTGTACTATTCGGTGCACCCCTGCCTGAGCCTTCGGGGATTACAGGATGTTATGTTATCATTGAATCCTGCCTAAAGAATTTGTAATTAAAAGTGTGGAAGTAATCTGTCGCACATAAAAATGTGTGCGATACATCTTTTCACAGGCGCTTAGCAAGCACGTAAGCAGGAACGTCACATTCGATCTTACTACAGAATTAGCTGAGAATTTATCGGTTTCCTATACCAATAACACTCGTGCTTTTTAACTTACTTGTAAATACTTGTAATCAAATTATTTTTAAAGCAGGTTTTTAAATAAACTGAACTTTATTTTACCAAACAACAAACGCCTTAGTGAAAATGTTTAGCAATTTAATACTCGGAAGGTACTTATTGCGATTGAACGATTTCCTTTTTTATTTTATTATCATGATTGTGCTTGCATCTTAAAAGCCTTCACAAGTACTTTTAATAGCTACTAGATACTAAGAAAGCTGCAAACTCAAAGACAACACTGTCTTATTGATTTTAGAATCTCTTGTCATTATGCGTCAATCAATAAAATTGCAAGGAAATACGGAATTTTAGCTACACTAACATACCTACAGGTACGTAACGTTTGTAAATAGCACGTAAATTGCCTTCGTAGTTAGCACGGTGCGAATCCCCTTTTCGCCGCGCCGTAGAGAGGGGATAGCTGTCTACTCTCCATCCGTCTTACGCTTTTTCGATCAGGTCACGTGTCCTGACGCGAGTTTAAGATTTTATACCCATTACAGAAAAAGTGCTCAACGCCGCTAAAGAAGTTTTCACTTCAATAAAATTGAAGTGTCTGTTTGTAATATCAAAATAACATATTTTTTTTACTAAATTCATATGGAAGCTATAGGTAAAAATCTAATTACAAAAAATAAATAAAAATGTTAGTTTATTTCTTTCGGTTTTTACGAAACTTTTATTGGTAGATAGCTGATGTTATAAAAAGTAACCTGATATAATAGTTTAGGGTACCGCGCAAAAAAGAACACTTCATAAAATTGGGACAGCATTGTGTTGTGTTACGAGTCTGATGATGTATTTGTTTGTCACGAGGTTGTTTTTCATTGACATTGGAAAATCTCGCGAAAGGTTTTATATAATATAAATTGCATAATGTAATAAATTGTATTAGAGTAACCATGGAGTTTCATACCAGTTCTTCTCCATAAGAAACAACCAATTGGAACCGTGCACTAGCTTCTGACGTTTTATAAGTGCAGTGTAGGTTTATGTAAAATAAATAATTTTGAGTTTGATTTAATATAAAGATTGATTTAATTGAACACCTATCTTGTGGCATTTAAATATTTTTTCCTTGCGGAAATCGAACCCGATTGTTTTACCACCACGGACACACACTAAAGCTATCCTAGTGGGGCACTTTGTACCGTATTAACCACAGATTTGTAACGTTCATCAATTCATTGCAGTCTATTAAATCTCCAAGCACCACAAGTCCACAATGGTTGTCTAAACCCGTCCGTCTCACCAACAGCTGCTATCAGTATTGGAACAGGCTGACCGCTGTCCGCAAGATTAATGACGTCATATCTGTCTGACATTGAGCCGCTCAAAAGGATATCTTGAAGTACGAAGAATAGCGAATGTTTGTACAAAAGGTCACTGCTTGGCGGTGGTCCTGGATGAATAAGTCTAGTCTAGCTTTTCCCAGTGACTTAGTCCGCGCAAATCTTGTAAAAACTAGACACATGCCACTACCACTACTGGCCTGATAGTCTAGTTGTTAGTGGCCGTGACTGCTGTGCCGAAGGCCGTGAGTTCGATCCCCACCCAAGACTAAAGTTTCTGTGAAGACCACGATCATTTGTTGTGTCTCGGTGTAATTTAGGTAATATGTATGTATTTAGAAATTTATATTTAATTTATGTTTATCAGTTGTCTTGTATTCATAGCACAAGCTCTGCTTAGTATGGGACTTGATATCGTTGTCTGAAAGTTGTGGAATATTAAAAAATAAAACTACTGGTATAAACTAATTTATTACAAAGGATCTTATTGATACATTGACTTTTACATACCTACATTGTAACTTCGACTTGCTGAAAATGAATTTCTTGACTAAAATAATGAGAATAAATCTGACACTAAAAACTTATTGTACTTGGTTTTGAGAAATACTATTAAAACCGCCCATTGTGACACCCTATTAATTTTAATATCCTAATGTAATTTTTATTTTTGGTGTACAATAAAGAATATGTCTATAAACTATTATTATTATTTATTTACAGGTCAGTGTCAAGTTATATGTTGATTGAAATATAAATGGCGTCCGTAACACGTATTTATTTACGAAATTATAATAATTAAAATCACTAATACTATCCTGTCAGTCCGTTTAACCCTATTGAATAGTTATTTCACGATAAAGACAATTTTTTATAGTGGAAAGTTTTTTTGTACCTATTTTCTGAAGTAACTGGTAAATTTTGCATGATAGGCAAGATTTCGAAAAAAAAACAAAGGTTTCTTTTTATTTATATATTTGCATGTACAGTAGTGGTACATAGGCGGACTTAATGCAACAAGGCATTCTCTACCAGTCAACCTTTGAGTTAAAAAAAGACAACACTGTGGTAGGTGTGCACAATAAACAAATGACAGATACTAATACTACTAGATGTATTACTTTTTGTATGCACCTACAATATTTATCTTCACCCAATGTCTTTGGATGGGGTATTCCTAGCTCTATCTATCCACAATCATAGGGTTACTATTGTACTTATAGGTTTAATGGACGTCTTCTATAAACAGGTACAAAATCTTCATAAATGTGCTTGACCGCCTCACTTTCCCAAACCGCTTTGTGGTTTGAACCTAAGCCCACCGTCCTGGCCCTGTGCCCTTCGACCCGTAAGTATACGTTGAATGTTGTACCTAAAAGGGTACAGGCAGCGTTATTGGGTCTTCAACCTGGATTTGTAGTAGCAGCTTTGAGTCCGGATGAATGCGCGGTTGATGGCATTATACCTTTATTCCTATTAATTGCCTCGTTGTTAAAAGGTGCGGTTGCTAAGCGCGAGGCCTTGGTATCGATTCCCGGAGAAATCAAAGTAATATTGTTTTTTTTTTCCATTGGGAACTTCTAAGTGGTAGCATGGAGTTTGGAAGTCGATGGTGTGATCTTCGTGCCTCGAAAAGCACGTAAAGCTGGTGGTTCTGCGCTTGAGTTTTTCCCATCGGACTATGTAAGTAAAGGAACAACATTTATGCACTCATGCGATTTGTATGGGAGTTGCCTTAAGTGATCGCATAAAGAATAAAGATATCTTTAAGATAATCAAGACTACAGATTTGGCCCGAAGAATCACCAAACATAAGTGGCAATAGGGCGGGCATAGGCTCGTAGAACAGAGTCACGATGGGGCCAAAAGATTCTGGAGTGGCGACCTCGTACTGGAAGACGCAGCGTTGGACTAGGACTCCAACAAGGTGACCGATGACCTGGCGGGAATCCGATGGATGCGAGACACACGGGACCATTCGTTGTGGTTGTGGTTACACTTTAGCGTTTGACCAATAGTGGACGTCTTTTGGCTGAAATTGTGATGATGATGCGATTTGAACATTGTATAACGACAAAATGTAAGTTAATTATAGGCACATCTCTGCCTGACTTCTCAGTGAATACCAGTGTGATGTTATGTAAATTTACGTATATGCACAAGTAATTCACTGATAAATAAATAAAAGGCAGTTGACTTGTGAAATCGTGAGTGGAGAGCAAATGGAACGTTTATACTCAGGAGAGAGCATGCATGAGAGACGAGGAGCGCATTTTGATATGTTGAGAAATATATTGGTTGGTCTTGGGATCCGTGAACTGTAGATTGAAATAAAGACCAAACAAATATATATCGGGTATGAGAGAAGTAGTTTATCATACTCATAAATTATTTTTACTCAAAAAATTGTTAACATTTACATTTTAATTTTGGAAGCCATTAAAGTGTCTCTTAATTATAAGTTACTTATTTCACGACCTTCGAGGATTTGATGGGTCTTTTCAAAATTTTGAGCTATGCCTAGCAAAATTTGAAAAATCCATCAATGTGTTGATGCTGTTGATAAACTCGAAATCCTCTTTGAGTGTCTTAGCCTGGTTGTTGGGCCACACTACTTCCATGTTTATAAACTCACGCAACACACGTCCACACCTGTTGACTTTTGCTTATAAACAAGACGTTTCGTTTTGCTGTCCATTCGAAGTGGGGAACACTGCAACATGTTTCTTAAATAATGTTTCATCACTTTTGTTTATAAACTGTTTCCAGAGATGATGAAACATTGTGAAACACTGTTTATGAACTGTTTAAAAACAGTGTTTATTAACAAATGTTGCCTAATGAATACCCGGCTGTCCAAAACATAATACGTGTAATTTAGTACGACATGCAATCTTTCTGATCTTTTGTTTACAAGCAACATTTTACCGTTATAATTTTTTTTTTTATAATCAAATCTGTAGATTTTTAGTAAATAGCTAAAAAGCTTATTTAGGCTTCGTATTCTTCTGACGTCATCTCAACGCTCAGTTACGTGGTCAGAACAAAGGAATCGGAGCCGTGGCCTACTCGGGGCGCTGGACGCTAGAGAATCGAAACGAAACGGTCGTAACTTGGCTAGGGGATCAGGTTGCCAAATACTGGTTAGAAAAAAAAAAAGTTTAAGTCCATCGACACGAAAAGAAGAAGCAGAAGACTATAATAAACAAAATATATAAACTTTACACAGAGAATAAAGCAGATCGTGTTTCGCTTCATAAACAATGATCAAAAGTCAAAGCAGAATATTTGCATAAAGCGCCAGTTTAAATAAACCTTTCCATTACTGACACATAATTGTATTATAAATACGTTTAGCGGGAAATGTATGCTGTGAATTGTAGACCTTAATGTGTGGTCACTAGCGTTGAAGAGACCTTTTATACCTGAGTAGGAGAAGTTTAAGTATGAGGTGTATGTAGACGGTTATTCTAAACTTAAGGGTTGAGTTAGTAGAGAATATATGGCATTATTATTTATAGTTTTATAGTGTTTGTACTTGAAATGATACTCGGGTGACGGGTGACAGAATAGAATGGAGGAAAAGAACGTGTTGCGCCGACCCCAAATAAGACGGAACAAGGGCAGGAAGATGATGATGATAATGTACTCGGAATAAAACTCACAAATTGTCTGAAGTGGTTTTGAGTTAAGAAATTATCTAATGACTCCTCCCGCTCTAGTAACTAATACCACACCTGCGCTCCTTCAGTTGCTTTTTGCATTCTAAAGCCACGAGTATCCTTTTCATACTTCTACTACCATGGCCCTAGCAGGCATTAGCCCTACTGGGCCTCTACGGTTTGCTGATGTCTCTTTGAGGCGCGCATAGAACACTACGCGCGCTTGACGGCTCGATCCTAATAGGACGAGATGACAGCGAGCTGCCTATTGCTTGTTGTCCGCAAGCCCGAGCCAACGTTGATCGGAGATCGGTCTGCGATTACTGACGCCCGGAGCGTCTTGAGTCCTGGCTGGAGCATGAGGATGTGCGTTCTCTTACTGTTGCGGCCGCCTTCTTCGCTAACATTACTGTTTCGCAGAAGGATGCGATCACATCCCGTTTCCTCTCGCTCCGGACAATGGCTTGAACCAGGGCCGGTCGCCAGTCATGGTAACCGGGAGTTTCTTCCGCTTGAATCCGGAACAGGAACCTCACAAACTTACCATGTCCGGTGGGGACCTGTGTCATGCGGAAAGTGAGGACGCCGTGGCGCCTCTCCAGTCTTTCTTCGAAGAGTAGACTTACCGCCGCAATCGTGGTGTGCCCCGTCTGAAGTGGGTAGAGATAGTATGTGAGAGCAACCCATCACTTCAAGTGATTTTCTTCTACGGAACCATTCATTGTTTTATAAGATTTGAACATTTTTTTTAATAATTGGTTTAGATAACATCAATTGGGAGCTTCGTGCCTGTCTTTCTGCCAATATTTATTTTAACAATTCGACCCTTAAGCTTTATAGGAACTCCCTTGTGTATAAAAAAACCCAAATTACTCGTATATCCTTACAAAGTATGTTTTTTCACGATAGAACAGTTATGTTATCAACAGCAGCACTCACGCGATATAAAGTTCTAAGACCTGTTTTCAGATTTAGATTTGTTTTCTTTGTCAGCAAGCAAAATTCGTATTGATTTACTTAAAATGATCGAAAACGCTGAAAATTAACTGTTTTCTTTAATAGTTCAAATTTTAGTAATATAAGAATAAAATTTGTTAATTTGTATGATTAATTAGTATTTTGGTAGGTATATGTTGTACTCGTTGTCTTCCAATTTTAAATTTGTAACACGTGGATTACGTAGTTAGTTATGCACTTATGTACCTATATTATAAGCTTTCGTTAATCATATAAAGTGTGTAATTGTTAGTTTTTCCTAATAAATAAAATAAAAAAATAAATAAAAGTATAGTCGCCAAGCGGGACTGTGGCGTAACACAATCAAATTGATTGTATAAATCATAGTGTTCTTGTCACACAAATATTATAAAGGTGAAAGTTTGTCAGTGTGAGTACCTACTTAAGTATGTTTGTTACTTCTTCGCGCTCAGCTGCACAGATTTCGACTTTTTACCCCGGGAGTATGTCTCCTTGGAATATTTTTTCTATTACAGCTAAGCAGCCCAATAGATAAGAAAAAAGAAATTACGGATACAAGTAAAAAAAAAAGTAATAAAATTGCGGTCGCTATTAAAAACTTGAGTTTTGTTCTGTTGTTTTGAATGTCTGTTCTGACATATTAACAATAAAAAAAAATTGTAAAAAAACTCTTAGTTATCGTTATCGAAAACTCAAATAACAGTAACTGAGGCAGCGTCAAATTGAAGAAAATGAAGACGAAAACATGTGAAAACTGCCTTTTTGTTGACGAAAACCACATCAGTAGGTACTCATCCGGATAATCGCCCCGTCCTTGTCCCGGAGAACGCCGAGAAACTTGAAAAAAGAACTGTCTCTGATACCGTTCAGCAAAGCAAATCAGTGACGTTTTTAGTAGAATAATTAATAGTTGTAGTTACAACGCCTTTGATTCAACACAAACGCAAAAATTTTGTGATTAATAAGTTAAAAAAGTATATTATTAGTTTCAGTGGTTCAAGGTATTAAAAAGCTTTTTAAAATACTCTAATGAAACTATAAAATCTTATTTTTTTATTTTTTTTTAAACTAATGCTTGAGTACGATCCAACCTGATGGTAAGCAGTGATGTAATCGTTGATGGTGAGGCGCACTAGTTTATTAAGAGCCTATTCACTCTAAGATTGAAGACGCCCAAATTATAATCGGACGGGAAGACCGCAGCAGGCAAATTGTTTCAGTCCTTCGATGTACGCGTTATAAACGACGAGGTGAAACGCTTAGTCCGCACCGTAGAGGTTTTAACAATGTAAGGATGGATACCCGCCGTACGTCGGGTCGTCCGATGCATGAATTAAATTTTTCTAATGAATGCTTTCTTTTTGAGATGTATGTAATATCTATTTCAATTTTATTTGATAAATATTCGATTGAAGTCATACACGTTCCAAAGGGCCGCACAAAGGAGTCGACTCTACCCAAGCAAGTGAAACACCGGCCACTTTTTATCCCTCATTCCCCTCTAGAATCCTATGATATCCTATGATAGGTAAATATTATATTCTCCGTTCACGTCACGGATGAATAATTTCCCGTTTCCCCAAAGTTTGATTTATTCGGAAATCTGCGACTTGTTAAAATGTAATTTGACACTTTTTTTTTGTAACATCCATATTTATAGCTTGGCCTCCCGCCCTTTGGGTGTTGAGTGGGGTAACAAGGTCAGCAGAACTGATTCAATTATTTTGTACTACAGTTATTTGCTTAGCTGTGATTTAAATATTTTCATAGAGGTAAGGATGGAGTTTGCTCAACATAGATCCTTCTTTTAAATGATATATACTGGTGCTTGACTGCAATCCCACCTGATGGTAAGCAGTGGTGTAATCGTTGATGGTGAAACGCAATAGTAGCCATTCATAAACTTGAAGACACCTAAATTATAATTGGACGGGAAGACCGCAGCAGGCAAATTGTTTCAGTCTTTCGATGTATGCGGTATAAACCTATTTAAAAAAAAGTAGGTTCTCTGTGGTATAAACGATGAGGCGAAATGCTTAATCTGGACCAAAGAGGTATAAACCACGTAAGGATAGACACTCACCGGATGTCGGATTGAGATGCAGGTTTTTTTTTAATATTTTCATCTAAATTTTCTTTACGGCGGCACTCCTGTGGCTAATTTTATAGGGAACGTGCATTATCTGGGATGAAAAGTCTAACACACTGTCAGACTTTTACTGACTAAAACTCACCTGTGTTTCTTCAGTTACCCTTTTCATTCCGGGGTCGCGATAACTCTTTCGATCAACATCGCAGCCATGGCAGGCATCAGCAGGACCAATGCTCGATAGGGTCACATGGAATTTCTAAAAGGGAAACTAAGGGGCAAGAATGCAAGGGCAGCTAAAGGACACCAAGTCGGTTTAAGCCAGTAAAAATTTGACACGCCCTCTCACTCCACCCTAGGCGGGAGAAGTCATTAAATGACATCCAACTTTTAAAAAAATATACCCAGGTAGGTTTGGGCCCGAGTGGGCCCGTCCCTATGCAGACAATGAGATTACCTTTCTACTTTGAACTACAAATAAAATTTATTTTTTCCTTTAAATAGTAACAATACAAAATAATAGTTTTAACAATTCTAGAGAGGTAATTGGTTTTTGTTCACGTTTTTCTACCCGTATCCCAACTATTAGTTTACCAAAGACAAAAATAAATAACAACGCTAGCTCGGCAGGCGGATTGGCGTGTAGTTTATTGATATCGAAAACTCATTCCGGCCATATTTTGAAGTAACCAAGTTTACCCACATGGAAAATAAATAAACTGTTATAGGCTTTAATTTTAAATGAGTACACATGGGCCGTGCTGAATGATGTTAATGAGTTCCTGAGCACACGACGAGTGTAAACATATCAACGATTCCACCCAGCTTCGTCTGACAGGCACAGATTTATGTAGGTCATGCGTGTTACCGTTTTTTGAGGGTTAATAGAGGCATCAGTACAAGTGATAACAAATTAGCACGTTTCTAAAACATTTAGTAAATAAAAGATACTATTTTAAAGCACTTGTTACTGTAGTGCCGCGGTTTCAAGTTTTATACATATTCCATTATTTATATATAATACTTTACTAATTGTTTTTTTTTTTATATTGATATAAACTAGTGCTTGACTGCGATCCCACCTGATGGTAAGCAGTAATGCAATCGGTGATGGTCAGGCGCACTAGTTTATTATGAGCCTATACACTCTAGTCTTTAAGACACCGAAATTATAGTTGGACGGAAAGACGGCAGCAGACAAATTGTTCCAGTCCTTCGATGTATGCGGTATAAACGACGAAGCGAAACGTTTAGTCCGGACTGTTGAAGTTTCAACAACGTAAGGGTGGATACCCGCCGTACGTTGGGTTGTCCGATGGTAGAAATGAGATGGCGGAATCAAGTCATGCAATTCCTGCGCACACTTTCCAAAATGCAACCTATAAATTATCGAAAGGCTGTTGTTATGATACTCAGCGGCATTCATTATTTCAGTTTGTATTTTAAATTTATTTTATGTTAATTATAATAAATGGAAACGAATAAATGCTGCAGTGTTACATTAGTATTATTTTTTATTCATAAATCATCAGCCTACTGCAAGAAGTTACCAAGTGACTTTAACAATCTGTTATTCTCATTAAAGTTTTTTTTTCTGTTACAATTTGTCTCACACAGAGGAATGGCTCCTTTATCGTGGGTACACTTATCTGTGGGCCGTATAAATATTTGTTCCGTGCGGGAATCGAACCGGCGATAGTAACGCAGCAGTCATTCGCAGTCGAATTTGGCACACGGGTATACAATATATAATATTTACTTTATATCCCGCGAGCATGTTCTCTTGGATCAATTTTCTATTATCAACGGTTGAAGATGCGTGCAGAAGCGAAGCTAAAGTAATTAAATAAAAAATGTTATATTTGGATTCAACAAAGTCCTTTCCAACAGACAGCAAAAAAATCCAATAACTTGGGGCAGCTGTCACAATTTTGTTCGTTCACTCACTCATTCGTTCACTCAGTCTGACCGACCGCAGAAAGCTTTCATTACCCAAATGTAACACTTTCACAATCCACAATCGTCTTTCATTTCTTTCCCAATGTGCTAAACCTATTGGAATATTATTTTTGGCAGTTTTTGTGACCCTTCAAGGCCCTTTGATACGCTTTAGCTAGTCGTCACTTCGACCTATGTATGTAAAACCATAAATCTAATTTCGACGGCTCACAAAAGATTTGAGGAATACGTTTGTGATGGCGTACAGGAAATTTGGCGCCTTCTCGTCAGCTGAAAGGTTTCCGAGAAGATTTTTATTTACAGATCTTCTTTGATTTGTTGAAAATGATGCTCGTGAAATTCTAATATTTAACGTTTTTCCTGTTAACTGATAACCTTATATCCTATTTATATTTCTGTGAATGGGCAAAGGAGGAAAATAAGTTAAAATTGCCAATTATCCCTAAACATACTCAATGAAATGATCTGCTAATTAAATACGTCAAAGTTTTCATATTCATGAATCGTGTGGATGATGTAAGTAATTACGCAGACTATGTATAATAATTTTTTGTTACGAATGTATATATATTAAAAAATTAACAAATTTATTATATCTTTGTTGGTACAGTGCATACTGATAACTTTATAACATTAGTACCTACCTATAGATTATAGTTATTTTTTTTTAGATTTTTTTTTTTTTGGTGGGAAAATCATCTTATGACATGCTGGGTCTCTACGATTTGCTGACATCTCCTTGAGGCGCGCGTGAAACAGTACGCGCCGTCGACGACTTGAGCTCAGTCCGGACAATTACGGGACGGTCGGACGGCGAGCCACCCATTGCTTCGCCGTCCGCAAACCTGCGCCTACGGTGGCCGGAAATCGGGATCGGAATCCCGGCGCCACACTAAACCCGCTAACGCTTTGTGCTTGAGAACTGTGCAGTGTTCAGTGAGTGTTATATTTTCCTTGTCACTGGATCAGGAATCGCGAAAGCCAGAGAGAGCCGGCCACAGACACGTGGAGTTCAAAAGGTTAGTGCAGATCCCTCCCATTTTACGAGCTGTTTCTCTCTGCTTCCTAATCCTAAACGGCTCTAATAATATCCATCTGCTGCAAGTTGTCAAGTACACAAATGAGAAACGCTAATCCGCAAAAATACAGTCCACTTCAAAATTAGTAGTATATGCGCATCCATTTTATTTCGCCGGCGGTTAGGGCGTGAGGACCGTTGCCTCACGCGATCGGCTGCCTCCTTTGCTAGCATTACTGCTTCGCAGAAGGAGGCGACCGTCTGCCACTCCTCCTCGCTCCGGACCATGGCCTGTACCAAGGCACGTCGCGAGAGATCGCTGCCACCGATCGCCCCTACGAGGACACGGCGTTGCTCTGCCCAAGCGGGGCACAGCTCCACCGTGCGCTTCACCGTGTCCTCCGGGCGGTCCACACAATGGTGGCACCCGGGCGTTTCTTCCGCACGAATCCGGTGCAGGAACCTCCCGAACTTACCATGTCCGGTGAGGACCCGCGTGATGCGGAAGGTAATGACGCTGTGAGGTCTTTCCAGCCACTCCTCAAAGAGGGGATTTATCGCCATAATTATGGTGTGCCCAGCACTGGGTTGCGATAGTCGCTGTCATTAATTGTTATGTTAAGAGATAAAAAATATAAACCAGTGCTTGACTGCGATCCCATTTGATGATGATAAGCAGTTCAAATTGTTCCAGTCCTTCGATGTACGCGGTATAAACGACGAAGCAATTATATGAAACGAAAAAAGAAGAATTTATATAAAACTAGCTGACCTGACAGACAGAACGATCGCGTGAGGCAAAGGTCCTCATGCCCCAACCGCCGCCGGGATTCCGATACCGATTTCCGGCCACCGTAGGCGCGGGCTTGCGGACGGCGAGTAATGGGTGGCTCGCCGTCCGATCGTTCGATAACCGTCCGGACCGAACCCAAGTAGTCGACGGCGCGTAGTGTTCCACGCGTGCCTCAAGGAGATGTCAGCAACCGTAGGGGCCCAGCAGGGTCGAGGCCTACTGGGGCCATGGGTGATGTGAAAGTGATCCCCGGGGCCCTGGAAAAATAGCAAAGAAGGAACAGGAGTGGGTTTTTAGTCGGTAAAAGTTTGACACTATCTCTCGCTCCGCCCAAAAGCGGGGGATGTCATTAGATGATTTCACCACCCGAAAAAAAAAACATAACAACTAATGTCATACCTAGCATGGTGTAAGCTGTGCATAGTCATGCATACCAGTGACTAAATTTTAATATTATTTTTCACAAAAAATCCTGTAGGTATGTAATGCTGTTGGTGTGCCAATAAATAAATATATCAATTTAAAAAAATAAAGTAATATATTAATGGTTATATTTAAAGTAGATAAACCTGTTTTTATTATGTTATTGCCTTAATACTGCCTTAATTCATAAAAGTGTATTTATAAATTATTAGTAAAAGAGCTAAAAACCTGAGAAGAATGCTGTGTCAAAAACGTTATTATAGTGTATCAGAAAAATTTTATATTACGTTATTGTAATTTTTGTAATGTAATTTGCTTCTTTGACTATGTCGTAATCACAAATAATAATTAATTATTTAAATCCGAATTATTTTGACATTTACCTAACAAATGATTTTGACTTCTTGACTAAATTGTACATATAGTAATGAAATAATGCAATTATTTATGTAATTAATTTAGTATTTATTTTTGTATTTACGAGTAAGTTCTTTATTTGCATGTAAAATTATAATTCATTCTTTTTGATTATAATATACTGATCATAGCGCACTTTAACCTACGACATGACCAACTACTGTATCTATGTATCACAAACTAGCTTCTGCCAGCGGTTTCACCCCCGTGAAAATAGGTTTCTTCATACAAACTTTGGACCCCCATTTCATCCCTTTAGGGGGTTAATTTTAAAAAATCCTCTCTTAGTGCTCGCCTACGACGTATAAGGAAACCTTGTGCAAAATTTCAAGCTCCTAGTCCCAATAGTTTTGGCTGTGCATTGATATGTCAGTCAGTCAGTTTCCATTTATATATATATATATAGATAAAATATTTCTGATTTCTGACCGTTGTTGTCCAACAGCTGAGCACACACATTATACAAATCCTTCCAAGAGAACAGACATTGAGAAAAAAAGAATTTAAATCAGATGCTCTTCTTATATTATTTTCCAAGTCCCATACGAAGCCCCAAAACATATAGGAAAGAGCTGTACTACCTCGACGCGTGTATATTGTGAACTCGATACATTTTCCAGTTCCAATAGACATGCAAAACAGGGCATTATTTGGTTATTCCATACACGGTAGGTGTCGGGGCTCGCCGGCAGAGACAGCTCATTTGCCGGGGCACTTTCGTGTCAGAGGATGATGGGTCTATTAGGTGCCGATACCATTGTGTTTCCGCTGTAAAAAAGGCATAGTCTGTCCTTTCTGTAGTTACTGTGGCCTCTTACTCACATTCTAGAACATTGATAGCTTAAGCTACGGTTGCCAGACGTAGCTACTCTAATATAATAATATTTTCATATCTAATATATTTTTAATGTTTTTTTAAGGATTTATTTAAAAATGTATAAAATATGTATTCAAATATAAATAAATGAAATAATAATAAAACATTTATTTTGGACGAGATCCATATTTTGTTAATAACAATTTTCTTAAAAAGTAATATTAGTAGGAAACACAAAACAAAATACACAACTATACTTCGACATGAAACCTATCTGCAAAAACACTCTGAATATAGAGAATATTTAAAGAATATAGAGTATATACTTCATTGTGCGGAGGAGTACTTTATAGTCTACGTACGTAATAAACAATGACTTTTTATAACAACAAATAAAATTCACTACTTAGTTACTTATACTCTAATTTACAATTAAAAAAACTGCCATTTCAGTATATATTTTATTGAAATATTTTTTTGTCTTCTCAGTGATGTATAGTATTATAAAGTTGCGATAAAAGAAAAGTATGGCTCCATTGAAATAAAATTTTTAAAACAACGAAAAGTTTGTTGCACAAAAAATATTTATTTTTCTTGATAAAAAAGTTGGCACCTCAAGCTTTGATACGTTACAAACTTACAGTGCAGCCCTAGACCACAATATTAAATACGATACTTGTAACATTAAAACACGGAATAAGCGACAGTTTAGGATTATATTTTTCAAAGCGTATTGCTAGGTTTAATTTCGCAATTTCTTTGTTGAGAGCTGCCAACTAATCTGTGTATGGCTTACAAATAAAAATTAAAACAGTATTATATTAGATTACATTCGTTCCGTGTGCGTTAGTAACCTGATCGTATGAGAACGACCCGGCCTGGAAATTCTATTTTTAAATCTTCATATTAGTCCGAGTAAGGTTCAAGGAAAGGATGAAAGGCAACCGGAAAAATTGTGGATTCAGAAAAACATATAAAGTAGGATATGACTTGTTTGGACAGGACAACGTGTCAGCTCAGCTCATTCAGCAGCTTCGCAATGAAGTAGGAAGGTACTAACATACTTAAGTTATGCTAATGGACACATTGTTTAACAGTCATTAGATTTTTCCGAATCGCTGCTTGTTTGGATTTATTTATTTTGTTTCAAAGAGATTTTTATTGCAGTAGAAAAATAAAGTAAAAGATACTTATTTGTGCCACAAACTATAACTCATTAACAATAACGATACTTAGAAAAAAAATACAAATAGTGCGAGGTCAAAAAATGGCGTTTAACACAGCATATATTGTGCTGAATAATATACGATATAAACCTGTGCTGGGATCACAGTCAAGATCCCACCCGATAGTAAGCAATAATGTCACCATTACAATAACAAAACTCATTTGTTTGTTAGTGACACATGTACACTTTTTATTTTACCATTACAGGACTGACGTATGAGTGATAGCGATTGAGTATTAAAATCGAAAATTGCACGTTTGTTATAGAGAAAATAACATTTAGAAAAAATGTGAACAATTTGTATTTGTATTATAATGAAATACGTGTATTTGACACGAACCTGAAATGTAACACGCGTGATTATATTACTTACGAGTAAAAAAAATAAAGCAAAATCTCTGGTGAATCGTTTGTTTGAAAATAAAAATCATTTTCTCAAAAAAATAGCTATAAATAAATATTTTTTTATATAAAAAAAAATACCATTAAGCCAACAGTAACAAGGTTTCTCATACAACTACGGTGCCTAAAATATACTAAAACTAAAATATTATTAAAAGTGCAATTAATTGGGGTTCGGAATTGCAATGTTTGATGGTGGACCGCCCGATCTAGGTTAATTTAAACCTGTGTTCAGGCCATCACTTTACACTCCAGTTTCATATATCATTTGGTAAAATAATACCTAAAACTATGTTTATGAATGTATACATTATATCGTGGCCAGATCATAGAAATTAATCTCTTCATAATATGGCCAAGTTAAACTGGCCAGAAAATTTCAAACGTAAAATTTTGATGACATGTCAATCCTCGTTTGGCCTACTTTCTTTAGACTTTTTATTATCATCATCATCAACATATCATCCTACATTAACGAAATGGCCAAACGACAATTGACATACCATATTAATCAGTTTTAGTTGGCTATATCATGAAATGATCAATTTCTATGATCTAGCCACGATATACAAAAATAAACATTAACGGGGGGTTCAGATAACATTATGCCAAAATTTCTAGAAGTTTTTTGTAATAACAATAAGTAATATAAGTAGATGTATGCTCTCTCCATATTGACCTAGGGCGCGTAGTCCTGGTCTCTGGCTAACATCCAGAACTCAAGGTTTGTCAACAAGCACTGGAGCACAGTATATATACTAAGTGTTAAAATTATCGGATAGAAGTCGGAACTACTGCGCTCCAAAACCAGGAGAGCTGATGTGACTCAAAGGGCTGCCCAACTTAAATGGGACTGGGTAGAACACGTCTGCCATGTACCTGAGCAACTGTAAGCTACAGTGGTACAGAGGCGGTGCCCTGAGACAGGGAGACGAGGTCGCGGTGGACCGCGAAGGAGATAGTGGGACGAACTGGTCATATTTCATCACAACTGGAAGGATGAAGAGAGGGCTCGTTAAAGATGAAAGAAGCGGACTGAGGCCTTTTTGAATGTTCCCACTGCTGGGTAGCAGGCCTCCTCTCTCTAGAAGAGGAAATGGGCCGTAATCCACCACGCGGGCCCAGTGCGGGTTGGTGGATGTCACATGTCTTCGAATTTTTGGTTCTAAGACATGCCGGTTTCCTCATGATGTTTTTTTTTCAACAGACTAGCAAAACTAAAAATAAGGAAATATAATATCCTAGTACTTTTAATTCTCACAAAGCTTACAAGATGAGTATTTTTAATATTAAAACAGTAATTTTCTATAAAGAGTTGTCTATTTACTACCAGTTCCCCTAGGAGTCTCATAAAAAGGATTAGGTACGCAGGCGAACCCGCGTAATCTTATAAGTGAACACGTTTCATTTGCGTGAGAGCTGCCGAGGTCAGGCGGACTCAGGCTGCGTCGTTCAGCCATTTGCTAATTAAATATATAAGGAAGAAGCGCGTAAAAAGTGAATAAGAGTGCTTACTGCTGAGCAAGTCCTAAGTTCGTTTCCCGATTCGAGAAAAATTGTCATTTAGTATTTCCACCAAGATTTTTTCAGTAACAGTCTTGATTTTGGACCTGAGCCGGTTGTAAGGCTCGCTTTTTTTCAAATATGACTTGAAAACATAACTGTCAATGTAGTAGACGAAAGGCAAAGGGCATTTACTCTCGCGTAATACCATCATGATATTATATACGTAAGCTATGATAAGGAAAGTTTCATATCAGTAGGTCACTTAACACTTATCAGTAGGTATTATATAAAACTAAATGGCTTTGCTACGTCCACAAGGTGGACCGATGACCTGGTCAGGGTCGAGGGAATCCGATGGTTGCAAGACGCACAGGACCGGTCATTGTGCGACGCTTGGGGGAGGCCTACTTCCGACACTGGTCGTTTTTCGGCTGAAAAGATGAATGATGATCGCTGGACCTATTTGGCGCAGCCGTGAGACACACATTTTTTTTTTTTCTTCTTAGTTTAAATTTTGTTTTTTAGTGTGTGAATCCATGTGTGCCAAATAAAATATTTTTCTTTCTTTCTTTCTTTTATAGTTATGCAAAAACAATTATATTTGCGGTAAGAACATGTATGTATCTACACAATTATACTAATTAAAACCATTAGCATAACTCTCATCAGTTTTCTCATTAGTTCTTGGGTTAATTAAAAATTTATTAACAAAGCACATTTATAAAACAACAAAAAAAAATTATAAAAAAGAACACGATTATAAAAAAAAAATATAAAGAAACAAAAACAATTAAAAAAAAAAACAAAAATGAATAATAGACCGTTATTATTTGTTTTATCAAAATTGCTAGTTTCAAAACGTAGGGTTTAAGGAGTGTTAGAAAAACATATTTGCAAACGAAGTCGCGAGGAGTGCTAGTTATAATAATATAGTATAGATGTAAGCAGCACTTTTGTCCTCTTCTATCTGTGCTTATTTGTTCTTTTTACTTTTAATTATTTTTTGAGAATCGAGCAAAGAACATCATCGGCAATGATGCACTTGTCGAATCAAAATTCCGAAGTCGTGAGCATCGACGCCGAGTCGCTACCCTGTCGGTTTTCTATCATTTGCATTTCGGCGAGTGTGCATTGGATATGCGCAATTTATTTCCGCCAAGTTCGCCGTTCCATCATCGGGCTACTAGACGTACGGCGTTGCGCCATCAGTACATGGTGGACATTCCACTCATACGTACAAAGCATTTTGGAAACACATTCATTATGCGTAAGCTAAGGAGTAGAATTCCTTACCGGAGTCTGTGTTTCCAGATAGTTATAATCTAGGGGATTTTTACACTAGAAGCGCGGGCGTCCCAAATTTTGCCCATTCCTATGTTCTTCCTGCTCTATTTTTGTTATACGTATAATCGTAAAGTACACCAAAATATGTGTAATACATAATGACAATATTGTATTACCAGTTACCAGTTTCATTTGTTTAGCGTCGCTCCATATTACTATAGCAACAATAAAATAGCTAAAACTAACATTGAAATTACGCGCATGTAGTGTTAAGTTAAGAGTGAATTGATTACTTCTAGGCCAGCGTGTTCCATCGTCGGCCACAACATCGCTTACCATCAGGTGAGATAGTGGTCAAACGTGAGCCTATAATAATAAAATAAAAGTGTTTATGGGTACATATTATTTTTAATTTTTATTTTAAACATAGATATAACAAGAATAATAAAAACACTTAACTAATTAAAACTACATATACACAATAACTCCTACCTAAAATATGGCGTCAAAAAGTTCCTCCGCACCGCTTTCCACTGGATTTACCTCGGTCAGAGATTAAGCATTGCCATACAACGTGGCAATGCCGCCAGTCTTTTGGGCACACTTCCAGTCGACAGCGATGGGTACATACTCGTAAATAAATATATTTGCCTAAGAAAGAGAGGACTCTTTTATTTTATTTTATTTTATTGTAATCGGAAAACAAACAGTATTAACAACTAATAAAAACAACAAATTATGCAACTATAAACCAATGACATGTTTTCGCATTTAAATAGTTATGAAGAGCATGCTTGAAAGAGAAAAAAAAAAGATAAATTACAATGGTTTTAACAATACAACACAATCATAATATAACGTGTATAGTGCTAAATAAAACAGTTATCGAACCAATGTTTGGTAAGAATTCGATTGAATACAAGCGGCTTAGTAGTGAATAAGTCAAGTTCAGAAAAATAATCATGTTATTGTAGGACTTTGCGCATCTTATAAAGAACGAATTCTGTCTGTACTTTGTGTAGCAGAGGGGAACGTTACGTTTTGTACACGATTCTGTCAAAGCCTTGGTTAGAATTGAAATCAAAGCAAGCATGGATTCCAGTTACATTTACTGTAGCAGATGGGTATCATAAATACACGTCTCGTAATTCCTGGTTGTTAGCTTTGGCTAAACCTTTAAATTAATATGTCAACATATGTTATTGTCAGCTTTTATCACCCTTCTGTTTCACAAAGGCTTTCCGTTTGTAATGAATGAAAATCAAGCTCCAAACCTGTATCATTATCCTTTCGCACGAATCCGTTGAGAGCTTTACCTAAGTGCAAGTCAACTCGTATAGATGACATCATTTTGGAGGAAATAGGCGGAAAATCTTCAGACAAAAGTGCCTTTGGAAAAATAAAGAGTTTTAGAACCACCGAGATGTTTCAAAACCGTCAAAAGAGATTGATATAGCATGTTTTCACTTACCTCTGAATCAAAGAGAATTTTTGAATAAATAAGGAGAATAAGAATATCGTTTACTTGATCATTGTTACAAAAAAAAAAAATACCTTAAACTACAACGCAAATATTGTCTGTAACTATTTTATGAAGCAAGTTTTTTGTATTGTTTTTTTAAATACTATTTAGTACATGTATCTTGGGGAGCTGAGTTCTGTTAATTAATATTAAATTACAATTTCATAGAGTAACGTATATAGTAACTGATCAGTGGTATTTAAAAATCAGAAAGTTTGTCATTGTGACCGAGGTGGAATTCGTACGAGCCGAGGGCTGTGACAAATTTGCACGTGTATCAAACGACTTTTTTCAATACACTTGCAAAATGAATAAACGGGGTTTGACCGGCGACTCGTGGGGGTCGACGCACGCCCAGCTTGCTACGATAAATATAATAACATTGTGGGAGATATAATAACAAGGTGCACTTGTGCAACACTTGTGCAGAAAACGGTCAATTGCGTGCCTAAAAGCGGTGGGTTACGAGTTTTCGAGTAAGTGTATTGAAAAAGAACTTTTCGTCACACTAGGAATCCCGTATCGTGGATGTGTTCACAAACTTGTAAACTCACATGCACAAGACATCCAGACCCGGAACACTTATCTGTCATTAGGCCATAACAATATTTGTTCTATGCGGGAATCGAACCCATGACCCTTAGCGCAGCAGCCTATCGCTCAACCACTGCGCCAACTATGTCGTTAAAAATTCGATTTATAATATTTTTTATAAACACCTAGTTATAAAGAATGAAACATAACAAGTTGAATATATAATAAAAAAAAATAACATAAAAAAACAACAATGTGTGATGCGTGTGTATGTCAGGAACTGGTGCTGGTTCTTTTTTAGGGTTCCGTACCCAAAGGATAAAAACGGGACCCTATTACTAAGCTCCACTATCCGTCTGTCAGTCACCAGTCTATATCTCATTAGAAACAGACAATTGAAGTTTTCACACATGAACAAATACTAAAAACAGAATAAAATCGATAATGGTACGGAATTTTTCGTGCGCGTGTCCGACCCCCAGTTGTTCGGTTTTTTATGTTTTAATTATTGTTTACTTGGAGTAATTCTGTACTAGATTAAAATTTCCTCTGTCGGGTCATACGTTAATAAAGCCAGCCAGTTAATTAGATTTTTTATACAAAAAAATAATCAGGTCTTTGATGTCGCAGCTCTTGCAGATTTTATTTAACTTGACGAAGTTGTCATGACGAATAACTACCGGGGATTTATTGTGAAGGACAGGCATGTCACTGTCCAAGTGAATCAATCCGTCAAATTATCTCTGGTTGTTCTCGTCTGGCTAACGAGGAATACTTGTAAAGACACGACCCTGTCGCCAGAATTATCCACCAACAACTTCCTCTGAAATACTCCCTTGTGGAATCGGAAGTGCCGTACTACAGGTATGAGCCCGACCCAGTTCTCGATAATGGCGATATTACATTGTACTGGGATCGTTCCATCATCACCGACAGGACTGTTGTAGCCAATAAGCCTGATATAGTGGTGGTGGACCGAAGCGAGAGGCGTGCAATGATTGTTGACATATCTGTTCTGCATGACGAGAACCTTGTGAAAAACAAACAAATCAAGTATATTGACTTGGCTTGCGAGGTTGTCGACATGTGGGATGTGGATACGGTGATCATTATACCGATAGTCGTGTCAGCCAATGGCTTAATAGCCAAGAGCCTCGACCAACAGGCTTTATTCAGAAAGCGGTATTTCTAGATGTGTCCAGAAGTACCACTCGTGTAGTTAGGAGGTTCCTTTTTCTGGAGCCCTGACTGCCGGTAGCTTGGACCATGTTCCCGGTACCGGTGGGCTAATATTTATTATATTTTTAAATGTTTTATTTTATATTCATAGCATATCATAGCATAGTCGGCCTTATCATGTTCCCACTGTTGGGACTCAGGCCTCCTCTCTAGGAGAGGGAATGGGCCGTAATCCACCACGCGGGCCCAGTGCAGGTTGGTGGATGTCACTTGTCTTCGAATTTTTGGTTCTAGGACATGCCTGTTTCCTCACGATATTTTCCTTCACCGTTTTGAGAGCAGTGGTGATGAAATAAATTACACAAAGTAATGCGCCTGGCTGGGTTTGAACCCACGACCTATAACTCCGTAAGTCGGAGTCATTACCACTCGGCCACCACTGCTCTAGTCGGAGCCATTTTATATTCAAATGTTTAAAAATGTAATTTATATGTAATATTGATGAATAAACGAAATAATAATCATCTTTATTCAGGTAAGTTAAGTTACACACATATAATTAAATAACACAACACAACACAGTTTACAATAGGAGTTGCTCTTCTGTTGCCTTCATTCGTAGATTTTGCGTAGCACTGCTACGCCGTAGCTCATGTACCCGCCATGAGGTCGTCAATAGCGCGACCTCATGGTGGGTTTCAGCGTTTATAGCAATCACCGTGGATTATCCATACTGTAGTGGGGTTAATAGCTTAATTTACTTTCTGAGGTACGGAGGAGTCTCGGTGGGTGAATTATAGATGGTCACATTAAGAAATTAATTTAATTAGAATTATTTTTTATGAACGCAGATGTATTAAATAAATCAACATTGAGTGATAAACGCATATACATATTATCGTCGCATGTACAGATTACTTTTCAGCTTCTTTACATGACGCTAGGTTTATCCATACAAAGTTTAGGCCCCCGTGCCATCACCCGTAAATTTTGGAAAAGTCATCCTTATATTTATATATATAATAATAATTCTTCTTACAAACGCACGAACTTGCACGTGTGTTTGTCACCTAAGTCCTTTACCGATTTGGTTGAAATGTTGTGTGTATATTGTATATCCATATAATGGAACCCGGAAGGTGGCGCTGCAGTTGGATTGTCTATTATTCATTTCCAAAAGCTAGCTTTTGGATAGGACGTCTGCCGAGACTTTTAGTTCTTTATAAATATCATATCTTTATATGTGTTCCAGCGATCTAGGTCCAAAGATCCAAAGGCTAGGCGTTGATGAATCATTGAGTGAGTCGAGACTTCGCCTTTTATATATACAAATGATATTTAATAATTTGGCCATACATGATTTGGTTATTTTAGGCTGTATGTAAGACCGTCCGTTGTTACCTCCTGTTAACTTTTGGGCACGCCAGTATTATGGCGGTAACGGTGACGTGTTGTCTTTCCAGTCACTCCATAAAGAGGGGACATCTTTGAGGAGTGGCTGGAAAGACAACACGTCCTTACCATCCGCATAACGCAGGTCCCCACCGGACATGGTAAGTTCGGGAGGTTCCTGCATCGGATTCGTGCGGAAGAAACGCCCAGGTGTCACCACTGTGTGGACCACCCGGAAGACACGGTGGAGCATACGGTGGAGGTGGGCCCCGCTTGGCCATTTCTTCGTGGGGACGACCGGTGGCAGCGGTCTTTCGCACCGGGCCTTGGTACAGGCCATGGACCGAAGCGAGGAGGAGTGGCAGGCGGTCGCCTCCTTCTGTGAAGCAGTAATGCTAGCAAAGGAGGCGGCCGCACTTCCAAGGCAATGGCCCTCGCACCCCAGCCGCTGGGGTTCCGATACCGATTTCCGGCCACCATAGGCGCGGGCTTGCGGACGCCGATCAATGGGTAGCTCACCGTCCGACCGTCCGGTAACCGTCCGGACCGAGCCCAAGTCGTCGACGGCGCGTAGTGTTCCACGCCTCAAGGAGATAGTAGTAGGGGCCCAGCAGGGTCGAAGCCTACTGGGGCCATGGGTGATGCGAAAAAGATCCCCGGGGCCCTGGAATAATGGCAAAAAAGGAACAAGAGTGGGTTTTTAGTCAGTAAATGTCTGACACGCTCTCTGGCTCCGCCCAAGAGTGGGGGATGTCATTAGATGATTTTCCCACCCAAAAAAAAGGAACCTCCTATTAAGTTTATAGTCCTACTGTAATATTTAATGTTGTACAATAAAAAGTATATCCATCTATCAATGTATTTTACTTAGTATTTTATTTAATGTTACCTATAAAAGTCAATAAAATATGTTGTGTTACCGTCTATGTTCATTACATACATTATCGTGCATGAGCGACGCGCTGATTACAAGGGGAAGCCACTAAAACTGTTTTATAACGGCCACACACTTATAATAAAGAAAATTAATAACAAATATCCATATAATAATTGATAATCATCATATTTATGCATCACATTAAAGATGTAAGTTTGGGAGCGTGAGTATGTTTGTAATTTCTTCACGTTCGAATGGTTGAACGGATTTTTATAAAACTTGGTACACGGATAGACCATGTTCTGGAATAGCATGTAGGATACTTCTTATACCAGGTGTAAGCATACTCCCGGGATAAAAAAGTATCTTAAGAGGGTCCTTTTTCACTCTCCTATCGTCAACATCGAGCATAGTCTAAAAGCTTGTTACTTCATCTAACGCAATCCAACGCGATGTTTGACGAAACGGCAACGCGAAAAAAAGAGAGATAACGCCTGAAAACTATATTAGCATTCGGTAATTCTGTGATTTACTCGAATATTTTACAAAACTTGTTCCAGGAAATATGTGTTTTTTTAAACCCTTACAAGTTTTTGAAAAAATTGGTCGTCATTTAGAATCTTGATTAAATTTGCAAGGCTTCTATTGTTATACTTTTTTAACTTTTTGAGTAAGTTATGAAGTGTAAAAGTTCATGCAAAATACAAGATTTTCAGAGGTCTTTACTGGATTAGTTTTACACAAAGTTATAAATTGATTTCAACAGGAACCTAGATAATATCCACAAGAAACTGTGTTTCCAAAAATATCTAATGAAAAATGTATAATAACGTCATAATCGTGTTGCGTGCCGAGTTGCATCCCGTCATCCAATGACATCTCGCGCTCTTGGGCGGAGCGAGAGGGTGTGTCAGACTTTTACTAACTAAAGAAGCATTCCTATTCCTTCTTTGCCTTCGTCCCAGGGTCCCGGGTTTCACTTTCACACTACCCGTGACCCCAGTAGGCTTCGACCCTGCAAACCGTAGGGGCCCACCGGCCTGCTGATATCTCCTTAAGGCGCACGTGGAACAATACGCGCCGTCGAAGAGAGCACCCTTGGGATCATTTTCTTGTAATATAACAGTAGAAAATAAATATGGAGCTGGAGTTACCGGGCGGGCGGACGGCGTGCTACCCATTGCTCGCCGTCTGCAAGCCCGCGCCTACGGTGACATCATTCTATGCTTGCGATTAATTCCTAAAACAGGTTATTTTAGAAATAGTTCTTACACATTTTTTATCCAATCTGTTTTAGCCATTTACAAGTTACGAGGGGATGAAAGTGGGAATGAACAACTGAAAGTTGACATAAAAACCCCTTATCTGTACATTCGCTCCCGCCGCTCTTATGGCCGAGGTAAAACTCGCGTAGTGTTTAATTTCACTAATCTTAATTGAATAACTGCTGGAGCACTAAATCTCATTAATTGGTGTCTGTCGCCGATCATGGCGCCCATCCTTCAAAAACCCTTTGTATCAGCGGGAACCAAAGGTTACATACTATAAACTTCATTTTGGTGTATTGGTATTATGTACCTACACGTATCCTATGTATTGCTTGAGGGTACATGAACACCAGAAAAGTTATGTGCTTCGGTAACCTTCGTGTTCACGATTTAACACGAATGTAGACCCAAAAAGTAAACACCTGTTAAGCTCCTAGCTATGTAGTAGTAGCCGAACAGCACGATAAACTCAAAGCGTTTCTTTCTAATAAACCATTTATGGGCACTTTTGAATTGCTAAGCCGGTCCGTCAGAAAGATGAAGATAATTGCTCATTTCAAAGCGTAAATCTTTGTGGAGAAGAACGTGCATGATATTCTATTAAATAAGGTAAGTCGGCGGGTCTAGAAGGTAAAATTACATTAGCCGTGGCCGGTCTGTGCCCCAGAAAGCACGTTAAGCCGTTGGTCATGACTCACATTTGAAGATTTTTAACAAGCATGATGGGTTAGAAATATGAGAATCCGATTCCAGTCTTGCTAGGGGATATCGTGTTACCTACCAGTCGCTCCAAGTGGAAGGCTGGTGTTCATGCGGTTAGATTGAAGGTGGAGCGTGGTAATAAAGAGTACTTGCGTATTATTTATTACCACATGTCTCCGCAAGTCCATGGTTACAAAAGCTGTATTAAATCTCATTAAAGATAGAGAATAATTATATGCATAAGTATGTATAGTTTTATTCATGTTGTATTTTTACTACGTCATTTTACTTACTTTTTTCTCTCTTAATATTGCACCTACTACTATTTATAACTGCGTCACCCAAAGGTATATATGATCTGCTACCGAAAGTTACCAGATCATATTTTCATTTGAATTTTTTCCAGGAAAACACCAGAACTTTATCTAAAAAGTATCAGGAACTCCAGAACTATGCTGCATGCGAGTAGAACTCTATTTTTTTTATGCTCTGCGGGAAAATGATCTGCTAAGTTCACGGCCATAAGGTTGACTGGTAGAAAATATCTTTATAAAGCATAATAGTCCGCCTCTGTACTTTTTTGTATCGATAAAGAAATGATTGCCGAAGTAAACTATTTTCTTAGAATATCTTCAAGAACGTAGTTATTTCATAAATAAAATCTTATACAGCTTTTATATTGATTAAATTCCAAATGAAGGTCACGACTGCCTTTGAAAAATATTAAACTGTCATATCAATCTAATTACAATAAGAAAATTGAGCCAGACGTCTTTATTAGCATACCAATGGTCAAATAAAGTAATGCACACTTATCAAATTTCTCATTTAATACAAAATTAAACCTATTCATCGATATTTATGAACTCAGATAATAAAATTTGCTGATAAAAGACTATATTTTCGTTGGTATCTAAAACTAGTAAAATATGACTGGACATATTTTTATGGCGTTATTTAAACGTACCCTAAATTGTTATCGAACTGTGCCTAAAGTTAGTTTCACATGTAACGCTTATTCAGACAGATGGACCGAAATAATTCAGTGTTAAGTGTACCCAGAAAATCATCATCAACATCATTATTGCGGACAAAAGACGACCACAGCTGAAGAACATAAAAGCCTTCTACAAGTGTCGCCACATCATCGGGTCCGGTGCGTCACGCATACAGCGGATTCTCTAGACCTTTACCAGGTCATCGGCCCCACAGTACACCATTGTACCCCAAAACTTCCAAAGTTGTGCCTTTTGGCACGCAATCGTCCCTTCAGGACATTTTGTCTCCATCCACAATCTGTACAGCGAGCAATGTGAAGATATGATCAATCACATAGGGTTAGTTAGTAACTGTTATCACTAAGGCATATGCAAGTACCCAACTAGCAAAATAGCCATAAGAATAATCCGTAATAAGAGCTTAGACCTTATAAAAGGTTGATACCTGTCTTGGCAAAGATTGTGTAACTTATAATGGCACCTTATAAGACGTATTGTGTTAAAAGACACTTGTAAGTGTATTTGTTCTTACAAAAGCATTATCAAGATTAATGTAAGATGAAAAAGCACTTAATGAAACCATCATACAACTACTATAAGGGCAAATAATCTTACAAGGTGCGCCCAATTCCATACTTACAGACGTTTAGAAGTGTGTTATAAGGGACATTTTGCTATTTGGGTAGAATATCATCGACATCGTAATTCAAGCGAAAGACGTCCACTGCTGGACATTGAGTAACCATCTCCACATCGATCGGTCTTGAGCTTCTCGCCTCCAGCTGTATCCAGTGGTTTTTTATTCTATGCCATACCAAGTGTAGTCGCCGAGTGTAGAACTCGCCTTATCAAACTAAAAAAATAAACGTTATTGGACAGAGAAAATATGCGAGAGTGCCTAGGAGAAATTTATGATATAGTAAATAATTTTCATATGACGAAACTCTGAAGTGACCGGTTCCTGTCAGAGTTTTATAGAAATAATTGCTACCCGCAATTTCGTTCGCAAGGATTTTAAAAACATTATGTACTCTCCTTTTTGAGGCAATCGTTTAAACAAGTGCATTTTATTATATTCTTCATCCGGGCGATGCAGTTTTTACAAAATTTCGTCAATGTTTGTTTATTCATTATGGAGATGCCGTATCCCACGGGAAAGTAAAAAGCAGCTTAAGTTACATATTGTAATATGTATGTATTTAGAAATATATAAGTATGTTTATCAGTTGTCTAGTACTCATAACACAAGCTATGCTTAGCATGGGACTAGATGTCGTTGTGTGATAGTTGTGGAAATATTATTATATTTTATTAGCTATATCCCAATGAAAGTCCTGTCACATTTTCTTCAACCGAAGCAGTATTCTGCAGGTCGAAATTCCGTCCAAGCGGGAAAATGAAAAGAAACCTTTGTTACTCCTGTAACATCAAGTAAAAGTTCCGTCAAAATCAGTTCTGCCGTGTTGGAGATTCACCGAAGCAAACAGACAGACAAACAAAAATTAAAATTTGACATAAATGCATTTAATAAAAAAAATAAGTGTATTTGGTTATTCCAAACATACACTTTAATATTTTTATATGTATGTATAGAATAGATTAACCATAATGTAATAGTGCAGTGGTGGCCGAGTGGTAACGGCCCTGACTTACGAGTTGTAGGTTGCGGGTTCAAATCCAGCCAGGCGCATTACTTTGTGTAATTTATTTCATCACCACTGCTCTCGAAACGGTGAAGGAAAACATCGTGAGGTCACCGGCATGTCCTAGAACCAAAAATTCGAAGCCATGTGATATCCACCAACCCTCACTGGGCCCGCGTGGTGGATTACGGCCCATACCCTCTCCTCTGAGGAGGCCTGAGTCCCAACAGTGGGAACATTATAAGGCCGACTATATATATAACCATAATGACCTGCTGCTATCCAATACACATACGTTATCATTTTTTAGTGTCTGTTATTTCTAGATGAGATAATCTTAATCTGTTCAGTGCAGAACTCGTTATCAAAATGAAATCTTATTTTAGAGTTGGCGAGTTTAAATCAAACGCTGGAGCAGTTGATTTGAAAAGTTATTCGTACAGTTTTGTATTATACAGTTACAAAATACCCATTAATTGGATTTCATGCGCCTTTTAAGTTCCCATTACTGTTTATTTAGAAGGTTTTGTTATTTGATTAAGTCTCTAAAGCCAACGTTTGTCAGACAGATATTTTTTATTTGAAAATCAAGATATCTGAATACAAATATCTTTTGAAGCACGATGAAGGTTTTGTAGTGTTTTTCATCCAGTTTCTTTCTCGGCATAAACACGAACGCGTCAAACAAAAAAAATATGTTTGAACTATTCAAAGTATTCACGTTTTCATTTGCGAAAGTACTCTAAAATATTTCAGCTCATTCATAATTTCATGAGCCAGCTCTCGTGCTCGTGCTGTGGCAGTCAGCAACCACTACAAAGGCCCTCATTTTTATTAAAAACGGTTTAAAATACAAATTAATTTTGTATGAAAGGTTGTGGATTTCCAACTTCGCGTGTAGATTGAGGGGCTAAATGGATGGTACATTTCCAGAATTTTGGACTGTTATTCGTTGAGGAGACTATTTGCTTAACTTACGACTATCTTATGTCAGCGACTTTGCCCGCGTAAAAGTAAGTTTCTCCATACTAACTTTGGACTTCCGCTTCATCTCCGCAGTTTGGAAAATCCTCTCTTAGTGCTCACCTACGTCATAAACGGAACCCTTGTGCAAAATATCACTCTCTTAGATCCTGTAATTTTGGCTGTGCGTTGATGTATTACGTCAGTCAGTCAGTTTCTCCTTTTAAAGTGACTTTGACAACGACGCACAAACGAATACTATAGATCCAGTACATTTTGAACCCTCAGTGGTGTAATTTTTCATTGGTCTTTTCCTATTTTTTTTTAAACTTTACGTTTTTTAATTTTTTTTTTTTTAAACGGCCTTCGTCATAACTGTTATATTTTAAAACGCTGAATGCCAATGCTGATTCGTTGACCAAAAAAAAGCCCAGCCCTCTGATCACGCACAGAGTCGACCAGCTGATTGCTGATATTCCGAACAACTCGATGAGCGCTCAGACCCCATGGCCCCAGTGTTTCAACCCCAAACGGCTCAAATATACAACCTTCGATGAGGTTATTATATTTACGCAGTATTTATTCGTTTATAATATTATAAATATTTATTTTATTATAATAAGTAACTTAATTTAATGTACTACATTCTACTTGAAATATCTGTTATTTATTTATTGTGCACACCTACCACAGGTCTTTTTAACCCAAAGGTTGACTGGTAGAGAATGCCTTATTTTATTTTATTTATTTATTGAGTACTCCCACATTACATACATTACAATACATTTAACATTAAAAAACAAAAAGAATCGATTTCATCTCAATGCCTTGCCTGGAAGAGATCACGGAACGAGATAACGCTGCAAATGGTTTTTCTTTTACTTTAAATTTTCCAGTGTGTTATTGCTACTGTACATGAAGTTTAAATAAATAAATAAATCCTATGAGGTCAGAGCAGATGTTTTTGTAAAAATACTTGTGAACATTGCAAAACATGTCATTTTTTAATACCTACTTATAATACCAATGTCAATGACAATTTGCCTGCAACGGTCTTCCCGTCCAATTATACTTTAGGTGTCTTAAAGGCTAGAGTGAATAGGCTCTTAATGAGCTAGTGCGATTCACCATCAACGATAGCATCACTACTTACCATCAGGTGGGATCGTAGTCAAGCATTAGTTTATATTACTTAAAAAAAAAAAAACAACCTTACTTATATATTATACTTAAAGTTATCCTTACATAGTACATTGATCTTAAAAGTAGGTAATATCAATTGTTATAACCCTTTGCATCATTGTAAATTTTTGCAAATTATTGTAGACTCAGCATGTTGCGCCTCGGTCTGTCTGTAAAGCCCTAATATTATGTGCAGCAGAACAGCGAGACACCGAAATTTATGCGCGAGGATTCTGCATATATGGTCTGAGATAAAGTCTGTATTTTAATACCAGACTTCTAGCAGCTCACACAAAGTGCACCGTGTTGGAGTACAGCTTTTGTTTTGTTTATTTTACTGGGATTTACTGTGGGTGTGTTGTTTTATAAAAATGTTTCTATTTTTCTATGCAATTAAAACCCCAATTTGTGTCAAGGCAATCTTTGATCATTCCAAATTGCCTGGAAGAGATCACGGAATGAGATAACGCTGCAAATTGGGTTTCTTTTACTTTAAATTTTCCACTGTATTTTTTATTATCTTGATATACAGTAAAGTATACATCATCTCTTTTAGCGATAAGACTGTCCATTGTTACACCCTATTAATTTTAAGTTCGTACTGTATTTTTTAACCGACGTCAAAAAAGGAGGAGGTTATCAATTATGTTTTTTTCTTTTTAATTATTTTTTTTATGTTTGTTAGCTCAGAACTCCGTCGTTTATAGACCGATTTGCAAATTTTTTTTCCCCCCTTATAGGATATGCTTCCAGATTGGTCCCATTTTTTCAAAATTCAGTTCTGATGATGGGATCCATTAGGAATCGAGGGAACTCCTAAAATATTATAGGCAATCATATAGTGATTTTGGTATTTTCATCGAGAACTTTAACAAATGTTACTTTTTGACGTAAATAGAGTCAAAAAGTAACATTTGATGAAGTGCAACTGATGAAGAAGATCAAAATGGTCAACGGAACTTCATACTCACATAGATATTACAATGAAAATAGTTGAGCGACTATGACAAAACAAATAAATTAATGGTTCTGAATAGTTACGTTGAAAATGGTATTATTGAAGTGATCTGATGATGATGGAGCCGGAAGGTAGGCACAGGAACTCCGTAATTAATCAATCAAATCCTAGCTGTGTTTGGGCTTATTAGAATTCTCATGAGATGCACTTTGGCTATATGAAACTGATCTGATAATGGAGTCGGAAGGTGGAAGGTAGACACAGGAACTTCATAATAAAACAATGCAGCCTACAGTGTTTGGGTTAATTGGAAATGTCATAAGAAATAGGCACTCTGTTTATAAGTGTATCGCAACAAGCCGGTTATTTTTTTTTTTGTATAATGTTTTTTTTTTATATTTATTAAGATGGTTACATAAAAAATAATTAATTATATTTTCATGCATATTCCCCGTTGTATATTTATCAATATCAAATGTAAATACTGGCAAATTAACATACGCATTACTACAAATAATTCCGTCATGTCCGTTGCAATATGAGTGTGATGGATTGTCATTAATTAATAAACCATATTAAGCCGAATAACCGATGTTTGTGCGAGTACACCGTCGGCAATATTTATGTCAAAGGCTTGTGGTCGCCGTACACTCGGAATATGTGATTACATCACTAATGTTATGAACAGTTTTGCCATATTAACATTTATGAATGTGTATACACATTTTCGTGATTAACTTGTCTTATAAATTTTGCTGTAGGTTTAAATAAATGTGTTTGCACTGTACAGGACTCCGTGGAAGTCGGGCGGCGGGGTGTAGGCTGGGCCTTTATCCCGCGGTGTCGGGTTAGGGCCCCGTAAATACGGGACCTGCGTTGGGGGCGGCCTATAGGCGGCGACCTCAGGGCAGGCGCGCGTGCGCAGCTTGCCTAAGAGTAACTGCATTGTCTTCAGTAGGAGCACCTCGGCACTGCTCCTGCAGCGCCGATTCTTCACGACATCTCGGCGGTCAGTCCCCGCCGGGTGGAAACCTCGATTACCCGGAGGAAGCCCAGCGAGAGACGACCTGCGACGAGAGTGCCGGCTTTGGGGGAGCTCCCTACTGAGGATGTAGACCCCTGCCTGTCACGCTTTCAGGTCGAGCCGGTCACGCTTCAGGCTCAGGGGACGTGGTAAGAGTATGAGCGGCATTAAAATGTGTGTGTTACACCGCTCATGTGGGCATGCAAACGCGCGACCGCGCTACGCGTCTGCTGTGTGAGTATCATGTATGTAGAGTCGTGACTGTATGAAGCTGGTGCACGTCTTGCCTATATTAACTTAGCACACAACGTGCACCGGGTGCGTGTGCTGTTGAGGAGTCTAATTCGTGTGAGTGAGTCGCACTGTACAGGAGAACATCTACAACAATATTTAAGCTACATTCTGGAGTGCAGCATCAACTCCTCGTCTCTTTTAGCTTTCTCAGCGTATTATTATTTTCAAAAGCACTCGCAGATTGCCGTAACCGACAACACTACTCACTAATGTTATAAATGTGAAAGAAATTCTGGCTGCCTGTTTGTTACCTCGTTAAGTCTTATGTCTGAAAGAATTTGGACCAAACTTGGTACACAAGTAGACCGTTTCTATCGGTCAAGAAATAACCTTTAGACTTCACATCCCGGGACTGTATTCCTTCAGCATGAATTCCGAATTTCAAGCGGGCCAAACCGTTGGCAGTACTTAGTAGATAATGTAACTATATTTGTAGAACAATTTCTATGTAAAATGGTCGTTTTATCGGTGGAACAGTGTCGCGTACCTACTAATCAAATTCGTGTGTAGAGTCATTAATAAATAATAATTATTATTTATCTATTAATTCAAATCCATGGTATGGTATGGTCATGTGAATAGGAGGGATGAAGCGCATGTTGCTAAAAGAGTTATGAATTTATATGTGGATGGATGGAGAGGGAGACGGAGGCCAAAGAAAAGATGGATGAATTGTGTGAAAAGTGATATGAAAGAAAAGGGAGTTAGTGATAGCGTGACAAGTGACAGGACAAAATGGAAGAAAAAACGTGTTGTGCCGACCACAAATAAAACGGGACAACGGCAGGAAGAAGATGATGATGATCTATAAATTCAAATCCAAATATATCTCGTACAATTTTAAAAATTACTACCTAATTACATGGAAACTGCTTTATTTTGTAAATCGATCAAAATGTAAAAAAAAAATACGTTGTAAATCATCGTGAAAGACAAATATTAATGTTTAGAAGAAGCGGTAACAAAGATGGCGCCGTCACGATAAGAAAAGGGAAGGGTCGTTAAGATCTCGATAAATACAAGTTCTGAATACTAATGAGATGTCCGTTTTACATTTTATCAAAAGCAGACCATCAACTATCAGGAAATCGATTTTCTTGGTCCTTTTTTAAATGATATTAACTAGTGCTTGACTGCGATCCCACCTGATGGTAAGCAGTGATGCAATCGTTGATGGTGAGGCGCACTAGTTTATAAAGAGCCTATTCTCTTTAGCCTATAAGACTCCTAAATTATAAAACGAATAACAACGTAACAGCAAAATTGTTCCAGTCCTTCGATGTACGAGGTAGAATTGACGAGACGAAACACTTAGTCCTGCCGTAGAGGTGTTAACAATGTAAGGGTAGATATTCACCGTGATGACGAGGTGACGGCGATATCAAGTCATGTAATTCTCGTGTCTACTCTTCAATATGCATCCTATAGAATACCAAAAGACTGGGCTACCTGTGTTATTCCTTGAGAGCCCCGATCCCCGAGAGCCACATACCGGAGGCACCCAATTTGTTTTTATCTTGAAAAACTCAAATAAAAGTCAGTTTTTTTTTTTTTTTTTTTTTTTTCTCTTTATTTGGTATTAGGGACTTTTATACAAATGTACATGTCAGTCCCATCGGACATTATAATAGTAAATACCTTACCTATATTGTAAAACGTAACAAAGCAAACTTAAGTTTTGCTTAAAATTACCATCAGCCCTGCTGTGCTGTAAGCTTTTTAGATTGGTCTGAACCAAATCTGGATCAACAATTAGCCTCTTTGCACGCCTCTCTACTGAACCCAAAGTATGTAGTAAATAATATAATGTCTTTGAAAATATAGTATGGACAAGGGATTAAGAAGGATGAAATGTATGTATGTAGTGCAAGCGGTGAATTTAAAATGTAAATAGATGGAAGGCACTCCAACGAATAGTTCGCAAAAACATTTACACAAGAAATAACCTTATCAATAAATAATTATCACAACGAATTCTTCACTTAAACGTGTGCACAGCACTTACAGAATTTAGTAAACTAATATTATTTATATTTTGGATCAATTGTTAGTACAAAACCTAACCCTGTACATATTGTACAAAAACACCTATTACACTCAGGCGTCGAAGTACTCCTCCACATCGCTGTCATCCGAAAATGTGCCCAGAAGGCTGGCAGCATTGCCACGTTGACTGGCAATGCTAATTCTTTGGGTGAAGAACGAGCCAGCCCTCTGGTCACGCAAAGTGTCGATCAGACGGCGTGAAATTTCCTTAAAGAGAAGACGCGTACTCGGACCCCGTGACCCAAGCGTTTCAACCCCAAACGGCTCAAAACTGTAATTACCAATAAGATTACAGTATTTGCGCCGTTTAAGGGTCTCAGCAGCCGCAGCGGCAGCGCCAGCACAGCCCGCCGAACTAAGAACATGGGATGGCGCAAGGGTGTCGACACAGGTTGCGTCCCACACCAGAGGCCCACCTTCCACGGCACCAACGTCATACCATCTGGTCTCTTCCCATCGTCACGTACCAAGCCGTTAGGTTCTAATACGGCAGGTACGCCAGCGGTGACGAGGGCTCGAAGAATAATGTCGTTGATGCTAGCGTGCCGTGCTATGCGGCCTGCGCTCCTGCAGCAGGACAGGCCATGGTGTCCGAGGCTGTCGACAGCTTCGCCACAGTGGCACCGATTTGGAGCAACACAAGGTGTGCCTAAGCGTAAACAAATTGCGAGCCAAAACGAGGCGTCATCCATCATAGTGCCTATGGTGGATGACGGGAGTGCCTGAAGCCACAAACCCGACTCCCGTTCCCCTACAGCCAGCAGACGCGCACGCTAAGCAGTACTTGACGACGTATTCATTAGATTGCTCCGTACAATACTGCAGAGCGTCACATCCCACCGTCTCTGCGAGGACAGGTTGTCGGGCAAATCCGTGTTGGGACAAGCCATTTTCCAAGCGTTCAACACATCGGACAAGCACGGTACCTCAACATCAACCAGTGAGAAAGATAAAATATTCCTGGTTAAAGTTTCAGTACTGTGCACCGAGGAGAGGATAGCTGGTAAACTTATACTTGAAATTTTGCTGACGTCGAGGCCACCCAGCCGGAAAGAGAAAGAAAGTCTTGCAAAGAGGAAGAGTGGCTTGCTGCCATGCTCGATCGTCCAAGGCCACATTTAGGATCGAAGATAGCTTTTTTTATTTTTTTTTCGGGTGGGAAAATCATCTCATGACATCCCCCGCTCTTGGGCGGAGCGCGAGATAGTGTCAGACTTTTACTGACTAAAAACCCACTCCTGTTCCTTCTTTGCCATTTGTTTTCCAGGGCCCCGGGGATCTCTTTCGCATCACCCATGGCCCCAGTAGGCTTCGACCCTGTTGGGCCCCTACGGTTGCTGACATCTCCTTGAGGCGCGCGTGGGACACTACGCGCCATCGACGACTTGGGCTCGGTCCGGACGGTTACCGGACGATCGGACGGCGAGCCACCCATTGCTCGCCGTCCGCAAGCCCGCGCTTACGGTGGCCGGAAATCGGGATCGGAATCCCGGCGGCGGTTGGGGCGTGAGGACTGTTGCCGTTGCCTCACGCGATCGGCCGCCTCCTTTGCTAGCATTACTGCTTCGCAGAAGGAGGCGACCGCCTGCCACTCCTCCTCGCTCCGGACCATGGCCTGTACCAAGGCCCGGCGACGATCGAAGATAGTGTGTTCCTAATAATTTGATCGACTTTTTCCAAAAGTTGTGTTTCCAAAGATGGGAGGAGCGAAGGGTTTATGTAAATTTTGGTCCAAAACAACAGTATTGAATGAGTGTGAAAGCCGCCAACAATATTGAAGGAGTACTTCGAGTAGTAATTCTGCACGTGTGTTTGTCACTTAACTCCTCTTAAACGGCTAGACTGATAGATGGCACTGCAATCGGATTCTCAATTTTTGTCTGACGAAGGGCCAGCGTTCGAGTAGGACACCGTCTGCCGGGACCGCTAGTAAATATATAAATAATAAAAAAAAAACTAAAATAAAAAACATATAGTTGACTGTTGCCGTACCATAGTATACATGCCTTTCAAAAAAAGGATCTTGGTTTTTTATTCTACCCCTTCACCTCGGTTTAACTTTGTGAATGATATCAGAGCAACATTCACCTCATTTTGCGTTTTTCGTGATTGGTGATTTTACTGAAAGGGGTTAGCGCGGCGAGTCAGTTGAATGGAACGAATGGTTTCGTGAATGAACGGATTGTATTGATGTACGGGTTTGGGAACAAAATAACATGGACAAATTCTATAGCATTCTGGAAAGTTTTGCTAGCTGAGTAATTCGACATTCTAAGGCAAGGTATTTAGAGTTTTGAGACATTTTGCCTTACTCATATCAAGTAAAATAAGTCACAATAAATAAGCTGGCAATATGTCACGCAATGTATTTTAGAACAAGTTAAGATTGCCGTGAAGATATTCTATAACATTTGGTAGGTACTTACCTCTGATCACGGTTCTTCATCATCGTTTCAGCCGAAAGACGTCCACAGTTGGGCATAGACCTCTTCCAAGTGTCGCCATAATGATCAGTCCTGTGCGTCTCGCATCCAACAGATTCCCGAGACCCTCACTAGGTCATCGGTTCACGTTGTGAGAGGCCTTCTAACGCTGCGTCTTACTGAATTACCGAATGATAACCGAGTTTTCAGGCGTTATATCGCTTTTTTCGCGTTGCCTTTTCGTCAAATATCGCGTGAAAAACGACCCTCTTAAAACACAAAAATACATCCACTTTACAATATTATTATAATTACATGTAAAATAATAACCGTGCCACCGACAACTTAACAACTTCAACTCGATCGACCGAATTGATAACTTTTAAGTTACTTACCAAGTTAATTTTGTTTAGAAACAACTCAATATAACTCCGACTTCATAACCTTATTATACGATTAAACTTCAGTTACGAGTTATTATAATATTTTCACTTTGTGGAAAGTACCTTTTATTTTAGTCTGTTATTCAAATCACTCAGAAGCAACAAGAATAAAGTTAGTAAGATTTTGTAGGAATATGATTTCCAGGCTAATATTTAAGAGCGTCCAACCCGAGATACTTTTTCATTAAATGATAAATGGTTTTTATTTTTTTTTTGCAAAGAGGTTTCAAAAAACACTTTTACACGTAAATTTTTTTTTCGTCATTTTAAACTAGATGAGGCCGGTGTTTCCTAGCTGACTACCTTGAGAAGAAACATCGAAACAAACTCAGAGGTCAAAGTCTCTTTTAAAGTCCATACAGTAAATATGTACCTAATGGTCAAATCTCATGAGAACCATAAGATTTGTCTAAGATAGACTTTTGAAGAAAGAACCACATAGATTTGAGTGGACCTGTCCAGCCAGAGCAAGCATTTTTCAGTATTCGCAAAGCTCAACCAAGGAGCTCAACGACTTATTTTTCAGACATTATCTTTCAAACGCTCTTACGTGATTATGCGTTATTACACATATTTCTCAAGATATTTTGGATATACAGATATCTTGTGGATATTATCTAGGTTTCTATTAAAATCGAATCATAAATTTGTATAAAATTAATCCAGTAAAGACTTTGAAAATCTACTATTTTGTGTGAACTTTGGTCTTTTATAAAATACTTTTAAATTTTAAAAAAATATGAAACTATAACAATCAAAACCTGCACCTTTAATCGAGATTTTGATGAAATTAATTTTTTATTCAAAACTTTTAAACTTTGAATGAAAAAAAAAACAACGCCGTGTATATACACGGCGTTGTTTTTTTTTTCTTTCTTCTATATTCTTTCTTCAAGATTCTGAATGACGACATTTTTTTTTCAAAAACTTTTAAGGGTTTTAAAATCACGTATTTCCTGGAACAAGTTTTGTGAAATATTCGAGTGAATTATGGAATTACCGAATGGCAACAGGGTGTTCAAGTATTATCTCTCTTTTTTCGCGTTGCCCCTTTATCAAACATTGCGTTAGATTGCGTTGGATGAACCAACAAGATTTTTTTTACTATGCTCAGGTTGACGATAGCCGGGTCGGGGAGGGCCCTCTTAAATCTTTTTGAAAAAAATATCCTGCAGTTCACTTAACTCGATTCAGTCGCATCATGACATCGCGTCGGAAAAAAACCGATAATTAATATCAATAAAGTAACTAACAATTTTATTGAGTCGAGTCTACAAAAAGTGACTTTTAATTAGCCTTCTTCAACATATTATAACGACTGACTATTTAAATTTATTAGCTGCAAGTTCTCATGAAATCAATAAAGCAAATAAAATAAACATTCTGAATAACTCAACGTTTCTTTGACGATTCAAAAGTGCCCGTGAAGGTTTTGGTTGAAATAAAACCTTTGAGTTAGGTTCTCTCAGTGTTCATACAAATTTGCAGCTTTTTACCATTTCATTAGGGTATAATGTAATATATACCTTAGTACCTGAATAAATAGGAGCTTTTTTTTTCGGGTGGGAAAATCATCTAATGACATCCCCCGCTCTTGGGCGGAGCGGGAGATAGTGTCAGACTTTTATTGACTAAAAATCCACTCCTAAATCTTCTTTGCCATCCATTCACCCATAGCCCCAGTAGGCTTTGGCCCTGCTGCCCTACGAGCCCCTACGGTTGCTGACATCTCCTTGAGGCGCGCGTGGAACACTACGCGCCGTCGACGACTTGGGCTCGGTCCGGACGGTTACCGGACGATCGGACGGCGAGCTACCCATTGCACGCCGTCTGCAAGCCCGCGCCTACGATGGCCGAAAATTGGGATCGGAATCCCGGCTGGGGCATGAGGGCCATTGCCTCGCACGTGCACGTGCGGCCTCCACCTTTCCTAGCATTACTGCTTTATAGAAGGAGGCGACTGCCTGCCACTCCTCGCTCCGGATCATCACTCCTCGCTCCGGATCATGGTCTGTCCTAAGGCCCGGCGCGAAAGATCGCTGACGCCGATCGCCCCCACGAGAACACGGCAGTACCTTCCCAGGCGTGGCACACCTCTACCGTATCCTCCACCGTGTCGTACGGGCGGTCCACACAATGGTGGCACCCGGGCGTTTCTTCCGCACGAATCCAGTGCAGGAACCTTCCAAACTTACCATGTCTAGTGAGAACCTGCGTCATGCGGAAGGTAAGGACGCCGTGTTGTCTTTCCAGCCACTCCTCAATGAGGGGACTTACCGCCATAATTACGCTTGCCTACACACGTGAGCTGTATGCAGGGCCTACATACATGAGCTGTGTTTAGTATCTACACACATAAGCTGTGTGGTATCTGCTTACACGAGCATTGTGTAGTATCTGTTAACATGATCTGTGTGTACCTATACCTACATACACGAGCTGTGTGTATTTCCTACCTACATGCATGAGCTGTGTTTAGTATCTACACACATACATAAGCTGTGTGGTATCTGCTTACACGAGCATTGTATAGTATCTGTTAACATGATCTGTGTGTACCTATACCTACATACACGAGCTGTGTGTACTTCCTACCTACATGCATGAGCTGTGTGTAGTACCTACATTCATGATTGTATACGAAAAGTAGATGCGGCATATCTTTACTCAACTTATATATTATATGCGTAGGGTAGTTGACATTAACGCCTAGTCCACTCCAGTCCAGAATCTAGAAGACATCCTCCATTGCAGCCGTAAACAGTTTCGGATCAATGGCGTCTCTCTCCCTCACACCCGCTGCAGAAGAATAGGTTTCGAGATATAAACAATGTTACCGCTTTATAACAGTCTAGATTAGACTTTTTTAATGAATAGGCTTGTATTGAAGATATCCAGAGCAGAACCAATGTAACTTAAGTGGCAGTGGGCAGGGTACATTGCTCGTTGGACTGATGGTCGATAGGGTCGAGAGATTCTAGATTAGCCACCGCGTACCGGAAGATGTTGCGTCTGTAGGCGTCCCACAAGGTGGACTGACGACGACCTGGTGAGGGTCGTGGACCTCCGATGAAATTGTGATGAAACTTGCGGAGGCCTCTGTCCAGCAGTGGACCTCATTCGGCCGATCATTATCTCACTAGATGGTAAGCTATGATTTGGTCGACGCTTACCTAATCATTCTTGACTATTAGCTAGGCAAAAATATTGACTATATTATAAAGCACCCTTTGATTTGTTGGCACGTTGGCAGGTTGGTAAACAATTGATGGTGCACCTGAGATGTTTTAGCACGAAAAATGTCACTCTTGGCTTCACTTTATTCTTGTAGAATCATAATTTTCATGGTAAGCTGTGATTTATTTGAGGTAGGTATTATATTAGTAAGTCATGTTAGTTACACCATTTATAACTCAAGAACGACTGAACCGATTTTGATGATCTTTGCTTTATTAGATTCGTCTCCACCCCCAAGAGCCAGAATAACTATTAAAATATTGGAAAAATATACGTAAAAAATAATTTAGAAAAGTATACAAATCCATCGAAAAATGACAGCAACTGTCAAGTACATTGAAAGCAAGAAAGAAAGAAAACATTTATTTGAGACTCGCACAGGACAAACAACAATCACACACACACACACACACACAACACAAAAAATCAAAATCATCAAAAAACAACCAACAACCAATCCATTAATAAATTATTAGCTAAATCAAGTCAATAAGATTAGCTAAAAGTACTTGTACTGTTCCTTATTTGGTCCTAAAAGGTAATCACTACATTCATTGACTGTTAGGCGGTACGAAGTTCTCCGGGACAGCTGTTTTGTATAAATCTCCACAAAGAATCTGTAAGATAAATGTGTTCTTCATCAATAAGAATTTTCTTTGGGTCCCTAAACTGATAAGTTTTGCTAAAGTGACCTGAACGAATAATAAAGCTTTCTAAAGCTGCCTCTCTCAATACAAATTCTGTGTCAACGGTTCATACAGAATGGGTTTTAGTAGAGTCATCTGTATTAACTACAGTATCAATTGAAGTATAGACCTTTTCTTTGCCCTCAAACGACATGTGCAGGATATCGTTGATAGCTGCTGCTTGATCGTTCTTTGGAGTAAGTATGGCACGCTCACATAACCATTGAATAGGCTTGTCATGTATATGAATAATGTCTGGATAAACTTTAGACAGTAATTCTTGAACCGTAGAAGCGGACGTCTTCATCATAGTAGCCCCAATCTTTAATTTCAGTTCAATCAGTCGAAAATCTAAGAAGATTTATACAAACTTTCATCCCCTGTTTTATACCCTTAGTGGTGGAATGTATTAAATTCCTTTCTTAGGGGATGTCTACGTCATAGTAGCTATATGCATGCAAAGTCTCAGCCCGATCGGTTTAAAATTGACAAAGTTTCATACAAACTTTCATCCCCTATTTTATCCCCTTGGGGGAAGAATTTATCAAAATCCTTTCTTAGCGGATGCCTACGTCATAACATCTACCTGCATGCCAAATTTCAGCCCGATCCCTCCAGTGGTTTGGGCTGTGCGTTGATAGATCACTATGTCAGTCAGTCAGTCACCTTTGAGTTTTATATATTTAGATTTTTCTAAATAACTTAGTGTTTTCTTTCTAAGTGGCGTCTTTAGTTATTAAGCAACTTAATAACTATGTCCTTCTTAATCGTTTATAAAGGCTTAATTAGACAATTTCATTTTTATACTCTCTTAAATGTCCAAAGCTGCCCCACAGCCGGGTCAGTTTTGAATTAGTTATTTTAATTAAAAGAAACGGCATATTTTTCAACATATACTCATCAAATACTTATTAACAAATAACACGAGTAAATCATTAATTAATGTAGGAAACCACTGCCTTTCTTTTTTAAACTTTGCCGACGAAAGCTAATTTTTAACCGACTTAAAAAAAGGAGGAGGTTATCAATTCGGTTGTATTTTTTCTTTTACATTTTTCTGATGAAGTTCAGCTAACACAAAAACTATTAACAGTTACAGGTTTGTAGTCAATTTCTTTTTCAATATGGTCTGTTTGGTCGTGTTGTTTTTTCTTCTGGTTCTAAATATGTTTTCTTCTCGGATTATGAGGAAAGCTGCAGGAATAAAAGAAAAACTGGGCAAGTGCGAGTCGGATTCGCGCGCTGAGAGTTCCGTACAAATAAACTATTTATATACATATTTCAATTCCCGAATGGAGTCTCGAAGATTATTTTGAAACGTAAAATAAAAACATTTTTTTTTGTGACGTAACCACAAATTTACTGTGTTCAGATTTATTTCTATACTTGTACTATAAGACCTTACTTTATGCTAATCTTCAGGATTCTGGATCAACGGGAAGTGAAAGTGAGAAGAGTGTTGAAGTTAACTTTTTTTTCACAGCTTCAAGGGACCGCAGACCTGATACAGATTTAATTTCAACTCGATACATTCAAGGATTCCCGAGATAAAAGGTCTTGTCAGACGGACAACAAATTGATCCTATAAGGGTTTTTTTTAGGTTGGAAAAACTAAGAAGAGTCCATGGTAACACTACCTGCGACTCGCTATGCACACAGAAAATCAGTTAATGACAAATCTCGCTCTTGGGCGGAACGCGAGATAGTGTCAGACTTTCACTAACTAAGAACCTACTCCTGTTCCTTCTTTGCCTTCATCCAAGGGCCCCGGGTTTCACTTTCACACTATCCGTGGCCCCAGTAGGCTTCAACCCTGCTGGGCTCCTACGGTTTGCTGACATCTCCTTGTGGCGCGCGTGGAACAGTACGCGCCGTCAACGACTTGAGCTCGGTCCGGACGGTTACCGGACGGTCGGACAGTGAGCTACCCATTGCTTGCTGTCCGCAAGCCCGTGCCTACGGTGGCCGGTAATCGGGATCGAAATCCCGGCGGCTGGGGCAAGAGGACTGTTGCCTAGCGCGGTCGACCTCCTCCTTTTGCTAGCATTACTTCTTCGCAGAAGGAGGCGAGCGCCTGCCACTACTCCTCGCTTTGGACCATGGCCTGTACCTTGGTACGGGCCTTGGCCCGGCGTGAGAGATCGCCGCCGCCGATCGCCCCAACGAGGACACTGCGGTGCTCTGCCCAAGCGGGGCACACCTCTACCGTGTGCTCCACCGTGTCCTCTGGGCGGTCCATACAGTGGCGACACCCGGACGTCGCTTCCGCACGAATCCGGTGCAGGAACTTCCCGAACTTACCGTGTTGGGTAAGAACCTGCGTCATACGGAAGATGAGGACTCCATGAGGTCTTTCTAGCCACGCCTCAAAGAGAGGACTTACCGCCATAATTGTGGCGTGTCCAATCCTATAAGGGTTCCGTTTTTTCCTTTTGAGGCACGGAACCCTATAAAACTAGCTATAGTTAAACAAATTTATATAAAATAATACTGAAGAGACCAAAAAAAGTTAATTATTGCTTTGAATTTTTATTTCATTAATATCTGCCAACGATTTTAATCAAACCCGCCCTCGGAGGCTTATTTGATTCAAGTATTTAGTTAGTTATTAGTATATGTATGTAATGGAATATTTTTTTTATAGAGAAAAAGAAAACATTCACCACGTCCTTGAAAAAGTCGAGGAAAACCTTAAAAATAAAATAAAAGGCTACTGAAAAGAAACAAATGCTTTCATGGGATACTCTTTTGTCAAATACAAAAGACAGCTATGCGCATCAGCTTTTCCCTTACTTTGCTCTTTCACATTTTTAAAAGATTTTTTAAAATTTCATGTCATTTCATCGTGTATTGAACACATACCATCCTTCTTGGCTGGCTCTTCAAAACTAGGGTGATAGGTATTCCCACCTTCGTTTGACACCCTGGCGGCATAGTTCACAGGATAACTGGAGCGTCACGATTGATCGTCATTCGATTAAAATCCACTAAATATACAGGATGTATCGGAAAGTTATGCTTAAAGTTTAAAAACTGTTTTTTACCGTTAAAATGAAGAACGTTGTTAAAAAAAATAACTACAAATTCCATTTTTTTTTTGTGTTTTCTGTACAAAATTATTTATTTATTTTTGCTTCCGATTGACGCAAGACACATGACCATTCGATGTGGCGACATTTAGGGGAGGCCTATGTCCAACAGTGGACCTCTTTTAGCTATTATTATCTACCAGTCCACCTAGATTGGTGGAGAGACAATATGGCGGGTGTATAAATTAATTGCCGTCAGCTGCTCAATTTCGTAAAAAAATAATAATTGTACCCTATTTATTTATTTTTTTGGGAATTTATTATGACTTCCTTGAACAACGTTGTTCATTTCGTTGGACCGAAGCTATTTTTGAAATAAATGATCACGTCTCTGTTACACCCTGTATACGTAGGTGGTGGGTGGTGACTCAGAGCCGGCACGGCAGCCATGACAGCGTCTTGAGCCAATGACGAAATTTATTCGATTTTTCTGGGATAACTTTTTACGAAAATAACTTTCATGTAGGTGTTGCGGTTTTCCCTATAATATTGGCGGAGATTTAACACGCGTTGAAAGTGTCACCGAAAAATGTGAGTGGTGACTGGATGTATAACATTTTTGTTTTATTTTATTTTTTTTAAGAAAACTTACAGCAAATGTAAAAAAGGAAAAAACTGGGCAAGTGCGAGTCGGACTCGCGTACTGAGGGTTCCGTACAAACTTCAAAGGTAAATTGCGGTTTACGATTTATGACGTATTAAAAAAAACTACTTGCTAGATTTCGTTTAAACCAATTTTCAGTGAAAGTTCGCATGGTAATGTACATATATTTTTTTAGTTTTATCATTCTCTTATTTTAGAAGTTACGGTGGGGGGGGGGGGGGGACACATTTTACCACTTTGGAAGTATTTCTCGCGCAAACTATTCAGTTTAAAAAAAAATGATATTAGAAACCTCAATATCATTTTTGAAGATCTATCTATAAATACTCCACACGTATGAGTTTGATGAAAAAAAATTTTTGATTTCATTTCTAAGTATGGGGAAAACATTATTGTTTTTTTTTTTTCTATTTTTGTGTGAAAATCTTAATGCGGTTCACAGAATACATCTACTTACCAAGTTTCAACAGTACCTATACTTTTTATGATTTCGGAAAAAAAGTGGCCGTGACATACGGACGGACAGACAGACAGACATGACGAATCTATAAGGTTTCCGTTTTTTGCCATTTCGCTACGGAACCCTAAAAACATTATATGCAGAAGAAGGCAAGTTACAAGTTTCCACATAAAAATAAAATTAACAAAACGGCATACATAACGTGAGCGTTAAATATAGAAATACAAGAGAAGAGAAGAAACAAAAATATGGAGTATCACATTGAACATAGGGAATATTACATTGTAATCACACTGATTGATGACGGAAGGGACTGGACCTCAAGACACAGGGTATCCTAGTGTGGGGGCCAGAGATATATTGTTTATTTTAGTTTATAAGTCAACTGATGTACCTAATTTTGTATATCTTGTACTAACGTTTTAAACAAATAAAGATTATTATATTTATTATTATTATTGATATTATAAAGGCGAAACTTTAAGTTGATATGTTTGATACTCTTTCACGATTAACAGCTAAACTGATTTGAATGAAACCTAGTAAACAGGTAGATCATAAGTATACCCGGGGTATATGTGCCCTTTGGGATCATTTTCTAATTTCACGCGGGCGAAGCCAATTGTAGAAGCTATTTGGATATAAATCAAAATACCTCACTCTTCGATATCTATCTGTATATATGTTGCAGTCAAAACTTTTAACCAGTCAAAAGTACTATTGACTAGCAAAATCAGTCAAAAGTACTTTTATTGACCGTATGCTTTAGTCAATAATACTTTTAACTAAAATAACAGTTAAAAGTACTTTTGCCCAAAGGAGCTGGTTAAAAGTACTTTTGACTAAGTGATTCCGTCAGAAGTGGTTTTGACTGGTCGTATCAGTCAAAACTCTTATTAAAGTTAAGGTGGTCGATAAAAACAACGACAACCGTACATATAAACTTTTATACTACACATTATTAGTGGAGAACGTGCGGATATTAGAACAAAAATGAGTGACTACGAAAAGAAAGAACGCTTTTTGCAAAGAATTTTAGCGATAGAAGATATGAAAGATAATCATTTCAATGTCATAACATTGAAATGACTATACAAAAGAAAAAATTGGAAAGTTTGCAATGGATGTGGAAGACCATTATAGTACAGTAGACTAAAACGCTTTAACAGCATTGAAGTTTGTGGTATAAAAAAAATTAGTTACAAACACAGTACCTGTTAAATATTTTTTGCAAGCTGAGGAAATTACGACATTATTGATGTTGCTTATATTTCTATAGGGCATGGTGGTCACGATAGATTTAAGAATGAAACGGCATCTAATGAGTTAATAGTGCTTTTGACTGATGCTTTATTGCAGTTAAAACTACTTTTGACGAAGAGCGTCAGTCAAAAGTACTTTCAACCAATAATTTTCAGTCAAAACCACTTTTGACCAACCTGTTCAGTCAAAACTACTTTTGACTGATTTTGCTAGTCAATAGTACTTTTGACTGGTTAAGAGTTTTGACTGCAACATATATAATGTATAACGGAAAGGTTCCTTATTTTCGATATTTACAGACTACTTTATGAAGTATTTCATATTTACGTTCTTGAATAAATACCCTACATAAAACGCTCAATGTTTTATAATCGTGAAATCACGCGCGAACGCCAGCGTTCGTTTGGGGTTTCGTTCTTTAGACCAATGATGTGGAATTAAAAGCAATTAGTAGATTAGAAATCGACGCACTATATGGGTTCCATAATTATCTGCAAAAAATATTGCGTTTTTTTTTATTGGGTGGGAAAATTATCTTATGACAAATCCTGCTCTTGGGCGGAGCGCGAGATAGTGTCAGACTTTTACTGACTAAAAACCCACTCCTGTTCCTTCTTTGCCTTCGTCCCAGGGCCCCGGGTATGTTTTTATCAAGAACATTTTTAGAATAAATAATGGTAATTTGGGATTTTCCAGCCATTTTGAAGGGTCTGATATACAATAATTTAAACTATCACTTTAGATCCTAAGATAAACATTGCTTATCTACCTCTAAACCAATAATACGTCGAAGTGTTACCAGAGCAAAATTCACGATGATATTATGAGTGTAAATGTTGATATAATTTTCCAATAAATTCTGGATCGTTTATTGATACAATCAATTCACCGAATCATGCAGATATTTCTACTACAGTTCAATATTTTCACAACATATGTCGTACTGTCAGCGGTCGAGTGCGTAGTGTCGTTGTTTTCATTATCGTTTTATTGAACAACAGTTTTTATTAAATGCTGTAATTCGTGTTATTTAGTGCCACTGTTAAACACAGCTGTTGTTTTCAACAATTTATTTATTATTTACAACTAGTGCCCCGCCCTGGCTTTGCGCGGAAGCAAATTATATACGTAAACATTTTTTTTTTACCACTATCTCACCTGATGATAAGCGATGGTGTGACGATGAAGAACGCTTGCCTAGAAGTAACCTATTCACTCTTGACTTAAGGATTACTCTCCTATATAGAGGGCGCGTTCAAAAATATGTAAACTCACATACGCAAGACAATCAGACTCGGAACACCTATCTGTAGGCCCGACAAATATTTGTTCCGTGCGCCAGTCGAACCCATGACAGGCAGCGCAGCAGCCACCACTGCCAACCACTCAACCACTGTGCCAACACTGCCGTCATCGTCATCGTTTGTAATCTACGTAAGATTAATGAATTTAAGAATGGTAATTTCAGTGTTTCTTCTCATAGTGGTATGCTAGGAACTTTCAGCCTCATCTACCTATACACACCTAGTTTTTAATTAGTACAAAAAAAAAATAGGGCTCAATCCGTACCCGTTACTAATCATATTTGTGTAGCCAAAAGTAAAAAAAATAAAATCCTAAAATTTGTCCTCGGAGTTTTTTCATAACCGGTAAACTCATATTAGAATCGACATTTATAACAATTGCTACTAGAAAATACTACGCGCAGTGTTTTTCCATTTTAATCATCATTTATTCATTCATAAATCAATAGCCTGTACAATATTTTCATAAGTTGAGTGACATTTTGGGATATAAAAAAACGCTAATAACTTTGCTGTTTATGAACATAATTTTTTGAGACTTTTCTTAAGTTTAATAACAAGACCTTTTCTAATAAGCCCTTAAAGTATTTGTACTGATTAAAAACTAGGGGTGTATATGCAATTTGTATTGGCGAAAAAAATCGAAGTGTTAGAGATATTTTTAATCTATGGTCTAGTGGTCAATGACCCTGACTGCTATGCCGGAGGTCGTATGTTTGTGTGCTAAGCATGGTCATTTGTCTTGTGTCTGGGTGTAATTTATCTAATGTATGCATTTAGAAATATATAAGTATGTTTATCAGTTGTCTAGTACTCATACCACAAGCTCAGCTTAGTTGGAGTAGATGGCGTTATGTGAAAGTTGTGAAATATTATTATTACATATTTGCAAAATTATTGTCTTTATCTCAGCTGTCTTACATATTTGCTTACACATAACAGTACACCACGGTAGACTAACAATGTAGGAACACGTCTGGCAAGGGCCTTTGAAATGCGAGTACAAAGGGGTGTTCGACAATACCAGCCACATCCATGCAACGCCACTTCGCAACTCGGTGACGAATATCTAAACTTTCGTATTTATATTATACGAATGTAAATAAGTAACGGCTCCTAACTCCGGCGGTATGAATGCCCACAACTTTTAATTAGCAGCCGGAACTAAGCTGAGCGGTGTTGATGTAGAGCAACTTATTAATTACTTGTATTTGGAACAAGAAATTAATGAGCTAATTCGAATATTGAAACAAGAACCTGTAGTTAGTTGACACTTCGCGTGACCCAAGGGTTGACTTTTACCACGGTCAGAGATTAAGCATTGCCATACAACGTGGCAATGCCGCCAGCCTTTTGGGCACACTTCCAGTCGACAGTGATGCGGAGGAATTTTATGACGCCATATTTTAGCTAGTAGTTTTTGTCTTTAGTGTATATATAGTTTTAATTAGTTAAGTGTTTTTATCAATTAATTTTAAAACTGATATTATTAAAACTTAAAGAACCTGTAGGTATGTTATACGCAACAAAATTCAAGTTCTATTGCAACCCATTCCTACTTATTTAGGGTTCTAGTAGTAGCTATTTATTTAATAAAAATATTATCAAGTAGAGTACACAATCATCAATATTTCATCATCGCCATCCTGGACATAGGCCTCCTTCAAGTCTCAACGACAAACGGTTCTGTGCGTTTCGCATCTATCGGATTCCCGCGACACTCACCAGGTTACCGGTCCATCTTGTGGGAGCCCTTCCAACGCTGCGTATCCCGGTGCTACCAGACTCAGCACACAATTCAACCAGCTGTTCTGCGAGCAATGTGCCCACTTCCACCTTTGGTTGGCGATTCTTCGGGCTATGCTGGTAACCTTGGTTCATCTGCGGATATCTTCACTTTGGGTGACACTAAGTCTTCTGATGACGACCATTGTAAGCGACCACGTTTCAAAGCCATATGTAATCACTGGCAACACGCACTGGTCATAGTCTTAAGACACTGTGATATGTTGGATGAGAAGATATCGTCAATATTTAGTTAAGTATATATTTTATTTACCCTCGTTCATGCGTCACTGCGGGGTGCCATCTGAAAGCCAGCGGTGCGTGTCCGACGCGCAGCAAATTTTATAGTCAGGTCAGCCTTTCGTTTCGGGCAAAGCGAGCTCGGCGCATTCTGTACTTTTGTTCTCTTTTTGTGTTTGTAACTGTTGTACTGTGTCTGTCCCGAATAAAAGTTTTTCTGTTTCTATTCTATTTCTATACACTTTAAATTTCATTCAATACCGTTCAGCCGCTTGAGTGTAAAGGCATAGCACACATACCTACATAATCTTATTATGATATTTATCCAGCACATAGGTAGCGCAGAGATAGCCTAATAGTAACGGCCCCGACTTACAATTTGTGGATTGTGGGTTCCAAACCCTACCCAGGTGCATTACTTTGTGTAATTTATTTTATCATCACCACTGCTCTCAAAACGGTGAAGGAAAACATCGTGTGGAAACCGGCATGTCCTAGAGAAAAAATCATAGATATGGTCCGTTCTTTCACCTAGAAAAAATCCTGAGTTCCAGCAGTAGGAACATTATTAGGTTGATTATGTTATGTTTGCGACAGTAAACAGATATTATATTAGACTAGGCTTCTCGTTGATCGTCTCAGCACGTACTTAATCCTAATGAAACTAGCGGGTCGACCGTAAACTGTGATCAGCAACTGCGTTTTAGAAACAGCTGGTTTTAATAAGTTTTTTAAGATTTTCTGCTCTTTGTTTTCATGCATTTCTTTCATTTATTTAACTAGATTGTGCCCACGACTTCGTCTGCCTTTGACTAGTAAAACAGCATAATGCCATTTGATAACAATTTCAAGAAGTTTTTTTTTTTGTTGTTTGAGCGGAACCCTATTTTTTTTTTTATAAATGTAACCTTAACACCAGTGAAAGTTCCGTCAAAAATTGTCCTGCTTCTTGTTTTGTCTCCGTCAAAATTTTATGTCCCTCGGTCTATTTTTTGTCGTCCGTCTATCTGACAATTACAAAATTAAAACAAACAATAATTAAAAAATGTGTCGGATATATGCATTTAGTATAAAATATATTATTTTGGCCTCCTCTCTGGAGAGGGAATGGGTCGTAATCCAACACGCGGGCGTGTTGGATTGGTAAATGTCATATTTGTCTTCGAATTTTTGGTTCTAGGACATAGGTTTCCTCACGATGTTTTCCTTCACCTTTTTGAGAGCAGTGGTGACGAAATAAATTACACAATCCTTCTCCCAGAGAGAGGAGGCTTGAGTCCCAGCAGTGGGAATATCAAAAGGCTGATTATGCTCTTATTATATTATTTTGATATTACAAACCGACACTTAAATTTTATTTTTATGTACAGAATTAGATAAGGTATCTTAATAGCTTTACTATCAAAAGACAGCTCCTAATTTAGTCCTATTAATTTTCCATATTTTCATTAATGTAGCCGACGTTTCTTAAATAATATAATAATGTTGATTATATTGTCTCTTGTTACATATACAGCAAAGTTATAGAAAAAGTTTCCAGCCGCCGTAATTACAGCAATTAATATTGAGTGCAGGATTTTTCTCAAGTCGACGGTAAGTTCAAAGGGACTGAGTGAATGGAGGAGAGCGCGGGATAACCTTGCGGTGGGAGCCGACTCGTAGTGCTTAAGTACTTTGTGTTTGTCGGCGGACGTTTTGGAAGGGCCTTGTACAAACTTGTCGAGTGTATGAAGAGAAGTTTACAAGGATTTGTAGTCATTAACACGTCAAGGACACCAGATGCCTTCTTGGTAGTATTCAAGGATAAAATAATAATAATTAGTACGTGGGAACATAGAAAACCATTTTTTCAATGCACTTACTCGAAAACCCGCTCTTATCCCACCGCTTTTGGGAACGGAATGGACTGTTTTTCGCACTAGTGCAGAAAAGTGCGCGTACTCTCCCCGCCACAATGTTTTTACATGTATCGTATTAGGCTGGGCGCGCTTCGACCCCCTCGAGTCGCGCGTGGTCACCGTTTATTCATTTCTTCGTAAGTGTCTTTTGATTCACGTGTAAATTTGTCACTGCAGCCCACGGCTCCATAACACACTCGTTTTCTGCACTTGTATTAAAATGTATGTGTAATTTTTAAAGTGGAAAATTATCTAATGACTTTCCGCTCTAGAGCGTGTCAGATTTTTAGTGACTAAAACTCCACCTATATTCCTTCTTTGCGCTTATTGCGTTTCAGGACCACGGGTTTCCCTTTCGGAGATCAACCCATGGCCCCAGTAGGCTTCGACCCTGCTGGGCCCCTATGGTTTTACTGATCTCTCTTGAGGCGCGCGTGGAACACTACGCTTCGTCGACGACTCGGGCTCAGTCCGGACGGTTACCGGACGGCCGGCGGCTCCATATTGCTCGTCGTCCGCAAGCCCACGCTTACGGTGGAGCTCACAAACATAAGTCTCCGTTTATGTTTGTGGCTTAGTTTTCCACTTGTTATTATATTTGTGTATACTTTTTTACATTACTTATTTCCTCTGGACTACAAAAGGACATAACAAAAACACAAAAATCTTGCCAAATAACTGTATTTTTGTTTATGTTCGGATATAATAACGCCTTTAGAGCAATGCTTAAGCTGCCCTGGCGGTGTAGTGCGACTGGCATGTTCGTTGAGAACAGGGTTACTGATTTTCACGAGCTCTTGAGAAGACTCAAGGCATCTTTCCTAACTCGACTGACCCGGTGTAAGAACAGGATAGTATCTGATGTGTTCCATTGTTGGTACCTGCTTAAAAGTTGTTAATTTATTAACGCTATTCAATGGTAATAATAATAATTTGCCATAATTTTATTGATTAATTAATTAATATAATTCAATAATTTTATCAATGTTTCAATAATTTATTTAATTTAATGTATTTAATTTATTATGTTATAACAATTTTAGTTAATTCTATAATGTTACTATGGGTTAATTAATGCCTGAAATAAATGATAAATAAATAATCAATTGTAATCCGTTTTTTTATTTTTTGTTGTGGTCCACATTATGTAAAACTAAATAGTAAACAAGTTTTTTGTTAAGTTACCTAAGATGATACAATGCTCAATTGCTCATGACGACTCAATCTACGCATAGTTGCTGTTTCTCGTAAAAGAGCTCTGTTCTGTGTCTTCGTAGCCTGGTAGGAAGTTCAGTCCAGTCCATTGTTAGAACTTACCTTATCGGTGTATCTTTGAAGTTTAAGTTCAGACTTACCCCAACACAAAAGTAATATAAATATCAGTCCATAAATAAAACCGGCCAAGTTCGAATCGGATTTGTGCATGACGGGTTCCGTGCCATTATTTATACAATATTAGACACTATATTATAACTATTATTAACATTGAACAAAAAAATCACGTTTGTTGTATGGGAGCCCCACTTAAAAATGTATTTAATTCTTTTTTAAGTATAGCGGCAACAGAAATACATAATCTGTGAAAATTTCACCTCTCTAGTTATCACGGTTCATGAGGTACACTTAGTGACAGACAGACGGACAGTGGAGTCTTAGTAAAAGGGTCCCTTTTTATCCTTTGGGTTTTTTTTTTCGATGGGAAAATCAACCAATGATATGGTGTCAGACTTTTACTGACTAAAAACCCACTCCTGTTCCTTCGTTGCCTTCGTCCCAGGGCCCCGGGTTTCACTTTCACACTACCCGTGGCTTACCCTTTGGGTACGGAATTCTAAAAAGCTTAAAATGATAATCCTAATAACTTTAAATTCGAACATATTAAGTGAAACTAGTGTACCAGAGCACATTGTTCACATCTGCGTTCTCGTGAGACTGCCGGCGTGATATTATGTTATCAAATAGTGATCATCATCGCCGTTTCAGCTGAAAAGCATTCACACCTGGACAAAGGCCTCCCCCCAAGTGTCAGTGCCACAAGGACCGGTCCTGTGCGTTTCCCATTCAGTGACTCTCATCAGGTAAGACATGATGTAAACAATAAACAGACTTGCGACCGCAACAGTCCCGGAGGATATTATACAATCATGTATTATATCATCCTGGGTTCGATTCCCACCCAGTACAAATGTTTGTGTGGTGAGCACGATCATTTGTTCTGTGTCTGGGTGTAATTTATCTATATATGTATGTATTTAGAAATATATAAGTATGTTTATCAGTTGTCTAGTACCCATAACACAAGCTCTGCTTAGCTTGGGACTAGACGGCGTTGTGTGATAGTCGTTGAATATTATATATTAAAGAGTTCCATTGTCTATCTCCGAAGTTGAGCCTTACCATGATGTGTTAATTCGTGTAAAACGTTAAAGATGGATGGAGCTGTACACCCTATATAGCTCCGTCCCTTTAACAGTTCAGTTTAGGTCGTCGAAGCTCGCGGTAGGGCCTCGGATCTTTGTCAAAATTAAAAGAGGAAAGTAGACTTCCAAACAAAAACAGAATCATCAAAGTCGATATACAATTGGCAAAGATATCGCTGAACAACATACGACTGAAAAAATTCAGTCTAGAGAGAGAGAGAGAGAACCTCTATATTATTTGAAATCAGTTAAAATAAATTACAGTCATAATTTTACACTTAGATTTCTTGTGGCTCGAGTAAAAATATCTTTCCATTTGATTTTGATTTAAAAACGAAACACATACTTACATTCACCTGAAGCCTTTTCCCTATAGAAATGGGCAGAAACACAGATCGCCTCGTGGTACGGTCGTTACATTCATTCTTTCGTAAGTGGGATTTCATTCAGCCTTGAAACATAACCGATCTAGGAGGTCTGGTCAAAATCGACATCTAATAAAAGGGTTTTTCTGTACTTTGTATAAATCGACTAGTTCATCATCATCATCATCATTTCAGCCGAAAGACGTCCACTGTTGGACATAGGCCTCCCCCAAGCGTCACCACAACGACCGATCCTGTGCTTCTCGCCTCCACCGCACTCCCGCGACCCTCACCAGGTCGTCGGTCCACCTTGCGGGAGGCCTTCCAACGCTGCGTCTTCCGGTGCGCGGTCGCCACTCTAGAACCTTTCGGCCCCATCGACCATCCGTTCTATGAGCAATGTGCCCTGCTCACTGCCACTTTAGTTTGGCGATTCTTCGGGCTATGTCGGCGACCTTGGTTCTCCTGCGGATATCTTCATTCTTTATGCGATCACGCAAGGAAACTCCGAGCATAACCCTTTCCATTGCCCTTTGGGTGACTGTAAGCTTTCTGATGAGGCCCATTGTAAGCGACCATGTTTCAGAGCCATATGTCATCACTCTCTTCTCGATCTTTGTAATGTACCAAGAAGGATAAATAAAACCTAAGTCCCTACTCAATACTACGCAATAAAAGTTTTATTTATTTAACTAGCTTTTGCCCGCGGATTCACCCGCGTACATAAAATGTTGCCTATGTCACTCAGGAATAAAGCAGCTTTCTATCGGTGAATTTTTTTTCTTACAAACAAAAAACAAACTACCTCTTTATAATATTCGTGTAATGTAGATAATATAAATTAGTGCTTGACTGCGATACCACCTGATAGTAATTTAGTAATGCAATTGTTGACGGTGAGGCACATAGCGCACTAAGAGCCTATTCACTCTAGCCTTGTAGACACCTAAATTATAATCGGACGGGAAGACCGCAGCAGGCAAATTGATCCAGTCCGCCGATGTACGCGGTATCAACGACAAGGCGAAACTCTTAAGGGCCTATTACACTACGCGATATTCAGCACACGATATTCAGACTGTCTTATTTTTTGTTCCGAGTAAGACCGGTCTAACCCTTATTACACTACGCGACGTCGACTAAGACTGTCTGAATATCGAGTAGTGTAATAGGCCCTTTAGTTGGACCAGACCGTAGATTTGTCAACAACGTAATTCTCTTAATAAGAGTGGGCAACTCAAGGTACATTTTCATACAACCGCTCTTACGTGATTATGATGTTATTTTTTGTTACACGTTTTCTCCAGATATTTTGGATGTACAGATATCTTGTGAATATTATCTAGGTTTCTAGGGTAATCAATATAATTATAGGTATTTACTTTTATAATGTCCGATGGGACTGACATGTAAATTTGTATAAAAGTCCCTAATACAAAATAAAAAAAAATAAAAAAAAAATTGTGTAAAACCAGTCCTCTGAATATCTGCAATTTTACGTGAACGTTGGCCCTCTATAATGTACTCATATATTAAAAATATAAAAAAGTACATCCACAGAAGCCTTGCACATTTAAGATTCTGAATGACGACAATTATTTTCAAAAACTTTAAGGGGTTTAAAATCACGTCTTTCGTGGAACAAGTTTTGTGAAATATTCGAGTAAATCACGGAATTACCGAATGGTAACAGAGTTTTCAGGCGTTATTTTTCTTTTTTCGCGTTGCCTCTTCGTCAATCATCTCGTTGGATTGCGTTAGATGAAGCAACAAGCTTTTAAACCATACTCGATGTTGACGATAGGCGAGTGGAATAACACCCTCTTAATATTTAATAAGTCTGTGTAAAGACTCTCAGACATGAAGCGTTTCCAGGATATATGGTAATGTAATGTACCATCCCTTTGACGCAGCGGTGTTATACGGTGACCGTCTGTCTGGTATTCTCTGGGAATGTTTAGAATGTTAGCCACATTCTGTGTGAACTAGGTCTCACTTTCAACGACTAGCGACAGACAATAGAAAACTTATTATTCACAGAAGACTTGTGGTTGAATTTTCTTCAGATCTCATTTCAACTTACTGTTGTGTATACTTTAATCTACCTATTTAATTTCTCTATATGTTTTCTACATACCTGTATTTTTTTATTAGTACAAAAAGGGGATCTATTCGTACCCATCATTGCTCATAATTTTGTAGTCAAAAGTAAAAAAAAAACAAAATCCAAAAATAATGTCCACGGAGTTTTGTCATAATTGGTAAATTCATAATAATAGGTTTTTAACTATGAATTTGCTGTTTTTTAAAACGGGTTGCTTCGAAGTGTTATATCTTTGGATTGACTTGGATTTATAAGTTCAAATAAACTTTATATTAATGGTACGTTATTCTTTTTTCGAAATTAGGTTTTTATTAGTTTCTTTGTGTTTTGTATTTTCTGTAATATCGCTGTATTTACTTCGCGCAGTGTTTTTTCCATTTTGTAGCCTGTACAATATTTCCATAAATTGAGTGACATTTTGGGATATAAACAAACGCTAATAACTTTGCTGTTTATAAATATTATTTATTGAGACTTTACTTAAATAATAACAAGACCAAAATGTCAATTATGAATATTATTAAATGCTCTGCTATTGAATTAATAGACCACAAAATGTTTATTTTATGTATTTATAGACCGCCAAATAAAATAATAGGATCAATAAATACTTTCTTTTTAATTGTAAGTAAAATATTGAATAAGCTGTGTATTAAAAGTAAAAATATAATAATTTGCGGAGATTTTAACATAGATATTACAAACAATTCAAGAAGATCTACTGAGTTTGTGGAACTACTGTTAAGCTTTAATATAACCCTTCAGTTTACCCAGATAACACGCAGCGCCAGTAATACATGTATTGACAACATAGCTCATAACATTAAGGGATGCAAGGGTTTTATCAGAGATTTTGCACTCTCCGATCACACTGCACAAATAATGAAGTGTCCAGTAAAAAAGTTTAGTTCAATTGAATATTGGTATATATATAAACGTAATTTCACCAAAGAAAATATAGGTATATTTGCTAAGTATTTAAGTCAAATCACATATCTACAGACCCTAATACTGCCTACAATGCTTTCCACGATATATTCACACTGATTTATAACTTATGCTTTCCTATTAAAAAAAATCGCATTAATAATATTTCAAGACCTAAATGGTTATCAAAAGGTATAAGAATGTGTCGTAAGCATAAGCGCGAACTTCTCTGGAAATATAGGAAAAACTCAAACAGCGCTAACAAAATGAAGTTTAAAGCGTACGCTAAAAAATATAAAACAATTATTTCGCTGACAAAAAGATCCCAGAATAATTACTTTATAAATACGGCGGCTAATAAATCTAAAGCAACGTGGAAAGTAATTAATGATGTTAAATATAACTATCCTAATGAAGGTATTGAAAAACTAATAATCAATGACGAAGTACTTACTGATCCTAAGACTATTGCAAATGCCTTTAATGACTATTTTGCTGATATTGTAAAAAATACGAATAATACTAATTCTTTTCACTCGACGCCATCGAATTCTTCTAACTTGACATTTAACACAAAATCAATATTTATGCCTCCAACAATTCCTTCAGACATTCATAAAATTATAACTTCTCTGCGTAATACAAATAGCGCAGGTTATGACGGTATTACTACAAAGATCATTAAGGTAGTAGCAACCTTAATTGCTGCTCCTTTAAGTTATATTATCAATCTGTGCATTGAACACGGTATTTTTCCAGAGAAATTAAAGTTGTCAGTGGTAAAGCCGGTACATAAAAAAGATGATAAATCTTCCATTAGTAACTACAGGCCAATTGCTTTAATTACCATCTTCTCTAAAATATTCGAAAAAAACATATATAATTGCCTATACCCTTTTTTTGAAAATAATAACGTATTTACTCCGTGTCAATATGGTTTTAGGAAAAATAAATCTGTTAACATAGCAATGTATAACTTTTTACATAAAGTCCTTTTAAATATGGACACTAGGTCGCCAGCCGTAGCACTATACATGGATATGTCCAAAGCATTTGACCGAGTTAATCATAAAATACTCTTAAATAAATTATATGCACTTGGTGTAAGAGGAAACGTATACAAATTGATTGAATCATATCTCAGTGACAGAAAACAGATAGTAGAATTGAAAAGAGTCTCCTTAACTATTAGAACTGAAGAAACGATTGTTTCTGAGATTAGAGGTATCCTTTCCGGTGTCCCTCAGGGCAGCATACTAGGCCCCCCATTTTTTTAAATTTATATCAATGACATGTCTACAATTACAATACATCATATGACCTTGTTAGCTGATGATAGTACTATATTGTTTACCAATACTGACGGAACTGATTTAAAACTTGACATAAATAACACTCTGACAACAATTATAAAACGGCTTGATGAAAATGACTTGAAAATAAATCTAGAAAAAACAAAAATAATGAATTTTAAACAAAGAGTAATTCTTAACTCTTCTTTGAATATATGCCACTCTCAGACCAATATAGAAGAAGTGGAAGTAACCAAATTCCTGGGAATTCATATTGATAGCAAAGTAAACTGGAAGTCACATGTAGATCAAGTTTGCAAAAGACTTAGCCAGAGCTCGTATGCTCTTTACAAATTAAGAAAAACTGTCAGTCAGTCCGCCTTACTAACTGCCTATCATGGATATGTTGCTTCAATAATACGCTACGGCATCATTTTCTGGGGCAACTCAGTAGAAAAGGAACGTGCTTTTAGAGCTCAAAAGCATTGTATTAGATCGCTGTGCAATATACACCAAACGGATTCATGTAGACCACATTTCATAAGTTTAAAAATATTAACTCTCCCTAGTATGTATATTTATGAAACTTTAATATTTATAAAATCAAATCCAAACCTATTTGAATTTTACACTAGGGCTAGACACAAAGACAAGCTGCGCACGGTAGCCAGCAAAACAAAGCTTTTGCACCAAAGCATCTTTTGTATGGGCCCTCGTATCTTTAATAATCTTCCACCTTCATTCAGAAATATGAGCGACATGAATATCTTTAAAAAAAACCTACTCGAATTATTGATAAGTAAATGTTATTACTCGATAAAAGAATTTTTAAATGACAAGACACTGAATAAACCGGTTTATTAATACAAACCAAAAGCATTATGAAGCACTATGTTGTTGTTTTTATAAACTATTATATTGTAATATGACTAATTTATAATTTGACCTAAATATTTTGCTAATGTAATTTTAATGTATTCCATGACAATTTCATCTAATTATTTTATTTACTAACTATGTACCAAATTAATAATAAGAATTTTGTATGCCTCATTGGCGGGACATAGCAGAACCTGTAACTAAAACAACATCTTATGAACCTATGGTCCACAATAAATGATTTGAATTTGAATTTGAACCTTTTCTAATAAGCCTTTAAAGTATTTGTACTAAATTATAATTAGTGGTGTAGAAATAAAATTACCGTGTCGGTTTGTAATATTAAATTATATTTGATAGGACTAAATCCATAGGTAGGTATGAATATTCGATACCTACAATATTACAATTTTTTTTGTAATTTTTATCTGTCTGTCTGTTTGGCCACCGCAATACAGTGTCAGTTTTTTTTAAATAAATAAATAAAAATTGCTAAAGGACAATTACATTAGTTAAAGATATGTTTTTGATATAAAATATAAACAAAATAATGATGAGCATATACACGGCACTATATGCTCATCTCCCAATACACAGACAGACAAGATGTTCTTCCATTCATCCGCGAACACATCACAATCAGGTTTAGCATCCAAGAGAGTATGCGCGAGGGATCAGAGACTGGCGAAGGTACTCCCAGAAACAACAAGCAGTCTGTGGCCCAGATTACGGCTATAGTTGATCGGATTCGGAGCAAACAGTTGGCAAAGCTCGTCGTGCAGTTCAGAAGTATCTATTTGTTTGGACATCTCTAACGTGCGCGGACATCACTACGCGCCGGGCGACAGCGGGCGGGAGCAGAGGTCGCGGGGAGAGGCGCTCGCCGCGGGCGCAGTCCAGCCGGCTCGCCTGGCACTGGTCATCCCACCTTACCACCATCCACGCATCCACTTTTCAATCGATATTATTGTTTTCTCGCCGTGCCGCTTGTATTTCTAACTAATTTTATTAATTGTAATACAGTCCACTAAAGTTACTTGAGTTTTTATATAAAATGTCCTACCATTACCTGTAGGGCTTACCGCATCTGTCTACTATTTTCTCGTGAAATATTTTAAAGGTATGTATATAATTGTTTGTTCTATTCGCGCCAATACTCTAGGTAGGATACCGTGTGAATATAATTCTAATCTCTGAAAAATCATGGTAACCCTACAAAATAATATTATTTAATTCATACTGTATGATAAATAGAAGTGTATTTGGTCTGCACTTGAAAGGTTTTAATATAACTGGTGTGTTTACTCAGCGGCTGATGGGACTGATGAGGGCACCCAGAAGGGCAACACGAGAATAGTGTGTCATGCTTAGCTCTTATTTTCCTTAAGGATACATTGGGATGGAGTTCTTAAATAGAATCCTTTGAGAGGTTATTTTTAATAATAAACTTGTAAAAACAAACTTAGCTTTTAATCGACATTTTATCCTAGATTCAGTTTTATGTTGCTGGAAGCGTTTAAATAGTATTTAATACTCTAGTCGTCGTTCTAGCGCTATACTGATGTTATGTTTGGGGTTGACCAGCGCTCTTAGACGAATGTCTTTTGTGTTAGCGTTTCCGTTAAACGCTAAGTACAAAATGTAAGGTATGGTAATAATATTACCTGCAGAGAAACACATGACAAGTGGCGAAACAAGTAATGTTATTGTCCTAACTTTTGTACTTAGCGTTTGGCAAGAACGCTAACAGAAACGTAATTTGTCTAACCCCCAGCCCCCGTAGCCAAGTTACGACCGTTTCGTTTCGATTCTCTTGCGTCGAACGCCTCGAGTAGGCCTCCGATTCCTTTGTTCTGACGTCATCTCAATACTCAGTCACGTGGTCAAAACAAAAACAGTGAAAATGTATCTCGAGTTGGATGCCCTTATTATATAGAACTTACCTAATATCGAAGACAAGTCACAACTTGTCATTCACATAAGGGTAGTCTAATTACGGCCCTATATCACCCCTCCCCCTTGTATCCCGCTCTTAACTGCGGTCGTCCTATTGAAGGGATGACGTCGAAATTGCCCTGAAAGAGCCCTGTCATATTCATGGATATAGGATGGATCATTAATAACAAATGGTTAATTGATGATGGTTAAAGTGTTTGGTAAATAATGACAGAAAAATTTTGTTTCCTTTTGGTTATTATTAAAGTGTTTTGATGGCTCAGTGGTTAAGCTATGTAAATTTTTCAATTCATATAAATGTACTAATATCTGTCATAAGTTTATCTAGGACATGCCTGACACCCCGTGCCTTGGAAAGCACACAAAGCCGTTGGTCCCGGTTGAAATTTGTGGATCTTTGACAGTCGTTACAAGTAGTCAGGCGCTAGAAAAACTGACCATCTCTATCCAAGGAGTTACGAATAGCCCAGTAATGGATTGTGGAGTCAGATAAGCAGTCGCTCTATGCAAAACCCGGGTTTTCAGCCACATTTAGTTAGACTGGAAGCCGACCCAAGCTAGTTGGAAAATAGTTAGGGAGATGACGATCAACGGGTGAAAATATCGTAAGAATGTTCTAATGACAATCGGAAACAGTCCCTTTTTTGTGCATGGGAAATGATCTAATAACTTCTGCCTCTCGGAGCGACAGGTAGTATCAAATGATCTAATAAGTTTTCCCACTCGGAGCGACAGGTAGTGTCAATTGATCTAATAACTCCTCCCACTCGGAGCGACAGGTAGTGTCAATTGATCTAATAACTTCTCCCACTCGGAGCGACCGGTAGTATCAAATGATCTAATAACTCCTCCCACTTGGAGCGACAGGTAGTATCAAATGATCTAATAACTTTTCCCACTCAGAGCGACAGGTAGTATCAAATGATCTAATAACTTTTCCCACTCGGAGCGACAGGTAAGTATCAAATGATCTAATAACTTTTCCTACTCGGAGCGACAAGTAGTATCAAATGATCTAATAACTTTTCCCACTCGGAGCGACAGGTAGTATCAAATGATCTAATAACTCCTCCCACTCGGAGCGACAGGTAGTATCAAATGATCTAATAACTTTTCCCACTCGGAGCGACAGGTAGTATCAAATGATCTAATAACTCCTCCCACTCGGAGCGACAGGTAGTATCAAATGATCTAATAACTTTTCCCACTCGGAGCGACAGGTAGTATCAAATGATCTAATAACTTTTCCCACTCGGAGCGACAGGTAGTATCAAATGATCTAATAACTTTTCCCACTCGGAGCGACAGGTAGTATCAAATGATCTAATAACTTTTCCCACTCGGAGCGACAAGTAGTATCAAACGATCTAATAACTTTTCCCACTCGGAGCGACAGGTAGTATCAAATGATCTAATAACTTCTCCCACTCGGAGCGACCAGTAGTATCAAATGATCTAATAACTTCTGCCACTCGAAACGACAGGTAGTATCAAACTTTTACTGACTAACACCCTTGAGTTTCCCTTTGCGTTCCGGAAATCGGTGAATCTCTCGAACAATTTCGCAGCCCTTGTTCGAATACACTCCTCGAATTTTAAGTCAAACTTGTGCCTAAAAACTTGAGTAGGGTTTAAAGGTTTGACCATCTTATCTTTTGTTCGCCAAATAGAACTCTTGACTTAGGGTTCATCAATTTCTTTTCATGAAATTCACCAATGAATTAATGAATAAACTTAACGATCTATTCTCTTCCAAATGTTGGAACAATATCCTGCCTCCGATAAAATTCAGTAAAAATTGCTCGGCATTCAAATCAAAATTAAAGTTATTTTTATTGAATCATCAAATTTTCTTCCAAGATGTTCGAGCCGTCAAGACAGTGGAATACAATATTTTATTATTTTATCAACTATTTACCTGTTTCGATTTTAACATTGTTATCTATTTCACACATTTTGATATTAGCCTTGTTAACAATTTATGTACATGTTCTAATTTTTATCAATTTTATACTTGTTTGTTGTTTTATTTTCTATTAAGTTTTTTTTTTTAAAAAAAACCTATGTTATGAATTGTTTACTACTGTTTCTAATATTATTAAATGATATCTCAGTTTTATTATTTGTTTTAAATGTGCACACAAATCTTTTTGGACTGTTTTATAAATAAGAACTGCAACATTTTCTTTTAGTTGGTTTCTGCACAGAACCTTTTAGATTTTTAATGAATATTTTCTGTTTTTAAGTATATGGCACCCAAGGGCTGCAGCTGAAAATCAGCGTCAGGTGGTGACCTGTAACACAAGGTCATTTGGCATTATGCTGAGCTAAGGCCCTTTTGGTATTACTCAATGTACTATTTGTTTAATTTTAAGGTGTTCCGCTTTTGTAACGCCAATAAACGCAATTTTCTTTTCTTTTCTATTTACTAGAATACAGGTACATATTAATGATAACAATTTCAGATTGTTTAACAGCTTTGCAATAAATAACCAACCCGTACTTAGTTTTATTATAAATGCAAAAGTAAATCTGTTGTTCACGCCTAAACTGCTAAACTGACTTGGGACGTAGTCTAGGACATGAAAAGGACTTGAGATACTTGTGAACGGGTGCTGTCAGTTGAGACTGGTCATCTCTTAGCTGCCAGTGGCTATTTTTTTTTTTACATTGTTCTCACATAATTGTACTTGTAACAGAGATATTTATTGAACGTTATTGAAAAGCATGGAGTTTCTTGCACATTCTTCTCAATATAGATCTTCGCTTTGGAATGTGCGATTAGCATGATTTTTCTGACTGACTTCTTGACATTTCAGAAGTGTCTGTAAATGGTTTATTGGAAATAAAATGCTTTGATTTTTTTAATCTTTTATCAATATACCAAGTCGGTGAAGCTACAGGCAAAAGCTTTTATTTAGTATTCGCTGCGTTCAGCGGCTTGGCCCGCGTGATAGTAGAAAATCAACCCAAGGTAACATACTCCTGGGATCAAAAGTATATTATGTACTATTTCAGGTCACGTCCATCCAGCCATTTGAACGTAAAGAAGTAACAAACATACAGACACACATGCACAAATTTTACCTTTATAATGTTAGTGTGAAGTGTCACAAAAATAAAGGCATTCTTACTTTACAATATTCTTTTTATCGAATTTAACTTTCATTTCATTTTGAACAATTACAGACCTATCTCAATTTTACCTACACTATCGAAAATACTTGAGAGGCTAATGAACAACAGATTAATCAAATACTTAAATCAAAATCACACACTCTCATCTTCCCAATATGGTTTTCGCTCCGGAATTTCTACTAATAATGCTGTATTAGACCTAACAAATACTATTGTCACCAAACTTGATGAAAAACAGAAGGTCATAGGCGTTTTCCTAGATTTAGCGAAAGCCTTCGACACTATTTCTGTTCCCACCCTCATTGCCAAGCTGGAAAAAATTGGTATAAGAGGCACTCAACTATCCCTTTTCAGTAGTTACCTCACTGGCAGACGACAATGTCTCAGATTGGGAGATTGGACCAGTGATGAACTCCCAATAACATACGGAGTTCCCCAGGGCAGTATTATTGGTCCCACCCTTTTTCTCATTTATATAAATGACCTTTGCCAGCTAAAGCTTCCTAATGCTTCCATCTTTACATATGCCGATGATACTGCTCTAATATTCTCCGGAGATACATGGGATCTGGTATTTCAATACGCACAGTCTGGACTTGGCGTTGTGACCAGCTGGTTGTCGCAGAACCTGCTCACTCTGAACGTTGATAAAACAAATTACCTCACCTTCTCACTTTCAGCCGCTGGAAAGCCTCCTTCCTCCTCTCATGCTTTAATCGCTCACTCCTGTATTTCAACTCACCATATGGGCTGCTTATGCCCCCACTTAAATCGGGTAAGTTACATTAAGTATCTGGGAGTGCAGATCGACGACTGTTTAACCTTTAGTACTCACACTGAAACACTTACAACACGGTTACGCAGGTTAATCTATGTTTTTAAGAACCTCCGTTACGTTGCTGATTTGAAGGTGATTAAACTTGTGTATCTAGCACTCTGCCAATCCCTTATCCAATATTGTATAGTTGCATGGGGTGGTTCAGGAAGGTCCCACATGTTGAGAGTAGAACGTGCCCAAAGGGCACTGCTGAAAGTTGGTTGGCAGTTACCCTATCGCTTTCCTACCACAGACCTTTACAAAACTTGTAAGGTTCTGACTGTTCGTAAATTATATATACTCAATCTTTTAATGACAACCCACGGCCACACTCCCTACGACCCTTCTTTAATCTCCCAGCGTCGTAAGCATTCGGTCTGTCCCTCGATTCGTACAAATTGTGCTTCGACCCAACGCTTCTTCCGCTTCCTTAGTAGTCATGTGTACAATAATACTAACAAAATTTTAAACATATACCCCTTGTGCAAATCCAAATGCAAAGCAAAAATAATAAATTGGCTTCTTGATTTAGATTATTCTGAGACAGAAAATATTTTAGCTGTCTTAAAATAAATTATTTAGTAAATTTGTAGACAACATCTTTATACACACACCTACAATCACTCTAACAAACAAACTTTCAGACACACACTCAACACACACCATACACTACACACTCACAGACACACCATTTTTTAGTTTTAGCATTTTTCCTGTTTTATTTTTTAAATATAAATATTCCTCTCTGTACGTGAAGGCTTTGATGTTTACAAATTAGTACTTTATAGTATTGTTTTAAGAGGGTGAGAGCCTGGAGATCTGTCATACAGGTCTCGAACCCACTACAGACTCCAGCTCTCACAAAGGTTACAAATTTGATTAAAATAATATGTTATGAACCAATGTCTGTACCTTTTGAGAGAAATAAATCGATATTATTATTATTATTATTGCATTATCACTTTTGGGCCAATTAGAAAGAAAAAGAAAGAAAAAGAAAGAAAAAGAAAGAAAAAGAAAGAAAAAGAAAGAAAAAGAAAGAAAACATGTTTATTCTGCCCAAATAGACGCACAATAAAATATAGTAATCTGTCGGGCCATGTGCAAACCGGGTATAACTGTGCTGCACCATAGACACTAGACAATAAACACAGTTGACTGATGTCTACATAAGCAGAATACAAATACATGTCACGAACTTACCAAAGCTTCACATTATTACTTTATCCGGAACAACACACTTTATATCCGCAGCCCAATTACCGGGTAATCATAGGATCACCCGGTAATTGGACAAAGGCCCGGCGAAGCATCTCACGCGACTCAACGAATTAGAAAATGTTGCTCGTGTGAAGTCATTTGTGATTAGAAATAAGACAATACCCATTTATGTAAATAGATATAATGCGGCATCTTCATTTTGAATATTGGCTTCATTGTCGTGAAAAATATTCGGGGACAACGATAACCGTGTAATTAACGGTAACATTAATGTTCGTTGAGCCGTGGTAGCCCAGGAGCAGTGGTAATTGCCCCGATTTTCGAGTTGTAGAGCAAGTCGAGGCTTCGAAGGCTTGAGCATCGGCGTCGAGTTGCTAGCCTGTCGGGTTTCTACTGGTTGCATTTCGGGGAGTGTGCGTCGGAATTGTATATCCTAATTCCGCCCGCGCCCGTTCCATCATTGGACCACCAGATGGACGGCGATGCGCAACACGTTTTGGGAACATATTAATTGTGCGTACAGCTACGGAGTGGAATTCCCTGCCGGAGTCTGTGTTTCCTGATACAACTCGGGAATCTTTAAGTCAAGAGTTAATATGTTACTTCTAGTAAGCGCGCTCCATCTTCGATCGCATCGTCGTTTTCATCAGGTGAGATAGTGGTCAAGCGCGAAACTATCAACAATTAAAAAAACTGGGCAAGTGCGAGTCAGACTCGCGCCCTGAGGGTTCCGTACAAACTTACCTATGTAAATAGTCAATCAATTCTCGAATAAAAATTTTTGTGACGTAACAAAAAATTCATAGGGTAATTCCCGTTGACCCAGAATTCTGTATCAACGGGAAGTGCCCTATGAATTTTAATTCCCTTGAGAGTGACGAAACATACGGTTTTTGCGACATAATCGGTTGTATTTTTTTTTTCATTAAATTAGAAGTTTTATTTTTTTACAGCTTCAAGGGACCTTAGACCTGAATATATGGTTTTAATTTGAACTTGATACCTCCACGTGTTTCCGAGATAAAGAGTCTTGACAGACAGACAGACAGACGGACAATGTAATTATCGGGTTCCGGAACGGTACGGAACTACGGAACGCATTACTTTGTGTTATTTATTTAATCATCACTGTTCTCAAAACGGTGAAGGAAAACATCGCAAGGCCCCGCGTGAGAAGGCTTGAGTCCCAGCAGTGGAAACATTGAAAGGCTGATAATGCTTATGCTTATTTGCTAATGTTCGGACAACCAATCTACTAATTATAACCTACACTAAGTGAAACAACTAGTCATCAATCAATAATCTCTCTACAGTGAGATTTAAAAAAAAACAATTATGCTTTTTTTTTTTTTACGGCTGCATACAATGCGCTAGTGTGGTGGGTTTGAGTGATTGCATCCTAACTCGTTCGAGATTTACCCACATTTGTTTACTTTTTTCTTATTATCTATGTATTATTAGCGTCAAATAATTATTGTAACCTACCCAACGGCTGTGCCTATAAAAGCAGAGCGCGGCCAGTACTCGCCCCTTACTCCGTCTCCGGCAGCCGTCGTGATAGCATCGTTTTGTAAGATTGTTAAAAGTCGTTATTTTCATTTGGTATCAGAAAGTATATTTTTATCTCATGTTTGAAGTTGTATTTGTTTTAAATTGATTAAAGACTAGTTTTTGGTCATTCCGTTTATTTTTTAAAATAAAACTGATACTAATCGCCATTAGTATATATTTTTTCTTTTGTATCATTCGTCTATTACTTATTTGTTTCACATCACACTATTTACAAACACATACAATTATCTTATAATAGTCATAGGATAACACATAACACATTCCACATTCTATTATGATGTATTATATTATTTAAGTACCTACGCATCACCGCTATATTACACTACAAAACTGTTTCGCGTCCGTTACGTCACAACCTCAGGTTCAGTTGAAAATCAGCGTCAGGCACTAGTTGTCTGACAATCATGCTGAACTGGACCTATTTTGGCGCAGCCGTGAGGCGCACAATTGCCTATCTATATTATTATTATATTGTTTTTTGTGTTTCTATTTTTTTTATTCTCTTTTGTACGGTTTCGTGTTTACATATTATATTGTTTGTGTGCCTTGCGTTGTGACAAATAAATTCATTTTTCTTTCTTTTCTTTTTTTCTTTCTTTTTTAGGGTTCCGTACCCGAAGGGGAACGGGATCCAATTACTTAGCCTCCGATGTCGGTCCGTCCTTATTTCTGTCTATCCGTCCGTCAGCGGGCTGTATCTCATAAACTGTAAGAGGTAGATAATTGAAATTTTGACGGAATTTGAAGGTGCTATTAACGCTATAACAACAAATAAAAGTAATATAAAGTTCAAAATTAAAGAACGAAGAAGACCTTTCATATAAAAGAAGTTGTTTTATCGTAGGTTTTTGCTCGATTTTAATATTGTAGTACAGAATTCGTAGTGTACGAGTCCCACTCGCATTTGGCCAGTATGTTAAGAGTAACTAAAATGGTTAGTTATCTGAACAAGTGTGCTGATTTTGTGTATTGAAACAGAAAAACGAGGGTCATTTTATTCACTTTTTTATTTATTACAGCCACAACTTTGAAGAGAATTGGCAGTCTTCGCCCTCGCACTGAAACAACGATCATTTATTTATTATAAAGTTAAAACTTCATCTGAAGAATTTATAAACTTACTACTCGTATATTGCATGTGTGGGTGACAGTGGGACAGTGGAGAGGGTAGCTCTCATTCTTTCGGAATGAATTGCCGATGGGGCGGAAAGGTTCTGAAATCAAAAGGAAGAAAGAAAGAAAACACGTTTATTTAGCAGACAGACAAACACAATAGGTCCAGTTCAATATAATTAAGTGGGGACTGCGTACCGGAATACGGAGCATTAGAAGGCCTCCCTCAAGATAGACCGATGACCTATTAAAGGTTGCGGAATTTCACTGGATACAAAAAGCATAAGACAGGTTAATGTGACCATGTTTGGTTCCCCAAAAGCCTTATGTATAGCAGTAGGCATCTTTCGGCAGCGAGACCAGCTAATATCGTTTTATCAGGGTTCCGTACTCAAAGGTTAAAACGGGACCCTATTACTAAGACACCGCTGTCCGTCGTGTCTGTCTGTCGGTCTGTCACCAGACTGTGTCTCATGAACCGTGATAGTTAGACATCAGAATTTTTTATAGATTATGTATTTATGTTGCCGCTATAACGACAATAAAAAAAAATAGAACAAAACAAATATTTAATAGGGCTCCTATACAATAAAGGTGGTTTTTTTTCCCTTTTTCTGCTACGGAACCCTTTGTGCGCGAGTTCAACTCGCACTTGGCCGGCTTTTATTCAAAAACAATAATAACAACCTGCAACAGTTCCACTGTAAGATACAAAATCTTTTTTTCATATAGAACTTTTGTTTCTGAAGTAATTACAGTACAGAGCAGCGGCAGAGTTTGTTATGTGACCAAATTGTATTCTTAGTTTATAAAGAAATGTTTCGAGATGTTCTTGCCGAGCTAATTTAAGTAACTGAGTTAAGGCAAAAAGGCCCTTTTAATGTGGTATATTTTACAATATTAATGTTTAATAAATCTTTAGTAAATTCCTTACAAAGAGCAGTGTTGACCGCCCCGACTTACGAGTTAATTGTAGATCGCAGGTTCAAACCCAGCCAGGCGCATTACTTTGTGTAATTTATTTCATCACCACTGCTCTCAAAACGGTGAAGGAAAATATCGTGAGGAAACCGGTATGTCATAGAACCAAAAATTCGAAGACATGTGACCTTTGCCAATCCGCACTGGGCCCGCGTGGTGAATTACGGTCCATTCCCTCTCCTAGAGAGGAGGCCTGAGTCCCAGCAGTGGGAAAATTAAAAGGCCGATTACGGTATTATTATTCTAAATTACTTACGAATGAGCGGCAGGAAATTCCGATGCACTGGTGAAACAAGCAATATTTTCTTTTACAAAATAATTTTACGCTGTTGTTCTATTTAAAACTAGCTTTTGCCAGCGGCTTTGTCCGCATACATAAAATATAGTTTATGTCACTCAGGAATAAAGCAGCTTTCTATCGGTGAAAAGATTTTAGCAATCGGACCATTACTTCAGAGATTACCTCCTACAAACAAAAAAACATAAAAGCAAAAATACAAACTTTACTTCTTTATATATTTGTGTAGATAGATCTTATTTATTAACTAGCTGACCCGGACTTCATATCGCCTAACTGTCAATGAATGTAGTATAAATCTTTCGATATAGTCAACCGATTGCGATGAAACTAAGCTTAAGTAATATATCAAGTTACACACAATTTTAATGTATAAAATTTATCTTTCATCGATTTCGTATATTTTACGTGATGGGCGCACAAATAAAAACTTCTGCAGATTTATTATATGTATAGATCCACTGGTATAAAACGCACACCCTTTTTTTAAGTAGAAAATCATCGAACGGTGTGTCAGACTTTTACTGACTAAAATCCACAGTGTTCCTTTAGTTGCCCATCTTTGCGAGGGCTGCGGACTAACTCCTTCGAACAATTCACAGTCCTGACAGGCGTCGGCTCTTACTGGCCCCATCAATTTTGCTAACATCTTTTTGAGGCGCGCGTGGAACATGACGTGTCATGGACCCGGGCTTGGTCCTTACTGGACGGCCAGACGGCGAGTTACCCATGTCTCGCCGTTCGCAAGAAATCGTACTTCCTAAATCGCTGCGCGTAGAAGCATGGTGTGCAGGTTTCTCATGTATTGAAAATGGGTATTAAGAAACGATTTTTCCTTCCTTATATGCCATCGGGCACACAGGTCATGTTCTCTATCGATATTCTTTAGTAGTTATGGATGGTAAACTTCGTTTCATCAAGTAAAGTAGTTTGTGGATTGTTCACGATTTACGATAAAGTGGCACTGAGTACTGGGGCTATTGTATGGTTGTAAAAGGTACTTACCAACGCACTGCAGTTGTGCCCTGTGCACTGTGAAATAAATGGGCTTTTAATATTTAAGTTACTTAATAAGTATTTTTTTTTAATCTGTGTCATATAATTATTTAGTCAAATAAAAAAGGTTGATACTAATATTTCACAATGTTTTTGTACCCATAAACTAAATAAAAAAATGCGTAACGGACTCGCGCACAAAGGGTACCAATATCCAGTGTTCCGCAAAATTTTTGTGTTCAAGGACATAGGAAAATTTTGGAGGTATAATTATGGTGTATATCAATGAAAAATCATTTTTTACATAATATAAATTAACTTTTATTACTAATCAACCAAACAATGTTTATCAGAATCAATATAAAAAATGTACTAGTATTTATTTGTTGATCATTCAACTAAACTTTATACTACGGAATTGGTATTTAATTCGAAACATGAACTTATTTAATGGAGAGTAGGTCCAAATTTGGGCACGCGCACAATTGCTACGGTAAGTCCTTTCTTTGAGAAGTGGCTGGAAAGATGCCCCGGCGTCCTCAACTGCCTCATGTCATAGGTCTTCACCGGACATGACTAGAACGGGGGAGGAGGTTCCTGTTTTGGATTCAGGCGGGAGAAACGCCCAGGTGGCACAATTGTGCGGACCGCCCAGAGAACACGGTGGAGGTGTACGAAGTCACCGTGTCCACCGTATCCTCGCCGAGGCGATTGGCGGCGGCAACATCTCGCACCAGGCCTGATTAGGAAGCGGACGCCTTCTTCTGAGAACGCTTGCGGATGACGAGCATTGGGTAGCTCCCCGGACGTTGAGCTACCGACGGTGGGCTCGGCCCTTACTGGGTCGAGTTGTCGACGGCGCGTAGTGTTCCACACTCGCTTCAAAAATATATTAGTAAAACCGTAGGGACACAGGAGGGTCGATGCCCGCTAGAGCCCCGGAAATTTTGAAAACAGTTATCCGTGGTCCTGAAACGCAAAGGGCAACTGAAGGACACATTTGGGTTTTAGTCAGTAAAAGTCTGACACACCTCTCACTCCACACTAGAGCGGCAGAAGGCATTTGATGATTTCTCATCTCAAAAAATGAAAGCTGCTCTCATCTCTTCGGCGATCGTCTTGAGGAGTACCCTTTTTGGTTTCGTATTGTGTTAAGATTTAAAAATCTTACATCACTAAAATAGGTCGTTGCAAATGAGACAAATATTGCTATAGCATAGTTTATGAAGCAGAAGATATTCATTTGCATAGCCAAAAATATTTTAAATGAGTTTCCGACATTTTTTATTTTAAATGTGCGATCCGTTTTAATTTCGTTCAGTGTTTCCTGCTCGTTAAATGGTACGTATCCAAAAGGAATGCCTTCAGAGAATGGATTTCGAACCCACTCAGTCCATAGGTTGATCTACATTTCGCTTCCGCTTTAAGAAATAATCTAATTTTTCCAAGGCACACCAACTAACCAACCAATCACCACGGTACACCAGTGTGCCGCGGCACATCCTTTGCGGTAAACTGGACATTATACATACCTAGAAAAACGTTTGTTGTATGGGAGCCTCTTGGATATTCCCTGGGCACCATTGACTGCTCATTCCTTCATGTCTTGTTAAATTTGGTGACTTTTTTTTTTAAATATATTTTTTGTTGTTATTATTTCGTACACATCTGACGCTAAGCACCTGTTTACTATTTATCATATATTAACATTTATATATATTTAATTCCTTACACATAATACTTATACATTACACATAACACTAATAAGTAAATAACTGCCGTACACTCTCAATAAGGTTCAGTTGAAAACTAGCGTCAGGCAACTACCACTGACTACCATGTGGTTGTCTGGCATTTTTGCTGAACTGGACCTATTTGGCGCAGCCGTGAGACACACATTGTATTTTTTTTCTTCTTAGTTTAAATTTTGTTTTTTACTGTGTGTGAATCCATGTGTGCCAAATAAAATATTTTTCTTTTCTTTCTTTCTATATTTATTTTATTCTGTTTTTTAGTATTTGTTGTTATAGTGGCAACAGAAATACATCATCTAACTATCACGGTTCATGAGATATAACCTGGTGACAGACGGACAGACAGACGGATGGACAAAGGAGTCCTAATAATAGGGTCACGTTGTACTGTCTGGCTACGGAATCCTAATAAAACTTGCCAAAATCGTGTAGTCGCTTTTAAGTTTCCTATTGGGTGATTACAAAAGGCAATAGCGTGCTCCATCGTCGACCACACCATCGTTTATAGATGAGACAGTGGTCGCACGCAAGCCCAGCAATATTAAAAAAACAGACATACATATTATGTATAATGTAATTGTGTATTACACGCCGTTTGAATATAATTCCGAGCGATATCTACATACGCAAAACGGTGTGATACAATTTTTGCTTAGTGAAGAGGCAAAATACGACAAAATGTGATGAGTGCTACCGATCACGCATACGTTTTTCTATAATGGAGAAATATAGCTTTAGATACTTTTTTAATAATCCTACGAGGGTATGGATTACGGTGGAGCACACGGTAGAGGTGTTCCCCGCTTGGATAGAGCACTGCCGTGTCCTCGTGGGGTAAATCGGCTGCAAAGATCTCTCGCGCCGGGCCTTGGTACAGGCCATGGTTCGAAGCGAGGAGGAGTGGCAGGCGGCCTCCTTCTACGAAGCAGTAATGTTAGCAAAGGAGGAGGCTGCATGTGCAAGCATTAGGGATGACTGGCCCTCACGCCCCAGCCGCCGGGATCCTGATCCCGATTTCCGACCAACATAGGCCCGGGCTTGCGGATGGCAAGCAATGGGTAGCTCGCCGTCCGATCGTCCGGTAACCGTCCGGACCGAACCCAAGTCGTCGACGGCGCGTATTGTTCCACGCGCGCCTCAAGGAGATGTCAGCAAACCGTAGGGGCCCAGCAGGGTCGAAGCCTACTGGGGTCAAGGGTCTGCTTCTGAATAGAAGACTCGGCCCTGGTATGAAACGCAACGAAGGAACAGGAGTTGGTTTTTCGTCAGTAAAAATGTGACACGTCCTCTCGCTCCGCCCAAGGGCGGGGGATGTCATGGAATGATTTTCCCGACTACAAAAAAAAGGGGGTATGGACTTCTGTCTTCACCCATAAAAACCGTGTCTAATGTACCGTGAGACGGAAAGTGAGGAGACCGCCCGTGGCACTTTTTTAAACACTCCTCTTATTGTCGCGTGTTTGCTTCTTACTATATGTTTTGAATAATTTAATAATAATGACGTGACAAGATAAACAAACATACCTGACATAATTTACTCATACTTATACACAGACACAATTATTATAATAATTTACATGCATAATTAAACGCATCACATTCTAAATAAAATTCTATTGAATTCCGTAAATTACTACCTAACTCTCTTCCTCGCTCCTAACTTTGCCGTGCCCGACAGGGTCCACATTGGTCAGTGAAAATTTTTTGACACCATTTATGTATACATATGGATTGCAATAAAGTATTGAGTATGTTCGCGATTGTGGCGTGCCCACTTTTATGAGCCCTGAGACTGGTTTTTAAAGTGAGTTAGTAAAAAAGTTTTCATGTTTCAGAGATTTTTATAACGGGTGTAAAAAGATGCTTCGCAAAGCGAGAGTCACGTCTTGTTTTTATCCGTTTTATTTTTGTACGGGACCACATTAAAATTTCTCGTTACGGTAAAATTAACTATCAAACATCCGAATTTTCTTGTTGTAGGTTATTGTAATATTACATATATTAAACAAACTCACCCCAGCTGAGCACTTAGTTCCTTTACACTGTAATTAAAAACAGTTTCGTGTATTTTACATGAGTTTAATTTGTATTTTTGCTAATAAAACAGTATAGTTATAATTTTAAAAATCACTTGAGTAATATTCACTTTTCTATTGGAAAGTAGTTTAGTGCTTTACAGAGGCTTGCAGTAATCTTTATTATTTAATAATATATTTTTTTATCAATCATGTAAAATATTATAATTTATATTAACTTACTGTAGACGTACAATTAGTTCCAATACACTGTAATGTAAAATATTGTTATGTTAAACTTGTAGGTGCAAGAGGATATACAACTAACAAAAATTATCCTAATAGTAATACAGTCAAGATAATGGTCGAAAGTGGAGGAGTATTTTTTTTTTTCGTCCAAAACTTAGATCTACTTAGTATCAAATTGTCACAGCAGTGGGAACACTATAAAGCTGATTATGCTTATCAATGTTTTATAAACACGCTTGAACTTTAGGTATGTATACACACCGCTATAATATAATTTGGTAAAAAAATGTCCTAAATAAAATCACCTAACAACTCTTTTACCATGTTTAAAACATTTTTCTTTACCTAATTTTTTCTTGTTTTTTTTTTTTCTTTTAATATCTATATCTTTATGATTTTGATAATATCCTATTTACAGAATAAAATAATATTATTTAATTTTGTCCTGTAGGAGTTACTTTCATATCGAACAGGTATCATAACTTTTGTGGCCCAACGAACAGCTGAACTAGAGAACAAGTTTGCTAGCTTGGCTCCAGATACGCCGGCTATACCAAGTCGGTACCTGAACTAGAGAACTAGTTTGCTAGCTTGGCTCCAGATACGCCGGCTATACCAAGTCGGTACCTGAACTAGAGAACAAGTTTGCTAGCTTGGCTCCAGATACGCCGGCTGTACCAAGTCGGTACCTGAACTAGAGAACTAGTTTGCTAGCTTGGCTCCAGATACGCCGGCTATACCAAGTCGGTACCTGAACTAGAGAACTAGTTTGCTAGCTTGGCTCCAGATACGCCGGCTATACCAAGTCGGTACCTGAACTAGAGAACTAGTTTGCTAGCTTGGCTCCAGATACGCCGGCTCTATCAAGTCGGTACCTGAACTAGAGAACTAGTTTGCTAGCTTGGCTCCAGATACGCCGGCTATACCAAGTCGGTACTTGAACTAGAGAACAAGTTTGCTAGCGTGGCTCCAAGATACGCCGGCTGTACCAAGTCGGTACCTGAACTAGAGAACTAGTTTGCTAGCGTGGCTCCAAGATACGCCGGCTGTACCAAGTCGGTACCTGAACTAGAGAACTAGTTTGCTAGCTTGGCTCCAGATACGCCGGCTCTACCAAGTCGGTACCTGAACTAGAGAACTAGTTTGCTAGCTTGGCTCCAGATACGCCGGCTATACCAAGTCGGTACTTGAACTAGAGAACAAGTTTGCTAGCGTGGCTCCAAGATACGCCGGCTGTACCAAGTCGGTACTTGAACTAGAGAACAAGTTTGCTAGCGTGGCTCCAAGATACGCCGGCTGTACCAAGTCGGTACTTGAACTAGAGAACAAGTTTGCTAGCGTGGCTCCAAGATACGCCGGCTATACCAAGTCGGTACTTGAACTAGAGAACAAGTTTGCTAGCGTGGCTCCAAGATACGCCGGCTGTACCAAGTCGGTACCTGAACTAGAAAACAAGATTGCTAGCTTGGCTCCAAGATACGCCGGCTGTACCAAGTCGGTACTTGAACTAGAGAACAAGTTTGCTAGCGTGGCTCCAAGATACGCCGGCTGTACCAAGTCGGTACCTGAACTAGAGAACTAGTTTGCTAGCTTGGCTCCAGATACGCCGGCTATACCAAGTCGGTACCTGAACTAGAGAACTAGTTTGCTAGCTTGGCTCCAGATACGCCGGCTCTATCAAGTCGGTACCTGAACTAGAGAACTAGTTTGCTAGCTTGGCTCCAGATACGCCGGCTATACCAAGTCGGTACTTGAACTAGAGAACAAGTTTGCTAGCGTGGCTCCAAGATACGCCGGCTGTACCAAGTCGGTACTTGAACTAGAGAACAAGTTTGCTAGCGTGGCTCCAAGATACGCCGGCTGTACCAAGTCGGTACCTGAACTAGAGAACTAGTTTGCTAGCTTGGCTCCAGATACGCCGGCTCTACCAAGTCGGTACCTGAACTAGAGAACTAGTTTGCTAGCTTGGCTCCAGATACGCCGGCTATACCAAGTCGGTACTTGAACTAGAGAACAAGTTTGCTAGCGTGGCTCCAAGATACGCCGGCTGTACCAAGTCGGTACCTGAACTAGAGAACTAGTTTGCTAGCTTGGCTCCAGATACGCCGGCTCTACCAAGTCGGTACCTGAACTAGAGAACTAGTTTGCTAGCTTGGCTCCAGATACGCCGGCTATACCAAGTCGGTACTTGAACTAGAGAACAAGTTTGCTAGCGTGGCTCCAAGATACGCCGGCTCTACCAAGTCGGTACCTGAACTAGAGAACTAGTTTGCTAGCTTGGCTCCAGATACGCCGGCTATACCAAGTCGGTACTTGAACTAGAAAACAAGATTGCTAGCTTGGCTCCAAGATACGCCGGCTGTACCAAGTCGGTACTTGAACTAGAGAACAAGTTTGCTAGCGTGGCTCCAAGATACGCCGGCTGTACCAAGTCGGTACCTGAACTAGAGAACTAGTTTGCTAGCTTGGCTCCAGATACGCCGGCTCTACCAAGTCGGTACCTGAACTAGAGAACTAGTTTGCTAGCTTGGCTCCAGATAAGCCGGCTATACCAAGTCGGTACTTGAACTAGAGAACAAGTTTGCTAGCGTGGCTCCAAGATACGCCGGCTGTACCAAGTCGGTACTTGAACTAGAGAACAAGTTTGCTAGCGTGGCTCCAAGATACGCCGGCTGTACCAAGTCGGTACCTGAACTAGAGAACTAGTTTGCTAGCTTGGCTCCAGATACGCCGGCTCTACCAAGTCGGTACCTGAACTAGAGAACTAGTTTGCTAGCTTGGCTCCAGATAAGCCGGCTATACCAAGTCGGTACTTGAACTAGAGAACAAGTTTGCTAGCGTGGCTCCAAGATACGCCGGCTGTACCAAGTCGGTACCTGAACTAGAGAACAAGTTTGCTAGCGTGGCTCCAAGATACGCCGGCTGTACCAAGTCGGTACCTGAACTAGAGAACTAGTTTGCTGGCTTGGCTCCAAGATACGTTGGTTGTACCAAGTCGGTACCTGAACTAGAGAACAAGTTTGCTGGCTTGGCTCCAAGATACGAAAAGTCGGTACCTGAATTGCATAGTATAGCATAATCAGCCTTATAATATTCCCACTGCTGGGACTCAGGCCTCCTCCCTAGGAGAGGGAATGGGTCGTAATCCACCACGCCCAGTGCGGATTGGTGGATGTTACATGGCTCAGAATTTTTCTTTCAAGAATATGCCTGTTTCCTCACAATATTTTCGTTGACCGTTTTGAGAGCTGTGCTCATTAAATAAATTATACAAAATAATGCACCTGGGTAGATTTGTACAAGGGGCCATCACTGCTGCTCCCTAAACTAACTACCTTTATATACATCCCTAGTGAAATCTAGGTAACACAGAGCGATCTCATACGGACAGACAAGTTGCTACTTTATTTCCCTAGCGGTAAGCAGGTCTTATTAGGCAAACATGTAGAAAATGTTCCTCTAAGATAATGCCATATTTCACTGTGTGCCCTCAGAGACCAATTTACCTCAAATCGCTGCTTGATATTCCGAGTCAGATAAATTTCCCTTTTAGGGTTCCGTAACTCCGTTGGCAAAAACGAAACTTTTATAGGATCGCTTTGTTGTCTACTCGTCTATTCGTCTGTCAAGATCATTTTTCTTAGAAATATAGCCGCATCAGGAGACATAGCTTGGTCGCTGTGCCTGCCAGTCACACTGTTGCGGAGCCCGGTCTCCTGCCCCTCGCACTTTGACTGTAATGTGTTTGCGGACGAATGGAAGACGATCATGTTAGTATGTCTAGAGTTCTCTGAGGTAAGTGTGTGATTTTTTTTGTAAGTATATTAATATATTTTTATGGTCTTTTACTAATGTAATTGGCGGATAGTCGTTTTTGTTTGAGTAAAACAAATAAATAAACGCAATCGAAAGAAAAATTCGAAAATCTCTAGATTATAATCTAAATATAGCCGAAATCAAAACCTATAGAGTACTTCCCATTGACCTAGGATCCTGAAATTTGGTAAGAAGCAACGTTTTACAGCACAAATCTTTGAAACACGATTTGGGAATCAAACTACTTACATAGATAAGTTTGTACGCAACCCTTGGTGCGGGATTCCGACTCACATTTGGCCGGTTTTTTGTAATTGAACACTTGTCAAGCTTTTTCGAGTTTAACCGGCTGCAGCTGAATACCACTCTCACGCCGGGCCTTGGTACAGGCCATGGTCCGGAGCGAGGAGGAGTGGCAGGCGGTCGCCACCTTCTGCGAAGCAGTAATGCTAGCAAAGGAGGCGGCCGTACGCCCGAGAGAACGGCCCTCACGCCTCAGCCGTCAGGATCCCGATCCCGATTTCCAGCCACCGTAGAGCCGAAGCCTACTGGGGCCATGGGTTGACTTCCGAAAGGGAAACACGGGTTTCTGGAACGCTAGGCAAAAAAGGAACATATGTGTGTTTTTGAGGTTTAGGGTGTGTCAGACTTTTACTGACTGTAGACTCGCTCCGCCCTAGAGTAGGAGAAGTCATTGATGATTTTGCAACTTAAAAAAACCCATTCACGGACCGACCTCGGTAAGTGTTGCTTAACCTTGTACATCTAATTCTTATTAATTTGCTACGGGCTTCTCATAAAATTGAATAATTAATTAATTCATTGATATTTTCTAATTAAGTAAGAAAAGCTTTACTGAAGTGCAGCGCAGGTCTTTTCGTTCATAATAGCCTTCACAGCCATTGTAACCTTCACAGTTTTATTCATAGCTTTACTTGGAAGACGTGTCATGGTTAATTACAGGGAAACCTTATATAACACGACTGCAGTTAAATATAAGAACTGTTTTTCAAAGTCAATTTCATATTTACTTTGATCGCATAACTAGCCTAGAGGTAAGTATCGCCCGGGTGCCACCACTATGTGGACCGCCCGGAGGACACGGTGAAGCACATGGTAGAGGTGTGCCCCGATTGGGCAGAGCACGTCCACCACACGTTCGTCTCGTAGGGGAGATCGGCGGCAACGATCTCCCCTACGAGGACACGGTGGTGCTAAGAAATTATCGGATCTAAGAAAGTATCAGGCGCTATCGATTACAATATTAGTGTGATGTCGCTTAGAACGTACCAGGCGCTATTGTTTGAGAGACTCTTCCCCAACAGATTTTTGATCTAAGTATAATTTGAAGTTGAGTATTTCTCAAACTCTACTTTAGTCTGAAAAACTGTCAAAATTTAGCTCAAAATTAGGGTTTGAGACGAGTTTAACTAATAATACTCAATTCTGAATCGGCGGCTTAACTGAAAATTGAACTTATGAACTTTTCAAGCCATATTTTCAGACTAAACAAGAGTTTGATGAAAGCCCTAGCTCCCGAGCAGTGCCATAAAACAGTAACTAATTTCTCCTGGGTAACGTTAAGTTTGAAAAAAATATATGTTTATTATGGATTCATGTGCAACATTATCAACATATGATTTTTTCATATGACTAATAAAAAACCTAAAAAAAAAATTACCGAGATGATATTTTTCTCTTGTTTTCCCTACTCCTTTCAAACGTTTTGATCTTTTTAAATTTTAGAACACAACCAGCATATAATCAATATTTCGCAAAAAAAAACTGATTTTAACGGTCATCGGTGAAATCAGTTTTTTTAGGCAGTACGAGCATGCGTACATTTAACTCCGGCCAGATGTTAAAGGGACTATAGGCCTTGAAACTCAACTTCAAATTCATAATTTATTTCACCAGCGCTTTTTATTACTGCTCCGTTCCCGTGAGCCGAAGCGTGATGTATATTATATAGCTTACAGCCTTCTTCAAAAAGTGGGCTATCCAACAAATTTTCTTTGGTACTTCCTGAGATTAGCGCGTTCAAATAAACAAACGAACAAACTCTATTAGAATAGATGTTATTTTGGCTCCAGTTTATTAAAAAAAAAGGTTGCTCAAACGATCCAATAACTCTGATATCTTTATCAACAACGACCCTATTTCTCAACAGATTCAAATTTACAGCTTTTGTAGCCCTTCCTAAGTGCCATAAATCATTGTAATGGGGCTCCATTTGTTGAGTTTAAATATTATTGCTGACAATTCGAACTTCGACGTTTAAGCGTTATTAGCTTTATCTTGGTCATCGATTCTTAAAACTAGTTTTAAATCGTTATTGTACAGTTTAAGCGCAGATAGTCATAGAGGTCGGGGTGATGCGAATAGTGGAATGGTTTTGGGGAGTCAGACTTTTACTGACTAAAACCACAACTGTGTCCTTTAGTTGCCCTTTGCACTCTAAGACCACGGGTTTTCCTTTTTAGGAAATCCCCGCGGCCATAGCGGACATCAGTCCTGCTGAGATTTACGAATGCCAATCGAGAATCGACTTCTACGTGTTTTCCGATGCACCCTAGTGCTGAACGTCATATGGGTAATATCTTTTTATTGAAGTCTTCTGTTATGAAGCTGAAAGACAGCTCCACTCTTACCTCACATCATAAAATAGACAGTAATACAAGTAGCTTGTTATTGGTTGAGTTTAAGTAAGGGCCTTTTAAGTCGAGTGCACCGGCATTGAATTGCTAGCCTGTCGGTTTTCAAGCGGTATCGGTTGTTTTTTACCTTATAGACAAGCGTGATCCATCATAGACCACATCATCACTTATCGTCAGCCCTCCTAGCCAAGTTAAACCGTTTCGTTTCGATTCTCTTTTCGTTGATCGCCTTGAGTCGGCCACGCCTCCTATTCCTTTGTTCTGACCAGTTGACTGAGCGTTGAGATGACGTCAGAATAAAGGAATCGGAGGCGTAGCTGACTCCAGGCGATCGACGAAAAGATTATCGAAACGAAACGGTTGTAACTTGGCTAGGAGCACCCCTAGCCAAGTTACAACCGTTTCGTTTCGGTGAGATAGTGGTCAATCGCGAACCTATAATTAAAATAGAAGAGCGACTTGGAATGTGGGCCTGAGCGTCATAGAATGTAAAAGTACTCGTAATGTGTAAATCATAGGTCGTGACCCCTTGACTTGTTTTGAAAGCCCATTAATTACCATCAATCATGTAATTACCAGTGGCTAAGGCTTGGGACCCCCTACGACTTTAGCCACTGACGAAGTTAGCATTACATGAAAATTGGCGATCAATCTTACTGTCATCAGTCACGTTACCTTTTTGCATATTTTTGGCTTTCACTTACTGCTTAAATTACTACTTTTACTTATATTCAATCAATCAATTTGCCCTTTTACATGTTGGCTTCGGCCCCCAGTCTAATTAGACGCTGTTGAGTAGTAGTGATTAAATGAAGTGCCTGCCTATCTGACCACCAAAACTTAGTAACCGACTAACACGATACCCCTTGGCAAAAACAGTTTCAGGTTTACTGGCTACTGACCAGGGATATTGGATCTGGATACAGATACGCATATAGGAATAATATTATACCGGTTTCAGATCCCAGCATATGGTGAGGCGTAGGGATGTAATCGTTGATGGTGAGGCGCACTAGTTTATTTAGAGCCTCTTCACTCTATCCTTGAAGACAACTAAATTATAATCGGACGGGAAGACCGCAGCAGGCATATAGTTCCAGTCCCTCGCTGTACGCGGTATAAACGACGAGGCGAAACGCTTGGTCTGCACCGCAGAGGTTTCAACAACGTAAGGGTCAATACCCGCCGTTCGTCGGGTTATTTCGGATTATTCGCTAGTTTTGAATAAAATTATCCAACTATAATTTTGGTATCCATAACTATATAGTTACGGATAGTAAAATTATAATAGTAAACAGTCGAAACCGGTATAAAAGTTTCGGATAGTTTCGGATAAAAGCAGAGCCTAAATGACAGGTTTTTGTTTGTCTTGTCCGGTCAAACAAATTAATAATCTAAACTAAAAATAAAAATGAAATCTTGCTATTAGTATTTTACTATTATAATTTCAATAATCATCGTAACTGTATAGTTATTTACGGATATATACGGATTTTTTTATTTTGGATATCCGTTAGTTTACGGAGCTCCATGACATACCTACCTGTTACTATCTGGAAAAAACATTATTTACTAATGACAGCCGGGACCAACAGCTTAACGTGCTTTCTGAGACACGGAGGATTTTCTCTATGCACTGATGGTCCACTCCACCCATCCTCGGACTGACCTCGGCAAGCGTTGCAACTATAACTGCTATTTATAAATAGGTTCTTATTTTAATTATATACTTACTCCAGAGGAACACATGGTACCGTCACACTGAAAACAGAATTCAGTGACAATCCAATGAAAAAAAACATCTTTATTGCCACATAGGAACTAAAATTTAAAATCCTGCATCGCGATAAGTTCTCCACACGATTTGAACATATACAACAGTCTGAAGTCAACTATCGGGCAGTTGCCTGGACCAGACATAACACCCGTATGGTCGGAGGATGCTCCCTTTTCAACGGAGGTTTCCGGGACTTTATACCTGTATGTTCCACATACCTCAAACCGCGGCCGATGACTCCGTATTAAGCTTACGGCGGGTTTCTGAATTGAGTATTTCGAGTTAAGCACGCCTCAAACTCTACTTAAATGCCAATTTATGACAGATTTTCAGGCTAAAGTAGAGTTTCAGAAAATCGATGCTATACAGCATCCGAGCATTAAAGCGTCATCAGCTAGTTCATAAAGTTCATGAAAATTACAAGTGATTAGTTTTTATGTAATATTTCCCCCTAACTTTATTCCCATGTTTTTTATTGATCATTACTAAAGTTTTTTCAGTTTTTGTCACTTACCTTAGATTGACATTTTATTCCATTGAACTGCAATAATACCAAAAAGACATCTCAACTTATATAAATAATAAAAATGTTGTTACGCAAATATTAATATCCGTTCCATCATCATCATTTCAGCTGTAAGACGTCCACTACTGAAATAAGCCTCTCCTATGTGTTGCCACAATGGCCAGACTTGTAAGTCATAGCCATCAGATCCCCGCAGCCCTCACCAGGACGCCGGTTCACCTTGTGGGAAGCCTTCCAACGCTACTTCTTCCGGTACGCGATCACTAGTCCAAAAATGTTCGACCCCATCGACTTATCCGTTTATTCTTTCAAATTTACATATAAATTACATTTCTAAATATTTGAATACAAAATATACAATGTAGAAAATAGTATGTCTAGTTATCAGGAGCAGGGTCCGAGCTATCAACAGTTAGAACTCCAGAGAAAGAAAACTTCTAACTGAATCAGGCCCTTGATCCAGCAGCCTCACGAGAGCCCTCTGAGGTGTTGGTCGAGACTCTTGGCTAAGGCCATTGGCTGACACCACTATCGGTACAGTGATCGCTGAGTCCACATCCCACATGTCGACAGCCTAGCGACCTAAGTCAAGATATAGATTTTTTTAAAGTTATTTCGTTTATTTATAGTACGCCAGGCTACGGACGCTATTTGGTTTACAGCAGGGCCATGAAGGACTCGGAAAAAGCGTCCGTGAAGTTCCTTACTCAGTCATACTTCCTCGCAATCGTTAGTGCCAAACACAGCAGGCTTGTGCCAAAATGTGTATAGCATAGCATAGCATAGCATAGTTGGCCTTATAATGTTCCCACTGCTGGGACGCAGCCCTCCTCTCTAGGAGAGGAAGCCAAAATGTGTATAAACAGAGAATACAAGACTTATGTTATGTGATTGACCAAGTGGAAATCCTTAGGAGGCGTTTTCCGTTTTTTTCTCTGTATGAGAAGCGGCTTCTTTGCCGGAACTAAGGAAACTGTCGACTGATATTAATGACTTACCCCCGCGTAACATGGGTCACCCGAGCACTGAAAACATTATGGTCATCTCAAATACAAATCTGGAATCGATGCGGATCAGCATTGCGGTTCAGCATTATCTAATGCAATTTAATTTATTTTGTAATGTGTTTATGATGCTTGTACCTAAAATAAGTCTTTTTTTACTTGAAATAAATTATTAATAATAATAATTACCTACTTTTAGTTGGAGTAGGTATAGAGTTATTGACTGATTATAATAATCTAGGAAACGATCAAATATGATATTTGTGGGTTGTTTTATGTTGACTAAAATGGTATCTTTGAATTCTTTCTAGTTTTTTTTTTTGGTGTACTTAAGTTAAAAATAAATTGAGTTATTGTAACAGATAAAGGTGTATTTAAAAGGGCCCACGGCTATCCTAACATTTTTTTTTGAACTCGTTAATAATCCTGAGGTCATGCTCATCACACAAGTATTTATCTTGGATAGGAATGGGTTCGACCCATGACCTCCGGCTTAGCAGTCAGGGCCACTAGACCAAAAGGCCAGCCAAATGATAGTCTAACTTGAGTTAATAAGACATGGCAGAAATTCAGATGTCACGCGAATTCAGATGTCTAATAAAAGATGTGCCGTAGGGATACCAACCGTTTTCACATAATTCCAAAGTTAGCCAAAGTTTTAAGCAGGAAGTTTGAGAGTTATTTCTGTAGTTAGTTGTCATCATTAACATAATATACTCACTCTAGCGTCGCAGCTGCACCATGATGTCTGAAAAGGGTTGACAAAATGACAATTTAGTTTTAGGCTAAGTCTACAGACACGTATAAATTGTACTGCTCTACAGCTAGTAGGTGCAATTCGCAATGTCAGTATCAGTATGTAGCTTGTTTAGCAATAAATTATAAATCACACTAATATTATAAAGAGGAATGAAGATATCCGCAAGAGAACCAAGGTTACCGACATAGCACAAAGAATCGCCAAACTTAAGTGGCAGTGGGCAGGGCATATTGCTCGCAGAACGGATGACCGTTGGGGCCGAAAGGTTGATATGGCGACCTCGTACCGGAAGACGTAGCGTTGGAATGCCTCCTACAAGGTGGACCGATGACCTGGCAAGGGTTGCGGGAATCCGATGGATGCGAGAAGCACAAGACCGTTCATTGTGGCGATACTTGGGGAGGCCTAGGTATGTCCAACAGTGGACGTTTTTCGGCTGAAATGATGATGATGAATATTATAAAGGCGAGTCGTTCGCTTTCTTTCTTTCTTTATTACTTCTTCACACTTGGAACGGCTGAATGGATTTCGATGAAACTTGGCACACGGGTTAAACGTGTCCTGAAATAGCACATGATATACTTTGTATTCTGGGAGTATGTTACCTTGGGATAACAGCGCAGGCGAAGGAGTTGACAGCAGCTAGTAATTCTATAAAATACTAAATTTTGCCTGCGGCTTCGCCCTCGTACAAAAAATATAACCTATGTCACTTAGGAATAAAGCAGCTTTCTATCAGTGAAAAAATTTAAGCGATCGGACCAGTACTTTCAGAGATTATCTCCTACAAACAAAAGCCTCCTCTCTATAGAATTGGGAATGGGCCGTAATCCAGCACGAATGTCTTCTAGGAATTTGTCGGTTTCCACACGATGTTTTCCTTTACCGTTTTGAGAGCAATGGTGATGAAATAATTTACACAAAGTAGTGCGCCTGGCTGAGTTTGAACCCGAGACCTACAACTCGTAAGTCGGGGCCGTTACCCCTAGGCCACCACTGCTCTCCTCCTTATAATATTATATATAAGTGTAGATTTAGTTAAGTAGTCTTAGGTACACCTTATTGATAAATAGTAAATAATAAAATAACAGTTTAGCAACTGCAATAATACATAAGTAGTAGAGGAGTAGGAGTGGAAGAGCTCGTACATAGAATAATGACAGCTGAAACAACTCCGACGTTAAGCTACGGCTACTGAGGTCGGCCCGTAGATGGGTAACCATCTTAACATTACGAGATTTCTCCGAGTTTGATTGATTATTATTTCTATCAAATCAACCAAAGTTTGTCGCATAGTCCTGTCGCACCTGTCTACGGGAGCTTTTTCCTTTACGGTTTTACAGAAAACCGGAAATGTATAAATAATAGTTAATTTTCAGAAGAACGTGTCTTGAGACTGCTTAACGGGCTATAAAAGCTGAAAAATATTGGCTCACAATCCTGTGGAGAGCAGCTTTACCTCCTTATTAAACACACAGACGTGCCCCCGGGGAACTAACGGGAAGTTGGAAAGCTAGCATAAAAATACAAGTTACTTTCTGCAGAAGAGTCAATTTTAGACATTTTCCAATTTCTTGGAATTTTCTTAAGTTCCATAGAGATGAAGTTAAACTTAATTTTGTAACTAATTTGTGAAAATAGAATAAAATAATAAAACCGGCAAGTGCGATTCGGACTTGCGCACTGAGGATTCCGTACAAACTTACCTATGTAAACAGTTCACGAATTGAGTTACGATGATTTTGTCGAATCAAGTCTTTTTGTGACGTAACTAAAAGTTTACAGTTTTTAGATTTTTTCCTATACTTGTACTATTAGACCTTGCTTCTTACCAAATTTTAGGATTTTAGGCTAACGGTAAGTACCCTATGACTTGATTCCCTTGAGTGTCGAAATATATGTTTTTTGCGATATAAACGGCCGTATCTTTTTTTTTTCGTTAACTCACAAGTTTGATTTTTTCACAGCTTTAACAGGCCGCAGACTTGAGTATACGCCTTTAATTTCAACCTTCACGCGTTCTCGAGATAAAGAGAACAGACAGATAGACAGACAGACGGACCACAAAGTGATTCTTTATGGGTTCCGTTTTTTCCTTTTGAGGTACAGAATTCTAAAAAATGAAAACATCGTAAGAAAATCGGCATGTCCTAGAACCATAAAACTCGAATATTAGAAGATTACATCCACCAAATCGCACTGGACCCGTGTGATTACGGCCCACTCCCTCTTTTAACATCTCCCCCTCCTCTTATTCTTATCTTCTCTTTTTAGATAGGAGGAGGCCTCCTTGAATGCCTCAGGCCTCCTGTCTACTACTATGAAGTAGTGGGAATATTATAAGGCTGATTATGCAGGACTTGGTCTGACCGTGTGCTAAATTGTATAATTGTCACGTTATACCCACTCGTGCAGCAAATTTTATAATTCCGTTCTGCCGTTTAGCCATCTCAGACACGGTACCAGTGTGAGCCGCTTCACAGGGCATGCGTGCAGATCTGAGGCCCTACTACCTCTTAACACGATTCATTTTACGATATAAATTGAACTGTTAAAGAGATGGAACTATAGGGTGTATAGCTCTATCCCTTTTTCTTGCTCGCACGAATGACTTTCTAACACGTCATGGTTAGGATAGCGTACAGGTTGCCAAATATTGAGTTAAGAAAATTTGATACAAGTCCATCATCATCATCTTCCTGCCCTTGTCCCGTCTTATTTGGGGTCGGCGTAAAACGTTTTTTTCTTCCATTCTATCCTGTCACCCGTCATGCTATCACTAACTTCCTTTTCTTTCATATCACTCTTCACACAATCCATCCATCTTTTCTTTGGTCTCCCTCCCCTTCTCCACCCATCCACATGTATACTCATAATTGTTTTAGTAACATGCGTTTCATCCCTCCTCTTCACATGACCATACCAAGACAAACAATTCCCCTTCAACTTTTCAGTCACTGGCGCCACTTTCAAACTTCCCCTAATATACTCATTTCTCACTTTACCCATTCTCGTCACACCACACAATTTGATACACGTCCATCGACACGAAAAGCAGAAGTTCAGTTTTGAACGTGAAGGAGTAACAAACACAATCATACAAACTTTCGTCTCTATATACGTATACCAGTATTTAATCGGCCTGTTCTGTCCCACTGCGAGGTTGATGCCTCTCGTACTCCTGTCCAGACTTTAAAGGATTGGGGTTGAAATATAATAGCTAGATAAACCTTAAAACAAACTAAAATGTATCGTTATACGTGCACTAGCTTCTGACGTTTTATAAGTGCCCATATAGGTGTCAAATATTTTGACTGACGAAAAACCTACCGTGTAATGCGATGACTGACGTTTGCATGACGAAAAATGTATGGCGATAACATTCCGTCATTCAAACATCATTCATGATTGATGGTTTTGATTGACGCTTGCATGACCGTGTAATGGACGCCATAGGCCTATGTGAAATAAAAACATTTGACTTGACTTGATAAAAACTCTCCGCGTCGCTGTCAACTGTCAGATAAAACTAACTAAATGACTGGTGTCACGTTATACCCACACATTCTGCAATTTTTGTTTTTTTATTGCGATGGGAAATAATTCAATGACTTCTATCGCTCTAGAGTGGAGCGAGAGGGCGTGTCAGAATGTAACTGACTAACGCCCACCTGTGTCCTTTAGTTGCCGTTTGCGTTTCAGGGCCAAGGTATGCCTTTCAGAAAATCCTAGTGACCTTGGTGGGCATCGGTCCTACTAAGTCACTAAGTTTTTGCTGATATCTCCTTGAGGCGCGCGTGGAACACAAAACGTCCGGTCGACGACTTGGGCTCGGTCCGGACAGTTACCTGACGATCGGACGGCGAGCTACCCATTGCTCGCCGTCCGCGAGCACGCGCCGACGGTGGTCGGAAATTGAAATCGGAATTCTCTCGGCTGGGGCGCTAGGAATGGGTACATGCTGTTGGTAGGATAGCGATGAATTGTTGGATTCTTACAAAAATCTATTTCATATTTATAAACTTTGTGGCTCTACATTAGCCGCCTGGCTCCATATTACGATTTTAATTAGGTAGTTTATGAAACAATAAAACCGACTTTGTTTGAAAGCAAACCCTAGTTAGATTGAGGCTATGGAGTCGGCGTACCGGAGTGATATTTATAGTTACGTATATCCAATTGGACTCGAGGTAACCTCTCCGTCCAATTTCCTGAAATGCGAGTCTGTATTACCATAACACGACTAGACATGTGTACATACCTGTGCTAATATATAATATACACAGTATACGTGAAATAGGATCAGACGATGCAAGATCAGGTTGCGACGTATCGAAATGAGTTAATGCTTGGGGTCATGGGGTCCGGCTGTTCGTCATCTTTTCAAAGATATGACACTGATCGATACTATGTTACCAGAGGGTTGACTCGTTCTTTGCCAAAAGAATTATCATTGAACGTGGTAATGCAACTTTGTAATATAATGCTGCCAGTCTTTTGGAGGAGTACTTCGATATCCAAGTGAACGTATTATTTTTAGATGTACGCAGTTAGGTTATAAATATTCGTAGTTGTTAGTTAAATACTCCATTCGTAATAACATTAGACATTTATACAAACTTTTACTGTCCGTTCAGCCGATTTTTACAGTACCTATTTACTGCAGTAAATAGTTCGTATTGTAATCAGTTTTTTGCTTTTAGTCCCGCCCCTCCTTATATCTAAGGAATAGAAGTCAAAATCGGTTGAACGGACAGCACAAAAGGTTTGTATAAATGTCTAATGTTATTGCGAATGGAGTATAAATATTAACTAATAACTACGAATAGTTATAACTTAACTACGTACATCTAAAAATAATCATCATCATCACAATCATTGGTATATAGTCAAGGTTGAATAAGTAATTTATGTACGTATATTTTGCTATTTCCAAAAATTTTATATTAATATGTAATAAAAATTCTGCAATATGGCAACAGACTGACAGAGTTGAATGAAAAACATGCGGGAAACGAACAGATAAAAGATTGATTCGAAATTCTTAATATTAGGTGCATCATGAGAGCTCAATACGTTCCACAGAGCGTTCTGTCTTAAAGTTTTTTGAAGGTAATCATTACTTTTTAACCGACTTATAACAGACTACCCCTTTTTTATTTCAAGTTCTTATAGTCCATCCTAAGGTTGTCTGGTAGATATCGCTGTCGCTATAAGACCGCCATTGTACCTATAGATTTAAGTTAGTGTAAAAGTTTTGTTATTATTTTGTAAAGATTTTGTTTCTATTCTATTCTATTAAAAAAAATGAAGTTATCAATTCGGTTACATTCTTTACGTTTGTTACAACTCCATCATTATTAGACCGATCTGGAAAATCCTTTTTTCATTTGAAAAGTTTCGATGACGGGATACAAGAGGATTTGAGAAATTTTCTTAAACAATAAAAGCTTATGCCTATTTGTATTTATAGTGATTTTGGTATTTGTATCATGAACTTCTTCATGAATGCTTGCATTCAGAAATTATCACTTAAAGAAGTGAAACTAATGAAGAAGACCACAAATACACACCATAGAACCACACCACACCAGAAGAAAATGTTATATTCTTCTGTTGGCCATCTTTAAAAAATATAAATAGTGTAGTCATAGCCGCATTATAACGAAAGAAATTTTATTGTGTGTGCGAGTTTGTGTTTGTGAACGCCTACGAGGCTACGACACAGAGGTAAGTAATTCTTATGTAGGGCAACGTTTTTTCCTCTAAGTCATTAAACCCCGAGCGAACGCCGGCGTTCGCTCGATCATTGTCTTAATAGTGTCTCTAATTACGCTACTCAATAGGTTAAATAAATAAACTGATGAAAATGATACCGACGAACTGATCAGATCAGGCACCGGAATTCTTTAATAAAAACTTTTTACGAAATCACAGTTATTTTGTAATTTTTTTTTATATTGTGAGGAAATTAAATAATTAGAAGAAAACCAGAAAAGCAAGGGATGGACTGTGTAGATGATGGTATAACTAGGGAGGAGGTGGTTGCTGAGATGACGACTAAAACAGAAGTGTGAATGAAGTTTAGAGTTGTAGTAGTCCGGAGTCTGTTTCCTGATAGAGCAGCTACAATTAGGGGTTTTTAAGTCAACAATGAATAGGTTACTTCTAGGCAAGCGTGCTCCATCGTCGACCACATCATCGCTTACCATCAGGTGAGATAGAGGTCAAACGCGAGCCTATCCAAAATGAAAAAAAAAGTGGAGAAGACGAAAAAACGTAGACTATTTGGTGAAAAGAAATGTTGAAACTTCTCAATACATAAATAAAAGTCCTAGATTACCTTGATATGCACGAGCAACACGATCAGCCAGCACCCAATCAGCGGAGACATAGTGATGAGAAGCGCCTCATTTCACGCTGTAACCGAGTTATCGCAATCTGTGACGGCTGGTCTGCTATTCATTAGTTCTCGTCACGGCGTGCGGTGAGGTAATTCAGTTGATCTGCGGTCTGCCATCGGCTTTGATCTTGTCCCAACAGAATCCATACTTCCATACTATATTACACTCGTAAATGCGTAAGTAACGCTGTCTGTTTGTAACCTCTTCACGTCTTGTGGGCTGCATAGAATTTTTTGACAAGGGTAATAATAATAATGATACCACGTTCTATCAAAAGCGTCAAAGGGGCCTCTGCGACTTCGTTTCGACTCCTAGTACGCCTGCCAAAGGTCCAGGACTCCAGTGTTCTGAGATATAATAACCCATATAACAATAATAAATTTATTTGTAAGAATATTGTTGTTACAAGGTGTTACATACAATTAACGTTCAAAATATTCTGCTGTTTTCAGCGTACAAATATTTTCAAGAATTGAAATTTAATTTAATTACCAATTAAATAAAAATTAGTTAAAAAAAAACATAAAATGCCATAAGGAAAATATTAACTGCGATAGAACAGGATGCTTTTTTTATCCTGGGAATATGATTTGTATCGACTTTCACCCGAGCGTAACCACTGCCAGAAGTTCTAAGTATCATGGGTTTGCTTCTGAAAGGAAAACCCGGCCCTATGAAAGACAAAGAAGGAACAGAAGTGGGTTTTTATTCAGTAAAAGTCTGACACACCTATCCACGCCGCCCAAGAGCGGGAGATGTCATTGGATGATTTCCCCACCTAAAAAAAAACTGCCAGAAGTTCTACTGGGGCCATGCGTTCGCTTCTCAAAGCAAAACCCGGCTCTGGTATGAAAGGCAAAGAAGAAACAGGAGTGGATCTTTATTCAATAAATGTCTGACACACACTTACGCTCCACCCAAGAGCGAAAGATGTCATTGGATGATTCTCCCAACTAAAAAAATAAACTTATACCCTATTAGCCGTGAGATAAAAGGTAGGTAAACAAACCATTTATAATACTACTAAATTATAGACCACGGATACTGCAAACATTTTACATAAAAATGTGACATTTTGTCATCGGGCGGGTTATAATCCGCCATTTTATTCAGTATCGATCAACTTGTTGATACGAGATATTTTCGTTGAATTTTTGTTATTTGCCGAAGAAAAAGCGTGTAAAGAAATCGCCAATGAATTCAACAGAAAAGGAGACTGTTATTAATGTATTCAAACACGTCAAAGAAATTTGTTCGATGGTACCTACACTGTTTTCATTGTTTACATTTTGCCTCAAGCCCAGATGAATAGGGTATAGGTAGTATTTTTTTAGCAGATTCGCTCGGGTGATTGTAGAAAATTATCCCAAGAGAATATACCCTCGGGATAAAAAGAAAAATATCCTATGTGCTATTTCAGGATATGGTCTACCTGTGTACCAAGTTTAAATGAAATCCGTCCAACCGTGCGAGCGTGAAGAAGGTACAAACAAACACACTCACAAACTTACAAGTTTTGCGTTGTCTCCACGTATGTAATGTAATGTAAGTAATTGTATATTTCAGCCGAAAGACATCTCATGAAGATTTCCTGAAAAGGAAACTCGTGGTTCTAGAACGCAAAAGGTAACTGAAGGACTCGGATATGGTTTGAATCAGTAAAAGCCTGACACTCCCTCTGGCTCCACCTTAGGAGAAGACATTGGATGATTGAAACTCAAAAAAAAAGCCGGATGACATCTATTGCTGGACATAAACCCCCTGTATGTGTCGCCACGTCAGCCGGGTCTGTTCCTTCATAAGTCAAGAACCCAGGAGACAGAACACTGCTCGTTTTGCGGAAAATCTCAAAGTTAAATGAAGCGAATCGTAACTTAGAGAGCACGACATTTTACGGAATTGCTACAAAATGACAAAGTTGGCGAAGTTTTTTGAATACCGATGTTATAGTCCATCAAATGGACGTAATCAAGTTGATAAATTGAAATTAGACGAATTAGTCAAATAAACTGAAGTTGCTTGATCGCCGCATTTATATACTTAGATATATAGATATATTCTTTATTGTACACCAAAAGTAAAATTTATTATATTAAAAACTTAAAATTAATAGGGTGTCACAATGGGCGGTCTTATCGCTAAAAGTGATTTTTATTATTTTTGTTTCTTTTTTATTGCATGTATGTTTTTTGTTTCACAAAAACCTACGCTTTTGGACAGGGAACTAAATTTTTGTACATTTAAAAAACTAGCTTTTTCCAGTGGTTTCACCTTCGTAAATGTGGGAAATTACTCCCACAAGATTGAATGTAAAGATGGATGTGTGGTGTGACGAGAATGGATAAAGTGAGAAATGAGTATATTAGGGGAAGTTTGAAAGTGGCGCCAGTGACTGAAAAGTTGAAAAGGAATCGTTTGTCTTGGTATAGTCATGTGAAGAGGAGCGATGAAACGCATGTTACTAAAAGAGTTATGAGTTTACTTGTAGATGGATGGAGAGGGAGAGGGAGAACAAAGAAAAGAAGGATGGATTGTGTGAAGAGTGATATGAAAGAAAAGGAAGTTAGTGATAGTATGACGAGTGACATGACCGAATGGAACAAGAAAACGTGTTGCGCCGACTCCAAATAACACGGGATAAGGGCAGGAGGATGATGACTTCCCCAAGATTGAATTAATAACATACAAAAAATTTTTGCCTGTATAATTACTTTAATTTTCTGGCTATGCCAACGTCTATGTATGTTCCTTTTGATAATTGAAGTTTCAACGTAAAAAACAATCCGGGAAAGTATAAAGTTACAAAATAAATAATTACCTGTTTAATTCACAACTTCACATTTTTTAAAGATCCTACTATTATACCAAGAGTCGTTGCCAACGTGTCAATGTTGACAACCATTTTTGTATTATTTCCATTCCTGCGATACGGGGCGTTTAAGACCTCGTTTGAAAACTATCATTATGACGGTAAGGGGCTTATTCGACCTCGTAACGTTTAAGAAACTAAAACCATTTATTGGCTTATATAAAAAAATATAAATTCTCAGTACACTATACGTAGGTATAGTATAAGGATTTCTATGGCAGAGAACACTCTTTTTTTTAGTCATACCGTTAGGAAGTCATACGAGGCGTGTTAGACCTCGTTCCGTTCTGAATGTGTTAATAAAGTTTACGTACTGAAATTATTTCATTATTCACTTCATTCTGATAGTTTATAATAGTACCTAATCTATCAAATGCCAAAGACGATATTTTCTTTCCAACGCAGCACATAGCTGGATCATTTAACAATGTCTGTAACGCCAACGCCCAACAGTTGTAGTGAAAGTGGTTGTGTTTGACTTTGACAAAGTAATCCGATTCGTCTCGCTTACAGGAAAGTGCCGCATTCGCAATGCCGTCCAATGAGGGTGTTCTAACTTGACGACCACCAGATGGCAGCACTGAGGCGTCAGGTCCAGGCCCCTGTCAAAACACTTATGTTAATGCAAGGATCTTGTATACCTTATTGTTGACATTAACGAGTGATGACATTTGTTAGACATCGACGTCAACGTCAAACATTAGCGTCGCCGTACACGGGCAGTGGCCAGTGGGCCACAACCACAAAACGCCGCCACCAGCATATTTCCTGTAGGTTTCGTAGTATTTTATATGCATTCGCAGCACACGGTTGACGCTGGTTGCTGCCACACGCTACAAATCGCCGCTGCTCGCTTCTTGTGGCTCACACTGGCCACTAAACGCCGATACAAAACGCCGTCACACGCCACTCGTGCATTTAAACCTTCTTCGTCAGAGTTTATTATGTTACTGCGCGTATGGGTTAAAAAAAGTAGCAGCCACCGGCCACAAGTGGCTGTGGCGCGCATCAGCTTCCTTTGTGGCCGCTTCTAGCTTCTCGTAGCGGCGATTGTGACTATGACATGTGGCCCATGTTCAGCAACACTTAGACGTCAACGTCATGTATCAAAAGAAAAGACCAGGAAAAGGAAAGTCCAGGGGTTGTGTTGTGTTTCAAAGGAAAAGATGTGATGCCTAAGTGGCGCCAACTGCTGCTGTGAATTTTCCCTCATTATGTAGTATTCCAGTTTCTTATGTATGGTGGATGACGACATACAATTTGTAGAGTAAGCCTAATGATTCTAGGAGTAGCTCCCTTGGATTATTTGCGTTGCGACTGCACTAGACGCTTTGCTATTAGATATGGTAGAAAGAAGTACAGTCAACAATACTGAAAGCTAACTGAATAACTTGTTCTCGAGTTTAGGTCGAACTTAGCTTGAGCATGATTTTATTAGCAACAAACTTGTTATTGATTTTATTAGACTGTCATATTATATTTTGGCTTGATCCCTAAACTTGACACATTCCGCCATTTTTCAGATTTCAGATTCTTTTAAATTATAATAATAGTTTAGTATTGTTTTCCTTTCTATCTCAGAGTTTTTATTTGGGGGACACGATGTTTAATTTTTGTACAAGGTCTACGCCCACCCACCACCGGACCAGTGGTGGTTTACTGTTATAATTGGCAAAACTTGATGAGATTTTGTAATATATTTTTATAATTCAAATTTAAAATATTTTTTGCTTTAAAATCTTCTATTCAAAAGCTCTATTGCACTCGTATTTAAATCAAAAGCACACAGATTTTGGATATTATTAATACCCCATTAAAAACGGATTGATGTGTATTGTGTATAATAGTCAAGATTACTAATGTGTGCTTAACATGATAATATGAAGAATACTTAAGTACTATTTCAAATGAATTTTTAACTGAAATGATCAGCTTTTAACATTGTTGATTGTATATTATTAGATTGGAGAAGGCATAGGAATTCTTATATTCTTAGTTACTTGATTTCTACAAAATGAACCTCCCGCCACAATTTGGTTCCGGGTTATCTTGTATTGTCAAATACAACACGAGATATCCCGGGATACAGCATGGTATAACATTGTTGCCATGTGTCCCCCGGGGTTCCCGCAATAGCGGCGTGTTCGTCTGATTCCACCGACAGCTGACGCCATTTCGACAACGGATAAATACACCCCTCAGTGTAAAACAATGAGATGGAACTTTATGTTTGGTTAATTTAACTAAAGAAGACATTATTTAAGAATGATGTTATTCTAAATGTTATTCTGCTTTATTATAAAAAAAAAAAACAATTGTCACTGCTTACCATCAGGTGGGATCGCAGTCAAGCACTAGTTTATAATAAAAAAATAAAGTCTACCTACGCATAATCTTAGTCGCTGGGTGTAGAAATACGAGATTTTGCACAAAGTAAAGGATGGTAGGATTTTTGAAAATTCATATCCGGTTTAGAATTTTTTTTCTAATTATATTATACAGGGTGGCGAAACTGGATGTATACAACTTAGGGCGGAATTCACCGATAAAACTAATCGCGTCTTAACGTTTGGCTCGCATAATCGCGTTTAGCCGCTGTCACTAGTGTCACTTGTAAAAATATAACAAAAGAAAAATACAGACAAGTGACACTAGTGACAGCGGCTATACGCGATTATGCGAGCCAAACGTTAAAACGCGATTAGTTTTATTGGTGAATTGTGCCCTTAGTTTTGCCAACATAGGTTAAAGAGGATGTAAGTTTGTATGAAAGTTCCTGACTTTCGTGGATGAAAAATTCCACCAGGCTTACGGTTTGTTTTAAATATACGGTAATAGGTGACCAGGTGACTTGACCAACGTTGGTATGTCTTAGCTAAGAACTGTCAAAGGTGCGTAGATTAAATAGTCCTAGATTTTTAAAATTTTCTAATTTTACGTGCAACTTTCTTATTTTTTAGGGTTCCGTACCTTTAAAGAAAAAAACGGAACCCTTATAGGATCACTTTGTTGTCTGTCTGTCTATCTGTCTGACAAGACCCTTTATCTCGGGAACCCCCAATGGTTTTAATTTTTAAAACCATATACTCAAATCTGCGGTCCCTTGAAGCTGTGAAAAAATCAAACTTAGCGAGAAAAAAAGATACGGCCGTTTATGTCGCAAAAAAACTTATCTATATTTTGACACTCTCAAGGTAATCAATATTTATAGCAAGCCTAGGTCTTTTAGCACAGGTATAGGAATACATCTGAAAGCAGTAAATTCATTGTTACGTCACAAAAAAAAAACTTTTGCGGTTTGGAAAAATTCTTGAGATTCTATTCGAGAATTGAATTATATAGGCAAGTTTGTACGGAACCCTCAGTGCGCGAGTCCGACTCGCACTTGCCTTATCTTATCTTATCTTGATGTGGGGCTGGCCTTGAAAACCAGAGCACTTCGACCCTACTGGATCTTTTGTGCTAGTCCCCCTCCCTTCTACTCAAACCCCAGCCTTCCGTGCACCTTCGTCATGAGTCCCAGTATGGCCTTGATGGGGCTGAGCCTATAGTCCTCTGGCCTAGGAAATGGTTGGCCCAGATACTCTAGTCTTTTGGAGCCTAGTGCTGCACAGTCGCACAGTAAGTGTAGCATATTCTCCTCTGCCTCTCCACAGATCCTGCAAGTCGGGTCGCTTGCTAGTCCCATGTTGTAGAGCTGTTTGTTGGTGGCATAATGCCCCGTGAAGGCTCCTGTGATTATTCGGAGCTGTGTTCTGCTGTACCTCCATAGTTTTTTGCCTAGTTTTTTTTTTCTTTCATAAGAATCTTTTCCTGACAATAGCAATCACAACAATCAAAGAATTAGCGCAATTGGTCCAGCTCTTCCCACATGATGACGCGTGACGTGACTAAAGGAAAACTAATAATTCATTTTTATATATCTATATGAAAAGATATAGATAGATAGATTAGCAGGAAATGTGCTGGAGGAGCTATTGGCTAAAATAGTAATAACCGATAACGAGTTTCCTCAGTCATCTGAAGACCTTGAAGAGTCGTTATTCAATTCGCTCGGCTAACGGAGTGGTGTGTCTACAATAAAATGTCCCTGAATGTAAAGAAATGCCATCACATCAAATTTACAAAAAAAAAAAATGTTATTCAGTCCACTTACAAATTGAATGGTGAACGGCTAGAGGAAGTCGAATCTATACGTGACCTAGGCGTTCAGTTCGATAAAAAGGTAAGTTTTATCGAACATATCGATAAAGTCACATTAAAAACATCGAAGATGCTTGGCTTTGTTATGAGGGAGTGTAAACATTTTAAAAAACCTAACATTAAAAAAACTATGTACAACTCGCTGGTTAGAAGCCATCTCGAGTATTGCAGTGTGGTCTGGTCGCCTAAGTATAAGGTCCACATCAAGCGTATTGAACGGCTGCAGAAACGGTTCTTGTGGCATCTTACCTATACCAAAAACTTGGGTAATAAGCTCAAGTCGTACCAGGATAGGCTTAAGTACTTTAGGATGGACTCGCTGGAAAAACGCAGGAACATGCTGGATTTGGTTTTTCTTAAGAAACTGGTAACCGGTTCTATAAACTGTCCCGATTTGCTGAGTAGGGTATTATTCCATGTGCCACGTAGTCTGCCAAGAAGTTCTAATAGGAGACTCTTCTGTATGCCAAGATGTCATTCCAATTTGAGACAATACTGTCCACTCTCTAGAATGTGCGCTGCATACAATGAGCTCGATTTGGACATTGATCTCTTTGCTTCATCGGTTCCAGCTCTGAAAAAAGTCGTACTTGCTACTAATAACTAAGTCCTAGTCAAAAACCTAATGTTATTATTACGAATATATTAAAATCGAATTTATTGTGATCAAATTTAATTTAATTTATTTTAATTTAAATCATTTTAATTTAATTTGGATTATGTCATTTTAACTGTCTTTTTATGTCATTTTAATTAGCTAGGTTATTAACTGCGTACAGTGTAGTGCATGCTGTGCTTTTCTGTAAGTGATGAGGCGCTTAGACGTAAGTTGGTATTGTGCGAATTGTGATGTATTAGCGTGCTTATTGTTGAAAAGCCAAATAATAAATAAATAAATAAATAAATAAATAAATAAATTCAATATCTTTATTTTCAGACTAGTGTTCATATGGTGTTAGTAAAAATACATAAAAAATAAACTTAAGGATAAATGTTAGTGCAAGCTTACTCTAATACATATCGGAATACATTATTTTTTTAGATGGATTCGTATCCACTGCCTCCATATAGGACTATCCAATTTACAAGCAATCACCCTCAGGTAGCTGTTGGAACTGTCCCTCACTCTGCGCATCAGCGAAGCCGTTATGGATAGTGAAAAGCCAGGAAGTCTAACACTAGTCTTGCTGGGTTGTGGAGATCAGATATGCAATCGCTCCATGTAAAGCTGCTCCCGGTTCCCACTTTCTAAGACGAAATATTATCCTTAACTCGAAGGTAAAATTACTTAGAATTAGCGTTTTTTTTTTATTAAAACCTTGTCCCATACTAGGTATTACCTACCTACTTCTATATCGTGGGTGCGCCTGCGTTCACAAATATGTAAACCCACATACAGAAGGCACTCAAACACTTATTTATAGACATTATATACGATATACAAATATTTTGTTCCGTACAGAAGTCGAACACGCAGTGCGGCAGGTAATCGCTCAACCTCTGCGCCAATCGTGTGGCCACTCGCTGGATGAGACCATCAAGATCCATCCCTAACAGAATCAAAGATTGTTGCAGGAGCGACTGAAACTTTTACCGCAGCCTTAGAAGACAAAGGGCTAATAAAGGAACACAGGTCGGTTTTAGTCAGTAAGTCTGACACGCCCTTTAGCTCCATCTTAGAGCGAGAAAACTTATTTGATGATTTTCCTTCACACAAAAGGGATCAAAGATTAAAATCGGCTAAGTACGAATCGGACTCGCGCACGAATAGTTCTGTATTATTATGTATAAGTTTATAAACTATATTATAACCTTTTTATCACACAAAAATCAGGTTTGTTGTATAGAATCCCACTTAAATATTTATTTTATTCTGATTTTAGTATTTATTGTTATAGTGGCAACAGAAATACATCATTTATGTAAATTTCAACTGTCTAGCTATCACGGTTTATGCGATACAGCCTGGTGACAGACAGACGGACAGCGGAGTCATACATACATACATATTCAGCCTTTTAATGTTCCCACTGCTGGAACTCAGGCCTCCCTTCTCTAGGAGAGGGAATGGGCCGTAATCCACCACGCGGGTACAGTGCGGGTTGGTGGATGTCACATGTTTTCGAATTTTTGGTTCCAGGACATGCCGGTTCCTCACGATGTTTTCCTTAACCGTTTTGAGAGCAGTGGTGATGAAATAAATTACACAAAGTAATGAGCCTGGCTGGGTTTGAACCCGCGACCTACAATTCGTAAGTCGGGGCCGTTACCACTCGGCCACCACTGCTCTCACCATCTCAGTGGAGTCATAGTGTAATTCAATAATTTATCAATAATTTTATCAATGTTTTAATCATTTATAAAATCTAATGTATTCAATTTAATTTATTTTATTATGTTATAACAATTTTATTTAATTCTATAAATAATATTACTGTGTGTTAATTAATGCCTGAAATAAACGATAAATAAATAATAGCAATAGAGTCCCGTTATTACCTTTTGAGGTTTACCTAAAAAGTAAACCTTTGAGATGTATTTTATAAAGAGAACCAATTTAGGGATAATTTCTCAAAACAATTTGATTTAATCTAAAATATGGCTCAAACTGCTTCAGGATAAATAAAGTTAATTTGCATGAGATGAATTCTACACAGATGTTGTTCCGTCGTAAGTGAAAACCATACCAATCCCTGTCTTGTGATAATGTACCTTCTTGTTTACCAGGTAAAGTTCAAAATGGCTATTGCGCAAGTTCACAAAATAATTACAAATTGAAGGATTTCAATATGGCCTACTGTCCATGGACGCGTAGCTTCGTAGGATTATGGATATTTGTTGTCAAACGAGCGGACACACGCTACCGTTTGTGAATACATCTTTTATACCAGCATAGCATAACATAGTCGGCCTTATAATGCTCCCACTGCTGAGACTCAGGCCTCCTCTCTAGGAGAGGGAATGGGCTATAATCCACCACGCGGGCCAAGACGGGTTGATGGATGTCACATGTCTTCGAATTTTTGGTTCTAGGACATGGCGGTTTCCTCACGATGTTTCCTTCACCGTTTTGAGAGCTGTGGTCATAAAATAAATTACACAAAGTAATGCGCCTGGCTGGGTTTGAACCCGCAACCTACAACTCGTAAGTCGGGGCCGTTACCACTCGGCCACCACTGTTATACACAAAGTTATACAATTTAATCAATTATTAGACTGTCTACACTAGCTTCACTAGATTCTGACGTTTTATAAGTGCCCATGTAGGCCTATGTAAAATAAAACGTTTGAATTTCTACATTTAAGCACAATTTTCTCTAAAATGTTAACCGCTTAACTTACTTTTCTTCAACTTTAACAGACTATAAATATAAATAAAATAACAGTAAATTTATTTTAGAATTTGTTCATTTTATTTTCTTAGGATTATAAATACACATTAGTGTTTTTAAAAATAATTACGAGTAGTTGTTTCAATGATAATTATAAAACAATTTCTTATTATGTTAATTACATTCTAATTTTATATTAATTACATCAATGTACAAAACTAGATTTAATTTATAGTTAACTCGTTCCAAGCTATTTTATTATAATTAAATAAATAGATACCTATCTAACATTAAAATGTAAATATATTTTATAATTTTATTCTATGAGTAATGCACATTAACTGAGTAGTTAAGTATGCTAGTTATTTTAAACATTTTTGAGTAATGTGGAGTATAACCAAAGATCTACATTTGACGTTATTGATTTTATTTACATTTTATTAACGAGCAGGATGGGAAACTAAAAATGAATTTATTTATTGTAAATTTATTTTATATAATAGGTATTACATAAATACAACACTAAAAATATATTTATTATAGAATAAAAAAGGTTTTTTTTTACTTAAACAAAGGTTTACAATTTGAATGAATTGCGACTTAAAACTTTCAAGTTACTAATATCAAACTGATTATCGAAAGTCGAGATAGGATTGTCTTTCATGCAGCTTCACTTACAGGAATACTGATACGATAAACGTAGTACAGAACTTTGAAGATAATAAATAAGTAAACCTAATATCATCTGTGGTATTCATAGTCGATTATTATATAAGGAGATTTCGGCGGGATTTATTCGAGTGAAGTTCAGTGACTGTTTTGATTATTCGCAAATTGATTCCTAGTGGATATTGTGATGTAAAATTGGCGTAGTTTTGTATCTCAAGTGTCTGCACAACTGGACAATAATTATTTGGAAGCATTGAAACACGCGCGATCTCGGTAAAATGGAGATGAGAATTTTATTTAATTTTATTGTAGTGTTGACTCCCTCAGCGAAGCTTGCCGAGAAGGTTGACTTAAATACTATAAAAACATTATAATATCCATATTCTAACGGTAAACTAATTAAATATTCATACGAAGGTATGGCTTAAAGGACTCAGTACCCAAGTCAAAAAACATACATTAAAAAAATGTAAAGCAGAATAATTGACAGCGACAGATGTCAACGTCAAAAATTGAAATTGTCTTTTTCCTACTTGTGCTCTCTCTATCTAATTTTCTGCCATTGATCTACGAAGCACTCTATTGTTTTCTGTTTGCCTGTTTATCAATGTTAATCTACAATATAGATTTTGTTAAAAAAATGCTGAATTTGCAACTGTAGAACACAGAATGACGCCCACGGCAGGGACCAGTGTTGACAATACCATGCCTAGCAAAGGGGACGCGTCTCCCTACAATCTGTGTTTCCTGATTGCTACAATCTGGGAGTCTTTAAGTCAAGACTAAATAGATTACTTTTAGGCAAGCGTGCTCTATCGTCGACCGCATCATCGCTTACCGGGTGATAGTAGTCTAGCGCGAGGCTATAATTAATAACACACAGTAGTAGTGTAGTGATTGCATCACTGCTTACCATCAGGTGGGATCGCAGTCAAGCACTGGTTTATATTGAATAAAAAAAAAACTGTTTTAAGCACCATACTAACTTGGGTATAGTAATATATCATGTAGCATAATAAATACACATCCTGAAAGTCGTATGTTCAGTATCGGCTACTGAATTGATTTCAGCATAAAATAGGTAATTTTTATCCTGAAATAATCAAAAGTTATTTGAATGAGTTTAAAAAAATACTTATTTTGATAAATTCTTGATAAATCTTGATTTTGTCACTGGCGTCTTTGTGCGTGCGTAAATACCAATACTGATGCATTACCAATGTAATGCGTCGATGCCCATATTACTTGACTACTATTGGGATAACTCATTTCTTAAAAAAAACACGACTTAAGTGCATTAAAGAAAACTTTCAGTGTTTAAATTATGAACTTACCTAGTTTTCTGATTTTGGTGTGCATTGTTCCATTTACACGTTGTATAATGACTACCTGATCACTAATTACCACTCCAGACCAATTATGGTGTAACAATGAACTACCCAAACTGACATTTTCGTAGAAATTCAATTAGTTTCCTCCAACCCATAGATAATAGCCCTTCATAACATATCCATAGACAATCACACACACGTGAAGCGTCAATCGACCTCTTTGTATTGTATTCTTGGGCATATTCCCTGGAGAAGCAGTACAATTGGAACGGTGAGTGACGTGAGTACCTAATAATAGTATTTCTAGCTTCGTATAATAATAGGATTTTTTAGTAGATACTCTTATATTCTTGTAACGTTACCAGTTATCGAGAAATACCCACATAATTCAAACCCAACAGGAGCAAATTCATGAGTATCCGAGAATCCGATTTATGCTGTAGAATTCTTCCATTGTACCTACTATTTCAACTTACTCAAAAATAAATAAACAGTTGCCATTTTAAAATGAACATCAGCATTATACACATAAAAAACGTTTGCATAATTCTTAAATTTAGATACATTTTAAATATTAAGTATCTACAATCATTTTATCACAATATCTGCTGAAAAATCAACCTTCACGCATCCCAATCTTGTATCAATTTAAGTAACGTCACCATCAATCTTAAAATCACCATACAACAGCTTGCTATCATTATTGTTACACAAAGATGATGTTACGCTATTCCTGTCATTAATCAGGATGCTGTTCATCTTCTTCGGCGTTTCTTGTCTCCATTTCTCGCTGCATAGGCTGGTGGTCTCTGTTCCATAGTAGCTGCATCTCCTACTTCTCCTGTCGATGCGGTTTCGCTTGTCTTGGACCTCGGAGCGGACCCTGACGAGGTGGGTTCCATCAGAGGTGTGGTTTACCGTGGTTTCTCTGATGCTGGAGTGCTCGCGACATCTGCTCTTCTTTGTACCGACCTTCCCGCAGCAGAGAGTTTCCGTGAAAGCGATGCGGTACCTGAAGGAGATAATTTATAGATTAAAGATGATAAAATTCAACTACGAGTATCTAGTCAAGGTGATGTAGGTAAAACGGTTAAGTTTGCAAGACCAAAACTTTAGTTGTTAGTTTATACAAAGAATGTAATGTTGTGTACGTGACTCCAGTAAAAGACTCTGGATCGCATCTAAAGGCATAGATGGTGTTTATTTGGTATTATTAGGGTAGGCCGGGACTCTAAATTTGCAGTTACTAAAGCGTCATGGGGACCTATTTAATTGTGAAGATTAGGTTAAAAACGAAAAAAAGACTATCACAAGTTTCCATTTTAGTGGGGGGAGAGCGTGTGAGAAAATTCAAAAATTTTTGAAAAAAACGTCACTTGGAAATACTCGAGCGCGATTGTTTTTTTTTTTATTTTGAAGGTAATCCTATCAGAATTACGAAAAACATATAATCTGACGTTTTTCATGGGGCGATGTAACGTATTTTCATTCTATACAAGGCTAGAATGCAAGGGTGTGAAACTAATCGCGCATAAATTGGAAATTACTTTTTAATCAAGGTCTTCTATACAATATATAAATCTATACAAGAGTAGTACGCAAATACTCGCGTATAGGGGAAGCCCGGGCAAGAAGCATACTGCGGGTAAGAAGTATAACTGTTTTTTCCATAAATCTATAATAGATGGCGCTGTGAAAAATTTTCTCGTCGTGTCACGTGCGACCGGCGAGGCTATGACAGATCAACCAAAACAATACGCGAGTGCATTTGTTGCGAAAAGAAAAAAAAAAGAAATATCGTTGTTTTGTTACGATTTTTGTGAAGTTTTGTACATAAATTTTTCGTATTAGTCATTAGATATCTATGAAATGTTTTATTTATCCAATTGCACGTTTATATAAGTATTATTTGTGATTGTTACTTTTTGTTTACCTACTAAAATTATTTCAAGTTTTGACTTGTTTTTCTAATATGAGCGTGTTGGACAAAATCGATATGAGCAAAACGAATAGGTATCCGTTTTCAAAAATGCACCCAGGTCGTGTTACAAACCAGTACGATATGGCAAAACTATTTGGGGGAGCGTACGCCAAAAGTGCTTCGGTCCAGAATGCAGTTAATGGGTTTAGAAAACCGGGAATTTGGCTTTATGATCCAAATGTTTTTTGGAGACGAAGATTACGCTCCATCAACGATGACCGACAGTCCTTTTCCTAAACCATTCTCTACTATAACTGAAGGTCCTGTGAATGATGCACCTTCGACAGTGGACATAGATCCTTTTAATGGCACATCGTCTACTGTGACCGTCTGCGTTTTAAATGATTCTCCTGCAGCGAGCCTTACGCCATTTCAAATTAGACCTGTTTCAGATCAGAGGTGTTGACGTCTAGTCCTGTCCAAACAGAGCAAGCATTAAAATTTTCAGAAGGTAAATAATAAGAAGACCAAGATTTCAGAGTTCGCAGGCCTCAGCAAGACTAAAGCTAAAACCTCAGTCAAACGACAGAACAAAAACCCGTTTAGTGTGCGCTGACAAATACACTGAACCACCAGCCGAAGATTGGATTCAGTGTAATCAATGCAGAAGTTGAGCGCATGAAGACTGCACTTCTTATGTAGGAGTTGATAGCTACTTCTGTGATGAATGAACGAAGTTTGTGTGATTATTTTCCAAAGATGATTAAACATAGTACAAATACAAAGTACAAAGAGTTTTAATGATTATCAGATTATGGTTTTATTTACATTATGCCTTAACATATGCGTCTTGCCCGGGCTTCCCCTACTTTTTAGAGACCTAACTACCTAACCTTATTCCATAATATACAGTGTCAGTAGGTACGAATATGGAATAATCGTACTTAGATCGAAATAATCGCGCCTGGATTAGGTCATGTTAGAATAGTGACCATTAGAACACGATAGCGAGCGAATGAAGCGATTCGCTCGCTATCGTGTTCTAATGTGGTGTGTCTAGTGGGTTAAGTTAGGTTAGAACAGTGACCATTAAAGCGAGCGTTCCGCGGCAGCGGCCGCCTAGCGCCAGATCCCCTTCCAATGCTAGTGAATCATTTGGGTCTGGTTAAGTTAAAAGCCAATATTATTTATCTAATTTTACATTTCTTCTATTTAATAATAATTAAACATCATTCCATTATATGAATAAATGATTTTATTAAACTATATCGCAGGTTTTGTCAGGCTAAGTGATGTTAACTATAATATAGTTTGGAACCTGGACGCGTGCGTACACGTTCCAAACTATACAAGACCAGTAAGCAGAATTTGTGTATACATTGTAATTGCAGATTTATAAATAGCATTACAAAATAAACGCGAGCAGTTTCCTATGGCTGCGTTCTGGCCTTGTATACTATGGAAATACGCGGCGATGTTTCTAGCAAAATTATCTTAGCAAACTGCAGTAAAAAAATTGAACTAATCAACAAAATTTTAACAGAAACCTTACAACCTAACTTTATGCCTCGCCCACTTGCTTAAGCCACGCTCAAATTGTCAGGTTATTGAAGTATTTTGAATGTACGTAACTTCATAATTTTTTCAGCCGAAAGACGTCCACTGTTGGATATAGACCTCCCCCAAGTGTCGCTACAATGAACGGTTCGGTGTGTCTCACCTCCATCGGATTCCCGCAACCCTTACCAGATCATCGGTTTACCTTCTAGGAGGCCTTCCAACGCTACGTCTTCCGGTACGTAGTCGCTATTCCAGAACCTCGGCCCTAATGGCCATCTGTTCTGCGAGCAATGTGCTCTGCCCATTGCCACTTAAATTCGGCGATTCTTCGTGCTATGTCGGTTCTCCTGTGGATATCCTCATTCTTGATTCGATCACGCAAGGAAACTCCGAGCATAGCCCTTTCCATTGCTCTTTGGGTGACTTTAAGACTTCTGATTCGGCCCATTGTAAGTGACCACGTTTCGGAGCCATATGTCATCACTGGCAACACGCAGTGATCATAGGCTTTCGTCTTGAGACAGTGTGGTATTTTTTTTTTTTTCGTATCTATGCTATCGCAGACATGATGGTCTGCGCCATTTTTTAGTGTTATTAGTTTATTTATTTTTTTACATTGAAATTCTTTCGTGCCTTTATCATGACAAATATTTACCCTCCTTGTTTTTTTTTTTAATTTAAACGTTCATTATACCAACCTAATTGTGCTTATTTGATCCAAATATAATACTCCACAATTATCACACAACACCGTCTAGTCCCCAAAGCTTGTGTTATGAGTACTAGACAACTTATAAACATACTTATATATTATATTTCTAAATACATACATATATAGATAAATTACACCCAGACACAGAACAAATAATCGTGCTCATCACATAAACATTTGTCCTGGGTGGGAATCAAACCCACGACCTCCAGCATAGCAGTCAGGGTCACTAACCACTAGACCAACAGGCCAGTCAATTATTATTATTTTTCGTCTTTTTTTTTTGTATATTTAGTTTTTATGTTAGATATTTATGTATGATACATAAATAATGTGTAAAACAAAACTATAGACATGTAATAAAATGGTTTTGAAATGTACTTTTTACACAAAGTTATCTTGTTACATTATGACATATTTTTACTACTATGGATTTAGGGTTTAGAATAGAATAACTTTATTGTACACCAAAAAAGTAACACAACTTACACATAAATTTAAATCTATGGGTACAATGGCGGTCTTATCGCTGACAGCGATATCTACCAGACAACCTTAGGATGGATAGTAAGAACTTAACATAATACAGGGGGTAGTCTGCGGTGTACTGCTAACAAATTGATCAATCTCTATATATAAAACAGAATACATAACTATAAATGTATAAATACATATATACATACATATTATAATATGCCACACAATTTCATTAAAAAAGGGTTGAAAAAAAGAAGAAAAGGAGAAAAAGAAAGAATAAAGTATACTTAGTGGAAGAAATTAAATTACATAGAACAAGGATAGTGTAATAGAGAAAGGAAATGATTTTTAACTAGATTTTTGAAAGTAGCTAGTGACTGGGCTTGTCTAATTGGTAATGGAAACGAGTTCCACAAACGCACCGCCTGGATCGCAAACGACTTGTCACAAAACTTAGTAGAATGTGAGGGCATCAAAAGGGTCATATTCTCCGATGATGTCAAGTGTCTAGAATGTGTGTCATGAATGAACTTAAAACGTTCTTTGAGATAAAAAAAATATGAATGTAATACAGAAGTTTTGAAGTCGCTCAAGCTTATCTAGCTGCACTTCAGTTAGATCCAGATAACTGACATCGGCATAATCAAGGATTGGGAGAAGGAGGGATTGGGCGAGCGCAGTTTTGGTAGCAACTGAAAGAAAATTGCGCAGCCTTCGTAAAGACCCCACAGATGCAAACAACTAGGGACTTAGGGTTTGTGGGTAAGGTTTAGATATCGGGCTCTTGTTGATCTGCCGCCTAGGGTTTTCAATAACTCCATTAGAGCTTCCACGACTGCGGTGCTGCATGGGCGTCTTAAGGTTGTATTCGACAAACACTTTAGAAGGCGCATCCATCGCTTTCGGGGCGAAACGGCCCATGGCATCGTCGGTGTAGTACACACAGCTGACCGTGTGTCTCAAGTGTGGTATATTGGATGAGAAAATACCGCGCCGCTTCCCGAACGCTGCCCAGTAGTCGGATTCGAAAATTGATCTCTTTTTTGAAGTTAGACCTACCCAACTGGATCGTACTTAACTTACCTTTTTTTTTTTATTCGGTATTAACCAGTGCTTGACTGTGATCCCACCTGATGGTAAGCAGTGATGCAATCATTGATGGTGAAGCGCACTAGCTTATTAAGAGCCTATTCACTCTAGCCTTGAAGGCACCTAAATTATAGTTGGACGGGAAGACCGCAGCAGGCAAATTGTTCCAGTCCCTCGATGTACGCGGTATAAACGATGAAGCAAATCGCTTAGTTCGGACCGTTGGTGTTTCAACAACGTAAGGGTGGATACTCGCCGTACGTCGGGTTGTCCGATGGTAGAAAGGAGATGGCGGAATCAAGTCATGCAATTCCCGCGCACACTCTCCAAAATGCAACCTGTAAAATACCGATAGGCTGGCTACCCTGCGCCTGTGCTCGAGGCTTTGTAGATTGGACTTGACCAAATCTGGATCCCCAATTAGCCTCTTCGCACGCCTTTCTACTGAGTCCAAAGCTGCCAGATGGCATTTTGCAGCATCAGCCCATATGTGGCTGCAGTACTCCACACACGATCGGACCTGTGCTTTGTATAACATTAGAAGCTGACCCGGTGTGAAGTACCGCCGGACCTTTGCAAGAACGCCTAGTTTTCTAGCAGCTACCTTGGCTTTGGACTCAATGAACCGCCCGAAATTGAGGTCAGAAGAAATTTCGACACCCAAGAGCTGAAGGCGGTCGGTGCACTCCAGGGATACATTCTGAAAAGCAGGAGCCAAGGTGAACGGACTCCTTTTGGCGGTGAACAGACATGCTTGTGTTTTGGCGGCGTTGAATTCTACCAGATTGGTTTCACCCCACTTGGAGACTGCCTGAAGAGAGATATTCGTACGTTCCACCATAGCCTCTCGTTCGGACCAGATTAGTTCCTTACTAGCCCGAGCACCTGGAAGGTATCTCTCTACAACTGTGCTATCATCTGCATACCCATAGATACCGGGCATCAGCAGATCATTAATATGCAGCAGGAAGAGAGTTGCAGAGAGAACTGACCCCTGAGGAACTCCGGCATTAGTGGTCATGGGCTCTGATGAGCATCCATCGACAACAACTCGGAGAGACCGTTCACTTAGGAAGTCTTTTACCCAGTTAATTAGACTAGGGGAAATGCCGTACGCTGGAAGCTTACTCAAAAGACTGGCGTGCCATACCCTGTCGAAGGCCTTCGAAACGTCTAAGGAGACAGCAATTGCTTCTCCATTCTTCTCGAGGGCCTCGCCCCACATGTGAGTGGTATACACCAGTAGGTCCCCAATAGACCGATTGTGGCGAAACTCGTATTGTCGGTCACTGAGAAGATCGTTACCTTCCAGGTATGCCATGAGGCGCGAGTTCAATACACGCTCTATAATCTTGCAGAGTATGGAGGTTATTGAAATCGGCCGATAGTTGGCGGGATCGGCACGACTGCCCTTTTTGGGCACGGGTTGCACGTTGGCAAGCTTCCAGGATTTGGGCACTATACCAGTCCTAAATGAGAGGCAATACAAGCGCGTCAATACAGGAGACAACTCGGGTGCACATGCCTTGAGAACTATTGCTGGTATACCATCTGGTCCACTAGCTTTATTCACGTCTAGACGACTCAGCGCTCTCAAAACTTCTCTGTTCCTTATGCGAACCTCGGGCATCGAGGTGTTGCAGTGAGGTAGATTCGGTGGAGTAGCACTGCTAGTATCAAGACGAGAATTATGGGCGAAGAGAGATGCAAAGAGACCTGCTTTCTCTCTCGCCGAGTGAGCCAGTGTCACATCAGGTTTAACCAGCGGAGGCAATGAGGGCCTACAGAAGTTCGCTTCGACCGACTTGGCAAGGGACCAGAATGCTCTGCTACCGGACGGCTGTGCAGAGAGCTTTGTGCCAATATGGGTAATGCGGTAGAACCGAGCCTTCTTCAGTGCCTTTTTGTAGGACCTTGTCTTAATTTGACGCGCTCGAGTTTTTCTGAGGATCAATTTTTTTTACTAATCTGATGGGCTGCTCTCAACGCACCCCACTATATTGATTAAGGGTTCATATGTGGTAGGGGTACATTACAGGGTGCAAGGTTTCTCCCCATATGATTTTCTGACGCGCTTGAGCTTCGCGCAAAATCCCCATCTGGCTACTATATAGATTTCTTTGTTTCAATAAGAAAAATTGGTCAAAAGACGTTCGAAGTTAGATACGCTTAGTGGTTCTCCAAACACCGTCGTTTCCACCGGTCTCATTATTTTTGCATCCAGTGTACCTGAACGACTTGTTAGTGCTTTACATAAAGAAGTGGAAGACAACGTGTAATTTACAACATTGTACAATAGAGGGTTGGCAGTGGCCGAAATTAAGTAAAGGGCTCCGGCGCCATACAACCAGTGCCCGTTGATGATGAGATAGTATCTCATAGACATGCCGTTGATAATAATAATATAATATAACAATAATAATAATATCATTTATTTGCTTGAAATATGGTGGTAGGTACAGGTCTTAATACAATATTGTTTCTTCATATTCCGCTATGAATGATGACCAATATTTACATCAAAATATTATATTTATAATATGCTATGTATTTAGAAAATTATAATAAATCAATAAATTAGATTACAAATGTCAGAACAAAAATGAATAAAAAAATAAATTATGAGTAAGTATAAAAATAGAAAGTCGAAAATATAAAAAAAAAAACAATAAAAAATGTCCAAAACTAAAAGATACGAAATGTCAAAAACAAAAAATACATAATGTCAAAAACTAAAAAAATACAAAATGTTAAATTTAATTTAATGAAGAAATTGAATACCACTCACCTATGGCTCATGACATTGTAAAGGATAGGGTTCACAGTAGCAGATATATAGTAAAAAGCTCCGGCGACGTAGAATAGGTACTCGTTGATGGTGTGGTAGTGCGGTGTTGAAGTGCCGTAGATGAAGAACAGCCGCTGGAAGTGGAAGGGGGCCCAGCACACGAAGAAGGCTACCACTACCGCCGCTGGAACAAATAAGAAAAAATTAATAGTGCTCTTTGACTGATCTCCAGGTTTTCTATTGTGATAATTACTGCAAGAGGACGGTGGAAGAGAATCTACTCTTATTTAAAGAGTTATAAAACAGATATATTTTGTTTTAATGGGCAAAATGTAGAAAAATACACATGTAGCTCTTTATATCTATGTGATTGCGGGTATGCATAGTATAGCATAATCAGCCTTTTAATGTTCCCACTGCTGGGACTCAGGCCTCCTCTCGCTAGGAGAGGGAATGGGCCGTAATCCACCACGCGGGCCCAGTACGGATTGGTAAATGTCACATGTCTTCAAATTTTTGGTTTTAGGACATGCCGGTTTCCTCACGATGTTTTCCTTCATCGTTTTGAGAGCAGTGGTGATGAAATAAATTACACAAAGTAATGCGCCTGGCTGGGTTTGAACACGCGACCTACAACTCGTAAGTCGGGGACGTTACCACTCGGCCACCACTGCTCTCGCGGCGTATGCAAATAAATGAAAATGAATTCGAAACCGGTTTTAGTAAAATTTTCGTCTGGTGTCCAGACGTAAAGAATAGCACCATCCGATCTCTTTCCGTGGGTGTTGTAAGAGGCAACTAAGGGACAAAGCAGAGAAAGGTCAGCAGCTTTCTCTGTGCATAACTACAATGCGATCGCCAACCCGCTTACCAAGCGTGGCGATTATGGTTACCCTCCTTGGGGGAGGCCAATGTCAAATAGCGGAGATCTTTCAGTTGAAATGACGAGGTTACTCCTCCTAACATACTTATAAAATTGTGTATTTTTTGCACAAACTGGTAGAAAATCCAGATAACATTGCATGAAGGGTTGGCATAAATGTATTTTTTTAAATAAATTTGCACTACTAAAACAAACACAGAACAGATGAAACGAGTATCGGCATAAAAACAAAAGAAAAAACATGTTTCAAAAAGGCTCGCGATCCAATCTCGCAAACGTTCCAGTTCCAATCCACACACACTCCCACTCCCACTCTCTTCGTCAGATCAAAGAACTAGATTATTACAGTGAGAAAAGTAACAACAAAACGTAAAAATATATTGCCCTTTCGTCGTTTAGAAAGGTTTTAGTAAGTTGGATATTTATTATGGAAATCGGTTGTCCTGGTAAAGCCATGTGATACGGAGACACTAGAAAAATGTCGACAGGAAAGAATTGAGTGTAGGTAGATGTGGTGCAAGTGGCTGAAACTCTGAAACAGTACAAAAAAACCATGAATAATGTTGTCGGGAGACGTGTCGGTGCTTGGTGGTTATTAAGAGAAAGAAATGTTTACGTTAATCACTGTTTATTGCTTCTCACTTAAAATATTCTTAATGTTAAACTAAGCTAAAAATGTAAATTAAATGTTTAAATGTTATGAATACACCCAGCTATCGCGGTAGACGAAAGTGCACCGAATATGTTGTAAAACGTATTCAATTAGGACGGCGCGTGTCACGCCGATATTGCTGACTAAGGTGTTAGGTGGAAACACCGAACAAATGTGTTACTAACTATCCTCACTACCAGACTTTATATTTACTTAAGAAACTTTTCTGTCGGCTCAGACGCAATTACAAGAGATTCGCATTAGTCCGGTCTGATGGTAATGAATGAAACTAGACCAAGCCATTAGGTCTGTATTCCTGGCATTTCCATAAGTATTTGCCTCATTGCGCTCACGTTCTGAGCTCTTTATAATAAAACACTTAAATGCAGCCGTGCCCTGTTATATTCTACTAGCTTCTACCAGCGGCTTTGCTTCGTGAAAATCAGTTTTTCCACACTAACTTTGGACACCCGTTTCATCCCCATTGGGGGTAAATTTTAGAAAATCTTCTCTTAATGCTCGCCTACATTATAAAAGCAATCCTGGTGCAAAATTACACTCTCCTGGGCCCCGTAGTTTCGGCTGTGCGTTGATATGTTACTCACTCAGTTTCTCCTTTATACACCTCTATTTTTTTTCTCATTTTCTCAATTAGTGCAAAAAAACGGGTCTCTATCCGTACCCGTTACTGATCATATTTTTGTAGTCAAAACTAAAAAAAACGAAATCCCAAAATTGTCCACGAAAATTTTCATAATTGGTAGATTCATGATTCATAACAATTGTTACTAGAAAATACTACGCGCAGTGTTTTTCCATTTTGATTGTCATTCATTCATTCATTATCAATAGCCTGTACAATATTTCCATAAATTGAGTGACATTTTGGGATATAAACAAACGCTAATAACTTTGCTGTTTATGAATATTATTTATTGAGACTTTACTTAAATAATAACAAGACCTTTTCTAATAAGCTCATCACGTATTTGTACTAATTAAAAATTAGTGGTGTATATACAGATAACAAATAAGAAAATGCTTGATCCAGTTTAGTATAGGTGAATTGTTTTGTCGAAAGCAATCCTAAAATCATTAGATACTCGAGTTATTTTTTTTTTTAATCATGCTGTGAGGGATGCAAAATAACTTACAACTTTTATTGCTCCGACTACTAAAGCTTCAGTAGTGATGTAATTATGTTCATAAGTCAAGTTTAAACTCACAAGCAGGCGCTGTCAGGCCAATAAACTGGTTTGGTTGGTTAGTACAACATAGTATAATCAGCCCTTGTAATGTGCCCATTGCGAGGACTCAGCACTCCTCTCTAGGAGAGAGAATGGGCCGTAAACCACATTGGATTGATGGGTCGTGTCATCTAATTTTGGTTCTAGGACAAGCTGGTTTCCTCACGATGGTTTTCTTCACCGTTTTGAGAGAAGTGGTGATGAAATAAATAGCACAAAGTAAAGCGCCTGCCGGGGTTTGAACCCATAACGTAGAACTCATAAGTCAGGGCCATTATCAATGGGCTGCCACTGCTCTGTTATGGAACAACTGGTTGGTTATGGAAAGAAAAACGGCGAGGAAATTGTTGATGAAATTATTAAGTGTCTACATAAGTTACCGAGAAAATAATTGACAAAGTTTTATCAAATGAAGCTAATGTCCAAAGCAAGGGTCGCAAAATCGCAAATCGCTATAATTGGAAACTGAATTGAACTTTAAACTGGAATATCTTTAATACGAGGATTCTACTAATAGCAACGTCTAAGACAAAATGGTTTGGAAATTTAATCTATAATTCCCTGATAGCTACAACCTAGGAGTCTTTAAGTCAAAAGTGAATAGGTTACTTCTAGGCAAGCGCGCTCCATCGTCGGCCACATCATCGCTTACCATCAGGTGAGATAGTGGTCAAACGCGAGCCTATCAATAATAATAAAAATTAAAAATAGAATATATATATATACTTTTGTATATTTTTCATTACTATGCGCTAAAAAAAATATGGCAATAAAATTTTGTTCGAGAATCTGCCATCACTCTTTAATAGCCATAAATGTTCCTGCTCTCTGCTCTCTCCAGGTGAGATCTACAAAAGTACCCAAAATCCACTCTTTCACTTAGCTTCATTCGTGTGTGACCTATATCAACATAGTAATATAAACCCTCAGCACTCACACATAAGTGCTATCATCTCTCAATCACACATGACTCCTTTGACCCAAATCAATCGAGTGACAGCTGCGTATTTATAAGAAGGCCCATGTCACCCCCTCGCTGAGCTCGAGACAGTTTTAGACCTTTGTAATGTATATTTAAAAAGTTTTGCAACATAACACCTTTGTCTTTGAAACGTAGAATTAAGTCCTTGAGAAATAACCTTTATTTTTTTTATCTAATGGTTGTTGACGGCGCGGCGCACTCTGCGTGTCCCGCATGGAACAAATATTAATTTGTATAGCCTACAGATCGGTGTTTCGAGTCTAGGTGTCTTGTCTATGTGAGTTTACACGTTTGTGAACCGCTCCTACGCATACAGTAGTAATTTCTAGTGTCACACGTAATATGAAAAACTAGCTTTTACCAGCGGCTTTGCCCACGTGAAAGTATGTTTCTCCGTACAAACTTTGGAACCTGGTTTCATCCCCTTAGGGGGTGAACTTTGTAACACCCTATCGTAGTGCTTGCTAACATTTTTATCGATTACACTTCGGGGAGTGTGCGTTGAATTGCACAATTTAATTCCACCAAGTCCGTTCCATTATCGGACCACTAGACGTACGGCGTTGCGCCATCAGTACATGGTGGACATCCCACCCATATGTACAAAGCGTTTTGGGAACACATTCATAATGCGTACAGCTAAGGAGTGGAATTCCCTGCCGGAGTCTGTGTTCCCTGATGGCTACAACCTAGGGGTCTTTAAGTCAAGAGTGAATATGTTACTTCTAGGCAAGCGTGCTCCATCATCGACCACATCATCGCTTACCATCAGGTGAGATAGTGGTCAAACGCGAGCCTATCAATAATTAAAAAAAAACTTAAAAGGAAATCTTGTGCAAAATTTCACACTCCTAGTCCCAGTAGTTTCGGCTGTGCGTTGATATGACAGTCAGTCAGTTTCTCTTAATATATATACATAAACTAACCAAGTGTGAGTCGGACTCGCACATAAAGGGTTTCGAACTACAATATTAATATCGAGCAAAAAACCGCAAAAATAAAACAAGTTTGTTGTATGGAAGCCCCACTTAGATATTTATTTTATTCTGTTTTTCGAATTTGTTGTCATAACGGCAACTGAAATACAACATCTGTGTAATTTTTTTTTATTATTATTATTGATAGGCTCGCGTTTGACCACTATCTCACCTGATGGTAAGCGATGATGTGGCCGAAGATGGAGCACGCTTGCCTAGAAGTAACCTATTCACTCTTGACTTAAAGACCCCTAGGTTGTAGCTATCAGGGAACACAGACTCCGGCAGGGAATTCCACTCCTTAGCTGTACGCATTATGAATGTGTTCCCAAAACGTTTTGTACGTATGGGTGGGATGTCCACCATGTACCGATGGCGCAACGCCTTACGTCTAGTGGTCCGATGATGGAACGGACTTGGTGGAATTTCAACTGTTTAGCTGTCACGGTTTATGAGATACAGGCTGGTGACAGACAGATAATGAAGTCTTAGCTAGAAGGAGAAAAGACCGTTGATGTTGTAAAAAAATGTGCAGAAATCTTAAACCTAGATAAAACAGAAATTGAAAATGCCTGGAGGGTAGGATCCGAAAAGAAAGAGGTCCGGCCTATAGTTGTGACGATGCGTACTAAATCAGCGAAAGTGGAATGGCTTAAAAGCCGAAAATCACCACTTACAAACCATATGTTATATCACAACAATGATACATCACGTATTTTCATAAATGAGCATATAACTAGACAAAACAGGCAACTATTTTGGGCAACCAAAACAAAACTCAAAGAAACCTATAAATATATATGGATCCAGGATGCCAAAATACTCATAAAAAAGAATGATAATGAAAAAAAGATATACCATATTCGCAATGAAGGTGATATTGAAATATACATGAATTAAAATATAATCTAGTACGTATCGCATTGTTCAGTAGTGTTTTATATAATGGATCACATTATGGCGGTAAATTTCGATTTGCAACCACAACTACAGGATATCGAATACATCAGATTCACAGATATTAAAGAATGGACTAACTACGTAACAACTGGTGAAAACAAAATACAAATTATACACATTAATATCTGTTCTATTAGAAAACATTTCAATCAGTTGACGGTACTCTTACAAAATGTTTTAAATAAGTTAGATGTAGTATGTCTCACAGAGGTCAACATCAGACAGGATGAAGTAGCCATGTACGCAATTGATGGCTACAATATATATTCGCAAACCAGGGAAAAAAAGCGAGGAGGAGGCATACTTGTATATGTGAAAAATAATCTTCAGTTTAATCCACAACAATCCTGTAACACCTCGACATTTGAGTTAGTACACGGTCATCTGGCTAAGAATGTTTATAACACTTATCTATTGGTAATCTACAGGCCGCCGCACACAAACAAACGCACCTTTACTAAAGAAGTCCAAAATGTTACTCGAGAGTTACCAATTAACACGAACATCATACTGGTAGGTGATTGCAATATTAACTTGCTAGAAAATGAGCTGGATTCATCGGCAAACTTATATTTGAATACGTTATCAAACTTGGGACTTCACTGTGGCATTCAAGACATAACGCGGGAGGCGGTTGTCGGTCAGAGGCGAGTAGCGTCCTGCATCGACCACGTCTTCATGCGAAATGTAAGTGGAGGGGCGAGCGACGTACACGCATACACACTTACTACTCAGGTAGCCGACCACTATCTAACGGGAATCTCAGCTGTTATTGATAAAGCCACAGACAAAACGTGTGTCAGTAAAACAAGGTACGACAACAAAGCTATTAGAGATAAACTTAAAACTATAGATTGGTCAACGCTGTTACAGATACAAGAACCAAACGAGTTATATGCAAAAATGTCCGCGATTTTTGTCGATATTTATAACAGTTCCAAATTAGATAACTCTGTGTGCCCTAAACGCAAAAAACAGCCTTGGGTTACTGACAAATTACGCATGCTTATAGAAAATAAAGACTATCTATTTAAACAGTGGAAAAACGATCCCAAAAATAATAATAAAAGATTACAGTATACTAGGTGCAGAAATAAAACCCAGAAACTTATTAATATAGCTAAAAATAAAAGTAGGCGTCAAATTATAATTTGCTGTAAAGGAGACATGAGAAAGATTTGGAATAATGTAAACGCATGGCTTGGTAGGTCTAAAATGGGAGTGGATGCTTTAATAGAGAAACATTTGCTTCAAAGTGAATCATTGCAAAATATATGTAACAATTTCTGTGAAACTTTTACAAAAGAAGTCGATATTATTAAACATAAGTGTCAACACAATTTTTTAGATAGAAAGAACTATGTAAATGAATGTAATATAAGTTTTAGGTTTCAAAAAGTGCTACCAAAAGATATAAAACGTGTTATAGATACATTGGACTGCAGTAAGTCGCCGGGGTCGGACGGTATTAGAATTACGGACCTTAAACAAATTAAACAGCAAATTAGTCCAGTAATAGCACATTTTATTAACATTAGTGTTAAAAAATCTCAATATCCGAATGAACTTAAAAAATCAATTGTTAGGCCAATATATAAGCAGGGATCCCATCAAGATTATGGCAATTATAGACCTATAGCAATTTTAAATACAGTAAACAAAATAGTCGAAAAAATCATTGTCAATCAGCTCTCCACTTTCTTGGAAAATAATCATATTTTAAACGATGTTCAACACGGTTTTAGGCCAAATAGAAGTACTGCTACTGCACTGGAGAAATTCACAGATGAAGTCAATAATCGTCTAGAAGAGAAAAAGATAGTTATGGTTATATATATAGATTTCAAAAAAGCCTTTGATACACTGGACCACGACGGCTTGCTGCAGGCCATGATTGAATGCGGTATAAGGGGCCCCATGAATGCATGGTTTGGCAAGTACCTAGAAAACCGATCACTTAACGTACGTGTAAATGAAGTTGAAAGTGTACCGGGCGACATCAAATTCGGTGTTCCCACCGGTTCAGTATATGGGCCGCTAGGATACATAATGCATGTCAATAGCATGTCTAATGTATTGAAAAAATGTAAAGCATTTATGTATGCTGATGATACATGCTTAGTCTATAGTCATAAGAATATCAATGTAATACAGCAGGCAATGCAAAATGATTTTGACAGTATTGTTCAGTGGGCTCATGATAATGGCATAATAATAAATATAAGTAAAACTAAGTGTATGCTGATTCACTCGCCATATCATAAAGATAAAAACAATCTGTTAGTAGAAGTGAAAGGTCATACGTACGAATGTCTTCATAACAACAAGCAACACTGTCAATGCATGTGCTTAGAAACAGTTACCTCGTACAAGTATCTAGGATTAGTCATAGATGACACATTCACATGGAATCTGCATATTAACAATGTGTGTAATAAGTTACGCTCTATAATGGGTAAATTAAAAAATCTAAAATATGTTGTCAGCAGAAAAGTGATGTATACGCTGTATTATGCACTGGCGGACTCAGTTATTGATTACGGTTTGGGTGGATATGGTCTTGCGTTCCCTACACACTTAAATAAAATTAAAATTTTGCAGATTAGATTACTAAAACTACTTGTGGACAAAAAAACTAAAAAAAGCCTAAATAAAGACTATGATAAACTGTTTAAAATTTGTAAAACGCTCCCGATTCATAAAAAAATAAAGTTAACCATATTATCTGAACAATTTAACAATGAAGAATACAAAGAGGAACGTAGGCGTATGTACCCAACTCGTCTATCTAAACAAAAGATACTTGCTGTTCCTAAAGTAAGTAACTATTTTGGTAAACGCACGAGGAAATATGTTACACCGATTTTTATGAATGAGCTACCCCCAAACTTGTTATCATGTGCTAAATTGAAATACCATCTTAAAAAAATACTAAAAAAACATTATCTGTCACTGTGTCCGTAGATTAACAGGATTGTGTATGAATAGTGAAAATAGTCTATGGATGTAGAATGTGGGATAGTTTGTTTGATTTCGTGGGTGTAGGTATTAGTAAGTTTTATCATGTTGTTGGCTTAGCATACATTTATTGTCACGTCTTAAAAAAGTTGTTGAAATGTGAAACGAGAACATCTGCCGACAAACTGTTTTACAGTTTGGCAGAATTTTTGTAATGAATAATGTAAGCAAAATTTGAATAAAGTAAAATAAAAAAAAAAAAAGCAAAGAGGGTCGCGTTTTTATCCCATTGGTACGGAACTCTAAAAAAGGACGGGAATGGAAGGAGTTACTTGATGATTTCATAACCTAATAAAAATAAAACCTGCCTGTATCTATACCTATACTCCATCTGTTTAGGTAATTAACTAAAGGTAAACACTCTTAATATGTCTTTTATTTAAAAGTTGTCTATAATTTTTATCTTAAAATGTTTACAATTTGTTATTTACCTTTACCGATGTTTGGTAACTAACTAACTTTAAATAATCTTTGTATGTCTTTTATACGAATTAAAAAAAATAAAAAATACATATTAAAATTGTTTACGTTTAGTTAACTACCTAAACCGATGGAGTATAGTTCTTTTAACTATATTGACATGCTATATTATATCGAAATATTTTTAATAAATTAGCAAAACTGAGTAGATGACCATGATAATTAGTTATATTTCTATTATTCAATCCCAAGACCATATGCGAGTTGAGTTTCATTATCCCTAATGTGACTGTTCGTTTTCTGGGTTCTATAGCCAAAGGGTAACCTCGTGAGGGCGATCGGCGGCAGCGATCTCTCGCGCCGGGCCTTGGTACAGGCCATGGTCCGGAGCGAGGAGGAGTGGCAGGCGGTCGCCTCCTTCTGCGAAGCAGTAATGCTAGCAAAGGAGGCGGCCGATCGCGTGAGGCAACGGCAACGGTCCTCACGCCCCAACCGCCGCCGGGATTCCGATCCCGATTTCCGGCCACCGTAGGCGCGGGCTTGCGGACGGCGAGCAATGGGTGGCTCGCCGTCCGATCGTCCGGTAACCGTCCGGACCGAGCCTAAGTCGTCGACGGCGCGTAGTGTTCCACGCGCGCCTCAAGGAGATGTCAGCAACCGTAGGGGCCCAACAGGGTCGAAGCCTACTGGGGCCATGGGTGATGCGAAAGAGATCCCCGGGGCCCTGGAAAACCAATGGCAAAGAAGGAACAGGAGTGGGTGTTTAGTCAGTAAAATTCTGACACTATCTCGCGCTCCGCCCAAGAGCGGGGGATGTCATGAGATGATTTTCCCACACGAAAAAAAAAAAAAAAAAAAAGGGTAACCAATGGAACCCCATTACTGAGCCTCCGCTGTCCATCCATCTACCCGTCCGTCCGTCTGTCTGCCAGCGCGCTGTATTCCATGAATCGTTATAGGATATTTTCATATATTTCCATTGCCTCTCTAACAACAAATAATATCTTATTACCGGTTTTTGTTAAATCACTATCTGTCCCAAAAACAATTGAGACGCTTTTTAGTTTTCCTGTTTATTATATATTTTTTGGAAAAGCTTATTGATTTTTTCATAATTATTTAACCGTATTCTAGTTATTAAGGATCATTTTGCCGTTCTCCAGTGATGCACTGACTAACGAACAGAATTTTAATAGATATATATATATTTAAAGGTATATTATTTTGTTCTTTGTCACGAAGGCAGGTTGGTCTTAGAGTATAGTATGTATACACGTGCAAATCGATTCTGCGTACGTAACTAGGTTTTAAATCATCATCATCATCATCATTGCAGCCGAAGGACGTCCACTATTGGACATAGGCCTCCCCCAAGTGTCGCCACAACGAACGGTCCTGTGCTTCTCGGTTCTATGTCACTGAAAAAAATGTGAACGTGAATTTATGAAAAAATACACATTCATGAACGAGTACCTAACCTTAGTAACAAGTCGAATAGAATAGAATAGAACAGAGCTGAGCGCTTAGCCAAGTTGATAATCTACAATCGTTAACGCTAGTTGAAAACTTCAAATGTCCCATATATTTGAAGTTTTCTATTATCGTGATAATGACATCATCTCAACGTTAAGTCACGTGGTCAGAACAAAGAAATCGGAAGCGTTACCGATTGTAGAAAGATATTCGAAACGAATCGGTCGTAACTTGCCTAGGCCTGCTGAACACAACGAAACGAAATGGAACGTTATAGAACAGCAGGCTCAGACAATTAACTTTGCTGTTAATGTCGGGAACGCTAAATACAAAATGTATGGTAATGACATTAGAGAATTTTTTTTTTTCTAGCAGAGAAGTCACATACAGAGCCAAGCTTGCAGGACAGGATAGAATAGAATGGAGCAAACTCAAAAAAGTAACACAACCTATACACAAACTTAAATCTATGGATACAATATCGCTGGCAACAATTCTACCAGACAAAATTGAAACAATTACTATAGTGTCGTAACTTTATGTTCCATCTGGCGCGCTACAAATACCGACAAACACGGCTAGATTTGACCAGACGCTGTCAGACCTTGGTACAATAGAGAATACACGTACACGGATTAATTTGCGAACAGTGTCCACCTTAATTGGTGGATTTTCAACATAAGTTAGCCAGACGCACCTAATGAGAAAAACCCTGATGTTCGTTTTCAATAACAATAACCTACGTATGTGCCAAGCCATTTCTGTAGTATTTTGGAGTCAGGTTGTGAGCTGACCGGGTGTAGCTGGATGCCAGTATTCCACATGGAGTGACTACGTACATGACTACGCAATTGAGTAACACGATATCCATTATTTTTGCATTAGTCAGTGTTTGAGTTAAAACTTTGCCTTTCATATAAACAGATTTTATTTTCTAAAACTCAAAGTAATATTATATCTTTATATTTATGTATAATCAAGCTTAGTTCACACTTCGTGTGACCCAAGGGCTGGCTTTTACCTCGGTCAGAGATTAAGCATTGCCATACAACGTGGCAATGCCGCCAGCCTTTTGGGCACACTTCCAGTCGACAGAGATGCGGAAGAGTTTTATGACGCCATATTTTAGTTAGGAGTAGCCTTTAGTGTATATACAAAGTAATCAAATCAATATGTAGAACTTGGTTGTATTTAATCGCACCAAAAATGCATCATATCATGCTGTAACTTACTGCATGGTGTCATCGGATATCTCTTTCTTTTCTATGCAGTCAGACAGAGATCGTGCTTTTGTAATGATACGACCTTAACAATATACAATCATCAGTTGAATTAGTCATCTTACAAGTTGTGAACTTTGGACTTTGATGAACAAGATAACATTAAATTGTAACTAGCAAGAAATCAAATTAACTAATTGTAAATTGACGTGATTAACTGGCTTGGACAATGCCTACTTAAATATGTACAAAAATAATAGTTAAATAAGCATTTTACATACTTTTTACCCGCAAAGGCACAATTAATCGGAAAAATGCTACGACGATGTAGAAAATAAATACCTACTTATCACTTAACTATTACTTTTAATTTTTTTATTGTGTTTCTTTCATTCTTTATTTTATATATTGTGTGAATCACGAATAAACGTCTTTTCTTTCTTTTTCTTTCTAGATGCGGTTGAATACCTGTATTTACAGAGCGACTGTCTATCAGACTTCCACAATCCAGTTACTGAGAAACGCGATTCTTCTTGGATAGACAGCTGGTCAGAGTTTCCGACTACCTATAACGACTGTCAAAGATCTACAAATGACAATCGGGACTAACGGCTTTACGTGCTTTGATACCTCCTACGCATAAGGTCGTAAAAGCATTTTTTCAGGAACGTTCGTTTTCGTAATTGTTAATGATATAAATAATACGTGAAACGCTTTGAACAAATATTTTTGTATTATGTAATCAATTTACACCTTATTTGAATGACAACCAATAACTCAACATTTTATCTTGTTTTTTCTTTATTCTTTATATTGTAAATTATTTATATCATATTGTATCTGGATTCAACAGAATGCAAGTTGTTTATGAATAAATGAAATGAAATTATGAGTTTAAGATCACGCTGGATGTAATAAGTCATAACAATATTTATTTTTTACATTGTTACTCAAAAAACATGTTAAGAGGAGCCGACCTATATGTAATCTACAATATTTTTTTTAAATTGATATAAACTAGTGCTTGACTGCGATCCCTACTGTTCCATGCGCGCCTCAAGGAGATATCAGCAAATCGTAGGGGCCCAGCAGGGTCGAAGCCTACTGGGGCCATGGGTAGTGTGAAAACGAAACACGGGGCCCTGGGACGAAGGCAACGAAGAAACATGGATGGGTTTTTAGTCAGTAAAAGTCTGACACTATCTCCCGTTCCGCCCAAGAGCGGGATTTGTCATAAGATGATTTACACACCCAATAAAAAAAACCTGATGGTAAGCAGTGATGCAATCGTTGATGGTGAGGCGCACTAGTTTATTAAGAGCACTCTAGTACCTAAATTATAATCGGATGGGAAGACCGCAGCAAGCAAATAGCTCCAGTCCTTCGATGTACGCGGTATAAACGACGAGGTAAAACGTTTATTCCGGTACCGGACTTTTTGCTAGTAAACGTAATAAATCAACTCGCATATCGCTTTCAGTTTCTTTCAGCTATAATCAATGTGAAGCAACTCATGGTAACTTTATATTCCAAATCAATATAGGTTAAATAATTCTGAAAACTATGATTTCTTTCCACAGAGCGAGGAACTGCGGCGCCTGCGCTAGTGCGAGTGGCGCGATCCAGCTGGAGGCGTTACTTCTGTTAGAATTCGCAGCACGTGAACGAGTTAATAGATGATAGTTGGCTTTGTGAATGGAAATGGAAATCAAATGAAGGGATTGTGAAGAACGTGGTCAATTAGTACCCACAAAATCGATAGATGGCGCTGGCGTCGAATTAGAAGTCGCTATGGTTTCGATTTGCGTTGAGAGCCAGTTCTTTTTTTTTATACCGTTATTGAGACAACCCCGCTAAATCTGATCGCGTTGACAGGTAGATAAAACAAGAAGCTAATGTAGCTATCTGTATTGACCTAACTACAGAAATGATCTTCAGATATCTTTGTTTTAATCTGTGGGTATACTGGTATAAAGAAACAAAGACATAATTTAACTTAATTTTTATTGTAGCAGCAATAAATACATACACTCAGTGAATTTTTTTACTGTCTGTCATATTACAAGTTCATGAGTTACAGCACGCTGGCAGACGGACAGACGGTCTGCGCAGGGCTATAGTAACAGGGTCCCTTTCGAATACGGAACCCTAGAAAGTAAAAATAACTAGAATTTAGCATTATTGACAAAAATCCTATCCTTTATTGACTCGGTCTAGTGCCGCAAACTCTAACAGAAGGAACGCCTCCAGCAGGGTCGCACCATTCGCAGCGCGCCACAGGCACCACTCACGCCACTTGCAGGCACAGACACAGTGCTCCTCTTTCGCTCTGTGGAGTGCAATCATAATATTAATTTTTATTTAAGTACTACTATGTCTTTACTTAATTTAATGTAGCAACATCTATGGTGCCACATAAGAACGCAAAATATAAAATCCTGCATCATGCAATCGTACGTTCTCCGTGCGATTTGCACATATCACATATGGGGTAGTTGCCCGGATCAGACAAAACATCAGTCTGGTCGAATGATCCTCCACTTTCACCGGACGAGTATGTGGGACTTTACACTATGTTCCGCATACCTCTAAATTTAATATTCTTATTTTATCATTCATATTTTTTTCGAGATAAGGAGACCAGCCCCCCTAGCCAAGTTACGATCGTTTCGTTAGCATCAAACGCCTCGAGTAGGCCACGCCTCCGATGCCTTTGTTCTGACCACCTGACTGAGCGTTGAGATGACGTCAGAACAAAGGAATCGGAGGCGTGGCCTACTCGAGGCGTTCGACGCGAACGAAACGAACTTAGCTAGGTGGGCAGTAGACCCATAGGAAACCATCATCAAACTTGTTTCTTCGGAAAATGTACAAACCTAAACAAATAAATATTATTATTACATACTATAAAAACTTAGAAATTAGCGTCTTCTGCTGCAAAGAGTTTAGCTTTAAAACAGCAAAAAAAAGAAGAAAATACTAAAGAGATTTGCAAAAAAAAGTTATGATTAGCCTTAGTGCAAGTAACTTTCCCAGAGGAAATGTAACGAATTGACCCAAAATTGGACAGTTTAAAAAAGATAAATTACTTACTTGACTTCCTTCTCAGCCTCTAGGCAGGCGTTTAAAAGCTCCATGTCATATTTATCGTCAAACAAACTGTTCTGGTTTTGTTCTTGTTCACTCATGGTGATGACTTGTAAGCCAACTGTAGCACTAAATATAAAATGCTTGTATTTATACCACTTTAAGGTATTTATTTAAGTACCTAATCACGTCAACGTTCCTTACAATTAGTTAATTTCTTTTCTTGCTAGCTACGATTCAATGTTATCTCGTTAACCAATTTCGAAAGTGAATACACAACTTAGTAAATGACTAATTAAGCAAATGAGTCGAATTAGTCATCACAGTGTGCACCAATAACGTTTTACGCCTACAGCTTCACAAAAAATTCAAATAAAATTTCAACCAATTATGTCAAAAAGAAATTGCCTATATTTCTAAGGATTCAAAAAATTGGTGCTTTAGACCAAAGAGTGAGATCTTCGGATCTCATTAAACCCTATAATAGAATGCCTTGGTTCACGAAAGCGTTGTGTTCTTAGATATTTAGTTTTCTGTGAAAATCTTAGAAGGCTGGTAAAAGAAAAGCTATTATGGATCAAAATGATTCCTTTGCTAAAATTAAGTACGCTTCAATATAAGCAAATCTACAATCGTGAGACTTAAACAGTTTTAGTTTAAATTTCTTCTTTAGCATGTATAAGAATAGCTGTCTAAGTTACAATGTTTTTACAATAATTACAATTCTAGTTCAACGCACTGCCGAAACTACTGGACCTAAGAACGTGAAATTTTGCACAAGACTTCCTATCGTTACACAGGCGAGCACTAAGAAGGGATTTTTATAAATTCAAACTGTTTTGAGGTGAAAAAGGAGGATTTTGTTTGTATGCATAATCTCATTCCGTGTGCTAATAGACTTGAAAGTTTGCACAAATCATAACCTAGTAGAAGGTAGGTAAATAATAAAGGTAGTCATTATCGGTTTTAAGAATTACCCAATAGCTAAATTTAGGGGGTTATAAAAATTATATGGAGGATTTTTATTTCTTGGGTTAATAAGCTTGAATCATGACAATAAATTCTAATCAAAATTAATAATAGAGGCTGGCATTATTAATTTTTTAATAATATTCATGAAATGCAGTTTCAAAGTATTTATGAAAACATTCTCATGAACGAAGTCGCTAGCCGAGAACTAGATTTTTACAATCCAGGGACAAACTACATGAAGGGATTATTTCCCAAAAATTGACGGCACGTGACCCTCGCTTTGTAACAAAGACAACACACACTCTTTGTGTGCTCACATGTAATAAGGATAAGTTCGAGATTTAGATTTATATTTAGGTAGAAAAGAAAGTGCTGTTCATTTGGTAGGAAGTCAAATACGACGACGTTGCTATAGCGACTGAGATAACAGGGAAATGTGTTGGCATCATTTTACTCACAAGAACATTCTTTAAGGGTTGTGTCTTTTTTCTAGTTTATTTTATATGCGGGTAAAAACGTAGAGGTCCATATTCCAAATCATGACCTTAACTCGATTATTTAACAGTTGAAGCGGTCACAGGGTGAAGATACTGTAATATTTCATATGACTTTAGATCTGATATTACTTTAAACTATCACACACAAGTCTAAGATACAATAATGACACGAATATTATAAAGGCGAAACTTGGTATGTACAGTTTGTTACTCCTTCATGCTCAAACGACGAAACAGTTTTAAATGAAATTTGGCACAGGGGTAGTACATATTCTGAAATAGCACATAGGTTTATTTTTATCTCGGGGATATGTTGCTTTAAGTAGGTAAAAAAGACAGATGAATAATAATTGCATGTAGCGGAGATGAGAATGTATGCATAATGTGATGTGACGAAAATGGATATAGTGAGAAATAAACACATTAAAGGAAGTTTGAAAGTAGCGCCAGTGACTAAAAAGTTGAAAGGGAATCGTTTGTCTTGGTATGGAAATGTAAAGAGGAGGGATGAAACGCATGTTACTAAAACAGTTATGAGTATACATGTCGATGAATGGAGAGACAGAAAGAGGCCAAAGAAAAGATGGATGGATTGTGTGAGGAGTGACATGAAAGAAGAGGGAATCAGTGATAGCATGTCTACTGACAGGATAGAATGGAAGAAGACAACGTGTTGCGCCGTCCCGAAGTAATATGGGATAAGGGTAAGAAGACTACGAGGATGTATTGAGATTAATACTATATATTATAATAAATTATAAAAAAGATAATTATATTAAAAATTTTCTATTTAACTCACAAAAATAAAAATATTTTTGAATGAACTTAATACAATTACTTAGCTTCGTTCAATGAATCTGTAACGGCTTTGCTATAATCATCAATCCAGCCAAAAGACGTCCACAGTTGGCTGTTGGTCTTCCTCAAGTTTCGCCATAACGATCGGTCCTATAGTGTACATTGCTTGCAGAACAGATGGTCGATGGAGACGAAAAGTTCTGGAGTGGCAACCACGCATCGGAAGACGCAGCATTGGAAGGCCTCCCACAAGGGGCGACCGATGACCTGGTGTGGGTCGCGGGGACCCGATGGATGCGAGACGCACAGGACTGGCTCTGCATGGCGACAGGTCACGGGAACAACTTGTGACCCACGGATGCCCCTCAAGTTGAAGGGTAAAATCTACAAGTCCGTGATAAGGCCTGTCATACTGTATGGATCAGAATGTTGGCCTGTGAAAAAGACGGATGAAAAAAGATTGCACGTAGCGGAGATGAGAATGTTAAGATGGATGTGTGGTGTGACGAGAATGGATAAAGTGAGAAATGAGTATATTAAGGGAAGTTTGAAAGTAACGCCAGTGACTGAAAAGTTGAAAGGGAATCGTTTGTCTTGGTATGGTCATGTGAAGAGGAGGGATGAAACGCATGTTACTAAAAGAGTTATGAGTTTACATGTGGGTGTAATGGAGAGGGAGACCAAAGAAAAGATGGATGGATTGTGTGAAGAGTGATATAAAAGAAAAGGAAGTCAGTGATAGCATGACCAGTGACAGAGCAGAATGGAAAAAAAAACATGTTGTGCCGAGCCCAAATAACACGGGACAAGGGCAGGAAGATGATGATGATTACTGATATTATGCTCTGCAACATATTTACATATGTCAACTTTCATCATCTCCTTAGTCTTTCCCAACTAGCTCGGAGTTGGGTCGGCTTCCAGTATAACCGGATGCGCCTGAATACCTGTGTTTTACATGAAGCGACTGCCTATCAGCCAGTTACTGGACAACAAGATGCTCCTTGAATAGACTGAAAGATGTACGAATGAGAACCGGGACCAACAGCTTTACGTGCTTTCCGAGGTATGGGGTGTAAGTAATGTCCTTGATAAACTTGGTATGAATTAATAACCCACAACCTCAAGCTTCATCACGATTCTTTAAATAAATTTAAAAGTCAAACAGATTTCTATTTCAACTTTTTCAATAATGACTCATGACTAAATAATCCCATTACCATTAACCTCGAGACCCCATTAGTATTATGAATAACACAGTAGATAGTGCTAATTACTCAATAAACTAATAACACTGCCTAACTCTTTCCCAGTCGTGTTGAACTGGCCAGTCTAACCAACTGTAGCTGACCACAACTTTTTTATGTGGAATGACTGCCAATCTGACTTCCATTACCAGTTACTGGTAACATGGAAGACTTTAGCAAGACTGGAGTCAGATTTACTGGCTTCTGTCTGCCCGTAACGACCATATTTTTTGTGCCTCTTACTTATATTGACTGGCCTGTTGGTCTAGTGGTTAGTGGCCCTGACTGCTATGCCGGTCGATTCCCACCCAGGAAATGATTGAAAATGTTCGTGTGATGAGCACGACCATTTCTTCTGTGTCTGGGTGTAATTTATCTATAATGTGTATGTATTTAGAAATATACAAGTATGTTTATCAGTTGTCTAGTACTCATAACACAAGCTCTGCTTAGCTTGAGACTAGACGGCGTTGTGTGATAGTTGTGGAATATTATATAATGTGTAAGGTTGTGAAATGTAGGTAAATATGCCATCTTGTAAAGAAACCCGTAAACTGCCAGTTGAAGGGATAAGTTGGTATCTATGTTCCTTTCTTATATTTACCTTCTGCCAGCGGGTTCGCCCGCGAGAAAGTAGATAATTATCTTAAAGGAATATCCTCATAGTCTTCTTACCCTTATCCCATATTACTTGGGGACGGCGCAAGACGTTTTCTTCTTCCATTCTATCCTGTCAGTAGACATGCTATCATTATAATAATAAATATAATAATAACAATAAATATAATTTCTGTCTCTCCATTCATCGACATGTATACTCATAACTGTTTTAGTAACATGCGTTTCATTCCTCCTCTTAACATTTCCATACCAAGACAAACGATTCCCTTTCAACTTTTTAGTCACTGGCGCCACTTTCAAACTTCCTTTAATGTGTTTATTTCTCACTATATCCATTTTCATCACATCACATTATGCATACATTCTCATCTCCGCTACATGCAATTATTTTTCATCTGTCTTTTTTACCTACCAGCAACATATTCCCGAGATAATAAAAACCTATGCTATTTCAGCATATGTACTACCCCTGTGCCAAATTTCATTTAAAACTGTTTCGTCGTTTGAGCATGAAGGAGTAACAAACTGTACATACCAAGTTTCGCCTTTATAATATTCGTGTCATTATTGTATCTTAGACTTGTGTGTGATAGTTTAAAGTAATATCAGATCTAAAGTCATATGAAATATTACAGTATCTTCACCCTGTGACCGCTTCAACTGTTAAATAATCGAGGTAAGGTCATGATTTGGAATATGGACCTCTACGTTTTTACCCGCATATAAAATAAACTGGAAAATAGATACACAACCCTAAAATAATATTCTTGTGAGTAAAATGATGCCAACACATTTCCCTGTTATCTTAGTCGCTATAGCAACGTCATCGTATTTGACTTCCTACCAAATGAACAGCAGTTCTACATAAATCTAAATCTCGAATTTATCCTTATTACATGTTAGCACACATAGAGTGTGTGTTGTCTTTGTTACAAAACGAGGGTCACGTGCCGTCAAGTTTTGGAAATAATCTCTTCATGTAGTTTTTCTCTGGATTGTAAAAATCTAGTTCTCTGCTAGCGACTTCGTTCATGAGAATGTTTTCATAAATACTTTAACATCCCTAGAAACTACATTTCAAGGATATTATAAAAAAAATAAATAATGACAGTCTCTATTATTAATTTTGATTAGAATTTATTGTCATGATTCAAGTTTATTAACGCAAGAAATAAGAATCCTCCATATAATTTTTAAAACCCCCTAAATTTAGCTATTGGGTAATTCTTAAAACCGATAATGACTACATTTATTATTTACCTACCTTCTATTAGGTTATGATTTGTGCAAACTTTCAAGTCTATTAGCACACGGAATGAGATTATGCATACAAACAAAATCCCCCTTTTTCACCTCAAAACACGTTGAATTTATAAAAATCCCTTCTTAGTGCTCGCCTGTGTAACGATAGGAAGTCTTGTGCAAAAGTTCAGGTTCTTAGTTCCAGTAGTTTCGGCAGTGCGTTGAACTAGAATTGTAATTATTGTAAAAACATTGTAACTTAGACAGCTATTCTTATACATACTAAAGAGGAAACTTAAACTAAAACTGTTTAAGTCTCACGATTGTAGATTTGCTTATATTGAAGCATACTTAATTTTAGCAAAGGAATCCTTTTGATCCATAATAGCTTTTCTTTTACCAGCCTTCTAAGATTTTCACAGAAAACTAAATATCTAAGAACACAACGCTTTCGTGAACCAAGGCATTCTATTCTAGGGTTTAATGAGATCCGAAGATCTCACTCTTTGGTCTATAGCACCAATTTTTTGAATCCTTAGAAATATAAGCAATTTCTTTTTGACATAATTGGTTGAAATTTTATTTGATTTTTTTGTGAAGCTGTAGGCGCAAAACGTTATTGTTGCACACTGTGATGACTAATTCGACTCATTTGCTTAATTAGTCATCTACTAAGTTGTGTATTCACTTTCGAAATTGGTTAACGAGATAACATTGAATCGTAGCTAGCAAGAAAAGAAATTAACTAATTGTAAGGAACGTTGACGTGATTAGGTACTTAAATAAATACCTTTAAGTGGTATAAATACAAGCATTTTATATTTAGTGCTACAGTTGGCTTACAAGTCATCACCATGAGTGAACAAGAACAAAACCAGAACAGCTTGTTTGACGATAAATATGACATGGAGCTTTTAAACGCCTGCCTAGAGGCTGAGAAGGAAGTCAAGTAAGTAATTTATCTTTTTTAAACTGTCCAATTTTGGGTCAATTCCTTACATTTCCTCTGGGAAAGTTATTTGCACTAAGGCTAATCATAACTTTTTTTTGCAAATCTCTTTAGTATTTTCTTCCTTGTTGCTGTTTTAGAGCTAAACTCTTTGCAGTAGAAAAAGCAAATTTCTAAGTTTTTATAGTATGTAATAATAATATTTATTGGTTTCGTTTTGTACATTTTGATGTCAACAAGTTTGATGATGGTATCCTATGGGTCTACTGCCCCCCTAGCTAAGTTCGTTTCGTTCGCGTCGAACGCCTCGAGTAGGCCACACCTCCGATTCCTTTGTTCTGACGTCATCTCAACGCTCAGTCGGGTGGTCAGAACAAAGGCATCGGAGGCGTGGCCTACTCGAGTCGTTTGATGCTAACGAAACGATCGTAACTTGGATAGGGGGGCTGGTCTCCTTATCTCAAAAAAATTATGAATGATAATATTTTATCATTCATAATTTTTTTGAGAATATTAAATTTAGAGGTATGCGGAACATAGTGTAAAGTCCCACATACTCGTCCGGTGAAAGTGGAGGATCCTTCGACCAGACTGATGTTTTGTCTGATCCGGGCAACTGCCCCATATGTGATATGTGCAAATCGCACGAGAACGTACGATTGCATGATGCAGGATTTTATATTTTTCGTTCTTATGTGGCACCATAGATGTTGCTACATTAAATTAAGTAAAGACATAGTACTACTTAAATAAAAATTAATATTATGATTGCACTCCACAGAGCGAAAGAGAAGCACTGTGTCTGTGCCTGCAAGTGGCGTGAGTGGTGCCTGTGGCGCGCTGCGAATGGTGCGACCCTGCTGGAGGCGTTTTTTCTGTTAGAGTTTGCGGCACAAGACCGAGTCAATAAAGGATAGGATTTTTGTCAATAATGCTAAATTCTAGTTATTTTCACTTTTTAGGGTTCCGTATTCGAAAGGAACCCTGTTACTATAGCCCTGCGCAGACTGTCTGTCCGTCTGCCAGCATGCTGTAACTCATGAACTTGTAATATGACAGACAGTAAAAAAATTCACTGAGTGTATGTATTTATTGCTGCTACAATAAAAATTAAGTTAAATTATTTCTTTGTTTCATTATACCATTATACCCACAGATTAAAACAAAGATATCTGAAGATCATTTCTGTAGTTAGGTCAATACAGATAGCTACATTAGCTTCTTGTTTTATCTACCTGTCAACGCGATCAGATTTAGCGGGGTTGTCTCAATAACGGTTATGAACATCGTGATCTATACAGAATTACCTAAGGAGAATTATTAAATGCAGTTTTGTGTATAATGTGTGAGCAGTGGTGGCCGAGTGGTAACGGCCCCGACTTATGAGTTGTAGGTCGCGGGTTCAAACCGAGCCAGGCACATTACTTTTTGTAATTTATTTTCATCACCACTGTTCTCAAAATGGTGAAGGAAAACATCGTGAGGAAACCGGCATGTCCTAGAATCAAAAATTCGAAAACATGTAACATCCACCAAACCGCACTGGGCCCGCCTGGTGGATTATGGCCCATTCTCTCTCCTAGAGAGGAGGCCTGAGTCCCAACAGAGGGATCATTTTAAGGACGATTATACTATACTATAATTATACTTTATTGTCTACTACACCAAGAAACATAAGACAGAAAAACTTATATATAGTTATATAAAACACAATTTTTAACACATATTAACTAAACTATACTAAAACCTAATTATGTACATAAATATAAGACAAAAACACAAAGTACACTTTGGCATCGAAATACTCCTCCACATCGCTGTCACCCAGAAATGTACTCAGGAGGCTGGCAGCATTGCCACGTTGGATGGCAATACTAATTATTTGGGAGAAGAACGAGCCAGCCCTCTAGACACGCAAAGTGTCGATCAGTCGGCGTGAAATTTCCTTAAAATTGAAGACTCGCATTCGGACCCCATGACCCAAGCATTTCGACCCCAAACGGCTCAAAACTGTAATTACCAATTGTTTTTGTATTACAAGTAGTACGGCTAGACACTGAAGGATTTTCATTTTGAGCTCCAGTAAACAAATATGAAAGAATTTATAAAATATCTTCATCAACTACTTACTTTATAACTTCGTTAGTTATAAAGTTTCAAAGCTTTAGCAGTTTTTCACAAGCTTTTTAAAGCTTCACAGTTTTATATAGTTTTTCCCTAATTGACAAATGCCAATTACTAAATAAAAACTTTTTGTAAATACTTTAAGTATTTAGTGAAAGTAACATTAAACTGCGTGTTTGATAGAGAAAAACCTCGGTGGAGAACTCATTTGGGTCTTATTTTTATCGTACCCTTGAATATAAAATAATAGATTATAATTTAAATTAATAGAAATCAGAACATAAAATAAGCTTCAATAAAAATAAATATTATAATTGCGAACAACAGAGACAGAGAACATTGCGAACATTGCGAACAAAAGAGACAACGAACAACAGAAACAGAGCGAATTACAACAATTACCGAATCCTAGACAAAAGTTTGTATTACAAGTAAGTACCCCGGTTAGACCCTAGTATTTTCAACAATTGCGACAATATCATACTGAAAGTTTATAGAATAGGCCTGTAAGAAAAGCAGCCGATAAAAAATAACCAATATATTTGAATTAAGAAATTGTATACCTAAATTGAATTCATAGGTCATTTGTTTTTTACAAATTGAAGACAATTCAACAAGTTTTTGTCGTTTTCGCTCAATGATTTATTATGACTTTCGTTACGGTTTAATTCAAAAACAATTTTATGATAGATTTTGATTAGCATTTCAACTACTACTGTTTACAACTGGTCTAATGAATTTAAACGTGATCGAAGCATACGCACTGATGATTCGCGAAATGGACGTCCTTTCACGGCGACTAGATAACGTGAGTGGTGTACGGCTAATGATAGAAGCTGATAGAAAGGTGGCATATCATCAGATTCGGACAGCTTTAGGCATTGACATGAGTCAAGTGCAAAAAGTCTTACATGGCCTTTAGGCGTCAGAAAGCTTTATACTAGGTAGATACCTCAAAATTTGACGGAAGATCACCAACCGTTGTTTATCGATCGTTTTTAGATTGGTGCCGCTCAATGCTTGAAAAGTACGATGGAGGTGACTGATGATTGCCTCATTCTTTGGACGGTCGGGTCATTTCGCAAAAATTGTCCTAGAAGATAAAAGGACTGTTACAGCAGATTGGTAAATTATATTCTGCGGCTCCCAAGACTCCTCCAAGCGGACTATTGAATAATTATTTATTATATACTTTACGAGCAGTGGTGGCCGAGGGGTAACGACCCCGACTTTAGGCCCCCGGTTGTAGGTCGCGGGTTCAAACCCCGCCAGGTGCATTACTTTGTGTAATTTATTTAATCACCACTGCTTTCAAAAGGGTGAAGGAAAACATCGTGAGGAAACAGGCATGTCCTAGAACTAAAAATTCGAGGACATGTGACATCCACCAACCCGCACTGGGCCCGCGTGGTGGATTATGGCCCATTCCCTCTCCTAGAGAGGAGGCCTGAGTCCCAACAGTGGGAATATTTTAAGGCCGACTATACTATACTATATACTATATTGTTTACGACACTAAGAAACATAAGACAGAAAAACTTATATATAATTATATTAAACACATTCATTTTTAGGATTCCGTAGCCAAATGGCAAAAAACGGAACCCTTATGGAAAGAAAATATTAAGAGAATAATAAAACTAAAAAAAATATATGATGTACATTACCATGCAAACTTCCACCGAAAATTGGTTTAAACAAGATTTAGTAAGTAGTTTTTTTTTAATACGTCATAAATCGTAAACCGCAATTTACCTTTCAAGTTTGTACGGAACCCTCAGTGCGCGAGTCCGACTCGCACTTGCCCAGTTTTTTTTTTTAATTTGTATTTGTGGAGTGAGTCACTCTCTTTATTGATTAATCCCTTATCTACCCCATTAGCAACAAGCTCTAAAACACATTAGTGTTATGAATAGGATAGTACATAACGTTAATTACTCAATCAATCAACCTGCCTAGCCTTCTCCTAATCAGCTTTCACTCTCACCGGATATGGCTGAATACTAGTCTTAACTGACTTACACCACCCAGAGACTGGGCAACACAGATTGGCAAGAATTTCCAGGGTTCTGAACACCCGTCATGACCATCGAAGATCTTCAAATGACTGCCGAGACCAAGCTCAACTTACTTTCCGAAGTATAAAGGACTCTAAGCAAGTACTTAATGTGTAGTCACTGGATCCTTAACCTCGAAGGTCGACTTGATGGATGTTATTACCAAGGGTCGGAATTAGGTTGAGTCATTAATGTACTTGCATCGAAATGTTGATACTAGTATGGATCTTTCGTGTGGCCAACAATATTACAAACAAATAATAATAAAAACCGCAAAGACCGAAAAGACATGTACATACAATTTTTATTAGTATTTTTCATTGAAAAAGATCTCTCTACAGAGGTGAGGTTAACAAATTTATACACTTCCTCCTCCTCGTCATTAATGCAGGAAGAATATTTTCTGCAAAATTTCTGATAAAGTCATAAAAAAGTTCTGCTCTTTAAAATTAATCTCGGGATTAGAGGCATATCCACTTTATTATTTCGCTGTATCAAATCAGTGTAAGTACATGTTTAACTGTACCTAATTCCGAACTTTGGTTATTACGTAGCGTAGCCGCTAGATTCACAGCGAGAATTCTAATAATACAAAGAGTAAAAGTAATGGCAAAAACTAGCCAAGTGCGAGTTGGACTCGCGCACGTAGGATTCCGTACAGAGCGCAGCAAAAAACGGCAAAAAAAATCACGTTTGTTGTATGGGAGCCCCACATAAATATTAATTTTATTCTGTTTTTAGTATTCGTTGTTATAGCGGCAACACTTCACGAAATACTTCATCTGTAAAAATTTCAACTGTCTACTGTCACGGTTCATGAGATACGGCCTGGTGACAGACGGACCGAACCCTAAAAATGTACTAAATAAAATTTACATAAGTGTAAATGTAGATACCTTTTTAAAAGCTTCAAGCTTATCCTTTAGACAGTGTAAGATGGACGTTCACGCCTCAAGCATTAAAGAAAATAATATTATAATGTTGTGTAAGTCTAAGTTTTAGTTTTATTTCTCTTTTATTTTCCGCATGACCCAGGTCCTCACCAGACATGGTAAGTTCGAGAGGCTCCTGCATCGGATTTGTGCGGAACATAAGCGCGAGTGTCACCACTGTGTGAACCGCCCGGAGGATACAGTGCAGCAGCACTGGGCCCTGGTACAGGCCATGGTCCGGAGGGAGGAGGAATGGTAGGCGGTCGCGTCTCACTAGGAAGCAGTAATGCTAGCGAAGGAGGCGGCCGCATGCGTGAGGGAACGGCTTCCTCACGCCCTAAATACCGGGATCCCAACTCCGATTTTAAGTCAACGTAGGCATGAGCTTGCGGTTAGCGAGCAATGGGTAGTTCGTCGTCCGGATCGAGCCCGAATCGTCGACGGCGCGTAGTGTTCCACGCGCGCCTCAATTAGATGTCAGCAAAACCGTAGGGGCCCAGCAGGGTCGAATTCTACTGGGGCCATGGATTCGCTTCTGAAAGGAAATCCCAGGGTCCTGGAAAGCAAAGCAATGAAGGAATATAGGAGTGAGTTTCAGTCGCTAAAAGTCTGGCATACCCTTTCGCTCCGCCCTAGAGTGGGAGAAGTCACTGGATGTTTTTTTTTATTTAGTTTTTTTTTTTGCGCGGATGTGACGCATATCTTCCCTATTCTTATTGATAATGTTTGTTAGCTAGTTTTAAGATTGCGTCATTTCGCGCTAATAAACAGTTTTTCTTTCTTCCTTCTTTCTTCTGTTTACCACCTAAAAAAAGGCAGCAAAGAGTAACATTATGTACCTATTGTTTAAAAAAAAAATGTTGCCCACACTAGGAATTACTATGTTGTGGGTGCCTTCACAAACATGTTAACTTACATACACAAGTCATCTAGATCCGGAACTATCTGTAATCCGTACAAATATTTGTTCCTGCGGAAATCGAACCTGTGACAATATGACACACAAAATTCTTTCACCAATAGTAATACGCTGGTTCTTCCTTCCAGGCTTGGATGTTTGTGATCCACGAGCATATTTTTTTGTGTGCGTAAACTCGTAGCGCTCAGTGACAGAAAATATCTAATGCTCACAGAAGCAATGTGCACGTAAATCTCTCACGCACAACCAAGATTAACCCGTCCTCATGTTGAGATAAAAACCGGCCAAGTGTGAGTTGGACTCGCGCACGAACGGTTCCGTACCATTATCTACAAAAACGGAAAAAAAATCATGTTTGCTGTATGGAAGCCCCTTTAAATATTTATTTTATTCTGATTTTTAGTGTCTGTTTTATAGCGGCAACAGAAATAAGTGCATCAAACAAAATTTCAACTGTCTAACTATTACGGTTCATGAGAAAAGCCCGACGGACAGACAGACAGACAGACGGACGGACAGTGGAGTATTAGTTATAAGGTTCCTTTTGGCAGGTATTGAATATGTACAGAACTTTAGTCAGACCCTGCATCACATACGCGGCCCCGGTCTGGAGTAGTACATGCGCCAGCAATTTCACCAAACTACTAGTGGTCCTAAACAAGGCTATAAAGACATCTTTATTGAATTTCCCAACATTAGAACAGTTTATTACACAACTAACTGAAAAGTTTTATCCATTTATTTCTTACATTGGACAGACGCGATAAAAAAAATCAAAATACATCGACACTTATCATATCATCGATACCGTCTCCCACATCACTTACAAAGACGGAACAACTCGGTGACCGGACGAGAGTTTTTGGCGGGATTTCTTTGAATAAAGTTCAGTGGCTGTTTTAATTATTCGCGAATTGATTTCTAGTCGATATTGTGATCAGGGGCGCCGACTGCCGGCTCGACTCTCTGGGGGGGGGGGGGGGGGGGAATATAAACAGCGGGTGCCGAGAATATACATCAAGAAACAGATCAGTAATCGCCTTTTAGGTTACGTATAAATCATAATTTTTATATAATGGTGTCATTATATATTTTTATCAAACATAATTAGTAATTATGTACACAATATGTAAGTAGGACATTTACTTATTTGTCGGTCGATCAGTGTGCATTTCTCTTCTCACACTTCGCCACTGTTTCGAGTCCATCAAATGAGCATGAGCACCCATGAGGTTCTCTAAAAGTGCCCCTGAACCACACCAATGTTTGTATCTCAAGTGTCTGTGCTACTGCACAATATGTGGACTCATTGAAACAGGCGCGGTCTCGGTAAAATGGAGCTGAGAATTTTATTGTAATGTTGACTGCCTGAACGAAGTTTGCCGAGAAAACTGAGTTGATACATTAGCTGTCAAACACTACCTAAACATTAAAACTGTACAGTAAGGGGTTAAAAGTGCAGTTCCACCTTACCGATGCTAAAATATCTAAAATTTCTTTGTAGAAGAGGGTCAATGATTCATGACTGATTTAATAGGTAGCATAGAATCTATAGTATTGAATAAACTAGTTGTGGACTATTGAACTTCTACAACAAAGAAATTTTAGACACTTTAGCATTGGTAGAGTGCAACTACACTTTTGATCCCTGACTGTACATCAATAATCTAATGGTAAACAAATTAACTATTCACACGAAGACTTAGTATCCAAGCCAAAAACGTTAAAAAAAAACTGCGATATATCAAGGGACGCGTAGACGCGGGAAAAATGAAAAGACTATTTATTTCCCAAACATTGTCGGCACGTGGCCCTCGCTTTGTCACCGTGACTATGACAACACTCTTTGTGTGTTCACATGTAAATAAGGATATGTTAGAGATTTGGATCTATGTGTTCATTGGAGAGGAAGTTGCGTGCATGTAGCATTCCCATGGCGACGGAGATAACATGGAGATGTATTGCTGTCATTACTGGCACACGACAATACTTTTAGGATTTTATATTTATTTACAGGTTTATTTAGGCCCATATGTGTCGTGATGGCCCTTTGCTTAAGGCTTCTCATGCAAGTCGTCGGTGGGACAATCATCCAATGACATTCCCCGCGCTTTTTGTATCAGACTTTTACTGACTAAAAACGCACTCCTGTTCCTTCGTTGCCTTTCATACCAGGGCCGAGTCTTCCTTTCAGAATCAGAACTTTGGCCCCAGTAGGCTTCGATCCTGCTGGGCCCCTACGGTTTGCTAACATTACTGATTCGCAGGAGGCAACCGCCTGCCACTTCTCCTCGCTTCAGACCAAGGCCCAGCGCTAGAGATCGTCCTCTGTGCGGTAAGTGGAGATGCATTGGTCACACGCTTCCGATAATATACCTAAACAGGCGTTGGTCTGGTCTCCCCAAGGGAAAAGGAAGCGTGGCCGTCTTCGGCAAACCTGGCGACGCACCGTGTTGGCAAAAGCGACGGCCATCGGTCTGACATGGAGCGAGGTGACTGCTATCAACCCTCTGCCCCAGCTAGGGGGCATATCAGCTTAAGTCAAGTTGTCATGCATGAGGTAATTTCCCAATTCATTTGTACTTTTCTAATCTTATCTATGAAATTACTGATACCCCGTGCCTCCTCGAAAAGCATGTAGTGATTGATCCTTATTGCCATTCGTAGATCTTTGACAGTCGTTAAAGGTAGTCAGACCGGAAAGTCTAACCATCAGTCTATCCAAGGAGTATCGTGTTGACCAGTAACTGTATTGTGGTGGTCTGATAGGCAGTCGTTCCTTGTAAAACACGGGTCGCATCCAGTTAGACTAGAAGCCGATCCCAAGCAAGTTGTGAAAAGGTTTAAAGAGATGATGATTTTGGCCCAAATGACCATCAAATAAAAAAAAAAAACAAAAATGTTTATTTCGTTATTACACGTTATACACAGTTATACAGTTGGTGGCGTCCCCTTTTAAGCATATAAATGCCTGTACCAGGAGGCACCACTCTTTTATATCATGACCTTCATGTCGACTAAACCTCGTAATATCAACAAAACTAGCATATTACTTAGTTTTGTTGCCATTCATCGAGTGATTTCCTCAAACTGACCTCGATTATGATCCTTTTGTTTTGAATGCGGGAAATCATGAAATAACTTCTCTCGCTCTTGGTGGAGCGAGAAGCAGTGTCAGACTTTTACCACTTTTTTTTTATTTTTTTTATTCAATAACGTTTACAAAAAAATTAACACTAAGCCAACAGTGATAAGGTTTCCCATATATAATTAAAGCTCCTAAAAAAAAAAAAAAAATATACTAAAATTAAAATTTTATTAAAAATGCAATTTATCGTGGTTCGGAATAGTAATGTTTAACAGCGGACCGCCCGATCTAGGTTAATTTAAACCTGTGTTTCAGGCCATCACTTTACAGTCCAGTTTCATTGCGACAATAAAATTTAAAGTTACAGTACAACTATTTTAACAAATTATATTCTGTTATAAAAAACAATTACGAAAATAAGCTTACTTAATAACCACTAAAGAGAGATTGGTTCAGAAGTCAATCTACATATAAAGTGCGCTGTTCATGTACAAACAATGCGTTGTTCATGTACAAACAAATAGTTATAACTGGTTGTTTAAATTCAACGGTGGATTCTCGTTGTTTTTAAGCTACCAGTTGTTTCAGAGAGGTAAGTTAATATTAAAGTAAGTTTATATTTCCGTTCTTTTTGTTTCCACCATTACCACGTTAGTTTTTTTGTGCGTTAGCCAAAGTTAACAACCTTAGCGCGACCGCCGAGGCATCAAAAGTGAAGTACATACATGAGATTTACTTCTGTACCTATCTGTTTTGTGTTTTTTATTAACCAATTCGTGTTCTTTCAGTAGCCCTTTGCATTCCAGGACTGCGAAAACTCTTTCGAAACCCGCATATGCCTCAGATATAAAACACATCTTAAGAGTTCTAAAGATGTAGGTGTGATGTCATTGAAAACATCTCTATCAATTTCTAAGTCTATCCAAAGGGTACACATAATACAAACTACCCTGAACGAATTTCGAATTTCGTAAACTGAAATTCGAAATCCCTACAAAAATACCCCGTTCAGTAGACGGGGTATTCAGTATTTCTAGCATTTAGATGTCTGTTTAAAAAAAGGAAAATTGTTTGAAGAGTTCTTACCCAGCATCCTGATGATGGTTTTCTTGGACTGCGCCTGCCGAGCTTCCCCGTGCACACTCCCGTTGACTCCGTTCAGCGTTCCTGGACTCCCCGGATTGCTCGCATGGGTTGTTCTGAAAATTACTTCGATTTAGTGACAGAAAACTTAACAACCTTATGGGGAGTTACATGTTCGAGTTGGGAGTTGGGCCAGGACCCTGGGGTCTGCAGAAGGAGGCTGCGGAGAGGGAGAGAGAGGCCGTGGCCACTCTTCCGTGCCGCAGCAGGCGAACCGGGCGTCGGCGGAGGGCAGACAACGCCCTCTTCCAGCCCCCATAAAGAGGTCCGGAGGGATGGTGGACTCGGGGTCGTCCGCCGTCCCCCATCCAGCAAGACCCGAGGCGGCGGCGCGTAGTGTTCCACGCGCGCCCCTATTGGACGTCGCGGGGGGAGGACACCTCACACTCCCCGCGGGCTTGAGGTGGCCCGCGTAGGCGGGCCGGCACTAGCCGAGGATCATGGATGGCGCATCAGCTCCCACAATCCCCGGTCCAAGTGTGGGAGGGAACACCGAGGTGGTTTTTAGTCAGTAAGAGTCTGACAGACCCCTTCGTCTGCCCCAGGCGAAGGACATCCATGAGGATTTTCCACCCCGGCAAAAAAAAAAAAAAAAAGGGCCCTGGGGTCTAAGTGCTCATCGAGGTAATATTTAGAGCATACATCAAAAGTATCTCAGATTCTTCAAACGAATCAAGCACGTGAAAAGAGGCTAGAGTGAATAGGCTCTTAATAAACTATTGCACCTCACCATCAATGATTGCATCTCTGCTTACCATCAGGTGGGATCGCAGTCAAGCACTGGTTTATATCAATTAAAAAATAAAGTCTTAATGAATATAAGTGAAATTGGAGGAAACATTGTAGGTACTAGTTTCAGACAGCGGCTCCGTCCGTATTAACAATTAACAGTAGACAATTAACCTAGGTAGACATACTTCTAGAATAAAAAGATATTCTATATTCTAATTCAGGACATGGTCTACAAATGTGCCAAATTTCAACCAAATTCGTTGAGCGTGAAACAGTTGAACATCTTCTGTCGAGTCGAATCTATTCCTATAATACGAGTATCTAACAAAAGTTTTCAGGCATATGCAGTATAACTGTTGATACAGTTTGCATATTCCAAAAATACAAACGCGCTAAGTTATTGAGCTTAAACCCGTTCTTTAAAGCATTATTGGCAGTCATTTGTATTGGAATACAATACAGACCTGAGCGTGGAGAAAGGTTAGTATACAAATTGAAAATTTATCGCTATTTCGCTCTTTTGTGCAAAACGTCGCCAAGCAAATCGACACCATTAAGCACATACATTCACATTTAAAATTCATTGAATAAAATGTATGTGTTAAAATGCAGACTTAATGTGTGAAAAATAACGAGCAAAGGTCGACAAAATAAAATAAATGGCGTCAATAAAGAACGATATGGCGAGATCGAGTAAATTGCTGTCGTTTCGGCGCCGACATACCTACCTATTATGACGATCCATTATTTATTTTTCTAACTACCAGTGTATCGGTGTATCTAATTGGACACGTCGCCTATTACGGCTGTAAGTCCCCTAGCTCTTAGAGAAGTCACTAATGGGGAGCTTATTCTCACTTTCCACCTGACGCAGGTCCTCATTGGACATGGGTCTGCCTCGCTTAGGTAGAGCACCGCTGTGTCCTCGTGGAGGCGATTAGTGGCAACGACTACTCGCGTCCACAGTTCAGGGCATGGTCTGGAGCGCAAGGGAATGGAACGAGGTTGCCTCCTTCTGCCGAAGAGGTGGTCAAATACGTGGGCGGGCATCGGGAGTTGCAGGGCGATTCCTGGCCACCTTAGGCGTGAGCTTACGGCCGGCCACCTGGTATAGAGTTCGAGTGGACGGCGCGTCGTATTCCCTGCGCGCCTCAAAGAGATGTCAACAAACGTGAAGGGAGTAGGATCGATGCCTGCTAGCGCTAATCGGGCCCTGGAATGCTAAGGGCAACTGTAGGAACACTGGTAGAATTTAGTTAGTAAAAATCTGACACGCCCTCTCGCTCCACCTACAGCGAGAAAAATAATTTGTTGATTTCTCACCTCAAAAAAAGTATATTGGCACAGTAGATCGATTTTTTATCACATCAATATGAATGTTGTGAAATTTTGTCACAAAGAATTGTTTTAGAATCTTCTTTTTTTTTAACATTCGATATAACAAGAACAATAAAAACACTTAACTAATTAAAATTACATAATATATACACAATAACTCCTATCTATATACAAATATGGCGTCAAAAAGTTCCTCCGCATCGCTGTCGACTGGAAGTGTGCCCAAAAGGCTGGCGGCATTGCCACGTTATATGGCAATGCTTAATCTCTGTCCGAGGTAAAAGCCAGCCCTTTGGTCACGCGAAGTGTCAACTAGCCGTTTGGATAATTCTTTAAAAAGGGCATGAGCACTCGGACCCCACGGCCCAAGAGTCTCAACCCCAAACGGCCCAAAAATATAACTACCGACGAGGTTGTTATATTTCCGCCGCTTGAGGTTCTATGCATCCGCAGCGGCAGCACCAGCACAGCGCGACAAGCTAGGAAGATGGGATGGCGCAAGAGTGTCGACATAGGTAGCGTCCCATACTAAAGGCCTACCCATCTTCCATGGAAATGTAATGGAAAGAATTGTTTTAAATTAAATTATGTACCTAGGTATATAGGTAGTATATAGGTAGGTACGTAGGTATCTCTTATCTTTAATTAAGGTAACTTTTTCTACGAGAACAGCAATACAGATTTATATTTTGTTGTTCTCATAGGTCACCTTCGTAGGCAAAGGTGGGTTTCAGTCAGTAAAAGTCTGACATTCCCTCTCGCTCCACCCCTGTGCGAGAGAAGTCATTAGATGGTTTCCCACCTCAAAAAAAGAAGGTAATTTATTTCTTTAATAATTTCAGCCAACAACTTTTCTTGGAAAACGCAAAATGGTTTCCAAACAAACTACCAGCTTTATCTTTCAATTTATAAACCTACGTCTTGTCACCACGTCCCGTCACCTCTTCAAATGCTCCTATGTCACCCTTACAGCTTTCGAACGTCAGCCCGATGACTATCAGATCGAAAAATATGTCGCAACCCTTTACCAAGCATATACGTAGCCAAAAGTAAATCGCGTTCAATGAGTCGCGGAATTGCTTGGCGTGATTTAGGGCGGTTGCAGCAATACGGAGCGGAGTTCCGGATTTATAGAACTACGGAACAGCTATGTTTGAGGGTATTGTTGTTGGAGAGGAATGACCATTAAATGCCTGAAATAGATAGAAACTAGTCATAGTCTCAAATTATATCACATTAACTCGGCGGCATGGGGCTTGGGTCTGTGAGACCCGTCACATTTTATATCGCTTCTAGCTCTGTTACTATGCATGCGACGTTGCCGTTTTTCTCAATAGCCGTTGAGTTGTTCTATTCATCGCAGGTAACACGTTAGTCGTGCGACAGCCGCAGTGGAAGTTACAAGTACACAAAATAGAATGAGGTATGTGAGACCCATCCCCGCAGTTAGTGTAACAATTTCGCGCCATTTTGTATAGATGTTATTTTATTTATTTATCCCGTTAGATATATTTTTTGTTGCTGTTATTGTTTACAATTATAATTTCTGATATATAGTTTAATGTATTTTATTTGTGTTATTGTGGGTAATTAGTAAAAAATGTGTCAGTGCTTCCACATGAGTTGCTAATAAAAATTGGAAAAATTTGGTGAATCTTCAAGAGAAGCCTATATTGCCGATAGGCTAATGTTTGCAAAAGGTGCCAAATGTGTCCAGCCAAGAAAAACCGTAAAACAAATGCAAGAGTTGCAACAAACATAATTTGTTTGGAACATATTGTACTTTATGACTGTACCAAAGATAATGATTCAGAGTCATTATTAGTTTTTTTCGTCTAAAGGTAATTTAGTTTCTAAAAAATGCGCCATTAAAACATCAAGACTGATTGTTAATTAATAAAAGAATTACATGGTACACCGCCGTTTGCCCGAATTTTATTTACCCTAATATCATTTGCCATAATAGTCAACAGCCATAATATTATACGACGTAATATTCATTTGCCCTACTCTTATTTGCTATATTAGTCACGTGCTAGAAGCTTTGTTTCCCATAAAGTCACTAATCATAACATCATTTGTCATAATCATTGTAAGCCCTAATTATCACATGCCCTAATTATCACATGTCCTAATTATCACATGCCATAATTATCATATGCCATAACATCATTTGCCATCGACATTGGGTATGTAACGGTTGTTATATCAGGAGAAACTGGATGCAATCGGGATTTATTTTTTTATAAACCAACCAGAAGTAGGAGCCCCGTGAAGCGGGGCTCCGTCAACCAAGCCCACATTAAAAATATTATGTTTGATAATTATTATGGCACTTAAAAATATGAAAAACAATACGTATGGCACTCGTATCTTATGGTGTCTAAGTTTCAGGCAATTAACACTATGTCATATGTCTTTTAGGGCAAACAAAACATTCGGGCAAATGAAATTCGGTTAAATGAAAATCGTGAATATGATCGGGTAAACAATAGACAACCTTAAAATTATGTTAGTAACACTTCACTTTGCACTATATCGTCTTGGTGTTGTTCTGTGGTATTTGTCCGCGGAAGCGACGGAACACTACACACTGTGGCCAAAAGTCTTGTTTCAAAACAAGGTGCAGAAACAGTTCGGTACCTACTCGCCACCACAAACGCTTTAAAATTGACATCATCTATGTTTGTTATTATATTTGTATTTGCGTTTTAAGTCTACGGGTTTCCTTTGCAATAAATCCCCGCGTTGTCTACATGACTGGGAAGAGATTTTGGCTTGATGTTTTCTAGTGAAGATCTTCTACTTTTTATCCCAAAAATATGTTTCTTTGGGATAATTATCAACTTTGACGTGAGCGAATCTACTAGCAGCAGGCTAGTAGATGACTAACATGGCCGACTGTTTCTGGTTCATCATCATCATCATCATCATTTCAGCCAATAGACGTCCACTGCTGGACATAGGCCTCCCCCAAATTTCGCCACAAAGAACGGTCCTGTGCGTCTCGCATCCATCGGATTCCCGCAACCTTCACCAAGTCGGTCCACCTTGTAGGGGGCCTTCCAATTCTGCGCTTCAACGGTCATCATTCTGTTCTGCGAACAATGTGCCTTGGCCATTGCCACTTAAGTTTGACGATTCTTCTTGCTATGTCGGTAACCTCGGTTCTCCTGCTGATATCTTGAATTCTGTTTCGATCACGCAAGGAAACTCCGGTTCTGGATAGACAGTGTCAAAACAACTGAATCAGTTTTACGTTCGAATTGCTTACCTCAGACCCGAGTTATAGTTTGTAACGTCCATACAGTTCAGTTACAAAAGCGAATTCCAGTCGTGCACCGAGCTGACGCAGTTTAGTAGCGTGGAATCAGTGCTACCCTTTACACGAAAAAAGGTTTTGTCGGGAGGCCTGAGTCCCAACAGTGGGGACATTAAAAGGCCGACTATGCTATGCTATGCTATGCTTTACACGAGAATGCTTCCGTTTAACTTTGTGTTTTGTTATTCGATTCGGTTGTTCAATTAAATTGATGGGCATCACCTATTTCCAGTTTATTTAATATTCTACGTGTTCATTGGGAAATGCGGTGGACCGCCTTCCCCGGAATTTCCGATTTCCTCCAGGAAAACGGAAATTCTATTGCCGTTTTATACTCGTATTAACTTCAAGTTGCGGAAAAATGAGAATCTAATTCGGAGAATCGGGAATGAAAATTGATGTAGGTCACTGGGTTTGTTTGTGAGGTATGGAGGTATTCACAACTAACTTCATGCCAACTATGTTCTACTAAAATTGTTTTGAATTTCGCTAACTCATGTGTACCTATTAGAGAACTTATAAAAAAAATCGTCTGGACTTGGTCTCCAATTCTGTTGGACTGGTATTTTAAGTCTTTAGCGCCTTGACATGTTGTTTTGTTCTCGTACAGTAGTTTCTGATTAGTGTTAATTTCATCAAAATGTGTTTCTCTCTACTAAGGCGGAAAAGAGCAGAGCGGATAAGAACTATACAGGTATTGACCACTCGCAGCAGTTGAGTTCACGTCTAGTTTATCGTCTGTGATTGGCCGACAGTTCCAATCCGCACCTTTATTCCTAAAAATCAAATTACGATACAAACTATTCGTAATCCTCTTACACAGGGACCCCATCCCACGACAGTAGCCTCTACCACTGGGGCCACACCTCACGGCGACTGCTATAAATTTGCAACCATCCACCACCCCGGCCCACGCGGCCATCTTCCGCAACACTGTGCGGTAATGGCTACATAATAGCCGCCTAACGTATTCATTACTCATAATTCAATTTACACTGATAGCACCAGGGACCGAAGACAATGGCATAGGTATTCATCAGGATAAAATTAGTTTTTTGTCTGTAAATCTTCATTGGATTTCGAATTTGTGCTTCGGAACAGATAACTTGGTACTTGGTACTGATTGAAATAGAAGTGCTTTTATTCCGATTCCATCAAGAAGAAAAATAATCATTTCCATATACGTAGATCTCGTAATCTTTACGCCCCGGCCGCTGTAGAGTCGTAGAACGGTTCTTGACTACCTTAGGCATGGGCTTACGGATGGCGAGCAATAGGTAGTTCGTCACTAGATAAGGACCAGGCCTAGATTGACGGCTTCGGGTTTGTTCTAATGAGTCACCGCTACCCTGATTAATAAACCAACGGAAGCAATAAAGGTGGGTTTTAGTCAGAAAAACTCAGACACTATCTCTTACTCTACCCAGAGCGGGAAATGTTATTGGATGATTTCCCACTTAATAAAAAAGGCCCGTTTAAAATCTATGTTTGAAGCAAGCTTATTGCAATCAGCCCCTCAACAATCCGGCCTGCCATTAAAAATAGCAGATAGAAGAACCCAATCGCTCATGGCTGTACCCGAGGATCAGCATCATGCTCAGCATTTGCGAACATGACACCAACGAGGCACTCGAATTGATAGATTAAATCCATAATTTACTATACTATAGTTATATTATAAAAACTGGGCAAGTGTGAGTCGGACTCGCGCACTAAGAATCGCAAGAAAAGTTTTTTTTATTCTGACGTAATAACTTTTATGTTTTAAGATTTATTCCTATACCTGTGCTGTAAGATAGATAGCTTTATGAAAAATTTCAAGATTCTGGGTCAACGGGCCCTACCCTTTGAATTTTGATTCCCTTGAGAGTTTTGAAATACACTTTTTTTGGGATATAAACGGTCGTATCTTTTTTTTAGTTTGATTTTTTCACAGCTTCTAGGGACCGCCGTCCTGAGTATATGATTTAATCAACTCGATACCTCCACGCGTTCCCGAGATAAAAGGTCTTGATAGACAGACAGACGGACAACAAAGTGATCCTATAAGGGTTCCGTTTTTTCACTTTGAGTTACGGAACCCTAAAAAGGTCCCCAACCGCGTCTGTCTGTCGCAATAAATTCAAAAGCTACTGACCGGGATTTTCATGCGGCTTTTACCAATGTACTGAGTGATTCATGAGGAAGGTAGAAATGTAAAAAACATGCATATTATAGTAGAGAAAGGCCGTGAATTTCAATGATTTATAACACCCATGCGAAGCCGGGGCGGCTCGCTAAACTATATATTTAAAAGGAGAAACTAACTGACTGACTGCTGAGAAACTGACTTTGCTATTTCCAATAGTTTGGAAATAGGAAAGGCTTCCTTTTAAGACGTGGAAAGTGAGAAATTAGTTTGTATGAAAAATCACATTACATTTACCAATATATTTGAAATGTAGCAAAAAGGGTAACCTAACTAGGTATATTATAAAATAAAAAAACTACATTATTTGTTTTTCAAAGCCACCCCAATAGAAAAGTTAAGGCAGTTTTAAAGATTGTATGAAATATTCTGATTTCTTGAGTTAAAAAACTTGAAACTTGGCACAAATTCTAATCAAGATAAAGGATAGACTGTGTCACCGTCTGTTGTTGAAAACTGCTCTTAAAATACGGTTTAAGAGGTGCTAAAGGCTTAGTTTAGAAGTCGTGGGCAAAACGCTAGGGATATATAATTAAACTAGCTTTTGCCAGCAGCTTCACCCTCGTGTAAGTATGTTTCTCCATACAAACTTTGGAGCCCCGTTTCACGCCCTTAGGAGGTGAATTTCGGAAAATCCTCTCATAATGCTCGCCTTCGTCATAAAAGGAAACCATGTGCAAAATTTCACGTTACTAGTCCCAGGAGTTTCGGCTGTGCGTTGATTAATTAATATAAGTAGTTATGTATGTGTGTTGGTCTTTAAGGTACCAGTCTCTGCCAGCGGCATCGCCCGCGCGAAAGTTGGTTTTTCCATACAAAATTACAACTCCCGTTTTACCCTCTTAGGGGTGGAGTTTCGTAAAATCCGTTCTTAGCGGATGTTTACACCCTATAAGGAACCTATCTGTTAAATTTTAAGTTTGTACGTGTTATAGTTTCAGAGAATTTGTGATTAATCAGTGAGTGCTATTTCTCTTTTATATGTGTATATATATAGAAGATTAGCAGGCTAGTGAATTTTTGACCAGACAGTTGGTAGCCTCAAATATTATACTCGTAAGTTATTAAAATCATGACTTGAACCCATAAGTCTCGTACTAATGTGTAGGCCGATAATTCTTAGCACGTCCATTGTAATGAGGCTGACTTATTGCGGAGAAATATTGATCCCTCATTTATTTTGTGACCTTCGACGAGTCCGATGCCTCTATGGAGACCGGCGGTGCTATTCTCTAAGAAAACAGCCTTAAGCGCAGCGCTGGCTGCAGCGACGAAAGCCAAATACGTACATAGGATTAAGAATTCAATAGACCTATACATTATTGGATTGTTAATCCAATGTACCTATTTGGATTTCGTCGCTGGGGACAGCGCTGTGCTCAAGGCTATTTTCTTAGAGATTAGCACGACAGGTCTTGTTAACGTTACCAAATTCACACTATGAGTATCGTAAAGTAAGGATATTTTCATAAAGTTAACATTTTAAAGGTAATACAGGTAACGGTACTTTGGTATGAAATCTATTAAAATATGGTTAACAATTAACGTTATAAATATCAAATTTTTTTTTTATTACTTGTATGTGTATCCTTTTAAACCTTCATATCCTTTTTGATATTTTAATAGAATAAATGTACCTAATTCCTATGTGTATTGAAAAATGCTGCGCGGTGCAAGTGTTTTTGAATACTTAATCAAACTAATTACTCCATTAATCTAGAAGAAACAAAGAGATTTAACAAAATAACGTTATTTAACGGTACTCATAGTAACGCATTTGGAAACGTTATCAATCCTTGGGCAACGGTAATGTTACTGTTTACCGATAACATAATCGATAACGTTACTCAGTTTATCGGTAAAAGTTTACTCAAGTATCAAGCATAACGTTACCTCCACTAATAACGTTAACTTCGTACGATAAAGGTTTTTATCGTTATTCAAAACCCTGATGGAGACTGAACTGAATAATGGTCATGCCTGAAGCTAATCGTGTGCAAAGCTTTTAATTTTTCGGATCTAAAAGTTCTGCGCGGCCTTCTTAAGTTTTTTTTTTTAAGCGATGTTGTTTTGATCGACTACATTAATAATCCTCAGATTCACTAAAAGTCACTACACAGACTGAACTTTAACTTCTAGAAACTGTATAAATAAAAGGCTAAGTCCTGACTCGCTTACAGATCGTCAACGCCCAGGCCACACCCTTAGACCTAGAACGCTGAAGATGCACAGAAGTTCTTTTTAAATGTATATATCGTAACCAGATCTTAGAAATTCATTACTTCATGATATGGCCAACTAAAACTGGCCAGATCGTTTTAAATATTAAAGTTTGATGATAATTTCGTTCGTTTACCCCTTTCTTTCGACCTTTTACTATCATACAAATCCTACATCAATGATATGGCCAAACGAGGATTGACATATCATAAAACGTTAACGTTTAAAACGATCTGGCCAATTTCAGTTGGCCATATCATGAAGTGATCAATTCTAAGATCTGGCCACGACATATAAAAAGAATAAGAAAGGAATGAAACGGAGGTCCAAAGTTTGTTTATAGAAACTTATTTTTACGTAGATGGAGCCGTTGGTAGAAACTATTTTAATATAAAAATAATAAAATCTAAGACCATTACATTACATTATGATTAGAATTCAAAAATAAAAAATTAAAAATATTCTTCCACTTAAATAATAAATCAGATGATAGAATACGTCATATGTTCAGAATATAGACGCTTGAGTTCTCGACGAAAATAACAAAAGCACTAAATGTAATGCATGCTCATAATATTTGAGAAGCTCTCTAAATTCCTCATGGATCCCATCATCATAAATTAGATTTTGATAAATACCAATCTAGACTGATGTCTTATTAAATAAAAAAATGTACCAAATCGGATCATAAATTACGGCGTAACAAAAAAAAAAAAGATATGAGAACCCTCCTTGGAGTCTTTCTGCGAAGCAGTAATGCTAGCAAAGGAGGCGGCCGATCGCGTGCGGCAACGGCAGCGGTCCTTACGCCCCAGCCGCCGCCGGGCCTTGGTGCAGGCCATGGTCCGGAGCGAGGAGGAGTGGCAGGCGGTCACTTCCTTCTGCGAAGCAGTAATGCTTGCAAAGGAGGCGACCGATCGCGCAGTGGTCCTCACGCCCCAACCGCCGCCGGGATTCCAATCCCGATTTCCGACCACCGTAGGCGCGGGCTTGCGGACGGCGAGCAATGGGTGGCTCGCCGTCCGATCGTCCGGTAACCGTCCGGACCGAGCCCAAGTCGTCGACGGCGCGTAGTGTTCCACGCGCGCCTCAAGGAGATGTCAGCGACCGTAGGGGCCCAACAGGGTCGAAGCCTACTGGGGCCATGGGTGATGCGAAAGAGATCCCCGGGGCCCTGGAAAACAAATGGCAAAGAAGGAACAGGAGTGGGTTTTTAGTCAGTAAAAGTCTGACACTATTTCGCGCTCCGCCCAAGGGCGGGGGATGTCATGAGATGATTTTCCCACCTGAAAAAAAAAAAACCCTCCTTGGAGTCTGTTCAAAAATCAACTGTGTGTTTTTGCTCGCATAACTCAACGTCAAAATGTAGGAAACAGCTGATATCTTGAACCTTGTAGGTACCGTTCTGTCTAACTCTGCGAATAATATAAGTGTGATGTGTGTGTATGATGTTGACGTTGAGATCGCAAGCTAAGTGCCCACTTGGCTTCTTACTGTTCTGACAAGCCAAGTGCCCTTATGGGGCTTGGTTTATAAGGACGTAAAGTTTTTTTTTTTGTTTGTAGGAGGTAATCTCTGAAAGTAATGATCCGATTGCTAATTTTTTTAATTTTTTCACCGATTCACCAGAAAGCTGCTTTATTCCTAGTGACATAGGCTATATTTTGTGTACGCGGAAGAAAACTCTAGTAAACTATACAAACTTATTTATTTTTTTGCATTTAATATCTTTATTGTTAACTGAGTTTGAACTCGCCACCTATAACTCGTAAGTCTGAGTTCTGAGGTGCACGTGAATTTAAACGCGATGTCGACCCGGGCCTAGTCATTATCAAACGGTGAGTTGTCCATTGCTCGCCATCTCGGCAAGCTGTCGCCTACGGTGGTTGATTGAGGATTGTCACAGCCTCACGCTTTCTGCCAAATTAAACTTACATGGTGTACGACTACACACCTGCTTGTAGTAATAAAATACATATAAGGCTGATGACAGACACCTAATTAGCGTTATATCTCCCCGCAGCTAGGAGGAGGTGGAAAATGTTCATACAAGCGGTTATAAATTGGACGACAGGACGTTATTTATGAGCATTATCCTTTAGTATTTATACGACATTGCTGGAGTAGCTGTGGGTAGAAAAGTGTTTGAAAATTGACGTTAGTATTATTAGGTTTTTATTTTATTTCACATAGGCAAAACGTCAGAAGCTATTGAACAAAGAGAAACTAGAATTCGTCGAGAACACGACTCGAGGCTACAATGGGGTCCTCATTTAACATCTCTGGCAGGTCAGCTTAGTTCAGCAACATATGCTGTCAGAAAAATCCGCCAAGTTACCGCGTGGATACCGCGACACTAGTCTATTTTAGTTACTTTCATAGTATCATGTCTTACGGTATTTTGCTATGGAGACGGGCTGCAGACATAAAATCTATTTATATTCTGCAGAAAAGAGCTATCAGAGCCATATATAATCTTCGTAAGCACGATTCTCTTAGGGAAGTATTTAAGGAAATAAACATCATGACGGTTCCTTGTCAATACATTTATGAAAACGTTATGTATGTTTGCGTAGTGACAGACATAATTTTAATACTAGGAATAGAAACAAATTAGATCAACCTCGCATTTTAGCTTATTTGAATAATTGGCTAAAATACATGTACTTTCATGGGGTACTGTGTAAAATTTCATAATAAAATACCACTTGAGATTCTCCATCTAAATGAGTCAAAATTTAAAACATGCCGCCGGCGTTAAACGCATACTATGTAGACAAGCATATTATAAACTGGAAGAATATATCCTTGATAAAAACGCTTAGCTAAATGCCGGTTCTGCTCCACAGCCACAGGCACTTTTGCCTACAAATTAGTTTTTATTTTATTTTAATATTTTTATACATATTGAAACGGTGCATTTCTTTGTGTAATTTATTTCATCACCACTGCTTTCAAAACGGTAAAGGAAAACATCGTGAGTAAACTGGAATGTCCTAGAACCAAAAATTCGAAGACATGTGACATTCACCAACCTGCATTGAGCCCGCGTGGTGAATTATGGTCTATTCCCTCTCCTAAAGAGGAGGCCTGAGTCCCAGCAGAGGGAACATTAAAAGGCTGATTATGATTATATATATATTGGAAGATATGCTATTACCCTTTTTATATTATAGTTTCGAAATGGTGCCACGTGCTGTAATTACACTGAGGTAAGGAACGGATGCAACTGAATCGCCTATCGTACGTATATTGGTGGTCCATAGAAATACCTAGTCCAATGATCGCAATCTTCCCCTAAGTGTTTTGTGAGTTTAAAATTAATTAATAAACAAAACATGCTAACTTAATACAAAAAATCTACGAAATGAACAGAATTAATTTAAGCTAAAGTAATTAAGAAAACATTTCTCGTATACTTACTTTAAGTGAATAGACAAACCATTTTATTCTAATATTAATTCTAATTATTTATTTAAATAAAAGGAGAAACTGACTGACTGACATATCAACGCACAGCCGAAACTACTAGGACTAGGATTATGAAATTCTGTACAAGGCTTCCTTTTAAGACGTAGGCGAGCACTAAGAGAGGATTTTCCAATTCACCCCCTAAGGGGATGAAACGGCGGTCTAAAGTTTGTATAGAAAAACCAATTTTCACGCGAGCGAAGCCGCTGGCAGAAGCTAGTTATCTGTATCGCTGTTTGAAACCATCTAAATCTAAATTACTCCTTATACAAGAAAATATTTTTTTTATTACTACTATTCCGTTTATTAATTAAAATGTACTATAATCTCACAACCACGTGGCTGACTACGACGAATCCTTGGATTATCTTTCAGCAACTTGCTCTGAAATACTCTCTTGTGGAATCGGAGGTACAGTACTACAGGTATGTGCTCGGGCACACTAGAACTGAGTCGGCTCAGTTCTAGATAATGGTAATATCACATAATACTAGGATCGGTGCATCCATCAGTGTCTATTCTGTTTTGCCACTCGTCACACGATCCATTCCTCTTTTCTTTGGCCTCCCTGTATCCACATGAATACTCATAACTTTTTTAGTAAACGCGTTTCATCTCTCCTCTTCACATGACCATAAATAAATGTAATTTAACGTTTTTTTAAAAAAAGGAAATCAAAAAAAATACAAAGCTTTTCATTTGTTTGTACGTTTTTTGTCTCAATTTTAAGCGAGCATATCATATCAAAAAGTGGAAACAGATATGGAAAACGTCAGAGCCCTTCCCTTGAACTAAGAAGGGTCGAGACCGAGTTACAATGTTTCACGATTTTCACTTATTTTCCATTTAATTTACAATTTGTTCACACGACTTGCGAGCGACGCGACGCGGCGACGGTTCACGACACAGTAGGAAAACTTCTTTTATTCGCAAACATTTTTTTTTGTTTTTTATTCATATTATGTTGGTACAAAAAGCGCGAGTGTTTTGCACACGCGAAAAAAATAGTGTGCAGAAAGGAGATGGGGAATTGACAGTGCTACTATCAATTAGATCACTGTATAAAGGGAAAAGGAAGGGTGGGAGGGGGGAGGTATAATATTATAAAGGCGAAAGTTTGTGTGAGCGTATGTTTGTTGCTTCTTCACGCCAAATGATTGAACGGATGTCGATAAAAATTGTATGTGTACAATTTAGAACATGTTCTGGAATAGCACATAGATTACTTTTTATCCCAGGAGTATTTTACCTAGGGTTAATTTTCTCATGCAAAGCTGCTGGCAGCAGCTAGTTTGTCATATTTTTACTTATTATTTAATCTACACCTCGTAATGCACACAGGATAAAAATATACAAAAACTAAGTGTACAAAGGTACTTTATAATATAGTGTAAAATACGAGTAACAAACAATTAGCAGATTGTTATCGGATCAGCACAATCAGGAACTGTAATCTCTAATTTTTAACTGAAGACTCCTCGGGTAAATCAATAAGTTAGTATCAACAATGCTAAACTAGCACAGCAGCTTTGACATAAATGATCATGGCAGTTGAGAGTTTCATGCTCACTCAAATGTCTTAGTGATGGTGGCGCGTGTGTTGGATCATTCGGTTCCCTTCAAAACGGTTGACCTAAGTGGTGCTAATACTCACGTCATGTCCGTGAACGGGCGCTGTCAGTTCAGACTGGTCATCTCTTAGCTACCAGTTGCTATTTTAATATCTTTATTTATTTTTACTTTTGACAAGAAACATGACTGTAACAGAGATATTTGTAATTAGGACATAACATGATTGAAAAGAGTGTCTATGGAGTTTCTTGCACATTCTTTACCATAGAGATCTACGCTTTAGAATTGCAATTAGCATCATTTTTTCTGACTAACTTCTTGACATTTCAAAAGTGAAAAAAATGCTTAGAATCTAGGAGAAAAAATAGTTTCAAAATTTGAAAGCTTATGACAATCTTCATTTTACGAGCCCGCACATGCCAATATCCAAAGTGACAGCGTGGACATTCTTCACGTTGGATGAACTGATACAAACTTAACTAACTACGATGATTTTACCCAATTCTGCTAACTGAATAGAATTATAAATCAAAAAGCAATAAATTGCACGAATACTCAGTTTCATAAAAAAATACCTCCATTTTTTTTCTTGTGGAGTCTTCAAGTAGTTAAGAGTTATATAAGTAGTTTAGTTGTTTGGATTTGGAATAAAAAGGTACCGCGCATCGGAAGGCACAGCTTTGTCGCGACCTCCCAGAAAGTGGACCTATGATCTGGTGAGAGTCGTGGAAATCCAATGGATGCGAGATGCACAAGACCGTTCGTTATGGCGACACTTAGTGGATGCCGATTGCCTGAACAGATGGTGATGATGTGTGTTGATAATTATTCATGTCTACATAATTGATTTTTAATATGATATTTATATTTTAACGATTATAATAACTTCTCAGTCGAAAGCCAACAAACAAACATTTGTACGTTATCTATTTCTAAAACGAAATGTGTTTCAGGTTTAAATATTGGTGTAGAGTCAATATTTGGAGAGATATGCAATCACATTGGTTGGTTATGTTATATTAATTAGAAATGTAAAGTTAATGAATACAAATTGATTTCAATTCGTGAATAGGAAGCAGCTTTACTTTTCAAAATGAATTTTCAAGTTGACTCACACACTCACATTCGTTTGTTACATTTAAAATTGAGAGCAGTGGTGGCCGAGTGGTAACGGCCCCGACTGAGAGCAGTGGTGGCCGAGTGGTAACGGCCCCGACTGAGAGCAGTGGTGGCCGAGTGGTAACGGCCCCGACTGAGAGCAGTGGTGGCCGAGTGGTAACGGCCCCGACTGAGAGCAGTGGTGGCCGAGTGGTAACGGCCCCGACTGAGAGCAGTGGTGGCCGAGTGGTAACGGCCCCGACTGAGAGCAGTGGTGGCCGAGTGGTAACGGCCCCGACTGAGAGCAGTGGTGGCCGAGTGGTAACGGCCCCGACTGAGAGCAGTGGTGGCCGAGTGGTAACGGCCCCGACTTACGAGTTGTAGGTCGCGGGTTCAAACCCAGCCAGGCGCATTACTTTGTGTAATTTATTTCATCACCACTGCTCTCAAAACGGTGAAGGAAAACATCGTGAGGAAACCGGCATGTCCTAGAACCAAAAATTCAAAGACATGTGACATCCACCAACCCGCACTGGGCCCGCGTGGTGGATTACGGCCCATTCCCTCTCCTAGAGAGGAGGTCTGAGTCCCAACAGTGGGAACATTAAAAGGCCGACTATGCTATGCTATGCTATTTAAAATTGGTTTTAGAGTTCCGAACCTCAAAAGGAAAAAAAAGAACCCTTATAGGATTACTTTATTGTCCGTCCGTCTGTCTGTCTGTCAAGACCCTTTATCTCGGGAACGCGAGGAGGTATCGAGTTCAAATTAAAACCATATACTCAAGTCTGCGGTCTCTTGAAGCTGTAAAAAATCAGATTTCTAAGTTAATTGAAAAAAATTATACAGCTGTTTATTTCACAAAAAACCAAAATTCATAGAGTACTTACTTCCCGTTGACCCAGAATCCTGAAATTTGGCATAAAGCAAGGTCTTATAGCACAGATATGTGAGTAAATCTGAAAACTGTAAATTTGTTATTACGTCACAAGAAAAGAAAATTACGATTCAAAAAAATCTTCAAGAATCCATTCGGAAAATGAACTACTAATTTACTAAGTAATTTTGTAAGGAACCCTCAGGGTGCGAGTCGGACTCGCACTTGCCCAGTTTTTTTTAGGTATGGATAATCGTGAAATTAGTCTTCTCCCGCTCAGTGTGGAGCGAGAGGGAGTGTCAGAATTTCATTGACTAAAACGAACCGTGCTCCATCAGTTGCTCTTTGCTTTCCAGGGCCAAGGTGACTTCTCCCGCTTTGGGAGCAGGAGGGATACTTTTGCTGTCATACATTTAACTTTTTTTTTGGTGTCATACTTTGACTGACTCAGAATGTTCTTTTTTTGCCACAACTATCACACAACGCCGTCTAGTCCCAACCTAAACAGAGCTTGTGATAGATTACTAGACAACTGATAAACATACGTATATATTTCTAAATACATACATATTATAGATAAATTTCACCCAGACAAAGATCAAATGATTGCGCTCATCACACAAACCTTTGTCCTGGGTGGGAATCGAACCCACGACCTCAGGCACAGCAGTCAAGGCCACTAACCACTAGACCAATAGGCTAATCTTTCAGCTGCCCTTTTTTGCGAGGGCTACGATCCTTCGAACAAACTGCAGACCTGGCAAGCGTCGGCTCTAATAGAGCCCGTCACTTTTACTGACATTACTTTGATGTGTATATGAGCACCAACCGCCGCCGGTTCCGATCCCATTTTCCGGCCACCGTAGGCGCGGGCTTGCGGACGGCGAGCAATGGGTGGCTCGCCGTCCGATCGTCCGGTAACCGTCCGGACCGAGCCCAAGTCGTCGACAACGCGTAGTGCTCCATGCGCGCCTCAAGGAGATGTCAGCAACCGTAGGGGTACTGGTACTGGGGCCATGGGTGATGCGAAAGAGGTCCCCGGGGCCCTGGAAAAATCGCAAAGATAACAGGAGTGGGTTTTTAGTCAGTAAAAGTCTGACACTATCTCCCGCTCCGCCCAAGAGCGTGGGATGTCATTAGATGATTTTCCAACCCGAATAATAAAAAAGGGTAAGCTACCCATGTATCGCAGTCTTGTGGACTGCGATACATGCTCGTGCTTACAGTGGCTGGAAATCGGTCTGCGGCTCCTGACGCCCGAAGCGCCTCCGGCGAGAATACCACAACATGCTAGGGTTGTGGTATTCTCGCTCGAGGCGCCGCCGGTTAATCTAATCTTGCGAATATTGTAAAATGACATACTTACAATTCGCAATCTATTTGTGAAGCAGGAAAGCGGTTTCAAAATTCTTGATCTGATCAAAAGCGGTACCATTTTCAAGTGTTGGGCGCTATTGCATACGGTATCGAAGCCTTTCCTAGGGCTTCGATACCGTATGCGTAGGTATTCTATAAAAATAACTAGTTAAACTGTTTTTATGTGAAAATATTATTTTTCTTTTATGAGTAAAGTTTACACACTTTTTGGAAACTTTATGAAGGCTTACAATACTCAGTTTGCGATGTAGAAAATAACTATTTTATTAAAGTAACTTACAAAACTTTTAGGTACCTACATTATGATAAATTAAATTATTAAAGTTATTATGAAGTTAGTTCCATGTTTCATTTTACAACAGCAAACCGTAGGGGCCCGTTAGGGCCAATGCCTGCTAGGAGGGCTGTTTTTTTTTTTTAAGGTAGGAAATATTATCCAATTAAATCTTACACTCTAGGGCCAAGCGTTCCAGGGGCCGCCTTCGGGTTTCACTTTCGGAACCTAACACATGGTTGCAGTAGACTTTGGTCTTGCTGGGTCCCTACGGCTTTGCTGCCATCTCTTTGAGGCGCGCGTCGAACACTACACACCTTTGACGACTCGAGTTAATAGCCGTCCTAGAATGCAAAGAGCAATTGAAGGACAAAACTGTGACTAATAAGTAAATCTGACACACCCTCCCACTCCACCCTAGAACAGGAGAAGTTCGAACCAACGCGACCCCGTACTCTGTGCGACCGGGGAATCGACCCGCAGGCGTTCTGATAAATTATCATTAAAGATAAATTGAGTGAAATTAATTTCACATTATTTGTTTAAAACAAACCGGCAACAACTTACAAGTCAAATCGAGCGTGAATTTTCATTTAAATTGGAAACGGCGCGTTCAATCCGATTTATTGGAATATTTCATTTGGAACTGAGAGTTTAACCAATATAACATAGTCTATATATTGTATGACGATTGGTAATTTAAAGGAACAATTCCTTTACATTACCAATAGTCTTAGAGTAAGCTAGTGTTAGATTTTTTAATATTATAAATCGTATTATCACGTTTAGTGAAACATTTTATTTATTACACTGGCAACACTGATTTTGAATAATGGTCATCCTGAAATTTACAGAATGCTAGTTAAAAAAATGTCACTTACATTTCTGGTCAGTTAAATGAAAAAAAGGGTTTTTTTTAAATACATTGCCCCACACTAAGACTTGCTCCTGTATCGTGGGTGCGTTCACAAACATGTAAACTCACATGAACACAAGACACCCAGACCGGGAACAACTATCAGTAGGCCATATAAATTTTGTTCCGAGCGAGAATCGCTCCCGCACAGTCCCATACAAAAGTGCTCTGTCCAGGTACCCGCGTGGCTCGCCCAATTTGCTACCTAATAACACATTAAAGTTCTCCATCGACACGACTACATGCACCCCGTTACAGTTGAACTAGCCGGACCGCCGCACACGATACCCGCGCGGGCTTCCGCTTAACGCAGCGTTGGCCTTTAGTTTGTTCATAAATTCGCGTTTTGGGTTTGGGTCATATTTATTGCCACTGAGTATTATAAAAGGTCCCCGAAACGGTCATTTGCGACTGACAACTTTATTTAATTTTTCTGATAATTACTTGAATCGTTTAAAGTAATCGAATTATTTTTGCATCAATTGCCGAGAATCACGAAAATATAGTCAATCGCAATAAAATTGATTGTTTCTAAATTGTCTGTATATTTTTTTATTATTAATTCCATATTCCGATTTCGATTAGAAGATAAAAAAAAAAACTAATTTCTGATGCTAATTAAAAACACCTCTCGAACGGATTTTTATACGATTTTATATTCACACGTGTAAGGTAGGAAAAATAAAACGATTAATTAAAACTCTGTATTAAACCCTTTCATAATTGTTTTTCAAGTACTTTTACATCGAGTTATTTATTCTTTATTTATTGCGTCTAATAAACATGGCCGAGAATATTAATTTCCCAACTTTGAAGAGCGCCCAACCCGAAATATATTTTCATTATTTTTCATACAACCGCTCTGACGTGATTATGACGTTTTGGAAACACAGATATCATGTGGATAATATGGAGGTTTCTATTGAAATGGAATCATAAATTTGTGTAAAACTAATCCAGTAAAGACCTTTGAAAATCTGCATTTTGAGTGACTTTGACCAGCCATTTTGTTTTCTGACCAGCCGGCGGCATGTTAACAAGGTACATGTCTAATGCTTACCTCCTTTGATATGACGATTATCAAGTCATGACGTCAAAAAATATATGGTTAATTGCCTGCGAGACTAACTGTGGTCGAGTGCTCACCACAAATCACAGAGCTACATGCATTTTCTTGGTTGTGCGAATTGAATGCACCTTCATAAAGTTCCAGTGAGCCATAGGCCTTACTGTAATTAGTAATTACAGCATCCCAAATAATGTTTTCATTTTGTTTGACCTAAGTTGAGCACTTAGCACTAATAACAAAAGACACTGTTTTATCTCATCATCTCGTTCCAAAACTTTTAGATTACCTAAAGTGTTAGCTAGTACTTATCTAATTATATTCATAATTAAGACAGATTGTACATTTTCAAAGTACCTACTTACTGTTTAAAACTAAATTTAAACTTTGGCACAGAAAATGTAGGGTAATTTTTGAACCGAATTTCATAGCTATACTTTGTTTTATTTATAACACCTAACAAGGTTAACATTTAATTTTATCATACTAATATGATAAAGGCGAAAAGTTATTCCGATCCCGATTTCCGGCCACCATAGACGCGGGCTTGCGGACGGCGAGCAATGGGTAGCTCGCTGTCCGACCGTCCGGTATGGAGATGTCAGCAACTGTAGGGGCGCAGCAGGGTCGAAGCCTACTGGGGCCATGGGTGATGCAAAAGTGAACCCCGGGGCCCTGGAACGAAGGCAAAGAAGGAACAGGAGTGGGTTTTAGTCAGTAAAAGTCTGCATCATTCAATGATATTTCACTCTCAAGGGCGGGAAATGTCACTGAATGATTTCTTACCTTAAAAAAGAAGCATTACCCTCGGCTCCTATCGGAGATGTTCAGTGCAAGGGGTAGGTGACCAATGGGTACCTCACCGTTCCCTCCACCCAGAGCAGGAGATGTTATTTGGTGATTTAAACCGATTGATGCCATTCCTGGAAAGGTTTTGTGGTTTGCTGGGAGAAAACTCATTGTTGAGTCAAACTCGCCTTTGTACAGTAAAGAAGCAAAAGTGCATGGGTAGTACAGAAATAAAATCGTGTGAAGTAAAAAATGACGCCATCTAGCGTAAAACCAGATTGAAATGTTGCTATCGACAACATTACATTACATACTGTTAATAGATGGCGTCGCTGTGCTTAATTAATGCTTATTTTTATATAATATGTATTTGATTATCTATGTGTTAGTTTTCAAACTTGAGAGGGTAGGTTGAATATGGATTTATAAATAATAACTAGTAGGTAGTATGGATTATAAATAATACTTAGACCAAAAAATTATGACTAATCTCAATTGGTTGTTCGCTAAGTTAATTTCGATTATCTCGTTCCAGCGCCTTTCGTTCAATTTTATTTTTAACCAGGTGTATTGTCTACTTATTTTACCAAAATGAGTAAATATGCATTGTTATATAGATTTAATAAAAAGAGCTCAAATAATTGCTAAGCATAATCAAGGTAAAAACTTGTCAGAAGTAGCCAGAGAGACCGGTGTAAACGTAAGTAGCTTTTTTTAACTCTTTTATATAACTAAAAACTCCTATATTATAATTATTATTGGGTATTATATATTTATGTTTTATTGTAGCAGAGAAAAACAGGTGTTCTATGGATATGACGATTTGAAGAAGAGGGTTCTTTAAAACACCATCAAAGAGCTGGCAGACCAAAACTAATAAACATATTGCAGCATTAAACCATGATAAGGGAGTAATATCCGTAATTAAAACAACTTAAAAAAGTTATGAACACTTTATATGTTGTTGTGCAAATAAAAGTTCTGCATATTTTATCCTTTTGACCTTTTTGATAAAATTATCTGGTCTTTTGTTTGTTTTTGTTAAGGTTATATAAGCTTCAATCCTCTTTCCAATATTGGAAACAAATACTTAAGCTATGGCCTCAATAAGAAATTATATATAAAATTATGATCTTATTCGGTGATTAACAAACGGTGATTGTTAAATTTGAATAAGAAATTGTAAGAAATAAACATATTATTTTTTCATAGTGCCTTTTTGTTTTATGAGCCTGTTTACCAGCATTTTTTCCATTTTGCTGAGTAACTACCCACTTGAATATTATATTACAAATAAATATCCACTTATTAACTTTGATATAATATTCTTACCGATTTCTTTAGTTTGTTATTCATAACTTACAAAAAGTGTGAGTACTACGTGAGATTGCTTGCGGCTCATTGATTTACGCATCTACCTGCACATGCTAAACCGCTAGGTCAACATGACTCTAGTTTGAATGATGAAATTATGAACTACAATCAGTTGTTGACGACAATGATGACGCCTGTTCTATTATTTGTTGAACTAAAAGTCAAGTTTATACTTTGCGAGATTGCCTTTGGTCGCTACTTAGCTGTAAAGAAACCAACGCCATCTAGTTTAATTTTAGAAAACTTGAACTTTAACGTGCAAGGGAAAATAGGCGTTAAGGTATCCAAGCACTTTTACAGGTTACCGTACATGAATTATCTAATCACTGTATACTATGTAATATTCTTGTGTACAATAAGAATTAAAGGCAGGTAGGTACACCAGTCTCAGGGTGAAATCGACTAAACAGGTCTAATAAAAGTGACGCGTCAAACGCAGAAGTAATCTCAAGGCTCAGATAAACCCGTGCCGGTAGTCGGACGCCACAGATAATGGATGTACTGCATTAAAATGTCCGCTAAGTAAACCTTTGACCTTTCCTCAATCTAATGCAGCCTGAGTGCAGTGAGCCCTCTCTCTGAGGGAGTGTTTTTTATTCGGATGAGGGTTATGTGAGTATTTTGTTAGCTTGGTACTTTGTGTCTGCAAAGCTCTTCGCAAATCCTAACGAAAGAGCCAAATCTTTGTGTTTAATTACATAATAATATAATGTGTGTGTGTGCGTGTATTTTCTAAGCTTAGACCTAAGCTTAGATTTTAATGAGATTTGAGAGAGGTAGTACGGTAATCTAGACGAGAGATTACAATATTTTTGGGAAGGTTTTTAATTTGCATAAATTAAAATATTTAAACATAATTCTAGTTTGAGATTTTTGTTTTTTCGGTGGGAAAATCATCCAATGACATATCTCGCCCTTGGGCGTGGCGGGAGGGCGTGTCAGACTTTCACTGACTAAAACCCACTCCTGTTCCTTCTTTGCCTTCGATCCAGGGCCTGGAGGTACACTTTCGCATCACCCATGGCCCCAGTAGGCTTCGACCCTGCTTGGACTCCTTCGATTGCTGACATTTTTTTGAGGCACGTGGAACAGTACGCGCCGTCGACGACTTGAGCTCGGCCCAGGTGGTCACCGGACGATCGGACGGCAAGCTATCCATTGCTCACCGTCCGCAAGCCGGCTAAGAGTGGAGTCTGGGTTATTATCTCCATACTTCACTATAAATGACGATGATGAGTAGCTTTCATGATTGTTTAGCTATTTGAGTAGTTTTTGCGGCCCCAAATGTATGTTGTAATAGTCATTGGATCATAGACCCCTTTTAAAGCTCTGAGTTAATCTTCACAGTATCTGATATATACTTGCACTATCTGAACAGGTTCAACCAAAAGCACAATAAAAATAATCAATCATAATCCTTAACTAATTAAAACTAAATAAAAGCAATCCGAAATTTGGCGTCATAAAACTCCTCCGTATCGCTGTTGACTGGTAATGTTCCCAAAAGACTGCGGCATTGCCACGCTTTATGATAATTCTTATCCTCTGTCCAAGGTAAAGCTAGCCCTTGGATCACACGAAGTGCCAACCAGAAATTTAGGTAGGTCTTATCTATATAAATTATAATATATAAAAGAAGAAACTGACTGACTGACATAAGTATCAACAGATAAACAGATAAAGATTTTCCAAAATTCACCACTTAAGGGGATGAACCGACATCGTGAGGAAACCGGCATGTGACATCCACCAACACGCACTGGACCCGCGTGGTGGATTACGGCCCATTCTCTCTCGTAGAGAGGAGGCCTGAGTCCCAAAAGTAGGAACATTATAAGGCCGACTATGCTATGCTAAGGGGATGAAACGGGGGTCCAAAGTTTGCATGGAGAAAGAGTTTGCTGGCAGAAGCTAGTATATAAAAGGCAAAGACCTGATTCACTGACTCATCAACACTCATCCCAAAAAAAAATGGATTTAGAACGTTTACAAAGATTCCTTTTATGATGTATAAAGAATACAAAAAATAAGACAGGATTTTTCAAAATTCACCCCCTAAAGGCATGAAACGGGAATCTAAAGTTTGTATAGAGCTAGAGCGTTTGTAGAGTTTGAGGTGCCTACTCAATAAATAAATGAATAAATAGAAAAATCTACGTTCACGCAGGCGGACCCGGCTGAGAGAAGCTAAGTAACTGATATAATAAATACCACTTATCAAATGAGTCAATCCATGCTTAAAGCGATAGCAATCACGTTAAAATGTACCTATTTAATATTTCAGTGTACGTCTTTTGTCAGAACCGAAATAGCTTATCCTAGAATTGCTTTCAATTTTAAAGTGACAAAGAAGCAATCAGTTTGAGTTTACACTGGCAACAATAGCCAAACTTAATGATTGTGTATAGATTAATACAATAAATCGCATTGAATTTAACTTTAGCGTTGTTTGCACTAAATAAGTCTACAAGTAAGTATTGTGATTGATTTAACAAAAGGTTCAATCAATTTGAAAGCATTTTCTATTTTTGTAAAAACTTTGTTTACGTGGGTGCGTTTAAAAACTATAAATTTTACATACACAAGACACCCAGAACCGAATCACCTATCTGACATATCGCGACATGTAACGCAACAGCCTATCACTCAACCACTGAGCCACGAATAAGTATTTCGTAACTAACGCGAGACTCCACATCAGAAATGAAGATATCCGCAGGAGAACCAAGGTTGCCGACATGCACGAAGAATGGGCAAACTTAAGTGGCAATGGGCAGGGCACATTGCTCGTGTAGAACAGATGGCCGTTGGGGCCGAAAGGTTCTGGCGGTGCGACCGCGTACCGGAAGACGCAGTGTTGAAAGGCCCCTACAAAGTGAACCGATGACCTGGTGAAGGTTGCGGGAATCCGATAGATGCGAGACGCACAGGACCATTCATTGTGGCGACATTTGGGGGAGGCTTATGTCCAGCAGTGGACGTCTATCGGCTGAAATGATGATGATGATGATGATGACGAGACTCCTTGGCTAGCTTGGTGTCAGATTTATAGCTTCTGTCTACTTGAAATGATTGTCAGAGATCTTCTAATGACAGCCAGTCAAACGGTCCCGAATTAATGGTATCTATGGTTAATGTTGAAAAAAAAAACATAACTTGATTTCCCTCATAAATTATTACATGTTATTTTTTTAATGCTCTGAAAACTAGAAAATAAGCTTTAAATTAAATCAAACCCATCATCAGTTAATACAGTATAAGAACAATTTATATGATTTACCTATAAGCTTTTTTTTTGTGCAGTGGTGGCCGAATGGTACCGGCTCCGACTTTTGAGTTGTAGGTCGCGGGTTCAAACCCAGCCAGGAGCATTACTTTATGTAATTTATTCTCATCACCACTACTAACAAAACGATGAAGGAAAACATCGTGAGGAAACCGGCATGTCCTAGAACCAAAAATTCGAAGACATGTGACATTCACCAATCCGCACTGGGCGTGGACTTGAGTCCTAACAGCGGGAACATTATAAGGCTGATTATGCTATTATAAGCTTTACGTGAGATTTTCCTGTGTAAATGAACAAACAATCCATAAAGTTATTTACTTTCTAAAATATATCGAAACGAAGGCGCAACCAGTCGACTGCCTATTTATCTTCGTCTAACCCTCACAACCTTACATCAATTAACATAATAAAATTATGTTTATTTTAGCGGCAACCCTCCTCCTAAATGAATAGACCAAAATAGACAGGGCTAATTTCTGCTAGAACAATACATTAAAGCTTATAGGTATTAATATTAAGGCGCTATTCGTGTTAGGTAAAATGGGTCCATACATTATTAATTAGTTTACTATCATAAAGGGATTTAACAGTTTGCCGAATGGTTCTCGAGAATAACCCACATTTTTGTGATTTGAATATTTCATAATCCTTCTGCTGCGGCAACATTTTCGCGCAAATATTCGTGTCGAGTTGTCCCGATAAAAACATCGTATTCAAATAAAGACTGGCCTGTTGGTCTAGTGGTTAGTGGCCTTGCTGCTATGCCGGAGTTCGTGGGTTTGATTCCCACCCAGGACAAATGTTTGTGTGATGAGCACGATCATTAGTTCTGTGTCTCGGTGTAAATTTATTTATATATGTATGTATTTAGAAATATATAAGTATGTTTATCAGTTGTGTAGTACTCATAACACAAGCTCTGCTTAGCTTGGGACTAGTTGGTGTAGTGTGATAGTTGTGGAATAAAAAAAAACTAAAACTAAAAAGACCATACCGATTATAATTTGGGTGTCCTCAAGGCTAGAGTGAATAGGCTCTCAATAAACTAGTGCACCTCACCATCAATGATTGCATCACTGCTTACCATCAGGTGGGATCAGTCAAGCACTAGTTTATAACAATTAAAAAAAAAAGATTATGTGTGTTGTCTACATTAGTGGTCAATAATAAAAACCGTAACCAAAAATCTCCATCGATTTCCAAGTCTAAAATAAGTTTCAACATATTTGCGAGGGATGCGGACCAGAGTGTAAAATCTCACATTCCTCCGTTGAAAAGGGCGGATCCTTCGACCAGACGGATGTTATGTCGGATGTTTGCAACTGCCCGATAGATGATTTTAAGCTGTTTTATATGTTCAAATCGCGCGGAAAATTTTAATTGCGCGATGCAGGATTTCGTAGTTTAATTCTTATATATTGTCATAGACGTCGCTATAAAATAATACCTACAGCATAATAAAATTAGTCTTCAATATTTTTTTATTATGACATGCCTGTTCCCTTTTCTCTCACCTTAGATTTCATCACCACTGCTCTAATTAAGAGCAGTTGTGATTAAATTAATTACAAAAATTAAAGCACCTTAAAGATAAAAAAGTCAAACGACTTCCTCTTTTTTTGGAAGTCGGTTAAAAACCTACGAACCCACGACCTTCGGTTAGTAAATCGAAAGAAAAATGTTTATTTGGCACACCATGATTCATGAATCAACAGGTAATTGATCGAAAATCGGTTAAATCGATGCCCTAAACCTAACCAAACCCGGTAGTCATGACCCCGATTTACGAACTCAGAAGCTGAATGAAGCAGTGGTGGCCACTGGGCCACCGCTGTTATAGTTCCTAAGGAGTTACAGAGGTTATTACACATAAATATCGTGTGAGTTTGAAACTTTCATAGTTTAACACAAATTGCCTGAGTTCAGAGTTTCAGAGGTGGCCTTTTCGAGCCACAAAAATGTGTTTTAAATTTACATTAAAGAATTATAACCAGAATTTTAGTAAAACATAACATGATTTAAAAGAGTGTCCAAGCAGTGCACGTTCCTGTCCATAGAGACTCGCCGTGTCGCTTTAAAATGTGCATTTAAAATTAGCTTCATTTTGATCATCGAGTTCAAAAGTGCCTGTCTCATCACCGTTTTACAAGTGCCCATGCAGGCCTATGTGAAATAAAAAACTTTGACTTTGATTTTGACCTTTTCAGCCGAAAACGCCCACTGTTGGACATAAACCTCCCTCAAGAGTCGCCATAACGAACAGTCCTGTGCATCTCGCATCCGGACCCCGCGACCCTCACCTGCTCATCGATCCACCTTGTAGGAGGCCTTCCAACGTGTTCGGTGTGCGTTCGATTGCGACCATCAGTTCTGCGAGCATGTGCCCTGCCTACTGCCACTTGAGTTTTGCGATACTTCGAGCTAAGTCATTAACCTTGGTGCTCCTGTGGTATAGTCAGTAAACGGTTTATTTCAAGTAAAAGCCTACCTGTGACTTTTAAGTTTTACCTTTTAGCTTCACTTAAACTATGAATTTCTCTCAAAGGGCTGTACCTAAGTAAATAGCTGTTGTGAATTAGTACAGCCTAGCACACGTCTGTGGCAAAAACTTGAAATGTGGGGTTAAAATGTAATGAAATGCCTGCTTATACTGGATGTGTTAATAACACAGACGTGTGTTCTTTAGTTAACTGGGTGCACTGCTTAACGCGTTATTTTATCTTAAAACTTTAGGTTTTGGCAGTGGCGTATATAGTACAAAAGGGGCCCCGTAAAAAAAATGCAAGTGTGAGTCGGACTCGCGCACGGGATCCGTACAAACTTATGTAAATAGTTCAATTCTCGAAGATTGTTTCAAATCACAAAAAAGTAATTTCTTTTTGTGACGTCACTACAAATGCACAGTTTGCAGTTTTTTCCCTATAATTTGCAATAATACCTTGTATCATGCTCAATTTCAAGATTCTAAGTCAACGAGAATTTGATTTCCTAGCGGTGTGAAAATATGCGCCTTAACGAAGCATAAACGGTCTTATCTTTAGATTACATTGACTTCGTAGTTTGAGTTTTTCACTGCTGCTTGCGGTAGCAGACCTGAGTATTCGATAATATTTATTATTTCAGCTTCATACCTCCAAGTGTTCTTGAGAAAAAGAGTCTTGACAGACGGAAACAAAGCGGTCGTAGAAGGGTTCCGTTTTTGCCGACTTAGGTACGGAACCCTAAAAACACTTGCGATGCGAGCTATACAACAGGAACATCCAATCATATAAATATTATTTAATCCTCACTAGCCTCGTTATCATCATTTGAGCCGAAAGACGTCCACTGTTGGACATAGTCCTCCCCAAGTGTCGCCACAACGTCCGGTCCTGTGCGTCTCACATTCATCAGATTGTGTGTCCGTGACCGGTCGTCGGTCCACCTCATGGGGCGCTTTCCAACGCCGTGCCTTCCGGTACGCGGTCGCCACTCTAGAACCTTTTGGCCTCATTGATTATCTGTTTTGCGAGCAATGTACCCTGCACACTACCACTTAAAATTCTTCGGGCTATATCGTCAATCTTGGTTTTCCTGCAGATATTCGATCAAGCAAGGAAACTCCGTTTTCAAGGAGAGAATTTAAGGTTATAGAATTTATGGTTATTATAACATGCTATACATTTTTGCACACATCGGGGCCTCTATCCCGGGGGCCCCGTTTTATTGACACAGCTGCTACGGCGGTAGCTACGCCCCTGGTTTGAGTTCAGATGCTAATTACCGTCGTGAAATAAAAGCGAATGTAGCCATAAGTAGGAAAGTTGTATTAACGAATTGAAAATTCTTACTTAAAGTAACTGTCGTAAGAAACTTGCTCACTTAGCGAGATCGCAAGTGATACTGAGCGTCTGGGAGTATTTTACAGTTCATATCTTTGCTTTTACCCTATTAAAAGTAGTCGTATGTGTTTTGTTTGAGTACAGTCATGATTATGTACACTGAAAAGTAAGGGTCATTTGTAAACCAGCGTCAGGCAACTGCTACGTTGTTGTCTGGCATTATGCTGAACTGGACTTTGGTGCAGCCGTGAGACACAATGTTAAGCTAGAACAACACAGCGCACACGTGTGCCACACACGCCGGTCTCCATACATTTTATATGGAAACTAGACTTGTAGAGCTACACTTGATCCACGCCACGCGACGTCATGTCATGTCATCACGTGTTCTGGGGGTCTAATGTAGTTCTAGCTTTGTTGTATTTATTTTTTTAATTAAAGTTTCTACATGAGTAGATACTTGTTTCTTCATTGTGTGTGCTAAATACTCGTAAATGTATTTTCTTCATTTCTCTCTGTCTGAAAAGAAATTTATTGGTCCAGTGTGAGAAGGAGTCTCAGCTACCTCTTTTCTGCAAAAGATTTATGATTGATACGTCGTCGTAATAGTACAGCTTTAGAACACCATCCGGTATATTTCCGATACTATATAAATAAATCAATACTAAGGTTATAAACCTGAAGAGTTTAACGTTTAAACGCACTCTTCTCAAGAACTACAGGTTGAAATTAAAAAAAAACATTTAGTGTTGTTTTTTTGTAGGTGGGAAAATCATTCAATGACATCCCCCGCTCTTGGGCGGTGTGAGAAGGCGTGTCAGACTTTTACTGACTAAAAAACCACTCCTGTGCCTTCGTTGCCTTTCATACGGCCGAGTCTTCCTTTCATAAGCAAACCCTTGGCTCCAGTAGGCTTCGACCCTGCTGGGCCCCTACGGTTTACTGGCATCTCCTTGAGGCGCGCGTGGAACAGTACGCGCCATCAACGACTTGGGCTTGGTCCAGACGGTTAACGGACAGTCAGACGGCGAGCTACCCATTGCTCGCCGTCCGTAAGCCCGCGCCGACGGTGGCTGGAAATCGGGATCGGGATCCCGGCGGCTGGGGCGTGAGGGCTGCTCCCTCGCGCATGCACGTGCGGCCTCTTCCTTTGCTAACATTATTGCTTCGTAAAGCTTTTAGTGTTGGATAACCGATTTATTGAGGGTAAATAACGGAAGAGGAGCAATAGACGCGAATGACACCACGGGAGACTGCTAGTTAATTTATAATAAACTAGCGGTCCCGGCAGACGTTGTTCTGCCCAAAAGCGGGATTTAGTAAAAAAAAAAAATTACCCTACTCTACCCTACTCTACCCTACTCTACCCTACTCTACCCTACTCTACCCTACTCTACCCTACTCTACCCTACTCTACCCTACTCTACCCTACTCTACCCTACTCTACCCTACTCTACCCTACTCTACCCTACTCTACCCTACTCTACCCTACTCTACCCTACTCTACCCTACTCTACCCTAATCTACCCTACTCTACCCTACTCTACCCTACTCTACCCTACACTACCCTAAAAAAAAAAAAGTACCCTATGTCCGTCTCCTGGTTCTAAGCTACCTCCCCACCAATTTTCAGCCAAATCGGTTCAGCCGTTCTTGAGTTATAAGTGGTGTAACTAACACGACTTTCTTTTATATATATAGATTAGTTTATTGAAAACTTACCGAATAAACTGTATGTGTACTGACTCAATGTTACTTTTTCGCGCAGGTGAAATCACTGACAGAAGCTAGCAATATTATAAATGTGAAATTAACTCTGTATGTTTGTTACCAATTTATGTCACAACGACTGAATAGGTTTGGATGAAACATTTCACACAGGTAGACCACGCCTATGACTTGAAAAAATATATATTTTCTAATTCGGGATTACGTTTTCTTAGGTTTTTCCTGAATGAAGTGAAGCTGCAATCAGAAGCTAGTGCTAAAATATATCAAAAGATACATACCCCAGCACGTACCTAATTCGGAGGCCCATGCGCACGTACAGCCCCAGGATAATGAGCCCCGGGAGGATGAAGAACAGCAGGCTGCTGAGCTCGCACAGGTACCAGGACGGCATCTCCAGCATGGCGCAGAAAGCTGACTCGAGGGAATTGTTCCCGGAACCTTGGGGACAAGCGAATTGATGGTATTAATGGTTGAACTTTAAGAAAAACTATCGAAACATCGCTGGAAGAAACTGTAAGCCCATTTTGTTCCATGCATCCTGTTTAAATGCGATTATCCGCCATTCGACACTTATTTTTAGTTTGAGATTTCCATAGTGTTATAATATTAGAATTGACAACGTTTAAAACGATCTGCCCAGTTTTAGTTGGCCATATCATGAAGTGATCAATTTTTAAGATCTGGCCACGACATATACAAACTTGGTGAACCATAAAATACACATTTGTCGATTCAGGATGCCGATTAGAGTAGAAAACTCCTCCAGAGAACATGTTTCGTTCATGAAGAGTGTGAGTGGGAAACGAGCAATAAACAAACTACAGTACAGCCTCGCTAATCCGGACCCCCGTTACTTCGGTGCACGCTATAATCCGGACCCCCGTTACTTCGGCGCACGCTGTAATCCGGACAGGCGACAGGATCGCGCGGGGTACACTCGCGGGGGAAGCGGTAGGTGACCTATAATTCTATTTGTTTTTCCGTCAACTTAGACCCTATGTATTTGAAATGAAGTGAGATATACCATCGCGGAGTTTTTCTAGACCTTTTTAAGGTGTACAATAATATAGTACATTATTTTGATCTATCTCGTAAGGTTCAGCTAGCGTTTGCAATGTAAACGCAATAAAATGTGATTATTTACGAAATCACATTAGAAACCTCTAAAATTATCAGTGTTTCACTACTATATTATGTATATATGTATTATACATATAAACCTTTCTCTTGAATCATTCTGTTTATTTAAAAAACCGCATCAAAATCAATTGCGTAGTTTTAAAGATCGAAGCATACATAGGAACAGACAGCGGCTAGCGACTTTGTTTTATACTATGTACTTAGTGAAGGTACACACGGGTGAAATCCAGCGTCCAGAGGTAATCTTGGTTGTTGCAATCCGTGTAGACTAGATAATTCAACCATCCGACGAACTGACAATCAACATAATGCTTAGCTAGGTTTACAATCCGCAAGTTCCCACCAAGGTGACTCCTGTTTGGACGCTGGAATACATCCGTGTAGCACATGCTTAATACTTTTGAAACGTACTGTCGGTCACGGTGTTCTACCTGATAAGGTTGGATATGTTGAAGTATATAGATACAGAAACTCAACAACAGACGTGTGTAGCAGCTCACCAGACGCAATATCCGCTTGGCCAGAATTCTTTCTACTCTGTGCGAATTATTTCCAAAAACTAATTAGTCATTGTGCAAATGTTAGTCTCTTGCAATTAACCCCTCCTAGAAAGTTAATATGCGTTTGTTTAGAGCGAGTTCAAGTCAATAAAAGGGGTGCGGGTACAACTAACAATTCCGCTTGTATTAACATACAAGTATATGTTGTACCTAATATACCTGTAGTTTTTTTTTTAGGTGGAGAAATCATCTAATGACAAATCCCGCTCTCGGGAGTAGTGGAAGATAGTGTCAGACTTTTACTGACTAAAAACCCACTCCTGTTCCTTCGTTGCCTTCGTCCCAGGGCCCTGGGTTTCTTTTTCACACTACCCATGGCCCCAGTAGGTTTCGACCCCGCTGGGTCCCTACGATTTGCTGACATTTCCCAGAGACGCGCGTGGAACAATACGCTCCGTCGACGACTTGCGCTCAGTCCGGACGGTTACCGGACGGTCGGACGTAATATACCTGTAGATTATGTTTTTGTATATATTATGTCGAATTGTCCAAATCTCTTTTTTTATCATATCTCTTTAAGATAAAAACAGAGATTTGGACAATTCCCAAGTGATTTGATCAAATCACGGAGGTAAAATAACAATACTATTTAATCATATCCTTGAACAAATCTAGGGATTTGAACAAATACCAGAACTGGTTCCGTGAAATGACAAAATCTTTTCTATGGTATTTTAAACATGTATTTGTAATTACATACATAATTATAATAATTAGGTGCAGTATGATGTAGCAATGATCTCAAAAATCATCACTAGAAAAATTTCTTAAAAATCTTATAGTTACGGGTCGTAACTAAAAATTGGATGGACTTGGGGGAGGCCTTTGCCTAACAGTAGGACAATAAAGGCAAGAAAAAGTACATGTTATGTATTTCTTTTCATCTAAGTAAAGGTGATCTTAAAAATATGGTAATTATAAAACGAGCGAATAAAAAAAAAAACTTAGCGACTGATGATGAGATACTGTTTTAATAACTTGAGCGGTATGAATTTGAGTAAGCGAAAAATTAACTAAACTAACGACAAATATTGATTAATAATAAAATCCAGAACGTGCATACTAAAATTGGGTTGTGATTAATCCATTTCAGAAATTTAAAATTCAAGCCGTGCGACTAAATTACTAAGTGAGCGACTAAATTAGTAAGTGAGCGACTAGAAATAAAATTGAGGTTTTACATGACGAACTACTAAAAACTTCACTTTAAGAAATGTTTTCACCGTTGTCTAATTATCTAGTCGCAGGCAGATTCATCATTTTGAACTGGGTGAAATAGGTTAGGTTAGGTTAAAACTGTGACCAACCGCGCTATGTCCAAGTCGCTAGCACATTTTTTTTTATTTTTTTTTTATTATACGGGTTTTCGCAATATCCGAATTATCAAATTACCTTGTGACATACATAATACATAAATATCGATATTTAGGACATTCGATACTCTGTACTTCGATATTTAGGACATTCGAAACACTTAATTTAAGATAAAATGCCGCTCGGTATAAATAAATAATTTGCCAAATATTGAAAAAAATGCAGGACGTAACGTTGACACTCAATCAAATATTAGATCACTCAAATAATATGAAGTTTCTCATTTTGTATTTTATGTAACTCAAATTAATGTTTGTAAGTTTCTGTTCTGTTGATTTCTCGTCACTCGCAGTCAGTCGCTCACTTACTAATAAATAAAATAAAATAAAATAAAATAAAATAGCCTTTTATTCTACTACCACATCTAACAATGTATAAACACATTTTAAATTAATTAATTATTCATCATATATATTAATTATTACATCATAATAATTCCTACATAATTATAATCTACAATAATAATAATTCATAATAATAATCGACAATAACAATCCATAACAATAATCCATAATAATCATAACATTAAATTAAATAATATTTTTACTTATTACTTACTAATACTATAACCTAAATTAATTATTTTTGTGTCTGAAAACTTCAATTTACAGTTTAAATACTACCCTTAAAAATATAAACGCACTCTTCTCAAGAACTACAGGTTGAAATTTAAAAAAAGCATTTAGTGTTTTTTTTTTTGTAGATGGGAAAATCATTTGATGACATCCCCCACTCTGGGCGGAGCGGGAGATAGTGTCAGACTTTTACTGACTAAAAACCCACTCCTGTTCCTTCGTTGCCTTTCGTACCAGGGCCGAGTCTTCCTTTCAGAATCAGACCCTTGGCCCCAGTAGGCTTCGACCCTGATGGGCCCCTACAGTTGCTGACATCTCCTTGAGGCACCCGTGAAACAGTACGCGCCGTGGCTTCGCACGGGTGCAATGTTGTTACTAAATACAGAATGTCCTTATGTACAGTGTTCTCTACTATATTATGCATGTATTATAGATATAAACCTTCCTCTTGAATCACTCTCTCTATTAAAAAAACCCCCATCGAAATCCGTTGCGTAGTTTTAAAGATCTAAGCATACATATGGACAGACAGACAGTGGGAAACGACTTTGTTTTATACTATTTACCTAGTGATTTTAAAAGCGATAAAACCGCTTCTCTACAGACGTCCATACGAAATGTTTTCCAGATTCATTTTCTGTAACATACATGTAGGTATATCAACCCTTTGTAAAAAACCGGTCGCTCTATCTCCAAAATCGTTTTTCCTATACCTTTTCATTTCAGGCCAGTTTTTCTTCAAATAAAATAGCACATATTGATACATAGCAATTTTCTAAATATAGTCTTTGTCCCCGAACGCAAAAATAGAGACCTATATTCGGCATCATTCGTCTATTTCATTGACTTGACCGATCTGAGAACCATTTTAGGTCAAATGGTCCTTGAGATAAAATTGGTAGGCGACATGTAACATAGTAAACACACCCTAAAAGTTCAGTACCGGCTACTCAATCAATTACAGTTGTTGTACCAATAAAAAATACCTATTAATTATTGGGTATTTTTTTATTGGTATAATAAATTCTTAATGATTCTTGATTACGTCACTAGCGTGTTTCAAGTGTGCGTAGATATCAATACCAATGCACTACCAGTGTAGTACGTCTACTTAAGATAAATTATTTCTTAAAAAAAAAAACTAATTTCATTTAAGACGCCTACAGTACCTAAAGCGCTGTCTCTCTCGGGCGTGCCTACAAAAGAAAGAAATGTGCAAAGACATATTGCCAACAAAATGTCAGCATTTTAACGATTTACTAAAAATCTACAGATTTGATTATAAAATTAAAATACTATAACGGTAAAATATTGCTTTTCGAATAATCTGAAAACAATCAAAAGGAGTCCGGTTTTTAATCAATAAAAGTAAATTTTAGAGGCATTTCCGTGATTGTTTTTCTATAGCACTAAATTTGCTGTACCTATTATGGTTTGAACAGAAAGAAAGAAAGAAGAAAGAATAACTTTTTTATTTGCCGGAAAAGGCGCAAACTTAAGACTAACATATTGCAAACATTTTTCAAGACAACAAAAAAAATATATATATGCGCCACGTCCGAGCAAAACGGCCGTACGCTCAGCATAATACCGTGTCCACACGCAAAATGCGACGAATCCATAACGCACTACTTGCATTTATCCTGAAGAATAACATATATTTATTTTGATTCTATTTACTACGCCGGATTGTATACTCTTTTTTACAGAAATAACATTTACAAATTGTTTGCGTACGAAAATAGCCACAGTAGTAATTAGGAACTGTGTCGCAGCTAATAACGCCCACCTCCAAGAGGAAGATGACAGCGTTCCATTTACAAAAGAAAATGTAAAACTTCAAAAACTTTATTATAAAACTCGTAATTAGCACTTATCGTCCTCTTAAGTAAAATTTCCGTGCTTGAACTGTGATTGTAACTTAATGTCTTAATTGGGATGCATTACTCCACTTACATATTGTATATCGAGAACTAATCGACTGAAAATAAACGGTATATTACAGTTATAACCTTGACTTTCACCAAGGCTACTAGAACGCATAGAAAAAAAGACGAATGGCAGTAATCCGTTATGATTGTCATGGCAGACATCGGAAATATGAGGATGCCCGAAATATCACTTTTCAACATTCAGTTTCCAATACGTTTTTTCGTTGGACGTGTTCGTTTTTCTTTTCAGATAGGTAGGTATTAGAGTTCTTTGTGAAATATCTGGGGATGCCGGATATGACTAGTTCCAGCTGCCATTTATCATGGTGGGCTGTTCCGGGTTGAAGAATTTTGATTCGAATCTATACATCTACTACAGGCGTATGAGGATTTTCAACTTTGTCTTTGGTATGATATTGAATCTCTTTCATTGTACCAGTTTCTGAAACTCTGCTACATATTAATAATACTAATAGTTGTTGAAAATAATAATATGTACAAAAGGGTAGAAAAAAAACTCATACTTCATCAAAAAATTCGTCCACATCGATATCAATGGGAAAAGTGTCCAGAACGCTGGCAGCATTGCCATGCTGGATGGCAATGTGATTCGTTGACAAAAGAAAAGCCCAGCCCTCTGGTCACACAAAGAGTCGTCCAGCTGTTTGCTGATATCCCGAATAACGTTTTATTTGTCTTGTCTATCTCTGAGGTTTTTATTATTATTTATTTGTAATGTTGTTGGCCAAACGGAATTTTTCATTAGTAAACCCGGAAAGATCATATTAATTTCAATATTTCGATGCAAGTACATGAATAACTCTACCTAATTCCGACCCCTGGTCATAACGTCCAGCTTAAGACTTGTTATCAAGTTTATTGATCGTAAACTAAAATACAAAAGTCATAAAGATAATATTTCAAAAGGCGGTATTTTTTGCGAACTTAAAGCGTCATAAACGACAGTGTCTTATTTATCTCTTTCAGATTATGTAACACAATATTTCATACCGCATTTTTCTTTTAGTTAAAATAATCTGAGCGTCTCTCGGGGAACAGTTAGTAGTTTTTGTAGCAAGTTATCTAGAAAAAGTAGTAAATTTATGGGAATTGTAGATGCTATGTTATTCTCGGAGAACGGTAATGTACTTTAGGAAATATTCATGACACTTATCCTTATTATGAGAGACCCTGAAAGGCGCTTACAGGCTGTGGTCTGCGATATGGCTAAAACTGAATGATGGGTGAGACGATAGCACCGCTAGCCTGTAGTGAGGCTAATATAGCAAACAACCTACTTCATTTGCTTTCATTTTGATACAAACAGACTATTTAGGTACAATAACTGAAAGGCTGAGTCAAAAAAATATTACACTAATCACATTAACATTATAAAGGCGAAAATCTGAATAGATTTGGATGAAATTTGGCACGTCCATATTATTATTTCAGAGAGCAGTGGTGATCGAGTGGTTACGGCCCCGACTTTTGAGTTGTAGGTCGCGGGTTCAAACCCAGCCAGGCGTATTACTTTGTTTAATTTATTTCATCACCACTGCTCTCAAAACGGTGAAGGAAAACATCGTGAGGTAACCGGCATGTCCTAGAACCAAATATTCGAAGACATGTGACATTCACCAATCTACACTGGGCCCGCGTAGTGGATTACAGCCCATTCTCTCTCCTAGAGAGAGGCCTTAGTCCCAGCAGTGGGAACATTAAAAGGCTGATTATGCTTATGCTATGCTATGATTCTGGGTCAACGGCAAATACCCTATGCATTTTGATTCCTTTGAGAGTTTTGAAATGTACGTTTTTTGCGACATAAACGGCCGTATCTTTTTTTTTAGTTAACTCAGAAGTTTGATTTTTTCACAGCTTCAAGAGACCGCAGATTTATGTATACGGTTTTAGTTAGAACTCGATGCCTCCACGCACTTCTGAGATAAAGACACTTGAAAGAAAGACAGACGGACGGACAACAAAGTGATGATCCTATAAGGGTTCCGTTTTTTTTCTTTTGAGGTACGTAACCCTAAAAAACAGAAAAACTGATCAAATCTTACCTGGAGGATAATCATGGTAGCTCACAGTAGTGTAGAGCGCAAAGGGCGACGCAGCCAGCAGTGACACCAGCCAGAGAGCCGCCACGATGCGGAGCGCGCGCCGCAGCCCGGCCATGGCGTACAAGTGCAGCGGGTGGCAGATAGCCAGGTACCGCTCCAGAGAGAATGCCACTATCGTCAGCACGGACACGTAGGAGGCTCTGGAACAAGAGAATAGTCAAGTGAGTCGTTGATGCGCTTGAATGTTCCGCTTTTGATTGGCAAACTTCTTGAGTTAAAACTAGTAGGTACTTCTAGTAGTTTACCTTGTGTTATAAATACATTCTCACTTGCTGTGAATGAAAAAGCAGTAAAAAAATGGCTTTTAAGTTTTATATACAACTATTTAGAAAACCTTCTCGCATCATTTAACTCGGAACCCTATCACAGACACTAACATTAACACAATAAACTCACACATTTATACAACACACACACACATACACACCCCCACCATACCTCATTTTTAATCTTTTTTTTTTCTAAGACATTTTTTTTTTCTCGAAATTCTGTGATAGGAGCACAATTTTTAATTTTATTTTTTGTTATTGTTTATATTTTAAAAAATTAGGCAACAGCTAGTTTTAGGACACTTTAATCTCCAATCCTTATTAATTTGTTTTAATTTAAGAAAGATTATTTTTCATAGTCATTTACACTTTGTTACATCAACTGCAGTGGCAATAAAACAATTTACATAAATCTCAACTCCGGTCCCCAAGACACAGCAACCACTGATTTTGGGGACCACCGATTGTATAAACCACACAACAACTGCAAACACGACATCCTTGTATACCTATACATAATTATATTTTTATACCTTTTTTTTTTTTTTTGTTTCGTGGGGAAACCTTCAAAAGGCGCCTGGACTTTGGGGATAAGTCCGGGGAGTGTGGGATTTTTACCTCACTAAAACCACCTCGGTGATCACCATCAACACGTAGAAGGGGGGCCCCGTTACCTCTCAAATGACCATTCCGGAACCCCCTCTGTGCAACGCCTGATTCGGCACATCCCTGAGATATTTATACCTGATTTTTATACCTACTACTTTTTTACAGACATAATAAAAATTATGACAAAGCAAATTTAATGATTTTTGTAATGTTATCATAGCTTCGAATCGAATAAAAATATTTATAAATAGATTGTTATGTAAACAAGGGTAGATGTAATTCATCTTGTCATAATACATACACGTGACATATTTACTGAATGTAATTAGCATTTCGGGTTTTTAGTTTTCTTTTTGTAAAAATCAAATAAATAAATAAGATCCTTTGGGAATTACTTGCAGCACAGAATAGCATAGCATAGCATAGTCGGCCTTATAATGTTCCCACTGCTGGGACTCTCTCTGAGAGAGGGAATGGGCCGTAATTCACCACGAGGGCCCAGTGCGGGTTGGTGGATGTCACATGTCTTCGAATTTTTGGTTAGCACAGAATTATAAGATATTATTATTACTAGTTTGTACGAGTAATGGAAGAGGCATTTGTGCAGTTTTACGCGGAAGAAGCCAAGGGAAAAAGCTAGTCACAAAATAAGTTACGAAACTCGCGAAATACGGAAACGTACTTTTATTTCTTTTATTAATTAAATCCTGTACAAAAACCAATACGATACGGCGGGTATAGGCAATTGCTTCGTTCCGATTCCGGTGAAACCACCGCGCGCCGCACATAGGTATTGACGAGGAAAACCCGGACAAAATTATTTAATAACTTCTATTAAGTTAAAACAATGTTTTTTTTATCATAATATAGTGATAAAATATAAAACAAAAACAAATAAATCTATAAAATACTAAAAAAAAAAATGTGTATATCACTAGTTGTCGCTCGCAGTTTCACCCGCTTCTTTGGTTACTGCTCCACTCCCGTATGTAGTAGCGTAATGTTTTATAGCTTATAGCTTACCTCGATACACGGGATATTAAACACTAAAATATTTTTTTCATTTCGAATCAGTAGTTCTTGAGATTAGTGCGTTCAAACAAACAAACTCGGCAGTTTTATAATATTACAATAATAATAATAGTAACTATTTAGATATCTGATGCATCATTCTGTGTTTCCATCACTTCACTGATTAACATCAGCTGCATATTTTAGTTTTGCATCAGACACTTCCTTCCACTACTGACTTTTTTTCTTCCCTTGCTATGTTCACTCAACTATTCAAAGCATTATTTGGACGTCCCGATTGTTGAGCACTCTTATTACTGTAATTTTAAAATTGATCGCCGCTTTCCATCAGGTGAGATAGTGGTCAGCGAACCTATCAAGAACTAAAAAAAAAGAAAATTGAAGTGAAATTGCCAGCCATTTTTCATTACTTGATAAGAAACCCTCTACTTTGCGGCTGATACTATAATTAACTTTGTTGTAATACGTTATTTTAAAACATCTACTTACGATTTAATATGTTTTTTCTTATTCTTATCCTTAGGGCATTTTATAATTTTAGATAATTTTGCTTTGAGAAACTCAAACCATTTGCTAATTTTTTTTTTTGTGTATTCTTGTTTGATATCATACAAAGCTATTATTGTGATATTTATAAGATTATCTCTTCAGTAAGTTACTAAAACAAAATCATAACTTCAAAATTATGCACCTTTTACTTTAGGTTTCTTTAAAGCTATCGAAAATAAAATGGCGCACGTTAGCGCAATATTTTTCGCTTTTATTTATAATATAAAGAACATCCATAGCAATAAGTTAATAAAGAAATTAAGCCTTGACAAGGGTTGATACGTAATAATTACTTCAATAACTAAATATTTCACACTGTAATATCACAGTTTTTAGTAAATTTATACAATCTCAACACATAAACAAAATAATAAATGAATAAAACAACATGTAACTACAATCTGCATACCTTCTGCTTCCATAACCATACTAAACAAAGGTTGAGCAACAAATGCAGTGAACAAAAAACGGCGCAGAGTACAAACACAAGCAACTTCGAAAATTAGGCTACAAAATTAAAAAATTAGGATGCCAATTGAAATTGCGGAGAGAGGCTAGTGCGGGGGTGATTTTAGTAAGTGAACTATGGTGCATCAGTTCATGTACTTTTATAATACACTAGCTTGTGCCCGCGGCTTCGCTCACGTAAATGTAGGTTTCCCCATACAAACTTTGTACCCCGCACGTCATAAAAGGAAACCTTGTGCAAAATTTCACGCTCCTAATCCCAGTAGTTTCAGCTGTGCGTTGATATGTCAGTCAGTCAGTTTCTCATTTTATATATATAGATTAGTTAAGTGGCGTTGTGACTAATTTGTGATTTTCGACTTTTGTCCAGATTTTTGACATAAATACTTCTACGTGCGCCGATCGAAATTCGCACTCAACTCAAATTGGTTGTCGTCCGACTTTCAATTGAAAGTGTTGCCGGTTTTAAATATTATTAATCAATTTAATGTAGAGCGTGTACAGAACACGGTATTCTCATTTCATTTTTGTAATTATGCAAATATGCTTTTAATGAAAATTCAAATTGAAAGGAAATTGGTCAGAATTTATTAATCGATGTTTTGTATAGCTGTTCTATCTGATGAAGGCGCGTTGGTCTTAGATGTGTTTATGTATCTGGATTGAACACGATAGGCCAGACGGTTGTTATCCTTTCGGCTTTCTGACTTCCTGTAAAGACTGTCAAACATCGATATGTCAAAAAAAAATATTGCTTTTCATCAAAAAAATTATTTATAGGTACATTTTACCAAAAGCCAACAGTGTACGGGATGAGAGTTGCAAAATATTTAGTGCCTTATTTTCTTAATAAACTTCCAGAAGATTTACAATCATTACGTAAAACGAGTTCGAAAAATTATAAGTAAAAATCAAAACGATTCTATACACAAAAATTACATAGTTAAATGAGCGGCTCGCTATTACACAGATAAACACCGTGAGGTTTTCGCTGTATGGCAAAAAATACTGTAATATAAATTAAGAAATTTGGTAAAATAAAATAAATAAATTAAGTCTAAAATATTTAACTATGTATGTAATAATAATATTCCACAACAATTTAAGACGCTAACGTTGAATAAGAACTAAAGATTTCTAGCACACGTAATTTCGATTTTTTATATTAAAGAACTAGCTTTTTCCCGCGGCTTTGCTCCCGTCAACCGTCTACTGTATTCAACTCTATCTTACTCTACCCTACTCTACCCCACTCTACCCCACTCTACCCTACTCTACCCCACTCTACCCTAATATAGAGTAGGGTAGAAAAAGTACCTATGTCCGTCTCCTGGTTCTAACTTTTTTTTTCAGCCAAGTCGGTTCAGCGGTTCTTGAGTTATAAATAATGTAAATAACACGACTTTCATTTATATACAGATGTTATTATTTGACTTAATTAGAAAATTAAAATACAAAAATATTAGCTGGACCAAAAAAGACACACTGTTACTCCCCTAGAAACATCGAAAAACTTTACGAGAAAGAAGTTGTTTAATAACGGAATAGTACAAACCGAAATCATAACTTTTTTAAATTACACAGATCCGACTGAGATGAGTTTAATTTTCTCATAATTAAATCTGCAAAGAAACTGATACTAATAACTTAAACTAGCAAAAATTGTTTACATTTTGGGCAGCACATTAAAACATTTTATTAAGTTTTATGTAAAAGGAATAGTTGAAATTATATTTACTTAAAGTACAATTAAAAAAAAAAGATTTACTTTTTCGACCGCCCCAAGGGAAAAGTGCCAAATTCTAAAAAGAACATAATTTTGTAGATATTACTAAATATTTACACATTGTAACAAAAAATTGAGTCAGTTTCAAGCAAAAACAAAAATAATAATTATGTGACTGAATAACATAATTACAACCTAATACAATTTAATTTGTCCGTATGTAAGCCAGGCTCATTACTTTGTGTAATTTATTTCATCAAAACTGGTCTCAAAAAGGTGAAGGAAAATTATCTATGATATGTATGTATTTAGAAATATATAAGTATGTCTATCAGTTGTCTAGTAAGTACTCATAAGTATCAGCTCTGCTTAGTTTGGCACTAGATGGCGTTTTGTGAAAGTTGTGAAATAAAAAAAAACATCGTGAGGAAACCGGAATGTCCTAAAACCAAAAATTCGAAGACATGTGACATTCACCAACCCGCACTGGGCCCGCGTGGTGAATTACGGCCCATTCCCTCTCCTAGAGAGGAGGCCTGAGTCCCAGCAGTGAAAACATTAAAAAGGCTGATTATGTTTATGATGCCAGAACCTAAAATAAGTCTTTTGTTACTTGAAATAAATTCACTCAAAACTTAAAATAAATTCACAGAAAGTTGTGTAACTTTCAACAGCAACTGTCACCGATATTGTACTTAAAAGTTTCGCAACTATCGTTTGTCTGAAACTTCCACCACTCCAGTTCCCAATCGACGCAGATGCCAACAGAAAGAAACCCACGATTAATGTCAACCACTAACTAGTTCTAACTGTCAATTACGTAGAATCGACCGGAGGACATTATTTATGAGTAGGTTTTGGTCCTTAACGTTTTATTATTATTTTATATTCGGCCTATTCTGTTCAAAGGTCTAATATTGTTATCTTCTTTAACACTTTGAGTGGGGAACGAGGTCTAATACGCCTCGTACGTGTTTTCCTGCCGTGTGGAGGCCGTTACTTCAGCTAGCTTTAGTTTAGAAAAGAGATGAATATTAATAACCTAAGATATTATTGCTATTAAAACAGAATGCAGTGGTGTATATACTTTAATACGGGGTCACTTTGACCTCGTACCGCATATAATTATTATACGTTACGAGGTCTAATAAGCCCCTTACCGTGATAATGATTTGTCAAACGAGGTCTTAAACGCCCCGTACCGCAGAAATCGAAATAATACAAAAATGAGTGCGGCTATCAACGTGTTAAATAAAGTAACACTAAGTTTATTCATCAAAAGCAACAACACAAAGTATTTGTTGAACTGTGTCACAATCAACTACAAACAACCTAACTTGTAATCAGATGCTGAAAATCAGTCTTGCCATTAAAAAGGTGAAACCTTTCTATATTTAGAAATTCATTAACACTAATGAAGGTAGATTTTGTGCTGATAAAACCTACTGTTTTCAAATAATATTATCCCTCTATAATATTTTGATACAGAAATAAAGGTGTTGTATATGTTGGGATCACAGAAAGCTATATTATTATCGATTTAACATATAATAAAGCAATAGCAATATGAAATGTTTTTTCAATTGCCGCGCATATTTTTGTTGTCCCTTCGCAGACGGACGTCCATTGTTTAGATAAATGTAGGTATCTAATTATTTTGTTGTTTGTGGAAATGCGATTTTAATAATAGTAGATTTGGGAAGCAGCGCGGTATCTTCTCGTCCAATATACCACAGTCTCTCAAGAGGAAAGTCTATGACCAGTGCGTGTTGCCAGTGATGACATATGGCTCCGAAACGTGGTCGCTTACAATGGGCCTCATCAGAAGACTTAAAGTCACCCAAAGGGCAATAGAAAGGGTTACGGTCGGAGTTTCCTTGCGTGATCGAATCAGGAATGAGGATAACCGCAGGAGAACTAAGGTTACCGACATAGCACGAAGAATCGCGAAACTTAAGTGGCAATGGGCAGGGCATATTGCTCGCAGAACGGATGGCCGTTGGTGCCGAAAGGTTCTGGACTGGCAACCACGTACCGGAAGAAGCAGCGTTGGAAGACCTCCTACAATGTGGATTGATGACCTTGTAGCGGTTGCGGGAATCCAATGGATGCGAGACGCACAGGGCCGTTCATTGCGGTGACACAAAGGGAGGCGTATGTCCAACAGTGGACGTCTTTCGGCTAAAATGATGATGATGATGATGAGATTTATTTGTTTAAAACATTTGTATTTAAATTTAAATATGAAACCAGCGCAGATCGTACATAGCGTGGTGGTTTCAGGACTATATATGCAAATCTCACATTACTGTTGGTACCTGTTGTATTAGGGCTCCGAACCTAAAGGATAAAAACGGGACCCTGTTACTAAGACTCCACTGTCCGTCTGTCTGTCACGAGGCTGTATCTCATGTACCGCGATAGCTAGACAGATGTTCATAGACGATTCTGTTGCCACTATAACAAGTCACAATAAAAACAGAATAAAATAAATTTAAGGTAGTATTAAGTGGGGTTCCGATACAACTTAATCTTCTGAAAAACTGAACTACAAAATCCGAACCAAAAAAAGATTATAATATACCTAGTGTATAATGTTGCATCCATCACCCTTCGTGCGCGGAACCGACTCGAAAAAGATCTGTTTTTAATTTTTATCTTACTCTAAACATGAACTTACATATTTTTGCATTCTTACTTTTTCGAAGACATATCTATCTGTTGCGTTTGAAGAACTTGAATTTATATAATTGTGTAGAAACCTAAAAAACGTAAAGCCCTGTACGTCATCCACCTAATCATGCATTAGGTAACAAGCTTATCGATTGATTAATCGTACCTTCGTTAATTAACCCTCATGCAAGCACACGGCTTAGCAGCAGTACTAGTTGTAATGTTGTAATGCTGGATGTTGTCAGTGTGGCTGTAGGTACTTACTAATGATATAATATGAATTTATCTGGTTTTCTAGCGTTGGTGCGCCAAGTAGCAAAATGAAATGAAAACCGAAGCTGGTCTGTGAAAATGAACGTTTTTTAATCCACTGTACTTCATTCGCAATACGATTACTATTTAAACAAATATTTTTCAATACACTTACTCGAAAACGCGCTCTTATCCCACCGCTTTTAGGCACGCAATAGACGGTTTTCCGCACTAGTGCAGAAAAGTGCACGTGCTCTCCCTCGCGACAATATTATTACATTTCTCGTATCAGGCGGGGTGCACGTCAACCCCCACGAGTCGCTGATCAACCCCCGTTTATTCATCTTTTCGTAAGTGTATTGAAAAAACTCGTTTGATACACGTGCAAATTTGTCACTGCAGCCCTCGGCTCCATAACAGAATTCCGCCTAGGTCGCAATGACAAACTTTCTGCACTTGTATCAAAATGTACTATTTTAGTATACGTTCATTCGATTATGACTTCTATTCTCTACGCTTAGGCAAACAAAGCAAACAAAGTTCATATTGTAACCACTTTTTTGCTTTTAATGTCAAATGTCTAATCTTATAGCGAATGGACTATAGCTAACCCGGCAAACTTTGGTCTGCCATATAAAATATCAAAGAAAAAAATATGGGGATCTCTCAGACCTACCAAATATGCACAAAAACTGAACGACTTAACCGGAGGTTTTCGATAGCAAACACAGTGACGCGAGATTTTTATGTATGTATAAAATAAAAGTGAACTTTTTTGAACGAATTCTTTTTGTGTTGTATTTGTTACTGTCAGGAGAAGGTTCTTATGAAAGAAAAACACATAACTATTCATAAAACTATTGCGCACGAATTGACGGCATCGTGTTTCGATGCGAGGCCGGTATCCTTCCACGAAATCATCGATAGATACCCTTCGGACAACTGTGTGGCGAGGAGTAAGAGCCTTTACTTGGGCTGCATTGTTACTGAGAAGAAGTTTGACATATATTTATTGAATTTTATATACTCATAGGTACTAGAGGCAGTTTGAAAGTAGGTCACGTGATAGAAAAGTTGAAATGGAAGATCTGCTTGTCTTGGTATGAACATTTGTAGAATGAGCAGGAATAAAACGCATAAAAGAGTGATGAACCCATACAAATATTATAAACGCGAAAGTTACTCTGTGTATCTGTTGGATATTTTCACGTCTTAGCGTCTGATTGACTGGTCTGTTGGTCTAGTAGCTAGTGACCCTGACTGCTATGCCGAAGTCCGTGGGTTCGATTCCCACCCAGGACAAATGTTTGTGCGATGAGCACGATCACTTGTTCTGTCTGGGTGTAATTTATCTATAATATGTATGTATTTAGAATTATATAAGTATGTTTATCAGATGTCTAGCACTCATAACACAAGCTCTGCTTAGCTTGGGACTAGACGGCGTTCTGTGATAGTTGAGAATTGTTACATTACATTATTATATTATTTAGAACGGCTTTAGTTGAAAATCGGCATTTAAAATGGACAATATGGTTTAATACTAGTTAGACAAAATCACGTTTGTTGTATGGGAACCCCACTTAAATATTTATTTGATTCTGTTTTTAGTTTTTTTTTGTTATAGTGGCAAAAGAAATACCAACATTATCTGTGAACATTTCAACATAGACAGTTGAAATTCACGGTTCATGAGATACAGCCTGGTGATAAACGGACAGACTGACAGACGGACGGACAGCGGAGTCTTAGTAATAGGGTCCCGTTTTACCCTTAGATACGAAACCCTTAAAAAAGGAAGGGAAAATATATCTAATTTATTTTTCCCTTGGGATAATTTCTGACCTTCACGCAAGTGAAGGCGATGGCAAAAGATTAGCATAAACGGTTGTGGAAATAGGCAGGAATTCCAACGAAAAAAATACAGCAGCGTTTCGCTAGCTAATTTTATATAAACCTGTTTAACAACAGACTTATAAGTATCACTTGTCACTAATTACGCGATCACAATTACATACAGTTACGTGGTCATAACATTGCGTCTCCCGCGATCAAAGCCGCGCCAATAAACGATAATAACGAGTATAATCCGCGCGGTGAACTTCACTTGAAGTGTTGCGATTGCGAGTCAAACAGATTTGTGAGTAAAGCCGCAGCCACACTGCGGTCCGGTGACGTCGATAGTGTCCAAACATCGGTTAGACAATAATCGATTATTTTGTGAATTAAAATTGGTCGATCGACTTCGAGTGAACAATCATAACGTGGCATCACGCCTACTATTATACTCTCGAAGGTACTGACAGTGACAAAGTTACATGTATCAGAAATTAAGATATCCTCAAAGGAGCCTTAGTTAGGGATATATTTCTAAAAATCACCAAACTTACTTAAGTAGGCAGTAGTCAGAGTAAATTGCTCGTTACGAATAGTCGATAGGGCCGAAAGGTTCTGGAGAGGCGACCGCATATTGAAAGAAGGAAGGAAAGCCGTTGGAAGGCCTTCAAAAACGTGGATCGACGACGACCTGGTGAAGGTTGTGGTAATCCGATGGATGTGAGATACACAAGACCTGTCATTGTGGCGACACTTGGGGGAAGCTTATACCCAAGAGTGGAAGTCTTTTGGCTGATATGATGATGATGATGGTGGAGGATACACAAATCTGGATACGTGGCCGATCTAAGGCAATAAACTCGCCCCGCGAAGTCAGGACTCTACTACTTAGAAAATTCAGGTCAAAAAAACTCAACACACACACACAGCACACAACACACAGTACACAGCTAGACCAACGAGTAAAACAATTAAATTTAAGAACGATCGATGTTATCGGTCGATCATAGTGTGGCCTCACCCTAAGAATGATGTCACTCATCATGACATCGGTACGTATCTGGGGGACGCAGTTTTATCCCTTATTAGGTTTCATCTGCCCCTAGCTTGTTATACGTTGATTAAAGCAAGTAAGGTTTCTATACAGCCCCTCTAGCCAAGTTACAATCGTATTGTTCGCGCCGAACGCCTCGAGTAGGCCACGCCTCCGATTCCTTTGTTCCGACGTCATCTCAACGCTCAGTCACGTGGTCAGAATAAAGGAATCGGAGGCGTGGCCTACTCGAGGCATTCGGCGCGAATGATACGAATGTAACCTGGCTAGGGGGGCAGATCTAATGTAGGAGTTAGCGAAAATTTGCGAAAGAAGACACAGGTGAATTTTAATATAACACCAATGATATAATTTTTTTATCAGTTAAATTAATCAATACATGCCTAGTCGAATAATCTACTTTAACGGAGAAGGCTCCAGGGTAAGCAGCAAATTTCAAATTTTATTAATCTTTTTGGATTTTGGTTTTTGACTCTACTAAATACTAATAAAAAACTCTATTAGATTTGACTTCGTTTTCTAGTAATCACCTCATTAGCTGGAACATAAATTACCGTAATCATTACTTGTCAAAATAATACTGATTAAGGCCCTAGCCACAAAATAGATAGGTACAGAAGTCAATCTCATGTGTGTAGAGTTCACAGACGCGTATCTCAAACGCACTCGAGCCCGCATTGAGCTGAATTGAGCCGAGATTTCGTGTCCGTGAGCGGTGTCTATGTGTGCGTTGCTCGAGCGCGCTTTGTTTGTCAACATACATAGATTAACTTCTGTAGTACCTATCTATTTTGTGTCTACGCTTTGGAACGTGTAACTTTGCTTTACTTTTTTGACTGACCGACATTTGGAAAATTCAAAAGTAAACTGTTTATGTGAAATAAATGTTTTTGATTTGATTTCTTTATGTTAAGAGTTATGAGTTTACATGTGGATGGATGGAGAGGGAGAGGGAGACCAAAGAAAAGATGGATGGATTGTGTGAAGAGTGATATGAAAGAAAAGGAAGTTAGTGATAGTATGACGAGTGACAGGGCAGAATGGAAGAAGAAAACGTGTTGCGCCGACCCCAAATAACACGGGACAAGGGCAGGAAGATGATGATGATTTGATTTCTTTCTTTTTCTTTGGTTTTGTTTTTTCTATAATATGCACAACACTGAAACACAATTTACGCACATTCTGAAAATAGTATGATTAGAATTGGCTACTGAATAGATTTCAACTGTAAATAAGTTTTTTTTTAGGATTAAGGAATACTTATTTGAAAAATAATCTTGATTACGTGACTATAAGTGTATTGGGTGCGTATACGTAGATACCAATACCGATGTTACTATCAACGTAGTGCGGCGATTCTCATATTATTTGCCTTCAATAAGGATAACTAACTGATTTTTCGGGTTCCGTACCTCAAAAGGAAAAAATGGAACCCTTATAGGATCACTGTGTTGTTCGTCCGTCTGTCTGTCTGTCTGTCAAGACCCTTTTACTCGGGAACGCGTACAGGTATTGAGTTGAAATTAAAACCATATGCTCAAGTTTGCGGTCTCTTGAAGCTGTGAAAAATCAAATTTATAAGTTAACGAAAAAATATATACGGCCATTTATATGACTCGCACGTAAGTGCGTAGAAGTACAATTTCGTTGCTAGAATTTTAGATTAGATTGTAACTTAATTTTCTAGTTGCGGTGTAAGTCGAAAAAGAATTTGTATTCTTAGGTTTTCCTAAGGTAGGAAATCATCCAATGACTTCTCCCGAACTAGGGCGGAGCGAGACTGTTACTGACTAAAACCACACTTTGTTCCTTTTTTGCCCTTTACGTACCAGAATAACGGGTTTCCCTTACAGAAGTAAACCCATGACCCTCGTAGACTTAGGCCCGCTGAGCCCCAATGATGTTTTTTTACTTGAAAACTGTACATCTCAGGGTTTTTGAAATATTAATTATGTAAACGGACGTAGAACTGATAACAATCTGCTCTGCATACCTCTAAAGAACGAACTGTATATTTTGGTTTTAGACAAAGAAAGAAGAGAAGAAGAAACCCTGTTCCCGTAACCAGTGTGAACCACCGAGTGGTCCGAACATGCTGCTGCGTCCTGCTATGCCTATGACACAGCTATACATTTCGTGCCTGCATCACTACACGAAGGTTTAGGTAGTCGTGGAGTATTTGAAGGTGAAGACCAACTGAACTCTAAAGGTCGTAAGGTTGGAAACGCGCCACGACGTCAACTTCAAGTGGTTCGTGGTTTTTTTTTTTTTTTTTTTTTTTCGGTGGGAAAATCATCTTATGACATCCCCCGCCCTTGGGCGGGGCGGGAGATAGTGTCAGACTTTTACTGACTAAAAACCCACTCCTGTTCCTTCGTTGCCTTCGTCCCAAGACCCCGGGTTTCGCTTTCACACTACCCAAGGCCCCAGTAGGCTTCGACCCTGCTGGGCCCCTACGATTTGCTGACATCTCCCTGAGGCGCGCGTGGAACAATACGCGCCGTCGACGACTTAGACTCGGTCCGGACGGTTACCGGACGGTCGGACGGCGGGCTACCCATTGCTCGCCGTCCGCAAGCCCGCGCCTACGGTGGCCGGAAATCGGGATCGGAATCCCGGCGGCGACTTGGGCGTGAGGAGCGTTGCCTCACGCGATCGGCCGCCTCCTTTGCTAGCATTACTGCTTCGCAGAAGGAAGCGACCGCCTGCCACTCCTCCTCGCTACGGACCATGGCCTGTACCAAGGCCCGACGCGAGAGATCGCCGCCGCCGATCGCCCCCACGAGGACACGGCGTTGCTCTGCCCAAGCGGAGCACACCTCCACCGTATGCTCCACCGTGTCCTCCGGGCGGTCCACACAGTGGCGACACCCGGGCATCGCTTCCGGACGAATCCGGTGCAGGAACTTCCCGAACTTACCGTGTTCGGTGAGAACCTGCGTCATACGGTAGGTGAGGACGCCGTGAGGTCTTTCCAACCACGCCTCAAAGAGGGGACTTACCGCCATAATTGTGGCGTGCCCAGCACTGGGTCGCGACAGTCGCTGCCGCCATTTAGCCATGAGAACCCGCCGGAGCTCTGTCCGCCATGCTGCGATTTGTCGCGGCAGCGGAGTTTCGCCCCGAAGTGGTTCGTGGTAAAAGTTCGAACCCAACAGCTACAGATCTTCTTAAAAGAGGACTTCCGGCCGAAAGGTTTCGTATATCGACGTTTCCGAGGACGGTTATGCGATACCACGCAGCGCAACACGATGCCGATTATATTACGTGTTTAATTATAGTTAAATAGGTTTTGTTTTTATAATATGTTTATTATTGTTTAAGATTTTTTTACGTATTTTGTCTATGGGCGTCTGATGCCTGAAAATAAAATGATTGTTTTTATTATTATTAGTCACTGTTTTTGGGAAATTTACTTTACAAATTAATTTTCATTTTCTCCGGGATAAGATTTTCCAAAACGAAAGCTATTTAAGTAATGTGACAAGCATTTGTTAATACTCGTAAGTAGTTATAGATATACGTCATTAATTTTGCATCCATTTTGAAACAAAAAACAAACAAATAACAAATTTTGAAAAGGGAATAAAATGTCTTAAATTTAAAGTTACAATTCTAAGTCAATCTGAAGAAATCACTGTTCAAAGTGTGCAGTTTCATAAAAACACAGTTTTAATAGAATTAGGTAAAGACCCAATAATGACACGAGCACTATCACGATCGTAATATCGTTTTATAGAACAATAAAAACATATTGAACGCTAAGTGACACATTTATATTTCATACTACATTGTTTAAGCTGCGGTCGATTGATCGAGTTAAAATTGTCTTTATAAAACTATTTTATAGGTTAATAAACTTTCTACTGCTTCATTTGATTTTTTAATAAAAGATTACGACATATAAATCTGAGTTTTATATAAAAAAGTCATTATCAATAGGTAAAGGTATTTAAAGCATTTTGAAATCCGTTCATCATCATCATCATTTCATCCGAAAGACGTCCACTGCTGGACATAGGTCTCCCCCAAGTATCGCCACAATGTTCGGTCCTGTGCGTCTTGCATCCATCGGACTCAAATCCGTTCAATATTAAGTAAATTAAGAAATCTTTCAGGTTTCTGACTTCTGATATACGATTGATAGAAAACTTTCAGGATTCCGATCTACGATCGATAGAAGATTTCAGGTTTCTAATGTACAATTGATAAAAGTTTTCGTCAACTGAAGGAATACAAGTGGGTTTTAGTAAGTAATATTGAGACACTCTCTCTTTTTTCACACAGAGTGGAAGAGGTCACTAATTGATGATGTTTCACCGAAGTCATCATCATCTTCCAGCCCTTGTCCCGTTTTATTTGGGGGCGGCGCAACACGTTTTTTTCTTCCATTCTGTCCTGTCACTCGTCACGCTATCACTAATTCCCTTTTGTTTCATATCACTTCTCACACAATCCATCCACCTTTTCTTTGGTGTCCCCCTCCCTCTCCATTCATCCACATGTAAACTCATAACTCTTTTAGTAATATGCGTTTCATCCCTCCTCTTCACGTGACCATACCAAGACAAACGATTATGTCCCATTAAAAAGAAGTCTTTAAAGGATCCGTTCGACTCATCATGATCTTCGTCTTTTTCTTCCATTCTGCCCTGTCCCCCGTCATGCTATCACTAACTTCCTTTTCTTTCATATCACTCTTCACACAATCCATCCAACTTTTCTTTGGTCTCCCTCTCCCTCTTCATCCTTCCATCATAAAGGATCCGTTCGACTATTATTAACTAATCTTTACACAACACCAATTATCAAGCTATGAATGAAGCGGAAAGAGGACTGCAAAATGACACCACTTGGTAACACAAGCGGCCCACGCTATTGTAAACATAAAATAATTAATACAGGTCTGCTAAAGCGGGTGCCAGACCAAATCACTTCCATTAGTGGTTACTGTGGGCTGCCATATGACAACAATATCCTTGTCAAGCATCCCATTGTCGAGGGTACAATAACGAGAAAGCGGGGCGGAATGCGAACCTGACAGTACCCGTGTTTTGGCTGTTAACAATGATAATATAATATATCTGCAGACTAGTGCTTTACCAGCGACTTCGTGAGAAAGTTTTCTCAAAAACTTTATCATCCCTTAAACTGTATTTTGAGGGTAAGTATAACTAATAATGACAGTCTTCATTATTCATTATGATTAAAATTTATAAAAAGTTTTAAGATTATTAACTCAAGAAATAAGAATATTCCATACAATCTTACATGGTTCTATTGGGGGTGGTTACTATCTGTACTAATTTCCAAGTATTTTTAAGTGCTCTGATAGCCAAAATGCAGGCTTAATATGCCTAGTTTGGCTTCAGATGCTACTATGTTTATGTATTAACTTTACTTACCGCACCACATATGTATGTAAAATTGTTGTAATTGTTTTAGCAAAAATAAAATGAATGAGATTTGCATACAAACAAAATAACCCCTTTTCATCCCCTTTTTGGCTGAATTTCCAGAAACCGTATCCTTTTTATATATACAGAAGATAAAAGCGAAGGTTTGCATAGAAATCTGTTATTCAAATTATGTCTCGTGTAGGTTAACAAGAATTCGACAAAGCGTAAGATTCGCTTCCAAGGAGTTTGTGACAGTGAGAGCATTCGGTCGCAAATATTCTCGCGGGTTTTGTGAAAATTGTGCCGCTCAACAAATTAAATTCCTTACTTAAATTTAAATAATAAAAAAACCACGCTTTTGTAAATTCACTTTGCGGATCACAGAGTACGAAATACCGCACTGGCATTGATAGTGAACCGGATAAAAAAGAAAAATGATTTTAGTTGCAATTGCTAACAACCAAGGCTACGAATAGGCCGATGTGTGCTGAGCACAAGTTTTGTCATAGCTACAGTAGGGATTGTCAAGCCTTTGACACTCTTCCTGCCGCAGGCTTTACGCAGGCATCGTTCGGTCCATGGCCCTTTAGTGGACGCTGGTATGGGCGCCGACGCTGAGAAAGCGAACGGTGGCTAAGCTGAACGCATGCCAGAGGGTCATGGTCGTACGGATGGTGTGGGGATACCACACGGCTTCCCGCGAATCGGCGAGCCTCCATGCTGGGCTTCCACCATGGGATCTGGAGGCAACAGTCCGCGCACGCATGCATTCGTACGTACGCATGCATTTGCGTGTGGAGATGCAACGCCGGGGCGAAACTCCAGACAGAAGCAGTGTTATTAAAAATGTACCTACACAATGATATGCAATAACACTGTAAAAAAAAGCATTTTATGTATTTGCATATAAAAACATGCAAATGCCTAATCCAATGAGAATGCCGTCAGCTATGTCTACTGAGGTGCTTCAATGCTCAGTGGCAGATCTGATGACAAAGACTTGAAATAAAGAAAAGCTTGCCTTGTTTAACTAACCGAATAAACTGAATAAATATGCGGCAAAAACGTTGTGAAATTGTGGTGTTAATTTTACTTTCTCCGAGTCAATTTACGGTCTCAATTCTGCAAAATACTTAACTCTTAATTTTTCCTTACCTTGCCTCCCTTGTGTCCTCTAGCGGGTCAGTGGAGCGCCCTCTGTGAGGATTGACCTGAATCTATTTTCCACCTCTTGCGTTCGTGATCGTGACATTGAAATTCTTCGTGTAAACTTTCAAACAGTTGTTTTTTGGGGTTCGTACTTAAGGCGGTAAAAACTGATCCCTTATAGGATCACTTAGTTGTCCGTCTGTCTGTCCGTCAAGACCCTTTTTCTCAGGAACGTGTGAATATATGAAGCTGAACTTTAATAGTACTCAGGACTGTTACTCCAAGCAGCAAATCAAAATTCTAAATCAATGTAATCTGAAGCACATAAACAGCCCTATATATATTTTGACGCTCGCTAGCAAATCCAAAACCGTACTTCCCGCTCACCTAGAATCCTGAAATATTTTAACTATACACGAGTATACTTTTGTACCTTTTTTTTTAAATAATATTTTCTTTTTGGTGTTTTTTTTTCTTTTGCGGTTGGAAATCATCTAATGACTTCTCTCGCTCTAATGTGGAGCGAGAGGGCGTGTCAGACTTTTTCTGACTAAGGCCACACTTATGTTCCTTCAGTTGCCTATTGCGTTCTAGGACCACGACTTTCTTTTTGGTGTAGGGAGACAATGTAACATTTACTATAACATAACATTTACCATATTTTCCATAGGCTGCCTGGTAGAGAATGCCTGTGGCATTAAATTCGCCTTTGTACGTTTGTGTTGCATGAAGAATCACTCAAAACCCAAGCGAACGCCGGCGTTCGCTCGTGATTTCGCGCCATTCGGTTAAACACCAAGCGAACACTGGCGTCCGCATAGATTATAAAATATTGAGCGTTTTATTTAAAGGGTATTTATCCAAGAACGTAAATAAAAAGTTTTTCATTAAGTAGTCTGTAAATATCGAAAATAAGCAAACATTTCCGTTATTCCCTATACCTACCCATGTATAATAATACAATGATAAACCAAAATATTATTTACATTTTAACTTATTATAATAATGTCACTTACCATTGTAGGCCGATTGGCCTCATCAGAAGGCTTACAGTCACCCAAAGGGCAATGGAAAGGGCTATACTCGGAGTTTCCTTGCGTGATCGCATAAAGAATGAAGATATCCGCAGGAGAACCAAAGTCGCCGACATAGCCCGAAGAATCGTCAAACTAAAGTGGCAGTGGGCAGGGCACAAAGCTAGTAGAACGGATGGTCGATGGGACTGAAAGATTCTAGAGTCGCTCCCACAAGGTGGACCGACGACCTGGTGAGATTCGCGGGAATGCGGTGGATGCGAGACGCATAGATCGGTCGTTGTGGAGACGCTTGGGGGAGGCCTATGTCCAACAGTGGACGTCTTTAAGCTGAAATGATGAACAGTGTTTATTGCATTAAATTAACGTTACTAATTGGTTTTTATTGTGAAATGCTTTAATTACACTACGAAAGTTGCAAAACAAATGGTTTGTGAAAAATAAAGAATTATTGTTCACTTTTCCTATTACTCACATAATTAGATATGAGTATTTCCTCATGAAATTAGTGAGTAGATAGGTATGTACTGAAAATAATGTGAGTAATTTGCATTATTTTGTCAATTACATTACTCGTGAAAATGTAATGATTTTCCTTATATAGTGGTACTATAGGTACGATGGTAAGGTAAACCACAAAACATGTTGGCAAAATAAAGTTCCCACAGTGATTTGAGGAAACCGAGACACTCAAAAACTATAAAAAGTCATATTCAAGTCAAATCAATGTAGTCACATTGATCCTCGTAGACACTCGTTGATCAGTGGTGACCCCGAGGTGATAGTTCCGACTTACGAGTTGTAAGTCGCGGTGGTTTATGAATATTATGAGAAGTTCATTAGAATCTACCACACAATAGAAAAATTTAGTATTCTGTATTCTTTCTGTATTCTTTATTGTACACATAATTTTATATAAACAATAAAATATGACAGTTGATGTACATAGGCGAGCTTAACTCACAACTGGGTTTTCTAACAGCAAACCATGTTGGTAAGAAATAAATTTTATATATAGTATTTCTTTATATCTGAACTACAAACTTTAAACCCCCGTTTCATCCCCTTAGGGGGTGAATTTTAGAAAATCCTCTCCTAGTGCTCGCCTACGTCATAAAAGGAAAGCTTGTGCAAAATTTCACGCTCCTAGCCTCTATTGTTTAGGCTGTGCGTTGATATGTCAGTCAGTCAGTTTCTCCTTTTATATATATGGATGTTAATTAAAAAAATAAACACTGTAGAGATTCGTTATTATACTTTTAACAAAAAAATCAATTTTGCTAAAATTGGTTCGTTGGCTATTTAAGCTTTAGGGCAACCACTAATCTGCTTTGGGACCGCATAGTGGATTACGGCCCATTACCTCTCTAGGAGGAGGCCTGAATCCCAGCAGTGGGAATATTATGAGGCTTGTTATGAATTATATATGGTACATATATTCTATAAGATCCAGTGACCCAGATTTTTTAAATTAAATACTCTGTTTAAGAATTCTATATGCGCTTAAATATGTTTTTCTCTTGTCCTGTCAGTTAAAGCTTGATAGGATAATTACCAGTATGATAAATTATGTTAATAATATTTTGTTGAATAACTGATTAGATCGTTCCGAATAATAATTACTCGTATGTATAAATTAAAACATGAGTTTTTCCGTTCCGTTATTCACTTCAAAAAGGGGGACCTTAGAGTAGGTAATTGGGAATGTCCTGAAAACCATGCTGGAGAATCCACCGCGAAGGGCTATCCACTCATTGCAGGTCAGGGATGGACTAAAAGCTAGACATCATCATTTTAGCCGAAAGACGTCCACTGCAGCTGGACTCATGTCTCCCCAAAATGTCGCTATAATGGCCGGTCCTGTGCGTGTTGCATCCATCGGATTCCTTCGACCCTCATCATAGATTATATCTATATATTAAGATTAACCAAGATAGACAGATAGAGATTTTTAGACGAAACTTTTTTTCAGGAAATGAAAAAGAAAATCCGCCTCTTCTGCCTGATGGCCACCTGACCGCGCCCGCACCCACCTTAGTCACCGTGATTTTACTCTGGACAAGGCTTAAGAATTCGTTTCCACTGACGTGGAGCTGGGCTCAGTGGTGAGGACCGGACCATGAATTGGTCAATCACCGTGCTCGAAATCTCTACTCCGCATCAGTGGAAAAAGTATAAGAGCAGTAGAGTGGGTTCTTTCAAATGAAACAAATGTACTCCCTGCTTCGAGCCGGACAGAACGGATTCTGGTGCCGAGCTGAGAGTTTGAAGCGGAAGGTAGCTCAATCCACTTCGCCCCGCTCCGTTTCAATGGAAACACTTACCACTTTTCATTGCTCTTCTCCGCTAATTAGTAGATAATCTTTTGATTTTGTTCTGCACGGGTCTGTAGAGATTTTAAAACAAAGTGTCAAATCAACCATTGGTGCAGACATGGCTGGTCAGAGCTCGACTCGGCTTAAACTAATCCATATAGAGGATATAGTCCTACCTACATCGTGCTAGCTCTGAAGGTCGGGGCACCGAAGTGTAAACCTTGCTATTTGTATCAGTCTGTGTGGCCGTCACTGCATGAACTGGCTTGAACATAAACTAACCCAACTCCTATCTGTCCGAATGTGAAAGCTAGTATGTCTGTATGTTTGGATTTTTGTTAATCAATTAGACTGGACAGAATGAAAAATACCGTAAAATTGATTAAATTCCACTAAAGAACAGTTCTTGTAGAGAATTCAAAAATCAAAAGGATTGGTATTATTAGACTTTAAAACGCGATGAGCGGGCGCATCCCTACTATAGTCGCGCACTATCACCCCCGCACTACATCTTAGACAGTCGAACAGAGAATTACGCGCCATTTTTACGATGCTATACTTTTGAATAGTTTGAAGTTATAATCAAACGTTTTGTGTTAAAACAGCGTTTATCGTTAATAGTACGTTTGGATCACGAATAGACCCTGACTTCAGATAGGACACAAAATGCTTTTGCCCAGTAAGACATTCTCAGAAGATACATTTCGACTTACACGCGAGTGAAGTCAGGCTTCCATTTTTTTCAGAGGTGGGACATCACCAAATGTTTTCTCGCGCTCTAACACTAGAACGAGAGGATATCGGACTTTTACAGACTAAAACCCACCTGACCCACTTGGCCACGGTCACTCTTTCCAAAGTTCCCGCAGCGGGCGAAGCTGGTGGTAAAAGCTCGTTCACACAAAATGATAGTAGCAGTTTAATGTCGCTAGCCGGGCCCCGAACGTGATGCGGATAGCAATCGACTTAACGTAGCATATATTTCCTTTTAATCGTGTGGCAGGAAATAAGATATCTATTTTAATTTTTTACGAGACAAAGTGCTGCCAGCGGCGTTGCTCGCAAAACTCATGATATGAAAATAAATTATAGTGTTACATTATAAAAAGATATCGATAGTTATTATTAATGTTAATTATAGTGTTAATATTTTGAAATTAGATCAGAAATTACCCCTACATACAAAATTTTTGTAAGTTTAGTTTAGTTTAGTTTTTAGGGTTCCGTATTCAAAGGTAAAACACACAAGGTCAAGGTCAAGGTCACAAGATATGAATCATGATAGCTAGATAGTTTTCTTAATTACGTTACGTTTGTTTCTATAATAGTTTTATCTCTTCGTTATTTAACACCAACTTTTGGAAATTTAAGTTATTTTGCATATTTTATTGTTTCTTTTTACATACTCAATACTCAAATACTCAATACTCAAATGTTTATTGCATTCCACAATGTACATACATAGATGGTAAATAACATTTTGATAACGGACACAATTGTGGACCCTGTTGGGCACAGCAAAAGACTATGTAGGATAAACACTTATGGACTAACTTATACTACGTACAATAATCATTAAACATTTGAAACATTATATTATTTTTACATTTAATAAGTATATTAATCAGTCATTTCATATATTTTTCCATCGTGATCCATAATTATATAAAATTAAAATCAAATCAATGAAATAAAACATTTAACAAGAATACATATTAAAATCACAATAAACAATGTCAAATATACAATTACATACAATGTCAATAGTAAATTATTTTAAAAATACAAGTCAATCTACAATGAATTAAATTACTTAAATTAAATATAATTTTTTTTTTTGAATTTCATTACATTATATTCTACATTAATTATCATTTCATAATTTAGCCATTCATTTCTTTATATTAGAATTAAATATTTGAATTATATTACTATTACATATTAATTTAATGTTATTCAATCTGTATAAATTTATCATTCAAATATTCATTTATGCTGTAATAGCATTTATTTAGTAATAGTTTTTTTAATTTGCTAGTAAAAACTGCTATCTTTTTTCATTTCTTAAAACCTCGGGTAATTTATTATAAATTTTTATTGACATGACTAGAGGGCCAGATGAATGCATTTTTAGGCGAGATGTTGGTAGATTTAGGCGTGTTTTGTGTCGGAGTGTGAATCTAGTTTGAATGTCTTCTCGTTTAGTGTAAAAGTCTTGGTGAGTGTGTGCAAATTTACAGATCTCTAGTATGTAAATAGATGGTAATGTTAGAATATTTAGCTTTTTAAAATGGGGTTTGCAGCTATCGGTGGGTTCAATATTGACTAAAATGCGAATTAACTTTTTTTGGGTTATGAACAGTGCTGGTGCGTCTGTGCTATTCCCCCACATTATAACACCGTAGTTAAGCCATGAATGTGCATAGGCGTAGTAAGTAACTAGAGCCGTCTGTAGGTTTGTGGTCTTTTTTATTTCGCGAAAAGCGTAAAAAAATTTAGAAAGTTTAGTTTTTATTTTCTGAATATGTGCTTTCCAGCTTATGTTTGTATCTATTGTTAATCCCAACAAGGAAAACTCGTTAACCAGTTCCAATTTTTGGTTATTAAAATAGAAGTTTACATGTAAGTTACGTTACATTGAAATCGGTTGTATTTTTTTTGTATTTTTTTTTTCATTTAACATTTTTTAGTTCTGGTAACACAACTAAAAAGTACCCCTAGTACCCATAGTAAAGTACCTATATAATAGAACTTAATCATTAAAAAATTGCATGATAATTCCAAAAACCCAAGCCCAGGCCTACAATCCAGCTTCATCATCAGATCAGTTCGATATATCCCCTCCTCTTCTTTCAGTCAGTCATCGAATTCACGTGTAAACAGCAATTTTACTTGTTTCGACAGTTCTGCGGTTCCTATGAGAAATTCTGTTCCATATCTTCGAAGTTCATCATCAAATCATAACAATATTTCTATGGTGAAAATACACAAAAAAAAAAAAAACATTCAGCCGAACATAGAACCTCGTCCTTTTTGAAGTCGGTTATAAATACAGTGTTATCCATAACGTTAATATTAGGAACATACAGAGGCTCCCGCAACCAGGCTCAAATAAATAGGGGGCTCATTTAGATACCAATTTATACATCCGGTTGGAAACTTTATTATAAATTAATTTTAGTTAAAATAAAAAAAAATACACAATGATTTGAATTTAGTTCTTGAATGTGACCATGTTTTATTTTTTATTTTACAATTAGCTTCTGCCAGCGGCTTCGCCCGCGTGAATGTAGGTTTCTCTATACAAATTTTGGACCCCTGTTTCATTCCCTTAGGGGGTGTATTTTGGCAAATCCTCTCTTAGTGCTCGCCTACGTCATAAAAGCAAGCTTTGTGCAAGATTTCCCGCTCCTAGTCCTAGCAGTTTCGGCTGTGCGTTGATATGTCAGATAGTCAGTTTCTCTTTTTATATATATAGATTATTTATTATCATCGTCGTGTGTGATAGTCCATTGAATTGTATGGCGAGCGATATTGTATCTTAAGATAAAATATTATAGTATCTTAGCCATGTGCAGCGTCCCTTAGTGAACTCCACTGCGGATGACGTAACCTACGACAAAGTTATTATTTGCGGTTGGTACAGTAATCGGGTCTAGGGATCGCACCGCAAAATTAAGTTTATTTTTTATTGTATATACTTTTCCGGGATAAAAAGTACCCAGTGTGGTGCCCAGGATGTTAAAGAATAATATAGATTTGCAAATTTGAAGAAATTTGTAACGTGTTACAGTATTGTGAATTTTATTAATTTTAATAATTGTGAAAGTGAAGGCTTTGAATTACATCTTCTTTTCGACATAATGCTTGGCACATTTAAGTAATTTACGCGGCCTATCCAAATGTCCTTTCTTTGATATTGTTGAGCTTCTTAATTCCCTGAGTTTAGCTACACGAATATACTGACAAATGCTTGCACTGACTGGACAAGTTCACTTAAATCTGTATGCTACTTTCATCAAAAGATCATCTCCTACATACGAGTAAATCTGCATGGTTCTCTTAAGATTTGACGATTACGTGTTTGATTAGATAGGCCTTTAAAAGAGACCTCTGAGTTTGTTTCGTAGTTTCTTCTCAGGGTAGTCAGCTAGTAACACCGGCTTCATCTAGTTTAAAATGAGGAAAAAAACCTATTTGCAAAATAAATATAATTTAGACCAAAAACTCTGAATTCAATTAGGTAGGTACATAATGGTGCATCTACACGGTACAGACTTACGTATAATTACTATAGAATATTGCCTGTGCAACATAACAGACAACTAATAATATAAAATTTATTCAAATTATAAAGTAATACAGCAAATACAGTTTTTCTTAAATCTATGTCAAGTTCTCAATCTATGCCTGAACTAGGTCGTCCTACGTTTTAGGCGAGAAAAAGTAAAACATTATAAACGCATGTGTGGGTCATTGTCAAACCTCGGGATTTTTTTCGTAAAAAAATAAAATGCGTGATTTATAAAAATTAAAGCTATATTATTACACGTTACTTACTTTAAAACAAAAATGAGTATCAGTCTGAGATCAATAATTTGAAAAAAGCTATTTATAAGGAAATAACGATATTTCGGTTCAACCGAAAAGATTAATATGTCCACCAAGTGGACTAAAATGTCAAATAATGACCAAAAAACCACATAAAATGCGATTAACATCTTGACCAAAAATAATGTTAATGCTGTCTTCACATAATTACAAACAATCAGTCACCTAAAAGCAATAATGAAGTAAATAAAAAATGTTTTGTGCCTGTCTACCGAACAGACAATTCATTTCAGTGGTCAAAATATGTCTTCGTTGTCAGAAGACCACCAGCGTTGAACGCGGTCACTCATGCAAATAAGGTTTGATGGCGCTTCTAATTTTGACGTTGACGTATCTGAGCTGTTAGAATATACGTCCGAAGATCTTATTTGTTTATGAACATTATCTCCAATTAGCAGTGATGGACTGCACTTGCCAACATTCAATGGTTGCTGCATCGAGCCCAGAATGGGACTGGACCATTGGCTTGCCACTAGAATGTGCATAAGATTCAAGCTTAGACTTGGTGAATTTATCATCTCGGTGGGAGCTGGTGTGTCATTCCGGGTAGGACTTTTGAACTGTCAAAATAGGCTGATTGTGTTTCAGTGGCATACTTGCAGTGTTTTTTTAAGGGAGTCGTTGAGAATTGCTGTTGTTGTTATCGTCTCTTTTTACCCAGATTTAAGACGACTTGATTCATCGTTAAGTAAAAATTGCTGTATATTTTCTCTTAACTCCTTGTCCTTCGTAGAACCTTTATTCCTGTTCTTTTTTTGTGTTTTCTGTGAATTCTTTCGTTTCTAGTTCTGTAATCGCATTCTATACTTACCAAGTTTACATTCTAAACTCATCAACTTCTTTTTCAGTAAACTGTTCTCTACCTTCAATCTTCTTCTGTTTCTTACTGCAATACGGGTACCAATTTCAGGCCTTGATGATACTAAAGATACTGGACTCGAGGGCGGTGTTTTGCATGCAATGTACTTTTCAGCCTCTTTTTGTATCTTGATTTTTACACTGCGTCGTCTTGCACCCTATCTCCATTTCTTCCTCAAAAGCTTTTTTTGCACATCTGGTTAATCTTGTACAGCTTTTATTTTCGGCTTTCTTTTGATAGTAATATTCTCTGTCCTTTCTTCGCTTTTCTTCCAATGCATGTGGTTCTTGTTAAAGTTTCTCATGCGCCATTCTCATCCTCAAAGTTTTTTGCTCACGGTGTCGTTTTCTGGTTATTGGTTAGTTCATTCCACGTTTTCGCCATAGCCTGAAAGCTCATAATAAGAAATACACACAAACGAAAAGAGAGTAAAACTGTTAAAAGAAAGAGCATCAGATTTTATAAATAAAAAGTTTACATAAAGGAGAAAACCATGCTTATGAAATATTATTATCACCCATATCGCAAGTAAAGCATTACAGTTACATGCATAGCATGTAGCTATGGATAACTACATTAACAAGTCGACATGGTGTAGAAAAGCTTTAAGGAAGCAATGGTTTAAAATATACCCGTATTTATTTATAAAAATCAAGCGAATTGAAACAAAAATAGGTCATTAGCCCTTTCCTGATAAAAACACCAGTAATCAGAAGCAGTTGACAAGTTATATTAACAAAATAATCCATACCTATACAAGAAAAGATTCCACTCGGTGGACATCTGTCGTTTCGGTGGTCAAAAGTTCCACCGAAAAGATGTCCACCGAATGGATTTTTTTCTAAAAATCATTCATACCACCCGCCGTTTATAGGTTATGTCAAAAGCCAAGGTATATTTGTAAAGTTTAATTGTTTAACTAATTAATAAGAATGTTTGATGAATTTGTAGTGATTTACTTACCAAAATACAGCAGTAACCGAAAAGACAACTTAACTTTGACAACACCAAATATTCTTCTTGATACAGCAACAACGTGTTCTGCGTACGAGTCACGGCAAAATGGACGCTGGCAGGGATAGTACGATATTGGATGCGTTCAATGTTACGTTTCGTTCCATTCATTGGACATTTTCTTTATTTTAGTCAGGATCGAAAGTAATGTCCACCGGAAAGACAAAAAATATTGTAACAAGATTCAATGATGCAAAAAGTGTGTTTAATTTTTATCTATTTTTTTTAATACTTTTAATGTTAAAAGAAAAATATACGAAGATTAGGAAAATAAATCATTTTTGTATAAAATAACAAAATACACATTTTTTAAAAGGTCCATTCTATTAAAAGGTAGGACCTGAACGGTCCACCGAAGTGGACTTTCATTTGTATTGTGATAATAAAAAGTAATAAATAAATAAATATATAGTAAATCTGTTACAGTATGGTGTAGTACGCTTTGTTTACTTTATTATAATGATGTCATATTTTAAAAAAATGTTAAAAGAGTCTTAAATGATTCGTATGAACAGTTTTTTTTAGGGTTATGACAATGACCCGTGTGTATTTTGTTGCATTTTCAACGCTCTTCTCAACTGTGAAACTTAAATGGGCCTGTATTATCGCTAGCACAGGTCTAGACAGTAGTTACTGTGATTATTTAGTAAAATAATCACAGTAATGTTATAACAAAAAGGTAAAATCTAATGGGTATGTAAAAGAGGTATAAGTAGTATAAAAATCTTACTTGCTAAAATCTTAGTATATTAACTATGCTAACTAATCATAATGAAAAGTGTAATAAATCTTTACTTTAGTACAACTAGTAACTTCTCTGTATCTTCAGGATAAGTTTTGTAGAATTTCCATGAGAGTTTTCTTGTAATTTACATAATTTATGGAACAAATGTTTGCTTTTGCATTTAGTCTGTTACAAAGTAGTGGTCCCAGAAATACATTAAATTTGGCTGTAAAAGCATGTTTTCTGCCTTTTGTGGGATTGCTCTTTCCGTCTCTTTTTAGTATGTTCAGAAACAACTCTGTGTGTGTTTTTTGTGTGTTTGTTTGTAGTTGTCGTTGTGTGTGTATGTTTGAAATGTCGGTGTTAAGTCTATAGATACGATGGGGACGCACCATAAGTTGTTGTTGTTGTTGTTTACATGTTGTTTCTACACTGTGTGTGTCTGTGTACGTGTGCCGAATGAAATATTTTTCTTTCTTTTCTTTATAATGTAGTAATGCAATCGTTATATCGCTTATTAGCTTCACAGTCCATTCAAGTCCCTTCAAGCTCTCAGTGATCGATCTCCTCGTAGTGGTGTTGTTCAATCTCATCAATTTCCTGATCACACTCTTTTCTGAAGAGCATGTTTAGGTAGAAAGGCTCAGTGTGCTGAAAACATATTTTAACGAATCATTAAAAAGGTTTTCATATCGGAAATAATCATCTATCTAGAATTTTAATTTGAAAACGTCTCTTTTCTCAGATTACTGCAGGTAAGTTCAGTATTTCCGGCTGTCAACATATTTTAAGATTTTAATCACCAGACTGAGCTTGAACAATCACTTTGGTTGGGAAGTCGCTTCTCCCACCTCAATCTTGGCCTTAAACAAGCTTCTTGCTCACAAGCATCGCGGGAATTGACGAGCTAGCCTTCCCACAACTAACCCAAGTATATACACTCGAGTAGACAGCAACCAGCCTACTTAGCTGTAGAAATTTAAATAATATCTTAACTGTCATTATGCTTGGGTGTCACCCGGAGGACAGGGTGGAGGTGTGCCTGCTTGGCCGGAGCACCGCGGTTTCCACGTCGGAGCGATCGCCGGCGGAGATCTTTCGCGCCGAGCCCTGGTACAAGACATAGTCCAGAGCGAGGGAAAAAGGAGGGGAGATCGCTTCCTTCTGCGAAGCACTAATGCTAGCAAAGGAGGCAAGGAACGGACATCCTCACGCCTCAGCCGCTGTGACTCTGACTCCGACTTCCAACCACCGTAGGCATGGGCTTGCGGACGATGAGCAATGGGTAGCTTGCCGTCCGGCCGTCCGGTAATCGTTCGAGTAGTTATCCTCGCGGACCTCAAAGAGATGTCAGCAAAACCGTAAAAGCCTAGCAGGGCCAAAGCCTACTGGGAGCATGGGTTGAGTTCTGAAAGGGAAGCCCGAGGCCTTGTAACGAAAAAGGGCGACTGAATCAACATTGGTGTGATTTTGATAATGTTTAATGATTTCTCATTAGATGATTTCCCACTTAAAAAACCAATAATAACCAATAATATGAAGGGTAGGAATGACATACAGGATCTACAAGGGAATTCTTGCGATTGTAAACAAATTAGTCACAGAAGATAGGAAGGATAACTGTTAACGTAAATATGTAGGATTCGCTTAATAGTATGGATACTGAAAACTAATGGCAAGCGCGCTTCCTGGTGGTAATTCATAAATCCACGGCAGGCCGCTTGCTGCAGTGTTTTTTTTTTATTTATTTTTTTATTTGTCCCTTCAACAATGAGTACACTATTAAATATAAAGGGAAACAATTCGAACTTAAGTCTAAGTGCCCCATCACTTAAAGAAGAGCACTGCATGCACTATTACGCCTTAACAGCTAATAATAATTAAAACACAGAAAAACAAAAACAAAATGAAAATAACATTAAATTTAAATTTGGACAAACAGAATTTTAAACGTTAATTGTGTAACATAAGTTTTTTTACAGAGGGAACAGATGTGTGTGTTACGGTAGTAAAGTCTGGATCGTCTTCAGAGTTAGGTTAAATGTGTTTCCTAAACTGTACTCGACTTTTATTATTCGAAATCTAACTCTTTGTTAATCTTTATTTATCGTAATGCTGTAACAAGTGGCGCCACTTCACGCATGATGTTCTATTTTAGTCTTGACTTGTTAACAAATAAGATAACATACTGAATTCAATTCAATTCTTTATTGCTTTATCACATGTGTTACATAAGATCTTAAGAATAGTTAGTTAGTTAAGTGCACATGCAATTAGAAACAATACATAAAACAGGTAGAAGTACAATTTTAGAGAACAAACTTATAATTCGAAAAAATAGGAATCGGATATTTTTTTTTTATATATATATATTTCTTTATTTCAGGCATATTAACCCATAGCAATATTATAGAATCAAATAAAATTAAAATTGTCATAACATAATAAATTAATTAAATTAAATTAGATAAAATAAACTATTGAGACATTGATAAAATCATCGATAAATTATTGAATTACATTAATAAATAAATTAATTTATTATTGTAAATTATTATCATTACTATTACCATAATTAGCATGAATAAATCAATAAAATTAACAACGCCTAAGCAGGTACACACCATGAAACACTTCAGATACTATCCCATTCTTACACCAGGTCAGTCGAGTCAGGAAAGATGCCTATGGATATACAACTCGAATTAAATGAAAAACTTACTTGCTTGAACTACAGAAATTTTGCTAGAGGTTGATTCGACGTCTTCTTGTGTCTTCACTGAAGCTTCACTGGACTTAAAAGTATTATAACTGACAGTATGAGTAACAGATAATATTGATATTATTTTTGTTCTTGTACTCGCCATCTGTATCATAGTACCAATTTGTGTATTGTCAGCAGTATGAAAAGTGACACCTATAATCACAATATTTATTTGCAAAACAGAATTATAATTGTTTGCTTATCTATTCCACACAGTTGATCAACATCTACGTTTACTAAGACTTTTTCATTAAAAAAAGTCAATTTGTAGTTTGTGGTTCAGAACAAAAAAGAGACATTATGGAAAATGCAGTGATCTTTATTTATACGCTTAAACATAATAAGAATAAGGAACTACACCGGTTTTATAATATATCGTGAATTTAGCGTTGGTCTCAGAGTAAGTTATTTTAAATACAGTAAAGCTCTAAATAAAATGTAATTCAACCAACAATAACAAACGAAAGAAAATCAAAATGTTTGTAATAGTTCACGTAAAATTGCAACATGCATGTTATTTGCATATATTTTGGACTCTCCAGCAATCGTTTTGTTTACAGATTGATATTTTGCCTCGAGTCTGTGTGTGTTATTTGAATTCTATAGACTTCAAGTTTCGACAGCTTCACCTGCACATTCATTTTTTTAAATTCAAGTGTATTTAAAAAAAAATCTTAATAATTCACTCATTCAATGATTAATAATTCACCCTAGTTAAAGCGCCATCTTGCCGGCTCAGGGTTTCGACAGGGACATTATCTATGTTCACACATAGTAGGGTGATCCTAGCAATGTACTTAATGTATTTTGTTCAGCGTTGCGGCAATTCGCACACGACGCCGAACTTTCCATTGGGCTTTAATTTATATGGCAAGATCTTGACTATTTAGTGAGCTTTTCGGATATGGTGGTTTGAACATTGTGTGAGTTAGGTATTGCTTGCTATGTCTATTAGATAGATATACTGTTTTATTAGCTTTGTCGTGAACAGTAATATCGGGTCAAATTCAAATTCAAAGTTTTTTTATTTCACATAGGCCTACATGGGCACTTGTAAAACGTCAGAAGCTAGTGCACGGTTCCAAATTGGTCGTTTCCTATGGAGAAGAACCGGCAAGAAACTCCATGGTTACTTTTTTTTTAAATTGTGGTTCTTACAATACTTCCATATTACAGTATAAGTAGATATTATGTAAGGATAGTGTAGACCGGTCAATATTGTTACTAAAAAGTACAATAAAAATAATCATAATAATTTAGTCGTAGTAGCAAGTAACCTAAGAATTTGCGGAGTCTACACTGTTCTCACATTCACATTATAAAAAGAGGCTATATAAAAAAAAGCAAGAATAATAAGTAATTACAATTATCATTAAATGACATGTTAACAAAATAAATTACTAACGAATTTATGGTGGATGGATTCTAATAATATAAAAAATATTGCAAGATATATATTACAACAAATGTGGAGCAGTTAATAGATACAATATTATGAGTTACCAGGGGGCCTCATGTGCAGAAGCAGTCATTGCCAAACAAGCGTGTCTTTGACATAGTCTTTAACCTTGTAATACGCTTTTTTAGTTAGGACACGCTTAATATGGGCTTTGAACTCTCCCTCGCTAAGTTCAGTCACCACCTTTGGCAGCTTGTTATAAAAGTGTATGCTGTTTACTAAAAATGACTTGCTGGTCTTAGCCAACCTCCACTTGGGCAATACAATTTCGTGTTTACTATGCGTATTTATTTTATGAAAATCGCTTCTAATTTTGAAGAGTCCTAGATTTTTACGAACATATAAAATAATTCTATTCAAGGTCTTTGTAATGAATAATTTTGTCTGTTATAATTTTTATTGCAACAGGATCTGTATGAATAAACTCATATAAAATTTAAAACATAAAAAAGTTGTTTGAGTATGAATGAAGTAATTTTTGGAATTGAATGATTTATTCAGTTTTTTTACAAAAAAAAAAAAATATAAATATATTACCATCGTGGTTTTTATCGGAAGATGCGTTGACGGACAGTATAGTTAAAATACTCACATAGGCGAGTATATAGTCCATATTGACAGATATTGAAAAGTGTTTAATTTTTAGAGTACAATTAATTTTCTTACAAATTATTATTATTATATGACACTTCACTTTTACACCGGTGTTGAATTAGTAATGAACCTGTTTTATGGACGAACATAAGAAATTAAATTGAACCAAATAATTGCGTTGTTGATTTATCCTTTTATAAATAATTTCAAACAGGATAATGAAAACGGAATTTCTTGCGAAGTTTCGGATTTTCATGGAGCAACTAACAGTTTAGTTGCCCTAGGTCAGGTAGTTAGCTTGTCTGGTCTGGTCTGGTAGCTATTGTGGCCGACAGGATGGACAGCCCGATAATGTGGCACTGGATGACGACTCATCGTGCGTCATTTAAGTACATAAAATAGTTTTGGCGTTTTTTGTATATTTATTTTGTTTGTGTATGTGTAGTATATTATGCTTGTGTAAATGTAATACGTTTGTGTAATTACATTTTATTTCTGTATTCGTAATTTGTTTCTGTATGTGTAATTTTTGTTTCTGTATTTGTAATTAGTTTTCTATGTGTGTAATTTGTTTCTGTGTGTGTAATTTGTTTATGTATGTGCAATGTTTTATGGACTCTTGATTGTCCGAAATAAAAATTTATTATTATTATAGTTCTCAACCAGACATTATATTACATTTATTTTCCATCGAAACGTTAAAAATAAAAATGTAAAGGCAGTGACAACGAAACCATGGACATAAGAACTGGATTAAGCGTGTGTCTGGCGGATAAGCGAATACGGTCAAAAATGTGTGAGAGAGGAAAAAGTAATCGTGCGGTTAGTTACTGTCTTTTCTAGCATTCTATTCTAATTTCCTTCATCTCAATCTGTCAATGTCGCCTTCGTAACTACGTCCTACAGAAAAGGAACAGAACTCAGACGCAAATTCACTTTATCTCCTTCTAAAACCTAGTTAGTCAGTTTTGTAAAGGTACTGCTCGGTCCAACTATCTATGTTCATATTTGATAGGACTATGCACATCACATGCCACGTTATATGCGCGTGTCATGTTGCACACTTCTTGTTGCACTAACTCGAACTGTTCTACTTGTTAAAAGTTCTCTGTGCTCGTTTTGTTCAGGTTCACGTACCTGGCACTAAGTTTTGTTCAACTTTCATGTATGCAAGAGCAGCCTTTTGTTTTAATATCATGTAATACGGAATATTTATTTTTATTTAATAAATTGAATTATTAATAACTAGCTTCTGCCAGCGGCTTCGCTCGCGTGAAAGTAGGTTTCTCCATACAAAATTTGGACCCCTGTTTCACCCCCTTAAAAGTTGAAGTACTCGCCTACGTCATAAAAGGAAGCCTTGTGCAAAATTTCACGGTCCCAGTCCCAGTACCAGTAGTTTCAGCTGTGCGTTGATATGTCAGTCAGTCAGTTTCTCCTTTTATATATATAGATAATAATTTTCACACTTAACTTTTATATATATTTTTTTTGATTTCGTTACACCTACAGTATCTTGAGATCTTTCATATTTTGATGATGATGAACCTGGTATCCATCAATTTCGAGGAGTCACATCTCTCACTTATCATCATTAGAAAAATGTCAACTGTTGGACATATGCCACTAAGAAACGCCACAACGACCGATCCTGTGCATCAGATTGGATTTCCGCGACTCTCTCTATGCATCAGTCCGCCTGACCCGGTCACCTGTCTTGGATTTCCAATGCTGCGTCTTCTGGTACGCAGTCACCACTCCAGAACTTTTTGTCCCCATCGACCATTTGTTCTGCGAGCAAATATATGTGCCCTGTTCCATACTACTTAAATTTGACGATTTTTGGGCTGTGTCGGTAAACTAGGTTCTGCTGCGAATATATTCATTCTTAATTTGATTACGCAAGAAAACTCCGAGCATAGCCTTCTCCGTTGGGTGTCTTTGAACCTTCTGATAATGCCTATTGTGAACGTCACTTGTTTCTCGTCAAACATTTAATAATAACAATCATAAGACTACGAATGTATGAATGTGTTATGTTTTAGTATGAATTTAATTTCACTCGTTATGTTTCCGAAGCATGTAATAGGGAGCGCAAATCCGGACTTCGCGATATTACTGACAAATTCTAGATTGAAAAACCCAACAATACTTTGGCCGACCCGAGAATCGACATCTGAATTTCACGCACAGCAGTTTTCCATGACCAAATATAGTATTCAGCCTATCTACTCGTATTGTTATGTATCCGTATTTTGAATCTGGTGAATCAAAAGATGACCTTACTTAACATACCTTTTCAGCCAAAATATGGTTTGTTCTTTTAAATTAATCATATTTACTTGAATTTTTAATTCGAGTTATCCGAAGTCATCGCCACCAGCTCGGGTATCGACTTTAATATTCAGTGTTTTAATTTGATTTTTAAATAGCCGTTTCTATGCAAGGGACCTTAAAAATGGGTTGCAAAGGAATTTGAACTTTGTAACCGTATGCTATAGAGTGTTTTGTTCCAAAATTTTAAAATAATTATTCCGAACTAGTTTTTGCCAGCGGCATCGTCTGCGTGAATGTTGTTTATTGCGGACGCGAAGTCGAAGAAAAAGTAGCCTATGTCCATCCTTGGAGTTCAAGCTTCCTCCGTACCCATAAAAATCAGTTAAGTACTTTAAGTGTGAAAGCGTAACAGACAGACAGACAGACAGACAGACAGAGCGACAGACAGAGTTACTTTCACATTTATAATATTAATTAATAAGTAAGAATTCCGAATTCAGACCACCGCTTCATTTCACAGCTTCGTTTTTAAAAACATCCTGTATCTATTCAGAGATATTTAATTTGTCTTGGGAAAAAATGAAGCCGAAAACGAAATTTTGTTTACCCAGAAATCTTAATGGATATTTCATGAAATCGTTTATCAATCAACAGAAATAGAGTTTCTTTAAGTACTTACAATGTTATCTTGAGTTCGTTTATCTGAAAGTAATCAACAAAAACAGCCGCTGTCTAAATTAAAACGCGCCTCAAAGAATCCAGGTAAAGAGATCTGTAATGAAATAAGGAAACCCATCTAGACGTTTTACTGGTTGATAATTCGTTTTCGTCGGCAAGTGGGTTAGTTTGATTAAAAATTGTTTCAGAGCAATTTTAGTATTTGGTGCACTGTGCAATATTTTTGGTTTGGTGGTCGATACCTTTTTTCGGTTCCCTTCAAAATGGTTAAGTTGAGTGGTGCTAATATTAGCGTCATGTTCGTGAACGGGCTCTGTCAGTTGAGACTGGTCATCTCTTAGCTGCCAGTTGCTATTTTAATATCTATATATAGTTTTTATATTTACTTTATTTACATTGTTCTCACATGATAGCGACAAGAAACATGTAACAGAGATATTTGTAATTACAAAATATGATTGAAAAGAGTGTCCATGGAGTTTCTTGCACATTCTTCTCCATAGAGATCTACGCTTTAGAATGTGCAATTAGCATCTTTTTTTCTGACTGAGTTCTTGACGTTTCAAAAATGCCTGTAAATGGTTTATTTGAAATTCTTTGAATCTATTCTCTTTGGGAGGATTGGATTGGATTCATGAAATGACGCCTCCGGGGGTCTCTGGGTAGAGCTAGAGGGAGTGTTAGTCTTTTACAGACTTAAACCCACCTGTGTTTCATCCAGTAAGTCCTTCGAACAATCCGCAGGTATCAGCCCTAACTGGCCCCAATCTTGCTGATAATACATTGAGGTGCGCATGAACAAAACTTGCCGTCGACCTGGGCGTGGACCTTACTTGGTGGTTTAATATTTTAGTAAAACCTACTAAAGAATATCGTGTAGGTACACATTACTAATGAATGTTATTATAATATTATTCATCGTTTATATCGCGTACATCGAGGACTGGAACTGGAAAAAAACTGCTGAGGTCTTCCCGTCCGATTATATAAATTTAGGTGTCTTCAAGGCTAGAGTGAATGATAGAGAGAGAGATAGATAGATAGATAGATAGATACATTCTATATTGTACACCAAAAATACAAATAATAATGATGATGATGATGAATGAGCTTTTAATAAATTAGTGCGCTTCATCATCAACGATTACATTACTACTTACCATCAGGTATTTTACATCAATAAAAAAAGAATATGCATATGTTACTGTAAAAGATCGAACTACGGTAAATAATGAGATTTTCCAGTAAAACCTAAGATTTACCAATTATTAATGGTAAATGTCCATAAAAGTTTGCGATTCGAACTTTTACCACCATTTATTTGGTAAATCTTAGGATTCACATTATAGGCACGGTAAATGTTGATAAAAATCATGTCATATGCTCAAAGAATGTAACCGCAAGTATAAAAACATAACAGTTGAGGCTATCATGACATATGTGAAGCTATGCCAACCTTGTCAATACAAACAGAAGACTTTGAAAAAGAGCATTGTCATCAAGCCTATCCTTCATAGTGAAATGAACTCATATTGTCAAGTAGATCTCATAGATCTACAAACTAATCCTGACGGAAAATATAAATTTATATTAGTTTATCAAGACCATCTCACTAATTTAGTGATCCTTCGTGCACTTCAAACTAAACGCGCAACTGAAGTCGCATATCATCTATTGGATATTTTTACCACTTTTGGAGCGCCGAACATCCTTCATTCTGATAATGGTCGGGAATTCAGTAATGAAATAATTGAAAATTTATGCTCTATGTGGCCAGATGTTAAAATCGTACATGGAAAGCCAAGGCATAGCCAAAGTCATGGATCAGTGGAGCGTGCCAATCGAGACATCGAAAACATGCTCAGTAAGTGGATGGAAACCAATCAGATATCAAAGTGGTCACAAGGCTTGGAATTCATCCAAGTCATGAAAAATAGAGCATATCTTGAGGGAATCAAATGCAAAATTTGGTAGTCCAATGAAAATGGGCATTGCGCCGTCAGCCATTCCTAAAGATATGATTGGATCATTAAGATTAGAAGAAGATTTGGAGAATTTGTTGCATTGCCAAAAAATTACGAAAGTATAATTGAACAGGACAAGGAAGACAAACTTGTTGATAACGAATCTGAAGGGGATGTAAACAGTGACAATTTGATGAACAAAATAAAAGAAAATGAAATGATTGTAATGGAGCCAACGAAGGAGAAGCAAATAACCAATGATACCAATGTAGCTATTCAAAACCAATCCGATTCAGAGACTGAAAGCGCTGTTCACGCTGAACAAGATTCAATACTAAGGAAAATAGAATCTTTTCAGACAATAAGAACAAATGCAAAATTTAATTTGAAAAACCAAACTGTAAAAATTAAAGCCATGTCAGCTGATACATATCCAAATGTGAAAGTTTGCCAAAATGTAAGACTGAAAGTACGTAATATTGGTAGAGCTAAAACTGACCCAAAAAGCAATATTGCAGTTGTGATAGATGTAAGGGAAAATGAGTCTTACCAACTGGGTACCAAAATGAGGGTACTAAAACAGCTTTAAACAAAGAATCAGTTTACCTCATACTCTGAAGATTTTATAAAGAAAGAAGAAGTTGCTAATGATAAAGAAATGAGTCTTCGAGAAGTTGTCGGAAAATTGTCGTTAACTGGAGGACAAGGATTCAAAAAATGTAATTATCACAAAAAATGCTCGTTGAAGAAATGCACTTGCAAATCATCAGGATTACTTTGTAATTCTAAATGCCTCAATAGCACTCTGTGTTGCAATAAGTAAAATGCCTACCTTAAATGCTTACCTTACCTATTAATTGGTTACAATGTATTGTCTTTTTTAATTATTTTTTTTTAAACAAATTTGTTTGTAACAAGTATTTTTACTACCTACAATTATTTCTTCTACGTCTTCTTTTACTTTGTTGTTAAAAACCAAATAATATGTATGTATTTACAAATATTTATTTATATTTATCAGTTGTCTAGTACTCATAATACAAGCTCTGCTTAGCTTGAAACTAGACGGCTTTGTGTGATAGTTGTGGAATATTATATTATATTATTATTTGTTTATTAAATACCAAATAATAAAAATAATACAGAATCAGTTAGATTAGGCAACGTAAGCGTTAAGTTTGTGAGAACATAATTTTACTTGTGTTATTTTTTACTGCTTAGGCATAATACTTATTCAAATATTAAAAAATTACTTGTTCCTAATTTTATTAATACAACTCCGTAACGAAAATTTAAATAGGTTAGGATTATACCTAAGTTTATGACTAATAGTTACTTGAAATAAATGACGAAGAAATAAGTAATCATTGGTTTATTCTTAAAACCATCATTTACCAGTCCACATTGGTAAAACCGAAGATGTACTGAATTGGAATGGTAAAAGCGAAAAAATCGTCCCATTATAATAAATACTTACATTTACCAACTCATGTCGGTAAATCTTAGGTTTTGCTGGAAAATCTTAAGATTTACCGTAGTTCGAGCTTTTACAGTAACGCATACATAATTAAAAAAAAAAAACTTTTTAAATTATCTACTTTTTGATATTCCTTCATGTACACCCGGGAGTCACCACTGTGTGGACCGCCCGATGCAAACGGTGGAGCATACGATGGAGGAGTGCGCCGCTTGGGCGCAGCATCACTGTGTCCTCGTGGAAATTTGGTGGTGGTGACCTCTTGCGCTGGGACATGGTCCAATGCGAGGGGGAATGAATACCTATTTAATACATAAGACCACATATATTGCGCATTTTTTAAATACCTCATATTACCCATACTATCTACATAAAGGTTAATAATATAGCTTCTTGTAGTTGTATTTTTTTTTCCGGTGATAAAATCATCTAATGACATCGCTCTTGGGCGGAGCGGGAGATAGTGTCAGACTTTTACTGACAAAAAACCCACTCCTGTTCCTTCTTTGCCATTTTTCCAGGGCCTCGGGGATCTCTTTCGCATCACCCATGGCCCCAATAGGTTTCGACCCTGCTGGACCCCTACGGTTGCTGACATCTTCTTGAGGCGCGCGTGGATCACAACGCGCCGTCGATGACTTGGCCTCGATCCGGACGGTTACCGGACGATCGGACGGCGAGCCACCCATTGGTCGCCGTCCGCAAGCCCGCGCCTACGGTGGCCGGAAATCGGGGTCAGAAACCCGGCGGCCATGTAGTTGTATTTATGTTTCAACAAAAAAAAAAAAAAAAAATCAAAACAAAATTTCAGAAAGAAAATGATTGACAGTGAACCCTGAAGAGCCCTTTCACTCACGCTTCACTATTTTTTGTCCGCCCTTAATATTCAGAGATCTTTGACCACATTTTCTGTTTTCTTAATAATTAAAGTTCTGTCTGTTTGCGTGATCGCGCATTAAGAATAAAAATATCCGCAGGAGAACCAAGGTCGCCGACATAGCGCGAAGAATCGCCAAACTAAAGTGGCAGTGGGCAGGGCACATTGCTCGTAGAACGGATGGTCGATGGGGCCGAAAGGTTCTAGAGTGGCGACCGCGCACCGGAAGACGCAGCGTTGGAAGGCCTCCCACAAGGTGGACCGACGACCTGGTGAAGGTCGCGGGAGTGCGGTGGATGCGAGAAGCGCAGGATCGGTCGTTGTGGCGACGCATGCGGGAGGCCTATGTCCAACAGTGGACGTCTTTCGGGTGAAATGATGATGATGATAATGAAAGTTCTGTTTTCTTAATAATTAAAAAAAAAAACATGAGGCAATAGTCACCCGTTATTAAAGTTTTACGGTTGGTACGTGTATAACGTGTGACTACGGCTTTTCTTTTTGTTCTGTTCTTGTTTCTCTAGTAACCTTGTTTATTTCAGCATCCTGAAAATCTTGTTTCATACTTTTTCAGCGTCGTTTTTTTTTTGTAGTAGTCGGGTTTTAGTTTTTTTTTTACAATTTTTAGAAGTATGTCTACACGAAAATATTGCTGGGTTTTTCAGACTAATATTTAAATAAATTAATATTTCGCAAAGAAAATGGGTCTAAAGGTCAGCGGGCCCAATGCCTTGAACATCTTCCCCCTAGCCAAGATACAACCGTTTCGTGTCGAATTCCGTTCTCCAATCGGTAACGCCTCGGTGTCAGCAATTGTAAAAAACGATAAGTTGGTAGTCATTTTGACGCGCCTAAGTCGGCCGCTCGTTCTCCAATAACAAGAATGTAGCGTTGAACATTGTAGAAACGATAACAATTCATTCTATCACTTTGAACGATGTGAACTTGGCTACGAATTTTCTATTTGTTTGTTCTGACCACGTGGCTTAATACAAGTATGTGTGCATTTAAATCCGGCCAGATGTAATAATAATAACTCATAACGAAATAATAATAAATTTATTGTCTCCATATAAAATACAAAACAAAATTATTGTAGACCTTGTTGACATTCTATATAAGGTTTGAGATTTACAAGGGACTAAATGCCTTAAAAAATCTGTTTACAAGTTTTTTTTTATAATTATTGATTTTGCGGTTTCGCCCGCGTCTTTGGCTACTACTCGACTCCTATTATTCATAGCGTGATGTTATATAGTTTATAATCTTTCTTAACAAATTAGCTATCAAACACTAAAAGAATATTTCAATTCGTACCAGCAGTTCTTGAGATACTAGTTGAAATATTATAATCATTTTTTTTTTTTTCAAAATCATGGTCACAATTTTTAATAGGTAAAGTTTTTATACACTTTACTTACTTATGAAACACAGGCAAGAGAAGTTCTGAGTCCCAGCAAAGGGAACATTGTAAGTCTGATTATGCTTATTATTTAAGACCGTATTTCCATAATTTATTAAAAGAGCCTCTTGGGATCGGTCGGACGTTAAAACAATCGAAGGGACTCGAAACTTTTTCTCCCAAAAATTTAATCGAAAAACTTTTAAACGGCCACTGTTACTTTTCATAAACTTTGTGTCTAAAGACAAATTAGAGTGTCTCGATCAAGATAGGTCTATTATATGAACGATAAATTGTTTCGGATACATTTAACGAGGTAGAAACTTACTTTAACCGACTTAAAAAAAAAGGAGGAGGTTATCAATGCCTTACCTATTTAAATATCACGTAACTGGAATGATGTACAGCTTACCGTTACCCACTTCCGGAGTCTGGAGAGACTGGTAATCTGTCATACAGGTCTTCTAGTACAGAAACCAGTCTCTCACATAGATTATAATCTACAAATGTACACCTTGAAATATGTATCTTACTATTTATATTCCTTGTATAATTCTATGTGAGAAAGAAAATAAACTTTTTTGTATTGTATTGTAATGCGGTTGTATTTTTTTATGTTTGTTACATCAGAACTCCGTCGTTTATGGACCAATTTGCCATTTTTTTTCCTCTTATAGGATATGATTCCAGATTGGTCCCATTTTTTTTCAAAATCTTGTTCTAATAATGGGTTCCATGAGAATTGGAACTCCTCAAATATTATAGGCAACTATATAGTGATTTTGTTATTTTCATTTAGAACTAAAGCATTTACAGTCAAAAAGTAACATTTGATGAAGTGGAACTGATGAAGAAGACCAGAAATGGCCAACGGCCAACTTTATGCTCACATAGATATCACAATGAAGGTAGTTAAGCGACTATGAAAATACAAATAAATAAATGGTTCTGAATAGTTATGTTGAAAATGGTATCATCGAAGTGACCTGATGATGATGATGGAGTCGGAAGATAGGCACCGGAACTTTGTAATTAATCAATGTATCCTAGCCGTTTTTGGGCTTATTAGAATTGTCATGAAGATGCAATTGTCATGAAGGTGGAAGGTACACACAGGAACTTCATAATAAAACAATTTAACCATACAGTGTTTGGGTTAATTGTAATTATCATGAGAAATAGGCACTCTGGTTATAAGTTATCGCAACTAAAAAGTTTGACATAATCAAACTTTTTCCAAAAAAAAGAAAACCGACTTCACTAAAAAAACACTAAAAGGATGAAAATAACTTTAATTTCGGAAGTCGGTGTTAAGTAAGAAACAAACAAATATTCCAATAAGCAAGAAGGTTAAGAACTTAGGCGTTTGGATAGACATCTTTCTTGGGGTCCCCAATTACAAGAGGTAAGTCACAAAATATTTGACTGAGCCACAACTTGATAAACTTGAGCGACTTCAAAATGTTTGCATATTATTTATATTTGGCTTGCGCAAGTATGATCACATATCTGATTTTTGTACGAAACTTAAGTGGCTTCTAATACGTCTTCGCCGGAACGTACACATCTTGTCTCTGCTCTGCAGTGTTCTGTTCAATCCTAAAACCCCCGCTTATCTTAAAGAACGTTTCAAGTTCCTTCATGACTCACATACCAGATATTTTAGGTCATCGGAAAACTTGAGGCTAGAGATGCCAAACCATTCCACCAATTTCTATGACAAGTCGTTTACAGTTCAAGCAGTGCGGCTGTGGAATGCTTTGCCCGTGTCGGTAAGGCAAGCTCAAACACTCACAATTTTTAAAAATATAGTTAAGGATCACTACCTTTCCTCTTGAACGACGTCATTAAGTACATCATTTCTTTGCTTCCATAATTACAATATATATATTATATATTGTTTTTATTATATGTAATTTATTAGTATATGTATGTATTATTATTATTATTTATATATGTAAATAGTACACCACGGACTACCTGCGTATCTGTTTTCTCCTTCTCTGTCAAATCCATCCAAAGGTTGTCTGTAAAAATCGCTTTTAGTGATAAGACCGCCCATTGTGACACCATATTAATTTTAAGTTCCTGATGTAATTTGTATTTTTGGTGTACAATAAAGAATATCTATCTATCTATCTATGACCAAGGGATAGATGACGGTCGCTATTCGTATACAATATTGATATTCTGTTGAGCTGGTAATGTATTCGGTGAGTAGGTATGGTAACCAGTGCAGGGGTAATCAGACTTCCGAGATATATTTTTGTTTTTTTTTAAGAAATACGTTTTCTCACACAAGAAATGACTCCTGCCTCCCTTGCCAAGTTACAATCGTTTCGTTCGCGCCGAACGCCTCGAGTAGGCCACGCCTCCGATTCCTTTGTTCTGACCACGTGACTGAGCGTTGAGATGACGTCAGAACAAAGGAATCAGGGGAGTGGCCTACTCGAGGCGTTCGGCACGAACGATACGATTGTAACTTGGCTAGGGGGGCTGTATCGTGAGTGCGTCCACAAACATGTAAACTCACATACACAAGTCAACCAGACTTGGAACTATAATACCATCTGTAGGCTGTATAAATATTGGCTCTTACGGGATTCAAACCCACCACACGTACTGCAGTAGCCAATCGCTCATCCCCTCATCATGATCATCATCATCATTTCAGTCAAAAGACGTCCACTGCTGGACATGCCTCCCCCAAGTGTCGCCACAATTAACGGTCCTGTGCGTCTCGCATTCATCGCAACCGTTACCAAGTCATCGGTCCACCTTGTAGGAGACCTTGTCTCGTCCCCTGCCGGCAATAAATTTTAACAGAAATAGAATAATAGTTTTTTTTTTTTTAATATTATTCTTCCTGGAAGAAAAATGTTCTTTTTGTACACAAACTTTACGAGAACAGCTCACAAAACTATTGAATAAGAAGCACATTCGATAAACACACACAATAACGACCCAAAATAAACATACAATCAGATTTCCCACTATAAGTCGAGCTACATTAATTCGTACCAAAAGCCCTTATCGCAAGCGTTCACAGGTATTCGAATTATTAATATTTCCACCTTTTCAGAACGACCGAGGTGTGTGAAGGAGCGATAGTCCGACGCTTTACACTTGACAACGTATGAAAAGCTCTTGAGGGTATATTTTCACCAGACGTAGGGTAGCCAGCCTTTGGGAATTCTATAGGATGCATTGAAGTGAGTGCGGCGGGAATTACATGATTTGACTTCGCCATCGCCTTTCTACCATCGGACAACCTGACGTACGGCGAGTGTACACGCGTACATACATCGAAGGACTGAAACAATTAGCCTGCTCCAGTGTACTCGTCCAATTATAATTTAGCTATCTTAATTTATAATTTAAGATTGCAGACGGGCACTAGTTTACGTCAATAAAAAAAAAACAAGATGAGCCAGATACCAGGATGTACACATTGAGTAGATGAGTGGTGCGAGGATGCATATCTGAATCTATCAATTTCTCCATATTCCTCGCCTGCGTCTCTCGAACTTATTCGTCGTTCGCATCATTAGCATACATCTCTTGTTTTTTTTGTATTTAAGTTCTCGTGAACCTCGCTACCTCGCACAGCTTTAGTAGAAAAGTACACATGAACGCTAAAAATATTGCAGGTACAGCGATGCAAGCGCTGCAATCAAGTGGAAAGTTCACCCTGTATGAGTGTGCAAAAATATACGGACGACTGAATGCAAATGGACTTTAATATTTTAGTTGATGTTTGTTGAAACGTTTGTGAGTCTAAAGCGGTTAAAACTCTTTGGGTTTTCGCAAGTTATAATAGCTGTAATTATTATTCTGGTAGGCAAAATCACAGAGCATAGATCGACTAGAGCCGTACGTAGTGAGCACTGAGCACAAGCTTAGCCATAGTCAGGATTATTGAGTACCGTAAAAAAGAACCGTGTCACTCATTGACACGCTTAGTTCTATGGAACACGCTTAGTTTTGACAACACCGTCTCTACCAGCAGCCACAGAGGTCTTGGTGCTGCGTGGTTTTTTGAGAGTCATAGTACCCACTATCCACTGTTGCCTACTGTAGTAATTGAGTGGCTGTAGGTAAATACGAGTACCGTTAGAACATAATAAAAATGTGAAAATAAAACTAGTTTTTTTTTCAATTGACAGCTGTCAAGTTATTGACAGCTGTCAACTGAAAGCGATTCTCTATACGGCTGAAAAGTATTACTATTTACCCGCTCCTTAGGCAACTTCAGACCTAAGTCTTTCCGAGTATCTAATAGTAATGAAAAGTATTTAACCTTTCACCTTTTTCAAATAGTAGTTTATCGCATTAGAGAAAATTGTCAAATGTATAGAAAAAGCAAGCAACCAATCAATATCTCCTAAAGTATTCTTTTATTAATTAGTTTAAAGAAGACTGCTGAGTCTTGGTGATCTGTAGTAAAAGAAACCGGGCTACTACTAGAAATGGCTTTACTATAACATTCCAGCCAGTGGATACAGCACCGCAAGTGGGGCTGGTTTTAACTATCCAGCCCCCCTAGCCAAATTACAACCGTTTCGTTTCGATTCTCTTTTTGTTGATCGCCTCGAGTTGGCCACGCCTCCTATTCCTTTGTTCTGACCACGTGACTGAGCGTTGAGGTGACGTCAAATTATAACAACAAATTTACTGTTTTCAGATTTATTCCTATATCTGTGCTATAAGACCTTGCTTTATGCCAAATTTCAGGTTTCTGGGTCAACAGGAAGTAGGTAACCTATGAATTTTGATTCCTTTGCTATCAAAGGAATCAAAATTCGTATCGGCACTATTGCCGATACGTTTTTTGTGACATAAACGGCCGTATCTTTTTTTTAGTTAACTTAGAAGTTTGATTTTTTTCACAGCTTCAAGAGACCTCAATATATGGTTTTAATTTCAATTTGATATGCGTTCTCGTGTAAAAATACTGAATTCAGTGCCTCTTTAATAGTTTTAATAATAAACATATACTTTAATTCGGATTCGGATTTGTCTCTTCGTTATTTAACAGCAAAATCCGAAATTAAAGTTATTTTGTACATTTTAGAGTTTTTTTTTTACATTGAAGTCCTACCTTATAGTCAGAGTCTGTCAAATGACAGTTCTAAGAATGCTAAACACGGCTAGGATACATTGATTTAATATAGAATTCCGGTGCCTACCTTCCGGCTTCATCATCAGATTAGTTCGATGTATCCCCCTTTTCTATTACTGAGTCATTGACTACACAATAATCGAATAAACAAAGCAATATTACTTGTTACGACAGTGCTATGATCATATGAGGAGTTCCGTACCATATCTTCGTGGTTCCAGGAAGGGCTGACTCGGAAGTATAATCTTTAAATGAAAACATTTTTTTTCAAAATCGGTCCACAATTGATCGAGAAATCGGTGAACATACATAGAAAAAAATACATACAGGCGAATATATAACTTCCTCCTTTTCGAAGTCAGTTAAAAAAGGGAGGTTACTACCTACTTCCCTTCATTCACATTGAAAAATGCAGGGATACCTAGTATTACCAAAACCATTTTTTTGAAGTCACGATAATTACGAACTTTCAGGTCTTATAAAAGCTGTCTAGAGACATTTTAAGATAACAATAAGATAAAGTCTGGGTCACGGTAAGTACAAAGAGATGCTGAAATATAATGCGAGCTTCTCTTTGAGTTTGCTGTGCTAAGCTAGACTCATTTGTTGTTGTCGTTAGCGAAGCCCACGATTTGACATTTAACTGAGAAATAGAACAGCGATGAAACGATGTAAAATTGCTGTTTAAAAAAAAAAATTAACTAGTGCTTGACTACGATCCCACCTGATGGTAAGCAGTGATGCAATCGTTGATGGTGAGGCGCACTAGTTTATGAGGAGCCTATTCACTCTAGACTCTGGGAAGACCGCAACAGTCAAATTGTTCCAGTCCTTCGATGTACGCGGTATAAACGACGAGGCAAAACGCTTAGTCCAGACCGAAGAGGTTTCAACTACGTAAGGATGAATACCCGCCGTATGTCAGATTGTCTGATGTATTTAGATAAAACTATTGAAATTTTTGGTCAGTGTAATCATCGAAGAATTTTCTTAAGTATTCTAATTACTTAAGAAAATTCTTTGATTTATACATTACTTGCAGAACAGATGGTCGATGGGGACGAAAGGTTCTAGAGTCAACCACTTACTGGAAGACGCAACGTTCGAAGGCCTTCTACAAGGTGAACTGATGACCTGGTGAGGGTTGCAGGAATCCGGAAGACCGGTCTGTATGGCGACACTAGGGGAGGCGTAATCCAACAGTGGACATTTTTCGGCTGAAATGATGATGATGATACCGCGTTACACGTCGCCGTCGCCGGGTCGTGGAGTAACATAGGTTATTTTTGATCTTGAAAAGATGTTCGGATCCGGTGGTATCAGTAAAACTGCCGGATAAATAATATGAAGTATTATTTATCCGGCAGAATAATTTGAAGTTTCAAGACCGCACGTAATTGGAAGTGCATCTGGGTTAACCCAAAGCCTACTGGAATCATGGGTTGTGCGAAAAAGAACCCAGGGCCCTGGAACGAAGGCAAAGAAGGAACAAACGAGTAGATTTTAGTCAGTAAAAGTCTGATACGCCCTCGCGCTCTGCCCAATGCTGGGAGATGTCATTGAATGATTTCACACTTAAAAAAAAAACAATTGCGTTGTCTGGAATAGTTTGTTTATTGCTCGTCACCACTCATCACACACACCCAAATATACTCTGAAGGAGGTTCGCATTCTATCTACAAATTAAAAAATCTAACTACAATTTTGGTCACCTTTTTCAAATCAAAACTTGAAATAGAAACATACATGGTATATCAGTTCTCAGTGTACACCTTACGTTTAATATCCTGGTAGGTTAAGTACTGTGATATCGAAAGGAGATCGCATGAGTTAGGTTTACGAACTGGCATGTAAAATATACTTTTAAGGATTTTGTTGTTCTAGAATAGTTTTTAAAATTGAGTAGAATAAAAAATGTTTATTTTTTTCAGTTCGGACATAACCATTGTAGCGCGATGTGCTAATATTGAATTCTTGAAGAAATATATAGAAAATTTTAGAAAACTGCTCAAGTATTTAATTGAAGCTTAAACCCGAACCTCTCATCTACCGTCGCAGAGTGCGACAAAGTGGTGGAGGCGCTGGGTATGAGCTTCAATGAAATACTTGGGCAGTTTTCTAAAATTTTCTTTACTTTTCCTACATATCATACGTTATTGTACACTTCGGGTGCCTCAAATGTTTCAGACGCGTCTTTGCGTATCGATACCGAGGAGACAATATATTCAATTTGCTCCAAATGACACCGCGGCTTAACTCGCTCCGATAGAACTCTTAATTAGTTTGATATCACCTAGCTTTGATCGCAAAGTATTTAAAAAGGTTTTCTCAAATTGAAAGTCTTTTGTAATGAATTCTTTGAAAGAGAAGGTGATTGACGTGAATCCATATAATTGTGTTCTTCAAGTAAGTACATTCGGTTTGGCGAGATAAATATATTAAGATCTTAATAGGGCGATGACTGGGCTCGACACATAGCCAGACTAACAGATAGCAGATGGACAGCCATGACAATATCCTGGAAGGGCCCATCAGGCACCAGAAAGAGAGGTAGACCAGCTGCCCGGTGAACTGACGATATCATACAAGCGGCTGGCAAACAGTGGATGGAGATAGCAAAGAACAGGGATAAATGGAAGTCTCTAGAGGAGGCCTTAGAGAACGAGGGGTTCTTACAGTCACAGTAAAATTTTAATATACATAATTATAAGATATAGATTTAAATATTGACGCGATGACTAGCAGAACTAAGCATTAACAGGTTTTTGATCTTCCGACACCTGGACACCTGGGACACAGGCCTCGTCTCTATGAGAGGAAGTGTGCTCCAAACAAAGAACAAGTCATATGTTACAGGATCGTTCGATAGAGTTAATGCGGCCTTGAAATGCAAAGGGGAGTTTAATCAGAAAACGTCTGACAATACATCTCGCTCCTCCTGGAATAGGAGAAGTTTTTTGCGGATACAAACCGTCTTATAACTTAGCCCCGACGTACAACTTGTAGGTCGCGGGTTCAAACCCAGCCAAGCACATTACTTTGTGTAATTTATTTCGTCACCACTGCTCACAAAACGGCAGAAAACATTTTAAGGAAACCTGCATGTCTTAGAACCAAAAATTCCAAGACATGTAAGAAAGAAAGTAGAAAGAAAATCTTTTTATTTGCCAGAAAAGGCGCAAACTTAAAACATATTTAAAAATAAAATATGTGCGTCACATCCGAGCAAAACAGCCGTACACTCAGCATAACCATGCAAAATGCAACGAGTCCACAGCGCTGGTTTTCAGCGTGGGCCGGTGACGTTATCGACTAACAGACATGTGACATCCACCAACCCAAAGTGTTCCGCACGCGCCTCAAAGAGATGTCAGAAAAATTGACAGGACCATTTAGGGCCAATAGGGCCTGCCAGGGTTGCGGATTGCTTGAAAAAGTTACCGTGGCCCTCACAAAAAGCGACAAAAGGTAGACTGTGGGTTGAAGTCGGTACAAGTCTCAAACTCTCGCTCCAGCCACAAAAATTCTAAATCTCTCGCCTCTCGCTCCACCCAGAAAAGTCTGAAATTCTCGCCTCTAGCTCCAGTCAGAAAAGGAGAAGTCGTTTGATAATTTCCCACATAAAAACACAACCCTTCTTGGCAGCCAGGTAAAAAGAGGGTCGGCAGCTAGGAGTGCATGAAGTATCTTTAGAGTACTGCATACTGGAGATTGGGTTCTGGCCACAGTTCTAGATGACTGGAGTACAAACAGATTGTGACGACGGTTTTGTTTTTTTTTGTACTTGACTGCGATCCCACCTGATGGTAAGCAGTGATGCAATCGCTGGGTCGTGGGACTCAGGACAGTCAATACTACGTCCACGTAGGGTTTTCCGACCCGCACTTGGCCCACCCGCGTTGTGATTTACAGCTCTGACCTAGAGAGGAGGTCTGAGTTCATTATAAGGGTGATAATGTAAAGTTATGTTAGGGTTTTACAGGCTGCTATGAGCTGATCTAAATGCCCTTCTCACCTCCAACGAGTTAAAATACAGAATCACTTAAAGAAAATTGTTACGGTATATACAGGGAAAGAAATGGTGCACCCTTTGAAATAAAAATCCCAGGAAAGTTTTCGGCACCTTTTTAAGTATCAGTGCTTAATTCGCGGTATATGTAAGCTTACTTCTAACTAGGGTGGAGTACAAAAGCCAAATAGCACTGGGATTGCGGAAGTCACGAGCGTTTCGCAAAACAAATCCCAGGCGACTGAAAGAAACGAAATCTCTAAATGTCAGATAGCGGTCAAAGGTCACTCTTAAATTCTTTACCTTTATTTATTTATATATATATGTTACCAGCAATCTGTATAATTTGGTATTCTACACAATAACGAATGCGTAGCCGGTAATGTGTGTAAAAGACGAGGGCAGCCCCCTAGCCAAGTTACAACCGTTTCATTTCGATTCTCTTTTCGTCGATCGCCTCGAGTAGACCACGCCTCTGGTTCCTTTATTCTGACGTCCTCAACGCTCTGTCACGTTGTCAGAACAAAGAAATAGGAGGCGTGGGCAACTCGAGGCGATCAACAAAAAGAGAATCGAAACGAAACAGTTGTAACTTGGTTAGGGGGGCAGGGAAGGAGATGACGTAATTTTAGAGTACCCCGACACGGACAGGTCAGGTTAAAAGTACTTATAAGCAAATTACATTATATAACTTATAGCCAGAAGTATTTTTAATTTCATTTTAAATTAAATTATGTATAAGTACTCAGGTCCTATTTCTGTCCGCTGGGTAGTAATTATTGTACATAATATAGTAAGTACGGCTCGTATTTCCGGGTGGTTATAAAAAAATAACCATACCAACGAGTTATTTACAAAATAATATCAACATGAAATAACATAACAAATTACCCTTCTTGTGTAAAAATGACAACAATATGCACAACATTTACATTAGGTCTATTTAATAAATCAGATTTTAAAACATCATAATACATATATATTAAATAATTATTCTTCTCAAAAAAAATCATAATTAATTTAAATTAAATCGTTGGTGACACGAGTAATTACTTTACTACCTAACCTAAAGTGACCAAAGGAGGCGGCCGATCGCTTGAGGCAACGGTCCTCACGCCCCAACCGCCGCCGGCGGGTTTCACGCGCGCCTCAAGGTGATGTCAGCAACTGTAGGGGCCCATCAGGGTCGAAGCCTATTGGGGCCAAGGGTCTGATTCTGAAAGGAAGACTCGACCCTGGTACGAAAGGCAACGAAGGAACAGGAGTGGGTTTTTAGTCAGTAAAAGTCTGACACTGTCTCCCGCTCCGCCCAAAAGCGGGGGACGTCATAAGATGATTTTCCCACCGAAAAAAAAACCTAAAGTGACCAAAGTAATAAAAATATGACTGATTTACTTAAGTTTATCTTACGTCTCGCCACAACAGCTGGACCAGTACTTCTCGCATCCAGCGGTCTCCTGCCACCTTCATCGGCTCAAGTTTTGGATGGCATCGCTGCGGCATCTTCCAGTATACCGTCGCCATTCCAGGATCATTTGGCCTTCCGAAGCAAAAGAAAAGCTCAGAAGCAAGCACTGTGCCCATACTCTCTCGTTTTAAATTTTGTTCATTATTCGCGCTGTGTCGGTGACCTTGGTTCTCTTAATTTATGGTTCGATCGCGTAGGGGAACTTCGATTACATTTGGGTAAATTAAGAACCCAATATACATTTAAATACAAACGCTCTTGCGTGATTACAACGTGTATTACACATCTTTCTCTATAAATTTTTAAAACATAGATCTCTTATATCATAATTAATCATGTCTTGTGATTAATCATTTAATTTTTTTATTTTATATGAATTACAAGACATGATTAACAATTAATCATGTCTTGTAATTCATGTCTTAATAGAAACTTAGATAATATCTATCTAAGTTTCTATTAAAATCAAAACATTAAAATTGAGTAAAACTGATCCAGTAAAGACCTTTGAAAATTCGCTATTTTACATTAACTTATGCCTTTCATAATGTACTCATAAATTAGAAACGTTGCAAATTTAATTCAGATTCTGATTGACGAAAACTTTTTCGAAAAAAACATAACTAATCATCTCTTCTTCGCAGGAACTCTCAGATATTGTGTCTGCTATTTAACATCCTTCACAACCCTAAAACACTCTCCTATTTGCGGGAACGGTTTTCTTACTCACGTCCTTCTGATGTACCTTGCAGGTCGCATCTAAAGAATCTTCTTAAATTCCCTCCCCACTCCACCGAGTTTCTACTCCTTCTCCTTCACTGCGCACGCAGTACGGTTATGGAATTTACTACCGCCTGACATAAGGGGCTGCCAAAATCTTGCAATTTTTAAAAGTAGTGTCAAAACTCCTTTACTGTGTATATATATAATTTTATGTATGTATGTATAGGTATATATTTTATTAATTATGTATGTATGTTTAGTTTTATTTTGTATTTATGTATGTATGTGAATGTGAGTGAACAATTTGATCAACCTTACCTGTCCCCGTGTTCGCTTCTCTTGAGTTCATCTAATTTCAAATCCCGTCACAAATACTTTAAACATTAGTAATGTTTCTTGAAAATTAAAAAATTCAATGACAAAGTTGGTTCAACAATATTGAGGTTGACCTATCCTTTTATGTGTGAAAACTCCTGTGCCAGGAGAGGCCGTCTCCGTTAACTTGATTATCATTTATGTATCTTCTTCTCTTGTCATTTTGGAACCTATAATTTGACATAGTGAATTTTATAGAAAAAAATTAGTGGATGGAGTATAGGCAAAGAATTTTAGAAGATTGTGGGCACTGCCAGACCTCTTACCCATTTTAATAAAAGCAGCAAATATCTATAAAAACTTTGTAGAAGTTACAGCCTAGTATTGTCTACTGTCAGCCCTAGCCTAATAATAGCGTGTCCTAATACTTCATTACATTAATTAAACCTGTAATAACAGACATCTTTTGAAGTAGGTAGCCCTAAAATACGCGCGCAATTTATGTGGGACAAAAGGGTTCAGTAATTCGAGTGCCTTCAATTTTTATTTACGGACAATTTACTATCAAAATTTAGGCACAAGTTTTCTCTTTGATATATTTTTCGCATAGAAAAGATTATAAACTTAAACAAAAGAACTTTAAAAAGGATTTCAACAGTCACTGTGTCCCTAGAATGCAAAGGGCAACTAAAGGAACAAAAGTTAGTTTTAGTTAGTAAAAGTTGACACTTCATCTCGGTTCACCCAAAGCGGGAGTAAGTTATTTCATGATTTCCCACACAAGCCCCCGTCATCCCCTTTGAGCCTAACTTTTTCGTAAGATAAGCACCCTACCCATGTATTACTTAGGTCCCTATCTTATTTCAGTAAGTTTCCGGGAATATCTTATTTAACCTTCTAAATAAAGTTGGTATTCCCGGAAACTTACTAAAGTCGAACAGTAACTATCAATCCGCCAGTAACTAAAATCAAAAGAGAAGTTAATTTAACTTCAATTTCTTACAAAGTCCGTTTGATCTTAACTAAGGTATCTGTCTGAAACTAAAGTTTCTGTACTGAAGAAGTCGGCGACTAAATAGTTGTCAATAAAAGTTTTCAGGTTCTTGAATTGAAGGGTTCATCTGAAGTTACAAGGTGTTTGTCAGTTCCCAGAATTGTACTGGGTTAATTTAAATATCTTAGGAACGGATTATAATTATACGATGATACTAGAAGGATCGATTCGTGAGATACTGAGCTTAATTTCTAGGTTGAGTAATGTTTTACAAGTTCATCTGACTATTATGTGCGAGGGCTTAGGTATTAAGGCTCCTGCAGACGGACACGACAAAGCTGACATTCACACTATTATTTTAAGACCAAAATTTGTAAGTTTGTGTATATGTATATTTTTGTATGTTTGCTTTCACGCTGAAACTGTTGAAGGGATTTAGATGACATTTGGTACACGAGTAGACTATGATCTGGAATAGTATATAAGATACTTTTTCCCGGAAGTATGTTTCCTTGGCGTAATCTACGTCTACATTGACGCAAAGTGCAGTTTTGAGTTTGCACATTTTGATTGATACTCAGAATAACTTTCCAAGAAAAAAGAATCACTTCTGCGATTTTTCGCACGTCATGTGATTGTACTATATTTTATACTCTACTTTATTTTATTTCTTAATCAATCATTTCATATCAAAATAAAATACTTACCCATTTTATTGTCGATTCGATTCAAGAATCTATATCATAGGTGCAGCTTTAAGTCTGCAAACAAATTCAGTTTGCAGACTCAAAGCTGCACCTTGTAAAAATAAAACAAAGATCCCCAGGTTGTAGTTATCAGGAAACACAGACTATGGCAGAGAATTCCACTCCATGACTGTGCGCATAATGATTGTGTTCCCAAAATGTTTTGTGTGTATGGGTGGGTAGTATGGTGGACTTCCCACCCATACACACAAAGCACCGGTAGCGCATCGCCGTACGTCTGGTGGTCCGTCGATGAAACAGGTTTGGCGGAATTAGGCTATGTGATTCCGACGCACACTCTCTGAAATACAACCGGTAGAAAATCTACAGGCTAGCAACTCGGCGTCGATGCTCAAGACTTTGAAGGTTCGAATTGACGAGTGCATTATTAATAAATTATACTCTTGATTTTAAGAGCAAGTATGTTATTAGATTGAAAACAATGCAATCATAATTTAGCGTCGTCTAACGCTAGTTTCCATTTGAAAACAAAATGACTCAATTTCTTTATAGTTAAATAAGAAAAAATACCGAAGACTTACGATATTACAGAAAATATAAAACACAAAGAATCAAATAAATACCTAATTTCGGAAAAATAATAACATAGCTTAAATATAAAGCTTATTTGAACTTATAATTCCAAGTCAATCCGAAGATAAAACACTTCAAAGCATCCCGTTTTAAAAAACTTCAATTTCATACTTTAACCCCTATTATTGTACAAAAAGAGAAACTGACTAACATATCAACACATAACCAAAACTACGGAGTTTAGGAACATGAAATTTTGCATAAAGCATCAAGCGATCACTAAGGATGGGTTTTGGAAAATTTAACTTTTAAGGGGGTGATAAGAGGGAGTTTCGTTTGTATTCGTTAAAATCCTTGAAACTTAGCTATAGTAATCCTACTTGGGTTACTAATTTGATTTGCTCTTTCATCCGTCGGCAGCTGTGCAAGCAACGTCGAGTCTCGGGGACTGTCTCACGGTTCGTTGTGTGAAGTGAATACCTAAAGCATGCATCATAATAAATCAGTTGTATTATCTGGAATAATTTGTTTATTGCTCGATACCCAGCCATCGCCCACAAAACAGAGTCCCTGGACAAAGCTTCAATGATGATCGGCATCCTCAGCAGACTACTTAGCATAAATAGTAATCCTACTTGGATTATTATTTACGCAAAGTATTTTAACAATAAAAAAGGTTTACATTATTCGTTTTTCAAATCTACTCTCATAAAAAGATTTAGGGTATTAAAAGTTCTATGGGAGAACCTTTTTCTCAGCACCAATCCAAAATCAAAAATTATCAATTCGCGCGTGAGACCGACTCGCACTTGGCTGGTTTAAGAAATATTTTAATATTATAAAACACACATAATATATAGACTTGATTAATATTAACATCTATATTGTACTTACGCCTCAGAAATAAGAGCTCTCAGCTTACAGAACACGATGCCCAGGCTGTAGGGGTACTGGTGCCAGGATACGGACAGGTCGTTGGGGAGACCTGGAACAAGCGAGGTCCTGTGGTTATCGTCATGTGTTGACAATGAGAAGGTGCTTTCACATCTGCCTTATTGCAGGGCACAAATACAAAACTGCAATGCGACGTCGACATCGTAAAAATCTGCAAGCTCGCATGACGCGTCAGAAGAACTTGCGATTTGATTCACATCGCACATTGGATTGTATGGTTCTTCTTCTTCTTTTCGATTCGATGGTAAACTCGTCAAACTATTTGGGCCCAATAGGTGGCTACATTAAAAGCAGCATCGGTAGCACTCATCAAATCCTCCAGAGTGCAGGTGTATGGGCACTTGGGGCATTCTAGTATGTGGCTCATGTTTTGAACAGGAGCACCGCACTCACATTGAGTATCCGACGGGTCTATAAAACCCCATTTTCCTAAGTTGTGTTTGCAGCGGCCTATCTGGGTTCGCAACCGATGTAGTGCTTTCCTTATAGGCCACTGCAAATCACGCCCAGGCGGAAGATGTTCTTGGAGTTTCAAGAAGTCGGATGGTGGTAGGTGATGCTCTTCCCAAAGCTTTATTATTTCTTTAGGTGGCGGGTCATCGATGGCCTGTGTTCTAAGCAGGCATCGGTTCAGTTGGTATGGTCAAATCTGCGTAGATTGTATGGTCAACTGAACCGAGGCTTTGCCGCATAAAATCGCATCACATCGTATCGCATCACAGATTCATATGGAAGCCCTAAGCTAGAAAAAGAAAACAAAGAAGACACACATATTTATTAGATGACAGCTAAAAATAACAATTGACTATCATTAAAAAAATTGGCAATAGTCACCAGGTTCACACAACAAAAATAAAATAATTGACTATCATTAAAAAAAAATAACAACTAGTTATTTGTAAAGTAAATACTTAGGCCCTACTCGTAACTTGAATAGACAGAAGATACCTCCGAATTTTCTGTCTCTTCAAGTATATTAGACTGTCCTAGATGAAACATAGTGGTCTTCTGATTTTGACTGTCATTAAAGTTTTTTTTAGGTCGGAAATCATCTAATGATTTCTCATGCTCTTGGGTGGAACACGAAGGCGTGTCAGACTTTTACTGACTCAAACCCCACTCATGTTCCATCTTTGCCTCCGTTCCAGGGCACCGGGGTTGTTTTTCGTTGAACCTATGGCCCCGGTAGGCTTCGACGCTGTCGGGCCCCTACGGTTTGTAGACATCTCTTTGAGGCGCGCGTGGAACACTACGTGCCGTCGGCGACTCGACTACGGTCCAGACGATTACCGGACGGCCGGATGGCGAGCTATCCATTGCTAGCCGTCCGCAAGTCATTAAAGGTCTGAAGCACAACCTAGAAGTCAATCGATGATTTTCACCTCTACCATTTCAGGGTCGCAGTAGCTCTTTCTGACTATCACACAGCCTCGACCGTGAAGTATGCCCATATGAATCAGAACCACTGGTTCGTGAGTTTAGTCTAATAATCGCCTGACATGCGGCTGATGTGTCCAACCCGGTACGATCCGGACTAAGCGTTTCGCCTCGTCGTTTTATTTATTTATTCATTTATTATTTGGCTTTTCAACAATAAGCACGCTAATACATCACAATTCGCACAATACCAACTTACGTCTAAGCGCCTCATCACTTACAGAAAAGCACAGCATGCACTACATTGGACGCAGTTAATAACCTAGCTTATTAAAATGACATAAAAAGACAGTTAAAATGACATACCTAATCCAAATTAAATTAAATTAAATTTGATCACAATAAGTTCGATTTTAATATTATATAAGATTAGATAAACATTCGATTTTTGACTAGGACATTAGATTTTTTAAATACCACGTACATTGAAAGACTGGAACAATTTGCATGCTGTGGTCTTCCCGTCCGATTATAATAATATTTAGGTGGCTTCAAGACCAGAGTGAATAGAGAAATAATAAACTAGTGCGCCTCACCATCAACGATTGCATCACTGCTTACCATCAGGAGGGATCGAAGTCAAGCGCTAGTTTATATCAATTTAAAAAAAAAAACAGTTTCATCTTACCCCAAAGCTTCTCATTTAAATAACTTATATTAATATAAATAACTTTATTCCCAAAGCTCTGTGACCTTTTCCCTATATTAAAGCTTTACTATGAAGATATGAAGCGTTGCGGATGTTACAAACTTAGTAATAATATTTCTTACTCGGAGAAAATTTCTCAAATAATGCAAGATTAATGGTTTTTTGCTACTGTAGTGACGTAGGTGGCATATTAACTTTTCAATGTCTGTTCACTAATCGAAACTATTGACACGGAGTTATTTAAGTACAAATATAAATCTACTTTACCCTTCATCATTATAATTTCAGCCGAAAGACGTCCACTGTTGGACATAGGCCTCCCCCAAGTGTCGCTATAACGACCGGACCTGTACGTCTCGCATCCATCGGATTTAAACGACCCTCACTAGGTCCACCTTGTGGTAGGCCTTCCAACGCTGAGACTTCATGTACGTGGTCGTCACTCCAGAACCTTTCGTCCCCATCTACCATCTGTTTTCCGAGCAATGTGCCTTTCCTGCTTTTACACTTACATATACATCCCTATTTTTAAATTTGTACAAAAAGGTATGGGGCTCTATCCGCACGCGTTACTGATCATATTTGTGTAGTCAAAAGTAAATAAACAAAATTGCAAAAATGACTAACAATTGCTACTAGAAAATACTACGCGCGGTGTTTCCATTTTAATTGCCATTCATTCATTCATAATAATAATTAATCAATAGCCTGTACAATTTTTCCTTAAATTGAGCGACAATTGGAGATATAAACAAACGCTAATAACTTTACTGTTTATGAATATTATTTATTGAGACCCTATAAGTATTTGTACTAATTAAAAATTAGTAGTGTATGTTCAAGATACTAAAAAAATAAAATACCGAAAGATCATAAATGAAGATAAGTTTTGAGTTTTTTTTTTAGTTTGTTTTTATGGCTCAGAGATAGGTAGCTACTTACAGTTGAGTTGTTGGACGTGAGTTGATGAGAACCACTGACTTCACGATAATTAAGTTTATTCGCCAAAGTTACACTAAGTTAAGTTAGATGCTCATCCGCGGTTGTAGCGCTAAGGCAGCTATTGGTCAACTAAAACAATTATAATAATGAGTATAAAAGTAAATAAAGCGAGTAGCAAAACATAGGTCGTGGCGTCAGCGATTTACCTGCACGTGAACCGTACGTTTATATAGCCAATCTTCCTTATAATCTACGCTAAAATTGCCTTAATTGAAAATACGAATTTAGACATTAAAAGAAAAAAAAATATCTAAAAATCAAAACATGCTATAAAAACTTAGAAATTGGAGCATCTTAATACGAAGTAGGCAATGTTTGAGAGAGTTATCGCGGCTCTGGAACGCAAAAGGCAACTGAAGGAACACAGATGGGTTTTAAGCTGTAAAATCTGACACTACCTCTTGCTCCATCCAGAGAGGGATAAGTTATTTGAGGATTTCCCACACGAAAAAAAAACAATATGAAAAACTTAGGTATGTAACTGTACTGCACTCGGAACTAACGCGACTGAGGTCGTACTACCGATCGACTACACCGCGAGCCTCAACTGTGACTTGCTATACATCAAGCTTTACACACCTACCTACCTACAAGTTTGAAGGGGATGACGGGAGCTAGATGATACGAGCGAGCGAAGTGTAAAATTGTCTAAATAATTACTTCACTTTACTATTTATTTTTACAGCCTGAAATCACTAAAACGTCGAATGGAAGCATGGTTATAAATGCTCGTCTATTCTCAGTATCTTAAAGGCCATTGACCATTGACTTGGAAATAGTAAGTCACTCCATGGAAAATATTATTATCCAACAGCATCAGGGAGAGGCAGTCAGACTGATCAATTTGACATTAATTACTTCCAAATCTTTATACAATATAAACCTAGGTCCCTGGGTCAAGACATCACGTGTGAACGGCTTGACTAATTTCGCTAATTCTTTTCATTGTCAGGAGAAGGTTAAATTTCGCGCTTTTATATCTAAGACAGGACAACGTCTGTTAGATCAACTAGTATCTTATAAAGACGAAACCTATGTACTTGTGTGTATGATTGTTACTCCTTCACACTTAAGGCTATATTTCACCGGGACACCATGGCGGCGCGACCAGTCGCCGCTACCAACAAAATGTATACAGCTCTATAAAGAGTTACTCACCTGGTATCCGTTTGGTTGCGCAACTAAATTGGCGGCGCGACCAAGTCGGACGCGTGCACTTAAGGTCCATTTTGATACTGTTTCAGTGTGGTGTAGCGACTCGGTGTCTGTATGGTGTCTAGTTTGGTAGCTTACGGACACCATTGCGGCGCAACTGGTCACCCCGCCATGGTGTCCCAGTGAATTATAGCCCTTAACCTCTCAAACGCCTTCTTCATTATCAAACTAGTTAGAAAAAATCTTCATCCTTTTAGCAAAAGAGGCGATAGACATAATTATGTTACAAGAAATAGGGACCAATTAGTTCAACCAGGTTTCAGACTGGCTAAAGTGGCCACTTCTTTCATGGGGTACTGTTTGAAATGTTATAACAAAATACCTCCACAAATATTAGAACTCAATGAAACGAAATTTAAATCTTGTATTAAACGCACACTATGCAGGCAAGCATATTATAAGTTGGAGGAATATATTCAAGATAAAAATGCTTGGCTCAATGCTGGTCCAGCTCCACTACCACCGGGGTGTACAAATTGATTAGTTTTGAAACTATTATTATTATTATTCTTTAATGTTTTTTTTTTTTAATCTGTAAAATATTATTGTTGGTAATTATTATTGTACCTATTTAGTATTGTATAATGTAGAAGCATTTTTTTTTCAAAGTTTGTAAATGTGAGTACCATGGAGCTATTTTATGGTTTTTAGGTTATTATTGGACTTGTTTGACATACATGAGCATGGCAGTTGAGAGTTTGTCATGCTCACTCAAATGTCTTACTGATGGTGGCGCGTGTGTTGGATCATTCGGTTCCCTTTAAAATGGTTGAGCTGAGTGGTGCTAATATTCGCGTCAGGTCCGTGAACGGGCGCTGTCAGTTGAGACTGGTCATCTCTTAGCTGCCAGTTGCTATTTTAATATCTATATTTAGTTTTTATTTTTACTTTATTAACATTGTTCTCACATGATAGCGACAAGAAACATGTAACAGAGATATTTGTAATTGCAAAACACGATTGAAAAGAGTATCCATGGAGTTTCTTGCACATTCTCCTCCATAGAGATCTACGCTTTGGAATGTGCAATTAGCATCATTTTTTCTGACTGACTGACTTTTTGACATTTCAAAAGTGCCTGTAAATGGTTTATTTGAAATAAATGCTTTGAATTTAATTTAAAAAACGTAAAAAACCAAGGTGTTTTGAACCTACTAGGCATATGAATGTACAGTGTTTGGCTGAAATTCTGAGTGTTGTCTCTGACGAACCTAAACTGTCATCATCATCATCATCATTTCAGCCAGAAGACGTCCTCTTGTCATAGGCTTCTTCCAATTGTTGCCACATTTATCGGATTCTCGTAAACTTCACCAAGTCATCGGTCTACTTTGGAGACCTTCGTAGAAGGCCTACCGATGCTGCGTCCAAACCTTATCTGTATCATATGCCATTTAAGAATTTAAACGGCCAAAAAAATTTAGTAAGCGGGTAGATCATTTCCTGGAATAGCAGGTAGGATACTTTTAAAGGGGTAACCAGAGGGTGTTAAACTAGCGTTCCAACCAAGGTGACCTTGGTTTATGTGTTTGGTTTGTGTTGCAGCTACATGGATGTAAACCACGCGCCAACACGTTCGGTGGTTGAGAAAACGCGCCTCCCAACCAAGGGCGTTAAAGGTCATGGGTTACAACTGCTGTCTACACGGATTGAAACTAGCAAGGTCACCTTGACTGGGACGTTGGTTTGCAACCTGGTCACCCCTTTATCCCCGAAGTATGAACATGGTGCCCGGACAAAGCCGCTGGCATAAGCTAGTTTATATTTAACTATCGGAGCAATTATAAGCAAACACTCTCAAAACATGGCCTAGGACGCGTCTGTCGTGACAGAGCCCTTTCAAGAGCCTCTTATAAACGCGAGCCCTTTCTAAGAGCTCCTCCAGACAAAGAACCGCAATCATACCAACAATCACGTCAGAAGGGCATCATTAACAATAGGTTATGAGGCAGTTCTGACTTGAATAAGGACCGTCCTAACCGTGATGAATTTGGGCAAACAGGATTGAAGATTTATTTCGGCATGGATGTGTTCAACGACTTCGTCTACGTGAAAATCGACGATTTTAGTCGAGGGAATGCTCTAGTGGGATAAAAAATATCATAATCTCCTTCTCCAAGGTGTAAATTCTCTTCCTCCCTACGTAGCCTTTTTAATTGGCCTGCAGTCCAACCATATTGTGGCTTAATACCAGTGTTTTACATGGAGCGACTTCCTACCAGACCTTCACAGCCCAGTTTTTGGGCAACACGATCGTCCTAGGATATACTGTTTTTTTTTTTTCGGTGGGAATATCATCTTATGACATCCCCCGCCCTTGGGCGGGGCGGGAGATAGTGTCAGACTTTTACTGACTAAAAACCCACTCCTGTTCCTTCGTTGCCTTCGTCCCAAGACCCCGGGTTTCGCTTTCACACTACCCATGGCCCCAGTAGGCTTCGACCCTGCTGGGCCCCTACGATTTGCTGACATCTCCCTGAGGCGCGCGTGGAACAATACGCGCCGTCGACGACTTAGACTCGGTCCGGACGGTTACCGGACGGTCGGACGGCGGGCTACCCATTGCTCGCCGTCCGCAAGCCCGCGCCTACGGTGGCCGGAAATCGGGATCGGAATCCCGGCGGCGACTTGGGCGTGAGGAGCGTTGCCTCACGCGATCGGCCGCCTCCTTTGCTAGCATTACTGCTTCGCAGAAGGAAGCGACCGCCTGCCACTCCTTCTCGCTACGGACCATGGCCTGTACCAAGGCCCGACGCGAGAGATCGCCGCCGCCGATCGCCCCCACAAGGACACGGCGTTGCTCTGCCCAAGCGGGGCACACCTCCACCGTATGCTCCACCGTGTCCTCCGGGCGGTCCACACAGTGGCGACACCCGGGCGTCGCTTCCGCACGAATCCGGTGCAGGAACTTCCCGAACTTACCGTGTTCGGTGAGAACCTGCGTCATACGGTAGGTGAGGACGCCGTGAGGTCTTTCCAACCACGCCTCAAAGAGGGGACTTACCGCCATAATTGTGGCGTGCCCAAGGATATACTGATGGGTTTTTTAGGTGGGAAAATCATCTAATGACAAATATCGCCCTTGGGCGGAGCGGGAAATAGTGTCAGACTTTTACTGACTAAAAACCCACTCCTATTCCTTCGTTGCCTTTCGTACCAGGGCCGAGTGTTCCTTTCAGAACCAGACCCTTCGCCCCAGAAGGCTTTGACCCTGCTGGGCTCCTACGGTTTGCTGACATCTCCTTGAGGCGCGCGTGGAAAGGATATACTGATGATCAAATTATTCTGGTGTCTGACTGTCAAAGATCTACGAATGAAAACCGGGACCAGCGGCTTTACGTGGTTCCTGATGCACGGTATGTCAGTAATATACTTTGGTAACTGCCCGATTTCGAACTGATAACCTCATGCATGAGAATTGAGTGCCTTATTCATTGGTCTATTACGTAACAGACAAAAAGGCAAACACAGGTCCTTTCGCCTTTACAATATTACTATGCATTGTCAGGACATACAATTGGAGCTGTACCTATTATGGTAGGTTCTGAGAATGACCGCTATATACATGAGTAGATACTATATCAATCTAAATGGTATATCCTGTCTATTCTACATATATCTTGTGGTGCGTCAAGCGAGTGTTCAACTTGAACAATAAGCAACGCTGAGATGAGACCGCCATTGTATTCTGAGAATTGGCAATATTATAAGGGATCTATATTACAATTTTGGTGTATGGTATATTATTTACTAACTGCCTATTAAAGCGACAAGCAGTTAATGGACTCTTCACGTGACGGCTAGCCTATTTTTCGGCAAAATAAACATTGGCATTCAATGCGAGGCGGCGATGAGATGGCGACATTTGGGGTAGGCCTATGTCCAACAGTGGACGTCTTTTGGCTGAAATAATGATGGTGATGATGATGATTCTATACAGCAATGCTGACCAGCTCCTAGCCCGTTTAGCAAAATCCCTTTTTCCACTTTTTCGCTTGTTACTTACGACATTATTATGTACATACACAAAATAATCAGTCTTATAATGTTTCAACTGTAGTGACCCCGGCTTCCTCTCCAAGAGAGGGGATGGACCGTAATACACCACGCGGGTGAATGGTAGACGTCATCTGTCTTCGATTTTGTTTTGTTCTAGCATAAACCGGTTTTCTCACAATTTATTCCTTCAGGGCCGACGCTGCGTTAAGAGGGCGCCCGCGCGGTCCCATACAAAAGTGCTCCGTCATGGCTCGCCCAAGCGGGCACCCATCGCGGGCAGCCACGCCAGTTTTGCTACGTAATAATACATTAAAGTTCTCCATCGACACAACTACATGCACACCGTTAAAATTGAACTAGCGAGCTACACTACGCAGATATGCGACGGGTAAACGCGCCTGCGCTCGCGCTGTCGCCCGTTTAACGCAACGTTAGCCCTTACCGTTATGAGTGGTGTTGAAATAAATTCCAAAAAAATGCAACTGCCTGGGTAGGAAAAAACAACTCGTAAATGAAGTTCGTTACGACGTAGATACCCCTGCTGACCTGCATACTGTAGTTAATAATAATTTATTAACTCATTTCAAAATTAAATCTATTTTAAATTGATAAGTAGGATTGCGGTAATCCAAAATAAATTCAAATGAAAAGGACCACCTCATTTCAAAATTAATTCCAAATTGAAATGGCTAGCCTATTTCAATTCAAAATTATGTCCAAATGAAAATTACAAGTCCTCCTCATTTCAAATTTAATTCCAAGTTGAAAGGGCTAGTCTACTGCATAGTCAAAATGGGGACTTAAATATTAACTATAAATACTAATAATACTAAACCTAACTATGTACATATAATACGAAGACACAAAATACATTCAGGCGTCAAAATACTCCTCCACATCGCTTTCATCCGGAAATGTGCCCAGAAGGCTGGCATCATTGCCACGTTGAATCTCAATGCTAATTCTTTGTGCGAAGAATGTAAAGTGTCGATCAGACAACGTGAAATTTCCTTGAAAAGGAGATGCGCACTCGGACCCCATGACCCAAGCGTTTCGACCCCAAACGGGGCAAAACTGTAATTACCAATAAGGTTATTTAGGACTTTTATGACGCCATATTTTAGCCAGTAGTTTTTGTCTTTAGTGTATATATATATAGTTTTAATTAGTTAAGTGTTTTTTATCAATTAATTGTAGATGTAGATTCAAGTCATAAATAAATGCCTTATTGATTTATATTTGAAACGTCATAAGGTTACAGTATTCAATATTCTACTCTACTTCATTTTAAAATCTCTCTTACCTCTTCGACTTTTTAACTTTAAGATAGACAAGAATATCAAATAGATTAAAGTATTTCCATCTTGGAAACGTTGACTTTTTTCTCAGTTATTCTTTGAGTATTGCAAGAAAACTTTATATTCTCTGAGAGCATCAGGGCAATGTTCTTTGGAACTGTTTTGTATGTAGATTCTTCTTTGATGCTCTGAACGTGTTGTTTGAAATAACAGATTTATATCGTCATTTTGTTTGTGGTGTTTTGTGTTGTAGAAATAGTGTTATAAAAGTCTTGCATAAAACTGAGCTGCAGTGAATTTCTAGGAAGTAGGAAAGAAGATATAGTGAGGCAATTTTTTTTGCTGGGATTTTATCAAATCTCATTGTCTTCTCGCTCTGAGTTTAGCGAGAGGGACTGTAAGATTTTTTACTGACTACAACCTGATTTCCTTCAGTTACCATATAGTGTCAGACTTTTACTGACTAAAAACCCACTCCTGTTCCTTCGTTGCCTTCGTCCTAGGACCCCGGGTTTCGTTTTCACACTACCCATGGCCCCAGTAAGCTTCGACCCTGCTGGGCCCCTACGATTTGCTGACATCTCCCTGAGGCGCGCGTGGAACAATACGCGCCGTCGACGACTTGGGCTCGGTCCGGACGGTTACCGGACGGTCGGACGGCGGGCTACCCATTGCTCGCCGTCCGCAAGCCCGCGCCTACGGTGGCCGGAAATCGGAATCGGAATCCCGGCGGCGATTTGGGCGGAGGTGACGTTTATGTTAGAGTAGTGGTAGCCTAGTAGACCGTGGCCCAGTGGTAGTGACACTGACTTACGAGTTATAGGTCGCGGGTTCAAATCGAACCAGGCGCATTACTTTGTGTTATTTATTAAATCACCACTGCTCTCAGGAAAACATCGTGAGGAAATCGGCATATGCTATTATGACATTTATAGTTGTTTTTAGGGTTCCTTACCTACCTCAAAAGGAAAAAACGGAAACCTTATAGGATTACTTTGTTGTCCGTCTGTCTGTTTCGTCGTCTCGGAATCCGTAGTGGAATCGAGTCGAAATTAAAACCATATGCTCAGGTCTGCGGTGTCTTGAAGCTGTGAAAAATTCAAACTTCTAAGTTTACGAAAAATAAATACGGCCGTTTATGTCGCTAAAAACGTATATTTTGACACTCTCAAGGAAATTAAAATTCATAGGGTAGGTACTTCCCATTGACCCAGAAGCCTGAAATTTGGCATAAGTATAGGAATAAATCTGAAAACAGTAATTTTATTCTCACATCACAAAAAACAATAGATTTTTTGCGATGCGGGAAAATCATCAAGAGATACGGGTATTGAACTATTTTCATAGGTGAGTTTGTACGGACCCCTAAGGGCGCGAGTCCGACTCGCACTTTTCCAGTTTTTTTTCTAGAATGTAATTTCTATGCAAAAAATCTTCCACTCAAAGAAAGCTACGCTGTGCCGGGTGTTAAAGCAGTATTTATTTATTAATTAATTCATATATATAGATAAAAGGAGAAACTGACTGACTGACATATCAACGCACAGCCGAAACTACTGGGACTAGGAGCGTGAAATTTTGCACAAGGCTTCCTTTTATGACGTAGTTATGAAGAAGGGATTTTTGGAAATCCAACTTTTAAGGGGGTGAAACAGGGGTCCAAAGTTTCTATAGAGAAACCTACTTTCACGCGGGCGAAGTCGCGGGCAGAAGCTAGTATTGCATATAATGTATGTGTGTGTTTGTTATCCACCAATTATTAAACATGTATATATGTATGTAAGGTAAATAACCTAATACTAAACAACTATTATAAATAAACTAACTTTTCTACCGTACACTCTAAATAAGATTCAGTTGAAAACCAGCGTCAGGCAACTACCACGAAGTTGTCTGGCATTTTTGCTGAACTGGACCTATTTAGTGCAGGCGCGAGACACACAATGTTAGTTATTTATTTTTTATCTTAATTGTTTACATGTTGTTTCTGCATTGTGTGTATCTGTGTACGTTTGCCAAATAAATATTTTTCTTTCTTTCTTTCTTTCACTTTTCACAATTCATATAATTGTGTACAAGCACCACTAACAACATTAGTGCACGTAAATGACTACACAATTCACTACAGTTCGTGTCCCACAATATCTGACATGAAATCATGCCATTAATATTACTGCAACAGCGACATGTAATTGTAATTACTGCATTAGATTAGGTACTGTAATAGTTGTAATAGTTATTACGTGACTCTTATACAACTTCGCTATGAATGACTAGCTTCTGCTAGCAGCTTCGGCCACGTGAGACGAAAATTATCCCAAGGAAACATACTCCCAGGATAATATATATTATAAGTTTTATTCTAGGACATGAACTACCTGTATCTCAAATTTCATCCGAATTCGTTTGAGCATTAAGAAGAAACAAACATACACACATGCATTCACACATACCTTCATAAATAGATATATACATACTAACTTTAGCCTCTATTTCAAATAAAAACATTCAAAGCTGTTTTGGAGGTATGCGAATCAGAGAATAAAGTCCCGCAAACCTCCGTTGAAAAGGATGGATCCTCCGACCAGACGGGTTTTATGTCTGGTGGGCATCTGCCCTATAGATGATTTCGGGCTGTTCTATAGGGTGACTGGTAATTAGTGTACGATACTTAAACACGTGATTGTGCTCATGATAACCAACAACTTTTACTGTGGAAACAAAACTGAAATCGCGAAAAAAAATCAGCTGTTCAGTACATTTATGTTTGCCTAACTGATCAGCTGATATTTTTTTCGCGATTTTGGCTTTGCTCCCATAATACAAAATTATATTTCAGTAGTCAGACAAATTGTAGTGACCTACTGGAACCTTAGTATATAATTAAATAAAAAGGTCATCATTATTATTTTTTCAAAATTATCCTAACAGGTAGGTATATAAATATCTTATTGCTTGGGTTAATAAACTTGAAACTTAGCACCAATTCTAATTAAAACTGAATAATGAACACTAACAGTGTTCATTATTAGTTTTTTAAAACTACCCACAAAATACGGTTTAAAGGGTACAAAGTTTTTATGAAAACATTCTTGCTAACAAAGTCGCTGGTAAAGTATTAAATAAGCCCCTGGTACCTCGTGTAAAAGATAACAGATTTGCCCAGATTTCATTACTGGCATTTCTTTTTAGGGTTCCGTATCTTAAAAGGAAAAAGCGGAACCCTTATAGGATCACGTTGTTGTCTGTCTGTCTGTCTGTCAAGACCCTTTATATCGGGAACGCGTGGAGGTGTCGAGATGAAATTAAAACCATATACTCAAATCTGCAATCCCTTGAAGCTGTGAAAAAATCAAACTTCTGAGTTCACGAAAACAAAAGATACGGCCGTTTTTGTCGCAAAAAACGTGTATTTCGACCCTCTCAAGGGAATCAATATTAATAGGGTACTTCCCGTTGAACTAGAATGTTGAAATTTGGCATGAAGCAAGGTCTCATAGCCCAAGTATAGGAAAAAATCTGAAAACTGTAAATTTGTAGTTAAGTCACAAAAAAAAACTTGTTTTGCGATTCGAAATAACTCTTCTCTACTTAATTCGGGAATTGAACTGTTTTCATAGGTAAGTTTGTACGGAACCCTGAGTTTGCAAGTCCGACTCGCAATTGTCCGATTTCCTTTTAGAATCCGTCCTTGTTATTTTCGGTAGACATACAAGTATGTTTTGTGCTTATCTGTGGCTGGTTACCAATTATTTTGGAATTATAGGAACATCGCTAACAAACTGATATCCCGAAATATCTTTGTTAGTCTTGGATTATGGAGATACGGGTTTCAAATATAGCATGTTTGTTTTTACTTTATTTACACTGTTCTCACATAGCAGAGGCGATAAGTGCTGGCAACACCAAAAAGTATTTGTGATTATGTGTGTCAAATCTATCGATGTAGCATAAAGTGCGGGTGATAGTTCTGTTGTTTAAATGGCAATCAGTTGAAGTTTTTGAGCGGACAATTATTTGTCTCTTGCTTTATTGTAGTGACAAGAAATATGCGTGATTATTGTAACATGATTTAAAAGAGATTCAAGTTTTCATAGAGTTTCTTTCACATTCTTTTCCATAAAGAGAGATGACTATTCTTCATGACAATTCAAAAGTTCCTATATAGGGTTTATTTTAAATAAATGTGTAGCGACACCTATGGCGTCACAAAAGAACTAATCTTGCATCGCTCAATTAAAGTTTTCCGCGCGATTTGAACATATATAGGGTGACTGGCAACTAGTGTACGATACTTAAACACGTGATTGTACTCATGATAACAAACAATTTTTAATAGTCACCTTAATAACATATTTAAAAATCAGACATGTAAAAATAAGTAACACTCATTTATTTTAAATAAATACTTTAAAGCGGGTGACTGAAGTTTTGGTCCATGGAAAGTGTCTGACACTTATGATACTACTTTATAATAATATTCTTCAAAACATGTATAAAAATCAGCCACAAAAATGAAAGTTAACTTAACTCTTAAGGGAACTAAAATTCCCTTTCTCACCTGGTACCTGCCCAGGGCCCACAAGGGCCGGGAGCTCCACAAGCACACAGGTATTTAAAGCACATGAGCCGCTACTGAGAACCTAAGGTTTCATCCATGTGAAAATAAGTAACTTATGTCAGATCGCTCTGGAATCTTGGATCATTAGATTATTAAGTATGCCAAGTTTCAAGTAGGTATATGACCTCAAGTCATAAATTTTGCATACAATATATAAATATCCCCCTTTTCACCCCTTTGAAAGTTACATTTTCGAAAACGCTTTCTTAGTGCCTACATCAAAAAAGGAAGCTTTGTTTTATGTTCCTGGACTTCGGTTCAGCTGTGTGTGGATGTGTCAGTCAGTCAGTTTCTCCTTTTATAAATATGAAATAACCGGCTGGTGACAATCAGCTTTCATATTTTTACAACCTGATTATTTTGTTAACATAGTACAGGTATCGGCACGGATCTTGAGCGCTCAGCGAAAGAGTGGAGATCGCTTTGCGTACGTTTTATTTATTTGTTTAAATGTATACCTACCTATTTTATTTTTTCTTTTACCTAGTACCTAGTAAGTAAAAGAAAAAATAAAATAGGTGTACATTAAAAAAAAAACGCGTACGCAAAGCGATCCCCACTCTTTCGCCGAGCGCTCAAGATCCGTGCCGATACCTGTATTATACGTAGGCGATACAATACAATATCATCAAAATTAAAATTGCATTGCACAAAGTAATACTAAACAAAAACTCAAAGACCAATTTTGTCCAACATTTTTGTAAATCCGTGTTCAATAAAAACTCCGCTAGTAATTCATTAGTCATCCGGGTTTGCACAGGCTACGATATTGCTCACACCAATAACAATCCATCACGATTTCAATATGACCTACAAATTAAATGTTAACGCCCACGCACCAAGTGGCTTAGTTTCATAACGAACTGAATAAATGCGGCCCTAGTTACACTAAAAAATATGCTGCTGTACTCTACATAAATAGGCTAAACGGCAGCTTTTTTTTCGCATTCTCACAATACCTATTCTATAACAGCTATCACACAACGCCGTCCAGTCTCAAGCTAAGCAGAGCTTGTGTTATGAGTACTAGACAACTGATAAACATACTTATATATATATATATGTATTTATTTATTTATTTAAACTTCATGTACAGTAGTGGTACATAGGCGGATTTAATGCAACAATGCATTCTCTACCAGTCAACCTTTGGGTTAAAAGAGACAACACTGTGGTAGGTGTGCAAAATAAATAAATAACAGATAAATATCAAGTGGAACGTAGTATCATTAAATTAATTTACAATAATAAAATACATATATATGCTAGTAAATGTGTGTGTATGCGTGTGTGTGTGTGTGTATATGTATGTATTTCTAAATACATACATATTATAGATAAATTACACCCAGACACAGAACAAATGATCGTGCTCATCACACAAATATTTGTCCTGGGTAGGATTCGAACCTACAACCTCCGGCATAGCAGTCAGGGCCACTAACTACTAGACCAATAGGCCAGTCGAGTTATCTCAGTTCTATGTTCATCCCTTGATCATCATCACCATAATCAATGGAAGCGTAAAATCTTGAGTGCCGACGGCGAGTCGCTAGCCTTTCGGTTTTCTACAGGTTGCATTTCGGGGAGAGTGCGTCGAAATAACGTAACTTAATTCCGGCCGTGCCCGTCCCTTATTCGGACCACCAGCGTACTGCGATGCACCACCGGTACGTGATGGACCTCCCACCTATAGGCATAATGAGCTTATCAAAATAATCACCGTTGGACATAACCCATGCTCAAGTATCGCAAGTATTTTGTTCTGACGTCATCTCAACGCTCAGTCATGTGGTCAGAACAAAGGAATCGGAGGCGTGGCCGACTCGAGGCGATCTACGAAAAGAGAAACGAAACGGTTGTAACTTGGCTAGGGGGGCAGAACCTTCAACGACCATCTGTCCTGCGAGCAATGAGGGTTCATTGCTCGTAGGACATATTGTCACTTAAGTTTGGCAATTCTACGGGCTATATCGGTAACCTTGGTTCTCGCTGCAGATACCATCGATGCCTTAGTAAAGGTATACTATACCAAATCAAATTCCAAATAATTGAAAACTCAATTGATTGGCCACTATAAATCAAACATTTAAATACTCGATTGTTCATAATGCCGAGTGGTTATAAATGGAACGTTCAATATCCTAAAATATCTTATGTTTGTTTGATCGAGCGTTCAACGCATCGCATATTCATTATATGGAATACAAGTGACCACTTACTATAGTACACCCCAGTAGGAGTTATTCATATTTATGAGTATTTACCTATTTTTACCCACCAGTACTCGTAGATGTATTAAAAGTCAACCTGTATTTTAAAAATCGGTCAAGTGCGAGTCGGACTCGCGCATAAAAGCATCATACTATTATCTATACAACATTAGACACTATATTAAAACCTTTTTTTAGTTTCACCTGTCCTGGTGTTTGTTTGTTGAAAAATCACGTGTGTCGTACGGGATACTTAGGTATTTATTTTATTTGTTGTCATAGAGGTTGACAATTTCAACTGTCTAGTTAACATGGATCATGAGATACGGCCTGGTGACAGATAGACAGACGGACAGTGGAGTCTTAGTAATAGGGTCCCGTTTTTAACCTTTGGGTACGGAACCCTATACAGACAACGTAACTCTAAAGTCAGTAGGTATGCTGCAGAACTCAACATCTTCCCACCCTTGTCCCTTGCTACTTGGGGTCGGCGGTACACGTATTTTTTCTTCAATTCTTTCCTGTCACCTGTCACGTCATCACTACTAACTCCCTTTTCTTTCATATCACTCATCACACAATCTTCGACCATGTACTCATAACTCTTCTAGGAAAACGTCTTCCATTCTCTCCTACCCCCCTAGCCAAGTTACAACCGTTTCGTTTTGATTATCTTTTCGTCGATCGCCTCGAGTAGACCACGCCTCCGATTCCTTTATTCTGACGTCATCTCAACGCTCAGTCACGTGGTCAGAACAAAGGAATAGGAGACGTGGCCGACTCAAGGCGATCAACAAAAAGAGAATGGAAACGAAACGGTTGTAACTTGGCTAGGGGGGCTGTTAACCGTCATGCTATCACCGACTCCCTGTTCTTTCACGTAAACTCTAAAATTTACGTTAAACTCTATTGCTTACGTAATAGAGTCGCTTACGGCGTCACAGTGCAAGTTCTACATGTGATATTTCTACCTAAATAAAATGTTGAATGGCAATATTAAAAATCACAGCTATATTACAAATTTTATTAAAAGTCAAAGAATTTCTTAGCGCTAGGGCTGCCAGCAGACGGTGACCTTTGTTCCTTCCAGACTGAAGACACTATATTGGTTCTTTGACGTGATAATAAATCATTCTTTTTGTTATGATTTAGTAACCATTGTGGTGCCATCACGCTAAGCCACTAGTTTTTATGGGACATAAATTAATCATTCGAAAAGACAAATTGATTAAATTATAGAGTTTGGTGTTTGTGTTGTTTTCAAATCGAATTCACGCCTTCAAGACATGTAATTAATTTTTGAGTCATCATTCCTTAATTACATATTGTACGTCTCGCATTTACTGGATTCTCCCTCACCAGGCCATCGGTCCTTGTGAGAGGACTTCCAACGCTGCGTATTCCGGTACGCAGTCGCCATTTTAGAACATTTCAGCCCCAACCTCCATCTGTTCAGCGAGAAATATGCCCTGGCCATTGCCACTTGACCGTTCTTTATGGCGACACTTGGGGGAGGCCTATGTCCAACAGTGGACGTCTTTCGGCTGAAAAGATGTGATGATGATGTGTGTGAATTACATATTATCCTTCGATATCTTTATATAATATAAAACAAAGTTGCTGCATCTGTCTGTCTGTTCATGTTCATGCAACTAAGATTTATGTAACTCATAATATGATTTGAAAGAGTGTCCATGGAGTTTCTTGCACGTTCTTCGCCATAGAAATGTACGCATTGGAACGTGCAATTTAGCTTCACTTTTTTTTGACTGACCGACATTATGACAATTCAAAAGTGCCTGTAATTGGTCTATTTGAAATGAACGTTACTGATTTCATGATAAACTGAACTACTGAACGGATTATTCGCAGTTTTCACCAATAGACAGAAGACGGTTTAAGTGTATATAGTGCGTAGGTTTCACATGCATATTATCGTAGAGATAGTTTCAAAGATTTCTAACACCCGTGCGAAACTTGAGCGGGTCACCAGTTTTCTACTAAATATAATAGACTAGCTTCTCCTAGCGGCTTCTCCTGCGTGATACTAGAAAATTACCCTAAGTGAGCATACTCTTGAAAGAAAAAGTCATTTCATCGAAATCCGTTGAGCTGTTCGAGTGTGAACAAGTAACACACATACACACACACCATCACTCACAACCTTTCATCTTTATAATTTTAGTGTTGTAGAGACAACCCTGCATAGCGTTTTCATAGAGGAACGCAGCCTCTTTACTAAGCAGATTTATTACCTTGCGCTGTAAATGGTTTGGTTTACATTTCAACGACTATTTATTTGTTAACAAGAGACACAGGAACCACGGCGGCATTCTATAGGTTAAATTTCAGAGAATTCCAAAAATGGAAACGGAACTCCGGATCCGGAATTCCGGTTTTCCGGATTTCCGGATCCGGAGTTCCGTTCATTGGACATAACATAGATATCAGGGATAATGACCGTACCTACCTACGGCGATGTGCCATTGGATGTACCAATATAGCCAAGGTAGACAAGGTAGACAATCCATCCACCAAACGAGATTTCTCTAGAAATATAAGCATCGCTTTTGTACCTAATTTTCTGTTTCCTTCTTCTTGTCTTTATTTTGTATGTGTGTATGAACATAAATTGTTAAATAATATAGAATATGTCCTTTCTTTGGTATTGTTGGTCGAGTCGTGAACTCTTTACTAGTCCTGAGTTGAGCTACACGAACCCTTTTTTTTTAGGTGGGAAATCGTCCAATGAATTCTCCTGCCCTTGGACGGGGCGAGAATGCGGATTTTCCTTTCAGAAGCGAACTCATGGCCCCAGTAGGCTTCGACCCTGCTGGGCCCCTACTGTTTGCTAACATATCCATGACGCGCGCGTGAAAAAACACGCGCCGTCGAGGACTTGGGCTCGGTCTGGAAGGTTACCGGACGTTCGGACGGCGAGCTATCCATTGCTCGCTGTCCGCAAGCCCGCACCTGCAGTGGCCGGAAATCGGGATACCGGCAACTGGGGCATGCGGGCCGTTGCCTCTCAGGTGCACGTGCAGCCGCCGTGCGCAGTGGGAATTGAACAACGACCTCCGGCATAGCAGTCAGGGCCACTAACCACTAGACCAACAGGCCCGTCATCGTCCAGTCGTCGTATTACATAAAACATTTAGGGCGGATTTCACCAATAAAACTAATCGCGTTTTAACGTTTGGCTCGCATAATCGCGTTTAGCCGCTGTCACTAGTGTCACTTGTAAAAATACAACAACATAGCCTTGACTGCTATGCCGGAGGTCGTGGTTCGATTCCTACTGCGCACGGCGGCCGCACGTGCACGTGCACCTGTGCGTAGCAATGGCCCGCATGCCCCAGTTGCCCGGATCCCTATTTCCGGCCACTGCAGGCGCGGGCTTGCCGACTGCTATGCGGGAGGTCGTGGTTCGATTACCACTCAGGACAAATGTTTGTGTGATGAGCACGATCATTTGTTCTGTGTCTGGGTGTTATTTATCTACAATATGTATGTATTTAGAAATATATAAGTATGTTTATCAGTTGTCTAGTACTCATAACACAAGCTCTGCTTAGCTTGAGACAAGACGGCGTTGTGTGATAATTGTGGAATATGTAATATATGTGGAATATATAATAAAACTCAGTTTATATTTAAATAGATTCGGCAATTAATGTCGCTCATAGAACAATACGCCTCGGCTGTTACTAGAAATGTCATTAGCAAGACTATCCTCACAAAGCAAGCTTGACAGTCAGTGTCATTGTTTACTTATTGAAACTAACAGGGTGTGACAATTCAATGTTGGATTTGACAGTCGAAATCTATTGTAGCAGCGTCAGGTGCCCGGGTGCCAGGTGCTTGCTCACGTGGGCACGAACACTATAGACAAGGAGTCCAGTTGCTACCAAGGGTAGGAGAATCTAGCTCTGGGAAGTATCAAAAAAGTTAAGCTTTGTTCAGCTCGGCCACTCATTGCATATCCATTTATTCTGCTGAACTGGACCTACATAATGTTCCTACATTGTGTGTATCAATGTGTGCCAATAAAATAAATCCTTCTTTCTTTGTTTCTTACTTTCTTTCCATCTTTCTTTCTATCTTTCACCTTTCTATTAAAGCTTCATGCATTAAAAAAGTACAAAGACGAACTTAACGCAGTCTCTACCGATTAATTGTAATTTATAATATAATATAAAACAGTGTGATTTAATGTATGCACTAACATAGAAATAAGTAGGTACTAACATATAATATGGACCAAAAGTTTTCTTAAAATAGAAAAAAAGAAGAAAGTCAATTGATGATTTCCCAACCAAAAAATCGTAGGTCCTGTACTGTCCCCACTGATCTCCACTATTACACCAAAAACAGTTAATGTACCCGGAAAATGGGGTAGGGAAACTGTCACTCACAAAAACGTGATTCGTAGTAGCTATGTGGCTAATTAGTGATCGACAAGTAACGTTCCTAATTACAGAACATGAGGACGACATCCACTGTCCTTTCCTGGTGCTGTTCTTGTAGTTGGACCTATTGTCTTATTTATTTACTAACTTCTACCAGTGCCAGTTTGGGACTAGATGGCGTTCTATGAAAGTTGTGAAACATTATTATTATTGTCTAGCTAATGTACCATTTTTTAAGGGTGGAAATCATCTTATGACTTCTCCCACTCTGGGCGGTGCGCGAGGGCGTGTCAGATTTTTACTGACTAAAACCACACCTGTGTCCTTCAGTTGCCCTGTGTCGTTCTAGGACTACGGGTTTCCTTTTCAGAAATTTCTCGCGTTCCTAGCTAGCGGGCATCGGCCCTGCTGGGTCGGTTTGCTAACATCTTTTTAAGGAGCGTGTAGATCACTACGCGCTTTTGACGACTGGGTTCGGTCCGATCTATTACCAGACGGCAGAATGGCTGACAGCACAAGTGAGGACATTCGTTCCCTCACGCGTGCCGCCTCCTCCTTCGCTAGCATCACTGCTTCGTAGAAGGAGGCGACCGCCTGCCAATCCTCTTCGCTCCGGACCATAGCCCAAACCAGGGTCCAGTGCGAGAGGTCGCTGCGGCCGATTGCCTCCACGAGGGTACGGCTGTGCTTGGCCCACGCGGGGCACACCTCCACCGTGTCCTCCGGGCACTCCACGCAATGGTGACACCCAGGCGTTTCTTCCGCCTGAATCCGATGCAGGAACCTCCCGAAATTGCCATGTCCGGTGAGGAACAGCGTCATGTGGAAGTTGAGGACGCCTTGTTGCCACTCCAGCCACTCTTCAAAGAAGGGACTTACCACCGTGATTATGGCGTGCCCAAGCTAATGTACCATGTAGTTTTATTTAGTCATCTACCTTGTGGACGTTTTTTTTTAAATATTTATTTAAAGAGTTTTTTCGCTAGTGAGAATATGTCACTCTGTTGGTATACAAAACTTAATTAAATAAAAATAAGTGTTAGTTCGGTTTTGGGTCGGTTTTTCAGAGTGAACTTAACCATGAAGAGGTTCACACGTGTCTCAAACAATTTCCATTCGTCTGTATCATAAAATTTCTAAAATTGTAAACACGGACGTGAGCGGGCATGCATTTAGCCGACACAGCTCTAAACTGAGTGAGTGAGTGTCCATGGATTTAGGGAGCTTTCCCGTTAGCTATGGTCGAAGTACCTGGTTAGGCGGTGCGAGAATGTGTAGCGGCGTAGTGGAAATGTGTGATTTTTTCCACCAAAGCTGTGTGAGGATCTTGTGCGGTGCAAGTTTGTGTAGCTAAGCTGAGAAACAGTATGTAGGTGAGCGGTACGAAGATGCGTGACGAACTGTTTTGGTTGCATGCGCACATATCACTCTCTAGTTTCACTTGCAAACATCTCTCTTTTTGCGTGTATTTCAAATCTAGCTCCACTAGAGCTGTGCTAAGTCAAGATGGGAAACAAGTAATTCTATTGGAGGTACACCGCTACCTGGCACATTTCAGATGTAAAAGTGCCTTTAAAGTCGACAGTTTTGCGTAGGATGCACCTGAAGAGGGTTGCTATTACCCATACAATTGGTTGAGAGTGCGTGACAGACTTTTGCTGACTAAAACCCACAGGGGCCTCTTCTAGGGCCACGGTCACTCTCTCAAACATTTCTGCAGCGTTAGCAGCTATCAAGCCTACTGGACCCCTTCGGTGTTACTGACACCTCTTTGAAGTGCGCGTGGAATACTACATACCGTCGACTAGGACTCGGTCCTTACCAGACGGCGAGTTACCCATAGCTCGTCATCCGCAAGCCCACTGCACCTCCTGTGGCGACGGCTGAAGCATGAGGATGTCCTCCCCTCACACGTTTATTGCCTAGCATGACAATCGCAAGCAGTAGACGAGCCTGCCTACCTTATATTCCTAAATACTAAGTAAAGCTACTCCCTCCTTTCTACCATCGAACAACCCGACGTACGGCGAGTATCCACCCTAACGTTGTTGAAACTTCAAGGGTCCGGACTAAGCGTTTCACTTCGTCGTTTATACCGCGTGCATCGAAGGACTGGAACAGCTTTGCCTGCTGCGGTCTTTTCGTCCAACTATAAATTATGTCTTCAGGCTAGAGTGAATAGGCTCTTGATAAACTAGTGCGCCTTCTATCAACGATTGCATCACTGCTTCCCATCAAGTGGGATCGCAATTAAGCATTGGTTTATATCAATAAAAAGAACCATGGCTTAACCGCGCCGTAACAGGGGAGTGTCTGCTAAGGACTTGACTTACTGCTGTTTCTACGACCGCCAATACATCTCGTTTTATTTCAGACACTGAATAATAATAATAATAATAATAGCCTTTATTAACAATCCAAGACACTGTTTAGTTAATAATAATGAAATATAAAAATTATTTTCCGACATCGGTTTTAGAAGATTGTTTTGCTTTAGCATAGGCCTCCCCCATATTCTTCCACAGTTCCCGGTCATGGGTTTCCCTCTTCCACATTGGTCCCGCTTCCGCCTTTATGTCGTCGTCCCACCTTCTTATCGGGCGTCCTCTCTTCCGTTTGCCTTCCCTAGGGTACCATTCGGCTACTAATTTAGGCCATTTCTCCTTTCTGTTTCTGACTAGGTGACCCGCCCATTTCCATTTTAATTTTTTGATTGTATATGCCACGTCCGCTATTTTTGTTTTCCCTCGGATAAATTTAAGGCTTAATTTTTCCATTCTCTTAATATTAAGCATACTTCTTTCCATGTTGTGTTGGCATGTTTGCAATTTTTTTGTATTTTGCTTAGTTAAAGTCCATGTTTGACAACCGTTTCAGACACTGAATACGACATACATATTTAGGCATTAACATCTCTTGTAGTCGAGCTGCGGTACTCAAGGTGTTGTGAAAGTAATAAATATGTATGTGACTTTACGTTTTTCACGACTTTGCGCACGTAAAATGTTAGGTTTTTCTTGATAGAAAGTACTATTTTACTGTGCGTTATTAGCTTTTCCATTTCACAAGCAAGATAGGTCTTGTCTTGTAACGGTTGCATTTGGTTTCCAGGGATTACCAGAATTGAATATTGTACACTGTGTCTTCGCACAAATGAATACCACGGATCCAGTACATGATTCTATAGAAGTAATTCGATTCTTTTTCCTATTTTTTTTTAATCTTCTTACTTTTTTTTAATTTAAACTCTGTAAAATCGTTATTCTACTATTTGTTATGCTATTCGTTTCCCCGATGATATGATGATATTTTTAGCAAAAAAACAAAAAAAAAAAATTTATTTTTTTAATTTAATTAATTAAAAAATCATCGAGGTAGATAAAATCGTTATTCTAATCAACCCCGATGACATTTTAAATTTTAAAAGTAATTTATTTATTCATTTCACTAAAAATGTTAGAATAACGATTTTTTATAGATTTAATTTAAAAAAAAAACGTATAGATTAAATTAAAAAAAATAGGATAATAAAATATACAACGAAAACTTCCACTGGGAGGTCCAGAATTATGTACTGGATCCATGGTATTCGTTTGTGCGTCGATGTCAAAGACACCCTTTATACCACAAGGTGCCACTCATTGCCAAGTGACTTTATCTGGGTGAAGTCACTGGCAATAAGTGGTTCGAAAATGATTCCATAGGAACATACTACTGGGATACTGCCGTGGAGATGATATTATACATATATAATCAGCCTTATAATGTTCCCTCTGCTGGGACTCGGGCCTTTTTTCAGAGATTGGGCCGTAATCCACAACCCGGGCCCGATGCGGATTTGTGGACATCAAATGTCTTGAAAAGTTCGGTTCTAGGGTATACCGGTTTCTCACGATATTTTCCTTCACTGTTTTGAAAACAGTAATGTTGAAATAAATTACACAAAGTAATGCGCTTGGTTTGGTTTGAACTACTAACGCGACCTACAAATTGTAAGTCGGGCCGTTAGTGCTGGGCCAACAAATATGACAACAATTTACAATACTTAAAATACTGGCTTATGCCATCAGCTTTACCCGTTCTCAGAAAGGCGTGGTCTATCCTTGTGACAAATTTCATTAAAATCCGTTTAGCTACGTACTGTGATATATTCGTATATGTGATGAGGTAACTGACATACCAGCAGATTATTGATAGGTTTGCGCTTGACCACTATCCGATGGAATATGACAAAGTGGTCGACGATAAAAAGAACCTATTCACTCTTGACTTAAAAAGCCCGATGTTGTTGTTAGAAAACACAGCCTCCGGCACGGAATTCCACTCTTTAGCACTCTTTAGCTGTATGCGCAATTAATGTGTTCCCAAAACGTTTTGTAGGATTGGATGGGAGGTCCAACATGTAGCTGTAGCACATTGCCGTAAGTCTGATGCTCCGATAATGGAACGGGCCGGAATTAGGTTATGGAATTCCGACGCACACTCCCTGAAATGCAACCGGTAGAAAACCGACAGGCTAGCAACTCGGCGTCGATGCTCAAGATTTTGAAGCTTCGAATCGACGAGTGCATCATTACCAATGAACCTCTTGACTCTTCTCAATTGATTAAACGCATCAACAGGTATACGTCATTGATATTGCTTGCCCTTTGAAATGCATAGTTTCTACGTTGGAACTTTTAATATGAAAAAACTTTTTTTTTATTAGCTTTCATGATTATAAATAGAGCTATATTATAGAAAATACAAACCACAAAGAAACCAATAAATACCTAAATTGGAAAAAAGAATAACGTAACTTTGATATAAAATTTATTTGAACATATAATTGCAAGTCAATCCAAAGATATTAAACTTCAAAGCAACACGTTTTAAAAAACGGCAGTTTCATAGTTGAAGAACTAATATTACATTATACTACGCACATTCAATACAGACGTAGAAAGGCGTGGTACGAGAATTAATACTCGTAACATTCTTCAATTGTTTTAACGGCTATCGTCTCATGGATAACAATGGCGTGAATGGCGAGCAATGACGTCTCATCTCAGGCCTCCTACTGAGAGATAGCTATCAATTGTAATGTGTAAGATAACATAATTTTAAGTTCTCATTGAATAAGAGGAAATTTAATTTTACTAAGGATAGGCGGTAGCTTTTTCTGCGGTTCTTAGAGAAGTAGACTATCCTCTAGAGAGTTTTGTGCAGACAACAGCATCAATTGAGTACCTCTCTCACATATAGGTATCATGGCGTCCTCGTCTTTTGCATGACGCAGGTCCTCACCGGACATAGTAAGTTTGGGAAGTTCCTGCACCTGATTCAGGTGGAAGAAACGCTTTCCAAGTCAATCCAACACATTAAAGCAACCCGTTTTAAAAAATGGTACGTTAGTTTACATGTTTGTGAATGCACTCACGATATAGGACGCGGGTTTGCAGACAGTGAGCAGTGGGTAGCTCGCCGTCCGGACCGAGCCCGAGTTGTCGATGGTGCGTAGAATTCCACGCGCGCCTCAAAGCGATAGCAAAACTGTGGGGGCCCAACAAGGTCAAAGCCTACTGGGACCATGGGTTGTGTGAAAGAGGACCCTGGAGCCCTGGAACGAAGGCAAACAAGGAAGATAGGAGTGGGTTTTAGTCAGTAAAAGTCTGACAAACTCCGCCCTTGAGCGGGAGAGGTCATTGGATGATTTCCCACAAAATATTCCACGATACAAGAGTAATTGCCAGTGTGCTAAACAAATGATAGAAAATAAACAAAAATATTTATTTAAAGAGATAAAAAATAAACTTCTTCGGTATGTTTTAAGACTTAAAAAATTCAAAAAGCTTTTCCAGTAAAAGCAATGAATAAAATAAATATCAAGATCTTACTTAAAAGACACTTTATTTGTAGACAAGTGACACGGAGCGTATAAATATACAATCAAAAATAAATTTGAGCCAGTGGCGTAGTGTGGGTTTTTGCTGACCAAGATGACCTCTATTTTCGTTATGAGGCCAAATTTTTTTTTTATAATTTAATTTACAATTCTTTATTGTACACAAAAACAAAACATAATAAATTGTCATACAGACAGTTTATGTACAAAGGCGAGCTTAACTCAGCAATGAGTTTTCTCCCAGCAAACCTTTGAAATATAGAGAGAGAACATATTCGAGGGTAGGATCCAGTGCACAATATAAACCTACATACTAAGTCTAAAATATAATTATATTATACATACTAATACATACTATATATATATATATTATGTCAATAATGAAAGGAAGTGCTCTTTAAGTTTCCTTTTGAAGACATCTAGAGAAGGGCTATCGCGAAGAGAGTGTGGCAGAGAGTTCCAGAGACGTACTGCAGTTACAGAAAAGGAGCCATCATAGCAGCTGGAAGTATGACGTGGAGTGCGAAGGAGAAAAGAAGAGGTGGTGCGACAGAGTTTACCACTAGGAACGAGGTACTGAAAGCGTTCACGGAGGTATTGAGGAACATTAGGATTATGAAGGATTGTATAGAGAAGAGATAGAATATGTGTATCACGCCGACGCTGAATTGGCAGCCACCTTAATCTGGTCCGGAACTCCGACACGTGATCGTATTTGCGGAGGACAAAAATAAAGCGGATGCACAAATTCTGCAGTCGTTCAAGTTTGTTTAGCAGTACCTCGGTAGCATCTAGAAAACAAACATCCGCATAGTCTATGAGCGGTAAAAGAAGAAATTGTGCAAGGTTAACCTTAGTGTGAAATGGTAGGAATTTTTGGAGACGCTTAAGAGACTGAAAGGAGTAAAAGACCCTCCTACTCACATCAGCAACATGAACCTCCCAGGAAAGATTAGTGTCCATATGCACGCCAAGGTTTTTAGGACTTTTAGAATACAGAATTGGCACAGAATCATACACCACAGGCGGGAGCGACTGGTGATTCAATAAGTTGAGCATGTATCTGCCACCAACAATGAGCGCTTGGGATTTAGTTGGGTTTAGTAAAAGTCCAAAAGATTTAGCCCACTGGTGAATATTTTCAAGATCATTGTTGATGGCAGCCACAGTTTCAGTGATCTCGTCCACTTTACAATGACGATATAACTGCAAGTCGTCAGCATAGAGATGATAATTCGAAGTTAGGACCTTAGTGAGAGCATTTATAAAAATCGAGAAAAGAAGAGGAGAGAGGACACCACCCTGAGGAACACCCGCAGCCAACTCACACCATTCGGAGAAATCCTCATCGGATCGAACAGACTGCGAGCAACCCCGAAGATAAGATTTGAACCACTCAATTACTGGTGCTGAGACATTAAGAGAGGAAAGGATTCCTAAGAGGATGTCAAAGTCAACTGAGTTAAAAGCACTACTGAAGTCCAGTAAGACCAATACTGTTAAGCGTTTATTATCCATGGCCAGTCTTATGTCATCAGTTATTTTGACAGAGTTGTCACAGTGCTATGACCACGTCTGAAACCAGATTGATAAGGACTCAGCAGGCTATTAGAGGACAGATAATAAGATAGTTGCTTCTGAACAACACTCTCGAGGATTTTGGAGAGGATAGGTAGGATGGACATTGGACGGAACTGGGAAAGTGAGGAGGGGTTTGATACTTTGGGAAGCGGTATGACGTGGGCCTTCTTCCAAGCAGAAGGAAATGAGTTACTGAAGAGGAAAAAATTTATTATATGAGTAACGACAGGAACTATTTCACTCAAAATAGGTAAGAGCATTTGGAGTTGAAGGCCATCATCACCTACCGCCTTAGTGGATATGGATAGGATACATTTCTTAATATCTAGTTCAGCAACTGGGTGGAAAGAGAAAGAAGTATTTGTTGGCAATGAAACATTGGAAAGATCCGAGAGAGTGGAAGATTTCACTTGGTCATCAAGTATAATTGGTGACTTAGAAAAGTACGCATTAAGTGCATTGAGGTCCATCTTATCAGGAGAACTCTTGCTAGTGGCTTTGCCAATACCAAGAGTCTTTAAAAATTGCCATACTTGTGTTGGGTTGAAATTCTCAATAGATTTGTGAATGTGGCGCCTTTTCGCATTCCTACACAAACGACTGCAGTGATTTCGCATCTTCTTATACAGATCCCAGTTCTCCTCAGTGGGTCGCTTCCTGTACAACTGTTTGGCCTTGTCACGCTTAGCCATCTGGTTTTTAATGGCTGGGGATAGCCATGGTGCAGGAAGGTGCTTCATTTTCACCTTTTTAAGGGGAGCATGTGCCTCGTACAATTGCAACATTGTCCTGTTGAAGACTGACACCATAGTGTCTACATCCTCGTAGGTGAACACAGATGACCAGTCGATCCCGTCCGCATCAGCTCTCAAACGCTCCAAATTAACGTTTTTACGAAGAAAGAGAAATTTGCCCTTGCACTTTGGAGGTCGAATTTTATAGGAAAGATAAATGAGGTCATGGTAGGAAAAAGGAGCAGGAACCTGTCCATGTGTGGCTACTTTCTTAGCGTCAGAAACAAGAATGAAATCTAAGAGAGTAGGAGTACTATGAGGAGCCCTGTGAGTAGCATTAAGTGGAAGTAAGTGCATATTGAAAGAAGAGACAAGCGATTGGAGTTTACGGCTACGTGAGTCTCCCTTGAGCAAACAAGTGTTAAAGTCTCCGAGTATAATTGTATGATCATACATCTCGGAAAGATTTTCTCATTTTGATTCGAAGGAGGCAAAGTAATCAATCTGGCAAGAGTGACTATAGTATACACCTAGAAGCAACTTTATATGTTGAAAGATTATTTCAACAAAAAGATGCTCAGCAAACCTTGAGTATACACTCGGAGACTGTTCAACAATCCTGTAAGTATACTTTTCTACTTACAAAATAATATACTTTTCATTTTTTTTTTTCATTTATTTATCATTAGTACAATAGAATACAGGATTATCTAAAGTTAAATAGCAACCAAAAACCATTAAGGTTTAAACTTGTGCTATCATGAATCTATCTCAATATCGAAACATTTCATGTTTCTTTTTCAGAGCAATTCTGAGGAAAAATCCGGGCAAGTGCTAGCCGGACTTGCGCACTGAGGGTTCCGTACAAACTTGCCTATGAAAACAGTTCAATTCCCGAATTGAATTACGAAGATTTCTCCGATTCGCCAAAAATGTTCTTTTTTGGTCACGTAACTACAAATTTACAGTTTTCTGATTTTTTCTTATACTTGTGAAAGACAACAAAGTTTAGTTTTTCCCTTTTGAGGTACAGAAGCCTAAAATAATAATATGCTTTTAAACATAAAGTTAGAACGTATAATTCCGTTTAAAAAAAAGGGCACTTCATAGGTAAAACCCTAATATAAAGGTAAGGATAAGAAAAGGTTCGATATTTAATTCTCTAAGGGGTTAATTGGGGGATTTTAATCTTTAAGTCCGCCTCTGTACATTTGTGTGCATAATAAAATATAATCCATCAAATATATATATAATTTCTGTTTAGTAAAATTTGGTGGTTTTACAACTATTTCACAAATTCTTCGCCTAGCTCCGAGATATTCCCGATGGGATAACACAATTACGCGCATAGTTTGTTTTCATAATAATTTATAAAAGCGAAACTTTTTAAGTGTGTGTGTACTCAAACGCCTGAACGGATTTTGATAAAGCTTTTCATATGGGTGGATCACGTCCTGGAATAGCACATAAGATACTTTTGTCTCACGTCTTACGAAAGTATGTCAGTGTGTGTGTGTTTATTGTCTCTTGGAGTTTCTTGCACGGTAAGAGTGCTCATGGAGTTTCTTGCACGTTCTTCTCTATAGAGATCTACGCTTTGGAACGTGTAATTTAGCTTCACTTGTTTTTTTTTTTTTGACTGACTGACATTCTAACAATTCAAAAGTGCCTGTAATTGGTCTATTTGAAATAAAAGATGATTGATGATTGGTTGGTTTGATTTTAGACCATGTCTTGGAATAGTATTTCTATATACTAATAGGAGTAGGATCCCTTAGTATAATTTTCAACTGTTTACAAGGACGAAGCCAGTGGCGATAGCAAGTTTAAAGCTAGAACTACATTAGATTTGTACGTAGAACGACGTCGCGTGGCGTCGCGTGGCGTGGATCAAGTGTAGCTCCACAAGTCTAGTTTCCATATAAAATGTATGGAGACCGACGCGCCCAGATCAGCGTGTGCAGCACACGTGTGCGCAGTGTAGTTCTAGCATAATATAACGATACTGGAAATATGAAATAACGTAAAGGACATTTAACTAAAATGTAAAATGTACCTTACTATGATTGATGTAAGGGTATTTTAAGCAAAACGTAAAAATGTCGCTTACGCAAATTCATACTTTTGGTATCGATAAGCCTGTTAAAAACAACAGATTGTGCCCGTACATAATCTCTATTGTTCACAACAAACTTCTCTAAAGTTGGCATAAAACTGCATCGTGCATTCTATTCGAAGTTCGCGGTCTCTCGCTCGTTGTGCAAAATAGAGCAATGCAGCTGTTGTCTCTGACACAGTTTCCGAAGCAGATCTACATAAACTTACTTATCTATGCCATTGCTTGGGTAGATCCTTCTTTTTAATGGTGGGAAATGATTTTATGACTTCACTCGCTCTAGGGCAGTGCGAGAGGGCATCTCAGACTTTTAAAGACTAAAACCACACCTATGTTCCTTCAATTGCTTTTTGCGTCCCACGACCACGAGTAACCCTTTCAGAAGGTCGACCATGACCACAGCAGGCTTCGGCCCCACGACGTCTCGGGCTCGATCCGAACGATTATAACCGGACAGCCGAGTAGGTACTGGATTTATATTAAAATTTGCATTGTCATCTCCACTTTTAGGGTTCCGTACCTCAAAAGAAAGAAATGGAACCCTTATAGGATCACTTTTTGTCCGTCTGTCTGTCAAGACCCTTTATTTCGGGAACGCGGAGGTAGTACGCGTGGAGGTAGGTATCGACTTGAAATTAAAACCATATACTCAAGTGTGCGGTCCCTTGAAGCTGTGATTAAATCAAACTAAAAAAGATACGGCCGTTTATGTCGCAAAAAACGTGTATTTCGACACTCTCAAGGCAAATCAAAATTCATAGGGTACTTCCCGTGGACCTAGAATCCTGAAATTAGCATGAAGCAAGGTCTCAAAGCTGAAAACTGTAAATTTGTAGTTACGACAAAAATAATATCGTTTTTTTGCGATTCGGAAAAATTATCGTCACTCAATTCGAGAATTGAACTGTTTTCATAGGTAAGTTTGTACGGAACCCTCAGCGCGCGAGTCCGACTCGCACTATCCCGGTTTTTTTTTTAAATTAATTACCCCTCATTAGCGATTACTTCCTTATCGTGGATGCGTTCACAAACACGTAAACTTCCATAACAAGACATTCCAACTCGGAACAACTGTTATGCCATAAAAATATGTGTGCCGTATGGAAATAGAACCCACAACAAGCTGCTCAACAGCCAACCGCTCAACCACTGCACCAACAATGTCAGCTATTATTCGTTTCACCATACATAACTAACACTGAAATATATATATAATAATAATAATATATAATATATTCCACAACCATCATACAACGCCGTCTAGTCTCAAGCTAAGCAGAGCTTGTGTTATGAGTACTAGACAACTGATAAACATACTTATATATTTCTAAATACATACACATTATAGATAAATTACACTTTACAAATAAATTGGTAAAGCCATTCATATGAAAACCAACATCGATCCCACCCAAAGTACAAAATATACATATATATGACTCTAATTTACTCTTATTGATGTAGATGTTTTTTTTTTTTTTATTGGAAACATGCGCTACGTCTGGATAACGTAATATATTTATTAAGGTTCCCCAAATAGGCACGATATTGCGATATCTTTTCCTAATACATTTTGTATGAATTCGTTTGCTGTCCCGTATATCTCTAGGAGATGTAAAATGCCAGGCGACTGATGTCCTGGCTCATAAGGGAAATAGCGAACCTTGCTTAACAACTTTATATTTTCAAAGTTTAATGATAACATTATGTGCATGCAGCACGGGTAGTAGGTATACATGTTGACGGACTTGTTGGTCTAGTGGTTAGTGGCCCAGACTGCTATGCCGGAAGTCGTGAGTTCGATTCCCACCCAGGACAAATGGTTGTGTGATGAGCACGATCATTTGTTCTGTGTCTGGGTGTAATTTATCTATAATATGTATGTATTTAAAAATATATAAGTATGTTTATCAGTTGTCTAGTACCCATAATACAAGGCTTGCTTAGCTTGGGACTAGGTGGCGTTGTGGAATATTATTTTATATTATATTATGTTAAATGATATTAATAAATAATAATTGCCGTTTTTTAAAACGGATTGCTTTGAAGTGTTATATCTTTGGATTAACTTGGAGTTATAAGTTCAGATAATCTTTATATTAAAGATACGTTATTCTTTTTCCGAAATTAGGTATTTATTGGTTTCTTTGTGTTTCGTAATTTCTGTAATATCGCAGGACTTGTAACTATTTTTGTATGAAATATAAGAAAACTCGATGATAGGAAACAATTTCATACTTTAACCCCTATTATTTATTTTCCAAATAGGTTCCTAAAAACCATTTTTATACGTCAATTTTTTCGTCACTTTAAACTAGATGAGGCCGGTATTTCCTAGCTGACTACCCTGAGAAGAAACACCAAAACAAACTCAGGGATCCAAGTCTCCTTAAAGTGCATACAGCAAACATGTAATGGTCAAATCATATGAGCACCACGCAGATTAGTATCTGAGATGGTCTTCTGAGGAAAAAATAACACGGATTCGAGTGAACCTGTCCAGTCAATGCAAGCATTCGTATAGCTCAGTTCAGGTTAACGTCAGTTGAGACTCTTCTCTCGATCTTTTAGTTAGTTTTATTTTTTACTAGCTTCTGCCAGCGGCTTCGCCCGCATACAAACTTTGGACCACCTTTTCATCCTACGTCACAAAAAGAAGCTTTATCCAAAATTTCACGCATCTAGTCCCAGTAGTTTTGGCTGTGCGTTGATATGTCAGTCAATCAGTTTCTCCTTTTATATATAGATATATAGATTACTTATGTACATTGTGCTCACATAATGGAAACAACAATAAATATGTAACCAAGATTATATATAACTCACAATATAATTTAAAAGAGTGTCCATGGACTTTTTTGCAGGCTCTTCTCCATAGAGATCTACGCTTTGGAACGTGCAATTTAGCTTCACTTTTTTTTTGGTCTAACCTTCTATTGACTATTCAAAAGTGACTGTAATTGGTCTATTAGAAATAAATGCTTTTGAATTTGACTTCAACGATTTGATGATCAATTCTAAAGAAAGGACATTAAGGTAAGCCTCAAAAAATACTCAACTGCCAGACATTCGTTAAAATCACTGAAAAGAAAAAACAATCCGCGTAGAAGTAATAATAAAAAGAAGTTAAGTTTAGCGTAAGAGCAGGAAAGTGTTATATCTTTCTTCTCTCTCATGTAACGAAATATGACCTGCCCCCCTAGCTTTTTCTTTCCGGTGGGAAAATCATCTTATGACATCCTCCGCTCTTGGGCGGGGCGGGAGATAGTGTCAGACTTATACTGACTAAAAACCCACTCCTATTCCTTCGTTGCCTTTCGTACCAGGGCCGAGTTATCCTTTCAGAATCAGACCCTTGGCCCCAGTAGGCCTCGACCCTGCCGGGCCCCTACAGCCGCTGACATCTCCTTGAGGCGCGCGTGAAACAGCACGCGCCGTCGACGACATGGCATCCAGACGGTTACCGGACGGTCGGACGGTGAGCCACCCTTTGCTCGCCGTCCGCAAGCCCGCGCCTACGGTGGCCGGAAATCTGGATCGGAATCCCGGCGGCGGTTGGGGCGTGAGGACCGTTACCTCACGCGATCGGCCGCCTCCTTTGCTAGCATTACTGCTTCGCAGAAGGAGGCGACCGCCTGCTACTCCTCCTCGCTCCGGACCAAGGCCCGCCGTAAGGATCGCCGCCGTCGATCGCCCCCACGAGGACACGGCATTGCTCTGCCCAAGCGGGGCACACCTCCACCGTATGCTCCACCGTGTCCTCCGGGCGGTCCAAACAGTGGCGACACCCGGGCGTCGCTGCAGCGGTGCAGGAACTTCCGGAACTTACCGTGTCCGGTGAGGACCTGCGTCATGCGGAAGGTAATGACGACGTGTTGCCTTTCCAGCCACTCCTCAAAGAAGGGACTTACCGCCATAATTAAGGCGTGCGTTGCGATAGTCGCTGACGCCATTCCGCCATGAGATCCCGCCGGAACTCTTTCCGACATGCCGTGACTTGTCGCGGCAGCGGAGTTTCACCCCGGCGTTGCATCTCCACGCGCAGATCGTGTATGCGTGTAAGGCCTTTTGCTGCCAGATCCCATGGTGGCTGGCCAGCAAGGAGGCTCGCCGCTTCGCGGGATACCGTGCGGTATCCTCGCACCAACCTGCCCCCCTAGCTAAGTTACAACCGTTTCGTTTCTATTCTTCTTTCATCGACCGCCTCGAGTTGGCCACGCCCCCGATTCCTTTACTTTGACGTCATCTCAATGCTCAGTCTGTCACGTGGTCAGAACAAAGGATTAGGAGGCGTAGCTGACTCGAGGCGATCAACGAAAAGAGAATCGAAACGAAACGGTTGTAACTTGACTAGGTGGGCTGACGCGTCTTTGAAATTTTACTCTCTATCTTGTCGAATTCAAAAATCTTAAGGCCGCTGAACTACCTATATATGAACTTAAAATAAAAACTTTTTCCAAAAATAAAGACCACTAAAAAAAACAGTAAAAGGATCAAAATACGGTCTAGTCGATGACTTGGGCTCAGTCCTGACGGTTACCGAACGGTCGGACGGCGAGCCACCCACTGCTCGCCGTCCGCAATGCGTACTTGGATATCTATCTGTTGAGTTTGACTACCGTTATCGAAATTCGATCGGGAGAATTATAGTAATTTCACACGCAAAATTTTAATTGGACTTTTGTGCAACAACAGAGTTTACGTAGATGACTGTACCTTGTGTTTTAAGAGCTTCTCTAATTTAGGTCATACCGATACAAAACGAAAATAATGTAGAAGGTCCCGAAGCTAAGAGGATTTATTACTTACATGAAAGTATGAAATTATATATAAGGAACAATATTTACTACGTCTTATATTACAAGAATAACGGGAAAGTTGTTATTAATGGGTATAAATCCTTTGTTACAAAGTAATGTGTGTGAACCAACACGATTTGAAGTAGCGAAGTACTGCGGACTTTGGGCGTCCTACGGGGCCGGGTCAAACTATATTCAGCGTTTATAAATCGGCCATATTGCTTTTTCAAATCTAAAATAGTCACGTAGTGAGGTTTGTATGTTTTTGTAAAGTTGTTTGTAATCATGAGTACAGTCACGTGTTTAAGTATCGGTCACTAATTACCAGTCACCCTATATACCTAGCATTCCACTACTGAGCAGAAGCCTCTCCCTTCTCCTTTTAAACCACTCTATCTTGGGTGATATCTGACCAAGTGTGCCCCGCGAATATGATTAGAGACGTAGGGTCTCTAATCGATCCATCTGACGACTTAAACTGAACTGTTAAAGGGATTTATTTATTTATTTACGTGTACGACGTTACGTTGCGTTAATGTTGCGATGGTCGGCTGGTGTTACGAGACTTGATAAGTTACGCAACGAATACATCAGAGGGTCCTACAAAGTTGTATCCATAGCAGATAAGATGTCAGAGAGACGTATGCGCTGGTTCGGACATGTCATGAGAAGGGACGAAGAGTACCCAGTAAAGAAGGCCTTAGCTATCCCGGAAAGGAGAAAAAGCAGAGGGCGCCCTCTAGCTACGTGGTGGACAACCGTATCCAAAGATCTGGAACGAAGTCAGCTGGACGCACAGACAACCCAGGATAGACTATCCTGGCGCCTTAAAACGAGGAGAGCCGACCCCGAATAAAAGGATAAGGCAAGGAAGAAGAAGAGATTTGTACAAGGTTACAGAAGATGTCCAAGCGGATGGAGCTATATAGGGTTTATAGCTCCTCTTTCTCGCTAGCAAGTTTAACATTTTAATACGTGATGGTAAGATCGTCACACTAACTTGGCTGCGCGGTCGACCACAATGGTGTCGACCCAGTGAGTGATAATCTCCGCCTAATTCAATTACAAAAAAACTGGGCAAGTGCGGTTCAGACTCACGCGCTGATGGTTCTTTAAAAACTACAATTCCCGAATGGTGTCTCGAAGATTTTTCCGAATTATCATATAATAATATATATTTTTGTGAAGGATGTAATAACAAATTTACTGTTTTCAGATACATTACTATATTTGTGCTATAAGAACTTGCATTATGCCAAATTTCAGAATTTTGGGTCAACGGAACCAGAATCCTGATTATGGCCTATGCATTTTGATTCCTTTGAGAGTATCGAAATATACGTTTTTTGCGACATAAACAGCCTTATCTTTTTTATTAATTAACGTAGAAATTTAATTTTTTAACAGCTTCAAGGGACTGCAGACCTGTATATGGTTTTAATTTCAACTCGATACCTCCAAGCGTTCCCGAGATAAAGGGTCTTGACAGACAGACAAAGGGTTAAGGGACAAGGGTCTTGGCCATTTAGCGCGGATGTGTCGCATAACTCACTCTATTGTATAGATTTGATATAATGTTATATTTTTTAAGTTATGTACCATGTTTGTCGTAAATAAACTCTTTTTCTTTCTTTTCTTTTCTTTATACAGACAGACCGACAGACAGACAGACAGACGGACAACAAAGTGATCCTATAAGGGTTATGTTTTTTTCTTTAGCGGTACGGAACCTTAATTATTTCATTGATAAAAAGTCGTAGTGACTTTATGCCTGACGTTATGAACTGCCTATTTCATGCAGTTTTAAAAAGACGAGTGAAATAACACTATTTTTCTACTTTGTCATAGTAGTATACAAGTATCATCATGATGTAACAGAGTGGTGCCTCATCATCATAATCATCATCTTCCTGCCCTTGTTCTGTGTTATTTGGGGTCGGCGCAACATGTTTTGTTTTTCCATTCTGCCCTGTCATTCGTCATGCTATCACTAACTTCCTTTTCTTTCATATCACTCTTCACACAATCCATCCATCTTTTCTTTGGCCTCCCTCTCCCTTTCCATCCCTCCACATGTAAACTCATAGCTCTTTTAGTAACATGCGCTTCATCCCTTCATTTTATGGTGCCTGCGACAACATAAAAGAAAGAAAGGGAGACAACGTCGTAGATGGGAGGACGATGTTACAAGAATAGCTGGTATCACATGGAGAAGACAAGCACAGAACCGCATTTTAAACTCTAGGAGTGGCCTATGCTTGAAAGCACAATCTTCACGAACAGGTGTCAGATAGTTAAAGTAAATTTTAATAGTAACTAAAGACAAAAAAATGTATGTGTTAAATGATGTACTGATATATTGGATTGTTATTAAAGGCTATTATTATTATTATCTCCTTTATTACTTTTAAATACCTAAATATTTTTTAAACCTTATTAAAAAAAAATATATATTATTAATATGTATCTTACAAAATATTATTTAGTACAGTATGTCTTGTTTTTTTTTTTTTTTTTTCGGGTGGGAAAATCATCTCATGACATCCCCCGCTCTTGGGCGGAGCGGGAGATAGTGTCAGACTTTTACTGACTAAAAACCCACTCCTGTTCCTTCTTTGCCATTTGTTTTCCAGGGCCCCGGGGATCTCTTTCGCATCACCCATGGCCCCAGTAGGCTTCGACCCTGTTGGGCCCCTACGGTTGCTGACATCTCCTTGAGGCGCGCGTGGAACACTACGCGCCGTCGACGACTTGGGCTCGGTCCGGACGGTTACCGGACGATCGGACGGCGAGCCACCCATTGCTCGCCGTCCGCAAGCCCGCGCCTACGGTGGCCGGAAATCGGGATCGGAATCCCGGCGGCGGTTGGGGCGTAAGGACCGTTGCCGTTGCCTCACGCGATCGGCCGCCTCCTTTGCTAGCATTACTGCTTCGCAGAAGGAGGCGACCGCCTGCCACTCCTCCTCGCTCCGGACCATGGCCTGTACCAAGGCCCGGCGCGAGAGATCGCTGCCGCCGATCGCCCTCACGAGGACACGACGGTGCTCTGCCCAAGCGGGGCACACCTCTACCGTGTGCTCCACCGTGTCCTCCGGGCGGTCCACACAATGGTGGCACCCGGGCGTCTCTTCTGCACGGATCCGGTACAGGAACTTCCCAAACTTACCATGTCCGGTGAGGACCTGCGTCATGCGGTAAGTAAGGACGCCGTGAGGTCTTTCCAGCCACTCCTCAAAGAGGGGACTTATCGCCATAATTAAGGCGTGCCCAGCATAATTAAGGCGTGCCCAACAGTATGTCTTGTTGTACCTACATAGACTGAATTTGATGTTTGACTAACATTCAAAAGTCCAAACTCAAGATTTGCTAACGTGCTATGGAGCGCAGTTTACTACTTATTTGAAGGAAATTGTTTGTTTGTATCAGACACAAATAGATCCAAAGTTTATATCAAACTTGTTCACATTAGTCTAACTCAAATCTGTCACGCACTATACAACAGATATATCATACAAATTCAATCTGAGCCTAAATTCACTTGATATAAACCCAGCCTAAATCATTTTCAAATTGGTTTGAAAATTGAATCTAGCTGGCAGAAAATGCAATTTTCTATCTGAGACAAATAGATGTTATCATTGTTAGATTTATTGCAGGATATAAAGTCGGCGGTCTCTCCAATACAGTGCCTTTAGCTCTCGCTGGAACGCCCATACCGATCTGCTCCGACTTTCGGTACCTCGGGTCACTCGTCCAAGGGGATGGTGAGGTAGACCGGAACGTAACACATCGGATTAACGCAGGATGGATGAAATGGCGACAGGTCACGGGAACAACTTGTGACCCACGGATGCCCCTCAAGTTGAAGGGTACAATCTACAAGTCCGTGATAAGACCTGTCGTACTGTATGGATCAGAGTGTTGGGCTGTGAAAAAGACGGATGAAAAAAGATTGCAAGTAGCGGAGATGAGGATGTATAGATGGATGTGTGGTGTGACGAGAATGGATAAAGTGAGAAATGAGTATATTAGGGGAAGTTTGAAAGTGGCGCCAGTGACTGAAAAATTTAAAGGGAATCGTTTGTCTTGGTATGGTCATGTGAAGAGGAGGGATGAAGCGCATGTTATTAAAAGAGTTATGAGTTTACATGTGAATGGATGAAGAGGGAGAGGGAGACCAAAGAAAAGATGGATGGATTGTGTGAAGAGTGATATGAAAGAAAAGGAAATTAGTGATTAGCGAATAACAGGGCCGAATGGAAGAAAAAAACATGTTGCGCCGACCCCAAATAACACGGGACAAGGGCAGGAAGATGATGATGATTGCAGGATATAAAGTCTTCAGCAGGCCACGTTTTGTTTACACCGTGTTCTATAAGTACATTTTAGTACAATTGTACCTGTACACAAATAAACTTTTTGTATTTTTATAGTTCATTTTCATAGTACAAAATCCCATTGATTGGAGGTGAACTTAATTTTCATGCACCTGCGACCAATAATAATTTCACGGTGCGGTCTACTATCGAAAACTATCCTCAAATGAAAGATTCCTTTAATTAATTATTTTAAATAGAAATCGAATTATGAGAACACTTTATTGTGTACCAAAACAGTTATTAACTCTTTCGCACTGAGCATGCCTTAATCATAGCGGTAAGTCCCCTCAATGAGGAGAAGATGTCGCGGCGTCCTCCCCTTCCGCGTGACGCAGGTCCTCATTGGACATGGTAAGTTCGGGAGGTTCTTGCAACGGGTTCAGGAGAAAGAAACGGCCGAGTGTCATCATAAAAAAAAAACAGGGCAAGTGCGAGTCGGACTTGCGTACGTAGGGTTCCTTACCGTCCGTAGCAAAACGGCAAACAATCACGTTTGTATGGGAGCCCCACTTAAATATTTATTCCATTCTGTTTTTAGTATTTGTTGTTATAGCGGCAACTAAAATACTTCATCTGTGAAAATTTCGATTGTCCGTGAACCTTATAAAACAAACAACCAAAAAAAATACCTTTACAGCTAATCACGGTTTATGAGATAGAGCCTGGTGACAGACGGACAGACAGACGGACAGTGGAGTCTTAGTAATAGGGTCCTGTTTTACCCTTTGGGTACGGAACCCTAAAAACAACACATACACACACACACACACACACTTGCGCAGACCACCTGGAGAACACGGTTGAGCGGGGCATATTTCCATCGTATGGAGATTATGCCCCGCTGCCAACGGACTACCAGTCAAAAAAGGCGCGGGCTAACAGACTACAAGCAATGGGTAGCTGACCGTCCGTCCGTCCGGTAACCATCTGGACCAAACCTAACTCGTCGACAGCGCGCAGTGTTCCACGTGCTCCTCAGAGAGATGCGGTAAAGGTAAACCGTAGGGGCCCAGCAGGCCCGTTAGAGCCGCGGGGATATTCTGAAAAGAAACCAGTTGTACTTACCACGCGTTTCCTTTTTAGAAAATCTTTACGTTCCCTAGAACGGAGTATTTTCAACAAAGGAAACGCGGCACAAGGAAAATAAAACCTCCTTCTTTTTAAAGTCGGTTAAAAATAGAATCTGACTACCAAAAACTTAAATGTTTTCAGTAGAAAAATATTTAATACTTATATTTTTTCTTCAAAATTATTTTGTGCCTTGTCATTGTTTTCTGTTTTCATCCAGATAAGATATCTGCTAGCAACTTCCTTCGCGTCAAAGTAGAAAATATATGCCTTCGTCATCCAGTGATAAAGTGTCAGTCTACTGGTGACAATTCTTTTAGAATCGGTCTAATGGCAATTGAGTTTATTCATTACAAACAAAAATGCAAATCTTTCCTATTTATATATTACTAACAACTCGTCCCGGCTTCGCACGGGTGCAATGCTGATACCACCGCAACCGCTATGTCCCTGCATTTTAAATCTGTAATAATGCCTTCGAAAATATTAAATTACATGCTGTAAAGGGCCATATCGATCTACATATATTAAATGCACAATGTAATTAAGGTAATTAATTTGATAAGGATTAATGCTGTCTTTCTTAAAATCGCTTCGTAAATAAGCCATTATTTCTCTTAAAAAGTAAAGGAAAAAAGGTGGATTATCCCTAAAAGATAGACATATACCATAGCGGACTTTTTTGTAGACTTTTTTAAGGTTTACAATACTGTGGTACATTATTTTGATCTATCTCGTAAGGTTCAGACAGCGTTTGCAATGTAAGCGCAAAAAAATGTGTTTATTTACGATATTCATGAGTTTGTTTTTTTGTCTTTTATATATAATAGCTATATAATATAATTTTATATCTATGTAAAATATTATATATATTTTTAATTTAATTAAATTTATTTTGCAGTACACCGCAGTCTACCCCCTTTTTTTATGTTAAGTTCTTACAGTCCATCCTAAGGTTGTCTGGTAGACATCGCTGTTAGCGATAAGACCGCCATTGTACCCATAGATTAAGTTAGTTTGTAAGTTTTTGTTACTATTTTGGTGTACAATAAAGTTTTATTCTATTCTATTCTGTTCTATTCTATCACATTAAAAATATCTAAAGTGTTTCTCTACTGTATTATTCATGTGTTATACATACAAACCTTCTACTCCATCTATTAAACAAAACCGCATCAAAATCTGTTGCGTAGTTTTCAAGATCTAAACATACATAGGTCGACAGCGGGAAGCGACTTTGTTTTATACTATGTAGTGATTAGTGTAGATAGGTATGTGAACGCTGTGGTCTCCTGGAAGAGTACTCTTTAAATAGCTCTCTGAGTCACTATAATTTTCTAAATAAGTAACCGTGTATTTTCTGTTGGAAATCCGAAAATAAGTAAATAAATATTCATCATGCGTCTTCGTTGTGGTTTCCAATATCTGGAGCTAATAAAAATATCTTGTAAAAAAGTTAACGCTAATAATATTGCCGAGCTATCTTCGGTTGCACCTAGAAAAATTGCGATATATTCCAAATATCAAATACAGCGTGGCAATGCCGCCGGTCTTGTGGGCACATTACCAGTCGACAGCGATGTGGAAGAGTTTTTTGACGCCATATTTTAGTTTTAGTTAGTTGTAATTAGTCTAGAGTTTTTATTATTATTTTATTGTAATTAGAGTTAGTATTTTGAAAGGTAAATAAATATGGCGGATATTTTTGTAATTAATGAAATACAAAATATCAAATGTTTAATCTCATATAATAATAAAATCTAATTATTTCTAAATACATTTAATTTATTTTATTGTAATTTAATTTAATCTGGGGAACAGTGGTGGCCGAGTGGTAACGGACCCGACTTACGAGCTGTAAGCTGTGAAAGAAATGCACAACAAAAATCTAAGTTAAAAACAAAAACATATCAGATCTAAATAAACTACACAAACACGTATATACAAAAACACATATAAAAATACAATAATAATAATATATAAAAATATTATAGACAGTAAATAAAACCTATACATATATATATATATATATATGTGTATATATATGTATATATATGTATATGTTTGGTCATGTTTATATCAGTAATACCATAACATATTGCAATTTTTCGAATTCATTTTATGTCATATTTTTGAAACCATCAAACATTTTATTAGCGACCCGTCATTTTGCAACCCAGTGTATATTCAAGACTTTTCAGGCCAACATCCAATTACTATCTCAATGAGGTTTTAATATCGGTATTTTCTAATATCAGTTGGAGTGGAAATGGCGAGATTGAATTTGAACGATTTGTTTATAATGTCTCATTAGGGCTATATTTCACTGGGACACCATGGCGGCGCGACCAGTTGCGCCACCATGGTGTCCGTAAGCTACCAAACTAGACACCATACAGACACCAGAGTCACTACACCACACTGAGACAGTATCATGGACCTTAAATGCACGCGTCCCTATTGGTCGCACCGCCAAATTGGTTGCGCAACCAAACGGACACCAGGTGAGTAACTCTCTATAGAGCTGTATACATTTTGTTGGTAGCGGCGACTGGTCGCGCCGCCATGGTGTCCCGGTGAAATATAGCCCTAAGCTTAATGGTCGCAAACGCTGCTTGCTAAGCATGTAGTGCAAATCGCCCCGTGTAGAAAAAGTTTACCATTTAGGTTTTCTTATCTGAATTTTCTTTGAAGACCGGAGTTTGAATTTTTGCCTGGTTGATGATTACAAGCAGGCCCCCTGTTACCGACAGGACTTCAACATAATTGGCGAAAAATTATGATGAACAATTATATTAGCTATCACTTCAGTAAATACGTATCTTTATTAGTTCGTAAAAACGATTTTCACGTCTGTATGTTTTACCGCTAAAATCTTCTAAACTACGCGTCATTTTATTGCGGTTGTCACTTACAGAAACAGCAATAAGCGTGAAAGGTTTAAATTTATAATTTACACTCATACAAAGCCGGGACCGGTCATTAGTATGTAATAAGTTGTTCAAAGTAGATAACAAGCTTTCGATGAAAATATTTTTTAGCAAACTTTCATAGCGCGGGCTGTACCTATATTATTAATACTCATTAAGACCATTCCGAAAAGTTCAAAAGCGATAGGATTATGTTATTGCGCTTATAAACGAATAAAAGAAAAACGAATAAACGTTTTTTCTTTCTTTCTCATTATATAGCATCTATAGCAATCTTCAAGTTCCATCATCAGTCCCTGGTTATCATCTAGCACCAAAGTATTTGTCAAGACGAATCATACGAGCCCAAACCCGATGGGGTTGTGTCGTTTAAATACCGAGTTCTTATGGCAATCTTTCAGCTCTATCATCAGGCTCTGGTTACGATCTAGCACCGAAGTACTCGCCAAGACGTATCAAATGAGTCCAAACTCGACGAGGTTGTGTCCTTTAACTACCGAGTTCCTATAGCCACCTCCCGGTTTCATCATCAGATCAACTCCATCTCATAATAATTTTGCATTGTTATCTGATTTATTTATTAAAACTGTATGCACTAGTAATAAACACTGTACAAAGGCGGAGTTAATGCCTTAGGCATTTTCTACCAGTCGACCTCCATCGATTACACATGCAAGCAAAATTTCAACTCAATCAGTAACCGGGAAGTGGATCAAATTAAATTTGATAGATTTGATTATAGACAAGCAAACATCGGGACAGGTGTAACTAAATAAAAGCTTGTTAAAACAGAGTTTTTGCCTTTACGATTGCTCCTGTCCAAGGAGCTCTTGACAAGGTTACAAAGACTTGTTAAATTGTACCTAGCAGAATTTATGCCAGCACATAGGAACTAAAAGACGACATCTTACATAATGGTAACTGAGTTCTCAGCGCTATTAGGAAATCAAGTCCCGTCTGGTCGGAAGATCCTCCCTTTCCAGTAGAGGTAGCGGAATTTTACTTCAAAAGATTTCCTAGAATTTTCATCCCCTTTCTCCTGCATCTTTTGTAGTTTAGATTTCGCGATGTCTGACAATCTGTGTGTCGGCTAATCACAAAACTGTTTCTGTATACGAGTACCTACCAGTTTCCAAAAATCTTAGCACAATTAAGTTTTTGGCCCGGCAACAAACGAACAAAAGAAACTCACACTGTTCCGTATATGTATATATATTAGGATTCATGATTTTTCGACCTTTTCAATTTCTCGGGTCTGTAGAATTCTCGAGGGTATTTTCTCGAGTCTTCTCGGGTTGTCGAGAAATATACACGTACGTATTGTTTTGCAAATGTTTTCGGTTCAAATAAAGAAAAATGTCGACCTTCATTTCCCTAGAACAGAGCCCAAAGGTTTCCCGGAAATTCTCGTGTCGAGAGTTCCCGGGAATTAACCCTAATATATATTCTTTTTTTTTAACTGTCTCCTAGATTTCGTGGTTGCAAGAGCGACTGCTAAGCGTGGGGTCCTGAGTTCGATTCCCGGATCGGATAAAAAAAGTGCTATTGGGTTTTTCCATTAGGAATTACTCTACAGCTGCCCGGATACGTGATGATTGGTGGCGTGATACCCCTGTGCCTCGGAAAGCACGTAAAGCTTTTGGTACTACGCCTGATCTCACTCCAGTTGTGGATTCGGATTGCCAGAGGAAGGGACAGGAAGGGATTGGAAGGGACAGAGAGTGCATCTGTGTTTGCACATTAAACTTGTGCAGATAGATTCGTCACCGTGATCGAAATTCGGTCGGGAGGATTATATTCTTCTTCTTGGACTGTCGATGGCAAGCGAGTTATGAATTTACATGTGGATGCATGGAGAGGGAGAGGGAGGCTGAAGAAAAGATGTATAGATTGTATGAGGAGTCATATGAAAAAAAGGGAGTTAGTGATAGCGTGACGGGTGACAGGTCAAAATGAAAAAAAAAAACCTGTTATGCCGACTCCAAATAAAACAGGACGAAGGGCAGGAAGATGACAATGAGCATATGAATGGCAGAACTAGTTTTTTTTTTTATCATCTAAATACCTTACCTAGCCCAGTATTCGGCAACGGCGATACCATCCGCTGATGCTGTCATAAGATCTCTACGTGAACGGGTAACAAGGTCTTTTTTTTCGGTGGGAAAATCATCTTATGAAATCCCCTGCTCTTGGGCGGAGCGGGAGATAGTGTCAGACTTTTACTGACAAAAAATTAGCATTACTGCTTTGCAGAAGGTGGTGACCGCCTGCCACTCCTCCTCGCTCCGGAACATGGCCTGTACCAAGGCCCGGCGCGAGAGATCGCCGCCGCTGATCGCCCCCACGAGGACACGGCGTTGTTCTGGCCAAGCGGGGCACACCTCCACCGTGTGCTTCACTGTGTCCTCCGGGCGGTCCACACAGTGGTGACACCCGGATGGGACATGGTCTGCGGAGAGATGCTGCACAAACCCTAAAGATCGGACCCGTCAGAGAACCGTCTATATTCAGACATCACAAAGATTTAGAAGAATCTGCTTGTTGTTATGAAATTAAAATATAGTTAGAAAACTTGAAGTTAATGACCTGAAAACGCTAACAGCGCAAACATGGTGATTAATTATTTCTTATCTGCCTTGTAGCTTATCTTAGTAGTTAGTATTTTTATTTTAATTAATAATAATAATAATAAATTGGCAACTCTGAATGTCAAAAGTAATCGTTTTGTCGATAAAGCAAATTTTAATTGAAATTAATAGTTTTCGGTACCATACCATATAGTATTTCAGCAGGAAGCCCAAAAATATATAATAACATAAAAATCTAAACTTTTCGAAGCATTTATAGACTAGAAAATGAAATCAAACGAAACAAAAATCCGAAAGACAGCTGATGACATTTCATGTCACATCAATATTTACAAATAAAATAAATACGACAATGATGAAACAATGTTGACAAGAGCTGCAGCTCGCCGAGCACGCCCACCACCTCCGGCCTCGTCGCTCAGCTCCGCCTCGCCGCCGCCGGAACCCTGCCTCACCGTGAGTGCTGTGACACCGGCCGCGGCAGCTGCGTCGAGCTCGAGCGACGAGTACTACTCGCCGCCCACGTCACCACCACCTGCGCGTCGACGGAGAGAACGCCGGCCGCCGAGTGGCTTAGGACCTCGAGGCCCACCGGCCTCTGATAGGGTCCCAGCTCCCGGCGGAAGTGTGCAGCGCATGCGATGGACGCAATCCATCAATGAGAACGTCATGCGCTCATACTATGGGGCTACAGAGGGAGGAAACAACCTGACCGCGTACCGTGTTCGGATGCTCTCTTTGTTTCAGGTGCTTGAGCCAGCCGTCAACGTTTCGGCCCAACGACTGTCGGATCAGGTGCGGGTCATCCAGCGTAATCATATGTTGGACGATACTGTACTTGATCGCCTCCGAACGGAAATGGGTAGCCATGCCATTGCCTCTTCGTCACAGACGGTGGTTCCTTCACAGGTATCACCGTCCAACCATCTTCCCAACCACGCTGACGAGGAGAGCACTGACATGGTTACACATGTAAGTACCCAGTGTAGCAACGAATTGAGGAGTGCTTTGGAGTGTGCTATTCGGGAGTATCGCAACATGCCGCTTGAACTTAGGCCGCGGTTACCTCGTTTAATATCAGCTAATATCTAATATCAGCCCCCGAGACTATATGTCCTGTGTCACAGAGCGATCGACTTCCTGAAGAAGAAGGTGTACGCATGGGCAAACCGTATCCCAAGGTATAAGCGGCGGGTTGAGCGGTACACCCAGAATCGCACATTCCGGAGTAATGAAAGGTGGGTATATAGGGCTTGGGAGCAGCCGGACCAAGGTGTGGCTGACACGCGCCTTCCGGATGATGACGCCATGAGTTCGTTCTGGCGTAACATCTGGTCGGTGCCTGTCAGTCATACTGAAGGCGGTTGGACTCGAGAGGTCGAACGAGCGTGCGAACCGATACCAGAAATGGGGGCAATTACAATCAGCCCCCAAGATGTGGCCCGTGCAGTCCGTCCGTTGCCTAATTGGAAATCTCCAGGGCCGGACGGACTGCACAACTTTTGGATAAAGTGGCTTCAAAGATCGCACGCTCGTTTGGCATCTCAGTATCAGACCGCCTTGGAGTCTGGCTCGCTACCCGAGTTTCTTACAACAGGAGTTACCCACTTGCTCCACAAATCTGGTAGCACCGCGGAACCCAAAAACTATCGACCGATTACCTGTCTGCCGACAGTCTATAAGGTTCTTACATCCATTTTGAGAGCAAAGATTAACCACCATGTAGATAATAACGCTATCATGTCTGCCTCTCAAAATGGATGTAGGAATGGGTCCCGCGGTACTAAGGACCTACTCCTCATCGATATGGCCATTAGCCAACAGGTTCGGCGTTCCCGAAAGGATCTGTCAACATGTTGGATAGACTATAAGAAGGCCTACGACTCAGTTCCTCATACATGGCTCATGAGGGTGCTAGAATTATACAAAATTGATACAACATTACGCACCTTCCTGATGTCATGTATGAGGCAATGGAGGACGGTCCTTCGCTATCCAGGATGTCGACATATCCAGAGGAACAGCGAACCGGTAAGGATCGAGCGAGGTATATTCCAGGGTGACAGTTTGAGTCCGCTTTGGTTCTGCCTGGCCTTGAATCCTCTAAGCACACTGCTGGAGAATTCAGGCCTAGGCTATCGGTTGAAGAGAGGTGGTCAGGTTATATCTCACCTCCAACAATCTGCAACTGGTGGAGCTACTGAAGGTAACTGAAACCTTCAGTAACGCCATCAGGATGGAGTTTGGTGTGGATAAATGTGCAGTCATGCATGTAAAGAGAGGGGAGATTGTGGAATCCGTGGGTACCCAACTCACGGATTCCATAAACCTGAGATCCCTCTCTCCAACCGAAACCTATAAGTATTTGGGTATGTCGGAAGCGTTAGGCATCAATGCTTTGACATGAAGCAATTGTTGAGGGAGCGTTTCTTTGGACGCCTGAAGAAGGTATTCAATAGCCTTCTTTCAGGCGGAAACAAGGTGCGCGCCTTCAACGGTTGGGTCATGCCGGTATTGATGTACTCTTTCGGCGTACTCAAATGGACTCAAACGGAACTTGATGCCCTGGATAGGCGGGTCCGTACACTGCTGACTGCATACCGAATGCATCACCCACGATCGTCGGTGATGAGACTGTATATCCCGCGAAAGTGTGGGGGTCGAGGCTTTTTAAGTGCTAAGACCCTGCACAATCGCGAGGTATGCAGTCTCAGGGAATATTTCCTAGCCGCCGACGTGGGTATGCATCGTGATGTAGTGGCAGTGGACAAGGGACTCACTCCGCTCTCCTTGGCTAACGAGAACTGGCGCAAACCTGTAGTACTTGACACTAACGATCGTAGGAAAGTATGGCAGAGTAAGGAACTCCACGGACGCTTTTTCCGGGCCCTTCATGAGCCCGATGTAGATCAACAAGCGTCCGTAGCCTGGCTGCGCGTAGGTGACCTCTTTGGGGAAACCGAAGGTTTTGTCTGTGCAATTATGGACGAAGTTATCATGACGAATAACTACCGGAGATTTATTGTAAAGGACGGCACGGTTGACATTTGTCGGGCATGTCACCGACCGGGTGAATCAATCCGCCACATTATCTCTGGTTGTTCTCGTCTAGCTAACGGTGAATACTTGCATAGACACAACCTTGTAGCCAGGATTATCCATCAGCAACTTGCTCTGAAGTACTTTCTTGTGGAATCGGAGGTGCCATACTACAGGTATGTGCCCGACCCAGTTCTCGATAATGGCGATATCACGCTGTACTGGGATCGGTCCATCATCACTGACAGGACTATTGTAGCCAATAAGCCTGATATAGTGGTGGTGGACCGAAGAGAGAGGCGTACAATGATTGTTGACATATCCGTTCCGCATGACGAGAACCTCGTGAAAGCCGAGAAAGACAAACAAATCAAGTATATTGATTTGGCTCGCGAGGTTGTCGACATGTGGGATGTAGACTCGGCGATCATTGTACCGATATTCGTCTCAGCCAATGGCTTAATAGCCAAGAGCCTCGACCAACACCTTAGGAGGCTCGCGTTAGGCGGCTGGATCAAGGGCTTGATCCAGAAAGCGGTACTCCTGGACACGGCTCGTATTGTTAGGAGGTTCCTTTCTCTGGAGCCCTGACCGCCGGTAGCTTGGACCCTGTTCCCGATACCGGTGGGACACTATTTTTTATATTTTTAAATGTTTTATTTTTTTATTTTTACTGAAATATTTAAAAATGTAATTTATGTGATAAGATAATAAATAAACGAAATAATAATAATATTAATCTGTGGCTCGGCTGTCAATCAAGTGACAGGAAAATTTCTTTCTCTTCACATTTTTCGATCAATAAAATATAAATCTCATAAATCATATAAATCCCAAAAGATCCGAAATCATGGAAATAAAACGGAAGAAATAACAATTACATCATATACATAATGCAACCATAGTGACAAAATAACAATGGAAAATATGGAAAATTGAAGACAAAAAGATAATGTTGACAAGAGCCGCAGCTCGCCGTGCACGCCTACCACCTCCGGCCTCGTCGCTCAGCTCCACCTCGCCACCGCCGGAATCCAGCTCCACCGTGATTGCTGTGACACCGGCCGTGGCAGTTGCGTCGAGCTCCAGCGACGAGTACTTTTCTCCGCCCACGTCACCACCACCTGCGCGTCGACGGAGAGGACGCCGGCCGCCGAGTGGCTTAGGACCTCGAGGCCCACCGGCCTCTGATAAGGTCCCAGCTCCCGGCGGAAGTGTGCAGCGCATGCGATGGACGCAATCCATCAATACGAACGTCATGCGCGCATACTATGGGGCTACAGAGGGAGGAAACAACCTGACCGCGTACCGTGTTCGGATGCTCTCTTTGTTTCAGGTGCTTGAGCCAGCCGTCAACGTTTCGGCCCAACGACTGTCGAATCAGGTGCGGGTTATCCAGCGTAATCATATGTTGGACGATACCGTACTTGATCGCCTCCGAACGGAAATGAGTAACCATGCCATTGCTCCTTCGTCGCAGTCTGTGGTACCAGAAATTGTACCACCAACCTACCATCTTTCCGACCATGCTGACGAAGAGATTTCTGACATGGTTACACATGTAAGTACCCAGTGCAACAATAATTTGAGGAGTGCTTTGGAGTCTGCAATTCGGGAGTTTCGCAACATGCCGCTTGAACTTAGGCCGCGCTTACCCCGTTTGCCCATGCATAATAAGAATAAGGCGCTGGTGGCTGCTCTGGATTTGCAGTTGTCAAACTATTTTGACGACTGCAAAGATCTCACTGATACACACTCGATAATGTACTGCGCAGCTGTTGCGGCATGTCGTGTAGCTCACGTCAAGTTTCCAAACTGTGACGTAGCTACACGACCGAAACCAGTCGTGCCGGCTTGGCTGTGCAGGATCGAGCGTCGTATTGGTGGGGCCAGAGCACTCATCGGCAAACTAATCTGCTTTGGGGAGGGCAACACTCGCCCAAGAGTGATGCGCTTTGTGAGGCGGGCGTTCTCGGGGACTGACATCAGCCCCCGAGACTATATGTCCCGTGTCACAGAGCGCATCGACTTCCTGAAGCAGAAATGCATGGGCAAACCGTATCCGCAGGTATAAGCGGCGGGTGGAGCGATACACCCAGAATCGCACATTCAAGAGTAATGAAAGGTGGGTTTATAGGGCTTGGGAGAGACCGGACCAAGGTGTGACTGATGCGTGCCTCCCGGATGATGACGCCATGAGTTCATTCTGGCGCAGCATCTGGTCGGTGCCTGTCAGTCACACCGAGGGTGACTGGACTCGAGAGGTCGAGCGTGCGTGCGATCCAATACCACAAATGGGGGCAATCGACATTAGCCCCCAAGATGTAGCTCGTGCAGTCCGTCCGTTGCCAAACTGGAAATCTCCAGAGCCGGATGGGCCGCACAATTTCTGGATTAAGTGGTTTACAAGATCGCACGCTCGCTTGGCTTATCAGTTCCAGTCTGCCTTAGAGTCCGGGTCGCTACCCCAATTTCTAACAACAGGAATAACCCACCTGCTCCATAAGTCAGGTAGTACTGCGGAGCCTAAAAATTATAGACCGATCACGTGTTTGCCGACGGTCTATAAAGTTCTTACATCCATACTGCGAAGCAAAATTAATAGTCATATTGACAAAAATTTGATCATGTCACCTTCTCAGAATGGATGTAGGAACGGGTCCCGCGGTACTAAGGAGCTGCTCCTCATTGATATGACCATTAGCCAACAGGTTCGACGTTCCCGAAAGGATCTGTCGACATGTTGGATAGATTATAAGAAGGCCTATGACTCTGTTCCTCATACATGGCTCATGAGGGTGCTGGAATTGTATAAAATTGATACAACACTACGCACCTTCCCGATGTCGTGTATGAGGCAATGGAGTACAGTCTTCCGCTATCCAGGATGTCGACATACCCAGAGGAATAGCGAACCTGTAAGGACCGAGCGAGGTATATTCCAGGGAGATAGTTTGAGTCCACTTTGGTTTTGCCTAGCCTTGAATCCTCTAAGCACACTGCTGGAGAATTCAGGTCTAGGCTATCGGTTGAAGAGAGGTGGTCAGGTAATATCTCACCTATTTTACATGGATGACCTGAAACTTTTTGCCCCCAACAGTCTGCAACTGATGGAGCTACTGAAGGTAACTGAAACCTTCAGTAGTGCCATCAGGATGGAGTTTGGTGCGGACAAATGTGCGGTCATGCATGTAAAGCGAGGGGAGGTTGTGGAATCCGTGGGCACTCAACTCACGGATTCCATAAACCTGAGATCCCTCTCTCCAACCGAAACCTATAAGTATTTGGGTATGTCAGAAGCTCTAAGCATCAATATCACTGACATGAAGCAATCGTTGAAGGAGCGTTTCTTTGGACGCCTGAAGAAGGTATTCAATAGCCTTCTTTCAGGCGGAAACAAGGTGCGCGCCTTCAACGGTTGGGTCATGCCGGTATTGATGTACTCCTTCGGCGTACTCAAATGGACTCAAACGGAACTTGACGCCCTGGATAGGAGAGTCCGCATACTGCTGACTGCATACCGAATGCATCACCCACGATCGTCGGTGATGAGACTGTATATCCCGCGAAAGTGTGGGGGTCGAGGCTTTTTAAGTGCTAAGACCCTGCACAATCGCGAGGTATGCAGTCTCAGGGAATATTTCCTAGCCGCCGACGTGGGTATGCATCGTGATGTAGTGGCAGTGGACAAGGGACTCACTCCGCTCTCCTTGGCTAACGAGAACTGGCGCAAACCTGTAGTACTTGACACTAACGATCGTAGGAAAGTATGGCAGAGTAAGGAACTCCACGGACGCTTTTTCCGGGCCCTTCATGAGCCCGATGTAGATCAACAAGCGTCCGTAGCCTGGCTGCGCGTAGGTGACCTCTTTGGGGAAACCGAAGGTTTTGTCTGTGCAATTATGGACGAAGTTATCATGACGAATAACTACCGGAGATTTATTGTAAAGGACGGCACGGTTGACATTTGTCGGGCATGTCACCGACCGGGTGAATCAATCCGCCACATTATCTCTGGTTGTTCTCGTCTAGCTAACGGTGAATACTTGCATAGACACAACCTTGTAGCCAGGATTATCCATCAGCAACTTGCTCTGAAGTACTTTCTTGTGGAATCGGAGGTGCCATACTACAGGTATGTGCCCGACCCAGTTCTCGATAATGGCGATATCACGCTGTACTGGGATCGGTCCATCATCACTGACAGGACTATTGTAGCCAATAAGCCTGATATAGTGGTGGTGGACCGAAGAGAGAGGCGTACAATGATTGTTGACATATCCGTTCCGCATGACGAGAACCTCGTGAAAGCCGAGAAAGACAAACAAATCAAGTATATTGATTTGGCTCGCGAGGTTGTCGACATGTGGGATGTAGACTCGGCGATCATTGTACCGATAGTCGTCTCAGCCAATGGCTTAATAGCCAAGAGCCTCGACCAACACCTTAGGAGGCTCGCGTTAGGCGGCTGGATCAAGGGCTTGATCCAGAAAGCGGTACTCCTGGACACGGCTCGTATTGTTAGGAGGTTCCTTTCTCTGGAGCCCTGACCGCCGGTAGCATACCGAATGCATCACCCACGATCGTCGGTGATGAGATTGTATATCCCGCGGAAGTGCGGGGGTCGAGGTTTTTTAAATGCTAAGACCCTACACAACCGCGAGGTATGCAGTCTCAGGGAATATTTCCTAGCTGCCGACGTGGGCATGCATCGAGATGTAGTGGCAGTGGACAAAGGACTCACCCCGCTCGCCCTGGCTAATGAGAACTGGCGCAAACCGGTAGTGCTTGACGAACTTGAAGGAACTTCACGGACGCTTTTTCCGGGCCCTTCACAGGCCCGATGTAGACCAATTGGCGTCCGTAGCCTGGCTGCGTTCCGGTGACCTCTTTGGGGAAACCGAAGGTTTTGTCTGTGCAATTATGGACGAAGTTATCATGACGAATAACTACCGGAGATTTATTGTGAAGGACGGCACGGTTGACATCTGTCGGGCATGCCACCGTCCGGGAGAATCAATTCGTCACATTATCTCTGGTTGTTCTCGTCTAGCTAACGGAGAGTACTTGCATAGACACAACCTTGTAGCCAGGATTATCCATCAGCAACTTGCTTTGAAATACTCTCTTGTGGAATCGGAAGTGCCGTACTACAGGTATGAGCCCGACCCAGTTCTTGATAATGGTCATATCAGTTTGTACTGGGATCGGTCCATCATCACTGACAGGACTATTGTAGCCAATAAGCCTGATATAGTGGTGGTGGACCGAAGCAAGAGGCGTGCAATGATTGTTGACATATCCGTCCCGCATGACGAGAACCTCGTGAAAGCCGAGAAAGATAAACAAATCAAGTATATTGACTTGGATCGCGAGGTTGTCGACATGTGGGATTTGGACTCTGCGATCATTGTGCCGATAGTCGTGTCGGGCAATGGCCTCGACCAACATCTTAGGAGGCTCGCGTTAGGCGGCTGGATCAAGGGCTTGATTCAGAAAGCGGTACTCCTGGACACGGCTCGCATTGTTAGGAGGTTCCTTTCTCTGGAGCCCTGACCGCCGGTAGCTTGGACCCTGTTCCCGATACCGGTGGGATGCTGTTTTTTATATTTTTAAATGTTTTATTTTTTATTTTTGAAATATTTAAAAATGTAACGAATATGTTTATATGTGAAATAAAGATCATAATAATAATAATAGCCTTTATTAACAATCCAAGACACTGTTTAGTTAATAATAATGAAATATAAAAATTATTTTCCGTCATCGGTTTTAGAAGATTGTTTTGCTTTAGCATAGGCCTCCCCATATTCTTCCACAGTTCCCGGTCATGGGTTTTCCTCTTCCACATTGGTCCCGCTTCCGCCTTTATGTCGTCGTCCCACCTTCTTATCGGGCGTCCTCTCTTCCGTTTGCCTTCCTTAGGGTACCATTCGGCTACTAATTTAGCCCATTTCTCCTTTCTGTTTTTGACTAGGTGACCCGCCCATTTCCATTTTAATTTTTTGATTGTATATGCCACGTCCGCTATTTTTGTTTTCCCTCGGATAAATTTAAGGCTTAATTTGTCCTTTCTCTTAATATTAAGCATACTTCTTTCCATGTTGTGTTGGCATGTTTGCAATTTTTTTGTATTTTGCTTAGTTAAAACCCATGTTTGACAACCGTAGGTCATGGTAGGAAGTATACACGAGTTAAATACTTTACTTTTTAGCGTCAGTGGAATTGATTGGTTTTTTGTAATTTCTTTTAGGGACCAGTATCGCTTCCATGCTACATTTACCCTGTTGTATACTTCTTTAGATGTATCGTTTGAAGGAGATATAATCTGTCCAAGATAAGTGTATTCGTCTACAAACTCGATGAGATCGTTGTTGACCCGTATGGGTGGTTTCGAACGATTCGTCATCAATTTAGTTTTTAGATTCATCTGCAGACCCACTTTTCGACTTTCCTCTACAAGTTGTTTGAGCATAGTTTGCAGCTGATCCGGGTTATCAGAAATTAATATAAGGTCGTCTGCAAATCGAAGGTGGTTCAGCATTACTCCATTTACTCTTATTCCGTAAGTTGACCATTCTAGGTTGCGAAACACAAGTTCTAATGTTGCTGAGAATAATTTAGGTGATAAGGGATCACCCTGTCTAACGCCTTTTTTAATGGGGAATAGTTCTCCCAGTTTTTCCGTTTTAATTTTTGCGGTCATGTTTTTGTAGATGTTTCTAATAATCCGAATATATTTTCTAGGTACTCCCTGACTGGCCAGGGCTTCCCAAATCTTTTTGTGTTTTAAAGAGTTAAATGCCTTATGATAGTCTACAAACGCCAGATAGTAAGGTAATCTATATTCTTTTTACTTCTCGGTGAATTGTTTAATTGTGAAAATATGATCTATAGTCGAGAAACCACTGCGGAATCCTGCCTGTTCTTTTGGTTGATTTTCATCTAAACTGTTTGTAATCCGATCGAGTATGATTTTTGAAAAAACTTTGTAAAGGTTGGATATGAGACTAATTGGTCTATAGTTGTTAATATCATCCATTCTTCCCTTCTTATGGAGCAATGTAATTATTGACGTAGTCCATTGTTTTGGCGGTTTTTCTTGTCTGAGGATATCATTAAATATGTCTTGCAAAGTCTTAAGTAAAACATCTGAGGAACCTTTTAACAGTTCGTTCGAGATTCTATCTTCCCCTGGCGTTTTCCCACTTTTTTGTGATTGGATGGCTTTTAATATTTCACTTTCCAATATTTCTGGGATCTCGTCTTCTTCGTTTTCCATTTGGTTTAGACATGGTAGTGATGATGTCATTTCGTCGTCGTCGTTGTGAAGGTTTCGATAGAAATTTGTCGCTGCTTCTAGTATTTCGGATCTTTTCGTTTTATTCTTTTGATCTTTTTGTTTATTCATTTCTGGTATCCAATTTGTATATTCTTCTAACTCCTTCCAAGCTTTCTTGACTCTCCAGTAGATTTTATGTGAAACATGATTCGATCTTGTCTTGTTTGCTTTCTATGATTTCTTATGCATTCATTGATTTTTTTACTTATCTTAGTTATTTCTTTCCTATCAATTGGTTTTTGCCGTCTCAAAAACTGTCTCGTTTCCATCCAATTCCTTGCTTCTTTTCCGATTTTATCTTTTGAAGCTTTAGTTGACTGTGTGTTGTTTTCAATCTGTTTTAGTTCTTTTTCTAAGATATCGTATTTTTCAAGTAGAGTATGAGTTTTGTGAATTTTGTCTTGTAAAGCATGTTCTAAAGGGTCTAAGATCGTTTTCGGTAAGGGTAATTTGAATGGTTGCTTACTATTTCGCAAGTGTTTGCGTGAGTGTTTCATGTGGGACACGGTCATTGTTCCACGAACCATGCGATGGTCGGTGTTGAAGTTTAGTTGGTTTATAACATGAACATCCATGAACAATTTGGGTTTGTTCGTAATTATAAAATCTATTTCATTTTTGACGCATCCGTTTGGTGACAACCAAGTCCATTTTCTACTAAGTTTTTTATTGAAGTAACTGTTCATAACACTAAGATTGTGTTCTTGTGCAAAGTCTATTAACCTCTGTCCGTTGTTGTTTCGCTTTCCAGATGTATATGGCCCTATGTAATTGTTCTCGTTGATTGTACGATTACCTATTATGGCGTTTAGATCGCCAATAACAATGATGGTTTTGTGATTTTTTTCCATGACTTTTCTCAGTTTGTGATAGAATAGGTCTTTTGTTTCTTCTTCTGCATTTTCGGTTGGAGCATAAACTTGCACTATTGAAATGGGTTGTTTATATTCAGGTAATTTAATATTCAGAACTGCTATTCGGTCTGATATTCCAATGAATTCTAGGATATTATCTTTGAGGTATTTTTTCACGAGGAATCCGACTCCGTATCGTCCCGAAGTTTCATTTTTAAAATATAAAATATAATCATCGTATTCTTCTATTTGTTCGCCTGACCTTCTAATTTCTGACAATCCTATAATATCCCATTTTATCTTTTGTAGTGCATTGTCTAATTCGTATAATCTATCTTGTGTTTTTAGTGTCCTAGTATTCAATGTTGCTATGTAATAGTTTATTTTATTTTTCTTGTTGTGTGAATTTCCTTTATTTGATAGCATTTCAGGGGGGTTTTGGTCTCTGACCCCACGGTGACCAACCGGGTTGGGGAGATTTTTATTTATTGTGTTTTTCTTATTAGTTGTGGTTGTTGCATTTCTTCTTCGGTTACCGATGTCTAGTGGATCCTATGTGTTCGATGTGTTTTTATTAGAGAAGGAGTGGGATCTAGATCTCATATACGCAAATGGATCTGTTCGTTGAAGTTTCGCAGGGGCTATTAGAGATATTCCGCTATCTTTTTGTTGTTGTGGTGCTGTAACGGGCGATGTTGAAATGTCTCTTTTCCTTTTCTCACTATCTTTTGTTTTTACTAACACTTTATTATTCTTAATGTAAGCTTTGTTTCCCTTTTCTCTCTCTTGCTCTAACTGCGATTGCAATTCTTTCCGTTTCTGTAGTGTTTCTTTGGAAAAATCTTCTGTTATGTAAGTGTTCTCAGGAGTTTTCTTTTTGTTTTTTAGTACCTCAACTTTTTTGTTATACGTTGTAAAGGAAATTAGTACAGGTCTTATTTTATCTGTTCTTTGTTTACCAATTCTATGCATTTTGTTGATATATGACTAAAAACCAACTTATTAAAAACTTATGTGAATACACTGCAAAAATATTAAAAATGAATAAAAATATATATTTCCAAATTTGGTACGGCTTGTCATGGAAGATATCCAGATCTCTGTGTCGAGTGAGCAAAAATTTAAGCAGTGTGACTGCTCGAGCTGTAGGTGCTGCAGCGGACCGACGTGTGCGTACTCCCGGTGGCGTGTTGAACAGTTTCCTCCGAAAATAAGGAACCTCCACGCCGCCACGTCCAACCAGGTATTGGTTTGGCACACCCGCTAGACCCACCTAGGAGAGCGTAGTTGGATCAATCACCTTGTTTGTCAGGAGACGGTGGTATGGTAGTAATTTTTGCCTGACTTCTAGTGTGTCTAGTCCCACTATCCCCGTAACAAACAAAGATAGATATAGATAAGTACGGGTAGTAGCCGTACATGCGCTTAGACATAAATCGAGAAAACTTCCTTCCTATTGGCACGACTTAGCAGCAAAACTGACTTAAATGCCCTGACGGCAAACGGTATGACGCTGTCATGCCGTGACGGCAAACGGTATGACGCTGTCATGCCGTGACAGCAAACGGTATGACGCTGTCATGCCGTGTGCTTGCGCGCGCGTATACTAACATAGATCAATAGATGTTTTATATCTGCTCGAGGCACACAAAGAACGTTTTTTTAATGTATTTATTGGTACAGATAATGGTATAAAATTAAATGTAGAGAGATTGTGAGGAGCTATGGTAACGACTGCGATTGGTTAATTCATCGTGACCACGATCTTTTTGTCAAAAGCAAAGTGGAGAAGAAGATATTTGTAGGTACTAGGAATAAATAACCCAGTTATAAATACAGAAAATCAGTGAGATAAATCAAGCAAACCTATAAATTATAAAACAAAACTCTCTACTTACCTGTTCTCTCGCGTATAAACATTTTCCCGGAAAATCGACAGCGCACGGGAAATTGTTGAAAACTACGAATTAGACCACGCATTTCACAACATTCTGTAGTCTACTTATTGTAGCAAAGTCCAACGAAATTTGCCCGTTTCAAAATAATAGTTTTCAAACCGCGCACGTTTGAGTCAGAGCTAATTCTACAAAACAAACTTTTTGATGAGGTTTACATTCCGGCTCGCTTTAAACTGAACTCCGGTTATACAGATTAACTTTAACTTAATAAGTTAAGGATGTCCCAGTGCTTTGAAATAAAGGTTCAGTTAATTCTTTTGATGTTTGCCTGGGGGATTTGCGGTAGCAAGGGCTACCGCAAAAAAATTGCATTCAATTTTGTTAAGGGGAGACTCCTTAAGAAACAAAATTTCTAAAAATACATCGCTCTGAATTACACAAAAATAACAATGAAGAAACTAAATAGATGTGCCAACAGTTTCACCGCGAGATATTTGCAAACCAATACTTATTTTCGAGAAATAAAAATTGTTTATCTCTCAAAAACAGCTAAGGTTTGTCAAAATGTAGATCAGTCAAAAAGTAATAGTTAAAAATAATCATTTCCACAACTATCACACAACGCCATCTAGTCCCAAACTATGCAGAGCTTGTGCTATGAGTACTAAACAAGTGATAAATATACTTATATATATTTTTAAATACATAATTGTTATATATATATATTACACACAAACACAGAACAAATAATCGTGCTCATCACACAAACATTTGCCTTGGGTGGGAATCGAACCCAGGACCTCTTGCATAGCGGTCATGGTCACTAACCACTAGACCAACAGTCTCTGTAATATTAGTTTAAATGAGGCCGATCTTTCCTAGCTGACCACTCTGAGAAGAAACACTGAAATCACCATTCTTATATTCATTTATCTCACGTAGATTAGAAACGATGACGGCAGAGTTGGCGCAGTGGTTGAGTGGTTGGCAGTGGTGGCTGCTGCGCTGCCTGTCACGGGATCGATTGCCGCACGGAACAAATATTTGTCTGGCTTACAGATAGGTGTTCCGGGTCTGATGGTCTTGCGTATGTGAGTTCACATGTTTAAGAACGCACCCTCGATATAGGAGAGTATCTCACAGGCTCCAAGTTGTGTTGTCTCCATGTCTCTTAGGAGAGTAACAGTCATAGCCTGTGAAGCTAAATTGCACGTACCAAAGCCTAGATTCTATTGATAATGTTTGTTAGCTAGTTTTAAGATTGCGTCATTTCGCGCGAATAAACAGTTTTTCTTTCTTTCTTTCTTTCTTTTCTAGATCTCTGTGAGTTACAAAAATCTTCGCTCACCTTTCATCTCTTTCTCACCAGATGGTAAGTGACCATGAGGTTGACGATGGAGCACGCTTGCCTAGAAGTAACCTATTCACTCTTGAATTAAGGACCCCTAGGTAGTAGCTATCAGAAAACATAGACAATCATAGTACAGGTAGCGCAACATCGTACTTTTGACTGATGATGAAAAAGTGTTCGAGTACTGGTACAATATTATTAGAATTTGATAGTGAAAATACTTAAACTACACTACATTTTAGACACATCAAACCTCTAAACAGTGCCTGCAGTTTATCTCTATTATTTATTTACTATGTGATTCAATGAGACGCTCACATAAACTAAAGGAGTCCGACCTCGTAGTTCAAAGGTTTAAAGGCCACAGTTAAAGTCGACGCGTATTCGTGTAAAAGGTTCAAATCCCAGTCACTCCTGAGAGTGCTCATGCATTAGGAACTCGGGAAATGTAGGGGATGTTGGACAAAAATGTGCAAATAGGAAACGCTTTTAAACTTGACGTTTCTGAATCGACGTCAGTACGCGATGTTAGTTTTTATGGAAAAATACTCGTAAAGTTTGTTCATTAAAATGAGTTAATTTTCTTCTGTACACTTTGTTTTGAAAGAAAACAAGAGAATTCTATGTATTTCAGCTAGAAACTGACAGAAAATTCAGTATTAACCAAAAAAAAAACTGATTTCCGCTGGAGTTTTGGTTTGGATAAAGGTGGGAGTGGAGCGGAGCTCCCACCTTAGCTTTCGTGTTTTTTTTTAAACACCTAGAAAGTAACTTACATAGAAGATAACTAGTGGTTACAAAATAGTTTCATTGAGATGCTCGTTAATTGTGACTGACTTAGTAATTTAGGAGGCAATATAGATTTTTAGAGGTGTTTAACGCTATTAAAAATAAATCTGTTTAATTAGTGCCCTTTTTATTTTCTACTTCCCGTACAACCCTAAATGACTACATACTGTGGTTTATTTTATTTGGAGAAAATTCATAGCAGTTTTTCGAAACGATTTTTATTATCTTATTAAAATTATATTCATATGATTATAAAAGACTTTTTTATGGACCGTTTGCTTCAAATTAACTTCTAAAATGAACAGAAGGTAAAACAAGGAATTATAGAAAACCCACCAAATAAAAGGATAATTTTTATTTCCTTTATAATTATAATAATACTTCTTTTTATATCCAATTTTCGCTATCATACAAAATATGTCACGAAACGGCGCTCCATAGAGATATGGGCAATTTCCTTTAAGATGGCGTTTGTTCATTCCTACATTGTGTATGTGCCAAACAAACATACTTTCTTTAAGAAAACAAAAACTTAATTTGTGAACACGTCTTGACACGGTAAAAATTCTAAGTGGAAAACAAAAGCCTGTGAGAAATCCTCGCCATCACTTCCTGTTAGAAGCTTTAGGGTCTACTGTCCACGGACGCGTAGCTTTCTAGACGCGTGTTCGTCACTATACACTTGTCATTGGGTCGTTACCACTTCGTCGTCAGACTAATAGTTTTTTTTAGGTATCTATATATAGTGGGTTCCGTATGGTGTTCGGACGTAAAGAATAACACCATCCCATTTCTTCCCGTGGGTGTCGTAAGAGGCGACTAAGGGACATACCAGAGAATGGGCAGCAGCATTCTTTGTGAATTCCAACAACCAAACTGCGATCGCCAACCCGCATGCCAAGCGTGGCGATTATGGCAAATCCCCCCAATGATAAGCACAACCAAAAAACGGCCCCTAGTGCCCGGCAGCCCGTATACCCTTGACTCCGGTAGCGGTCAAGGTTACGGCGAGGCAAGGGGTGCGAAGAATCTCCGGATGGGATCCGGCTACCCCTTTAGACAACGATGACTGGACCTGGCAACATATAACACGCGTACACTCCGGTCCGACGAGAAGATCACCGAACTTGAGGAAGAATTGAGCAGGTTACGATGGGGTATTGTGGGATTATCTGAAGTCCGAAGACAGGGGGAGGACACGATAATTCTCAAGTCCGGTAACCTGCTTTATTTCCGGGAGGGTAACCAGCAGTCCCAGGGTGGTGTCGGGTTTATCGTCCACAAGTCCCTTGTGAACAATGTGGTGAGGATCGAGAGTGTGTCGACCAGGGTAGCGTATCTTATACTCAGAATATCATCAAGATATTCGCTAAAGGTCATACAGGTTTACGCCCCGACCTCGACACACCCCGACGACGAAGTAGAGTCCATGTATGAGGATATATCCAGAGCCATGCATGGTTCTAAGACTCACTTCACCGTGGTCATGGGGGACTTTAACGCGAAACTGGGTAAACGAGACGGTGATGAGCTGCGAGTGGGGCAATTTGGATTTGGACATCGGAACCGCCGGGGACACCTATTGGCTAGTTTTATGGAGAAGGAGGGCCTCTATATGATGAACTCCTTCTTCAAAAAACGTGAGCGTAGGAAGTGGACCTGGCAAAGTCCTGATGGTGCGACCAGAAATGAGATTGACTTCATCATGTCGACGAAGAAGCAAATATTCAATGATGTCTCTGTGATCAACGCGGTGAAAACTGGAAGTGATCACCGCATGGTAAGAGGCACATTGAATATCAATATCAAGCTTGAAAGATCTCGACTGATGAAGTCTACGCTCCGTCCAGCACAGATCCAGATTCAAAACTCCGAGAGCTTTCAGCTCGAACTTCACAATCGTTTCGAGTGCCTAGGTGGCTCTGTGGACGAATACAACGATGGGTTCGTGGAAACTGTCCATACGGTCGGGTCTAAGTTTTTTTAAGACTCGTCGTACAAGGAAGAAAAGGCTCTCTGATCAAACTCTCGAACTCATGAAAGAGAGGCGTGAGATGATTCTGCAGTCTTCAGACGATGCGTGCATCTACCGGCAGCTCAATAGACGGATCTCAAAGTCCTTAAAACGCGATCTCCGCCTCTTTAATACCGAAAGGATTAAAGATGCAATTGAGCGGAATAAGGGCTCCAAAGTTTTTGCAAGGGATCTGTCTATAGGGCAGAGCCAGCTCACGAAACTGAAGACCGACGATGGCAGAGTCATATCCGCCAAATCGGAGCTTCTGGGAGAGATCGAAGCATTCTATGGACAGCTGTACACATCTATCACAAAACCCACAACGAATCTAGCAAACGACCCAAGAGCTAGATTAACCCGGCACTATACCGAAGATATCCCGGACGTCAGCCTGTACGAGATTAGGGTGGCTCTGAAGCAGCTTAAAAACAACAAGGCGTCGGGTGACGACGGAATTACAGCCGAACTCCTGAAGGCGGGTGGAAAACCGGTCCTAAGGGCCCTTCAGAGGTTGTTCGATTCCGTCATACTTGAGGGAAAGACGCCACAGGCATGGAGCAGAGGTGTGGTGGTACTTTTCTTTAAGAAGGGCGACAATGCCTTGCTTAAGAATTACAGGCCCATCTCACTTCTGAGCCATGTCTACAAGCTGTTTTCCAGAGTCATCACGAATCGTCTCGCGCGCAGGTTCGACGACTTCCAGCCTCCCGAACAAGCCGGTTTCCGAAAAGGTTTCAGCACCGTAGACCACATACATACGCTTCGGCAGGTTAAACAGAAGACAGAGGAGTATAACTTGCCCCTATGCTTAGCGTTCGTGGACTACGAAAAAGCTTTTGATTCGATCGAGACTTGGGCTGTACTGCAGTCTCTCCAACGGTGCCAGATTGACTATCGGTACATCGAAGTGCTGAAGTGTTTGTACGAAAACGCCACAATGTCAGTCCGACTTCAGGACCAGACCTCGAAACCTATCCTTCTGCAGCGGGGCGTGAGGCAGGGAGATGTCATCTCTCCGAAACTGTTCACGGCTGCAATGGAGGATGTCTTCAAGGTTCTGGAGTGGACTAGGCATTAATGTCAATGGCGAGTACATCACTCACCTTCGGTTTGCCGATGATATAGTAGTCATGGCTGAAACTACGGAGGAGCTCAGTACAATGCTCGATGACCTTAGTAGAGCTTCCAAAAGAGTGGGTCTTAAAATGAACATGGATAAAACCAAAGTCATGGTAAATAACCATGTAGCACCCACTCCGATCAAGATCGGAGACTCTGCACTCGAAGTTGTAGACGATTACGTTTACCTGGGACAGACAATCCAGTTGGGTAGGTCTAACTTTGAGAAAGAGGTCAATCGTCGAATCCGACTCGGCTGGGCAGCGTTCGGGAAGCTGCGCGGTATCTTCTCGTCCAACATACCACAGTGTCTCAAGACGAAAGTCTATGACCAGTGCGTGTTGCCAGTGATGACATATGGCTCTGAAACATGGTCGCTTACAATGGGCCTCATCAGAAGGCTTACAGTCACCCAAAGAGCAATGGAAAGGGCTATGCTCGGAGTTTCCTTGCGTGATCGCATAAAGAATGAAGATATCCGCAGGAGAACCAAGGTCGCCGACATAGCCCGAAGAATCGCCAAACTTAAGTGGCAGTGGGCAAGGCACATTGCTCGTAGAACGGATGGCCGATGGGGCCGAAAGGTTCTAGAGTGGCGACCGCGCACCGGAAGACGCAGCGTTGGAAGGCCTCCCACAAGGTGGACCGACGACCTGGTGAGGGTCGCGGGAGTGCGGTGGATGCGAGAAGTACAGGATCGGTCATTGTGGCGACGCTTGGGGGAGGCCTATGTCCAACAGTGGACGTCTTTTGGCTGAAATGATGATGATGATGATGATCTATATATAAAATTAGAAACTGACTGACTGACATATCAACGTACAGCTGAAACTGCTGGAGCGTGTAATACAAAACATTATTTTATGTCGTAGGCGAGCACTAAGAAAGGATATTTCAAATTTCAGCTCTTAAGGGGCTGAAACCGGGGTCTAAAGTTTAAATGAAGAAACCTTATTTCACGCGTGTGAAGCCACTGGCAGCAGCTAGTCTATAATATAAAAATGAATCGCAAAATGTGTTGGTAAGCGCATAACTCAACAACGCCTGGACCAATTTGGTCAATTCTTTTTTCAAAATGTTCGTTGAAGTTCAAGGATGGTTTTTACGGCGAGAAAAATTCGAATAGAGTAGGGTAGAGTAGGGTAGAGTAGGGTAGAGTAGGGTAGAGTAGGGTAGAGTAGGGTAGAGTAGGGTAGAGTAGGGTAGAGTAGGGTAGAGTAGGGTAGAGTAGGGTAGAGTAGGGTAGAGTAAGAGTAGGGTAGAGTAGGGTAGAGTAGGGTAGAGTAGGGTAGAGTAGAGTAGGGTAGAGTAGGGTAGAGTAGGGTAGAGTAGGGTAGAGTAGGGTAGAGTAGGGTAGAGTAGGGTAGAGTAGGGTAGAGTAGGGTAGAGTAGGGTAGAGTAGGGTAGAGTAGGGTAGAGTAGGGTAGAGTAGGGTAGAGTAGGGTAGAGTAGGGTAGAGTAGGGTAGAGTAGGGTAGAGTAGGGTAGAGTAGGGTAGAGTAGGGTAGAGTAGGGTAGAGTAGGGTAGAGTAGGGTAGAGTAGGGTAGAGTAGGGTAGAGTAGGGTAGAGTAGGGTAGAGTAGGGTAGAGTAGGGTAGAGTAGGATAGAGTAGGGTAGAGTAGCGTAGAGTAGCGTAGAGTAGGGTAGAGTAGGATAGAGTAGTCAGTTGACGGGAGCGAAGCCGCGGGCAAAAGCTAGTATTATATAAAACAGTGCTTGTCTGTGATCTCACCTGATGGTAAGCAGTGATGCAATCACTCTAGCCTTGAAGTCACCTAAATTATAATCGGACGGGAAGACCACTGCAGGAAAATTATTCCAATTCCTCAATGTACACGGTATAAACGACGAGGCGAAACGCTTAGTCTGGATCGTAGAGGTGTTAACAACGTAAGGGTATACACTCGCTGTACGTCGGGCTATCCGATGGTAGAAGGGTCATGGTAGAATCTAGCCATGTATTCCTGCGCACACTCTCCAAAATACATCCTGTGAAAAACCGAAAGGCTGGCTATCCTACGTTTTGTAGATTGTTTACCAAATCTGGATCACCTGCAGCCGAGCTTAGTTACGACTGATTCATTTCAAATCTCTGTCTCGGTTACGCCTCCGATTCCTTTGTTCTGACCACTTTGATTTAACGTTGAGATGATGTCACTCCCATACGTTTTAAGTTTTCTACTAGCGTTAACGATTACTGACCCCCTAGCCAAGTTACAATCGCATCGTTCGCGCCAAACTCCTCGAGAAGGTCACGCCAACCGATTCCTTTGTTCTGACGTCATCCAACGCTCAGCCACGTGGTCAGAACAAAGGAATCGAAGGCGTGGCCTACTCGAAGCGTTCGACGCAAACGAAACGATTGTAACTTGGCTAGGGGGGCTGGAAAGCTGTGAGCAGGCGTACACCAAGCGTATAATGACGAATGCGCGTCTTTGAAGCTACGCCTCCATGGATAGTAGGCCTTAGTCTTCATTCCCCTCCCTACACTCCTGCCTCGCCAGCTAATAATCGTGTTAAAGTTTCCACGTGTCGCATTAGTTGCAGGGGGAGGCACCTCACCATTCCACAAAACGTAATCCCCAGTCCTAGCTAGTTCGTAAACTGAGCCAGGTTTTCAATCCAAACTTTTCAATTTACCTTGAAACACGGTTTTGAAAACTTTTTTCCTAACTGATTAATTTTTTGTTCACTTTTTTTAAACGGTTTCAGAGAAGTTTGTAGTGAGATTTTTAGTGTTTGTTTTCTCAACACATTACGGCTGCGTTTTTCGAAAGGGATTGCAAAAGTACTTTCTACTTATTTGTAATCTCAGAAAACTGTGCAATGATGTGGTCGACGGTGAATGACGCTTATTAGCGCTTAGCTCTAGAAGTAACTTATTCGCTCTTTACTTAAAATACCCTTAGGTTGCAGCTAACAGGAATCATACTCCGATAGGGAATTCCACTCTTTAGCTGTGCGTACAATAAATGTGTTCCCAAAACGTTTTGTGCGTATTGGTGGGATGTCCAAACCCGGGGTCCTGGGACGAAGGCAACGAAGGAACTGACACTATCTCCCGCTCCGCCCAAGAGTGGGATATGTCATTAGATGATTATCCCACATTAAAAAAAAAAAAACATGTACCGGGGTGGCGCATCGCCATGGTGGTCTGATGATGGAACGGGCTTGGTGGAATTAATTATTCAATTTTGACGCACACTCCCCGAAATGCAACTGCTACAAAACCGACAGGTTAGTAACTCGATGCAGATACTCAAGACTTTGAAGATACGATTTGACGAGTGTATCAAGCGCATCAAGCTGTCATCCATACTAATATTATAAATGTGAAAGTGTATGTGTCTGTTTGTTTGTCCGTCTTTCACGGCAAAACGGAGCGACAAATTGACGTAATTTTTTAAGTGGAGATAGTTGAAGGGATGGAGAGTGACATAGGCTACTTTTTGTCTCTTTCTAACCCCCCACTCCCCTAAAATGGGGGGTGGAAGTTTGTTGAAGAAACCTACTTTTACGCGGGTGAAACCACTGGCAGAAGCTAGTCTATAATAAGAGTGTTAGCAAACCGTAGAGGCCCAGTAAGGTCGAAGCTTACTGGGGCCATGGACTGTGCGAAAGAGAACCCTAGGGGCCCTAGTATGAAGGCAAAGAAGGAATATGAGTGGGTTGTAGTTAGTAAAAGTCTGACACAAACCCCGCCCAAGAGCGGGAGAAGTCATTGGATGATTTCACACCTAAAAAAGAATAGTGTATTTATTGAGTCAATAATCAGCATCATCATCATTTCAGCCGATAGACGTCCACTTCTGGACATAGGCCTCCCCCAAATGTCGCCAAAACGAAAGGTCCTGTGCGTCTCGCATCCATCGGATTCCCGCAACCCTCACCAGGTCATAGGTCCACCTTGTGGAGGGCCTTCCAACACTGCGTCTTCCGGTACGCGGTCGCCACACCAGAACCTTTCGGCCCCAACAGCCATTTGTTCTGCGAGCAATGTGCCTTGCCCATTGCCACATAAGTTTAGCGGTTCTTCGTGCCATGTCGACAACCCTGGTTCTCCTGCGGATATCTACATTTCTGATTCGATCACGCAAGGAAACACTGAGCATAGCCCTTTCCATTGCCCTTTGGATGACTTTGAGCCTTCTGATGAGGCCCGTTGTGAGCGACCACGTTTCGGAACCATATGTCATCACTGGTAACACACACTGGTCATAGACTTTCGTCTTGAGACACTGTGGAGACTTGAGTCAATAATCAATAGAGCTAAACAGGTATTTCTAACTTGCTATCTACATTCCACTTCAGTCCAATGGTCCTGAAGTGATCACTCGGCCGTACCGAGAGATACCAAGAATTCTCTCAAAGGTAATTCAACGAACACTTTAGACATTTAGGTTTGAGGTATGCAATTGCAATATAGAGATAATAATTGCGAGGTACAGCCGTGAGGGCTCAGTGGTTAAGGCACCCGCTTCTCATGTATGAGGTTGCGGGTTTGTAACCGGACAAGTACCAATGTCAATTTTTCAATTCATTTATGTAGTTTCCTATGGATAAAGGATACCTATTTCAGGCACCAGTTGCTCAATTAGTTAAACACTGGTTTATGAATTGTAAAGCTTTACCGGACGGTCGGACGGCGAGCTACCCATTGCTCGTCGTCGACGAGCCCGCGCCTACGGTGGCCGGTAAAAGGGATCGGAATCCCGACGGCTGGGGCGCGAGAGCGAGAATTATGGTGTGCTAAATTTGATAACCTTGAGAATGTGGAAATATACGTTTTATGCGACATAAACGGCTGTATCTTTTTTTCGTTAATTCAGAAGTTTGCTTTTTCACAGTTTCAAGGGACCATACACCTTAGTGCATGGTTTTAATTTCAACTCGATACCTCCACCCGTTCCCGAGCCAGACAGACAAAGTAATCCTGTAAGGGTTCCGTTTTTTCCTTTTGAGGTACTGAACCCTAAAAAGAACCATTACTCTCCCTTTTAGGCAGTTGGCAAAAAAGTATTATTTTAAATACCAATCGTAGCCATTTGAATTTTCTAACTGGGCCTTTTAGAAGAATCTTGGGGCAATTTAACCTCTGAATGCTTTTAAAAGATGAAAGGTTTGCGTGGAACACGCCTAACTTTTTAAGCGCCTATCAAGGGCTTAAGGGTTTGGTGTGAACGGGAATAACATTGAAAGCCGAGGGATATTTAAAACGTGGGTAGGCTGCAATGCGACAGTGCCGTTACAGAAGTAAAATTGCCTTTGGTCGTTTACCTGATTTAGCTCCTATGCTTCTCACATACTCCTGTATATATAAAAAGCAAAGTCCTGATTCCAGAGCCCAAACCCTAGGACCTAGAAGGCTATCATTTATTTATTTATATATACTTTATTGCATACCAAGATTACAAATTTACAAATTGAAATTATTATACAAAAGAAACATGTAATGGTGGCCTTATCGCACGCAAAAAGTTGAGGTCTGAGGAAATTGCAACTCCCAAGAGCTGAAGGCGGTCGGTGCACTCCAGGATGTGGATGTAGATGATGTGGAAGTATCAGGCTTTTACTGACCAAAATCGACTCCTATGTTCCTTCTTTGCCTTCGTTCCAGGGCATCGGGGTTCACTTTCACACAACCCATGGCTCTGTAGACTTCGACCCTGCTGGGCCCCTAAGGTTTTGCTGACATCTCCTTGAGGCGCGCCATTGACGACTCAGCCTCAGTCCAGACGGTCGGATGGCGAGCTACTCATTGACTGGACAGGTTCACTCGAACTTGTGTTGTTTTTTCCTCACAAGACCACCTCAGATCAATGGACCATTACATGTTTGCTGAATGGACTTTAAAAGAGACTTTGACCCCTCAGTTTGTTTCGGTGTTTCATGTCAAATTAACGAAAAAAAAATACGTGTTAAAGTGTTTTTAAAAAACCTATTTGCAAAAAAAAAAATAACATTTATCATTATCATTTATATCCGGCCCCACCCGTATCAGGTGCGCGACGAGCCAGAGGGGGAGCCCAGGGGTGGAACTTATTCCACACTACCTGGTAGGGGCGTCCCCACGGGTCTCCATTCAGAGTCCCAGCCATACGTTGCGGACCTCCAACTTGGCCTGCTTTTTCGCCGCTCGGAGAGTGCGCTTTGCCACTCTATATCCCTCGGAGTTACGTTCCAGGGCTGCAGTTGATAACTATCGCAAAATCCCACAGCCTAGGTATTGTGAAAGCGGATTTATAATGAAACGCTTCTGTGTAGTATTTTAATTATTTGTTTATATTGTTATAAACACTATTTATAAAAAAACGTTTACTCCGCCTAGCGGCTTGACAGCCGACCTCACTTCTCTCATCATCATCTTCCTGCCCTTGTCCCATGTTATTTGGGGTCGGCGCAACATGTTTTTTTCTTCCATTCTGCCCTGTCACTCGTCATGCTATCATTAACTTCCTTTTCTTTCATATCACTCTTCACACAATCCATCCATCTTTTCTTTGGTCTCCCTCTCCCTCTCCATCCATCCACATGTAAACTCATAACTCTTTTAGTAACATGCGCTTCGTCCCTCCTCTTCACATGACCATACCAAGACAAGCGATTCCCTTTAAATTTTTCAGTCACTGGCGCCACTTTTAAACTTCCCCTAATATACTCATTTCTCACTTTATCCATTCTCGTCACACCACACATCCATCTTAACATTCTCATCTCCGCTACGTGCAATCTTTTTTCATCCGTCTTTTTCACAGCCCAACATTCTGATCCATACAGTATGACAGGTCTTATCACGGACCGCACTTCTCTGACATCTAAAAAACAAACTGTTTTCTTCTTAACAAATACGAACGCCCATACTATAAACAAAACTTTAATTTTTAGACCTTAAGAAGTAAAATTAAATTGCCAGTTTGTAAGTTATTAGTAATACCAGCATGCGAACTCTTTCTATGCCACAGTATTTAGAACCACGGCAGTACTTTTGTTACGTAACTCTGTTCTATATTATATTGTCTCGTTTGTTTGTCTGTATACCAAAACAATGAATAAATAAACAACGTTCCAAAGACTGGCTTTACTTCGAAGCTTGTGTCAAGTGAGCTCAACTCAATCCACAAGTGAAATTTCACAGGTAATCTCAACTATGTACTTACATACATGTGCTCCACTCAAAGCCTTTTGACTGTGGTTACAACTAATGTGAGTTACCACGTGGGATTTAGTCATATTATACCTGCCAACTTAGTAAAATTGCTTACCTATGTTTTGGAATAACTATTTTACTAAAGGGTCCCCGAAACGGTTGGACCATTTTTACGTGAATGATTATTTCAAATGACGGGCGAATGAAGCTTCTACATAAAAGCTTCAGTTAATCACTTTTGCAGTTTAGATGTTGGTGGGTGATTATATGAACTGAGATATTGTGACGTCTAAGGAGTTCACACTTATTGTTAACTTGCGCAACTGGCATGTTGTACTTTTAAAGTTTATGTTATAAAAAGTTTAGTATGATTGATGTCAATCAATAGAATAGGAAGACGTAAAACAATATGTCGGGACGGATTTTTTATAGTAAAATGATATAGTAGTATAGTCGAGTAATAATATAATAAGCCTTTCATTGCGTTTCCAACCCCCACAATATTAACGTCTCACCGTCGATGACCGCTGGTTCTGAAAATCAGCGCTGAGGCTCTGTCTTACTCGAGCCTTAGCATTTTGCTGAGCGCTAGCCGTTATGCGTGGATGTGACGCATATCCTACCACTTACAATATTAGTCGTTGTTGTTATTTGTTTTTTATTTTATGGTATGGCGGCCATGTTTGACGTAAATAAACACTTTTTCTTTCTTTTACTTCTAGATTGATTAACTAGTGAACATTTAAAATTGACTAGCTTCAATCAACGGTTTCGCTGTGAAACCGCTGATAGATGGGAGGGATAAAACGGGGGTCCAAAGTTTGTACGGAAAAACCTAATTCCGTACAAACTTTGGACCCCCGTTTTATCCCTTTAGGGAAAGAATTTTTAAAAATCCTCTCTCAGTGCTCATCGACGTCATAAAAGGATACCTTGTGCAAAATTTCACGCTCCTAATCTTAATAGTTTCAGCTGTGCATTAATATGTCAGTCAGTCAGTTTTTCCTGTTCTATATTTAGATTAAAAACAACAAAACTATTGTCATTTGCCGTCAATACACAGCACAGCGCATCTTAAATCAAAATCATCATAATATGCAGTCAATGCCGGAGTAATATTGACTATGGCGTCAATCGTTTAAAGTAGACGATCAATTTTTGCATAAATCAGCGACATTCAAGTACCCTAAACATTATCAACCGAAACTGACCGTTTGAGGGACGCTTAAAACAAGTAAGTCATTCCTCGGAAACACCATTCGCTTTTATAACAAGTTGCCAAAATCGGTTAAAGAACTTTACGAGAAAAAGTTCAAAACCCACATCAAACGTGTCCTTAGCAAAAAATCATATTACAAGATGTATCTTTATTTCCGGCCACCGTAGACGCGGGCTTGCGGACGGCGAGCAATGTGTAGCTCGCCGTCCGCCCGTCCGGTAACCGTCCGGACCGAGCCCAAGTCGTCGACGGCAAGTACTGTTCCACGTGTGCCTCAAGGAGATGTCAGCAACTGTAGGGGCCCAGCAGGATCGAAGCCTACTAGGGCCGAAAGGAAGACTCGGCCCTGGTACGAAAGGCAAGGAAGGAACAGGAGTGGGTTTTTAGTCAGTAAAAGCCTGACACTATCTCGCGCTCCGCCCAAGTCGGGGGATGTTATAAGATAATTTTCCCACAGAAAAAAAAAATTACCTTTCCTGGTAGTTCATCAACTGCACTATCTATACTATCCGAATCTTATTCGAATATATATTTGTGTTCCTTCAGTTTCCCTTTGCGTTCTAGGGCTGTGGTAACTCTTTCGAACAACATCGCGGCAGCCCTAACCCAAATATTATATCGAGTTGTAATTTGAGACATTAAAAAAAGGAAACCCGTTGTCTTAGAACGCAAAAGGCAACTAAAGGACTCAGATGCAGTTTTATTCAATAAAAGTCTGACGCGCCGGAGAAATCACTAGATATCTCACCTTAAAAAATAAATAAATTATGTAACATCATAGATTTTTGTGTTGATTTTTACCCATATTTGAAACAGTTACCAGTATACTTTTGTTGTTATTTTTATTTTTATTTATTTATTTATTTTCCCTTCACAAAGTTTTCTTATGCTAAATTTTAACAATGCTTACAATTTAGAGCTAACTTTGTGAGGGACTGGTGCCTGATGTAGGTATGTACAACAACCTGTATTACAGGTCACCAGGACCCTCCCGCGGCTGGTATGCTAGAAAGAGTAGTATGCATTTCACAGCGAGCAAAAGTGGAAGCTAAGTTAAAACAAAAAAGACAAAAAACTAAATCCTAAACAAATAATCTTGAAACACATTTAAGAAAAAAGAATTTTTATTTTATATTAATTCCAGGATGTATGTGTGAGTGTGAATGCTTAAATTAATGTGTGATAAACTGTATGTGTAAATGTACGTGATTGGGTGCGTGCGTGAGTGCGTGTTATGAACTGAGGATCGTCAATTCAGATTTATTAAAACATTTTTTTTTTTATTGTTGTTATCCTACCGGCTGCGCCAATATAATGTGTACGTCAATAAAAGGCCGAGATCCGGTAACGACTGCTTTATTAAAATCTGTAACCTACCCTCATACATTTTATAATCGAGTACCGACATAACAGATAGATTCACGCTTAACCACAATCTCACCTGCACCCCTAGCCAAGTTACAATCGTATTGTTCGCGCCGAACGCTTCGAGTAGGCCACGCCTCCGATTCCTTTGTTCTGACGTCATCTCAACGCTCAGTCACGTAGTCAGAACAAAGGAATCGGAGGCGTGGTCTACTCGAGGCTTGTAGCGCGAACGATACGATTGTAACTTGCCTAGGGGGGCTGATGGAAAGTGACGATGCGCTCGACGATGGAGCGCGTTTACCTAGAAGCGAAGAAACCTGGATTTTATGTTTCTTCTTCTTCTTTCGTGTAGGTTTGACTTAAATTTTATCCGACCAGTATAAGCCACCTGGATAGCTCAGTCATTGGGCTCATTTAAGTCGTGAAAGATGCGGGTGGTTGTGAACGCCAAGCAGGTCAAAGATACCCTGTATACTAAAATTATAAACTAATAAATAATAATTATGATAAATATCATCATCATCATTTTAGCCGAAAGACGTCCATTGCTGGACATAGGCCTCCCCCAAGTGTCGGCATAATGACCGGTCCTGTGCATCGCGCATCCATCGGATTCCCGCTACCCTCACCAGGTCGTCGGTCCATCTTGTGGGAGGCCTTCCAACGCTACGTTTTCCGGTACGTGGCTGCCACTCCAGAACCTTTCGACCTTTCTTTGATAAATATCAAACCACTAAAAATTGAAAAAAAAAAACAAAAGTTTTTATTTCACATAGACCTAGTTAAAACCGAGGCAAAAGAGACGAAAAGTTAACACCCGGAAGACCCAGGAAATGAGATGTGGGGTGACAAGCTCTTTGCCGTTGCTTTGCATCGGCTCAAATGCTGTGGAAAGAGTCCACGAATTACTGTAGACACACACTTACCTCGGTAGAACGGAGAGGACATCGCTTCAAAGTCAAAGTCAAAGTCAAAAATTTTTATTTCACATAGGCCTACATGGGCACTTATAAAACATCAGAAGCTAGTGCACGGTTCCAAATTGGTCGTTTCCTACGGAGAGGAACCGGCAAGAAACTCCATGGTTACTCTTTAAAAAAAAATTGTTGTTCTTACAATATTTCCATATTACAGTATTAGATATTATGTAAGGACAGTGTAGACCGGTCAATATTGCACTCAAAAGTACAACATAATGAAGAGAACGTAAAATAAGTATAACAATTATGACGATGACCGAACTTTCGTTGACAGAACTTCAAGTAGTAGTTCTGAATTTTGCGCTTGAAGGAAAATCTTTCAGCTTTCTAAACGCCTGGTGCACCTGGACAGCTAGCACTCGAAACCCCAGAGTCTAGCTGACTAATCATTTCACCACGAGGACTCAAACACAAACGTTATTCTTTAAAACCACAAACGCGTTTGCGGTTTTAAAGCAAACGTAATGTCGTAAACTAAGATTTTCCCACGATGTATTTACCTAAGAACACGAAGTAACATTAATGACCCGAAGTTATGCGAAAGTTCCCGATGTTACACGAAACAGCGTGGATGAAGCTGCTAAGTCTTAATGGTAACATTAGCTTTAACGGCGGTAAATCTTGACAATATTACCGCTTAATGGTTACGGAGAATATAAAATTAACACAAATACTAACATAAGTATTAGAGTGGATTTTTTTTAGTGGTGGAAATTATCCAATGACTTCTTCCGCTCTCGGCGGAGCGGGGGGACGTGTCAGACTTTTACTGACTAAAACCACACCTGTGTCATTCAAGGGGATCGGTTCGGTCAAGTACCGGAAAGCCAGACGGCGGGCTACCCCTTGCTCGACGTCCGCAAGCCCGCGTCTACCGTGGCTGGTAGTCGGGGTCAGAATCTCGGCGGCTGGGGCGTAAGGACATTCGTTCCTTCACGCGTATGGCCTTCTCCTTCGCTAGTATTTCTGCTTCGCAGAAGGAGGCCACCGCTTGCCATTCCTCCTCGCTTCGGACCATAGCCCGAACCAGGGCCTAACGCGTGAGGTCGCTGCCGCCGATTGCCTTCACGAGGACACGGCGGCGCTCCACCCAAGCGGGACACACCTCCACTGTGTCCTCCGGGCGGTCCACACAATGGTGACACCCGGGCGTTTCTTCCGCCTGAATCCGATGCAGGAACCTCCCGAACTTGCCATGTCCGATGAACACCTGCGTCATGCGGAAGGTGAGGACGGCGAGTTGCCGCTCCAGCCACTCCTTAAAGAAGGGACTTACCACCATAATTGTGGCGTGCTCAAGTATTAGGATGGTACAGGAGTGAGAGGATTAGCACCGAGGGTCCGATCATAGCAATGTAGGGGTAAACAATTTTATTGCCCTAACATTTTTCCCAATTAGCTTGGAGTAAGCTTTCAGTGTTACCGAATGCGGCTGGGTACTCGAGTTTTACATGGAGCGACTGCCTATCCAGACCTCCACAAGTTACTGAGGAACACACTCCACTACCAAGAGCTATCAAAGATAATATTAGCTCAGCGATGACCACTCTCTCAATAGTATTCTTTTTAATATCTTTCCAAACTGCGTCTTTTAAGTGTGATTGTTTGTAAGTTTTGTATCCGTCGAGAGAGCAGTGGTGGCCAAGTGGTAACGGCCCCGACGTACGAGTTGTAAGGGGTCCATTACACGATAGGTTTTGCTGTCAGTTTTGCCACAGTCAAATATCTTGACTGACGAAAAACTTACCGTGTAATGCGATGACTGACGTTTGCATAACGAAAACATGTATGGCGATAAAATTCCGTCAGTCAAGCTTCATTCATGACTGATGGTTTTGATTGACGCTTGCATGACCGTGTAATGGACCCCTAAGTCACGGGTTCAGCCCAGTCAGGCGCATTACTTTGTGTAATTTATTTCATCACTACTGCTCTTAAAACGGTGAAGGAAAACATCGTGAGGAAACCGGCATGTCCTAGAACCAAAAATTCGAAAACATGTGACATTCACCAACCCGCACTGGGCCAGCGTGGTGGATTACGGCCATTCCCTCTCCTAGAGAGGAGGCCTGAGTCCCAGCAATAGGAACATTAAAAAGGTTGATTATGCTAGGTAGTTTTGTGTCCCACAGACGGTGAAAATATTGTCTAAAAAACTCATCCATAGTTAATTGAAACAAATAAACACCCCTTTTTATTTCGTCGGGACGGGAACTCGAGCGTGGCGCATGCAGTGTTGAGCAGGACTCAAACACGCAGGTCACCCCGAGAAAATTGTAGTAATCGCCGCGCTCACTTACTCGCTTATAGCGCAGCGACAAAACTATCGAAATTACTCTCTCGCTTCTCGCCAACTCGTTTGTAGTTTCTTGCTCTACTCGCTTCTCTCTCATCGTTGCCGATGGAGCAAAAGTGGATATAGCACTAAAAAGAAAAAGTTGCCGCGAGCAGTCGTGACGCCGCGGACAGGGCCGATGAGAAGACGCGCGTGGCCGCTTCTCCGCTCATCTCAGCGCGAAAAGCGACGTGGCACCACGCACAACCACGTGCCTTTTTTGAAACTTTCAAGCGTAACTGGTCTTTTAAATACGTAGATAATAGTTAAAATAGTTTTATTATACGTGTAAGTAGACAGTGTAATAATATATTATTATTATTTTATTTAAGATAAGACAACAATATTATTACTATTGTTTAGTATTATTTGGTAAGACACACTAGCAGCTATTAGCTGATGAGTATGTTTCATATAGTTTGGAGATGTTTAGTCTGTCGAACCGATTTTTAAAGCTTTAAAGCAGTTCAATGTGGGAGCTTTCACAACATTTTCCGGGAGCCTGTTCCATGCCGTTACAACTCGGTTAGGTAGAAATTGCTTCAAAGGCTTCTTTTTGGATGCATTTCCCCATAACTTACGTAAATGTTAATATGGTCCACTGTTAGTAAAATATTTTAAAATTAGTGTTAGTAGTACATAAACAAAGAAATAAAAAAAAAATACAAAAAAAAAATACAACCGACTTCAAAGCATAAAAAACACTGAGAAGTGCAAAATAACTTTAAATTTCGGAAGTCGGTGTTTCTATAATAGTTTTGTCTCTTCGTTAATTAACAAACCCCAAATTTAAAGTTATTTTGCACTTTTCAGTGTTTTTTATGCTTTGACGTTGGTTGTGTTTTTTTTGTAAAAAGTTTTTTATTTTACACTTTTTAGTTATGATACCGCCTCATGACAATTCTAATAATCCCAAACACGGTTAGATTACATTAATTTATTACAGAGTTCCGGTGCCTAACTTCAGGCTTCATCATCAGATCAGTTCGATATATTCCCCCTCTACTTTCAGTCAGTCATCGACTACACGTATAAACAAAGCAATTTTACTTGTTACGACGGTTCTGCTGTGATCCTATGAGGAGTTCTGTTCCATATCTTCAAAGTTCATAATCAGATCATAACAATATTTCTATGGGGCCAACTCGAAAGCATAAACTTTCAATAAAAAAAAAAAAATTCAAAGTCGTTCCACAATTGACCGAGAAATCGGTGAACATACATAAAAAAAAAAACACATTCAACCGAACATATAACCTCCTCCTTTTTGAAGTCGGTTAAAAACAAAAGACATACAGTGATATATGTAAGCAGCGTGACTTGGATACCTATAAGACTCTTCTTCACGCAGCTGAACAATTACATACGGAAAAACTCAACCCAACTTAGTTCGAGCCGGGAACTGAACCCTCACGAACAAAAATTGTGATGTGGATAATAAAAAGAACTTGTCGTAAATCTGCATTTGGATCCCCGATCAAGGACAGTCTGTCTAAGGAGCTCAGGTAACTGACATTATGATAGCGGAACTATTATATACGTGCCCTTTCATGGCCCTTTGTATTCCTCAGCCCTACGGAAACGACCTACAAAGGTAATTGTGTATCCATTGTCGAAATAAAGGGAATGAGATTGTGTTTTCTTGCATTTCCTTTTACTACGCATGATAGACGAAAAGCCTTGGTTTGCTTGTGGAGATTTGAATCAATTTGATCATACAGTAATTTTGTTTTCGTATTTGAGCTTATACATCGTATGGAGTTTCCTTGCTTGATCACATCACGAACGTTTTACGAAACAATCACAATACGATAAACCTAAGTACTAAATGTCTTAAAATATTCAAACGGATTTGAAAATTATATTTATAGCTTTTCAAAAATCTACTAATTATGTGATTTTTCATTCGACTTTTACTGACTAAAACTTCACTTATGTTTCTTCAGTTGCCTTTTGCGTTTTAAAACTGACTAAAACCCCCTAGGGCCACCAGTAGCATAGCTGACCTGTACGACCCTGTAGTTAGTAGGTTAGTGCCTTTTTAAGTGGTTTTATTGTAGTTAACTTTGAAAAGCACGAACAAAGACGTAGGTGCCGAGTTCAACAATAAATTTCTAGTAATACTATAAATTCGTGCAGCTGCCAGAATTTTTTTTTAATAACTAATAGTTTGTGCAGCTAAGGTAAACTTTTATCTACGTATATATTGCAAAGGGGTCATCTGCTCACCGTTATCTTTGATGGAAGTTTTTTTCTAATATATGCAAATAATATTGATAATATTAGGTTTAGTTATTTATGGTCAAATTGTTACTAAAATTTAACGAAATTAACATGTCTTTTTGATTACGCCGATGATCTATGTCTGTTAGGACACACACGCACCGACATGCAAGCCAAGCTGGACTACCTACGACGAGAGGCAAAAGAGACGAAAAGTTAACACCCGGAAGACCCGGGAAATGAGATGCGGGGTGACAAGCTCTTTGCCGTTGCTTTGCATTGGCTCAAATGCTGTGGAAAGAGTCCACAAAGTCACTTACCTCGGTAGACCGGAGAGGACATCGCTTCGGGGATCGCCAAGGCAAGAACAACCTTCGCACGGCTCCGTCCCGTGTGGCAATCGCGGAAACTGACTAGAAGAGTTAATCTCAAGATATTCCGTTCCAACGTCAAAACCGTATGGCTGTATGGGTGTGAGACATGGAAGGTCATAAAAGACATCTCGCATAAGCTCAAAGTCGTTATCAACTGTTGTCTTCACCGTATTCTCGGTATTTACTGGCCCGAGAAAATCTCCAACATAGATCTGTGGAGACGCTGCGGTGAAACCCCAATCGACAAACAGATCAAACGCCGCAAATGACTGGCCTGTTGGTCTAGTGGTTAGTGGCCCTGACTGCTATGCTATGTCATGGGTTCGATTCCCACCCAGGACAAATGTTTGTGTGATAAGCACGATTATTTGTTCTGTGTCTGGGTGTAATTTTAACTTCAGATCACTATCTGGTAAAGTCTGTTTCGTCCTTCTCCCCACCTGACTGCGACTCACGCGGCGAACGGCGAATGTGGCGTTACAGGTCAGCAGATTGGGATGAGATGCGACATTTCTTTGCATCTTATCCTTGGCAGCAGGTCTGATTCTCTTCTGAAAGTCCGTCGAGCTGTGCGGATGCTATATCCGATGTGATACGTCAAGCTATGGAGTTTTTCATCTCTTATAGTGGCGTACCCATCGGAGGCTCAGCTCATCCATGGTTCAACGCCGATTGCGTTTAAGCTGAAGAGCATAAGCATTCGGCGTTTCTCGCTTGGGTTGACACTCGTGACCGCAAAGCTCCGGATTTGAGCTCAAAGAAGAGAGCTTTCAACCGTGCTGCCAAGTCCTACAAAAAGGCACTGAAGAAGGCTCGGTTCGACCGCATTACCCATATTGGCACAAAGCTCTCTGCACAGCCGTCCGGTAGCAGAGCATTCGTGTCCCTTGTCAAGTCGGTCGAAGCGAACTTCTGTAGGCCCCCATTGCCACCGCTGGTTAAACCTGATGGGACACTGGCTCACTCGGCGAGAGAGAAAGCAGGTCTCTTTGCGTCTCTCTTCGCCCATAATTCTCGTCTTGATGGTAGCAGTGCTACTCTACCGACTCTACCTCACTGCAACACCTCGATGCCCGAGGTTCGCATAAGGAACAGAGAAGTTTTGAGAGCACTGTGTCGTCTAGACGTGAATAAAGCTAGTGGACCAGATGGTATACCAGCAATAGTTCTCAAGGCTTGTGCACCCGAGTTGTCTCCTGTATTGACGTGCTTGTATTGCCTCTCATTTAGGATTGATATAGTGCCCAAGTCCACATGGCATACCTGGAAGGTAACGATCTCCTCAGTGACCGACAGTACGGGTTTCCACCCTTACGTTGTTGAAATTTCAACGGTCCGGACTAAGCGATTCGCTTCGTCGTTTATACCGCGTACATCGAGGGGCTGGAACAATTTGCCTGCTGCGGTCTTTCCGTCCAACTATTAAATTATAGTGAATAGGCTCTTAATTAACTAGTGCGCCTCACCATCAATGATTGCATCACTGCTTACCATCAAGTGGGATCGCAGTCAAGCACTGGTTTATATCAAATAAAAAAAAAAAAATTGCTATAATTTGTATATATTTCGAAATATATATGTATGTTTATCAGTAGTCTAGTAGGTACTCATAACACAAGCTCTGCTTAGCTTGAGACTAGACGGCGTTGTGTGATAGTTGTGGAATATTATATTATATTAAATGGAACTGGATCGACCACATGCTCCGAAGGGATCCTGAACATATACCAAGACAAGCCCTAGACTGGAATCCTCAAGGAAAGCGTAAACGTGGTCGCCCTAAGATGCCCAGGCGAAGAACATAGGGTAGACCTGGAGCGAAATGAAACGCGAAGCTCTAGATCGAACAGCACGTAGTAAGTAAGATGTTGTATTACCTAACATTTTCCTGCTCTAGTCCTATATTACTTGGGGTCGGCGCACACGTTCTATTCTTCCATTTTGTCCGGTCACCGAACGCTATCACTAAGTCCCTTTTCTTTCATATCACTGCTCACGCAATCGATCCATTTTTTCTTTAGCCTCCCTTTCCCTCTCTATCCATCCACATGTACACTCATAACTCTTTTAGTAACATTTGGTATGGTCATGTGAAAAAAATGGATGAAATGCATGTCACTAAAAGAGTTCTGAGTGGACAGACTGGAAGAAAAAACCAAGGTCAAATGCAAGTCGGACTCGTGCACTAAGGTTTCCGTACCAATATCTATGAAAACGGCAAAAAAAATCATGTCTGTGTCTTGGCTAGGGGGGCTGAGGGCTTAGTCAATTTGATAATGTACAATCGTTAACGCTAGTAGAAAACTTCAAAAATGTATGGGAATGACATCATCTTAACGCTAATTCACATGGTCAGAACAAAAGAATCGGAGGCGTTACCGACTGCAAAAAAGAGATTAGATACGAAACGGTTGAATTTTGCTTGGCCTGCTGATGGTAAACAGTAATGCAATTGTTGATGGTGAGGTTCACTAGTTTATTATGAGCCTATTCACTCTAGCCTTGAAGATACCTAAATTATAATGGGACGGAAAAACCGCAGCAGGCAAATTGTTCCAGTCCTTTGATGTACGCGGTATAGACGACGAGGCAAAACTTATATTAGCTAAGCTTTACTGCGTCAAATACTTACGTCAAAATATCACTTCACAAACACACACACAATAAATTTACTTTAGAAACGTGTGGACTATGAAATCAACCGTTAAAAAAATAATTCAACCGAATTGAGAACCTCCTTCATTTTTGAAGTCGGTTAAAAATAATCCGTAGGTAAGTCTGTATGACAAATAGCTTTTTTTTCATGATGACGCACGTTCAGCGCAGATAGTGGCGTCGCCAATTGAAGCAAAGTAAATAACAATCTTTTGATGAATCATATTTTTTATTGGTCTGTATGTTTTCACCTCTCTTCATTAAGAAGTAAAAACAAATATAAGATAGGTAATAAATATTTAAAAAATATTTTAGATCTGCCATCACTATTTTTACTACAATATTAAAAGCTTTGATGTGCTATGATTAATTAACCTGGTGTGAATAAATAAGACAGCGACAGTCGCGACTCAGCGCTTGTAGTGTTATTTATGCTCACATTACTTTGTAGTAATTTTCATCACTTGATCTCTTTTCACATACTTTTTATTGTAATAATGTCTTCCGATATACTACTTTACTTTTATTTTTATAATTTTAGTATTTCATGTCTTTTTTTTATTTTTTGTGTGAGATGACGTTGACAATACTTATATTTTCTTTTTAATTGAATGTTAGTTATGGACATCAAAGAGTATTACAGCGATTGTTGTATTTATAAGAAAACATGATTTCTTAAAAATAAACCTTATGTTCTAATTTAAGTATTATTTTTAATTTTCTTTTATGAGACAATAACCTGGCTGGTATTTACGTCAGGCTTCATTTTTGAAATTCAAAAATTAAGAAGGCTTCACTCGGCTTTATTGACAAGAAATTGTGTGGTGGAGATTCAAAAGCTAAGTAGCGTTTTGAGTGGTCTATCGCTATACAGTGTTTTACTATAAAATATAGTGCAATTTGCGGGTTCATTATTATCTAATTTTTTACTTGTTGTTGCTGCTGAGTCTGCTGCCGGCTGAAGAACCTGCTCCTGCAGCTGATTAGCAGGACCTTCCGAACTAGTCCTGATCTCTGAGGGCCTCGCCTCTGCTTTACCTCTGCTTGCCGGCCTCTGAAGGCTGTCGCGGGGCTACTAGCCGTAGGTGTCCCTGCCTGCCGGCCTTTGAAGTCTGTCGCGGGGCTACTAGCCTTAGGTGTCCCTGCCTGCCGGCCTCTGAAGGCTGTCGCGGGGCTACTAGCCGTAGGTGTCCCTGTCTGCCGGCCTCTGAAGGCTGTCGCGGGGCTACTAGCCGTAGGTGTCCCTGCCTGCCGGCCTCTAAAGGCTGTCGCGGGGCTACTAGCCCTAGGTGTCCCTGCCTGCAGGCCTCTGAAGGCTGTCGCGGGGCTACTAGACTTAGGTGTCCCTGCCTGCTGGCCTCTGAAGGCTGTCGCGGGGCTACTAGCCGTAGGTGTCCCTGCCTGCCGGCCTCTGAAGACTCTCGCGGGGCTACTAGCCGTAGCTGCTTTGCCTCTGCCTGCTGGCCTCTGAAGACTGTCGCGGGGCTACTAGCCGTAGGTGTCCCTGCCTGCCGGCCTCTGAAGACTCTCGCGGGGCTACTAGCCGTAGCTGCTTTGCCTCTGCCTGCCGGCCTCTGAAGACTGTCGCGGGGCTACTAGCCGTAGGTGTCCCTGCCTGCCGGCCTCTGAAGGCTGTCGCGAGGCTACTAGCCGTAGCTGCTTTGCCTCTGCCTGCTGGCCTCTGAAGACTGTCGCTGGGCTACTAGCCGTAGGTGTCCCTGCCTGCCGGCCTCTGAAGACTCTCGCGGGGCTACTAGCCGTAGCTGCTTTGCCTCTGCCTGCTGGCCTCTGAAGACTGTCGCGGGGCTACTAGCCTTAGGTGTCCCTGCCTGCCGGCCTCTGAAGACTGTCGCGGGGCTACTAGTCGTAGCTGCTTTGCCTCTGCCTGCCGGCCTCTGAAGACTGTCGCGGGGCTACTAGTCGTAGCTGCTTTGCCTCTGCCTGCCGGCCGCTAAAAGCTGTCGCAGAGCTTCTACGAGTCTCCTCTACTTCCGGGTATCTTTGTGTGGAGACAACAGCAGTAGTTAACTTCACAAGGAACATAATTTTTATTACGTTACCTTTCCCTGTCACTCCCTACACTCCCTTAATATTTCATCACGTATTATTAACGTTACACGCTCGGTACACTACAATCACGGCGATAACAATTCTGACGTAGGTCATCAAACTCGACGGGAAGAAACACCCGGGTGACACCATTGTGCGATGATCAGAATCGCCTATGTCGACGACAAGTTAGTTGGTACGTTCTCGTGGTCTTGCCATTAGAATTACAATTCACAACGCCAACTAAATGAGAACCCATCAACGTCCATCTTCTTTAAGAGTATGGAACTACCCAATAGTAAATTCCTGTATGCCAGGAGATTACTGTTGATTACACTTAGAAGCTTCAAGCCAAGTAGGCCTTCTCCAAAATTTTTCTACTGGGCATCTTCTAGCATACACTATTGACATCTGGAATGAGCCATCGAGAAGCACGGAGTAACGCATGCCGTCTCCCTCAAGATCTTGTCTTTCAACAGGGTCTGACACGAAACTTATTGGTAACCTTCTTTCTTTCACATCTAGACTTTTTGTCGTTGTCATGGCGACTAAATTTAGAAAGTTCCCTTCAATAGGACTTAGCGGGTATCCGCATCTTGTATTATTATGCGACCCTCAAGTCATCCCTCATTACATTTCATACGTTTCATTTTTATTTGACGTTTCAATAAATTGGAATCGGTCCTTTGTTTGCGGGCACAATGCGAAGATTTATTGAATTGTGGCTGGATATGAATAAAATTCTATTTCAGGATGCTTAGCTAGTGCCGCTGATGGGCCGGATTCAAATGCCGTATGCATGTGGGTAGATATGGCTCAGTGACGTTGATCCTTCGTCGAGTGTTTTTATTTAACAATATACTTTTTGTTGGACACTTTTTGTTGTTTTAACATAATATGCATTGTGTTTGTTAGGAAAAGTTTGCGAATAAACACACAGACGTTGAAATCGACTTTTTTACACTATACTATATACCCGCTGCCAGCGGCCAAAATTATACCAAGGCCATATAATCCCGGGACAAAAAGTATTCTTTGTATTATTTCTGGATATGATCTACGCGTATGCCAAATTTCATCAAACTTTGTCGAGCCGTTTGAGCGTAAAGAATTAACAAACATACATACATTCTCGAACTTTCGCGTTTATAATATTAGTGTGATAACTGATAATGTAAAGATACAGCACAGCACTTGCTTATCCAATTTTTGGCATTGGCAGAATAAACGACACTGGCTCTACGTGCATTAATAAAAACCAGTCAAGTGCGAGTCGGACACGCGCACGAAGGGTTCCGTACCGCCCGTTGTAAAAAAACGGCAATAACAATCACGTTTCATGTATGGGAGCCCCACTTAAATATTTATTTTATTCTGTTTTTAGTATACATTTATTTATTGTTATAGCGGCAACAGAAATACATTATCTATGAAAATTTCAATTGTCTTGCTATCACAGTTCATGAGATACAGCCTACTGACAGACGGACAGACAGGCAGACAGACAGACGGACAGACAGGCAGACAGACAGACGGACGGACAGCGGAGCTTTAGTAATAGGGTCTCGGTTTTACTCTTTGGGTACGGAACCCTAAAAATAGAATAAAATTTAATGGAAAGATAACTATCTATTAAGTTCACAATAAGTGTTTATAGTACACAATACATATTACTATACATATATATATTATGTCACTTCTGTAACAATGGATGAATACTTGTATTTAGTAGTTTTTTTTTTTTTTTGTAAATTGATTTCCAAACTGGCACTCGGCTTGTCATCATCATCATCTTCCTGCCCTTGTCCCATCTTATTTGGCCTCCCTGTCCCTCTCCACCCATCCACATGTATAGTCATAAGTCTTTTAGTAACATGCGTTTCATCCCTCCTCTTCACATGACCATACCAAGACAAACGATTCCCCTTTAACTTTTCAGTCACTGGCGCCACTTTCAAACTTCATCTAATATATTCATTTCTCACTTTATCCATTCTCGTCACACCACACATCCATCTCAACATTCTCATGTCCGCTATATGCAATCTTTTTTTCATCCGTCTTTTTCACAGCCCAACATTCTGATCCACACAGTATTGTATACAGCTTATATTATGATTAATTTTACTAATATTATGTAGTACTTAGTAGTCGGAATCCGGACACTTCATGAAGGACAGAACTGTGATAACTTAGGCTCATGTCCCGGCATCTATACCGGCACACAAGAATTACAACAAAATGACCTGTCGTCATAAAAAACCTACGTCGCGCAATCAAAGTTCTTCCTGCAATTTGAACATACATTTATAACATCTCGAGCACCATCGGGCAGCAGCCCCGAGACACAATATCAGTCTGACCGGCAGATCCTCCCTTTTCAATAAAGTTTGTGGAACTTTACACCCCGTTCCGCATACCTCTTACCTCTTTTTATAAAAGGAGGACCTCTGAGACCTCAGTGATTGGATTGCCGCAAGAATTTCGGAGTAAATCCTCAACAACTTACAAAAAACATCAACGACCTACGTTCCCTACGTGGTAATATTAACGAGGGTCCTGATTGAGAGAGAAAATACGTGAGGGAATTACTGCACAGTGACTGCGAAAATGTTTACTACGTGTTTTGGTACACTATTTTCCTTAAACGGCCCCGAGCGTATTATGTGATGCCCACAAATGTGTGAATGCAGGTAATTAAACAAAACTTTCACTGTACATACAGCTAAGGAGTAGAATTCCCTGATAGCTACAACCTTGGCGGTAAGTCCCCTCTTTGAGTCGTGGTTCGAAAGACCTTACGGCGTCCTCACCTTCCGCATAACGCAGGTTTTCACTGAACTCGGTAAGTTCGGGAAGTTCCTGCACCGGATTCATGCGGAAGCGACGCCCGGGTGTCGCCACAGTGTGGACCGCCTCGAGGATATGGTGGAGCACACGGTGGTCCTCGTGGGTGCGCTCGGCAGCGGCGATCTCTCGCGCCGGTCCTTGGTACAGGTCATGGTCCGGAGCGAGGAGGAGTGGCAGGCGGTCGCCTTCTTCTGCGAAGCAGTAATGCTAGCAAAGGCTGTCGATCGATCGCGTCGCGGGCGGTCGATCGCGTGAAGCAACGGTCCTCACGCCCCAACCGTCGCCGGGATTCCGATCCCGATTTCCGGCCAACGTAGGCGCCGTCCGGTAACCGTCCACACCAAGCCCGAGTCGTCGACGGCGCGAACTGTTCCACGCGCGCCTCAGGGAGATGTCAGCAAATCTGGGGGGGTAGTGTGACAGCAAAACCCGGGACCCTGGGACGAAGGCAAAGAAGGAACAGGTGTGAGTTTTTAGTCAGTAAAAGTCTGACGCTATCTCGCGCTCCGCCCAAGAGCGAGATTTGTCATTCGATGACTTTCCCACCTAAAAAAAAATTCTTCAACCTGAAGACCTTTAAGTCATGAGTGAAATCGCTTATCTTTGGGTGGGATAGGGGTCACACGTAAGCCAAACAATTTCACATAAAGTTTATAGCAAAAAAACAACTGTTGAAATGACGGCTACAATTGTTGTGACAGAACATCGCGACACCACATCAATCTAATCCTTGTTGCTTCCAATGGATTCCCGCGACCTACATCAGGTCATCAGTCGGCAAATAAGCTCAACTCGAAATAAATTGACTTAAGAGGGTCCTTTTTCACTCGCCTACCTAACGGTAGGCGAGTGAAAAAGGACCCTCTTCCTCTCTTTGTTCGAAAAGGACATCGAGCTTGGTTTCAAAGCTTGTTACTTCATCTAACGCAATCCAACGCGATGTTTGACGAAAAGGCAACGCGAAAAAAGAGAGATAACGCCTGAAACTCAGTTAGCATTCGATAATTCCGTGATTTACTCGAATATTTTACAATGCTTGTTCTAGGAAATACGTGTTTTTTTTAAACCTTTAAAAATTGTCGTCATTCAGAATCTTGATTTTTGCAAGGCTATTGTTATACTTTTTTAATTTTTGAGTAAATTATGAAGTGTCAGCGTTCATGCAAAATAACAAATTTTCAGAGGTCTTTACTGGATTAGTTTTACACAAATTTATAAATTGATTTCAATAGAAGCCTAGATAATATCCACAAGATACTGTGTTTCCAAAATATCTAATGAAAAATGTATAATATCGTCATAATCGCGTATGAGCGGTTGTATGAAAAACAGTGCAAATGTATGTCGAGTTGCATCCCCTTAAATCCGAGTAAGTTATGCAATAAAAACATACCGATGTGTAAAGTGATAAACCAAACTGTATGTTGATTATGTTGAACTAGTAAGCGCACTGTGCGACCTACGCTGTGCGCTCACCACCCACAGTCTAAGACATGTTCTAAATTAATCCCGCCTTACTCCAATCCCTGAGTTAACTAATAAAGTTAACCCACTACTTATTAGTTTTAACTTAGTTTGAGAGGTTGTCTGGGAAACCAATATAAACAAACTATCTAGTTAAATTCGGAGTTACTTAACCTTTAACTGTGGATGTGAGGTCTCGCCCGAGTTGGACTCGCCCCTTAAGCGTTTCGGACCTGGGCTGCGTAGAGGTGGAGTTCAGTCATTAAAAATCTGACACGCCCTGTCGCTCCACCCTAGAGCATGAGAAGTCATATGAATCCCCACCTCGAAAAAAAGCTCCTAATATAACGAAAACAAGAAAAAATTGATTTATTATTATATACCTATTAATCCTATTACATAGGTACTTTAAGTTTACATCACATACAAGGGGCCGCAAAAGTTCCGGATCGCTAATAAAAAGTGTGATAGTTACAGGTATCGGCACGGATCTTGAGCGCTCGGCGAAAGAGTGGGGATCGCTTTACGTAAGCGTTTTTTTTTTTAATGTAAACCTATTTTATTTTTTCTTTTACCTGGTACCTAGTAGGTAAAAGAAAAAATAAAATAAAATGGGTGTACTGTTGTACTGCTGTACTTAAATACCTACGTAACACGAATTCGTGAAACGAATGTTGATTATAATATGGCTTCGCCCACGTACATAAAATATAGCCTATGTCGCTCAGGAATAAAGCAGCTTTCTATCAGCGAAAAAATTTTAGCAATCGAACCAGTAGGTACTTTCAGAGATTACCCCCTACAAACAAAAAAAAATTTACCTCTTTATAATAGGTATTAGTGTAGATAAAACAGATATAACACGTTTTGACAAGTTTTTTTTGTTAAAAGAAAAGTTTATATTCAATACTCAATACTTTATTGCATTCCATATTATGTACATAGGTGGTGTAAAATATAGTCAAGATCAATATGGACCCTGTCGGGCACAGCAAAGTTAGGAGAGAGGATGGCGGCAAAGTAACAATTCATGGAATTAATAATTGTAGGTTGTTTTTATTTGTTTAAGAGTACCTAAGGTTTTATTGTGAAAGAGGCTTATATCAATTTAGTCTTTATTTAATTCTGAACTTTGAAATAAAAGTGGATGACATTGCCTTGCGTTCCAGGACCCCGGGTTTTCCTTTCAGAAGCGAACCCATGGCCCCAGTAGGTTTCAACCCTGGTGGGCCCAGACGATTTTGCTGAAATCTCATTGAGGCGCGCGTGAACCAACACCGGACCGATCCGGACGGTGAGCTACTCATTGCTCGCTGCCCACAAGCTCACGCCTACGATGGCTGGAACCGACTTCAATAATAAAAACAAGACAACAAAAAGTTTGAAATAATTTAAATTTTGGAAGTCGATATTTGTGGTTTTGTTTCTCCATCATTTAAAACCAACACAGAAAATTAACAATACAAAAAGTGTAAGTACTTACACTTTTTGTATTGTTAATTATATACATATATACATTTTTATTAGCGGTCTTGACATACGTTGTCCTGCCTGACGCTGGCCATTATCAGAAAAACAAAATAGAGAACCCAATGGTAATGCCACGTTCAACTTTATTTTAGAACCTTCCAAAGAACTACTCAAATTTTCACTCAAAATTACTTTCAAAAAGAAAAGAAAGAAAAAAAAATTGTTTATTCGCGCGAAATGACGCAATCTTACAACCAGCTTACAAACATAATCAAAAGAATAGGGAAGATATGCGTCACATCCGCGCAAAACGGTCGAACGCTCAGCATAAAGCTGCGGCCTCACGCATTTTGCGACGAGCTCACAGCGCTGGTGACAAACACACGTACATAAGTATTATTATATATAGAAATATCTACACTTTTTGTATTATTAATAGTGTATATTTTGCTATTAAGCTCGAATAACTGTTAGCAACGAGATTGTTACAGTTATTTATCATGTCCAACAACGTCCATTAGAACAATGTTTTAACAAAACTTTCATAAAAATATCACATTTTTATTAGAAACATTCTCTAACTTAATATGTGGACCATTAAAAATAATAACTTTAATAAATAAAACATGGACCTTTTAAAAGTTTTTAAAAGTTCAAATTGAAAACATTCATTCAGAATTGACCATTAGCTTGAAATATAATATAGTAAGATATGTGGGTTTAATAAACATAATAGTATTTTTTATTTTATTTAACCTATACTTTCCCACTGCTGGGCAAAAAGCCTCCCCTAACTTCTTCTATGTATTGTTTTCTTGAGCCACCTTGAGCCAACCCTTGCGGTAGGCGTCCAGGTCATCTCGCCACCTCTTCCCAGGTCGAACTGTACATAATAGTATAAACAGCCAATAATCCTACCGGGGCTTTTTTAGGTGGGAAATAATATAATGATATCTCCCACCCTTGGGTGGAGCGTGAGAGCGTGTCAGACTTTTACTGAGTAGAACCCATTCCTGTTCCTTCTTTACCTTCGTTCTAAGGTGCCATAGTTCTCTTTCGCACAACCCATAGCTCCAGTAGACTTCGACCCTGCTGGGCTCCCACGATTTTGCTGACATTTTCTTGAGGCGCTTGGAACACAATACGCCGTCGACAACTTGGCCTCGGTCCGGACGGTTACGGGGCGGTCGAGTGGCGACGTCGAAATCTGGATCGGAATCCTGGCGGCTGGGGCGTGAGGGCCGTTCCCTTGCGCATGCGGCCGCCGCCTTTGCTAGCATTATTGCTTCGCAGAAGGAGGCGACCGCCATGGCCTGTACCAAGGTAAGGGGCGAGAGATCGTTTCCGCCGATCGCACCACAAAGACACGGCGGTGCTCTGCCTAGGCGGGGCACACCTCTACCGTATGCTCCACCGTGTCCTGGATCCAGTAGCGGGGAGATGTAGGCTAGGTATTCATTAAACATTGCACGAATAACATGCACAAATCGTTAATGTTACTAGTCTATAAAGCGGTTAAGTCCAATAATAATATTTTTTTCTTATTACATGCGCAGACCTGAGTGCCTCACGTCAAGTCCATCTACGTTCTCTTTCTCTCGAGGTAGTGCGGGACAAGAATGGAAGAAGTGGCGAACAAAGTTATTAAATCTAAGTCTAAGGGCATTAAGGCCGCCTCTGTACCTTTATGTGCTTGAAGTATTAAATAAATAAAAATGTCAAACAAACAAAAACGCGGCACACAAATTCTATGCGGCTAATTTCGGTACTAACACGCGGCAATTACAAAGCGATATCGGCGCAACCATTCCCTATACGAGAATACAGGTTTCCCACAATAGGACAGGAAGTAGGCCATCTTCCTCCATGAGGGTACAGTGACAATTGATGGATGTCATGTATTTTAGAAGTTTTAGTCCTAACACATGAGGCCCTGGTTCAGGCCATGGTCTGGAGCGAGAGGTAATGGGACGCGATCGCCTCCTTCTGTGAAGCAGAAATGCTAACGAAGGAGATGGCCACACGCGTGAAAGAATGGACATCCTCACACCTCAGCCGCCGCGCTACGACCTCAAAAAAAACTGGGCAAGTGCGAGTCGGACTCGCGCACTGGGGGTTCCGTACCAACCTACATATTATGTGAATAGTTCAATTCCCGAATCGAGATCTATATCTATACTATATGATCTTGCTTTATGCCAAATTTCAGGATTCTGGGTCAACGCGAAGTACCCTATGAATTTTGATTCCTTTGAGAGTGTCGAAATACACGTCTTTTGCGATATAAACGGCCGTATCTTTTTTTTTTACGTTAAATTAGAAGTTTGATCTTTTCACAGCTTCAAGGGATCGCAGATCTTAGCATATGGTTTTAATTACAACTCGATACCTCTACGCATTTCCAAGATAAAGGGTCTTGACAGACAGACAGACGGACAACAAAATGATCCTATAAGGGTTCTGTTTTTATCCTTTTGAGTTACGGAACCCTAAAAACAAATACCTACCGATGAAAATACGACACAAAATCGAATCTGTTATCACTCGTAGGCCGCCATTGATCTAGATATAACAAAATAAATGTCATGCGCAAAATATTGGCAATTTGGAACTAATGAAACATTTTTATCTTATTTCTAATAATATCGTCCATTTCTTGTAACGTCCATATTTCACCAAGCTATTGTCACAGTATAGATATGAAACAGTACGGAAACTACTCACAAATGTTCGAAACGGTATACTCACACAAACATACGCGTCGACGAGACCCCTAAGCGTTTCTCGCGGTGCTGTCAGAAGCAAGTGCCGCGTCAAGACGAGTGGTCACGTTTAAATTTACTTCCGCGATCTTTGTAAAAAAGGAAATTCTTAATAAATTGATGTTTTTCGTAGTTACTAAGAGAACACATAAACTGCAAAGTAGCTGAATTAATTTACAAAGAATTAAACAAAATCAGTTTTATAGTATCCTGTCCTTGTTTCCCAATAGTTTATTTAGAAACGCTTGTTCATAAGAATGAGATATTTTTACACTATAAAATTTAATAATAAAGAATTCCGTACGTGTAAATTATTTACTGAAAAATACTTTCGTCTGCTACGGCAGAATAAGTAGTAAGTAAGTAGTAGTGTAAGTTTTTTTTGGGTTTTTTTGTAGTATTTGTAATTTATGAGGAATAAAAGTATTTTTTATGTATTGGTTTTTTTTTTAATTATAGATCATCCTACCCTATCAAACACATTTTTGGGTTGAAATGCGGTACGATTCAAACCAAAAATGCGTGGCAAACACCCGAAAACCACTGCTCATGAGAGGATGCCTAGATTCAATTCAAGTAGGAACAATTTCAAAAACATTAAAAGTGACAACCCTATTGCTTCAATAGAGCGTAGTTAATTATCAACTAGGCTTAGTTTCTATACTGCTCATTGCATCCTACCTCATTTCATCAGTATTATTAGCGATTCACGTTCAAAGTACAACCACGTGACGCTCGTTATAGCCAGATTACTCTTATTGTCTTCAGCTGTATTAGTATTTTGACATTTGACAAGAAATAATAGGCTTACAGGCTTAACCTTGGCAGTTACTGCCCCCTACTATGAGTCAAGTCAAGTCAAGTCAAAAATTTTTTATTTCACATAGGCCTACATGGGCACTTATAAAACGTCAGAAGCTAGTGCACGGTTCCAAATTGGTCGTTTCCTATGGAGAAGAACCGGCAAGAAACTCCATGGTTACTCTTTTAAAAAAATGATTGTTTACAATATTTTCATATTACAGTATTAATAGACATTATGTAAGAACAGTGTAGACCAGTCGATATTGTACCCAAAAGCACAATAAAAATAATAAAATTAAAAAAAAAAAAAAGTGAGTCGTAATAGGAAGTAACCTAAGAATTCGCGAAGTCCACGGTGTTCTCACATTCACATTAAAAAAAAAGAAGCTATATAAAAAAAAAAACAAGAACAATAAGTAATTACAGACATGACATGACATGCTTATTGTCACCATGAATCCGATGTGTTTACTTTGTTCGATATAGCTGACTCTCTCTGTCACAAAGGAATCGTGATGCATTCGCACAACATAGTAGGAAGGCTGATTCACCCAAAACAAAACCGGGCAAGTGCGAGTTTAAAATAATAATAATAATAATACACACAATTCACGAATCGAGTCTCAAACATTTTTCCGAATCGCAAAATAGTTTTTTTTTTGTCGTCGAGTGCCGAAATGTACGTTTTTTGCGACATAAAAAGCCATATCTTTTTTCCCGTTACTTCGAAGTTTGATTTTTTTTAAACTGACTATATATACTTACGGTTTTAATTTCAACTCGTTCCCGAGATAAAGGGTCTTGACAGACAGACAGACGGACGGACAACAATGTGATCCAATAAGGGTTCAATTTTTTCCATTTGAGGCACGGAACCCTGTTGATTATGTTAAAATAAACAAGGTAACTGGAAAAACAACAAGAACAAAACTAAAAGAAAAGCCGTAGTTACACGTTATAGGTACCAACCGAAACACTTTAATAACGTTCGGTAACGGCACGTCACGTAGCCTATGTTTAGCGGACAATTAAGACGGTTCTAACAATACCTCATATGTCAAGTTCCGATTAGTAGATTAGGAGCTATGAGGGTACAGGTGAACATTCTCACATACATACATACATAGCCTGTCAAAATCATAACCCTCCTTTGGCTTTGCCGTAGTCGGGTAAAAAACTACATGGACACACTTTCAAAACATGTCGTGTATTAAAATAAAAATATTAGGTACCTACTTAAAAGTATCTCGGTTCAGTAAAAACAGAATATAGAAATGAAAATAAGCCACTGGCGTTTCACTAACAACGTCTGTTCACGAACGCGCCACTATCAGTGAAACATTTGAGTGAGCATAACAAACTCAATTTCTTTATTTTATTAAAATAACTTAATTGTGCGTTAAAGGGTTAAATATTAGGTTTATTTGAACTTATAATTCCAATTATACGTCAATCCGAAGTTATCACTGCTCCAAGTTATTAATTTTACAAAACGATAACTTCTAATATAGAATAGAATTTATTCGAAACAAGTAATATACCTATCCACATTTGTTGTAATATATACATTTTCTTTTTTCTTTTCTTCCTACACATTGCTTTTGCAATATTTTTTTATATTATTAGACGCCAACCACCATAAATTCGTTAGTAATTTTCTTTTTGTTGACATGTCATTTATTGATAATTGTAATTACTTATTTTCTTGTTTTTTTTTTTTTTATATAGCTTCTTTTTTTTAATGTGAATGTGAGAACACCGTGGACTTCGCGAATTCTTAGGTTACTTCCTATTACGACTCACTTTTTTTTTAATATGATTATTTTTATTGTACAACAATATCGACTGGTCTACACTGTTCTTACATAATGTCTATTAATACTGTAATATCAAAATATTGTAAACAATAATTTTTTTAAAAGAGTAACCATGGAGTTTTTTGCCGGTTCTTCTCCATAGGAAACGACCAATTTGGAACCGTGCACTAGCTTCTGACGTTTTATAAGTGCCCATGAAGGCCTATGTGAAATAAAAATTTTTGACTTTTGACTTTTTAATACAACAGCTACAACACAAAATAACAAAAGAAAACAGTACAGAAATACAATACAGTTGCGCTGAGCGTGCTCGAGCCGAAAGGGTCGCCAACTCAGCAATTGCTGGGCGTCAAACACCCAGCGGTTTTTAGCTGGCATTCCGAAAGTGAAATGGGGATGCCAGCTGCCAGCCATATATTTAATGGGAAATCAATCACGCAACAACGGCTAGCCGAATTCGGCCGACTAGGCCAGGGTCTGATTAAGGAACTGGCGCATATATTTTATTTTTTTCTGTCATGGAAAATGTTTACAATAAGTTTAAGTTTGCACCTATTCCGGAAAATATTTTTTTATTCTTCTTTCCGAAAAGGATAACTTACTTGTAAAGACATTTTCTTTGTCCCGGAGGACAAACATATCCCTAAGGATAAAGTTCGACTTCGTGTAGCAATTATGCCTCAGCGATTTCTGTTACAACTATGTCATACACACAAGTTAGCGAATGGGATTTTTTTAGCATAACAGTACTAACTAGCTGTCCCCCGCGAATTCACCCGCGTTTTTGTTTACTGCTCCGCTCACATGGGTCTTAGCGTGATGATATATAACCGGCAGCTTTCCTCGATAAATGAGCTATCCAACACTAAAAAAGTTTTTCAATTCAAACTAGTAGTTCCTGAGATAAGCGCGTTCAAACAAACAAACTCCACAGTTTGCAGTTTTTTTTTTTCAATTCATACGTACTTTTCTAAGTTTATCTAGGACATTAATGGCATCCGATGGCTCAGAAAGCACGGAAAGCCGTTGGTCCCGGTTGACATCCGCAGATAGTTGTTATAGGTAGTCAGACGCCTGAAAGTCTGACCATCAGTCTATCCAAGCAGTATCGCGTTGCCCAGTAACTGGGTTGTAAAGGTCAGACAGGCAGACGCTTCAAGCAAACACACGGGACCCCAAGCTAGTTGGGAAAAGGCTAGGGAGAATAGAATAGATCTTTCTGAGATTATGTGTGTTTTTTTTTTGACATGGTGGTATTTTTACTTTAATATGCTTAACTTAACCTAAACCTAATTAAAATTAACTAACAAAATAAAAAAAAAGCTCTAAAGTACTAAAAAAAAGTAATTTAAAGTACGGCGTCGAAAAACTCCACCGCATGGCTGTCGACTGCTTATCCTTTGTCCGAAGTAAAAACTAGCCCTTGAGTCACACGAAGTGTCAAGAAGGCGTTTTGAAAGATCTTTAACTAAATTGTTAGCACTCGGACCCTGTAATAATAAAGTAAATAAACACCTTAAGAGGCCCTGGTTAGGTGACTGGATCAAAGGCTTGATTCAGAAAGTGGTACTTCTGGACATGGCTGGTATAGTTAGGGGGCTCCTTTCTCTGCAGCCCTGACCGTAGCTTGGATCCTGGTCCCCATACTGGTGGGCTACTATTTTTTATATTTTTAACCGACTTCAAAAAGGAGGAGGTTATATGTTTTATATGGTAAAAATTTTTTTTTTTGATTGAAAGGCTATTCTTCCGAGTTGGTCCCATAGAAATATTGTTATGATCTGATCATGAACTTCGAAGATATGGAACAAAACTCCTCATAGGATCACAGCAGAACCGTCGTAACAAGTAAAATTGCTTAGTTTATACGTGTAGTCGATGACTGACTGAAAGTAGAGGGGGAATATATCGAACTGATCTGATGATGAAACCTGAAGTTAAGCACCGGAACTCTGTAATAAATTAATGTAATCTAACCGCGTTTTTTTTTTTTTTTCAGTGGGATAATCATCTTATGACATCCCCCGCCCTTGGGCGGGGCGGGAGATAGTGTCAGATTTTTACTGACTAAAAACCCACTCCTGTTCCTTCGTTGCCTTCGTCCCAGGACCCCGGGTTTCGCTTTCACACTACCCATGGCCCCAGTAGGCTTCGACCCTGCTGGGCCCCTACGATTTGCTGACATCTCCCTGAGGCGCGCGTGGAACAATACGCGCCGTCGACGACTTGGACTCGGTCCGGACGGTTACCGGACGGTCGGACGGTGGGCTACCCATTGCTCGCCGTCCGCAAGCCCGCGCCTACGGTGGCCGGAAATCGGGATCGGAATCCCGGCGGCGATTTGGGCGTGAGGACCGTTGCCTCGCGCGATCGGCCGCCTCCTTTGCTAGCATTACTGCTTCGCAGAAGGAAGCGACCGCCTGCCACTCCTCCTCGGACCATGGCCTGTACCAAGGCCCAACGCGTGAGATCGCCGCCGCCGATCGCCCCCACGAGGACACGGCGTTGCTCTGCCCAAGCGGGGCACACCTCCACCGTATGCTCCACCGTGTCCTCCGGGTGGTCCACACAGTGGCGACACCCGGGCAATCTAACCGTGTTAGGGATTATTAGAATCGTCCTGAGAATGATGCACTCTGGCTATAAGGTATTTAAGTTTGGCTTAGGGGTACTTTTTAGAGGTGGTACAATAACTAAAAAGTGTAAAATAAAAAACATTTTACAAAAAAAATACAACCGACTTCAAAGTAATAAAAAACACTGAGAAGAGACAAAACTATTATAGAAACACCGACTTCCGAAATTAAAGTTATTTTGCACTTTTCAGTGTTTTTTATTACTTTGAAGTTGTTTTTTTTTTTGTAAAAAGTTTTTTATTAAATGTTTTCTGTGACTTTGTTAAAAAATATTTAAAAGTGTAATTTATGTGTATATACAATAAGTAAAGATAAAAGTAAATAAATATATTTCGAGTTGAGTAGGACCTGACGTATTTATTTCTGCCCGCGTCCGCTGCGTAAAATAAAAGTAATATCCTGTTCTTCAGGTGTAAGCTACAAGGACTTTTGCCAAATTTAATTAAAATTCTCTAAATCCCAGTTAAATTGACCCAAATCTCGTGTCCTTTTAAATTAAAGACATTATTTAAGCTTATTTAAACTTAAACAATTTATTTTAGTCTATATTGTAGACTTTATAATATTTCAATCGGGAAATAGCTTACGTAAATCTATGCTTGACTATTTCTGCTAAGGTTATGTACCTAGAGGACAAAAGTGTGACCTGGTTATGTACCTAGAGGACAAAAGTGTGACTAATATCATAAAGAGGTAAAGTTTGTATAGTCTTTTTTGTAGGAACTAATCTCTGGAACTACTGAACCGATTTTGGAAATTATTTCACCAGTATCAAGCTACATTATTCCTCAGTGACATAGGCCGATTATTGATTGTAATTAAATTTTTTTTTTTTGAACCCCAAAACTTTTCACGCCCGGCGGAGCGGGCAGGGATCAACTGAGCCGTTCTATTATTAGCATAGCATAGCATAGTCGGCCTTATAATGTTCCCACTGTTGGGACTCAGGCCTCCTCTCTCTGGGAGAGGGAATGGGCCGTAATCCACCACGCGGGCCCAGTGCGAGTAAGTGGATGTCACATGTCTTCTAATTTTTGGTTCTAGGACATCCCGGTGTCCTCATGATGTTTTCCTTGACCGTTTTGAGAGCAGTGGTGATGAAATAAATTACACAAAGTAATGCGCCTGGCAGGGTTTGAACTCGCGACCTACAACTCGTAAGTCGGGGCTGTTACCACTCGGCCACCACTGCTCTCACTGTTCTATTATTATTATTGTATTATTGCTACTCTATTATTACTAGTAACTTACTATTGGTAACTACCAATAATAGAGCTGTATGTTCCTATAACCGTAATAATATTAGTTTTCTAAAACAATAGAAGATATGACTTACCAATACTTACTAGGAATAGCATAGCCTTCTTTTTGTGGTGGGGACATCATCAAATAAGAGGAAGTGTCAGACATTCATAGCTCTAATAGACATCGGCCGAACAGGGCCCCGTCCATTGTCAGAACGAATTGGCCGAGTTATTTAAGTAAATAAACGTGACTATGAATAATCATATAAGCATAATCAGCTTTTTTAATGTTCCCACTGCTGGGACTCAAGCCTCCTCTCTAGGAGAGGGCCGTAATCCACCACGCGGGCCCAGTGCGGGTTGAATAATCATACAAAATAAAAAATTAACTCTACATAAATAAACTAAAATATGACTTCGAAAAATTCCTATTTGCTGTCGAATGGTAATGTGCCAAAAGATTGGCGGCATTGCCACACGCTGTACGGCAATACTTATCCTTTGACCAAGATAAAAGTCAGGCCTTAGGCCACGTCCAGTGCCAGAAAATGGTGCCTTGTCCACTGCCACTTAAGTTTGGCGATTCTTCGAACATTTTATTATTTACTAACTTTTGTCCGCGGCTTCGCCCGCGTAATTAAAATATAGCCTATGTCACTCAGGAATAAAGCAGCTTTCTATCGGTGAAAAAATTTTAGCAATCGGAGTAGTGCTTCCAGAGATTACCTCCTACAAACACTCTTTATAATATTATTAAATGCTTAAAGTACAGAGGTAGACTTACCTTAGGCATTTTCTACCAACCTTTGGGTGATGCAGAGAAAAATAGTGGTATGTGCAATAAACGAGAGAGAGAATTCGAATACAAGAATAGATATACTAATAAACCATATATATAATACAATTATACGTGTATATTCAAATTAAAAAACTACATACTTAGTCATAGTCATAGTAATTTATTGGTAAGGGATTCTTACAAGTCATTTAAAGGATGTTACATAAAATTTGTCGACAAATGATTAGTTACATAACAATGTCAAATAATAAAAAATGTCAAACAAATAAAAGAAATTACAAATAAAAAAAAATAATACTCGAAGTCAAATTACAAATTAAAATAAAAGTCAAAACATTCCAAATTAGCGTCAAAGTTAAATTAAATTAAATCGTAATTTCTTATCTAATATAGTCAAACAATTAGTCCAAACCGACAATTGGAAGACATTAACCCTGTGATGATGCTACTGCCAACTTCTTACGAATTAGCTCGCGAACTTTAGTTTTGAATGTTATTCGATCGGTGTTATGTGGTTGGGTTCTATGTCGGTAACTTTGGTTCTCCTGCTGGAGATATTCATTTACGCAAAAAAAACTCCGAGCATCCCTTTCCATTGTTTATTAGGTGACTTTCTGGTGACGCCCTTTCTGAGCGATCACGTTACAGAGCTATATAAATGTCATATTTATTATTGGTTATAAAAAAAAATTAACAATTTTTATTTTCACATAGGCCTACATGGGCACTTATAAAACGTCAGCAGCTAGTGCACGGTTCCAAATTGTTTCCTATGAAACTCCATGGTTACTCTGTGAAAAAAATGTTGTTCTTACTATATTATACTCAAAAGTACAATAAATATAATCATATTAAAAAGTGAGTTGTAATAGGAAGTAACCTAAGAATTCGCGGAATCTACAGTGTTCTCACATTCACATTATAAAAGGAGGCTATACAAAATGCAAGAAAAATAAGTAATTACAACTATCAATAAATGAGACGTTAACAAAATAAATTACTAATTAATTTATGGTAGTTGGGGTCTAATAATATAAAAATATTGCAAAGCAACGTGTTAGAAAAAAAAAGTATAATATATTACTACAAACTTATCTTCAGACACTGCGGTATGTTGGACGAGAAAATACTGTGCAGTTTCCCGAACGTTACCCAGCCGAGTCAGAATCGAATAAGAATATCTATAATATGGCTATATTAAGGCCACTGCATTTAATACAGCAAGTAATAATGATTTAATAAAGCCGTTTTTTGTGGTGAGAAATCATCAAATGACTTCTCCTGCTTTAGGGTGGAGCGAGAGTGCGTTTCAGACTTTTACTGAAACTAAAACCCACCTATATTCTTTCATTTACCCTTTGTGATTTAGGTCCGCGGTAACTATTTCAAACGTTCCCACAGCCTGCGATCAACAAGTCCTTTTAAACCTTTTTCGTTCCAAATAATATTTAAACAATAAAGGTGCTAGATCTTAATTGGATACAAATCTTTGCTGTCGCACGAAAAGCTAAGCGTTCAAAACTAGATAAAATTGTAAAAGTTGAACAGCTTTGAAGTTTATAAAGATTAATTATGGAGATTATAGGTCTAAAGTAAAATATAAAATGATTTAGTCAAATATGTAAATGTTGGGAAATAACTTTAAAACCAATTGTTTTAGTGATAAATGAAGCTTAAGTTTTTGTGCAAGTTTCAGTAGATACGTATGGAAAATTCAAAATCTTAAGTAATTCGTATTATAATTCAGACTAGAAAAATGCGTGTTTCTGGCGAAAGGGTCTAAATGCCAAGCACCTTGTTGAAAAAAAAGTCAAAATACATATAAAAAATATATTACACTTACCAAACAGCAACAACAGGAGGTCACTCAACGCCAAACTGAATAGATAGTAGTTTGTCGCCGTATGCATGGCAGGATGCTTCACTATCACCACGCACACCGCTACGTTACCCACTACTCCAGTCAAGAAGATGACCAGAAGGAGCACAGAAATAGGCACTATCTTCTGCAGAGGCAGGGTTCGCGGACCCATCATGAGGAATAGCATCTCTTCCTCCGAGCAGTCGAAGTACGATAAGTTGGTGCATCGATGGAAGAACTGGCTTTCCGTCTCGTTAGCGCGATAGAATTCCGCCATCTTGTATTTTTGTGTTTTTTCAAAATTTTGTGCAAGTTGCCAGCATTTTTTTAATGGTTTTTTTTTTATTTTTTTAAGAGTTCTCTATTTATTTTTTTTGTTGTTTGCTTATTAAGTACTTAGATTGAATAATTTACAAATGTATTATGTTTTGTTTAAACTAGTAATAGACCACACTAATAGTAAAATGTCCAATCCTTAGAACTAGCGAACTTTTTTTTTGTTTTTATATTTTTATTTAATCTCACTGATTATTTAGTTTCAACCGGCCAATAATAAATTAGACGATAAATTTTCACTGTCATACACTTGAAATAATTTCTCACTAAACTCCACATCAACGAAAATAACTTTGTTGTAACGAAAGTTAGTTGTGTCCGCGATCGTAGGTTCGCAGCCAGGCGGCGACGACCGCAGCTCACGGTGACAAGCACGACACTGGCCGGTTCAACTCGCTGCAATTCTGAAACGCTATTGTTCAATTTCTTAAAACCTTTTCAGTTTGAACTTTTCTTAACTTTTCACAAACGCTGAGCCTTTGAGAAAGATTAAAGGGTGTTTTGATTGGTTGGGAGTAATGAACTTAATAATTACTTAATACTAAGCACCTTTGGTATATTAACCATAGATAGCGAAAAGGAGTTTTGTTTTTTTTTATATTTCTATGGGTATAACGTATTTGACAAGAAATGCAAAATTGAGTCACCTGAGTTAGTCAATGTGTGTTTGAACGCCAGCGTTCGCTCCGGGTTTAATTAACTAACCTCAAATACATTTAGGGATAAAAAGGTCCCCCAATATTATGCGCCGTTGCAGCTATGAAGCCTCGACTCGACGAGTGCATCATTGCCAATGATCCTCCTGGCTCGCCGCTCAATTGTCTCAAGTGCATCAAGCTGATATCTGGAAGATCCGTCCCAAAGACGAGAGGAGTACTCCATACACGATCGAACTTGCGCTTGATAAAGTTTGAGCAGCTGTTCCGGCGTGAAGTACTGTCTGACCTCTCTCATCAAATCGCTTTTAGCGGTAAAACCGCCCATTGTGACACCCTATTAATTTTAAGTTCCTAATGTAATTTTTATTTTTGGTGTACAATAAAGAATATATCTATCTATCTATCTCATCAAATAACTTCTCCTGCTCTGGGTGGAGCTAGAGAGAGTGTCACAGACTAAAACGCAGCCGTGTATTTACCTGCCAGTGGCTTATTTTTTTTTTTTGAAATTACTTTTTTACATTATTTAATTAGAATTGTGTTCACATAATAAAAGCGACAAGAAATGTGCCTGGGTGGAGCGAGAGGGTGTGTCAGACTCGGTGATTCTTCCAAACATTCCTGCAAACCATAGTCGTGTACTATAAAACCCATAAAATCTATAACAGACTATCTCACTATTTTGCATAACAGGGATTTTATTCCAATATAGTTCTCTGTATTTAGTTGTTAAATACAAAAATATTGATCAAACAAGTTATAAAGACGAAAGTTTGTGTACACCCTAGTCTTACAACAGAACTTTGCTTCCGCTTCTGTAGAAGTTCCGCAAGCTTTTTCACTTCCGTTTCCGCTTCTGCTTCCGCAAAATTTATAACAGAACTGTAAACGGAAGAACTCAGCGAGGAGCGCGGAGGTGGGGGGCGCGTGAACGACTCGACACGTCAGATGAGGCGCGGGGGGCGGGCCAGGGTGGTACACAAACGTGTCGCAACGAGTTTCTTTATTATTATATTTTTGGTTCATTCTACGCATCACCGTCACAGTGCCTCGTGACGTGATTACGACGTACACTTTACGTTTGTGTAAAAAAAAAAATTGTGCTTTTTCTTCACAGTATTAACCGCTTCCGCATCCGCAAAGATTTACTTTTGACAACTGTTTCCGTTTCCGCTTTGGGATGATTTTCTATTTTTACTTAGGCAAAGTCAAGCTACACAATTTCTTGAAGGCCATTAAACTTGTCCCTAATTATAATTAGATGATTAGAATGCCATCCATTTGCATTTAGATTAAGACTTAAAAAAAAAGTACTGGACGGTACAGCATCGTTCAAAGGAAACAAAGAAAAGGACATGTTATTACTGGAAGCCATTAAATCTTCGTCGACCGTCTGCGGGACCAATTAATTAATTCCAATAGGATTACATTGAGAATCGCTTTACACTGTAATAAATTCATTCATTAAAAGAATCGTGGGTTTCTCACGATTTTGCCAATCTTTATTAAAATGAGATACGTATCTCTCCAGTTTTAATTAGATTTATAAGGTAATACCACAAAATAGATAGGTACAGAAATCAATCTTTGTACAAAACGCGCTCGAGCAACGCACTCATAGACACCGCTCACGGACACGATATCTCAGAAACATTAGGACCAGTGCGAGCGCGAGTGCCATGATGCCTGATGCCATCCGCTTCAGACATGTGTCTGTGAACTTTTTGTGAAATAATGGAACAAAAAAAAGTTATAAATGTTCAGAGGATGGTTGTTAAAATTCAAAATAAAATGGTGAATTATCGTTTTTGTTTTTGCTTGCATTTTGATAGTTTGTTTTTACGTAACGCAGAACAGTATTTTTACAATTTATATTAGGTATTTATCGCCGCACCCGGGCGCGCTCGATCTGAGCGGCGCCAACCCTAGCGCAACCAGCGAGCGTAGCTATGAAAAGTGAAGTACATACATGAGATTGACTTCTGTACCTATCTATTTTGTGGTAATACCCTAACGTTTGCTTCATGCTTCAAGTCCAGGGGCGTAGCTACGTGGCAACGGCCCTGGGGCAATAAAAAAAGCTGGGGCCCCTTTTTTCATGGAAAATCATCAAATAACCTTTTCTGCTCTAGGTGGGGTGTGGAACGGAAAGAGTGTCAGACTTTCACAGACTAAAAACAGTTGCCATGATTAAAGTAGTATTGCTACCCATTTTATTTAGATTTTGAAGGTGGGACATTTTTTCGGTAATTCAATTAGAGGTTTGCTAATGAGGTTTTGGGGCCCTCCCGAGCTGGGGGCCCCGGGGCACTGCCCCGCCTATCCTTTCGGTAGCTACACCAGTGCATAGGTCTTGCGAGTGTAAGCACTACCGTTGCTGAGCATAAGATTCTGGGTTTAATTCCCAAAGTGTTATTAGGTTTTATGGCCTGGAATTTTTCAAAAGCGGCCCAAGTCTAGATTTGCGCACGGTTGTTGGAAATGGATTCACTCCTTATTAGTTGGCACTTGGACATAACTGGTGAAAGGTGGGTAAGCTACGCTTCTTTCCGTATACTAGTGTCCTAAAATGATATTTGGCGGGTTTACGTTTTCAGTTGCCACGGTAAACAGATAAAAATTCTCTATCGATACCTCTCCTTGAGAGAAGGTCTGAGTCCCTGCAGTAGAAACATTAAAAGGCTGATTAGAAAGAAAGAAAAAAAGAATACTATATAATAGCGAATAGTGGTCGCCCAGTAAGTACCCCGATTTAAAAGTTACAGGTTTCGGGTTCAAACCCCGCCGCTATAGTATTATTATATTAGTATTCCCCACATACATTCACACAATTCACTCACATAAACACGTAGACTTAGCATTTTATTTTATAATAAAAAAATCTTTTGGCCTTAATTTTCATTTGGTTTATTTTTAGTTCTAATTTATTAAACTATTTCTTTTTTATTTGATTTTAATTCGTTACCTAAGTTGTATTATTATTTTAATTGGTTAAGTAATTGTTCGGTTTCATTATAAAATATTTATGTTATTTTTAGGACTTACATTCTAGTTAAATTACTATTATGATTAATAATTTAAAAAAAAGTAAAATTATTTAAATTGTAATTCATTTTCTCTTAATTTTATATTCTAGTTGTGGAAATAATGTTTTATCTAAATTATTTCGTAAAATCAATCTTTTAGAATTTAAATTTTAGAATTATTTCAATGTGTGAATTTCACTACTGTTTTGATTACTATTCTTTTTTTTATATTGTATATATGCTTAAGTTATAATGCTAAGCAATATAAAACTATCAAAAAATTCTGAGATAAATAAAATCTTCCCATGATCTCTATGTAATTCAACGCTGCTTTTTGTGCATTACTCAAAATTTGATTTTATCAGATACGTTATAGAAAATATCTTTATATATCTATATAATTCTTCTGTACGTGTCTTTGTCATCTTACTACTTCGTATTCGTATGCATTCCACTTTCCTTCCCAAAACAAATAGTTTAGTGTTCAAGCAGCTCGTCTGTGGAATGCATTACCCATAGAACTAAGGCGTGCTCAAACGCTACCGACCTTTAAAACAATGGTGAAGGCGCATTACCTTTCACTGTAATATTTTTTTTTTCTTTTGCTCAATTTTATATTTGATATTTTTAGTATATTTACTGATATTGTATATATGTATTTTTATTATTATGAGTAATTAATATTATTTATGATTTTTTGTACACTGACCGCCCCAAATCTATCTCCTTTCGTTCAGTCTATCCTAAGGTTGTCTGTAAGAGACAGCCCTGTGCGATAAGCTCTTTAAACACTTTGTTTTTGTATATGTTTATCCTGTCCACATTATGAGATGTACAATAAAGTATAAGTATAATAAATAATATAAATACTCCTAAACGGCCGGACCGATTTCGATGAAGTCTATGTGTATATTTGAGTGGATCCTTGGATGCTTTGATTTGAACCCAACTGAACCCGGGAGGTGGCGCTGCAATCGGGTTTTTATATTTTTTCTCACAAAAGACAGCTTTCGGACAGGACAGCGACTATCGGGACCGCTAGATATCTAGCTAGTATTATACAGTACGTGATAATAAAAGTAATATGTTCAGAATAGTCTCTGATTTTTAAAACAGATAATTTTTTATCCTAAAATATTTAAAAAATATTTTGATAAATTCTTAATAAACCTTGATTGCGTCATTATGGTGTTAGTATGTGCATACATAGATACGAATGCCGATGTGTGGAAAAATCTTCCGAGACTCCATTCCGGAATTGAACTACTTACATTGGTAAGTTTGTACGGAACTCTCAGGGTGCGAGACCGACTCGCACATGCCCAGTTTTTTTATATTTTAGTGTGATTTTTGCCTGACAGTACCTAGTAGGTGCGTAAACGCAGACCTGGCGAATGCGCCGCTCGCAAGCCGCTTGCGAGCTGCGCGCGAGATGCGCGCGAGCTGCTCGCGTGCGGTTATAGCCCAAGTTTGGTGCGCCGCTCTAGTGCAGCTCCAGCAAGGCTGGAATCAGGTGCGCGTGCAGCGCGCGCGCGCAGTTTCTTTCGCGTTTGAACTAAGCGCATTTGCATTAACTCCGCCTTTGTACTTTAGTGTTGTATGAAGTTTTAATAAATAAATAAACTATGTATCTGGACCGCGAGCGGCACGCTAGCATCCCCTGTGCTTCTCGAGTGTGGAGTGTAGCTTCCGCGCGGCCGTGCGCGAGCGGCGCACGGGCTGCATACGAACATGAAATGCACGCAAGCAGTTCGCAAGCGGCTCGGAGGCGTCGCATTCGCCAGATCTGAACACACCTTAATAATAATCGATAAGTATTCTTAGTAAGTAAAAATAACAAAACAAATGAAACAATTAATTCACGTAGTGTCCAAAAACCCGAACAAATTAATTTGTTTTCCTTTTATTTGATGTGCAATAAAGAGTGTATTATTATTTATCTCTCTGACAATGACAAATTAATTTATCAAGAATTTTTATTAGTATTGTCAGACCCGTCCAATAAAATAATATTGGAATATCACAAATAAAGTGGCAGGTACCTAACGGTCCGTTCACGACCTTGCCGCTGTTAGCGGAAGCTAAGCGCGGGGCGGCGAGCGGTAAGATCAAAAGCATAAAAATATTTGAAGCACGCCAAGAAACGCCGCCCCGCTCGCCGCGCCACTTGCCGCTAAGACCGAAGTCGTGGACAGTAAGGTTGGGTGATTCACAAAGAAAAATAAATATTTCTGGGTGAAATATGAAGTTGAAGGCGGTATCAACGGCTCTTCTAAATTTTAACTCTGAAATGTGTCAAGATAGGACCTAAGCCTGTCGTCTACACAATTGCAAAAGGCTACGAACCAAGACAGACAATTTATTGTAGGTATACTATCTTTTGCCCGCGACTTCACATGTGCAAAACTGCACTAATGTCACTACACATAATTAATTAAGCTAATTATGCTTTTAGCTATTAATTCCGGAAGGACCTTATTCATTTATTTTACTTAAAACGGCTAAATGCTAAGTTCAGAGCTTACTGCCAATCATTCTACACGTATAGTCTATGGGTTAGGTATACGCAAAAGTCATCAACGTCCTGCGTGTGCAGTATTACACCGCGTTTAGGATGCTAGCTAGGCTGCCGTTTTGTAGCACGTTGGCGATGTTTGCTAGGGCTATGGGGAAAAGTATGAAAAGGATACCCGTGGTCCTAGAACGCAAAGGGCAACTGAAGGAGCATAGGTGTAGAGCGAGAGAAATCATTTGATGATTTCCCACCTTAAGAAAAAGCACTTGCTGTCCGCAGTCCGTTGAAGACAAAAAAAGGTCAGCCAATTGGTGTTCACTCAAACTTTTTATTGCCAAAACCGTGAAACTTATGGCGCACGTAAATATTGTAACTCTAAATCATCATCATCATTATCATTTCAGCCGAAAGACGTCCACTGCTGGACATAGGCCTCCCCCAAGTGTCGCCACAATGAACGGTCCTGTGCGTCTCGCGTCCATCGGACTCCCGCAAACTAAACTAACTCTAAATACGAGTATAACTCAATATTTTTACGTGCAATGCGCAAGTTGCAGTTTGCATTGAACTGGAATTTCATTTAAAGATGTGTATTAGTTTTTAAAATTAAATTTTGGTCACTAAAAGAAGTCTTAAAAGGAAATTATAGTACGCACTTAAAAAAAGTCGTATTCGATACATGTCTCTTACGATGCTTATTATACGGTTGCCAAACCTGGATATTCACAAACAAAGTAGTCGGTCCGGACGGTTACCGGACGGTCGGACGGCGAGCCACCCATTGCTCGCCGTCCGCAAGCCTGCGCCTGCGGTGGCTGGAAATCGGGATCGGAATACCGGCGGCGGTTGGGGCGTGAACCGTTGCCTCACGCGATCGGCCGACTCCTTTGCTAGCATTACTGCTTCGCAGATGGAGGCGACCGCCTACCAGTCCTCCTCGCTCCGGACCATGGCCTGTACCTAGGCCCGGCGTGAGAGATCACCGCCGCCGATCGCCCCCACGAGGACACGGCGTTACTCTGCCCAAGTGGGGCACACCTCCACCGTATGCTCCACCGTGTCCTCCGGGCGGTCCACACAGTGGCGACACCCGACCGTCGCTTCCGCACGAATCCGGTGCAGGAACTTCCCGAACTTACCGTGTTCAGTGAGAACCTGCGTCATGCGGAAGGTGAGGACGCCGTGAGGTCTTTCCAACCACGCCTCAAAGAAGGGACTTACCGCCATAATTTTGGTGTGCCGGTCCATATTTTAACATAAAATAGGTACTAATTTTACTAATATAATTTAAGAAAACTTACTAACCAATTACTAACAACGTTATAAATGTAAGCTTAAAAAATATATATAATATGTTCTTTATTAAAGATTACTTTATATATACATCTTAACTATTAATCTTAAATATTATAACTTAATAAATATATAAACAAACTGAAAATAATATAAGTGCAAACGGGTAGAAATAAAACTCATAGGGCATCAAAAAATTCGTCCACATCGATGTCAATGGGAAAGTGCCCAGAACGCTGGCAGCATTAAAAAATATAGAATAAATAGCTATTATTATTATGATTAGTTTTTGAATAAGGACTTTTATTTTTTTGACTTGCTCATTTCGAGTTAAGATGTCGATTGACCACCGTGCATCAAAACAGGTATTTAGTTGAAGTCGTATTGATAATACTGCAACAATTTGATATAACTTACCTACTAGCTTCTACCAGCGGCTTTACCTGCCTGAAAGTAAGGTTTCTCCATACTAACTTTAGACCATGGGGGTCCATTAATTCCCCCATGGTCATGGCCGTCGTAAAAGGAATCCTTATGCAAAATTTCACGATCCTAGTCGCAGTAGTTTCGGCTGTGCGTTGATATGTCAGTCAGTTAATTTCTTCTTTTACATTACCTACAACCTTATTTTTAGTATATGCGAAACCTGAATATAGTTTGATCAGAATCAGTAACTGAGTCGACTCCAATTATTTTTACACCATTTTTTTTTTCTAAAAATATTTATAAAAGGTCACAAGTTGGACACCAGCGACACTAAGTACAACACAGGTCACGGCAGGTCATAGCGGGCAATGGGCACCAGTGCACAGCTGGGTACGGGAGCAAAACCACCTCTCAGTCGCCTGGATGTATGCATACTATTTTATTAAGTCTGTGTATATGAAATAGGTTTATGTCAGATATTTTTATTAATTTTTTAACGTCATTATTATTAAATTATGTTCTTATTTAAATTATATTATGAATGTGTATTATTAATAAGTCTGTGTATATGTATAGATAAATTGTGATTTTATTTATTTTTATCGTCATTATTATTAAATTATGTTTTTATTTAAGTCAAATTTTCTTGTTATTTGTTATGTTGTTATATGTTATTGTTATTTTCTTGTTATATTCAATAATGTAATAGCAGACTTCATAGTTAACGCCACACTTTAGCTCGCTGATTTGAAAGAAGAAAGAAACTGACGAGGAAGGAAGACAGTCTATGCGAGAGTGTTAAGGTACAAGTTGGTAGCCGACTGCACGCAGATGGCATCCAGTTGGTTCCGAGTGCTCCCTGAAACAAGAATATTTTAACAATATTTTATTCGTATTATCATATATTTTTTAATTTAGGTGCATACAAATATATCTATAATAATATCTTCTTTTAGTAACGTAACGATTTTAGGGTACCGTACCTTAAAATGAAAAAAAACGGAACCCCTATAGGATTACTTTGTTGTCCATCTGTCAAGATACTTTATCTCGAGAACGCGTAGAGGTATCGAGTTATTTTTCTGAGTCTGAGTATATTTTTCTGAATATTGCGAGTCCGACTCGCACTTGCCCAGTTTTTTGTTTATTGAACCTAGCACGAACATTCATGATAATCCGCTAAATTTCATCCAACAGCGGATTACTGAAATCGGCGGATTATAATGTATATGTATGTAAATTACGAAATTGTGACGTGTTTATGTAAAACTTAGCAAGTGTGTTATTTAAATTACACGGGTTTTGTAAAAATTATTTTCTTTTGGCTAAGTCTTTTGTCCTCATCTATATATATATATATATATATAAGGAGAAACTGACTGACTAACATATCAACGCACAGCCAAAACTAGTGGGACAAGGAGCGTGAAGGCTACAAGGCTTCCTTTTACGACGTAGGCGAGTACTAAGAAGGGATTTTCCAAAATTATGCCTCTAAGGGGGGTTTAAAGTTTATATGGAGAAACCTACATTCACGCAAACAAAGCCACTGACAGAATCTAGTTTTATACATATAATCGAAGCTCGTTATGTAGATAGATTGGACACTTTAAAGACTTCGGGCACGCTATAATCGTGGCGGTAAGTATCCTCTTTGAAGAGTGGCTGGAGAGATGTCACACGGCAACGCCTGGAGGACATGATGGAGGTGTGCCTCGTTTGGGCGGAGCACGGTCGTGTCTTTATAGGGGTGATCGGCGGCAGTGACCTCTCGTGCCGGGTCCTGGTACAGGCCCTGATCCAGAGCGAGGGGGAATGGGTGGTGGTCGCCTTTTTCTGCGAAGCAGTAATCCTAGCAGAGGAGCCGTCAAAACGCGTGAGGAAACGGATATCCTCACGCCCTAGTCGCCGAGACCTTAACCCTGACTACCAGCTATCGTAGTCGTGGGCTTGCGGACGACGAGCATCGGGTATCGGACCGTCCGGTAACCGTCCGGACCGAACCCGAGTCGCCGACGGCAAGTTGTTCCGGTCCCTCGATGTACGCGGTATAAACGACGAGGGGAAACGCTTGATCCAGACAGTAGAGGTTTCAACGATGTAAGGGTGGATACTCGCCGTTCGTCGGGGTAACCAATGGTAGAAATGAGATGGTGGAATCAAGTCATGCAATTCCCGCGCATCATCATCATCACCATCTTTCTGTCCTTGTCCCATTTTATTTGGGGTCGGCGCACCATGCTTTTTTCTTCCATTCTGCCTTGTCACTCGTCATGCTATCACTAACTTCCTTTTCTTTCATATCACTCTTCACACAATCCATCCATCTTTTCTTTGGTCTCCCTCTCCCTCTCCATCCATCAACATGTAAACTCATAACTCTTTTAGTAACATGCGCTTCAGCCTCTTCACATGACCATACGATTCCCTTTCAATTTTTCAGTCACTGGAGCCACTTTCAAACTTCCCCTAATATACTCATTTCTCACTTTATCCATTCTCGTCACACCACACATCCATCTTAACATTCTCATCTCCGCTACGTGCAATCTTTTTTCATCCGTCTTTTTCACAGCCTAACATTCTGATCCATATAGTATCACGGACTTGTAGATTTTACCGCGATTTTACGCGTGACGCTATCACTAACTCCCTTTTCTTTCATATCACTCTTCACACAATCCATCCATCTTTTCCTTAGTCTTCCTCTCCCTCTCCATCCATCAACATGTAAACTCATAACTCTTTTAGTAACGTGCGTTCTTACCGTGCACACTCTCCAAAATGCATCCTGTAAAACAGCGAAAGGCTGGCTATCCTACGCCTGTGCTCAAGGCTTTGTAGATTGGACTTAACCAGATCTAGATCACCAATTAGCCTCTTCGCACGCTTTTCCACCGAGTCCAAAGCTGCTAGGTGGCATTTTGCAGCACCAGTCCATAAGTGGTTGCAGTACTCCACACACGAACGGACCTGTACTTTGTATAACTTTAAAAGCTGTCCCGGTAAAAAAGACAGTTAAAATTTGTTGTGCTTTATATTACATTAAACAGTTTATTTACATACAAATATATACATTAATTATTTAATACAATAATATGATATAATTTACAAGAATAAACGTAATAAACGGATATCTTTAACAATTGATACAATCCTGATAATAGAGAAAAAATTGAGATGACTTGAGAACCTTCTCCTTTTTTGGAAGTCAGTTTAAAATAAATTCGCGCTGTGACGAAACTACGGCAAACTTCTTACGAATTCAAAGGTTAATCGGGTGGTTGTCATCCTGATTTTCTGGGGATTGCATTCCACATAGAAATATACTGATCAGTGAATGAAGACCGTAGGGTTAGTTAGACGATGAGCAAGACGGTTATGTGATGACCTTAGATTTTTGTAATGGTGTGTTGTGGAAAGTCAGGAGAGTTATCTAAAACTGGAAGAATCAGAAGAGACTAGAAATGATTACAAAGGAATAAATGCCCTTTTTTCATCTGCGCTGACGTATGGGCAACCAATTTACAAGCGACCGATGCGCAAAAATATGATCATATTTGCGCAGAAACAAATTATAAGCCAATACAAACAGAGTGCGCTGTCACCAAGTGTTCCAATTTTGGCAATGTACAGTTAAGGAATTTCGTAAATATTCCAAATTTGGCAAGGGGCAGCTGAATGGTTAGAAGACGGACAAGTATGTTGAGGAGATCTGCTTTCACGTTACCATACGGGAGGATTTTCCTATCGCACTCCACATAGTAAAAGCAAACAATCTGTGACGATACCATAAATATTAAAAATTTATAATTATTGTTTATAAATTCATTATTAACAATAATTTTCAACCCGCACTGGGCCCGCGTGGTGGATTACGGCCTATTCCCTCTCCTAGAGAGAGGAGGCCTGAGTCCCAGCAGTGGGAACATTAAAAGGCTGATCATGCTTATCCTTATAATTCATTATTATTAAGAATACTTAACGCCAGGCCACAACATTTGAGTTCAATTAATTATAAAATAGTCGATTTTCTATAAAATTTTTCAGTGCAACATAGCCGTGCAGAAAAATGTCAGTTTATAATCTAGAAAAGTCTCCACTTAGTCTGTAGCGGAAGCGAGGACGCAGCCTAAGCTATTTTTACATTCATGAAAGCGTCACTGTACACTTCGACTCCCTTCAACAACTCCTGGTACAATTTCCTCGTAGTGTTGGTCTATCTCAGCAATCTCCTGATCACATTCTCGTCTGAAGAGCATGTTCTGGTAGAAAGGTTCGGTGTGCTGAAATATGAGAATTTATATTTGAATGTATGAATTAAACAGATTTTAAATTCTAAAATAATCTTAATTATCTTGGAATAAGTACTTCATGTAACTTCAATATTCGTGACTGACAAATTGTTAAAATTGAAGAAACAAATGAGAATCTTCATGATTAAAACTAATATCATTCCCCAAAACTGCAAATGAATTACAAATAAAATAATATAAATAAAATATAATATAATATTCCACAACTATCACACTACGCCGTCTAGTCCCAAACTAAGCAGAGCTTGTGTTAAGAGTACTAGACAACTGATAAACATACTTATATATTTCTAAATACATACTTAAATAGATAAATTACACTTAGACACAGAACAAATGATCGTGCTCATCACACAAACATTGGTCCTGGGTGGGAATCGAACCCAGAAACTATATATAACTATATACAATACTACATACGTTCGTTTGTAGTCCGAGTGTGCCTTGAGGACTTTGTTTGATCCAGCAGATCCATATCACAATACTAACCAGCACGATGAACACTACACTGAATAATGATGACAATACAATGACAAGAATGCTTGTCTGTGAACCTGAAACCACAAAATTGAATAACATTCAGATTTAAATGCTCTATCGTTACACTGTTAAACACGCTTCCATTTGCCCTTGTAAGAACATCCAATTCATTCTAGAGCATCGGTGATTGACACTTAGTAACAAAAGCGTGTCAGAAATAGATTTCAACTTATTACAAAACAGCTCATGTCATTGAATGTGGGTTTCCTACCCACCTTCAATGACGTGAGGTGTGTTTTGAGTTTTTTCGGACAGGATCTAGGTATAAGCGAATAAATCTTATGATTGTGAACAAATTCGTCAGGCAGCAGGATGACTGATGGTATAAATGTCGGATCCTATCCATAGTATTGACACTAAAAACCAAAAACAAAAGAAACGAATCGCAAGAATGCCCCCTTGGCTGCGTGAATGTCGATAGAGTCACCGGCATTTTTGTTAGTGGTTGATTCTATATCTTCTTGTATCATTATTGGCACATCGGACTTAAAGGTATTATATCTGTCTACATGAGTGACAGATGGTATCACTTTTATTGTCTTTGATGAGGCGTGTAAATAGCCTCACCTGAGGAAGGGAGGAGGTGTTTTAAGACAACCAATATGGCGGTGAAAGAAAATTTAAATTACACAAAATTAAATCCCTGTTGACGATTCCTCTGAGACACCAATACCCACAACATCTATTTGCAGAAATAAAGCCCACGTACCTTGCTAATCCAGGGACCTCACTTGAAAGTAGGAAGGCGCCTCGTTCACGGGTGCGTGGTCGCTTGGTGGGCTGCCGGCCGGCGAGCTAACTTGGTTCATCCACCGGTGGACTGGTCAGAACTCGTGAAATCAACACTGCACTATAAGGTCTCAATGTCTCACAGTAGCAGATACACTTATCACACGAGAATTCTCAGGTTTTCAACATATATGGGATTTCTTTCGCGGAGCGGTATGCATACGACGCAATGTCATATGGCGGCGGTGCGGAGACGTTTTTTTCTTAGCGGGAAGAAGCCCTCTATCGGTCTTTAGCGAGCGTCTCAAGGGAGCATTCGATACGTCAACCAATGGGCGCTGCGGTCGTAGATATTGGTGAATGGAATCCTCAACAGAGACTCAATTGACTTGCTTTTTTCTAAACTAAATAATGTCTTTATTGAAGTGCGGAGAATGCGGGAACGGTAACTAATTTATATTATTTATTCTCTAAAAACATATACACCTTGAGAAAAGGCATTGACGCTTCACCAGTCTTCACAATCTTTTACATACCTTTTTGTGGTTTGTCAGCGGTCACAGAAGTAGCACCTGCAAAACACAATATTTATTTGCAGAGCAGTATTATAAAAGTTTGATTATCTTTGTCATACATTATAGTAATTCCGTTTAATCTTAACATTTATATTTACTAAGAGAGAGCAGTGGTGGCCGAGTGGTAACGGCCCCGACTTATGAGTTGTAGGTCGCGGGTTCAAACCCAGCCAGGCGCATTACTTTGTGTAATTTATTTCATCACCACTGCTCTCAAAACGGTGAAGGAAAACATCGTGAGGAAACCGGCATGTCCTAGAACCAAAAATTCAAAGACATGTGACATCCACCAACCCGCACTGGGCCCGCGTGGTGGATTACGGCCCATTCCCTCTCCTAGAGAGGAGGCCTGAGTCCCAACAGTGGGAACATTAAAAGGCCGACTATGCTATGCTATGCTATATTTACTAAGATTTGTCCATGTGAATAATGAAATAAATGTCATTATAAAACCAAAGAGATCCGAAACTAATCGCTAGAATGCCCCCTGGCTGTGCAATTGTTCGACAGAGTCATGGGCATTTTTAATAGTGGTTGATTGTATGTCCTCTTGTGTCATTGTTAGAGCATCGGACTTAAAAATATTATGACAGTCTATATCAGTAACAGATGGAATCGGTGTTATAGTCTTCACGATCTCTATCGTACCTTTTTTTGGTTTGTCCGTGGTCGCAGTAGTGGCACCTGCAAAATACAATATTTATGTGCATATCAGTATTATAACAGTTTGATTATCTTTGTCATACATTATAGTAATTCCGTTTTATCTTAACATTTATATTTACTAAAATTCCATGTGAATAAAGAAAATAAATGTCATTGTAAAACCAAAGAGAAACGAAACTAATCGCTAGAATGCCCCCTGGCTGTGCGATCGTTTGACAGAGTCACGGGCATTTTTGTTAGTGGTTGATTGTACGTTTTCCTGTGTCGTTGTTTAAGCATCGGACTTAAAAATGTTATAACAGTAATTATTTCAGTAATCGATGGAATCGTTGTTATTGTATCTACAATCTTACATACCTTTTTGTGGTTTGTAAGCTTTCTCAGTAGTGGTACCTGCAAAACACAATATTTATTTGCAGAACAGAATTTAAGTATAACAATTGATTCACTAAAACAAACCATAATATGGCTTCCCATATTATGGTTTGTTTTAGTTACACTAGAAACGCAGGGTGTGATTGGACAGCAAAATAAAAACAGAAAGAGCGGGCGAAGAGTTTTCCATAAAAAGGGGAGTTAGGCAAGGAGACCCAATATCACCCTAACTCTTCTTGGCAGTTCTGGAATTTATGTTTAAACGTCTTGAATGGGACAATTATAGTATAATTATTAACGGAGCGCAACTAAATCACCTCAGATTTGCAGATTATCTAATACTTATTTCATGTGATGCAAGAAGCCTGAAAGAAATGCTTGAACAATTAATATATGAAAGTGAAGATATTGGAATGTCAATGAATACCTCAAAGATGAAATTAATTACAAACGAAGAAAAAATCCCTGTCACAGTCAGTGGTACAACGATAGAATATGTTGACGAATACACGTATCTTGGTCAAATAATATCTCCGAAAGATCTCAGAATAAAAGATATTAACAACAGAATTAATCTGGCTTTTAAAAGTTAAGAGACCAGTATGGTCTCTTAACGAAATAGTGAAAAACCCTGATGTACTACTTACATACAAGAGAAAAATATTTGATTCGTGTATTCTACCGATTATGATATACGGATGCCAAACAAGGAGTTGGACAGAACAAAACATACACAAACTAGAGACCTGCCAACATAGCATGGAAAGGAACATGCTTAATATAAAACTAAGAAACAAAATAAAATTAGAAACGATCCGCAAGCCAACTGGAGTTACAAGTAAGGAGGTGAACAGGTCACATGATGAGGAATAAAAAAGATAAGTGGGCTAAGGACGTAACCGACTGGTGTCCAATACAATATAAAGAAAAAAGGGTGACAACGTCGTATATGGGAGGATGACATCAAATGTATCGCGGGCATTACGTGGAGGAGAAAGGCACATGACCACAATCTGTGGCAAGCTTTAGGGCAGGCCTATGCTGGAAAGCAACACAATCTTCGAGAATCCGGTGTCCCATAAAAAACTTAGCCTGTAAGAAACACATGTATTATAAGATTGTTGAATAAAAGCTATTATTATTATTATTATTATAACAATTTGATCTTTGTCATACATTATGGTAATTCTGTTTTATCTTAACATTTATAACACTAAGGTTTGTTCATGTGAAACTAAATGTCATTGTAAAACCAAAGAGTAACGAAACTAATCGCTAAAATACCTCCTGGCTGTGCGATCGTTTGACAGAGCATTGGAATGGGCATTTTTGTTAGTAGTTGATTGTATGTCTGTCGATTGTGTGTCGTTTTTGGAGCATCGGACTTAAAAATGTTATAACAGTAATTATATCAGTTACAGATGGATTCGCTGTTATCGTCGTCACGATCTCCTACATACCTTTTTGTGGTTTGTCCGTGGTCACAGTAGTGTCACCTGCAAAACACAATATTTATTTAAAGAACAGTATTATAACAATTTGATATTTGTCATAAATTATAGTAATTCCGTTTTATCTTAACATTTATATTTACTGGGGTTTGTCCATGTGAATAATGAAAATAAATCTCATTGTTTATCGCGCCTTCAATTCGTGGTTTATTCAGGTTCCCATGAAAAGATATTACGGAAATGACCAATATGACTGTAATTGACATGCTAAAACGAAATTTTAAAAATAATGTTTGGAATGCCTCTAAGTATAACTTATGTAGAGACTGAAGACCTATATGAAGTGTATGTAAATAAAACACTTCATATCTTTTATTTTAGTTTCGTTCTTACTTAAAGTTACATGGAATGTTATTTTTTTTTTAAATTTAAGCACTTTCTAGCCTGAAGCACAGGTTAACCTTAGGTCAGGTAAATAAGCGATTGTGTTCTTTTTAATGTTCTATTTTTTATTTATTTGTTTAAACTTCATGTACAGTAGTGATACATAGGCGGACTTAATGCAACAAGGCATTATTCATTTACCAGTCAACCTTTGGGTTAAAAAGACAACAATGTGGTAGGTTTGCACAATAAACAAATAACAGATACTTCAAACAGAAAATAATATAAAAAATAAGTAAAAAAAAAAGAAAAATTAAAAGATTATTATTATTCGCTGACCCGGCGAACTTCGTACCGCCTAACAACCAATGAATGTAGTATATCTTTCGATATAGTCAACCGATTGCAATGAAACGAAGCCTAAGTAATATATTAAATTACACACAATTTTAATGCATAAACAATGCGCGCACAACTAAAAACTTCTCCAGATTTATTATATGTATAGATTAGGCGGGAGTAAGATGAGACATGTCAATCCCATACATTTTGGACCTCAATGGCAATCGTTTCGTCTATAGAATGTCACTTTGACATGAGCCTCTTATTATTTTAAATTTCTATATTTCTAGACTATGGATAGCTTACCTGAACATTTGTCTTGCAGATATAAATTAATTATACAGGGTTCAGATCTTAAACAGCTACCGTCATCTGTAAGGAAATTAATTTACAACGAATATATTGTGAGTTTTTTTTTATTAGTAGGATTGTATGGTAGCGGTATGACATCTGTGGGAGCTCAGAAAGCTTTAAGGAATTAAAAAACTAACTTCTATGGATAAAATATTTTTATTAAATCTTTTCAAAGAACTCTCCACAGCCTCTATACAAAGTTTCATGCGTCTGAACCAATTTTCGAACCATTTTTTCCAGCCCGCGCAGACATCTCTGCCACGTCTTTTTGAACGCTGCTAGCGCGTCTTCCGGCCATGACCAAACTGTATCCCTTTCAGCTGTTTTATTTTATTTTAGGGAATAAAAAGAAGTCACACGGTGCCAGATCAGGACTGTAAGGAGGGTGCCCAAGACTCTGACCGCTGTGGTGTCAAGGAAGTCCCTCGTTTTGAGCGCCGAGTGCGCGGGCGCGTTGTCATGGTGAAGCAGTACCCCGCGGAGCCCGGTGTTCAGTCACTTGTTGCTCATTGCAGACAAAACTTCCGGCAGACATTTTGTGGTATACCATTCGGCGTTGATACTGCTTTTGTCTCGTAGTGGATACCTCGTCAAAGTAAAGAAACTAGCGATCAAAATGTTCCCTGCGCTTCTCGATCGCTTTACTTTCGTAGGCGTTGGTTCGTTTTGAAACAGCCAAACTGTCGACTGACACTTTGTTTCTGGATCGTATTGATAAATCCAGGATTTGTCACCTGTCACAATGTCGTAAACGAGCCGAGACGAGCCTGCTTAAAATTTTTGAATCATATCATGGCACCACTCCACACGGGCCTGCTTCTGAGCTTCAGTGAGATTGTGCGGCACCCAGCTATAAACTATCCTCCTCACCCGAAGGGGCTCCTGTAGAATCTTGTGAACGCTTCCCGAACTAATCTGCAGTGTATGCTGAATCTCTTCGTATGTAATTCGCCTGTTTTCTTGAACTAAAGTTTTTACTGCCAGCACACTTTCTTCCATGACAGCTTTTGAAGGTCCTTCATCTATAAAAGCAATTTGAAGTCGATCAAATGACTCATCAGGTTTTAGACTACATTTAAAATCGTAGAAAATCATCGCACAAAAACTTTCTCGATGCAGATTCATTTGTAAATGAGATACGATAATTTGCCAAATCAAATTAAAAAAATTAAAATTTAAAATTCGAACAATGCTTTTATACTTTTAAATAACCAAAGGTTTCAAAATAATTACAAGTGGCCAGAGTCTTATACATATTTTTTTTTTTTTTTACAAAACTTTCTGAGTGTCCTGGTACAGGCTAACACATACACTCTTACCAGCTTCTACCAGCGGCTTCGCCTGCCGCGGAATTACTACTTCCTCCCCTTTAAATGATAGCCTGTGTTTTATACTGGCACCATATTTCATCCAAATCCTTTAAGCCGTTTGAGCGTCAAGTGAAGCATACACATATAAACTAACGCCTATAACTGTGATAACTAAAATGTTCTTGAAGGAAATTTTTCCTACTCAACTTGACTCAATCGCAATGACAACAGAAAATAAAACCTTTTTCAAAAAAATACAAGCGATTCCATTTAAAAAAAAAACATTATAAAAGTACAAAATAATTTTAATTTCGGAAGTCGGTGTTTCTATAATAGTTTTGTCTCTTCATTATTGTTATATATGTGTATACAAATAAAGAGTATGTAGTTATTGGTTGCATAGACCAACCGCTAGGTGACGGGGATAGTCGGCTCGCAGTTGTAAGCTAGCCACCAAGCGAGTCGATCGTGTCAACCTCTAACTCCAGATATCGTAATAAATATAATGTGTTTTATTCCGTAACCCCCCAAGTAATTTATATCACCGACTTCCGAAATTAAAGTTATTTTGTACTTTTAACCGACTTCAAAACAAAGGAGGTTATCAATTTGGTTGTTTTTTTTTTGGTACCTCAGAACTCCGTTTTTTGTAGGACCGATTTGCAAAAATTTTTCCTCTTGAAGGATATGCTTATAGATTATTCTAATTTTTTTTCAAAATCCAGTTTTGTTGATGGGATCTATGAGGAATCGAGAGAACTGCTAAAATATTATAGGCAACTATATAATTATTTTGGTATTTTCATCGAGAAATATTCACATAGATATCACAATGAAGATAGTTAAGCCACTCATCATCATTTTCTTGCCCTTGTCCCGTGTTATTTGGGGTCGGCGCAACATGTTTTTTTCTTCCATTCTGCCCTGTCATTCGTCATATCACTCTTCACACAATCCATCCATCTTTTCTTTGGTCTCCCTCTCCCTCTCCATCCATCCACATGTAAACTCATAACTCTTTTAGTAACATGCGTTTCATCCCTCCTCTTAACATGACCATACCAAGACAAACGATTCCCTTTCAATTTTTCAGCCACTGGTGCCACTTTCAAACTTCCCCTAATATACTCATTTCTCACTTTATCCATTCTCGGCACACCACACATCCATCTTAACATTCTCATCTCCGCTACGTGCAATCTTTTTTCATCCGTCTTTTTCACAGCCCAACATTCTGATCCATACATTATGTCAGGTCTTATCACGGACTTGTAGATTTTACCCTTCAACTTGAGGGGCATCCGTGGGTTACAAGTGGTTCCCGTGACCTGTCGCCATTTTATCCATCCTGCGTTGATCCGATGTATTACGTCCCGGTCTACCTCACCATCCCCTTGAACGAGTGACCCGAGGTACCAAAAGTCGGAGCAGATCGGTATGGGCGTTCCAGCGAGAGCTAAAGGCACTGGATTGGAGAGACCGCCGAAATCGCAGAACAAGTATTCTGTTTTGGTTCTACTCAATTTCAGGTCAACACTCTCCAGTCTGTGCCACCACACCTCCAATCTGTTCTGGACCTCTAGGCCACTCTCGGCAACCAACACAATGTCATCGGCAAACAGCATACACCAGGGAGCCTCTTCCTGAATGTCCGACGTTAGAGCGTCCATTATCATTAGGAAGAGGTAAGGGCTGAGAGCCGACCCTTGATGTAAGCCAACAGCTACATTGAAGCTGCCAGTGGTGCCCACTGTAGACCGAACTTGGGTACTGCATCGACGGTACATCGCTCGGATCAACCACACATACTTCCCAGGCACACCTTTCTCCTTAAGGGCCCACCACAGAACGAACACCACTCACGAAGTACCCGGCCCTTTGCCTTTTCGAGGTCAACGAATACCATGTGCAAGTTTTTATGCGCACCTCTGTATTTCTCGCACAGCTGGCGTATAGCAAAAATGGCATCCGCTGTACCCCGACCAGGCATAAAACCGAATTGGTTCTGCGAAATTTCACTCTCTTCTCTTAGCCTCCTTACAATAACTTTCTCCCAGGCTTTCATAGTATGTGACATTAGCTTTATTCCTCTATAATTATTGCATTCAAGCATATCACCCTTGTTTTTAAAGATGGGCACCAGGGAACTGTAGCACCACTCATCAGGTATGGCTTCTTCCCGCAACAACTTATTGAAGAACAAAGCTAACCACATTCATCCATCCACTCGCAGCAATTTCCACACTTCAACTGGTATTCCGTCTGGACCAATTGCCTTACCATTCTTCATTCCATTTACAGCTGTTCTGACTTCATCCATACTAATCATTCTCACTAGACCCACATTCACTGGTTTGATCTCTAAAATCCCATTCCAGTTGTTTTCCTCATTCATCAGTCTTTCAAAATAGTCCTTCCACCTCTCTTTGATTTTATAATCTTCTGATAGAATCATTGCAGTTTCATCCCTTATACATCTTATCTGACAAACATCTCTCGCACTTCTCTCTCTTGCTCTAGCAAGCCGGTATAGATCTTTCTGGCCTGCGGGACTATCTAGAGTGTCGTATAGTTTGTCCTGTGCTTTTGCTTTCGCTCTTGCCACGACTTTCTTGGCTTTTTTCTTTAAAGCATCATATTTACTTTTTTTCGCAGACTTTAAGCTAGTGTGTTCCGGATCTATACCCTGCCATTCCTTAAATTTCCTCTTTTTTTCTTTCAACACATTCTGTATATCTATCGACCACCACCATGTATCCCTATCTATTGTACCCTTTGCTCTCGTCTCTCCCAAAATATCTTTCGCTGCATGTCTAATACACTCAGCAATCTCATTTTAGCTTTCATTTATACTTCGATCATTCATGTCTCCCATTTCACATTGCTTGCACATTGAGCACTCGAGGCATACAGACGTGCTCATCATTATAATTAAAAATAAATAAATTAACAGCTCTGCATAATTAGTGACCTACTTTTGTGTACATACGTATTAGCGACTTATTAATAAGTGCTGATAAGTTAGATTAATGATTGTGTAATTATTTACTACATAAAAAATGGAAGGCACCCCCTTCAATCGCAGCGGGTTGACGCGACGCAGCCCTCCATCAACACCTACACCGACGCAGCCCCAACTACCAACACGTGACCAAGCCAAGGAAGGCGAGAAAATGGAGGCAATGCCGACTCCCGAGATTCAGAACTGGATAAGCTCCATTGACCAGTGTCTACAAGAAGTATGCAATATCGCGGCCGATGGTAAGCTTAACTCTGATCAGAAACTCAAAATAAATTCTCTTTGCCGTAAGGTTGGACATGGAGTCTCGCAAATGGCTGTTCAATACCAGTCATTAAAACAGTCTGCCTATAGGACCCATAACTCCCTAAACCTTTTGACTGAAGAACGAAATTTAATGGACTGTATTATGGAGATGAAAGAAGCGATCAACAAATCTTGTGCCCTACAGGCGTCAACTGCACCAACATCTTTTGCAGATATGGTGAAGAAAGGGTCCAATAGTTTTGTTCGTCTTAACTCCTTTAGCTCCGTGGCGATTTACCCTCGTGACCACTCAAAGACCAGTGATGAAACTAAAAATATTGTCCAAAAAATCATTTGCCCTGGTGAAATGAAGTTAAAAGTCCGAGGCATACGCAAAATTGGAAAAGGAGGACTCATCATCAGCACGGAGACCAAGGAAGACCTGGATAAGCTCAAGCAATCGGTCCAACTTGCCTCGCCATCTCTTACCGTCGATGAACCTCGAAAGCGCAAACCGCGCATAATAGTGATCGGAATTCCTTCTTCAATGGCTGAAAACGAGGTTTACAAATATATTTTTGAACAAAATTTGGCTGACAAACTTCCGACTATGTCTAGAGATACATTTTTGACCTCAATAAAACTTAGCCACAAATCTGGCAGAAAAGACTCTGAGAATTGCAATTACATCTTAGAAGTTCCCGCCCAAATCCGTAAGGCTCTCATCACACAGGACCGGTTATTCATTAATTGGACATCCTGCCCGGTACGAGACTTCACACTGGTAACAAGATGTTACAAATGCCAGCAGTACGGTCACGCTGCTAAGACGTGCAAAGTTGCAATCCCATCATGCGGCCATTGCGGTGAAGAAGGGTACACCATGCAAGATTGTACAAAAAAAGGCGACCCACCTAAATGTGCAACATGTTTTTTTTCTTCAAAAAACCTGCTAACCACAAAACGGGAGATCCAGAGTGTCCTGCTAAAAAAGCTGCTGAACACAGGTATATAAATTCGATAGACTATGAAGGCGCCTAAGAGCGCCACATATATTTTTTTTACAGTTTAGAATTTTTTATTTTTTTCTGTTTTTTAACTCTCTTCATATTACTTATTATTAGTGTAATGGATATTAACTTAATTACCGACATAGATAATTCATTTGTACCCGTTTCAAAGACATGTGAAGTTGAGGACTGCAAACAATATATTTCCGGTTATGTAAAGCCACTAACTATACTAACTCAAAACATTCGCAGTATTTATAAGAATATAGATAGCTTTAACATTTTTCTTCAAAGACTTGGCTTAGATTGTGATATAATTGTGCTAACCGAATGCTGGCTATCTAATCGCCAAGATAACCTCCCGGAAATGCCGGGTTATAACTTATTCTGTAATAACATAAACAATAATCAAAATGATGGTGTAGTTGTATATTCCAAGGAATCATTAATGGTCACAGTAGAGGAACCTAACTTCCGAGACTGTATGTGTAATTGTTTGATAATTAAAATCGGTGCAAGCACAGCAATAATCGCTATGTATAGATCCCCTGCCGCTAGAAATTTTGAATCGTTTCACGCTTCCTTGAACCAGATTTTTCAGGACCTAAGCTCTTTTAAGAATGTTATATTAACGGGTGACATAAATATAAACATTAACTCTGAAAACTGTGACTCAGGGACCCAAGAATACCTCAATATCTGCTCATACTATGGCTATCTACCGGCACACACTCTGCCGACCCATCAAAGCGGTTCCTGCCTTGATCATATGATCATCAAATCCAGCCTACCGTATGTTACGCTTGTTACTAACTCGTCAATTACCGACCATCATGCTGTTCTAGTAAACCTAAACTTAACGCTGCCTACGCTAATTCGTCCCCAGACCAAAACGCAATTAAAAACAAACAAACTCGAACATGATTTATGCAACCTTGACTTTAGCCCAGTTTACAATTCAAATGACGCAAATTTTGCTTTATCGTATCTAATAAAAAATGTCCAATCAGCAATATTACATAGTACAGCTGTTATTAAAGTAAACAGAAAATTTTACAACTTGAAACCATGGATTTGATGACCCAATAAGTGGCTCAACTGACATGCGGCAGACATATCCGGCCTAATTCCACTTAAGAATAGAAGCCCCCATATTCCAAATATTTTTTTTCAATCGTCATCTTTGTTGGAATGACACTTTGTCCAGTGCTAAATGTATTTGAAATGATCATTAAACTTATTATTATGAGCCACTTTTACTCTGAGACCAACCCTGAAGTCACGATAAATGAACCAGACTCAGGGCAGTTCCTTATTTTTATTTCAGTTTGGCATTTCAAGAAAGGTCATTGGTAATTTCCGTAATATCTTTTTATGGGCACCTGAACAACAAACCAGGAATTAAAGACGCGATAGATTAATAGTGCGCCTCACCATCAATGATTGTATCACTGCTTACCATCAGGTGGGATCGCAGTCAAGCACTGGTTTATATAAATAAAAAAATAGGATTTATATTTGTGTTAAAAATGAACAAAATTAAATCTTAGCGATGCTCTAGTGCGTATTGAAGATCCAGATAAATGATTTTTATACTTTCAACTTTATGATTTCAGATGCAGAGCCAAGCATTCTTGCCATTGTAATTTCATCATTTTTCAGTATAGTGTTCATCGTGCTTGGTTATTGTTGTGATATGGATCTGCTGGATCAAACAAAGTCCTCAAGGCACACTTGGAGTACAAACAAACGTAAGTAAACAGGGTTATTTGTTATTCATTCGCTGTTTTGGAGGGTGATATTAGTTTTTATCATGAACATTCTCAACCAAAGTGAAAGTTTTAATTCTGATAATGATAAGCGACAGAAATCAAGAAAATCAAATATAAAAACAAATATTAGAACTTAATGAAACGAAATTTAAATCTTGTATTAAACGCACACTATGCAGGCAAGCATATTATAAGTTGGAGGATTATATTCAACATAAAAATGCTTGGCTCAATGCTGGTCCAGCTCCTCTACCACCGAGGTGTACAAATTGATTAGTTTGGAAATTATTATTATTATTTTTAATGCTTTTTTTTTTGCAAATGTAAAATATTATAAGTATTGTATAATGTAGAAGCATTTATTTTCAAAGTTTGTAAATGTGAGTACCATGGAGCTATTTTATGTTTTTTTATGTTACTATTGGACTTGTTTGACATAAATGAGCACGGCAGTTGAGTTTGTCATGCTCACTCAAATGTCTCACTGATGGTGGCGCATGTGTTGGATCATTCGGTTCCCTTCAAAATGGTTGAGCTGAGTGGTGCTAATATTAGCGTCATGTTCGTGAACGGGCGCTGTCAGTTGAGACTGGTCATCTTTTAGCTGCCAGTTGCTATTTTAATATCTATATTTAGTTTTTATTTTTACTGTATTTACATTGTTCTCACATGATAACGACAAGAAACATGTAATAGAGATATTTGTAATTACAAAACACGATTGAAAAGAGTGTCCATGGAGTTTCTTGCACATTCTTCTCCATAGAGATCTACGCTTTGGAATGTGCAATTAGCATCATTTTTTTTTTCTGACTGATTGACTTTTTGAAATTTCAAAAGTGTATGTAAATGGTTTATTTGATTTAAATGCTTTTGAATCTTTGAATCTTAAATCTTAATAATTTTGTCAGTCACAAATACTTACCGAAATTACCTGCAATAGCTCCAAGCTTATTAGAATAGAATAAAGTAGAGTACAGTAGAGTGGAATGGAACGTAATGGAATGAGATGGAATATAATGGAATACGATAGAATTACGACTATTTTAGACACACTCAGGGTAAAAACGAACGTAAGTATATAATTAAAGGGTTATTTGTAATTCATTTGCAGTTTTGGGGAATGATATTAGTTTTAATCATGAAGATTCTCAATCAAAATTTAGTCTAGTTTAATTTATCTTAATAATTTGGTCAGTCACAAATACGGAAGTTACATGCAGTACCTACTCCTCTAAATTTGCACCCTGTTCCGCTAAATAAAATGTTTTTCTTTCTTTCTAGTTCACTCACTTGTCACGCGCCATATGATGGTTGAATATTAATTCCATTGAGAAAGATGTATTCAGTTTCACAAAGTGTGCCGCGGCACACAGGTGTGCCGTGGTGAATAGTTAGTGTGCCTCGAAAAACTACTGTTATCTCTTAAAGCGGACGGAAGACAAATGCAAATCTAAAAATTATACCGCTTAATCTCTGACCGAGGTAAATAAATTATTATTAATTATTTACCTTTTCATTCCTTTTCCGACACTCACCGAGCAGGAAGAACTATTGGAAATGAAAACGGAGCGCACATAAATATTAAAATTTACAAAAACTCTTTTTTGTTATGTTGATTAATAATCTGTAAAAAATGATTTTTAATTTATCGTACAGCAAGTTCAAATACACGGTGTCAATTCTCAGGGTTTGAAATTCAAAATGGGTGTACCACAAGGCTCAATATTGGGTCCTTTCCTCTTTTTAGTATATATTAATGATCTACCGCATCTATTAAAAAACAACCACTTGTTGTGTACCTACCTTCAAAATTTTTCGATTTCCTAGATGTACCTTTAACACAAAAAGTTTACGGAATACTGATGTATTTTACTGCAGTTTGTGCAGGGTCACTTAACTAGCACTTAAATGCATTGAAATTGTGTAGGGCAATTTAAATTTTTTATGTTTTATGTTGCTCTAACATAATGATACTTAATGAAACTTTATTTGATTTTTTAAACTGTTTTTAACTTGTATTAGGTATTATGATAAATTTATAATGAAAATACGGAAGTACGTAATAAATCATAATGGCGTGAGCTGTCAAAGTGTTATTACTAAAATCTATTATAAAATTAAATAGCTGTTCCTTTTTGTTCTTATTTTTGTTTCTGTTCCTATTTGGCTAATTTTAGGTCTTGAAATATTCGAAATAGTCAAGTGACTAGCCCCCCTAGCCTAGCCCTAGTGACAACCGTTTTGTGTTGAATTCCGTTCTCCAATCGGTAACGCCTGGGTGTCAGCAATTGTAGAAAACGATAAGTTGGTAGCCATGTTGACGCGCCTGAGTCGGCCGCTCGTTTTACAATAACAAAGGATGTAGCGTTGAACATTGTAGAAACGATAACATCAACATCAACAACATTATTCTATCATTTTGAACGATGTGAACTTGGCTACGAATTTTCTATTCGTTTGTTATGACCACGTGACTTAACTTTGAGGTGACGTCATTTCCATACATTTGATTAGTTTTCGACCAGCGTTAACGATTGCAGATTATCAACTTGGCTAGGGGGTGCAGGAAGGTTTAAACGGTGTGAAAAAACGGAAAAAAGTCACAAAAAAAAATCAGAATACAATGCCATCTCTAATTAAAATGTCATTATAAAATGAATTATGCTGTTCTGATAATGCCAGTAGATGGCGTTATCCTTACTATTAGGCGGTACGAAGTTCGCCGGGTCAACTATTTTTTAATAAATAATCATATTTTCCATTCTTTGTGATGATTGTAGATTCACACACATTGTTCCTGTACTATTCCGTCACTGGCTGAACTATTTAATATGTAGATTTCTAGCCATCAGTTAGGTTTTTTATTTTTTTGGACATTTCTAGTGGCAAGACTGAGACGATATGTACACAGACCTGTGGTAAGTAAGCCTGGCCGGCTACGGGACTTTATCGACAAGCGTTTGGATGGTAATTACTTTTTGATTACATCTCGGTTTCGTAAAAGTTTTGTATCATTATTTATGGTTATTTCTCAAGTTATGAAAAAGCATTTATTGTATCCTTGATTTATTATTGGGTCATAAAACAAACTTTGGAAATATAACAAAAATATATATTTTTCACAACTATCACAACGCCGTCTAGTCCCAAGCTAAGCAGAGCTTATGTTATGAGTATTATACAATTGATAAAGATAATTATATATTTCTAATATTATAGATAAATTACACCCAGACACAGAACGAATGAGCGTGCTCATTACATAAACATTTATCCTGGGTGGGAATCGCACCCACGACCTCCGGCATAGCAGTAGACCAACTAGACCAACAGACCAGTCAAAAAACGAAACTATAGGAACGTAAAATTTAGCACATGGCTCGTTTTATAACGTAGGCAAGCACTTTTTAGTAGGGGTTTTTGAATATTCAACCTTCAAGGGGTGAAAGGGAGGAAAGTCGTTTGTATGCAAACTCACATTCCGTGTGCTTAACAGTTAGCATAAATAGTAACTACCACTATATTACTATTTATGCTAACTTTAAGCACACTGAATGTTTTGTTCATGATTTTTTCTTAAAAGTACCCCCATTAGAATAATTTAGGGGCTTTTAATTCTTTCAGTTCCGCTTTTACAAGGATACATATTTTTGACCTGGAAGAGGTGGCGAGACGACCTAGATGCCTACCGCAAGGACTGGTTCGAGGTAGCTCAGGAAAGGAATACCTGGAAGAAATTGGGGGGGGGGGCTTTGCCCAGCAATGGGACAGTATAGGCTATTTAAAAAAAAAATATTTTTGCTTTACGGTTTGATTTCATTTATTTCCAAAAATTACCAATCACTTGTACAGAAATAATTACTAAATATTACGTGATTTATTATATTACTGGTTTTAGCATCAATTACAAATAAAATATTAAAAAAACAGGGCAAGTGCGAGTCGGGAGTCGCGCACTGAGGGTTCCGTACAAACTTATTGCAAAAAGTTCAATTCCCGAATTGAGTTTTCCGACTTTTTTTAAAGTTTTTTTTTTTGGGTGAAATAATTACTAATTTACAGTTTTCAGAGTTTTTCCCTATACTTGTGCTATGAGACCTTGCTTCATGCAAAATTTAAGGATTCTAGGTCAACGGGAAGGACCCTATGAATTTTGATTCCCATGAGTGTCGAAATACACGTTTTTTGCAACATAAACGGCCGCCTTCAAGGGACCACAGACTTGAGTATATGGTTTTAATTTCAACTCGATACCTCCACGCGTTCCCGAGATAAAGGGACTTGACAGACAGACAGACAGACGCTCAACAAAGTGATCCTATAAGGGTCCGATTTTTCTTTTTGAGGTACGGAACCCTAAAAAATATGAAAAGAATCTGGCTAATAAAGCTTTCGAGGAATGAGGTGGTTAGCGAGATTAACCACCATGACTGTTGATATAAAGAAAACCGTGATCAATTAATTATGTTTATTGTTTATTAATATTTTAATTTATAATGAGTTTTTTTATAGTTTTGACTGTAAAAAATTTCATAATAATGTCAAAATTTCTTTTTTATGAATATCAGGAAAATATATTTTTCCTTTGCGTAGGCAAAAGTGTACTTTAACCTGTGCAATACATGGCACTGCCGTATTATACGTACTGGAGATATTTTAGTGCTACATTTGCAGTATCTTTTCCAGTTTCTTAAATTGATGGCGACTGCATTCTAGACTTATTTCCTGAAGGATTCTAGGCTTGTGATAAAGGAGCGTGAGGAAGATTTCCGTATATGATTAGTACCTACCTGTGCAAAGCCGGGCTGGGTCGCTAGTTATAATATAAATTCAAGTTTTACTCAATTTACATGTATGCGTGATTGATTACCGACTACTGCCGGCTACGACGTAGCAGAACAGCTACGCCGTAGCGGAACAGCTACGCCGTAGTCTGGCGTAGGCACGAGAAACTAATGATAAATTAATGCGTATTTAAAGAACAAAAACAAATATTGAATATGCGACAACCTTCCACGTACAATAATTACGACAAAAAGTAACAATTGAGAACAAAAACCGATCTAGATAAAAGTAATATTTTGCTCAACAAAAAGTTCTAAGTTCACAAAAAAGTATCAGCGACATTTTCCCATTCTTGTTCGTGTATTAGTTTGATTGATGGCCAGACTTAGTCTGTAACAGATGTCTGTATAAACGGCCTGTACCTGAAAGGAGGTCGACCCTCCAGGGCGGCCGTTTTGATTAAAAAATCTTAAAGACTCTCAGGACTTTGAGTATTACTTTTATTTGAGTTTTAGTTTAATATCTGTAACGAAATGTTATTGGAATAGTTTTGAGTAATTATTGTTTCGGTAGGGTGAATATAGTTTTGTAGTGAATGAAAGCACATACTTTCCATATTTTCTTGGGTCGAATATCGAAATTCGATCGCGTCATCGTCAGCCAATAAGAGCACAGCTAAATGACGTGATAGCTTCTTCCGATTGGCCAGTTTGTTATCATACATTTTGCCTCGATCGCTGTATATTTCTATTTATTAACACATTCGGTAATTAATGTTGTAGAAACCACTTGGTATTTTTGATAATTTTCGAGATCTGGCTGATAGTCTGTGAGAACTGAGGGACCGCACATTAAGGAGTGTCGTTTTTAGTATATTGATTGACGAATTCCCAGATTTGTTCTACAATTGACTTAAAACTATTGTAGTACTACTAAATCCTATTTTTTTAAATTAAATACCGGTAAGGTTCAGTTCAGTTCACACGCACATGTTTTGAGAGCAGTGGTGACGAAATAAATTACACAAAGTAATGCGCCTGGCTGGGTTTGAACCCGCAACCTACATCTCGTAAGTCGGGGCTTTTATCACTCGGCCGCCACTGTTCTATATGAGACCTTGCTCCATACTAAATTTCAGGATTCTAGGTCAACGGGAATCCTATTAATTTTGATTCCTTTGAGATTGTTGTTTCTTGCGACATTAACGGTCGTATCTTTTTTTTTCCTTAATTTAGAATTTTGATTTTTTCACAGTTTCAAGGGACCGTAGACCTGAGTATATACATAGTTTTAATTTCCACTCCACCCTCCCGAGATAAAGGGTCATGACAGACAGATAGACAGACAGACAGACGGACAACCAAGTGATCCTATAAGGACTCCGTTTTTTCCTTTTGAGGGACGGGACCCTAAAAAGTAACAACAAGTAACAAGTAACAATAGAATTCAAAACAAATACGACTCTCAGATTTTTTTAAACCTTTCCTAGTACCAATATTGATCCCGGTTCTTGCGAACGTCTGGACACAGTAACAGCAGTTAGACTAGAACTGTTTTCTAGCACATGTACTTAAATCTAATGTTTCTGGAACACCTGCGTTAAATGACGCAGGTGTTCAATTAGACTAAATATTTATTACAACTAAAATAACTTTTATTATATCATTTATGACCAATGACCTGGGGTCGCGGGAATCCGATGTATGCGAGACGCATATGTCCTATGCGTCTCGCAGTCATGGTGGCGACACTTGAGGGGGGGCCTATGTCCAACAGTGGACGTCTTTCGACTGATCGATCTGAATGATCATGATATCATTTATGTATTTTATTTGTCAATTTAAATATTAACATTAGGTAATTATCGAATTAAGTTAAAAACCTTATAAAATTAGTTTTTGTTAATAGCCATCCACTTATTTAATTAATCATTGTGTCAGCTAAGGAGTGGGATTTCCTGCCGAAGTCTGTGTTTTCTGATAGCTACAACCTAGGGGTCTTTAAGTCAAGAGTGAATAGATTATTTTTAGGCAAGCGTGCTCCAGCGTCAATCACATTGTCGCTTACCATTAAGTGAGATAGTAGTAAAGCGCTAGGGTATTAACAAAAATAAAAAAAACCACTTCAATAAAACCTAAAATAAGACCTAATGGTGTGTCCAGACCTGGCGAATGTGGCGCTCGCGAGAAGCTTGCGAGCTGCGCGTGAGCTGCGCGCTTGCTGCTCACGTGCGGTTACAGCCTAAGTTTGGTGCGCCGCTCTAGTGCAGTTCCGGCAAGGCTTGAGTGAGGCGCGAGTGCAGCGCGCACGCCGCTCGCGCGCTCTTAACTATGTATGTGTACCGCGAACAACTCGCATACCCCCTGCGCCGCTCGAGTGCGGTGGCGCAAGGGCTTTGTACGAACGTGAACTGCACGCACGCAGTTCGCAAGCAGCTCGCGAACGGTTTGCGAGAGCGCATTCGCCAGGTCTGGACACACCTTTTCACGTTTGAACAATGAATAATAATAATAATAATATAATATTCCACAACTATCACACAACGCCGTCTAGTCCCAAGCTAAGCAGAGCTTGTGTTATGGGTACTAGACAACTGATAAACATACTTATATATTTCTAAATACATACATATATAGATAAATTACACCCAGACACAGAACAAATGATCGTGCTCATCACAACAATATTTGTCCTGGGTGGGAATCGAACCCACGACCTCCGGTATAGCAGTCAGGGCCACTAACCACTAGACCAACAGGCCAGTCAATGTAAACCGGGAGCGGCGCAGGGGCTTCGTACGAACATGAAATGCACGTCGTTTGCAAGCAGCTTGCGAACGGTCCGCGAGCAGCGCGTTGCCGAAATAAAAGGTCTTGACAGACAAACAACAAGTTGATCCTATAAGGGTTCCATTTTTTCCTTTTGAGGTACGGAATCCTAAAAAAATTAAGCTAAACTGCACATTCCAAAGCAAAGACCTCTATGAAGAAGAATGTGCAAGAAACTCCGTGGACACTCATTTAAATCATATTATGGGTGACATAAATCTTGGTTACATATTTCAGTATAATAAATATTTGGGTTAAATCCAAATATTTATAAATAAGACATCTTAAAATAATTGAGACAACACCACTTCTATACTTAATTACAAAATTGCTAATTACATTGGATAACTGCTGTAGCCACAACTATTGGAAATATTCATTTATTAACAAATTCAAATTCAAAGCATTTATTTCAAATAAACCATTTACAGGCACTTTTGAAATGTCAAGAAGTCAGTCTGTCAGAAAAAAATGATGCTAATTGCACATTCCAAAGCGTAGATCTCTATGGAGAAGAATGTGCAAGAAACTCCATGGACACTCTTTTCAATCGTGTTTTGCAATTACAAATATCTCTGTTACATGTTTCTTGTCGCTATCATGTGAGAACAATGTCAATAAATTAAAAATAAAAACTAAATATAGATATTAAAATAGCAACTGGCAGCTAAGAGATGACCAGTCTCAACTGACAGCGCCCGTTCACGGACCTGACGCGAATATTAGCACCACTCAGCTCAACCATTATAAAGGGAACCGAATGATCCAACACACGCGCCACCATCAGTGAGACATTTGAGTGAGCATGACAAACTCTCAACTGCCATGCTCATTTATGTCAAACAAGTCCAATAATAATCTAAAAACCATAAAATAGCTCCATGGTACTCACATTTACAAACTTTGAAAACAAATGCTTCTACATTATACAATACTAAATACAATAATAATAATATTAGTTTCAAAACTAATCAATTTGTACACCCCGGTGGTAGTGGAGCTGGACCAGCATAACAACTTTCAGAGTAAGGCTTAAACTTTTTCTTTTAAGTACTCTTTAAGCAACATTTTATCTTTGAAGTTTGTATTACTTACTTGAATTTCAAAAACTAAAGTTTTACTTAATCTAATAGTGCCTACCATCTTTGAAATTCTCATCTACATTCTGGAAACACGCGATGAAATAACAAGTTTTAGAACTGATGTATTTTTTAGGGATCCGCACCCAAAGGGTAAAAACGGGATTCTATTGATATGCTTGCTGTCCGTTTGTCTGTCACTAGACTGAAACTCATAAACCATGATAATTAGACAGTTGAAATTTTCATACATGATGTATTTCTGTTGCCGCTATAACAATAAATACTCATCATCATCTTCCTGCCCTTGTCCCGGGTTATTTGGGGTCGGCGCAACACGTTTTCTTCTTCCATTCTGCCCTGTCACTCGTCATACTATCACTAACTTCCTTTTCTTTCATATCACTCTTCAGGCAATCCATCCATCTTTTCTTTGGTCTCCCTCTTCCTCTCCATCCATCCACATGTAAACTCATAACTCTTTTAGTAACATGCGTTTCATCCCTCCTCTTCACATGACCATACGAAGACAAACGATTCCCTTTCAACTTTTCAGTCACTGGCGCCACTTTCAAACTTCCCCTAATATACTCATTTCTCATCTTATCCATTCTCGTCACACCACACATCCATCTTAACATTCTCATCACCGCTACGTGCAATCTTTTTTCATCCGTCTTTTTCACAGCCCAACATTCTGATCCATACAGTATGACAGGCCTTATCGCGGACTTGTAGCTTTACAATAAATACTAAAAATAGAATAAAATTAAAATTTACGAGTAACCCATACAACAAACGTGATTATTTTAGCAGGTGTTGCTAAGGACGGACTTGGCCGGTTTAATTTATTCTATTTTATAATAAAATCAGTAACTCAAATAGCCATAAGTAAAGTTACGCCATGAAATTTTAATGCTGCGATCCCACCTGATGGTAAGCAGTGATGCAATCATTGATGGTGAGGCGCACTAGTTTATTAAGAGCCTATTCACTCTACCCTTGAAGACACCTAAATTATAGTTAGACGGGAAGACTGCAGCGGGCCAATTGTTCCAGTCCTTCGATGTACGTGGTATAAACGACGAAGCGAAACGCGTAGTCCGGACCGTTGAAGTTTCAACAACGTAAGGGTGGATACTCGCCGTACGTCGAGTTGTCCGATGGTAGAAAGAAGATGGCGGAATCAGGTCATGCAACTCCCGCGCACACTCTCCAAAATGCATCCTGTAAAATACCAATAGGCTGGCTACCCTGCGCCTGTGCTCGAGGCTTTGTAGATTGGACTTGACCAAATCTGGATCCCCAATTAGCCTTTCCACACGCCTTTCCACTGAGTCCAAAGCTGCTAGATGGCATTTTGCAGCACCAGTCCATATGTGACTGCAGTACGATGATGATGATGATGATGATGGTGATAATGATGATGATGATGATGAAAAAAGAGACTATTTGTTATAATCTATTCTATAATAATTTAGGATATTATAGAATAGATTATAACAAAACTTTATTGTACTTACACCAAAATAGTAACAAAACTATATATCTGTTATACAACGAGACGAAGCATTCTAATATTATTTCATTTCCACACATTCTATTTAAGTTGTGGTTTAGACTAGATCAATTTACTACTGTAAACTAACCCTAAGGGGTCGTCCATTAACCACGTGATGTTTTTTAGCAACTTTTTAACCCCCTCCTCCTCTTGAAGATACGTCCAATTGTGTCTAAAATCACAATCTAAGTATTACAATTTTCCATGATTTCCTTTATTTACCAAAGAAATCGTTGCCTAGCAATGGCCGCAAAGTTACGTGCCGTTTCTCGCCTTAAAAATCGCGCATTACATGAAAAAATGCCCGTGATGTCTTACTACACCTCTCCCTCCCCCTCGTGTTTTTTTCCAGGGGAAGAGTGTTGCTCACGAGCCTGACGTGGATTCATGGATTACTATTTTTATTGTGCTTTTGGGTACAAAGTTGACCGGTCTACACTGTCCTCTCATATCTATTAGTATATGGAAATATTGTAGAAAGGTTTTTTCTATAGAAAACGACCGTTGGGAATCTTGCGTTAGCTTCTGACGTTTCATAAGTGCCCATGTAGGCCTATGTGTAAGTTTGAGTTTGACGTACTTAATGGGTGATCCTTTACTTAGAATACCTATTAGCATACTGTAACTGACGCCGGGACCAAGCTTGTCATCTTGAAACAACAGCCGTGGTCCAGCATACTAAGTAGCAAGTCGCGGACAGCATTCAATGTTGAGCTATTGTTGACACTACGCGAATCTTAGCTACTTATTGCTCCACGTGCCTTGCGAGGGTACAAAGCCAGGCTAAGGGATAATGTATGTATTTATTTACTCCCCCTCCTCCTTGCATCGTTTATCCTCAATGCTGAGGGTTGTGACTTCAACGAATAACTTTTTTGTGGACATATAGTTCACCATTCTTTGGCGATGTGGATGCCATCGCAAACTATGGTTTCCAGTGTAGCACGGATTTAGTGTAACCAACATATACCGTACCGTAGACTCATAGCAAGGTTCCGTTGAAAACCAGTGTCAGGCAACTGCTACGTAGTGGCCTGGCATTATGCTGAACTGGACCTATTTGGCGCAGCCGTGAGACACACAATGTTGATGTATTTTTAAGTTTAATTATTTAATATTTTTAAGTTTCTTTATAATTGTTATCTCATTGTGTGTACCTGTGTGCCAAATAAACGTGTTTTCTTTCTTTCTATCTATCTTTCTCTTTCATATCGGACTCCTGTCTAGTTTTTGCCCATCTACTTTTCTTGTCAGCAATCAGTTTTCCAGGTTATCACCTGTTTTTCCAGCAATGTGGCCAAAGAAATTAAAGATTATTCTTTGGTATATGATGGTGAGTCTCATGGGTGTCTTGAATCCGGTTATTGATAAATGATATTTATTTTGCATCATCATCATTTCATCATCATCTTCCTGCCTTTGTCCCGTCTTATTTGGAGTCGGCGCAACACGTTTTTTTCTTCCATTCTATCCTGTCACCATGCTATCACTAACTTCCTATTCTTTCAATTCACTCTTCATACAATCCATCCATCTTTTCTTTGGTCTCCCTCTCCCTTTCCACCCATGCACATGTGTACTCATAACTCTTTTAGTAACATTAGTTTCATCCCTCTTCTTCACATGACCATACCAAGACAAACGATTCCCTTTCAACTTTTCAGTCACTGGCGTCACTTTCAAACTCCCCCTAATATACTCACTATATATATACACACACTCACACTACACACACACACACCACTCACTATATGATATTTATTTTGCATATTAGTTTAAAAAAACACTTACACGTCTATTTTGCTTTTTGCCAGCTCTGCGCTGGCGCCTAATGCCCGCTATGACCTGCCGTGACCATGTTGTACTTAGTGTCGGTGGTGTCCAGCTTGTGACATTTCTTAAATATTTTTGGGAAAAAAACATAAGATGGTGCAAAAATTATTGCAATCGATTAGTTACAGATTTTGAAGAAACTATATTCAGGGTTCTCATGTACCGGGCTCAGTGCTAGGCGGACTCGGGCACTGAGGGTTCCGTACAAACTTACCTATGAAAACAGTTCAATTCTCGAATTGAGTTACGAAGATTTTTCTGAATCACAAAAAAAGTTTGTAAAATAACTACAAATTTACAGTTTTCAGACTTTTTCCTATGCTTGAGCTATGAAACCTTGCTTTATGTCAAATTTCTAGAACTCTAGGATTTTTAGGTTAACGGGAAGTACCCTATGAATTTTGGTTCCCTTGACAATGTTGTAATACACATTTTTTGTGACATAAACGGCCGTATCTTTTTTTTCATTAACTCAGAAGTCTGAGTTTTTCAGAGCTTCAAAGAACCGCAAACCTGAGTATATAGTTTTAATTTTAACTCGATATCTCCATGTGTTCCCGAAATAAAGGGTCTTGACAGTCAGATAGACAGACGGAAAACAGAGTGATTCTATAAGGGTTTGATTTTTTCCTTTTAAGGTACGGAACCCTAAAAATGATGTTGTATAGGGTACTCCATCCTTCTTTTTCGCTCGCACGGCTAACATTTTAACACGACACAGGCTGTTCATTTGCATCTTTATGAGGTTGTTTGTTTACAGAAAGAATTAGGCTATACTTAGCTACTTAGTTATTCCGTCGCTGTTGTTGAAATCGAGTAGCGGATTACATCGTAAGCTAAGATAAACGCCCGACAAAACTGGTACAGTATTTTTGGTCCTCGAAAAGGAGTAGTTAGAACAGGATTAGTAAAAAACTCAATACACTTTCTTTTTTCATATCTGGTTAAAACAAGGAGTTTTGGAGGTGCTAACAAAAACCAAGGTTGCCGACATAGCACGCAGAATCGCCAAACTTTAGGTAGCAATGGGCAGGGCACATTGCTCGCCGAACGGGGACCGCGTACCGGAAGACGCAGTGTTGGGAGGCCTTCTAAAAGGTGGACCAATGACCTGGTAAAGGTTGCGGGAATCCGATGGATGCGAGTCGCACAGGACCTTTCGTTGTGGCGACACTTGGGGAAGGCCTATGTCCAACAGTGGATGTCTTTCAGCTGAAAAGATGATGATGATGAACGAAAACTTGTGGAACCCTGAAAAAATTGTTGTTTTTGTGTATGTTTACTACTTCTTTAGGCTCATACGGCTGAAAAGATTACGATAAAACTTGATACACGGTTAGACCATGTCCTGAAATATCACTAACCTCAAACTACGAGTAAGTAGAGCTTGCTCTATGAGTACTAGAAAACTGATAAACATACTTATTTTTCTAAATACTGGTGTGAAATCGAAGCCTAGGGCCCCGGAATGAAGGCAAAGAAGGAACAGGAGTAGGTTTTTAGTCAGTAAAAGTCTGACACTATCTCCCGCTCTGCCGAAGAGCGGGATTTTCCATTACATGATTTTACCACTTAAAAAAAAACCAAATAGAACGAATGATCGTGCTCGTCACACAGACATTTGTCTCGGGTGGGAATGGAACCGCTAGATCTACCTACAAGCCAGCCATATAATAAAATTATATTCAATTAAAATAATTTAATACCTAAATTAAAACAATGTTTTTGTCAATCTTAACACTTAGTGTTAAGATTGACAAAAATCATTGTTACTATTGATCAAGTCTTGATCAATTGTAACTTTAAAATGAATACTCCTTATCAACCTCGTCGGCAGTTATATTTTTGAGCCGTTTGGTGTTGAAAATCTTGGGCCGTGGGGTCCGAGTACTCATGATAAGCTTTTCAAAGAATTAACCAAATGCTTAGTTGACACTTCGCGTGATCCAAGGGCTGGCTTTTACCTCGGTCAGATATTCATTGCCATACAACGTGGCAATGCCGCCAGCCTTTTGGGCACACTTCCAGTCGACAGCGATGCGGAGGAATTTTATGACGCCATATTTTAGCTAGTAGTTTTAGCTTTTAGTGTATATATAGTTTTATTTAGTTAAGTGTTTTTATTGAATTATACAAAAATAACTAGAAAAAATATATGTTTATTATAGATTCATGAACAATATTATCAACATATGATTTTTTCGTAATACTCCTTGACATTTACAAGCTAATGTTACCTGTAACTACCTACCATAGGTACTAATACCGAAGATGGCGCATAACCTGTGACGTCACATAGTTTCCGCGTCTCAAGACTCATTAACGTGAGGTAATTACTATTTGATGACAAGCTCTACGGCAAGGCGCAATTGTCACGATATTGATTTCGTGACAATAGACGAAACTATTGCGGCATCTTGTCTGTTCAATTGTGTTTAATACCTTTCACATGTAAATGTCTCTGTGGGATGCCAACTAAAAACCAGCACTGAGTGTCTGACGCCCAGCAAATGCTGAGGTTATCACCCTTTCGGTGCGAGCACGCTCGGAGCATTTTGTACTTTTGTTATTTTTTACTTTGTTTTTGTAACCGTTGTGTCAGTCCTAAATAAAACTTATTCTATTATATTCTAATCCTGTGTAGGGTAAAAAATTGGTACAAAGTCTTTTCTTTAATTGATTATGCGACTAGTGGATAAAGCAGTTTCTTTAAGTCGCAGGCGTCATATTGAATTCCGAACGAAATGAAGGTTGCTAAGATTTAATCCCGAACGTTAGTGAGGGATTTATGTAATTAACTCGAGGAGTTAATATAGAAACCTGCGTGACTTGAGGAATTCAAGCCGCCCAAGACAAAGACAGCATTATCCCCGTGTTGGATACTCTACTTTTTACACCATCTGTGAGATAATTTAAAGACAATTTACTGAAACAAATTATATTAGAGAAATATAAATATTATTTATAAGTTAATTTTAACTAACACTTAAAATATTTTTAACTACTAGATTTAAAACTAACAAAATTCACTACTTTATGATTCTATAGTTTTAATTTTCTGTAACGCTTCGCACTTTCGTTACTATTTTTTTGAAACTCAAAAATAACCACATTTTAATATTTTCTTTTTGTTGGTGGCCAGTTCGATTTTTGAATTTAAAAGTTGTTTTATGCACACGGTACGTTTTAATTCTGTGTTGTTTTTTTTTCAAAATAGAGGTTTTGACTTCCTAAATTCAAATCTCGTTATTCCCTAGGGATCACCCATACTACATTATCTCCCTATTGATACTTGTATGACATATGAGAGGGCGTTATCGAGCAGATGTAAAAAGATAATTAGGTGCTGTTAGCGGCTCCGCCCGCGTAATAATTTATCACTTAGGTTATAAAAAATAGCCTACGACCTATTCTCAGACTTACCACATAGTAGTACCTAAATCATTCATACATGCCCTAGTTCGTAAAGCATCCATTTGCAAAACTAAGACACCGTATTTAAAAGGGACTTATTTGAGCCGATCTAGTTAGTTTTTAAATATTAGACAAATGATTTAAAAAAATACAAAATAATTTGTGTATAATAGTTTGTTTTGTCTTAGCGGATGTCTACACCCTGAAACCTACCTGACAAATTTTAAGTTTGCAGGTGTTATAGCTTCTGAGATTTCGTGGTTAATCAGTGAGTGCTATTTCACTTTTATATATATAGATTTCTCTTAATCTTTATTATTTTTAAATACATTGCCCCACACTAGAAACGACTCCTGTATCATAGGTTTTTTTTTCGGTTGGGAAAATCATCTAATGACAACCCCCGCTCTTGGGCGGGGCGGGAGATAGTGTCAGACTTTTACTGACTAAAAACCCACTCCTGTTCCTTCTTTGCCATTTTTCCAGGGCCCCGGGGGTCATTTTCGCATCACCCATGGCCCCAGTAGGCCTCGACCCTGCTGGGCCTACGGTTGCTGACATCTCCTTGAGACGCGCGTGGAACACTACACGCCGTCGACGACTTGGGCTCGGTCCGGACATTTACCGGACGATCGGACGGCGAGCCATCCATCGTTCGCCGTCCGCAAGCCCGTCGTGTATCATGGGTGCGTTCACAAACATGTAAACTCACACACAAAAACCCGGAACAACTTCCTGGCTATCTAAATGCGTCAATCATCCCGTGATTCATCTTTGATTGTTAGAATAAAAACCGAACAAGTGCGAGTTGGACTCGCGCACTGAGAGTTCTATACAAACTTACCTATGAAAACAGTTTAATTCCCGAATTGAATTACGAATCACAACAATAGTTTTTTTTTTCGTGACTAATAATTTACAGTTTTCTGATTTTTTCCCGTACCTAGTTGTGCAATGAGACCTTGCTTCATGTCAAATTTCAGGATTCTAGATCAACGGGAAGTACACTATGAATTTTGATTCCCTTGAGAGTGTCGAAATACACGTTTTTTGCGACTTATACGGCCGCTTTTAAGTTTTATTTTTTTCACAGCTTCAAGGGACCACACACTTGAATATATGGTTTTAATTTTTAACTCGATACCACCACGCGTTCCCAAGATAAAAGGTCTTGGCAGACAGACAGATAGACGGACAACAAAGTGATCCTATAAGGGTTCCGTTTTTTCCTTTTGAGGTACGGAACCTCAAGAAGGGAGTGAATGGTAGCGTGACAGTTGATAAGGGAGAAAAGAGCTGGCAGCTTTCGAAGTCTAAATCACATCTAATCATCATCATCATGATCATAATTTCAGCCGAAAGACGTCCACTGTCGGACATAGACCTCCCTCAAGTATCGCCATGATGCCTAGCTTAAATAAACACCTTGAATTCCATGGTCAAGCAGCTTGCTTACATTTCAAATTATAGGCTCTATATCCGGGCAGCAAATATTGTCAGAAATCCTTTAAGACCCTAATAACTATAATATCTAATGAGCTATAAACTTTTACGAAGGTGCATAATCTTCAGGCCCAAGCAAGCCTGGCTATCATACGCAGTAATGTAGTACCTACTAAAACATTAGAAGGTCAGCACCCCAGCACAGCCAAGTTGATAATCTGCAATCGTTAACGCTAGTCAAAATGTATGGCATAAATGTAAGAAATGACATCATCTCAACGTTAAGCCATGTGGTCAGAACAAACGAATAGAAAATTCGTAGCCAAGTTCATATCTTTCAAAGTGATAGAATGGATTGTTATCGTTTCTACAATGTTCAACGCATCACATACATCCTTTGTTTCAAAGAACGACATTGTAGAACGAGCGGCCGACTGAGGCGCGTCAACATGGCTACCAACTTATCGTTTTCTACAATTCCTGACACCGAGGCGTTACCGATTGGAGAACAGAATTCGACACGAAACGGTTGTAACTTGTCTAGGGGGCAGACCTCGTGTTTGGTTAAACTACAGCAGTCAATATTGTGTAGCGACATCTATGGTGGCTCATAAGAACTAAAAATAATTTGAAATCCTGCATCACGCAATTAAATTTGTAACAATAATAGTGTTTATGAGTTTTGAGGCTGTTCTTCAATTTTAGTACACATATTACTTCTCAACCTACTGTTTGTTTCTTTATGTATCTGACGTTATGGTAAATAAACATATTATTATTATTCCATTTATTCACTAACATATCATGTAAATTATATTTTTAAATATTTCAATAAAAATAAAAAGACATAGAAATATTTAAAAAAACTTTTCCAAAAAAAAAAATACAACCGACTTCAAAGTAAAAAAAAACAATGAAAAGTGCAAAATAACTTTAATTTCGGAAGTCGGTGTTTCTATAATAGTTTTGTCTCTTCGTTATTTAACACCGACTTCCGAAATTAAAGTTATTTTGCACTTTTCAGTGTTTTTTTTTTTACTTTGAAGTCGGTTGTATTTTTTTTTTTGGAAAAGTTTTTTATTTTATTCTTTTTAATTATGGTACCACCACTAAAAAGTACCCCTCAGCCAAATTTAAATACCTTATAGCCAGAGTGCATCTCATGACAATTCTAATAAGACCAAACACGGTAAGATTACATTAATTTATTACAGAGTTCCGGTGCCTAACTTCAGGCTTCATCATCAGATCAGTTTGTTATATTCCCCCTTCAGTTATCGACTACACGTATAAACACAGCAATTTTACTTGTTACCACGGTTCTGCTGTGATCCTATGAGGAGTTCTGTTCCATATCTTCGAAGTTCATGATCAGATCATAACAATATTTCTATGGGACCAACTCGGAAGCATAACCTTTAAATAAAAATAAAAAAAATCAAAATTAGTTCACAATTGACCGAGAAATCGGTGAACATACATAAAAAAAAACCAACATACATTCAACCGAACATATTTTATAACCTCCTCCTTTTTGAAGTCGGTTAAAAATAGTAGCCCACCGGCATCGGGAACAAGGTTCAAGCTACCGGTGTCAGTCAGTCAGTCAGTCAATCAGTCAGGGCTCCTGAGAAAGGAATCTCCTAACAATGCGCACCGTGTCCAGGAGTACTGCTTTCTGGATCAGGCCCTTGATTCAGCTGCCTAACGAGAGCCTCCTTAGATGTTGTTCGAGGCTCTTAGCTATTAAGCCATTGACCGTTACGACTATTGGCACAATGATTGCTCTATCCACTTCCCACATGTCGACAACCTCGCGAGCCAAGTCAAGATATTTAGTTTGTTTATATCATTCTCAGCTTTCATGAGGTTCTCATTATTATTATTATAAAGTTCTCCGCGCGATTTGAGTTTTGGTTGAGCTAAGTGGGGCTGATGCATGCGTCATGCTCGTGAACGGGTGCCGTCAGTTGAGACTGGTCATCTCTTAGCTGCCAGAGGCTTAATTCAATTTCTATGTTTTTAATTAACTAGTTTTTATTATTACTTATCTACATTGTGCTCACATATTAGAAGCGACAAAAGATATGTAACCAAGATTTATGTAACTCATAATATCGACGGCTGATAGGCTAATTGATCTAAGCGACATTTTTCCAAAAATAAATTGAAACTAGACTCAAACAACGGAGAAAAATTTGCTGATTCCGAATATGTATATAACTTAATATTGGAAAAAATGTCGTTTAGATCAATTAGCCTTTCACCCGTCGATATGATTTAAAAGAGTGTCCATGGAGTTTCTTGCACGTTCTTTTCCATAGAGACCTACGCTTTGGATCGTGCAATTTAGCTTCACTTTTTTTTTTGTTTTGATTGACCGACATTTTGACAATTCAAAAGTGCCTGTAATTGGTCTATTTGAAATTAACATTTCTGATTTGAAACAGCCCATAATCATCTATCGGGGCAGTTGCCAAGTGGCCCTACCACGAGCTTTTAAAGCGATCCAATTTACGACCTAAATTGAATTTTCAAACGGAGCTATATAGAGTGTTTAGCTATGTATATCACTATTTCTCGCCCCCATGAGTGACATTATACAGACACGTCATGGTCAGGCCCCAGATCAGACAAAGCACTGGTCTGGTCGGAGGATCCTCCCTTTTCAACGGAGTTTTTTAGGTATAACTATCGATTCTAAACTCTTACAGGTAGATTAAGCTCAGCCGCATATGCAATAAGAAAAATAAGCATTTAGTGAAGTGGAACTGATGAAGAAGACCAGAAATGGCCAACGGAACTTCATACTCACGTATATATCACAATGAAGATAGTTAAGCGACTATGACAATACAAATAAATTAATGGTTCTAAATAGTTATGTTGAAAATGGTATCATCGAAGTGATCTGATGATGATGATGATGGAGCCGGAAGGTAGGCACAGGAACTTCATAATAAAACAATGTAATCTAGCAGTGTTTGGGTTAATTGGAATTTTCATGAGAAATAAGCACTCTGGTTACGTAACCTAAAAAGTGTGAAATAAAAAACTTTTTACATAAAAATAACCGACTTTTTTAGTGGTCGGTTTATGTTTTTTTTTTTTGTAAATGGTTTTGTTTAATATTACATCTTTCGACACTTTTTGGGCATAGGTTTTCGCGTTGCTTATTTTTTTTTTATCATCTTATGACATCCCCCGCTCTGGGCGGAGCGGGAGATAGTGTCAGACTTTTACTGACTAAAAACCCACTCCTGTTCCTTCGTTGCCTTTCGAACCAGGGCCAAGTCTTCCTTTCAGAATCAGACCCTTGGCCCCAGTAGACTTCGACCCTGATGGGCCCCTACAGTTGCTGACATCTCCTTGAGGTGCGCGTGAAACAGTACGCGCCGTCGATGACTTGGGCTCGGTCCGGACGGTTACCGGACGGTCGGACGGCGAACTACCCATTGCTCACCGTCCGCAAGCCCACGCCTACGGTGGCCGGAAATCGGGATCAGAATCCCGGCGGCGGTTGGGGCGTGAGGACCGTTGCCTCACGCGATCGGCCGCCTTCTTTGCTAGCATTACTGCTTCGCAGAAGGAGGCGACCGCCTGCCACTCCTCCTCGCTCCGGACCATGGCCTGTACCAAGGCCCGGCGCGAGAGAATACCGCCGCCGATCGCCCCCACGAGGACACGGCGTTGCTCTTCCCAAGCGGGGCACACCTCCACCGTGTGCTCCACCGTGTCCTCCGGGCGGTCCACACAATGGTGACACCCGGGCGTTTCTTCCGCACGGATCCGGTGCAGGAACCATCTGAACTTGCCATGTCCGGTGAGGACCTACGTCATACGGAATCGCGTTGTTTATACGGTCTTTATTCATTGATTGAATCACAGTTTAATAGGTTTTTAAATAGGTACAGTGAGGCATATCATATCGTCTTTTATTTTGAAATTAGCATTAAATTAACAATTAATTTTGATAGTGCTATAAGTAATAATTCAGATTTTCAGGGCGAACATTTGCACCATAGAATTAAGATGTTCTGTGGAAATTGTATCAAAGAATTTTCAGTAATTTCAATTTCGCCCACACGCTTGTTATTCTCCCACAGCCGGGCAAAAGTCTCATCCATGGTTTTTCCAGCCACTCTTTTCTTGTGTCACCTCGAATCAATTTTCGTGGTACACGTTCACTGTTCAGAGGGCCTAGTGGGCAAACTCGCACTTTATAACATACGGCACTTTGATTGGCCCGCTCCAAGCTCTTAACCAATCAGAGAGCTAAACGCAGTTTACTTTTCGATCGCGTTTGCGTAAACACAACTAGCTCTCAGCTCACAGGTCACCCCACCACCGCTTTTAGAGTCAGTCTCGGTGATTCCGTTGATCCCCAGGTACTCAACACTTTTGTTCAGTGGTTATCATTTACAGCTATAGGTACCTACACAATAAGTCATATACCTAAAGAAAAATACCAAACATCCACAATAAAAGACCTTTATTTCAAACTAAACATTCTCAAAGATCTTCTTGATAGACGAGAGGTAAAAACTGGCGTTCCTGCCCAGCTCGGCGATGTCTGCGTCATCCTGGATCCTCCTCGACTTTGGCGGCTTTATTTTGTTCTCCTCAGAGTTTTCGCTCGAAGAGTCCGAAATTTGCGAGTTCAGTTCTAACATTAATGCTGAAGAAGGAACGGGTTTTGTTAACTTAAATAGATTTTTAAAAAAATGAGAAAAGAAATAAGAAAAAAAAGAAAAAGGAAGGAAATAAGAATAGCTTTTTTCCTCAGAAAACAAGTTAAACTGTTCTGGACCCGGATATTTGACAGTCGGTTTTGATAGTCTGAAGGTTTGCGGAGGGCAAAGCCATGGTTGGTGACCTAATGTAAAACATAAACCATCTAGGTTGGAAGCTGACCACAACGTTTAGAAAAAAACCCGAGCATATAATAAAGATAGTTGCAATGGTTTATTTTAAGAAATATACCACCGTTTTCTTCAGTTGCGCTTTGCGTTCTAGGGCTCCAGTAACTCCTGGGAAGACCGCAACCCAAGAAATAGACTAGCTGTGACCTCAATTTCGTCTGTAGGAAAGCTTCAGCCTTTTGCCTGTTTAGTCTCGCTTTGAAGGTTGGCGGGTTATTAAGAAGTGGGTACCTAAAGGTGGACTACGCCGCCAAGGTCGACCTGGGAAGAGGTGGTGAGACGACCTAGATGCCTACCGCAAGGACTGGTTCGAGGTGGCTCGAGAAAAGAATACCTGGAAGAAGTTGGGGGAGGCCTTGGCCCAGCAATAGGACAGTATAGGCTAGTAAAAAAAAACTGTTTGATAAAAACTTAGATAAAAGATGTAACCCAAAAAGCTGCTACTTTAAAGTAGGATTGGGCCGGACATTTCTGCGGCAAACAGATGAGCTGTGGGTTAAAAGAACCACTTATTGGGTCCCATTAAACGCAAAGTGACATCGCCGCAGACAAGGCAAAGGTGGAGAGATGAGCTACACAATTACAGGAGGGACTGGCCCGCAATGGCCGAGGACATGTAGAAAAAGGAGAGGGAGGCCTTCACACAGCACTGGGAAATATAATATAATAATAATAAATGTTTTTATTAAAAGCAACTAGGCCCGAAACACAGCTTTACTGTGCCCGAAAATAGTTAGTAACAGAATTCTTAATAACTATGTTAGTAAAAAAAAACATTACACGCCATGGCGTGAGACAACCACGGTGCGTCGAACTTGTCCACGAACATCGTCAGAATGCTGTTCGAACTCGACAGCGCCATTGTCAGAATCGAATTGGTCTTTATAATAGGTTAATAACAACTACTACATTAATTCTATATGTTTAATAGGTAGCAATTTTGATTTTTCAAAATTACCTTTCTTGTCAGGAGTCCACACTTCTATATCGTCATTGTCATTTTCGGGTGCCGCATCTAGAGCAGATTGAAATTTTTAGAATTACTTTATATCTACCAGAAAAGAAGAAAAAAAGAAATAAAATAAATTAGAATTAGGATACATTAGAATTATAATACAGTAGAATTAAGTATGAAAAAATAACTTTAAAATCTGTGCAAAGCCAAAAAGGCGCCTAACTCAGCAAATGCTGCGATATTTAAAACGATCAATAACGCAGCGCTGGTATTCTGTTAGGGCCCGCGTTGATGCCACGGTCACACTCACGTAGGTTAAATAAAACTATACCAGCCTTCCGACTGTATTCCAAAACGATGATCCACTATTAATCATTATTCAGATTGAGAGTTTAGTAGGTAGAAAATCTAATACCAGTCATATTATCGTATCGTATCGTGTTATTTCTATTGTACTAATTCAATTCAAAATGTTGTTATTTCACGTAGGCCTACATTGGCACTTGTAAAACGTCAGAGGCTAGTGCACGGTTCCAATTGGTCGTTTTCTATGGAGAAGAAACGGTAAGGTAAGCTCTATGGTTACTTTACTATACAATATTTTCTTAACACAATATTAATATTGGGCTGTGGAGGTTAGGAAGGCAACAGCGTTTTGCAGTTAGTTTGGAGGCCGACAAGGCTGAAAAGACTGAGCAGATTGACTGGAGGATTTGAATTGAGTACCAGCACCAGCACTAAGAGGTTGCTGGATGTCCTACGTAATATAATAATATAATATTCCACAACTATCTCACAACGTTGTCTAGTCTCAAGCTAAGCAGAGCTTGTGATAAGAGTACTAGACAACTGATAAAAATACTTATATATTTCTAAATACATACATATTATAAACAAATTACACCCAGACACAGAACAAATAATCGTGCTCATCACACAAACATTTGTCTTGGATGGGAAACGAACCCACGACCTCCGGTCAGGGCCACTAATCACTAGACCAACAGGCCAGTCAAGTATAATAATGCTTTTAGGATGTGGTGACGACTGCCCTGTTTCTGTAGTGGAAAAGTTTACGGAGTCCCATACAGAGAGCTTTCAAGCCATAATACGTAAAAAAACTGGGCAAGTGCGAGTCGGACTTGCGCACTGAGGGTTCCTTATTAATCTATACCTATGTAAACAGTTCGATTTCTGAATGGAGTTTCGAAGATTTTTGTGACGTTACAACAAATTTACTGATTTCAGATTTATTCCTATATCTGTACTATAAGACGTTGCTTTATTCCAAATTTCAGGATTCTGGATCAACGGGAACTACCCTATGAATTTTGATTTCCTTGAGAGTGTCGAAATATTCGTTTTTTGCCACATAAACGACCGTATCTTCTTTTTTCGTTAACTTAGAAATATGATTTTTTCACAGCATGAAGGGACCGCAGACTTGACTTTATGGTTTTAATTTCAACCCGAAACCTCCCCGCGTTCCCGAGATAAAGGGTCTTGACAGACAGACAGACAGACGGACGGACAACTAAGTGATCCATAAGGGTTCCGTTTTTTCCTTTTGAGGTACGGAACCCTAAAAACGGTTTCCTTTGTTTTAATAATAATATTTTATGTCACTGTTACTAACACTAGATTATAAGCTGCTTGTAATACTAACAAAATATATGTATCGCTGTTGTACGAATAAAGTTAATTTAATTTAACAGTTCTCTAATAGACTCTAGATGTTGTAATAAAATCAAGTGTACCATGATAAAAGTAATAACTTTAGAAACATTTTGAATTAAATGTCAAATACAAACCTTTTTTCAATTTGTCTTCATCGGTAGGATGTGGCAGATTTTTTTCAGCATTCTCTTTCGAGGCTTGTCTGCTGTTTATTTGAGGGTCCTCATCCAATTCAGGGTTAGATCGCTTCTGGATGTCTTCCGGATTATGCTTTCGTTCCTTCGGTTTTTGACGGTCCTCATTCGATTCAGGGTGAGACCGGTTGTGGATGGGTCCCGGTTTATGCTTTCGTTCCTCCCGTTTTTGACGGTCATCATCCAATTCAGGGTGAGAGCGCTTGTGGATGGGTTCCTGGTTATGCTTTCGATCCTCCGGTTTTTGACGGTCCTCGTCTAATTCAGGGTTAGTCCGCTTGTGGATGGGTTTCGGGTTATGCTTTCGATCCTCTGGGTTTTGACGGTCCTCGTCCAATTCAGGGTTAGTCCGCATGTTGAAGGGTTCCGAGTTACGCTTTCGATCCTCCGGTTTTTGACGGTCCTCATCCAATTCAGGGTTAGACCACTTGTATTTGTATTCCGGGTTATGCTTTCGAACCACTGGCTGATTGTTATCGTTGAAGGTACTGGTTGCCTGGCGGATGATGTCGTTGATCTGATTTACGACCGGAGAATCGACTATCTGCTTAGCTAGGGAATGCACGTCTTCCAGGTTCGCGGTCAACAAGATGTAGGAGTTTGCGAGGTGGAGTGACAGCAACACGGCTGTAAGATCAATGCAGTTTATAATAATTATTTATTTCATTAGCAGACAACAAAGATGTAGCATCCAGTGGCGTAACTATAGGGTGGCACGGCTGGCAAAATGCCACGGGCCCCTCGGATTAATAATAATAATATATATAATTGTACTTCAGTGATTTATGCAAATTAAATTACAAAGTAGACGATTTTCCTGGAGCCCCGACCAATGATTTTGCCACGGGCCTCAGATGGTATAGTTACGCCACTGGTAGCATCAAAGGTACAGTCTAAATATTTCGGGCGCTATTTTATGTAGTTCTTTGATTCTTGCGTCCATTTGCTTGTACTGGGTTTTTCCCATATCTTTGCCCTATCCTTCAAAAACTTAAAAAAAATTAGCACTTAAATTCTATAGCCCACGGTCTATCAGTGAACGAAATTTCGTTATTTTTACTATAGGAACAGAACTTCCGAAGACTACTTGCTAAAGTTTTTCAGTCAGATCTTTAACTGCAGTCTGAAGATGAGAAAACTAGTGTTACCTTTTAGACCGTGTTACTGAGTAGGTTTATCAGATGTAGAAGTAAGTTAGGCAGTCACTGCATTTGGAGGCTAACTCCAACGTCCTGTGACGTCATCCCACCTTATTGTGGGTCCTCATAGTAAGCTGTCTAGCTTATTATGTGAACCAACAATAAGATGGGTGCAGAACTGCAGATCAATCAATCTGCCTAACCGTTTCCCACGTTTATAAGGATCGTCTTCTAGTTTAATCGGACCTGATCCCCAAAATCCAGTAACTGGACCAAGCCTTTTGTCATATATCCTGACTTCTGCCTACCCATTATATATCACAACCACCACATTATATACTGCAGTACAATATAAAAATTTTGCTTTGTATCGAGTACTTTTAAATTAAGCTCCTTAATTGTTAACATTTTTGTGGTGAGAAATAAACAATTATTTTTGCAGCGATGCTTTAGCGCGTTAGTAACGCATTGGCATATTTTCTATCGCGCTCGCAAATGTGACTAAAGACAACTTTCAAAGATCTAAATGCAAGGGACAAGTGCTTAACGTACTCTCAGGCACAGAGGAGCCTCTCAGTATGAAATGGATAGTCTCCCATCCACGGACCGACCTCAGATCGAGTTGTACAGCTGTATTATTTAACCTAGAGGGAGCTCTTGGTGCAGACCATGAGCACGCTACAATCGCTGCAGTAAGCCCTCTCATTGAGAAGTGATTGAAGGCGAAGGGATGGGAAACGAAGAATATGGTCAGTAAAAGTCTGACACGCCAGCTCCAACCAGAGCGGGGGAATATTGCACACTTAAAAAAAATGATGTAAACCGTCTTAATTCAATGTGATATCCATTTCTTTTGCGAGCCCAAGCCCGTCCCCAAAACAAAGAAAGGCATATATATACCTACGAATGATCACAAATCGCAACTGCATAGATTTATAGAACTGCCCCCTTAGCCAAGTTACAATCGTACCGTTCGCGCCGAATACCTCGAGTAGGCCACGCCTCCGATTCCTTAGTTCTCACGTCATCCCAACGCTCAGTCACGTGGTCAGAACAAAGGAATCAGAGGCGTGGCCTACCTACTCAAGGCGTTCGGCGCGAACGAAACGGTTGTAACTTGGCTAAGGGGGCTGGCCACGAAAGCAGCGGCGCTACCGGCGCGTCTGTATTAGCATAACGTTGTGCGAGGCATTTTATTTTATACTTTTTAACGATGTTTCGGAATGCTTAGGGGTATTAGGATGATTAGGGGATGTGATGGAGCAAATTATTTCGCCGATTTTTGATAGGACACCGATTTGGAATAGCAAAGATTCATCTAAGTATACTCATTCTACAAAAATCCTATAATTGATCGGAGCACTGTCTTTGTTCTTCATAATTCCGATGAAACTCGCATTTTTGTTTCCTTGCCTTTGTAGGAATTAACATTTTTTTCACACAAAGCACGCCCCGCGTCTCCGTAAACGAGCACTCAGATTTTTATATACTTCCCCGTTAAGGCCCTTGCTCCCATTTAGTGCCATAAAACAGTGACATTCTGAAGTAACGGCTGGATAAATAGATTTGAAAAAAATATATATTTATTATAAATTCATATAATATATAATATTATCAGCATATGATTTTTTCATAAGACTTTTGGCAAAAAAAAAAATGTTAACAACATAATTTTTTTTCCCTTCTTTCTCCTACTCCTTTCAAACGGTTTTGATCTTTGGAAATACATTTACACAAAAAAAAAATGCTGGGTAAGTGTTCTTCGGAATGTACAGAGCATATGTAAATCAATCAATATTTCGCAAAGAAAACGGTTTTAAAGGTCAGCGGGTCTCTATACGAGCGCAAGCAGTAGCATGAGTAACTACGGTCAGATGTTCAAGGGATTATACGCCTTAATTTTACCGAAGAAAGTGCAACTGAATAGAACCGTTGTAAACATTTTCTTAATGAACAAGTATTACATTTTTTTTTTACTAAAAGACTTTGAAGAAGTTTCAACGTTACTCAGTCTAAAATTACAATTCATTATCTTAACAAGGTTTTTATTTAGATTTTAGAAGACACTCTGGATAATTACTAGACTTTAAAATTTACAAAAAGCTTTGAAAGTGATTAATGAACGTTTTGACTGTTTAGTTATTCTCTTGTTAAATATGTTAATAACTAAAAGCTAGGCGGACTCTGTTAGGCACTGTTAAACCCCGAACTGCGGTAAATCCTAGGATTTGCCAGTAAGTAATAATTAATTCATAAGTTTTTGCTGACCTTATGTCTTTATTTTCTAGAATACGGTAAACAGGTTCTGCTAGCGGATTTGTCGGTGTAAAAGTAGATAATTATTACCAAACTTTGATATTAACTTACAATATTAATAATAAGCCGTTAATTTTAAAACTAGATAGAAATTCAGTTTACATTTTTATAACAATAATAATCGGTTTGTAAATATTAACCTAAGCAGAAAATTTGTGGTTACAGCTCACAGACTCAGATCGAGACACTTTCCATGTGGCAAATTCGCTTTCTTGATGAAAAAGATAACCTCTCCCAACTGTGAGGTGTGTGGAGTGCTAGAAGATATGCATCATTTGTTAATGGAATGTGTTCAGTATGAGGCTGATAGGAGTAAGTTGTTCAGGGCTTCGAAGTTGAACACGAACAATATGGGTAGATACATTCCATCAAATGTTAAGTAAGCCGACTTCCGATGCTGCAAGAAAATTGTTCGACTTTGTGGCCCTGATCCATTGATCTTTTGTAATAATTTTCTTAGGGTACGATGGGACTGACATACGCTGTGCGTTATAAAAACCCCTAATTTAAAAAAAAAAACAATAATAATCATTTTATTTCAGGTAAACACTACCCATATCATAAATAACTTAATGGCTAACATACATAACTAAATCAAATTATTTTGTTAGTAATTATGATTTAAAACTAGGTATGTTAGTAACACTTCACTTCGCAGTATATCGTCTTGGTGCTGTCCTGTGGTATTTGTCCGCGGAAGCGACGGAACACCACGCCCTGTGGCCAAAAGTCTTCTTCCATAGCAAGGTGCAAAAAACAGTTCGGTACTCGCACAAATGCCATAAAATTGACATTAAGGTGCGACGCCAAAAAAAAAAAAAAAAAGTGCGACTCCAGTAACTGCACCCTCAGTGTGTACTTCAACTTGGTGCACATATTCGACGATGTCCTCCACCTTTGTGTTTGTTTGTTTATAAAATTATATATATATATGAAATTCAGTTTACTACATAACTTATTAAACGCGTAATGGTGGCCCAGTGGTGAGGGTTTTGTTTTTTCGTTTTACCAACTAGGTACTAGATAAAAGGACAAAATAAAATAAGTTTACATTGAAAAAAAAAAAAAAGCGTACGCAAAGCGATCCCCACCCTTTCGCCGAGCGCTCAAGATCCGTGCCAATACCTGTACCTACGCGGGCAAAAGTGCGGGCAAAACCTAGCTAGTTATATAAGTAATTAATAAAACTCAAAATATCATAATTTTTTTCTTCAGAAAAAGAACTAAATATCTTAAGCTGGGTATTCATTAGGCAATATTTGTTGATAAACTGTTTACTAATTGTTTATCACCAAGTTGTTTTTGGAACTTGGCCGTCTACACTTGTCAGTTGCTAGAATGCTATAATCCCTGTTAAACTCAACGATTTAAAAAAAATATAAAAATAAAGTTTTTCATTCTCATATTTTACGTCATAACAATTTCTTTTGACTGATTTTTCTCGGGTAAAATGTCTGGGACGAAGGTAAAGAAGGAACAGGGTTTTTAGTCAGTAAACTGACACTATCTGCCACTCCGCCCAAGAGCTTAATAATAATAATAATCACTTCTTATTAACAACACCAACACGTCAAGTGAAAAAAAGATCTCTCTCCATTTTCGACAAATATAATTTTTTACAGAGCATTTTTTCAGTCCACTATACCAACCAAGCAATAGCCAAAAGTAAAATAATCCAAGAATAAAACAAACATCATGAAAAAATATATTTTGTATCGTTTGTACCCAAAAAAAACCATAGTACCTAAACGTCAGTGACAACTCCTGTCACAATACTATACGGAAAATGAGAATTTTAATTTGAGAGATGTTGACGAGAGCCGCAGCTCGAAGAGCACGCCCACCACCTCCGGACTCGTCGCTTAGTTCCGCCTCGCCGCCGCCGGAACCCAGCCCCATCGTGAGTGTTGTGACATCGGCCGCGGCAGTTGCGTCGAGCTCCAGCGACGAGTACTTCTCTCCGCCGACTACTCCACCACCTGCGCGTCGACGGGGAGGACACCGGCCGCCGAGCGGCTTAGGACCTCGAGGCCCACCGGCTTCTGATAGGGTCCCAGCTCCCGGCGGAAGTGTGCAGCGCATGCGATAGACGAGATCTATCAATGAGAAGGTCATGCGCTCATACTATGGGGCTACAGAGGGAGGAAACAACCTGACCGCGTACCGTGTTCGGATGCTCTCTTTGTTTCAGGTGCTTGAGCCAGCTGTCAACGTTTCGGCCCAACGACTGTCGGATCAGGTGCGGGTCATCCAGCGTAATCACATGTTGGACGATACTGTACTTGATCGCCTCCAAAAGGAAATGAGTAGCCATGCCAGTGCCTCTTCGTCGCAGGCGGTGGTAAATTCACAAGTACCACCGTCCAACCATCTCCCCAACCACGCTGGCGAAGAGATTACTGACATGGTTACAAATGTAAGTACCCAGTGCAATAATGAATTGAGGAGTGCTTTGGAGTGTGCTATTCGGGAGTACCGCAACATGCCGCTCGAACTTAGGCCGCGCTTACCTCGTTTACCCATGCATAAGGCGCTGGTGGCTGCTCTGGATTTGCAGTTGTCAAACTATTTTGACGACTGCGAAGATCTCGCTGATACACACTCGATAATGTACTCTGCGCGGCTGTAGCGGCATGTCGTGTAGCTCACGTCAAGTTTCCAAACTGTGACGTAGCTACACGACCGAAACCAGCCGTGCCGGCTTAGCAGTGCAGGATCGAGCGTCGTATTGGTGGGGCCAGAGCACTCATCGGCAAACTAATCTGCTTCAGGGAGGGCAACACTCGCCCAAGAGTGATGCGCTTTGTGAGGCGGGCATTTTCGGGGACTGACATCAGCCCCCGAGACTATATGTCCCGTGTCACAGAGCGCATCGACTTCCTGAAGCAGAAGATATATGCATGGGCAAACCGAATCCGCAGGTATAAGCGGAGGGTGGAGCGGTACACCCAGAATCGCACATTCCGGAGAAATGGAAGGTGGGTTTATAGAGCTTGGGAGCGACCGGACCGAGGTGTGACTGACACGCGCCTGCCGGATGATGACGTCATAAATTCATTCTGGCGCAGCATCTGGTCGGTGCCTGTCAGTCACACCGAGGGTGACTGGACTCAGAAGGTCGAGCGTGCGTGCGATCCAATACCACAAATGGGGGCAATTGACATCAGCCCCCAAGATGTAGCTCGTGCAGTCCGTCCGTTGCCAAACTGGAAATCTCCAGGGCCGGATGGGCTGCACAATTTCTGGATTAAGTGGTTTACAAGATCGCACGCTCGCTTGGCATATCAGTTTCAGTCTGCCTTAGAGTCAGGGTCGCTACCCCAGTTCCTAACAACAGGAATAACCCACCTGCTCCATAAGTCAGGTAGTACTGCGGAGTCCAAAAATTAGAGACCAATCACGTGTTTGCCGACGGTCTATAAAGTTCTTACATCCATACTGAGAAGCAAAATTAACAGTCATATTGACAAAAATTTAATCATGTCACCTTCTCAGAATGGATGTAGGAACTAAGGAGGTACTAAGAAGCTGCTCCTCATTGATATGACCATACAACTCACGGATTCCATAAACCTGAGATCCCTCTCTCCAACCGAAACTTATAAGTATTTGGGTATGTCGGAAGCTCTAGGCATCAATATCACTGTCATGAAGCAGTCGTTGAAGGAGCGTTTCTTTGGACGCCTGAAGAACGTATTCAAAAGCCTTCTTTCAGGCGGAAACAAGGTGCGCGCCTTCAACGGTTGGGTCATGCCGGTATTGATGTACTCTTTCAGCGTACTCAAATGGACTCAAACGGAACTTGACGCCCTAGATAGGAGGGCCCGCACACTGCTGACTGCATACCGAATGCATCACCCACGATCGTCGGTGATGAGATTGTATATCCCGCGGAAGTGTGGGGGTCGAGGTTTTTTAAATGCTAAGACCCTACACAACCGCGAGGTATGCAGTCTCAGGGAATATTTCCTAGCTGCCGACATGGGTATGCATCGAGATGTAGTGGCAGTGGACAAGGGGCTCACCCCACTCTTCTTGGCTAACGGGAACTGGCGCAAACCGGTAGTGCTCGACACTAACGATCGCAGGGAAGTATGGCAGAGCAAGGAACTTCACGAACGCTTTTTCCGGGCCCTTCACGGGCTCGATGTAGACCAATTGGCGTCCGTAGCCTGGCTGCGTTTCGGTGACCTCTTTGGGGAAACCGAAGGTTTTGTCTGTGCAATTATGGACGAAGTTATCATGACGAATAACTACCGGAGATTTATTGTGAAGGACGGCACGGTTGACATTTGTCGGGCATGTCACCGTCCGGGAGAATCAATTCGTCATATTATCTCTGGTTGTTCTCGTCTAGCTAACGGAGAGTACTTGCATAGACACAACCTTGTAGCCAGGATTATCCATCAGCAACTTGCTCTGAAATACTCTCTTGTGGAATCGGAAGTGCCGTACTATAGGTATGAGCCCGACCCAGTTCTTGATAATGGTCATATCACTTTGTACTGGGATCGGTCCATCATCACTGACAGGACTATTGTAGCCAATAAGCCTGATATAGTGGTGGTGGACCAAAGCGAGAGGCGTGCAATGATTGTTGACATATCCGTTCCGCATGACGAGAACCTCGTGAAAGCCGAAAAAGATAAACAAATCAAGTATATCGACTTGCCTCGCGAGGTTGTCGACATGTGGGATGTGGACTCAGCGATCATTGTGCCGATAGTCGTGTCGGGCAATGGCTTAATAGCCAAGAGCCTCGACCAACACCTTAGGAGGCTCGCGTTAGGCGGCTGGATCAAGGGCTTGATTCAAAAAGCGGTACTCCTGGACACGGCTCGCATTGTTAGGAGGTTCCTTTCTCTGGAGCCCTGACCGCCGGTAGCTTGGACCCTGTTCCCGATACCGGTAGGGTACTATTTTTTATATTTTTAAATGTTATTTTTTGTATGATTTAGTTTAAAAAAATATTTAAAAATGTAATTTATATGTGTTTACAAGGAATAAAGAGAATAATAATAATATTTGTCATAAAATGATTTTCCCACCTAAAAAAAAAGTCTACGAAGGTAATACGAAATCGAATCAAATGAGAAACGCAAGATGGGAACTTCAAAATAAAACTTAAATGTTTACCTGCACTAAAAACCTAGTTCTAGCCGATGATAAATAGGATACACCTAAGTTTAACCACCGGTGTGCGGCTGTAACTAGTTCCAGCCGCTATGATAAATGCTACAACAAGTTCTAACCGGAGATAAGTAGGATACCTACATCTAAGTTTAACCACATATGGCCGGCTGCACCTAGTTGTAGCCGACTAAAACTAGATGTAGCCGCACTTCGGCTATTAGCCGTAAAATTCATATGAAAAAATGTAGACGTTTTTTCATAAAAATGTCGCTTCAATTTGATACCTACCGTCAGTAATAAATGGATGGCTAAGCATTTGTTCAGTGACAAATTGTTAAAACGATTACTTTTTGAGAATATTGCCGAAAAAGTCGAGTGACTGAACTCAAATAAGATTTGACACCTTCAACACCTCAAGACATCAAGTCATATTTTAAAAGTTATATTAATCTACAGAGCTCAGATCTGAGGTCATACCACGAGCTATAAACGCGATCCATTTTACGACCTAAACTGAACTGTTATAGGGATGGAGTTATATACTCGTAGTTTCATCTGTATAGCTCCATTAATCTTTCTCGCTCGCACACTTGCAATTTAATACATCATGGTAACTAACGTTAAGGCCCCTGGTCGGTCACTGAGTCGCAAAAGTTCATTCGGTGATTGGACGAAAACAGCCCCCTAGCCAAGTTACGATCTTTTCGTTTGCGTCGAACGCCTCGAGTAGGCCACGCCTCCTATTCCTTTGTTCTGACCACGTGACTGAGCGTTGAGATGACGTCAGAACAAAGGAATCGGACGCGTGGCCTACTCGAAGCGTTCGACGCAAACGAAACGATCGTAACTTGGCTAGGGGGGCAAGTGCATTCAACATAAAATGGACTTTTTTTTTTGTAACCAGGGCTTGTCTTTCTATTTTTTTGTATTTTTAAATGGGTTAGGTTATATAATTATGATAGATCTATATTATGGTCTGGATCTGAAATAAGGGTTTTGTTATATTTATACGATAACCGAAACTAGTAATAAGTGTGAAAGATAATATAGATACAGCAAACAGTATTCGGGTAATGAACTAAATAGGTATGTATTGTTCCTGGTACTTAATGGCGCCCAACTGGGACAATAAAATACACATTAGGAAACATTAGAACAACAGCATATCATGACGAAGATGACGTTAATTACCAACATAATAATAAATTAATTAAATTCTGTTCAAATGTTTGCCCATTACCATCTCCTAATGATCATTCGCGCAAGAAACATATATTATGTTTACCTACTAAGTATTAATATCTACACGGTACTTACTAAATCCATACTAAATAGTATGGATTTAGTAAGTACCTTCCAATTTGTACCTACCGACATTCCGCCTTGCAAATTTGAAGGGAGGGAAAAGTGAAGAATACAAATGAATATCCGTTTTTATATGCAGACTTTTAACGTTAGCATGACAGGGGAGACGACCCTAATACCTTCGTAAAAAAAATCTACCTACCCTATATTTTTCTCGAGATGGCTGTTCACAAAACAGCGAGCTGTCAGACCTTTTTTTTAATACTATATTTATGGCCTCTACAGGTGTATTTCAAGGATTTGAAAACCTCAAAGAAAGATTATTTTTTTCTCCTATCCGCACAACTCGAAAAAGGACTCTAGAACTCTAAAAGGCTCGAATCAAGTATATTTGTTGTTTTCTCGTAGGTACATCACATTTTTATCACACATTTATTATTCTAGGTATAAATATAAAAGCAGAAACTAACTGACATATCAATGAACAGCGACCTAATGGGTCTAGGAACGTGAGATTTTGCACAAGGTTACCTTTTATAATGTAGGCGAGCCAGCCTCGAATGTAAGGCCCATGTCCATCAGCGCACGTCTTTTTTACTTTTCGCTTTAGAGTGAAGCTAGAGCGCGTGTCAGACTACAACTGAGTAAAACCCACATGTGTTTTTGCGTTGTAGGACCATGGTTTCCCTTTCTGAAATTTCCCATTGCCCCAACGGGCATTGGCCCTACTGGGCTCCTGCGGTTTTGCTGACATTTCTTTGAGGCGCATGGAACACTATGCGCCATCGATGAATTGGGCTCGATCTTTACCGGACTGCCAGACGGCAAGCTACCCATTGCTCGTCGTCCGCAAGCTCGTGCTTACGGTGGTAGAGAATCGCCCTGCGACTCCCGTCGCCCGGGGCGTCTCCTGTGGTGGTGACTGGGGCTTGAAAATGTCCGTGACCCCCAGTGACGGTTTAACCCTTAATCAAATTAAGCAATTGCCTAGGGCATCACGTCTAGGGGGGCACCAGAAGAAGCACAAAAAAAATCCGTCCTTAGGGCATCACGTCTTACTCTCATGTCACCAAAAACCACACCAAAAAGTTTCTAGGACTAATTTGAAAATTCGCGGGTTTTATGTTGACATAGAGTCGGAACTAGTCATAACCCCGCTCCCGCTTGCCCACTCGCTGGCCTCTAGTGCCATCGGCAATTCAAATGCACCGGAATTGCGATTAGCCAAAAATAACCGACTACACTAAAAACTACCTACTACCTTCCGGCTCTATCATCATCATCAGTTCACTTCGGTGATACCATTTTCAATATAACTATTCAAAACCATTTATTTATTTGTATTGTCATAGTCGCATAAGTATCTTTATTATGATATCTATGTGAGTATGAAGTTTCGTTGGCCATTTGTGGCCTTCATCATCAGTTCCACTTCATCAAATGTTACTTTTTGACTGTAAATGCTTAAGTACTCGATGAAAATACGAAAATAACTATATATTTGAGGAGTTCCCTCGATTTCTCATGGATTCATCATGAAAACTGGATTTTGAAAAAAATTAGACCAATCTGGAAGCATATCCTCTAAGGGGAAAAAAAATTGCCAATCGGTCCATAAACGACGGAGTTCTGAGGTAACAAACATAAGAAAATACAACCGAATTGATAACTTCCTCCTTTTTTGGTAGTCGGTTAAAAAATTTGCAACATTTGATTATCGACTTTCAGTTGTTTTTTATATTCAGCTTAGACAAGAGAAATGGATACTTCGGAAATTCGAGTGATTTTTTAATACAAGTTCAGACGCGGAACTAACGTGGCAGAAACAGCTCGCAATATCAATGTTGCGTTTGGAGAGGGGACTGCTAATGAACGCACCGTGCGATTTTGGTTTAAACGCTTTTGTGATGGAAACTTTGATTTGAAGTACGAACCACGCAGAAGACCGCCCACATAGTTTAGTTTTGTAGTTTAATTGAAAGAGATGGTGGAAGCCGATTCGAGCCAAACTACCCAGGAATTAGCGTCATGGTTTAACGTTACCTTACCAACAATAAAAAAATATGAAAAATGGGTGCCTCATGGTTTGACTGATCTGCAGAAAGAAACGCGTGTTGAAACTTGTATTGCCTTGTTGAATCGATACAGAAATGAAGAAATATTGGATCGAATTGTGAAATGTGATGAAAAGGGGATTATTTACAACAACCGTAAGCGAAAAATGCAATGGCTGACCCCAGGCCAAACCCCGCAACAGTGTCCTAAAGCAAAACTTATCAATAAAAATGGTTATGGTAACTGTTTGGTGGTCTCAGCATGGTGTTATTCACTAGGTTTCTCCAATCTGGTCAAGCAATAACGGTAGATGTCTACTGTGCCGAACTCCGAACAATTATGGCAAAACTAGCAGTGAAACAGCCCCGACACATGAATTAATCTTCACCATTATTGCTCCATGATAACGCAAGACCTCATACAGCACGAGAAAACATTTTAACTCTACAGGAACTGCAATTAGAAACCATTTGTAACCCTCTGTATTCGCCAGACCTTGCTGCAACGGACTACCACTTTTTTCGTGATTTGGGCAATTTTCTACTTGATAAAAAGTTTTCTTCTCAGGAGGCAGTACAAAATGCTTTCACACAGTTTGCCGAATCTAGATCACCAGAGTTATATCGCAAGGGCATAAATGACCTATTAGATGGCAACAATGTATAGATAATAATGGTAATTATTTTGTTTAAATAAATATGTTAAATGAAAAAAAATACGAATTTAAATTTTTCTGTACAAATCGGCAATTTCATACTTTAACCCATAATAAATAAATTATGCTTTGGTTTTTATTGTTGTCGCACCTACTCCACTTCTAAGGTACGTTACATCTCATCACCTTATTTTACAAAAAAAACTAATGTTTTTAGGTTTAAAGACCGATTCTAGTTGACATACGGATAGGGGGGCCCACAGGCGTAGATTGCTTAGGGCATCAAGTAGTCTTAATCCGTCACTGGTGACCCCACGGTAGCGGCCTTCTCCTTCGCTAGCATTACTGTTTCGCAAACGAAGGCGTCTGGCTCCCATTCCTTCTTGCTTCTGACTATGGACTAATGCCGGAGTTCCTCAGGGGACTGTTCTCTCTGCAACTTTCTTATCTGCTGCTGCCCGGTATCTATGGGTATGCAGATGATAGCATAGTTGTAGAGAGATATCTGCCAAGTACTCGGGCTAGTAAGGAACTAATCCAGTCCGAAAGAGAGGCTAGAACGTGCGAATGTCTCACTTCAGGCAGTCTCCAAGTGGGGTGAAGCCAATCTGGTGGATTTCAACGCAGCCAAAACACAAACGTGTCTGTTCAACGCCAAAAGGTGCCCGTTCACCTTGGCTCTTGCTTTTCAGAATGTATCCATGGAGTGCACGTACCGATCGCCTTCAGTTCTTGGGAGTTGAAATTTCCTCAGACTTTAACTTTGGGCGGTCCATAGAGTTTAAAGCCAAAATAGCTGTTAGGAAACTCTGCATTCTTGCAAGCTGTACTTCACACCGGGACAGCTTCTAATGTTATACAAAGCACAGGTACGATCGTGTCTGAAATACTGCAGCCACATATGGGCTGGTGCTGCAAAATGCCATCTAGCAGCTTTGGACTCGGTGGAAAGAATGCGAAGAGGCTAATTGGTGATCCAGATTTGGTTAAATCCAATCTACAAAGCTTTGAGCACAGGCGTAGGGTAGCCAGCCTTTCGGTGTTTTACAGGATGCATTTTGGAGAGTGTGCGGGAATTGCGTGACTTGATTCTGCCATCTCCTTTCAACCATCCGACAACCCGACGTACGTAAGGGTGGCTTTACGTTTTTGAAACCTCCACGGTTCGGTCTAAGCGTTTCACCTCGTCGTTTATACTGCGTACATCGAAGGACTGGAACAATTTGCCTGTCCGATTATAATTTAGGTGTCTTCAAGGTTAGAGTGAATAAGCTCTTAATAAACTAGTGCGCCTCACCTAAAAGAGGAGAATTACCACCGCGATTGTGGCATTGTGTGCATCAGTGCACGTCTAATGGTTGAAATGATGATGATGATAAAGGTAAAAATATAGGCTAGGTTGAGGCGGCATTTTTCAGTTTTTACCCCGCCTCGAAAAAATTCAAGATCCGGGGCTGAGGTGAGCACTAGAACCCCCTTAAAAATAGAATTACTTTTAAGGGGGTGAAAAGGGGTAAAGTTTGTATGCAAAATTGTATGCTTTGGGCCTATATACTTTAAACCTAGCATAAATAATAACCCAAGTAAATAAAACTACCCTCAAAATACGGTTTAAGGGGAGTTAATTTTTTTTAAAAAAAAAACACTAGCTTCTGCCAGCGGCTTCGCCCGCGTGAAAGTCGGTTTCTCCATACAAATTTTGGACCCCTGTTTCATCCACTTAGGGGATCAATTTCAGAAAATCCGTTCTTAGCGGATGTCTATACACCCTATAAAAAACCTAGCTACTAAATTTTATGTTTGTAGGTGTTATAGTTTCTGAGATTTCGTGATTAATCAGTGAATGGTATTTCGCTTTTATATAGATTCGTGAATAAAGTCGTTGATAGTGATGCAAGAGAATCAGTTGTTTAAGTCTTTTAAAACAAAACTAGACTCATTTTTGAAGTCTTACGACTATACTAGTCTTTAACACTCAAGTTTTGGAGTCCAAAGACTAAAACTGAAGACTAAATTGTGTCGTAGTCTTTTAATCTCAGGTCTAAAAAAACTAAGTCGGTAACTTAAAAGATTTATATAACTAAAAGCCTTATAAGACTAAAAGGACTCGCACCTTAAAGCCTCGCGAGTCTTGAGATGTTTTCTGACAATATAAATAATACAAGTAGTAAATCCTAGTAGTGAAGAAAAACGTAGTTAACTATACTCCATTCATGATAGCATTAAACAAAAAAGGTTGATAGAAGCAGGTGGCCACAACATTTATTTTTCGAGATAAATTCAAACAATTTGTTTAAATAATGGTTTCAATGTAAAATTATAACATTACCTATTTAGATAAATTTGATTATTGTAAGGTAAGTACTAAACAGAAGCATCGGTAAGTACTAAACACATAGCTAGGTAAATGAAATCGTTTTTTTTTTTTTTTAAATAAACATAACTTTATTTCAAACAATTTTTCATTTTTTTTAAAACGGCGTATCAATAAGTTTCCTCCATAGAAAACATATGAATTGTACACAATACAAGGCAACAAGATAATTATTTAACATTCATACAAATATTTTTTAATATGGGGTTTTAGGTTTTTAATATGGCCACTAGTAGTTTATGTAAGAACTAAATAATTTACTTATTTAATTTAAAGCCTCATAAATTCAGAAATGGATAGTACTAATAAGTATAACATTTGGTATATTATAAGTTGAATAAAATAAATTCGGCATCAATCTTAACTGTAATAAAGCACAATAAACATATATTGTACTTTTATTACAAAGTGTAACTTAAAACAACCTTTTTTAACTTCTGTCTAATGGTTGTTACAGAACGCCAATAGAGTATAGTAATTTAAGACAACACAGAAGAGAACTTTACTAATTTCATTATTTTTACTGCTAATAAATAAATAATGCAACATGTTATTACAGAACGAGCGATATCAATATGCATACAATAGTGTAAAACAAAGTCGCCGCTGTCTGCCTGTCCCTATGTATGCTTAGATCTTTTAAACTACGTAACGGTTTTTATGCTGTTTTTTTTTTTAATAAATAGAGTATGAAAAGAATAGAATTCAAGAGGAAGGTTTATTTTTATAATACACGCATCATATAGTACAGTAAAGAAACACTGATCATTTTAGAGGTTTCTAATGTGATTTCGTAAATAAACACATTTTTTTTGCGCTTACATTGCAAATGCTGGCTGAACCCTACGAGATAGATCAAAATAAAGTACTACAGTATTGTACACCTTACAAAGGTCTACAAAAAAGTCAGCGATGGCATATGACTATCTCTTAGAGATAACTCACAATAACCATTTTTTATCCTTTACTTTTTACGAGAAATAATAGCTTATTTACGAAACGATTTAAGCATTATTGCGTTAATCCTTATCCAATTAAGTACCTTAAATACATTGTACATTTACTATATATCAATATGGCTCTTTAAATGAGTATTTTGGAAGATATTACAGATTTAAAATGCAGGGACATAGCGGTTGCGGTGGTATCAGCATTGCACCCGCGCGATGCCGGGGCGGGTTGATAGTTTATTTATAAAAATATATAATATTTATATCTTAGCCTTGGTTACTAAAGTCTGATAGTGTACCTACTTCATTGTTTTAATTTAGAGGCTATTTATTATACTAACTACCTAATCCGATTTCCATTTCATTTTAACCACAACTCAGGCGCGAGTCCGTCTAAAAACAGCTCGAATCGTTCAAGTCTTTTAGTCATTTGGTAAAACGACGGTCAGACAGTCTTATTATTAAAGACTGGAAACTCTGGTCGTCTTTCCAGACTTAAGTCACGTAAAATGAAGTCGAGATTTTTCAGAGGCCACGACTGAGTCTCTTGCATCATTTGCTGGCGAAGTGCAAGTAATAATTTAAGTAGGTGTTCTCCCGACTGCATTACGACTTTCCGAAGTACGAGAATGTCACACCACCAGATAACATTTCCCGACCTGGGAATCGAAACCCCGAACTGCATGCTTTACGATCAAGCAACCATGGGGCGTGAGTTGACTACATAACGTATTATTATTTTGAGCGGATTACAATTATTTTTATTTCATACTAGCTGACCCAGCGAGCTTCGTACCAGTTAACAAGCAATGAACGTAGTACATCTTCCGATATAGTCAACACTCAACAGATTGTGATGAAACAAAGCCTAAGTAATGTATCAAGTTACAAAAAAAAATAATGTATAAAAGTTATCTACATCGATTTCGTACATTTTACGTGATGCGCGCAAAGCTAAAAACATCTACAGTCGGTAGCCAAGTTACGATCGTTTCGTTTACGTCGAACGCCTCGAGTAGGCCACGCCTCCAATTCCTTTGCTCTGACGTCACCTCAACGCTCAGTCACGTGGTCAGAACAAAGGAATTGGAGGCGTGGCATACTGACCACGTGACTGAGCGTTGAGATGACGTCAGAGCAAAGGAATTGGAGGCGTGGCCTACTCGAGGCGTTCGACGCAAACGAAACGATCGTAACTTGGCTAGGGGGCCAGATTTATTATAATTATGTATAGATAGATTCTGAATAGATATGTCCACTTAGGTATTTACTTCTACTCTGAGTCTAGTGGGCTTGGCATACGACATAAATATAATTATGGAAATATCTAATATATATAAAAATCTCGTGTCACAGTTTTATTACCGAACGCCTCCTAGCCGAAACGGCTTGATCGATAATTATTAAAGTTTTTGTGTATTTGGTAGGTCTAAGAATAGGTCGTTGGCTTTTTTACCCTCCTATGAGCATACGAGGGTAAAAAAGGCTTCCCATTTTTTTCTTTGATACCTAATTCATATGGCCGAGCAACGTTTGCCGAGTCAGCTAGTTTATTTATAAAAACTTACATGCCAAACAAATCTTGCTAGTAAACATGATTCAATTGAAAGTTTACACCGACTGGAAATGGATAACTCGTCGAACATAATAATTTACGTGCCTATATTGAGTGTTTATTGAGCGTGACATAAAATAACGAAGTTTGTGTAAATTGGCTGTAAAATTATTACTGATAGTTTATGGCAGCATATTATAATGAATAGCCTCTTAAGTAAGTAACGAAGTACTTACTCTATAGCAACGTGTTAAAATAAAACTCGTGTAGCTTGTGTGTCAAGACAGACCGAATTCTGCTTGAAATGAAACGCTAAAACCTAAACTACAATTGACAGAGGATGGTGTGGGTGACAGCTGTCGAATTCATTGTACGGAATGCATACAATGTACTTTTCTCTCATCTTAGAGATGCATATTTTCGTCCTACTGTCATCCATGCTATGTAAAAAAGTCCTTAAGTTCTATCAACATACTACTGCGTCCCACGACAAAAGTCATTGCTTAAAAATCACTCCAAAATAATATCTAGAAAATTTATTCAATTAAACTCACGCCATTTTTTGATAGGGGTAAAAAAAATTATAGAACTCCTTCGAACTCCACTTACATCTCTTGATTTTTCTGGGCCCACCACAAGCACAAGCTTCACCACAGTTTTGCCTGTGCAAGTCGGTTTGTAGGCACACGGAACACCGCACGTGTGGTTGGTAAAACTCATAGGTACAGTTTTACAATTATGCGCCTGGTAGGCCTATTAAGGAACTAGCAAACAGCGCTGGCACAATCCGCTGCACTTGGAACATGATTGAGATAGCGCAAGGGTGTCGAGACAGGTTGCTTCCCACACCTAAACTACACCAAAAACTTACCCTCCTTTTACGGCACCATTTTCATGACATCTGGTCTCTTCGCAACCTAAACCGCAGCCGCAATACGATATACGAAATACCGCAAGTATGCGGTGATAAGAACTCGACAATTATATACAATACCTTTGATGCAGGAGTACTTTGGTATGCGGCCAGCCTCTTGTAGTACGACAGCTCATGGTGCCCCAAGCCGTCGACAGCTTCCCGGCAGTAACCTCGATATGAAAAAATATAAGTTGCAGTACCTAGTCAGATCGTGAGTAGAAACAATACGATTTCCATTACATCATAGTGCATATGGTAGATGACCAGAATTTGTGGCATCTGGCACTAACCTGAAGCCACAAATCCCCACAGCCAGCAGAGACATCTCATCGAGTACTACTACTTAGCGTGTGCAGCAGTATTAATCAAGTTATTCCGTACGATTTTGCCGAGTGGCACAATTCCATCATCTTTCATAGGACAAGTTGTTTTCACGTTGCAATAATAAGCCAAATACTACAAAAGCTTTAGAATATCTCTGTCTAATATACTAACTTGGAACTACTTTTTATATTCATATTATGAAGATTGCTTAAAAAACTTAGTATCCAAGCCGAAAACTTTAGCAAAAAAATTTACTCCTGTCAGTTAAAGACAGTCATCTGTCAAAAACAGAACTGAATTTCGTATAAAATTGTTTTTTGCGTATCATCCTGTTTATTTTTGTCTTTTAAAATGGAGAATAATCTTCAACATGAAGATTTGTTGATAAAACTGCGTGCTAAACTGAACGAGGAAAAGGTGAAATTATGGGAAGCACCGTATATCACATCGGATAATGAAATCACTCAAAATTTCAAGGTAGGTAAATATACTGACGGGGTATCTTTGTTGATGTCGGCTTTTGTATTATTTTTGTGGCCGATTTATTAAGAAATATACTATAGTAAACCTAGTTCGAGTAGTATGGCTCGTCGGACGCAAGTAACTAATAATATTGGGTAAGTATTTCGCAATGATTTCATCATTAACACCTTTACTTTATTTGAAGTAGTGTGTTTTGTTGTTCCATCCGAATTTATTGATCCAAACAAATACGTCATATTGCGAACTGTTTTTCTGAAATACATGACCCGCTGACCTAATTTTAAAACAGATCTGTTTGTGAGTCATTTAAAAAGGTTGTACATTGTTTGAAAGCACATCTTAGATGTTTTGCAACCTTTCTATTAATTAAAATTGTTATTTATTTTATTATTTATGTACATACATAGATACAAAAGAAGATACAATGTTATAAAAAATTGCACAAAGGTACTGCTTATTTCTTAAAGAAATTTCTTCCAGCAGACCTGAGAAAGGAGAGATAGGAAGAAATGTAGAAGTAATAAAAGAAGAGTATATCTTGTGAAATCTTAACCTTTCGTATACCGTAATTAGAGACACAATAGAAAGACAATGAGAGAGTGAAGCCGGCGTTTGCTTGGGGCTTAGTGAATTAAATTAAATTAATAAACACTTATATTATACCTTTAAATACCTTATACTAAAAATAAATAGGCGAAACTGTACTATACTGGACAGCGAGTAGTATGCTCATAATTTTTTATTGAAAAGGTTTATGTCTGAAAAGCCTGCAGTCTCAATGTTAGGAAACATATAGTTTTTGAGGAAAAAAAAATGAAAATCACACAGCCACAATGAATAAAATGTAGCCAAATGACATAAATATAATACATAATTAAGTGAATTTAGCTTGTCCAATGCTAAAATAATAATATTTGAATAACATGAAACTATACAATTGCTACTGTGGAGGGTAAGGTTAGCATTTTTTTTTAAAACCACCCAGAAAACAACATTTCAGTGCACAAATATTTTTATACAATAGTAGAGCGCCCCCCAACACAACAAAATTTATTTTTCATTTTTTAATACATGAAAGTATACAATTGCTACTGTGGGGGGTTAGGTTAGCGTTTTTATCTTTTTTTAAACCACCCAGAAAACCATACAGTGTGAGTCTTTATAATGTGCGCATATCGAAATGAGGGAATCTATGCTTAATTTTATTGACGGCAAAAATATTTAAAAAAATATAAATAATTTATTTATATATTTATTATGATTTTCTAAAAAAAATTGTTTGCTTTTGTGACCCCAGTGTATACAAAACTGTGTACCTTTTAAAATAAATTATCTAAAAGGACATTTTGAGAACCTGATGTATTAAATTTTGTTTTTAATAATAAATGGGCTTAAATTGAACTCTTTTGTATTAAACCACCCTTATAAGAACAATACAACTACACGTTTGGAATGCCATCTTTCGTCATCATCATCGACCTGCGCACATTCACAAAAAAAGGTTATCTACCTGCTAAACAATAGTGCCTAGCTATGCACTGGGCCTCTCTTTGACAGTTGATAAAAAATTTTGGGGTTGAGTTAAAAACATACAATTTTTACCGGTTCCTAATACAATGAAGAATAACTTAAAGTAATAAAAAAGGTAGGTGATGAGGGCGTGTTATTGAGTAATATTACAATTATCGTAAAAAATAGCCTCAATTAAAAATACTTTTTTTTTTGGAAAAAATCGGAATATTTGATTTTTGCCAAAAAAAAATGTCTATTTTTAATTGAGGCTATTTTTTTCCACAATTTTCATTTTATGACGACGCCTAATTACTTTCAATCATTATGGAGTTTGTTTCATTGTAATAGATCATTTAGTTTAAAAGTTACACTGGGGGCAAACAAATTAAAAAAAAAAACATAGTAAATAAATATTTAGATTTTTTTTTAATATTTTCACCATCAATAAAATTAAGCATTCTTAAAAGCAAAGCAAAATTAAGTTTCCTTCATTTCGATATGTGCACATTATTAAGACTCACTGTATTTCAGTGCACCAACATACAATGGAAAAGTGCAAAAAAAAAAATTTTTTTCATTTTTAAATCCATGTAAGTATACAATTGCTACTGTAGGGAGATGTTCCAAGTGGTTGAGGGTGACCCTCTCCCCTAAAACCCTCAAATCTGCCCCATAAATGCATAAAATGTATGATTTTTTTTATTTATGCTTTTCCTATGTTTGGGTGAGGGGACCCCCCCCTTCCCCGATCCCAATAATTCCCATTATTTCGATGTCTAGTATAGTACAGTTTTACTAATAGATTTATAATATATATACATAAATAATTATAACACTACAGAGGAAAGATAGTGCTCTTTTACTTTAGATTTGAAGAGTTAAATAGTTTGCAAATCTCGAATTCTAGGCGGAAGAGAGTTCCACAACCTTACTGCATGGACAGAGAAAGGGTAAGAGTAGTAAGTAGCTGGATTTATGAGGAGGGGATTTAAGAACACACACTTTATTTGATCTGCTCGGAGCGTCGCTAGGGCCATTACCGTTTCTAAGGTATCATTTTGTCTCCAGGACAATTAATAGAGTTAAGTACTGACAGAATATACCTTAGGCCTTAGGTTACAAATATCCTTGCGCAAAATTAAAAAGATTTACAGAATAGAACAAAAGAAAATTATCATCACAATGTAACAGATCTATGCTAAAATTACCAATTTATACCCATAGGACATTGTTGCAAAATACACAAAAGATCTCTCCCTCGACCATGAAGTCATCCTTCAAGCATTACGTGAACTGCAACTGCACTCGATTGAGCGGTCCAAAGACAATGTGGAGTTCAAGCAGACTGGGTTTGCAACCTTCAGGGTGAAGGCTACAATACCGGGGGAGAAGCCAAGAATGTTGAAGATGCAGAAGAAATTGGAATCCATGGGAGATGAGCTGATCACTGCTGTAGCTGGGGAGATTGGGGTCTCTCAGGACAGGTAAGTTTTTCTGTTCTGCAGTAGATTTCGTTCAGTTTTAAATATTGATGCATGAATATAGATATGCTCAGTAGTTTCGGCTGTGCTTTGGTATGTCAGTCACTCAGCTTCTCCTTTATACACCCCTATTTTTTAATTTTATTGTATTATGAACTCAACATAATATGTACTTTTTTTCTTGTTACCCTCATGACATTGTAGAATTTTGTGTTTAGATAATTTAATACTTACTAGTATAATTGAGTACCTACATTTCTCATGTCAACATGTTTAGTATTTATGAATAACTTGTATTTCTCATGTTAAGTGAATTGTATTCTTTTTGAGAAATAAATGTCTTAAACCGTAAACCGTATTTTTTAATTAGTACAAAAAAATGTGGTTATATTCGTACCTGTTACTGATCACAATTTGGTAGTCAAAAGTAAAAAAAAAAACGAGATCTCAAAATTGTCCACAAAAATCTGTCAAAGAAAAATTGTCAAAAAGAGGAATCAATCATTCATAACAATTGCTCTTAAAAAATACTATGCGCAGTGTTTTTCATTTCTAATCAATAGCCTGTACAATATTTCCATAAATTGAGTTATATTTTTCAATATTCATAAACAAACGCTCATAACTTTGCTGTTTATGAATATTATTTATTAAGACTACTTAAATAATAAAAAGACCTTTTCTAATAAGCCCTATATGTATTTGTACTAATTAAAAATTAGTGGTGAATAGATTTCAGTTAAAAAAGATGAAACTTAAATCCCATACCTCTTGCATCCCTACTGTTCCTAATTTGATTAGGTACCATGTCATTATTGTTGAAGATTTTCTTTATTTTCAGGCTGAAATTAATATTTAACGGCAAAGTTATAAAACCTACACCAAGTTTAGAGGGGCAGGGCTTGAAGAATGGAGCCACACTGATGGCACTTGTTATGGCAGGTTTGTATGATTCATTTTCTTGGAAACACTGTACTTAAATTTAGTTTAATTTGTTAGAAATATAACAAATCTTTAGACATAATTAAAAAAAAATTACAATATAATAATGTAATTTTTTCATTTGTTATTTCTAAGGTGTTCACTTTGTACCTCTCCAGCTTTTCCAACAACATGCCTTATTTTTTTAGATTTGAAAAGTGTATGCGAGAATTAAATTATTAAATTCCGTCATCCCCTTTCTACCATCGGAAAAAACGACGTACGTCGAGTCTCCACCCTTACATTGTTAACACCTCTATAGTCCGGATTAAGCGTTTCGCGTCGTCGTTTATACCGCGTACATCGAAGGACTAGTACAATTCGCCTACTGCAGTCGTGCCTTCCCGTTATAATTAAGGTGTTTTCAAAGCTAGAGTGAATAGGCTCTTAATAAACTAGTGCACTTCATCGTAAACGATTGCATCACTGCTTACCATATGGTGTTTCATTTTTATGAACATATAATATTCACTAATTCTTTTTCTAGAATTGCTATTCACTGAATGTGACTAAAGAGTCAATAACATATCTTATTGTATATTGACAGCCCTAAAGATAGATTTATCCTGTTGTTCAGTCTTTCCAAAAGTGAACAGTGAGGGATAGCGCTGTGCGATAAAACCGCCTATTGCACAATAAGCTGTATAATAAATGATAATAATATAATAATAATAATATTCCACAACTATCACACAACGCCGCCTAGTCTCAAGCTAACCAGAGCTTGTGTTATGAGTACTAGACAACTCATAAACATACTTATATATTTCTAAATACATACATATTCTAGATAGATAAATAAATGTTGTCAACAGAAACTCCTGAGGAGGCGAAGAAAGAGGACACAATGTACATGGAGATGAAGACGGTCCGTGATGATGCTACGCTTCTGTCAGAGTATGTGGATGAACTTGCTGATGATGATTATATGAAGGTAAGTAGCGAATCAGCGACGTGCTTTTGCGAATTTATGTTTTAAATAAGATTCTTATCCTAACTTGTTCACATCGTAGAATGCAAAGACAGCTAAGGCCCTACTACGAGCTATTAACGTAATACATTTTACAACCTAAAGTGAACTGTTAACGGGATGGAGATATACAGGGTGTCTTTAACATCGACGCACAAACGAATACCACGGATCCAGTACATGATTCTAGACCCCCCAGCCCTGCATTCAGAAATGAGATTAGAGTTAACTCTAATGACGTCATCGGGTAGATAGATACTCTAAGCTCGCATTTTTGAACGCGAACGTAGAGTTCAACTGTCATTCCTACCGCTTACACCAACCTACCCTGCTCGGAGTTAAGCGTTAGTTGGGTTAACTCTAGGGTAGCTACTCGAGTTATAAAAGAACGACTCTGGGTTGCTACTCGAAGCTACTCTGGTTATTTTTGAACGCAGGGCAGTGGTGCAATTTTTCCCTCTTTCTCGATCGCACGACTGACATTTTAATACGACATGATAAGGCCCCTGACTAAGTTTTTTTATGTTATAAAGGAAAGTTTTTCATTATCACTAAGCCCACACAGTTGTCCCTTTGATCACCCTGTTGAAAAGCAAAAGCGAGCTCTCAGCGCCAAGCTACGATCTTGTAGAATTCGTTTTAATGATCTCATACTAATATGGATGAAATAAATAGTAAGCAGTTCACAAACAAAACTTTTTTACAAGATTTATTAACGTGTCGTTTAACATATTTTGCTTTACATGTATATGTCGTGGTCAGATCTTAGAAATTGATTACTTCATGATATGGCCAAGTGGAACTGGCCAGATCGTTTTAAATGTTAAAGTTTGATGATATTTCAATCCTCATTTGGTCTACTTACTTTAGACCTTTTATTATCATAGAAATCCTACATCAATGATATGGCCAAACGAGGATATACATATCATCAAATGTTAACGTTTAAACGATCTGGCCAATTTTAGTTGGCCATATCATGAAGTGATCAATTCTAATAGGTCAAGAGTTTCAACGGTAGCCTGCGAAATGCATTTTGCAGGTCCAGAGTCAAGGTTGTATGTTAATTTAAATATGATTAGTAGGCGTAATACCTACGTACTTATTTCCGGAATCATAATCATTAAAATCATCATTGTATGGCTATTTATTTTTATGAAAATGTAATTCGGGTTCCCTTCTGACATGCAAATAGCAAAAAACCTTAAAAAATTTGAATTTCGCGAGCTACCCTAGCGCTTTCACGTTAATCGGTCACAGTACTGGGCCACTACCATCAGCTCCCCTCCCAAAGCGATCCATTTTACGACCTAAACTGAACTGTAAAAGCAATGGAGCTGCATAGGATGTATGGTTCCATCCGCTTTCTCGCTCCAACGACTGACATTTTAACATAATAAGACTCCTGTAATTTTTATCCCCAATAGGCAACAGAGTTTTCATGTCAAATAATTAAGAGACTAACTTACCTATCCGATGCATTAGCGATCTGCACTATTCAACAACTTCTCCATTCCACACAGTTAGAAGACCAGTCCGGCAAAGCTGTGGAACTACCAGCTGCTGAGCGTCGCGCCTTAATGGTGGGGCTAGCACTGCACGAGCGCGGGCGGTCTGCAGCTAAACAACACGACTACACGCTAGCGTTGGTGCTTCTATTGGAGGCTGATAGGCAGCTCAGGTAAGCTGCGGGATCTCATACTACAATTATCGGCATTGCTGCAGAGGGACGTCCAGTGGTGATCGTAGGACTCCTCCAAGTATCGCCACAACCACAGCAACAATTCCTTTACTTTGTAAATTTACTTCTTCTATATCTATTCTTCTGTCGTCAAATTACAGCTTGTCACTGCCGTTGTCAGGGAAACAAAACTTGCAATGACAATTGAATAATTTCCTGTGTTAATCTTCGTACAATATTTTATATTAAACAACAAATAACATCATCTTTTTCTGAAAACTGCTTCAAAATTAGTTACTAAATGAAGTAAGAATTATTATTATTATTATAAATATTGGTATAAAGAAGAGTGGGGGCGTGGTGCAAACATCTCGCCATCTATTTTGTATACATACACGTAATTAACGGAGGTGACGTCATATTTCAATGTTGTCGTCTTTATTCTGTTACTTGACAGTTTTCCCTTCCACCAGATTTGAAAGCTTTCTGACTTACATAGTATAGATCACATTCGAAAAATTCTTTCTATTTGAGATTTTGAATAAAATTACTTTTTGATACAATTAAGATGTCGTCATTTAGAATCTTAAATTTGCAAGGCTTCTATTGTTATACTTTTTTGACTTTTTAAATTTTTGATTAAATTTGAGATTTTCAGAGGTCTTTACTGGATTAGTTTTACACAAATTTATAAACTGATTTCAATAGAAGCCTAGATAATATCCACAAGATACTGTGTTTCCAAAATATCTAATGAAAAAGGTGTAATAACGTCATTATCGCGTAAGAGCGGTTGTATAAAAACAGTGAAAATGTATGTCGAGTTGCATTCCCTTAATTATAAAAATTGAGGGGTAACTGTTGCCAAGTGAATAGTATGATAGGTTAGGTTAAGTTAAGAGCTTATACACACGAGCGGCATTATAACCACGGCAGATATAACTGCAGCCGTCTACACGTCGGCGGCAGGTGTTAACCGTGGCCGTCGACATTCCAGCAAATGAAGATCAGCGACAGCAGTCGTATGTCAAGTGTCACTATAGGTCGACGGCTGCTGCCGACGCGCTGACGGCTACCGTCGACCCGTGTTGACGGCTGCAGTTATAAATCTCTGCCGTTGGCAACATGCTGCTTGTGCGTATTAGCTCTAAGTAACCTAATTGTTGTTGATTGCTGGCTTAGATTTCGCCCTAATATTTCCTCTCCCCTACACAGCGAATGCCGCTCCTCAATCCTGAAGACAGTAGACAACTGGGCAGTCCTCCAGCTGGACATCTCGTGGTGCTACCTGTGCTTGCGCAGCCTGACGCACGCGCAAGACGCACACTCACGCCTGAAAGCTGCTGAGGCTGCCTTCAAGGAGACTTACGGCGAGGAGCAGCAGAGACTCATCGCGCTGAAGGGGAATGCGGGTGAGTGACTAAGCGTTGAGGTGAGAGCTACAGGCCCGAGCGTGACCACTCACTATACTCCATTCACAATAAGATTAGACATTTAAACTAACCTTTTTCACTGTCCGTTCAACCGATTTTGACTTCTATTTCTGTAGGCATAGGAATGACATTCAAAGTAAGAAATTTCCGTGTTTGTACGCTAATCTTATTGTGAATGAAGTTTAGATGGCGCTGAACTCAACATTTTTGCTTGCACTCGTATTAAAGGAGATGCTTCAAGGTAAACCGCGATATTCTTTTTTTTTGTAAGCTTTTTTGCATTTTGCAGGCTAAGTTGTATATTGGTTCCCAGTTCTAATATCCACAAAATATCTGTATTTCCAAAATATCACATAAGAGCGGTTTAAATATATCCCAGATTGACCGCTCTTAAACTAGCTTCACACATTATTTAAGTTCAACATGATTACTGATGGTGGTTTTAACGCAAACTACACATACGTGACGGTGTTTGTTCCAGCGAACGAGCGAGTGCTACTAATGCGTCTGTACCTGCTGCAAGGGATCGTAGCATACCATCAGAATAGGCGGAACGAAGCCAAGGCACTGCTCACGAAGGCTGAGACGGAACTTAATGCGTTGAGGGTTAGTTAATGATAAATATCGTTCATTCAGATCATTTTCTCACACAACACACCCATATTTTCTTTGACCCAACTCTCCCTCTCTTACCGTCCGCATGTATACTCATAACTCTTTTAGTAACAACCATCAATTTGGATTTTAGAAAACAGATATCCACAGAAGATGCAGTGCTTACATTTTTACTTTTCTAGATTTCTCTAAAGCATTCGACACCGTCTCCACACCTATCCTAATGGTGAAATTATAGAGAATATGTGTAAGAGATGTGGCCCTAAAAGTATTACAGATTTACCTGACTAGCAGAACAGTCTGTTTAAGTTGGGGACTACATCAGTGCAGTAGTTTTACAAAATTTCGGCGTACTTCAAGGGAGTATTTTGGGGCTCACTTTATTCACAATAATTTGTGAACTAAAATCGCCTGATTGCCATATTCTGACCAACGCAGATGAAATAAAAAATATTTGTAAAACATACGTTTTGTCCCTCCTCTTCATATGACTAATAATAACAACATGTTTGGTCTAAAGAAAATCTGTTCAAGGGCATAAAAATTACACTTACAAACTATAAAAAAAGGATGCGGTACGTATGCCAAAAGTCTCAGATTCAGCATGCCACATGGCAATATTATGTGCTGACACCAATCCCTGTTCTTCAGCTGCAGCCCATATGTCCAAAATGCTCGGTTAAGTAAGTGTTATTTGATACTACTCTGAAAAGTAATATCAAAACAAAGTTAGAGGTTAAAGTCCCCTTTAAGGTAAACCGACAATGTTATTTACCAGATGGTATCGTCCCCAGGTGGACGAGGACTCGGTGCTGACCCTGATGGAGCTGGGCTGGTCCCGCGCGGCCGCGCGCTCCGGGCTGCGCGCCGCGGCCGGCAACACCGACACGGCGCACCACTACCTCGCCGACAGGAAGGCGCAGAGGGACCGCGCCCGGGAGATGCACCGGCTGGACAGGTGTGCTACAGTGGCCTCGCGAGGTGTCCTACGTGGCCGATACAACGCCAACGCGATCGCGAAGTGAAGCGGCGCGTATGGAATAAACAGTTGATACTTTAATACTGTAGCCTACGTGACTAACGCGTGAGCTCTTATGGTGCGGTGGCCTGTTTTAAATAAATCGCGGTTGAAATGGCTACTTTGCGCGCACGCAGGACATAGCAGCCGCGTCGCGTTGGATTCGCGTGAACAGCATCAGATCGCTCGGCTATCGCATCGCACGTAGGACGCTGAATTAGTACGACTTTTTCAACGTACAATAATGACAAGCCAGTTGTGTTAGATTCTACTTAAAGGGTTTATCTGAACTGGGTTCAGCATACCGCCAAATTTCTTGTTGTAGTACTGTGATAAATTGATTACAACAACACCAACTTGTAAGAAGACCTTTGAAGACCGCTGCATGGGAACTCACTACCGCAGCGTAAATCTAAACCTTTTAATTAACAACAAAACCCCAACTCACTTATTATAAAACGGTTAAAATCTAGTCGCAGTGTCATCTCAGCAACAATACATGTAAAAACTAGTCAATGAGAGCGTCGAATTGCAGATATTAATTCCACCGCAGCCATTCCATCATCGGATCACCAGACGGAAGTCAATGCGCCGTTCACGTTTTGGAAATACTGTCTCCTGTTTTGCGTATAGCTAAGGCGTGAAGTTCTCTACTGGAGTCTGTGTTTCTTGATAGCTACAACCAGGAGGTCTTTAAGTCAAGAGTGAATAGGTTACTTCTAGGCAAGCATCCGCGTTCCATCGTTCATCATCATCAAAGCAAAATATTGATACTTAGACCTAGAACTTACTTTTCAAAAGATTCAGATTAGATTGCCATTTCTTAAAAATGTAGACTTGGTCCCTTTAATTTTTTTCACATGCAGAAAAAAAGACTATGTTTTTCTTTCTCTTCTGCTTTTATTTTCTCATCGATTTCGTTGCGATATCCAAGACAGTTGTATCGTTTTTCCGTGGCTCGTGGAGCTTCATTGACTTGCCAGTGACTGACTTGCATTTTTCTGCTGGTCGCCACTATTGATTCTAGCTTTCATGAGTTGTAGTGGATGGGTTATCCGGCTCGAAGGACCGAAAAGATGTAGTCTTTATACGTTTTAATATTGATAATTTTGAGTGATAGGCAAAAGTAGGTAATAATAAAGTTACCTGATAATGTTAATGTAGCTAGCTGATCATCTTCCTGCCCTTGTTCCGTTTTATTTGTGGTCTTCACAAAACGTTTTTTTCTTCCATTTTGTCCTGCCACCCGTCACGCTATAACTAACTCCCTTTTCTTCCATATCACTTTTCACACAATTCATCCATCTTTTCTTTGGGCTCCGTCTCCCTCTCCATCCATCCACATGTAAATTCATAACTCTTTTAGCAACATGCGCTTCATCCCTCCTCTTCACATGACCATACCAAGACAAACGATTCCCTTTCAACTTTTCAGTCACTGGCGCCACTTTCAAACTTCCCCTAATATAATCTTTTCCCACTTTATCCATTCTCGTCACACCACACATCCATCTTAACATTCTCATCTCCGCTACGTGCAATCTTTTTTCATCCGTCTTTAGCTATAGTGATATTAATTAAATAATGAGTGCATGCGTTTTGAATAATATTTATGCACTTAACTTTGTATATGTGCCTGCACTGCACATAGAGTGGAGGAATTCTGCTGAAAAAAAAACCTAAATTAGTTTTCTGTTTTTTTAGGTCTCGTCGAGCAATAGGCATCTGCATGGACGGCTCCGTCGTGAACCAGCAGCTGGTGGACGCGCTGGTGGGCATGGGGTACGCGCGTCGCCTGGCCGCCGTCGCGCTGCGCAACTCCAACAATCACGTCGCCGAAGCTGTGCGCCTCATACAGGAACAACCTGAGCTGGTAACTTCATGAATCTTTATTTAGTACACCCATTTCTGAAGATATTCTTCGTTAAACTAAAGTGGCAGTGGACAGAGCACATTGCTTGCAGCATAGATGGTCGATGGGGCCGATAAGTTCTGGAGTGGTGACCGCACACTGGAAGACGCAGCGTTGAAGGGTTTCCCACACGTTAGACCGATGACCTGGTGAAGGTCGCGGGGATTCGATAGGTGTGAAACCTACAGGACTGGTCGTTGTAGTGACTCTTGGGAGGTGCCTATGTCCAGCAGTGGACGTCTTTCGACTGAAATAATGATGATGATACCTGAAGATCTGAGAAACTCGTGGTTAACTAATAATCGACTCGTGGTTAACTCGTGGTTAACCCGAATGTTAACCCGAATGTTAACCCGAATGTTGACCCGAATGAATGTTTGTCGTGGATGGGTGACCAACCATTACCTCTCCTCCATTAGTCTCCTCCATGCTTCGAAAAGAACGTCAAACCACTGGTTCTTGCTGTTATTTGTAGATCTTAACAGACATTACGGGTAGTCAAAAGCCAGAAATTTTGCCTGGGCCTAGCCTAGAAAAGAAGTTACCTATGACAGAACCAACCCTACTCCTAAACTTCGATGCGCTTTATCTTTGTAACTTTTATATTGATCAAAAAATAAATATGTGTCTAATATTTCTTGATTATGTAATTTACGGACCGTATACAATTTTTTCTTTTCAAGGAAAACATCCTTCTATAGTTTTGGATTGTTTATTTGTTTATTTTGTTCTTTGTTTTTGTTGTTGGTTTGGTTGTTTTTAAGTTCTTATTTATTTATTTAATGCTTTATGCACACAAATGTACAGAGGCGGTCTTAATGCCTTAGGCATTTTCTACCAGTCAACCTTTGGGTGATGCTAAGAAAAGTAGTGGTAGGTGCAATAAAAGAGAGAGAAAGGCAAATACAGGAATAGATTTACTTATAGATCATAGAATAGATGTACTAATAAACCATAGAATAAATATAATACAATTATACAATATATACTCAAATTAATACACTACATACATACACTGAAATACTTAAACAATTGGTTCAAATCGACAATTGGAAAACATTAACGCCTTGATGATACTACTGCCAACTTTTTACCAATTAGCTCACACAGTTTTAAAACAGTGTCCCACCGATATCGGGAACAGGGTACAAGATACCGGTTGTACAGAAACCGTGTCCAGGAGTACCGCTTTCTGATTCAAGCCCTTGATCCAACCGCCTAACGTGAGCCTCCTAAGGTGTTGGTCGAGGTTCTTGGCTATTAAGCAATTGTCTGACACGACTATCGGTACAATGATCACCGTGTCCTCATTATTAAATTTGCAAATAGTCGTTTAATGTAATGTTGTTACAGCTAGCGGACAGCGATCAGTCGTCAGATGACGCGTCCACCATCAGTTCCGAGGAATCCTTGATCATACCAGACAACAAATTGGTCGCCGAGGTAAGATTATCATGTATATGTTTGTGAAATGCCCTGATATATTTGCGGATCAATGTTTACTGCTACATTTATAAATGGTTGAAAATATAAACACCGCGATCGTGCACTTATATATTTTACCGAATCGGATAGAAGATGCGCACAATAAACTAAAATAATCACATAAAAGTTTATTAAGAGCGTCTTTTTCCAGGTACATTTTCATACGTGATTATGATGTTATCTTTCTCTTAGATATTTTGGATACACAGCTATCTTGTGGATATTATCTAGGCTTCTTTAGAAATCAAAACATAAATTTGTGTAAAACTAATCTAGTAAAGATCTCTGAAAATCTGCTATTTTACGTGAACTTTGGCCCTCCATAATGTACTCATATATTAAAAATATCAAAAACTACTTCAATAGAAGCCTTGCACATTTAATCGAGATTCTGAATGACAAAAACCTTTTAAGGGTTTAAAAAACACGCATTTCCTGGAACAAGTTTTGTGAAATATTCGAGTAAATCACGGAATTGCCGAATGCTAACAGAGTTTTCAGGTGTTATCTCTCTTTTTTTGCATTGCCTCTTCATCAATCATCGCGTTGGATTGCGTTAGAATCAATAAGCTTTTAAACCATACTCGATGTTGACGATATGCGAGTAGGAAAGGACCGTCTTAGAGTAGTATCATTAAGACTCAACATTATTTCGGTATGGAAAAAACGACAAAAATTTACAAAATAGGCGAAACATTCCCTGTTTGGGCAATATTTGCTTTTACTTACTATATTATTTATCACCTAAATATCTTTGAAAAAAAATATATATCTTTAACTATACAAATGCATTTGTATGACCGATAACCTGGTAAGGGTTGCGGGAATCCGATGGATGCAAGACACAGGACCGTTCATTGTGGCGACACTTAGGGGAGGCCTATGTCCAGCAGTGGACGTCTTTCGGTTGTAATGATGGCGATGATGATACAAATTCATTTAAAAACTCGCAAAAAATTTTTTTTTAGGTTGTGTGATTATCCAAAACTGCCCCATATCAACCTCCTTTCATACTAACTTGTGCGTGTGTTTTGTTCTGTAAGGGCAAAATATAAAATGCATCCAGAAAAAAAAAAATGAACAAAAATCGGGCTTCCCTGTTAACATGTTTTTTTTTCCAATATAATCGACAGTTGGAGGCGATGGGTTACGACCCCGAACAAGCGCGCCTGGCACTGCGCCTGTCGCGCAACCACATCAGCGGCGCCGTGGACCGCCTCGTCGCGGGAGGCGGCAAGATTGAGCTCAGTTAGTATATCGTTTATGCATAATTACTCAAGAGGAATGACGATCTTTACTAGAGATGAAACGGATAGTGGTTTGGCCGGATACGGGATATTCGGCAAGCTACGATGCCGAAGCACCGGATATCTGGCTACCGGATATTCAGCCCTTTATTAAAAATATATATATTTCAGACAAAACAGTCCATAAAAGTTGTCAGTAACAAGAAACATCGCGTCACATGACGCGATTAGTTTAATTTGCTTGCATATATTTTTCAGCACTAGGCTGGTCTGGTATACAAAACCAAGCGGAGCCGCCTCTTACTAAAAAATGCGGAAAATTTGGTATTCATTCACCATAATTTGCAAGTTATTAATTTTTAGTACTAAACTAATTAATAAAACAAACATTTTTGATGCGCAATTATAAAAGTAAACGGTGTCCATAACCTATTGTGGTATGATTCGGCTTGTGAAAAATAATGAGATTTTTTAATTTTACTATCCGGAATCCAGCCGCATACTAAATTACTATCCGGTATCTGGCCGGATACTGAATTACTATCCGGTATCCGGCCGGATAGTCAAAACATGGCCGGATACCGAATAGTTATCGGATATCCGTTTCATCTCTTATCTTTATCATCGGTCTAGCCTTTTCCCAAGTTGAAACTGTGTTTGAGTGTAATCGAATGCAGCTGAACACCAATAGCCACCATACAGTGTCTGTCTATGTAACTTCCAACACAGATACTGCACCAAATAGTTAAATTGGAAGAAAGGCAAAAGATATTGCCCAAAGTATTACATTCGTTGTAGTTACGGCCATTAACCCTACAGCAAGACCACGAGAGTCATACATATTTCTTCACAACACTATTTGCTATGACACAAAACAAGAGAGAGTAGCTATTACACACTCCAAATATTATTTAATTATATACTAGCTCATTTTGTGGTCGCAACTGCCAACATAAGAATAGGAATAAAGTCAATGACCTCTATCTATCAAACGTCACTTGAAAAGTACGGTTTCCAAAAAAAAACCTTTTTTGCGTATCAATAACGGTTTTTGTTTACTTTATTTAACCGAGTCTTACTTAAATCTAAGTGAAGAAAAAACGTTATTGCTTAATCTAAATTAGCTAAATATATTATTTAAGTCATAATTAGTTAAAAAAAAGAAAACTGGTTTTTTTTTCTTATTTTCATTCTTGGTTAGAATTTGCCTTCTTCCATTCGCCACAACTCCGACATTGCACACACTGATGCAGAGATGAGCATAATTAAAAAACTAAATTCTGATTAAACCTTTTTTGTTCATGATTCGTAAATCAATTTTAATTTCGTGGATGGAATTATACCTTTCACCATTTTTAACTTTAACTTACTTTAAATTATATCAATAAAATTTTAAATAAATGAGTAGTCTAATCGCTGTTTGTAATTTTGTTGCACTCCGCATTTTTTTCGAAAACTTGACATAGAAGTAGATCGTCAGAACTTACATTTATCATTTTAGTCTCATGTTTTGAATCGGTCGTCTTGTTGTTTATTTTTACATCAGAGAGTACTGTCACTGTTTTCGATGCATAATGGAACGAATTTTTGTGTCTGGCGTATCATGTTAAAATGTACAATGACTAGAGTTAATTTGTTTTCATTAAAGATAATTAGATAAAATGAAAAAAATAAATAAAAGATATCTTGTTTTGCTCATCTTACCTGATTAGATTTGACAGCTATGACGTCACAACATGGCGCTAAATAGATCATATTACTTGAATCGCATTGTACGTTTTTACGCCATGTGTTCATGTTGGGTGCAGGCGTACTCGCTAACGTTCCCTATACCTGTTTGTTTCATGCTAGAGCCAGCCAGAAAACTGCGTCGTCGTAAGTATAATATTGAGAAAAAACGGCTTTTTATGGCACATCGAGCGAGGGTCGAAACGATATTCTAAAAATATACAGGGTGTGCATTGACGCAAAAATGAATTCCATGGATCCAGTACATGATTTTGGACCCTCCAGTGGTGGAATTTTTCATCGATTTCTCCTAATTAAAAATAAACTTAGAGCACGCTTAGCTAGAAGTAACCTGTTCACTCTAGACTTAAAACTCCTAGGTTGTAGCTATCAGGAAACACATTAGCAGAGAATTCCACTCAGCTGTACGCACAATGCGTTCCCAAAACGATTAGGTCTGGTAGTCCGATGATGGAGTAGGTGAGGCGAAATTAAACTATATAATCCCGATGCACACTCTTCGGCTGAACTGATAGAAAAACCGACAGGCTAGCAACTCAGCGTCAATGCTTAACACTTTGGCCCTTAGGGCTATATTTCACCGGGACACCATGAGGGCGCGACCAGTCGCCGCTACCAACAAAATGTATACAGCTCTATAGAGAGTTACTCACCTGGTGTCCGTTTGGTTGCGCAACCAATTTGGTGGCGCGACCAGCTCGTCCGCCAGTGGCGCCCCCACCAAAGGGATGTTAGGATTATAAATAATCCCATCCCAAAAAAAAACAATAATTAGAAATGTAGCCATTAGACTCGATGGGTGCACCATTGCTCCTGATTCTCTTAGCTCTTAGTTCTGGCAGCTCCGTCTCAAATATAACAGCATAATTGATGGAAAGACTGTCCACTGATCGCACGGTCCAGACCAGAGTCTCTACTACAAGCTCTTAATGTGATCCATTTGACGACCCCAGCTGAAGTACTAAAAGGATGGAGCTAGGGTATATAGCTCCATCATAATAAAACTGTTTTGTCACTTAACTTTAAATCACTCTCCTGTAATGTTTACTCAATGTTGCTTAGTAATTTTTGCCTTTCAAGCGTCGATATGTTCTCATCGCGCGGAGAACTAATACCGCGTTATAGTATTTCGAATTTTAGTTCCTATTTGGTGTCATAGATAGAAATCTATATTTATAAAAAGAGTAACTGACTGACTAACATATCAACGCACAGCCGAAACTAATGGGACTAGGAGTGTGAAATTTTGGGATTTATGAAATTAAAGGTTTCCTTTTTTATGACGTAGGCTAGCACTTACAATGATTTTACAAAATTCACCCCCTAAGGGGATGAAATGGTGGTCCAAAGTTAGTATAGAGAAACCTAGTTTCAAGCGAGCGAAACCGTAAGCAGAAGCTAGTACGCCATAAGCTCGATGTGCCATAATAATTACTACAGTATAGTGCCTGACCATAATTACTACAGTATAGTGCCTGACCATAATTACTACAGTATAGTGCCTGACCATAATTACTACAGTATAGTGCCTGACCATAATTACTACAGTATAGTGCCTGACCATAATTACTACAGTATAGTGCCTGACTATAATTACTACAGTATAGTGCCTGACCATAATTACTACAGTATAGTGCCTGACTATAATTACTACAGTACAGTGCCTGACTATAATTACTACAGTATAGTGCCTGACCATAATTACTACAGTATAGTGCCTGACCATAATTACTACAGTACAGTGCCTGACCATAATTACTACAGTATAGTGCCTGACCATAATTACTACAGAATAGTGTCTGACTATAATTACTACAGTATAGTGCCTGACCATAATTACTACAGTATAGTGCCTGACCATAATTACTACAGTATAGTGCCTGACCATAATTACTACAGTGTAGTGCCTGACTATAATTACTTCAGTATAGTGCCTGACCATAATGACTATAGTATAGTGCCTGACTATAATTACTACAGTATAGTGCCTGACCATAATTACTACAGTGTAATGCCTGACTATAATTACTTCAGTATAGTGCCTGACCATAATTACTACAGTGTAATGCCTGACTATAATTACTACAGTATAGTGCCTGACCATAATTACGACTGTATAGTGCCTGACCATAATTACTACAGTATAGTGCCTGACCATAATTACTACAGTACAGTGCCTGACTATACTGTAAAGGCAAGCGCCTCGTGTTCAGATTATAATCTTAAGAAGCAATCAAAGCTTGGTGTGCATAACTATGTTGTCTGTTGTATTTGCTCATTTTGTTGCTACTTTAAGCTTGATTTTGTGGAGGTGTGTTATAGCTAGTGCCTGACCATAATGACTACAGTGTACTGCCTGACTATAATTACTTCAGTATAGTGCCTGAACATAATGACTACAGTATAGTGCCTGACTATAATTACTACAGTATAGTGCCTGACTATAATTACTACAGTATAGTGCCTGACCATAATTACTACAGTATAGTGCCTGACCATAATTACTACAGTATAGTGCCTGACTATAATTACTACAGTATAGTGCCTGACCATAATTACTACAGCATAGTGCCTGACCATAATTACTACAGTATAGTGCCTGACCATAATTACTACAGTGTAGTGCCTGACTATAATTACTTCAGTATAGTGCCTGACCATAATGACTATAGTATAGTGCCTGACTATAATTACTACAGTATAGTGCCTGACTATAATTACTACAGTATAGTGCCTGACTATAATTACTACAGTATAGTGCCTGACCATAATTACTACAGTGTAATGCCTGACTATAATAACTACAGTATAGTGCCTAACTATAATTACTACAGTATAGTGCCTGACCATAATTACTACAGTGTAATGCCTGACTATAATTACTTCAGTATAGTGCCTGACCATAATTACTACAGTGTAATGCCTGACTATAATTACTACAGTATAGTGCCTGACCATAATTACGACAGTATAGTGCCTGACCATAATTACTACAGTATAGTGCCTGACCATAATTACTACAGTACAGTGCCTGACTATACTGTATAGGCAAGCGCCTCGTCTTCAGATTATAATCTTAAGAAGCAATCAAAGCTTGGTGTGCATAACTATGTTGTCTGTTGTATTTGCTCATTTTGTTGCTACTTTAAGCTTGATTTTGTGGAGGTGTGTTATAGCTAGTGCCTGACCATAATGACTACAGTGTACTGCCTGACTATAATTACTTCAGTATAGTGCCTGAACATAATTTCTACAGTATAGTGCCTGACTATAATTACTACAGTATAGTGCCTGACTATAATTACTACAGTATAGTGCCTGACCTTAATTACTACAGTGTAGTGCCTGACCATAATTACTTCAGTATAGTGCCTGACCATAATTACTACAGTACAGTGTCTGAACATAATTACTACAGTATTAGTGCCTGACCATAATTACTACAGTACAGTGCCTGACTATAATTACTACAGTATAGTGCCTGACCATAATTACTACAGTATAGTGCCTGACCATAATTACTACAGTACAGTGCCTGACCATAATTACTACAGTACAGTGCCTGACCATAATTACTACAGTACAGTGCCTGACTATAATTACTACAGTATAGTGCCTGACCATAATTACTACAGTATTAGTGCCTGACCATAATTACTACAGTACAGTGCCTGACTATAATTACTACAGTATAGTGCCTGACCATAATTACTACAGTATAGTGCCTGACCATAATTACTACAGTACACTGCCTGAACATAATTACTACAGTACAGTGCCTGACCATAATTACTACAGTACAGTGCCTGACTATAATTACTACAGTATAGTGCCTGACCATAATTACTACAGTATAGTGCCTGACCATAATTACTACAGTACAGTGCCTGACCATAATTACTACAGTACAGTGCCTGACCATAATTACTACAGTACAGTGCCTGACTATAATTACTACAGTATAGTGCCTGACCATAATTACTACAGTATAGTGCCTGACCATAATTACTACAGTACAGTGCCTGACCATAATTACTATAGTACAGTGCCTGACTATTATTACTACAGTATAGTGCCTGACCATAATTACGACAGTATAGTGCCTGACCATAATTACTACAGTATAGTGCCTGACCATAATTACTACAGTACAGTGCCTGACTATACTGTATAGGCAAGCGCCTCGTGTTCAGATTATAATCTTAAGAAGCAATCAAAGCGTGGTGTGCATAACTATGTTGTCTGTTGTATTTGCTCATTTTTGTTGCTACTTTAAGCTTGATTTTATGAAGGTGTGTTATAGCTGTTCTTTGAAAGTATATTAAGTTAATTAACATCCTTGTTTCTGCTTCAGATGACGACCCGGATGATCCGTCGACGAGTGCGGGAGTGGTCATCAAGAGGAAGTCGAAGAAACACAAGAAAGATAAAAGGTGTGTTACCTAAATGCAATTAAATCAAAATAGTACATCGTGACATAGGTAAAGTGTTGGTGAGTATCGCTGAGATGGTATTTAGGTCTTAATAGAGCCGAGGACAGTAATCATCAATTCTCACGTGTATCATACGATGTTTTTCAACACACTTGTGAAGAAAATTAGTTTAATTAACCACTACTTCAACAGAAAAACTATTAGTTATCAATTCCTTTTTTTTTGTCGAATGGCGCAAAAAAATTAAAACTGCTTTCATAATGCATGCATCTTAAAATGGTGGCTATAGACTGGCTAGACTGCTTTGATAAAAATAAGAATGAGGTTACTTATATACAAAGAAAAAACAATTTTTAGTGAAAACACGGGAATAAGTACCTCATATTTTTTTTTTTGAATATTACAGGCGAAAAGAGCGCGAGCTTGCTCTGCGGCGCCTGAACGCAGCCATCCGCACCGACGAGGACGACTACCTCGACACCTCGCTCGCTGAGGAGGAAGAGTTCCTCGCGCAGTACAAGTCACTTCTGTAGATCATATCACTTCCATGAAAGTACGCATAGTGGCCTCGGTGCGAATTTCTAAACGTATTAAAACTCGTTAACGTAATCTATACTATTATTAACGGGCTCGACAGACGTTTTCCTGCCCGAAAGTTGGGTTTTGGTCAGAAAAAAATTGAGAAATCCGATTGCAGCGCCTTCTACCGGGTACAATTTTATTTTCAAACCATCCGATAACCCACTCAAATATACACACAAAATGTTATCCAAATCGATCAAGCCGTTTAGGCAGAACAATCGTACAGAAGAATTATGTATATAAAGATTATAATGCTTGTTTGTTTGTTTGAATGGGTTAATATCTCAAGAACTTCAGGTTCGAATAGGAACGAAGCAGTACCGCAGGGAATAGCCAATTTGTACGAAAACTAAATATATAAAAAAGCACCGTCTGATGACAATAATGAATAACTGTCTTCATATGATTACATTTATAAGTGAAAGTTTACGTTAACGTGATCGAATTCTTTTAAAAACTTCGCACTAGGCCTTAACGCGGTGTCCTACGTAAGCGAAACACGCGAACGTGAAGCGATGCGGTGCGTATGGAACAAACAATTGCCACTCTATATTAGTGACCACAGAAATCTTAATAATAAGGCAATAGAAATGCTATCTACTGTGTTTTAATACTGGGACGCGTGTCGCCGGTTCGCAGAGCTACCAACACATAGACAAACAATAAATACACATGCATTGTAGCAACAAAAATTAAACTTTTAGCGATGACATATATTACGAATGGTCTCAGGAGGCGCGGCCCCTGTAACCAATAATAAACGTGTGTGAAAAGCAGAGAATGATATCGCGCGCTCACTCACACTTAGCGCACTTGTGTTCCACGAGACACATGCGCGGCGACAAAATCACGCGTCTTTGCGACTTATTGCCTTATTATTAAGATTTCTGTGTTAGTGACCTACGTGACTAACCGCACGTGACGACGAGCGAAGCGAAGCGGTCGCATTGTTTTAGTTTGATATATTTTATTTCGCGCAAACTCGATGTGCGGCGCGGTTGCAGCGGTAGCTCCGCGCGCACGTAGGACGATGCTACCGCGTCGCGTAGAATTCGTGTGAACCGCATCAAATCGCTTCGTAGGACGCCGCGTAAGAGAACAGACGCCTCGGCCGCTGCTGCTAGAGAAGGCATTGTCCACTTTACTAAACGAGTCAGTGAGTGGCGCCGTTTACTCGTAACAATCGACAGCCTGACAGCAGACAGTCTTCTACTCTTGTCACGTAAAACGTCGTTTCGATTTGTTGGTGCATGGACTTTTCTGTAGCTTTAAAAAAAAAAGTAATGTCGTCTCTTGTCGGTACCGGCGCGGCTTTCTGTACTGTCGTCACGTCACACTTGATCTCGCGTGCGCTGATGGTGGATTCACATTAAGATAGTTACTGACGTTCCAAACATGCTGACATCAACATCATTATTTGGCTTGGATTCTAGAGACAGGCTAGGCACACCGGCCTCCCTAGCCAAGTTACGACCGTTTCATTTCGATTCTCTTGCATCGAACGTCTCGAGTACGATCTCCGTCTCGAGATCGTCTCGAGAGAACAAAGGAATCGGAGGCGTGGCCTACGCCTCCGATTCCTTTGTTCTGATCCCATGACCAGAGCGTTGAGATGACGTCGGAACAAAAGAATTGGAGGCGTGGCCTACTCGAGGCGTTCGACGCAAGAGAAACGAAACGAAATGGTTGTAACTTTGGCTAGGTGGGCAAATACATTTAAGAAATAATTTTATCGAACGTCATATTAGAAAACACGAATAAGAACTTAAAGATAAAAAAAAACTTAAAGATTTTTTAATAAGTAAAGCAACTCGATCAATAACTTTGTAATTGACAAACATAATAATTATGTAAATTGTGTGTTTGACAATAAATTTGATTTTGATTATATGGACTAATTTTATGAATAATAATGGACAATGATATGAAAAATATTTTTTAATAATATTAATGATAATCGATTTAAAATGACCAAAGTATTGTACACCTTATAGTTATGTTGCAGGGACTAATAAAGAAATTAATTTATACCTGTGACAAACAATAAATAATAACTTTGATTTATTGATTGAAAGAAGTTGCCCTAAGTATGACATTTAGAAAAAAAAAGGAAAAATATTGTCGCATTACGTTCATCACTTAGTATAATGCTCGCACGAGTGTGTGAGACAGCCACAGCGCTGGCCTTTATACGCTGGTTACATCGCGATCTTCTTATAGGTAGGTAGGTATTAATGATTTTCTGGTAGCAGAAACAGGTCAGCACTATCCAAACGAAGTCAGTAACTTACTCAATGTAAATTCACCTTAGCTTTTTGACCACTCTGATTCCATGTAGAATTTGCGCTTTTCGATATCATGATCATCATTTCAATCGAAGGCATAGACAGGCTTTTCCAAGTTTCTCCAAAATGTTCGAGTTTCTGCTACTCCCATCCATCGGATTCCCGCGACCTTCACCAGGTGCACACACATTTTGTGAGGCCGCCCCAACGCTGCGTCTTCCGGCGCACTCGCAACTCCAAAATCTTTTAGAGTTCTGCGAGCAGTTTGATATAGCACTTTAAAGTGACATAAAAGAACATTAGTGCAGAGCTCACATATGTACATGAACTTTGTTATTATCCACATATGTTGTAACTTTTGCATAAGGGGGCGTCCATAAATTACGTGAGATGCTTAAGGGAGGGAGGGGGTCGAGTCAAATCTCATCTAATCTTACGTTGGTGAGAGGGGGGGTCTCGGCAAATATCACGCATTTTTTTTTCTGATAGAAATAAAAAAAATATGGACATGTTGGTTCCAATAGTCTCTCTTGAGACCGCGCATGATTCTCCATGGACTGAACTAGAGTAGATATTCTTTTTTTAATCACAGTAGTTACGATCTAAGTATTCTATTGTTAAATTTTTATTACACTTTATAACTCTCAGCAATATTGATTACAAGTCTTAACTAGTCGTAAATAAAAGCACGAAGCAATTTTTTTTTACAATAACAATCCAACGCGTTTACGTAAGAAACCCACATTTTTAAAAATCTCACGTGAGATTGGGGGATGGGGGAGGGGGTTGAATAAAATCTCACGACATCTCACCAGGAGGGAGGGAGGGACAGAAAATTCAAAAAAACACCTCACGTAATTTATGGACGCCCCCTAATGAAAGGTACCTTTATCTGTTGGTTCATCGGTCACTAACTCGGTGCACAAATATTTCTGCACGATAAATACGTTATAATCAGAGTGGTCAAGGTGTTTTACGATCTCTAATAAATTGAAGATGTATACGATGTGTAAAAATGTACAGTCGGCAAATGAGATAGAAATGAATATTTTAGTAATATTCAAATTATTAAGTACTTCTCAGCACACTGAAGAAATTCCGTTCAGAAGTAATTGTACTAAGGTTACCCCTACTCTCTTTTGTCGACTGTACGTCATACAATCTCTAAATGTAAATGTCATGAAAATTGTATGTTTAAATCATGAATGTATGTAGTTGTATAACTTGGACGTGTATTAAAACTTGAATCGAGCTTATCTCGTGATAAATTGTTTAGTACTAGTGTTGGACTGTCAGTTTAACTGTGTACTCACTTTGCTTATAAGTGGGGGAAAAATCGAAAGAGTGGTGGGGCGATTTTACAAGCTCCTACTATTTTTTACTTAGGCAAACTGTCCGCGGACGCGTAGCTTCGTAGACGCGTATTCGTTATTATAAGCTTGTTGTACAGGTCTTACAGTATACACACAAAACTATGAAACTGTGTCGACGAAGCGGCAGCGTCGCGCCGCGTCGGGGCAGACATCGAGCGAAAGCACGTTTTTATTTTTGTAATAATGGCAGGAATGTCTTCGTCGTCCGACGATATTGTCACAATTATTGTCGCGTAACGTATGCGTTAAATACGCCCTGTGCTGCTCAAGCTGTCTAGCGTATATTGAGGCGTCTGTGAAGCTACGCGCCCGTGGTCAGTAAGCCTAACAATTTCAAATGAAACTAGCTAGAGAAATATTCCGCAGAATTGATACTCATGGAATACAGGAAACAGGGTCAACAGCGCTTAGTAACTGGCTGGAAGAAAAATCATTATTTGCGGAGTGTTGCTAGCTAAAATAATTTTATCATATTATACAACATATAAGGTAATAAATGCACACCCTGAAAGTAGTATGTTCATAATCGGCTACTAAATCAATTTCAGTTATTTTTAAAATAGTCAAGATTTTTTTAATTACCTACTTTGATAAATCTTGATTGCGTCACTAGCGTGTTTGTGTGTACTTGTGTACCAGTACCAATACCACAAAATAGATAGGTACAGAAGTCAATCTACATGCAAAGTGCGCTCGAGCAACGCACACATAGACACCGCTCACGGACACGATATCTCGGTCTGGTGCGAGTGCCAACCGCTTGAGACACGCGTCTGAGAATTCGTTTGTACAATAATTGAGCAAATAATAATAATAATAACTGTTCAGCAAACGGTTGTTTAAATTCGACATTAAATTATAAATTATTAGGTAATAAGGTAGGTATTTGATTGTATTTTGATGGTTTGTTTTAACGTAACGCAGAACAGTAAGGTAAGGTAAGTACCCCGGCGGCATCTGGCCCCGCGGCCGCCGCGCGTTACTGTGAAAAGTGAAGTACACACATGAGATTGACTTCTGTACTTATCTATTCTGTGGCGATGCTCTACCAGTGTAATGCGCCGATGCCCATATTATTTGCCTAGATAGATAATTTATTTAGATAATTAATTTCTTAAAAACACTGCCTAAATGCATTTAAGTATAATTTCAGTGCTTAAATTATGATTGTAACTTAATTTTCTAGTTGGAGTGTTTAAGGGTGTACATTATCCCATTTACATGTTGTATATATTTGCATTTATTTACAGGAGAACGCGTCAAAGCGCGCATTTTAATCGCTCGAACAAACATTATTTAGTGATCACTACCTCATACAGTACACTCCTATCAAATAGAATCTAAACCACTAATAACATTGTCGTACCTTTGAATCTTATTCATATTTAAAAATATACTCATCTTGATGTATCAATAGTAATTTTATTCAATACAATATCTGGGTGTCTGTATTCATTGAAGCCGTGATGGCTGAAAAGTTATTAACCTTTAACCGCCGCCCGACAAACACTCTCGTGTCGCCAGGGTCGTACATCCACGTCTAAATACTCCAGCTCTTCTGTCACCTACGGGAATGAGGATCAATCACATAATAGCAAATCTGATTTTAACTAAGTACATCGTATGTGTAATAATTTACTGAGCATTTTTTTTTTTTTTTAATTATAATCCGTCAAGAAATGGTGGATTTATTAAAGTTTTACGGCTACTTGGAAACGCACGCTCTCGCTGTGACTGTTTACGATGACGTCATCTGTCGTGATCCGTGCGACGCACGGCTTGATCGTATTCACTTGCCGGTGGAGACCGATCTTGACAGATGACGTCACAGCGAGTCGATTCAATCTCGGGCGCGTATTTGGAACTAATACACTAAAATTGCTGTATCTTCGTAATTTTTGGTCCGATTTAAATAATTTCTTCACAGTATTTACTGTTTTTATGACGCTATAAATCTGCCCACAAAAATCATGACTGATCCTCATTAAATAGATAGACGAGATGGAGTCGCGCACACACTGCCCTGGCTAATAGGACCCGAAAACACTCGTTGGACCAATCCAGCGCGGCTGGGTTAATGAAATTCACACAAAGTAGATAAATATATCTGATAGCTTGTAAGGTCGTTTATCATCATAGAAAACTAAGAATTTTGATGAATTTATGTGAACAGTCAATATTTATATGACTGTAAAGTAGTGCCATTTCAAAATTGTAATAATAAGCATTAAATAATCTATCAAAGTTAGACTTGATGATAATATTATTATTATTATTAAAAACGTCCTGGAAAATATAATTTGTTAAAAATATTTTTCATTTATCTATCCATGAATTCTATGTAATAAGTATAATAATAAATACTTAGATTGTATTAATTAAAAATATGTATACAGTAAAATATATAGTTTTATTTTATTATAATTTCGTTGTACAATTTAGAGAGAATTTGTTTAGATTAAGTCTTATTTAAGGTGGAAGAAAAGTTTTTGCTAGGAACATAAACTTTATAGGCCTGCGCAGACGAAGGACTTTTCTTCGCAGCGGATAAAATAGTCCGCCGCGGCTTATCGTCGTGAATAAGTACGTCACTCTCGAGCGCACAACGCGGACTAAAGTCCGCCATGTGCATTGCTTTCCTAGTCGCACGAGTTCTATTTTTTTCGGGGACTCCCCCGTACTTTTGTCCGGCCGCTCTCTGCATGTCCTCGGTTATTCGAGGGACTTTTTTTACGCGGTACTTTCAATCCCTCGTTTGCGTTACTCGATACAGTTGTAAAAGATCTATTTTAGCGGACAAAAATCCGTCGTCTGCGCAGGCCTTATATGAAACGTTGCTATCTTATAACGCCAATAGTAACAATCGCAAATGCACAAAGCTTATGTCTTATTATAGAATATTACAACATTTGGTGGAAAAAAAACTTGACTAACATTTAAAATTTTGGCACAATTCGAATTTTATATAACTACTCTACATTTACATATATATGTTATGGACTTCCATTTTAATGGTCCCTGTGAAGTCGAGAATTATTTTTTCATGAATCTGATAGGTGTAATTCACATCGGTTTGCAATTACTCAAAAACACTCACATTAATTACGTATTGTTGTGACTCTATTAATTATAATTTTCAGAATTTCTACTTCAATTTTTGCGAATAAGTGAGGTATGAATTTTTAAAATTGGCAAGTGACGCGTCCATACTGCCCGAAAGTTTAACATAAACTGATCAATGTGAAAAAAACTTTCTAATTTGCTATGATCTATTTGTTCAAGGGCGTGGCTAAGCTAAGTGAACGATGGGTCTTTCGCGAATGCACTGTAGACATTAATAAGTCTGTAGTAGAGTGAACATTTTCAGTCAGCCCCCCCTAGCCAAGTTACGATCGTTTCGTTTGCGTCTAACGCCTTGAGTAGGCCACGCCTCCGATTCCTTTGTTCTGACCACGTGACTAAGCGTCAACTAACGTCAAAACAAAGGAATCGGTGGCGTGGCCTACTTGAGGCGTTCGATGCAAACGAAACGATCGTAACTTGGCTAGGGGGGCAGGGGTCAAAAGTGCAGTTACAAACCTTACCAACGCTAAAATGTCTAAAATTTCTTTGTAGAAGAGGGTCAATGGTCCATGACTGATTTAACTGGTAGCATAGAATCTAAAGTATTGAATAAACTAGTTGTGGACTATTGAACGTCTACAACAAAGAAATTGTAGACACTTTAGCATTGGTAGAGTGCCACTGCACTTTTGATCCCTGACTATACATTATGTATGGGAATCTGTTATTTTTTGCTTTTCGATTATGGATGTCTTACGACTCATCAGTCACAAACTTATAAATACTATTCATAGACTATTGACTACAACATGCACTATTAAAGCGATTGTAATTTTGTCGAATTATGTAATTCTAGTTACCATGTTCTGTAATCAAAAGCACAGCAAATTCGACGATACATTTTCTAAAGAAATGGAAAAATAAATCGCCATTTGAAATGTTAAAGATAGTTTTGTTGCAAAATAACATTTAGTAATTACTACATAATCATCATCTTCCTGCCCTTGTGCCATGCTACAGCGGGGTCAGCGCAACACGTATTTTTTCTTCTATTTTGCCCTGTCACCCGTCACTTGGGTAGCATTTAACTGTTCCTCAATTTATTCCTGTTTTTTTACTACAAAACTTGTCTTTTAAAAGTATTAATTGTGCACTCTTCTGAGTGGTTAAAAAAAAAACCACGAAGAGGATGGTGGGGTCTATGTTCGCTCGCTTCGCTCAGTCACTAATCCTCGATATCCCTTTCTAAATTAATTTGTCCGAGTTCGGGTGCGCCCCAAGTTCCTTAATAATTGTAAAAAGTCTATTAATATTTGATGTACATTGATGTACAGTTGAAAATACATACTTACATATATCGAATGGCTATATTACAAAAATTTCGTTCCATTTTTAAATTGATCTTTATAGTTATCATTTTATTATTTATAAATGTGCTGTATGATGTTCCACTGCATTACCTACTTGTGCAGCTAAAAATATATAATTTCTACACGTGCCGTCGCCGTGGCCTCACTGGTTAACAATAAACTCAATAAACATAACATCATTCTTGACATACTCGAACTTGTCGAGGCTGGTGTGAGGTATGAAGATGTACTGGCGCTTCAGCTGCGTCACAGACTTGTCCAGGGTCTCATTGGACTTGGTCTTCTCTTCTTCACCATCGTCGTAATCGTGGCGCTTGGAAGAGGACCTGCGGCGCAGTTGGAGCGACTTCACTATGTCCATTGCCTGCGGGGGGAGGTACGTCTTACTTCAATAATCTATCTTCTATATATATATATAAAAGCGAAATACCACTCACTGATTAATCACGAAATCTCAGAAACTAACACCTACAAACTTAAAATTTGGCAGGTAAGTCCCATCTAAGATGCAGACATCCGCTAAGAACGGATTTTACGAAACTCCTAAGGGAGTAAAACGGGAGTTGGAAGTTTGTATAGAGAAACCTATTTTCACGCGAGTAAAGCCGTGGGCAGAAGCTAGTTATAAATAATAAAAGTCGTCTGAGCCAATGGCTTAATAGCCACGAGCCTTGACAAACACTCGCTCGCATTGTTAGGAGGTTTCATTATCTGGAGCCCCGGCAGCTAAGACCCTGTTCCCGATGCCCACCGGTGGGGAAAATAGTGACACATCACCCTGCGGTCCCCCTAAACCAAAAAGCATACGTGTATGTTATCTAGTGCCTATCTGAGCGAATTGTTCATACCTTTTCTACTGCCTTATTTGTACAAGTCATCACCAGTGATCGGAGTAGGTAGATTGAATTATGGCCGTGAACTTAGCAGATCATTTTCCAGCAGAGCACAAAAAAATTAGAGTTCTACTTGCATGCAGCATAGTTCTGGAGTTCCTGATACTTTTCAGGAAAAGTTCTGGTGTTTTTCCTGGAAAAAATTGAAATGAAAATATGATCTGCTAACTTCCGGTGGCAGATCATTTTTTACAAAACGAAAATTTTAAATGTGCTTTCAGTGCACAAAGGTGAGTCTTATAGTTCCTTATTACTTTTAGTAATAGTTCTGTCAATTAGAGCTCACAAAAAAATAAAAACTTATCAATCTAATCACAGCAAAAAAACAAGTAATGATCATAAAACTGACGATAATTACACAATACGACGGTTTTCACATATGATTCTAAATATTATCAGTAGTTCAGATGGTACATAAACAAAAAAAAAGCAAAATATAACGGTAATCGATTTCAAGTATCAGCAGAGCATGGTTGAAGATGTCGATTAGCAAAAATCATGAATATTTTTATTGTTGAAGTTAAAAAAATCATAAGAAACTTCTGAAAGTGCTTAGAACTGAGAACTCCTTGATTTCTTATACGGCTGTATCAAGCCTATATTAAAACTTGAAAACTAAATCCAAAACTCCGACACAAGTATCAGCAGAGCATGGTTGAAGATGTCGATTAGCTAAAATCATGAATAATTTCAGTGTTAAAGTTAAAAAAATCATAAGAAACTTCTGAAAGCGCTCAGAACTGAGAACTTCTTGATTTCTTATACGGCTGTATAGAACCTGTATGAAACCTGTACTATGTGAAGACCTGGAAAACCAAATCCAGAACTCCGACACAAGTATCAGCAGAGCATGGTTGAAGATGGCCATTAACAAAAATCATGAATATTTTCAGTGTTGAAGTTAAAAAAATCATAAGAAACTTCTAAAAGCGCTCAGAACTGAGAACTCCTCAATTTCTAATATGGCTATATAAATACTATGTGAAAACCTGGAAACACAATCCAGAACTTCGACACACGTATCAGCAGAGCATGGTTGAAGATGGCCATTAACAAATTGGCCATTAACAAATGGTTTCATATAGAACTGATATAGAAATATGAGAAACCGAGGAGTTCCCAGTTCTGGACACTTTCAGAAGTTTTTTATGATTTTTTTAATTTGAACACTGAAAATATTCATGATTTTAGCTAATCGACATCTTCAACCATGCTCTGCTGATACGTGTGTCGGAGTTCTGGATTGTGTTTCCAGGTTTTCATATAGTATTTATATAGCCGTATAAGAAATCAAGAAGTTCTTAGTTCTGAGCGCTTTCAGAAGTTTCTTATGATTTTTTTAACTTTAACACTGAAATTATTCATGATTTTAGCTAATGGACATCTTCAACCATGCTCTGCTGATACTTGTGTCGGAGTTCTAGATTTGGTTTTCAAGTTTTAATATAGGCTTGATACAGCCGTATAAGAAATCAAGGAGTTCTCAGTTCTATGCACTTTCAGAAGTTTCTTATGATTTTTTTAACTTCAACAATAAAAATATTCATGATTTTTGCTAATCGACATCTTCAACCATGCTTTGCTGATACTTGAAATCGATTACCGTTATATTTTGCTTTTTTTTTGTTTATGTACCATCTGAACTACTGATAATATTTAGAATCATATGTGAAAACCGTCGTATTGTGTAATTATCGTCAGTTTTATGATCATTACTTGTTTTTTTGCTGTGATTAGATATTGATAAGTTTTTATTTTTTTGTGAGCTCTAATTGACAGAACTATTACTAAAAGTAATAAGGAACTATAAGACTCACCTTTGTGCACTGAAAGCACATTTAAAATTTTCGTTTTGTAAAAAATGATCTGCCACCGGAAGTTAGCAGATCATATTTTCATTTCAATTTTTTCCAGGAAAAACACCAGAACTTTTCCTGAAAAGTATCAGGAACTCCAGAACTATGCTGCATGCAAGTAGAACTCTAATTTTTTTGTGCTCTGCTGGAAAATGATCTGCTAAGTTCACGGCCATAATTGAATTGGGGTCATTGATTCGAAACGTATATATTAATATGGACATTCCTCCGGAATTGATTATTAAAAAAACCGGAACTTATGCAGGAATTGTATTAAAATGAGCAATATTATATTCTTTATAATTTTTTTTAACGGCACACGGTCACGATTTGACACAACTCATTGACCAATCAGAACATTACTTCCTTTAAATTTTGAATTTAGTAGTAATAATATCACTACCAACATTAACAATATTTAATTGAATCCAGAAATACCGGAATTACTTTCCGGAAAAACGGTTTATCCATGTTATTCTTTCTGTGTGCATTTATGATACAAGTACCAAAAACAATTTGTAACCTACTCTGATCACTGGTCATCACATGCTATAAATAGAATATAGATGAGTAACCAACTAACCTGATTCCTGTTATTAGGCTGGTCCTTCAGCACGATGTTGACATTCAGGTCGCAGGGCCACTCCAGCAGAGCATCATACGGCCCGGCCACCAGGCGCACTGTAGACGTTATGTGGCGCCCCTTCCACTTGCCAATGCCGTTCAGGTTCAGTTCCGCCTGTAAGGAAATACAAATACATTGCAGCATAAACATGAATCTGTCATCTCCTTTCTACCATCGGATAACCCGAGGCACGGCGAGTATCCACCCTTACATTGTTAACACCTCTACGGTCCGGACTAAGCGTTTCGCCTCTTCGTATATACCGCGTACATTGAAGGACTGGAACAATTGGCCTGCTGCGGTCTTCCCGTCCGATTATAATTTAGGTGTCTTCAAGGCTAAAGTGAATAGGCTCTTAATAAACTAGTGCGCCTCACCATCAACGATTGCATCACGCTGCTTATCAGCAGGTGGGATCGCATTCAAACACTACTTAATATTGTTTATAAAAAAAAAGGCATATAAGCATAATCAGCTTTATAATGTTCCCACTGCTGGGACTCAGGCCTCCTCTCTAGGAGAGGGAATGTGTCGCAATCCACCACCCAGGTCTAGTGCGGAGTGGTGGATGTCACATATCTTCGAATTTTTAGTTCTAGGACATGCCGGTTTCCTCACGATGTTTTCTTTCACCGTTTTTAGAACAGTGGTGATGAAATAAATTCCACAAAGTAATGTGTCTGGGTTTGAACTCGCGACCTACAACTCGTAAGTCGGGACCTGGGGCACATAAAAATTGTAAGTACTGTTAGGGCAGTCCGAACCTTCGTGCGATCACCATACAGAAACACGGCATTTCAATGTCTCGCGCAAACGACTGCTCCCGAAGATAGCCGAGCTCGTCCGAACTATCTTAGGTCTCGACGAGCCCACGGACCACATCCATTGTTATAATTGAAAGGCCCATTTCCACCAAACACAGCAACATCACCAATAATTCAACCAGCTAGATAAAACATTATCTAATATATAAAATTCTCGTGTCACAGTTTTCGTTGCCATACTCCTCCGAAACGGCTTGACCGATTTTGATGAAATTTTTTGTGCTTATCCGGTATCTATGAGAATCGGCCAACATCTATTTTTCATCCCCCTAAATGTTAGGGGTAGTCTACCCCTAAATTTTTTTTTTATTTTTTAGTCAAAAAATTATTTATATGGCAAAACAACGTTTGCCGGGTCAGCTAGTAATATATACTAGAGTGGTCCCGGCAGACGCTGTCCTACCCGAAAGCAGGCATTTTGCCAAAAAAAAAACTAAGAACTCAATTGCAGCGCCCTCTACCTGTCCTGTTCAAACCAGAGACCTACTCAAATATACACACAAAATTTTATCCAAATCGCTGTAACCGTTTAGAAGTTAGGTGACAAACGCACGTACAGAAGAATTACATATAGGTACAATGTTTTTTTATTTTTTTTTATTAATGATAGGCTCGCGTTTGACCGCCATCTCACCTGATGGTAAGCAATGATGTGGTCGACGATGGAGCACGCTTGCCTAGAAGTAGCCTATTCACTCTTGTCTTAAAGACCCCTAAGTTGTAGCTATCAGGAAACACAGACTCCGGCAAGAAATTCCACTGCTTGGCTGTACGCATAATAAATGTGTTTATAATTAAAACGTTTTGTGCGTATGGGTGAGATGTCTTCCATGTACCGGTGTCGCAACGCCGTACGTCTAGTGGACCGATGATGGAACGCACTTGGTGGAATTAGATTGTGCAATTCCAGTGCACAGTCCCCGGAATGTAAACGTTAGAAAACCGACAGGTTAGCAATTCGGCGGCGATGCCCAAGGCTTTGGAGCTTCGACTCAACAAGTGCATCATTGCCGATGATCCTCCTGGCTCGCCTCCCAATCGACTCTAGCGCATCAGGCTGATATTTGGCAGACCCGTCCCAAAGATGAGAGCAGTACTCCATACACGATCGATGATGTACCTTCAAAGTGTATCCATATTTGCTGGTCCGGAACATAGGACTGCTGAGCACGGTATCGTTCTCCTTGGCATCCTTCATTCGCGCCAGGAAGTGGTCTATCCTCCATATGAAGTGGCCTGGAACAATTAATTAAACTTTACCAAACCTTAGATTAAAGGGCCTATTATACTACGCGATATTCAGCACACGATATTCAGACTTATTTTTTGTTCCGAGTAAGACCGGTCTAACCCTTATTACACTACGCGACATCGATGTGTGAATATCGAGTAGTGTAATAGGCCCTTTAAGGAATTACGGAGGTACAGTAGCATTAGGTACTCACAAACTTGTAACTTTATAATATATATTGTAGGTACTAGTTGCTACCTGGGCCTCAAGTCTGCTATTACAATAGTGTCAGAATGGTCTATCATTGATTTCAATAATTTTTGATTATGGTGTCATCATCATAATAATAAAAAAAGAGAAATAGTATAAGCTCGATATTGTCATTCTACCACAACTCTATTATGAGACCATTGTCCGATCAATGATCGATCATTAAGAATTAGCAGATTACGAACCTTTAGCAAAATGACAATGGAATCGTGTTGGAGTGACAAATTAATAAAAAATAGCTCATACATACTCGTGAGATAAAAAGCTATCGTATATGCTATTCCAGGACATGATCTACCCGTGTACTAAATTTCATCTAAATCCGTTCAGCCGTTCGAGCGTGACAAAGTGATAAACATACACACTCAAAAACTTTCACCTTTATCGTTTTAGTGTGATAATGTGATGTGATGTGTGAAGAGTGTCCATGGAGTTTCTTGCACATTCTTTTCTATAGAGATCTACGCTTTGGAATGTGCAATTAGGGCTATATTTCACCGGGACACCATGGCGGCGCGACCAATCGCCGCTACCAACAAAATGTATACAGCTATATAGAGTTAGTGTCCGTTTGGTTGCGCAACCGAATAAAAACAACATCTCCGTGCAATTGCAATTCACACAAAATATTAAAATGTACCTGTAAAAGATAATAATTAAAGATTAAAATGTGATTTATTAGTAAATTTTGTGTTTTTCTTGTATTCTATATAAAAAGTATTCAGTGTATTGATATTTCGATAGAATGAATATGCGATGCCTTGAACGCTCGATCAAACAATCATTCGATATTTTGAACACTCGATGTATTGAGTGTACGATATTTTGAATGTTCGATTTATTAACCATTCGATATTAAGAACGTTCGAGTATTTAGATGGTCGACTTATAGTGGTCGATCAATTGATATTCGATTATTTGGTATTCGATTTGGTATAGTACACCCAATTTGGCGGCTTGACCAACTCGGACGCGTGCACTTAAGGTCCATGTTGATACTGCCTCAGTGTGGTGTAGCGACTCTGGTGTCTGTATGGTGTCTAGTTTGGTAGCCTACGAACACCATGACGGCACAACTGATCGCGCCGCCATGGTGTCCCGGTGAAATATAGCCCTTAGCATCATTTCTCTAACTTACTGACTTCTTGACATTTCAAAAGTGCCTGTAAATGGTCTATCTATAGTTTTATTATTATTTATTTATTATTTTATTATTATAAAGAGGTTGTTTTTTCTTTGTTTGTAGAAGGTTATCTCTGGAAGTACTGGTCCGATTGCTAAAACTTTTTCACCGATAGAAAGCTGCTTCATTCCTGAGTGACATAGGCTATATTTGCACGCGGGCGAAGAAGCGGACAAAAGCTAGTTTGAAATAAAATGCTTTGAATCTTTGATGTGATTGTGTAATAGCACATCTTCACTTACCATCATCCGTTCCCATCTCGCTTCTGTCGAAGGTGACCCTGGCCTGGAAGTCAGCGAGCTCATTCCTCAGCTTGTGGTAGGACTTGGTGAGCGCCCTCAGGTCTCTGAGCACGGCGTCCACTTTGGTCGAATGCTCTGATAGCTCTGCTCTGGATTCTGCTGTGGCTACTTCTAGAACTGCTACACGATCTATCGTCTGGAAAGAAAAGGGATATTGGAAACTAGATATTTCCTGCGGCTTTCCTCCCAAGCCTATCTTACGAGTATACTGTGTGCAAAAATTAGTCGGGCCCTGAATCAATCAACCTTAAATCCTTAATTTGGTTCATTTTACTTAAAGGAGACATTCCTTTATTAAAAAAAAAAGAAACAAAACTGCATTCAAAGATTTTCTAAAACTCGCTTGCCTCGCCCGGGACTCGAAACAACTAAAATTAAAAAAAAACACTTGCTATTTTATGTTAGATTAGTATGATAGATGGTTATGATTAGTATAATAAAATAGGATTCAGGATAAAATTTCTCTTCTTTTTCCTTTTGTGTGCCTAAAGTATTAATAAATAAAGTACCAATATCACAAATACCGTATCGACTGTCGACTTCACTGACAAAAGAATTGAGATTTAAATAGGTTGTGAGATTTAAATAGTAGTTCTGTAGACCATCCTGACAATTTATAAATACCTACAATCTATGGTCAACCGTCAAGACACAGTATAGATATGGAACAGTACGGAAACTACGTACACACGGTGACTTTAATAGCGTAGCAGGGCACACTAACATGATAAATGTGTGCGTAAACGCTAGCGCGTGAAACACAACAGGTATTATCGTTGTGTGATACAAAGTAACTCGTTTCTACACTCACACTCTTGAAAAGTTCCGCCGAAGCCGTCTAAGTTACACGACTATGAAAATACAGCAGAAAAATTGGCTTCTGTTATTAATGGCGCTGTGGCGCAATGCATATGATACTTAACTGACGAGTAAGAGGTCCCAAGTTCGATTCCAATTATCTGTTATTTTCTTTTTGTTTTACTCATGTTTTTTTTGAATAGTAATGTTATGGTTATTCTCGTAATAATTAAAATATTCGAAATATATTTTTGTAATTTTATACATATAAACTATGTATATTTACGAAATTAATTAACGAAATTTTTGTATATAACTTGTAATATAAATAATTTTATAATATATATCGGCGCAATTACAAATAGTTTGATTGAAATAATTAAGATTTATAATTAAATTGGCCTAAAAATTAGTAGAATGATTACTTCGAGTTCATTTCGATGTAAAATTAACGTTGGTCAGCGAATCGCTATTTTTGTTATTGTAATTTAAATGTTTCAATACTTAACCTTAAAACACGTGCACGCCAGTGGGGCGAACATTATAAATACGGCCGCACTGTCGGTGCCGGGGCATTCTCGCTTGAGCCACCGGAAAGTACGGACCTCTCTGCGACGTCGTTACGCTGTTCGTGGAATAAACGAAGTTTTGGAACAACTCGTGAAGTTTTCTTTTGAAGATCCAAAAATGAGTGACCATCATGAAGATAACATTGGTGACGTCAGCTTTGCTGACGTCACACTTTTTAAAAACACTGCGAAGGTTAATCCTCCGTCATCAGAAGTGGGATTGCAAGAAGCTCCTACCCAAACCACTTCCTCATCAGCTCGTCCGCTACCTGATCAACCGGAACCAACCATCACCCAGCGACGGGAGCCTGGGTTGGTTACCAATACACCATTTGAAACTGTACCGCAATCAATACCACAAGCGTATCCACACCATGGACTACAGATGGGCGGGATACCACCTCAATTCCTGATGCAAATGATGGAGATGATGCAGAAGATGTCGGAACGCTTATGTGCTCCACCTACCGAAGCAAAAATAAAGATCAAGGATGTCTATTTACCATCATTCGATCCGGACACCCACGTCGGTGTACGAGAATGGTGCCAACATATCGATCAAGCGATCGAAGCATACAAACTGGATAATTTCGATGTCCGCATGAAAGTCTGCAGCCTGTTGAAGGGACGTGCAAAAATGTGGATCGATGATTGGATGGTGAATACTACTACATGGGAAGAGTTGAGGAAGAATCTCATTACCACATTTGAACCTGAAAATAGATACTCTCGGGACATCATCATGTTCAGAGAACATGTTTACGACTCAACAAAAGACATCGCGGAGTTCTTATCACGAGCTTGGATCCTATGGAAGAGAGTCACCAAGGATAAACTGGGAGATGAACACGCTGTGGAGGCAGTGATTGGATGCGTTAACGATGAGCGCTTGCGTATCGAACTTTTGAACGCCAGGGCAACAAGTGTTCCTGAGCTGATCTCAGTTGCAACATCCATACGGAAGAAGTGTACTCATCCAAGCTCCAGTTCCACAACACACAACAAACGTCCACGTTTTGCTGACAATACACCATCTACATCAAGCTGCCGTATATGTAAAAAGACAAACCATACTACCGATAATTGCAGATTCAGATCTTCCGAGTCTAAACCTGAAACTCATGGCAACAAGGATCCAAAAGCAACAACCACAACTAGTTGTACTTATTGCAAAAAACCGGGCCATACTTACGAAACTTGCTTCAAACGTGAACGTTCGTTAACTTCGAACGTGAACTGCGTAGCAAGCAGTAAGCTGGCTCCGATCACCATCAAAATAGGGGACAGGATTTTTCAAGCCGTCTTTGACAGTGGAGCGGAGTGTTCAATTATAAAAGAATCCGTTGCTGCAGCTTTACCTGGTCAAAGGAGTCCAGTGGTAAATTATTTGAAGGGGGTTGGTCAGTTCCCCGCTTTGTCATTAACCAAACTTACAACTGTTTGCGTTATCGACGTCATCAGTGTTGAGCTCGAATTTTACGTCTTGCCAGACTATGAAATGTCAACAGACATTTTGGTGGGCATGAATCTAATCCATGACACCAATCTAAGTGTGATAGTCACAGCCAAAGGGACGAAGCTAATCCACAGAACACTCGTCAATCATGTGAGTACAAATTCTTCTCTCTTTAACAACTTGGACTGCGATCTTATCAATGAAGATGAAATCAAACAACTACGTCAACTTCTGAATAAATACGAACATCTATTTATCCGCGGATATCCGAAGACTCGTGTCAATACTGGCGAACTTGAAATCAGACTGAAAAACCCTGATAAATTCGTGGAAAGAAGACCATATCGCCTCAGCCCAGTGGAACGAGAGAAAGTTCGCAACATAATTAAAGAGCTATTGGAACATAACATCATTCGTGAGAGCAAATCTCCCTACTCGAGCCCCATCATACTAGTGAAGAAGAAGAATGGTGACGACCGACTTTGCGTGGACTTTCGAGAACTTAACTCGAATACTCTGCGTGACCACTATCCACTGCCTTTGATTTCTGATCAGATTGATCAGTTGGCAAATGGACGTTTCTACACAAGTCTTGACATGGCGGCTGGTTTCCACCAGATTCCTATTAGCGAGACCTCACAATAGAGAAGACCGCCTTCGTCACACCAGATGGACTGTACGAATATCTCACCATGCCGTTTGGTTTGAGCAATGCTTGTTCAGTTTACCAGCGTTGTATCAACAGAGCCCTGACATCATTGCTGGGAACAGCTGCACAAGTATACGTAGATGATGTTTTAAGCAAATGCGCAGATTTCCCAGAAGGAATCTCACACCTGGAACGGATCCTCATTGCACTTCAAGACTCTGGATTTTCCATCAACGCAGACAAGTGCAGTTTCTTCAAACGATCCATTGAATATCTCGGAAACGTCGTTTCTGATGGACAAGTACGACCAAGTCCACGAAAAGTTGAGGCCCTCGTTAAAGCTCCAATACCCAAAACTGTCAAGCAAGTCAGGCAGTTCAACGGCTTGGCAGGTTACTTCAGGAGATATATTCCTGACTTTTCTCGTGTTATGGTGCCTTTGTACGAATTGACGAAACAAGGAGCAACTTGGACATGGACAGACAAGCACGAAAAAGCACGTAACACAATCATCGACTGCCTAACGTCCGCGCCAGTGCTTACATTATTTCAAGAAGAAGCACCCATTTTACTGTACACAGATGCAAGCAGCCTGGGATTTGGTGCAGTACTGGTGCAGGTGATCGATGGACGCCAACATGCAGTTGCTTTTATGAGCATGAGAACCACGGAGGCTGAAAGTCGCTACCACTCCTACGAGTTGGAGACACTGGCAGTGGTTCGGGCTATAAAGCACTTTCGCCAGTATCTCTATGGGCGAAAATTCACCGTGATAACAGATTGCAATGCATTGAAGGCATCAAAACATAAAAAGGATCTCCTGCCAAGGATTCATCGCTGGTGGGCATTCCTGCAAAATTATCACTTCGAAGTCGAGTACCGCAAAGGTGAACGTCTTCAGCATGCTGACTTTTTCAGTAGAAACCCAATTGAGCTAGCAGTTAACGTTATGACAAGAGACTTGAACTGGCTCAAAATTGAACAACGACGGGACGATGAGCTGCGACCAATAATGGATAGCCTCAGAGACAACAACCCGGTGGAAGACTATGTCTTGGAGGACGACGTCTTGAAGAAGAACGTTAATGATCCTGTCTTCAGTCAACAGCTTAGCACAGTCGTTCCCAAGTCCTTTCAATGGAGCATCATAAATTCCTTTCACACAGCTCTAAAACACATCGGTTGGGAAAAGACTCTACAGAAGATAAAAGAAAGTTACTGGTTTAACAAAATGAGATCTACTGTTCGAAGATTTGTTGATAACTGCGTGATATGCCGAACATCTAAAGGCAGATCCGGGGCAATTCAAGCCCAACTACACCCGATACAAAAACCAACGGCTGCCTTCCAAGTCATCCATATGGACATAACAGGGAAGCTAGGAATTCCAGATGATCAGCAGTACGTGATAGTTACCATCGACGCTTTCTCAAAATACATTTTACTGTATTTCAGCACCAACAAGAACCCACATAGCACATTAGCTGCTTTAAAACGTAGTGTGCATCTATTTGGCGCACCGATTCAAATCATAGTCGATGGAGGAAGAGAATTTCTTGGGGAATTCAAAGAGTACTGTGACCAAATTGGAATAAATATCCACGCTATTGCTCCAGGAGTTAGCCGAGCAAATGGCCAAGTGGAAAGGGTCGTTGCAACCCTAAAGAACGCACTGGTTATGATCAAGAATTACGAAACGGAGCCGTGGCACACTGTGCTTGAAGAACTTCAACTGGCAATGAACTGTACAACACATAGAGTCACTGGTGTTGCTCCACTGACACTTATTACACGGCGAAAACACTGTGTACCTCCTGAGCTTCTCAATCTCGTTGATATTGACAACGAAACCGTTGATATTGAAGCGCTTACTCAACAGGTACAACAGAAAATGATTCGTTCCAGTGAACAGGATAGACAACGCTTCAACCTACATAAGGCCAAGATCCATCATTTCCAAAGGGGAGACTACGTGTTGATTAAGAATAATCCTCGCAACCAAACATCACTAGATCTTAAGTTCAGCGAGCCATACGAAATCTGTAGAATACTAGAAAACGACCGATATTTGGTTAAGAAAGTTGTCGGCAGAGGACGACCCCGCAAGGTTGCCCATGACCAGTTACGCCGCGCCCCTCAACCTGGGGATCAGTTGACCGTATCGGCGGAAAACGAATCACCTACTCACCGAGACCCTGCAGCAGAACAAAATGAGCCTATACCATCGACCTCACGAGAAAACTTACAAATACAACCAAGCAATGACCCATCAGAATAAAGGGTAAGTAACTCAATTCAATAATTTCAAATAGCCCAAACTAACTCTAACACCTACGAGAATCTCCGAGAACCTACGAGACACTACGAGACACTACGAGACACTACGAGACACTACGAGACACTACGAGACACTACGAGAACCCTACGAGAACCTTCGAGAACTCCTCGAGAACCTCTTAACAACCTACAAACCTTATTAGCATTGATATTCTCAGACCCACATAACAGTGGTCTGTTTTTGCATAACAACTAAATATAAAGCAACGCAAGTTGCTCACAGATATCAAACTCAGAGAAAGTTCTTTCTATTCTTACAGATGTTGCGACGAGGATCAACGAGGCTGGTGCAGAGCGCGCACCGCCTGTCAGAATGGCCGTATCGGCGCAATTACAAATAGTTTGATTGAAATAATTAAGATTTATAATTAAATTGGCCTAAAAATTAGTAGAATGATTACTTCGAGTTCATTTCGATGTAAAATTAACGTTGGTCAGCGAATCGCTATTTTTGTTATTGTAATTTAAATGTTTCAATACTTAACCTTAAAACACGTGCACGCCAGTGGGGCGAACATTATAAATACGGCCGCACTGTCGGTGCCGGGGCATCCTCGCCTGCCGCGCCCCCCTAGGGGGACGCAGCGATTTCCCGAACTGCCGGGGCATTCTCGCTTGAGCCACCGGAAAGTACGGACCTCTCTGCGACGTCGTTACGCTGTTCGTGGAATAAACGAAGTTTTGGAACAACTCGTGAAGTTTTCTTTTGAAGATCCAAAAATGAGTGACCATCATGAAGATAACATTGGTGACGTCAGCTTTGCTGACGTCACACTTTTTAAAAACACTGCGAAGGTTAATCCTCCGTCATATATATATATATCATTTACGTAATATAACAATACGTTATTATTAATAGTTGACAATCCTTTCATTGTCAACTTTTTTTTTTTTTTTCGCAAACATTCACTTATGAAATTATTATAATTATTTAAATTAGCATCAAACACTTACACTTAATCTTTGGAAAGTAATTTTGATGATATGGGTAGGTAATCAGCAATAATGTTCTCAATAATCAAGTAGCTGTGGGTATCAATACAAACCGAGCGTGCCATCCCAAAATAATTCACCTATTCAAATAATATGTCTCCAGCTCAACTCGCAAACAAAATAAAACTCGTTTACTACTCGATATACACACACACACATATTTGTATATGTGTTTGCTACGAATTAGATAAAAAAATTCGCTTCGTTCATTAGATGGAAAATTAGCACTGATTATCAAGTGCTTGCTTGCCGTTAAAGGTGTATCGAGTTCGATCCTAGCCATTGACAAAACATTATTTTCTATTTTATTGTAGTATAATGATAACGAAGTTTATTAAAGCTAAAACTTAGAATATTTGCTTTAAAAACTAAGTGTATGAATATTATCATCTACCCACTTTATTAGTTATTTACTAAGAAATGAGTCGGATAATAAGTTAACCTGGCATAACGCTTTTGCCTATCACGATCGTGTGTTCTACAACTTACTCCGAGACAAAAAATAATTAATCGTTGTGGAAAGTGATACTTTTTACAAGTAATAATTAACATGTCTCATTTGTCTACACTTTTGAGGGCTGAGATAGTAGTATTATATAAACAAAATGTATCCATAAGTGAAATTTCGAGGAGACTAATGCTACCGGTAAGTAACAAATCCAAACTTAACATAATGCGAAATAATTTAACATTGTTGATATTTGTTAGGTTTTAACGTAATTTTGTGATTGTTTACAGAGGAAAACTGTGCAGTTTTGGGTGCATAGATATACAGCTGAAGGGACAATCGATGCCAAACGTCCGGGTCCAAAAGCAATTGCATATACGGATGCCAACCCACTGCATCGAAATATTGTTGCTACGTATAGCGCTGACGGCTTTGCTACAACAAGAAACACTGCGATTATGCACGACGTGTCTATGACAATTGTTCGACGCCACTTACGAGCAGCAAAAATTAAATGTCGCAAGCCTGCGAAAAAAATTTTACTGACGGCGTTGCATAAGGAAGAAAGGATGCGGTTTGCAAGAAAATTTATAGATTTTGATTGGTGCAATAACATAGTTATATTTAGTGATGAAAAGTGTTTTAAGTCAGATAAGGATGGGCGTAAAATATTATGGAGAAAAGATGGAGAACGTTACCATCAGAAAAATATTCTCCCATGCAGGTCTAGTGGTCGCATTACGTTAGGTTATTGGGGCTGGATGTCATCGATGGGTCCCGGTGAGTTAGTGGAGGTAGGGGGTCGCAATACCAGTCAAGGTTACTTGGACATCTTGCAAAATGTTATGTTGCCTACCGTGCGCGTGGCATACCCGGACGAGCATATTTACTTCGTGCACGATAACTGCTCGGTGCACCGCGCACGAATGGTGCAAGACTGGTTAAGTGTCCAAGAAAACTTGACTGTTATTGAATGGCCCTCTAAAAGTCCCGATTTGAACCCCATAGAAAATCTATGGGGTCACATGGTGCTCAACTGGGATTCATCTGATGTGAGATCTAAACGTAATTTAGATAATTTAGTGTCATCCATGTGGGAATCGTTTCGCGGCACTGACCTGTGTGAAAATTTGGTGGCTAGCATGAGAACGAGGTTACAAGAAGTAATCGACAATGAAGGTGCACCAATTAGATATTAATTTTGATTTAAATTGAATCCAATTATAAATATTTTTAAAAAGCTGTATTACTGTATGCTGTTTTTGTTGTTGTTGTTTTTATCATGTTATTGTTATTGAAATCAAGAGTTACGATACCTATCATAGTTCATTTTTTAAAACATGTTGATTGATATGTTATAAGTAAAAAAAAAAGACTAAGAAGTAAGCTGTAGGTAATTATACTGTTGTTGTTATTATGTGACATGATGTTATTGTTATTGAGATCAAGAGTTGCGATATCTATCATAATTCATTCTTGATAACATGTTGATTTATGTCACTAATAAAAAACTTAAAAAAGTGACGTCCATCCTTGTCTGACTTAGAATATTTTCACTTTATATATTGTATTAAAGATAATCATGAACAGATTCGTTAATTGTGACCATTCCGTTTAATGTATGTAATTAATAAGTTGTAATAAACATAGTTGGATCGTTATCGCAGTTTTCTTTGTCACAATATTTTCAAAATATTTTAATTATTATGAGAGTAACTATAACATTACTATTAAAAAAAAAACAGGGGTAAATCAAAAAGAAAATAAAAACAAGCAAACTTTTTGTTACATCAGACGATTGGAATCGAACTTGGGACCTCTTACTCGTCAGTTAAGTATCATACGCATTGCGCCACAGCGCCATCGTCAACTATTAATAATAACGTATTGTTATATTACGTAAATGATATATATATATATATATTATAAAATTATTTATATTACAAGTTATATACAAAAATTTCGTTAATTAATTTCGTAAATATACATAGTTTATATGTATAAAATTACAAAAATATATTTCGAATATTTTAATTATTACGAGAATAACCATAACATTACTATTCAAAAAAAACATGAGTAAAACAAAAAGAAAATAACAGATAATTGGAATCGAACTTGGGACCTCTTACTCGTCAGTTAAGTATCATACGCATTGCGCTACAGCGCCATTAATAACAGAAGCCAATTTTTCTGCTGTATTTTCATAGTCGTGTAACTTAGACTGCTTCGGCGGAACTTTTCAAGAGTGTGAGTGTAGAAACGAGTTACTTTGTATCACACAACGATAATACCTGTTGTGTTTCACGCGCTAGCGTTTACGCACACATTTATCATGTTAGTGTGCCCTGCTACGCTATTAAAGTCACCGTGTGTACAAATGTTCGAAACGGTACACTCACACAAACATACGTTTCTTGCTTCTGACAGCAGCGCGAGAAACGCTTAATTTGTGTGAGTGTGTCGTTTCGAATATTTGTACGTAGTTTCCGTACTGTTCGATATATATACTGTGGTCAAGATGATATATCAAAATTTTTCGTATATTTCAATAAGTCAATTTTTTTGTAAAACTTAGCTTAGAAGCAAAAGAGCTTTGACATTTCAAAATGTGATCGATATGGGATTTGATATATGTGGAATCCTGGAGGAGCGATGGCCTGATGCTGTGTAAGCGAGCGACGTGACCCTCCACCGCGCCGCTCCTTTGATGACTACCATTCCACTGCGCACACGATGTTGGAAAGTAGCAGATTTTGAAATAATTGTGCTCCATTGGTGTAATTGCTGCAAGGCGTTCCGATTCTTTAATTCTTTATTGTACACTAAAACAACTTATAAAATAGGTAGATAACAACGTTCATGTACATAGACGAGCTTAACTCAAAGTTGAGTTTTCTTCCAGCAAACCAGCAAGTGATAGAGAGAGATCACAATAGAGTGTAGGATCTAGTGTACAATTTTAAAATTATAAATAATACCAATAAAATAATACATAAATATACCTACATACATAAATACAAACATACTTATATATTATAAACATATAATAATTATAATATATATATATATATACCATGTCATCGTAAAAGGAAATGCTCTTTAATTTTCCTCTTGAAGACATCCAGAGAATAAACGATGTGAAGATAAACAAAAAAAAATAACAACTTATAATCTCAACATTTAATTTGGTTCCATAACAAAATCCCGCAGTCCCGATCATCTTCTATTGTTTACTTCATAAAGCTTATTACGTCCTATAAAAACATCAACTCACCGGTCTCTCGCTCGACGTGGCCTGCAGCTGGACCCTCAAGGCGGACAGGTTGGCCAGCTGCTCCGAGGAGCGCCTGGCCTCCATCAGCTCTGCTTCAAACGCCATGCGGTTCTCCGCATTTCTCTCGCGTTCTTCTTCTACGGTTTGTTTTATGTAGCTTATTACGTCCTCTGGAAAACGTTTATGCAAGCTTATTACTGTTATTATTATATACTTACTATTATATTATAGACTGGCCTGTTGGTCTAGTGGTTAGTGGCCCTGACTGCTATGGCGGAGGTCGTGGGATCGATTCCCACCCAGGACAAATGTTTGTGTGGTGAGCACGTTCATTTGTTCTGTGTCTGGGTGTAATTTATCTATTTATTTATGTATTTAGAATTATTTATGTATGTTTATCAGTTGTGTAGTACCCATAACACAAGCTATGCTTAGCTTGGGACTAGACGGCGTTGTGTGATAGTTGTGGAATATTATATTATATTATTATCGTTAGTGATCCTTAAGTAAATAAGTACTGTGCCCGGTAAAAACGAGCACGCTCGAAAAGTAGCACCGGTGGCGATGTGGAATCTATAGGAGGAGCAGAAGACCAAAAACCGGTCGAGGGCGAGTCGGACTCGTGTACGACGGATTCCGTACCATTATCTATGCAATCATCATCATCATCATCATCATTTCAGCCGAAAGACGTCCACTGCTGGACATAGGCCTCCCCCAAGCGTCGCCACAATGACCGATCCTGTGCTTCTCGCATCCACCGCACTCCCGCGACCCTCACCAGGTCGTCGGTCCACCTTGTAGGAGGCCTTCCAACGCTGCGTCTTCCGGTGCGCGGTCGCCACTCTAGAACCTTTCGGCCCCATCGGCCATCCGTTCTACGAGCAATATGCCCTGCCCACTGCCACTTAAGTTTGGCGATTCTTCGGGCTATGTCGGCGACCTTGGTTCTCCTGCGGATATCTTCATTCTTTATGCGATCACGCAAGGAACCTCCGATCTATGCAATATGAGACGCTATATATGGGCAAAAACAAAAACATATTTGTTGTAAGGGAGGCTCCTTAAATATTAATTTTATTTTAATTATTTATTTCTAAAGTGAATATACAACTAAATATTCTGTGATTATTTCAAGTGTCTAGCTGTAGCAGTTATAAATATCGAGCAGAAAACTGCAAAAAAATCACGTGTTTTTCTTGCCGTTTGTTGCTACGCACTAACCGATTTTTTAATATTTGTTTTTTTTTTTTTTTATTTGATTTAAACCAGTGCTTGACTGCAATCCCACCTGATGGTAAGAAGTGATGCAATCGTTGATGGTGAGGCGCACTAGTTTATTAAGAGCCTATTCACTCTAGCCTTGAAGGCACCTAAATTATAGTTGGACGGGAAGACCGCAACAGGCAAATTGTTCCAGTCCCTCGATGTACGCGGTATAAACGACGAAGCGAATCGCTTAGTCCGGACCGTTGGAGTTTCAACAACGTAAGGGTGGATACTCGCCGTACGTCGTTTACCAGAACTAAGAAGATTTTAATTTAGCAAATAAAAAAATGCATGCATATTCCCTGTTATTAACTCACCAATCGGGGCCTCAACGATCAATTACTTCTCTCGACGATAGACCAAAATTAGTGTGATAACATCCTGTGATAGATCTTACATATGGTATATTTCTACAACATGAGGTTAAAATAAATAGTAGTTTCTCACCTAACTTGTCGACCGCCCGGATCCTGTTGTCGTGCTGCGTCAGCGCTTGCTCCAGCAGCTCCCTCTCGTGCTGCTCGTGCACCAAGCTGCTGACCGCGCTCTCCAGCCGCATCACTGTTGATAGCTGCTGGCTTTGGAGTTCCTGACCAAGAATGGGATAATTTTATAATAGGGAATTAAACCTGCAATTTCCTAAATTAAATACTTTTTAAAACTAGTAAACAAATATGAAAGAACTAGATTTTGCCAGCGGCTTCGCTCCCGTAAAAGTAGGTTCCTCCATACAAACTTTGAACCCCCGTTTCAGCCCTTTATGGGTTTGATTTTTTGAAAATCCTCTCTTAGTGCGCCTGCGTCATAAAAGGAAGCCTTATGCAAAAAAAAATGAAAAATGTGCTTTGATATGTCACTCAGTCAGTTTCTCCTTATATAGGTATACTAGCTTCTGCCCGCGGCTTCACTCGCGTGAATATAGGTTTCTCCATACAAACTTTGGATCCCCGTTTCATTCCCTTAGGTAGTGAATTTTGGAAAATCCTTTCTTAATGCTCGCTTACATCATAAAAGGAAATCTTGTGCAAAATTTCACACTCCTAATCCCAGTACCTAGTTTCGGCTGTGCGTTGATATGTCAGTCAGTCAGTTTCCCCTTTTATATATATAGATAAATAGATATTTTAATATATTTTCATAAACAACGAAATTATAAAAATCTTCAAAGCTGCTAATAAGAAAAAGAAGTCCGACCAGGGGCCTTACCATAATGTTTTAAAATGTTAGAAATGCGAGCGAGAAAGAGTGAGGGAACTATACACCCTACGTAGCTCGATCCCTTTAACAGTTCAGTTTAAGTCGTCCTACGCACAATGATCCACTAAGGACTAAGTGCGGAAACCAGACCACAATAGATACAAAGTCGTCAAAAGGATTGCGTTAAAAAGCTCGTGGTAGGGCCTATGGTCTTTGAAGTTTAAGGGCATGCACCTATTCTATGATCCTAGATCGGATGGGTTATATTTCTTATTAGCTAGCGGACTGCGTAGGTAAATATACCTTTTTAGGATTTTGTATATTTAGAATAGGTTTTGAAATTGATAGATGAAAGAAGTGATTTTTTAGTTACAAATGTAATTATTTGAAAAACAAAAAATTTGGCTAATGCTTTTGCAAAGCCAAAAACAAAAGAAATATGACTACGACGTTTTTTCAAAAAGGAGAGCACTTGATTTCAATAGACTTTCTAGGGACCTTGATATAGACTTTTTTTGCACCAGTGTGACGACCTTTGACCTTACAACGGCAAATGGCACAAATTTTTTTCGGTGATTAACTTCTCTCGTTAGTAATTAATTGACTTGTGTGTAGGTACTTTCTTTTTATCGATATATATACTTTTTTATCTATGTGTGGAAGCTTATAATTAGCGATTTGATAATATTACAATGTTTATATATTTTTTTTCTATTTGTCTGTGAGCCTTCTGTAAAATAAAAAATAAATCCTCGGGAACACATTCTGGTAGCCAGGGCCTACCTACCTCAGCTACCTCTGAGAGCACGGTTCCATTGTTGAAAGAAATTAGGAAGTAAAAAACATACCTGCAAAGCCAACTGCACATTAGCCAGGTCATGTTTAAATTGCGCGGCCCAGTTGGCAGACCGTTCCGCCTCATCATCCACTGCGCCCCTGAGGGACACCAGCGTCGAGAGGAAGTGCTGGCTTCGTTCTTCTACTAACACTAGTTTTGATCGAATCGTTTCTATTTCCGTGGTCTGCACGTCGCGGCGTCCAGACTCTTCTGTTAGAGCTAGTCTAGAACGATGGGAGTTACAAAAGTATTAAAAATAAGTGTGAGACATTAATTATTAAAATTAAATTTTGACTGTAGCTAACCTATTAACCAGTTTAATAAAAACTAGTTTTTTCAATAGCTTCAATCCCGGGGTCTATATAATTGTTTGACTGGCCTGTTGATCTAGTGGTTAGTAGCCCTGACTGCTATGCCGGAGGTCGTGGTTTCGATTCCCACCCACCAATGTTTGTGAGATGATCACGATCATTTGTACTGTCTCTGGGTGTAATTTATCTATGATATGTATGTATTTAGAAATATATAAGTATGTTTATCAGTTGTCTAGTACCCATAACACAAGCTCTGCTTAGCTTGAGACTAGACGTCGTTGTGTGATAGTTGTGAAATATTATTATTATTAATTATATGAGATGAACTTTACAGGATGCATTTTGGAGAATGCGCGGGAATTGCATAACTTAATTCCGCCATCTTATTTTTATCATCGGACAACCCGACGTACGGCGAGTATCCACCCTACATTATACACCCCTACATTATATACATTGAAGGACTGGAACAATTTGTCTGCTGCGGTCTTTCTATCCGATTATAATTTAGGTGTCTTCAAGGCTAGCGTGAATAGGCTCTTAATAAACTAGTGCGCCTCACCATCAATGATTGCATCACTGTTTACCATCCAGGTGGGATCGCAGTCAAGCACTAGTTTGTATCAATTTAAAAAAAAACATCTAAGTAACATAAAAAACTGTAACGAATTGAGAACTCCTCCTTTTTTAGAAGTCGTTTAAAAAACATCCTCCAATACGAATCGATCTTCCGCTTTATCCTACGTTATCTGTCCCCTAGCCGAGTTACGACCGTTTCGTTTCGATTTGATGTCATCTCAACGGTCAGTCACGTGGTCATAACAAAGGAATCGGAAGCGTGGCCTACTCGAGGCGGTCGACGCAAGAGAATCGAAAGGAAACGGTCGTAACTCGGCTAGGGGGGCTGATCTAATAAATCATCGCTTTTTGACGTCTGAAAACTCTTCAGAAATATTTCTGACGAATGGCCGATACGAACCAGCTAAGGGCAATGGAAAGGGCTATGCTCGGAGTTTCCTTGCGTGATCGCGTCAGAAATGAAGATATCTGCAGGAGAACAAAGGTTACAGACATAGCCCGAAGAATCGCCAAACTTAAGTGGCAGTGGGCAGGGCACATTGCTCGCAGAACAGATGGTCGATGGGGACGAAAGGTTCTGGAATGGCGACCACGTACCGGAAGACGCAGCGGTCATTGTGGCGACATTTGGGGGAGGCCTATGTTCAACAGTGGATGTCTTTCGGTTATAACGACGATGATGATGATAATTTGAACAGCTGCCTTAGAACTTCACGCCGACTGATAAAAGTTTTCGAAAGTTATATTTGAATCCTTCGATGATTTATAGCAGAATAATGAACTGTTTTGATGTAGTACAATGCTAAGATTAGCGTAAGCATTTCTTACTTTATAGAAGCGACTTCCTTCTCCAGGTAGGACACGCAGTCGTCCAGAGGCACTCTTTTGGGCGACCAGGTGTGGTTGGAGACTGGCACGGGCGGCGGGGGTGGCGACGGCACTGGGACGCTTACGTGGCTTGAAGAAGTGCGAGTCTGTGGTCAGGAAGTTGATGTTGTAAGTACTAAAAAGCGCGAAATTAATGCGTCAGCAGCGGTTAGAGATGGTAGACCTAATCAAATTCGTGGCATTGAAAGGGTGTTAAACCAGTTAAACGCACAGCTTCTGTCACCTTTACCTTTCAAAACTATTACGTAATATAGTACGTAATTTATGCCATAATGCGAAAAAGCGGTGACAAACTTGGTTTGTAAGGAAAGTATTGACAATACTACTCTAGCAGCGGCCCCAAATTGTCTGCGTGTTCTATGAATTGTGCGAAAAAATACTTTTTTTTAAAAAAACCGACTTCACTAAAAACACACTAAAATGATCAAATTAACTTTAATTTCGGAAGTTGGTATTCTCGGTATGGTTTGCTTCTTATTTAACAACGAATTTAAGTTATTTTGATCGTTTTAGTGTGTGTTTTTAGTGAAATCGTCTTTTTTTTTGTAAAATGTTTTTTATTTCACACTTTTTTGTTGCGATACACTTATAGCCAGAGTACCTATTTCTCATAAAAAAATCCAATTAACTCAAACACTGCTAGGATACATTGTTTTATTATAAAGTTCCCGTCTCCACCCTTCCACCTTCCAGCTCCATCATCAAACCTGTAAATGGTTAAATCCTCGATAAAAATACCAAAATAACTATATGGTTGACTATAATATTTGAGGAGTTCCCTCGATTCCTCATGGATTCTATCATAAGAACTGGATTTTTTAAAAAAATGGGACTAATCTGGAAGCATATCCGTTCATAAACGACGGAATTCTAAGGTAACAAACATAAAAAAAATACATCCGAATTGATAACCTCCTCCTTTTTTGGAAGTCGGTTAAAAATACCAGTAATCGGGAGTATCTGACTGGATCGGAAGTCAACGATAGCAAAAGCTAGGAAAACGGCAAGACATTTGACTACCACACTTCAGTCGCAGATGCTGATATAAAAACGTAGACCTTGACACTTTGAGTGTGTTTTATTTACAAGTTAAATTTTCTATCATATAAATCAACACTGTAGACCAGTTCCAGAACACTGGAACATTTAGAAATTAATTCCTACCTTCTCCATCTTAGGGCACTCCTTGACATGTGTCTCCTTGTGCTTCCTCTGGATCCATGCACCACAGCGAAGCGGACACTGTTCCAGAATGCTGCCGCATATCTTCAGGTGACCCTGGCGATGCACTTATTAGATTAGAAATCTGCTTTTTGTGATCCTTTGAGCCGTATCGACGTTGAAGCTAATACGGCTCGAAGGACCAAACTTCAAAGTATCACACGCAATAAAAATGTCACAATTTATACTCATCAAATTAATTTAAAACGCCAAACAATATCGTTTCATAATTTTTTTTGTAATTTTTTTTTATATAAACGTTTAAAAAACTTTTTACAAAAAAAAAACCGGCTTCACTAAAAAAACACTAAAAGGATGTCGGTGTTTCTCGGTATTGTTTGTTTCTTATTTAACACCGACTTCCGAAATTAAAGCTATTTTGATCCTTTTAGTGTTTTTTTAGTGAAGTCGGTTATTATTATTAATATATTTTTTTTATTAAAATGTTTTTCATTTTGACCTACATTTGACTATTTAAAATTGTTTGTAAATGGTCTATTTGAAATAAATGCTTATACTTAGACTTTGACCAATTACAGGCACTTTTGAATTTTCAAAATGTAGGTCAGTCAAAAAAATGATGAAAACGTAGACCGTTAGGGAGAAGATCGCGCAAGAAACTCCAGGGACACTCTTTTAAATCATATTATGAGTTACATAAATATTGGTTGCATATTTCTTGTCGCTTCTAATATGTGTTAAGTAATAATAATAATAAAAAACAGTTAAAAAATAGAAATTGAATTAAGCCATTGGCAGCTAAGAGACCAGTCTCAACTGAGGGTTCACGAGCCGTTCACGAGCATGACGCGTGCATCAGCCCCACTCAGCTCAACCATTTTGACGGGAACTGAATGACCCAATAACACGTGCCACCATCAGCGAGACATTTGAGTGAGCATGAAAAACTCTCAACTGCCATGCTCGTAATGTCAAACAAGTGGTAACCTAATAAAAATGCTCCATGGTACTTCACATTCACAAAACTTGGAAACAAAGTGGTTCTACATTATACAATGCTATTATTTCCAAATACAAAAGGTAATAAATTAAAAGCTCTGTTGAAATAAACAAATTAAATAAAAAATAAAAAACATTTCGAAAACAACAATATAAAAAGGGGAATGGAGAATACATTTAAAAAAAACTAATTTGTAGGTAAATTTGGCTGTGGCTGTGGAGCAGGACTGGCACTAAGCCAAGCATTCTTATCAAGAATATAATCTGCCAGTTTATAATATGCTTGTCTACATAGTGTGCGTTTAATGCTTGTTTTAAATTTGGACACATTTAGTTGTAGAATCTCAAGTAGTACTTTATTATAAAATTTTACACAGTATCCCATAAAAGGACTATGTACTTTAGCCAATCTGAACCGAGGTTGATCTAATTTGCTCCTATTCTTAGTATTAAAAATGTGCCTATCACATATCTTAGTAAAAAGATGAATATTTTTCCGAACATACATAATGTTTTCATAAATGTATTGTCAGGATGTTTATTTCCTTAAATAGTTCCCTGAGAGAATCGCGTCTGCGAAGATTATATATGGCTCTGATAGCTCTTTTCTGCAGAATAAAAATAGACTTTATGTCTGCAGTCCGTCTCCATAGATCTAGTGTCTTGACTGGCCTGTTGGTCTAGTGGTTAGTGGCCCTAACTGCTACGCCGGAGGTCGTGGGTTCGATTCCCACCCAGGACAAATATTTGTGTGATGAGCATGATCATTTGTTCTGTGTCTGGGTGTAATTTATCTATAATATGTATGTATTTAGAAATATATAAGTATGTTTATCAGTTGTCTAGTACTCATAACACAAGCTCTGCTTAGCTTGAGACTAGACGGCGTTGTGTGATAGTTGTGGAATATTATATTATATATTATATTATAGCAAAATACCGTAAGACATGATACTATGAAAGTAACTAAAATAGATTAATTTCGCAGTATCTACATCAGTAAATTGAAGGATTTTTCTGACAGAGGAGGGATGAAATGCATGTTACTAAAAGAGTTATGAGTTTACATGTGGATGGATGGAGAGGGGAGGGAGACCAAAGAAAAGATATATGGATTGTGTGAGAAGTGATATGAAAGAAAAGAGAGTTAGTGATAGCGTGACGAGTGACAGGACAGAATGGAAGAAAAAAACGTGTTGCCGAACCGACCCCAAATAAAACGGGACAAGGGCAGGAGGAGGAAGGTGATGTATATAATATGCTGCTGAACTAAGCCGACCTGCCAGAGAGGTTTAATGAGGACCCCATTGTAGCCTCAAGTCAAACGTGATCCCCAGGAAAACCGTGTTCTCGACGAATTCGAGTTTCTCCTTGTTCAATACTATGTCGGAGTAATTACTTTTAACATTCGGTAACGCAAATCTTATGCACTTAGATTTTTTTCCATTTATTACTAAATTATTAACAGTAAACCAGTTTTGGACTTGCTGTAGAGCATTGTTTACGTCATCAAGGTTTGTGGAACTATTAATCTTAAAAATTAACGACGTATCGTCAGCAAACAATACAATATGTGGTTGTTTTTTTAATAGATAATAATCATGAAGTTCGTATTTTTAATTTATGGGTGAACCTAGTAAGAGGTGGCCTTCTGGCTTGTTGACACACATTGTACAATAAGCAATTGAACTTTTTATAAATTCAGAGGGCCTATTTGACGTCTTAAAATCGTGACTGCTATGCCGGAGGTCGTAGGTTCGATTCCCACCCAGGACAAATGTTTGTGTGATGAGCACAATCATTTGTTCTGTCTGGGTGTAATTTATCTATAATATGTATGTACTATTTAGAAATATTTAAGTATGTTTATCAGTTGTCTAGTACTCATAATACAAGCTCTGCTTAGCTTGGGACTAGACGGCGTTGTGTGAATATTATATATATATATATATTATTATTCCAGTGAGAGAGAGTGGCTGAGCTATATAAGATAAATAGCACCATCTCTTTCTGATTCCGGAATAATTATGATTTTAAGATACACTACTGCGCCACTTGCTAATCCGACAAGCAAGTACCTACTTCCGCCATTTTTTGTGAGTTTAGAATGGTTTACATCAAGCCATTAAGGACTTAAAAAATATAATTTTAGGTACGCGACATGGCTACAAATGCCTACGAACTAGTAAAAAATTAAATCATAATATTACATACCTACCTACAATGTAATATTATGATTTAATTTTTCTACAATAATAATTAATCAACCCCCCCTAGCCAAGTTACAATCGTATCGTTCACGCCAAACGCCTCGAGAAGGCCACGCCTCCGATTCCTTTGTTCTGTCGTCATCTCAAAGCTCAGTCACGTGGTCAGAACAAAGGAATCAGAGGCGTGGCCTACTCGAGTCGTTCGGCACGAAAGATACGATTGTAACTTGGCTAGGGGGGCAGATTACACGGGAACAAATCAAATTAATAAGCGAAACTCCACTCTAAACATGATGAAATTAAATAAATGACCGTAATTGAAGTTTGTCTCTAATTTGTTATCAACGTCAGTCGTGAATCATTTTTGTATGAAAAAAAATCACACGTATCACAAAAAGATTGTATTCAAAATTTTGATTATATTTTTGGGTATTTTTCATTAATTATTCAAAAACACAAAATAACATTAAGTAAATTATTTTGTAGCTCAAAAACTAGATACGTATTTAAATAAGCTAACATTAGCTAGCTAGCAATAAAATGCTTTTTAAAATATTTTAGATGTTATAACCATAAAACATTTTAATTTTTAATTTACATAGCCAAGTGAACGTAAACTTTTTACGACGTAGGTATGTATATTAAGATACACTAGTCGATACTTTTTCCATACAAATTTTGTGGGGGGTTTTATTGCGGAGTAAAAGTTTGACATTTTACATTTAAAATAAAACATGATATGTTTTTATCTTATTATTAATTTTGTCTGTGCGGAAACAGAAAAACAAAAGAAAAAAAAAATAGTCATTGAAAAGTTATGAGCCATAAAAGTTTCTGTTTTTTGATATTTTTAACGTAACTTTAGGTGTAACAAAAATCGTATAAAATCTCCAAAACGAAGTGGGTACCGGCAAAGCTTTATTACCGAAAAATTCTATACAATTTATTTGTATATAGATTAATGTTTGTTGTTTTTTTTTTTTATAAAACATGATTTCAAAGCACTACTTACTTTCAGATTTTACGTACCGCCTAAAGTTATTTCAGTTCGGAACGGTGTTTTTGTGCGTGCGAACAATACGTTGTGCATATATTGCTATATAATATCGCTGTCGGATACAATGTCAGATAAGACATACCATTTTTTGGCCTCACCCATCAGCGAGTTCGATTCCGCGACTAGTTCAGCCTTAAACCCATAAGGTAATTTTTACATTACATGGGTAGGATGAAAGTAGGATGTTTTTATGCATCTTCGAGATGAGAGAAAAGGATAAGTAGCTACATTGTATGAATCCGACAGCTGTCACCTGCACCATTCTATAGCAATTGTAGAGTTTTTAGTAAAATCAAGACAGTCCAACACGGCCACTCCCGTTTTTACAACATTGACAGTCTAATCATTGTGCAATTGTACAACGTGATAACATAACAAATACATCGCCGAGATCTTATCTTTGGACTGCAATCGGATTTACCAAAACACACAACCGTTCAGTGGCTGTACCGATATCTACAGAGTGATCGAGATTCTTCAGTGTAGAGCTAAAGGTAGATCTCCAAGTTACAAGATAACAACGCATTGTGTATTTAGGCAATGTTTAGGATCTACCACAAGTACCTACCGTCGTTGCGACTTTAAGACCTCTTTTTATGTCTCACTTTTGGCAAAATTACTTTTTTACTCCACCCTTTACGTCATTTTGAAGCTCTATCGAATGCAAAAACTCTCATGTTTATACGACGATTTAATCGTCATTTGTTTACCAATTTCAAGATCAACAATGTGCTTCCTAATAAAAGACTACTTTTACATGTAAACTGTTTTTTTTTACTATCATACCATTTTTAATTTCAGCTTACAATGGCAAAATCAAAAGCAGGAAATCGTATGGCTGATATGACCTATATTTTTTTGTTGTAGTGGGTTTCATTATATTTTTTCAGTAGTCGGTTTTTATCGATTTTCTCATAAAGTTGAATTTTACATATTGGTCTTAAAGTCGCAACGACGCAATGCAATACCATTAAATACATGATGGTCATCCCAATCCATACGCACAATTTTTTTAGACTTAGATTATTAGAACTACTTTAATTGCGCTTCCCATCTGATTATCTCCGCCCTGGACGCGAACTGCAGTGGCCAATCTAGAAATCTCTTAACCGACTACGGGCCCAGGTTGGCTGCTGCAAAAACTATCTGGCAAAATGGGGCTTCCTCGACCCATCTCTAACAAAATGCCAGTGTGGAGCCACTGCACAGGACATGTGTCATCTGCTATGCTGCACAACCTCCTGTACCTTTCAGGATTAATATGAGGTCAATAACAGAGCTGTACAGTTTGCCAAATTAATTTGAGTACATCGAGAAGAAGGATAGCGCGTACAGCTAAACAAAAGTTTCTTGCATGATTGTTCTATTATAACTTGGGAGTATACAACCCAAAAGAGAAATAGCTACTTAAGTAATTCTAGGCTGCGCTATATCGTCGACCACATCATCGCTTTCCATCAAGTGAGATACCGTAAAACGGGATGAATAGAAACAAAACTGTAATGGGGATTGTCACGTTATTGAAAAATTGTTTGCAGTATTTAAGTAGTCAAAATTATAGAAATGGTATATTAAAACACATTGTTTTATTGAAACTAAAAATATGATCATATACCAAAAATTGAAAGGGAATCGTTTGTCTTGGTATGGTCATGTGAAGAGGAGGGATGAAACGCATGTTACTAAAAGAGTTATGAGTTTACATGTGGATGGATGGAGAGGGAGAGGGAGACCAAAGAAAAGATGGATGGATTGTGTGAAGAGTGATATGAAAGAAAAGGAAGTTAGTGATAGCGTGACGAATGACAGGGCAGAATGGAAGAAAAAAACATGTTGCGCCGACCCCAAATAACACGGGACAAGGGCAGGAAGATGATGATGATACCAAACTAAAAACCTTACTCAAAATTTTGTTTTATTCACCCCTGCGTTTGCTATTCACCCCGTTTGATATAGTCAAGAACTAGCCTGTAAGTAAAGATTAGACAACAAGAATATCAGTGTTAAAACTCCAAAAATGGGAGAGGCTATTTCACATAATAAAACCGCTATGATCAAACTAGAAATTTTCTAATAATGTATCTTGAAGAACAATGTACATTAAATGTATTGATATACCTAGATTAATTTATTATAAGTGGATACAGAATAAAAACTCGCAAAGTGCGAGTCGTACTACAATATTGAAATCGAGTAAAAAAAACGCCGACGAAATAACGAGTCTTGAATAGGAAATAACGGTCCTTTAATTTCTAACTTATTTTGTTTTAATTTCTTGTTGTAGCGGCAATAGAAATACACGTTTAATTCAAAATCAATTGTTATTGGGTCATTCAGTTCCATGCACGCGTCATGCTCGTGAACGGGCGTCAGTTGAGACTGGTCATCTCTTAGCTGCCATTGGCTTAATTTCGTAGAATAGTAGCGAATCTGCATCATCAGGATTACGCTAGCGTCACCGCGAGCGCCCCTGCCGCTCCTATATCGAAGCCTTTGCCTAATATGGCAATGAATAAGGCTGAAAATGAAGATGGCTTCATTACGATGCAAAGGAGGAAACGCCGAAAGCAAGCCAACCGGAATCTCTGCGGCAAAGCACCAGCATTGCCTGGTGCGAGTGTGCGTGCCGCTCAGCCGAACACACCGGTGTACATCTCCCGCCTGCATTACACCACAAAGGTGGAGGACATCGTCGATTATGTGTGCCAAAAGTTGAAGTACACACTGAGGGTGCAGTTGCTGGAGTCGCACCGGAATGTCAATTTTAAGGCATTTGTGGTGCGAGTACCGAACTGTTTTCTAGACCTTGTTATGGACGAAGGCTTTTGGCCACAGGGTGTGGTGTTCCGTCGCTTCCGCGGACAAATACCACAGGACAGCACCAAGATGAATAGTGCGAAGTGAAGTGTTACTAACATAGTTTTAAATCATGTTTACTAACAAAATGATTTATTATAAGTAATTATGTATGTTAGTCTATATGGTATTTACGATATGGGTACATGTTGCCTGAAATAAATTGATTATTATTACTAATTTAATTTCTATTTTTAAATTAATTTTTTTATTATTATTACTTATCTACATTGTGCTCACATAATAGAAGCGACAAGAAATATGTAGCCAAGATTTATGTAACTCATAATTATGATTTAAAAGAGTGTCCATGGAGTTTCTTGCACGTTCTTCTACGCTTTGGAACACGCAATTTAGCTTCACTTGTTTTTTTTTGACTGATTTTGAAAATTCAAAAGTGCCTGTAATTGGTTTATTTGAAATAAATGTTTCTGATTTCTGATTCTGTGAAACTTTCAACTCTCTACCTCTTACGGTTTGTAAGATACAGCCTGCTGACAGCCGGGCAGACAGACGGAGGCTTAGTAATAGGGTCTCGTTGAAACCCATTGGGTACAGAATCCTAAAAGCCTAGTCAACTAAGACTATATTTCGACCCCTCTGTCATTCGGTTATTGCTTAAATTCGGAAATAAATATGAAGTGTGAGCCGTGTGAAAAGGATTCCTAGAACGGCCAATATGGTTTTTCCTATTAGAATTATTTAAGTAGCAGCCCAGAATTTTCCAATTTGCGGTGTTAAACCCAAATCCAATCCAATCCACTCGGTAAAGACACTTATAAGCCATAGTTCTTTGGTGGTACGTGGAACAGATAGTAAAGTCCCACATACCTCCGTTGAAAAGGGAGGATCCTCCGACCAGACGAGTGTTATGTCTGGTGGGCAACTGCTCGATAGACGATTTCGGGTTGTTCTATATGTTCCAATCGCGCGGCTTATGTGACGCCATAGATATGGCTACAGTTCCTACACTCAACCTCACCCTGTTAATATCGATTGCCGTCCAATATCGCACTATGTCAGTAAAGAAACAGTTGTACATGCTTATTCACTACAATATGCTCCTGCTTCGGATATCTGCGTTGACACTGTGGCCGAAATTCGGTCGGAAGAGAGATTATGTATTTACCTGTAGCTGTCCCATTTCAAATTTCTCATTGCAGAAGTAACAGGGGCTGTCCTTGGAGTTGGTCATAATCCCGTCCACATTCTGGCTGTATCGATTCAAACTCATCTTGTTATCTCCCTTTATGCTTCTTTAGTAAAAAGTGTAATGTGTCATGATCGCTCCATATCTCATCGTCTGAAATAAAGAAGTTTAAAAGTTAATTGGGACTTGCAACTAAATATTATTTATACGGATAAAATAAACATCTAAATGTTGTAGCTAAATCATTGAAGTAACCATTCTCCAAACTTTTTTTTTTTGGTTTGGAAATCCTCATGAATATCCTCCGCCCTGTTGTGAGTTTGTCAGACTCTTACTGACTAATACCACCCCTGTGTACCCTCGTACACTTGTGTCGTGGGTTGTGTCTGGTCGGCAACTGTGGGTTGTTGATTTAGGGCTTTTATGTATATTCCAATCACGCGGAGAAATCTTATACTGCGATGTAGGATTTCGGATTATTTTTGGTTCATATGTGGCGCCACAGATAACAAAAAAAATTAAAAAATAGTTTGGTCTTTAAAGCATAGGTAATCTCCAGATACCTAGACGCTTAATCCTTTAATAAATCATTTAAAGATTGTAATAAAGCATAGTTGCAATTGCGCTGTTTGTTGCAAATACATCTGCCCCCCTAGCCAAGTTACAACCGTTTCGTTTCGATTCTTTTTTCGTTGATCGCCTTGAGTGAGCCACACCTCCGATTCCTTTATTCTGACGTCATCTCAACGAACAAAGGAATAGGAGGCGTAGCCGACTCGAGGCGATCAACGAAAAGAAAATTGAAACAAAACGGTTGTAACTTGGCTAGGGGAGCTGATCTACATGATAGTGTTTGTCAAACTTGTGTACTCCAATCTTCATCGGTATCTATCGCTGAATGGAAATTTGGCGTATTTATTATCTTATCTAGGTACGTCCTGAAGCAATAACAAAATAAACAATTACTCAAGTGGACAACACATATTATTTTGTAAGTCAAGCCATCCGTAGTTTAAAGAAAGCTTAAAAAAATACATGATTACAATGATTAATTACTCAAAACTTTCCAAAAACTCCTGACTCAAAAGAACAGAAACACTCAACGTAAATGAATGTTTTTTCCTTCTTTCTTTCTGTATTTGAATGCCGAATGTTACCCATTGAACTATTATAACTCTCTGAGACTATCACTTTGGAACACCCGTAACATATATATGTATTGGGCACGCCACAATTATGGCGGTAAGTCCCCTCTTTGAGGCATGGTTGGAAAGACCTCACGGCGTCCTCACCTTCCGCATGACGCAGGTTCTCACCGAACATGGTAAGTTCGGAAAGTTCCTGCACCGGATTCGTGCGGAAGACACGCCCGGGTGCCACTGTGTGGAACGCCCGGAGGACACGGTGGAGCACACGGTGGAGGTGTGCCCCGCTTGGGCAGAGCAACGTCGTGTCCTCGTGGGAGCGATCGGCGGCGGCGCTCTCTCGCGCCGGGCCTTGGTACAGGCCATGGTTCGGAGCGAGGAGGAGTGGCAGGCGGTCAGCTCCTTCTGCGAAGCAGTAATGCTAAGCAAAGGAGGCGGCCGATCGCGTGAGGCAATGGTCCTCACGCCCCAACCTTCGATTTTTCGATTCCAATCCCGATTTCCGGCCACCGTAGACGCGGGCTTGCGGACGGCGAGCAATGGTCCGTCCGGTAACCGTCTGGACCGAGGCCAAATCGTCGATGGTGCGTGCTGTTCCACGCGCGCCTCAAGGAGATGTCAGCGGCTGTAGGCGGTCGCCTACTTCTGCGAAGCAGTAATGCTAGCAAAGGAGGCGGTCGATCGCGTGAGGGAACGGTCCTCATGCCTCAACCGCCGCCGGGATTCCGATCCCGATTTCCGGCCACCGTAGGCGCGGGCTTGCGGACGGCGAGCCACCCATTGCTCGCCGTCCGCGATCGTCGCCGATCGTCCGGTAACCATCCGGACCGAGCCTAAGTCGTCGAAGGCGCGTATTGTTCCACGCGCGCCTCAGGGAGATGTCAGCAAATCGTAGGGGCCCAGCAGGGTCGAAGCCTCCTGGGGCCAGGGGTAGTGTGAAAGTGAAAACCGGGGCCCTGGGACGAAGGCAAAGAAGGAACAAGAGTGGGTTTTTAGTCAGTAAAAGTCTGACACAATCTCTCGCTCCGCCCAAGAGCGAGATTTGTCATAAGACGATTTTCCCACCTTAAAAAAAAACATATATATGTATAATGATGGAATATAATATATGTATTTAATCATAACTCGTTAAATATAATTTAGGATAATATCGTAATAAACAGTGAATTGGTTTCCGTAGGTACAAATATACAAATTGTTCACTTTTTCTCATGACTGCGCTGAGTAGTCAAATTTATTATACCTTGGAAATAATTTAGCTACTTGCTCCTTTTCTTTGCCTGTGTGGCAGAAAATATGTTTATTTCGTAATTGTATATCTACTAAACTCTTTTGATCAGAGTGACCACATCACTATGTGTAGTGTAGAGTACTATTTCGAAATATTTTGTCTTTATACATCATTATTTTATAATTACTGCAAAAAATGCGGCGCTATCCGTACCCGTTACTGTAGGTAGTCAAAAGTTAAAACATTTTAGTGTAGTCAAAAGTAAAAAAAATGAAATCCCAAAATTTTCCACAAAAATTTGTCATAATTGGTTAATTCATTTGAATCAATCATTCATAACAATTGCTATCAGAAAAGAATGAACGCAGTGGTTTTTCCATTTTGGTCGCTATTCATTCATTCGTAATCAATATTTCCATAAATTGAAATTTTGGGATATAAACAAACGCTTATAACTTTGCTGTTTATGAATATTATTTATTGGGACTTTACTTAAATAATAATAAGACCTTTTTTAATAAGCCTTTAAGTGTTTGTACTAATTAAAAAATAGTGGTGTAAACATATGTAGGTGGCGCTACAATCGGGTACTCAATTTTTTTTGCTGACCATAAGCCAGCTTTTAGTTAGTTTTATGCTGATACCCGTGATTTCATTCGCGTGGAGTTTAAGAACATTAGGTGCTCTCCTTTTTTTGTGGCATGTATAAAAATGTTTGTTTAGTTCGCAGATTTAGTCCGTAGTTTTAAATACCATTCCCGTGGGAAAATTAAAAGTAGCCAAAAAAGTTCCGTAAAAACTTGACTGGAACAAACGAACCCTAAGTGCGCGAGTCCGGCTCGCACTTGCCTGGTTTTTTTAGTATGTGTCTGATCATCTTAGGGAGATGATGAGTCAGTATAGTTTTTCACGAAGATAACTTTTTACATACACATTCCGCTATTCGGTCATCAACATAGTTTAGGGTTAAAATCCTACAATAAATAGCATTCATACAGGTAGGTACCGAGCGAAATCCTACAACATAAGATTCTAATGATATGAATTGCTTTTGAGTGCGTGTTGCCAGTGATGACGTATGGCTCCGAAACGTGGTCGCTTACAATGGGCCACATCAGAAGACTTAAAGTCACTCAAAGGGCTCGGAGTTTCCTTGCGTGATCGCGTCAGAAATGAAGATATCCGCAGGAGAACAAGGTTACAGACATAGCCCGAAGAATCGCCAAACTTAAGTGGCAGTGGGCGAAAGGTTCTGGTATGGCGACCACGTACCGGAAGACGCAGCGTTGGAAGGCCTCCCACAAGGTAGACCGATGACCTGGTGAGGGTCGCGGGAATCCGATGGATGCGAGACGCCCAGGACCGGTCATTGTGGCGACATTTGGGGGAGGCCTATGTCCAACAGTGGACGTCTTTCGACTGAAATTATGATGATGATGATGAATCGCTTGACATTTTTTTAATCGATATATTTTAGTTATTACCTTTTTCTATTGAATCAAATCCAGTCCTCAACTTGCATTAAAGGACCACTGAAATATTTCTCAGGAAAACACCACTTTGTACCAACACTTCAAACAAATACTAAACCAAAAAGAATGATCCAAGCATGTCAATTGATAAAACAATTGATAAATCAATCACTATTTTAACGCAAAATTCAACTAAAAACAACAAAATCCCGCGAAAAACTGATTTCGAATTTCAAATTACGAACGCGAACACTTTTTTTTCTTTTTATTACTTTTTTATTTTACACTGGCACTTTAGAAAAAAGGTTTCAGTAAAACAGATTCCAAGTATTGCAGTAGTGTTGGTCTCTTTGTCACTAAAATGAATCATGGTATCTCTATGCTTATCAGTGATATCTAATACGGGGCGTTGTTTGACGCTGATAAGCGCTCGCAAATACTATAATGATCAAATATGTGTATTGTAGGTCAAGGTGGATCGATCCGTGTCAATTAATAGGAAAATGGATTAGTTAGATTTTGTAGGTACAAAAGGGTTACCTATGAGTTTCAAGGGTAAGTTTTAACGCTAGATTATTTTCACAACCGAATTGTCTAGTAATTAATTATAATATCGTTCTATTCTTGTCTGTAACTTTTACAACTAGGATGGCTACTATACTATTGTATTCAGGTAAGTAGGTACATTACGTCATTTATTTTTTGTAACCCTGGTTATTGAACCTATTACTATACAGACCACAATACCTTAAATAGATAATTGTAAAATATGCTTTTTTTACTAATAATTTTCTAAAGTAATAAACATGAGAATTTCAATAATTTTTACTTAAGTTAAACTCGCTCTTATTCCACCGTTTTTAGACACGCAATAGACTGTTTTCCACTCTAGTGCAGAAAAGTGAAAGTGCTCTCCTCCGCCACAATTTTATTACATTTATCGTATCAGGCTGAGCGCGCTTCGACCCCACAAGTCGCCAGTCAACCTCCGTTTATTAATTTCGTAAGTGAATTGAAAAATATCGTTTGATACATGTGCAAATTAATCACTTCAGCCCTCGGCACCATAACACATTCGCCTACGGCTCGTGCAAATCCCGCCTCGGAGTTTGTCCTTGCGAGACAAACTTTCTGCACTTTTTTTATGGAGTAGCAAAGACGCAATAATATATTTATTATATATTTATATTTACAAAAACACTTTACTAGTTAAAACGATATATATATATACACTAATACATTGCACTTGTATCAAAATGTACTATTTGGCCACTTTTATCTAACGTCAAGCAAAAAGAATAAAATGCTTTAAAAAATATATTTTCCTTAGAGTGTTTTCTTTTAGGACTTCCTCCTTGCTCCCACCCAGAGACCATCAAAGAAGGAGTTGTAGATCCCCTGCAAATTAGTAACAAGTAGATACTGCCTGCTCCCCAATATTTAGCTTAAAATGCTTCTGGAGTGACGACCACGTACCGGAAGACGAAGCGTTGGAAGACCTCCCACAAAGTGGACCAATGACCTGGTGAGGGTCGCGGGAATCCGATAGATGGGAGACGCAAAGTAGCGGTCCCTGTGGCGACACTTGGGGGAGGCCTATGCCCAAAAGTGGACGTCTTTCGGCTGAAATAATAATGATGGTAACCTGGTAAAAAAATAATGATGGTAATAAAAAAATAAGCAGCAAGTCGTACCTTGCTGCTTATTTTTTTATTACATGTATGCCTGAAGGCTGAATCTAATTTATTAATCTTGTTATGATTTTTATTATTTCTTCTGTAGATATTATTGCGACCACTATTAACTTGCAAACTGACAAGATATACTTTTAAGGTTTATGTTTTAAAAAGTTTAGGATTGATAGATGTTAAAACGATACATAGGGAAATGGCAATAAAAGTCGAGACGTAATTTTATATGTAAAATGCTTCATTCAATATAGTAACAGTATAATTCAACCAGAAGCCTTTCATTTGCGTCTCCGGTATCACAATATATTCCACAGTCGTTATATTTCTGTTTGAAGCAAGTGGTATTTGCTTAATTAACCGACTTCAAAAAGGAGGAGGTTATATGTTCGGTTGAATGTATGTTTTTTTTAAATAAATTTTCATCGATTTCTCGGTCAATTGTGAACCGACTTTGAAAAATTATTTTTTTATTGAATGGTTATGCTTCCGAGTTGGTCCCATAGAAATATTATCATAATCTGATTATGAACTTCGAAGATATGGTACTGAACTCCTCATAGGATCACAGCAGAACCGTCGTAACAAGTAAAATTGCTTTGTTTATACGTGTAGTCGATGATTGACTGAAAGTAGAGGGGGAATATATCGAACTGATCTGATGTTGAAGCCTGAAGTTAGGCACCAGAACTCTGTAATAAATTAACGTAATCTAACCGTGTTTCGGATTATTAGAATTGTCATGAGATGCACTCTGGCTATAAGGTATTTAAGTTTGACTGAGGGGTACTTTTTAGTGGTGGTACCATAACTAAAAAGTGTAAAATAAAAAACTTAAATAACGAAGAGACAAAACTATTATAGAAACACCGACTTCCGAAATTAAATTTATTTTGCACTTTTCTGTGTTTTTTTGAAGTGAAAACTTCTTTAGCGGCGTTGAGCACTTTTTCTGTAATGGGTATAAAATCTTAAACTCGCGTCAGGACACGTGACCTGATCGAAAAAGCGTAAGACGGATGGAGAGTAGACAGCTATCCCCTCTCTACGGCGCGGCGAAAAGGGGATTCGCACCGTGCTAACTACGAAGGCAATTTACGTGCTATTTACAAACGTTACGTACCTGTAGGTATGTTAGTGTAGCTAAAATTCCGTATTTCCTTGCAATTTTATTGATTGACGCATAATGACAAGAGATTCTAAAACCAATAAGACAGTGTTGTATTTGAGTTTGCAGCTTTCTTAGTATCTAGTAGCTATTAAAAGTACTTGTGAAGGCTTTTAAGATGCAAGCACAATCATGATAATAAAATAAAAAAGGAAATCGTTCAATCGCAATAAGTACCTTCCGAGTATTAAATTGCTAAACATTTTCACTAAGGAGTTTGTTGTTTGGTAAAATAAAGTTCAGTTTATTTAAAAACCTGCTTTAAAAATAATTTGATTACAAGTATTTACAAGTAAGTTAAAAAGCACGAGTGTTATTGGTATAGGAAACCGATAAATTCTCAGCTAATTCTGTAGTAAGATCGAATGTGACGTTCCTGCTTACGTGCTTACTAAGCGCCTGTGAAAAGATGTATCGCACACATTTTTATGTGCGACAGATTACTTCCACACTTTTAATTACAAATTCTTTAGGCAGGATTCAATGATAACATAACATCCTGTAATCCCCGAAGGCTCAGGCAGGGGTGCACCGAATAGTACACCCACATTTCGCAAGTTATGTTTTAAGTCTTTTTATTCATTTATTTACTTCATTTATTTTTGTAATCACTGGGATTACAAAAATAAATTGACATTTTTACTTGAATCTGCAAGAAGTTAAGACTTTAGTTTTTAAATGAATGAATTAAACTTGCGGTATCACAACAATCCGCAGTCTAAACTTATGTGTGTAATATCGTAGAACAAAATAACCCAAAATCAACGTTTATAAAAGACACCTGAAATCAAAATTTTTAATGCAAACAAATAAAATGTCCTTTATCGATCAGCTGAGTGCGCGCCGCCGTGCGCGGGGTTGTAACACGGCCGCTCGCATTCATTTATGCGTTGAACTCGAATGACTCGAGGTCACGCGCACAGCGGGCACAGCTGACACCGCGCGCGTGTGTGCGTGGAACGAGCTCGCGGCTATGTCAGTGTGGGTGAGCGCTTGGGCATGCATTGCATTTCTGTAACTTCAAATGCGTAATTAGTTAAGAAAATTTAAAAATTTTGGTAATGTTTGTTTGGAAGAAAATTTTGTGTTAACGCTTAGAATTCGATTTTGCAAAAAAGTTGAAAAAAAAATGGACACTTTGACCTTCAATATCTCCAGAACCTGTGGTTTCCCAGGTATTGTCTAGAAGAAAAAAATGATCCCAATGATGGGCAGAATATGTGGTTTTCGTTTTCGTTAAGGGTCTTTTTACACCCTTTAGATACATATGAACTTACATAGTATAAATGTAATATTTGTAATATGTTTATACTTTATAGCATTAACCTATATTTTCATAACATCACAATAAGCACATGTGCGGTGTAGGTTTACCAAACAAATAATTTCGAATGAAAATAAATGAAATAAAATGATAATAAATAATCTCCGTTTTTCAGAGAAAGAAAAGAAAAAAATTATTCCCTAACCATTCCAAAATATGAAACATGCTCAACGTTTTCACTTCTGCCGGCACTCCCGGAGTGCAACCCGTCTTTTTTTTTTTCACTTTGAAGTCGGTTGTATTTTTTTCGTAAAAAGTTTTTTTTCTATGTTTTAGTTACGTATATTATTTCTAGTATATTATATACGTAGCTACCTAAATATGACACATATCTGTCTGAACTGGAATCTCCCTTATAGACTTTGCTGTTTAATATTGTTTTATCTGTGGCTGGCTGTGCTAAAAGAACCTCCTGCTACCACACTAACAAACAACTTCGTGTATTTTGGCTAGTGCCCAGAATATGTACTGTACAATATTTTTGTGTCGTTTGATGTAGTAAGTACCAGTTAGTGCACATCAAGAGTCGATAATGTTGTTTGTCAAAATGGAACTCGTCACCACCATCATTCAAAATTTTGCTGAAGCCCACGAACACAGACTTCACCGACACGTGAATGTTGAGGCTATACAGCTGTTAGACAATACGGACCTAGTGCGTAGACTAAAGAGAACTAAACCTTTTGAGTTAGTGTAGTGTTTAAAGTTAGTGTATAATAGTGATCAATGCTGTGCTATGCATATTACACATGAACAAAGTGTTTTTATCAATATCAGACTCTAAGAAAGTGCTATGGACTTCTATAAGTGCTAAAGGACGCTATTCTTAGTTTAAGCAAAACCGTATAAAAATAAGTTAGAGTTAAATTACTTATTAGTCTTTTAGGCTAGATTGTAATCAATTATTAAGAAATTTATTCTTAATAATAAGGAAAAAAAAATGTTGTTTGTTCTCATCTTTCGTCAGACAGAACTGACACATAGGATCAACCTGGCTGAGTTTGAACCCGCGACCTACAACTCGTAGTCGGGACCGTTACCAGTGGGCCACCACTTCGCCGTTATAAGATTCATAGCAATCAGTTGCCTATTAGCTATTGATTTTATCCATGCACAATATGCTTATTTTAGCGGTTCTCTTATTTCGAAATGATCTATTTCGCTGCCTTCATTAATACCTAAATATTTATACGTCTCGTCTTTTTTCAGGTGTTCAAATCTGAATTCGCCTACTTACTACCTATAAAGCTAGAATTACACTGCGCACACGTGTGCCACACACGCCGATCTGGGCGCGTCGGTCTCCATACATTTTATATGGCAACTAGACTTGTAGAGCTACACTTGATCCACGCCACGCGACGTCGTTCTACGTACAAATCAGGCGTGTTACACGTGTGCGTTGATCTAATGTAGAGCTTAAATACGTATTATAATATGTCCTTTTTCATGTTGTTTAGTGAGTCACCGGCGCCCCCCTGTTACGTGTAGATCATTACATTTGTTCAATCTAAACTGAATTCCTATGTCTCGCGGAGACTTTCAGATGGCGCAGGTATTATCCGTCCGGATCGAGCGCAAGATGTCGACGGCGCGCAGTGTTCCACGCGCGCCTCAGGGAGATGTCAGCAAAACCGTAGGGGCCTAGCAGGGTCGAAGCCTACTGGGGCCATGTGTGATGCGAAAGAGAACCGGGGCCCTGGAACGAGGGCAAGGAAGAAACAGGAGTGGGTTTTTAGTCAGTAAAAGTCTGACCCAAGAGTGGGGGATGTCATTGGATGACTTTCCAACCGAAAAAAAAGAGGTTAACTGATAAATTACTCTTTATAACCTTTAAATATGTCTAAATATATTTGTATATCTACAGGGTTAAAATAATAGTGACGGTGATCATAAATCTCCTTGAAATATGCCTCAGCAAATAATTGGGTCAGTGATTACAACAGCATTCGCGTCACGGGCCCCGATAACAATGTTCCATATAAGCATGACTATCTCCAATAAGCCTGTGATAGCAGTGATATCAAAGGCTTACTGGATACTACTCAATACACTGGAAATAGTCATGCCGTGCCGACGTCTTTATGTCGATACCGTTACTGGCCTACGCTGAAAACCAGCGCCGTAGACTCATCGCATTTTGCGTGTGGTCACGGCATTATGCTGAGCTTTCGGCCGTTTGGCACGGATGTGCACTTATTATACTTATAATTTGTTAATTCTAAATTTGCGCCTTGTTCTGCCAATTTTTTTTTCATTCTTTTTTTTATGCTAGCACACGAGCATTTCTACAACCTCAACCCCTGAAGAAACCATTCGTTTAAGATGAATATACGGCTGTGACCTCTGCGGATTCCCCGGCTCTGGTTCAACGAGGAGCCTCTGGTGGACGCATGCTGTCTAGCTCAGCATCAGCTGGCGATCGACAGGATGGCGGTATCTGACGTATACTTTAAATATTAATCTTCACATTGTTTGAGGTTTGCCATAAACCCTATGGTCATCAATATAAAAAAAAATATTCCAGGCGTTCGCTTCTCAATTCGGACGGGGCCCGAACCGTCGACGGCGCGTAGTGTACAAAAAGATGTCAGCAAACCGCAGGGGCCCAGCAGGACCGATGTCCGCTAGGGACACGAGGAAATTTAGTCCGTAAAAGTCACATACCCTCTCGCTCCATCCTAGAGTGGGAGAAGTCATTGAATGATTTCCAACTCAAAAAAAAATAAGGGTCAGCCTCTCACGTGAGCATGACGTGGCCTTATGAGAGGCATATTAAAAATTATGATAAAAAAATTAACATGAGAATAAAATCATTATTTTCCTGTCTGCCAATAAAAAAATAAACATATTTTTTATTATTGAAATCTGTATTTTATACAATGTCACGTTTAGGTAAGTACGTAATTATAATAAATAAAATTAACCATTGTAATGGGTGGGTACATTTTAATCAGCAATTGTTCCGGAGCTAATAATTACCATCAGTTTGTAGGTTTTTAGAAAATTAATTTTAAAAAAAACTAAGTTCACTTCCTGTCCCTGAATTAAAAATATATATATTGTTATCTATTTATCTTTGAGTGATAATTTATATTTATTGTGGTTACCACGAAGTAACAATGCTTCCCAATTTATCATTATTGTTTTGTCGTTGATCTAGAGGTCACAAGCACTAAAGCTAAGCATGAGGTAGGTATTGAATTGGATTTCCGGGTAATTTCAAGTGTTACTATGTCATTACATTCAATAAACACAACTACACACTAACAAAAATTAACACAACATTAATAAAAAAATAATAATGAGTGTGCAAGTCACCCCCTGCCTTTTTTCGATGGATATTAATAAAGTAGTTCAGGCAGGGCCCATAACATAGTTCCTGATGACCACAAAGTCCACTTAAGACTCCAAAAATCATAGCCCTATTATCTTTGTTCTCCATATGTCGCAATAGTTTTTCAACAACCGGGGGTTGTCTTTGGGTGCACTAGCATAGCGCGTACAGGGATAATCGTCGGTTGGTATCATGTTCCATTATAATTATCTAAAGGGCCTCTGCAAGTTGGCTTCGGCTCCTCGTTAGCCTTCCAAAGGTCCAGGACCTCAGGGTCCTGAGATAAAAAATAATAATATTAATTTAACACTTCAATAATCTGCAATACACCGCAGACTACCCCCTTTTTATGTTAAGTTCTTACAGTCCATTCTAAGGTTGTCTGGTAGATATCGCTGTTAGCGATAAGATCGCCATTGTACCCATACATTAAGTTAGTTTGAAAGTATTGTTACTATTTTGGTGTACAATAAAGTTTTATTCCATTCCATTCTACATCTACAAATCCATCTGGAATCTGCATTCACGCCCGGTTGATTGCGATAGCCTCTTATGAATTTATTTGGCGAAATGTGTGTGAATGTCCCGTCCCGTCAACTTTCATAGCCAGAGTGAACAGGCGTCTTCTAAGCTTGCTAGCTATAATGCGGACCTAATCCAATAGTCATCAGAGGAGATTGAGGTCAAGAGAAACATTTTGGAATAAAAAGCTATAGTTACACCAAAGTCAAAGTCAAAGTCAAAAGTTTTTATTTCACAGAGGCCTACATGGGCACTTATAAAACGTTAGAAGCTAGTGCACGGTTCCAAATTGGTCGTTTCCTATAGAGAAGAACCGGCAAGAAACTCCATGGTTACTCTTTCAAAAAAGTGATTGTTTATAATATTTTCATGTTACAGTATTAATAGACAATATGTAAGAACAGTGTAGACCAGTCGATAATGTACCCAAAAGCACAATAAAAATAATCATATAAAAAAAAAGTGAGTCGTAATAGGAAGTAACCTAAGAATTCGCGAAGTCCACAGTGTTCTCACATTCACATTTAAAAAACAAGAAGCTATATAAAAAAATATAAAAACCTCTTCTGTAACCCTTCTGGGAATCTAGGCATGGTGTTGTTTTGTCACAGTTATAATAGTCATAGGTAGTATTTTATTGACAAAAGACTCTAACAAGTCATATCATCATCTTCCTGCCCTTGTCCCGTGTTATTTGGGGTCGGCGCAACATGTTTTTTTCTTCCATTCTGCCCTGTCACTCGTCATGCTATCACTAACTTCCTTTTCTTTCATATCACTCTTCACAAAATCCATCCATCTTTTCTTTGGTCTCCCTCTCCCTCTCCATCCATCCACATGTAACCTCATAACTCTTTTAGTACCATGCGCTAACAAGTCATATATAATTATATTATGTCACTGGAAACTGCAAACGCCGTAAGATTGTTAAATATCGCATGAAATTGTAAACTATGTTTTCAAAACGCCTTGTTGACACTTCGCGTGACCCAAGGGCTGGCTTTTACTTCGGACAATAGATAAGCCTTGCCATTCAGCGTGGCAATGCCGCCAGTCTTTTGGGTACATTACCAGTCGACAGCGATGTGGAGGAGTTTTTCGACGCCGTACTTTAGGGCTTTTATTTTTATTTTGTAAGTTAATTTTAATTAAGTATAATTAATGTATTAGTTAGTTCAATTATATAATTTTGTAATGTCTTCTAAATAAAATACGGTTACGTTGGAAACTAATGAATTTGAATAATCAGACGATGATTAGCTGAGGGGTACTTTTTAGTTGTGCTACCACAACTAAGAAGTGTAAAAAAAACTTTGTATATTAAAATACAACCGACTTCTCCGTTTTCCTTTCTCCGTAAATTTGTAATGACGTCACAAAAAAAAAATACGATTCGGAAAAATCTTCGTAACTCAATTTGAGAATTGAACTGTTTTTATAGGTAAGTTGGTATGTAACCCTCAGTGCGCTGAATCTGACTCGCACTTGGCCAGTTTTTTACATTGAAGTCGGTTGTATTATTTTAGTAAAAAAAAAATTAACACTTTTTAGTCCATAATGATCCTTAAACAATTTCATTATATCCAATTTATATAATAAACCTTGTGCAAAGAAGGTCATATGGTAGACTAGAATGCAAGTTCAATAAACTCAACAGTGCAATCCAACCTGGTTTCAATTAAACGAAGTAGATAATCTGTAATATTCAAAAAAAAATGATAAACACACTAGGAGAATTACAAAACACCAGCTGACTCAACCCGCGAAGAATAAATAGTAGTCCTAGTTTTAAACTTTCTTAATTTTTAGGGTTCCGTACCTCATAACGAAAAAACGAAACCCTTATAGAATCACTTTGTTATCCTTCTGTCTTTATGTTGTCTGTAAATACCCTTTATCTCGGGAACGCGTGGAGGTATCGAGTTTAAAATAAAACCATATGCCCAAGTCTGCAGTCCCTTAAAGCTGTAAAAAATCAAATTTCTGAGTTAAATAAAAAAGAAGATACGGCCGTTTATGTCACAAAAAAGTGTAGGTATTTGGACACTCAAGGGAATCAAAATTCATAGGGTACTTCCTCTTGCCCTAGAATCCTGAAATTTGGCATGAAGCAAGGTCTCATAGCATAAGTATAGGAATAAATCTGATAACTGTAAATTTGTGTTTAAGTCACAAGAAAAAAAAATTTTTTGCGATTCGGAAAATTGATTTGTTTTTATAGGTATGTTTGTACGGAACCCTAAGTGTGCGAGTCCGACTCGCACTTGCTCGGTAGTTTTTCTTTCATAAGTACCTTCTCCTAACAATAACAAACACAACAAAAAAATAATTAGCGAAATTGGTTCAGCCGTTCACGCGTGATGGCGTGACCAAAGGAAATAGGGATTCATTTTTAAAGAAGATAGTTTGTAGCATTTATTTTTTTAATCTTCTTGCTATCAAAAGTAGAAAGGCGGACTTAAAGCTTTAGGCATTCTCTAGCTGTCAACATAGCCTAGCAGGGTCGAAGGCTACTGGGTCCATGGGTAGTGTGAAAATGAAACCCGGGGCCCTGACACGAAGGCAACGAAGGAACAGGAGTGGGTTTTTAGTCAGTATGTTGGCAACACCGATTCAACGGCGCGAAACTGCTGTCAACTGCTGTCAGCTGGTGGCAGAATATTTTAAAATTACGGCCGTTGACGTCTAGAGAAGCTATATAAGGGCTATGCACGAGCGGAGCGGTCTCTTATTTTCGGATTGACGCACGCCTGAACAATATCTATATATATATACTATAAACTGATAACTGTAAACTTATATATAAATATAATATAGTTGTGATTTGCTTCTGAATTTTATTTCAACTATCATTGCCAAGTCAGAAAATCATTAGCTTATAAGTATTTGCTAACAAGTAAAAGTCTGACACTATCTCGCGCTCCGCCCAAGAGCGGGATTTGTCATTAGATGATTTTCACACCTAAAAAAACCTGTCAACATAGGGTAGTGGAAAGACAATATAATAAAAAGAAAAAAATATTTAGAGAACAAGTATGTATTACAAAATCTATACATATGAAAGTGAAATACCACTCACTGATTAATCACGAAATCTCAGAAACTAACACCTACAACTACAAACTTAAAATTTGGCAGGTATCTTCTTATTAGGGTGTAGACATCCGCTAAGAATGATTTTTCGAAATTCACCCCCTAAGGGGATGAAACGGGGGTCCAAAGTTTGTATGGAGAAACCGACTTTCACACGGGCGAAGCTGCTGGCAGAAGCTAGATATATATAAAACATTAAAACTATTTTAAGTAATATTATCGACACGAGATGGCGTTACCGGTGTATTCCTTGTCAAACATGTGTGTTTATGTATTTATTTATTTAATACGATCTCCAACAAAGGATACACATTACCAAATTATAAATCACAAATAGTACGAAGGGTCCTTTCACACACAACAGTCACCGACACGTCACGTCACCGGCCAGGTTTAAAAAAAATGTTTCTATACTCCTAGTATGACTTTGTTCCCACACGTCAGTCACCGGCACGTGATCTATCAGGGACGTCACCGGTCAGGCACGTCAAATAATGTTTCCATACAAGTATCATACTTTTATCCCCACACACCCGGGATCGTCAGTTCTCAGTTCAGTCAGCGTCTTGCTGTCTATAACACCTAACTTAACTGATGTAACTATTGTGTTTAATGATTCAGTCAAACCGGCGACGTGACTGACGAACGACGTGACGGTGACTGATGTTTGTGGATACGTACACAAACCGTCACCGATCCGTCGTCGGTGACGTGACGGTGACTGATGTGTGTGGATACGTACACAAACCGTCACCGATCCGTCGTCGGTGACGTGACGGTGACTGATGTGTGTGAATGCACTTTTGGCGTGTGCTCCTTCAGTTATAGGAGACCACAGCATGCACATATAAGTAGGTGAAAAAATAATACATATTAAAAATTAGAGTCAAAATACAATTTGAATTAAAATGATGAATTATACAATTAGAGTAACATAAAAAGGCAAAAAATGAAAAATAAATAAAATCATAACTTATAAAATAACAATTCAAAATTAGAATGAAAATTATACATTCTAATGTTAGAATTTATATATGGTTTTTATTACGAATTTTCTCGAGTTTAACAGAGCTTAAAATAGTTCATACATACTAGAGCTATATATAAATAAATACAGATTAAAATAACCAGTTTTTTAAACTCAACTTAAAATAACAAAAACAGATACTATTGATTCAATGAAGCGCGAAACAGCCGACAGCCACAAAAACACTACTTTTTGCATGTTAACGAGCTATTACACAATTTCATTGATACAAACAGCTTTTTGCAAGCTGCGGCCCTTACACCCATGGCTTAGCCGTGAAAGTGTACAGTCCACGGTCGACCGGTTCGATTCCGTGCAGTATTACCTAACCGCCGAAGAGTCGAGTGTATTGTTCAGCTGACTCCCTTGCGTAATAACGTGATGATGTGTGCCGATTTGATATGACTATTATTTTTATACAGATGTTAAATTTGAAAGACCGGTTCTTAAAAGGTAGTGTTTTATTTCCTTGAATTAAAAAAGCTATTGGTCTAATGGTCGAGAAAGTGTGGGTTTATATTACAACAGGACTTTTATTATTATCACATCTGATTTTTTATTGATTGGGTATTTGCATATGTTTGTTTTTGCACAATATTTTATATTAAACAAAGCGTTTTGGGAACACATTCATAATGCGTACAGCTAAGGAGTAGAATTCCCTGCCGGAGTCTATGTTTCCTGATAGCTACAACCTAGGGGTCTTTAAGTCAAGAGTGAATGGGTTACTTGTAGGCAAGCGTGCTCCATCGTCGGCCATATCATCGCTTACCATCAGGTGAGATAGTCTAGCAATAATAATAAAAAAAAAACAAAGGGCAGTGGTGGTCGAGTGGTAACGGCCTAGACTTAGATACCTACTGATGCGTTTTTTTATCGATAAAAGTTACGATCATTCATACGTATTTTATTGAAGTGCTTTCAGGAATTATTTTTCAAAACCTTCCTTATTGATCGTATCCTCACTACATTTGTAAAAGGATTCTTTATGCAAAACTTCATGCTTCTAGACCTTGCAAGTAATAATAATAATAATTAGGAGGCTCTCGTTAGGCAGCTGGATGAAGGGCCTGATCCAGAAAGCAGTAATCCTGGACACGGCGAGCATTGTTAGGAGATTCCTCTCTCAGGAGCCCTGACCGGTAGCTTGGACCCTGTTCTCGATGCCGGTGGGCTACTATTTTTTATATTTTTAAATGGTTTTATTTTAATGTGTTTTTTAAGAAATATTTAAAAATGTAATGACATAAAATAAATAAATGAAATAATAAAAATTATTATTATTATTATATTATGGCCTGGCACGCGACGATGGTAAGAGACCGGACGGTATGTCTTTATTTCCGTGGAAGATGGGTAGGCCTTTAGTGTGGGACGCTACCTGTGTCGACACTCTTGCGCCATCCCATCTTCCTAGCTCTTCGTGCTGTGCTGGTGCTGCCGCTGCGGCTGCGGAGAACCTCAAGCGGCGGAAATATAACAACCTCGTCGGAAGTTATATCTTTGAGCCGTTTGGGGTTGAAACTCTTGGGTCGTGGGGTCCAAGTGCTCATAAGCTTTTCAAAGAACTATCCAGACGCTTAGTTGACACTTCGCGTGACCCAAGGGCTGGCTTTTACCTCGGTCAGAGATTAAGCATTGCCATACAACGTGGCAATGCCGCCAGCCTTTTGGGCACACTTCCAGTCGACAGCGATGCGGAGGAATTTTATGACGCCATATTTTAGCTAGTAGTTTTTGTCTTTAGTGTATATATAGTTTTAATTAGTTAAGTGTTTTTTATCAATTAATAGTAAAAATAATTATAATTAAATAGTATCTAATAAAAAAATTAAATAAAGTAAAAATTTTCGAAACATGTTTTTCGATAAATGCAGGACGAAATTTTTTCGGGCTCTTAGACTTAATTATCGTAGATACCAAGCAAACCAAATTTAATTATTATTATTATTTATTTATTATAATTATTATTATTATTATTATTATTTATTTCATTTATTTATTTATTACATAATAATAATATTAATTAATAATTATTATTATTATTTATTGACCAAAGAAAAATAAAATACATGACATGTTACATAATATATTAAGTCTTTGTTTGAGTTTTTTTTTTCATTTTATTTTATGTGGTTCAGTTTATGCGTTATATCTGAGGTTAACTGTCAGTGAAGTCGATATACCTCCTATATGAGCGTAATAACGCCTTCACCTTAATTTCGAGCCTACGACATAAACTCAACGCTTCTTATTATTGGTCAGTCATGAAGTACTAAAGTTAAGCAAACATATATTAGGCCATCTTTTATGAGACGCAATGGCAACCGGTGCGGTGTGTGTCCTCTGACCGGACAAGTGTCCGAGGTATTTGTGTATAAATATTAGAAGGAACGCGCGCCACCCAGGGCGGAAGGAAATACTTGAAGATTACGAACCTCAAAAAAAAATTGTTTCTTACATCCAGATTTGATTGGTTTAGCGAAGGATGATTTACGTAACCGTTTGGCTGTGAAATCAGAAATCAGAAACGTTTATTTCAAATAGACCAATTACAGGCACTTTTGAATTGTCAAAATGTCGGACACTCAAAAAAAAAAACAAGTGAATTAGCTTCACTTGTTTTTTTTTTTGATTGCACGTTCCAAAGCGTAGATCTCTATGGAGAAGAACGTGCAAGAAACTCCATGGACACTCTTTTAAATCATATTATGAGTTAAGACATAAATCTTGGTTACATATCTCTTGTCGCTTCTAATTTGTGAGCGCAATGTAATTAAGTAATAGGTACCTAATAATAATAAAAAATTAATTAAAGAATATAAATTAAATTAAGCCAATGGCAGCTAAGATATGACCAGTCTCAACATTCAGTCAGAACATTTGTTTGCCAACTAGGAAGATAGCAGGATCTACTATACCAACATGTATGTATCATGTGGGTTCACAAAAGGCACGAAGCAAAAACTAAACTGTTTTCACTCACGACTGTTCACCGTTTAACCAAGTAAGTGTGTACACGTAACCTGTATCTTTAGTTTACTAAATTGCGTGTGAGAGTAAGACCTTAAAAACTTACCTCCTATTTCTGATTTAGCTTTAGCCTAATAACCTGTCGAAATTAGCCAGTGCCATTTAAGTAGGGTTGGAGACGTTGTTAACTCAAAATAATCAATTCAGAAACTTGCTTTTAGTATGATGTCTCGTTTTTATTTTTAAGTAGGATTTAATTTTGACAGCTCTCGAAATGGTGAAGGAAAACATCGTGAGAAATTAGCTTGTCCTAGTACCAGGAATTCTAATTATGGCGATAAGTCCTCACGCCCCAACAGGCGCCGGGACTTCGACTCCGATTTCCGGCCACTGTAGGCGCGGGCTTGCTGACGACGATGGATGGCTCGCCGTCCGATCATCCGGTAACCGTCCGGACCGGGCCCAAGTCTTCGACGGCGCGTACTGTTCCACACGCGCCTCAAGAAGTGTTGTACAATTGGGTTTTAAGCACACTTATAGAAATCAGCTAGATCCTTTCAAATTGAATAAAGAGGTAAAGTTTGAAATTTTGTTTGAAGAAAGTAACCTTTGGGACTGCTAAATCGATTTTTTAAATTCTTTCTTTTTCTTTAAAATTCACCAGTATCAAGCTACAACATTCCTGAGTGACATAAGCTATGTTTGATTGTAATTTATAACATTTTTTCCTTCAAAAATAAACACAGGTGCCGAAGCGGGCACGGGCCAGCTCAAAGAGAATTATAGTCATTGAGTCAGCTATTGATTGATATATTTTCAAAAAATGTATGTGTGTATGTTTTTCACCTAGCGAAGAATAATTATCTCAAGCGCCAAACTCTCTCATTTATATAAGGTTTGCTGTAAAAAATCCCAATTGTGGGTTAAGCTCGCCTGTGTAGATATATCAGCTGTCTTATTTTTACTGTTTTATAAAAGTTTTGTGTACAATAGGGTATATGAAGAATATGGAGAAGTGGGTACGGGTCAGCCGGTGAAGAAGAAAGAAAATGTCATAAGTGTGATGCCATCATTATCTAGGTACCATGTTGACCTTTTGTTCTGTTAGTCAATCACGGGTCGTCAGGTAGGGTTGCCAACATTTATTAGGGGAAAGCACGGACTTAAAAAAAAGAGTAGGTACCAATCATTTGTCTCAAAATTTTAAACAGGTGTTTTTTGGTACTTTTGGTAATTTTTCATTGTTTTTAAAAGAATTGTATGATTCTAAACATTCTAACTCTAAGTTTACATAGTTCAAAAACTTATTTTTAGTCAATTTCAATGAAGCCCTGTCCCTCTCTTCCCGCCACTTCACATTCATGAAAATAGTTGACTTTGTTTGGTTACGATAATAGATACCTATGCATCATATATAGGGTGACTGGTAATTATTGACCGTTAAACACGTGATTGTACTCATGATTACAAACAACTTTCCCAAAGAAACTTTTTTTATATACTCACTAGCTTGTAGGTACATTCACTGATTAGGGACGTACACCTATGGGTTTGCAAGCTACGCGGGTGTTCTATTATTGAAAATCATCTAATGACAAATCCCGCTCTTGGGTGGAGCGAGAGATAGTGTCAGACTTTTACTGACTAAAAACCCACTCCTGTTCCCTCTTTGCCTTCATCCCGGGATCCCGGGTTTCGCTTTCACACTATTGTAGGTACGACGGCGTCACGCGGCTAGCAGCTGAGCGGTCGCCGGTCGCAGGCGCGCGCGCGTTTAAACAGCTGTTTTATTATTGTGATAAAACTAATGAGAATATAAAAAAAGTTTCTTTGGGAAAATTGTTTGTAATCATGAGTACAATCACGTGTTTAAGTATCGGTCACTAATTACCAGTCACCCTATATATGTGTGTTGCACTTTGTAAAAAAAAAGTATAGCATCCTGTATTAGTGTTATAGATTATAGAGTACACCTATATGATATAGAGTACAATATTCTATTTTAGAGTACAGTTGGCAGCCCTATCGTCAGCGGACATGTTTATTTATTTACGTACCACTGACATGTTTAATCTAATTTATTATTGTTTATGAATACGAGGAGGCGGGCCAATTGTGCACAGCCTGAATTATGTTTTGATGTAAAGGTTTCCATTCATAAGACATGAATAGAGAACCATAAGGATTTTGGCTATACCGTCAAGTGGGGTGATTGGAAACAAACTTTTATTATGATTTTCACTTTGCTATATTTTTATATGATGGGTTTTATTATTGATCAAAGATTTGATTTTTATAACAAATAATAAATAGAAGTAGGCACTTCAATGCTGAGAAAAAATAGTAGAATAAAGTGAAAATCGCCATTTTAGGGTTCCGTACCTCAAAATGAAAAAAACGGAAACCTTATAGGGTCACTTTGTTGTCCGTCTGTCTGTCAAGACCCTTTATCTCGGGAACGTGTGAAGGTATCGAGCAAAAAACGTATTCTCGCAGTAAACTTATATTTCGACATTCAAATAAATCAAAATTCATGTTCATTCTCTTTATTTTATAATGAAATATGAGAACACTGTAGACTCCGCGAATTCTTAGGTTACTTCCTATTACGACTCAATTTTTATTATGAATGATTATTGAAATTGTACCTTTTAGTACAATATTGACCAATCTACACTGTCCTTAAATAATATCTACTTATACTGTAATATGGAAATATTGTAAAAAAAACAATTTTTTTAAAAGAGTAACCATGGAGTTTCTTGCCGGTTCTTCTCCATAGGAAACGACCAATTTGGAACCGTGCACTAGCTTCTGACGTTTTATAAGTGCCCATGTAGGCCTATGTGAAATAAAAATCTTTTGACTTTGACTTTGACATAGGAAATTTGTCATTGACCCAGGATCTTGAATTTTGAAATAAAGCAATTTCTTATAGCACAGATATAGGAATAAATCTGAAAACCATTTTTTTGTTATACGTCACAAAAAAAAAAAATTACGATTCGGGAACATCTTTGAGACTCAATTCTAAATTTGTACAAAACAGTCAGTGCGCGACCGTCCGGTAACCATCCGGACCGAGCCCAAGTCGTCGACGGCGCGTACTGTTCCACGCGCGCCTCAGGGAGATGTCAGCAAATTGTAGGGGCCCAGTAGGGTCGAAGCCTACTGGTGCCATGGGTAGTGTGAAAGTGAAACCCGGGACCCTGGGACGAAGGCAAAGAAGGAACAGGAGAGGGTTTTTAGTCAGTAAAATTCTGACACTATCTCCCGGCTCCGAACACGAGCGGGATTTCACATAAGATGATTTTCCCACCATAAAAAAAGTGCGCAAGTTCGACTCACACTTACCCAGTGTTTTTTGTTTCTATTCACACTTTTTTTAAGATGGGAAATCATCCAATGACTTCTCTCGCACTAGGGCAGAGCGAGAGGGCGTGTCAGACTTTTACTGACTAAAACCACACCTATGTTCCTTTTTTACCCTTTTAGTTCCAGGACACGGGTTTCCCTTTCGGAAGTAAACTCATGGCCCCAGTATGCTTCGGCCCTACTGGCCCCCTACGGTTTTGCTGATATCTCTTTCAAGCGCGTGGAACACTACGCGCCGATACCACGCCGTCGACGACTCAGGCTCGCTCCGCTCAGTTGCTGGACGGCCGGACGGCGAGTTACTCGTTGCTCGTCGTCCGCAAGCCCACACCTACGGTGGCATAGGGGAAATAGGGGTCGGGGTCTCGGCGTTCTATTCACCCCTACGTTCCTATTCAGCCCGTTTGACTGTGCTTAAGAAAACAAAATATCTCTTCTCTTATCCCACCGCTTTTAGGCACGCAATAGACTGTTTTCTGCACTAATGCAGAAAAGAGTACGTGCTCTTCCCCGTCACGATATTATTTTATTTATTGTATCAGAGCGGGCGCGCATTAACCCCCACGAGTCGCCGATCAACACCCGCTTATTCATTTCTTTGTAAGTGTATTGAAAAAAGTCGTTTGATACACGTAGAGATTTGTCACTGCAGCCCTCGCCTCCATAACACACTCGCTTGCGGCGGACAAACTTTCTGCACTTGTATCAAAATGTACTATTTTAGTGTTACTTGTTGTTTAATAGCCTTTTATAGCCTTTTAATTTTCCCACTGCTGGGACTCAGGCCTCCTCTCTTGGGAATGGGCCGTAATCCACCACGCGGGTCCAGTGTGATGGATGTCATATGTCTCCGAATTTTTTCGTCTTCACCCTTTTTAGAGCAGTGGTGATGAAATAAATTACATAATGTAATGTGCCTGGCTGGGTTTTGAACCCACGACCTTCAATACAACTCGTAGGGACACTGCTTGTATAAAAAAAAATTAATGTCATTAAAAGAAATTGTACCAACAATGATAATATTAAACCGAGGCATTAATTAAATCAGGTACCTAAAATGTCAAAGCAATTTCATATAATAACTGTCAATCAAATGTCAATATTTAACACCTGGGACAAAGAACCAGTATTGAATAATAATTTAAATAAAGTAAGGAACTGATTAAGAATCGCGAAAATTAAGTGGCAGGGCACATTGCTCGCAGAACCGATGGTTGATGGGGCTGAAAAGTTCTGGATGTGTGGCGACCGCGCCCCGGCAGACGCAGCGTGGTGGACCGATGACCTGGTGAGAGATGGATGCGAGACGCAGAGGCCGTTCGTTGCGGCCACACTTAGGGGAGCCCTATGTCCAGTAGTGGACTTTTTTCGGCTGAAATGATGGTGATAATGAAGGAACTGATCACAGATTTTAGTTAGGTAAAATGTAAAATAAAACGGATTTGTAAAATAACCATATTGTATCATCTTTAGATAGAAGATCTGCCTTAACCTTAACGATGGACTATTGTTATTTGAAGATATTAAGATCCAAGTTAACACAAAGCCTCCGCCCCGGGCGGCTGGATTGTTTGAAAGACTTACCACAGTTGACACGGCACTGGGACATAGCAAAAGGCAACTGAAAGAACACGGGGTGGTTTATAGTTAGTAAAAGTCTGTTAAACTTAGTATTTTTTATTTATTCAGGTTCACCCACAGCACATATTACATACACATACTTACATACAATCTTACGTAATAGTGTTAAACTTGGAGAATTTGGTCCGTCTGCACCAAGGTCGAGCGTGTGTTGATACTATAATAATAATATTCCACAACTACGCTGTCTAGTCCCAAACTAAGCAAAGTTTGTGTTATGAGTACTAGACAACTGATAAATATACTTATATATTTCTGAATACATACATATTATAGATAAATTACACCCAGACACAGAACAAATGATCGAGCTCATCACACAAACATTTGTCCTGGGTGGGAATCGAACACACGACCTCCGGCATAGCAGTGAGGGCTACTCATCACTAGACCAATAGGCCAGTCAAATACTAATTACACACAAATAACTTATTTCAGAGGTAAACTTAATGTGTCTACGATTCTATCCCAGAAAAAAACACATTTCCCAAGTTCCTACATATAGGCCACGGAAGCTAAGCCGCGGGGCAACTTAGTATACCTAGATACTTATTTGATAAGTCTCTGATGATCGTACCTAGTATGGCTGGTTACTCAAGTCAAACCTGTTAGTTGCTTATTATAAACCGAACAATGATAGTTTCATCAGCTGATTGTGTTGCAATGCAAGCAAGTATTTAATATATTCGAATTAGTTCATCAGCTTATGAGATGTGGGACTGTGTTCTATCACTTTCTATTTCTCCTCCTCCTTGCGCAGGTTATCCTCAATAATGAGGATCGTGATCTCGTCGAATATTTTTGTTGTGCACTGTATTTCACCACATTGTCCTATCTTTTTTTTAATTATTATTGATATCTATCTTAGGCGATGTGGATAGCGTCGCGGACTGTGGTCTCCAGTGTAGCAAGCATTTGGTCTGATCAACGTGTCGGACTCCTGCTTGATCTTTTTCCATCGGTGAAATATAGTGCACAAAAAACCAGAAATCAAAAAACTGAACCGAAACCGAAAAAACCACGCCAAAGTCGATCAAAAGTCAAAGTCATGTTGACTGTTTTCTTGGATTATCGAGGTGTTGTGCACTCGGAATTCTTGCTGGAAGGTCAAATGGTAAATAAAGAATATTATTTGAGCGTTATGCGGCATTTAAGAGAGCAAATTCGACGAAAAAGGCCAGATTTGTGAAAAGTAAATTCTTGGATTTGCACCACGATAATGCGCCTTGGCACAAATGATAGTCATCATTCTGAACGTCTTTTTGACTAAACACTCAACAAATACCATCGAGCTACCACCATATTCACCAGATATGGCTCCAGGCGACTTCTGTCTTTTTCCTAAACTCAAATTACCACTTCGTGGCACCCGTTTTTAATCGGTAGAAGACATAAAGGAGAATTCGCGGCGAGAACTGAACTCAATACCGAAAACATTTAAAAAATGTTTTGATGATTGGATTATTTGTTGGCGTAAGTGTATCGTTTCTGAAGGAGCATACTTTTAAGGTAATAAAATAAATTTGGATGAATAACAAATATTTTGTGTTTTATTTGTAAGGAAATCTACAGAGAAACACTGAATAACTACCAATATATATTTAATCAACTACTTTACATACTTTACATAAATTCAAGTAAACACGTGTAACGGTATTCTAACCTCAAAACATAATCACAACATTTATAAAATTAAGGAGATGTTACTCACACTGTATTCGCCAGCCAAGTGAACGATCTCTCTACAGTTTATTATTAAGCACAGGCTAGTGTCGCCCCACCATTGCCCCGGAAGTTTGCAACGGACCAATAGTGGTGCGACACCAGTGTTGCCAACCTAAATAAATAATTTTAATTTAACCTAAAAACATTTAATAGTATTTAAATTCAGACACAAGTCTTTTAAGCAAATAAATCGACTATAAACAAAATCATAATTCTACTGATACCAAAATAATTATATCTATCTCTAAAAATTAACGTCCATCTTCGAAGCGACAACATCCGGCCGTCCTGCGCACGCATCCGTCCTCGGATAGCGTCCCAGTCTGGTGCAATTGCTGAGAACAAAGTATATGCATGGATTAAGTCACATTTTATCTGGTGAAATTTATTTTTACTAAAGTTATTTGAATCGAGTGTCTACTCTGCTATTCCATCAATGGCCAGCAGAAGAAAGACCTCAAATCAAAAGATTTCTTGACATGACATATATTGGTATTCAGATGTAATCTATAACCGTTCCATCAGCGGTCAGTTATTGAAATGCCTAGATTTTGCAGTTCACCCTAGGCGATGCCTTTGGCCAACCCTAGTTATTTTACTACAAAACCCAAACCAATTAGCAACAGATCTATTTTACACGAATAAATACTGTTGTCCGAAATACCAAAATATGTTTGAAGCAAATGCACTAGACATCTTATCACATGTTGTATAATAGTAAAAGTTATAAGAGACAGATGATATGGATAAATATAATCATAACTTGGATTAAATAAATACCTGACAACATCTTAGGCCATTTCTAAGCCTTCAGCATCTAGGTCGGCCAATTTGATCCAAGGTTTCATATTTTCAGCACACGTGGTCCCCTCATAACACTTGGTTGTCCTTTCGGCTCCACGCATATCCTTTATTTTGTAGCGGTCATGTCCTAGCACTTCAGTCACCTGGAAAGGTCCTTTGAACAGTGGTAATAATTTAGTACTTTGCCCGTCATTCGATTGACTGGGAATTTTTATAACTACCAAATCGTTAACATTGTACTGATGGGCCTCTTTTCGTTTGGAATCGAAAGCCTGCTTTTGTTTGCCTGCACTGGCCTGAATGCGACTGTTAACATTATTCCTTAATAAAGTGACATCAACAGATTGATCTTCTTGTGTCAACATGTCAGCATCAGTTTGGAGTCGGTAACCAAAGAAGACTTCACTGGGTATGGCTGAAGTGGTTTTATTAATGGTACTGTTAATCCCTTGTTGGATACTAGTAATATGCGTATCCCATTTATCATAGCTAGTGTTAGCACCCATACTTCTTAACGCGTCCAGGATAGTGCGATTAAAACGTTCCACCTGACCGTTAGAGCGTGGGACAGCAGTAGCTATTACATGTTGTCGAATATTTTTGTCCTGGCAGTACTTAACGAATAATTTGGACGTGAAAGAACTTCCGGCATCGCATATCAGACGCTTCGGATTACCAAAAACTTTAAATATTTTATCTAATTCACTAATAACAGTTTGACTTTTAGTGTTACGAACAGGTGATATAAATACAAATTTGGTAAATGAATCTACAGTCACCAATAGGTAGGTATTTTTACGTGTAGTCTTTACAAATGGACCTAGATGGTCTATGTGCAATGTGTGAAAAGGCTTTGCATACTTAGGTATAGGATACAGTTTTCCTTCCTTTTTGCCGTAGATATTTTTATAGTAAATACAGTTAATGCAATTTTTAATATATTTGGACACAATTTTCTTAATCTTGGGAAACCAATAACACGACTTTATTCTCTCAATTGTTTTATCCACGGCAAAATGGCCAAGATCATCATGATTGGCTTTAATAATCTGCCAAATACATTGTTTAGGAACAAGCCATCGTCTACCATAGTCAGTCCGGCGGTATACCTTATTACCTAACAGCTCATAGTCATTATACACTTTCTTATTAAGCTCGGCCTGACCTGACTCTAATATTTCTCTTATTGCACAAATATTTGGGTCTTGTAACTGAACCGATAACAACCAATCTGCTTCAGTAATAACTAACACACTTTCATTGCATATGGGGGTAGAGTCTGTATCAACTGAATTCCGGCTCAGAGCATCAACATGTTGCATTTGAGCTCCTGGTTTGTGCATTATCTCAAACGTAAATTCTTGGGTTAGTAACACCCACCTACCAATTCTAGAATTAATTTCTTGTTTATTAATTGTATATTTAACAGCGTTACAATCTGTATAAATTTTGAATATAGATCCTAATAAATAGTGACGGAACTTTTGAAGCGCAACAACTATAGCTAAAAATTCTAATTCAAAGGAGTGATACTTTTTTTCTTCATTAGAAGTCTGTCGACTATAAAAATGAATCGGTTTTTCACCTTTATCAGTCAATTGAACCAGAATGCATCCTACGCCATCACGACTGGCGTCTGTGTATAGAATGGTAGGTAATTTGGGGTCATAAATGTTTAACATGGCGTTCTGTAACAACTCTTCCTTTAATTTATTTACGGCTAAGACTTGTTCAGATCCCCACTCCCATGTAATGTCTTTCTTCAAGAGCTTTGTTAACGGTTTTGCTATAAGAGCGCAACTCTTTATAAATTTTCTAAAATAATTAATAAGACCTAGAAATTGTCTCACTTGGTGCACATTTTTAGGTTCAGGATAATTTTCTACCGCCTTTAATTTCTTTTTACCCGGACGTATACCGTCTTCAGATATGTCGTATCCGAGAAAGTTAACAGAGCTCTGGAAAAAGTGACATTTCTCTAAATTGATTGTCAAACCATTATTTTGCAATGTTTTTAATACTTCGTCTAATTGTTTAACATTCTCATCTATCGATTCTGTAGCTACTAAAAGATCATCCATGTAACAAATAACTTTATCGAAGCGCAGTTTACCCAAGACCGTGTTCATTAATCTTTGAAATACAGAGGGTGCATTGCACAACCCAAATGGCATCCTTTTAAACTCGAAATGACCGTCAGGGGTGATAAATGCAGTTTTATATATGGAATTTTCATTAACATTAATTTGATAGTAGCCACTTTTTAAATCAAGTGATGTGTAGCATTTACATCCTCGAAGTTTGTCTATAAGGTCTTCCACGATGGGCATTGGATACTTCTCTTTTACCGTTATTCTATTTAGAGACCTGTAATCAATGCACATACGTTTTTCGCCTGAAGGTTTATCGACTAATAAAACTGGACTAGCATAAGCGGAATTACTCTCACGAATTATGCCATTTTTCAATAAATCATCAATAATTTCCCTAGTTGCTACCTTCTCGGATTCAGACATACGGTAAGGTCTTTGGTACACGGGTTTGTTCGTTGTTAACTCAATTTCTAATTCGACACAAGATGTTTGTCCTAATGATTGTAAATCTTTCGAAACAACTCGAGGATATTTAGCAAAGATATCATTTAATAATGAGATGTGTTCAACAGAATCTGAGTTGAACATAGATGACTCTATTAAGGCCACGTGTTCATTACTTATAGGGCAAAAAGAAAGGCTATTTCCTAAACGTGCATACATAATTTTTTTGTCCTCCGTAAAATTTCTACCAACTAAAATAGGGCAGCCAGCTAATTCGTCACAAATATATAGGACTACATTAAGCTCAGCTGTGTCGACCATAACATCAACCTGTACCCCATGAGTGACCTTGGAGCAGGAGTCAGTTTTAAATCCAGTTAGTAAAACCGACTTATTTAACTGAAAAATAGAAAGTTTTAACTCGCGTGCCAAAGAAGACGTTATTAGAGAACAACTACTACCCATATCAATGAAAGCTTGTCTTTTGTATCCATTAATAACAACATCCTTATAAAATTTATCCTTAGAAGTAGGCTCGATAATAAGCTTAACTTCACTTTCCTTTTCAGGTTTAACTCTAGGTTTAGATCTACAAGCAAGCTCCAAATGACCAAATCGATTACACGAATTACATTTGACATTATCTTTATGACTACAGCTGGTCTTTTTATGCCCAGGTTCACCACAGCGAAAACATGTAATGTTTGTGCCAGCACTGTAAACAGAACTACGTATCGGTGCTCCATTAAAGATTGAAGAGCTTGAGCTTTCTGCCTTTTTATCTACATTAGCATAACCTGAGCGAGCTGAATTTTTATTGTTTAAGCTGCTGTGCTTCTGAGCGGACTTTTGTTCAGAGTCAACATGAATTTTTCCGTGCAAGAATGAGGCCAGTTCATCACAGTATTTAAAATTACCAGCATCTGCCGCAGTGCTTATATTTTTATCGCCAATTGATCCTACAATAACCGAAATAATATCTTGTTCAGAAAATGACAACCTCATTTTATCAATTTTGCCTTTTTGTACAAAATAGAATTCATATAATGATTGACCGTCCACAGGTTTTGTTTGGATCAAGTCATTTAACAAACTATACATATTACGTCTTATTTGAAAGGTATCTAACAGTGTACTTCGCCAATCCCTCCATTCCCATGACGTCCACTGTGTTTTGTTTTTTTGAAGTGAGTCGTACCAGGTTTTAGCAGTATTCCGTAATTTTTGCAACGCTTGATATTGTAAAACACGGTCAGACCAACGGAAAGCACGAGCATTGGCTTCTACAACATTAATCCACATTTCAATATCGTCCACTAATGGATCGAACTCGGGGATCACAGATGATAAAATAACATTTTGACTTACTGCGGGAGACGCACGCCTGGTGCGTCTCCTTTTCTTTCGCCTGTGTCCATCAGAGCTGCTCGACGAAGGTGAGCTAGATCTCGAAGACGAGCTACTTGTACCACTCGTACTTGATACTCTTTTCCCTCGAGTGCGCTTGCGGCGTCGCGGCATATTTGGGCGCGTTTTCATCCCACTTCTGATGTAAGGAAATCTACAGAGAAACACTGAATAACTACCAATATATATTTAATCAACTACTTTACATACTTTACATAAATTCAAGTAAACACGTGTAACGGTATTCTAACCTCAAAACATAATCACAACATTTATAAAATTAAGGAGATGTTACTCACACTGTATTCGCCAGCCAAGTGAACGATCTCTCTACAGTTTATTATTAAGCACAGGCTAGTGTCGCCCCACCATTGCCCCGGAAGTTTGCAACGGACCAATAGTGGTGCGACACCAGTGTTGCCAACCTAAATAAATAATTTTAATTTAACCTAAAAACATTTAATAGTATTTAAATTCAGACACAAGTCTTTTAAGCAAATAAATCGACTATAAACAAAATCATAATTCTACTGATACCAAAATAATTATATCTATCTCTAAAAATTAACGTCCATCTTCGAAGCGACAACATATTGATCTTTTCCCGATACTTTCTTGACAGAGTAGTATGATAAATAAATTGGTTTGTCGTAAAAAAAAACCAATATAAAAAATTTCATACTTGATAAGCTTTTCTAAAGGTTCATACAAAGTACTAGTAAAATTAAATTAAAGTAGTTATTAAATTAAAAATAAAATAATTAAATTAATTATAGAAATACAAAAAAATATTTTAAAATCATATAAGATTAAATTGATTAGAACATTAAAAAAAAAAAACAATATTACTTAAAAAGCGAATAAATCTGATCAATTAATGAACAACAGTGATCAAGCATAATTAAATTTAAAGTTGAGTCTCTGTTGATTAACGCAATGGCTGATTTTTTTTTAAATTTAGGGGACAATATTTGGGCAAATATTTTTGTATACGTCAATAGAAAACAGAGAAGCCTAAATACCGGCAGTTAATTTTAAAAAAATCATAAACTTATAGTCATCTACTTCTCTGTTAACCCTTTCAGACGTGCAAGCCTAACGCGTGACGCCTGTGTGTTAATTATTAAAACATAAACAGATCATTCGCGCATGACGTACGCATTAACCTTTATCAATTAAAGCCTATAGAGCCTTCGGCTGCGCGAGCGCACCAGCCCTCGCGACAACCTGCGATATTTCCCAACACCACTCAGTTCACGTTTGCACCTCGCGTTGGGCGCACGTCTGTCGTGCCAACAAACCAATCGGACCGCGAGTGTTTTAATACTTAATTACACATTTATTTATTTCACATTATAACAACTGTGCAGTTTTGTGAAGTGACTAAAAAGAAGTTTTTCACAAGGAGGACTGTGTGTGTGAGTACCTACTTCTTGTCATGTTCTTATTCACTCTTTTTTGTTTTTGAACTTTTTTCTGTTTACGAACTGGATGAAGACAGTGCAATTATTGCTTGAGATTACCATCGGTAAATTATCGCTTCTGTCTGAGATTTGCCTTGAATTAAGATCGTGATTTCATGATCTGTGATTACCACATCTCGAAAGAATACTCCTTTTTGACGTCTAACTTGCAATTTAACTTGGCAATTTTAACTCGCAGTTAAGTGTATGTTTGTATGCACAGTCAACCACACTTCCTTGGACGGATGCACTGAAGTTAATACTGAGTTTAATGTCATTTGAACTCATGCATAACATTGTGGCTTCGGATGCAATTTATTGTTGCAACTGTGCGAGCACTAAGCGGGTAGTCAAGGGAGTTCACAACCGATTAGGACGCATAATATTCACTAATTTAATCATATAATAAATAAAAAAGTTAGATTAATTATGAATCAAAAGATTACTTATTATAAAAAAAAAGTCACACATAGGTCTATATTAGATAAAAGAGATATCAACAAACATGAAGTAACTAAACTTAGTTAAAATGAAGCAACGGCATTTGATTCTGACAAGTTAGACAAAACCTATTAGGTTTGTACCAAACAACGATCATTCAGCCGAATTGTTGGTATACCACGCAAACCAACAAAATATAAATATAAGCCCGGTCTTCGATCAAATCGAACCCTCAGTAGATAGTATTAATACTAATGTTTAAATAGGTGTCGATATTAAGTCAATGAATAGATATTATTCTAGAAGAATTAAAAATGGATACACACAATATCTTAACATTACTAATTCAAGTCACATCATTTTAACGACTTTAACTACACTTTACTGCAGCAAAACTATTATTATTAAACTAGTTTTTATACATTATGCAGTCGCTAATATCCAACAGCAGGTTTCGCAAGATGCAAATGTCAAGATTTTTTACATGAATATGAATGTTAGATGAGAACCTTCGTGAAATCTAACTATCGACTTATTTGGGTACTCCGTTTAATCTAATCGGGTTCACCTAGATTCGTTACACTTGACTAAAGGCTAGTTTTATACCAGTCAAACTACATCTTGTTAAAGTAAATTATGTAAGTCCGAACTGTGATCCTTTTGCGATAGAATGGTAATTAAGTATCAACTGGTTTGCTCTAGATGACTCCGAAAATGTTTTGTGCTAGTGTATGATATAAATTTTAAATTACACTGCACATGACCAGAGTTCTTGTACCTATATTTTTTTTCCAAAATATCAAAATATATTACATCAATGTGGACTACCGTATGATAGGGGTTGTGGTACCCAAGTAAAATGATCGTGTCGAATGACGTGGAAACTGTGCTGCAAAAAAATAGATTACATTACAAAAAATAATAATAAGGTAGCTGTCAAAAAGTCATAGTAAAATAAAAATAAGTTAAAATAATGTTCTTAATATTAATAAATAGCGGTAGCGTCTAATTATGTTAAGTTTTTGATATATCTTTTAAGTTAATTATAATTTTCGTTGTTTAGTATATATATATTGCACTTATATTTCTTGCAAATAAAAACTTGATATGTAAAAAAAACTTGTGAAGATTGAGAATATGTTACATTCAACCGTCGATACCAACGATAATTTTGCTGTTGCCGGTTTTTTTTCCTCATGTTCTATATTCCATAGCAGTTATACATATTTTGGGATAAAAAGTGGAATATACATATACATAGATGTCACTCAGCGATAGCGTAGTTTTCAATTAGTGCAATAATCTTCTAAATTTTTGCAAAAATTATTTGTTTGTGGATGATAATCTCTAAAAGATTATCATCCACAAAGAAGTTATACCTCTAAGCTGAGATTAATATCACGCCCTATTGTGATTGATTACGTCAGGGTAGGCCGCAGCATCCTTCTTTCGTCTACTGTTTATAACTGTCAGCCACAAACAATCATAAATCTTTCGATTCTGCATTTCACTTTGCGTTGTTTTGCTCACTTGTAGATTGTCGGTATCACTAACTTTAATTTTGTTGTTTAGTTTACTGGTAGATTTTCAATATCTAAGGGCGGAATTCACCAATAAAACTAATCGCGTTTTGACGTTTGTCTCGCATAATCGCGTTTAGCCGCTGTCACTAGTGTCACTTGTCTGTATTTTTTACAAGTTATTTTTACAATATATCTGAATCTAACATGCACACATAAAATATGGCACATAGGTACTATTAATAAAAGCTTATAAATTGATTATTCGAAAAAAAAAGAAATTGTAAATGAAAAGATATTTAGTTTTCGAGTTTCATTTTTATTGAGGACTAGCTAACTCGGCGAACTTCGTACCGCTAAAAGTAAGGATAACGCCATCTACTGGCATTACCAGAACAGCATAATTCATTTTATAATGACATTTCAATTAGAGATGGCGTTGAATTTGGTTTTTTTTCGTGATTTCTTCTCACCGTTTAACCTGGACTATCACAAATATTTCAAGACCAACATTAGCCAAATCGGTCCAGCCGTTTTTGAGTTTTTGCGAAACTAACGAACAGCTATTCATTTTTATATATATGTATAGAAGATACAAGATCAGTAAGGACATCAAAACTACTGCTAACAAACATACTATTTCCATTATTTTTGAATTTAATAATTATGTATTCATAATTAAAAATGATGTGACGCAAATAAACATCCAAAAATGATTCACCGTTTACAGTCACAACCTCAAAGCGTTGCGTTATTATAACCGAATATTAATAAGGTTCTAACAACTAGTTCTCATTGTCATTAATATTTTCTGAAAATAATAATTAACAAGATAAGTGTGGGAATAGTTTAAAGTATAAATTGTTCAGTTTTTGTCGTTATATAATTCATATTATTAAATTTTTGATGACCATTGTTCTCGCTAGAAACCTTTACGGGGTTAAGGGAAACAAAAATGTTAAACAAGTAATTAAAAGTAATAATTTATTTATAATGAATTAATAAGAATTATTTTTTAATCAAAACTAGATTAGGTATACCTATTAAAACTTACCTATTTATATTTTTAATGTCATGGCGTATTATTAAGATTATTTATTTGTTTATTATATACTTTATTGTCCACCTCATCATTCATTCATTAATTTCTTAATTACCCTGTATCCTTCCGATATCATTTAGGCAAAACCACAGAATAAATAATAGTACAAGTAAAAAGTAATGAATTATTTACATTTATCATTTTATAGGTACTATTAAACTAAACCTCACTATGTACATATAATTCAAAGACACAAAATACACTGAGGCGTCGTAGTACTCCTCCACATCGCTGTTATCCGGAAATGTGCAATGTGGCAATGCTAATTCTTTGGGCGAAAAACGAGCCAGTACTCTGGTCTCGCAAAGTGTCGATCAAACGGCATGAAATTACCCTGAAAAGGAGACTAGCACTCGGACCCCATGACCCACCCAAGCGTTTCGACCCCAAACGGCTCAAAACTGTAATTACCAGTAAGGTTACATATTTGCACCGTTTGAGGGTCTCAGCAGCCGCAGCGACAGCGCTGGCACAGCCTGCTAAATTAAGAACATTGTCTGCAGTATTGTACGGAATAATCTAATGAATACGTTGTCAAGTACGTAGTTCAGAGCGTGCGCGTCTGCAGGCTGTAGGAGAAAGGGAGTCTGGTTTGTGGCTTCAGGCACTCCCGTCATCCATCATAGGCACTATGACGCCTCGTTTCGACTCGCAATCTATTTACGCTTAGGCGCTTGCTCCACATCGGTGCCACTATGGCGAAGCTGTCGACAGCCTCGGACACCACGACCTGTCCTGCTGCAGGAGCGCAGGCCGCATAGCACGGCACGCTAGCATCAACGATATTATTCGTCGAGCTCTCGTCACCGCCGGCTTACCTGCCGTATTAGAACCCAGGCTTGGTTATGGTTTTGGGAAGAGACCAGATGGTATGACGTTGGTGCCGTGGAAGGTGGGTTAGTCTCTGGTGTGGGACACAGCCTGTGTCGATACCCTTGCGCCATCCCATTTTATAGGTGATAAAAAAACACGTTATATTTTCCAAATATACATGTCGAAATTCATTAATAGCACATAAAAATTAATATGCGCATTTTAATTTATAACAGTCAATCCTAAATATTTATTTCGAATATTTCATAGATTTAAAGATAGGGTCGGCCGAACGTTTGCTTAGACGCGTTTACCATACACAAAATACTGGTGCCACTTTTTAGAACTACAATGTGTCGTTGCGACGTCACCTTGTAAGAGCGACTGATATTAACGTTTAAAAATCATATCAGTATACGACCAACGTGCGTCGCTTCAAAGTTGCGTCGCACGACCGGTGTGGCCTTTTTTTTGGGGTTGGGACATCGTCCACTAACTCCTCCTGCTCTGGTTAGAGCAAGAAGGAGTATCAGACTTTTACTTGACTAAAACTCAGTCAGAGCCGCGGTGACTCATTGGAAAAATTCCACAGTGTTTGGCTTAACCCGGCTTCGTCTTTGCTAAAATACACGACGACCTATTTGAAAGTAATGTTTGAAACCAAAAAAACTTGTAGTCAGCCTTGTCCTTACTATTTATGAAAAAATAATATTTATATTTTATTAGATACATACCTACGTAGCTCTCGGTACTGGTCCAGGTTGTCATAGGTAGTAGTAAGACACCAGAACCATCACTCTATCGTCTGACCATCAGTCTCTCCAAGAAGTATCGTGTCGCCCAGTAGGTAACTGGATTGTGAAGATCTGATAGGCAGTCGCATGTAAAATACAGCCGCATTCAGTTAGACTGGACGACTCCAAGCTAGTTGGGAAAAAACCTAGGGAGATGATGATATTAGATAGGTACGCAGAGATTAAGCTCTTTTTGACGTCCGTTACATTCGATTCATAGGAGCTACTCAAGCACCAATTTATCTCAAGGTAACTTTATAAGATTAGTATGTCAAATTCTGGTCTTCCTGTCCTAAATGCATTGAAATTATATTATATTATTAAAAATCTCCCAAACATGAGGTTCTTAGAAAGAAAGAAAGAAAGAAGAAAGAAAAATATTTTATTTGGCACACATGGATTCACACACTGTAAAAAACAAATTTTAAACTAAGAAGACAAATACAAGATTTTTCTTGTATTTTAAAAGCCATCCATGGGCGTACCCAGGGGGGGGCAGGGGAGGGCAGCTGCCCCCCCTTGGAAATCTCGCAGAACATGTATGAACTCGCCTAATTACTAATTAAGTGCAAACGGGGCCTTATGCTCTAACTTTTAAATAAACCGCGCAGTAGACACTGGCAATTTTGCCAGTGTCTACTTGCACGATGCAATTGCCAAAAAACCGCGCGCGACGATGGCGCGGGACTAGCATTATAGAGAGTTGCGAGCGACTAGCATTTATTTTATTTAACATAGACATGACATACATTTACTTTTTAACCGACTTCAAAAAGGAGAAGGTTATATGTTCGGTTGAATGTATGTTTTTTTTTATGTATGTTCACCGATTTCTCGGCCAATGGTGGACCGATTTTGAAAAAAAAAAAAATTATTGAAAGGTTATGCTTCCAAGTTGGTCCCATAGAAATATAGTTATGACCTAATTATGAACTTCGAAGATATGGAACAGAACTCCTCATAGGATCACAGCAGAACCATCGTAACAAGTAGAATTGCTTTGTTTATACGTGTAGTCGATGACTGACTGAAAGAAGAGGGGGAATATATCGAACTGATCTGATGATGAAGCTGAAGTTAGGCACCGGAACTCTGTAATAAATTAATGTAATCTAACCGTGTTCGGGATTATTAGAATTGTCATGAGATGCACTCTGGCTATAAGGTATTTAAGTTTGGCTGAGGGGTACTTTTTAGTGGTGGTACCATAACTAAAAAGTGCAAAATAACTTTAATTACGGAAGTCAGTGTTAAATAACGAAGACACAAAACTATTATAGAAACACCGACATACGAAATTAATGTTATTTTGCACTTCTCAGTTTTTTTTTTGTTTTCGAAGTCGGTTGTATTTTTTTTCTTTGTAAAAAGTTTTTTATTTGTAAAAAGTTTTGTCTGTTGTTTGTTTTGTTTGTTGTTTTGAATTGTCATGAGATGTTCTCTGGCTATAAGGTATTTAAGTTGGCTGAGGGGTATATTTTAGTGGTGGTACCATAACTAAAAAGTGTGAAATAAAAAACATTTACAAAAAAAAATACAACAGACTTAAAAGTAAAAAAAAACACTGAAAATTGCAAAATAACTTTAATTTCAGAAGTCGGTGTTAAATAACGAAGAGACAAAACTATTATAGAAACACCGACATCCGAAATTAATGTTATTTTGCACTTTTCAGTTTTTTTTTTTTTGTAGTCGGTTGTATTTTATTTGTAAAAAGTTTTGTCTGTTGTTTTGAATTGTCATGAGATGCACTCTGGCTATAATGTATTTAAGTTGGCTGAGGGATACCTACTGTTTAGTGGTGGTACCATAAGTAAAAATTGTGACATAAAAAACTTTTACAAAATAAAAAATACAACAGACTTCAAAGTAAAAAAAAAAACACTGAAAAATAACTTTAATTTCGGAAGTTTTTTTTTTTTTAAGTCGATTGTATTTTATTTGTAAAAAGTTTTGTCTGTTGTTTGTTTTGTTTGATGTTTCGAATTGTCATGAGATGCACTCTGGCTATAGGGTATTTAAGTTGGCTGAGGGGTACACTTTTTAGTGGTGGTACCATAAGTAAAAAGTGTGAAATAAAAAACTTTTACAAAAATAAAATACATCGTTCAAAGTAAAAAAAACACTGAAAAGTTCAAAATAACTTAAATTTCGGAAATCGTTGTTAAATAACTAAGAGACAAAACTATTATAGAAACACCGACTTCCAAAATTAAAGTTATTTTGCATTTTTCAGTGTTTTTTTTTTTACTTTGAAGTCGGTTGTGTTTTTTTTTGTAAATGTTTATTTATTTATTTAACTACCTATAAAGCAGGATCATTTGCGGCCGTTTGCCCTACACACTACACTATATATACCTAATGTTTCATGTAGGTGTGTTTGTGTAGTGTGTATGACAAAACAGCCGCGGACGATCCGACCTAAAAAATCTGACTTGCCCCCTCCTACGCCAGAAGCTGGGTACGCCCATGAAGCCATCTGTTAAATATGAGCGTAAGAAACCATATTATAAATTTCCCCATAAAGGAATTGTAAGCATGGAAATGACCCGAAAAGTATCGTAAATCATTACAAGTATCCACAGAGGTATAAAAATAACTTTTTTTACATTACTTAACTGAAGATGCGGACAAAACCTAAAGCGTTTTTATTTGTTTGTAAGGTTTTTGACATGATCACGTCAGCAGGGTGATTCATGAATAATTAAATTTTACTGGGTTTTTACATAGATTTTCTTAATTTTTTTCGGCTAATACATGTTAGTCTGATATTAATTTACTAGTCAAAATGCAAAGAATTGGTTATTTTATGCCTCTGAGAACATTTTAAGTACTTAATTAGAACACCACTCTTAACAATCTTAATGTGTGAAGTTTTAACTCTCATCTCAAATTATAATATGACTGCTATTTAAAAACATTGCTCACGATCATAAATATAAGGAAACCTTAAGACAGATATTAGAAACAAAAACTGGAAGGCGGATAAAAACCGAACACATATCTGCTAATAGGTATATCTCTCTATATTTACAAGAATTCGTTACCAATCACATTATGTTTTTTATCACCTAGCTTATTCACAACAGCATTATAAAAGCGAAAAATAAAATGTTATGCTTGAGTAAGTCTATAAGTAAACTGATTACAAGCGAGAACATTATTATTACAGAAAAAAGGGTTACTGTTCCAGTCTGATTTAATTTCCCACCTATAAAAAATTATGAACAGCCATCCGATGGTCAAGGATGAAGATAGTGGCATTTCAAACGCCTTTTCAATCGAAATCTTAGTTTTAGTAGCTTTGTTGCTGTCATTTAAAGTCAACCAAAATACCAATGTCAAAATTAACCTTTACATTGTTACCGATGACGTCAAAGAAAAGGTAAAGTTTTGTCCAACGAAATTTGGTATACCTGCCACGGTTGACCCAACGATACAAAGATGGAGAGTCGTTTATATAATTACAGTTATTATTCACTTTCAGAATACGAGAACTAAAAATCGTTAAAGTAATTATTGTTTTATAAATTCCTCCTACATAGATACTTAATTTAAAATATAGACTATCTAATTTTGAAGGCAAACTTCACAAAAATAGAACAGTGAATTAAATTAAACCAGTGATAAATGTGAAAATATCTTTGGTACTATAGTTAGTTAATATGCGAACAAGTTTTTAATCATTCTTAACTAACGCACTTATCAGAAAATAATTACGGCTGTGACAGAAAAGTTATGTTTGAAAATTATGGTTGATTATAAATCAAATTTGCAGTGTGAAATAAAATTAGATGACGGTGCCTACCAAGAATGGGTTTTCCTTGGCCCATCGCTAATAAAGTGCCAGTGTGGAGCCCCTTTCCAGGGTACCTTTTCTCCTGCCCAGCCAGCACAACTACCTGCACCTTCTACGACTTATACGAGGCCAACGCTAGAGCTATCCAGGTGGCTAAATATTGGTCGGACATTTGAGTCAGATCGACACGAGAAGAAGACAAGTGAAGTACACCAAAAAATATTGTTGTTTTCCATATTACCGATTTTGTAGTAGCAGTGTAAAATCCTGGAGATCAACACATCGTAGATAAGAGATTTCGCAAATCTTGTAACTACTTGGAATTTCGTAATCACCAGCAGTCCACTCCTCTACAGGCCTCTCAAATTAAAATATTGCAGACCAACTCGTCTTGTTGACACAACTAATTAAAACTAGGAGGTTATTATTATACTGCATTCAGTTTTTATCATGATATATAATAATGAGAGTGAACTGTTTAAAAAAAATGCTGAAAAGGGAGTGAATGCAGAGTTAAAAACTTACGAAGAAGCATGGTTAAAAAAGATGCAAGCATGTTGCCAAAAACAAAAGCAAGCGAATGATAATGATGATAACAAATTGATTGTCTTCGGTCCTATATCGTTACCTTATGCTCTTGGCGAACCAATTAAAGCAAATCATCTTTGTTTCTTAAGTAATAACATAATAGTATTATATCCATGCACGATGCTGTTACTGTTCCAGTCTGATTTAATTTCCCACCTATAAAAAAATCATGAACAGTCATGCGATGGTCAAGGATGAAGATAGTGGCATTTCAAACGCCTTTGCAATCGAAATATTACTTTTTGTAGCTTTGTTGCTATCATTTAAAGTCAACCAAAACACCAATGTCAAAATTAACCTCTAAATTGCTACCGATGACGTCAAACAAAAGGTAAAGTTTTGTCCAACGAAATTTGGTATACCTGCCACGGTTGACCCAACGACACAAAGATGGAGAGTCGTTTATATAATTACATTTATTATTCACTTTCAGAATACGAGAACTAAAAATCGTTAAAGTAATTATTATTTTATGAATTCCTTCTACATAGGTACTTAATTTCAAATATAGACTATCTAATTTTGAAGGCAAACTTCACAAAAATAGAACAGTGTATTAAATTAAACCAGTGATTCAATATCTTTGGTACTATAGTTAGTTAATATGCGAACAAGTTTTTAATCATTCTTAACTAACGCACTTATCAAAAAATAATTACTGCTTTTATAGAAAAGTTATGTTTGAAAATTATGGCTGATTATAAATCAAACTTGCAGTGTGTAATAAAATTAGATGACGGTGCCTACCAAGAATGGGTTTTCCTTGGTCCATCGCAAATAAAGTGCCAGTGTGGAGCCCCTTCCCAGGGTACCTTTTCTCCTGCCCAGCATGCACAACTACCTACACCTTCCACGACTTATACGAGACCAACGTTAGGGCTAAATATTGGTCGGACATTTGAGTCAGATCGACACGAGAAGAAGACAAGTGAAGTACACCAAAAAATAATGTTGTTTTCCATATTACCGATTTTGTAGTAGCAGTGTAAAATCCTGGAGATCAACACATCGTAGATTAGAGATTTCACAAATCTTGTACCTACTTGGAATTTCGTAATCACCAGCAGTCCACTGCTACCTCTCAAATTACAATAATAATAATAATATTCCACAACTATCACACAACGCCGTCTAGTCTCAAGCTAAGCAGAGCTTGTGTTATGGGTACTAGACAACTGATAAACATACTTATATGTTTCTAAATACATACATATATAGATAAATTACACCCAGACACAGAACAAATGATCGTGCTCCTCACAGAAACATTTTTCCTGGGTTGGAATCGAACCCACGACCAACAAGCCAGTCAGTATATTGCGGACCAACTCTTCTTGTTGACACAACTAATTAAAACTAGGAGGTTATTATTATACTGCATTCAGTTTTTATCATGATATATAATAATGAGAGTGAACTGTTTAAAAAATTACTGGAATGGGGGTGAATGCAGAGTTGACAACTTACGCAGAAGCATGGTAAAAGAAGATGCAAGCATGTTGCCCAAAACAAAAGCAAACGAATGACAATGATGATAGCAAATTGATTGTCTTCGGTCCTATATCGTTACCTTGTGCTCTTGGCGAACCAATTAAAGCAAATCATCTTTGTTTCTTAAGTAATAACATAATAGTATTATATCCATGCACGATGCTGACCTTGCCTTAGACATGGAGACGTAACCTTGTACTCAACCGTGTGTTCCAAATCAGTGTAAAAGCTGTTTGTGTTGTGTATATAAACACTGGTAAAAAATTAAAAAAAGGAAATGAAAGGTCGCTTCCTAAGGATTCTCTGACTGAAGATCTCCGGAAACATTGCTTATATAGTAAAACCGATTATAGAAAAGAAAAGCATAAAGTCAAAGAAACCAATAACGTAAAACGAAAGAGACACAAAAAAACGATCTGACATAAATGATTTAGAGGATCACCTTTTATCATTGGATGTACCTAACAGGATCAAAGAAGGAAGGAAGGAGGAAGTGATCAGGGGCCCAAGTCTGCTATTATTATAAATTCGTCATTCCAACACGATCCCATTGTTATTTTGCTAAAAGTTCGTTATCTGCTAATTCATAATGATCGATCATTGATCGGTTAATGGTCTCGTACTAGAGTTGTGGTAGAATGACAATATCGAACTTATTAAAAGCAATGACTGTACAATGACGTTGTAATGGTAGGTCACTGATCAAAGGAACTGTCAAAATTTTTGCAGATTACCGCATACGTCAAATATTAATTTGTGTACGAGATTACCATTTTATGCCACTTCTTTCAATGGAGTGTCTGAGGTTGACCATTGGAAAGTCATAATGACGCCATTATATTAGTAGATTACCAAACTTTTCAAAATCAACAACTATTGAATCAATGATAGACCATTTTGACACTATTGTAATAGCACTCTTGAAGCCCTGGTTATAAGTAAATAAAGGCTGTACTATCATCAAGATCTAAAATCAAGTTCTAAATACAGCTAGATAACCTGGACAGAATGGCTTACTTTAGTGTAGTACCACAATCCCAACACGCATTCGAGACAATAACAAAATGTGAAACCACAAATGAGTATTGTTTTGAAAAAAAAGAAAAGAGTTGAAAGCATGTTTCTTCTTATTTGAGTCTAAATTAAAATTATAATAAAAAAATGTTCATTTTTAGACTTAAAGCTATACTTTCCTGAGCATATTCACCGACACTGAAAATATAAATCTTAATAAAATAATGGAATTTTATAGTCACAAATAAGAGCATAGGATTATTGAATTATTCCTGTGATACGTTAAAGTTTGCAAAGTTAGCACGTGCTTAAATGCCGGTGGTCTCATGATAGGCGTTGCATGTTAAGTAATATTTACTATTGGTACATCAGCACTTATGAATAACTTAATTAGCATCTATTTGAGCAATGAATACTGAATAGTTAGCGCTGAATCAATAGTTGTGACAATATGTCCAGATGCTTGGGTACGCCACAATAGTGGCGGTAAGTCGCCCTTTGAAGAGTAGTTACAAAGGCGCCACACGACCTCGTTTTCCGAACATGGTTGTTTTGGAAGATACTTGTTTCGGATCCGGCGGAGAGAAATACTCAGGTGCCATCATTGTGCGTATTGCCCGGAATACACGGTAGAGCACGGTAGAGCCATGTCCTCGTGGAGGCGGTGGTGACGCCTGCCCTGGTTCAGTCCATAATGCGGGGCGAGAAGTAATTCAAACTAGTCCTTCTTTTACGAAACACTAATGCGAGCAGCCCCTCTAGCCAAGTAACGATCGTTTCGTACGCGTCGAACGCCTCGAGTAGGCCACGCCTCCAATTCCTTTGCTCTGACGTCATCTCAACGCTCAGTCACGTGGTCAGAACAAAGGAATCGGAGGCGCGGCCTAACCGAGGCGTTCTATGTAAACGAAACGATCGTAACTTGGCTAGGGGGGCTGGAGGTAGTTAAAAATGGTTTGAGATGCTCACGCGTCCTTCCGGAGTCGCAGGATGATTTCTGCTACCGTAGGCGTGGTTTTGCGGCCAGTGGGTAACTTGCCATGCGACTATATAGTAAGGACCAAGCCCGAGTAGCCGGCGCGTTGTGGATCCGCGCGCGCCTTTCTCTCTAATTCATAAAATAACTTCTCCCGCGAAGTTATTTCATGATTTCCCACATTAAAAAAGTCCAAATGTTACTCATACTTTAAAACTATTATAGGTATCATAAAGATATTTTAGATATATCTTCCCAATAAAAAAAGCTTGCTTATCTACATTTGTTCATAAATATCAAACAGAATACAGTGTCAGAATTTTATTGACTAAAACATACCTGTGTTCCTACAATGGTCCTTTGCATTCCAGGGCTATAGTAACTCTTCAAAAAAATCCAGTATTCCACAAAAACCCTAGTAGCTAAAAACACAAATCCCTTAAAAACTAACTGTCTCAAGTAGCATTTTTTAGGTATACATATAACATAACATAACATAATCAGCCTTTTAATGTTCCCACTGCTGGGACTCAGGCCTCCGCTCTAGGAGAGGAAATGGGCCATAATTCACCACGCGGGCCCAGCGCGGGTTGGTGAATGTCACATGTCTTCGAATTTTTGGTTCTAAGACATGCCGGTTTCCTCAAGATGTTTTTCTGCACCGTTTTAAGAGCAGTGGTGATGAAAGAAATTACACAAAGTAATGCGCCTGGTTGGGTTTGAACCCGCGACCTACAACTTGTAAGTCGGGGCCGTTACCACTCGGCCACCACTGCACCACAGTCAAATAGATGGGAATAAATTTTCCAAGTAAGCTGACCTTAAAACTGATTTGTGATTATACGTTATAATTCTTCTATTTGAGTTAAAGAAACTGATTACACAGAAGTATTTGCATAACTTGTGAATTTGTGAATGATTCACCTTGCGCCGTGTTTTGCACACACTTCTTTTGTTTTATCGTATACGCAATATTTGTTTGAACAGTTCGCCGCGTTGTTCTTTTGTTTCTTATCAATCATTTAATTGCAAATTAATTAAATAAATTTAACGGTTAAATTTAACGTCAAAATACTGCTAATTATTTCTTCATCATATTTGACTAATGAAGCCAAATAAAAATTAACGGTTGCGTAAAATTAAATAAATATTCACCAGCGTGGTAGGTATATAAATTTTGGAGCAGATAGGAATAATAATAATATTCCACAACTGTCACACGACGCCGTCTAGTCTCAAACTAAGCAGAGCTTGTGTTATGAGTACTAGACAACTGATAAACATACTTATATATTTCTTAATACATAGATATTATAAATAAATCACACCCAGACTCAGAACAAATGACCGTGCTCATCACACAAACATTTGTTCCAACCAAACCCACGGTGGGAATCAAACCCACGACATCCGTCATAGCAATCAGGGCCACTAACCACTAGACCAACAGGCCAGTCAAAATAACTAACCCTAAAGAAATAATAAAGATTTTGTAAGAAACAAAAAAGAAGCCGTTGATACCAAATAGTTGAAACAAAAAACCAAGAAGAACTTGAAAACCAATCCTTTAAGGCAGAGTTAAAATTATCTCCAAATTTGACAAATTCTATACCCTATGTCCAAATTTCTCGCTTCAATTATGTAAGACGGGGTCAAGGTCTCAGAACTGGTCTTTTTTCTACCTTTATATACATCCTAAGACAATTCTAGAATATCAAGGTCGCTACTACTTAATCAAAATTGTGAAAAGTTTCGTCATCACTAATTTTTGCGATGCTAATTAGAGCATAAAATTACTGTTTAAAGCGGATTTTTTTGCATGAATTGTAAAATTTGTAGATGTCAACGATGGACGCGAATATCATATAACAATTTACGAGTACGGTGATGATATTCAAAGCTAATTTAAGTGAGTAAGAAAACCTCAAACGGCGTAATTACAATAACCTCATCGGAGGTTATATATTTGACCCGTTTGGGGTTGATACACTAGGGCCATGGGGTCCGAGCGCTCATCGAGTTGTCCGGGATATCAGCAAACAGCTGGTCGACTCTTCGCGTGACCAGAGGGCTTGGCTTTTCTTCGGTCACCGAATCAGCATTGCCATCCAGCGTGACAATGCTGCCAGCGTTCTGGGCACTTTTCCCATTGACATCGATGTGGACGAATTTTTTGATGCCCTATGAGTTTTATTTCTACCAGTTTGTACATATTATTATTTTCAGTTTGTTTATATACTTATTAAGTTATGATATTTAATAGTTAAGATGTATATATAAATTAATAAAAGATTCAATTTAAGTGTGAGATATCCAAATCTAGGGGTAAGAACAGTCTTACCCCCAGATATCCAGTAAAACAAGTAAAGCTACAGAGCTTTACTTACCAATTGGACAAACAAAAGTAACACGGCTTAACGCACTTCCCGAAGCATGACTGAATTAATAACACTCAAGAGTTGACTCAGCAAATGCAGTTTTCAACGTTCGATAATTATCTTTATCTACGGCCACCGCAGCTTAATCTCTCAAAGTTCGGGAGGTTCCTGCACCGGTTTCGTGCGGAAGAAACGCCCGCGTGCCACCGGGACCGCCCGGAAGATACGGTGGAGCATACGGTAGAGGTGTGCCCGGCCTGGGCAGAACACCGCCGTGTCCTCAATTGGCGGTAGCGATCTCACGCGCCTGCCTTGGTACAGGCCATGGTCTGGAGCGAGGAGAAATGCCAGGTGGTCGCCTCCTTCTGCGATGCAGTAATGCTAGCAAAGGAAGAGGCCGCACGTGCACGTGCGTGGCAATGGCTCTCGCGCCCCAGCCGGGATTCCAATCCCGATTTCCGGCCACCGTAGGCGCGGGCGGACAGCCAACAATGCGTAGCTCGCCGTCCAATCGTCTGGTAACACGCGAGTCTCAAGGAGATGTCAACAACCGTAGGGGCCGGGTCGAAGCCTACTGGGGCCATGGGTGGTGCGAAAGAGATCCTCAGGGCCCTGGAAAAATGGCAAAGAAGGAACAATGGCAAAATGGCAGGAGTGGGTTTTTAGTCAATAAAAATCTGACATTATGTCCCGCCCCGCCCAAAAGCGAGGGATCTCATTTTTACACACCCTGGAAAAAAAAGCTTAACCTCTCAAATTGATAAATCCCCACGCTCATCAGCCACAAGCCCCCCTCAACATGACAAACAACCGATAAGTCTTGTATCATCAGTCGCATATTTGATGACAACAAATTACTTCTCGCTTTGTTTATTCATCCCTGCGGTGTCTGCGGTTTCATTACCTAACGCTATGCCTCTCGGGTTGCAGAGTTTATGAAAATCATGTGGTTTCCCATCATTAGTGTAATGAAGTGTGTTGAGACAATGGTTATTGAATATAGTATCAGTTACGTTCGTTGTGTTTGTGTCTCCTTCGTTTAGGCGTTGTCTTGCAGTATTGGTGACTATAGACAGGCTTTGAGTGTTATCAGCATCATCAATTTCTTGGCTTCGTGTTAAATTATACCAGTTAACTTGTACGAAGGTAACCAATGACTGGATCATGAACAGCAGGGGCCGGCGATGCGGTAGGAAGGTGCCAGAAGAAGATGGCGTAACTAGTTGGACTCCTACCCATAAGATTGGCCAGAAGTAGAGCTATGGACAGAGAAGAGGGGAAGAGTGGAAGGGAGGCCTTTGCCTTGGAGTGGGGCGCAACAGGCTCATATTCAGATTGTATCCATATACCTGGGCTTAAGGACGGCGAACAATGGGTAGCTCGCCGTCCGATCGTCCGGTAACCGTCCGGATTAAGTCGTCGACGGCGCGTACTGTTCCACGCGCGCTTCAAAGAGATGTCAGCAAACTGTAAGGGCCCAGTAGGGGTCGAAGCCTACTGGGGTTAAGGGTTTGTTACTGAAATTATATATTATTATGCTATTACTCGGTAAACGTATACCTAAATGATAGACTTATAAAGTCATAACTTAAGTACGCTCTCAATTTTACATTGTATTTAATTCATTATTATTATTGAATCTCTCAAATAGACACATAAATAATGATTAATTTAATTTAATAATAATGACGGTAAAAAAAACTTACATAACTAACCTACTCATATACACTGACATAATAATAATGTATTTTTAAAAACTTGACATAAATAAAAATATAATTTAATAATAATGACGATAAAAATAAATAAAATACTTGACATAACAAACCTATTTATATACACTGACATAATAATAATATATTCACAAAATTTGCCTTAAATAAAAATATAATTTAATAATAATGACGATAAGAATAAATAAAATACTTGACATAACAAACCTATTTATATACACTGACATAATAATAATATATTTACAAAATTTAACTTAAATAAAAACATAATTTAATAATAATGACGATAAAAATAAACAAAATACCTGACATCATTTATCTATACATATACACAGACATAATAATAGTACACATACATAATTTAATTGACATATGAACATAATTTAATAATAATGACGTTAAATAATTAATAAAAATATCTGACGTAAACCTATTTCTTATCCACAAACATAATAAAATAATATGCATACATAATTTTATTTGAGTAATTTAATAATAATGACGTTACAAAATAAATAAATATACCTGACATAATTTACTCATACTTATACACAGACATAATTATTATAATAATGTACATGCATAATTAAACGCATCACATTCTAAATAAAATTCTATTGAATTCCGTAAATTACTACCTAACTCTCTTCCTCTCTCCTAACTTTGCTATGCCCGACAGGGTCCATATTGGTCTGTGAATTTTTTTGACACCATCTATGTATACACATGGATTGCAATAAAGTATTGAGTATTGAGTATTGAGTATTGAAAGGAAAACTCGGCCCTGGTATGAAAGGCAACGAAGAAACAGGAGTGAGTTTTTAGTCAGTAAAAGTCTGACACACCCTCTCGATCCGCCCAAGAGCGCGAGATGTCATTGGATAATTTTCCCAACTAAAAACACCATGTAACCCATATATTTATGTTTATTTTTTTCTGGATATGATGTGTTTTTATATTGACTTGTGGGACAAACGCTCATTGTTTTTCGGATTTTTTTAGTGCTACCGATAAGGCTATGGCTGTCATAATCTCTGCATTGATACTGGTTAAATTAATGTTGGTGTTCTGGTTGATTAGGTAAATTAATTTACGTAATACTGTATATTACGACGACATTATTGGTGCGGGGTTTAAATGATGGGTTGCTGCTCTGCGTGTCGCGGGATTTATATGGCCTACAGAATAGTTTGGTCTGGGTGTCTTGTTGTTGTGTTTACATGTTTGTGAACGCACCCATGATATAGGACTTTTTAGTTATAGTACCACCACTAAAAAGTACCCTCAACTTGAATACCTTATGGCCAGAGTGCATCTCATGAAAATTATAATAATCCCAAACACGGTTAGGTTACATTAATTTATTATAGTTCCGGTACCTACCTTCCAGCTTCATCATCAGATCAGCTCGTTATAATTCCCTCCCCCTCTATAAAAATTAGAATAAACAAAGCCATTTTACTTGTTACAACAGTTCTGCTGTGATCCTATGAGGAGTTCCGTTCCATATCTTCGAAGTTCATGATCAGATCATAACAATATTTCTTTGGGACCAACTTGGAAGCATAATCTTTCAATAAAAAAAAATATTTTCAAAATCGGTATACAATTGACCGAGAAATCGGTGAACAGACATAAAAATCCGAATATAGAACCTCCTTCTTTTTGAAGTCGGTTAAAAATAGCCATTAACGAAGGAGAACTTAAAACTTTTCCAAAGCTTTGATAGTGGAATTTCAATCCAAGTGTTACCTAGACAATGACTAACATAGATATCTTATTTAAATAATAGTCCGCTGTGTATTCACTTACTATTCCCTTAATGACTACTCGAGGACCTGATCTGAATGTTAGACGACTACTTATTTGCTTCTGTGATGTACCGCACAACAAATCCAAGTTAATTTCTTATTGTAAGCAATTTCAAAAATCATAATATTCAACTTCAAGATTTGAACATCGTGAGCTTACGAACAACGAGCAATGGGTAACTCGCCGTCGTCGACGGCGCGAGTGTTTCACGAGCGCCACAAAGAGATGTCAGTAAAACCGTAGAGGCCCAGCAGGGTCGAGGCCTACTGAGACCAAGCGTTGGCTTCGAAAGGGAATCCCGGGACCCCGGAACGCTAGGCAAAGGAACATAGGTCCGGTTTAGATCAGTAAAAGTCTGATACGCCCTCCCGCTTCGCTATAGAGCGAGAGAAGTCATTGGATGATTTCTCATCTTAAAAAAAAGCTTTGACCATTTGATTTCTGTATTGTACAAATAGTTTTTATCAATAAAAATATGTATAACTTTGACTGGCCTGTTGGTATAGTGGTTAGTGGCCCTGACTGCTATGCCGGAGGTCGTGGGTTCAATTCACACCCAGGACAAATGTTTGTGTGATGAGCACGATCATTTGTTCTGTGTCTGGGTGTAAATTATCTATAATATGCATGTATTTAGAAATATATATGTATGTTTATCAGATGTCTAGTACTCATAACACAAGCTCTGCTTAGCTTGGGACTAAATGGCGTTGTGAGATAGTTGTGGAATATTATTTTTATTATTATAACTGCTTGACTGCGATCCCACCTGACGATAAGCAGTGATGTAATCATTGATGGTGAGGCGCACTAGTTTATTAAGAGCCTATTCACTCTAGCCTTGACGACACGGAAATTATAATTAGACGGGAAGACCGCAGCAGGCAAATTGTTCCAGTTCACCGATGTACGCGGTATAAACGACGTGTGAAATGTTTCGTATAAAATAGCATTTAAAGTAAGAAAATTGATCCTTTTGTGAATGCGATGTGATGTAAGTGGTCAATTTATCCGATATACTCCTAAGAGGAAGTATGGCATAATCAGCATTTAATTTCCGGGGCAAAGGCCTCCTCTCTATGAGAGAGGGCAAAATTCACCACGCACGTGGATCCCACGTGTCTACGAATAATTGTTTGAGGGTGCCAGTGATGACATATTGCCGGCTTCGAAACGTGGTCGCTTACAATGGGCCTCATCAGAAGACTTAAAGTCACCCAAAGGGCAATGGAAAGGGCTATGCTCGGAGTTTCCTTGCGTGATCGAATCAGGAATGAGGATATCCGCAGGAGAACCAAGGTTACCGATATAGCCCGAAGAATCGCTCAACTTAAGATATATTTGTTTAAATTTGTTATAATCCCCTTTGCGTTTCTACCAATTTTGATATTATTTTCACAATTAGTATTCTGTTTTTGGATATTTATCATGATAAACTGGCTAGAACATTTTTTTTATACATATTCCTTATTAGGATACAACAAGACTCGTGTCTGAGCCTTAAGAGGATCCTTTTTCACTCGCCTCAACATCGAGCATGGTTTAAAAGCTTGTTACTTCGTCTAACGCAATCTAACGCGATGTTTGACGAAAAGGCAACGTGAAAAAAGAGAGATAAAGCCTGAAAACTCCGTTAGCAAATTTGCAAGGCTTCTATTGTTATAGTTTTTTGACATTTTTAATTTTTAAGTAAATTATGAAGTGTCAAAGTTTCTGCAAAATAGCAGATTTTCAGAGGTGGATTAGTTTTATACAAATTTATAAATTGATTTCAATAGGAGCCTAGATAATATCCACAAATATCTAATGAAAAATGTGTAATAACGTCATAATCGTGTAAAAGCGTGACAGTGAAAAAGTATGTCTAGTTAGATGCCCTTAAATCTAGGTACCGATGTGCAGGAACTGACACTTATGCAGTGCTGATGTTTATAAAAGAATGCGTAAAAAGAGCCGTTCAAGTGTGAACGTAGAACGAACCAAGATATCAACAGCTGGCTGTTTTCACAACAGATCTAATGACCGAATATTGTGAGAAGGTGGACTGACTACTTATAGGCTAATGAACATTGTGAAGAAAAGAGTAGTAGGTACGCGATTTAGTACCGTAGAATACATAACATTACTTACGAATAAAACAAATATCTCAAGAATATAGTATAGGTTAAAAGAAGCATTTAAAACATTCGCGTCATCTTATGCACATATAATAGATATTCATAAATACGAGAAGGAATACCAAATTTAACTAGATTATTTAAAATTACTTTTTTATTAGTACTTATTAAAGTATTCATTAGTAATATGTGTACCTAGCCAATATGGGTTCAGTAGGCTATAATATTAAAACTACAAGTAATTTGATTTGTACTTCTTTGATGGTTTACTTTAAGTACTTGTTTGGGTAATACGGTTCTCCTTGGCAAGACTGGCTTTCAGTCTTCCTGGCATCGATGCTCCATATTACAGGTTCTACCAAGTTTGGGGACCAGTCCATCCAAAAATATGTATAATTCCTAAAATAGTTACAGACAATATTAATAACTATGTAATAATAGTTTTAAGGTATTTTTTATTTATTCTAACAAGTAACAATAAACATTATTCTTATATAAAATAGTGGAATTCATCTCCATCTGTTTACGCTGGTAGCCAACTTGAGTAGTTGGGAAATGATTGGGCAATTATGATGCTGCGTTGCTGTGTTTATTTTTTATTTTTATATAATATAAACTAGTGCTTGACTGCGATCCCACCTGATGGTAAACAGTGATTTTAAAGTTGATGGTGAGGCGCACTAGTTCATTAAGTTCATATTCACTCTAGTCTTGAAGACTCCAAAATTATAATCGGACGGGAAGATTTGTTTGAAATTAGCCTTGCAAAGTTGCAACCAAGATCTTGAGAAACTGAGTGTTGAGGAGTTAAGTACGTCAACCAAGCATCCCATTTCTCTGTATAAACTAAGTAAGCATAGGAATAAATACTTCATTACACATTACATACAAGCGTCATTGGGAAATACGTGTAATCGAATCGTTTGATTTTCTTGTTAAATGACACTTATTGCAATAAAACGTGGAAGTAACCGATACTTTTGTATTACAAAATGATTTGCAATTTGTAAAAGGCCTCCTTCTTTTCTATGTATTAACAGGTAGTCTCCTTGGTCCACCTTTATAGAATAGCTTAGCTGTCTGTCTGGTAAATGTAATGGACAAAAGACCAACAGCTAAAGTTCTAATTGGTTTTGAACAAGATATGCATGAAAAAAAAATCTGTTATCAAACCGGTTGATCAATAAGTATGCAAAAATAGAATACTAATAACGAGATGTATCAATTAAAAAATATGGATCCGTCTCTCTCGTTCGCAAAATCGCCATGCTCTATGGCGGTTATATGGATGTGATGGACTTTGACATCAAACGCAAAGGGGATCTGAAGAAGGAACATATGCAGCACAGGGTTTTAGTCAGCAAAAGTCTGACACTCCCTCTCGCTCCACCCTAGAGCGCGAGAAGTTAATTGATGATTTCCTACTTCAAGAAAATATATTTTTGTCTAAAATCAGAATTTCAAGTTTTATATAACTTCGGCTTTGATGAAAATATTTTTCTAATTATTTCATTACTTTAGAAGAGGTATAAAAGTCTTGAATAAAAAACCAAAGACCACAGTTGGTTACTGTACAGTACACACAACTTAAATACTAGATAATGTTAGTACTTAAAAAACTTTACTTTCACTATTTACGAGTATTATACGCCACCGAGGCAGTTGTGGTCAGTAAAAAATACTTAGACGTTAGTAAAGTCATTCATTGTGATTTTTAGATTAGATATTCTCAGGCTTTTAAGTGCCATTAAGTCTTGACAAAATGAATCTAGAAACATTAGCAACGCGCCATTCAAATCCACTTCAGATGTAAAACGGTCCTAACTGCTTATTAAATATCTTATAACGATACATATCGCAAAACCTCGAACACAAAGGTCGTTTGTTCATTTCAGTTATTATTTTATTTAATGATACTGACTCTTTTTGTGATGACATTCACATTAAGTACAGGATATATATTTGCAAATCTATTGTTTTTAACTTCCCTGAAAACATCCTTCGTAATTTGACTTAAGATATTATCTTAAGGAAGTGCATATGACAGAGGTAAGGTAAGTTGAAAGGTAAGCGCTGTCTTGGCATGGTCATGAGAACAGGAGATTAAACGCATATTACTAAAAGAGTTCTAAATGTAAATTCGATGGATAAAGAGGTTGAGAAAAATCAAAGAAAGGTTTGATGGATTGTATGAGAAGTGATATGAAAGACAAGGGAGTTAGAGATAGCATGACGGCAGACAAGACGAAATTGTAGTAAAAACGTGATTTGCCGACCTTAGATCACAGGAAGGTAATGATGATGACGTAACAGTAATGGTGTGTCATGAACAGTAACTTCTTTTTACAGCTTGTTTATTTTGGTATTTAATCTTAGATCCCACTTTAGAGAAACTGCTTATGAATTGCTGAAGACGCCCTGGCTTAGGCCAAAAATGATACCCTATTCATGATAACGATTAATGAAAAGCTCAAAATTAAGTGACCTCGTAACATTTTGGTAACAAAAATCAATTCAATACATTTTGTACTTTTCCAGAACATAAATAACTCATAGTGCCTGTGTCACTTGGTCCAGAGTCTCAGATTGTAAAATCAATATCGATGTGGTAAACAAATATTTTGTCGTGACCCCATGTGTTGACACTCGTAGTGTCATTTAAGTATTTTGTCAACACGTAGCAAAGGCTTGCGTGCAAACATTGAATGCATCTTGCATAACAAAAGACGGAATATAAGTAAGGGACTTATTTATCTGTGTGTCCAATTAGGAACTACAAAATGTGTTCGAAGGTTAGAAAACGAGTAGAATCCGGAAACTACTGAACCTGGGGTCTAAAATATGTCAAGTGGGACCAGAGGGCTGGCTCGTTCCTTGCCCAATAAATCAGCATTGCTTTTCAACGTGGCAATGCGGCTAGTATCCTGGGTACATTTCCGAATGACAAAGATATGGAGGAGTACTTCGATGTCTGAGTGCATTTTTTATTTTTTGTATATATGTACATAGTTAGGTTAGGTTTTGTATACTTTATTAATGTCTAAGTTTTTATATACATACATTAGTAATATTGTAATAAATAACAAAATAACTACAAATCTCAAGTGAGAATAATCAACTTCTAAACTAGCGTGTTCCGTCATCCACAGTATCATTCTTTACCACGTGCATAATATTGTGAAACAAAACACTATTTCGTTTACTTGAAACTCAAAAACTTGCAATTTTGGTGTACATCATCTCATTGCGTCGTTCCTCAGTAGTATTCGTATACACTTTGTATGCTTATAAACTGCCTACTTATACTTACATGTGTATGTTATGAATTATTTGTTAGAGTAGACTGACTCATCTAGGCACAGGTGCGAATGAATTTGAATGCTGATCAGTTTGACAAATTGTTTGGAAATTCCTACGGGTAAAAATGATAAACTTCCATACAAAGTTTCATCCTCTCTCCAGTTTAACCTCAGTAGGGGTTATTTTCTTAAAATTCTGTCAATTAAAAAAATATTTTATTTCACATAGGCCTACAGGGGTACTTATAAAGCATCAGAAGCTAGTGGACGATTTCAATTGGTGTTTTTTTATGGCAAAGCACCGGCAAGAAATTATATTATACGGTTTTCTGCAGTACTATACTCTTATACTGCTAACCTTCGTCAAATAAAGAACTTGTACAACATGTACGACTGAAACCCTAGCTAATTAGCCTACAATACTGTCTGTTAGGGATTAATTTTAAGATTTTTATATCAAAAGTAAATAAGTTATAGAAATCTATGAAACAATATACATTTTAAATGTTCTTGTGTATGAAAACAACAAGTCAGACACTTAACATAAATTTTACCCTCAGCATTGGCTTGTAATAAATTTCTACTTTTGTCTATAACCTCATACGGTTTTTCTAGAAACGACAAACCCCACCAACTCCTTGGTCAAAGCTATCAAGAATAGTTCAACCAGGTTTTAGACTGGCTAAAGTGGCCTCTTCTTTCATGGGGTACTGTTTGAAATGTTATAATAAAATACCTCCGCAAATATTAGAACTCAATGAAACGAAATTTAAATCTTGTATTAAACGCACACTATGCAGGCAAGCATATTATAAGTTGGAGGATTATATTCAAGATAAAAATGCTTGGCTCAATGCTGGTCCAGCTCCTCTACCACCGAGGTATACAAATTGATTAGTTTGGAAATTATTATTATTATTATTTTTTAATGCTTTTTTTGGGAATTGTAAAATATTATAAGTATTGTATAATGTAGAAGCATTTATTTTCAAAGTTTTTAAATGTGAGTACCATGGAGATACTATTTTATGGTTTTTTATGTTACTATTGGACTTGTTTGACATAAATGAGCACGGCAGTTGAGAGTTTGTCATGCTCACTTAAATGTCTCACTGATGGTGGCGCATGTGTTGGATCATTCGGTTCCCTTCAAAATGGTTGAGCTGAGTGGCGCTAATATTAGCGTCATGTTCGTGAATGGGCGCTGTCAGTTGAGACTGGTCATCTCTTAGCTGCCAGTTGCTATTTTAATATCTATATTTAGTTTTTATTTTTACTGTATTTACATTGTTCTCACTCACTCTTGTACCGTTCATCGACAAGAAACATGTAACAGAGATATTTGTAATTACAAAACATGATTGAAAAGAGTGTCCATAGAGTTTCTTGCACATTCTTCTCCATAGAGATCTACGCTTTGGAATGTGCAATTAGCATCATTTTTTTTTCTGACTAGCTGACTTCTTGACATTTCAAAAGTGCCTGTAAATGGTTTATTTGAAATAAATGCTTTTGAATCTTTGAATCTTTGAATGCACGACACGACATGAGAAGTAGCCGTAAAAATTTAAGCTCAAGAATATGCATAAATATCTAAAATATGAACAATAGTGAAAACCTTAAATAAAAATGTCATGAATAATTCACGCAATCGGCTCATTTGGAGTACATCAATACAAAAAAAGTTTAAATTAATTAGACCATTACTCATTGTAAACAAATGCATTAACAAAATCTTTTGATATTCTTTTAAACGTTTTTGAGTTCATTAGCATAATTATGTAAGTGCCGTTTGTTGAATAGAAAATGGCCTATTTAAGCTAAACGGAATAGACCTTTTTAGAATAAGAGTAAACCCATTCGTTAAATTAACATAATGTATTACCCGGCTTAAAACTAAACTTGTTCTAATAATAGCAATATGTTCATATAGGTAGACATGGTAATTAACTTTTGTCAAGTGCCAGTGTTATACTTAACCTGTATTTATTATTAGATATAGTAAAATCCTTTCTTTTCTAATACTTAGATACAAAATAGTACTTAAAAAATAACCAAACTTACGAAACTATAATACTCAACAAAACAAAAAAACTCTTTGCTTTCATGTAATATGCGTACCTAGACGACATAATAGTATCCGCAAAATTTAAAAAACCAGGAAGTTGATAGTGTACAGAGACAAACGAGTGTAATCTTATATCCTTACGATCTGGATATGAATGGCGCCTGCGCTCACGGCAGCCGTGACTGATAAATATGAACGACTAGATTAATGAGACTGACAAAGAAAATTATGTAAACAAGGACAGGCACGATGTTGTTAGTTTTCCTGTAGAAGGTATGAATTTGTGTTCAGTTGGAGTTAGCTTGCATGATTGGAGCAGCGGTTGTGCGATTGGCTACTACGCTGCTTGTCACGGGTACAATTCCCGCACGGGACACATATTTGTATGGCCTACTACAGATAGATGTTCCGAGTCTGGGTGTCTTATTTATGTGAGCTTATATGTTTGTAAACGCACCACAATACAGGAGGTAAACCTAGAGGAACAAAGTCAATAATCAGTTACACTGAAAACAACAGAGTTGAACATAATATATTTTGTTAATATTGATCAATAACAGAATAAACACTTATAAATAAAAGTGGTGTAAATTATCAGTTATCGTGAAAATTTACATTCCAAGGTTCGTTTCTGTCATACCAGTATTGAACTTGTATGTAACTGTTAATAAATAAGGCACAATTAGAATGAAATTGTACTATATACTTATTATAGCTCGTGGAGTTTCTTGCCGGTTCTTCTCCATAGGAACGACCAATTTGGAACCGTGCACTAGCTTCTGACGTTTTATAAGTGCCCATGTAAGCCTATGTGAAATAAAAATTGTTTTGAATTTTGTTGGATATTTACAACTCTCAGAATTACTTCAGAAGTTTTAAATATGTTAAATGGTACGATCAAAATTTTGACATTCTCACAAAAATCGGACTGAATAAACCAGCTCCTGTGTTTCCTGATTTGTTCTATAGGCGGGAGCTTGCGGACAATAAGCAATGAGCAGCTCGCTGTCTCCCTGTCCGGTAATGATCGAATCCAAGTCACGTTAACGACTCGGCCTCCATCCACGTGCACCTTAATTCAATGTCTGCACGTAAAAGTCTAACACACCTTTCTGCTTTACCCTAGGGCGGGAGAAGTCATTGAATTCCCAATTCCCAAAAAAGAAATTTGCTGCTGATTCCCGCGCTGACTTAATCCCGCAGTGTCAATGATAAAGAGCTAATTCCACAGACATAGTGCAATATTTGGGGGCACACTTCTTATTTGTGCCCCATGAACAAATTCTTAATTCATCCTTATAATAATTACATATAATGACCAATTTTCCAAAATTTACGAGTCTCTGTTAAACCTATGATTTACCAAATGAGTAAAAATAATTTAAATAGTTAAGATTACGTACCAATGCACTCACAGCGATAAAAATAAAATAAAAACACCGACTTGTATTGCAAACGCAGTTGCTATCTTATTTTATGTTACGAACATTAAGTAACATAAGTGTACCGGTTGCATACATTATGTTATGTCCGTATTCATAATAACGTTAGTAACATTAAAACAACTTCAACAGAACCGGTCCGCACTTTTATTTTTAATTCGTCAACAAAAAACAAAACTGAATCGAGTATTAAACTAAAAAGACCTCTATTCAAATCAATTCATTAAAGACGTAAATATATAAATTATAATGGGTTAAATTAAAAATAATATTCATTATTAATCAATAGCCCATTACATTCCATTGGCATTGACGCTTTGGAGCAGTGACGATATAAAAATGGCTATTCGTAAACGTCATTTATCTAAGCTGGTTCTAAGGTTATTGTTCTTTCTCTTCATCTGAATGATGGGTAGAGAATTTAAAAAGCATTGAAGTATTATGGTGTTTATCGTAAATAGTTTTTGCTTTATAAATAACACAGCAGTTCCATCATTCCATTTGGACTTGCGACTCTTTATAATTTTTTGTCAAACAGGTAGTCGAGATGCTAAAGTAAAGCAAGAGTCAAGCTAAAAACTTACATTCCTGGAATGGATACCCTTCTTTGGAATTGCATAGAATCTTATAGCATCATAATATTTCCAACAATCCTCATCAAAGCAACTTTGCCTTAAAATATATTTCTCCATACGTACCTAGTTAGCCATCTCAGCGATCGCAGATTACTTAATAGTTAATGATGTTACTAATATCGACGTGCGCTGCCGATTTGTGATATAATCCCTACCGACGACAGCTATTGCTGTTGCAAGAGCTTGGATATTTCCGAGAATGGCATAAATCGGAGAAATCAGAACTGCATGGGTCCACATTCATTACGGAAGAATATATTGGATTGTATTTTGATATATTTTTATATAGTAAATATAAACTAAATTAAAAATATATATATTGTGCTTCAGTAGTGATGTAAATAAATATTTATAGCAAGCAACAAAATAGACGGACCCTTAATTGCTGTACTTAATAAAAACATAGCTGGAGTTGATATCATTATGAACATCAAAGGTGTTACAATGTTCTCTCACGCCTATACACTTTAAAAGCAAAGACGTATCACACTCGACAATCGACAGTACAATATGGTGAAACATAAGCTTTGTATATCTTTTTCTGAACCAATAACAGAACATAAAATCAGTATTGATATAGAATACAAAAAGTATAGTGTTATAGTAATGTGCGATAGTTCCCATAAAGTGTTGTAAACAGAACTCACGCCGGTCGGTTGGTTAATCTTTTACGTCATCAGACTCGAGTCAAATAGCGCACGTGGGATTTGGAGGCTTCAAAAATAAAAAGAAAAACATTGAGATCAGATGGCTATCTGTAATAACAACAAACTGGAATCTGTCTGCTAACCACCATAATAATTAACATTACACCTGTATTCATGGAAATCAAGGTACCTATCTGCCAAGGTCACGAGATTGATCGAAAGAGTCACCACGACCCTGAAAAGTATAGGGCAACTGGAGGAACATGGATTTTAGTCAGTAAAAGTCTGACACTGAAATAAATTTTTCCGTTCTTGATGGAGTGGGAGGCATTCCCTCCCACTTATTTGATGAATTTCTCGTCTAAATAAAACTTACCTTATACCAGCAATTCGCTAGTTATGATTTTGTCCTTGTATTCATCATAAAAAAGATTGTCAAAAAATGGGTATAAAAACCACCTCTCTAGCTGCTGCTAACATATTATCCTTAAGTTAACAATCAAATAAAACCAACTGACAGTATACAAATTGAATGCTTTACTGGGTTCGTTCCGCAGGGTCCTCCCGGAGGCAAACCATAAGTGTGATCATTAACTTCTTCATCTTTATGATCTGTGACATCAGTTTTGCTTCATGGTAATATTATTTCCTGATCTACTATTGTTTTGTGTTCATTATACTAACATTTAGTGTTACAATTTAATATGTTACCATTACAAGCAGTGTGTTTGTTTCTATCACAAAGACAATTGATTGAGATACATTGTTAATTCAATTGTCTTAGTATCGGCATATTAATTAGCAACAGTTGACCTATTGTTGATATTTATATATAAGATAGTTTTGTGTTCTTCATTTTTTTCAGCCATGTTTCTTTGTTTATCAACTCTATCAGCACCGCCCGTGTGAAACTGGTACTTCCCATCTTTACAAATTATAGTCTATGTCCAGGATAAAAGCTATCCAAATATCATCTAAATCCGATCCACCATTTGAGAGTAAAGTATTAACATACTTACATACATACATACATACAAATTTTCGTCATTATATGTGTGAAATGTTAGATGAACAGATGTGTAGCTAACGTTATATCTTAAATAAACTCCCCCAGCGCGTTGTTAGCGATAAACTCAAAAACTATAGAACACATTTTTATGCGGTTTTCATCAATATACACAGTGATTCATATATAGTTATTATATGTACATAGTAGATTTGCAACATTGTGCTAAGGTGGGGCAAGTTTACAATTTTAAAAACCTGTTCCTGTTACAAAACTTGCTACCAACTAGGTATTTTGTACCGAAACCTAAAGTTGTTTCACACACCAAAACAAGACAGTTATTTTATAGCTCCTTATTTACATTAAGTACTGGTTTTGGCAGTTTCAATAATCGAATATATTGATAAAAGCAATAATGTGGACACAGACTTCCTTTCTGTGAGAAGGAATGGCTATCACCATGTCCCAATGCGGGTTACTGTTATAACATAACCCAATTATCCCATAGTTGTTGTTTTTTTAGGTTGAATACATTACAGCTTTATAATATTTCTACTGCTTGCACTCTGGTATGGGCAGTAATCCACCACAAGGGCCCAGTGCAGGTTGGTAGATTTCACATGTCTTCGAATTTTTCGTTCTAAGACATGTTGTAAGCCGGTTTCCTCGCGATGGCTTCCTTCACCATTTTGAGAGCAGTAGTGATGAAAGAAATAATAATAACAACAACAAACATAACTCATAAATCGGGGCCGTTACCACTGCTTGACCGTTTTTAGTCAAATATTTTTTTTACACCGTATCGTCTCCTGCAATGGACACAGCCACCAGTAATAACCCGTCAGATTGTATTAGATGTTCTCAGGCGAACAATGGCGCCATAATCAGAGAGACCATAGTCCAGATGATGTTCATTACGATAATCATGGTAACTACGCGTCGTTTAAGTAGGGAGGTCTTTAGGTAGCTTAATAAACTGATTTGAAATGACGATGATTGTTGACTAAGTACACGGGAGTACAAGAAAGGTGAGATCCTTTTAGCATGATTATACTATAGATTCGTGGTCGATTGTGGAAGGTGTTCAGCAGCATCTGGTTAGACTTGCATAGAACTTATTGAAAGGTAAGACTAAAATAATAATAATGATTTGTGCTATATGACTTCTTCCTTTAACACAAACAGCAATTCTTTACACACAGGACATAGGTATTAGCAAATTCGAACTTTCCTTCACGCTCCAACGGCTATCAGTCCAGCCGAGTCCTGGAATATGACCAAAGATACTTTATATCCCGAGAGTATTTAAGTTCTCCTGGGATAATTTGCGACTTAAACGCGGGCGAAGCCGCTTGTACAAAGTAGTAGACAAGCTATAAGCACATGGTTAGATTTAAGCTCCAAAGCAATTTACGAGTACATATGCCTCCTCAAATATCAGCTAGCCGCTTGGTGTTCGATCTTTCAACAACTGCATCCAGCCTATCCTTCTCATTTCCGTCTAATTAAGTCTTCTTCCTCTCATGCATGCGTTTCGGGGTTCAAAGCCGGAAATGTGTAACTTTTCAATTCATATGTTAGTATTAGTATTAGTATAACGGGCTGGTATCCGCAACTCCACGACTAAGCGCGTATTTTGCGTCCGGGTGGGACAAATGCGTCATTTGAGCCACCCCAGCTCCTCCAGGAAGGTCAGCAGCGCCTTGGTGTTATTGACCATTTCGCGGAGGTTACCTGGGTTTCCGAAGTATTTTGCTCTGTATCTAGCGACAACTGGGCAGCTCAGAAGCAGATGTGCTGCTGTCTCGTCCTCCTCCATGCAGGCTCTGCACAGTGGGCTGTCTGTAACTCCTATGACAGAGATTCATATGTTAATTTCTAAGTTTATCTAGGACGTTACTGACGTGCCTCGGAAAGATCGCAAGTGAAGCCATTTATCCTCTCGGTTGTCATTCATAGATCTTTGACAGTCGTAACAAGTAGTTAAACGCCAGAACTGACCATCAGTCTATCCAGGAGTATTGTGTTTCCCAATAACTGGGTTGTGGAGGTCTTATAGGTAGTCGCTCCATGTAAAACACGGATATTCAAGAGAAGAGTAAGACTGGAAGCTAACCTCAAGTTAGTTGAGCAAAATGGTAGGGAAATGATGAACGTCTTCTAGGCTTCCAATTGTCATTACGTATATCATTACATTATAACATTTCCTCATACGAAATAGTTTGAGGCGATCGCATGTTGACCTTTGACGACATTATAATGTCATGTTTCCCGTTCGGTCAAGCGTTATAAATAGTAGGGCTTATGTTTCGGAGATGACGATTTATAATGACATAATAATTTAAGACCTCCGTGATATTATATATTATGTATGCGGAGAGCATTATTTTAAAGATGGTGTTGTTGATGCTGTTGTTAATCAAATGGATTCTGTTCCTAGTCCATCTCAAAAACCGTTATGACTAGATTTCAGTATTTCTCATGAACAAGTTCAGATATATTTTCTATTATATCTTCAGTATGCACGACAATCGCACCAAAATACTACACTATAGATAAAGCCAAATAAATACCGGAAAATAATAGTTTCTTTTTCCAGATATTATGAACCTTTTTTCGACTTCATAATATCTGTAATTCTTAACAAGGAACACAATAATAAGAAAAGCGTGTTCGGATCATCATCATCATCATTTCAGCCGAAAGATGTTCACTGTTGGACATAGACCTCCCCCAAGCGTCTCCACAACGACCGATCCTGTGCGTCTCGCATCCACCGCATTCCCGCGACTCTCACCAGGTCGTCGGATCACCTTGTGGGTGGCCATCCAACGCTGCGTTTTTCGGTGCGCGGTCGACACTCTAGAACCTTTCGGCCCCATCGATCATACTAAGACTAAATATTCTCAGGATTCTCAGTAACCTTAATCAGTTTCAGAATGATAGATATATCAACAACATCTTTCTCACGTGATAACTACATGTGCGAAGTACCTACTGTATATTTAAGTTAGGTACACTCTAGGTACCTAGAGAAAAATAATGAATTTAATTATTACCTATTTCTGCCCGGTACTGAGAACTAAATCGCATCAACTGTAATTAAATACAATAAAGGTAAAGGTGTTATATAATCTGACAAATTTTCCTTGCCTGTAAATGTTAGTGATGTTTTTCTTTTGTTTATTATAAGACAATCCCAGATTGAGATTTCTATAAATTACATAGTCGCTATGCAGACAAAAACCTAAATCATAACGTCAAAGTTAAAAAAAAAATATTAAATCGTGAAAATAGTGGCAACGCGGCAGTCATTAAACAAAAATACAAAAACTTTTTGTAAAAATCATAAAGGATAACAATGGATTTGGAATAAACGATTGAGATAACGATAAACAGAAAAGTGCGAAAGAAGAAAACAAACTGCACTGACCCTAAATAAAATGAGATGATGATGATAGCGCTAAAAAACGAAGGCCAATTCACATGACAAAAAGTGTCAAACTAAACGACAAACGTTCTCACTGATAATTGCCACACAGCCGCGAGATTGTCGCCAGCGAACCTTACATAAGCTGGTTTTGCAATATTTCTACTACTACACGATAGCTACTTGTAAACACCGCTTTTTGTATTGAAATTATAATGGATGCCATCTCATCTGATGTTGATGCATAAAAAAATCTGTAAAAAATGTAATGATTGCTACGTGACTGAATTATTGGCTGTTTTAAAATGTTTTACTAACCTATTACTGGATTTTTCTACTTTACATATTTTAGCTTCCTATCATAGCATATTCAGCCTTATAAAGTTCCCATTGCTAGGACTCAGGTCTCCTCACTAGAAGAGCGAATGGGTCGTCATTATCCACTATACGGGTTTAGTGCGGGTTGGTGGATGTCACATGTCTTCGAATGTTCGGTTCTAGGACATGCCGGTTTCCTCACGATGTTTTTCTTCACCGTTTTAAGAGCAGTGGTGATGAAATAAATTATTACATAAAGTAAATCGCTTGCCTGAGTTTAGAAGCCACTAGGTCCCCGCTCCTCTCACTTGGTTAATAAGAATTAGATAATTATAAAAATATGCAAGAAAAATATGAAGCTTGACAGGAGAGAATAGCAGAAGAAAATCCTCTAGCCCCAAGAGATTTGGAAGAAGAATACGAAGACGATGATGTTAAAATAACTGGCTTAATGGTCTAGTGGTTAGTGGCCCTGTCTGCTTTGCCGGAGGTCCTGGGCTGGATTTCCACCCAAGTCAAATGTTTTGTGATGAGCACAATAATTTGTTCTGTGTCTGGGTGTAATTTATCAATAATATGTATGTATTAAGAAATATATAAGTATATATATCAGTTATCTAATACTCGTACCACAAGCTCTGCTTAGTTTCGGACTAGATGGCGTTGTGTGAATATTGTGGAAAAAAGAATTGAGAATCCTATATAGAAGGTTTCATTTGCTGGTTCTACATAAAATCTATCTCATTCATAAGAAGTAGCGGTAGGAGGTAGGTTCTTTGTTCTGACCACGTGACTGAGCGTTGAGATGACGTCAGAACAAAGTAATCGGTCCGACTCGAGGCGATCAACGAAAAGAGAAACGAAACGGTTGTAACTTGGCTAGGGGGCTGTATTGTGTGTTATTTTGCGGAAGCGTTCACAATACGTATAAAATCACATTCACAAGACATCCGAACACAGAACAGTTGTCTGTAGGTCATACAAATATTGGACCCGCGGGGGCCTTCGCAAAGTAATTCATAAATTAGGAAAACCTAATCGATTCAATCACTATTGAGATTAAAATATTACCAACGCTCAAATACACATTTGTATTCGATGGACGTTCCGTTATAGTCATATCGGATCAACTACGGCCCATAGATAAAATACATAATATTACAATCTTACAAAATACACACTAAACTATTAAAAATATCACAAACAATAAACTATAATTATTCACGTAACATCGGCGTCGTGTTCCGCTGCGTGGTGATAATTATATGTTGGAACAAGTTTGGCTTATAACTTGACCTGCCTAGTTTTTGTGAATAACAGTCACAGGTCATCGTAAAGCTATAAGATCTGTTCAGGTATTTCCTCAGCTGGCTTACTTCAAAAGGAAAAAACGGAACCCTTATAGGATCAGGACATTTGGACGGATTTAGATAAAAATTGAAACACGGGTAGACCATATCCTGAAATATCATATCTGGTAGTATATTTCCTTGGGAACAATTTCTCAATTCACGCATACAAAGCCGCAAGCAGAATGTACTCCAAAAGAAATTTGAAAAATAAGAATTTTAAATTCAAAAAGATAGATAATATAATTAATACGAGAAAAAAGCTCAACAAATCAAAATAAAAAAAAACAACATGGCCGACTTGTATATTTTTGAGCTGTCTCTGCAAATTCAGTACGTTTGAGAAAGGTCAAGACTAAGTAATAATAAAATGAGGATAAATATGAAATATTACATAAAGCGGTCTGCAGTCTGTCTCTGTGTCTATGCGGTATATACCGGAGGCGCCGCGAAATGAGTTATCACGTTATGTAAGTGTAAGGCTCCACTCACAATGCGGCGAGGCGTAGCGTCGCATCGTATCCAATATTTCTACTACAACGCAAGGCGACGCACGTCGACTACGCTCGTATTAGCGAATGAATGAAGACAAAAGTGCTCGTGCTCGACAGCTAACGCGTCATTGCGCACAAGTAAGATCTTGTCCAGAAGAAGCAAATTCGCCGGATATTAGGCGCCATACATCGCATCCACAAGCATCACGCGAATTCAAAATATGCGTGCACTTTACCAGACTGTCGACCCGTAGTATTGCGCACGAATTGAGATACTATTAGAGACACCTTGTTGCGTTCAGGTAGGTAACCGCTTCCGTCAATTTCATACTGACTAATTTCGTCTCCAAATGCTGCATGTTAGTTCGGTGAACGCGAAGATAAGCACGAGAGAATAGTAGCGAATCCGCCTCTTCGGAACAAACTTTTCAACCAAGCGTCAACGCGCTATTCAATATTTGCATAACACAACATACCTTACTAATAGGAAAATAGAGATGAATATCCTATGGTCGTCTATGAGCGTAAAAGCATTCGCGGGTCGTCAGTGTGAGTTGAACCTAAGTGGTATTTTATTTTATTTTTATGGGGATTGCTTGACTGACTTTGAGGTTGTTCTCCTTAAGTGAATGCATAACTACATACAGAAAATAGTGATGACGATTGTCTAATATAAAAGCATATAAATTTTAGTATTTCAGCTATCTTAATCGCAGTTTATGTCTCGTGTATAAATGTGGAATTCTTATTTTTCTTTTGTTGTATTTTTACAAATGCTAGTGTCACTTGTAAAAATACAACAAAAGAAAAATACAGACAAGTGACACTAGTGACAGTGGCTAAACGCATTATGCGAGCCAAACGTTTTAACGTAACCAATAAAACTAATCGCGTTTTAACGCGATTAGTTTTATTGGTGAATTGCGCCCTTAGAGGTAATGTATATTGAAGATAAAATATGGGTTTATTATTTCGGGTAGGAGAATTATTTAAATAACTGCTCACGCTCTATGTGGAGCACGAGGGGGAGGTTGGGTATGATCTAGACTACAACCGGAATATTTTATGATATAGATACATCGATTTTTCGAAAACCATCACCATCTTTAGAAAGGTTCGAGTTTGAACTACAAATAGATCTTATTTAACTTGGGTTGTCATATTTTCAATTCATTCATCAGAATTCACAAAATGTAACCGGCCTTTTTGAACCTGTTTTAATAATCTCGCTATATTAATGACATTGTAGCCACAAGAAAATAATGTAAGCATTCTGATGTGAAAGGTGAAACCAGACATGCTTTACTCACTGGCTTGGCAATTGGGTCTACAATTTACATGTCTGATGCCATGGCTGATCCAAATGGGATCAATGTCTTAGCCATGACCGAGACTGCAAACCTTCGGAAGTCAATAATATTGCTAATTCTAAACCAGTAAAATTAGGGGAATTTGCATAAGATATGTTACGATAATGGACGTGAAAGATTGACTGTATGTTAAAGACTTGTTTTGACTGTCAGTTTGAAATATTTGGGTTAATAGTTTAGATAGTTTTTAGTATTATAAATGTTTTTTGGAAGTTACTTTCACATAGTTGATGATGATATTTAATAAAAAAAACTTTTTACAAAAAAAAGTACGTCCGACTTCAATGTAAAAAAAAAACTAAAAAGTGCAAAATAACTTTAATTTCGAAAAACGGTGTTTCTATAATATTTTTGTCTCTTCGTTATTTAACACCGACTTGCGAAATTATTTTGCTCTTTTTAGTTTTTTTTTTTACATTAAAGTCGGTTGTATATAACTAAAAAGTGTAAAATAAAACTGATTTTTTTCTAAATCAGTTTTATTTTACACTTTTTAGTTATGGTACCACCACTAAAAAGTACCCTTCAGCCAAACTTGAATACCTTATAGCCAGAGTGCATCTCATGACAATTCTAATGATCCCAAACACTGTTAGATCACACTAATTTATTACAGAATTCCGGTGCCTACCGTCCGACTTCATCGTCAGATCAGTTCCATATATTCCATTCCGTTCCCCTCTTCTTTCAGTCGGTCATCAACTACACGTATAAACAAAGCAATTTTACTTGTTACGACAGTTCTGCAGTGATCCTATAAGAAGTTCTCCTCCATATCTTCAAAGTTCATGGTCAGATCCTAACAATATTTCTATGGGACCAACTTGAAAGTATAACCTTTCAATCAAAAAAATAATTTTCTTAATCGGTCCACAATTGACTGAGAAATCGGTGAAAATAAATAAAATAATAATAATAAATAAAAGAAAACATTCAGCCGAACATAGAACCTAATTTTTTTTAAGTCGGTTAAAAATAGTAGTCACTCTTATATAATGGAAAATACCCCTACATGATAAATACAACTAAGAAATGACTCCTAGTGCCCTGCAGCCCCTCTACCCTTGACTCCGGTAGCGGTCAAGGTTACAGCGAGGCAAGGGGTGCGAAGAATCTCCGGAAGAGATCCGACTACCCCATGACTGAGTCGCTTCATTTAATTACCGTATTAGTAAAGTAAGCTTGCGCATTCCTACACTCCGTTCACAATAACATTAGACATGTAGACAATTTTTTTTTACTGTCCGTTCAACCAATTTTGACTTTTATTGCGTTGGTGACATGATAAATGGCGGCAGCAGTAAATAGTTGGTATTGTAACCAGTTTTTAGGGTTTTTGTACCTTAAAAGGTAAAAACGGGACCCTTATAGGATCACTTTGTTGTCCGTCCGTCTGTCTGTCTGTTAAGACCTTTTGTATTGGGAACGCGTGGAGGTATGGACTTGAAATTAAAATCATTTACTTAGGTCTGCGGTCCCTTGAAGCTGTGAAAAAATCAAACTTCTAAGTGGTCGAAAAGAAAAGATACGGTAGTTAATGTCACAAAAAACGTATATTTCGACACTCTCAATGGAATCAAAATTCATAGAGTACTTCCCGTTGACCCATAATCCTGAAATTTGGTATAAAGCAAGGTCTTATAGCACAGATATTGGAATAAATCTGAAAACAGTAAATTTGTTGATACGTCACAAAAAAAAAAACATCTTTGCGATTTGGAAAAATCTTCGAGACTCCATTCGGGAATTGAACTATTTACAAGTTGTACGGAACCCTCTGTGCGCGAGTCCGACTAATACTTGTCCAGTTTTTTGCTTTTAGTACCATCCTTATGCTTTCGGAATAGAAGTCAAAATTGGTTGAACGAACAGTAAAAAAGTTTGTTAAAATGTTTTATCTAATTGCGAATGGAGTATAAACCTGTTTTTATCTTGCGTAATGTAAGCTTTTATATTACATAGCATATAGCATAGTATAAGCAGCCTTTCAATGTTCCCACTGCTGGGACTCAGGCCTCCTCTCTAGTAAAGGGAATGGGCCGTAATCCGCCACGCGGGCCCAGTGCGGGTTGGTGGATGTCACATGTCTTCGGATTTTTGGTTCTAGGACATGCCGGTTTCCTCACGATGTTTTCCTTCACGATTTGAAAGCAGTGGTGATGAAATAAATTACACAAAGTAATGCGCCTGGCTGGATTTAAACCCGTGACCTACAACTCGTAAGTCGGGGCCGTTACCACTCGGCCACTACTGCTCCCATATTACATAGCACAATTTAACCAGTAAGTACCCTGTACCTTGACCCCCATAGTTGACTGCTTTATTAGTTAAGGGTCTATTAAATTCATAGCTAACTATAAGACTGTCCTTGTGACTGTAGGTGATGTATGGAGTCTTGCTCCTAATCTCTATGGTAATTAAGTTTGTGCAAAATTAGGACCTTCTACGTCTGAATATGGTGTGAATTTGTTTTGTTTTCTTGTCTGTTTACTTTGTAAAGGAGGTAACCTTTACCTCGTTTACTTGAGGTTTAATAGGATTATGTAATTCCCTAAATTAGTAAACTTTGTGTTATAAAGGAAAATCAGACAACGTCTAAAAAAAAACTATGTCCAACGCGACGTACCGACGTCCACTGTTGGACATTGGCCTTCCTCAAGCGAGCAATGTGCCCTGCCCACTACAATAAAGTTTGGCAATTCTTTGGGCTATGTTGATAACCTTGGTTCTTCTTCTAAAAAAACGAACATAAAGTAGATCTGACACCAATCTTGCCAAGTGGTATATAACTCTAAAACAAAAGCTCTAGACGAGACTTTCGACCGAGTAAATATACTTACGTATTGTGTGCATCTCGACGTGGTGTCCCAGGTTCATTGTCCGGTCGATCCTCGACTACACTACAAAGGTTGCTATTTATATTCGAGCCTCGTGCCACAAAACAACTTAGATTCACCATATTATAAAGGCGAAAGTTAATATGTTTGTATGTGTATGTTTGTTACTCTTTCACTCTCAAATAGCTGGACGGATTTGGATGAAAATTGGCTTACGGATAGTATTCACGCAGTTGAAGCCACTGTTAGAAGCTAATAGGTAATATTATTTACATGTTTTTTGGGTTCTGTAACTGTACTGTTCTTGTACTTAGAATTGAAACTCAATTTTTTTTTCTCATCAAACCCATTCTTGTGGGGTATCTATGGATAGGTCTTCAAAAATGATATTAAGGTTTCTAATAATTATTTTTTTTCTATACTGAATAGTTTGCGCGACAGACACATCCAAAGTGATAAAATCTTTGTTCCCTCCCCCTGTAACTAATAAAATAAGAGAATGATACAACTAAAAAAAATATAATTATGATATACATTACCAAGCAAACTTCCACCGAAAATTGGTTTGAATGGGATCAAGTATTTTTTTTTATTACGTCATAAATCGTAAACCGCAATTTACCTTTCAAGCTTGTACGGAACCCTCAGTGCGCGATTCCCAGCCGTTTTTTAAAATGGGTATCTTTGCTGCAGTTTTTAATTGATAAGCTCGTGTTTAACCACTATCTTCCCTGATGGTAACCGATGATGTGGCTGACGCTGGAGCACTTTTACCTATAAATATCATATTCACTATTATCTTAATAGTCTGTGTTCCCTGATAAGCTACAACCTGGGGGGGGTTGTAGCTATCAGGAAATACAGACTCCAGCAAGTAATTCCACTCCTTAACATTCCATAATAAAATAATTGCACGTTGATAATTTCTAATTCTGCCTACACGAATGATTTTTTTTTGAGGGAAATCATCTAATGACTTCTCTCGATCTATGGTGGAGCGAGAGAGCAGATCAGAATTTACTGACTAAAACCACACCTATGTTCCTTCAATTGCCCTTTGCGTTTGAGGGCCACGAGTATCCTTTTCAGAAGTCGACCCATGGCCCTTGTAGGCTTTGGCCCTGCTGAGCCCCTACATTTTTGCTGACATTTCTATGACGCGCGCGTGCCTGGGTCGCTGGCTCGGTCTCGGTCCGGATGGTTAACGGTCGGCCGGACGGCAAGCTACCCATCGCTCGTCGTCCACAAACCCGCGCCTACAGTGACACACGAATGAGATATAGTCAGGATTTATTTGCAGGTATAAAACTGTCTGTATAAATGATTACAACAGCAGAAATAATTATTAACAAACACTTGTTTCATACTTTAGCAGGAAATAAGTAATTAATAATTATTATAATAATATGCAAATACAATTATTTACTCAATATGCAAAAACAATTATTTGCTCAAAGAAAAATGCAAGGACACCTTTCTACGTAAGCACTTTGAGTCATTGAAATGTAATACAAGCCTAGGCACGTTGGTCTATCTGACTAATTTCTCGTTACTACTAAACTATTTTTAGGGTTTTTTTTTTTATTATTAATGATGGGCTCGCGTTTGACCACCATCTCACCTGATGGTAAGCGATGATGTGGTCGACGATGGAGCACGCTTGCCTAGAAGTAGCCTATTCACTCTTGACTTAGAGACCCCTAAGTTGTAGCTATCAGGAAACACAGACTCCGGCAAGGAATTCCACTCCTTGGCTGTACGCATAATAAATGTGTTCTCAAAACATTTTGTGCGTATGGGTGGGATGTCTACCATGTACCGATGGCGCAACGCCGTACGTCTAGTAATCCGATGATGGAACGGACTTGGCGGAATTAGATTGTGCAATTAAAGTGCACACTCCCCGAAATGTAAACGATAGAAAACTGACAGGCTAGTAACTCGGCGGCGATGCCCAAGGCTTTGGAGCTTCGCCTCAACAAGTGCATCATTGCCGATGATCCTCTTGGCTCGCCTCTAGCAGTACTCCATACACGATCGAACTTGCGCTTGATAAAGTTTTAGCAGCTGTTCCGGCGTGAAGTACCGTCTGACCTTCGCGAGGAATCCCAGCTTTTTGCTGCTAGTTGAGCCTTTGCTTCGTAGCCAAATGGCAAAAAACTGAACCCTTATGGATTCGTCATGTCTGTCCGTCTGTATGTCACAGCCACTTTTTTCCTAAACTACAAGAACTATACTGTTGAAACTTGGTAAGTAGATGTATTATGTGAACCGCATTAAGATTTTCACACAAAAATAGAAAAAAAAAACAAATTTTGGGGGTTCCACATACTTAGAACTGAAACTCAAAAAAAAAAAAACATCAAACCCATACGTGTTGGGTATCTATGGATAGGACTTCAAAAATGATATTGAGGTTTCTAATATCATTTTTTTCTAAACTGAATAGTTTGCACGAGAGACACTTTCAAAGTGGTAAAATGTGTGTCCTCCCCCTGTAACTTCTAAAATAAGAGAATGATAAAACCTTTCAAATATTTGTACGGAACCCTGTGTGCGCGAGTCCGACTCGCACTTGCTCAGATTTTTTATTAATCATTATAGTTTTCTATAGGCATTGTATAGGCTCGCGATTGACCACTATCTGACCAAAACTGTGGGGTTTATTCAAAACTAGCAGATATAGGTACCAGGCAAAACAAGTGATAATACGCTAAAAAAAAAATTAAATTTTCTTAATTTATTAACTAGCTTTTGCCCGCGGCTTCGCCCGCGTACATAAAATATAGCCTATGTCACTCAGGAATAAAGCAGCTTTCTATCGGTGTAAAAAATTTAGCAATATAAATCCTAATACTTTCAAAGATTACTTACCTTCTACAAACAAAAGAACATAAAAAAACGAACTTTACCCCTTCGTACCGGATTCGTGCAGAAGAGACGCCCGGGTGCCACCATTGTGTGGATCGCCCGGAGGACACGGTGGAGCACACGGTAGAGGTGTGCCCCGCTTGGGCAGAGCACCGCCGTGTCCTCGTGGGGGCGATCGGCGGCAGCGATCTCTCGCGCCGGGCCTTGGTACAGGCCATGGTCCGGAGCGAGGAGGAGTGGCAGGCGGTCGCCTCCTTCTGCGAATCAGTGCTAGCAAAGGAGGCGGCCGATCGCGTGAGGCAACGGCAACGGTCCTCACGCCCTAACCGCCGCCGTTATTCCGATCCCGATTTCCGGCCACCGTAGGCGCGGGCTTGCAGACGGCGAGCAATGGGTGGCTCGCCGTCCGACCGTCCGGTAACCGTCCGGACCGAGCCCAAGTCGTCGACGGCGCGTAGTGTTCCACGCGCGCACCAAGGAGATGTCAGCAACCGTAGGGGCCTAACAGGGTCGAAGCCTACTGGGGCCATGGGTGATGCGAAAGAGACCCCCGGGCCCTGGAAAACAAATGGCAAAGAAAGAACAGGAGTGGGTTTTTAGTCAGTAAAAGTCTGACACTATCTCGCGCACCGCCCAAGAGCGGGGGATGTCATGAGATGATTTTCCCACCCGAAAAAAAAACCTCTTTTTAATATCAATGTAGATAATAATATACTTAATACAATTTTTATTTATTTATTTATTAAAACTTCATGCAACATAAAGGTACAAAGGCGGACTTAATGCCTTAGGCATTCTCTACCAGTCAACCAAGGGTAGTGAAGAGAAAAACATGGCAGGTGCATAAAAAAAAGGAAAGAGTAATGAGAAAACAAGGGATCAAATGTATATATACATAAAATAAACATACATACATATTTAATATAATATAAACCTACATATATATATATTATTTACATAAGGAAAAATGAAAGGATTTTTTCAATATTTCACAACAATCACACAACGCCGTTTAATCCCACGCTAAGCACAGCTTGTGTTATGAGGTTAGGTTAGGTTATTTATACTAGACAAATCATCAACTATTATTACTAGACAAAAATTATAAATAAATTACGGCTTTTTATTTGTTAAATAAAAATGATTTTTTTTTAGTGGAAAGGGAATGATGATTTTTCTGAAAAAGTTAGGAGTAATTATAAGCTTTGAAACATTACAATCAATTCAGATTTTAAATTAGTGAGTATTTTCTAAAACCCACTGGCAATAAGAGAATTAAAATACTGTAATTGTTACGGGAAAAGGAATAAATAATCGGTTTTATTAAACCAATAATAATTATTCATTCCTTTTCACTTGTGACGCCATAATTGATGATAATACAATGTTTGCGTAGAAAGTATAGGTATTAACAGCTGAGCTAGTCAACTACTTAATGGCAATTATTTTATTATTAGTAATGAAACTCGAAATCGTATCTCAGTGGATACTAGATCATTTCCTTTCACTCTAATTGCTATCCTGTTTCTACCTGAATTCAGTTTTTCCGTCACTACCCTACCTTCTTGTTCTTTTCTTTTTTCCATCTCTTTCTATGAAGTTGTGTAACTTATAATATAAATATTAAATATTTATAGGTGTATATATATTCTCTTTTATATTATATCTATGTATAGTATATTATATAATTTTAATCTAATGTTTACTTTATTCATTTGCAGTGCACCGCAGACTACCCCCCTTTCCCCTTTCCTATTTCAAGTTCTTACAGTCCATCCTAAGGTTGTCTGGTAGATATCCTGTGAGCGATAAGACCGCCTTTTTACCCATAGATTTAAGTTAGTGTAAAAGTTTTGTTACTATTTTGTTGTACAATAAAGTTAATTCTATTCTAGTAGCGACATCTATCACGCCAAATAAGAACTATCTCGCATCGTTGTATTAGAGTTCTCTGCGCGATTAAAACGTATACAACAGTCCGAAATCAACTATTCAACTGGGGCTGTTGCCCGAACCAAATATAACACCCGTCTGCTCGGAGTATCCTCCCTTTTCAATGGAGGTTTCCAAGACTTAAACCCTGTTTCGCATACCTCTAAACTAGTGGCCCTCGATTATGAACGGCAGCCTTCGTGCATCGTGACATCGACAGCACTTTCCCAAGCTTTTGAGCAGCAAGTCATAACCAACCTGCCTATCTGGTTTTTATGCTTAGCCTCATCACCACTTTTGGTTAAGCACATTGCACCTTAGGCCAGTCACATGAAGAGCCATCAAGAACCTCTTCTGGTCGATGCCAGCAGTCAAGCCACACTGCTCCGTTCCTCCAACCGACTGGAGCCCGACTCACTGGGGCATCATTCTGACTCACTGAGACAGCACTACTCCGACTCATTGAGGCATAACCGCAAACAGTTCAGACTCATCGAGAACTATATGTGAAAAATATATTATTCTAAATTAAATCCTCGATAAATTTTTTGAACTAAACTAGGCACAGACATAAAATATTTTTTATCCCAGCAATACCAAAGCTTCCATTCCTCAAAATTCGCATATACGAAGGCGTTTATGCGACGAAGGCGGCGAAGGCAAAAGCTAAAAAAATTATATGTAATATCTTAGAACAAGAACTTGACATGTAATTTTAGCATAGATCAATAGATTAAATCCTTCCTTAAAACCTGCTACACCTCTAAAAGAAACAACAATACCTACCAACATAAATGTTTCGAGTATTTTCCCACATCAACATACATTTTTAACTAATTGCCTCAAATTCCCAAGGTTCAGCAGCCTTCATTGAACAAAAGAGGTACTTATTTGAACACACAAGGAGCAACGAAATGTGTTCACTCATTACAAATGCATTTGCGTATTCCTATGGACAGACAGACAGCCACTTCCTATTGTATGACAGTTCGGATAAGCACAAAGTTTGGACAAACGTGCGGCAGCTTTAGGCTTCATTTTGTCTGTACACTCGCGAGCAAATGTGTTAAGGTTTTTTATGTTTTTTCTGATGTGCGTTTTAAATTAAATGGAGTTTTTTTGTAAAACATGACGATGTTATTGTGTATAAAGTGTTAAAATATGAAAAACTTTTCGATTTACATTTCATATGTGTGATATTTTTTGTCTTGACAAGTTTTTTCCTATTGAAATTTTATTTATCAGAAAGAAGGACACAAAAAATTTATATGCACTTAACTTTTTTTAAAGATATAAAACTGGAATCTACCTTACGATTATGATTCATCAAAAGAAAAAAACGAGTTCCGTCTGTCCAATTCTGAAAAAAAAAGATGTTTATTTTGGATGACGATGATGTTTGTAATAAAATTACAATGCGATATTATTTCGTCGTGAAAATTCAAAACTACGTTATATCCGCGATCATCATAAACAGCAGGTTGTAGTAGCCTGATGATTTTTGATGACACAATATTAATGTATTTTTAAGTTTAAGTATTTAAGTTTCTATATAATTTTTATCTCATTGTGCGTACCTGTTTCTTTCTTTCTTTGATGAATGATTTCATCAAGTGTTCACGATATGCGCATCTAACTTATTCCTAAAGTTACAACTTACATCACAACATTTTTCAAATTCATGTTTTATATCACGTGGATGTGATTGCTTGTATCATGTCTGCACATATCACAAAAAAAATACCAAGTGTTGTTATAAAATATTGACTTGCTACTTATATACTAAGTAGTTCTTTTTGTCAAATTTGTTGGCCTTTTAAAATTTATAACGTAGAGGAAATATTCAAAATTAGCTTCGTAAATTAGCTACATAATAAATCTCTTGACTTTTTATGATTTATAAGCATCTACATCTGCCGTATCTGACAGTAAGTCTATTTTATTGAGTTGGCAAATCGACAACTAATAATAATATAACCACATAGTAATAAATAATCTTTTATTTATTTTGTTATTTTTTATACATAATTATCAAAAAACTTGAATTATAAACTATTGCCAATGAAGTGACGGAAATATATTTCCTCCCACTCTGACAGCAAGAGGTAATTTCAGACTTTTACAGGCTAAAACCCACTCGTTTTTCCTTCAGTCGCCCTTCACGTTCAACCAAAGTCTTCTCACTGTCATTATCTAAAAGTAGACTGACTTGGCTTCTTCGCAAACCCTTTCGTAACAAACCTATCTTCGGTTACGACGATATCGAAACAGTTACTATAGCGTGTAGCTATAGTTATTCAAAAAACAAAGAAGCCTTAAAGTACAGAATTTATGGGCTGTTCACAGCCCCTGGTGCAATGTTGCTTCAGAGTCAGGCGCAGCGTGCGAATCGTGCCGCGGGACAAACATGAATTGATCGCGGATTGGTTTCGTAGAACTCGCCAAGACATTCTTCAACAGAATTTACATTCTACGAGGACAAATCAAACAGCTACTAACTAGGCAGAATTCCAGTTGGTTTTTAAGTCGCGAGCTCTTCATTATATTTATCTATATATGTATGTATTTAGAAATATCTAAGTATGTTTATCAGTTGTCTAGTACCCATAACACAAGCTCTGCTTAGCTTGGGACTAGACGGCGTTGTGTAATAGTTGTGGATTATTATTATTATTATTATATTATTATTAAAAAAATCGTTTTTTGAATCTATATATATAAAAGCGAAATACCACTCACTGATTAATCACGAAATCTCCGAAACAATAACACCTACGAACTTAAAATTTGCCAGGTAGGTTCCGTATAGGGTTTAGACATCCGCTAAGAACGGATTTTATGAAACTCCACCCTTTTAAGGGGGTAAAACGGGGTTTAGAAGTTTGTATGGAGAAACCAACTTTCGCGCGGGCGAAGCCACTGGCAGAAGCTAGTGTCGTATAAATTTGTTGATCTAGATAGTCGTTGATAGCCTCGTTTATTTAGAAATCGCTAGCGCTGCTATTGAGCGTGCTCATGAGTTTGGCAAATCTAAACCATTGATAGAGCTGCTTCTCCATATGAAATGAACAATTGGACCAGTGCGTGAATGTGAAAATAGTTTTGAATTGAATTGGACTCATCTGGAATTTTACAGAAGTCCGGAATCTAGATTTGTTCTCGGTTGATGGCTATGGCTTCAACCTCTTCTAAATGGGACTTAAACAAAATTAACCAGCCTAGCCTTGTCTTAATTTTGTTGGGGTCGGTTTCCAGTGTAACCGTATCCAGCTGAATACCAATATTTTCCACAGCGAGACTGTCTATCTGACTTCCACATCCTAGTAATTGAATAGCACGATCTTATGAATGCCCCTTGGCAAGGCTGGTGAAAATTGAGTACAACAATGCAGTTTTGAGTGTGCCTGAACTAGACATACTACCTATTTCATAATAAGATGCCATAACAGAAAAATCATACTACCCTCAGGTTACTTCGTTCTAATTCAACGTTTTAAATTGAGCTGCAATTATTTAATGTTTTGAATTTGTTTTAATGTATTTACTCTATTGTAATGGTATAAGTATTTAACTTATTTGTTTTTTTTTATTTTATTAAAGATGATTATATTTAATAAGTTAAATATTATATTAAGTATTGTCATAAGCATTAGTTCAGTAGAATTAAAATTGTGTCTGATCTGTGTAATATATGTGACATGGCTGTACCTACTTAATTTAAATAAATAATTAAAAATCCTTTGAAGAATCGTGACTTGATGTTATGTTAATGAGAAATGTTTAGTATTAATTTTGCAATCATGCATAAGTAAGCTACATATAACTTGTTTAAAACGAAATCACTGCGATTAAGATTTTGTTTCGAAGCAAATTAATTATTATTTCATATTATTATTTTTTTACACAGCATTTAAACTAGGTCACTACACTGAGGTTAAAAACGTGCTCCGTCATTCATTGGTTATATTACCATTATGGTCAAATCATTTCCTCAGTTGTCAACTAAGATTTTATTATTTATTTATTTAAACTTTATTTATAGTAGTGGTACGTATAGGCAAACTTAATGCAATAAGGCATTCTCTACCATTCAACCTTTTAATGCCTACATCATACTAAAAATCATTAATCATTATCATCATTTTAGCTGAAAGACGTCCACTGGTGAACATAGGCCTTCCCCAAGCGTCAGCGTCGCCACAACGATTGGTCCTATGCATCTCGTATCTATAGAAAAAATCATTACGTTAACCTATAAATTGAATAATTTGGGTGTAATCACCATCATCTTCACCAACAAAAAAAAAATAACTGTAACCCTAAAAGGTTTTCTACAATAACCTTAAAAACACAAAGCTGCCGATGATTTTAAAAACTTAAAAGTTTTATTGTGTTAATAATTTTGTTTTACTATATTGTGGTTAGGTTAGGTATCTTTGGGTGCCATCGTAGTGGCTGTGATGACGTCAGTAAAATTTGGTCTTTCCATGATTTTTTCTCACCGATTCCACGGATCATCCTTGCAGATTTTATTTCGTTCTTCCATTTCTGTCGTCGCCAGTACCCGCTTATAATGCATATTATTTTTATCTAGAATTACGGACTCGGTTACTCATATTATTGTGTAAATGTATCTATTAACTGCTCCACATTTGTTGTAATATATACTTTTTCTTTTTTTTTCTAACACATTGCTTTTGCAATATTTTTTATAATATTAGACCCCAACTACCATAAATTCGTTAGTAATTTATTTTGTTAACGTCTCATTTATTGATAATTGTAATTATTAATTTCTCATGCTTTTTTATATATAGCCTCTTTCTATATAATGTGAATGTAAGAACACTGTAGACTCTAAGAATTCTTAGGATATTTCCTATTACGACTCACTTTTTATTATGATTATTTTTATTGTACTTTTTAGTACAATATAGACTGGTCTACACTGTCCTTACATAATATCTACTTATACTGTAATATGGAAATATTTTAGGAACAATAATTTTTTTAAAAGAGTAACCATGGAGTTTCTTGCCGGTTCTTCTCCAAACCAAAAAAAAGATCTTCTACAATAACCTTAAAAATACAAATTTCGATTTCAAAAACTTAAAAGTTTCATTGTGTTAATAATTTTGTTTTACTATACTGTGGTTAGGTAAGTTGTCTCCGAGTGCTATCGTAGTGGCTGTGATGACGTCAGTAAAATTTGGTCTTTCCAAGAACTTTTCCTCACCGATTCCACGCAAATCATCCTTGCAGATTTTTTTTTTCGTACCGACATTTCTGTTGTCGCCAGTACCCGCTTATAATGCATATTATTATTATCTAGAATTACGGACGATTACTAACACTTATAAATGATACTGTTGTTCCGTTGGTTATAAAAAAAACGTTTGACGTCACAGTTCTCGTGAGATTAACTAATGGAATCTTCCTTGCATTTTACCATTTTTCTATAATATTATTTAAATTGTTATGGCTTTAACGAATGCTGGTATTTTTTTTACAATATTTCATGTTAATAATTAACTAATATTTAGACTGGCCTGTTCGTCTAGTGGTTAGTGGCCCTGACTGTTACGCCGGAGGTCGTGGGTTCGATTCCCACACATGACAAATGTTTGTGTGTTGAGCACGATCATTTGTTCTGTGTCTGGGTGTATTTATATATGTATGTATTTAGAAATATATAAGTATGTTTATCAGTTGTTTAGTACCCATAACACAAGCTCTGCTTAGTTTGGGACTAGACGGCGCCGTTGTGTGATAGTTGTGGAATATTATATTATTATTATTAATATTACAAATTGTTTTGTCTGTTTCTTTGACATTGTGTATTTTTTTCCAATTTCATGACATTTTGCATACATTTTTGACATTGTAAATTATTTTATTATCTACTGCATAGGTCTTTATTTTTTAAGTTCATTCTACACGAACTTTATAAGGTTGATTTTGTATGGTTTGTACAATTGACATTCATATTGAAAAACACCTGTAATCACCTATGTTCACAAAATAAATAAATGAATTTGAATTCAATACCTACAACTGTACTTTTGTTATCTTGTCTATACCTGTTAAAATAATTATATGTGTTAATATGATAAATAAATAAATGCAAAAGTCTCTCTCTATGTCTGTTACCTTTTCTGAGGCCCTACCACGAGCTAAAAACGCGATCCATTTGACGACATAAACTGAACTGTTAAACGGATGGAGCCACACTAACTAAACTACAGCCCCCCTAGCCAAGTTACGATCGTTTCGTTTGCGTCGAACGCCTCGAGTAGGCCACGCCTCCGATTCATTTGTTTTGGCGTCATCTCAACGATCAGTCACGTGGTCAGAACAAAGGAATCGGAGGCGTGGCCTACTCGAGGCGTTCGACGCAAACGAAACGATCGTAACTTGGCTAGGGGGGCAGAACGGATTTTAATAAAACTTAGCTCACGGTTAGACTATGCCCTCGATAAGAATCTAATAAAGAAGTAAAATATAAATTCTCAATGTTTAACTTTCCCCTCGGATTTCACAGATGAAGACACGGGCTAAAGTTAGTTTTAGTTTAATCACCACTATTTAAATTACTGCCACAGATACTGACATTATATTTATTACTAGAATTTAATATAGCAAAAACAATGTATTGTTTTCTTAACAGCATAAATCTAATTACTTACGACGACTCGACCCTTATTTTACTTAAAAAAAAACTAGTAAGTATTTAATGTAATAACAAGGTATGTTTGTAGCCATTATTATCACAGGAACAATAATAACAACTGAGTGGTCGTTTATTCAACCTGTTATTGTTTACAAAACAGCTGAGTACTTATACGAAGAATTTCATATGTGGCATTTTAAGTGCTTCGCGATATAACGCGTCAATGCGTTCTAATGACAACATTATGTAACAACATCGTGGCGTATTTCCCGAAATGTGTGGCAGTTGTATAATACCTGTGATATTGAAGGAGATAGTCAGAAAAACTGTGCCTTTTTAGCATGAACGCTGGTCGGACGAAATTACTTTTTCAATACACTTACTCGAAAACCCGCTCCTATCCCTACCGCTTTTACCGTAGGCGCAGGCTTGCGGACGGCGAGCAATGGGTAACTAAGCGTATCAAGGAGATGTCAGCAAAACCGTAGGGGCCCAGCAGGGTCGAAGCCTACTGGGGCCACGGGTTGTGCGAAAGAGAACCCCGGGACCCTGCAACGAAGGTAAAGAAGGAACAGGAGTGGATTTTAGTCAATAAAAGTCTGACACATCCTCCCGCGCCGCCTAAGGGCGGAAGATGTCATTAGATGATTTCCCACCTAAAAACCTAAATAAAAATCCATAGTAAAGCTAGAACTACACTGCGCACACGTGTGCCACACACGCCGATATGGGCGCATCGGTCTCCATACATTTTATATGGAAACGAGACTTGTAGAGCTACACTTGATCCATGCCATGCGACATCGTTCTACGTACAAATCTGGCGTGTTACTCGTGTGCGTCGGTCCAATGTAGTTCTAGCTTAAATGACGTGCTAAAAGTGTAAAGAAAGTCTCATTTTTTTTTTGAAATTGTGAATCATCAAATAACTTTAGTCAGACTTTTACTGACTAAAACCTACCCTGTGTATGCCCGGCCTGCGGTAACTCTCTCGAACATTCCCGCAACCTGTACTTAAAAACTGAGGGTTCCGTACAGACTTACCTATGTAAATAATTCAATTCCCGAATGGAGTCTCGAAGATTTTTCCGAATCGCATTTTTTTTTTGTGACGTAACAACAAATGTACTGTTTTCAGATTTATTCCTATATCTGTGCTATAAGACCCAGCTTTATGCCAAATTTTAGGATTCTGGGTCAACGGGAAGATTTCCTTTTGCGACCCATACGGCCTTATCTTTTTTTTTCGTTTTCTCAGGGACCGCCGACCTGAGTATATGGTTTTAATTTCAACTCGATACCTCCACGCGTTCCCAAAATAAAGAGTCTTGACAGACAGACAGACGGACGGACCACAAAGTGATCCCATAAGGGTTCCGTTTTTTCCTTTTGAGGGACGGAACCTTAAAAATCATATGTACTTAAGAAAATATCGCCTCAAAATTTTCTTCATACTTCATGAATACTACATTGATTTTATCATCATAAATCTATGGTTTTTTGAAGTTTTGTTGCTTTCATTCATATACTCGTACATTATTTTATATTAGATGAAGAATACCTCTAACGAATATAGGTATTGTTAAATTGATTTATGTTTTTATCGCATCTCGATTTCTGAGTAGTGGTATTTATAAATTGTTGAATCGAATATTCAACATGTTTTTATTGTGTGAATTCCTCTTAGTTACTTTATGCTAACAGCGTCTAAGCTGTCTTTGACGACATATTTTTATTTGCCCATAAGTTTAGTGACACCTTACCGTCGCTGGATGAACCTTACGATGCAAATTGACTGTCCATTGTTTGTTTATAAACTTAGGTACTTCAAATTCTATTGAGTTTTCATTCTCCAACTCGGCTAAGGAGTGGAATTACCTGTCGGAGTCTGTGTATCCTGATAGCTACAACTTTGAACCTAGGGGTCTTTAAGTCACGAGTGAATAGGTTACTTCTAAGGCAAGCGTGCTCCATCGTCAACCACATCATTGGTTGCCATTAGGTGAGATAGTGGCCAAACGTGAGCCTATCTATAAAAAAAACTATATGCAGCAAAATTTAAAACAGAAACGCAATAAGCACTCACAAGCTATATTTTAAATTGAAAGTTTATATCCTTGTCCTTGATAAAAATGCTTTGATAAATGCCGTTCCTGCTCCATAGCCACAGACTCCAAGAGTATTTTTTCAAATGATTATAAATGTATTAAGTTATTATATAAGTATATATATTGGAGCAGTGGTGGCCGAGTGGTAATGGTTCCGACATACGAAGTTGTAGGTCGCGGGTTCAAACCCAACCAGGCGCATTACTTTGTGTAATTTATTTCATCACCACAGATCTCAAAACGGTGAAGGAAAACATCGTGAGGAAACCAGAACACATGATGATGATTCGAAGACATGTGACATCCACCAACCCGCACTGGGCACGCGTGGTGGATTACAGCCCATTCTCTCTCCTAGAGAGGAAGCCTGAGTCCCAACATTGGGAACATGATAAGGCCGACTTTTTTTTCTTTTACTTTTTATTTTGATGTTTTTATTAAATAATTTTTCTTGTAAACTTTTGAAAACTATGGTATCATATGTTGAAACATTTTTATAAATTTATCTGTATGATTGCCTTGTAGCAATTTATGTTATTATTACTTATTATACTATATGTTCATTCAAATGTCTCGCTGATGGTGGCGCGTGTGTTGGACCCATAGAAAATATATTATATCATTTCTTATATCTATGGTTAGATCAAATGGTTGAGCTGTGTAGTGCTGGTATACGTCATGAATAACTAAAGTACATAGTAGTTTTAAACGAAGTGTCATTCCGTCAACAAAAACGTTTGTCTAAAAGTTAAAATGATCGTGCTTGACCATTCTCATACATTGTAGCATTTTTTTTTTAAGTTTGAGAATCAATCTCCCGCTCTCGGGTGACTACAATACATATTTACTGACTAAAGCTTTTCTGCATTCCTGCAGTTACCATTACAGACAGGCATTGGGGACTGTCAAAGCCGCACTTTTTAAAGCGTACTGTCAGTTCTTTTACACTTGTGGCCTGTGGGTTAACTATACGCAGCGGGCATACAGCGATCTGCGTGTTCCGGGTGCTGATGGGACTGCCGCAGCGCCTCCACGATGTTCGCGACGGCCCACACAGACGGCTTCGCAGCCATCATGCGCAAACGGTGCGCTTCTTTCAGGCGCCGTAAGCGCGTCAGTCCCAACACCATCCTGCGCGCGCTGGTGGACCAGTGGTCCGCACTGGTCTCCGATGCAGGCTCGCTGGATACGGCTGCATGCAGTCGTATAGTGATTTTCCACCATCATCGGGAAGTCCACCCGGACTGGCCACTTATTGTTTAGCCTTTATTTTTTTTTTCTAACACTAGTTTGTAAGCTCGCATTGTACTAACAAATTATGGATGTAATCGCAAGATGAATCTGAAATAAATAATGTATAAGTATTATTGCGTTAAAAAAGTTAAAGCAAAAAGTTACCACCAGTGTCGCGGTAACTTTTTCGACCAATCTTGAAGTCTAGCCTAGTTTACAATAATTTATTTATGTATTCACAATAATCCGCCATGACCGGCTACCAAGCCATCGCGTGTTGTGGTCAACCTAATTAGTATTATTATGACTTGTCACAGCACTCATTGAATTAAAAGATTTATCAACCAACAGCTGTCTTCATTTGCAATAATCTGTTCAAAGTTATTCTTTTAGATTATTTTATTAATTAGGAAACTTACAGTTAATAATAACAATAATTATAATATCATTTTTTTTCTCTCACAATGGTATTTAAGTTTGAACTACATTACATACATTATTATATTCACGCGCGAGACAATAGCTCTCGCGCCCCAGCCGCCGGGATTCCGATCCCGATTTCCGGCCACCGTAGGCGCGGGCTTGCGAACGGCGAACAATGGGTAGCTTGCCGTCCGATCATCCGAACCGAACCAAAGGCGTCGACGGCGCGTAGTGTTCCACGCGTGCCTCAAGAAGATGTCAGCAACCGCAGGGGCCCAGTAGGGTCGAAGTCTACTGGGGCTATGGGTGAAGCGAAAGAGACCCCCGGGGCCCTGGAATAATGGCAAAGAAGGAACAGGAGTGGGTTTTTAGTCAGTAAAAGTCAGACGCCCTCCCACTTCACCCAAGAGTGCGAGTTGTCATTAGAAGATTTTCTCAAATAAAAAAAAACTATAATTATATTAGAGTAAAAACGTTACTTGTAGAAGAAGGCCAATTACAAGTTTCCACTTGTGCTACACACTACTACCACACCATACTAGCTAGTTATACCTCATCGTTCACAACAAACGTTCAATAAAAAGTCATTAAGGGTGCTCCAAGGCCAAGGTAGTCCGCTGGTGCAGGCCATGGACCGGAGCGAGAGGAAATGGGCGGCGGTTACCTGATTCGCAGAAGCAGTAATGCTAGCAAAGGAGACTGCCTCGCGCGTGACGGCACGGACATCCTCACGCTCCAAAACCCTGACTACCAGCCACCGTAGGCGTGGGCTGGTGGACGACGAGTAATGGGTAGCTCGCCATCCGGCCGTCCGGTAACCGTCCGGACCGAGCCCGAGTCGTCGATGGCGTGTAGTGTTCCATGCACGCCCTAAAGAGATGTCAACAAAACCATGGGAACAGTACCGAAGCCTACTGGGCACATGGGTGGACTTCTGAAAGGGAAAGCCGTGATCCTAGAACGTACAGGCAACTGAAAGAACATAGGTGTGGTTTTAGTCAGTAAGAGTGACGCACCCTCCCGCTGCACCCTAGGACGGGAGAAGTCATTAGATGAATTCCCATTTAAAAAAAAGTAGCTAACGAAATTCAGATTTTCTTAAGTTTTTTTGCATTTTGCAGTACAGCCATTTTTTATATAATCTATCCTAGTTGACTGCGATCTCACCTGATGGTGAGCAGTGATGCGATCGTTGATAGTAAAGAGCACTATAGTTTATTAAAAGCCTATTCACTCTAGCCTTGAAGACACTTAAATTATAATCGGAGGGGAAGACCACAGCAGGCAAATTATTCAGGTCTTTCGATGTACGCGGTATAAACGACGAGTTGAAACGCTTGGTCCGGACCGTAGATGTGTTAACAATGTAAGGGTGGATACTCGCCGTACGTCGGGTTATGAGGTATAAATTCCCGCCAACTTCCATTGAAAAGGGTAGATGTTGTGTCTGAACCGGGCGATTGTCCGATACTTGATTTCGGACTGTTGTAATTATTTTCTAATCGCGCGGAAAGCTCTGATTAATTCCTGAGAAATTCATTACAATAACTGCGGACATTTTTTATTTCCATTGTTTTTTTTTTTAATATTTTTTAACTGATCTAATTTTTTTTTTGTGGTTCATACTTAAATTTCTTGTTTTAATTAGATTGCATGTATTACTACTTCGTACACCCTAGAGGCAAAACAGCGCCCTCAATCTATTAAATAAGAACTTATAATGTACCTACCTATGTTTTACAATAAATAAATGAATCTGAATCCTATATAGAATAGAATATAGATATAGATATATAGATGTTACCCCAGTTTTCCCCAGCATCAACCATTACATAGACAGATCATCATCATCATTTCAGCCGAAAAACGTCCACTGTTGGACATAGGCCTCCCCCAAGCGTCGCCACAATGGCCGATCCTGAGCTTCTCGCATCCACCGCAATCCCGCGACCCTCACCAGGTCGTCGGTCCACCTTGTTGAGGCCTTCCAACGCTGCGTCTTCCGGTGCGCGGTCGCCACTCTAGATTGCCTTTCGGCCCCATCGGCCATCCGTTCTACGAGCAATGTGCCCTGCCCACTGCCAGTTTGGCGATTCTTCGGGCTATGTCGGCGACCTTGGTTCTCCTGCGGATATCTTCATTCTTTATGCGATCACACAAGGAAACTCCGAGCATAGCCCTTTCCATTGCTCTTTGGGTGACTGTAAGCCTTCTGATGAGGCCGATTACCACCATACCCATAGACAGATAGGTACTCCGAATCACATACCTAACTATCACATTACCCAAGTTATCATTTATTCTTCAGAACAAATCCTCCGAGATCCCTAATTACGTGAGATATAGAAAAACATCAGTTTCCTGCGAAAAATAAAAATCATCGTTCACACAGCAATCATTCTGCTTATCCATTTGTAAAATTACCCGTCGTAATGACGGCTTGTGACCGCTGTTGAAAAGCAAGCTAATTTGTTGCTGCTTGTGTAGCTTAATTTAATGTAGATATAATTATAATAGTGTTGCCTGTTACTACATTAGAGTAGGAAATGAATGACATATTGGGTTTTATTAAAGTTATATTAATTTCTTTATCACTCTTGCTTGACAATAATTATCTACGCTTGAACTGTCAATAAATCTGGCAATAGAGCCACACTCGATACGTCGACCAGTTGAGTTGTTATTTTGTTCTAAGTATACTATTTTCATGTTTATGTATATAATAGGTCTTTACCTATGTAATTGGAGATTCTATAACCAGCATTTTCAGAATTAATTATCTGTGGATTGGCGCGCAATTCTAAATTCAAATAAATTTTATTCGAAAGACGTGTTAATTTAATTTCAATTTCAGTCATTTGTTTTTAGATAGTTTTTTGTTTTTGTGACATTGTGGTAGTTTTTGGCGCTATGGATAAACTGAAAATTCGTACAATTTTCGAATATGAGTTCCTACGTGGAAATACCGCTGCGCAAACAACACGAAACATTAACGACGTGTACGAGCATAACACTGCTTGCATAAACACAGTCCATTATTGGTTCAATCGATTTAAATCTGGAAATTTTGAGTTGAAGAACGAGCCTCGCGGTCGACAACGACGAATTGAAGGCGATAGTGGAAGCGGATCCATCTCAATCTACGGCTGAGCTTGCTGCGGGCCTTGGAGTTAGTGTCAAAACAACATTGAAGCACTTGCGTCAAATCGGAAAGATAAAAAAGCTAGATAAGGGGATGCCACACGAATTAAGCGACCGACAGCGAGATTTACGTGTCGAAGCATACATAGCACTACTGAATCGGCATAGAAACGAGGGAATTCTTAATCGAATTGTTACCTGCGATGAAAAGTGGATCCTGTACGGCAACCGTAAGCGTTCGTCTCAGTGGGTGGACCCGGGTACAGCACCTAATCAGTGCGCTAAAAAAAAGATTAATCATAGGAAGATGATGGTGACTGTCTGGTGGACCAGTGTCGGACTTGTACATCACAGCTTCTTACCGAATGGCACAACAGTGACGGCAGATGTCTATTGCCAAGAATTGCAAACAATGATGGAGAAGCTCGCAATTCAACAACCAAGACTAGTCAATCGCTCTTCCCCATTGCTTCTCCACGACAACGCGCGAGCTCACACTTCACGACAGACCATCGCAAAGCTACAAGAGTTACAGCTGGAAGCTCTCCGTCACCCACCGTACTCACCGGACCTTGCCCCAACAGATTTCTACTTTTTTCATTTAGACAATTTTTTAAGTAGGAAAAAATTCAACACCCGTGATGCAGTACAAAACGCTTTCGCTGACTTCATCGCCTCCCGTCCGGCAGACTTCTACAGTAAATTTTTTATTCAACAATTAGTCTGCCTAGCCAAGTAAAATGGATCCGTTTTCAGTCTTACCAAATGCCTCAGCTGAGTACCAGGATTTTAAATGGAGCGACTGCATATCTTTTTTTTTTATTCTTGATAGGTTCGCGCTTGACCACTATCTTACCTGATGGAAAGCGACGATGCGGTCGACGATGGAGCGCGCTTACCTAGAAGTAACCTATTCACTCTCGACTTAAAGATTCCCGGGTTGTAGCCATCAGGAAACACAGATTCCGACAAGGAATTCCAATCTTTAGCTGTACGCACAATGAATGTTTTCTCAAAACGTTTCGTGCGTATAGTCAAAGTCAAAGTCAAAGTCAAAAGTTTTTATTTCACATAGGCCTACATGGGCACTTATAAAATGTCAGAAGCTAGCTAGCTAGCACGGTATAGGTGGGATGTCCACCATGTACCTTGACACTAGCTTTCCTAAAGCCTTCTTTAAGGCAATCAATCATAGAATGATTCGATTCAGAAAATACATCTGATAATCTGCAATTTTGTGTGAACTTTGGACCTTTATATAAAAAATTCATCATAAACTACGTGAACATTAATTACCGTCAAAACAAAACCAATGCTGAGTGTCAATCACAAAAAATATAGCCAACATTCTCAGAGGAGGCACCCATCTGTGAATAGTAATGTGGATTTCTGACGTTGTTTTTATATGGTTAGTCCGAATAATATAATTGCACTTGCTTTGAGCAGGCTTTATGTTTGTTAGTGGAAGATTCCAAGGTCTTTAAATGAGTTCTTTGCAAGGTTTTTTTGTAGAATCTCTTCCACGAAAACTTGTTGCTATCTTATATCTATATCTTAAAAAAATAAAAAATAGCTGTTCGTTATTCTCGCTAAAACTCAAAAACGACTGGACCGATTTGGCTACTTTTGGTCTTGGAATATTCGTGATTGTCCAGGGAAGGTTTGAACGGTGAGAAATATGGAAAAAAAATCACGAAAAAAAAAACATCGAATACAATGACATCTCTAATTAAACTGTCATTTTAAAATCAATTATTCTGGTTCTGTTAATGCCAGTAGATGGCGTTATCCTTTTAAAGTTTAGCTAAAACGTACGTAACAGTACGAAGTTCGCTGGGTGAACTAGTATATATATAAGTATAAATAAAATCGAAGTGTCTGTTTGTAATATTAAAATATCATTTTACTAAACACATATGACACTATATTCGATACCTATGTGGTAACCCCTGTCGTACAGATTATCCTAGTTCAGGGGTTGACATTGATGTAATGTATTTTGAAGTTTTGGAAATAAATAAATAATTATTATTGTTATATTATTAGTCGGTAACAGGGCCACTTGCAAAACTAAATTTGAACCGATCTGCTTAGTAAGTACCTATAGACGTAATTACGTATACACCACTAAATTTTAATTAGTACAAATACTTAAAGGGCTTATTAGAAAAGGTCTCGTTATTTTTTAAGTAAAGTCTCAATAAATAATATTCATAAACAGCAAAGTTATTAGCATTTGTTTATATCCCAAAATGTCACTCAATTTATGGAAATATTGTACAGGCTAGTGATTATGAATGATAAACAATGGAAAAACACTGCGCGTAGTATTTTCTAGTAGCAATTGTTATGAATAATCGATTCAATTATGAATTTACCAATTATGACAAATTTTTGTGGACATTTTTGGGATTTTGTTGTTTTTACTTTTGACTACACAAATATGATCAGTAACGGGTGTGGATCCATACCTACTCTCTATCGATAGAATCCCATTTTTTTTAATAGACTAGTTAAAAAATGATGTATAGTAAGGGTGTCTAATATAACTTTAAATGCGTACCTTAGTTTTGCAAGTGGTGCACTTTAGCAACTGGAGCACGAATGCCTGATTTACCCTAACAAAATGCAATTTATTTAAATTTTGTCTGTCTGTTTGTTCCGGTTAATTTCAGGAACGGCTGAACTGATTTTGACGAGACTCATGGTAGATAGTGATGTTTTAAGGAGTAACGTAGGCTACTTTTATTTTTTTTAAATAATTAGGGTAAATACACCTTTTTGAAATTGTGGACAAATGGCATCGTGTTGTGTGTGCTAAATAAATAAAATTAAACATTCAATAAAAAATAATAATAAAAATAAAATAATAAAATGAACCAAGGTCGCCGACATAGCCCGAAGAATCGCCAAACTTAAGTAGCAGTGGGCAGGGCACATTGCTCATAGAACGGATGGCCGATGGGGCCGAAAGGTTCTAGAGTGGCGACCGCGCACCGGAAGACGCAGCGTTGGAAGGCCTCCCACAAGGTGGACCGACGACCTGGTGAGGGTCGCGGGAGTGCGGTGGATGCGAGAGGCACAGGATCGGTCATTGTGGCGACGCTTGGGGGAGGCCTATGTCCAACAGCGGACGTTTTTCGGCTGAAATGATGATGATGATGATGAAACATTCAATTCCTCGAAAGTCATCTTAATAAAATGCAAATTTAGTTCAAAATAATGACGAATACGTCAACTGCGTCACAGCTACGTGACGATGTGCGGACGTGTTATCGCAGTTCAACTAAAACGTGACAAAATATTCAATAACTCAGCCATCAAAGTTAATATGTTATTTAATTACTTCCTATACTAAAATACTAACGTATATGACTCTATAGTTTTCTTTTTTAGAATTTATAAATCTGTTTGATTTTGTACTCTCTTTTGTATTTAATATGCACAGGATGTTGTCCACCGTTCAGTTAAAATTTTAGTTTTTTTTTATTATTATTAATACGTACAATTGTTTTAACAAGTATAGACCCAGAGCACAGTATAGATATGGAACAGTACGGAAACTACCTACATATGGTTGAAACGGCACACTCACACAAACATACGCATCGACGAGACTCTTAAGCGGCATTCGCTACTGACAGCACCGCGAGCAACGCTTTCGTTACTGTTCCATATATCTATACTGTGCCCACGGTAACAAATGTAGTCACAAAATAGCATCACTCAGAGGCGCTCCTCACAAGCTGATCACATACCTACACTTCGGTAGGGGCCCAGCAGGGTCGAAGCCTACTGGGGCCATAAGCGACGCGCAAAAGATATCTGGGACAATGGCAAAGAAGGAACAGGAGTGGGTTTTTAATCAGCAAAAGTCTGACACTATCTCCCGCTCCGGCCAAGAGCCCCGATGTCATTCGATGATTATCTAGCCCGAAAAAAAAAAATACCACTATTATATTACACTTAGCGCAAGCAACTTATATACATAGTCAGTCTCAAGCAGCAGCGTTTACGCCTTTTCCGGCAAATAAAATGTTTTTCTTTCTTTCAACACCTTGGAAAACCGGCACAAGTTATAGGACAACACACTTACCCCACCCCCCACCCGAGCCACCCTCTGGACTTCCGCCATTGAGCAAGAAAAGATATCTAATCCTCTAAGATATCTAATAAGAAAGATAAAAAGTATTTACGTCCTATATGCTATTCCAAGACACATGATCTAACCGCGTGCCAAATTTCATCGCAATCCGTTCTGCCGTTCAAGCGTCAAAAAGTAACAAACATACACACACAATTCACACACACTCACGAACTTTCGCCAACATACTATTAGCGTGATTCAACATTCTTACAAAGATGAACATGGATAAATTAGGGTAACCGATTAAGGAAAGCAGTGGTGAGCGAGTGGTAACGGCCCCGACTTACGAGTTGTAGGTCGCAGGTTCAAACCTAGCCAGGCGCATTACTTTATGTTTGTGTAATTTATTTCATCACCACTGCTCTCAAAACGGTGAAGGAAAACATCGTGAGGAAATCAGTCATGGCAGAAATGTCCTAGAACCAAAATTCGAAGACATGTGACATTTACCAATCCGCACTGGGTGGATTACGGCCCATTCCCTCTCCTAGATAGAGGAGGCTTGCGTCCCAGCAGTGGGAACATTAAAAGGCTGATTATGCGATGCTATGATTAAGGAAAACCCAAAGTAAATTAGGATATCTAATATTTTGTAGAAGAAGGATGATCGAATTTACTGGCACCGTCTTTTTTATTCAAGACAAAAATATTTGTTTGACCATTCAAAACTTTTAGTGCGAAACCGTGTACTGTTATGACCTTTGCTCTAGGCATAAATGGGTTAACATACCTACCTCTGCATTCACAACAGGAAGTGACGTATAAATATGCGGGTTTTAATTTTGGCCTGTTTCTTTGTTTATCCTTAAATGCGGTCCATCGGACAATCCGACGTACGACGAGTATCCACCCATACGTTGTTGAAACCTCTACGGTCCAGACTAAGCGTTTCGCCTCGTCGTTTATACCGCGTACATCAAGGGACTCGAACAATTTGCCTGCTGCGGTTCCCATCCGATTATAATTTGGGTGTCTTCAAGGCTAGAGTGAATAGGCTCTTAATAAATTATTGGGCTTCACCATCAACGATTGCATTAGTTTATCAAATAAAAAAGTAAAAATAAAAATGCAATCCTAGGTATTCGACAACCTAGAAAGATATTTTTAATAATCAACCTGTAGAATTTTATGACCAGTGCGTGTTGCCAATGACTGCATAAGGCAGAAATGTGGTCCCTCACTGTGACTTTAAGTCTTCTGATAAGGCCCATCTCATCAGAAGGCTTAAAGTCACCCAAAGGGCTACGCTTGGAGTTTCCTTGCGTGTTTGCATGAATGAATGAAGATATCCGCAGAAGAACCAAGATTACCAACATAGCCCGAAGAATCACTATACTAAGGTGACAGTGTGCAGGGCAAATTACTCGCAACAAATAGTCGATGGGGCCGAAATGTTCTGGAGTGACGACCGCGGTCCGGAAGACGTGACGTTGGAAGGCCTCCCACAAGGATCCTGAAATTTGGCATGAAGCAAGGTCTCATAACACAAATATAGGAAAAAATCTGAAAACTGTAAATTTTGTAGCCGAAAGACGTCCACTGTTTGACATAATGATCTTGACAGACAGACAGACAGACAGACGGACAACAAATTGCTCCTATAAGGGTTCCGTTTTTTTCCTTTTGAGGTACGGAACCATAAAAAAACTAATCACACCATTTAAAAGATTCTAGACGTACCTAACAAAACCTACTACACCTTTGCGTGTGCCTTACCGTATGAATTACCTCAGGCCGAGGTAAACATATAATCAGAGTGACATATGCCCATCACGCGGTGTCACTTGACATCACTACAGGATGCGACAGAACACGAACACTTATTAAATGAGAAGTCTCGAAGGCCGACACTGAAACAATAGATTGTTGTACAAGATTTGAAGGTAGTGTGAATATTTACATGATAGTATACATAGATCCTTCTTGATGGTTTTCGACAGAGGTTTCAGGACAAAGATGGACACGTTTTTTAGGGATCCGTACCTCAAAAGGAAAAAATGGATCCCTTATAGGATCACTTTGTTGTCCGTCCGTCTGTCTGTCTGCTTAATTATCAAATCAATGTATTAAAGTTAAGTTTTTTTTTTGTGTGTACAATAAAGAATAAAGATAAAGATTTAGACCCTTTATCTCGAAAACGCGTGGAGGTATCGAGTTGAAATTAAAACCATATACTCAAGTCTGCGATCTCTTGAAGCTGTGAAATACATCAAATTTCTAAGTTAACGAAAAAAAGATGCGGCCGTTTATGTCTCAAAAAACGTATATTTCGACACTCTCGAAAAAATCAAAATTCATAGGATACTTCCCCTTGACCCACAGGTAGGTATAGGAATAAATCTGTAAACTGTAAATTTGTTGTTACTTCACCACTAAAAAAAAATAAGGTTAAAACTCCATTCGGGAATTAAACTGTTTACTGTAAATTTGTACGGAACCCGCAGGTTGCGAGTCCGACTCGCATTTGCCCAGTTTTTTTGTTGGGAAACCATCATATCTCATCCTGCTGTGGGTGCAGCGAAAGTGTCACATTTTTAAGCAGGAACTACATTAAACCGGCCCGTGGTCTACGCCTGATTTGTACGTAGAGCCGCGTCGCGTTACGTCGCGTGCATCTAATGTAGCTCTACAAGTCTAGTTGCTATATAAAATGTATGGAGACGGACGATGTGCCCAATGTACCTTTACTAAATAAAACTCACCTGTGTTTCAGTCGCCCTTTGCATTACGGGGCCGTGTTAATCCACAGCCACAGCAAAGATATTTATTATTCAAACGTAGAAAGATGCGTCGTCATTCAAGTTCAAGAATATTTTTATTGCTTTGATGCCTATTTTTAAACCGACTTCAAAAAAAAGGAGGAGGTTATCAATTTGGTTGTATTTTTTTTTTATCATCATCATTTTTTTATGTTTGTTACCTCAGAACTCCGTCGTTTATGGACCGATTTGCATTTTTTTTCCCCCTGTAACGATATACTTCCAAATTGGTCCCATTTTTTTCAAAACCCAGCTCTGACAACCCATGAGAATTCGAGGGAACTCCTCAAATAATATATATAGTGCAACCATATAGTGTTTTTTTTTTTCATAAAGTAACAATTGATGAAGTGGAACTGATGAAGAAGACCAGAAATGGTCAACGCAACTTCACACTCACATAGATATCACAAAGAAGATAGTTAATCGACTATGACAATACAAATAAATGAATGGTTCTGAAGAGTTACGTTGAAAATGGTATCATCGAAGTGATCTGATGATGATGATGATGGAGCCGGAACGTAGGCACTGGAACTCCGTAATTAATCAAAGTAACCTAGTCGTGTTTGGATTTATTAGAATGGTCATGACATGCACTTTGGCTATAAGGTACCATCGAACTGATCTGATGATGGAGCCGGAAGGTAGGCACAGGGACTCCGTAATTAATCAATGTATCCTAGCCGTGTTTGGGCTTAATAGAATTGTTACAAGACGCACTTTGGCTATAAAGTACTATCGAACTGATCTGATGATGGAGCCGGAAGGTGGAAGGTAAACACAGGAACTTCATAATAAAACAATGTAACATAGCAGTATTTGGGTTAATTGAAATTATCATGAGAAATAGGCACTCTGTTTATAAGTGTATCGAAACTAAAGACACAAAAGTGTTCTGATTTTCCCTAAAAACATTGTGTAAAGATATACTGATTAAGCATATCGTTATGTTAGCGCACACCGGCAAACCGAATTACCTTTCACAATGAACACTAGGTCATGAGGAGAATGACGACTCTAAATGACAATCAAAATCATTTCCAATTCCATTGGAGTCACATTGGCCTTGCTGATAATTGTAGCAACAATTGTTGACTTTATTTATACAACACGATGTAACACTAACTTGACAATGGAAATAACGAATCAACCGGGACTGTTGTTTGGAAACCAGACTGTGTGGGCTGCTAAGACATAACATGGAACTAAGTGCAGGAAGAAATGATCGAATATTTACCACAAATTATATCGTTTGGTACAAATTCAACAATGGTGGTTTGATCGTTTCGGTGGTAAACTTTACGAGAGTTAAAGAATAAACAATAATAAGGAATGTTTGTCCTGCGATAAGTTAAGGTTTGCAATAAAGAAATAAATAAATAATAAATAAGGATTTAGTGCAAGATGACATGAAGAGTCACTATTGAGATTGTAATGATTTGATGATTTAAATTACGGCTGAAGAGCTTATGTCTAAGATAATTACAGCGAATATATGTGTCGACCTCCAAAGCTTAGCAACGCTTGTCGAGGTCAGTTTGTGGATAGGTGACCATTTTAAATACCAAAACTCCTTCGTGCCTCGGAAAACACATTAAAGCAAGCTATTTGTACATCTTGGACCATCGTTACGGATGAACAGAAATGAAAGCTAGGAAATCTAACACCAGTCTTACCAAGGGGTAACGTGTTACCCACTTACTGTGTTGTGGAGGGCTAATAGGCAGCCGCTTCATGTAAAAAACTGATAAACAACTGCATCTGGTTAAACTGGAACCGACCATAATATATTTGGGAAAAGCCGGCAGATTGCTTAGAGTATTCGTACTAGTTGAGAATTAGTGGTGTGTATTATATATATATATATATATATATATTATATTAAGTGATATAACTGTCATGCATGCAGCTTTTACCCTAGCTTTTTAAAGCCTTTTCTATATGGTAATCTGTGAACAGCGCTGTGGGCTACATTATTATTTAAGATATTTATGTTATCATGTTTTTAATATTACATAATGTAGCTGTTTGTTGTTCCTAATCAATAAAATAAAATAAAATAAAATAAAATTGTTGCTTTAATGAGATTTTGGCTAAGAGATGTAGCTATGGAAGATGAAGAAGACCTTGAATCAACAGGAATATGAACTAGAAGACCATATTCGTGTTCTTTTAATCAAATGCTTTAAAATGAATCAAACAAGCTAAGAGCTTCAATAGATAGCAGATGATATGACGCACGGTGACGTTTACTATGATTATAACAAGTTATTATATCACAATATTATAACATAATGAAATGAGTATTACCAAAACTAATCTCCTCTCCTGATCTATAATAAAATAATAATATATAAAATATAACCATCTGCTTAAAACTGAAATAACGTGGTTGTGGCACACACCTACAGAAGTAATACCGATAGTAATAGGAGCGACAGGCACAGTAGCAAAGAGCATACATAGATATTGTGATAAATTAGATTCAGGTATAAACATTCATATAATACAAAAGCAAGCAGCAATCCATACAGTTAATATTTTAAGTAAAGTACTGAGGGGGACAGTATTTGTAACTAATTAGCAGGGGATCCGAACCTCCTTTTCCCTGAGGGTCTCAGGGCGGGAGCAAGGAAAACCCTCTGGGAGAAAACCCGAGTAGAAAACACTCTTCAAAAACTATAATAATATAATAAAATGTTTTTCTTTCTTTCTTTCTTTCTATATCTATACCTAGAGTGACATAAAGGTCAATCCTTTCAAAGCAATGAATCATATAGTCGGCAGTGTCTTTTTGCTTGCAATTCATATCAGCAATGAGTCCTCCAAGAGCGATACAAATTGGGTAAAGATTCCACTCTGATGTTGGTTGAAGGTACAACAAGGCCTACGAGACTAACCACCATATGCCAAAGAAGAATTTTTGATTTCTTTGGCCACATTGCCAGAAAGAGAAGTGATAACCTGGACAAGTTGCTACTGACAGGAAAAGTAGATGGGAAAAGACCAAGGGGAAGGAGTCCGATACGTTGGTCTTACCAAATCCGTGCTACACTGGAGACCACAGTCTGCTTCGCCATTCACATCACCGAAGATAGGATAACATGACGAAATTTAGTCCACAAGAAAGTTATTTGTCGAGGTCACGACCCTCAGCATTGAGAACAAATGACGCAAGGAGGAGGACAACAGTGGACGCCACAGAACTAATATGTGTATGGCCTACAGATAGATCTTCCCAGACCTGGGTGTCTTGTGTAGGTACATGTGTGTTTACATCTATATGAATGTACCCTCGATACAGAAGTAATTCCTAGTGTGGGGTAACGTTAATAAAGACAAAAAAACCAAGCTGGGATGGGGCTTTCCCATAATCTTAGATGCCATTTAAGTACAAATTATTGAAACTACACCTCAACAATTTCGCAAGATCTTTATCAAAAGTTTTAAGCGAATCTTAATTGATATGGATTTCCCCAATACAACATGTATTGTGATTGTATGTTATGAACATTGCATGAATGTGTTTGTCATTTCGTACATTCATCACTGCCGAAGCTTCTCATTAACATTCAATTTTGTTGTTACACAATTGGGTGTAAAGATTTTTTATGTTGAAATTGAATCTGGATTTGTAATCTTTTATTGTCTTTATTGGAATGTTGAACAAAAGACCCATAAGATACGAGTATCAATCATCATATGTGTTATTTCTGAAAGGATTAATTCACTGTCATTGCAATCTGCTTAATCAAAGTTTTTATTGATCAAAGTTTATTTTTTTCTTTATATAATTGTAGGTTCGCCTTTGACCACTATCTCACCTGATGGTAAGCGATAATGTGGTCGACGATGGAACACGCTTGCCTAGAAGTAGCCTATTCAATCTAGAATTAAAGACCCCTAGGTTGTAGCTATCAGGAAATACAAACCCGGCAGGGGATTCTATCTTAGCTGAGTTTACCTATTTTTTATTTGTAGTATTTTTTATTATTGATAGGCTCGCGTTTAATCACTATCTGAACTGATGGTAAGCGATGATGTGGCCGACAATGGAACACGCTTGCCTAGAAGTAACGTATTCTCTCTTGACTTAAAGACCCCTAGATTGTAGCTATCAGGAAACACAGACTCCGGTAGGGAATTCCACTTCTTAGCTGTACACATTATGAATGTGTTCCCAAAACGCTTTGTACGGATGGGTGGGATGTCCACCATGTACCGCATGGCGCAACGTGTTTGAGTCTAAGAAACGTTATGTTCTGTTGTTATGAAAAAATATCTTTTTCACCACAGCAGCTCAAACAAGTAGGTTTTGCTGCTTGAAAACAGTGAGCAAAACTCGATTTTGCTCACTGCGTGAGACAAAGTAACTTTTTAATTATAATTTTTTTTAGACATACAATTCGAAACATTCGAACTGCACTGTACTCTGTCACTTTCTCGCCCTTATAAAAAAGCGAGTGAGAAACATGCCATTTCGAAGTTCATTCCGATTTTGAAATCCCACCATAAAGAAAAACACGTTCGGAAATGCGTAATAAATAGAAAATATTTGTAAAATATAATATTGTTTTTTTTTTATAAATTAATTATTGAATTTTAAATTTATTATTATATCGGTCGTGGGGTCCGAGTGCTCATAAGCTTTTCAAAGAACTATCCAGACGCTTAGTTGACACTTCGCGTGACCCAAGGGCTGGCTTTTACCTCGGTCAGAGATTAAGCATTGCCATACAACGTGGCAATGCCGCCAGCCTTTTGGGCACACTTCCAGTCGACAGTGATGCGGAGGAATTTTATGACGCCATATTTTAGCTAGTAGTTTTTGTCTTTAGTGTATATATAGTTTTATTTAGTTAAGTGTTTTTTTATCAATTAATCTTAATCAAAATGAATAAACATAGTTCCTGCCAAAAAAAAAAAAATTGTATTTGAACAAAAATAAGAGTACCTAAGTACTTATAGCAGCAGATAAAACTGGCATTTAACCTTTAAATAATTTTTTTTTTACTGTTTTAGAACGTGCTTTAAAAAACCAGCAGAAATAAAATAGTGGCAAATAAGATTAAGAATGTTAAAATAATTGTAAAATATGAGCAAAACTAGCGACAGAGATAGTATTTATTTTAATTGAAATCATTAGTAAATCTATTACTGTTAATTATTTTATTTCCCAAGTAATATGTGTTCTCGCTGCTGAAGTGAAAAATAATGTGTGTAACACGAGAGCAAAACTTTTTGCATCTCGTGCCTTTGAATCCCTCCCCTCGCTTAGGATTCTACTTTAGTATCACTCGCTAACGCTCGTGATTCAATCAAAGAATCCTTCGGTTGCTCGAGACTCAAAATTAGCACTCGCAGCAAAAAACAACTTTGCTCTCTTGTTGCACAAATAACTGTTTTGGTGATTTTTGGTATATGAACACGTGGTATCAAGAATTCGAGCAAAAGTCAAATGAAAATCAAAAATTTAAAAAAACATGAAACACTAATGTGTATTGTTAAATAATACTTTTGCTTGTTTTGTTTCAGGAATGTCGCGTGGTACACATAACAGTTCATCATGGCGGGTAGGCAGCAACTACGCCTGCTGCTGTGGAAGGACTACCTCGTCCGAAAGAGGAAACTGGTCAGTTGTCTTTGTCTTAATATCTTTAAAATTACAATGTTCATCGTGGTCGAAAAGCTTCTAGGGTAGCTACCGCGTACCGGAAGATGCAGCGTCGGAAGGCCTTCCGCAAGGTGGACCTAGTGAGAGTCGTGGGAATCCGATGGATGGGAGACGCACCAGACCGTGCTTTCTGGCGTCCCTTGGGAGAGGCCTATATTCAACAGTCGATGTCTTTTGGCTGAAATGGTTATGAATTACAATATTTAGTATCTCTTCCTGATTAGTTAACTGCACTTGCTAGAATAATGGCTAAAGGCGACCAAACCGATCCAACTTGTGACTTATTATACAGGTAGTTGTGCTGTATTTGATATGATCAGCGACAAAGATACCGAGAGAGTGAATAGTTAATTTCTAGGCAAGCGTACTCCATCGTCGGCCACATCACAATCGAGCCTATCAATATTAAATAAATAGATATAAAAACAAAAATTTGAAAAATCTTTGTAATCAAATATTTTAACTTGGCTGGTTGTCGACATGTGTGATATGGACTTGATTATCAATGACCAATAGACTTGTCTCGATTATCAATGACTAATGGTTTTCAAGCCTCGACCAACGTCTTAGGAGGTTAGATCAAGGGCTTGAGTCAAAAAGCGGACACGGTTCGTATTGCTAGGAAGTTCCAAATAAGTCTATTTATATATTTTAATGTATTGTAACTTCCAAAAATAGTGATTTTGCATGCCGTAAGGCAGAATGCAGCGGAAACACCCAATTCTGTACCATCTTAAAATTTTACCTACATAAGAAATGTAGGTAAAATTTCATTTTAGTTTTCGCAATATTATAAATGATTTATGATTTATAGATTATTCTGATTCTGATTCCTCTCTGGAGCGCTGACCACCGGTACTTCGCCCTGTTCCTGATACCGATGGGACACATTTTTTTAGGTTTTATTTAATTAAATTTTTTTAAATGTAGTTTATGTGGTGTACCACAACTAAAAAGTGAAAAAATAATAAAACTGTTTTACAAAAAAATATAGACAGTTTCTGATTTTATTTCTACGTTTTTTTTTTGACGCCGTTTATACTTTGGTAGAATATTACATTTTGATACAAGTGCAGAAAGTTGGTCATTGCGACCGAGGCGGAATTCGCACGAGCCGTAGGCGAGTGTGTTACCTATGGAGCCGAGGGCTGCAGTGACAAATCTGCACATGTATCAAACGACTTTTTTCAATACACTTACGAAATGAATAAACGCCCAGCCTGATACGATAAATATAATAAAATTGTGGCAGGAAAGAGCACGCGCTCTTTTCTGCACTAGTGCGGAAAACAGTCGACAACAGTGGGATAAGAGCGGGTTTTCGAGTAAGTGTATTGAAAAAGTTTTTTCGATAATCGTCATTTCTTTTCGAATCTCACTTTTACTAGAAATTTCATTACGCACTGAAAAGTCTTGTGAAAGTGAGATTCACATTTCATTTGGTGCTTGGCTTACCAAGAGGGAATCCTAAGAGCTCTTTATAAGAGGTTTCAAGTTCTGTATTCTTATAACTACTGTCATAAAACTAATTCTTTTGTTACAGATCACACTTTTGGGAGTAATATGGGCGTCATCAATCATGTTCAGTTTCTACGTAGTCAGGCTAAACATATACAACGTAGACTATCCCACATGTAAGTACTTGACTCTCTGTATAACATCGACATATCCGTGAACGGGCACTGTCAGTTGAGACTGGTCATCTCTTAGCTGCCAGTGGCTTATTTTAATTTCTCTATTAATAATTTGTCCATGGAGTTTCTTGCACGTCCTTCTCTATAGAGATCTACGCTTTGAAATGTGCAATTAGCAACGGTTTCTTCTTGACAATTCAAAAGTGCCTGTAATTGGTTCATTTGAAATAAATACTTTGATTCTTGATTCTTTCTTCTCTCTTTTCGGAGCAATCAGAACAGCAGTGCTATTCTCTAAAAAAACAGCTTTAAGCGCAGCGCTGGCCGCGACGAAATCCAAATTGCTGTGATTGGATTTATTGATTCCTAAATCAGTGTACCTATGTGGGTTTCGTCGCTGCGGCCATCGCTGCGCTCAAGGCACATTTCTTAGAGAATAGCATCTTTGCATAGTGCTGTAGATCATTGTGGTATAGATATTAACTTAGTAGCCAGGTTCTCAACGGAATCCTTTGTTCTCTTGCGGGTCGATTACTTCTTTCCCAGCTGTCGTTACAACATCTTTCATAGTCAATATAATTAGTGAGTACGGCACTGTTGGCGTAGTGTATGCGAGTTTATAATATAAACTCCCATGAACGCACCCACGACACAGGAGTAACTCCTGGTATGAGGTAAAGTAAAAAGTAACCCTACTGTGTTTAGCCGAACTAGTGGTGACATCTAGTGACCAAAAATATGTAGCAGTCATGGGGTGTATAATTTTAGTTTTACTAAATATCAATAGATGGAGTTGATCGATGATGTCACTTTTTATAAGTCGGTGTTAAGATTCTCTGCGAGTTACTTATGTGTTTCGGAAAAATTTTTGTCTACTACACCAGTTAATACTTGAATATTATTGGTATTTTATTTTATTCAAACCCCAGTAAAGTGGAACCCCAATGGGTGGTTCTTTAACAACCAGTTGATTGGATTTAAAGCATTCCATGGACTATGAGTTACACCGTAAATTGGCTGTGGGAAATGTTCGAAAGAGTTACCTTGGCCTTGGAACGTAAAGGGCCACTGAAAGACCAGGGTGTTGTAGGTTTTAACTCGTAAAATTCTGACACTCCCTCTAACTCCACTCAAAGCGTGATGATTTCCAACCTCGAAAAAAGAAACACAGTAAATGGTTTGTGGATGTCGCATAGGCAGGCAGTTCCATGTAAATTGGTATAATTCCACTGTATCCGGTACAACTGGTGAGTTATACAATAATGATTCTTTCTTTCCGATGTTGACAAACTGACCAGAATAATAAATCAACAGTTGATGCCAGAAGCGTCTGTCGCAGTTCATGAGCAAACATCTGGCGTTCGCTTAGTACGAGAGATGCATTTAATTTTGTCATTTAAATTTCTTTGATCGTCCGATGATGACGAAACTTCACTTTCGATGGTCTCGTTAAATTGACTAGTATATTTTTATTTATTTACACACTATCTGAACTAAAGTGGGATTAGGCTGGACATGTCTGCCGCATGTCAGATGAGCTGTGGGCTAGAAGAGCCAGTTATTATATACCCATTAAACGCAAGGCGACATCGTATTAGACTAAGGCGAAGGTAGAGAGATGAGCTTGACAACTACCGGAGGGACTGGCCCGCAATGGCTGAGGACAGACGTGTGTGGAAAAGGGAGAGGAAGGCCTTCGCCCGGCAGTAAGACATAATAGGCTAACAACAACAGCAGCTGTTGCAACTAAACAATTGGTCTGCAAATGAGGCAATGACAGCCGCACGAATCGAACTCCAAGGTTAAGCAACAAGTGGTTGTATGACCATCTTAACATATCAAGATTTATCCGTGCTTCAGAAAACACGTTAAGCTGTTGCTCCAGGCTGGCGTTCAAAAATATCTTTGATAGCCGTTACGGAGAATCTGAAGCCCGGAAATCTAGGAAGCTAGTCTTGCTAAGGGATATTGTGTAAACCCACCCGTGTTTCTTCTGTTTTCTTTAGTGTTCCAGAGCCGCAGTGACTCTTCTGAATAATCCTGCAGTCTTGGTATCTTAGGATGTTCTTCGACGTTGATATTGTAGCGACATCTATGACTAAATATAGGACTTAAAAATTTCGAAATCCTGTATCGCTGTTATTAGTTTTCCGAACTATTAAAACATATACAACAGCTAGAAATCAAATATTGCGCAATTGCCCAGATAAGACACAGCGCCCGTCTGGTCGGAGGATCCTCCCTTTCCAACGGAGGTATATGAGTCTTTACACCCTGTTCCGATACCTCTTATATATTTAAATCATTCTTATCCTGAACATCATCATCTTCCTGCCCTTGTCCCGTATTATTTAGGGTCAGCGCAATACGTTTTTTTCTTCCATTCAGCCCTGTCACTCATCATGCTATCACTAACTTCCTTTTCTTTCATATCACTCTTCACACAATCCATCCATCTTTTCTTTTGCCTCCCTCTCCCTCTCCATCCATCCTCATGTATGCTCATAACTCTTTTAATAATATGCGTTTCATCCCTCCTCTTTGCATGAGCAAGACAAACGATTCTCCTTCAACTTTTCAGTCACTCAAAGTCAAAGTCAAAGTCAAAATTTTTTTATTTCACATAGGCCTACATGGGCACTTATAAAACGTCAGAAGCTAGTGCACGGTTCCAAATTGGTCGTTTCCTATGGAGAAGAACCGGCAAGAAACTCCATGGTTACTCTTTTAAAAAAATGATTGTTTACAATATTTTCATATTACAGTATTAATAGACATTATGTAAGAACAGTGTAGACCAGTCGATATTGTACCCAAAAGCACAATAAAAATAATAATATTTAAAAAAAAAAAGTGAGTCGTAATAGGAAGTAACCTAAGAATTCGCGAAGTCCACGGTGTTCTCACATTCACATTAAAAAAAAAGAAGCTATATAAAAAAAAAAAACAAGAACATTAAGTAATTATAATTATTAATAAATTAATAAATGACATGTCAACAAAAAGAAAATTACTAACGAATTTATGGTGGTTGGCGTCTACTAATATAAAAAATATTGCAAAAGCAATGTGTAGGAAGAAAAGAAAAAATGTATATATTACAACAAATGTGGAGCAGTTAATAGACAGATGTACACAACATTATGAGTTACCAGGGGGCCACATGTGCAGAAGCAGTCATTGCCAAACAAGCGTGTCTTCGACATAGTCTTTAACCTTGTAATAGGCTTTTTTAATTAGGACACGCTTAATATGGGTTTTGAACTTGCCCTCGCTAAGTTCAGTCACCGCCTTTGGTAGCTTGTTATAAAAGCGTATGCTGTTTACTAAAAATGACTTGCTGGTCTTAGCTAATCTCCATTTGGGTAATACAATTTCGTGTTTACTGCGCGTATTTATGTTATGAAAATCGCTTCTAATTTCATTTCATTTAATCACTGGCGCCACTTTCAAACGTCCTCTAATATACTCATTTCTCACTTTATCCATTCTCGTCTCACCATACATCCATCTCAACATTCTCATCTCCACTACATGCAATCTTTCATCAGTCTGTTTCACAGCCCAACATTCTGATCCATACAGTTACAAAAAAGTTACACTCTTATCCTGACCGTAACATATTATTTTACTTGTTCAGGTGGGTTTCCTGCGCGAGCACTACCTAGCGCTGGCATGATGAAGTTCCTACAGTCTATCATGTGTAGTGTAGGTAACGAGTGTACACCGCTAGACAAATTTGATGAACTACCTACTTATGAGGATTCCAAGTAAGTTTAATTCACAAATCTCTTCAAAATTAACTTATTTTAAAATATTTTTGATTATTTATACAAGAAATATAGCAAAGAAAAACTTATATTTAAAATACATACAATGGGCGGCCTTGAAACTTGATATGGGTCTGTCATTAGTTGTACACAAACACTATACATAATATGATAATATACTTATGCTATATAATAAATCCATAAATAGATACATACCAATATAGTTCTTAGTTCTTGACATTTATTGATCTAATCTAACATTGTATTAACTATTGAATTGAATTTGACTTTGTATTATTATTATTAATTTAAAATTTTTCAAAACGAATTGTAATGTAACTATGGGTATTTCAAGCCTGAAATAAATGAATGAATTAATTAATTATACCCTGAATTTGATCTTGCTTGATAAGAAATAGATGAGAGCAACGGTGGAGCGAATGTACCCAGAACATAAAAATACATTTTCCTTACTAAGTTTAAAAAATATTACATTAATCATAATATTTCCAGATTAACACAGCTGCAGCGAACTCTAGCACCAGTCTTCAATGATTCAGTGCTAGATGTAGTGGGATCAGTGCCAGATGCTCTCAAACTCCTGGCGACTCTCGCAGATATGGTGGATCAACCTGCATTTATAGATATTAGTAGTAAGTACCATGATTAAAGTATTATTACGTCAAAAAACAACAACGACGGTTGGCTTGCTAATTTGCGTTGCTAACTTTGGCACAAACTTACAACAAATAGGCACACAAGAAACTGTGTTTACTGTGTTTCTATTGGTTAATAAGCTGTGAAAGTTATACCCCAGGGCCAAAGTAACCCCAATTTACTCGGTACTTCATCATATGAAACTGGAGACCTGGGGTCCAAGTCTGATATTTTTATAAATTCGTCATTCCAATTCCAACACGATCCCATTGTCATTTTGCTAAAAGTTCGTAATCTGCTAATTCATAATGATCGATCATTGATCGGTCAATGGTCTCGTATTAGAGTTGTGGTAGAATGACAATATCGAGCTTATTAAAAGCAATGATCAAAGGAACTGTCAAAATTTTAGCAGATTACCATATACGTCAGACATAAATTTGTCAATATGTACGAGATTACCATTCTATGCCACTTCTTGCAATGGAGGATGATGGATAATGAACGCCATTATATTAGTAGATTACCAAACTTGTCAAAATCAACAATTATGAAATCAATGATAGACCATTCTGACACTATTGTAATGCAGACTTGGAGGCCCTGATGGAGTACACTATGTTTTACGTTTGGTATTAATATTAGCTTCTGCCAGCGGCTTTGCCTGCGTAAAAGTAAAAAATATATAGCCAATGTCACTCAGTAATAAAGTAGCATTCTAATGGTGAATTTTTTTTTCAAATAAATCTAGTAGTTTTTGAGTTACAAAGTTTATTAATTACAAACAAAAATAAAAATCTGTCCTCTTTATTATAGATACGCAGAAACTCCCTTATAATGTTCCCACTGCTAGGACTTCGGTTTCCTCTATAAGAGAAGAAATGTTCCGAACTCCACCACGAGGGCCCAGTGTGGGTTGGTGTGTGTTGCACGTCTTCGATTTTTGGACGAACCTGTCCTAAAGTTTCGTCACGATCTTTTGAGAATCTTTTAGTAGTTTTGAAATAAATTTCCTTGTAGGTCGTATGTTCAAACCCAGCCAGGTTTTGAACCTACGACCTACAACTCCAGGCCACTACAACTCATCGTCCTCCCCTGTGTTATTACTAACCGAATAAAGAAACTTCAACAATGCTTTGTTTTTAAAAACTTGCTTGCACCTGCTATGTTATTTTAACTGTAGGTATATTGTTGGGTTCGATTCGTGTTGCACTTATCGGGTTGTTTTTATACCTGACCTACAATGTTCAAAGCTAATGTAAAGTTTTTGAACGAAGGGAGCACTAATCGGCGGCTCTCACGACGATTAGAATTTATGTAAAATGTTAAAATGTATGTGCAAATTAGTTTCGAAATATGGAACTTTTGACTCACAGAACTTGACTGGCCTGTTGGTCTAGTGGTTAGTGACCCTGACTGCTATGCCGGAGGTCGTGGGTTCGATTCCCACCCAGAAAAAATGTTCGTGTGATGAGCCTGATCATTTGTTCTGTGTCTGGGTGTAATTTATCTATAATTAGGTATGTATTAAGAAATATATAAGTATGTTTATCAGTTGTCTAGTACTCATAACACAAGCTCTGCTTAGCTTGAGACTAGACGGCGTTGTGTGATAGTTGTGTAATATTAGTATTATTATAACAACCAAATCCATATTTATACTATTTGGTTTCCATGCAGCTCTAGATAATAACGAAACGAATAGAAATCACTTTTTGTTTTGAAATTATACCGTCAAACAGTGAATTAACCGCCGTACTACGCCGTAATTATTCGTATAACAATAGCAATCTTGTTTACAGAAAATGGTCTAAAAGTAAAACACCTATTTGCCAAGCCAGACAAAGTAAAGCGATATGTATCAGACAAGTTGGAGCTGAATGATGATGTCGCACAGAGCGTCATGGATGCAGATCTTAGTTTCCAAGGTGTAAGTTTGTGTTTAGCTGGAAATAACTCAATTAATTATTATATTTATGTAGTAAATAATAAATAATGTTTAACACAAGTGTGGGTTTATAAAAACGAACTAATGCTAGAAATTAAAAATTTAAAGAAACCTACTAACGTTACAAAAATAGTATTAATACATTGTTTCGTAACCAAAGAAGTATTAATGAGAATAATCGATTGTGCTACTTTAATATTAAAGGATTATGTTGAAAAGAATACAATGAAATACACAAGAATTACTATGTAAATTAAAGCAAAAAGAATTACAATGAATGATTTTAATAATAACCTTCTAAATGTGGTATCCCTTACAGTTATTGAAAGGCAACGTGAACAGATGCAGCATAACATCCATAAATGAGACTATAGTAATGAAAAACAATGAACACATGAAGATTTTAGTGGAAAAGTTGTGTTCAAAGTCAATGGACGATTTACAAAAGATATTCATTGATGTGCTGTTCGAAGTAGACTATAATAAATATTTGACAATGGTAAGATATAAACTAATACTAAGCTTTATGAGTAATCAACTGATGCTTTCAAAGCACTCTTTTAGATATCATGATGACCGTGACACTGTTGCAGATAGGCGATATGTACTTCAAAATGTCAGGAGACAATAGATTAAATACTCTAGGTAATATGATGAAGGCTGTGCTACGTATGATTAAGCTACAGAACTTCCTGCCTCCGGAGTTGGTCTCCATCTTCCAAGGTCAAGAGGCAGAATTTAGTTACATACAGCTAAGTTTGTAAGTAGCGAAATTATTTGATATAATATATGTATTGTTTGGTGACTTGATTCCCTTTGTAAGTCATTAATTTGGTTCCAGAATACCAAAAGTAATGGATCAATTTAAAACAACATTTGGCGATACTCAGTCATATGAAATAATAAAAGATTTTACTGATGCTATTGTGGTTGGGCTTCAGTTTATGGACAAAGTGTTTGCCAAACAACGCCAAGACCAGATAGGAGGTTTGGCAGGTACTAAAGGAGTAAATAGTTTACAAGCAGTCTCTAATCTATTTCATAATGCTGCTAGCGTCTTTGAAGAAGCTATAGAGAAAGATGAGTCACTTGATGCGTTCAGTATGTAAGTATACAACTTTGAAATGGCTCTGCCCCCCTAGCCTAGTTAGGATCGTTTCGTTTGTGTTGAACACCTCGAGTAAGCCACGCCTTTGATTCTTTTGTTCTGACGTCATCTCAACGCTGTCACGTGGTCCGAGCAAAGGAACCGGAGGTGTGGCCAACTCGAAAATTTCGACGCAAACGAAACTATCGTAACTTGGCTAGGGGGGTTGTACTTGTACTTGTATCTAAAACAAAAACTAAATAACCATTTACATTTTAGCCTTTCTCAAGTTATGAACTTTATTCACAAATTCCTTCCAAAGAAGACAAAACACGATGTATTATTCTACTCTACACTCCTGGCCAAATTAATGGAGAGCGCTTACAAAGTAATCGATATTAACATGAATATTGAGCAGTTGACCTACAACGTTACCCTTAGGAACCCCGGTGCTATTGAAATACTTAAAGGAATACCACCTAATATTATTGGCAATGCTTTTGAAGCTTTGGCTGATGCTGAAAGAACTCAGGTATGATTAGCTAATGTCGGATCTAATTGTCTATTAAAGTTAACGTTTTCTACATGATTATCTTCTCGAATGCTTATAACAAATCCAAACCTTGCATTGTTTTACAGATTCTGACATCAAAAATCAATTTCCCTGGGCAAATGTTCTGTGATGCCTATAAATTACAAAAGTTCTTTAGTATATCAAAGGCAGAAGCTGAATCTGTGAAGAAACAGTTGTGCACCGACGCGTGGAAGAACTATGTGACTGATTTGATTGAGTCCTTTGGAGTGTTTGAAGTTAAGAATAATGTAAGTTGTAATTGTGCTCTATCTTTCCAAATCCCTGAAAAAGTTTTGCACTTATCATTGTGGTCTTGAAACATTTTCGATTATCACAGTTTTCGTTTCAATGTTAATTTTTAGGGTTCCGTACCTAAAAGGTAAAACAGGACCCTATCACTAAGTCTCCGCTGTTCGTCCATCTGTGCGTCTGCCTGTCTGTCCGTCTGTCACCAGGCTTTATCTCATTAACCCTGATAATTAGACAGTTAAAATTTACACAGATGATGTATTTCTGTTGCTGCTATAACAAAAATACTAAAAAAACAGATTAAAATAAATATTTAAGGGGGGTCCCATACAACAAACGTGATTTTTTACCCTTTTTGCTACGGACGGTCCGAAATCCTTTGAGCGCAAATCCGAATCGCACTTGGCCGGTTTTTTTTTACTAAAACTTCGTGCATCACGAAGCTGGACTTAAAGCTTTGTGCATTCTCTACCTGTCAACTTATTTTGGGTGATTATCGAAAGTTCACCTTAATTATTTAATGTCTTTCTTTTATATCTTACGTTGATTTTGTCTAAAATAAAAAACAGGTTTAATTATTCTGAAAAACGTTTTTTCACATTTAATTTTCTAGATAAACAACATGGCATCACTCCTCATCCAAGAAACCCTTGGCAAGGATACTAGTTCCCAGCTTTACACCATCGATCAGGACTTCAAGGTCCTCAAGAACTTTAGCCACGCCCTCGTGAAGATAGAGACGGAGAAGAGACCTGAAGTGGACTGGAGCAGTCTCTTCCAAATCAGCGATGAGTCAGAGCTTTTGCAGGTGGCTAGAGAGAAAGGATATCTGGGGAAACAGATGCTGTAAGTAAAGTCATTCAGAAGAACCTTCCTTATACACCAACAATTTTTAATTAGTACAAATACCTAAAGGGCTTATCAGAAAAGGTCTTGTTATTATTTAAGTAAAGTCTCAATAAATAATATTCACAAACAGCAAAGTTATTGAAAATATAAAAGCGTTTATTTATATCCCAAAACGTCACTAAATTTATGGAAATATTGATAGGTACGATATTGATAGTGAATGAATGAATGTCGATCAAAATGGAAAAATACTGTGCGTAGTATTTTCTAGTAGCAATTGTTAGGAATGATTGATTGAATTATGAATTTACGAGTAATTTTAAATTTTCGTGAACATTTTTGGGGTTTCATTTTTTTTTACTTTTGTGACAAAGCTATCAGTAACGGGTACAGATAGAGCCCCAGTTTTTGTACTAATTAAAAATTAGTGATGTATACTAACAGCACTTGGTTATAAATGGGATATTTTACGTACCTACGAAAAACAGTTTAGTTTTTTGAGCGCCGTGTTATCACTTGCGATGTATATTTACGATACAATTGTGTCCAATATTATGCTGAAACGCAGGTGTGACGACTGAGCGCCTAGCCATTTACAATGGTCAGAAAGGCAACACATCGGAAATAATAATTAATAAAAAAGTCACAATATTTTTTTTTTACTTTATAGTGGGACAATAAACAGCTACAATATACATATAGAAAAAAAAACAGTACAAACAAGTTTACAATATTGCAGCCCACTGCATTATCTACATATTGACGCATATGATTACCGGCAGTAAATACCGCTGAATAAATAAATATACTATATATCAAATCATTAATAATTTGTAAAAAAAATTACATATAAAATTATTAAAACAAGCAAAAACATGCATTAAATTAAACTAAAATTGTACATTGAATTAAATTTTAAAATTACACATTAAATTGAATTGTACATGAAATTAAATTATAAAATACAAAATAAAGAAAATTAAATTATAAATAAAAATTAAAGGGACTCATAAATTATTGCCATATACACTTAAATCAAATTCATAAATTAATTAATTAAACATATTATAATATGGGTGTATTATATGAGAAATACCTTTTAAATAACATGATTCTATGTCAGTAGGTAGCAGTTTTTTTTTTAACTGCTGTATATACATATAACACAGGACGATAATAAGAAATTAATGAAAAATATACCAAACCTCAAACAATTATCACAGAAATACTTTCTAGTTCTGTTAATTTTCTTCCAGCATAGTAATACACGGAGCCATAGCCAAAGAAATCGTCCAGCAGAATCCAATCCTCGACTTCAAGATCTCGCCTTACTTGAATGACGTCATCATCCTGGTGTCAGGCATCAACGAACAGTTGGAGCAGACTTCTGAGGCGAAGGCCAAGGTCTTCAAAGATGTGTATGTTGATGTGATTCAGACTTTGTTGCTGACGGCGCTGAACGAGCAAAAGGTACGATAAAGCATTCTTATTTTATTTTTTTTGTTAATAGCCTATACTGTCCCACTGTTGGGCAAAGGCCTCTCCCAACTTCTTCCAGGTATTCTTTTCTTGAGCCACCTCGAACCAGTCCTCGCGGTAGGCATCTAGGTGGTCTCGCCACCTCTTCCCAGGTCGACCTCGGCGGCGTCGTCCATCTTCAGGTACCCACTTTGTGGAGACTCTTGCCCACCGGTCAGAGTGCATGCGGCTGATGTGACCCGCCCAATTCCATTTTAGCCTGGCAGCCTTTTTCCTACGTCTATAATAATCCCCGTCTTTTGACGCAGCGTGGTGTTCCTCATTCTTTCGGCTCTTTTGATACCCAGAATGCTACGCTCCATTTCTCGTTGGGAAACCCCAAGGCTAAGTTTTTGCGGCTCGGTGAGTGACCATGTCTGGGCACCGTAGGTTAGGACGGGCAGGATACACATAAAATTATGTTGCATAAATTCTAAATGTCTCATAAATCAGCCTATAGCGTTTCCACTGCTGTCCGTCGTTCTATGAGAGGAATTTGATCAAAAGCCAATCTGCGTGCATGAAGGGTTAGTGAAAGTAGAATAGAATAGACTTTAATGCACACCAAAAAAGTAACACAACTTATACATAAACTTAAATCTATGGATACAATGGCGGTAGGTAAAGATAGCGGCACGAATCTTGAGCGCTCGGCGAAAGAGCGGGGATCGCTTTGGGCATCGTACAATATCGGCGAGCCAATCACTGTACAAGGATTGCACTCCCCGCCCTCCGCATCTCTTTCATATCACAAAAGAGACCCGATATTTCACTTCTGCGTGCTTCTGCACAAATAGAACTGTAGAAGTCAGCGCTCAAGATCCGTGCCGGTATCTATATATTTTAGCAAGTAATTTTTGCTTTTTAGGAACTGTTTTAAAGCTTAGAATAATAACCATTATTTTAATGCCAAAACAGCAATAGAATTTCACAAATACATCACTTTCACAAATACTATCGCAATATGTCAATTATAAATTCGACATACGTTGCATGATGCTGGGGATGACGTGATCTTCTTTTGTCTTAGAAGAATCTTTATCTATGTACATACTTATTAGTATATCACTTTCTGCGTCTGTCTTCCTCTTAAACCACGCAACGGTTTTTGATAAAATTTTCACTAAGATTAACAATAAAGGAGTAAAGTTGGTGTTTACTTATAATTTGTGCAAAGCCGGACGAGTCTCCATTGATATGTTTTACAATTTCAGACTTACAAAGCCCTATCGACATACGGTGAGGACATCCTGTGCAACGGTGTAGACGCAGCGAGCGAATACTTGGAACTGCCCCAAGACAAAGACACTCAGAAGAAGCTAGTAGAAGCTATGTGTGACGCCACCGTTGCTATTGAGAATGGATTGACAGCTGACTCTGCTGTTACTAAAGCTGTAAGTGCTAAAGCTGCTGTTACTAAAGCATTCATTTTATGAGTTGTTTACCAGCGGTTACCTCTAGTTTTGTTTGCTTTTTTCATGTGTACCTGAACTTAAAGAATTATACTTATATCCTTCTTTTTTTAGCTTTGTACTTCTAGTTCCATTGTTGACACGTCGAGATGAAAACAAATAAGTTTTCATTTATTATACTTGCCCTCTCAGAATATATTTTACTAGGTTTATACTCCAGTAAAAAATTCGACACAATCAATGAAACTCAAAACACTAATGCAAGATCTATAAAAGTTTGATGAGAGCTTTTAGTAAATCTAACTTACATAATTTTGCCTGTTTCAGATAAATACCATCAAGAACTCGCCACACTCAGTGATAACCCTCAACTGGAACAACCTTATCATGAATCTCAAGTCCCTGTATGTGAAGCTGGACAGAGACTACACCTACCTCTTCCAGTTCAGCAGCTACAATATGGATGAGATCACCAAAACAAAGATAAATTCTTTATTAACTGATGCCAAAGAGTTTTGGTTTGGGCGCAAGAATATGGAGAGAAGTCTTCGATTGGGGTATGTATGGAATCAAATAGAACAAAATGATACTTCCTGATGCGAAAAACGTGAAATTACGTTTTTCGCATCAGGAAGTATCATGAGGAATGAAGATATTCGCAGGAGAACATATTCGACACAGCCCGAAGAATCGTAAAATTTAAATGGCAGAGGGTAGGGCAGGTCGCAGAACAGATTTTGAAAGAGAAAGGTTTTGGAGCGGCGGCCGCGTATCGGAAGACGCAGCGTTGGAAGGCGTCGCACAAGGTGGACCAAGGGTCGCAGAAATCCAATAGATGCGAGCCGCCCAGGACCATTCGTTGTGCCCTTCCTTATGGGTCCATAAGGAAGGGCTGTGTCCTACAGTGGACGTCTTTTAGCCTAAGTGGTGATGATGAATACTTATTACAACCGAAATAAGTATCGCAAATTAAAAATAATGCTATCCAATTCAGTTTGCTGTTCTGTGTCTGTTATCGTGGTCTAGTCCTATAATAATAAAAGTACTCGCTTAAAAAAATGAATAAGCAAAAACTTTCATTTCAGTGTAAAACTAGCATTACGTTTCCTGGACATCTTGGACCACGGTCTGTTCGACGTGAGTGGAGAGTTCTGGCTGCGTATGAAGTACGCCATCGCCACCACTGCGGGACCCGTCAGCGTTTTCGACGAAACTATCAAATTAGTTGCAGGTAACATTTTCAGGAATTAATTTTACGATAAACTAGTAACACACAGCTGATCGACTCTTGGCGTGTCGAGAATGCTGGTAGCATTGCCACGTTGAATAGCAATAATTGAACGTAGCAATGCAATAATCTGACAATTTCAGCGTGGCATAAGCAAATGGGCGAGACATAAAATTAGGGTGTAAGGTACCCGATTAACCTATTGTGTCAAATCTTAGAATTGGACACAGTAAGTTAACAAGGATCACTCTCTACATCGTTTTCTTTAGTCTGTTGTCAATCGAAACATTATGTATTTCCAGCGTTATTGACCAACGGCACAGTGGCTAGCAACCTGCCTCCCACCACGGTGGCGGCAGCCAGCAGAATCATCCCGAACATCCCGCAGCTGACGCTGGATACTGTCGACGTCATCGTGCGAGATGATACTGATGTAAGTCAATATCATTATCATTCACCGCCAGACTGTGCCTACTGATGAGCATATACTTTACCCGAACTGAAGTTTCGCGAGTTCATTCGTAAGAAGTTGGCAGTAGTTTCGTCACAACGCTAATTAGTTTCCTTATTATTTACTAGCGACCCGCCCTGGCTTCGCACGGGTGCAATGCTTCATAGTATAAAACAAAGTCGCTTCCCGCTGTTTGTCCCTATGTACGCTTGATCTTTAAAACTACGCAATGGTTTATGATTCGGTTTTGATCAACATTGCACCCATGCGAAGCCGGGGCGCGTCACCAGTACTACAAAGGGTTCTCCCTTTTCATCGAAAGTTTGTGGGACTTTAACTCTGTTCCGCAGACCTTTAAAGTAACACCTATTGGCACTATAACCATAGCTTAAATTTACAAAAATATCTGGCGTACCTACTTGAAGCAATCAGGACTCGATTTCTGATCCTTACTCATTCCATCCATCTTAATTCTACAGGTGGAGCCAATAATCTTCCTCCTAAACTCGACTCCATGGCCGTGCTCCGCCACCAGCATATCGGAACTGCTCCAACTGAACCCTGCTTCCAAGGATGCTGTTCGAGGAATTGAAACCATACTGTGTATGAACAAGGAGTTTATTGAGGAATGGGTCGAGTATCTGGCAGCTATGGATAATTCTGTTAAGGTAAGAAACACTTTAACAATCTTCCTGCCCTTGTCCCGTCTTTTTTTCTTCCATTCTATCCCGTCACACGTCATGCCATCACTAACTCCCTTTTCTTCCATATCATCCCTCACACAATCCATCCATCCACACGTATACTCATCACTCTTTTAGTAACATGCGTTATATCTCTACTCTTTACATACCAAGATTAACGATTCTCCTTCAACTTTTCAGTCACTGGCGCCACTTTCAGACTTCCTATATTATTGTCTTTATCTATGAAATTACAGTTCTTATAACCATGACAACTAATAAAAAAAATCTTTTTTTTTTAATAAGTTGGAACTCTTATTAAAAAAAAAAACGATTTTTTTTAGAAACTATGCATCTCAAAGGGCAAGCAATATCAATGACGTATACCTACTACTTTATTCTAACAAAAGAACTCTGTGTTCTTGGTTTAATAGCTTTCGTTTTGGAAATTTTGTCTTGTAGCCGCCCTGAGAAGAAAAGTTATTCGTGAGATAAAATTTCCCACGTGAAAGTGATTGAAACAACTGCTGTCCTGAAACGCAAAGAGCAGCTGAAGGATCACAGGTATAATCAGTAAAAGTCTGACACTCCCTTCTCTCTACCAAGAGCGCGAGGGAGAAATTATTTGATGATTTCCATCACTGTGTTCCCTTAGTTGCCCTTTGCGTTTCAGGGCCACGGTAACTTTTTCGAACGCCCTTAAGTAAGACCAGAGGAGTTTCCAGAAAAATTAACTTTAAAACAAACACGTAAAGTTCAGTTTACCAAACAACTTCATTTATTATGTATATAAAAGAAGAAACTGACTGACTGACATATCAACGCATAGTCGAAACTGCTGGGATTAGGAGCGTGATTTTGCACAAGGGTTTCTTTTATGACGCAGGCGAGCACTAAGAGAGGATTTTCCAAAATTCACCCCCTAAGGGGATAAAACGGGGGTCCAAAGTTTGTATGGAGAAACCTACTTCCACGCGGGCGAATCCGCTGGCTAAAGCTAGTTTCTTATATTTTTTACTCACTTTACGTCTTAAATTCCACCTTTACCTTCCAGATCCCCTCATCGTGGAACGCCACAGACTACCAGCCCCATCTCTTCCTCAAGTTCTCATCCATGTTCGACTCCCTGGTGGAAGACTTCCTCATCATAAAGAGCACCATAGAGGTGGTCGACAGTGACACTGCTGAGGAAAGGTTCGGGTTGAAGGAGGCCTGGGAGTACGCTGTGAGCGCGCTTAATACTCCGGAGAGGGATGCCATACTCAGGTCAGTATTAAAAGCAAGGATATGCTGGAATCTCCAGACCTCGCTTGCTTTATTATAGACTTTTAAAACCGCCTATTTCAAATAAATTAATAAAAATACTCATAATATGCCCTGACTGCTATGCTGGAGGTCGTGGGTTCGATTCCCTGCCGAAACAAATGTTTGTGTGATGAGCACGATCATTTGTTCTGTACCTGGGCGTAATTTATCTATAATAAGTATGTATTAAATAAACATACATATATATTTATTATTAAATATACGTTTATCAGTTGTCTAGTACTCATAGCACCAGATGGCGTTGTGTGAAAGTTGTAGAAAAAAAGATCACTATCTACGTTCCATCTTCTTCATTCGCAGGAAATTCTTCACCAAAGTGGACAAAGTTTTCAATGCCATGAACGACTCGTCGATCCCCGGCGACGTGCCGATGACCAACCTCTGGGAGAGGTACTCCAAGTGCATCAAATCCTTGGAAGACGACTGCTCACCCATCGGACGGAAAGCCTGGAGGACCTTCTTCGAATCCCTGTCGATAATCTTGGAGAATATGGCCACTGATCTGTTGACGTACATGACGGAAATTAATGGTAATTATTTCTTTGTATTTTTGGCATTCTATGTTACCTCTTACGGTATGTCTTTATTTCCGTGAAAAATAGTTAGTCCTTTAGTGTGGGACGCTACCTGTGTCGACACTCTTGCGCCATCCCATCTTCCTAGCTCGTCGTTCTGTGCTGGTGCTGCCGCTGTGGCTGCGGAAAACCTCAAGTGGTGGAATTATAAAAAGCTCATCGGCAGTTATATTTTATTTATTTATTTTACAATTCATGTACACACTTATATATATAATAAAAGAAAAGAAGACGGAAACAAAAAAATAGGTATATAAGTGATGTTTATTTCTACGGAAATCTCTTCCTGTATACATGCGAAAGAAAAATTGGAAAAAAGAGATGTAGACACCGTGTGTAAAAGTGAATAGAAAAAAAACTGGTTAAGTGCGAGTCGGACTCGCGCCCTGAGGGTTCCGTAGAAACTTACCTATGTAAACAGTTCAATTTCCGAATGGAGTCTCGAAGATTTTTCCGAATCGCAATTTTTTTTTTATGTTGTGGCGTAACAATAAATTTACAGTCTTCAGATTTATTCCTATACTTGTGCTGTAAGACCGTGCTTCATGCCAAATTTCATGGTTACCCTATGAATTTTGATTCCCTTGAGAGTGTCGAAATACACGTTTTTCGCAACATAAACGGCTGTATCTTCTTTTTTCGTTAACTTAGAAGGTTGATTTTTTCACAGCTCCACGGGACTGCAGACCTGAGTATATCGTTTTAATTTTAACTCGATACCTCCACGCGTTCTCGAGATAAAGAGTGTTCACAGACAGACAGACAGACGGACGGACAACAAAGTGATCCTATAACAGTTCCGTTTTTTTCCTTTTGAGGAGTACGAAACCCTAAAAAAAAGGAAATAAGAGTAAGAAAGTATTAAGTCTTTAATGCCTCGTTTCTTATTTGCAGAGCCAGACTCGAACATACTACAAACATTCGGCTTCACTCGCAGCACGGGGCTGTACATGCTGTATGACAGGATGCCTGACTTCATGGGAGTGCTGCTCAACTCTTACTGGGACTTCGGGTTTATGAGTCAGGTAAACCAACAGTCCTTGAAAGTAGTAGTAGTAGTAGTAAGTAATATTGAAAGACACTACTCGCGATTTTGAAAAATACAGACGGAACAACGAACGATCACTCATCAGGCAGATCGGGTATCGTGCAATACCTAAATAACACTCTGCGACGGCCAGGTTGATAATATCCCTCCTTGGCCTCAAGTCTGCTATTACAATAGTGTCAGAATGGTCTATCATTGATTTCATAATTGTTGATTTTGACAAGTTTGGTAATCTACTAATATAATGGCATCATTATGACTTTCCAATGGTCAAACACTGACACTCCATTGAAAAGAGTGGCATAGAATGGTAATCTCGTACATAATGACAAATGAATGTCTGAAATATGCGGTAATCTGCCAAAATTTTGACAGTTCCTTTGATCAGTGTGCAGTCATTGCCTTTAATTTGTTACGAGGCAGCTCGATATTGTCATTTTACCACAACTCTATTATCTGACCATTGACTGATCAGTGATCGATCATTATGAATTAGCAGATTACGAACTTTTAGCAAAATGACAATGGGATCGTGTTGGAATGAAGAATTTATAAAAATAGCAGACTTGGGCCTATCTCTAGGTAGCTAGCATCTCGGGCAAAACTTCTCGTAGGAAATCGTTGTGTGTTTTACGTAAGTTAGGGCTAAGCCAAGGTACAAGTTTCAGTAACTTGTATGTGTAGAAACTGAAAGTAGTTAAAACTAAAACTCTTTCCCTCTCTAGGTTCGTCGCGCATCCCTCTCTCAGTTCTGGGATTGCGATGCCATCTTCACCTCCATGGTGATCCCGGCCGGCAGCGCTCTCGACGATTCCTTCATGAACAAGGTGCAGCCCTTCGTGTGTCCCTCTCTGCTGCACTGGCTGTCCCTCCCCAAGGGAGACAACACGCTGCTCGATGTGTTCTCTAAACCTGTGAGTATTATGAGTGTTGTTTGCAAACAAATATCGTCCTTGCCTGCATTGAGATAAAGTTAAAATATGAGCGAAGGTAGCATTAATGTGGACAGAGGTACACGGTAAAGCTGCATAAACACTGTTAGAAGACTCGGGTCATATACTCTATGCCCGGACTGTTGATATTATTTTCAACTTTATTTCTAGATACTCAATGTCGATATTTGTTTGACAAAGAAAATTGCGCTATACTGGACTTCGCCAAAACTTTGCCGTATTTAATTTTATTGATATCTCGATTGATGACTTTTTTTTTCAGCAATATTACTTCTTCACGATCCACGTGGAAAATCTGACGAGCAGGTTTGAACCCGCTTACACCAAAGCTGTAAAACTGGCTGATTACTTGACTGAGGAATCTAAGAAGAACCAAACCATACTTACTGAGGAAGATATCAAAATGAATTCCATGGAAGGAAAACTTGAGAAAATCGTCGATGCAGTACTTAGTTTCAAACTCAACGAAACAAGTCCTTCATACAGGCTATTCAACGAAATAAACATGAAACAATTTATATCACATAGTTATTTGACTAGAGTAGTTAGTATTATTAATAAACTGTCTACAGAAATCAGTATACTAGACGTTATGAATATAAACCAAGGAAATGACGAACAAATGAAAGCAATCGAAAGTGACTTAAAAGTAATTAAATATCTTTTCAAGAAAAAGCCTGTCGACGCTATAAACATACATTTTGATATACTAACAGACGTAATATGGACTAATAATGAAAATTACACTGTTGTTGATGCTCTAAGCAAAATGTGCAGCGATTTAAAGGCAAATACAAGCAGAATGATTATGGTTACTGACGAGAGAGCGAGGAGTCAGATCTGTATGAAGGAATATGGTGTAATATACGGTGCTGTTCAAAATGTAGCTGTAAAAGATTATGAGAGTGCAAGGAAGAGTTTGATGACGCTAGTGAACATTTTGAATAGTGATGATGATGATGACGTCACTGATGTGTTTGAATTTTTAAGTAGCAGGTAAGTTAACTTATATTTTGTTTTGTTCTTTTTGGAATACTCTTGAGAATATGAATATTATATTAACTTATGTTAACATCCGATAAAGTTCATATTCTAATGAAATGTTGAATTTATTTAGCAATCCATGAATTTTACCATATATTTCGTGTCTCAGACATCAACCTTCAAATTTGTACGTACCATGGATCCAGTACATGCTAAAAATCTCTCGTAAAAGATTTAGAAATTAAAAAAAAAAATCTCTTTATATTTTAAATTCTATAAAATCGTTATTGTAATTCCAATGACATTTTCGATAAAAAAATAATTAAATCGCTTGTATCAACTGAGTTCTTTTTATTTTTATCTATGTATATTGTATTTCGTAATGAAAAAAGTTATTAAAATTATTTTTTAAATTAAAAAATTTATCGGTTTTGTTAAAGATAACGATACAATTTAAAATAAGAGTGGGGTGCAAGGGGTCCTGACTAATATCTTTCGGAACCCAAGCCAATCGCCCCTGCTAATTAACTAATAAGCTGGCGACCCGCACGCACTGGACCCCCAATGAAAAATGTACAGATAAAAAAAATAGAAAAAAAACGATGAAAACTCCCATAACTGGGGTTCTAGACCCATGGTATACGTTCGTTGCGTCGATGTTTGAGACACACCATCTTTAAAACTTTCCTCCATTTCACAGGAAACAACTCATCAACGCGCTGCGGACCTCAACCAAGCACTCGTACGAGCTCGGCATCCCCATCTACCTGAAGTACCTGCAGTCCAACATCCAGAGCTATGACGTCATCCTCGGCTTCCTGGCCGGCGAGGACTGGTGGCAACTCCTCAGGGATCTCTACGATGGACCTTATGCTGACAAGTTCTTGGGTTACTTGGAGAACAGCTTTGATGTTGCTGAAGATATGCTTACTAATTTTGATGAAATACATGTAAGTTGAACTGTTCTCTTATTGCTTTGACCTCAACAAGAATTGGTGTCAAAGACTCTACTTGCTGCCGTAGTAAGCCCTGCTCAACCAGTAAAATAATAAACGCTCAACGTTTATGATTAATGAGGTTTTTAAGACTAGAATCAATTAATAGAGCATCTTAGATAAACAGGGTGTCTTTGACATCGACGCACAAACGAATACCACGGATCCAGTACGTGATTCTGGACCCCCAGTGGTTGAATGTTTGCGTCGGCTTTTTCCTAATTAAAAAAAAAACTGTACTGTTTTAAATTTAACCTGTGTAAAATCGTTATTCTAATTAACCCTGATGGTACTCGTATTTTTAGTAAAAAAACAAAAATAATTAAAAAAAAAATAATTTAAAAAGTCATCGGGGTAGATAAAATCATTATTCTAATCAACCCCGATGACATTTTTAATTTTAAAATTAATTCATTCATTTTCACTAAAAATGTTAGAATAACGATTATAAACAGTTTATATAAAAAAAATTAACAAAAAAATGGGAAAAGACCGACGAAAACTTCCACCACTAGGGGGTCCAGAATCATGAAAATACAGAATCATGGGTAAATACTATTCTATTCTATTCTATTCTATGTACTGGATCCATGGTATTCGTTTGTGCGTCGATATCAAAGACACACTGTAAATTCATCTCATTTCTAAACAAATCAAATTGAAATTACTCCATACTCCAGAGAAGATGGTTTCTCTTAGCCGCACCGCAAGAAAGACACGTACGAAGCATATTAGACCTCGTTCCGCACTGAACGTGTGAAATCCTCCTCAGATCGTCCGTCTTCTCCACGACATCGACGTGAATCAAACGGAGTTGTTCTGCTTGCCGAACATCACTTTCTCCGACTACTTCCCGGACCGCACCGGCCTGTGGTCGGAGCTCAAGCGGCAGCTTTGTGATGAGGACAAGACACAGCTGTACAAGGAACTGCCGCCGCTGCTGTTTGCTTCTCAAGTAAGTTTAGTAGAAAAAGAAATTGATCTATAAGGTTTTGGTAAGGTCAACTTAAGGTTCTTCAGCTGTAACACTTGAATTACTAAATGAAAAAAAAAATCAATAAAAGGATTATTGAAGTCAAACTTTTACATTAGTTATGCAGTACTTTACATTTATTGTATGCGCTTAAGTCAATTGAGAAATGAGCCAAGAAGATCCAATGGTAATGATAATCTCGTCGAGTAGAAGCTTCAAAGTCTTGAGCATCGATGCCAAGTCCTGTCGGTTTTCTGGGAAGGTGTGGAGCGTGTGTGCCCGCGCCCATTCTATTGTGGAAATCCCACCGATACGCAATAAATGTTTTGGGAACACATCCATTACACGTACAGCTAAGGAGTGGAATTCCCTGCCGGAGTCAGAGTTTACCACCTAAGGGTCTTTAAGTCAAGAGTGAATAGGTTGCTTTTAGGTGAGATGAGGCCTAGCGCGAGCCTATCGACAATAATTAAAAAAAAACTGTTTTGTAAATGGAGCAAACAATAATGGCGCTTACAAAACTTATAAAAAAAGAGAGCAAGTCTTTTTCTAGGATGAAAACAATATTTATTATGAAGAAAGTGGATTAATGGGGAGTTCCCAAGTATATCCAGATACCAAAATAAAATTTATGATTTGAAAATAATGATCCTTCTCATTCTCAGGGCTACGAAGGCTCTTTAACCCTACCCAAAGAAGTCGACTACTACGAAATCAACTCAGACATATCCAAGATTGAATCAAGATTGGACCTCATCAAGGATGGACCCAAAACTCCTCAGAACCCGTCCTGGGTGACAGATGAGAAGGTGCAACATCTCAGGAAAGTGGCTCTTCAACTGCTGGGCAAGGAGTCCCTGACGAAGATATCGTTTGCAGTACTGAGTAATATAGTGGATGCTGGGACACTCTTTTTGAATAACAGGTAATATGTCAAACTAATATTATAAAGGTGAAAGTTTGTAAGTGTGTGCCTGTACGTTTGTTACTTCTTCACGCTCGAACGGCTGAATAGAATTCGATGAAACTTGGTACGCGGGTAGACCATGACCTTGAACACCACTACTTTTTATCTTAGCAGTATAAACGCGCAACAGTATATGGTGCGCAAACGAATACCATGGATCCAGTCCATGATTTTGGACCCTCCAGCGGTGGAATTTTTCATCGATTCCTTACTAATTAAAAAAAAATCTTTAGGTTTTTTTTTAAAATTTAAACTGTTTAATTTTTTTTGTGAAAAAAATTAATGAATGAATAAGAATAATTATTTATCCCGATGACTTTTTAATGAATTAATTATATTTTTGTTTTTTTTTTACTAAAATTATCATCGGGGTTGGTTAGAATAACGATTTTACACAGTTCAAATTTAAAGGAGTACAGATTTTTTTTACGACGATAAATTCTACCACAGGGGCTCAAGAATCATTTACTGGATCCGTGGTATTCGTTTGTGCGTCGATGTTAAAGGCACCGTGTATATGTAGATGACTGATAATCATCAGTCATTCAGGAGTATATTCCCTAGGGATAATTTTTCACGCGGGCGAAGGCTCTGGTAGAAGCTGGTATGACTCACACTCTTCTGTCATTTATGTTCTGTTTTCTCCTCCAGCCAATGCGCAGCCTGCTCCCAATCCACGACGTGGTTCAAGCAGCTGAACTTGCAGCTGTTCAAGAAGCAGGAGTACGACAACCTGCTGTGTCACCTGCAGGTCATGAGCCTGGACGACGTGTATCAGTTGTTGAAGAACGAGTTCCACTGGGACATGGCTATCAAAGAGGTAACTGGTTTATGCTTCAGACTTTTACCGAGCAAGAAATTTTTTGCTCTTTTTGGTTTCAAAGATAAAGAATGGATCAGTTTATGAAACGAATTGTAGAGAAGAGAATTTTTCCATTTAATTTAATTGATGATTGATTTATTTGACACGGTTGTCGCAGTTCCCACCCAGTTCAGTTGCCCTTTTACTGACTAAACCTACTTGTATTCCTTCACTTGGCCTTTCACTGACTAAACGCCCTTGTGTTTCTTCAGTAGCCCTTTTATTGACTAAACCCACTTGTGTTTCTTCCGCTGCCTATTTACTGACTAAACCCACTTGTGTTCCTTCAGTTGCTTTTTTACTGACTAAACCCACTTGTGTACCTTCCGCTGCCTATTTACTGACTAAACCCACTTGTGTTCCTCCCGCTGCCTATTTACTGACTAAACCCACTTGTGTTCCTTCCGCTGCCTATTTACTGATTAAACCAACTGTTTTCCTTCAGTTCCCTTTTACTGACTAAACCTACTTGTGTTCCTTCACTTGCCCTTTCACTGACTAAAACGCCCTTGTGTTCCTTCAGTAGCCCTTTTACTGACTAAAACCTACTTGTGTTCCTTCACTTGCCCTTTCACTGCCTAAAACGCCCTTGTGTTCCTTCAGTAGCCCTTTACTGATTAAACCCATTTGTGTTCCTTCAGTTGTCATTTACTGTCTAAAAGCTCCCTGGAAGCCTCCAGGGCCGCGGGTACTCTTTCGAACATGTCATTAACTCTAAACCTTCGTGTTCCACAGTTAATATCCACCCGTAACTACACAAAGTACGAAATGAACAAGTCGATCAACGAGTTCCTGGGGCAGGTAAAGCTGCACCTGCTGGAGGACCTCAGCGCCACCAGCACCAAGCTCACCGACTGCCTCGCCTGGAACGTGTCCCGGAATGAATTCGGGAATGCTACGCTGTGAGTATCTCTACGAGTATAGTACATTTTGATACAAGTAGAGAAACTGTCATTGCGATCGTGGTCGCCCGAGCAGCAGGTGAGGGTGTTATGGAGCCGATTACTACGTGTATCAAACGAAGTGTTTCAATACGCTTACGAAACAAATAAATGACTGCCGACGACTCCCGGGGGCTGCGCGGCGTCTGATACGATACATGGAATACATTGTGGCGGGTGGAATAATAGTAAATAGCGTACCTGGAAGCGGTAGGGGTATAGAGCCAAAAAGTTACTCGGAGTAGACAGGCTAGGATATCAAACTATACAACATTAGTTTTAGCATATGCGGAACTCGAAACACGTGTCTTGTAATTTATGTAAAGAATCTATGTACAAAATTTCAGAACTATATCATGAAAAATCACAAAGTTATAAGCTTGCTATGTTACCTGGTTGTCCGCACAAATACGTGGTCACCGGGCCATCCAGGCGACTGAAGGGTTGTTTGGTTGGTTGTCTCCCGCATCCAGCTCTGCGCTGGCGTCTAATGCCCGCTATGACCTGCCGTGACCTGTGTCGTACTTAGTATAGGTGGTGTCTAAATTGTGACTTTTTTTAAATATTTTTGGGAAAAAATATGAAATTATTGCAATCGATTCAGTTACTGATTCTGAACAAACTATTTAATCAGATTTCGCTTAGACAATAATGTTATTAAGAGGAGAAAAATAGTTTTCTACGGTCCGAGGACGTAGCCCGGGTGTTGAAAAGTCAGGCCTCCTACGGAAAAAGATATTATTTTCCATTGTATTTCCAGCTTCGCCTCCGTCCTGTCCCACACAACGAAGCTCATCCGCGCCCAACTGCCTCACATACAAGAGGTGGAAGGCGTGAAGGAGCTCCCTTACCTCCAGGAGCTAGCATCCGAAGTAGCTCACAAGCTGGATGTCTTCAAGCCTCTCAAGGACTATCTGGTGGAGAAGAATGAGTTACGGAAAGAGCTGAAGAGGATTGTCGGCGATGATGATGTGGAGGATATTGAGAATGCCGAGATTAATTTACGAACAGTAAGTCATTAATTGTTTTGTTTCACAGACGTCCATTGCTGGACATAGGCCTCCCCCAAATGTCGCTACAACGAACAGTCTTGTGCGTCTCGCATCCATCGGATTCCCGCAACCTTCACCAGGTCATCGGTCCACCTTGTAAGGGGCCTTCCAACACTGCGTCCTCCGGTACGCGGACGCCATTCCAGAACCTTTCAGCCCCAGCGGCCATCCGTTCTGCGAGCAATGTGCCCTGCCCATTGCCACTTAAGTTTGGCGATTCTTCGTGCTATATCGGCAAACTTGATTCTCCTGCGGATATCTTCAGTTTTGTTTCACTGAAATATAAATCAAGCAATAACAAAAAATTCTAAATTGAAATGTGTATTTCAATGTACAAATTCTTCAATTAAATCAATTTTCATATAGAGACAGATCAGACAGGCCTGTCGATCTAGTAGTCCGTGCACTGACTGCTATGCCGGAGGTCGTGGGTTCAATTCCCACCAAGGACAAATGTTTGTATGATAAGCACGATCATTTGTTATGTCTGGGTGTAATTTATCTATAATTGATATAAGTATTTCTAAAACATAAGGAACCACCATATAGTGGCCCTCATAAGGTCATTTCAAGAAGTCCGAAGACTGCCGATATACAGATTAACAATTAAGTTGAAAAGGTCTCAATTAACGGAGTTAAATCAGTGGCGTGATCACGTCGGGGTCACCAGTTTAGAGGTAGGCGGAACAAGAGAGTGTCTAGTACTTGTAGCACAAGCTCTGCTTAATTTGGGACTAGATGGCGTTGTGCAAAAAGTTGTGGAATATTATTATATCCTTTATACATAATTCTTATGTACATGTGTTTGTCACCTAAACGACTTGACCGATTTGGATATAATTTTTGGTGTATGTGTATGAGATGGTCTCTAGATGGTTTGAAAATACAATTAGACCTGGTAGATGGCGCTGCAATCGGATTCTTAATTTTTTTCTGACTAGATGCCTACTTTCGGAATAGGACGTCTGCCCGGACCGCTAGTATCTATATTTATTTATTTAAACTTCATGTACAGTAGGTACATAGAAGAACGTAATGCCACAAGGCATTCTCTACCAGTCAACCTTTGGGTTAAAAGAAACAACACTGTGGTAGGTGTGCACAATAAATAAATAACAGATAGTATGTAGTATTATTAAATTAAGTTACAATAATAAAATACTTATATATGATAATATTATAAACTAATAAATACGTTATAAAAAAAACGAAAACAAAAATATATGAAAATTGATTTGATCGAAGAATTTGTCTTGTGTGTTTGTGTAAAAGTTATTTAAAAATGTTAAGTAGTTAGTTTTGACAGATGGGTTTCCCCTTTACTCCCTAAAAACTACGGATTGTTTTCTGAATTTTCCATCAAAAAATGTTTTCCCACAATAAGTATAACATTCGCTATTCCCAGATCCGCGGCATCTCGGAGCCATCCGACCAGGACATCATGATCCCCGCCAGCAACTGGACCGTCATCTGTGACAAACACAACTGCACTGGCATCGTCTCCGTCATAAAGAAGAATCTTAACACTACTCTAATTGAAAAAACTGTAAGTAGCATTGTCATTACTTTGTATTGCCTTTATATGCTTACCAATGTAGTTTAACTGTATTGTATTCTTTGTATTGTATTGTATTCTTTATTGTACACATGATTTTATATAAACAATAAAATATGACAGTTGATGTACATAGGCGAGCTTAACCCACAACTGTTTTTTTTTTATTAATAAGCCACACAAACAATGTTTTAACAGGTTTTTTTTTACAATATACTTTCAGAAGATCGTCCCGTGTAAACAATCCAAATACAGACGTACACATCACTCACAACTTTTGTATACAATTAAAAGAAATAATAAGAACGTTTTACTAAGCCATCAAATTTCTTCCAGCTTCCAAAATACCAAATGGAAGAATTCTGGCGCTTCAGCTTCTTGTCGTCAATGATCCAGCACATCGGAGAGTTCCTGTCTCACGGAGCGCGCCTGCTGGGACTGGCCAGCAAGCTGGACGTGCGGGGCGTCATCGATGGACGACTCGAGCCCATGCTGGATGCTATGCTGCTCTTCATTACCGACGATGCCTTGGACAATGTTATGTTCAGGTAGGATACGGTCGGTCTACTGGAGATCATGATGACGCCACGTCACGCTTGTTAGCGTGACGTGGCGTCATCATGATCTCCGTCAACAAGTCAGTTGAAATATTTTGAGGAGATTTTTCATTAACTCTGAAAATTGATTTTTCAGCTTCAAGGGACCGCCAACCTAAGTATATGGTTTTAATTTCAACTCGATACCTCCACGTGTTCCCTAGATAAATGGTCTTGACAGACCAGATAGGCGGACAACAAAGTGCCCTAAAAAAACAACCTTTACCTCTTTATTATATTAGTGTAGACTAGCTGCTGCCAGCGGCTTCGCTCGCGTTTAGAAAATTGACCCAAGACAACATAAAAACATGTGACGAAATTATGTGTTTTTCAACCAACATCATATCTCAGTCTGCAGGGCATCACGACAGAGCTGCGCCCCCTGCTGCGCGACACTCCTCTGGAGACAGACCTGGACGCGCTCTCCTCTGGACTCTTCGTAGTGAGGCAGCTCAAGAACTACATGCTGGAAGAAGTCGATCTTAAAGGTACGTCCTTAGGTATTTTTCGTCACAAAACGCCGCATTATACACCTGAGTATTGATGATTACCATCATCGTCTCTATTGTTTAACTGTCTCACTCTCGTTAATCCCGAGGTTGCTATTATAATTCCTGAGTTCTGGTTTAGGTCGGGCTAAAAGAGCTACGGTAAGAAAATTCCTCAGAAGCAGCCCAGAGTCTGGCAATTAGTGATGTCATACCCGTGGTTGTGTTCCTCCTGCGTTTGATCTCTGATTACAGTCCCATTAGGCTAGGAGACTAAGGCCTGCTGCCGGAGGCGTAGCTTCATAGACTCGTCCTTAGCCATTAGCATCTCGTCTACTCACAGCTTACAGCCGACTATACTCTGTCGAGCTGCAGCAGGCGTACACCAAGCGTATAATGACGAATATCCGTCGATGAAGCTACGCGTCCGTGGACAGAAGACCTTAAGTAACAGAAAGTGCACCTGTGTTTGGGCACACACTTGAGCATCTCCATCAACATCTGCCACGTCTGTCCTTGCCTTAGATTGGCCACAGTGACCAAAATTCGGTCGGGAGAATTATATTATATTATTAGTATGAGTCTCGCATCCATCGGATTCTCACCAGGTCGTCGGTCCACCTTTTGGGAGGCCTTCCAATGCTGCATATACCGGTTTGTGGTCGCCACTCTGGAACCTTTCGTCCCCATCGTCTATCTGTTTTATGAGTAATGCCTTTAGTTTCGCGATTCTTCAAGCTGTATCAGTAACCTTGGTTGTCCTGCGGATATCTTCATTTCTGATGAATAACACAAGATGTTGTCCCCTCCAGCGCAAGTATCGCAAGTGTTCCCGGACGCGGAGGACGTGGAGATGGGCCTGAGCGCGCTCGGCATCAACAACACCAACTTCTGGTCGGTGGCGGCGCCGCGCATACACGCCGGGGAGTTACAACTCAAGCCGGTACGTTGGAACTTGACTTGTATTTTCATTATTTTTGTATTTAAGGTGCAAGCTGGGGCATGAGTAATTGAGTATTGTCATGTCTTCGCTAGATGGCGCTAAACTTGAATATTTTAATTTAATTTGTTTTTAGTGTATTGAAACATTTTAGCAGATTATGGGATAAAGCAGTGTCATAAAGTCTATAGAGGGAATATACGATTCTCCTCTATATATGAAGTATGGGGGACAACAACTTTGTTTTATAATAAATAGATAAATGAATGAAAACTTTTAAAATTACAGAAATTTCACCTCAAAAAAAGGAAAGTAAATACCGTTTACTGAAATGGGATATTTCACTTTATAAAACTAAATAATAAATGTCCTACACTAGGTTCAATGTACTGATTCTTCGATTATAACACTAAATCTTTTGACGTTTTCATCCGTTCCTCAGCTCCTGTCATCAAAGCCAGACGACAGCCATATAGGCAAGTACGTGTGCCACATGGAGGCGATGTCCCGCGTGCTGTCTCCCGCCGACCTGGTGCTGGTCTCCGCAGAGGACGTGTTCGGTGCCGTCGTCGAGCAGTTCTGCGGCATGCCTGATGATGTCGCCAAACAAGTGGTGCCGGTGCTGTTCCGGAATTTTAATTTTACCGGGATCTTTGATCAGGTGAGTTGATCGGGACTGAGTGAAGGTGTATAAGTATGATCAACCTTATAATGTTCCCACTGTTGGGGCTGGCTTCCTCTCTAGGAGCAAGTATTTATGAACTTATGTATTGTATTTGTGAAGTATTCTATTGTATTTGTGAACTGTTGTATTATATTTTTACTGTACCGAACGGTATTTTCGTGAGATGTGTAAAGCACTACTTGTTTTAACACCAATATACCATATATCTGACGAAATAAATGATTTATATGGAATTGGGCCGTACTCCACCACAGCCAGATCGAGTGCAGGGGTTGTTACATTCCTTCGAACTTTTGATTTTAGCCTATAAAGTATGCGGAGCAGGATATAAAGTCAAGCCTCCATTGAATAAGCAGGTTCCTCCGATCTGGGTGTTGGGTCTGGTCTGGGTAACTGCCCGATCTATTTTTTCGGACTGTTGTATATATTCTAACTCTGACACCATGAAGCAGGATTATGGACCTTACTTCCTATGTGGCGATTTACTTACGATGTTTTGCTTCAAGGGACCCCTGAGTAGACCTATTAAATACTTCTCATTCTTATCTCAATCACCAAAAACACCGTGAATTTTAAGATTGGGTAAAGTAAGTGGAAAGTACGGTAATGAGAGAAATCGAAGAGATTGACTATCATATTCAATGAAATAATTATCAGCTGTATTCGGATTTCGATATATTTATATAGAATCGAACACGCGGGGCCCCCGATTGCGCGGAGCCTGTAGCATTTGCTGCGCTTGCTATATGGCTAATCCGCCACTGGTTCTGTCTATATAGATCGCTTTTGCTCGTGCAGTTCGCGTCATCGATCAGTCGAAAAATCTCAAGTCAAATTGTAAAGAAGCCTCTTCGTCAATGACCCCTATCTGACAAATGTAGTTTATTTACATATCAATAACGGTTTTTTTTTTGCTTTCATTAACCAAGTCTTAGTTAAATCTAAGTGAAGAAAAAACTATATTAATATTAACTTTATAATTAATTTAAAAAAAAAAAACTTTTCTTTCTTATTTTAATTGTTGGCAATTTAATATTTGCCATTACTCAGACACTTCACAGAGTGATGCAGGGATGAGCGGAATTGAAGAAGATTCTGATTACCTGCATTTTTTTCATTCGTGATTCGTAAATAAATTTAAATAAAAAATATATATTGTTTTGCTAACACTACCTAACCGATTCGAGTTGACAGCTATGACGTCACAACATGGCGGTAAGCCGATCCTATTCTCATTTGAAAAGCATAGTAGATAATAGTGTATTTATTTGGTACTCCTTCACGCTCAAACGGTTTAACAAATTTAAACGCAATTTCACATCACAACATCAGTAGACACGTGTCTTCGAATAGGACTTAAGATATTTTTGATACCAGAATTATGTTCCCTTGGGATAGTGGTATACTGTCACTGGGGTGATGGCGACAGCTGAAGCTAATTTAAAATAAATACTTGAATTTAATTTTCCGAGTGCGCGTCTCCTTTTTAGAAATTTCATGCCGACTGATCAACACTTTGCGTGAACAGAGGGCTGGCTCGTTCTTCGCCCAAAGCCATTCAACGTGGCAATGTTGCCAGCCTTCTGGGTACATTTCCGGATGACAGCGATGTGGAGGAGTAGGGCGACGCCTGAGTGTACTTTGTGTTATTGTTTAACTTGTACATAAATATACTTGTATTATATTTATGTACATTGTTAGGTTTTAGTATAGTTTAGTTAATATTATTTTAGTGTTTTATTTTGTGTTCTTGTTGTTGTTTTGTGTTTAGTTTAAATATTTAATTTACCTTTTAATTGTACAGGTAGCAAAGGTCCTCCTGTCCAAGGTGTACTCAGCTTCGAACCTCACGGAAGTAGAAGGCTCCACAGTTCTGGCGAAGCTCCCGCAGATGGCCGCGCTAGTGCCCATGATGCAGGACATGATCGGCGTGGTGGGCCAGACGCTCGCCAATGAAACCATGTTCCAGAAGCTGAGGGATATCAAGTCTATTGGGGAATTATTGGAGAGTATGTATTGAAAGTTATTATAAATAAAAATCCGGGCAAGTGCGAGTCGGACTCGCGCACTGAGGGTTCCGTACCTCAAAAGAAAACTGCGGAACCCTTATAGGATCACTTTGTTGCCCGTCTGTCTGTCAAGACCCTATATTTCGGGAACGCGTGGAGGTATCGAGTTGAAATTAAAACCATATACTCAAGTCTGCGGTCCCGTTTAAAGCTGGAAAAAATCAAACTTCTAAGTCAACGGAAAAAAAATACGGCTGTTTATGTCGCAAAAAAACATATATTTCGATACTCTCAAGAGAATCAAAATTCATAGGGTACTTCCCATTAACCTAGAATCCTGAAATTGAAATTGGCATGAAGCAAGATCTCATAGCATAAGTATAGGAAAAAATCCAAAAACTGTAAATTTGTAGTTACGTCACAAAAAAAAAAAATTTTTTGCGATTCGGTAAAATCTTTGTAACTCAATTCAGGAATTGGACAGTTTACATAGGTAAGTTTGAACGGAACCCTCAGTGCGCGAGTCCGAATCGCACTTGCCCGGTTTTTTAATACGAGCTTTAAGTGGAAAGTTATGACATTCTAGTTTAGCAAGGGATTTTTACCCGATTGACTGCTGCACTAAGTGACGCAGGTTCGATTCTCACACAGAACAAAAATTTTTATGGCCTGACTGTAGTTCCAGGTCTGAGTGTCTTTACGATACAGGAGTTTTTGTCTACTCCGTACAGCTTTTGTCTGTCGAAAGAACAAACATTGACTGGTCTATTGGTCTAGTGGTCAGTGGTCCTGACTGCTATACTGGAGATCATGGATCCAATTACCACCCAGGACAAATGTTTGTGTAATGAGCACAATCATTTCGACGGTTGAAAGGCTAATTAAACTAAACGACATTTTTTCCAATATTGAGTTATATACATATTCGAAATCAGCAAATTTTTCTCCGTCGTTTGAGTCAGGTTTTAATTAATTTTGAAAAAATGTCGCTTGGGTCAATTAGCCTTTCAACCGTCGATTTGTTCTGTGTATGAGTGTAATTTATCTATAACTAGCTTTTGCCCACGGCTTCGCCCGCGTACATAAAATATAGCCTATGTCACTCAGGAGTAAAGCAGCTTTCTATCGGTGAAAAAAATTTAGCAATTGCACCAGTACTTTCAGAGCTCACCTCCAAACAAAAAACAAACTTTACCTCTTTATAATATTAGTGTAGGTAGTATACAAGAGCCTATTCGCTCTAGCCTTGAAGATACCTAAATTATAATCGGTCAGGAAGCAGTGGCGGATTTACCAGCAGGCTGAGTAGGCTTGAGCCTAGGGCGGCAGATTTTTGGGGTGGCAAATTTGGGGACCAAGTTTTTTTTTTTGCTTCCTCATAGAAATCGAAAAGATTTTTGCATGACGGTTTTCTGATGTCTCACAGATAGAAGTCTGTAACAAATTTTGCTGATGACTTTCCTCTTTCACTTGTCATTGCACATTCCGAGAGTAGAAAAATTCATTTGGAATTCTAAAAAAAAAACTTAAAAAACCTTAAACAGCTCAAAAATGTACCCAAAAATTATTTTATGTGAAATTCAACGAAATTTTTGGATTGTAAAAATAATGCAGGAGATGACAATTGTAGAGGCAAGGGCGGCAAAAACTGTATAGCCTATGCCTTGAAAATTTGTAAATCCGCCACTGGCAAGAAGACCGCAGCATGCAAATTGTTCTACTCCTTCTCTTCCTTTCATCTGTATTAAATAAAATATGTTTGTGGTCAGCTCCGGAGTTCATGGCGAGCGCCGGCACGATGATGTGCGGCAAGCCGTTCCTGGTGCCCAACAACCGGTTCTTCAAAACCCTGCTCGAAGTGGAGGACTTGTCCACTGAACCTGATCAATCACAGCTGGATGTGCTGCCTAGTAAGTCCTCCATCATTAATACAGTTTATAAAAACTTGTTATTTTTTACTTTCAGAAATTTTGTGGTGAATTTTCAGATTTTTTTAAATCATTGATAAATACACTAAGCCGCAAAAATCCGGGACGTTAATAAAAATCGTGATGGTTAGTTTTATAATTTGTTACTTAGTGGTAGTAATGTATAGGTGGTATGTGTAGGTGTGGGATATCGGTTCCAGAATTTTTATATTTCGTTTGTCGGAATTGGTTCTGTTGAGGATGAAGCTGCAGGAGCTTGGGTTTGGTGCAACAGAAAAAACTGACGAGAGTTGATAACACGTTATATTGTTTTTACAGAAAAACAATATGGTCGTTTTCTTTCTTTCTTTCTTCTTCTTTCTTTCTCTCAGCTTAAATAGTGATGCTACTTAAAAATTTATCTTTTATTAACATAGTTTTTAAGTTGTGTGATTACTAACATAATATGGACCACGGTCTGAAATAAAGTATTTTTATTTTTAATTTATTTACTAATTCTATAACACATAGTTTTACAAATAATCTAGAATAATGAATGCGTCGCTAACAGGAGCCGAAAATACGGTTACGAAAGCAGAAATATCAAATGAAACACGAGCACACCTACAATATTCTAAATACGAAGTAACACAACAAGTGAAAGAATAATCGATACAGCGGAAGGGGGAGGGCTCCCCGCCCGAATATCTAACTATCAGAACCGAAATAGGAATCGAAGGTGCAAAATCAATCGGAAGTTCGGAACTTTCAGAATTGGAACCGAGCCTCCGTAACATCTCTACTTAGTAGTATGTTGTAGATGAATTACAAAATACCCACTATAGTATCACGAATTATCTATATGTATCCAATCCAATCCGTATATCTATATCCAATTAAAGGAGAAACAGACTGACTGACATATCAACGCACAGTCGAAACTGCTGGGTTTAGAAACGGGGCATTATGCACAAGGTTACCTTTCATGATGTAGGCGATCTCTAAGAAAGGGATCATGAAAATTCACCGCCTAGGAGGATGAAACGGGGGTCCCAAGATAGTACGGAGAAACTATCTTGTATTTGTTAATTATTATCATAGTATTCTTTAATAATTAATTAAATCTGGACAAAAATAAACTGATCGCTTAGTCTATGCTCCATCTGTTTAGGTAATTAACTAAATGTAAACAATTTTGACATGTCTTTTATCTAAAAGTTGTCTTAAAATTATATCTAAAAATTTTTAGACTGCTAAATTATCCTCCACACGGGCAAAGTCGCTGGCAGAAGGTAGTCTTATTTACTTAAAAAAGTATTTAAGTTTTTAAGTACACTTAATATTAGCGACCCGGAATTTTTGCAGCTAACTTTTAGACTTCCATAACTGGCCTGTTAGTCTAGTGGTTAGTAGCTCTGACTGCTATGCCGGAGGTAGGTCGTGGGTTCGGTTCCCACCCAGGACAAATATTTGTGTGATGAATAGGCTCGTCATTTGTTCTGTGTCTGGGTGTAATTTATCTGTAATTTGTATGTATTTAGAAATATATAAGTATGTTTATCAATTGTCTAGTACTCATAACACAAGCTTTGCTTAGCTTGGGACTAGACGGCGTTGTGTGGTATTATTATTAATCTGTGGTAAATATTTTGAGTTTCAAGAAACCAGTGTCTAACATTCTGAAACCTCTCGATAACGGATGGTAGAACAGTTATGCTTTTTAAAACAATCATCAAGTTACACATTATTGTTTTCCACAGCCGAATTCTGCCGCTCCATATACAAAGACATCGTCACCGTGAGTGGTGGCAAGATAGCGTGGACGTTCGTGAAGCCGCTGCTCATGGGCAAGATACTGTACACCCCCCACACGCCCACCACCGACATGATCATGCAGAAGGTGAGCGTTATCAACTTCCCTTACACAAAGCCTTTTAAAGTTACTGATACACCCACAAAATTGGTCTCTGGAGGAGATTTCCACTCGGCAACCCGAATCGACATGTCTGCACATAAATATAGACAAAGCAGACGAGTGACATAGTTTCTTAAATAAACTTATTAAATTTATTTGTTTACTTTCACACTAAAGCAATTTTTCAGAAATTACTGTAAATAAAATGTATATTTTGATTTAACTAATATTGACTCATATACAAATATAAAAAAAGAATAATAATCAAAACAGTGAGAACAACCTACGTAAGCGGCTTCTATTACAGGCACCGTGCACATCGACAAAATACAGGCGCAACGCTTTCTCCATACGTAGTGTTCTAACCTTCAATAATTTACCATCGCACCTAGATATCGATCTGTTTTGCACCAGTGTACAAAATATAAAAAAGATCCTAAACAAGAAATTTTTTGGAGACAATCATAGATAACTTAATTAGTTTAAATTTGAGATAACGCTATGTAGGCCTTTTCTTCATCTTTGATATCACTTGATTCGATTCAATTCTTATTATACCTACTTAAATGAATTTTAAACTTTATCTTAAACCTAAAATATGTCAACGCAATCTGTAGCTAGATATATATATGTGGAAGCTTGTTATTAGCAATTTTCATTACTTAAGTAAAAAATTATAATTGTTATTAGCCTGTAAGCTTTCTTTAAAAATAAATAAATAAATATTAAAATCATAGTTTGTAAAGTTAAAAGCTAAATCATATTATAAAATTAATGCATATAATTAAATTTAATTCAATTGAAATTATTTATATACAAATAATAAAATAAAATTGCAAATATTTAAATTTAATCAATAAAAATTAAATCATTAAATCGAAATCAAATAATAAAATCAAAATCAAATAGTAAAATCTTGAATAATAAAGTCAAAATTAAATAATAAAATTATAATAAATTTCTTATTACGTCACAAGCCTGTCACGTATCGCAAACAACAGTGCATTATAATGCTACAATCTAGTCTGTATATTTGGTTGACATCTGATCTCCTGAACACATTTGTCCCCAGGCTAACGAAACGTTCTCGACGATGGTGCGGATGACGCAGCTGATCCACTCGTTCTCGTCGTCGTTCTCGTCGCTGAGCAAGCTGTCGGCGCACCGCGCGGGCGCGGCGGCGCTGCGGCGCCTGGCGCGCAGCCCGGCCGCCGCCGCGCTCGCCAGCCTGCTCGTCGACGGGGACGAAATCAACATGCCTGATATTGACATCGATACTTTCTTCCAAGACTTCGGGGATATAGATGTAAGGATCACTTTTTTTTTCATCATCATCCTTTCCGCCGAATAGACGTCCACTGTTGGACATATGCCTCCACCGAGTGCCGCCACAATGAAAGGTCCTATGCGTCTTGCATCTATCGGATTCCCGCGAGCCTTACCAGGTCATCGGTCCATCTTGTAGGAGGCCTTCTAACTTTTTTTCTTAATAATAATAATTTTACTTTTTCTCGTTGATCTAACGGCGAGTATTTGCACAGATTCAACCAAGTAGCCAGGATTATACACCAATAACTTTCTTTGAAGTACAGTCAGGGGTCAACTAATGCTAAAGGGACTAACATTTCTTTATAATAAAACAGTGTCAATGGTTTATGAATTACTTAATCTATAGCGTAGCATCTAAAGTATAGAAACTTATGGAACATTGAACGTCTAGTATACAAAAATTTTAGGCATTTTAGCATTGGTAAAGTGCAACTGCTCTTTTGACCCCTGACCTCAACTTAGTGGACTCTGAGATATCGAATTACAGGTATCTGCCCGATCCAATTCTCGAAAATGACCATGTCACGTTGAACTGGGGTCGGTCTATCATCACTGACCGGACTACTGTTGCCAATAAGCCGGATATAGTGGTAATAGACCGAATAGCGCGCCGTGCAATGATAGCCGATATCACCATCCCATATGACTAGAATCTCGTGCTGAGAAAGAGAAACAAATCAAATATCTCGACTTAGCACTTGAAGGTGTCGATATGAGGAACGTGGATTCGGCTGTCATTGTTCCTATTGTCGTGGCCTTAGACATAAAGATGGCATTAAAAGCAAAAAACTGGTTAAAATACCAACTAAGTATTTACTGCGGCCGCTATTTGTTTTGCCACCAACGCAATAAGAGTCGAAATCAGTTGAACGGACAGAAAGGATTTGTTTAAATGTGTAATATTATTGGAATGGAGTAGGTATGGATCTATTTTGATAGGCCTGTTGATCTAGTTGTCAGTGGCTCTGACAGCTATGCCGGAGGTTGTGGGTTCAATTCCCACCCAGCACGATCGTATGATGAGCGCGATCATTTGTTCTGTGTCCGGGTGTAATTTATCTATAATATGTATGTATTTAGAAATATATAATCGTGTTTATCAGTTGTCTAGTACTCATAACACAAGCTCTGCTTAGTTTGGGACTAGATGATTTTGTGTGAATACTATTATAATGCATTTGTAAAAATAATCTTAGCATTAAACTCCTCAGCTGTTTTTTCTATTCACAATATTTAAATACTCCAAACTTTCCAGAGTTTCGGCGGCACCATCACAAAGCTATCCAACCTGATACGCTGCATCAACTTGAACCGGTTCGTCCCTTCGCCGAGCGAAGCTCAGTTGATACACGACGCGGCGCAGCTCAGCATTGTCAACGAGTTCTCCGCTGGTAAGAAACTGTTCAATCGGAAGACAGCAAATGTGGAAGATTTGGCTGAACTGATGGCAGAAGGGCTCACCTGATGTTTCTATATATACAGAGTTATTTGTAAAACACTGGCAACCCCTCAGGACTATGTTAAGAACATCATAAACAACAACTTTTGTTCTATGACTTTTAAAAATGCATCATACATTGATTCATAAGATTTTCATACAAAAATAAAAATATTTAAATTTAACGTTCTAAATGTTACAAAGTCTATGCGAAGCTAGTGATAGTACAATAGCGGAAGGGAGCGGAGATCGGGCGTGGGAGTGGTTAACGTTTTTCAAATAAGAAAAAAATGTTCCCAATACACTAAAAAACCGGGTAAGTGTGAGTCGGACACGCGCACTGAGAGTCCCGTACAAACTTACCTATGAAAACAGTAAGTTACGAAGATTTTTCCGGATCACAAAAAGTTTTTTTTTTTGACATAACTAAAACTTTACAGTTCCCAGATTTTTGCCTATTGTTGTGCTTGTGAGACGTTGTTTCATGCCAAATTTCAGGATTCTAGGTCAACGGGAAGTACCCTATGAATTTTGATTCCCTTGAGAGTGTCGAAATATACGTTTTTTGCGACATAAAAGGCCGTATCGGAACCCTTCGTGCGCGAGTACAACCCGCATGTAGCCAGTTTTTTATTAAAAGTAAATGAAGTAGGTAAGGTTTGAGTGTAAACTGAAATTAAGATCAATCAGTAAGTAATTAGCATTACTGTATTGTCTGTAGGTGTGGTGTTCATGAACAGCGAAGAACTAGACGAATCCCTCACCAACGTGGAGTACAAGATCCGGATGGACATCGACAACGCGCCCACGACCAGCAGACTTAAGGACTAGTATGTATATGGTCTTATAATATTTGTAGGCTCGTATTTGAACACTGTGTTGAAATGTAACCCAGCACGTACATGTGGCCCAGCAGCGTTCCATTCCTTAGCTGTACGAATGTGTAATGAATGTGTTCCCGAAACGCTTTTTACGTATGGGTGGAACGTCTACCACGTACTGATGGTGCAACACCGTACGTCTAGTGGTCCGATGATGGGGCGGACTTGGTGGAATTGGATTATGCAATTCCAGTGCGGAGTCCCTGAAATGTAAACGAAAGAAAACCGACAGGCATGATAGCTGCATTCGGTCAAACTGGAAGCCAACTCCAAATTAGTTGAGGAAAGACTAGAGAGAAGATGATGCAGACAAAGCCGCGGGCGGAAGCTAGTTTTAAGTGAGTTGCCTTTTTCGTTTTATTTCAACCAAAACTAAACTCCTTGTCCCCCAGCCTCTGGATCCCAGGCCCCGACGCCAGCTTCGTGGAGCACATGCGCTACTTCCGTGGCTTCGTGCAGATCCAGGACATCGTGGACAAGGCCATCATCAGACTGTCCCGCAACGCCACTCGACACAAGAGAGACATCGAAGAGGAGATGGACTGGGCTGTGTACACGCAGCAAGCGTCTTATCCGTGCTACAGGAAGGACTTGTGAGTATCCAGCTACCTTCAGTTTTCATTTGCTATAGAACATATTATATCTTCGTAGATTTAGTTTCAATGTCTTTTGAGAGCTCATACAAAGATCTCCCTTTTCCAACAGCGATTAGTCCTCCGAGCTGTCGCTGATACAGCTAACATAAAACTTTCAGAATCCTTTTTCTGGATACACATAAAATAAATCTATCCACTCAGTCAGACAGAGAGAAAGAATATCTATCTAAGAATATAACTATAATCTATATAAATTATATATATATAAAAAAAGGAGAAGCTGACTGACTGACATATCAACGCACAGCCGAAACTACTGAGACTAGGAACGTGAAATTCTGCACAAGGCTTCCTTTTATGTCGTAGGCGAGTACTAAGAGAGTATTTTCCAAAGTTCACCCCCTAAGGGGATGAAACGGGGGTCCAAAGTTTGTATGGAGAAACCTACATTCACGCGGGCGAAGCCGCTGGCAGAAGCTAGTATACTTATAAACAACTTAACTATCAAAAATATTTATATCAAATTTAACTATTAATACCCTAATTGCAAATAGAAAGATTTTTCAAAACCAATACTAAGTGTACAATACTGTGACGTCACCACCAAAAGATTACGTGCGTACGAAAGATATAGACAGATGTCGCCACCACGCCCCCATTCTTCCTTCAGCAATATTTGAAATGCTAATTGCAGCTAGTATTCACCCTTACGTTGTTGAAACACCAACGGTCCGAACTAAGCGATTTGCTTCGTCGAATATACCGCGTACATCGAGGGACTGGAACAATTTGCCTGCTGCGGTCTTCCCGTCCAACTATAATTTATAATTCGACTGGCCTGTTGGTCTAGTGGTTAGTGGCCCTGACTGCTATGCCGGAGGTCGTGGGTTCGATTCCCACCTAGGACAAATGTTTGTGTGATGAGCACGGTCATTTGTTCTGTGTCTGGGTGTAATTTATCTATATTATGTATGTATTTAGAAATATATAAGTATGTTTATCAGTTGTCTAGTACTCATAACACAAGCACTGCTTAGCTTGAGACTAGACGGCGTTGTGTGATAGTTGTGGAATATTATTATTATTATTATTATAATTTAGGTGCCTACAAGGCTAGAGTGAATAGGCTCTTAATAAGCTAGTGCGCCTCACCATCAATGATTGCATCACTGCTTACCATCAGGTAGGATCACAGTCAAGCACTGGTTTATACCGAATAAAATAAAAAAAAAGCTCCATTTAATAAACAATTTTAAAGCTGTTTTCAGAAAAAAGATTTATTTTATATTATACAAAAATAAAGACGGGAAAATATTCAATTGAATAAATATTAAAGATTCATAGTGATGATCTCTGTCGAGTAAGAGAAACTCCGCCCAGAGGAGCCCGCAAAATTTAAATTTTCTTAAGTTTTTTTTGTATTTTGTTGGTCAATGTCAAATTGTGTGTTGATTAAAATATGATTGGCGGCCGTAACACGTATTTATTTATAAATCTATATAATATATACCCATTTAAATCCTCAATACTACCCTCTCACTTCGTCTTTGTATTGATTGGCTACTTCATGAAAAAAAACAGAGCAAGTGCGAGTTGAACTCGCGCACTGAGGGTTCCGCACAAACTTACCTATGAAAACAGTTCGATTCAACAATTGAGTAACGAAGATTTTTCCGAATTGTAAAAAAGTTTGTTTTTTGACATAACTACAAATTTACAGTTTCCAGATTTATTCCTATATTTATACTAAAAGATCTTGCTTTATGCTAAATTTCAGGATTTTAGGTCAACGAAGAAGTACCCTATGAATTTTGATTCCTTTGAGAGTGTTGAATTGTACGTTTTTTGCGACATAAACGGCCGTATCTTTTTTTTTCGTTAACTTAGAAGTTTGATATTTTAACAGCTTCTAGGGACCTCAGACTTGAGTATACGGTTTTAATTTCGATTCGATGCCTCCACACGTTTCTGAGATAAAGGTCTTGATAGACAGACGGACGGACAACAAAGTGATCCTATAAGCGTTCCGTTTTTTTCTTTTTGAGGGGGCTACCTTGGTGCATCCCTTCTAAGTATACTACAGTAAGTAAACTACTAATATCCTGGTATTGTCCCAGCTTCCAGACCTCTCTGTACGACTCACAGTCGCTGATCGTGGCGTTCTTCTTCTCTCTGCTGTTCACCGTCGCGTCCGCCGTCAGGTTCATCGTGTCTGACAAGGAGACCGGAAACACTATGGTAAGTCAAATTTAATACATAATATAAATCCAATACAAATACAATGATTCCCTTATTAAATTGCACGATTATTAGTCGTCAAGGAATTTCTGAAAAACTTCAAGTTTTAAGCCACTACTTTTGTGATAGTTTCTTCTTGATACTCGATATGCTAAGATTCTGATTATATTGTGAAAAACTGCTTTTCCATTACTACTAAAAAGGTCGTCTAGGTGGTTACCTAGATGACAAATGTATAAATGGACATGAAAAACCTTGGTCTCATCGTTTTGGACACAAATCAACGAACCTGATGGCGCAGCATGACAAAAAAAGACTCCTGTAACGCGACCAAACTACTAATGGCAGTTGCTCAGACCAGACACAATTCCTGTCTGGTCGTGGGATCCTCCATTTTCAATAGAAGTTGCTTTATTCGCTGTCTCGCTTAATAATACTTCGAAATATGATCAAAAACCTTTTTTTATATGATATAAACTAGTGCTTGACTGCGTTGCCGCCTGATGGTAAGCAGTGATGCAATCATTGATGGTGAAGTTCACTTTATCAAGAGCCTATTCACTCTAGCCTTGAAGACACCTAAATTATAATCGAACGAGAAGACTGCAGCAGACAATTTTTTCCAAACCACCGATGTACGCGTATAAACAACGAGGCGAAACGCTTAGTCCGGACCATAGAGGTGTTCACAACTTAAGGGTGGACAGTCGCCGTACCTTGGGTTGCACTAACTATATTTTTATTTCTCCAGCTCATGTCTGTAATGGGCGTGGACCTCCGCTGGCACACGCTCTCCTGGTTCATCTCGTGCTTCTTGGAGATGCTCCTGACCAGCATCAGTTTGACCCTGATTCTGTACATGTGCAGCGTGCTGCCCAACAGTGACCCCAGCCTCGTGTTCATGCTGATCTTCTTGTTTGGACTCTCCGTGCTTAGTTTCTGGTGAGTGGATCATCTGCAAGTTAACTACACTTTCATCGTAGGGCCCAGCAGGGTCGAAGTCTACTGGGACCAAGGGTCTGGTTCTGAAAGGAAGACTCGGCTCTGGTATGAAAGGAAAGGAAGGAACAGGAGTGTGTTTTTAGTCAGTAAAAGTCTGACACAAAAAAGAGGGCGGATATCATTGGATGATTTTCTCACGGAAAAAAAACGCTTTCATATAATAATCACGCTAATATATGCCGAAAGTATAGCCTCTAAACTATTATTTTTTATATGATCTTCAGATATGTAGGTGTTCCAGGTCTGGTTGTCATGTATGTGAGTTTAGTGAGGGTTAAAGTTAAAAAAAAGTCCTTAAATTTTATTTATTTAGGACTTACAGCTTTTAAAAGAAAAACAATCATAGATGATAGCTAGCCTAAGTCCTCACGAATTGTACTCGTATCAGACTTAAGATTGAGAAGTGAGCATAAACAGACCTTAACACAATGAACTTATTAAAAGGTTACGTTTAGATACACAAAGGTTCAAACTTTAGGTAGGTCTTGTCCATAAAGTTTAAATAAATAAAACTAATACATCAATCTCCCCACAGCTACATGCTCTCCCGGATGTTCAACTCGGCCAGCCTGGCCGCCGTGTTCTCCGCCATCATGTACCTGGTCAGCTTCATGCCCTTCATCATCATCCTCTCGCTGGAGGCTGTGCTCTACAGCTCGCTCAAGACCTTCGTCGTAAGTTTCTAATTTATTTGTACTTGTTTAGAGTACTAAATTAGATGAGGCCAGTGTTTTCTAGCTGACTACCCTGAGAAGAAACACCGAAACAAACTCAGGGGTCAAAGACTGTTTTAAAGTCCGTACAGTAAACATATAATGGTCAAATCATATGAGAACCATGCAGATTGGTGTCTGAGATGGTCTTTTGAGGAAAGAAGCACACAGACTTAAGTGGATCTGTCTAGTTAGCCAGATCAGTTAACTGTATCCGCGTTTAACCACATTATTTTGCTCCAGTGTCTCTCAATGTCGTCATCGCTGTGCTACGCGTTCCTGTTCGTGACGCGCTTCGAGGCGCGCGGCACGGGCGCGCACTGGCGCGACCTGTGGACGTCCCCCGCCGACAGCGAGGACATGAGCATCGGCGTGGCGGCTGTCATGATGTGTGTCGATGCTGTGCTGTACTTCATCATCGGAAAAATCATTGACAGATATTTTGGTAAGTTTTTCTGGACAGTTAGGACTTGATCATGGCACTGGCAGCCATCATGATGTGTGTCGACGCTGTGCTGTACTTCATCATCGGAAAAATCATTGACAGATATTTTGGTAAGTCTTTCTGGACAGTTAGAACTTGAGCATAGGACTGGCAGCCATCATGTTGTGTTTAGACGCTACACTGTACTTCGTCATTGGGAAGATCAATCTGTCCTTAACTTTTGGTAATAACACATGTGTCCTGGAAACTGACTGATGTTGAGCTAAACGATCACAGATATATATTTTAGTAAATTATAAGACATTTGTGTCATTTGTCTGAGGACAATGAAGATATATGATCATAGTATTTGCTGCCATTATGATGTGTTTGGATACGGTGCTGCACTTCATCATCGGAAAGATTATTGACAGATATTTTGTTAAGTAATGGCCAGATATGGCGACCTCAATTTTATCTGACTGGCCTGTTGGTCTAGTGGTTAGTGGCCCTGACTGCTATACCAGAGGTCGTGGGTTCGATTCCCACCCAGGACAAATGTTTGTGTAATGAGCACAATCATTTGTTCTGTATCTGGGTGTGATTTATCTATAATATGTATGTATTTAAAAATATTTAAGTATGTTTATCAGTTTTCTAGTACTCATAATACAAGCTCTGCTTAGCTTGAGACTAGACGGCGTTGTGTGATAGTTGTGTGAATATTATTATTATCTGTTTAAGTCCAGAGTAAAAAGACTAAATCGATTAATTATTATTAATCTGGACTCTGATTTGAGGTTTCTGGACTTGGACTGGACTTTTTCTTTTAAAAAGTCCATAATGAGATCTAACATGTACCGTCATCGTGCAGTCCAACCGAAGCTGTTAGGACACCGTTCAAACTTCATACTACAGTTCTTTTCTTCCCACAGGAATAAGAACCCTTAAAAGCAACATAACTGAGTGCACGACGACGGACGAGAAGGCTGGAGTGAGCATCGTGAACGTGACCAAGATCTACGCAGAAGGGTCGCGGCGCGCCAAGCTGGCCCTGGATAACGTGTCCATCGAGCTGCACAAGGGACACATCACCACGCTGCTGGGTCACAACGGAGCTGGCAAGACTACGCTCATGTAAGTGGCACTGCACATTTTCACGATGTATTCCATGTATTATATCAGGCTGGGCACTGTGCAGCTAAATGTATTGAAAAACGTCATTTGATGCACGTGCGAATTTGCCACTACAGCTTTAGGCTCCATAACACCCTCGCCTGCGGCTCGAGTGCATTCCGCCTCGATCGCAATGACAAACTTTCTCCATTTATGTATCAAATGTACCGTTTTTTTAATTGTGGATTGTTTTGCGTTTAACCATTATCTCCCCTGATGGTAAGCTATGATTTGATCGACGATGGAGTACGTTTATCTAGAAATAGCTTATTCACTCTTGACTTATAAGACCACTAGGTTGTAGCCATCATGAAACACAGACTCCGAAATTCCACTCTTTAGCTGTACAATAAATGTGTTCTCAAAATATTGTCTACTGGGATGTCCACCATGTAGAGCAACAGCGCCGCGCCATCGTTATGTCGAGTGGTCCGTTGATGAAACGTTTGTGGCCTGAGTTGGATTATGCAACTCCGGTACACACTCCCCGAAACGTAAACGATAGAAAACCATACACTTTTTTAATTTAGGCTGAGATTTTGCCGCTTGCAAAACAGATGGTCGGATGAAAATGGTGAACGAAGGCCACTTACCGGAAGACAAGGTAGGCCGATGACCTGGGCAGAGTCACGGGAATCTAATGAATGCGAAACGCACAGAATCTTTAGTTGTAGTGATATGTTTTCGATCTTTTTTCACTCAGTATATGAACCATCCTCAGCTAATGATGTTATGTGTTAAAAAAACTCATAGAACTGTATCATTTTTAACATTGTCAATCTTCCTACAGCAATATTCTAACGGGCATGCTGAAGCCGTCCAAGGGCCACGTGATCGTGCGCTCCGACGGCACGGGCACGCGCCTGGGCGTGTGTCCGCAGCGCGACGTGCTGCTGGAGTACATGAGCGCGCGCGAGCACGTGCAGCTGTACGCGCAGCTCAAAAGTGGCAAGCAGGCGCACGAGGTGCAGCACGAGGTCGACAGGTGAGCACATCTATCTGCTGGGGTACATGAGCGCGCACGAGCACGTGCAGCTGTACGCGCAGCTCAAAAGTGGCAAGCAGGCGCACGAGGTGCAGCACGAGGTCGACAGGTGAGCACATCTATCTGCTGGGGTACATGAGCGCGCACGAGCACGTGCAGCTGTACGCGCAGCTCAAGAGTGGCAAGCAGGCGCACGAGGTGGACAGGTGAGCACATGTATCTGCTGGAGTACATGTGCGCGCGCGAGCACGTGCAGCTGTACGCGGAACTCAAAAGTGGCAACCTTGTATTTTAAATGGAGCGACTGCCTAACTGACCTTCACAACTTATTTTCGGGGTCAATGATGCCCATTAGTAAGACAGGATGTCACACTTTCGGTCTTTAAACCCCGACTATCGAATGCCTACTTAAAGTAGAGAACCTAAGAGCAACAACAGACATCTATGACCTTACATAGGAACTAAAATTCAAAATCCAGTACTATGATATCAAAGCTCTCCGCGCGATTAGAACTTATAGAACAGTCCGAAATCAACTATCTGGCAGTGGCCCGGACCAGATACAAAACCCGTTTAGCCGGAGGATCCCCTCTTCTCAATGAAGGTTTGCGGGACTTAACACCCTGTTCCGATTACCTCTAAAATAAGCTCGCGCTCGATTCTTATCTCACTTGATGGTAAGCGATGATGTTGCCGACGATGGAGCATTGATATCCACTAGTTCAAATGACATTAGGTTGACAGTTTTGATGCTGGTACGTCAAGCTGGCATACAGTTCAACTGCAACATCTGCAAAGTCTTAGACGAGCCTTTACACTGCTAAAAATAACAGCAAAATGTTAAACACTAGCTGTCTTCCAGAATGCTGCAAGTCCTCTCCCTGGGCCCGGTGTGTTCAGAGCCGGTGTCGCGACTGTCAGGAGGCACCAGGAGGCGTCTCTGTGTGGCGCTGGCCTTCATCGGGAAACCACACCTCGTGTCCTTGGATGAGCCTACTGCTGGAGTGGACCCTGCAGCTAGGAGGTGAGTTGAGCTCTTATCTTCACTAGTCAACTATCGACCCTTGAGTAGGGTAACCCAAATATCAGTTACAAAATGTCTGCGCCTTTTGCTGATTTTGAGAATCAGTGAACGAAAACATCGTGAAGAAACCGGCAAATCCTATAACTAAAAATTCGAAGACATGTAACATCCACCAATCCGCACTGGGCCTGCTTGTTGGATTACGACCCATTTCCCAGTGAGGAGGCTGGAGTTCCAGCAGCGAGAACATTATAAAGCTGTTAATATTGCAGCGTAACTCTGACTCTCTTATTGGGCCGCGTGGTGGATCCTCCTATGGCTCTTTCCCTCTCCTAAAAAGGAGGCCTGAATCCCAGCAATGGGAACATTGTAAAACTGATTATGCCACTACTTAAAGTCTAGTCAAAATTGTACATAAGTGCTTAAATTTAGGGACATCTGGTCGATGATAGTAAAGCTGAAGGAAGACCGCACCATCCTGCTGACCACGCACCACCTCGATGAGGCAGAACTGCTCAGCGATCAGATCGTCATCATGCACAAGGTAACAAGTACACAGTTTAGTTAATGCATTGCGAAAATATTATTATAGCAAAGAAAAATTTTATGTAGGGCACGTCAGTGCTGCTAGTACACGGTTCTAATTGGTCGTTTCCTGTGGAGAAGAACAGTCAAGAAACACCAAAATAATTTTATCAGAAATATTTAAAAAATATTACATCTGTGACTACTGCAGAGCGTGCACGCCTGCTAGCTGTGAGGGAGTGGGAGTCGGGTCTCTGGCTTCATGCATTACCGTCGTCGAACATAGGCACCTTGTTCGACGATACTACCTTCCGCCTCGCTGCATCCCTTCGTCTTGGCGCTCCTTGTTGCTCTCCTCATCGCTGCCACTGTGGCGAAGTTGTCAACAGCCTCGGACATCACGGTCTGTCATGCAGCCGAAGTGCGGGCCGCATAGCGCGACACGCGAATATCAACGACATCATCCGACGTGCTCTTGTCACCGTCGGCGTTCCGGCCGTATTGGAACCTCATGGCCTGGCACGCGACGATGGCAAAAGACCGGACGGTATGTCTTTATTTCCATGGAAGATGGGTAGGCCTTTAGTGTGGGACGCTACTTGTGTCGATACTCTTGCGCCATCTCATCTTCCTAGCTCGTCGTGCTGTGCCGGTGCTGCCGCAGCGGCTGCAGAGAACCTCAAGCGGCGGAAATATAATAACCTTGTTGGTAGTTATATTTTCGAGCCGTTTGGGGTTGAAACTCTCGGATCGTGGGGTCCGAGTGCTCACAAATTATTTAAAGAACTTTCAAAACGCCTTGTTGACACTTCGCGTGACCCAAGGGCTGGCTTTTACTTCGGACAAAGGATAAGCATTGCCATTCAGCGTGGCAATACCGCCAGTCTTTTGGGTACATTACCAGTCGACAGCGATGTGGAGGAGTTTTTCGACGCCGTACTTTAGATTGCTTTTTTTTTTAGTACTTTAGGGCTTTTATTTTTATTTTGTAAGTTAGTTTTAATTTCGTTATTATTAGATTTAAATGTATATAAGCTACTGTAACTTAAAATAAATAATAAACACTGAATAAAAAGAAGATTACAAAAATATTAGTATCCTAGGCCTCCCCCAAGCGTCGCCACATCGACCGATCCTGTGCTTTTCGCATCCACCGCACTCCCGCGACCCTCACCAGGTCGTCGGTCCACCTTGTGGGAGGCCTTCTAACGCTGCGTCTTCCGGTGCGCGGTCGCCACTCTAGAACCTTTCGGCCCCATCGACCATCCGTTCTACGAGCAATGTGCCCTGCCCACTACCACTTTAGTTTGGCGATTCTTCGGGCTATGTCGGCGAACTTGGTTCTTGGCCTATGTCCAACAGTGGACGTCTTTCGGCTGAAATGATGATGATGATAATGATGAGTATCCTAGGCCTATCCTTTTGGTCAGTAATATTGTTTATAATCATTTTATGCTTTATTTATTTATTTAGCCATAGCAAAACAAAACAACAAACATACAAAACAAAACAGCTATAACAAAACATTAACAATAGTATAAGATACATTGAGCCAATTACAGGTTCTCACGGGTAGAAACAGGTAAAGTAATAGAAAACTTACGATCACTAATAAGCACGATAAAAAAAGAACATAATTAAACATCCCACAGTTAAATTATATGTAATTATTGTAGCGTATTACTTTATGTTATTTATTTCATCACCAATAGTGAAAGAAAACGTCGTGAAAAAATGTCCTAGAACTAAAAAATAGAAGACATGTAACCCGTGCACTAGACTACGGTCCATTCCCTCTCCTAGAAAGGGGGCCTGAGTTCCAGCAAACATTATAAATGTGATAATATTGTGGCGTAGCTCTGACTCTCACTTCTGAATATTTAAAGTAATGAGAGATGATAACAATGTAAACTTTAAAAAGAATAAAAAGGATTTACTATAAAACTACGCAAACTATAAAACAATGGGTTTAGTTTATCTAACAAAAAAGCGTGGAGCGGACACTACCGATTCGTAGCACTACGACAGCGTAGTCCGTAGCCGCGTAGCTGCGTAGCAACTGTGCTACGACGTACCTCACAACTTGCTACGTCGCGTAAATTCTCTTCAAGTTAGTTTGGCGCGTACATTTAAAAGTCCTCTACGATTAGAGCACGTTTTTAATATTTTTATAATATATATCTATTAACCTTAAAAAATCAGAACAATATTAAACAATTTTTTATGCCTTTTAAAATGATGATATTACAAAAATAACTTCTCAATGAAAAGTTAATTAACTTTTTCGAAGCTCTCCACAACAGAAAGCGAAAGTTATTCTACCTGAAATCAATAACTGAGCGGAGTAAATAGCGCGAAACCCCCGCGCTAGGCTGGACACGTTACAAACATCTGTACATCTCACTCGCTCTTATAGGAAAAACCATTAGTGAATATTCTGGAACGATTTATTAAAATTAATAAGAAAGTACTAATTTTACACCTAATTAAAAAATACTATAGTAAATCTTTTAGTATATAAATACCTTTTGAATCAAAACATTTCATAAATCTAAATCGATAATCCTGTAAAAAAATATGAAAGTCCAAATCATAGATCGCGCAAACGATGTTTTCGAGACTGTTTTATAGTGGAGGCTTATTTCGTCAAGTATTCCGGGGGGTCCGTGGCTACTCCGCGAACCGGTCGGGGCAGGAGCCGGCCTAAGTCCTGCCACAACCAAACCATGTTAAACCATCATCCAACGGTAATAGTTACAAGTAAACAAAGTCAAGATAAAGACGATAGAGACCATGATCTCAACCCCGCGGTAGTAGCCCTAATGACCTCCTTTTGCTGCTGATTTTGAAAAAAAAAATTGGGAAAACCTCTTTTTGCATTTTTTGAAAGTTTTTGGAACAATATGGTGGTATTTTTTATGGATTTTATTGAGATTTGAAACTTTTGATGTCTTTCGGTCCTAAAAATATCCTATCTTCTCTAAAAATATCATCATCATCATCATTTCAACTGAAAGACGTCCACTGTTGGACATAGGCCTCCCCCAAGTGTCGCCACAAAGAACGGTCCTGTGCGTCTCACATCCATCGGACTCCCGCAACCGTTACCAAGTCATCGGTCCACCTAAAAATATAATAATCTTAAAAATATAATAAATTCAAACTTTATTTCATTTTATTTATTTAAGTGCAAACGTTTTTCTTTATACACTAAATATCCTCAAAAAAAAGTTAATAATATTAGTTATTAATAATATTATTTCAAATAAGTTCAAACGTAAACTATTTTCCGTTGCTTTATGTTGAAACCGAGGTTCTCATAGCCGCCAACACAATTTTTTTCTGATTGGAAAGTTTCTTGACATTTTCAATACCTTCACTTATCATGGTCACGTGTAATAATTATTTTAAATATCTTTAACTAATAATGTAGGATCTGTATCTGCATCTAAACAATTACATCTTTTTTTTTTTTTTCGGTGGGAAAATCATCTTATGACATCCCCCGCCCTTGGGTGGGGCGGGAGATAGTGTCAGACTTTTACTGACTAAAAACCCACTCCTGTTCCTTCGTTGCCTTCGTCCCAGGACCCCGGGTTTCGTTTTCACACTACCCATGGCCCCAGTAGGCTTCGACCCTGCTGGGCCCTTACGATTTGCTGACATCTCCCTGAGGCGCGCGTGGAACAATACGCGCCGTCGACGACTTGGACTCGGTCCGGACGGTTACCGGAAGGTCGGACGGCGGGCTACCCATTGCCCGCCGTCCGCAAGCCCGCGCCTACGGTGGCCGGAAATCGGGATCGGAATCCCGGCGGCGATTTGGGCGTGAGGACCGTTGCCTCACGCGATCGGCCGCCTCCTTTGCTAGCATTACTGCTTCGCAGAAGGAAGCGACCGCCTGCCACTCCTCCTCGCTACGGACCATGGCCTGTACCAAGGCCCGACGCGAGAGATCGCCGCCGCCGATCGCCCCCACGAGGACACGGCGTTGCTCTGCCCAAGCGGGGCACACCTCCACCGTATGCTCCACCGTGTCCTCCGGGCGGTCCACACAGTGGCGACACCCGGGCGTCGCTTCCGCACGAATCCGGTGCAGGAACTTCCCGAACTTACCGTGTTCAGTGAGAACCTGCGTCATACGGTAGGTGAGGACGTCGTGAGGTCTTTCCAACCACGCCTCAAAGAGGGGACTTACCGCCATAAAAACAATTACATCTTGCGAGTATGTTGTTTATATATTTTATGTGTTAATTATAACATAGCCTTGGACGCGTCTGTAAAGGTAATATAGTTTAATAAATCTATATTTAATCTATATTTTGAAGAGGATAGATTTGTTTTTTGTATGTTTATATTTTTGTTTATAATTAATAAACTCAAAAACTATTGAACCGATGTTCAAAATTCTTTCACAAGTAGAAAGCTACTTTTTTATTATGGATAGGCTCGCGTTTTAACACTACCTCACGTGATGGTAAGCGATGATGTGGCCGACGATGGAATTCTTGACTTGAAGACCCCTAGGTAGACCCCACTTTATCACTAAATGACTTAGGCTATATGTTTTTATATTCACGTAAACGAAGCCGCTATCAGAAGCTAGTAGTTCAATACGTTATAATATTTCTGTAACAAAAACTTATCTGTTACTCCTTAATACAGGCTATGTCATAGCCTAGCAAGGAGAGCAGCACGTCACCCATTTGATTGCCACAGATTTTATACTACCCACTTTGTTAAAACTGTTACATGTACTACAATCTGTTTTTTATATAAATAAAGATTATTATTATTATATTGAAAACTTATCTCAGAATTTCAAACAAACAAAAATCTAATCAAACTTTCCCTCAGGGCCAAATCCACACCACCGGCTCCCCTATCGAGATCAAACGCACCCTCGGCAACGGCTACAAGCTGACCGTGATCTATCCTCCTCACGACCCTGAGCTTGGGGAGACCTGGGAGGAGCCCAGCCAGGAGGAGAAGACGAAGCAGCTGCTGACTGTAGTCAGGGACGTCGTGAAGAACGCTAATGTTGTGGACGTGACTGGACTGGAGGTGGAAATTGCGCTGCCGTTCTTTGATGGCAATGGCTTGAATAATAAGTGAGTAAAATTACTACTTAATCTGTAATCTATATTTATTAAAATAGAAACTGACTGACTGACATATCAACGCACAGCCGAAACTACTGGGATTAGGAGCGTGAAGTTTTGCATAAGATTTCCTTTTATGACGTAGGCGAGCACTAAGAAAGAATTTTACAAAATTCAGGCCCCAAGAAGATGAAACAGGGATGAAACAATAAATCTAAGTAGATAGATCTAGATAGAAAAACTAGTCAGTATACTTAAAAGGAGAAACTTGATTGACTGACATCATATCAACACACAGCCGAAACTACTGGGACTAGGAGCGTGAAATTTTGCACAAGGCTTCCTTTTACATTATGATGTTAGCGAGTACTAAGGGTTTTTTGAAAATTCAACGTTTAAGGGGGTGAAAAGGGGTAAATTCGTTTGTAAGCAAAATTTAAGTTTTTCATAACAATCCATAAACGATTTAGAGGGTGTCTAGCAGTGGTGGCCGAGTGGTAACGGTACTAGTTGTACGGTACGGTCGCGTGTTCAAACCCAGCCAGGCGCGTTACTTTGTGTAATTTATTTCATCGCCACTGCTCTCAAAACGGTGAAGGAAAACATCGTGAGGAAACCGACATGTCCCTTATCCAAAAATCCTCCAACCCGCACTGGGCCCGCGTGGTGGATTACGGCCCATTCCCTCTCCTAGAGAGGAGGTCTGAGTCTCAGCATTGGAAACACTATAAGGCCAACTATACTATACTAAGGTTGTATGAAAGAATTTTATTCCTTGGGTTAATAAATTTGAATTTTTGGCACAGTTTTTAATCAAAATGAATGATAAAGACTGTCATCATTCGTTTTTATAACTACCTTCAAAATACGGGTTGAGGGGTATTAAAATTTTATGGAAACTATTTACTTAGTAAAACATTTCTTATTTGTCAAAACAATTTGTCCCCCTAATGTATCTGAAGTTTAAATCTATATTTTGCGAACATTTTTTTTACAACGTATATACAACGCCATCTGGTTCCAAACTAAGCAAAGCTTGTGTTATGAGTACTAGACAACTGACAAATATACTTATTTATTTCTAAATACATACATATTATAGATAAATTACACGCAGACACAGAACAAATGATCGAGCTCATCACACAAACATTTGTCTTAGGTGGTGTTTGTGTTAGGTGGCCAGTCAAACATTACTATGATGGTTCAAACTCCTCTTGAAACAAGTGACATCTACCTTTCCTTGCATGAACTTATAATCCATTTGCAACACACACATTACGCTGTATTTTTATTGATATATACTAGGGCTTGACTACTATCCCACCTGATGGTAAGATGTAGCGACATCTATGGCGTCACATAAGAACTAATCCTGCATCGCACAATTAAAGTTAACCGCGTGATTCGAACATACAAAACAGCCCTAAAATCATCTATTGGGCCGTTGCCATCCAGACATAACACCCGTCTGGTCGGAGGATCCTACCCTTTTCAACGGAGGTTGTTGCTGTTCCGCATACCTCCAAACTGGTGACCCCGACGTGATATTAACAGTATATTTACTGTAAAGACACTTAAATTATAATGTGACTGGAAGACCCCAGCAAGCTAATTGTTTCGTCGTTGTGTTATAGTGTTTAGAAGCAACAAGACATTGCTGATTGCTAGAGCAAAACTAAAGCACTTAAAATAATGACAATGTATCTTCCTCTCAGCTTCCTACAACTGTGCTCGGTCCTCGAAACCGCACAGTCATCTCTGGGCTTCAAAAACTACACCCTGGACTGCAGCAGTTTGGAGCAGGTGTTCTTCAACATCTGCCAGCAAGCCGACGCTCCACAGAATGGAATCGAATATCGTAAGTAGTAATAACAATTCTGTACTTAAATTGGTTTCGACAAACTAAGCGGCGGTGCGGCAAGCGGATCGGCGTCGGTAAGCGGGCGCGGGGCGCTATAAGCGGCGTTTCGTGGCTTGCTTCAAACATTTTCATTCTTTTGATTTTTAATCGCTCGCCGCCGCGCTTATCTACCGCACACAGCGGCAAGGTCGTGAACGGGCCGTTATTCGTCAATAAAATTATGTCCAACTAGATGTGGTCGGTGTTTCTTTAGATCCTACTCTGAGAAGAAACCAAATCAGAGGATAAATAAGTAAATATCTGAGTTTTGTAATTAGAAAAAATTATCCCAAGACACATATTCCTAGGACAAAATAGTATCCCATGTGCTGTTCTAGGACATGAGCTACCCGTGTACCAAGGTTCATATTCGTATGCAATGCTTACTTTGCTAAGTGTAATCCTTTCTTACGTGAATTTCTATTGACCTGGTGATTGCCTTTAAGTCCGCTTCTAAACTTAAATTTTAAATAAGTAAAGAACGTCTCTGTATTTAGCTTTTTCCTTCCACAGTTCCTGAAGGCTCTCCCTCCAAAAGCAACTCTACATCCAGCATCAGAACCGACCCTGCTGCTCAAGAGCTGGTGCCGCTCGAGGGCCCGCTGAGGGGCACCGCCTGGCAACAGTTCGTGGCGCTCATGCACGCCCGATACTTGCATCATATTAGAAACAAGTATGTTCTTGAGGTTCTCCATCTACAGTCCAGTATCAAACAGACGTATAAAGCGCCCGCTGAAGAGAATCTGAAGAGAATTTTTGAGGAATCAAAACTACCAGAATTCGGCTTCTGCAAACTTCCAACATTAGTTTTGCTAACGTAGAATGAAAAATCCGGGCAAGCGCGAGTCGGACTCGCGCACTGAGGGTTTCGTACAGACTTGCCTATGAAAACAGTTAAATTCCCAAATTGAGTTCCCAATACGAAGATTTTTCCGAATCTCAAAAAGATTTTTTTTTTTTTTGTGACGTAACTAAAAATTTACAGTTTTCAGATATTTGCCTATACTTGTGCTATGAAATCTTGCTTCATGCCAAATTTCAGGATTCTAAGTCAATGGAAATTTGAATTACGGGAATTTTTATCCCTATGAATTTTGATTTCCTTGCGAGTGTCGGCCGTATTATTTTTTTACGTTAACTCAGAAGTTAGATTTTTTTCACAGCTTCAAAGGACCGCAAACCTGAGTATATTATATCGTTTTAATTTCAACACGATATCTCCACGCGTTTCAGAGATAAATGGTCTTGTCCTTTTGAAGTACGGAACCCTAAAAGAAAGTTTAGTTTAGCTACAAATCTTTCAGAAAATGACTCGCATGCAAATTAATTTAATTGTAGACTCATCTCCACCATATCAACATCCACGTCCTGCCCTTGTCCCATGTCACTTGGGGTCTTCGCATCACCTTTTTTCTCCTGTCATGTTATCATTAACTCTCTTTTCTATTATACTCGTATCATTCCTCGCCATCTTTGACCTTCCTTTCCCTCTCCATCCGTCCACATGTATATTCGTAACTCTCTTTGTAACATGAGTTTTGCGTTTAGCGGGCTATCGAGGTATATTGTGATCTATCGATCGTGGTCCGCAATGTAATCATACTTGTTTTTAGGTGGGAAATCACCAAATAACTTCTTCCAATCTGGGTGAGCGAGAAGGAGACTGGAGAGTCTCACTTTCACTGACTAGAACCCACTGTGTTCTTTCAGTTGCCCTTTGCGTGTCCGGGCCACGGTAACTCTTTCGGTACTTTGCTTGCTAAACTTGTAAAAACAAACTGACGCAATTTGTTTCTACAAACAGAAAGTGAGAGAAGGTTTAGCATTACATTAAGCATTCTCTTTTAAGGAATTTTTTTGATAATTTTGTAGAGCTATAAATAAATAAATATAAAAATGTTATGCTTACATAACATATTTTAATATGTACATGCCAACTCGTGGCAAAATATGTCTTTGAGCTAATCAATTATAAGTTACTATTTCTTGTACCGCATTTAATGCAAATAAATGGCTTTGACTTTGAGGATGCCGTGGCGCCTCTGTAGCCACTCCTCAAAGAGCCCTCTTTAGTGCCGCCTTAATGGCGGCGTGCCTTAGTGTCGCACTGTTTCTATGTCATATCACGGCGACTCCAACTGTACATTAATATTAATAATAATTTTCCCGGCCGAATTACGATCACGGTGGCCAATCTTAACGGAGATTAGCCAAGTACGTAGGAGATATCAATAGTACTGCAAGTGTATTTGCAAACACAGGTACACTCTCTGTCCATTTACGTTCAACGTGTGATAAGACGGTAATCCGATACGACCGGGGTACGGGGGACCGTGCGCATTGAGGCACGTGGGTATCACTACTAATTTCCAGAAAGGATTTTCCATTAGGAAAGACTTTGTAGCTGCCCGGCTAAATCGTCATTCCAAATGGAAAAACCCAATAACACTTTTTGGCCGATCTCAAAATCCTACGCTCACTAGTCGCGTCCACGAGCTCCAAGAAAAAAGCAACTGTACATTAACAAACTGATGTCATGACCCACCGCTTGTTCCTCACCAGATGGCTACTGTTCCTGCTGATCGTGCTGCCCACGCTGTTCATCACGATGGCAATGGGCTTCTCCATGTTGCGCCCGCCCACCGACAACGAGGTCAACCTCAAGCTTGACGGACATTTGTATAACGGAACTACAGAGTTCTTAGTGTGAGTATATATATTAGTACATATTGATACAAGTGGAGAAAGTCTGTGGTTGTGACCGAGGAGGCATTCGGCGGTGTTATGGAGCTGAGGTCTGCAGTAACAAATTTCCACGTGTATCAAACGACGTTTTTCAATACACTTATGAAGACATAAATAAACGGGCGTCGTGCGGCGCCTAGCTGGTGTGAATTCCTCACTTCACTCAAGATTCTGTATTAACTCCCTCACAATGCTCGGGAGTTAATTGTATAAGTTCCTCACTGCTTTCGGGATTAAAATTTGGAAAAAAGCTTGATAAAACCTTCGTTTCGTTCAACATGCCGCCCGTGACTTAAAGACACTGCTTTATGCCATAGTCACATAATCTATTATTAAGGTGAGAGCTTATCTCCCGAGTGTAGCAATGTCCTGGCTAGATTGCGTTAATGACAACATTTACAGTTTATAGCCCTCCTATATTTGTCTAATTGGCTCGCAGTATCATTCCAGTACGTATTCATTTAGATTGTTCTTCAATAATTGATTATCTATCTTGTACGCAGACCACAACCATCAATATTCTCTGAAGACGTGGACCCATCGTTTGCGGAAAGTGTGATGCAGTACCTCATGATGGACAAACAGACCAAGAACTGGACAGCCGACGTATGTATACCCTCTAACTTCAGTTAATCTCATCCTAAATATATGTTGTCACTTAGCATGGTGAACTCCATAGTAAACTATATGACCACTTACTATGTGATGGGACAGTGGACAAACGAGAGTCATTTAAATAAAAAATATATAATAATAAGCAGAATCAGCCTCATAATATTCCCACTGCTGGGAATCAGGCCTCCTCTCTAGCAGAGCAAATGGGCCATACAACACCACGCGGGCTCAATGGGGATGGGACTGGTCGGTGGGTACTGTCACGGGTCCTCAAATGTTTGGTTCTAGGATATTTCTTTATTTAGTTACCTCACGATGTGTTCGCAGTGGCGGATTAAGCCGGCGCGGGGCCTGTAGTGAATTTGCCCAAGGGGCCCCTGTGTATTCAGTACTATTATTCTCATTCTAAATATCTCAGTGGATTTTAAGATTGGGTAAGATATGTAGAAATTACGGTAATGAGGGAAATCAGGGGATTAACTATCATATTCAATGAAATAAAATGATGATGATGGTGTCTTCAAGGTCAGAGTGAATAGGCTGTTAATTTTTCTAAATTAATTAGTGCGCTTCACCATCAACGACTACAACACTGCTTACCATCAGGTGGGATCGCAGTCAAGCACTAGTTAATATCATTTTTTTTTTTTAATCTGCTGTATTCGGATTGCAATATACATTATTTAACTAGATTTTTTTGCGTTCAAATGCAGGATTCTCAAAAGCGCGGGCCCCATAATGCGCAGGACTTGTAGCATTTGCTACTCTCTTGCTACATGGCTAATCCGCCACTATATGTTCGTTGATCATTTTAAAATTAGTGGTGATAAAATAAATTACACAAATTAAAGCACCTGCCTGGGTTTGAACCCATGACGTACAACTCGTAAGTCGGGACCGATATCACCGGACCACCTTGGCTGCTCGTAAACAACACATTAAAATATGATCATCTGTCCTTTAGGATAACCCTCACTGCGAGTGCACTGAGAGCTACAGCCACATCTGTGACATCACCGCCAATCAAACACTTTCCCTCCCGGAGATGATGGTCCTGCCCGACGTAGACACGATGAACCAGTGGCTCGTCGATACCCAGCAGATTTACATCGAGAAGAGGTAATTTAGAACATCATCTATATATATAAAAGGAGAAACTGACTGACTGACATATCAACGCACAGCCAGTACATGAGTATGATGAACATGCACGCACTCGGGTGAATGTTGACTTTTTTTAAAGTGCATAGTGCTGATTGTACATATGTGATATTTAATTATATTCTTTTTTTTTTATCGTGCTTGTTAGTGATCCTAAGTTTTCTACTATTTTTTCTATTTCTACCAGTGAGAACCTCTTACTGGCTCAATGTTTCATATTGTTATCCATGTTATAGCTGTTGGTTCTCCTAAAATTTAAATAAAAAATAATTAACAAAAGTAAATCTCAAAATATCTTATGAAGACTTGACAGAGTAAGCTATATAGTGACATCTATAGTGCCACACAGGAACTAAAAGTTAAGAAATCCTGCAACGTGGTATTAGAGTTCCCCGTGCGATTAGAACAAAGGTATACAACAGTCACAGTCTGAAATCATCTATCAAACATGACACCCGTCTGGTCGGAGTATCCTCTCTTTTTAGGGGAGGTTTGCGGGACTTTACACTCTGTTCCGCATCACTCTTAAGCTATATTAATCTTTGAATATGGTTTTGAGTTATATTTCAGCATAAACTTTATTGTATTTACGTCGTGGTACGTAAATAAAATAAATTAATATCAATAACTTCTTGTTTATTCTTTATTGCACACAAAACTTTAAAAACAATTTAAACCAGGACAGCTAATGTAACCAGGCGAACTGAAGCCTCAATTAGGATTTCTTACAGCAAACTTTAATGCGATAGGAATTTTGAACGTGAATACAACTATAAGTGCACAACTAAACTTAAGCTAACATTACTAAAATCTTACTTAAAGCTAAGAATAAACTAAACAAATATCTGTATAGCATAAACATACTAAATAATACTGCGCGCGCGCGCGTCACTGCACGAAGGCTGCGCTGAAATTCACAGTTGAGGGTCACCAGTTTAGAGTTATGCGTTGTAAAGGGAGGATCCTCTGACCAGGCGGGTGTTGTCTGATCCAGGCAACTGCCCGAGAGATGATTTCGGGCTGTTGTATATGTACAAATCCCACAGAGAACTGTAATTGCGCGATGCAGCATTTCGAATTTTTGGTTCCTATTTGACGCCATAGATGTCGCTACACGATAAATCAAAACCTATACATACATATCTATGGGTCATGTTGACAGAATATTCGATCCAGAATTCAGTATGATGTTAAAGATGCATATTTTCATCCTGCTGTCATCCTACCCAAGCTATGTAAAATAGACCTTTGTAGTTAAATTTAAATTCAAAAAGAATAATACACTGTCCGTAATAATATCTACTTATACTGTAGTATGGAAATATTGTAACAATAACAATTATTTTTTTAAACTAACCATGGATTTTCTTGCCGGTTCTTCTCCATAGGAAACGACCAATTTGGAACCGTGCACTAGCTTCTGACGTTTTATAAGTGTCCATGTGAAATAAAAAAACTTTTGATTTTAAAATAAGTTTTTTCCTACTTGTAATTTTCAGTCTTTTTCTAGTTTTCCACATCTACCTTCTAAATAACTAAACCACCACTTTCCTTCCCCAGATACGGCGGCTTCTCCTCGGTTCTAAAGGAGAACCTCACGAACCTGGTGGCGTGGTACAACAACAAAGGCCACCACGCCCTACCAGCCTACATGAACAGCGTCAACAACGCCATCCTGAGGACCGTGGTGAACAGTCCCCGAGCGAACATCACGACTTACACACATCCCTTGAAGATTTCCAAAGAACAGATCAGCAAGGCTACTGTGTAAGTGATGTAAAGAGATTGAGTGTGGAACCCGTAACTGCGCTCCAAATCCTTAATTGTAGAAGTAGCAGACCGACCGACCGACTCGGGGGAGAGTGGGAGGCTCACCAGCTTGCATAATAACCACTGATTTCTTTATAGATCTTCAATATATGTTATTTCTTCTCCCACAGCTACCAGCACATAGCAGACGCGGGCATCACCGGGCTGCTGGTGCTCGCCTACGGAATGGTGAGCGCGGGCGCCGCCATCTACCTGGTGCGCTCGCGCTGCAGCCAGGAGAAGAGGCTGCAGCTGCTGTGCGGAGTCAGCCCTGCCATGTACTGGGGCAGCGCGCTCGTGTGGGACATGATGGTGAGTGATGCAGCTAGTATACAGCTAGTATATAGCTGCATACCTGTGGTACATAGTAGACGCGCCTAGTGTGCTCAGTAAGCCCGTTTTTACCGAAGGCAACCGCTGCGATCTTACTTACGAGCCTTGCAAGCGAAGCGAGCCCTCACTCTAACCGAACAAGCGAACCTAGCCGCGGTGGGCGAAGCGGGCACACTTCTAGTGAGCCGAAAGATATACAAAGCCGGCACTCAATTAAAAGTTGTTGGTACTATACTCGAATCAAACATATGGGCCATAGTAGCAAGGTAGTAGATTTGTATTAATTCAATTCCAGATTTGATGCCACCATCTGTATCAGACTTCTTAGAAGGTGCTCTTGTTTGAAAACTTCAGCATTGAACGATCAACAAGTTTTCCCACAGGGCTCGCTACACTCGCTTTGTTTATATTCAAGCTTGCTCCATGTATGAATATGCCCAGGTCGCTAGCTCGCCTTTTGAGTGAGCTCTCTTCGCTCGCTTGGCTGTATAAATCATCAGTGAGACATTTAACATTTATTTATGGGCTTGAATTTTGGTGCTATCCCTTAATGTGTGTTTGTAACTGTACAGATAATACTGATCAACCTGGGCATCACTTCACTTCTGATGCTCGCCTTCGGCTTCCCGGTGTTCGTGTCGCGCAACAACCTGCCCGCCATCTGTATACTTATCGTGTTGTATGGGTGAGTACTTGATCTCGAGATTTTTTATGAATACGTAATGTTGCATTTTGCTAAAATAAAGAATAAAACATATTTTTAACATATGACTGCAAAAATTCTAATTTCCAAAGTTTGTGGAGTACCTTGGAGATAATGCTTTTTTCAAATAAGTAAGTGATAAGTGATTAAACAATTTTTTCAAAACAAAACTGATTTTCATCCGTACACCCAAAGGTTTAGTTGAAAACCAGCGTCAGGCAACTGCTACGTAGTTATCTAATTTTATCAGCATAGCCAGACTACTACGTAGCATTTAGACCTATTTGGCGCAGCTGTGAGACACACAATACTATTGCGATACTGTATTTTCTGTTTACCTAAGCTTCTCCATTCTTGTTTGTTCATTGTGTGCATCTGTATGCCAAATATACAACGTATTATTTTTGATATCCCATAACTCACGGTTTATATTGTATAAGGAAAATAAATACTGAAAGTCCTAGAATATGTGGTCCAAATATGCATAGTTTCGAAGATATCATTATTACTAATTAATTTAGATCAAAAATTGTCATCCGTATGACAAATCTTTACTTTTGCGTTGTTACCAAACTTTGCAGTAGTGCAAGTGTAGTAGAGTTATAAAAAAAATATGACAGCGTAAACAATGACATTACATATTTACGCTGTCGTATTTCAGGTCCCTTACCTGAAATACAACAGCGTTGTTGTTGCAATGTTTTACATTAATAATCGTGAACTTATCGAATTATTATGTATGGAAAATGAAAACAAATAAAAAAGATAATTGGAAAATAATTCGTATGCCAGTTGATTCTTTGATATGGTCTCATTCATACCCCAGAGTTATGGGATATAAAAAACAAGTTGTAGGTATATATATTTTCTTTCTTTCCTACTTTTTTTCTTTACTTCTTAAACTTAACATTTTCTTACATCGAAAACTTGCTCCGTACCAATATCTTACTCTCATTAGCTGTTACAAGCAGTGCTATTAAATCGATGACATTTTAAGCTCTTCCTATATACCTTTTGCATCGCACCCAAACTATATCAAGGCCATAATTGCCCAGCTGCCACAAAACATAAAAACAGTCTAATTGTGATTTAAGAATCTCGGCTTAACATAATAAAGCGCTATTAACTTCTTTGATGAGCTGTACAAATGTTTGTCCTCCAATCCTCAGCTACGCATGCAGCAGCTTCATCCACGTGGCAGAGAAGTTCTTCCAGGACGCCAGCATGGCCAACATGGTCCTGTTCTGCGGGAATGCCTTCCTCGGACTCTCCTTCATCGCTGTCTTGCTATGCTTTGATATCATCTCCGAGTCGGAGGTATGTTTTGATTGACTTCTTTTGAAAAAATATTGCTTTTTTTAAATTATATAAACTAGTGCTTGACTGCGATCTCACCTGATGATAAGCAGTGATGCAATCGTTGATGTTAAATCGCACTAGTTTATTAAAAGCATATTCACTCTAGCCTTGAAGACACCTAAATTATAATCGGAAGGGAAGACCGCAGCAAGCAAATAGTTCGAATCCTTCGATGTGCTTAGTCCGGACCTTAGAGGTGTCAACAACGTAAGGGTGGACACTCGCCGTACGTCGGGTTGTCTGATGGTAGGAAGGTGATGGCGAAATCAAGTCCTTGCGGGACTTGATTCCGCCATCTCGCACACACTGTCCAAAATGCATCCTGTAAAATACCAAAAGGCTGGCTACCCTACGCCTGTGCTCCAGGCTTCGTAGATTGGTATTAACCAAGTATGGATCACCAATTAGCCTCTTCGCACGCCTTGGTTAGGTATTGGTTATTTATTTAACCTCATACGAGCTAACTGAAACCTTATTACGTAAAAATAAGGTATAAGTTACCTGGTACGGCGGTGTACCGAATTCGGTACACTGGTGTCGGACAGGTTAAGTATTTAATTATTATTGTATTTCTTTTGTTTTTTTACCATTAAGTTGCACATACCATTTTATGTTTCTGCATCACCCTAAGATCGAGTAGAAGAAAATGCCTAAGTAACGCATTAAGTCTGCCTTTGTATATTATTTTTTACTAGTGCATAAAGTTTTAATAAATAAATCTTAACACTTATTTTTAATTTCTTTTTTCAAATATTTAAAGTAAACTCGTAAACATTTTTTACAAGGACGCAACACCCCTCTGGGGACTTACCAAGACGTGTTAAGATATTAGCCGTTCGAGTGATAAAGAAGGATGGTGCTATAAACCCTACACAGCCCCCCAGTGGTATCGATCCCGTTAAGAGCTTGTAGTAGTACTACTGGTCGAAGGATCCTCCCTTTTCAACGGAGGCATGTGGGACTGGCTATAAATAAAGGCGACAGCGATAAATTAGTGGTACAGTCGTCATTAGTACCGCGCGCGCCTCAAGGAGATGTCAGCAACCGTAGGGTAGTAAGGTCGAAGCCTACTGGGACCATGGGTGATGCGAAAAAGATCCCCGGGGCCCTGGAACAATGGCAAAACAGGAGTAGGTTTTAAGTCAGTAAAAATCTGACACGCCCTCCTGCTTCGCCCAAGACCGGGGGATGTCATTAGATGATGTTCCCAACCAAAAAAAAAAGTTGTCATCATTAAGGTTACCTGGTAGAGGGTTTATGGCGTAGAGTTAAATAACAATTCACTTCACAATCACTTTTATGTCACTTAATTAGAGACAGGTATATCTTAATCTGAGAGAACCAGTAAATTTGTTACGAGCGTCCGCACTATTCGACGAATCGCCCAAGACTGCCCCCCTAGCCAAGTTACAACCGTTTCGTTTCGATTCTCTTTTCTTCGACCGCCTCGAGTCGGCCACGCCTCCGATTTTAATGTTCTGATGTCATCTCATCGCTCAGTCACGTGGTCAGAACAAAGGAATAGGAGGCGTGGCCAACTCGAGGCTATCAACGAAAAGAGAATCGAAACGAGATGGTTGTAACTTAGCTAGGGGGGCTGTTGTTACGAACCGTCGCTTCTCCAAACGATTCCACTCACGTGGCTTCTACAACGTCACAGCGTTTCTCCCCACGTCGGTACTAAGAAATCAATTGAGTGTCTTAATATTGTTAAATAGTCATAATACTTAATGTCACAACAATGTTATGGTGCGTGTTCAGGCGACCGACAACGCGCGCTGGTGGCTGCACAAGCTGTTCATGTTGGCGCCGCAGTTCGCGCTCGGGGACGGCTTGCTCGACGTAGCCAAGAATACCATACAGGCACAGGTATGGTCCACTACAACATATTTTTAGTTGACTAGCTATAAACATCTTTAATCATAATAAATAATTGGTCACTAAAAAAATATTTTTCTTTCTTTCTTCTTTCTTTCTTTCTAAAACAATCATTCAAAGATTCAAAGCATTTTATTTCAAATAAACCATTTACAGGCACTTTTGAAATGTCAAGAAGTCAGTCAGAAAAAAAAATGATGCTAATTGCACATTCCAAAGCGTAGATCTCTATGGAGAAGAATGTGCAAGAAACTCCATGGACACTCTTTTCAATCATGTTTTATACTAATTACAAATATCTCAGTTACATGTTTCTTGTTGCTATCATGTGAGAAAATTGTCAATAAAGTAAAAATAAAAACTAAATATAGACATTAAAATGATTCCAAAAAAAAAGGGCGGTAAATCTCCTGACAACATTCAGAATCACAATCTGTCATGCTTTTCCGAGTTCGAAACTATGCACAGAATGTGGTCCTCATATTTTGCACACACAACTCCTTCCAGTGCCCGGTATATAGGTATAAGAAGAAAGTGCAGACGAGTTAATATGTACCAAATAAGTAAAATAAAAAAATGGATCTATTTATTAACTTTTAGCTAGAAATTCTTAGGATTATTAAATCTTCGACTTCAACCGAAGGCTGTGCCCATAGAAATATAAGAAACACCTTTACAATAATTATACGTTTGTGCCATTCGCAGATTATTCGACATTTGGTATATAAGTTTAATCTTGTTTCAATAATGTTTAGTTTGTCAGAATGAAATTCTAAAACTAAGCACACCTTATTATGTCATAGTACAGCATACTTATTATTCCTACATATAAAATCTTTCTAAAGTTACCTGTATTATACAAACCAATATTTTGATTGATTGATTGATTAATTCGTCGGGCACTGGGCATAACTGGCGAGCTTGCTAAACACCATGACAACAAACTTGACATTACACAATTGTCACGAAATAGGACAAAACTTTTGTGTGTTACTCGATCTGCTACTACTGCCTCTGACCGGTCTGTTCCTCCTCAGGTACTGTCTCGCTTCGGCATGGACACGTACAAGGACCCGCTGCATAGCACCCTGCTGACGCTGCACTTCTCGTATCTGGTGGTGATGGGCACGATCCTGCTGCTGCTTAACCTCGCCATCGAGCACGGTCACTTCGACTCACTGCTGCTTAGGTGAGTGATGACAGGATGTACCTTTTGGAAACCTTTAAAAGGCGCCCGGGCTCTGGAGATAAGTGCGCTTAATGATCACCATTTTCACATGTAAGGGGCCCCGATACCTCTTAAAAGGGATCCTCTCTGTGCAACGCCAGTTTAGGCACATCCCTGACCCTGTAAGGTGAGGGGAGACCCCTACCGTAAACGTCGCTGTGCGCAGCAACATGTGATCGTCCACACTTTGAGCAAAAATGATGCAGGTGGTGTTTCTGCGTGTTGCGTGCCTACCCTACAATGTTGTAGGGTAAAAAGCATTAGAACTGCTTTATTTTTCTTCAAGACCTCTTCTATGCAATGCAACGTACAGTTTGAGTTCAATACTGTCTCTCTAATCCAGGTTCCGGCCTGAAAACATCCCCCCTGTTGTGGGAGCGGAGTTGGAGCCCGTGGAGGTGAGCGCGGAGAGGAAGCGCGTGCACGCCTCCCGCGCGCTGCACGCGCCGCTCAGGGTCAACACTATCGGGAATATTAATAGAGGTAAGTCATAAATGATATTTGAAGGTTTTGGGCCACGTTAGCCTTGTTTATCGGATCTATAACCTCAAAATGTGATTTACAATAACGTATTTGTGGGGCGAAGGGAAAAGACGCTCGTTACAAATCAAATCACTTAATATATTAGCACTTGTCTGTAATATTACTTTAAGTTCACATAAAATAATACATTAATATAGATAAATCACCATACAATAATTATTACAAAAAAAAAATAGGCAAGATGATTAAAACACTCAACCGAACGCGTAGCTCGCACATGCAATTTCGACCGAGGCTCCAATCATACTGCTCTGTCCATCGTTGACTTATATCGCACTAGCACTCGGTGTTGCGACAGAGTCACTCTAAATAACTAGAGCCACCTCTGATATCTTTTGAAAACTAATTTAAATACGAAAGCGTCGTTTTATTTATTTACAAATAGGGTATAAATAACAATTTTATTATTTAATTTTGTTATTTCAAACTAGATGAGGCCTGTGTTTCCTAGCTGACTACCTTGAGAAAAAAACCGAAAACTCAGAAGTCCAAGTCGCTTTTAAACTCCTTATAGTAAACATGCAGATTATAGTGTCTGAGATGGTCTTTTATTATTTTTATTATTTAACTTTAGATGCAATTACCACTACTGACATAGACAGATGTAATGCAAAATGGCATTCTCTGAAAGCCAATCTTAACAGATTAAAAAAGACTACAGATTTCAATGCATAGCATTTATCAGTATTCGTGTAGTTCTACTCAAGATTAGTAAGGAGCTCAACGACTCGACGAACAATACCGAAGAAAGGTCATTTAAGTAACTCGCATAAAGTAATCAAACGTTTAAATTACTGAGATATTGCGAGATTACATTAGTAGCTGTTAGTTAAAGGGGGGTTATGAGGGGGAATATTGAGCTCGTATGGTTTATTTGTATTTATTTATTTAACAATTTATGTACACACAATAATAAAAGAAAAGAAGAAGGAAACAGAAGATTTTTTTTATTCGATATAAACCAGTGCTTGACTGCGATCCCACCTGATGGTAAGCAGTGATGAAATCATTGATGGTGAGGCGCACTAGTTTATTAAGAGCCTATTCACTCTAGCCTTGAAGGCACCTAAATTATAGTTGGACGGGAAGAGCGCAGCAGGCAAAATTGTTCCAGTACAAAAGTGATGCTTTTTTCTAAAAAATCTCTTCCAGCATACCTGCGAAAGGAGAGTTGGAGAAAATAGAGATGTAGACACTGTGTGTAGAAGTAAAAGAAAAATTGGTACACACAAAATACAAAGTTAACAATGAAATAATATAACATGCAAAAAAAAGATATACTATTTAATTAATTCTAATTTTAGTTCCTACGTGGCGTCATAGATGTCGCTACATACCTATTTGGATTATCTCAGCTTCTTCACACTCAGTAATAGTATATTTCTAATTTCGTCCAGGCTTCGTGCACACTGAGGGCAAGAAGAACTCGATGCAGCGCGTACTGTCTCCCACTTCCGACGCGGCGCAGTGCGTGGAGCTCTCCAAGTGCTACCCTGGCTTTAGCGGGCAGCGCGTCGCGCTCAGGAACCTCACGCTAGGGATACCTCCTGGCCAGGTTAGTTACATGATATATTCTTTTACACGGTATCCTGTAGGCGATTACGGTAGGTGTTTCAACGCGAACGCGGTCGCGCAGCGAAGCGTCGTGATAGAACAAACTATTACGGTGGTCTACGTGACCAACCACATGTGCGTGAAGCGAAGCGGACGCGAAAGATTGGTTTGATATTTTGATTGGCGAACTGCGGTTCATTAAAGTTTTAAATAAATTGCGACTAAAGCAGCGACTTCGCGCTCAAGTAGTGACTGTGTCGCGTTGAATTCGCATAATGTGCATCAGATCGCTTCGCAATCCTTCATGTATGATGCCACCATTAGGCTTCACACACTGGTTAAGAAGAATTTGCAGAAACAACAGAATACAGAATATTATCATCATTAACCGAAAGACGTCTACTGTTGGACATAGGCCTCCTCCAAATGTCGCCATAATGACCGGTTCTGTGCGTCTCATATCCATCGGATTCCCGCGACCCTCACCAGGACATCGGTCCACCTTGTGGGAGGACTTCCAACGCTGCGTCTTCCGGTACGTGGTGGCCATTCCAAAACCTTCCGAACAGGAGTTGGTTTTTAGTCAGCAAAAGTCTGACACTATCTCCCGCTCCACCCAAGTGTGGGATTTGTCATTAGATGATTTTCCCACCTTAAAAAAAAATCTCAAATAACAAAACAAAATACTAATTAGTTTCAATATTATATCAATTATCAAATCTTATTTTCTCTCAACAGTGCACGGCCCTGCTGGGTCAGAACGGCGCAGGCAAGTCCACCACATTCTCCATGCTGACCGGTGAAGTGCGACCTTCATCTGGACAGCTGTACCTCAACAATGAGCTGGTCAACTCTACGCAACTCTGCAAGGGACTGATCAGTAAGTAATTCATTATCTGCTCCGGTTTATTGCCAACCAAACCAAAAAATCAGCAACAATTTTGTTTGTAGGAGGTAATCTCTGAAAGTACTCGTCCGATTGCAAAAATTTTTTCACCGAGAGGAAGCTGCTTTATTCCTGAGTGACATAGGCTATATTTTATGTACGCGGGTGAAGCCGCGGGCAAAAGCTAGTACAAAACAAACAGCTGTATGGATTCGCTGGCTACCTGCCATACTGTGACTCTTTAGTATTTTAGTCGTCTTCCGCCTCTTTTATCCCTTTTGTTGGGGTCTGCTACCAATTCGAGAGGGCTTAGCAGTAACCTCCTTGGCGGAATGCGTGAGGAGGAGACAATCCTCACACCACGAGGAGACTCCCTGGGTGTCGGGAGTCGCTCCCGGGCCCCCATAGACTTCGTGAGCTTGCGGTCGGCGAGTAATAGGTAGCTCGCTGTCCGATAAGGATCAGGCCCGGTTTCACGCGCGCTTCATGGAGCGAAATTGACAATACTCGTTAGGGCCGATGCCTTCCAAGACTGCGAGATTGTTTGAAAGAGTTACCTCGAGCTTGAAACGCTAAGAACAATTGAAGGAACTCCAGCTAGTTTTTAGTCAGTAAAGGTCTAAACTCCCTCTAGCTCTCCCAAAGCGTGAGAGGTTATATAACGGTATACTCCAAATTAAAAAAAAATCGTGGTCTTTAAGGCTTCTGAATACGCATAATGACAATCAAGGATCAACGAATGTCAGTCGAGACTAGTGGTTATTATTAAGAAAGAAATGATTTGAACCAATATTGCATTGTTAATGTTTTTGCAGGCTACTGTCCTCAAAGCGATGCCTTGGATCCGCTTCTGACTGTGACCGAAACGTTGCAGTTCTACTGCCGACTGAGGGGCATCACTGAACAGGACGAGGTAAGGAAAATATTACACATTTTTTTTCAGTGCACATTTTGTGAACATACCCTCCTCTAATTTATCTTCATCAGAGCAAAAAGATGTTTTCTGTAATAATGTCTATTCCACAACATGACAAATCTTCATTAACGTGTTAAAAGTGCAAATATAGGGCGAAATCAGTAAAAAAATTCTTGTAAATATCATATCTAATTATCTAAACTAGCGACCTGTTCTAGTTTCGTAAGGGTGTTAAAAAGCTTAAAAATCATCGGCATTTCTTTTCCATAGTTTATGCATATAATGTACAGTCAGGGGTCGAAAGTGCTGTTGCACTCTACCAATGCTAAAGTGTCTAAAACAAACCTTCCTCATGAATCACTCTGCTCTATCTATTGATGCGTTCATACAGACAGACGCAGTGGAGGACTAAGTTTTATAATATGTAAAGATAATTATCATTTAGTAGAAAATCGCAATAATGCAGATAAGTTTTCAAATAAAACTCCAATAAAAACACCTATGTTGTTGCTGTGTGGAAGAGTTTCATTTTTATCAATACTGAGAAAAGTCTCATCTTATTCCAACTGTCAGAACTGAAGATTTACAAAACGTACTTTGACCTAAGCGTGTAATAAGAATATGAACCTTATTCGTATTGCTGTAATGTTCATATTATAAAGTCGAAGTGTAAAATGTACGCTTCGCTTTTGCTTTGGGACAAGTTATGGGCCTATCACACGTACAAGATTCACCACAGTTTTGCTTGCACAGGCTGGATTGTACACGGAACACAGTGTAAAACTGTATCGGTTTTACCAACCAGACGCACAGTGTGCTGTGCGAACCGACCTGCTGCTTAGCTGGTGCGTGTGGTAGGGCCATTATTTACAAGCTATCCCACACTATTTTCTTAAACGATTTTGCTATGTGCTTCTCACATCTAGCGTTAGTACACAAATCTACGCCGTTACTGTGAGGGTCACTGGTCATGATTGATTTAATTTGTACCATAGAACCTTAAGTATTGAATAAACTAGTTGTTGACCATTGAACTTCTATTACAAAGGAATTTTTGACACTAGCATTGTGAGAGTGCAATTGCACGTTTGACCCCTAACTGTATCTAACCGTTCTCATCGTTTTTTTCACAAGGGCTAGAACTTATCGAATTTACATGAAAAAGCAATTCTAGCTAAACAAATCGATAGTGTTTGTTGCACCATATCATCAAGATTATTATGCATTTATTTCAAATAAACCATATACAGGCACTTTTGAAATGTCAAGAAGTCAGTCAGTTAGAAAAATGATGCTAATTGCACATTCTAAAGCGTAGATCTCTATGGAGAAGAATGTGAAAGAAATTCTATGCATACTCTTTTAAATCATGTTATCCCTCCACAGGATTAAAACAATAAAAAAGTAACAATGTATAAAATGAGTAATTCTCGTGCAGGTCATAAAACGCACAATAGGCATGTTCGACCTGGGCCGCTACAGCTCCGCGCGCGCCGGCACGCTCAGCGGCGGCAACAAGCGCAAGCTCTGCACCGCCATTGCCTTCATGGCGCGCACACCACTCGTCTTGCTGGATGAGCCTACCAGGTATGATATCTTAGCTCGTTGGCAGTTGAGCTCCTTCAAGCTCTAAGTTGAGCTAAACGAAAACTGACAATTCCTCGCAATATCTCGACAAGTCCACTCAAACCTGTATTCTGCTTTTCTCAAAAGACCACCACAGTCACCACACATTGAATGCCAGTTACGAAATAACTCGTAGATGATTTCTTCTCAGATGCTACCTAAAAGAAAACAATAGCAATGTTAATCGGAATAACACAACAGCAATGTTATTGTTCCACTTTGCCAAGCAACTAGCGCCCTAGTAGCTTAACTATAAATAAATCACCAAACAATAATTATTACAACAAAATAGGCTATAAGATTAAGACACTTCACCGATCGCGCAGCGCGCATATGCGATTCTAACCGAGACTCCAATCATACTGCCCGTCCATCGTCGACTTATATCGCACTAGCACTCGGTGTTGCGACAGAGTGTCGTGTGCCAGTCATGTGATACACGTCACTCTAAAGAACTAGTGCCATTTTAAACAGCTAGCGCTATCTCTAATTTCATTTGAAAACTAATTCAAATACGATAACGCCGTCTAAAATAATATTTTTAAGTGACAGGCTAAATAGATTATTTTTAGGAATCCCTTCTAATCCGATTAATAGATATGTGGACCAAGTGAATTTACTGGTTCTTTTTTTTACATAGGTAACTTGGTTTTCACTCAAGAACCAACATACAGTTGGATTGTAATTATTCGAGGTTTGTTAGGTTTAAAAGCACAGGCATTCATACTAATTTGACTTCGTCAGCGGCATGGACCCAGTGTCTCGCGGCTGCGTGTCGCGCGGCGTGGTGTCGGCGTGCGCGCGCGCGCGCGGCGTGCTGCTGTCCACGCACGCGCTGGACGACGCGCGGCGCCTGGCTGCGCGCGTCGCGCTACTGAGGCAAGGAGAGCTGGTCGCCTTGGCTCCATTGGATGAGTGTCTCAATAGGTAAGTCTTCACACAGCCGAAACGCGTCCACTGCTGGCCATACCTCATACCATACTGGTCATTCTGGTTTGCTTCACGTATCATCACATTGACTGGTGCTTTTCGAATCTAGCGTACTCACTACCGTCAAATATACTATTCGATTACTTAATTTTTCATGATGTCTATGTTGAAGACATTTCGTATAACACGCCATATTACAAGTTGGCGCGCCGGATTGAAATACATTGTTATAAATGTGGCTTCGTTCGCTTTGCTCGCTTACTTTAGCCACCAGTATTCTATTCATGTTAGGTTGTTCTAAACCGCGCAGACAGAAATAGGATTCCTCAGTACTAATCAGCGGCGTTTTTCAAGTTGACGCGACAACTTGTAATAAGGTGTGATACGATACTGCTGTGACATCCACACATTTGTTATAGGAATTTTTAGATTGTTCATTATTTCAAAATAAAGTGTGTTTAAATGGGAATAAAGCATATTTCCGATGTGCCAGGTTCGGCGGCGGCTACGTGGTGCAGTGCCGCGTGGCGCGCGGCTCCCCGCGCGCGGCGTGGCGCCACGTGCAGGCGCGCGCGCCGCACGCGCAGCTGCGGGTGCTGCACCAGCACGCGCTGCACTTCCTCATGCCCAGCGTCACACAAGGTACGTACTAACAGCTGCGGGTGCTGCACCAGCACGCGCTGCACTTCCTCATGCCCAGCGTCACACAAGGTACGTACTAACAGCTGCGGGTGCTGCACCAGCACGCGCTGCACTTCCTCATGCCCAGCGTCACACAAGGTACGTACTAACAGCTGCGGGTGCTGCACCAGCACGCGCTGCACTTCCTCATGCCCAGCGTCACACAAGGTACGTACTAACAGCTGCGGGTGCTGCACCAGCACGCGCTGCACTTCCTCATGCCCAGCGTCACACAAGGTACGTACTAACAGCTGCGGGTGCTGCACCAGCACGCGCTGCACTTCCTCATGCCCAGCGTCACACAAGGTACGTACTAACAGCTGCGGGTGCTGCACCAGCACGCGCTGCACTTCCTCATGCCCAGCGTCACACAAGGTACGTACTAACAGCTGCGGGTGCTGCACCAGCACGCGCTGCACTTCCTCATGCCCAGCGTCACACAAGGTACGTACTAACAGCTGCGGGTGCTGCACCAGCACGCGCTGCACTTCCTCATGCCCAGCGTCACACAAGGTACGTACTAACAGCTGCGGGTGCTGCACCAGCACGCGCTGCACTTCCTCATGCCCAGCGTCACACAAGGTACGTACTAACAGCTGCGGGTGCTGCACCAGCACGCGCTGCACTTCCTCATGCCCAGCGTCACACAAGGTACGTACTAACAGCTGCGGGTGCTGCACCAGCACGCGCTGCACTTCCTCATGCCCAGCGTCACACAAGGTACGTACTAACAGCTGCGGGTGCTGCACCAGCACGCGCTGCACTTCCTCATGCCCAGCGTCACACAAGGTACGTACTAACAGCTGCGGGTGCTGCACCAGCACGCGCTGCACTTCCTCATGCCCAGCGTCACACAAGGTACGTACTAACAGCTGCGGGTGCTGCACCAGCACGCGCTGCACTTCCTCATGCCCAGCGTCACACAAGGTACGTACTAACAGCTGCGGGTGCTGCACCAGCACGCGCTGCACTTCCTCATGCCCAGCGTCACACAAGGTACGTACTAACAGCTGCGGGTGCTGCACCAGCACGCGCTGCACTTCCTCATGCCCAGCGTCACACAAGGTACGTACTAACAGCTGCGGGTGCTGCACCAGCACGCGCTGCACTTCCTCATGCCCAGCGTCACACAAGGTACGTACTAACAGCTGCGGGTGCTGCACCAGCACGCGCTGCACTTCCTCATGCCCAGCGTCACACAAGGTACGTACTAACAGCTGCGGGTGCTGCACCAGCACGCGCTGCACTTCCTCATGCCCAGCGTCACACAAGGTACGTACTAACAGCTGCGGGTGCTGCACCAGCACGCGCTGCACTTCCTCATGCCCAGCGTCACACAAGGTACGTACTAACAGCTGCGGGTGCTGCACCAGCACGCGCTGCACTTCCTCATGCCCAGCGTCACACAAGGTACGTACTAACAGCTGCGGGTGCTGCACCAGCACGCGCTGCACTTCCTCATGCCCAGCGTCACACAAGGTACGTACTAACAGCTGCGGGTGCTGCACCAGCACGCGCTGCACTTCCTCATGCCCAGCGTCACACAAGGTACGTACTAACAGCTGCGGGTGCTGCACCAGCACGCGCTGCACTTCCTCATGCCCAGCGTCACACAAGGTACGTACTAACAGCTGCGGGTGCTGCACCAGCACGCGCTGCACTTCCTCATGCCCAGCGTCACACAAGGTACGTACTAACAGCTGCGGGTGCTGCACCAGCACGCGCTGCACTTCCTCATGCCCAGCGTCACACAAGGTACGTACTAACAGCTGCGGGTGCTGCACCAGCACGCGCTGCACTTCCTCATGCCCAGCGTCACACAAGGTACGTACTAACAGCTGCGGGTGCTGCACCAGCACGCGCTGCACTTCCTCATGCCCAGCGTCACACAAGGTACGTACTAACAGCTGCGGGTGCTGCACCAGCACGCGCTGCACTTCCTCATGCCCAGCGTCACACAAGGTACGTACTAACAGCTGCGGGTGCTGCACCAGCACGCGCTGCACTTCCTCATGCCCAGCGTCACACAAGGTACGTACTAACAGCTGCGGGTGCTGCACCAGCACGCGCTGCACTTCCTCATGCCCAGCGTCACACAAGGTACGTACTAACAGCTGCGGGTGCTGCACCAGCACGCGCTGCACTTCCTCATGCCCAGCGTCACACAAGGTACGTACTAACAGCTGCGGGTGCTGCACCAGCACGCGCTGCACTTCCTCATGCCCAGCATCACACAAGGTACGTACTAACAGCTGCGGGTGCTGCACCAGCACGCGCTGCACTTCCTCATGCCCAGCGTCACACAAGGTACGTACTAACAGCTGCGGGTGCTGCACCAGCACGCGCTGCACTTCCTCATGCCCAGCGTCACACAAGGTACGTACTAACAGCTGCGGGTGCTGCACCAGCACGCGCTGCACTTCCTCATGCCCAGCGTCACACAAGGTACGTACTAACAGCTGCGGGTGCTGCACCAGCACGCGCTGCACTTCCTCATGCCCAGCGTCACACAAGGTACGTACTAACAGCTGCGGGTGCTGCACCAGCACGCGCTGCACTTCCTCATGCCCAGCGTCACACAAGGTACGTACTAACAGCTGCGGGTGCTGCACCAGCACGCGCTGCACTTCCTCATGCCCAGCGTCACACAAGGTACGTACTAACAGCTGCGGGTGCTGCACCAGCACGCGCTGCACTTCCTCATGCCCAGCGTCACACAAGGTACGTACTAACAGCTGCGGGTGCTGCACCAGCACGCGCTGCACTTCCTCATGCCCAGCGTCACACAAGGTACGTACTAACAGCTGCGGGTGCTGCACCAGCACGCGCTGCACTTCCTCATGCCCAGCGTCACACAAGGTACATACTACTTTTTAAAAAATGAGAAATCTCTAATGACTTCTTCTACTCTAGGGCGAAGCTAGAGGGTGTATCAGACTGATACTAACTAAAACGACACTTAAGTTCTTTCAATTTGAAACACCAAAACCTTTGCGTTCTAGGACCACAGATTACCTTTCAGATGTCTCTTTGAGCCGCGTGGATCACTAAGGGCAGCCGGACGGCGAGCTACTCATTGCTTGTCGTCCACAAGCCCACACATACGCTTGCTAGTAGTCGAGTTGGTGATCTCGACGGCTGTCACATGTGTTTTTTTAAGATCTTCAAAAATGTATACTGTTCAAATGGAACCTGTCAGGCGCAGCAATTTTATACAGTTACAAATAATAATAAACAAAATACCAAATAACTTGATAATACAAATCAAATGGAATAAAACTACTTACAAAACTGATACGTAGTTTGTTTATTCAGGTCAACTCTTGCTAGCTGTTCATTCAAACCATTTCCTCTTTATCTTACTTTCTGCTCTATCTTAAAGTACCTATCAACTCAGTTACTGAGTAAGTATAAGCAATCCCTTGACAAAACTGGTGTCAGATTTTCAGCTTCTGATTTTACCCGAAAAAGGCTTACAAATGACAGCCAAGACCAACAGCTAAAGATGTTTTTCGAGGCAAGAAGAAGGCTCGATATGTTACCCATCCACGGGCCGACCGCGGCTGACTTTTATCCTCAAGCTTCTGACTGCTAGCTTCTCAACTGTTGTCCAATTTCCAGAAATGACCATTTTTTAATCATTCTTTGTTTTTACTTGCAGTGAACAAAAAGGAAGTAGTAACTCGGCTGAGCGACATCTTCCGTCTGATGACGGAGCTGCAGGGCACCTGCGACATAGAAGACTACACCGTCAACCAGAGCTCGCTCGAGCAGGTAAACTACATATATAATCCTATTCTACATTCTCAAGTCTTTGAGATTGATCATGAAATGATCAATTTCTAAGATCTGGCCACGACAAATACACCACTTTCCATTTCATAACCCATAACACTAAATAATTAGTTTTCCTATATTTTCTTTATAATTGAACGCAATATATCTTTTTATGTGTAAAATTTGGTAGATGGAATGTCTCGGCTTGGTTTTGACTAGACTTATAATTTGTATCCTATATTTTTCCCACAGATGTTCCTAAGCTTCACAGACAAGTCGGACATAGAGTCGGACGCGGTGGAAGTGGAGCCCCTCCCGCCACCAGAGACAATTAGGCCACCGGACAGCGAGGAGCTCGCCGTCGTCACCTCGTTATAACTGTATCAGTCCTAACTTACTATTTTATTACAACAAGAATAAAAAATACAGATGTTTTCACATTGTTAGGAAGATTTAGGCATAAATAAAAAAAAAATGTCAAGTGTACACGTACACGACCGCCCCCGAAGATGGCCGACTGTGTAGTGAATGCGGTTCGGTCTAGTCGGGCATAATATGTCTAGCCAATTTGTGGTATCAGAAAAACGCGCGATCGTGCCTTATGTTAAGTCTATCTTGAGTCTTTTTGAAGAAATCTTCCTACACTTGACTTGACTCAGTCAACATGAGAATAGAAAAACCCGCGATTAATGTGAATCAATTACAATCTTCTTCTGTAAATTTGATGGAGGCTGAGTCGAGAGGAGAAAATTACTTCAAATACGGGATAATGGAGAAAGGGTGTAGTCAAATTTCAAAGTTTCATTATTGGTTATCTGCGGGATACCTAATTGTGTAACGCACAAATTCACATAAACGATCGCAAAATGAAACACACGTTCAGCCGGATTTCATTTCGGCCGCATTACATTACGGCGACGTTTTTTAATACGGCGCGCCAATATATAATACGGCGTGTTATACGATACGGTTCCGACATGTATATTACGTAATTGAGGAAACAAATAATTGAACATAGTAGTAGTAGTACAGTGTATTTGAAACTGTAATTTTGTGTGTCTCGCAATTAGGGTGGTATCAATGGGATTGTGTAATATTGGCTTCTATTTAGACATTAGCCTGGTGTGTATAAGATGAAGCGGCACTTTTAGGGGATGTTTCATAGAAGTATCAAATTGTTTTGAGCATTAAAAATATTCCCCGTAAATAGAAATAAGAATTAAGATCGATTTAGAATAAAAGATGAACATATTATATTTAAGTAGGTGAAGATTACGAAGCACTCTATTTTAATTGCTCAATGTTACCTAAACGAACAGTAGATGTGTATGGAATGGATGAATTTCATGACAGAATATGTGTGTAAAATACCCGGTATTTTTCTGTATTTAAGCCTAGTTTCTCGAATGAAAATGACAGTTTATCAGATGTGTGCATATAATTTTTGACGTATCGATTTTCTTTCCAGAAGCCGGGCTAGATTTGTAAATATTTAGAACAAAAATATAACGCTGTTCCTAATTTTTGAAAGCCTGTTCAGTAAGTATAATATTAAAACGCTTGTTAGCTGCGTATCTTTGTTCCTCTGGCAAATCAACCCAAAGGTTGATTCTCCTATCCTCCATCGTTACAACCATTTTCATCGTTACAAATTCATTTTAACTTCCTATAATATATTATGAAACTTACAATAATAGTAGTTTATAAAACTGTAACTTTTCAACTAAAGAGGTCAAGTAAAACTTATGTTTTGTAAATCTCTACGTGTAAATTTGTAGGTAAAAGAAGGTTTTATAAAATATATATTTTTTATTTTATTAGATATTTTATGGATAAAGTCTGTCAAGGGTCTTTCGGATTTAGTGGTTTTAACTTTACGATAAAAGAGTAAATATAGAGACCATTTATTCTATTCATTTTTATACTCAGTTCTTTTCTACCAGATAACACAGCGTAAACTATTGGGTCTGTGAGAATAAAACTAGAGTTCCTTGTGTAATGGCAGTGAGCACCACAGAATAATAATTATTCGAACCCTATCCCCTAAAGGGGAAGAGACATGAGTTTGTACGAAAGCTTTTTGCCACAGGGCTCGTATTAAAGTAAGTTGATAAGAGATTTGAGTTGATTTAACAGAGAATCATGCTGGGTAAGCTTTCACAAAATAAGGCCTATATTCTAAGTCCTTTTGAAGGAAACTTCAACCACTCTTTTCAACTCAGTTGGCGACTGAGTTGAAAAGAGTGGAAAAAGCTCTCGATTTTTCGATAAATATCAAGATGTTGGTTGAGCGGGTGATTGAGTCGAGTGGAGAAATTGACTTAGAATATAGGGGTAGGTGTTTTTACTTTTATTAGAACACGCGTTTAAGGAATACGTTTTGGAACCAAAATTAGAGGTTACGTCCAGTTGACAACATAGATTCTATAAAAAAAAGTCAGCCAGTTCTTTAGACGTGTCTTCATAGTTTTATTATGTTCCTTCATTTTATTAGAAATGTCTGAATAATTGGTTAGGATAATAGTGGATTTGTTGTTTATATGGGGTAACGTGAGAATGGACCAACTTACCAATAGTGTTTAAGAATTGACAAAATACGAAGACTTATGAACACAGAGTCAAATTAAATTCACTAGCGAAATTCCGTTTGAGGTGATTCGTACTTCAGCTCTTCTTATTTCACGGCAGCAAGACTTTCTGTCAAGAGAGAAGAAGGGAAGTTTCTCCTTCTTAAGAGACTTCATCATACTGGTCCACCGTCCACGAAATCTCTATATATAAAAGCAGAAACTGACTGACTGACATATCAACGCACACCTGAAACTACGAGGCTTAGGAGCATGAAATTTAGCACAAGGATTTCTTTTATGACATAAGTGAGCACTAAGAGAGGATTTTCCAAAATTCACCCCCTAAGGGGATGAAACGGGGGTCCAAAGTTTGTATGGAGAAACCTACATCCACGTGGGCGGAGCCGCTGGCAGAAGCTAGTATTATATAAAAGCTTCTAGCGACATGTACTGAACTACGAAATCCTGCATCACGTAATTTTAATTCCCCGCAGAATTTGAACATATACAGCCTGTAATCATCTCTCGGGTCGTCGGGAACAATGTTAGCTTGGACATATCAACTCATTTTGAAGTACTCGCGACCGTACCGACTTGTAGTTTAAAGTTTTTTTTCTTAAATTTTATGGTAACTGCTATACACACAACAACTTTTGCGCAATATCGCTAGTTAATTTAATTTAACTCCGTTTGTTTCTTTAGTAAATTATAAAATGTGTTATTATATAGTTCTTTAAACGGCCTACAGGTTGTTATTTAATCTTTAATTAAATGGAATATTGGTAAGACTTATAGGTAAATATGTATATTTGTTATGTGAGGTCTGTCTGCTCTGAGCTTATATAATAACATGTATTATATAAGCTCAGAGCAGACAGACCGTATTTTAAAGAAGAGCACACTTTTATTAATTTATTACATGTTCCCTTTGTTACCAATATCAGTGTGACTTGTAGACTAAAATATATATGTACAGTCAGCATAATAAAACAAATAGCTGTAGTAGATACTAAAAACCGTAAATGATACTAGTGAAGTAGTGAACCCGACTTATGAATCTCAAATACATTATTTGATATCGGGTATGTTACCGTAAAATTGTAAATACCATTAGATTATAATCCAACTCGTGAGATTGTAAAGTGTCGAAAGATTGTAAACCGTAACATACTACTTACAATTTAACGCATTATTTTTCGGTAAATTTTTTGTTTACATTAGGTTTACAATCTCGCGAGATATATTATAATCTAACGGTATTTATAATTTTACGGTGACATAATATATTATGTTAAACTTTACTGAAACCCTGACAAGCTTCGCCATTAAATAGGATTTGACGTCTTTACATCCAAATACTCAATTCAAAAACTGGCCTTGAGTCATAGTATACAATTTTAGAATAGTATTTTTGTGTAATCGTTTTCTTATGTTGACTGTACATCAATGAATGTAATTAACAAAACTAATGTAATGTTATTGGTACAGAAAGCAACGCGCTTGCTTTGTGTTGCTATCCGTACATTGTCTTAAAACTATAACAAATATGCAATCTCTGTGATATTTAATATTTTTCTAGAAATTAAACAATAAATGATGGTTTTTGGATATTTGATTTTTATTTTTTCTGTACTTAGTTATAAGTTATCAGGAATCTTAAGTCTATTCAGAAGGGAATTATCGACTGCATGTTGTTTTTAATTATTTAAACTAAAAATTATTATTATTACTATTATATTGTAAAGTTGAAAGGTATGTGTACCTATACGTGTGTTGCTCTTTGACGCTCAAATGTCTGAAAATTCACAGTAATATAGCTTATACATCAGAAAAACACAAATTATATAAATATAAAAGGAAGAAGTTTCTACTAATTAAACGTAGACGAAACCGTTGGCCGAAGCTCCAATGATATATGTACAGGTGCATACACTACTTTTTCTAATCTTATAAACAATTTAAAATATCTTAGTTACAGCGCCAAAATTTTATATTCCTCTACAGTATTTACTTGCTAATGAAAATGGGCGGGTACTTAAGAATGCGACACTTGGAACCATACTCCATTTTTATTCACACATCATCTTCCTGCCCTTGTCGTGTTATTTGAGGTCGGCGCAACACGTTTTTTCTTCCATTCTGCCCTGTCACTCGTCATGCTATCACTAACTTCCTTTTCTTTCATACTCGTATCACTATTCACACAGTCCATCTCTTTTCCATTTACACACACACGATTTGTGAATTTAGTATGACAGTTTTTCGTTTATGATGGCATACAGTCACTTTATTTTTTCATGATTGTAAACATATTCTAATATTTTTGCAAATGTTCGAGTCTGCCTTCGCGACATGATCGCTGAGGTACTTGACACTACAATAACATTCTCAGCCTGTTTCAGTGATTCCACGTATTGCCCAATCGTGTACACACTTGGAATTTAACATCACAATATCTACTTTGTGTATATTTGGTAGATCTGAAAATAGGTGGCACGCTATTTTTTACCCTTCTACGCCCACCTCCCTTTTTTTGATGATTTATAGGGCAGAACAATGTTTGCTGATTCAGCTAGTATCTCTGTATAAGTATTTTATTATTTTTTAATTATTTTTGCTTGTTGATTGTACTATGGGTAGTCTGATTAATTAGAAGAGACCCAGACCCCGTAAGAACTATTGTAAATATTTGTTTCGTGTGGAAATCGAACCTGCGACACGCAATACAGCAGCCAGTATGCCAACCGTGTTGTCAGATATAATTTACCACATATAAAATTTTATGATATCATGGATAGGATGAGTGTACTATGCTAAATCGAATTCCTAATATTCGAATTGGCGTCTTGCACGCCTCCCGTCCCGGCGGCCTCGCGCGCCTCGTAGCATCGCTGCCAGCAACTGCCATGTGTGTGAATCGGTTCTTACTCGCGTACAGTTTGTGGTAAAAAAAAAAACAACGTAGTATATAATATTTATTTATTTGGTAATCTCTTATAACTACGTAAACAAGGAATGTCTCATAAAATACATTAAGTTAGTAAAACATTAATAAAAATATATTTGGAAGTAATCACCGAATAATTTTAATCTCAACACCTTCAACATCAGATCTGAAGACTAGAACAAAACATTAAAATATAAATTACCCTTGGGGTAAAAGTACATATTCATTTAAAACCCTCGCTCACATTTGCTTATAATAATAATAAATTTTGGATAACACTTTCGGTAACAACTCAATGATTGCCTCAATATCATTGCACTTCATTAACGTTAGCATATTAGGCGTCAGTCATCGGTCGCAAAATAAGCGCTTGAGCATGGACTTGCTAACACCAGCCCGATATACAATAGGCATCTCCTAGTGTTAGTGAAAACGAAGTGTGGGGAAACGAATAACTATCGGCTCTTTTCTCGCTCAAGTAACGTACAATAAGATATACATTCCGTACAAATAAAAGAAATGCATATATTAATAGTTGATCGCCAGCGACCTTACAGCCACTAGACGCCTCAAACTTGAACTAGCGCACCAAAACAATTCTGTCAACTATCCGAGGTACGGGGGAGCGGGGTTCTACGTGGTTCGATTGGTACGGGGGAGCGGGGTACTGCGTTCTGATTGGTCAAGACATCAGATCTATAATCATATGTGTTGACAGACATGCGTCGCCTGTTATTAGACGTCTAGTGGTTGTAAGGTCGTTGTTGATCGCCAACTGTTGCTTGCTCAGCGATGACCACTCTCTACGTTATTTTTCTTTTCAATTAATCTTTCCAAGCTGCGTCTTTCACGTGTAATTGTTTATAAAAAGGTAGTTTGGTGTCCCAAAGTCTGGAAACATTGTCTCGCACACTCAATAAAAAAAGTCGTCCATAGTTAATAGAAACAATAACTACCACGGAACACGTGCGTAGTGCGTGCAATGTTGCACAGGACTAGTCGCCCCGAGCGAGTGGAGCGAGTAATCGCCCGCCGCACTCGTCCACTCACTTATAGCCCAGCGACAAAACTATCTGAACTACAGACTCGCTGCTCGCTAACTCGTTTCTAGTTTCAAGCTCTAGTCGTTGTCTGTAGGATAAGTGCCTTAGTTCCCATCTTTTACCTAGCGAACTCAAAGTGGCTTCTATGAATGTTGATATTAATGGAAAAATTAATTATTATCAAAAGAAGGGTTCCTGATGCCCGCAGACTTCTTGAAGTGCCCCGCGAGCAGGTCCAGCACACGGAAGATGAGGTCGGTGTTGATTTCCTTGTGCGAGAAACTGGTCACCACGAGCCTGGTAGACTGCTTCACTGTCTCCTCGCCAAACACGTACAGAAGGCCTGAGAAGATAGTATACAGATTATATTCTGCACATGTGGCCCCCTGGTAACTCATTAATATTGTGTCTACTAACTGCTCCAATATACATATTTTTTTTCTAACACATTGCTTTTGCAATATTTTTTAAATTATTTAGACATCAACTAAAATTCGTTAGTAATATATTTTGTTAACATCTCATGTATTGATAGTTGTAATTATTCATATTTTTTGTACTTTTGGGTACAATATTGACTTGCCTTGTTGCATTAAGTCCGCCTATGTACCACTACTGTACATGAAGTTTAAATAAATAAATAAATAAATATCTATTAATACTCGTATTTGATGTTTAGTATAAAATATTTAAAAAAATAAAGACAGGGCCATACCCAATTGCAGCTGCAGTGTCACCTACCGAGTCCCATTGTGAATCGAAACCGGAAGTAAGTTTCTTTATTACCTCTTCACCCTTAAACGTCTGAACCGATCATCATGAAATTTTGCATAACAAGTGGCACAGAAAAAGATAAAGGTTACCAAACATCCAGGAAAAAGAACTAGAAGCTATAGACGCTAGATGGCGCTTCGTATCTTGAACTCTTACCTGGTGTGTTCTCCAGCACAGCAGCACACGTTTCCTCCAAGTCAAGCTCAACCATCTGCTCCCTGGGCGAGAAGAAGCCGGTGTCCTTCTGCGACAGCTGCTCGAAGACTACGAACACCTGTCTCCGAAGCCACGCCGCCAGCGAGGTAAGCCACGCCTCCAGTAGTGACTCGGTCAGGTCTGTGAGTCAATGTGAGACTTGTTATGTTTTCATTACGAGTGCTGGAACTTTACAATGGAATTAAACAAAAAGTTTAAGTAATATTAACACAATTTTTATTTTAGTTGAATATGCATTCGATGACCGCACCACGCCGCGCCGCACCACTCCTCTGCCACAACACACTGACACTATACCTGCTAGCAACAGCGTGGCGAGTCTTAGCGCTACGTGCGAGCGCGCCGCACGTACCGCACCACGCCGCGCCGCACCACTCCTCTGCCACAACATACTGACACTATACCTGCTAGCAACAGCGTGGCGAGTCTTAGCGCTACGTGCGAGCGCGCCGCACGTACCGCACCACGCCGCGCCGCACCACTCCTCTGCCACAACATACTGACACTATACCTGCTAGCAACAGCGTGGCGAGTCTTAGCGCTACGTGCGAGCGCGCCGCACGTACCGCACCACGCCGCGCCGCACCACTCCTCTGCCACAACATACTGACACTATACCTGCTAGCAACAGCGTGGCGAGTCTTAGCGCTACGTGCGAGCGCGCCGCACGTACCGCACCACGCCGCGCCGCACCACTCCTCTGCCACAACATACTGACACTATACCTGCTAGCAACAGCGTGGCGAGTCTTAGCGCTACGTGCGAGCGCGCCGCACGTACCGCACCACGCCGCGCCGCACCACTCCTCTGCCACAACATACTGACACTATACCTGCTAGCAACAGCGTGGCAAGTCTTAGCGCTACGTGCGAGCGCGCCGCACGTACCGCACCACGCCGCGCCGCACCACTCCTCTGCCACAACATACTGACACTATACCTGCTAGCAACAGCGTGGCGAGTCTTAGCGCTACGTGCGAGCGCGCCGCACGTACCGCACCACGCCGCGCCGCACCACTCCTCTGCCACAACATACTGACACTATACCTGCTAGCAACAGCGTGGCGAGTCTTAGCGCTACGTGCGAGCGCGCCGCACGTACCGCACCACGCCGCGCCGCACCACTCCTCTGCCACAACATACTGACACTATACCTGCTAGCAACAGCGTGGCGAGTCTTAGCGCTACGTGCGAGCGCGCCGCACGTACCGCACCACGCCGCGCCGCACCACTCCTCTGCCACAACATACTGACACTATACCTGCTAGCAACAGCGTGGCGAGTCTTAGCGCTACGTGCGAGCGCGCCGCACGTACCGCACCACGCCGCGCCGCACCACTCCTCTGCCACAACATACTGACACTATACCTGCTAGCAACAGCGTGGCGAGTCTTAGCGCTACGTGCGAGCGCGCCGCACGTACCGCACCACGCCGCGCCGCACCACTCCTCTGCCACAACATACTGACACTATACCTGCTAGCAACAGCGTGGCGAGTCTTAGCGCTACGTGCGAGCGCGCCGCACGTACCGCACCACGCCGCGCCGCACCACTCCTCTGCCACAACATACTGACACTATACCTGCTAGCAACAGCGTGGCGAGTCTTAGCGCTACGTGCGAGCGCGCCGCACGTACCGCACCACGCCGCGCCGCACCACTCCTCTGCCACAACATACTGACACTATACCTGCTAGCAACAGCGTGGCGAGTCTTAGCGCTACGTGCGAGCGCGCCGCACGTACCGCACCACGCCGCGCCGCACCACTCCTCTGCCACAACATACTGACACTATACCTGCTAGCAACAGCGTGGCGAGTCTTAGCGCTACGTGCGAGCGCGCCGCACGTACCGCACCACGCCGCGCCGCACCACTCCTCTGCCACAACATACTGACACTATACCTGCTAGCAACAGCGTGGCGAGTCTTAGCGCTACGTGCGAGCGCGCCGCACGTACCGCACCACGCCGCGCCGCACCACTCCTCTGCCACAACATACTGACACTATACCTGCTAGCAACAGCGTGGCGAGTCTTAGCGCTACGTGCGAGCGCGCCGCACGTACCGCACCACGCCGCGCCGCACCACTCCTCTGCCACAACATACTGACACTATACCTGCTAGCAACAGCGTGGCGAGTCTTAGCGCTACGTGCGAGCGCGCCGCACGTACCGCACCACGCCGCGCCGCACCACTCCTCTGCCACAACATACTGACACTATACCTGCTAGCAACAGCGTGGCGAGTCTTAGCGCTACGTGCGAGCGCGCCGCACGTACCGCACCACGCCGCGCCGCACCACTCCTCTGCCACAACATACTGACACTATACCTGCTAGCAACAGCGTGGCGAGTCTTAGCGCTACGTGCGAGCGCGCCGCACGTACCGCACCACGCCGCGCCGCACCACTCCTCTGCCACAACATACTGACACTATACCTGCTAGCAACAGCGTGGCGAGTCTTAGCGCTACGTGCGAGCGCGCCGCACGTACCGCACCACGCCGCGCCGCACCACTCCTCTGCCACAACATACTGACACTATACCTGCTAGCAACAGCGTGGCGAGTCTTAGCGCTACGTGCGAGCGCGCCGCACGTACCGCACCACGCCGCGCCGCACCACTCCTCTGCCACAACATACTGACACTATACCTGCTAGCAACAGCGTGGCGAGTCTTAGCGCTACGTGCGAGCGCGCCGCACGTACCGCACCACGCCGCGCCGCACCACTCCTCTGCCACAACATACTGACACTATACCTGCTAGCAACAGCGTGGCGAGTCTTAGCGCTACGTGCGAGCGCGCCGCACGTACCGCACCACGCCGCGCCGCACCACTCCTCTGCCACAACATACTGACACTATACCTGCTAGCAACAGCGTGGCGAGTCTTAGCGCTACGTGCGAGCGCGCCGCACGTACCGCACCACGCCGCGCCGCACCACTCCTCTGCCACAACATACTGACACTATACCTGCTAGCAACAGCGTGGCGAGTCTTAGCGCTACGTGCGAGCGCGCCGCACGTACCGCACCACGCCGCGCCGCACCACTCCTCTGCCACAACATACTGACACTATACCTGCTAGCAACAGCGTGGCGAGTCTTAGCGCTACGTGCGAGCGCGCCGCACGTACCGCACCACGCCGCGCCGCACCACTCCTCTGCCACAACATACTGACACTATACCTGCTAGCAACAGCGTGGCGAGTCTTAGCGCTACGTGCGAGCGCGCCGCACGTACCGCACCACGCCGCGCCGCACCACTCCTCTGCCACAACATACTGACACTATACCTGCTAGCAACAGCGTGGCGAGTCTTAGCGCTACGTGCGAGCGCGCCGCACGTACCGCACCACGCCGCGCCGCACCACTCCTCTGCCACAACATACTGACACTATACCTGCTAGCAACAGCGTGGCGAGTCTTAGCGCTACGTGCGAGCGCGCCGCACGTACCGCACCACGCCGCGCCGCACCACTCCTCTGCCACAACATACTGACACTATACCTGCTAGCAACAGCGTGGCGAGTCTTAGCGCTACGTGCGAGCGCGCCGCACGTACCGCACCACGCCGCGCCGCACCACTCCTCTGCCACAACATACTGACACTATACCTGCTAGCAACAGCGTGGCGAGTCTTAGCGCTACGTGCGAGCGCGCCGCACGTACCGCACCACGCCGCGCCGCACCACTCCTCTGCCACAACATACTGACACTATACCTGCTAGCAACAGCGTGGCGAGTCTTAGCGCTACGTGCGAGCGCGCCGCACGTACCGCACCACGCCGCGCCGCACCACTCCTCTGCCACAACATACTGACACTATACCTGCTAGCAACAGCGTGGCGAGTCTTAGCGCTACGTGCGAGCGCGCCGCACGTACCGCACCACGCCGCGCCGCACCACTCCTCTGCCACAACATACTGACACTATACCTGCTAGCAACAGCGTGGCGAGTCTTAGCGCTACGTGCGAGCGCGCCGCACGTACCGCACCACGCCGCGCCGCACCACTCCTCTGCCACAACATACTGACACTATACCTGCTAGCAACAGCGTGGCGAGTCTTAGCGCTACGTGCGAGCGCGCCGCACGTACCGCACCACGCCGCGCCGCACCACTCCTCTGCCACAACATACTGACACTATACCTGCTAGCAACAGCGTGGCGAGTCTTAGCGCTACGTGCGAGCGCGCCGCACGTACCGCACCACGCCGCGCCGCACCACTCCTCTGCCACAACATACTGACACTATACCTGCTAGCAACAGCGTGGCGAGTCTTAGCGCTACGTGCGAGCGCGCCGCACGTACCGCACCACGCCGCGCCGCACCACTCCTCTGCCACAACATACTGACACTATACCTGCTAGCAACAGCGTGGCGAGTCTTAGCGCTACGTGCGAGCGCGCCGCACGTACCGCACCACGCCGCGCCGCACCACTCCTCTGCCACAACATACTGACACTATACCTGCTAGCAACAGCGTGGCGAGTCTTAGCGCTACGTGCGAGCGCGCCGCACGTACCGCACCACGCCGCGCCGCACCACTCCTCTGCCACAACATACTGACACTATACCTGCTAGCAACAGCGTGGCGAGTCTTAGCGCTACGTGCGAGCGCGCCGCACGTACCGCACCACGCCGCGCCGCACCACTCCTCTGCCACAACATACTGACACTATACCTGCTAGCAACAGCGTGGCGAGTCTTAGCGCTACGTGCGAGCGCGCCGCACGTACCGCACCACGCCGCGCCGCACCACTCCTCTGCCACAACATACTGACACTATACCTGCTAGCAACAGCGTGGCGAGTCTTAGCGCTACGTGCGAGCGCGCCGCACGTACCGCACCACGCCGCGCCGCACCACTCCTCTGCCACAACATACTGACACTATACCTGCTAGCAACAGCGTGGCGAGTCTTAGCGCTACGTGCGAGCGCGCCGCACGTACCGCACCACGCCGCGCCGCACCACTCCTCTGCCACAACATACTGACACTATACCTGCTAGCAACAGCGTGGCGAGTCTTAGCGCTACGTGCGAGCGCGCCGCACGTACCGCACCACGCCGCGCCGCACCACTCCTCTGCCACAACATACTGACACTATACCTGCTAGCAACAGCGTGGCGAGTCTTAGCGCTACGTGCGAGCGCGCCGCACGTACCGCACCACGCCGCGCCGCACCACTCCTCTGCCACAACATACTGACACTATACCTGCTAGCAACAGCGTGGCGAGTCTTAGCGCTACGTGCGAGCGCGCCGCACGTACCGCACCACGCCGCGCCGCACCACTCCTCTGCCACAACATACTGACACTATACCTGCTAGCAACAGCGTGGCGAGTCTTAGCGCTACGTGCGAGCGCGCCGCACGTACCGCACCACGCCGCGCCGCACCACTCCTCTGCCACAACATACTGACACTATACCTGCTAGCAACAGCGTGGCGAGTCTTAGCGCTACGTGCGAGCGCGCCGCACGTACCGCACCACGCCGCGCCGCACCACTCCTCTGCCACAACATACTGACACTATACCTGCTAGCAACAGCGTGGCGAGTCTTAGCGCTACGTGCGAGCGCGCCGCACGTACCGCACCACGCCGCGCCGCACCACTCCTCTGCCACAACATACTGACACTATACCTGCTAGCAACAGCGTGGCGAGTCTTAGCGCTACGTGCGAGCGCGCCGCGCCGCACCACTCCTCTGCCACAACATACTGACACTATACCTGCTAGCAACAGCGTGGCGAGTCTTAGCGCTACGTGCGAGCGCGCCGCACGTACCGCACCACGCCGCGCCGCACCACTCCTCTGCCACAACATACTGACACTATACCTGCTAGCAACAGCGTGGCGAGTCTTAGCGCTACGTGCGAGCGCGCCGCACGTACCGCACCACGCCGCGCCGCACCACTCCTCTGCCACAACATACTGACACTATACCTGCTAGCAACAGCGTGGCGAGTCTTAGCGCTACGTGCGAGCGCGCCGCACGTACCGCACCACGCCGCGCCGCACCACTCCTCTGCCACAACATACTGACACTATACCTGCTAGCAACAGCGTGGCGAGTCTTAGCGCTACGTGCGAGCGCGCCGCACGTACCGCACCACGCCGCGCCGCACCACTCCTCTGCCACAACATACTGACACTATACCTGCTAGCAACAGCGTGGCGAGTCTTAGCGCTACGTGCGAGCGCGCCGCACGTACCGCACCACGCCGCGCCGCACCACTCCTCTGCCACAACATACTGACACTATACCTGCTAGCAACAGCGTGGCGAGTCTTAGCGCTACGTGCGAGCGCGCCGCACGTACCGCACCACGCCGCGCCGCACCACTCCTCTGCCACAACATACTGACACTATACCTGCTAGCAACAGCGTGGCGAGTCTTAGCGCTACGTGCGAGCGCGCCGCACGTACCGCACCACGCCGCGCCGCACCACTCCTCTGCCACAACATACTGACACTATACCTGCTAGCAACAGCGTGGCGAGTCTTAGCGCTACGTGCGAGCGCGCCAGGCCGGCCGCCGCCGCCGCGCCGCACGTACCGCACCACGCCGCACCACACGCAGCGCACCACTCCTCTGTCACAACATACTCATATTAAGCTGCGAGTTAACCACTATTGGAAGTTTCGAGTCTAGTCTACAGGTTAAGAAAAGGTGGATACGAGTTAAAATTGAAACTCTTTGCCCCCGACAGCTTGCTTCAGTAGCATCATTAGGATGGAATTTTGTGTGGACAAAAATGCAGCCATGCATGTGATGCGAGGATCCATGGGAACCAAATTCTAGGATGCCATACATCTCAGACCCCTCCGCGCAATCGAAAATGACAATATAAGTATTTGGGTATGTTGGAAACGTCAGGTATCAATACTGTTGACGTGAAACAATCTTTGAAGGAGCGCTTCTGTGCCCGCCTGAACAAATTACTTAAATCTTATTAGGCGGGAACAAGGTGCCCGAGCAGTACCACAAAACAGTTTCTGAATCCTACTCCTCGGTAACGGCTAGGTCAATAGGTTTGAAAAAAATATATGTTTTTTATAAACTCGTGTAGAACATTATCAACATATGATTGTTTTCGTATGACTAATACTTTGCCAAAAAACATTTTTAACGACATGATATTTTTTCACTTGCTTTCCCTACTCCTTTCAAACGGCTTTGATCTTTAGACGGCTTTATCTATTATATATATATTATATGTTTACACCAAAAAAATTCTGTTTAAGTGTTCTTCAGAATGTACATAGCATATTTAAATGAATCAATATTTCGGAAAGAAAATGGATTTATAGGTCAGCGGGGTTCGGAGGGTCCGCACACTATTTACCGCAAATATCCGCGGAAGGAGGGGGGGGGGGGTGTCGTGGTTTCTTAAATGCCATGCACAACCGCGAAGATTTATGGCTCGACAGCTGTCCACATTGTTAAATACAGGACCTTAAGCGCGGTCACTCTCAGACTGCATAGTAAAGAAAGAGATGCGCTAAGACACAATGCTTGCAAAAGTGAAGCATTTTAGGTATGAACTAAAAATCCACAGATCTGATAATAAAATTAAACTATAACGGTAAAATGTTACTTGTATAATAATCTGACAAACAAACGGAATGATTGCGTGTATTAATATACACGACTAATGTCCGGTTTTTAATCGATAAAAGAGTTTTTAAAGGCATCTTCGTCATTTGTTTTTCTGTCGTACTTGGGGCATACTGAAAGTTTCTGGATTCTGATAAATAAGATTAGATATCGACGGCGAAGTGACAAGAACTCCTAACTGTCGAAGTCAAAATTTTTTTGTCTTAAAAACGATAGGAGGTAATACTAAAAATTGACATGTCGGTTTAGTTATGAAGTGTTCCCACAATTTAATTTGGTGCAATTGCAACTAAATATTAACATTTGAATTAAAAGCGCTAAAAAGTAATTTTGTTAGTTAGAAGGTATTGGCACTTCACCGTCGATATAAGACTTACGATACGTTTATTAATATTAATGTATATTATGACAAATAGTATTAATACATACACACACAACACATATACACACACTACATAATTATTATACACTACATACTACACACTTGTTGTTATGTCTGGGACATTGTTTTTTTAACATTAAGATGGGCGTTGATAATTGCGACACAGTTTATAACTTTTGCAGCTGCCATCGTTATCTGTGTCATTATTGTCAACAGTTTTATGTTCCAAAGTAAATATTTTTAATTCTCTCGCAATTAATGCATTTTTACATTCGCTGAAACCACTGTACAAAGCAGTTGGACCAGTCTTCTTTAGGGACCTCTTCAATGGCTTTGTGGAACGCATTCACCGCCGATTCCGGGCTCGTAAAATGTGTGTCTCTAAGTTTAACTTTAATTTTTAGAAATAAATACGCGTTGCAGGGTGCCGCTGCGGGCTGGAGGCGGATGCGTTGTAGCCTACAAATAGGCTTCTATTACCTTAGCAGAATGTGAGGAAGCGATATCGTGGAGAGTACATTGCTTCAAGGAAGCTTTTCGCGAACTTTTTCTAAGACTCTGGGCAAGCAAGTGTTGACGTACCAATCTGCAGTCACTGTCCTTTGATCTTCAAGCGATACTGTAGTGAAATGTCCTGATTTACCAAAACAACAGGCAACCACTTTTTTACCAACACTTCGACTTTTCTTAACTTTCATCGGCAAATCTTCAAAGAAAAGACCCACTCTGCCGACTGGCTTTTACTTTCAGGTTCAAAGCAGTACACCCAGGTGTACTGCTTATGAACCGTTCAAATCGTCACCTGTCACGATATTTTCGACAGCCAATGACTGTCCTCCATTAAACTTTTTTTATCATTTTACGGCACCACTGGACACGCAGTCGTTTCTGGTCCTCCATTAAGTCATGTGGTATCCACCGAAGGCAAAGCTTCCGAACCATCAAATGCACATGTTTATAACCGTTGTGCTGTGTCTGTCCCGAATAAAACTATTTCGAATCTATTCTGTTCTATTCTATTCTATTCTATTCTACTTGTAAAATGTTTTGCACTTCATTCTTCATTTCGCTCCAATGCCCAACAAAGCACGAATTTGCTAGCAAGTAATTTTTTGTCAGTTTCAATAAGTTGTCGTGCAGTGTCAATACTCGAGCCTGTAACCGCAATCGCCGGCCGACCTTCACGTACCTCGTCATAGAAATAATCATGTCCATGTATAAATTCCCCAAACCACGAATACACAGAGCTGCGACATGGTGCTTCATCACCAAATGTCAATTCAAGTCTCTGGCCCCTCTCTTGTTCACATAAGCCACAACGTAAATCATAAAAAATCATTAAACGAAAATGTTCACGACTTAAATTGACTTTGATAGCAACACACAATCTTCGAAAGGACGCCACAATGAAAAAAACCAATGACAGTCTCGCAAATTAAAAATTAACATGCTCGCAAACAGTTCCATTTTCGAATTCTATAATTTATTTAATTCTATAATTTATTTTTAGAGATCCGTATCCAAATGGCAAAAAACGGAACCCTTATTGATTCGTCATGTCCGTCTGTCTGTCCGTCCGCTAAATATGATGCCAACTTCCACTGAAAATTGGTTTGAACGAGATCTAGTTAGTTTTTTTTTAATACGTTTTAAATCGTAAACCGCAATTTACCTTTCAAGTTTGTACGGAACTCTCAGTGCGTGAGTCCAACTCGCACTTGCCCAGTTTTTTTCATTCTTTTATTGTAAGTGGCCAGATCCAGAGACTTTCGGTATGCCCCACGTACTAAAATTGGCTGTTTTATGTTTTGAACACACTACTGATCTAGTATCCTACAGAATAACGACCATTTTTCTGATTCTGTTTACTGCAGTCGATCGTATACTTTTGGGTATTATAAAACACTATTCCTCTTAAGATAACAATCAACTACAACTCCAAGACATTTAGTAAACTGGGTCCTGATAACAGCCGCAGTTTGTGGCAGAACCGATGTTAAGACACCAGAATTCAGCTCACAATTGTATAACTAAGTTGGTAGTGGATGTAAACGAGGCGACTCCATGATGAGTACGAAGCGTCTCGTACTCATGGCTCGATTCTTAGTACAGATTAGACTTACCGAAGTCGTCAGGCGTATGTGGCCTGGCAAAGTCCTTGGGAGCAAGCTGGTCCAGAGAGTCTAACGCTGCCTCCACGTGAGAGAATGCGCGCCGAGACCCCACCAGGCGGGACACTGCAACACCCACCTGGACAGAAGAGGAACTGCGATAAAACTCTGACAAATACGAAGTGAATGCTGATGGCTAAATGATGAATAACCTCGTAACTGTGTAATAAGTAACATTTCAGAAGGCACAAAAAACCAAACTAGACCTTTCTTATCATGTAATTTAAAGTTTCTGCGTGTTTTATGCAAATATTTAAAAATATTGATTTATTTCGAACACTTATTTCTCTTGTTTTTCAATACATATTTTCGACAAGTTTTGACGCGCCGTGGCGAGGTTATACTGACTCGAGCAAGGTATGCATTCAACATCGTAGATGACACTACAATGCGTTATGCAAGATTGTGCGGTACAAGCTTAAAACCCAGAAATATAATGAAATAAAATTGCATATTTAATTGCATTGCATATTTTTATTTATATAAAATAATATTGCAATTGGGGTGTATACGGGGTCCCAATCAACATCTATCGGGACTCAAGCCAACCTCACCAGCGCGTGGTGCACCCTGCTGACAAACGAACGAGAATATGGCCACCTGCCAACACGCACTGGACCAGCGTGGTCGGCGGTCAATGAAATGATGCTTTTCGCAGTCACATGGATCGACTGCTCTTGTCCCGTGTTACTTGGGTTCGGCAGAACACGTTTTTTTTTTCATTGTTTGAGGAGTTTGAGAGGAAAGTAAGTTAGTGACAGAAGACTGATGTCAGTTTGGGATGGAAGAAAAAATGAGTTGCACTGACCTCGAGTAGCAATGGACAAGGGCAGGAAGATGATGATGATGACTTAAATTATTATTGTCGATAGCGGTGCAGTAGGTCCAGTCGTGCAGCGCGCGCGGGGCGGGGTCGTCGCCCTCGGCGCCGACGATGACTTACATTATTATTGTCGATAGCGGTGCAGTAGGTCCAGTCGTGCAGCGCGCGCGGGGCGGGGTCGTCGCCCTCGGCGCCGACGATGACTTACATTATTATTGTCGATAGCGGTGCAGTAGGTCCAGTCGTGCAGCGCGCGCGGGGCGGGGTCGTCGCCCTCGGCGCCGACGATGACTTACATTATTATTGTCGATAGCGGTGCAGTAGGTCCAGTCGTGCAGCGCGCGCGGGGCGGGGTCGTCGCCCTCGGCGCCGACGATGACTTACATTATTATTGTCGATAGCGGTGCAGTAGGTCCAGTCGTGCAGCGCGCGCGGGGCGGGGTCGTCGCCCTCGGCGCCGACGATGACTTACATTATTATTGTCGATAGCGGTGCAGTAGGTCCAGTCGTGCAGCGCGCGCGGGGCGGGGTCGTCGCCCTCGGCGCCGACGATGACTTACATTATTATTGTCGATAGCGGTGCAGTAGGTCCAGTCGTGCAGCGCGCGCGGGGCGGGGTCGTCGCCCTCGGCGCCGACGATGACTTACATTATTATTGTCGATAGCGGTGCAGTAGGTCCAGTCGTGCAGCGCGCGCGGGGCGGGGTCGTCGCCCTCGGCGCCGACGATGACTTACATTATTATTGTCGATAGCGGTGCAGTAGGTCCAGTCGTGCAGCGCGCGCGTGGCGGGGTCGTCGCCCTCGGCGCCGACGATGACTTACATTATTATTGTCGATAGCGGTGCAGTAGGTCCAGTCGTGCAGCGCGCGCGGGGCGGGGTCGTCGCCCTCGGCGCCGACGATGACTTACATTATTATTGTCGATAGCGGTGCAGTAGGTCCAGTCGTGCAGCGCGCGCGGGGCGGGGTCGTCGCCCTCGGCGCCGACGATGACTTACATTATTATTGTCGATAGCGGTGCAGTAGGTCCAGTCGTGCAGCGCGCGCGGGGCGGGGTCGTCGCCCTCGGCGCCGACGATGACTTACATTATTATTGTCGATAGCGGTGCAGTAGGTCCAGTCGTGCAGCGCGCGCGGGGCGGGGTCGTCGCCCTCGGCGCCGACGATGACTTACATTATTATTGTCGATAGCGGTGCAGTAGGTCCAGTCGTGCAGCGCGCGCGGGGCGGGGTCGTCGCCCTCGGCGCCGACGATGACTTACATTATTATTGTCGATAGCGGTGCAGTAGGTCCAGTCGTGCAGCGCGCGCGGGGCGGGGTCGTCGCCCTCGGCGCCGACGATGACTTACATTATTATTGTCGATAGCGGTGCAGTAGGTCCAGTCGTGCAGCGCGCGCGGGGCGGGGTCGTCGCCCTCGGCGCCGACGATGACTTACATTATTATTGTCGATAGCGGTGCAGTAGGTCCAGTCGTGCAGCGCGCGCGGGGCGGGGTCGTCGCCCTCGGCGCCGACGATGACTTACATTATTATTGTCGATAGCGGTGCAGTAGGTCCAGTCGTGCAGCGCGCGCGGGGCGGGGTCGTCGCCCTCGGCGCCGACGATGACTTACATTATTATTGTCGATAGCGGTGCAGTAGGTCCAGTCGTGCAGCGCGCGCGGGGCGGGGTCGTCGCCCTCGGCGCCGACGATGACTTACATTATTATTGTCGATAGCGGTGCAGTAGGTCCAGTCGTGCAGCGCGCGCGGGGCGGGGTCGTCGCCCTCGGCGCCGACGATGACTTACATTATTATTGTCGATAGCGGTGCAGTAGGTCCAGTCGTGCAGCGCGCGCGGGGCGGGGTCGTCGCCCTCGGCGCCGACGATGACTTACATTATTATTGTCGATAGCGGTGCAGTAGGTCCAGTCGTGCAGCGCGCGCGGGGCGGGGTCGTCGCCCTCGGCGCCGACGATGACTTACATTATTATTGTCGATAGCGGTGCAGTAGGTCCAGTCGTGCAGCGCGCGCGGGGCGGGGTCGTCGCCCTCGGCGCCGACGATGACTTACATTATTATTGTCGATAGCGGTGCAGTAGGTCCAGTCGTGCAGCGCGCGCGGGGCGGGGTCGTCGCCCTCGGCGCCGACGATGACTTACATTATTATTGTCGATAGCGGTGCAGTAGGTCCAGTCGTGCAGCGCGCGCGGGGCGGGGTCGTCGCCCTCGGCGCCGACGATGACTTACATTATTATTGTCGATAGCGGTGCAGTAGGTCCAGTCGTGCAGCGCGCGCGGGGCGGGGTCGTCGCCCTCGGCGCCGACGATGACTTACATTATTATTGTCGATAGCGGTGCAGTAGGTCCAGTCGTGCAGCGCGCGCGGGGCGGGGTCGTCGCCCTCGGCGCCGACGATGACTTACATTATTATTGTCGATAGCGGTGCAGTAGGTCCAGTCGTGCAGCGCGCGCGGGGCGGGGTCGTCGCCCTCGGCGCCGACGATGACTTACATTATTATTGTCGATAGCGGTGCAGTAGGTCCAGTCGTGCAGCGCGCGCGGGGCGGGGTCGTCGCCCTCGGCGCCGACGATGACTTACATTATTATTGTCGATAGCGGTGCAGTAGGTCCAGTCGTGCAGCGCGCGCGGGGCGGGGTCGTCGCCCTCGGCGCCGACGATGACTTACATTATTATTGTCGATAGCGGTGCAGTAGGTCCAGTCGTGCAGCGCGCGCGGGGCGGGGTCGTCGCCCTCGGCGCCGACGATGACTTACATTATTATTGTCGATAGCGGTGCAGTAGGTCCAGTCGTGCAGCGCGCGCGGGGCGGGGTCGTCGCCCTCGGCGCCGACGATGACTTACATTATTATTGTCGATAGCGGTGCAGTAGGTCCAGTCGTGCAGCGCGCGCGGGGCGGGGTCGTCGCCCTCGGCGCCGACGATGACTTACATTATTATTGTCGATAGCGGTGCAGTAGGTCCAGTCGTGCAGCGCGCGCGGGGCGGGGTCGTCGCCCTCGGCGCCGACGATGACTTACATTATTATTGTCGATAGCGGTGCAGTAGGTCCAGTCGTGCAGCGCGCGCGGGGCGGGGTCGTCGCCCTCGGCGCCGACGATGACTTACATTATTATTGTCGATAGCGGTGCAGTAGGTCCAGTCGTGCAGCGCGCGCGGGGCGGGGTCGTCGCCCTCGGCGCCGACGGCCGTCTTGATGGAGTTGAACACGCCGGTCACCGTACGTTGGAACAGCCTAGAAAATAGTTCATCGTAGCAGATCAGCTCGAACTGGCGCCAATATTCGCGTGACATCCTATTCCAAGAGAATCATTGATGTACTCGTCGAGTCGAAGTTTCAGTCTTGAGAATCGATGCCGAATTGCTGCTAGCCTGTCGGTTTTCTACCATTTCGGGAAGTGTGTGTAATTTATTACTTTAATTTGATTACAATTTTTATAATAATTTACTGTAAAAGTGCTATGCACGCTTGTGAGTGACCAATTCACTACAATATTTTTTCGTCATTTGCAATAAAAAAAAATTATAATGTAAAACCAGTGACTGAGTCGTCGACGTGTCAATCATGAGCCGTCGATGTGTGAATCATCTTTTTCCTGCCCTTGTCGTGTTATTTGTGATCGCCGCACGTTTTTTTCTTCTATCCCCTGTGCGTTATCCCTTCTCCACCCATCCACATGTGGATGAGTGGAGAAGTTATGATACTCATAACTCTTTTAGTAACAGTCTCATCTCCACTACATGCAATGTTTTCTCATCCGTCTTTTTCACAGCCCAAAATATATGTGTGTGTGTCAATATATATAAACAAACGTATAAAGGCCTGTCCTCACAGCGATATTTCACCGCAAGGTTTTTATTCTTGCGTATTATATTCCACGATTGGAATTACACACGGCCGACGTATCTTGGCGAGCCTGAACATAGAGTCAATCTCGTCTCCTAGACCTCCGCCCCGCGCACGTCGCCTCATGCCACCATTTTGTTCCTAAAAAACGTTCGTGCGCAGCCTTCTGCGCAAAGTTCGGGCTCGCCAAGATCCGTCGGCCGTATTGTAAGCACTGCGAATAAAATTCGTACGATTTTTGTCAGTTCAATGCTGTTCCCGGCTGAGACGCACGTCTAGAATGGACAAACGAACAAAAATTTTACATAGCGCCGCTGTTGCCGGACTGAGCAAAACGCGCGAATTTTACATCGCAGTGCGGACATAGCCATAACTACTCTATACTGCACAAAACATTCGCGCGGATTTATTACCGGACCGCATCGCGTCAAATCTGCATGAAATCAAAAAAGTTTTTATCGCACGATTTTTTATCACCTGTGCGGATACTTCCATAAAGTTGGAATGGATACTTCCATTAAAATGTGTTACAGAATGACGAAAAAAAAACCGCGCGGTGAAATATCGCTGTGCGGAGAGGCCCTTACTTTAATTATTATTACACAGCGTGAGTTTAAGAGTTCTGGATTAGTAACTTACTTGTCAAGTCTCTGCATATTGTTTGACGTCTGACCGGGGGACGTGTTTCTGTCCATGTTCATGTCGTACTCATCTGAAAGACGCTCAATTATCAGAACATCACTTTTTAAACGTACGTTAAAAATAAAAAAAAACGTTATCTTTGTACCATTTTATATAGTTTTTGATAAAAAAATTGTCTGGAAATTAAAAGTTCGCCAAGGTTAAAATCATCTAACTTAGGGTGATAATGAAATCGTAATATCGGCTGTGCCTATAGAAAAAGATATTACTTCACACTACTTAATACATATTATTATGACTACTGATGTACTACTGAAATACTTCAAATTAAACAAAAGGAAATATGCATGAACAAAATTATTTGTTATCTACCAGTAATCAGTTTATCAATAAATACAATACTAACTGTAAAAAAACGTGTAAAAAATATCAAAATTAGTAGAAAACCAAACAATTTTAAACAAATGTATATGTCGCTCTCGCCAGACGCCATTTTCTATGGCGGCCGTATTTATGTCATGGCTTTTGACGTCAAAGTTCATGTCGGACTTCTCTTTCTTATTAGCAGCTTTGAAGGTTTATAACTTCGTTTTTAGTGAAGATATTTTAATTATTTTTTTCATATTTTTTCAGAGCTAAAACGTGTCTAATTGATCAAATAAAAATATTGCATGTATATTCCCTATTGTTCATACGGCGATTGACCGTGACGTCAGAAAAAATTAATTCAGTAAAAAACGAGTAGGGCCGATCTTTAAGGTTACGCTTGCTGAGGTATGACCGTAGATGGATGAACATATTAACACACTGAAATTCTTCCGCACCTCAGAAAGCTCACTAAGCCTATGATTCTGGTTGTACCGAAGATGGACAGTCAAGACAAGGTTGGTGTCAGTCAGAAGCCATGCAATCTGACACCAGTCTTGCTAAAGTACCGTGTCACCCAGTAACTGGGTGCGTAGGTCAGATAGGATAACCACTTCTCAAAAATTAAAACTGGTAGTCAGCTGAATTCCGTTAGACTGGAAACCGACCTCAAGTTATTTGGGAGACAGGCACATAGATTGACGGGATGTGCATGTTTACCAGCTAGCGTGGCCGTGTCGACGGGGCGCGAGGAGTGGTGCTGTTGTGTGCGCCCGCGAGTCTCCTCCGCGCTCTCCCACCACACGTCCTCCGCTCTCTCCGCTCTGAAGGTAAAACATTAAATATATTACACTATCTATGAAAAGCGGTTTAAAAAAAAACTCGACTGCGTAAAAAAATAACTTTAAATAAAAAGAAAAAAAACAAGTTCATCCAGAAGTGAAGAAAGCTATTTAATTACTACAACATCGAAATGTTTATATAATACACAGCAAGAGAAGTTATTTTATGATTGACTAGCTTCTGCCCGCGGCTTCACTCGCGTGTATGTAGGCTTCTCCATACAAACTTTGGACCCCCCTTCATCCCCTCAGGGAGTGAATTTTGGAAAACCCTTTCTTAGTGCTCGCCTACGTCATAAAAGGAAACCATGTGCAAAATTTCACGCTCCTAATGCCAGTAGTTTCGGCTGTGCGTTGATATGTCAGTCAGTCAGTTTCCCCTTTTATATATATATATAGATGATGCTGTCAGCATCGCTACTGACGCGCGTTAGTCGCATTTGCACTGCGACTGTATCGATGCGAACGCGCTACAAAAAATCGCCGTAGGCGAAGAGCCTCAAAATTTTATACGTGTCGCACGGTGAACCAACCTCCCCACGTGCCTTCTGTCGATTATTCTTTAACTTGTTTTTTTTTTTATAAATACGAATTTAATAACTGTATATAGAATATTAAGAAATATAAGTTCACTGCAAGATCACATCGAGAAGGAAAAACAGGAGTGGAACGGCCGTCACCCTCCGCATAAACATCAAGTACCTTCATGTCTGAAGAACCGAAAAGCTCTATACGATTTACGACCTCTTCGAAAGACAGAGGACGAGAGATGCGCGCTGTGGAAGCAGAAACACCCGACTCCTACACACATCAACACCCTATCAGAACCTCTCCCCCTTGGACGTGAACTACAGTGGCCAATCAGAAAATCTCTTAAGTCTGCGAACCCAGATTGGCCGCTGCAAAAACAATCTAGCCAAATTTCTTCTTCTTCCTTGACCATCTCAAACACAGTGCCAGTGGGCAGCCGCTGCACAGGGCATGCGTCACCTGCTATGCTGCCCATCTTGCACCTGCATATTTGAGAACTTATGCGATGCCAATAACAGAACTGTACAGGTCACCAAATACTGGTCATACTCCGACTCCGGGTACTTCGGTGAGGGGAACAGCGGTAGATTCGCTTTAGTCCTACAGACCTGGGACTGGTGTCGGCGCGCTGCTGGAGCAGACAGCGCAGCTTGGCGATGCTGGTGGACAGGTCGGCCGCCTCCTCGTACTCCGGCTCAGGGGACTCCGGTTCGGGGACCAACGGAAGATTCGCTTTAGGGACCACCATGGGTTGAGATGTCGGCTGGAATTGTTACTTAGTCTATTGAATGTTTCTAATTAGATTTACATCATTTTTAAAAATCTTAACTTTATTTCGTTGTCCATTAGGTTGATTTCAGAATGACTTGTGCTGCAAAACTAGTTTCAAAGTTGATTTTCTAAAAAAAAGATACTTGTTTTGGCCGTCAAAGACCTAAAAAAAAACCTAATGAATCAAGTCAATCAAGAAAAGCGTTTACACAGCTCTGTATTCAACACAAACTTTCAAGTCTGAGATCTTGAATTTTAAGTTTTCTATACAATAATCTCACTTTCTATCTAAACTCTTAATCGAAAAAGTCCTTAACTAACTTTTGGACTTTTTTTAAAGGTGGGAATCATCCAATGACTTCTAACGCTCTGGGTGTCAGATTTTTAGTGACTAAAACCACAGCGGTGTCCTTCAGTTGCCCTTTGCGTTGTAAGACCAAGGGTTTTCTTTTCAGAAAATCTCGCGGTCCTAGCGGACATCGGCCCTGCTGGGAAAGACGTTAGCAAACCTTAGGACCTCCCCCATATTGGACGTGCGTGTTTCGGGCGCTCGTGCAGTGCTCGCGTAGCTCACACGCTCTAGGAACGCGGGCGCCCGATGTAGGGGAGGCCCTACGGTTTGCTGAAGTCTCATTGAGGAGCGCTTGGAACACTACACGCGCTGTCGACTTGGGCTCGTTGTGGACGGTTACCGGACGTAAGTAACTTTTGGGCTGGACTGTTCGAAAGAGTCACCGCCCACGGGTGCGCCTTAATTATTAAACGACTGTCACTCCCTCTTGCTCCACCCAAAGCTTCAGAAATGATTTTGTGATTACCCGCCCATAAAAAAGAAACCTAGGTATCTTGCATATGCGTATAATATGCGCAAGATTCGTGGAAATGGGTGTACGAATTAGTTACCATGATCACTTTTGAATTGAGTCGAGTTGATTCATCAACATTTTTAGAAATACATATACATATATTATTCAAAGCAACAATCACTAAATTTAAATCAATATGTTTATTACATACTAACCACACTATCCTGTGAGATGACTCTCTGCTGCTTGACTAGTGGGTGCACGTTGTTCTCTTCTGTAAAGATTTTTTTTTAATTCATATTTTTTTTTACCATCTCATAACGAAGTAGTTAGACAAGAAGGCTACATGGAAGTTATGGAGTTGCAAGCAGTATCTAGCTTACAATAAAGAGAGAAAATAACTGACTGACATATAAACGCACAGCCGAAACTATTGGGACTCGGAATGTGAAATGCACAAGGCTTTTTTATGACGTAGACGAGTACTCAGAATGCGTTTTTGCAACCTTTAAGGGGGCGAAAAGGGGGAATTTCGTTTGTATGCATAATCTTATTCCGTGTACCAACATACTTGAAAGTTAAGCACTTCGTTTAGTACCCTAAGGGCGGAATACACCAATAAAACTAATCGCGTTCTAACGTTTGGCTCGCATAATCGCGTTTAGCCGCTGTCACTAGTGTCATTTGTCTGTATTTTTCTTTTGTTGTATTTTTACAAGTGGTCATAGTGGTTCATAGTGATTTAAATGCGAAAACATATTGACATTGGTTTATAGTTGCATAATTTGTTGTTTTCGTTAGTTGTTAATAGTGTTTGTTTTCCGATTACAATACAATAAATAAAACACAGTAAAGCTGGCTGGACACGCCACATACACTGAGGAAAATTCATAAAACGAGAGAACGGCATATCGTACCTCGCTGGCCATTGCTGGCGGCGTCCCTATGCTCGGGTATCGGTATGGGCCTGCCGCGCGGGTGCTCAGACGGAGGCGTCTTGTCACTGCGCTCCCGATGGTGAGACGGAGATTTATCCTACATACACAATTAGTATACTTCAATTAAATTAGGTTCTACAAATGCCTACTATCACCCATTTTTCTATCGTGTGTTTTTTGAGGTGGTAAATCATATTTTTTCTCTAAATAATCAAATGATTCAAGGTAATCTCCAAAAATACCTGGACTATCAAGTCCGATTGAGAACTTGAATGTGAATTGGTTAATACAAAGATCCAAACTCATACTAACCTGATCGCTGAGTCCGGTAAAGCGAAGACCCTTCTTCAGACCAGCGATGCCGAAGTCCAGTAGACCCTCCATCATGCCGGCCGCTTCGTCCTACATCGGGGAACATCACGCACACTGTTAGAGATATGATGAAATATAACAAGAAAGGAAATCTGAGAAACAGCGAAGATATTAGAGGGAATTTTTGCATTTCGTGAAGTCGGAATTTCGGAAATATATCAATAATTAATTGATAAAAATTCAAGAAATCCAATTAATCAATTTATTGAATAAATTCAAGAATATTAAAAAACTAAAAGGTAAGGAGCAAGAGGGAGTGTCAGACTTTTACTGACTAAAACCCACTCCTGTTCCTTCTTAGCCATTATTCCAGGGCCACGAGGATCTCTTTCGCGTCACTCATGGCCCAGTAGGCTTCGGCCCTATTGGGCCCCTACAGTTGCTGACATCTCCTTGAGGCTTGCGTGGAACACTACGCGCCGTCGACGACCTGGTCTCGGTCCGGACGGTTACCGGACGGTCAGACAGCGAGCTACCCATTGCTCGCCGTCCGCAAGCCCACAAGCCACCCACAACCGGAACATTTATTTGTTCACAATAATTTGTTTCGTGCGGGAATCGAACCTGCGACACTCAGCGCACCAGCCTATCGCTCAAACACTGCAACAATCGTGGCGTCAATTATTGCATTTTTGTTAAAAGACGTCTACAGAAACATTCATTCAAATATTCAGAAACAAAAGAAGAGAGAGTATGATCTCAGGTTGATATGAAACATTCTCAAGACATAGTCGCAAGTAAGATGGCATCCAAACAACACACTCACACAACAATTCGGAATCAAACGGTTCAACACAAATGTTCTAAATATCCGTGCACGTGACCGACATGCTCGTCACTTGTTGCATGCAGAACGAACTGGTCCAACTTGAATGTGTATATATGTTTCCGGTCAAACTCGATTTTAGGATAAACTAGTTTCGCCTAGGCCAAACCAGTTCTCCCTGCACTCGCAGAGCTTCGCGGGGCTCCTATTTCTAGTTTAATATGAATATAAAATAACCACGAAGGCTAAGGCGGGAGTGGAATAGAGCGGAGCTCCCGCTTAATCTTCATGTTTTTGTTTTTTTTTAGCCTTCTAACCTAACCTGTCCGTTTCGGGGTGTCCTAAAATTCCAAGCTTCGCTCGCCCTTAAGCGGAATGTCACGGATTTGGCCTAGGCGAAACTAGTTTATCCTAAAATCGGGTTTGGCCGGTAACTTATACATAGATTGGATATTGGATTTTGAACTGATAACATTACCTACTATAAAATAGAATAAGACTTTATTGTACACCAAAATAGTAACAATTTTACAATATGCGTACACTGGCAGTCTTATCGCTGATAGCGATATCTACTAGACAACCTTAGAATTGACTGTAAGAAATTAACCCAAAAAATAAAAACATACTAATATAATAACTGTGAAAGTTACACTGTCTGTCACGCTTTCACTGTTAAACTACTGTTTTTTATGAAATTTGGTGAGAAGTAAGCCTGGAGGAAGGACTTATAGGCTACTTTTTATGTTATTGAGAATTTTTACTGTTATATTGTGTAAGTAGCTGACCCGGCGAACTTCGTACCGCCTAACAGTCAATGAATGTATTGATTACCTTTTAACTGAACTTATTGACCGAATTATAGTATCTTAGCCGTGTGCAGCGCCCCTTAGTAAACTCCACTGCGGGTGACGTAACCTACGATAAACTTATACTACACTGCGGTTGGCACAGTAAATCGAACCGAAAAATTAAGTTTTTTTTTTATTGTATAAACTTTTCCAGGATAAAAAGTACCCAGTGTGGTGCCCAGGACATTAAAGAATAATTATCCTAAGTTTCATCGAAATCGAACCAGTAATTTTTGTGTGATGCCTGAACAGACAGACAGACAGACAAAAAATTTTTTAAGCACATTTTTGGGTTCGGTGTCGGTCTAGTAACACCCCTTGCCATTTATTTTTTTGATATTTTCAATATACAGAATTTTCACTTCTACAGATTTATTATAAGTTTAGATGTAACGTTCGTGTACGATCTATCTACCCATATTGGGCGAATCAATTATTTGAATATGACTCTTCGACTCTGCGTCTACAATAATCAACATTTTCACGGATAAAGTCGCAGGCAAAAGGTAGTGGATTATTATTTTACCATAAGTGTACGGAATACCGTTGTATTTATTCATTTTTGCGTACATGCACAGTCACATTCAAAACATAGTTCAAAATGGTAAGTTTAATTGTTGTCTTTACGGTTTTATTTGAAGAAGCGAATCTTTCAAAATCCAACAAATAATCTATGAGCTAATATCAAGTGAGGCCCCAGGGTAACACCAAGTATGACATAACTGCAGTCTTGAGAACAGTACCATAGGTTAGTAGGACAGTGACAATCAAAGCAATCGTAACCTGGGCCAATGCGGTGCCTCCATATGTGGTACCTGTCTACAAAATTAGTACAAAAAGTTTAAATACACATTTTAATGTACAGGACTTCAGACCTAGAGACTGTTCCTGTATAAAGGACAATAGGGTGGATTTTGCTGTGCACTGTTATTGGTGTCTTGCTAAGTTTGGGTTACAGATAAAACAACACACACATTTTGAAAATATATTCTTAAGTCGAAAATAGTGGGAGAAATCTTTGGCATCAATTCTTTTTTAGCTTTATTGCGTGTGAAAAGCATTTTTTAGTTCAGTTAGTGCTCTTTATATCTCTTTTATGACGTAAATTGCAAGCTTCAAATCAAACTCTGCCAATATTACAAACTAAACTCTGCCAATATTTAAAATCCAACTCTGCCTATATTTAAAATCAAAGCTATGGCATGTAATAAGCCTTCATACACCCAGTTTCAGCTTTATCTCTAAATCTGCCATTGTGATAATAACTCAAAATGAGATTTGACCACAGATTAAATGAAACAGCTTTTAAAACCGACGATCAGTGCACAAAAAAATATCAGTGTCAAAAATCCTCGTCTATGATAACCGCCCAGCACCTATTTACAAAAGCGTATAAGCAGAAAGATCGTGCAAACAACATACACTGGAGTTTTGCTTGCAGGGCACATCTAATGCAAGTTTGGGGTCCACCTGTAGGTCCCCTATCTTCGTCTTGGCCTCTCTCACGGTGGACTGCAAGTCTTTCAGCAAGACCTCTGCTGGTTTAGAACTCTGGTCCTTCTTCGCTTCTTTGTAAAGACTGGGGTCTAAAGGGTCTACTTCTATTATTTCTTCTTCTCCTGGAATTAGATTTAAAAAAATGACATCTATATTTTTTTATTGATATAAACCAGTGCCAGTTGACTGAGACCCCACCTGACGGTAAGCAGTAATGAAATCGTTGATGGTAAGGCACACTAGTTTAGAGCCTATTCACTCTAGCCTTGAAGACACCTATATTATATTTGTACGGATCGGATTTAATCGGACTATATAAAATTCCCTCACTGACTCATCAATGCCCGGCCCAAACTCTTGAACCTATAATGCTTTTTTTTAGCAAATATAATAATGCTGAAATGCACAAAGGCTTCTTTTGTGATGTATGCAAGGAATAAGAGAAGATTTATCAAAATTCACCCTCTAAGAAGATGAACCCCTTTCATCTTCTTAGAGGGTGAATTTTGATAAATCTCAGTCCAAGTTTTGGGTGGAGAAACCTACTTAGCATTTTGCCCAGCCAACAATGTCCAAATGATAATCCACTGGGACAGTGTAGGTTGAAGAACTCCTGATGTTGGAATTTTATTAGGATGATATTCAAAACAGTCTTCTTTAAATATTTCTAGACTGAGATTACCTTTACAAAAAAAAAAAACTGAGAGTTTCGAACAAACTTGAAAGGTAAAATTGCGGTTTACGATTTATGACGTATTAAAAAAAAACTACTTACTCTCGTTCAAACAAATTTTGAAGTTTGCATGGTAATGTACATCTTATATTTTTTTTTAGTTTTATCATTCTCTTATTTTAGAAGTTACAGGGGGAGATGGACACATTTTACCACTTTGGAAGTGTCTCTCCCGCAAACTATTCAGTTTAGAAAAAAATGATATTGGAAACCTCAACATCATTTTTGAAGACCTATCCATAGATATCCCACACGTATGGGAAGGATGAAAAAAAATATTTGAGTTTTAGTTCTAAGTATGGAGAACCCCCCATATTTATTGTTTTTTTTTTTCTATTTTTGTGTTAAAATCTTAATGCGATTTACAGAATATCAAGTTTCAACAGTCTAGATCGTATAGTTTCGGAAAAAAGTGGCTGTGCAATACGGACGGACAGACAGACAGACATGACGAATTCATAAAGGTTCCGTTTCTTGCCATATGGCTACGGAACCCTAAAAATTACCTCTTGGTAATATTAATGAAGATGTTTCTACATAAGTCTTACCAAACCAGAGCGGCTGCGGCGACTTGCTGCGCGGCGGGTTGGGGCTGCCGTCGGTGTCGGCGTCCTGTCCCCACAGCCGGCTCAGCGTGATCTCTCCGTCCAGACTCGCCAGCAGGTCCTGCCCCAGGCTGATGCACTGCAGGTCTATGTCTGTCTCCCAGGTCTTAACACTACCTGAGGAATACAATAAGAGGGATATATCGAACTGATCTGATGATGAAGCCGGAAGGTAGGCGCCGGAACTCTGTAATAAACCTTTCGAATTCTGTAAAAAACCATAATTTAGAGACAATAGAAGAACAATGAGCGAGCGAACGCCGGGCGTTCGCTTGTGGTTTAATGAATTAATTTAATCTAACCGTATTTGGGATTATTAGAATTATCATGAGATGCACTCTGGCTATAAGGTATTTAAGTTTGGCTGAGGGATACTTTATAGTGGTGGTAGGTAGGTACCATAACTAAAAAGTGTAAATAATTTTTTTTTACAAATCGGAAAAACAACCAACTTCAATGTAAACAAAAACACTAAAATGAGCAAAATAACTTTAACTTCGGAAGTCTAAGGAAGAGACAAAAACGTTAAAGTTGTCGGTTGTATATTTTTTTTTTTGTTAAAAAAATTTTTTAATAAATTTATTATTATATTATAATTATTTTATTTATTATTACTTGATTTTAATACACTTCTGACCTTAATATCGACTTGTTCTGCATCAATGTGGCGACCTTACTATGATAAATGGTACAGATTTTTTTTAATGATAGTTACCTTCTCTCGTTACTAATTAAGTAATTAATTTGTATGTACTTCCTCTTTGTTGAGTTTTTTTTTTATCTATGTGTTGGAGGATTTTAATTAGCAACTTGGTAATATTTCAGTTTCTTGATGTATTAGTCTGTAAGCCTTCTATAATCTATATAAAAGGAGACTGACTGACCAACATATCAATGCACAGCCAAAACTACCGGGCCTAGAATCCACAAATTTTGTAAAAGGCCTTTTAGGTTAGGCCTGCAAAGTTTCTTTTGTGACGCAAGGCGAACATTGTGAAATGGATTTAAAAATTAATTTTTAAGGGGGTGAAAAGGGAGAAATTCATTTGCAAAATATTACCTTTTTGCAAAATATTACCTAGGGCCCATGTTCACGCGAGGATGTGAACATGCCGACGCAGCAGGCCAGTGACCGCAGTGAACCCGAATTGACGTAAACATTAGTTATTTGTCACTAAAATTATTGATTGTATCAGTTGTTTCACACAAATACATTAATAACTAATATACTCATACATGTAAATAGATTAATATAAATACCATATAAATCTGTAATAAACTCTCTTTCTACGCTACGAGCAACGCTGTTTCACTACGACGAGACCATCGACTCCTCTCACTGTTACTGCGCCTATAAATGGTTGCCGATAGCTCTGGCCTTACCCAGCCATAGTTATTATATGTCCTTGAAACTTGGCACTAATTTTAATATAAAATAACTAAATAAACCTTTTACAAAGAATAATGTGTCCTGTACGCCACGGTCACGACTACATGACAGATTTAAACGCTAATAAATCTTATAAGAAATGTTTGTTTTTCTCATATGTGTTGATAAAGGAGGAAATAGCCGAGGTAAGAGCTTTGGCGCCGAGAACACACTTGGTTTTTTTACATGGCGGTTAAAAGTTTAATTATATAGACTTATTTCATTCATATTGCCCTCAGTCTTTCCTAAAAAGGTATCATATTTGGCGAGATTATGATCATACTTTGGCTAAGAATTAAGCCCTTTTACTCTTGCACAAGTATCAAACTGTAAGTAGAAGAAATTCTAAGCTATGTATGTAACAAACATGAAATAAACAAACATATTTGAAGAGAAATACATACTACCAATAACATTAGAATATTATTCAAATTAATTATTATTATTATTTGGTAAGACACACTAGCACCTATTTAGCTGATGCGTGTGTTTCATATAGTTTGGAGATGTTTAGATGAATGATTGTTACATTTTATGCTTTAATAAATATTAAAAACTTTTTCCACAGATCACTTACCTTCAATAATCCTGTCATAGATCTTCACTTCATTCCTTCCCTGCCTCCCTCTCCTCTGCCTCAAAATAGGAGAAGTCTTTATATCAACTGGTTCCGTACTAGTCACGGGTACTTCTTCCACTATATTCTCTATTGTCTCTGCTTCAGACTCTTCCTTTGACTTTTCAGGACACCCCTGTGGTGTGATAGCAGCACCTTTCGTTACTCCAGTGGGCAATGCTGGCTCCGTACTTGTCGGTTCCACTTTTTTATCTGCTACCGTCTCTTTTTCAGGATTCTGTGTTTCTTTCTTCTCTTCAACCACTACCGGTTGTTGTTTCCCTTTCAAAATTGTTAGCAATTTATCATTTAACCATGCAGGTTCTGCTAAAGTACTGTTGATGAAGGTGTCAAGTTTTTTTGAAAGAATACGGACTAACAATTCAGAATGCGGAGTGTCCCACAGCTCCCAGGGTATAAGGTCCTTAAGTACAATGCGGAGGATGTTAGTGCAATGGTCCGCAGACTGAATTGTTTTGTTGTTGACATCAAAGATTGGATGGGATTTCTTATACAGTGATTCTATTGAACTGTTTGGCATTTTTTCATGGCGTTTTTGAGCCTTCTGGTACTCTTTCAAGTGACAAGTAAGAACAGTGGTTATATCCACATAAACATCTTTAGGTTCAATCTTGTTGCAAATCTGTAAAAAAAGGGTTTTACATTTTGTTATGATTTTGTAAATTGAGGCATCATCCTAAAAGCAAATCTAAAATGATTGTTAATAGTGGAAAGGGCTGCGCATATCACAAACCTGAAAACTCTTGCCAATCATTTGATCCAACATTTGTTTACATGCGAAGGGGAAGCCGATCTCCTGTGAGATGTAGGGCACGTACCACGACGACACCAGCTTCCTCTCCAGCACCGTCGATATTACGCTCAGCTCGTTCGTGTCATACTCCGGACACTCCGACGCTTCCGATAACTTTCGAGGCTGAGGCAACACCCGCGACAACGCCGATAAATACGGGTAATCCGCCACGATACTATCCAAATCATATTTTATAGGCTTGTTCAAACGCAACAACCACTGAATAAACTTAAAACTAACGCATAATGACACTATAAATAAAGTTAAAACGTATAGAGGAAACCATATTCCTGTTATGGGTGAAATGTTCGTAATATAGTTTAGTAGGACACAAATGAAAGTTCCCGCGCATGAGAAAATTGTTGTGCACTCCAGCAGGTTTCTTTTGAGTAACATTGTGGTTTTCCCTTTGTGATGTGGATTCATAAATTAGAACATTTTTGCGATCGATCGATCTATGTTTTGCAACTTTCTGCAATATTATGACAGTTTAGATGACATATTGATTACGGAATGGACAGTTAGCAGAAGAAACTAAACGTTTGTGATTTTTATGAATTTAATCTCTAATTCCAAAAACTTGATTAAAGTAAGGACATGTATATTTTATTCAATAATTTGAATTCATTGACATCAACCGAAGTAGTTAACCTTGTATATTTAAGTGAAGTACAAAAATTATGGATTGTATTCGGTTTAGCGGAATTTTTAAGAATAGGTCAAAAGTGAGCGTTTCTTCGAAGAGAACACCACACATAACCAGTTTTAAATCACATATCCACTAGAAATTAATTAGTGGATAATTAAAACAGTCGTTGATCAATTTGTTATTTATTTTTATTTTATTTTTTTTAATAACTTCTTATCGCTGTGTTTGCATGGAGCCGATTGAGTTTTGAGAATGTATTGGAATCAACAACCCCCGTGTTCCGAATAACGATAAAAGTGATTATATCGCGAATCCGACCAAATTTGATAGTCACAAAATTTAAGGGTCATCTTAACTATTAAATATTATAACTTAATATTTAAACAAACTGAAGATAATAATAAGAGCTATTGAGTAATAATTGTGACGTTGCGAGTTGGTCGGATTCGCGATATTATCGCTTTTGACGCATTCGGAACGCAGGGATTGTAAATGTTGACATTGACATTTAAAAACGTGGATACGTCAAAACCTAAACGTCACCTTCGTTTCGTTAAGATCGAGCGATTTGCGAAAATATTCAGTTAACTTATTTTCTGTACATAAATTGGTGATTTAAAAAAAATGTAGGTGAAGTTAAAATTAACACTATGTTTTTTGTTTATTGTAGTGTCATATTATGTATGTTTGACTCATTTTTCTTTTGTTTCTTCAGGTCGAAAGTAACTTTCAAGATTACTCTGACTTCTGATCCTAAACTGCCATTTAAAGTGTAAGTTTAGCTTTAACAAACACTTGTAACTTCAACGCTGCCCATGTCTTTGTGTAACTTACTACGAATGTAACTTTCATAGTCGATTCAAGTTCAATTTTAGTTTGTTAATTTCAACAGATGCTGAATGGTTCGAGGGCTCTGCATTGAAGTTACAAGGTCATAAAATGGATACAGCTGTAGTGCAACAGTTCCTCAACTTCTTCCAAGACTATATTAATCTTTGTCAGTTAGAAAACTGGCCAGATAATGAAACAACTGAGGCTGAGCTGAGGAATGCTCTGCTCATCTCACAACATGTTGAGAAAAGTCTTGATAAACTACAAAAAAGAAACGTCATCAGTGAATTTTTATCTGTGCTGAACAGTTACAATGAGACATCAAATAGTCTTGTAAAAAACTGCCTCACTGATCCTCCAAAATACATTCTTAAAAAGATAATTAGCTCAAACACAAAAATAAATCAGATGGATGTAGGCTTTAGACTATTTCTCGAATTATTTTCTGAGGATAAGTTAGAAAAATGTCTTACTGAGTTGATGGTTGAAGCTGCATCAAAAGAGACATTACTAAGAAATGTCTCCAACAAAATACCAAAAGAAAAAATACTTGAATTCAAAAGTAAAGTTCTCTTATTAGAACTTAATTCATGCAGTTCAGACATTTTAAAGTTACTACAGAACTGTAAACAGGATATAGTAGAGTTATTAGTTGTTAGTTTACTAAACAATGATCCCGAATATGCATCAGCAGTAAAGTTAATTGCCGATGGTATTCTAGATATTGTTATAAGTAAAGACATCACATATAAAAACTTTTGGAAGCTACTTTTCAAAGTTGAGAGCAAATATTTCATTGAAATGTGTGTTGAGAATTCTGATATCTTTACATACATAGTTGAATCTCTAGCCGACTGTGGTAAACTCTTGAGAGAGGGGATGTCAGCAGAATCATTTTACATAGAGTTAAATTATTCAGAGTTGGTTGGAGTTGTACAACAAATATGTAGTAATGTGTGCCTTAAGTCACAGTTTATGGATATTGTTAAAGATTATGACACTGATTTAGATTATTGGCAAAATATTTTGTGAATTATGTGAATATTATATTTTTTAATTTTTATAAAAAAACTTTTGTTTCTTTACTTTACATAAATGCCACACCTATAAAAAAAAAAAATTATGCTGATATGCGGCTGAACATGCTTACTACAGAACTTATATTAATTCATTATTATCTTGCATGCAATGTGTCATGTACACCAAGTTTAAACAAATATATTTTGACTTATAAATCATAACAGCAGTAGATTCTAGACTTTTAGGTAACCATTTATATACCTACTTACTAAATACCATTGACCAGTTTTTTTTTAAATTATATAAGCTAGTGCTTGACTGCGATCCCACCTGATGGTAAGCACTTGTTACTCATTTAGATTCAAATATGACTTACACACACACACTTGGACTTCTGACATTCATTAATACTTGTGGCTGTGATAACCATTACTATAGCTGATTACAACAGGACATATTCTTGAAGCTTTTATACAGTAAGATGGCTTGTTTTGTTATACAGTAAGATGCAGATTATATATAAATATAAGAAACTTTATTGACAACAAATTGAGACACAGCTGGTACTCAAAGAAAACGCATATTTTACGAGTTTTGATCATTTTCCACACAATAAAAATGATCAGAACTCGTAAAATATGCGTTTTCTTTGGGTACCAGCTGTCAAGACCTTGCCATACTAAGAGATTTGACACAATAGAGGGCAAATCTCTTACTAATAGGGGAAGGTACTACTCAAATCTATATATATAAAAGGAGAAACTGACTGACTGACATATCAACGCACAGCCGAAACTACTGGGAATAGAAGCGTGAAATTTTGCATAAGGTTTCCTTTTATGACGTAGGCAAGCACTAAGAAAGGATTTTGCAAAATTCACCCCCTAAAGGGATGAAACGGGGGTCCAAAGTTGATATGGAGAAATCTATTTTCAAGCGGGCGAAGCCGCTGGCAGAAGCTAGTATTTCATAGAAATAGAAATCATTTATTTGCCAATAATGTAGGTAACAGATAAGGTGTTCATTTATGGAGAGTCCCAATACATTTTGCCTTACGGCAAAATTATTTAATTAATTTAATTTGCCTAAGTTGCTATGTTTACATTTACTTAACATTTTTATATAATTGAGACACAAATAATGACATAGTATTACATCTAAAATTTGTCAATTATAGCATAAAATAATCAACTAGCCGCTGCCTTGCGATTTCATAATTATATTGGGGTTGGCCTTTAGTTTACGCAAATGCAGCTGAGTACATTATATATAGCGACTAACTAAGCCGTCTCGTAGTAATAGGAAGTGTACAACGTGCGAAACGCGATTGACATTCGACGCTATTATCTATTCTGCAAATCCGAGTACATCTTCGCGCCGACAAAGGGTGTCGGGCGCCCTGCACCGCCTCAGGACCTAAGTACCAAGGTGTAACTCCAACTTCGCAAAGTGGGGCGGCTACCTTGACGGATCAATAACAGGGTGCGAACGTGAGGCCGAGTCATAAACTATGCTCCAGCTACAGTGGCCGAGTCACAAACTATGCTCCAGCTACTACATCTGCACCAGCCAGGCCCTAGCTTTGCCTGGTTCAGGCCATGGTCTGGCGCGAGAGGGAATGGCAGGCGGTCGCCTCCTTCTGCGAAGCAATTATGCGAAGGAGAGGGCCACCGTGTGAGGGAACGGAAATCCTCACGCCCCAGCTGTAGCGACCCCGACCCCGACTACGAAGCTGCATGCATAGCATGAGCAATGGGTATCCGGCCGTCCCGTAACTATCCGGACCGAGCCCAAGTCGTCGACCCCCAAAGACATGTGAACGAACCGTAGGAGCCCAGCAGGTCCGATGCCCGCTAAGGCCACGGGGATTATCTGAAAAGGAAACTCGTGGTCCAAGAACGCAAAAGCCGACTGAAGGACCCAGGTGACGTTTTAGTCAGCAAAAGACTGAAACGCCCTCTCGCTCCATCCTCCCGCAGCGCAAGAAATCATTGGATGATTTCCCACTACAAAAAAAAAACACCAATAAGTATTGTAATTGCTATCATACCATCAACTCGGAAAAGAGCACCTACTGGTTTTGGAGAAGAGCGCCTACTAGTTTTGGAGAAGAGCGCTTACTGGTTTTGGTGAAGAACGCCTACTGGTTTTGGAGAAGTGGTTACTGGTTTTGAAGAAGAGCGTCTACTGGTTTCGGAGAAGAGCGTCTACTGGTTTTGTAGAAGAGCGCTTATTGGTTTTGGAGAAGAGCGGCTACTGGTTTTGGAGAAGAGCGCCTACTGGTTATGGAGAAGTGCGCCTACTGATTTTGGAGAAGAGCGCCTACTAGTTTTGGAGAAGAGCGCTTACTGGTTTTGGAGAAGAACGCCTACTGGTTTTGGAGAAGTGGTTACTGGTTTTGAAGAAGAGCGTCTACTGGTTTCGGAGAAGAGCGTCTACTGGTTTTGTAGAAGAGCGCTTATTGGTTTTGGAGAAGAGCGGCTACTGGTTTTGGAGAAGAGCGCCTACTGGTTATGGAGAAGTGCGCCTACTGATTTTGGAGAAGAGCGCCTACTGGTTTTGCCGAACAAATGGTCGCTTAGATAGGTTTACCAGAGGCTCTACATGACGACCTAAACTGAATAGGATACACCCTATATCATATACACACTCAATTCCTCTTTCTCGCTCACACGTCTGACATTTTAACACATGGTAAGATACCAAGACACTGATCTCCACACAACCTGATTAATGTGTATAACATTTTTTCAGCTATTTATCCTATTATTATTTTTCCCACAGACTGAGCGTGCCAGAGGCGACACCATTCACGGCGGTGCTCAAGTTTGCAGCCGAAGAGTTCCGCGTGGAGCCGGCCACCAGCGCCATCATCACTGATGACGGCATCGGCATCAACCCTCAACAAACTGCTGGTGAGATCATCATCATCATTTCAGCCAAAAGACGTATACTGTTGGACATAGGCCTCCCCCAAGTGTCTGAGCGTCCATTGCATTCACGTGATTCTGACCAGGTCATCGGTCCACCTTGTAGGAGGCCTTCCGACGCTACTGGTGAGATACAAATACTAGTGCTAAAGTTGTCGGCAAACAGCTGGTGAGACACTGGCTTTCGCTAGCCGATTAAAGTACCTTATGACTAGTCAGCACCTTATTCATGGACATTCAGGGTGGAGATATTCTGGTGTATGCTGTTTGCTGATGAGGATGACATTGTGCTGGTTGCCAATACTGACCTCGAGGTCCAGAGCAAATTGGAAATCGAGTACTTAGTTCATCGATATCGGGAACAGGGTCCAAAGTACTGGCAGTCACACTCCAGACAGAGGAACATACTAGAAATACGAGTCGTGTCCAGAAGTAACGCTTTCTAAATCACACCCTCGATCCAGCTGCCTAAAAAGAGGCTAGTTAATAACTTTGGTTTGGTTTGTCTTTTTACTTGTAGTGAATAAACTCAAAAAAAACTAGACCAATTTAAAAAAATCTTAAAAATTCACCAGTCGATTGCTACTTTATCACCGAGTAATATAGGTTATATATTTCCAGCTTTCACGGGGGCAAAGCAGCTGGCAGAAGCTAGTTATATTATAGAATAAGTGTGTGTAACTCTTTACTGAACCGACTCACTGTTCCGAAACATTTTAGTGTTCCGAAAGTTTGGAACAGCAGTAATGTTTTAAATGCATCATTTGGAACGATTGGAACACTGAAACAATCTTTACATTACGTGACTTGCAGTCTTTTTAAAATTTAAATTAAAACGTAAATAGTGTAAATTTTAATGAACTGAACTAAAAACATCTGCTTTAAATTATTCTCAAATTAAAATTCAATTAAATAAAACTGTTGGTGTTTATGGCGCAACGTAACAGATCACGATGCATAACAGTCAGTGTCTGTGTTTGTATCTTTTGACCCTTGGTTCCATATGTTCCGTTTGTATCTTGTGAGCCGATGTTTCAAATGTTCCGTTTGTATATTTTGAGCCGATGTTAGAAATGTTCCAAATGATACATACCACTGTTTCGGAACATTTCAGTGAATCAGATGCAAATGTTCCAATCACAAAGACGACACACTTTGCCCACGCGGCCACGCCTATTATAGATTGTATCAATTTGTTCCAGGCAATGTATTCCTGAAGCACGGATCGGAACTGAGGCTGATTCCCCGAGACAGAGTCGGCCACCCATAGATATATCATTCCAATGTTAAGTTATGCATTATTTTGTATACATAATAATTATATAAACTTTATCTTTATGTTAAAATAATTTACATGATTTTTTACAAAAAATTCGGATATGAAGTATTTTATTACACATTCCTTCCCTAGTTCCCTTAACCATATGTATGAACGTAAACGCCCGATTATAATTAAGGTATTTCAAGGCTACAGTAAATAGGCTCTTAATAAACTAGTGCACTTTACCATCACCGATTGCAACACATCCACCATCAGGTGGGATCGCAGTCAAGCACTAACTTGTCATTAAAAAAAACGATGCAATAAGGACCGAAGCAGGCGATGTCCTAAAATTGAAAAGTTGGATGGATTATGTGAAGAGATATGAAAGAAAAGAAAGTTGGTGATAGCATGACGGGTGACAGGACAGAATGGAAGAAAAAAAACGTGGGTCGGGCAATGTGGAGACGCGCTCGGTGAGGCTGCTGTCCAACAGTGGTTGTTTTTCGACTAAAATGATGATGATGATATATCATCGACTCCTATAAATGATGTCAATTTAGTTTTCTATCCTGCCATAATATTTGGGTTACTCATTCTAAGAAAATTGTGATGATGACTTCAATAATTCACTTAGCGCCAGGTTACGCCGTGGAGTTTATTTAAATTCTCTCACTAAAATGTTTACATTTAATGTTGGAATAAAATTAAAGTTCTACAAAATAATGTACATACATCCTAAAAAATACGGCATCCCGGGTAGACAAGGTTGCTAGAAAAACACAGTCACAAGCTTTGGTTTAATTTTATTAATACGCTTAAAATTAATGGAACGAAATGTACAGTCAGACAAAAGCACTTGCGTCGCTAATCTAATCTTATGAGTGGTTCCGCGGCTCTGAGGAATGCTTTCTCGAACTCCATCTCGGAGAACCGGTCCACGGAGGCTCTGGAAATAAAAAAAAAGGTGAACAGTCTGTGTGAACAAAGGTTTACTGTATCAGTGATACGGGTTTCAGGGGTCTCGATTTATGGAAGCATAAAACTGTTAAATCTCCTTCACACACTCAGATCCTTATTAATGACTAACCTAACCTAACCTATGTCTTGCAGATGCCCTTTGCGTTCTGAGGCCACGGTAATATTAAAAAAAAAACTTGGTTTTGCTGAAATCTCATTCGAGGGGAGCGTGGTGGTGGAACCACGCTCCCCTCGAAAGAGAGTTACAGCTTACATCCACTATGCGCAGTCGAAGGCTCTCAAATTGGCCTGCCGTGATATTTCAGTGCTACTTGGGCTATAAAAAAAAACTATCTCTATTGGGCTTTCCCACAGTCCGTAAAAAAGGAATCCCCATTTCTCTTATTATACAGGCCCCCCTTGGAACTGACTATGCCACTGCCTACGAAACATACTGTACCTCTTTAAGACTATACTTGAAGATCTTCAGTTTGCGATCTTGATCTTTCCCTGCATACTTAAAGCTCATATAAATATGAGCAGAGTGCCCCTCACCTAGCAGCGTCCACGATCCTCTTCCTGTCGTCGTGCGGCAGCGCGATGACCTCCAGGATGGCGCGCGCGTACTCGTCGGCCTCGGCCGCCAGGAAGCCGGTGCGCGAGCCCTGCGAGGTCTCGATGATGTCGGCCAGCGGCCCGCCCGAGCGGTGCGCGATGGTGACCAGCCCCGCTGCCATGCACTCCACTACACCTGCGGAGAGGGAAGGGAGAGGTACTAACACGGCGTTACATGGCCTATTCCACGCGATTGCGATTGCGAAGCTATCCGATGCCTTTCACGTGAATTTAGCGCGACGCGGCGGCTCTGTCCTACGTGTGCGCAAAACGTCACCGCACCCCAAAATTTCGCGCGAATAAAAAACAATTTCTTCCCCGCTCGCCGCATCGCACCCACGTGCGATTGGTCACGTTGGCCACCGCAATTGAGTATCAATTGTTTGTTCCGTTCGCGCCGCTTCGCTTTGCAATCGCGCAGAAACAAATAAGCATAATCTAGAATCTAAACAATAACAGCTAAAACAGTTTGTAATATTACAACACATTATTTGCAATCTTATATAGCTGCAAATTTTACTTTTCATCTCTAAACAGACGCATTTGCACTGCCCGCCAGCTTTAAAATTTCTGACCGGACCTAAGTCAAGAGTGAATAGGTTACTTCTAGGTAAGCGTGCTCCATCGTCGGCCGCTTACCATCAGATTAGACAGTGATCAAACGCAAGCCTATAAATAATAATAAAAAAATGATGCAATTTGGATGCAGATGACATAACTGCATCGAAACTATCAAACGACTGCACAGTACTCTCGCCAGTATTGCATACAGCCAGTATATAGCTGGTATGTAGTTCTAACAATAAAGGTTTGGTCATGTCATACTAACTGATTCCAAAGTGCTCGTTCCACATGGCGTGTAGCGCCATAGTGCTGGTCTGGTACAGCTGCAGCAGACGAGCGAAGGGCGCGTTCACCACGAACTGCACGCTGTCCTCTAGCGACAGGTGCTTGGCGAGGTCCTTGAGGTGCTGTACCCGTTCTTCGTCCTCGGCGTTGCGGCACGAGCCTACCAGAACTAGCTTGATCTGGAATGTGGAGAAAAAGATGTAAAGAAGAGTAAGAGAGATTGTTCAAGCTAGAGGTACTATCGCCCGTGGACACGGTGTCAGCGGGGGAGTAGTGTAGCGACCGAAACCGCTACGACATCCGCTGCCGCTTATGAGCGTGTCCGCAGCCAACAATCACGCCACTATTACATCATATCGTATGATCCTTTGTTCAAGTCGAGCGCGGTGTTATAGTCAATGGCCAGGTAGCAGGCAGCAGCGGGTGAGCAGTGGTGGCCGAGTGGTGACGGCCCCGAATAACGAGTTGTAGGTCGCGGGTTCAAACCCAGCCAGGCGCATTACTTTGTAATTTCTCAAAACGGTGAAGGAAAACATCGTGAGGAAACCGGCATGTCCTAGAACCAAAAAATTCGATAACATGTGACATTCACCAACCCGCACTGGGCCCGCGTGGCGGATTACGGCCCATTCCCTCTCCTAAAGAGGAGGCCTAAGTCCCAGTAATGGGAACATTAAAAGGCTGATTATGCTTATGCATATGCAGGTAGCAGGCGACTAAAAAGTAATTAGCAAAAGTGAACCTTAATGTGTATGTGATTTTTAGTATAAAAGCCCCGGACTTGTTATGTGTCGTTGCACTCCGCTTTTGTTTGGCTTGCTTGTAATTCCTCGCTGATCTGTTTCTTTGTTCACTTTTCATTGCGTACTTACTACTGTTATGGTTAATTAAATTAGTTAAAATAAACAAGTTTGATTAGTGCTTCCGCTTTAATTTAATTCGTTAAACCTCAAGCGAACGCCGGCGTTCGCTCTCTAATTGTCTTTCTATTGTGTCTAATTATGGTATTCGAAAGTTAGGTGTGACTAGACGGTTGCAAACTAGCGTTCCAACCAAGGTGACCTTGGTTTATGTGTTTGGTTTGTGTTGCGGCTACATGGATGTAAACCACGCGCCAACACGTTCGGTGGGTGGGAAAACGCGGCTCCCAACCCCCTTGGTTGGGAGCCGCGTTTTGTTCCTCAAGGAAGTATCCTAGGCCCAACATTATTACTCACTTGTGTGTGAATCGGAGAATTTTCCGATGACATAGCACTCATTTTCGAAGAAAAGACGTGAGAAGAGGTCTATAGCAGAGCACAGATGGGTTTGATCTGGTCCAGAACTGGTTAACAAGCAACAAGCTAACTCTTAACATAGAAAAAACCAAATACATAACTTTCTCTATAACTCAACCAAGGGCGTTGAAGGTTATGGATTACAACTGCTGTCTACACGGATTGAAACTAGTAAAGTCACCTTGGTTGGGACGTTGGTTTGCAACCATCTGGTCACCCGTTTTATAACAACACCTGTGAGGTAACAAACTCAAGAAGTGACTCAAGTCGACGTTTAGTCATTAGATGCTTTCTGCAAGTATCAATATACCCCACGACAATTGCGGCTGGGACGCTCTAACCGCACTTAACAAGCCCCGCGTGATTGTTCAAAAAGTTAACGCGGCGCGGACGCGAAGGGCAACTGAACACAAGTGGGTTTTAGACAGTTACGTAAGTCTGTCACTCTTTGCTCCACCCAGAGCTAGAGAAGAGAGATTATTTAATTATATCCACATGGCATATTTCCTGCTATCACGTGGTAGAAAAAATGGTAGAAAAGCAAACGAGATAATAACAATTACAAACGAATTAATTACAAACAATCAATTTTATTGTAAATGTAAATGCCCTATGTTATAAATAAACGATTTTATTATTATTATTATTAATCTGTCTCTCTCACCGAGACGTCACCGTTTTCTATTTTGATTTGACGTCATAGACCATATTCCGTCTCTTCTTTCTTCTATGCAGTTGTGAAGCTTAAGGCTAAGAACTCACGAAGCGGTTTTAGTGAGTTCTTAGCTAACCGTAACGCTAACCGAGCGCGTCGCGTGCGGAAAAAGTTGTTTGCTTCCCTATTTTAATCAGTGATACTTCTCACAAATACTTTCAAACAAACTTTTTTTATTATGATAAATGCTTCAAAAAAATTTTTGGGGAGGGAACAGATCCACAGTTTATTTGAAAATTATAAACCCTTTATTATTATTAATAACTTAGCCAGAACATACCAGTATCCTCTTACCTTGTTCCACAGCATTTCATTCTTGACCAACAGGTTCCGGAGCTCATACATAGCCTGCAACATGAGCGGGTGGTCCTTCTCCGGCCTGAACTGAGCCACCGACAGGATGCGGATAGGGTCCGTGTCTTTTACTAGAGAACGGAGCTGTTTCAGCTCTGATACCTGCAAAAGACAAATCAGTAAAGATGAGGTACAAAATAAATCGCCAGAACCCATTTAATAAAGACAAATTCATCATTCAGGTGTTATAAATAAATGAAACCATTAAAAGGTGGTTGATTATCAAGATATTTTTTTTTTGTTATTGAGAGAAAACTTTAAATGGCGCCTGGACTATAGGTGAGACTCAGAGATAGTGTGATTTTTACCTCACAAAAACCACGCTTGGTAATCAGCACATGGAACTGTCATCTTAAAAGACCTAGAACTAAGTAACAACGACCCTCTGTTGGAAAACTATTATATTCTGGTTACGAAGGTATTGTTTAAAAATGTCTTACCTCGCAAGGCGGATAGACCCTGAAGGTGCTGAGCGGTATGCGCCACAGCTCGTTGATATGATCCTCCGTCCACGTGCCGTTTGGCATCACCACGTCCGCGCACCGACCCATCACGCCATACATCTAGGGAAAACAACAAACATCTTTTTGTATCTTCGATATGAATATACATGTGGATGGATGGACAAGGAGAGGGAGACCAGAGAAAAGGTGGATAATGTGTGGGGAGTGATATGAAAGAAAAGGAAGTCAATAATAGTGTAACGGGTGACAGGATAGAATGAAAGAAAAAACTGGGCAAATGTGAGTCGGACTCGCTCACTACAAACTTATGTAAATAGTTTACCCGAATCGAGTCTCGAAGATTTTTCCGTATTAAAAACATTTTTTTTTGTGACGTAACTGTAACTTACTGTAACTTTAAATTTTACTGTCGCAATGAAACTGGACTGTTAAGTGATGGCCTGAAACACAGGTTTAAATTAACCTAGATCGGGCGGTTCACTATCAAACATTGTTATTCTGAACCATGCTTAATTGCACCTTTAATAATATTTTAGTTTACACTGTAATTGTATGGGAAACCTTATTACTGTTGTCTTAATGTTAATTTTTTGTAAACGTTATTGAATAAAAAAATTATTATTATTATTATTTATTTATTATTATTTTTTCAGTTTTCAGAATTATTCCTATACTTGTGCTATAAGACCTTGCTTCATGCCAAATTTCAGGGTTCTAAGTCAATGGGAAGTAGGTACCCTATGAATTTTGATTTATATTTACGATTTTTGCAACATTAACGGCCATATCTTTTTTTTCGTTAACTTAGAAGTTTAATTTTTTCACAGATTTAAGGGACCGCAGATCTGAGTAATACGGTTTTAATTTCAACTCGATACCTCCACGCGTTTTCGAGATAAAGGGTCTTGACAGACAGATAGACAGACGGACAACAAAGTGATCCTATAAGAGATTTTTTTTTCTTTGAGTTACGGAACCCTAAAAACATTGCGCCGACTTCAAGATTCAAAGATTCAAAAGCATTTATTTCAAATAAACCATTTACAGGCACTTTTGAAATGTCAAGTAGTCAGTCAGTCAGAAAAAAAAAATGATGCTAATTGCACATTCCAAAGCGTAGATTTCTATGGAGAAGAATGTGCAAGAAACTCCATGGACACTCTTTTCAATCATGTTTTGTAATTACAAATATCTCTGTTACATGTTTCTTGTCGTTATCATGTGAGAACAATGTAAATACAGTAAAAATAAAAACTAAATATAGATATTAAAATAGCAACTGGCAGCTAAGAGATGACTAGTCTCAACTGACAGCGCCCGTTCACGAACATGACGCTAATATACCACTCAGCTCAACCATTTTGAAGGGAACCGAATGGTCCAACACATGCGCCACCATCAGTGAGACATTTAAGTGAGCATGACAAACTCTCAACTGCCGTGCTCATTTATGTCAAACAAGTCCAACAGTAACATAAAAAAACCATAAAATAGCTCCATGGTACTCACATTTACAAACTTTGAAAATAAATGCTTCTACATTATACAATACTTATAATATTTTACAATTCCCAAAAAAAAAAGCATTAAAAAATAATAATAATAATTTCCAAACTAATCAATTTGTACACCTCGGTGGTAAAGGAGCTGGACCAGCATTGAGCCAAGCATTTTTATCTTGAATATAATCCTCCAACTTATAATATGCTTGACTTGACTCCAAGTAATATGGGACAGGGGCAGTGTTAATGGCAACATAAGAAATTAAAATGTTAGAAATGTCATGTTTAGTTATCTGTGGTACCTACTGTGCCTAAAATCTTTGTGTAAGGCATATTTTTTATCTAAATGTGTTCTTAAGAAAACTATTGTAACACTATATGTTTGGTTCAATATAAACATAATAAAACTGACTGCTACGTCTATTTATTTCAATTCTAATAGGCAGGAAGAGAAAGACGATGATTCCGATTCCGGTTCCGATAAATGGTAATCTAAACTTTATCGGAGCTACAAACAAGTCTATACGTGTCGGTCGCTTTTCATTGACACTTATCCAAGATTTTTATTAGTTTTAGTACTGGACATTTGACACTTTTACGTCCACCTTCGATTCTGGCTCCAATTCCGATAAACCAAAATCAAAAACTCCGTTTCCGAATTCGGTTCCTATATAACTACTTCTTTTACATCCCTGGTACACAGGACTTATGATCTTCTCACCTAAAGAACAGTGCATCGGACGAGAGACGTAAACTGTGGAGGAATAGATATCCCACTCCTCCAAACTTCCCCGGCAGAACATATGCCACCTGGGGGGCTTTTGGCTAACTTTTTCAATAACAGTTGATAACTAGCATTCGTTGCACACTAAACTTAGTTGTCAACTAACAATTTCATAAAATTGGTATTACGTATCACACAAGTGACTAACAAACTACGGTAGAAATGTGGTAAATTATAAAAAAATTACGTTGCCTATTGTGACCACTCTAAAATTTTATCGACTATTATACAGCTTCAAAAGCTTACACAATCGCAATTTTAAAAGTATCGATACAATAACATCTTTCAAAACGTGTTAAGGTGGCTATCAAAGGCACCAGTGGCTAATGACGTCATTGAAGATAGGCAATACGAAACTAGCTGTTTGACAGTTCAATGATGCACATTGTTAACAAGTGATCATCATTTGAACTGTCAACAGAGTTACGTAATAGCCCCGCTGAACACGAACTGCAGTGGCCAATTTTGAAATCTGTGAACAGACTCCCGCAATCGTTCAGGTTGGCCGCTGCAGAAGCAATCTGGCCCAAATGGGTATCTTTGACCCATCGCTATCGCTAACACAGCGCCAATGTGGAGCCCCTTCATAGGATATGCTTTACCTTCTTTGCGACACCTGCATCTTCCACGACGTATACGAGGCCAACAACAGAGCTATCCAGGGGGTTACATTGGTCGGATCAAAGTTCAGTCAATTCGACTCAAAAGAAGAGAGACGGAGAGGGGAGAGAGAGAATGGAGAGAGGGAAGGACGGAGAGGGGGGTTTATTCTATTCTAAAGAAGAAGATGACATCAAACTCACCCATCCAAATATGTTGTAGTACAACAACTTGAGCCACGTGAAGAGCGGGTTCCGCGCTATCACGCTGCTGTTGTTATAGGACACGATGCGATGCTTGACGCGTCTCATCATGGTGGTCGTTATGGTCGGGTAGTGCACGTAGCAGCCCACCGGACATTGTGCTAGGTATCGGAATATAGGATACGTGAACGCGAAGCCCGTTGTGTCTATGTATACATCTGGAAAAGTAGAATCACACATTATGAAGGCGAAAGTATGTGAGTGTGTATGTTTTTACTTCTTCACACTGGAACGGCTGAACAGATTTTGATATAACTTGGTACATGGTCTTTGACTAATATCCAAAAGTCACCCAAAAAAGAGCCTCCATAGTTGTTAAATTAGCAGACCATGTTTGAAACACAACACTGCACTCCAAAGCGCAAATCATTGATGTGGAACCCAACTTAAATGGGACTGAGCAGGACATGTCTGCCGCATGTCTAACGAGCTGGAAGCCCGTAAAACGCAGAATTGTTACCCGGACACAGCTTATGGCGGTAAGTCCCCTCTTTGAGGCGTGGTTGGAAAGACCTCACGGCGTCCTCACCTTCCGCATGACGCAGGTTCTCACCGAACACGGTAAGTTCGGGAAGTTCCTGCACCGGATTCGTGCGGAAGCGACGCCCGGGTGTCGCCACTGTGTGGACCGCCCGGAGGACACGGTGGAGGTGTGCCCCGCTTGGGCAGAGCAACGCCGTGTCCTCGTGGGGGCGATCGGCGGCTGCGATCTCAGGCGCCGGGCCTTGGTACAGGCCAGGATACCGATCCCGATTTCCGGCCACCGTAGGCGCGGGCTTGCGGACGGCGAGCAATGGGTGGCTCGCCGTCCGACCGTCCGGTAACTGTCCGGACCGAGCCCAAGTCGTCGACGGCGCGTACTGTTTCACGCGCGCCTGTTCAAGGAGATGTCAGCAAATTGTAGGGGCCCAGCAGGGTCGAAGCCTACTGGGGCCACGGGTAGTGTGAAAACGAAACCCGGGGCCCTGGGACGAAGGCAATGAAGGAACAGGAGTGGGTTTTTAGTCAGTAAAAGTCTGACACTATCTCTCGCACCGCGCAAGAGCGGGATTTGTCATGATTTTCCCACCCAATAAAAAAACTAAAGCCGGACACAGCGACGCGGGGCCGCGGCAGACCACGAAGGAGATGACGGGACGACCTAGATGGCTTCCTTAAGAATTGGAATGAGAAAGCGAAGAACCGTGATCGTTGGAAACAATGGAGGGAGGCCTATAACCAGCAGTGGGTCAATATGGACTAGCTATAATAATAACTTGGTACGTGGGTAAACCATGTCTTGGAATAGCACAAAGGATACTTTTTATCATTAATTTTCATGAGATAATTTTTAACCATCGGCGAAGTCGCTGGTAGCAGCTTCTAGAAGTTTGTAATTGTTAACATTTCCTAAGGAAGGATTGGATCCATATTCATGGTTAAGGAAGGATTGGATCCATATTCAAGGTTAAGCAACGGTAGCCGAGGTCGGTCTGTGGATGGCTGTAAAAGGCAGCCTAAATGCCTTAGTCAGCTTTTCAGGCAAAATGAGACCTTGTCACCGTGCACTATAGAGCACAGTGTTTTATTAAATTAAATTGAATGTCGTTTGTTTTGTGGCTTTTGAATAGTTATAATTTAACCCTTGAGTGCCTACCTCATTATCCCAAACGCAAAAAGATGAGATTTTTTTTATGAACCTACGCAGGACCATGCATCATTTGAGAGGTCATCATCATCATCATCTTCCTGTCCTTGTCCCGTTTTATTTGGGGTCGGCGTAACACGTTTTTTTTCTTCCATTCTGTCCTGTCACTCGTCACAACTCCCTTTTCTTTCATATCACTTCTCACACAATTTATGCATCTTTTCTTTGGCCTTCTTCTCCCTCTCCATCTATCCACATATAAACTCATAACTCTTTTAGTAACATGCGTTTCATCCCTCCTCTTCACATGACCATACCAAGACAAACAATTCCCTTTCAACTTTTCAGTCACTTGCGCCACTTTCAAACTTCCCATAATATACTCATTTCTCACTTTATCCATTCTCATCACACCACACATCTTAACATTCTCACCTCCGCTACATGCAATTTTTTTTCATCCGTCTTCTTCACAGCCCAACATTATGATCCATACAGTATGACAGGCCTTATCACGGACTTGTAGATTTTACCCTTCAACTTGAGGGCCATCCGTGGATCACAAGTTGTTCCCGTGACCTGTCGTCATTTTATCCATCCTGCATTGATCCAATGTGTTACGTCGCAGTAAAAAGTATATTTATATATGGGATATTTTTGCTCAGTAGTAGGATATGACAAGATTTCAATATACATGATAATTATATTGTTAAAGAATTTTTTAATTCAATTCAAAATATTTAATTTCATATCAAGATACCTACCAGGATTAAGCTTCATAAAAGCCTCAAGCCCCAGCACCATGGACCCCAGACTCTGCAGCAGCAAAGTGAAGTATGGATAGGACTGTGCCTCAATAACCCGTCTCATAGTGAGCCGCACAAATGTGATCTTAGTCCGGTCCACCTTCACATTGAACTGGTTCTGGGCTCGGTCTATTATTGTCTGGGGTTCTGCTGTCTCCACTGTGTATATGTGGATGTTAGAGTCTGGGTACCTGGAGAATAGGTGACAAGTAATTTAAATCTTGTTTTTTTTTTAAAAAAAAAAATGATGTAAAATGTATGATGGATAGGATTAAAAATGATAAAAACAAAATCACTTGCTAAAATACTGCAACAATTATTTAAAAGGTTATAATTATATTGTTGAATATATTTATATATATATATATGTATATTTAACTATTCATGTACACACATAAAATAATAGACAAGAAGAAGAAAACATAAAAACAGGTACAAAGGTGATGCTTATTTCTAAAGAAATCTCTTCCAGCATTCCTGCGAAAGGAGAGTTGGAAAGAATGGAGACACTTTGAGTATAATAATTTAACAAAGTATATTTTTTATTGTATATTTTATTCCAATTAACTTACATGTCAAAAAGGAGAGGTTTCAAAAAGTGCACTCAGGTCATAGAAGCTAGGAAGAAGAAAAGCTAGGGGTTCCAGATAAATAGGTCTAAGTTACCTAAATTATCCAATATTGTAGTTATGGTAAAGACCTGTTTAAAATGGGTGCAAGTTTATACAAACTGTTAGAGTAATTGTAATAAGTCTAACATCTCAAAATCATACTGCTGATGGTTGTGAACTTGATATTATTTCTTTATCTAGTGAATTGACCGGGGTCCGTCTCCTCAAGCGTAGCTAGTAGCCAGAAGTCACCAAGATGGTCAAAGTTGGTGATTGATCAGAATACTCAAATATACCTTACCCTGGGCAGTAATAATCAGATGAGATTGCTGTGCACACGAGACAGAAAATAATGATTGATGATGCCTCATCATCATTCTCCAATTAGAAAACCAATTTATTTAGAATTAGCCCTTCTTCCATCATAACAGAACTTACCCCTTTTTTGCCCCATTCTCCCATTGTTTTAAAATACAGAAAAAATTCAGTGCAATGAGGCTTTGTCGATTGCATCACGAAAAATAGTCTTACATCACACCTAGGTACATAAATCATTAAAGTATTACCTACAGACCTGGTTAGTATAGCCCTGATGGCCACCCACAGCACCCTCTCTCCACCCCCTCCAGCGTTACAATATGGATGGAAGAAAGCCACATTGGCTCCATCCCTCTTACGTCTTGTCAACTTGCGTTCCTTTATCCTCATGTACCATGACGCAAAGATGAACGCGAAGGGTATCAGCACAAATGTTATGAAAAGGAGGAATCCTATAAACGCCAGTGGGAGAATTACCAGCAAGCTAAAAAAAAATTATTGTTATTTGTATTGATTTTACGTTATAATGTATTGACGGTGGAACAGGACAATGATAAGCACGTTTTAAATTTATTATTCCGAGTGTGTAATACAGGAAAAGCCAGTTGTGCTATCAATTTAGATAAAAAAAGTATTATAAATATTAATCATGAAAAATCTTATCGTCATTTCAATTTTAGAAAGGTGACGGAAAGTAATTTTATTACTAAAACTACTTCGAATTAATGAGTAACTAACGAGTTTTATACTAAAATATTGTAAACCAATCAAATAGCTAGGAAAACATAAAATATTAATTTATAAAAATACATACATAAACCATTGGAGAAACATTGTTAAAACAAATGCTTGTGCGATATACACACGAGGCGTCAAGACATTAAAAGTAATTAATTCACTTATTGTTAAACAAACACATCTGGATATATTCACGGATATATTAATAAATATCGGAAGAAATGAAATTGATGATAACCAGAATAACCTCGCAACGTAAACATTCCCGTTGGCAGGTAAACCATAGACAAAAGAATCACAGAGAAAATAATAGTAAAGTAGTGCTTGGTCTGCCGCCCAATAGTTATATGTCATACTATGAAAAGTCGACTAAAGTTTTATGCGGTTTTAGTCGATTATTCATATTGACACAGAAGATTGTCATCTGATGGTGAAAGAGCAACTTATGAGTTTTATACGATCAACCATGTCCCGTTCCTAGAGAGAGGAGGCCTGAGTCCCAGCAGTAGGAACGATTATGCTTAACCGTGTCACAGGAAGCACAGCGGGCAAAAAAAAAATTAGGACTAGCGCAACTAACGGTTTCGTATATTTGATATTTGACTTCGTGCCTATTTTATACCAGTCCAGCGGGAGCTTCTTATCCTGAATGATAAAAGTATTTTTTTCATACCAGAGATGGAACTATATAATATGGTGACGAAAGAATCTGGAACTAAAGGTAGCGAGCGCAAGTGAAGCGAAAACTTTAGTACCTAACCTTGAAGAGCGTAAGTTCTGGCATTATATTTTGTCTCAATGTTTTGTTATTTTATGAAAAGTTTAGTGGTTCTAGGTACACCCCTTGCACTCTTCTCATGACGTCCGTGCCATTTGCGGAGGGATATAAAGACCCAATAAAACGTTTGAAATAAATTCTACACATTTTTATTCAATTAAATACATTTTCGCTTAAATCTAGCATGCTCATTAACAAATGCCTAACTTTTAATACAAACATATATAACAACAATCACAGTTACTAAAAATAACAACAACCTTCAATATCTAAAAACGACCCTTTCACGCGAAAATATTTGTTTTTACTTATCTGTAGAAAATTTCATAAATGTTCACCATAGACACATAATGGTCTACTCGTTCCCTAACCAGCTGTCATGTGTAAACGGTCAAAAAAGTGTGTGTGAGAGAGAGAGAGAGAGAGAGAGAGAGAACTACAAGTTGATAAAGCGGCCAATTGTGGTCTTTGTAGAAGTTTGGTCTGCGTCATCACTACTGAGGCCCTACCACGACCTTAACTGAACTATTAAAGGGATGGAGCTATGTAGGGTGTATAGTTACATCCCTCTTTCCCGCTCGCACGCCTTAAATTTTAACACGTCATGGTAAGGGCCCTTGTTTCCACGATCATAGCGACTGCTACAGGCCTAATTGTGGCCTGTGTGTGTATGTTCTCGCTAGATGGCGCTGAACTAAATTATTTTAGTTTATTTTGTTTTTAACGTCTAGGAGCATTATGAAGTCAATGAAATGGTATCCGCGGAAATTGAACATTCCACTTTATTGAACTTAGTCAAAATATTGCCTGAAAATCCACCTAATTCCGAATGCCCATATAGTATAGCTTTAGTGCTGAACTTAAGCGTTAGAGACTTAACATGGCCACGCTTGTGCCCGTAGTAAGGACAAGAGACAGGTTTAGCTGCACATTCACTGTCTCTTTCTACACATAAGTTAAATGTGTGACGTCATTTGACCGCCAAAAGTTCCTTGTAGTCTTATACTAAGCGCCGTGCCTCAATGGGACGTGATAGCAGTGCAGCAGGTCATCATTAGTATAGGTACATCAGTATCTCTTTTCAAGTATGGTAGGTTTTCTTTTACCCATACCTACATACAGAGAAGGAATTAACTTTATCAATTTATGCAGAAAAGCTTATGAACCAAAGAAGAAGGAAGCAAGAGCGAACCTGAAAACTTTTGAACCTCGCTCGTATATGCTAGGTTCTCTAATAGTTAAAATATGAATGAGGTTCTTTTTAAAAAATTTAATATTTTGGGTGCATGTCCACTCCCTTGCACCCATCTCTCGGCACCCATACTGTCAACCATCTCGCTATATTAATTAATCCAGTATTTTTTCTGTCATGGCTCTTTATCTAGTCCTTGGTCTCCCTTTCCGTCCGTCAACATTTATATTTATCACTCTTTTACGTAATACGACTGTATTAGATTCATCGCTCCTCATCACAAATGACCATATTAACGAATGATTCCATTCAACTTTTTTGTCATTTGTTGCATTTCATATTCATCACATTTCATTTCTTTTTTTTTATGTATTCTAACTAAAAATTATACGTTGCCCTGTCCGAAAGCTGGCTATTCGTCAGTAAAAAATTGAGAACCCAATTGCAGCGCCACCAGGTCCAACTGTATTTTCAAACGTTCTAGGCACCCACTTAATTTTCTTTTTAAATATACATACAAAAATTCATCCAAATTGCAAACTGCCATTTTTGCATGGCATTGCCATGACAAACACACTCATACACGGTGTCTGACATCGACGCACAAACGAATACCGCGGATCCAGTACATGATTCTGGATCCCCCAGTGGTGGGATTTTTCGTCGGCATTTTTATAATTAAAAAATTCCACCACTGGGGGTTCAGAATCACGTACTGGATCCATGGTGTTCGTTTGTGCGTCGATGTCAAAGACACCGTGTATATATATAAATATTATCCCAGGGCACAGTACAGCGCTGCATCTCCGTTTTCCATCCTGTTTCGTCGTGCGTAGCGATAGTTGCAGTAGGTGGAGTCGATCCGAGGTGACACCGACGTGTCCGGCTCGGTCAGCCGCGACGTCGTCTGTGTCTGGATGGGCCCATTCGGTGTTTCTTTTATTCCGTTTGTCATCTGACGTACGACAGATATGTCCAGCCGATACCGCTTAAGTATAATAGCTTCCTGGGTATAACGTACGTTACCTTTGGTGCAGTGTTCATTTCTTACTTTAACCATTTCCGTTAATCCACACATTCACAACTCGACATGTTTATCTGAACGGTCATTCGTAAGAAGCAGCATGTGGATTTGGTTTTTCTGGGAAATGAATCTTAATAAACTCGACATTATGGTTGATATTTGATTAACAAGGAAATCGTCTATTGTTGTCGTTTTTTCGTTGGTGGCAGCATGTACGTACAGTTCATCCCTGACATTCATACAAACACACTGTAAAATAAACTTAATTGACTCAAAGATAAGGTTGACGTTTGCTGAACATCAATATAGTCTATGTTTGTTCGTCGCCGGGAGCGTGAGGGTCCGTCTCGTCCGTGACTTCAGCAGCCAGGTCCGCGAACTTGGCCACGTAGTCCACGCTCGACTCCGCCATCAGGGACTGCAGGTGAGAGTCCACCTGACGAATAAAAAATGTAATAAAGAATAGAATAAATTTTACTGTACACATAAAAAAGTAACAAAACTTTATAGATAAACTTAAATCTATGGTAGGTTGAAAATCTATTCTACATCACGGTACAGTTTCAAGGTTCTGCACCAACATGGTAAAACCTAGTCATCATCATCATCTTCCTGCCCTTGTCCCGTCTTATTTGGGGTCGGCGCAACACGTTTTTTTCTTCCATTCTATCCTGTCACCCGTCACGCCATCACTAACTTCCTTTTCTTTCATATCACTCTTCACACAATCCATCCATCTTTTCATTGGCCTCCCTCTCCCTCTCCACACACAACACACACACACACAACACACACACACACACAACACACACACACACATAACTCTATTAATAAAATGCGTTACATCAAAAAAAAAACCGATCCTTAATTACCTTTAACCTAAAAAACCTAGTATAATAGCATAATCAGCCTATTTAATATTCCCACTGCTGGGACTCAGGCCTTCTCTCTAGGAGAGGGAATGGGCCGTAATCCAGCACGCGGACCCAGTACGGGTTGGTGGATGTCACATGTCATCGAATTTTTGGTTTTAGGAGATGCCGGTTTCCTCACGATGTTTTCCTTCACCGTTTTGAGAGCAGTGGTGATGAAATAAATTACACAAAGTAATGCTGCCTGTATAAAAAACCTAGTAAAAGTTTCAAACAGAAACTAGAGGTATGCGGAACAGAATGTAAAGTCCCAGATAGTTCCGTTAATAAGGGAGGATCCTTGAACCAGACGGGTGTTGTGTCTGGTTTGGGCAACAGTCAGATTTCGGACTGTTGTATATAATAATATATTTTCCTGTTTTAATTTAGTTTTTAATATATAGTTCTAATCGTGCGGAGGACTCTGATACCGGGTCTGATACAGGATAGTTAAAATTAAATAGAGGTTTGTTTGCAAGAAATAAACACATACAAAAAATCCTAGCCTTGCCTAGTTAGGCAGCTGCCATAGTACTCACAGCAGGTCGGCCCTCCAGGTGCCCGAGGAAGCTGCTGAGCGAGAAGTCATGCACGGCGCCGTCCAGCCAGCCGTCCGCGTCGTGCAGCAGCCGCGACGGTGACAGAGACATTGACTCCGACACCAGGAAGTCCGCTGGGAATTACATTTTAGAGGACTAATTAAAATCTAAGATAATGTTTTTTTTTTGTGGGTGGGCAATCATCCAATAACTTCTCACGCTCTAGACTGGAGCGGGCTCTAAACTGAAGGAACGCATGTGGGTTTTAGTCAGTAAAAGTCTAACATTCCCTCTCAATCCACCGAAAGCGGGAGAAGTTATTTCATGATTTTCAAACCTCAAAAAAACGGGCAAGTACGCACTGAGGGTTCCGTACAAACTTACCTATGAAAACCGTTCAATTCCCGAATTGAGTTACGACGTAACTACAAATTTACAATTTTCAGATTTTTTCCTAGAAATGTGCTATAAGACCTTGCCTCATGCAAAATTTCAGGATTCTAGGTCATCGGGAAGTACCCTATGAATTTTGTTTCCCTTGAGGGTGTCGAAATACACGTTTTTTGCGACATAAACGGCCGTATCTTTTTTTTCGTTAACTCAGAAGTTTGATTTTTTTCACAACTTCAAGGGACCGCAGACTTGAGTATATGGTTCTAATTTCAACTCGATACCTCCACGCGTCCCCGAGATAAAGGGTCTTGACCGACAGACAGTCAGACGGACAACAAAGTGATCCTATAAGGAATCCGTTTCTTCCTTTTGTGTCACGGAACCTTAAAAAGAGGTAAGTCAGATTGACTGACACTTAATGCTGCTTACTTACGCGATATATCCGTGGGCCCCTCTCTATGCTCGTCACGTTCGCTGGCAGGTTCTGACTTGGCGTCTCTTGTCTCCTTGCTGCTTTCACAGCAGGAGTTCGCTTCTAACTTCACATCGTTCCCGTTGCCGTTGGTCGGTGTGTCCTCTGAGGGTGAAGCGTCGTCCGAGTGTTGTTCGTCTTCTGTGAAGGAAGTATAGGTTTTGTAAGATCTATGATTTTGGTGCGTGAAATATCAGCTGCTTGTTCACGTAATCGACAAAATATATAAAGCAGCTGACCTTTTTTTATCCCTTTTAAGAAAGAAAAGAAAGAAAGAAAAACGAATTACTTACGCGAAATGACGCAATCTTAAAACTAGCTAACAAACATAATCAATATGGGAAAATATGCAAAAATAGCCGAACGCCAAGTTACAACCGTTTCGTGTCGAATTCCGTTCTCCAATCGGTAACGCCTCGGTGTCAGCGATTGTAAAAAACGATAAGTTGGTAGCCACGTTGACGCGCCTGAGTCGGCCGCTCGTTCTACAATAACAAGGGATGTAACGTTAGACATCGTAGAAACGATAACCATTCATTCGATCATTTTGAACGATGTGAACTTGGCTACGAATTTTCTATTCGTTTGTTCTGACCACGTGACTTAACGTTGAGATGATGTCATTCCCATACATTTGATTAGTTTCGACTAGCGTTAACGATTGCAGATATCAACTTGGCTAGGGGTGAGCGAAAGCCCATCAATTGTTTCAACGTTGTATTTTAGTAACAACTAGCGGTCCCGGCAGACGTTGTTCTGCCCGAAAGCGGGATTTAGTAAAAAAAAAAAATTACCCTACTCTACCCTACTCTATCCTACTCTTTTCTTTGCTATAAACCACACGGAGCCCGAGACCTTTCCAACGAATGCAAAACCGTGGAAATCGGTTCGTGCGTTATGGAGTTATAGCGTCAGGAAGGAAAACCCGACTTATTTAAATATAGTAGATGTACTTACTTATCACCATAGGCTGATGCAAAGCGGCCTGCGTGATGGGGATGCGGCGCTCGCCGTCGTGGAAGAAGAACTGCCCGTTGGACTCGCTCAGCACGTACACGATCGATAAACTAGAACACAATAACAAGCAAAATCAATACAATAACAAAACAAAAAAGAAAGGGCAAGTACGAGTCGGACTCACGCACTGAGGGTTCCGTATGAACTTACTTATGAAAACAGTTCGATTCCCGAATTGAGTTACGAAGATTTTTCCGAATCGCAACAACGTTTTTTTTTTTTTTGTGACGTAACTACAAATTTACAGTTTCCAGATTTTTTCCTATACTTGTGCTATGAGACCTTGCTTCATGCCAAATATCAGTATTCTAGGTTAACGGGAAGTATCCTATGAATTTTGATTCCCTTGAGAGTGTCGAAGTACACGTTTTTTGCGACATAAACGGCCGTATCATTTTATCTCGTTAACTCAGAAATTTGTTTTTTTTTTCTCAGCTTCAAGGGACCGCAGACTTGAGTATATAGTTTTAATTTCAAATGGATAACTCCACGCGTTCTTAAGATAAAGGGTCTTGACAGACAGACAAACAGACAGACGGACGGACAACAAAGTGATCCTATAAGGGTTCTGTTTTTTCTTTTTGAGGTACGGAACCCTAAAAAATAGATAAAGGTGCCCAATCGTTAACCAATCGGGTGCAGCTAGAGTACCAATGATTTACATAGACCGACTACGTTCTAACCACATAGATAAAAGTGTCCAATCGTTTACCAATCGGGTGCAGCTAGAGTACCAATGATTTACATAGACCGACTACGTTCTGACCACCTATTTATTGTCATTCAGTTCCCTTCAAAATGGTTGAGCTGAGTGGGGCTGATGCACGCGTCATGCTTGTGAACGGGTGCCGTCAGTTGAGACTGGTCATCTCTTAGCTGCCAGTGGGTTAATTCACTTTCTATTTTTTAATTCATTTTTTTTTTAATTTTTTTTTACTTATCTACATTATACTCACTTAATAGAAGCGAAAAGAAATATGTAACTAAGATTTATGTAACTCATAATATGATTTAAAAGAGTGTCCACGGAGTTTCATGCACGTTCTTCTCCATAGAGATCTACGCTTTGGAACGTGCAATTTAGCTTCACATTTTTTTTTGACTGTCCGAGATTTTGACAATTCAAAAGTGCCTGTAATTGGTCTATTTGAAATAAACATTTCTGATTTCTGACCACGATCCAGTGAAAAGGTAGGTATTACAATACCCCTCACGCACTGGTGTCAGATATCCTGGCTTCTAACTATCTGTAACGATTGTCAAAGATCTAGAAAGACAGCCTGAGTCAATGGTTTAAAACGCTTTCCGACGAACAAAGAAAACAAAAAACATCATCAAACATCCATCCGATTATAATTTAGGTGTCTTCAAGGCTAGAGTGAATAAATTCTTAATAAACTAGTGCGCCTCACCATCAACGATTGCATCACAGCTTACCATCAGGTGGTATCGCAGTCAAGCACTAGTTTATATCAAAAAAATCTCGGTATGTTAAAATGGTCACTCATCCACAGGCTGACCTCGGTACGAGTTGCTTAACCTTAGACATCCACAACCTATGTGGCTGTTATTACTGCAAACAGGAGCTCTTCAAAACGAACTAATTTAGCTAAAACTATTAACGCGGCAGTTTTGTCCTAAGTGCGAGCGAAGTCGCCGGTTTGGCCGCCATTTATATAAGACAAATTAACGCATCACAAAGAGTTCGCGCGAAAATATCAAACCAACTGATCACAACCGCTCCGGTTGGTCACGTAGACCACCGCAGTAGAGTGACAATTGAAAAATTAACCTCACTCTCCCTATAGCATACACGTCTGTCTTCTGCCATTGCGGGCAAGTTCCTGCGACAAGAGTCAGATTCATCTTTCCACACGTTCAGAACAAGAGTCTGCCACGATGTCGTATTGCGTTTAATGAGACCCAATAGGTATAAAATATTGTACAAAAATAAACACATTTGCTTAAAATATCCAATTGTGATAGAGAGCTGTGTGCTGGACTGTGAAAAAGACGGATGAAAAAAGATTGCACGTAGCGGAGATGAGAATGTTGAGATGGATGTGTGGTGTGACGAGAATGGACAAAGTGAGAAATGAGTATATTAGGGGAAGTTTGAAAGTGGCGCCAGTGACTGAAAAGTTGAAGGGGAATCGTTTGTCTTGGTATGGTCATGTGAAGAGGAGGGATGAAAATAATGTTACTAAAAGAGTTATGAGTTTACATGTGGATGGATGGAGAAGGAGAGGGAGAACAAAGAAAAGATGGATGGATTGTGTGAGAAGTGATATGAAAGAAAAGGGAGTTAGTGATAGCGTGACGAGTGACAGGACAGAATGTAAGAAAAAAACGTGTTGCGCCGACCCCAAATAAAGCGGGACAAGGGCAGGAAGATGATGATGCTTGAAATATCCAATTGCAATATAAGGAGCTCTAATAAAATAAGGCCACGATTCCCTATTCTAACATAAATGAATGAAAGTATTAGTTTGAACATAACTCACTCTGCAGACGAGGGCGGCGCAGGCTTGGGCAGTATCCGCGGCGGCGCCGGCGCGCTCGGCGGCGCCGCTTTCATCGGCATGAGACCTGCCGCGTACAACACTATGTTTATAGAACTATTTTATATGAATTTTATTCGTAAAAATGCAAAATCACTTTCGATAAAAATGTATGAACAGAAATTGATGAGACTTTCACTAACAGACAGCTTAGATGTTGTTATGTTATAAAAAGTAATAATTCATCCCAAAAAGAGAGAGAGATAGAGTGGACGAAGTCGCAGATAGCAGCTAGTCTCTTATTATATGACGGATCATCAGGATGGTTCGACCTCCGATCATCCACTAGGTAGGTCTATGAGGGCATCGTGCAATAAATAACTATGGCTAGGAATTGAATCACTTTACTTCTCAATACAATTCGATACAGTGCACTATTATTAGGTAGAGGTGGGAAACCATTTAATTACTTCTCTAGGGTAGATCGGGCGTGTCAGGCTTTTACTGAAAAAAAACCACATCTATGTCCTTTAGTTGCCCTTTGCGTTCTAGGCCAACTGGTCTCCTTTTCAGCAATTCCCCATGTCCATTTTTGCTGACATCTCTTTGAGGCGCGCCTGAAACACTATGCGCCGACGACGACTCAGGCTCGGTCCGAACAGTTCCCGGACGGCGAGCACCACGTACTCACCATGCGGCGACAGCTTGGGCAGCAGCGGCAGTAGTCTCTGCACCACGACTCTTCTATCCGCCACCCGCGGCCGCCCGCGTCGCCACCGAGGCAAGCCTTCGAACTGCATCTCGGCCTTCTTTACCTAAAGATATTTTATGAATTAATAAGGTGAAAGCTACGAAAAAATACCGTTCCTTCATCAACGATTGCATCACTGCTTACCGTCAGGTGGGATCGTAGTCAAGCACTAGTTAATAACAATTAAAAAAAAACAGACAGTTTGTCCGACATAAAACAGTGTCTCGAGGCGAAAGTTTATGATCTGGCGAAAGTGAAGACATGGCTCTGAAACGTGGTCACTTGCAATGAGCCTCATCAGAAAGCTGAAAGTCATCAAAGGCAATGGAAAGGGTTATGCTCGGAGTTTCCTTGCGTGATTGAATCAGGGATGAAGATGTCCGCAGGAGAACCATACTTATCGACACAGCCAGAAGAATGGCCAAACTTTACCTAGATGGGGAATCCAGTGATTCAGAAACTTTTTACTACAGACGGTTAGTTTAATGATCCTAGTGAGGTGATGGAGCATCCCCTAGTGTCCGTAATACAGGTTAACTCCTAGCACGGGACTAGGTCTTGCTTCGTTATCCACTGTAGTCTTTTATCCGTCACTCTTGATGTAGTATTAAGTTAATTTGTACTTTGGTTTTATTACAATAAAGATTTATTATTATTATTATTAAACTTAAGTGGCAGTGGGCAGGGCACATTGCTCGCAGAACAGATGGTCAATGGGGCCGAAAGGATCTGGAGTTGAAACAGCGTACCGGGAAACGAGCGTTGGAAGGACTCCCACAAGATAGACCAATGACCTGTTGTGGGAATCCAATGGATGCGAGACACCCAGGACCGGATGTTGTGGCGACACTTGGGGAAAGACTATGTCCAGTAGTGGTCGTCTGTCGGCGTCTGCTGAGGTTTCTGAGTACAAGCTAACAATACCTCTCCGCTGTCGGGGCGCGGCGCGATGGGCGTGGGGTGCCGGAACACGGAGCTGGCGTCGTCTGTCGGCGTCTGCTGAGGTTTCTGAGTACAAGCTAACAATACCTCTCCGCTGTCGGGGCGCGGCGCGATGGGCGTGGGGTGCCGGAACACGGAGCTGGCGTCGTCTGTCGGCGTCTGCTGAGGTTTCTGAGTACAAGCTAACAATACCTCTCCGCTGTCGGGGCGCGGCGCGATGGGCGTGGGGTGCCGGAACACGGAGCTGGCGTCGTCTGTCGGCGTCTGCTGAGGTTTCTGAGTACAAGCTAACAATACCTCTCCGCTGTCGGGGCGCGGCGCGATGGGCGTGGGGTGCCGGAACACGGAGCTGGCGTCGTCTGTCGGCGTCTGCTGAGGTTTCTGAGTACAAGCTAACAATACCTCTCCGCTGTCGGGGCGCGGCGCGATGGGCGTGGGGTGCCGGAACACGGAGCTGGCGTCGTCTGTCGGCGTCTGCTGAGGTTTCTGAGTACAAGCTAACAATACCTCTCCGCTGTCGGGGCGCGGCGCGATGGGCGTGGGGTGCCGGAACACGGAGCTGGCGTCGTCAAGCCGCGCCGTCTGCGTTGAATACTGCTGAGGTTTCTGAACCAAAGAATCAAGGTTATTTTTACCTGCTGCGTATATACGCTACTATGCATATTTATATGCCACAAGCGGATGTCAGGATAAAAAAAGTTTATGCATTGTTTTAGTAATCTAAAACTATCTTCGCATTTACCTATGTCCTAACCGCTATGCCCTAAAACAACAGTTAGGACATAGGTAGAAACAATTTTGTGTTTTATATACAATACGTAACTAGATGAATAAACACCCTTATACATAATACTTACACCTCAATTAATAAAACATAAGTTACATCAATAATTTAAGCACAGAAAGGAGAGCTCAAAAATGGGCTATTAGTCCGAAGAAATTTGAACACCAATGTGATATACCTATAAGAGAAAGCTTATTTTTTATGCTACTTGAACATGATTAAATATGAATTTTTCAGTGCTCCATTTTTGCAAAATACTGAAATATGTTTCAGTAAAAGCAAAACGCACATTTTTTATTTATTCGTTCCTATGCAATAGAATTATTTAAAGCTAAAATTGCTGTATGTATTAGATACCTTAATTTTTTTTATGCAATAAAGTCAAAACATATTTACTATCATGATAATGCAATATCAAAACGTGTCGAAAAAAAAACAAATCTGGAAATGTCACATTGACGTTTTACTTTGAAATAAACCATCCTGCTTTTCGAGTTACGAAAACGTCGCTGTTAGTGCGTTTACAAATCGGTCACCCAGAAGGAACGGCTGTTGGCGCGCTAACATCGATTTCATCGTGAGTCTGAACGCGGTGCATAGTTATAATGTTATTTAATGTTCAAAAAATCAAGATTATTACGCTCTTTCAGCCTGTTTATTAGGATGGGTCGATTTTTTTTTCTCCTCAAATCCTTTCGCAATAGTGAAATTATGTTGTCTTACTAGTTCATTAAGAAATCTGCAAAATATTATTAATTTAATTTCTTGTAATATTTCAATTTTCAGTGTAATAGCCTGCGCATCGAACTGCAAGTTTTATATGAATTAATACAATAGTGACTATAGACATGGCTTCAATAAACTAAGGAAATAATATTATTTGTAAGCGAAATTAATATTATTGTACCGGAAATGAGAATTAGTAGAGACGTATGGACAAAAGGACAGTAACTGCGCACTGGCTCAAAGGAACGGATCAAGTCGGGGTAACCACTTTAGGGATTAGGTTTTGTGGGTTCATTAATGTGCAGAGCCCATTTATGAGCACTGCTTCGTGTACTCTAGGGGTCTCGGAATATCAATAGACTAGTTTTGATACCGAATTTATTTCTGCTTAAAAATCCTGTGAGAGAACTCTTCACTTTTTTTATCACGTTTATTAATTTTTTGTTTTTATTATTTTTGCTTACCATGCACTCTGCCATACGTAATTACATTCGTGTCATACGTGTCCTTAGACTTCTTTCAGGATGTACGTTTATTATGTTACATGTTGTATATACACAAGATTATGTAGCGTCCTATTAAAATATTGAAACAGGGTTACGTCTGAAATATGCGTAGAAGCTATGCGATTACTGATGACTTTACGCGGCGTCAGCATCCGCTTCGCTTCATTCATCGCCGCACCGCACCCACGTGCGTGCTTGTTCCATCCACTTCGCTTCGCTTCGCGTTCTCGTTTGCTTTGAATGGCCCACGTAGGACACCGCTACCGTATATAATTCTAATTTACGATACGATATTTAAGATACGATCTTGACGCAGACCACACAATATGAAAGGAGTGTATGGATCAACATTATAAAGAAGCAGGTACAAGAATGTGTCCGTACCGTGACTGGTTGCTTCCTGTGCTGCGGACACACGTGGCCACAGTTGCATCGCGCGATCGTGTTGTTGGCGGCCTGGCTCACGTGAGGGTTGCCTACCAGAGCTAATAGGCGCTTTAGTCTGAAACACACAATACACACAGCTATATGAAGTCTATGCGTCATTAACTGCTGGACTTTTACAATAATTATTATAACACACGTAAAAAATTGTTGCTTTTTAGGATCACTTTGTTGTCCGTCTGTCTATCTGTCTGTCAAAACCCTTTATCCCGGGAACACGTGGAGATATCAAGTTGAAATTAAAACCATATATTCAGATCAGCGGTTTCTTGAGGCTGGAAAAAAACAAACATCTAAATTAAAAAAAAAGATACGGTCGTTTATGTCGCAAAAAACGTATATTTCGACACTCTCAAAGGAAACAAAATTCATAGGGTACTTTCCGTTGTCCTAGAATTTTGAAATTAGGCATGAAGCAAGGTCTCATATCAGTATAGGAAAAAAATCTGAAAACTGTAAATTTGTAGTTACGTCACAAAAAATACTTTTTTTGCGATTCGTAAAAATCTTCGAGACTCGTTTCGGAAATTGAACTGTTTCTAAGGTAAGTTTGTATGAAACTCTTAGTGCGCGAGTCCGTAACGCACTTGCCCAGTTTTTATTATTATCATTACTAGCTACTGCCAGAAAAAATGCATTGTATGCGTTATAATTGTTTTTAAGTATTTTAATATAAATGTGCCACTTTTATTAAATAAATGATATTCTATTCTATTCTATAGAAATTCGCCCGTGTGAAAATAGATAATTGTCTCAAGGGAGCACAGTCGCCACGGCCCACGTACAATGATCCGCTAAGTGCGGAAACATCACTCAGACATAAGACATAAGGAGAAAACTCATAGCTGAGTTAGCTCGCCTTTGTACATGAAAGCAGAATCCACCCTGTATCAATAAAGATTTATGAAAATATACAGACCTATCACTCAACATAGAGAACCCATTCTGCGGCGGTGGTCCCTGAGGCCTGTTGATGAGCTTGTCAACTAGCTTCAGAGTACCTCCACCCGACGAAGACTTGTGATCTGGAGATGCTAGCTGTTCACCTAACGATGCAAATACATATGTAAGGAGGTGTGTATGAAATTTTGGATGGATCGTGGATTTTTGGTGATGTATTTTTAAATTCAGCTCTGTGGTTTCCTCAAGGTAAGTTCCTCAATTCAATCTAAGTTGCATGATGCAACTTAGATTGAATTATATAATAATATTAAAATAATATTCCACAACCATCACACAATGCCGACTATCTCAAGCTAAGCAGAGCTTGTGCTATGAGTACTAGACAACTGATAAAAACATTTATATATTTCTAAATATATACATAATATAGATAAATTTTATTAATTAACGAGTTTGTCAATATGTTGTTTCAAACTGTTAATTTTGATCAACAGAAACCAAGTCTTTAAGGTCAAAGCGCCAGGGCAGATTGACTTTTCTCGCTCTAGGGCGGAGCGCGAGATCGTGTCAGACTTACTGACTAAAACCACATCTATGTTTCATTTTTGCTTCACGTTGCGGGACCCTTTCGGAAGTCAACCCATAAGCCCGGTAGGCTTCGGCCCTGCTGGGCCCCTATTGTTTTGTTGACATGCTGGTACCCTAACATTCATCTTAAGTAAAAACTTAGTACTTACTTTTCCTCTCGTCCCCCGACATGCCATCATTACTGTCCTGACTGTACGTGTTCTTAGGCGACAAAATATCGTTGTCGCTCTCCCTCGCTCTCTCTCTCTCATCCTCGACAGAACTGTCGGCTCCCTTATCCGACATCTTGTCGGATCTGTCGCGTTTGTCGGACGGCAGCGTCGCGGGGATAGGGACGGTAGATTTCTGGGGCTGCGGTAGCGGTGGGGTTGGTTCTGCCCACCAGTAGTCTAGCTCAAGTTTGGAACGGGATCCGAACTAAAACAAAGGTGTGTTTTTGTGATTGTCTTATTATGACAGGTTATGTAGTGATCCAGGTTAAGTAACTTTCTCACGGTTCGTTTTTTTTTTATTTTATTTTTTAGGGTTTCGTACCTCAAAAGGAAAAACGGAGCCCTTATAAGATCATTTTGTTGTCCGTCCGTCTGTCTGTTTTTCTGTCAAAACCCTATATCTCGGGATCGCGTGTAGGTACTGAGTTGAAATTAAAACCATATACTCAGGTCTGCGGTCCCTTGAAGCTGTGAAAAAATCAAACTTGTAAGTTAACGAAAAAAAAAAGGTACTCAATACTTTATTGCAATCCATTATGTATACATAGATGGTGTTGAAAAATTTTCATAGACACATATGGACCCTGTCGGGCACAGCAAAGTTAGGAGAGAGGAAAAGAGGTAAGTGGTAATTCACGGAATTCAATAGAATTGTGGTTAGAATATGATGCGTTTAATTATGCATGTACATCATTATAATAACTATGTCTGTGTATAAATAAGAGTAAATTATGTCAGGTATGGTACGGATACGAAGATACGGCGGTTTATGTTGCAAAAAAATTATATTTTGACACTGTCAAGGGAATCAAAATTCATCGGTTGTCTACCCGTTGTCTTAGAATCCTGAAATTTGGCATGAAGTAAGGTCTTATAGCATAATTATAGGAAAAAATATGAAAACTGTAAATTTGTGGTTACGTCACAAAAAATACTTTTTTGCGATTCGTAAAAATCTTTGAAAGTCGATTCGTAAATTGAACTGTATTCATAGGTAAGTTTGTACGGCACCCTAAGTGCGCGAGTCCGACTCGCACTTGCCTGTTTTTTTTTTTATTATGTATAGGCTTGCATTTGACCACTATCTCACCTGATGGTAAGCGATAATGTGGCCAACGATGGAGCACGCTAGCCCAGAAGTAACCTATTCACGCTTGACTTAAAGACCCCTACCCCGTGTAGCCATCCATTTTATAACAAGTTATTTAGTGGGGTTATACGAACCGAGAGGGTTGTATTCATAATTTTCGGGTTGACTTACCTTAAGAGGGTTCTTTTTCACACGCCTATCGTCAACATCGAGTATGGTTTAAAAGCTTGTTACTTCATCTAACGCAATTCAACGCGATGTTTGACGAAAAGGCAACTCGAAAGAAGAGAGATAACGCCTGAAAACTCTGTCAGCATTCGGTAATTCCATGATTTACTCGAATATGTTACAAAACTTGTTCTAAGAAATACTTGTATTTTTTAAACCATTAAAAGTTTTTGGAACAAACTATATTATTCAGGTTTCGCATATACTAAAAATAATGTTGTATAAACTCACCATGAGATACAAGTCTCCTATCGTCAGATCCCCAGCATCATACACGCTCCAGCCCTTCCTGATCTGTCTCATCGCCAGCTCCACGTCAATGTCAGGCTTGGCTTCCTCTTCCTTCGCCGGTTCCTCGATCTTCGTCTCCTCGATCTTGGGTTCCTCTGCATCTTTGTCCATTACTAACGTGTAGATGCTGCCTCCACGTTTTTTTGGTCTGATTCGGAATTTTACCTGGAAAATATGGTATTTTGAGAAACGGTGGCATTTTATAAAACTAACTTACGGTCACGAGAGCTACTGCAGGAAATGTGAACCCTAGGTTCGCTTCGCGAGTTTTAGGATGTTATATTGGCAATAGGGCCTGGAGATATTTGCTCGTGCGTAATTATAGCTTTGTGTAATTTAGTTCATCACCACTGCTCTCAAAACGGTGAAGGAAAACATCGTGAGGAAACCGGCATGTCCTAGAACCAAAAATTCGAAGACATGTGACATCCATCAACCCGCACTAGGCCCGCGTGGTGGATTACGGCCCATTCCCTCTCCTAGAGAGGAGGCCTGAGTCCCAACAGTGGGAACATTAAAAGGCCGACTATGACTATGACTTTAGCTTAACTCTTATTTATTTATTTATGTACATACAAACACTTAAAAACGAAAAGAACAAATATTTAGCCATCAACTGCAGAAGTACAAATTTTTTTTTAAAGGATTGTGTAGCCGAAAATCTAACTGAATATATATTTGAAACTAGTTAAACGCTCCAGCTTCTACTATAATATGCATGTAGTATACACCTAAACATTCCTCAGGAATCACTGTACATTGGTGAAAATTGCATAAAAATCCGTTCAGTACGTTTTCAGTTTGTCGCGTTCATACCAACAGACAGACGCGTTCGGGGACTTTATTTTATAATATGTAAAAATATAAATAGTTTCAAAACTTTCGACCTATTTTATCTGAAGAACTTTTTCAATAGTTTTAAAAAACAATTTTCTCGATATCGACCTATAGCAAACATGATTCGGGCTTGCGAATGACGAGCAATGGGCAGCACACCGTCCAGTAAGGACTGAGCCCGAGTCGCCAACAGTCCGTAGCGTCCCACGCGGGCGCAGTAGGGCCAATGCCTTCTGGGGCTTCGGGGAATTTCTGAAATGTATACCCTGGTCCTTAAACGCGAAGGGCACTGACGGACACAGGTGGCTTTTAGTCAGTAAAAACTGCCCTTAATTCATTAAACCCCAAACGAGCGCGCGGCGTTCGTTCGCTCACTGTCTTTCTATTGTGTCTCTAATTACGCTACTCAAAAGGTTAAATAACTTTCCGAGCACCTCTCGCTTCACCTTAGAGCGAGAGAAGTCATTGGATGATTAGACACCTCAAAAAGATTTAAAAAACAAGTGTAAGTACGAATACTAACAATACCTTTAAATTCTTAAACTTCGTGTCTTTCCCAGTCTTATCTTTGCCATCACTCTCGTTATCTGTATCACTCTTATTATACTTCTCATCGTCTTCCATTTCAGAGAAACTATCCTTCTCTCTTTCCGACATCTCCTTGTCCCTTTCACACATGTCTTTATCTCTCTCTAACATCTCTTTGTCTCTGTCTTGCAGGTAAGGAACATCATCTTCTACGGCCTCTCGTTCCTTCTCATCTTCTGTGCTAGGCTTTTCTTCGTCTTCTTGCAGTATCTTGTAGTTGGCCATGAGTTCGATGCCGTCGATGGCCGTCTCTTCGATGTGTATGAGCTTGTCTGTGTCGTCCATTTTGAATTTCTTCTGTTCCTCTTTATCTTTTTCTGACGTGCTGTCCTTACGTTGGCGTTTTGGTGTGCGGATTTTTGCTGTGGGCAGTTTTAACTGTGAGTAATAAACAGAGGTCGGAATTAGGTAGACTTAAACATGTACACTGATTTCATACAGCGAAAGAATAAAGTGGATATGCCTCAAATACCGACATTAATTTTAAAGAGCAGATTTTTTTATGACATTATCCGAAATATATCCAATAGTGTCTTATCTATCTCTGAGGTTTTTATTATTAATTATTTGTAATATTGTTGACCACACGGGATTTTTCATTAGAAATCCCGGGAAGATCCATATTAATATCAAAATTTCGATGCAAGTACATGAATAACTCTACCTAATCCCGACCTCTGGTAATAAATAACTATAATAATAGGAATATTCTGCAATGTAATTTTTGACAGGTGGGTGTAAACTGTTCGTACAAACAGTAATTGTAATAAATTACCGATTACGTTTAAAAGGTTTCCTTTCTACCATCGGACACCCGGACGCGGTGACGTACGGCGAGTGTCCACCTGAGGGTGGACACTCGCCGTACGTCACCGCGACACCTCTACGGTCTGGACTAAGCGTTTAGCCTCGTCGTTTATACTGCATATATCGAAGCATTGGAACAATTGGCAGCGGTCTTCCTATCAGATTTTAATTTAGGTATCTTCAAAGCTACGCACGTTTAAAAGCAGTTTTGAACGTTTACAATGGATCCAGTACATGATCCTGGATCCATGGTAAACGTTTGTGCGTCGATGTCTTAGACACGTATACATAGAAAAGCCTGTAAAAAAATATTTTGTGGTAACTTACCGCCGCCATCTTTGTCCCTCTGTGAGCCCATCCGCTCTAGATAAGATGAGAAGCATATCTTCTGACTGGACAGCTGTTCACTAGGGCTAACCACGGGGAGGTGGATGTCAGCTCCAGGTCTTGGGCCAACGTGAAGGGCTAGCTTCTTTGGCGCTTTTTGTTCTGGAAATGAAATCGATTTCAGTAAGAGCTGATACGCATGAGCACCATGCTACTAACGGGAAAGGTAACTGCAGCCGTCGACACGGGGCGGCGACAGCCAACGACACGTCGACAGCGGCCGTCGATATTCCAACTTTGAAGATCAGCGGCAGCCGTCGTGTATGTCAAGTGTAACTGTAGGTCGACGGCTGCATGCCGCTCGTATGTTCGAGCTCTAACATACACAACACGAGACGACACGACGACGTTGAGTACTGATATGATATTATAACAACATTGTAAACACTTAGTTCGGAATAATCGCTTTGACTTTGACTTTGAATAAGGCGGTCCTGACTTAATCATGGTGACTGTCACTTCAATGAATCTCTTCAACATAAATTTCAAAATAAATAAAAAGATCTTATGAAGATCATTTTTCAGGCTGTTTTTAGTTCATTCTCACACTCGAAAAATAGGTATCCCTTGAAACATATTGCCTTCTTTTATAGACGATATTTATTGAATAAAATAAAATAAAAATTAATTTATTATAACGAAACGAGCAGGCAAGTCACTTTTCAACCTAACGTTCGAATGCAGTATTAATATGTATATGCTGGAGAAGTCAATAGTACGGAAGCTTGAGAACGAATGAACGAGTTAACGTTTAGAGACGTTTGCACGAACCGGGCAGATAAAAGTGCCGACCGCAGAGGTGCGGTGCTATCTGCCCGATCATGACGTATGCATGTGCCATTTTCGCACACGCCAAGCCCCGCTTCCTCCATAGGATGCAGACCCTCCAAAATAGGACCCTCCGTAAAATTCTTGGTGCCCCATATTATGTCCGAAATGAGAATCTACATCTAGATCTCAAAATCCCCACCATCCAGCAGTTCATGAAACGCCTTTGCAAGCGTTTCTTCGATACTGCTGTGAAACACCGCAACCCCCTTATAGTATCGGCAGCCCGATACGAACCCTCCCGCATCTCAAAGATTCGCCGTCCTAGGCATACTCTCGTCACCCCCGATGACCCCACTACCCTGCTCCAAGAGAGCCGTAAGGAAACAAGTACAGTTCGCAGACAATACAGACCGCCGTCCTTCCGTCCTCGCCGCCGAGGCCCGCCGCGACAGTCCCGTAAACGTCCTCCCCGTCCCTTGCTCGAGCCAGCCCGCGTCGCTGAGCCGTAGTTTTAAAATTCCCCGAAAATAATAATAAAATCTTTGTTCGATCCAGCCCGTCCCTTGCTGTCCCCCCCCAGCGACGCCCTAAGCCGAGGTCCGTACCCCACAGGGGGTGCCCTTAGCGTGTAGTCGCTTAGTTTTTAAGTTTTAGTTAAGTAAGCCCTGGCTGGAGGCTTTGATTCTCGAATTGAGGCCGCCACAGGCAAGTCCGGTTAAGCAGCCGACAACCTCCTAGGTTGACCTGCGAGAGGCCACACACAAAAAAAAAAAAAAAGGTGCGGTGCTCTTTCCTCTATCGGCAGCCGTGCGAACAACGTCGAGTCTCGGAGACTGTTTCACGGCTCGTTGTGTGAAGTGAATACCTAAAGCTTGCATCATAATCACAGAGTACTTTGTAAATCATAATAAATCAGTTGTGTGATCTGGAATAGGTTAGATAGGACATAATCCACATGTCTCGAGCGCCAGTGAAATGCGAGTTCACAATAGAATTCTGTATGCCTAATTTAAAGCTGCCGTAACACGGCACGTGCAAACGGCAACGTAAAACGGCAGCTGCGCACGAGAAGAACGTGCGCCACACGCAACTCTCGAGCGGTACATCAGATGCGAATGCGCCAGATGTGGACACACCCTATGTCTACCCACCCTGCAATATAATCCTATCAGTCTCCAGATTGAGATGCTCCTCTAACTCTCTGTTGACTTCTGTATCTTCTGTGCACGGTCGAGGCAGTTCGGGATACTCTTCTGGCTCCTTCTGTATATCTTCTGGCTTCATATCAATGTGATCAGTGATTTTGTTTAGCTTGAAGGTGGACTATTGACGAGTTATGGATTTATTTATAATATTTTTTTTAGTTTTCTAGAATTGAGATTTATGCCTGGTTGAAAGCCAAATTAATGATTTATGGAAAAGATGACTCTAAAGGCTGTAACGGAAAAAGGAATTCATATTTCAAATTCTTCAACGAAGTCACAGTCAAAATGACTATCTATGACTTCGTTGAAGATTGTTCCGAAATAAGTATTGGACTTTTTATACACAGTTATAATCAGTTGATGAAATTGGTGTAGGGGGTTTTTTTATACACCTTTGTGATTAGTGTTGGCTGAAGGAAATATAGAAAAAAGATAGTTCTAAAATGATGAATGACTGTACTAGCTTTTGCCAGCGGCTTTGTCAAGGGAACATACTCTCTGGACAAAAAGTCTATTCCATGTCAAAAGTCCATTCTATATCCTATATGTTAATCATGGTGTACTTTTGTGCCACATATTATCCAAATCCGTTTAGCCGTTGGAACGTGAAGGAGTAATAAACACAAAAATATATACACTCACAATTCGCCTCTATAATATTAGTGTGATTCCTGTATATATTCGTTTTTGTACTCAAAATTAAACAATTACAGATTATCCCACAATTATTATTGGGTTTAGCTTGAGAGATCCTTTATACCTTTATGTGCATGTGTGCCTGTTAAGTTATAGCTATGTAAAGGATACGCCCTTCCAGCGATGCTGCAGCGCCCGGATGAGCGCGCGCAGGCGGGCGCGCAGCGGCAGCGCCAGCGCCGCGCGCGGGTTGTGCGCCGCCGCCTGCACGCGCGCCCACGCGCACGAGTCGCGCGCGCGCAGGCAGATCTGCGCGCGGGAGCACACGCGCGCGCCGCACGACAGCTCTACAACAGACGCATTGTGAATAAAGCCTGACATGTGTTTTTGAGTAGCCTAAGTATAAACGATTCAGGGCATTAGTCGATTCTTGTAAAATTTACAAGCATGTAACATAAACTGGAGTCTTTAAGTCAAAAGTGATTAGGTTACTTCACATCATCGCTCATGGATGAGATAATGGTCAAGCGCGAACCTATCAACAATAAAAAAGAAAAATATACTTATACTGGTTACGTCATAAGCCGTTTTTGTTCGGTTTGTTTTCGCACTTGTACGAAAAGCCACTTACCAGTAATCTGGTTCAGCCTCCTGAGCGCGCGACACATAGGCGTGCGCACGCGCAGGTTTCGACCCCTCGCGCGCACCACAATACTGCCACATAGCACCATGTCACCGAGGCGCGCGCACGTCTTCTCGTTCACTGACACCAGTTTCTTTCGCAGCTCGCCGTAATTTATCAGGGCGTATAGCTCTTGAGCCACTTTTTTTACGTCTGGAAAGGTTGAAAGGGGTACTGAATGTAGTTTAACTATATTATATACAGAATGGTGCCAGAGTTTCTATGACGTCTGGGCCCACCTTCCAATACCTATGTGTGTATATTACATCGTCGGATACGTAATATTTATTCAATTGCTTCTGTTTTACAAATAAGACAATGATAAACATATTTTGTGATTAAATGCCTTGTTTTTCACTCGCTTTTTTACGCTCACTCGCTGCACTGTGTCAATTTGCATGGTTAACCCAGGACATAAAAAAAATGTTACTTTAACTCACGCACGTCACATTTACCACGCATCTGCGTCACCTGCCAGAGTGAATTAGATGAACCCGCGGGGGCCGCTGAAAATGCAATTTTGCTTACTGTTTTCACGCAGCAAAACCTAACAAACGACATACTTTATAACTGTTGGTATCTACACATCATCATTTTAGCCGAAAGACGTCCACTGTTGGACATAGGCTTCCCCCAAGCGTCACCACAACAACCAATCCGAACTTTGAAGGGAATAAGATTTGAAATTTTGCACCATAGTAACTTTTATTCAACTCAAAAATACCTATTCAACGATGTGACACACATGGCTATGGAAGGTGGGCCCAAGATTTGCATCCTCCTTTATTTATGAGAAATTGGCAATGGAGGGTTTAGCGAAAAGGCGTGCGAGGATGCTTATTGGTGATCTAGATTTGGTTAACTCCAATCTACAAAGCCTGGAATACAGGCGTAGGGTTGCCAACCTTTCGGTATTTTACAGAATGCATTTTGGAGTGTGCGCGGGAATTGCATGACTTGGTTCCGCCATCATCTTTCTACCATCGCACAACCCGAAGTACGGCGTATATCCCCCCTTACATTGTTAACACCTCTACGGTCCGGACTAAGCGTTTCGCCTCGACGTTTAAACAGCGTACATGAAGGACTAGAACAATTTGCCTGCTGCGGTTTTCCCGGCCGATTATAATTTATGTGCCTTCAAGGCTAGATAGTATAGGCTCTTAATGAACTAGTGCGCTTCACCATCAACGATTGCATCACTGCTTACCATCAGGTGGGATCGTAGTCAAGCACTAGTTTATATTACTAAAAATAAAATTGTGTTGGAATATAATTAAACGTAATCTTCCCTCTCCTAAAAAGAAGGCCTGAGTCCCAACAGTGGGAACATTATAAGGCTGACTATGCTATGCTATGCTTCTTCACGGTATTATCCTTTAGTACCTGCAGACAGAAATAGAAACAGGCAGTTCGCACATTGCTAGCTCATCAAAATAATAAAAATAATTTTACGACTTGCCACAGCCTCTCACAAATATCTGGGTTTTAGGCAAATAGTGTGCAAGTCATTCCTGCCCTTTTCTCAATGATCTTTCATCATTCATTGATTAAACTGGGGGCCACGGTCTTAACATAGTATATTTATTTATGTACATACAAACACTTCAAAATGAAAAGAACAAATACAGATAGAGCACAAAGGTACTGCATATTTCAAATTAAATTTCTTCCAGCAGTCCTGCGACAAGAGAGCTGGATGAGAGATGCAAAAAAGTTAAAATATACTACACTAGCTGCCCACCCTGGCTTGGCCCGGATGCAATTTTTTTTTTAAATTGCATTTTTAATGTTCAAACCAATTTTGTTCTGACAATTACAAAAAAAAAAAAACAAAAAATAATTAGATAAATAAGAGCAGCCATTCTAAATTGATGTGTTTGTTTACATACACATACATTCGGCAATGATTTTTTATTTATATAGAACATATCATACGGCGACTGTAGCGTGAAGATGCCGTGAAGAGATAACAAACAGACAGACAGACTGAATTACATTCGCATTTACAATATATTCAGAGTTAAGATTACCTAGAATAAACAGTTATCTAACGAGACAGCAACGGCATTCACATGTCAAGCGAAGCCAACAGCACAATAAACAAGATATATTAATGCAATATTATTAATATGTTATATCTCCGTTTAATGATACTCAATTCCTTCATGACATTATATTAGCTAGGCTTGTCACATGGAATATAATTTATAGTTCACATGTACTGTACAGAAGTGTAATTTATTTAATAATATAGATATACTGTTTTATACTTCGAATTGATGACATGGATGCCGTTGTGATAGCACGGCTTCATTGTTTTTTATTAATTATTATCTCTTTATTCATTTATATACATGTATATAATATATTTTTGAATATTTAAATTAAAAATTAAAACATTTGAAAATATAACAAAATAGTATCCTATCGGTATCGGGAGCAGGGTCCAAGCTGCCGGCTGTCAGGGCTCCAGAGAAAGGAACCTCCTAACTATACGAGACGTGTCCAGGAGTACCGCTTTATGATTCAAGCGCTTGATCCAGCCGCCTAACAAGTGCCTCTTAAAATCTTGGTCGAGACTCGTCGAGCTATCACAACTATCAATCAGTACAATGATGGCCGAGTCCACTTACCACATGTCGACAACCCCGCAAGCAAAGTCAATAGACTTGATTGGTTTTTCTTTCTCAACTTTCATGAGGTTCTCGTCAAACGAGACGGATATGTCTATAATTATTGCACGCCTCTTGTTTCGGTCCACCACCACTATATCAGGCTTATTGGCTACAATAGTCCTGTCAGCGGTAATGAACCGATCCCAGTACAAGGTGAATATCCCCATTATCGAGAACTGAGTCGGGCACATACCTGTAGTACGGCACCTCCGATTCCACTAGAGAATATTAAAGAGCAAGTTGCTGGTGGATAATCCTGACTTTGTAGCTAGAGTTAACTTTGTTGTGTGTGCAAGAGTGTGTCTATGCGAGTATTCCCCGTTAGCTAACCGAGAACCACTTATTGTTATTTTGATCCTTTCTTACTTACGGACTCTAAAATCATCAGACGATAGCTAAATGAATGGCTGATACTACTGCGTACTGTTGTGCTGTATATTTACAACGCTCTACTAAGTTTAGTAAAGCGTTTAAAATTCAACGGTAAGGAATAATTTCAGTATAATTATAATGGTCCGCCGTTTGCCCGAATTTTATTTACCCTAATATCATTTGCCATAATAGTCAACAGCCATAATATTATACGACGTAATATTCATTTGCCCTACTCTTATTTGCCATATTAGTCACGTGCTAGAAGCTTTGTTTCCCATAAAGTCACTTACCATAACATCATTTGTCATAATCATTGTAAGCTCTAATTATCACGTGCCCTAATTATCATATGCCATAACATCATTTGCCATCGACATTGGGTATGTAACGGTTGTTATATCAGGAGAAACTGGATGCAATCAGGACTCTAGGGCACTCCGACTCGGTTGTGGTAATTCTTTTATAAACCACACAGAAGTAGGAGCCCCGCGTCCGTCCACCAAGCCCACCATCAACCATGCATAGAATATTTCAAGGTTTGGCTAGGTGTATTCGCTCGCTTCGCTCGCATTTAAATGTTATGTCTAATAATCATTATGGCGTTTACGTTTGGCGTTGGCGTTTGGTTTATTATGTTTGATAATTATTATGGCACTTAAAAATATGAAAAACAATACGTATGGCACTCGTATCTTATGGTGTCTAAGTTTCGGCCAATTAACACTATGCCATATGTCTTTTAGGGCAAACAAAACATTCGGGCAAATGAAATTCGGTTAAATGAAATTCGGGAATAAGATGATTATGGTATATAATCTTCGGGTAAACAATAGACAACCAATTATAATACTTTTAGTGGACACATTTTCGATTCTAAAATCAAAGAGAGGTAAGAGGGGTTATCGTAAGATCGTCCGGTGACAGACGCACACTGGGAAGAGTGTAAAAAAAAATTGTATGAAAAAACTTACTCTCATCAAAATGCACATGTTTCGACAGCTTGTGCCAGGTCCGGTAGTAAAAATGGCTGACTTGCGTCTTAGTCTTCAGATTAACATCCGGCATGCCCTTCTTCTTCATCTTAGCGCAGATGTAGGCGGTGATGGCATCGAAGTCCTTGCCATATTCGTTAAGCGCTTCAAAGAACAAGTTCTTCTCATCCGTGGACCAGAGGGCTTTGGGCATCCGTTGCTTTACCATGGGGAATTTGAGCTCCTTTTCGTCAATCTTGCTTGGGGTCTCGCATTCTGGTATGTCTGGAAATAAGAAAATTGGGTTTAAGTTTGATTGTAATTTATAAACAGAATTTGAATACGATTACATGAAAGTATTATCTCTCTTCTGGAGAACAGACCTATTGAAGGCTGATGGTTGTTGTATATCATGCTACGTTTGAGGGGGAGGACCAATGGACGTCAAAATCCCGTCTTAAATTGCGCAATTACCTCAGGAAACACTGAGTAGCTCAGAGTTGCCGTCTCACACTGCGCAGTTACTTCCTCAGGTACCGTCAGTGTTAGTAGGTTTGTAGTACCTACCAGAACCACCCTCCTTATTCCCAGGTCTCTTATCCCTTTCGACGGGCGGTTCTAGTCGAAGCTTCTTGATGACCCTGGCGCTGGTCCTCTGCTGTTGCTCCGTGGTCAGGGAGCCCAGGAGTTCTGTCCGTTCTGCTTCCACGCTGGACGGCGCTCCGGGGGACATGGCTGCGTCTTTTACCGCCTGGAACAAATTGAAGGATTTCTTAATATAGAGTCTATAATTGTTGTTAGCCTTATTAGCTAAATTGGTAATCACAGATCGATGTTTGAAGTGGAAACTTTTTATACTATCGGCACACCTGTTCCTATTGGTATTATATGTAACGTTAAGTTGTGACATGACTCAATAATGTACTACTCATTCGTTGTTCGCGAATTATTCTAATACAATGCTATTAAGATTACCATAATACTTTCCGTGAAAAAGGTGCGAACAGGCGTGGAAATGAGAATATGACATAAGAATTTGACAAACTCAAATAACAGTTAATTCGCATCATAAAATATTCAATATTCCATCATCATCTCCCTAGCCAGCTTGGGGTCGACTTTAGTCTAACCGGATGCCGCTGAATACCTGTGTTTTGCATGGACCGACTGCCTATCAGACCTCTACAATCCTGTTCCTGGACAACACTATACTCCTTGGATAGATTGATGATCAGACTTTCTGCAGTAAAACATAGGATTACCAATCAAACGTACATAGGATTACCAATTTAATGGACCTATTTGGATTTCGTCGCTGAGGACAGCGCTGCGCTCCACGCCGTTTTTTTAGAGAATTGATAGGCTGGCGTGTGACTACTACCTGTAACGACTGTCAAAAATCTAGAAATGACAACTGGGCCTATTGGTTTTACGTGCTTTCCGAGAAACTGAAAATATATAACTGTTAAATTTAAAAAAAACTTTAGTTAAAAAAAATTGCTTGTTCCGGTAACTGCAGTGTTTGTTGTTTATTTTGTTGTCATTTATCAATCTGATGATGATGGATGGTATGAAAAATGATACAGTGTTATGAACTAATGACCATAAAAATGCTAGACAATGTCTAAAACATCATGTCCACCTCTGTACTTTTATGTTCATAGAGAAATTAATTAAATAAATATTATCCTTCGTCAGATAGAAAATACAAATACTTATGGAACGAGAAAGATGTTTTACAGTTCGCCTGACGCGTCGATAATTAGAAATTGACTTCAGGATATTAAAATAATAGGTATGTCCATAATAATTGTATACAACAACGACATAGTCGAAACCAAACGTAAGAACGAATTTTTGAAAGAGTGACCGTGACCCTAGAACGCCAAGGGTAACTGAAGAACACAGGTGGAGTTTACTCAGTAAAAGTCTGAGGCATGAGGTGTCAGTAATGTCCTAGAAAAGTACATATAATTGAGAAATTCACATTGGTACTTGCCCGGTTTCGGACCCGCAACTTCATGCTTGAGAGGGTGCCTTAACTACTGGCCTATCACGACACACTGGTCAGTGAAAATATAACTTACTAGCTTCTGCCAGCGGCTTCGCCCACGCGAAATTTGGTTCCTCCATACAAACTTCTAACCCTCGTTTTACCCCCTTAGGGGTGGAGTTTCGTAAAATCCGTTCTTAGTGAATGTCTACACCCTATAAGGAACTTATCTGCCAAATTTTAATTTTGTAGGTGTTATAGTTTCTGAGATTACGTGATTAATCAGTGAGTGGTATTTCGCTTTTATCTATATAGATTTACATCAGTATTATAAAAGGCTAAATACGCAGACCAGCTTGTCAAACAGGTTACCTCAGCGTATGTCTCCTGTACGCAGAGCTCAACTGTTCCAAACAAAAGCCTTTGAGCTGATGGTAATAAACGGTTACATAGTTCCAAAAAACTAGCTCATACACACTAGCTGCATGTTGCCAACTATAGGTCGACGGTTGCAGTTACTTTGGCCGTCGGCTAAATGCCGGTCGTGTGCATAAGCTCTTAGTGTTGGACCGTTGGTTTGGACACGCACGGGGACGCATGCTCGTGCGTCGCTCCCTCGGCCTTCATATCAACACAATGTCATGTGGTAACACCAGGATATTGTAAATTAAACATAATTATTGTCATTTAGACAAATGATGAAATTTGAGTTTTTGTTCAGGTTTTTTGTGTAAAAGGCCGCCACTCAATTTGTTACCAAATTGGGTGGCTCATCTGGTGATATCTAGATACCTCTTTGCGAGATTGATCAAAAGTTGCCGCAGCTCTTGCTTGCAAAGGCCAGGGCAACTGAAGAAACACAGGCTGGTTTTAGCGCGTGGAACACAACGCGCAAAATTACCAATCGATGAGCCCGGTCCTAAGGCGGTTGGAAATCGCCCTGCGACTTCCGACGTCTGAGGCGTCTCTTTTACCCATCTGTACCATTTAAGTCGGAAGTTAGCAACATCGCTTGTCGACAGAAATGAAACACTGTTTTCATTTCATAGAACTATCTCGAACGAGCCCGATTACTAAGAGCTGTACTATGTTGCATTTATTACATCTGATACTAAATAATGACAGTAAATTACTGAAGTACTGAATTCAATTCTAGAATAATTTAATAACATTTGTGGTTTGGTTTCTTTGTTAAAACTTAACATGATCTCCTATGACCCATCAAATGGGGAAGATAAAAATAGAGAAAATAAAATTACAGACATTACCTACTTACATTGTAAGCGATTAATAATATCAGTCAATAATTAAACAGATCGGACTAAAATTACACACATTACGTACCAACATTGTATATCAGTCAATAACCTATACACGTGTCTAGTGTTTCTATGTAAAGAATCAACTTCCCACTGACCCCACGGAAATTGAAAATCTTATCCTTTACCTAAAAAATGATTGTGCCAGCGGTCGAGATCTCAACTACTTTCATAAAAAGGTTTAGACACATTTTCATTCTTCCAATCACGTTCATTTGTAGCCCTAAGTTACTATAGACCAATTTCCATTTTACCAACCCTATCAAAGATTCTTGAACGACTCATGAACAAGCGTTTAGTCAGTTATTTCTAAAAGCACAATCTCCTCTCTTCCCAGAATTTCAGTTTTCGGTCGGGTCGATCGACCAGCGACGCCATACACCAATTAACAGACTTCATTTCAAACAATCTCGATAAGAACAACAAGGTTATTGTAATATTTATGGATCTGGCTAAATCTTTTAATACGGTCTCCGTCCCACTACTGATAAAAAAGTTGGAAAGACTCGGGGTAAAGGACACACAGCGTAATCTGTCCTCCGACTATCTGAGAAATCGGTTTCTTTCTTTCTACCCATTAAACATGGCGTTCCTCAAGGAAGTATCCTTGGCCCTACATTATTCCTCACCTGTGTGTGTCGGAGAATTTGCCGATGACATAGCGCTCATTTTCGAAGAAAAGACGTGAGAAGAGGTGCAGGAGCAGAGCACAGATGGGTTTGATCTGGTCCAGAACTGGTTAACAAGCAACAAGCTAACTCTTAACATAGAAAAAACCAAATACATAACTTTCTCTATAACTCAACCAAGGGCGTTGAAGGTCATGGATTACAACTGCTGTCTACACGGATTGAAACTAGCAAGGTCACCTTGGTTGGGACGTTGGATTGCAACCTTCTGGTCACCCCTTAACTCCTCGCTGGTAAAGTGCTAGTCAGATATATAAAAGCTAAGTCCTGATTCACTGACTCGTCAACGCCTAGTCCAAAACCTTGAAACTAGCGTGCTGAAAATTTGCACCGAGGTTCCTTTTATAATAGATGCAAAGATTAAGAAATGATTTTCCAAAATGTACCCCTTAAGGGGATGAAACGTGGATCCAAAGTTTATATAACAGGACAGCTTTTAATGTTATACAAAGCACAGGTCCGTTCGTGTGTGGATTACTGCAGCCAAATATGGGCTGGTGCTGCACAATGCCATTTGGTAGGCAGCTTTAGACTCGGTGGAAAGGCGTGCAAAGAGGCTCATTTTTTATTTATTAATGATAGGTTCGCGTTTGGTGATCCAGATCAGGTTAAGTCCAATCTACAAAGCCTTGAGCACAGGCGTAGGGTAGCCAGCCTTTCGGTGTTTTACAGAGATTATGCGCAGGAATTGCATGACTTGATTCTACCATCTCATTTCTACCATCGGACAACCCGACGAACGGCGAGTATTCACACTTACGTTGTTCAAATCTCTACTGTCCGGACTAAGCGTTTCATCTCGTCGTTTATACCGCGTACCGCTGCAGGCAAATCGTTCCAGTCCCTCGATGGACTGAAACAATTTGTCTGCTGCGGTCTTCCCGTCCGATTATAATTTAGATGTCTTCAACGCTACAGTGAATATCCTTTTAATAAACTTATGCGCCTCACCATCAACGATAGCATCACTGCTTACCATCAGGTGGGACCGCAGTCAAGCACTAGTCTAAATTATCTGAATTAAATGGAAAAACCTACATAAACGCGCCCGAAGCCGCTGACAGAAGATTAGAATTTTCCATAGATTTTCCGGATTACCTATTATACCTATTGTTAATCGAATTTTAATTCAAATATAATTGGGCCTATTTGTTAAATAAGCTAATCTAAAAGCGGCCTAAAAAAATCGGATTAACAACTATACGACCTAAAACGCGTTTGAAGATATATTCAAGGTCAGCATCAAATTGATTACCTACATGTAGCACATGCCTCTGTTTTTTTAATTTTCACCAAAAAACCAGCAACGGAAGATAAGCATGAAAAAAAATGATAAATGATATTTATTTCTCAAATCTACACTAATATTTACATACTTATAAAGTTTATTAGTTAGTTTGTGAGGAAGTAATCTCTGGAACTACTTAACCGATTTTGAAAATTCTTTCACCCATTGAAAACTACATTATTTCTGGCATATTTGATTGTGATTATTAATACATATATTTACGCCAGCCATGTTTGACGCCCAGTGAAGTGAGTACGGGTCAGTTAGTAGGTTATAAATAACACTGTTACACATTTTTTTTTTCGCCAGTTGAAACTCGATGAGGGCGCTTATATTCATCCGGTCGGTCATAATTTGGAAACTGTCAATAACAGACTTTTTCACAGTCTTATGGGCCTACCACACACACGGTGTTCCGTGTGTGTAGTTTTGCAGTGTCCGGTCAATGCCCCACGCAGGCAAAACTGAGATAAAGCTTGTACGTCTAGTAGGCCCATTAAGACCACGGGGGCACTACCACAATGTGTCAATGCCATCATAGTTCCGTCGTGAAAAACGTTGAACGTGAAAAGTTGGTTTTTTCCTTTTTATATATAAAAGGAAAACACCAACAAAAAATTCCACCACTGGGGGGTCCTGAATCTTGTACTGGATCCATGGTATTCGTTTGTGCATCGATGTCAAAAACACCCTGTATGTATAATACATGCATATTATAGCAAAAAAAAATCGAGAATTTCAAAGATATGTAACACTCGTGCGAAGCTGGGGCTGGTCGCTACTTCACTAGTCATTAATAAAAATTAAACCTTAAAATCCGGAAAAGTGCGAGTCGAACTCACGCACGAAGGATTCCGTATCGTCTGTAGTTAAAAAGGCAAAATAAAAAAACACGTTTTTTTTTATTTGTATTATGTATTTTTAGTATTTGTTGTTCTAGCTGCAACAGAAATGCATCAACTGTGAAAATTTTAACTGTCTAGCTATCACGGTATATGAGATACAGCCTGGTGACAGACAGACGGACAGCGGAGTCTTAGCAATAGGTTACCGTTCCGTCTCCATGGCCGCTGTGTGGAAACCAAACTCAAATAGATAGAAGACCACCCAAACCTTAATCTGTCTAATTTTAAACCCACATACATTTTCAATCGTATAACATGTGGAAACCACAATGAAACGCATTTACAGTCGGTACGCGTTTAAATGCGGACCTTATTAACATAATTGTTTAAATTGACACAAAGAAAACGTAAACTATTTATTACATACAGTGAGTCTTATATTAAAGAGTTGAAGCTAATAACAATAGTTTCCGGTACCCATCCTGAGAACAGTGCGATGCAATCCATCTATATATATAAAAATGAATAGCTGTTCGTTAGTCAAGCTAAAACTCAAAAACGGCTGGACCAATTTAGCTAATTTTGATCTTGAAATATTCGAGATAGTCCAGGGAAGGTTTAAACGGTGAGAAAAAATTTAAAAAATAACGAAAAAAAATCCGAATGCAACGCCATATCCAATTAAAGTGTCATTATAAAATGAATTATGCTGCTCTGGTAACGCCAGTAGATGGCATTATCCTTACTATTAAGCTGTACGAAGTTCGCCGGGTCAGCTAGTTTTAAGTAAAAAGCAATTGACGTTGGTAGACCAACGTCAATGGTCCTAGGTTCGATTATTGGTTTAGGCAGTGTAATTGAGATTACCATCTAGAACCCCTGGAGGCGAACTTTTATTGGTGATGGTGATCGTTCTATCAACATAAAATAACATCATGAAGCGGTAATTCCGTGCTACTAAAGAATCTTGATTTGCCAATATATTGGATAAAAAAAACCGGCCTACTGCTAGTGGGACTCGCGCAGGAAGGGTTTCGTACCGTCCGTAGCAAAAAACGAGCAAAAACATCACTTGTTGTATGGGAGCCCCCTTAAATATTTATTTTATTCTGTTTTTTAGTATTTGTTGTTATAGCGGCAACAGATCATCATCATCAATACAAGGACCTATGTAGATATACCTATCGTAATGCGGTATAGGTACTATAGGTGCAGGAGCCACTCCGAGCGTCAGGACTCTCAGGGCGTTTTCCGAACCACTAAAGGCGCGAGCTTGCTGACGGCAAGCAATGGATAGCTCACCGTCCGGTATGGACCAAGCCCGAGTCAATGGGGCGTTGTGTTCTACGCGCGCCTCAAAGAACTTTCAGTAAAACGTACGATGTCCACTAAGACAACACCAACACCGTCGTCTCCGTTGTGCGGGAACATAAGTGGGTTTTAGTCAATAAAGTCTGACACACCCTCTCGCTCCACCCAGATTGGGACGAGTTATTTGATAATTGCCCACCTAAAACAAAGGCAGTACGAAAACGAGTAAGAAAATGTTTTTCAGTATGAAAATGAGAAATGCGTTGTTGCGTTGTTCCTAGATCTCGCGAAGGCATTGGACATGGTCTCGATTCTCATCTGAATATCTAAGCTCAAGTGTCTAGGTATACGAGGTACCTATTTTTCGCAGTTTAAAAGCTATCTTACAAATATAACAATGCGTTAAAATTGGAATCTATCCTACTTCCGATTTAAACCTTACTTTTGGTATACTACAGGGTAGTATTCTTGGTACCAGTCTATTTTTAATCTACTATAAGTAATGGTTCGTATTGCTCACTGCTATAAAGCAACACGCTATTGCTATCTATTCGCAAGAAAAAATCACAGAAACCATCTAGTTGCTAGAGCTATTCCTCTTAAAACGTATCTTAGTCACATATTTTTTATTCTCCTTGGTCCTCATCTTTACAGTAAATTATACCGAATTATTTCCTTACACTCATTAAACAAACACAATTTTAAACTCGCTCTACAAGCCTGGCTTCAAAGCCAAACATATGGTGCCACAATAGCTCTCTTGGACGTCTTTAGTCTAATCACACAAATCCCAAAACCCATTTTCTATCACACACACACCATGATATCCTCTTACAAAAACATACATTAAAACCTCCCCATACTCACCTACACATACTTTTGTTATTTTGTCCTGTGATTATAAAATTCACTAATTATTTGTAATTTATCTTACTTGCTGTGTTAATATGTAAGCTACTAACTATGTCACTCGGAACAGGTGGGGACCTGGTGACCTGTATTACAGGTGTTACTACCTACCACAGGTGCCAGCGATCCACAACCAAAAATTGTCAACAATGGTTCTTAGTGTAAGATTGTCTGTATTTTTTCGCTTGTTGTGAGAAATTAACGTTTCTTATTATTATTATTATCGTATCGGTACGTCTCTGCATAACAGAGAATACAGGCGTGACTTATTTTGTTAAACAATGTTATGGCGAAGGCACCCACATTTTTCCTTAAACAGTATTCGATCCCATGTCTTTGGGGGCCAGTTTCAATTCGGATTGCTTTTAAGAATTTGATTAAGGAAAACACGAATCAAACTGACTTATCACGTTAGCTGCCAAAAGAAAATTCTTAAATAGTAAAAAAAAATCTTCACCTAGTTTTTCGTTTATTACGTAGAGGTAAGGCAAAAATAAGCAACCATCTTATGTATTTTTGTTTCAACTTGTATACTTGTATATAAAACCTTAAAAGGACAAAGGGGTATAAGTTTAAAGGGTATATGTAACTGATTTTTTTTATTTGAAGTATCCTATGTAAGAGAAAGTACGGAATCGGCTCTAAATATGTTGATACAATATGTCGCGCAGAGTAACTAGTGCGCTTTTATTTAAACTTTTCAAGGCGTCACCTGGTCTTAGATAAAAAGGGGACATATAATCCGGCTTGAAGGACCAGGCTTTCGGTCAACCACGCAGTTTAGGGCAATGAGGAATGTCGAGTACGGCACCGATACCTTAGCAGCTAATTAACAAAAAATAAATATGGCTCACAACATTCCACAAACTATGATAATAATCAGTTAACCTTTAAACATAATTTTATCCTCAGGAGTTGTAGTGTGGCGGCTAACGGCGGGTAAAGGTTATTTTGAACATTAAAATACTTAATTAATTAAAAAAAACTGGGTAAGTGCGAGTCGGGCTCGCGCACTGAGGGTTCGGTACAATCTTACCTATGTAAATAATTCAATTCCCGAATGAAGTCTCGAAGATTTTTCCGAATCGCAACTTTAATTTTTTTGCGACGCATCAACAAATTTACTGTTTTCAGATTTATTCCTATATCTGTGCTGTAAGACCTTGCTTTATGCCAAATTTCAGGATTCTGGGTCAACGGGAAGTACCCTATGAATTTTGATTTCCTTGTGAATGTCGAAATATAAGTTTTTTTGCTATATAAACGGCCGTACCTTTTTTTTCGTTAACTTAAAATTTTGATTTTTTCACAGTTTCAAGGGAACCCAGACCTGAGTATATGGTTTTAATTTGAACTCGATACCTCTACGTGTTCCAGTGATAAAGGGTCTTGTATTAGGATTTGATTTGTTTGTTTTTCTTGTTTTTGTCTTGGGATTTGTATTTTTGGTGTACAATAAAGAATATATCTATCTATCTATCTTGACAGACAGATAGACGGACGGACAACAAAGTGATCCTGTAAGGTTCCTTTTTTATTTTGAGGTACGGAACCCTAAAAATGAACTTTCAAGTCGACGTCAACTGGAACGATATCAATATAAAAACAAGACTTTTGAAAGTCAGTATTTTTTTGAATACTTGTTAATTAAACACATATAAAAGAGAAAAAATAAATAAGCCTACATTATATGTTGCCGCCACGCCGTCTCGGTCTGCTTGTCTCACTGTGCTGTGTCTCTCGACTAGATTATTTGAACCAATAACAAGTCTAAATTCTCATAAAATAGGTACACGTTACTAAGACTTGATGCTGGAGATCGGAATGCACTGGAGGGATGTCGTGTTAACCAGTTACTGGGCTGTGGGGGTCAGATAGGTAGTCGCTACGTGTAAAATACCGGTTTTCAGCCGCATCTGGTTAGCTGGAAACCGACCCGAACATGCTTAGTTGGGCAATGGCTAGGCAGGTTGGCCTAAAGCTAACCAAGGTTAACTATTATGCTTATGGTACGGAAGCTATAGTGCGCCAGCTCGACTCGCACCTGGCCAGATTTTTTAACAGCTATCGCGATCGATGAGTCGATATCTCGCTGCTCATTTTCCGCGATACGCGCGGTATTCTCGACACGAGCGCTGACGTAGGATGCGTGCAAAAGGCTGAATGATAAAAACCCCTGCATGGCCGGCCGAGTTTCGAGTATTGAGATGAGAACGCTGCGCGAAGGCGCGCCTTTTGAAAATATAACCTTAGTTTTTTTTTTCATAAAATAGTCTAAGGGTTAAATTTCTTTTTTTTGCAGTCCTAGTTTTTTTAATGAAATAGACTAGGAGGACATTTTTGTATAATTGACAATTTTGGTGTACCAATCTAGTGTTGATAGTTAAAAATGTGTTTATTAAATAAATTGTGTTTTCTCCTGTTGGTCTGTGTTTACTGCGAGGCACAGACGTTGAGAAAAGAAGCCTATATGACAGTCGTAAGTACAAAACATTACTTTTAATAAACAGAATATCATATTCCATATAATATGGTCTATCTCATTAAATAAATAAAAAAACTCATAAGAAACAGTCAGCTAAAAAGTTTAGCATATTATCAGGGAAATCATTTTTGTAACCGAACTGATAGGTACTAAGGATTAAAACCTTTATTCTCATTGTTACAACAATTGACATTAAAATAAAAACATAAAACAATATAAATAAACAATTAACACGAAAATAAATCTTTAATTGTCAACAAGTTAGAAGGAGCAATACACAACATTTCTAAAAATAAGTTAAGAAAAAACTTGTAAAAATAAATTTATAATTTGTTAATTATGTCAGAGTTCAATAAATGAAGTCAAATAATTTAATTATATTAATATTCATATTGCCAGTCCATTTCATATGCACAATAAGTGTCAATCCAATTTAAATAATATATTTTACTTTTGCTCCTACATTAAATAAAAGAACCTATAGCAATGCGTTAAATTATTATTTTTAAATGATTTAAAAAAGGATGGAAACACCGAAAGGAGAACAAATCATGGGCTCACCTTCCAATAGCTATGTGTTACATTTTTGGTTTTGCTGCGTGAAAAGGCGAGGAAAATCGCATTTTCATTATCAGCGGTTCGCGCGCATTCATCTTGATCACTCTGTACAGGTGACGCGGATGCATGCAGGTAGAGGTAAAGTGAGTGAGCAAATTGTAGGGGCCCAGCAGGGTCGAAGCCTACTGGGGCCATGGGTAGTGTGAAAACGAAACCCGGACCCTGGGACGAAGGCAACGAAGGAACAGGAGTGGGTTTTTAGTCAGTAAAAGTCCGACACTATCTCTCGCTCCGCCCAAGAGACAAAGTAACTTTTGTTTTGTCCTGGGTTATAAAAAAGCGAGTGAAAAACCAGCCATTTAATCACAAAATACATTCTAATGTTATAGATTTGAACAACTCTGAACGGACTAAGATTTGGAACTTGGTGCCATAGTAAATTTTATTCAGCTCAAAATTCTATTTATTTATTAAAACTTTATGCACCAGTAATAAACACTGTACAAAGGTGGACTTAATGCCTTAGGCATTTTCTACCAGTCGACCTTAGGTGGTGCAGAAACATAACATGGTAGGTGCTGCTTAGTGGTAAAGAAATAGATAAGAAATACAATAATAAATATATACTTAGATACATACATTCAAATTAACAATCTAATTATGAAAAACGAATCCAACAAATCTATCTAATGATATTTTAAGACACATAATTATTGGTAGCTGGGCCCAGATTTCATAGAAAATCCTGGCATCATTTTTTAATAGAATGCGGAAATGTTATGCATATTTATGTAGGTACAATAAAATCAATGAGGTTTATAGGTCAGTTTTCAATAATATAAAAGTAAACAGAAAAACAAACATTGTACAAAACCAGTTACATCATTATACGTGTTAAATTATACAATAGATCAAGGTCATACATAAACTCTCCAATAAAGTATTGAATAATAACGTAGTAATGTAAATTATATATGGCTTAATCGTTTTATAATTATACTAGCTTCTGTCATCGGCTTCGCCCGCGTGGAATTATAATTTAACAAGCTTCCACCAGCGGCTCCGCCCGCATCAGTCGGTTTCTCCATACAAACTTTGGACCCCCATTTCATCCTCTTAGGGGGTAAATTTTGGGAAATCCTTAGTGCCCACCTACGTCATAAAAGGACCCCTTGTGCAAAATATCACGCTCCTAGGCCCTGCAGTTTCGGTTGTGCATTGATATGTCAGTCAGTTTCTCCGTTTATATTTATAGATTACTAGCTTCTGCCAGCGGTTTCGCCCGCGTGAAAATAGGTTTTTCTATACAAACTTTGGACCCCCGCTTCATCCTCTTAGGGGGTGAATTTTGGAAAATCCTCTCTTAGTGCTCGCCTACGTCATAAAAGGAAGCATTGTGCAGAATTTCGTGTTCCTAGTCCCAGTAGTTTCGGCTGTGCGTTGATATGTCAGTCAGTCAGTTTCTCCTTTTATATATATAGATAATTAACCTACTAGCGGTCAATAGACGTTGTCCAGCTCGAAAGCTGGCTGATCTCTCCCGATAGCAGCGCCACCAATCCGCCGCAGGTTCAATCGTATTTTCGAACTACCCAGAGTGATCATCGGTCAATAGGTGACAAATACACGTACAAAAGAATTATACTAAAAAAAATCTACTATATAATAAGCTATATTACTATTAAATTTCCTCCCAATCCGTTCAGACGAATTCCCAAGACGCGTTTTCAATATGTAGGTATTAGCGTGATGCTAGAATGTTATTGTTGTTTTTTATTTATAAGCCGCGGTACAGTGTACTTACTACGTCAGTCTGATAATTATAATTAAATTAAAAGCATAAAAAATATACTTTCTGCCATATTTGAAAATGCATTAATTAAAATGTATTAACTAGCATCGTTTTACTGTTTTCCAATGGCAAGCGGGATAAATCTCCCAAATTCTTTTCAAACTTAGCCTTGTTTAGTTATCAGGGGGCTTCTTTACAGCAACATAAATAACCCTAGTTTTGAGTAAGATATCCTCAAATAACTTCTGGATTGGGTGGAGCGAGAGGGAATGACAGACTATTACTGACAACTGAAAACTTACCGCTGTTCTTTTAGTTGCACTTTGCGTTTCAGGGCCAAGGGGACCTTTTAAAAAATTCCACAGCTTATCATTAACCACAGGAGGTGTCCTGGACATTGTGGGTCGTAGGGCGATCCCCGGCCACCGTAGGCGCAGGCTTGCGGTCGTCGAGCAATGGATAGCTCGCCGTTCGGCTGCCCGGTAAGGACTGAGTCCAAGCTGTCGATGACGCGTAGTGTTCCACGCGTACCTTAAAGAGATGTTAGCGAAGCTGAAGACGCCTGGTGCCTGCTAGGGACACGGGAATTTCTGAAAAGGATACCGTGTTTCTGGAACGCAACAGGTAACTAAAAGACACTCGTAGGTTTTAGTCAGAACAATTTTGATACACCCAATCTCTCCACCTTTGAAAAAAAATCCCACCATAAACAAACTAGCAAAATGGAATGAAGAATAGATACAAGACAGCATTTGATTTTCCTTTTTGACAAACGAACAGTTGCTTCTTTCATTTAGTGCGTCAGATAAATAATAATAAAAAACATTTAATTCAGACCAGAGTGCAAGTAAAGTTCTCCGCGCCATTAGAACATATAGAACAGCCCAAAATTATCTATCGGGCAGTTGCCCACCAGACATAACACCCGTCTGGTCGGAGGAACCTTCCTTTTTAACGGAGGTTTGCGGGACTTTACACTCTGTTCCGCCCCAAATATCCATAATATAATGATGGAATAATTAGATTTTGGTCCTTCTGAACCTATGTACCCACTTACGTTATAATTTTGTGACATGTCTTACATTTTTATTAACCGGTGAATTCTCTCACATAAATTCTACGGTCATAAACTATCGTAAAAGTTTACTGTAAATGCAAATTGCTTATACACATTAGGTACACGAAGCCTGCTGTATGAAAAAGTAAATTAAGTACATAATAACACAGAAAATTAACTCTGCCGCCGTATGTTAATCTACAGCACGCTATATATTCAAAGCTTTTTTTTATAACAAAACTATTATTAAAATGCAAGATTAAAAAACGTTATAATTTAACACAAAAACTTGCAAGATCCTTGGCAAGGACATGAAGAAGGACATGTTTGTGTGATGAGCACGATCATTTGTTCTGTGTCTGGGTATAATTTATCTATAATATGAATGTATTTAGAAATATATATGTATGTTTATCAGTTGTCTAGTACTCATAACACAAGCTCTGCTTAGCTTGAGACTAGACGGCGTTGTGTGACAGTTGTGGAATATTATATTATATTATTAGTTACCAGAGCTCTCATAATCATCATTATCATCACCTGCCCGTTGTTCCATATGTATAATAGGTATAATTCCAAATTAATCCAAAGATATAAAACTTCAAAGAAACTCGTTTTAAAAAATGGCAATTTCATAGATAAAGACCTACTTGGGGTCGGCGCAACACATTTTTTCTTCCATTACTTAGCATACCGCTAATAGGGTTAAAGTAACACATAGTTCACAACACACATAGTTCTTAGGTACTACACAAAGATCGATAAAATATTGTATTCGCGTTCCACCGTGTGCATGCGCTGCACATCAACATTCCAGCCGAAAAACGTCCACTGATGGAGATAAGCCTCGACCAAGTGTCGCCACAATGACCTCGCATCCATCGCATCCCGCGACCTACACCAATTCATCGGGCCACTTTGTGGGAGACCTTCCAACGTTACGTCTTCCGGAACGCGGTCGCCACGCCAGAACCCTTCGGCCCCATCGACCTGTTCTACTAACAACGTGCGTTGCCCACTGCCATTTAAGTTTGACGATTCTTCAGGTTATATTAACTTGGTTCTCCTGCGAACTTCTTCATTCCTGATGCGATCCTGTAAGGAACTTATGCCTATCCCTAATTCAGATTAAACACAAGCCTTCGAACAAAACTTTTCCAAAAAAAAGATAATATAGATATAAACTAATATCTACTCATGTTATGAGTACAAAAAACATTGTGAAGAGGTATTTTTTTTCTCTCAGTTTGTAGAAAGAATTCTCTGAGGCCCTACCTCGAGCTATTAACGCGATCCATTTGACGACAGAAACTCAACTGTTAAAGGGATGTTTTTGTTTTTTGTGTGTTGCCTCTCGCAGGTCAACCTAGGAGGTTGTCGGCTGCTTAACCGGACTTGCCTGTGGCGGCTTCGATTCAAGAATCAAAGCCTCCAGCCAGGGCTTACTTAACTAAACTTAAAAACTAAGCAACTACACGCTAAGGGCACCCCCTGTGGGGTACGGACCTCGGCTTAGGGCGTCGCTGGGGGGGGACAGCAAGGGACGGGCTGGATCGAACAAAGATTTTATTATTATTTTCGGGGAATTTTAAAACTACGGCTCAGCGACGCGGGCTGGCTCGAGCAAGGGACGGGGAGGACGTTTACGGGATTGTCGCGGCGGGCCTCGGCGGCGAGGACGGAAGGACGGCGGTCTGTATTGTCTGCGAACTGTACTGGTTTCCTTACGGCTCTCTTGGAGCAGGGTAGTGGGGTCATCGGGGGTGACGAGAGTATGCCTAGGACGGCGAATCTTTGAGATGCGGGAGGGTTCGTATCGGGCTGCCGATACTATAAGGGGGTTGCGGTGTTTCACAGCAGTATCGAAGAAACGCTTGCAAAGGCGTTTCATGAACTGCTGGATGGTGGGGATGTTAAAGGGATGGAGCTCAGCTACTCTTATATAGGCTGTACAGTTCCATCCCTCTTTTTCGCTCAAGCGCTTGACATTTTAATACGTCTTGGGGCCCCTGGAACCTTTTAAATGTGGAGAAAAATTTTTCAGTGGTAGAATCACAAATTTAATAGAATAAGTGATATAGAATACATACTCTCATCCAGCTCTCCTGCAGGAGGTCTGCTGGAAGAATTTCTTTTGAAAGAAACAGCATCTTTATGCTCTTCTATCTGTATTTGTTCTTTTCATTTTTAGGGTTCCATACCCAAAGGGTATACAGGGTCCCGCCCTATTACTTATGACTCTACTGTCCGTCTGTCTGTCACCAGACTGTAATCTCATGAGCCGTGTTAACTAGACAGTTGAAATTTTCACAGATAATGTATTTCTGTTGCCGCTTTATCAACAAATACTAAAACAGAATAAAATAAATTGTGTAAAAAAATTGTATGGTTGTACGGAACTATTCGTGCGCGCGTCCGTCTCGCACTTGGCCGGGTTTTTTTTGTGTTCACATTAATCTATATATATATAAAAGAAGAAACTGACTGACTGACATATCAACGTACAGCCGAAACTACTGGAACGAAAAGCGTGAAATTTTGAACATGGTTTGATTTTATGACGTAGGCGAGCACTAAGAAAGGATTTTCCAAAATTCACTCCCTAAGGGGATGAAGCGGGGGTCCAAAGTTTATATGGAAAAACCTACGTTTACGCGATCGAAGCCGCGGGCAGAAGCTAGTGAATCAATAAAGCTACAATATATGAACTTGTTATGTAAATGACCATGACCCTATGACACGTGATATGCCCTATATGATGAATCTGGTGTCAGAAAGGGATAGTGCTATACGTTCTGTGTGGCTCCATATCTCGCTCTCTCTTACATTGGAGTTTTATGATGTAAGCTCATGGGAGGGAAGCCGAAGTAAACGCTAATAAACAGGCGAAATTAATATCAAAGAATCTGGTTAATTAGAAATTAATAATATAATTCATCATAACCTGTTTCATAAGTCCTTTAAATATTCAAGCGAATCTACTTGTTATTGTAATTAAAACGTGCTTTTTTGCATGTGTTCAGTTTATACTTGCCAAACTAGAATCTACAAGCTAACTTATATTAATCTTCCTGACGGAATTTTGATGACGGTGGCCAATCTCAACGGAGAATAGCCAAGTGCGCAGTAGTAGTAACGTACGTGTTGTAGTGCACTAGTGTAGGAGCAAACACAGGTGCACTCTCATAGTCTGATGGGACGGCAATTCGACACGACCGGAGAGAGATGGGGCCTAAAGGGCCTATCACACTACGCGTTATTCAGATAGTCTTAGTCTATGTAGCGTCACACAAGAAAAGAGCAATTGACGCCAATGTCGTGTAAAGGAATGAAACAGAACGATGATGACGAGATACATAGGCTAAGATTGTCTGAATAACGCGTAGTGTAATAGGCCCTTTATGATGACGAGTGAAAATGTTAGGAGTACGAGCGAGAAAAAGAGACGGAGCTATACATCCTATACATGGTGTTTTTATACCGACGCACAAACGAATACCACAGATCCAGTACATGATTCTGGACCCCTCCCCCCAGTGGTGGAATTTTTCGTCGGCTGTTTCCTAATTTAAAAAAAAACTTAGTACTTTTTTAATTTTAAACAGTGTAAAATCGTTATATAACGATATAGAATAATGATTAACGATTATCGTTATAGAATAGGTAACGATGTTACCAACCCCTTTGATGACGATTTTGATTGTTTTTGAAAAGTATTTAATTTAAATTAAATAATTAAAAAGTAATCGGGGTATATAAAATCTTTATTCTTATCAATCCCAAAGACATTTCTAATTTCAAAAGTAATTCATTCATTTTTTTAAATTAAAAATGTTAGAATAACGATTTTATACAATTTAAATTAAAAAACCTTTTTTTTTTTTTAATAAGAAAAAACCGACGAAAAATTTCACCACTGGGGTGTCCAGAATCATGTATTGGATCCGTGGTATACGTTTGTGCGTCGATGTCAAAGACACCCTGTATAGCTCCATCCCTTTAACAGTTCAGTTCAGGTCGTCAAATAGATCGCGTTAATAGATGTTAATAGATCGTGGTAGGGCCTCTAGCGGAGGATCAACGGATTTACGTGCTCTTTGAAGCACGGGGATTTCAATTTCTCAGTAGCAGCCCGGAGTTTGGTAGTTGGTGGTATTACTAAACTCCGGGCTGCTACTGAGAAATTCCTAATTTTCCCATTAGGAATTTTTCTAATGGGAAAACCCAATATCACTTTTTGCCTGACTTGAGACTAGACAATTTAAAAGCAGCCAACTAATATTATCCTTGATATATTAAAGCTAGAACTACATTAGACCGACGCACACGTGGACCACGCCTGATTTACTACGTAGAACGACGTCGCGTGGCGTTATGGTTTATGATTTCTCGAGCTATTTAATTTCTCGGGTCGGGTTGTTGAGAACTAAAGACATTAAATATATACTACCAATAGACAGGACATAGCGAACAAAATCGTAATCCGATACTTATTACCTAGTGGTCATAAGTCGCTCAGTCTAGAATGACGCCCCTACACGTCAAGTCGTGTTTGTATCCGCTCTATGCACTAAAAGAAAATCATTTTCTCAGAAAATATGCCGAACTGCGCATTACGCTATTGCAAATCTTGTTATGATAAAATGACTGGACCTAACTTCGGCTTATTTTCGTAAATATTTTTGGTATTTATGAAGTAATTAATTAGAATTCAATAATTTTTATAAATAGTTCTAGAACATTTGCTGATTTTGTGATAACGCCATCTATTGCTGAAAAGCTTACTCTTACCATTATCACACGCTGAGGCTCTACCACGAGCTCATAACGTGATCCATTGTACGACCTAAACCGAACTGTTAAAGGGATGGAGCTAAATAGGGTGTATAGCTCCATCACTCTTTTTCGCTCGTACGACTGACATTTTAACATTATCATGGTAAGGCCCCTGGCCACCTACCGAGCAATACTTAAATAATTATAAATTTTGACAAATTTAATTTGCGTATTTGCTATTCAATGCCAGATGGCGTCACTGAGGTATAGGATGACAGTTTTTCTGAGAATTTTTTTTTTGATTGCCGCTCTATTGTATTTCTTTAATCTCATTGTTGAGAACTTTTCATTGACGTATTGTTTTATAAATCTTTTCGTTTCAAATAAGTTTGGAGTCATAGTCATGTCTTTGTATCACTTAAATTTAACAAAAACAATAATGCTAACTAACCTTATTTCATAACAATCCTTTTTGATTAATCTTATTGTGATCAGCTTCGTTCAATCAGTCTGTAACGGCTCTGCTATAAAAAACTGAACCCCCCCCCCCCTGAAACCTGTATGACATTTGACACCTGCGAGTATTTTTTTTTTTTGAAAGTTAACATTCGCATCGCATTCACGACTATTGAATTTGAATATTCGCATTCGCATTCGCATATATGAGAAATCTAACTTTCGTTACATCACTAACACTAACCTTTCCCGCGGAATATACCAAAGTTTTCTATCAGTGAATGATTTTTCGGGATCAGATATTATGTACAAAAAATAATTTTCCCTCTTCGATATTATGAAGATATTATTTTTTTTTAAATACTAAGACCGTGGACATAATGATTGCATATCAAACAAAATTATTTGGTTGATTGTTTTTGCTATCATAATGCATGCCAGCATGATTGACATGTAACTTAGTAATAACCTTCCTGGACAGCGAGCATTAAACTAAAAAAAAATAGAGAAAAAATTAAAGTTAATAAATAATGAATTATTTTGTTGTACAATTTTATTGACACGGGTGAATAGGGTACAATAGTAAGGATTGTTTTTATTATTAGGACTACAGGAGCTAATTGCGAGTTTTATAACAACCTAAAGTATACAATCCACTGCAGTAAACAGAATCAGAAAAATATATTTTGTTTTTAAGGATAAATGCTAGATATATATAGTGTTCTAAACATAATACAGCTAATTTAGTTCGTCAGAAAAAAATCACAAAGATGCCTCTAAAATATATATTTTACGATTAAAAACCGGAGTACCTAATACTGCTGTTTGGATCGGGACCGCGGTCCCGATCCAAAGAGCCCCACGACCCGTTTCATTCATCATCTTCCTGCCCTTAGTTAGTTAGCCCATTTATCATATATACCACTGCTGAGCGAAGGCCTCCCTGTCCCTTTTCCACACACGTCTGTCCTCGGCCATTGTCCCGTGATTTGCCATTTGAAGTTGAGGCAAAACGTTTTTTTCTTCCTATCTGCCCTATCAATCTTCACACAATCAATCTATCTTTTCTTAGGCCTCCCTCACCCTCTCCATCCATCTCTTTTATTAACATGCATTTCATCCCCCCTCTTCACATGACCTTACCCAGTTTATTATAAAAACCTCTACGTTACGTACCTACCTCATAGGCAAATTATAATAATCACGTATCATATAGCGACAATACGGTCGTTAATTCCGGTACATTGTCCCTAGATAAAAGACCAACAAGAGACGTTGACTATAGAACGCACGTGCGCTTTATATTAAAATAAATAGACATCAAGCGCGCACAGCGATGCACAATCGCAGTTGACAAAACACAAGACCATAATTAGTTTTTCTAAGAATAGGATCCATATAAATTCCTGAGGACATGAAATAACAGCTACCAACTTATAAGTTATAGACCTCTCTGATAATAGTGTTAGTGCGGTGCTCCTGACCAGACGATGGCCCACTTATTAGAGAGCCCAATATGTCCCTACATCTGCACTCTGGAGGAGCTAAAAAACGCCACTGACGCCGTTTTAATAAACATTGCATTCTACTGGGCCCAAAAGCTTTGAGGGAAAAGAAAGCCATCAATTTAATCAATAGAAGAAACAGCTATCAAAAGGAAATGAAATAGTATTGGCTATTTTAAAAGCATCAAAAACTTCAGATTCGGACGTGCAACAAACTTTTTCAAAATGATCCGTAAAACTTTAATTGGCAACAGCAAATTGCAAACCACCATGTACAAAATAAAATAAATCTCTGAAAATGAACATTTTTGTTCACGAATAAAACAAAAAGTGATCGAATCAGGAATGAGGATATCCGCAGGAGAACCAAGGTTGGCCGTTGGGGCCGAAAGATTCTGGAGTGGCGACCGCGTACCGGAAGATGCAGCATTGGAAAGCCTCCTACAAGGTAGATTGGTCACAACTTCTCTCCTACCTGGTCACAGAATAAGTAATCCCACCAAAAGCATTCTGTAAAAAACTAGCCAAGTCTCGATGGAGCTGCTTGTTTATCTCTAAAAAGTAATGAAATCTAGACAAAGCGTGCCAAGTCTAAGGTTCCTTACTGCGATTGCTGAAACCACGTGTATCAAACGACGTTTTTTAATACGCTTACTCGTGGAAGTCGTTTAGCGCCCAGCCTAATACTATAAATGTAATAAGTTGAGGCAGGGGACGGCAAGCGCAATTTTCCGCACTAGTGCGAAAAACAGTAAATCGCGTGCCTAAAATTGGTAGCGATAAGAGTGGGAGGAAGTGCAGGCTATGGACGGAAGCGAGGAGGAATGCAGGTAGGAGGAGCGATGGGTAACTAGCCTTCCGGCCGTCCGGATCAAGTCCAAGTCGTCGACGACGCGTAGTGTTCCACGCGCGCCTCAAGGAATTAACAATAAAACCGTAAGGGCCCAGCAGGTGAAAGCCTACTTGGGCCATGGCTTGGCTTCCAAAAAAGAAACCTGGGGTCCTGGGACGCAAGTCATTGACGAAACATAGGTGTGATTTCAGTCAGTAAAAGTCTGACACGGCCTCCCACTCCCTGGGAAATCATCCAATAACTTATTGGATGATTTCGCCCCTTAAAAAAAGGTAGATGGGAAAAGGCTAGGGGGAGCCTTTAAGGGACTTATATAGGGAGATGACTTAGGAACGGTCGCTACGAGGTTCGGGAGAGGCCTATGTCCTAGAAACAGCTTTCAACTGAATAATGATAAAGACGAGAGCCCTAAGGGAATATGCGCTAAGTGCTAATAAGATAAACTGTGTGTTGCAACTAAACCAATTATATTTATCACTTCGTCCATAATTACTCGCTCGGGGCCTAATGAATGCTGACCCGATACTAATAATGGTTAAGTACCTGTCATTGTTAACTTCTTCATTTTATGTTAATTGACTCGTATGAAGTAGCTGATAGAAAATTGTTATTTTATGTAACGTGTATCTTTGAGCGTCTGTAAGTTTATCTCTTGATTTTTAGTGGTTGTTTTAATACTTTTTGAAACTTTCGGGCAGAACAGGTCGTTTGTTTGCCGATAACCCGCCTCCCCAGTTTTTGTATTCATGCTAGAGATGGCGAGTCTTCTAAAGAAGATCTTTGAATGGTTTCGAATCGAAGTTTATTGAATCGATGATAGATTTCCTAAAGATCGATTCATTGGTGACCTGGTGGTGTATTTCCGTGCGGGTAGGTGCAGAGTCCTAAAAAGCACGGTACATATGACATCTGAGGCCACTCAAAAGAAAAACTTTGCATTCTTAGATTTTTCAATATTGTTCGATCCATTTGGTTACTCCTTGGTACCGAAAGTGTAAAAACAAGGGCGTGTTTGCATTGGATTTCCAATCGCCAAAAAAACCTTAAATCCTTCCTCGTTTATAAAACGTCAAAAGCTAGTGCACGGTTCTGTAGTGTGCTTTTCAGTTTCTGGAAAGATTTGTATCACGCAAAAAATTATAACGTCGCGACGACGACGGCGCAGCGCGTCAAAACTAGTCAAAAATATTGAAAATAAATTAATATTTTTAAATACATATTTGAATAAAACAGGTACATGCATGTTTAATTTACATGACAATAAAGGTCTAATTTGGTTTTTTGTATTTCCTGGCTAGTTACGTATTTCGCAGTTATTTATTTTTTGTGCTTCCTGGCTAGTTACGTATTTCGCAGTTTTTTATTTTTATTTTATATATTTATTGCCAACTTACATTTAAAGTTTACAACCACACATATAAAGTATAGGCACACATTAATTAATAGCGATAAAACACAAATCATTTAACATAATAATGATGGAAATAAGTTTTTAAATCGTTCTTAAATATGATTTTATTAAAAATAATAATTTATATGTTCAAGAAATGAATAATAAAGATGAAAATAATAATAATATGTGATTTAAATCAGGTCAATTTTTTTTAAGATAATATCAAAAATAATAATCCTAAAAATAATGTCAGAATGAAGGTTATATGAGGGAATTATGTTATGAGGTATTTATTACTATACGCCATCGATATGTTGTAGCAGATTTAACGATCAATTATGAATTTTATTTGATAATTTTTAATACGTAAGTTATTGAAGTAACTGTGATCTTTCAGTCGCCGTAGTCAATTTGAGTCTTTACCTACACACACTCCCCCAGCCGACGGGATCCCGATGCCGATTTCCAGCCACCGTAGGCGCGTGCTTGCGGACGGCGAGCAATGGGTAGCTCGCCGTCCGATCGTTCGGTAACCGTCGGGGCCGAGCCCAAGTCGTCGACGGCGCGTACTGTTCCACGCACACCTCAAGGAGATCAGCAAACCGTAGGGGCTCAGCAGGGTCGAAGCCTACTGGGTTCAAGAGTCTGCTTCTAAAAGGAAGACTTGGCCTTGGTATAAAAGGCAACTACGGAACAGGAGTGGGTTTTTTAGTCAGTAAAAGTCTAACATACCCTCACGCCACCGCCCAAGAGCGGGGATGTCATTAGATGATTTTCCCACCGAAAAAAAAACAAACCTACACACACTCAGCGGTTTATATGTGCCGAATTAGAGTATTAGGCGTTGATATGATAGGTGCTCTCTAGGGCAATCAAAGAAAAAATATTTTGACTTCTAACAAAAAAACATAAGAATTCATATAGGTATATATGCTAATTTAACATATCTACTAAACTCAAAAACGTGTTTTTACACGAATATATTATTTAAGAATACCAAAATATCCATATTTTTTTATGGTGTTTGGTTGTTTTGGTTTTTAGGGTTAAATAGTCCTAAAAAGGAACCCTTATAATTTCGACATGTCCGTCTGTCAGTGGCTTAGAGACTATTGCATGGATAGATATATTAATGACACCGACAAAGGGGTGAAATATAATCTTGGAAAATACTTTACGGTGCTAAAATTTTGGGTGCAATTTCGTAAAAAATCCTTTGAAAAAAATATAGGTAGATGAAGTTGTTATTTGTTTAAAACGGGTATTAAAAACGTAAAATTGATGAAGAACCAAATCACAACATATACCCCCTCGGGCGCCCGGGGGTATTAGTATTACGTAATTGCGCGTTTTTACGTGAATCACCAAAAAATAATTTAAAAATAAACTAAAAAAATATTTTTCTGGATTTTTCTAAGAAAAACAAAGATAAAGAAATCAAAATTTTCGACCAAAAAAAAAATCTTGCAAACGTTTGTACAAAACGACAATTAAGCGTTTTTCAAGGTCATTCAAGTTGTACAGACGTATGTACAATCGGCCTTCGAGGGGATACATACCTAGGTTTATGTACCACTATGTATGTATTATATGTTGTGATATTGCTGGAGTTGAGCGGAGTAAAGGAGTATCTTTCTAATAAACAATGTGAAAAAGACAAATGCTCCAACAGTATCGCAGTATGTTTTGTATCTCATTTGTAATATTTGGAGATTTTAGCGTAGAGCGTATCCGTAACAACAATACTACAGTACTTATTTAAATTAATACGTGACGCTGGCTATCAATTCATTTTACAACCGCTTGCTTTACGCTGGTTTCTTGCTTTGCAACGGTTTTACAGCTCCTTCAGTTCATCATTTCACTTGAAAGGTTATTCTCCATAGGAAACGACCAATTGAAACCGTGCACTAGCTTCTGATGTTTTCATCATCATCATTATTTCAGCCGATAGACGTCCACTGTTGGACATAGGCCTCCCCTAAGCGTCTCCACAACGACCGATCTTGTACGTCTCGCATCCACCGCACACCCGCGACACTCACCAGGTCGTTGGTCCACCTTGTGGGAGGCCTTCCAACGCTCCTTCCGTTACCATCGTCCTACGTGGGCCCGTTTTTAAATGTTACTGGCCGTTAAACCGTTTAATTAAATAATAAACCACCGTTTAATTTTATTCATAGTAACAAACATTTTTTTTTTTTTTTTTAAGGTGGGAAATCATCCAAATGACTTCTCGCGCTCTGGGTGGAGCGCGAGGGCGTGTCAGACTTTTACTGACTAAAACCACACCTGTCTCCTTCAATTACCCTTTGCGTCCTAGGAATACGGGTTTCCCTTTCAGAAATTCTCCGCGGTCCTAGTTAGCGAGCATCGGCCCTGCTGGGCCCCTACGGTTTGCTGACATCTCTTTGAGGAGCGCGAGGATCTCAACGCGCTATTGACGACTGGGCTCGGTCCGGTTAATTACCGAACAGCCGGACGGCGGCGGCTATGTGGGCCCGTTTTTAAATGTTACTGGCCGTTAAACCGTTTAATTAAATAATGTGTTCATAGTAACAAACATGAAGCCTCCTTCTACGTCCGCATTTTGTATCGGCCTACTACTGAACCCTACACTTATCCGAGATTTAAATTGATTAAACTACTTTCAAGATCCGTGACATTTAAATAATATAAAAAAACCCGTGATTATTTATGTATTCTCAACTTACAAATTAGTTATAAACGTTAATTTTTTTTTCAGAATTTTTATAGGGCCAGTCGTTAGAGGTGTCATTTTGTTGACGCAATGATGCTTGTGGTCATTGACCAGCGTATATATTCCTACATTCAGAAGCGATTTAAAATGGTTATATAAAATACTTCCCGTGTGAATAAAATAATTATTTATTTATAAAGCGAAATAATAAATACCTTAGGCGAGAATTGACCCAAACGCCTCTGAATCGGTAGCTATACTTCATCTGTTTAGGTAATATGTAAACAATCTTGACATGTCTTTTATCTAAAAATTTTATCTTAAAAATGTTTACAATTTGTTATTTACCTATACCGATATTTGGTAATTAACTAAATTTAAATAATCTGTGTATGTCTTTTATATGATTTTCTTTTAATTAAAAGACAAATCAAGATTGTTTACGTTTAGTTAACTACCTAAACAAATAGAGTATAAATGGAATATTTCCATAAATACCACTTTTTATACCACTCACTGATTAATCACGAAATCTCAGAAACTATAAACACATACAAACTTAAAATTCGGCAGGTAGGTTCCTTATAGGGTGTAGACATCCGCTAAGAACGGATTTTACGAAACACCACCCCTAAGGGGATACAACGGGTGTTGAAAGTTTGTATGGAGAAATCGATTTTTACGCGGGCGAAGCCGCTGGCAGAAGCTAGTTCATAATATACGATAGCAGAGACAAAACGAGTAAACTTTTATAGAATTAGGCCAAAACTTTACATTTATATCAGTTTTAAAAGGTTTGTAGATTTCCTCGTAATGATTTTTTTTTTCTAAACTAACAATAAACTAAGGAATTTGCTAGTTTATTAGCATAGGCGGATGTGGATAGATTAATTTGAAGTTTAGTTGCTGTCACATTAATGTAATCCCAAACAGTCAAGCACAATTTTATTTTATTTGATAAAAAATATTGGTCCTACTGTTTTATTAAGTACAATTTCAATTAAAATTTATTACCAAATAGGTTATATAAATTGTAACGGGAATATTTTAGCCCTATCTCCCTCAACATTTTGCTGTCATACAAAAATATTTCAGGTTTCTAATTGCTATGATTTTCGAGTCACATCATATCATCGTCATATGATGGGGACCGGGCCACAATCATTAAAATATGATCTTTGCTAATACCAAACCTAGACTTCAATTTTTTTTTTATCGCTTTAGGAAATCAACAAATAACTTCTCTCGCTCTGGGTGCAGGAAGAGGGAGTGTCAAGACTTTTACTGACTTAAACCTATGTTCCTTCAGTTTACATTTCAGAACCACGGTGACGCTTTTTAACAATCCAATTTTTTTTTCTCATTTTGATTTCTACATTTTGAATTGTTTTTTTTTACTTTATTTGAAAAGGGAGGGAGACCAAAGAAATGATGGATGGATTTATGTGAGACCTGATATAAAAGGTGACAGGATAGAATCGAAAAAGACGTGTTGCACCTATCCCAAATAAAACGGGACAAAAGTAGAGATGAAAAGCGACAAGAGATATGTAACCGAGATCTGAGGTGTCCATGAAGTTTCTTGTAAATTCTTCTCTATGAAGATCTTACGCTTGGGAATTGTGCATTTAGCATATTTTTTCTGACTAACTGACTTTTTGACAATTCAAAAGTGCCTCTTGAATTAAATGCTTTAATTCTTGATTCCGACAGGGCTAATATAAAAATGATCTAAAATACCACCTTTTAGGTTAATAATATAGATTGCGGAGGCACTGGTGAGCCATTGAAACCATACATACTATTTACACCATAGTGTTGGCAATAAAATCCAAATCAATTTCACATTACGCGCTGTACCGTGCACATAATACAATACAATTAGTGTACTTCAAACATGCGACACTCATGACAAAAAATACTGATTTTATCGCAAAATTATGTGGTGACCGCGCGTTGATAAGTATCGTATATATAAAAAATGCCGAGAATTTAAGAGCGTCCAACCCGGGACGACTTCCCATACAACAGCTCTGATGAGTATAATGTTAAAAATATATATTCAAAACATATTTTTAACGCACATATAAAAAAAAAACATTTAAAAATATAAAAATAGTTGTCCGTCGGTGTCGGGAACAGGGTCCAAGCTACCGGTGGTTAGGGGTCCAAAGACAAGAACCTCGTCATAATGCGAGCCGTATCAAGGGGCCTTCGGTATCTGGACCTTGATCCGACCGCGCAACAAAAGTTTCGACAGATGGTTGTCGAAGCTTTTCGCCATCAGGCCATTAGGTACATATTGGCTACAACAGTCCGGTCAGTGATGATAGACCGATCCCTGTACCTTTGACAAGGTCATTTTATTTATTTATTAATTTATTTTCGAGAACTGGATCTACTTATTATTATTAAACAGAAATCAGCCTGTGTTAACACAAGACTTTACATTGTAAGATTTCCTGAACAATCAGCCTATAGCAACACACAATTTGCCCATCATTCTGTAATCATATTAATCACGCAAACAGTTTAATTGTCCACTATCACAAAGGCAACAAAACAAATACAAAGGCTGCGCAGGATTCGCGTCACGTTTACACCGATTATGTCATGAAGATGCGCGCGCGCATGTCCTGCGAATTCCGCATTCAAATTTGTATCACGCACCCGTTTTTATGTATGAGTCTTATATGTTTATTTCCTTGAACGTGGACTGATAACGATTCAACTGATGGTAATGCAAGACAAAGATATGGGTGGCCCGAATTAATAAGACAAATAAATGGCTTTACCAAATACTTAATTTTATAGGTTGAAGGTTCTCAATTCAGAAAATTAAGTAGCTAATCGCGAGTATTACAATGCGCAAAATTACTCAATACTTTATTGCATTCCATAATGTACATAGATGGTATAAAAAATTGTCAAAGGTCAATAAGGACCCTGTCAAGCAGTCTTCCTTTCAGAATCAGACCCTTGGTCCCAGAAGGCTTCGACCCTGCTAGGCCCCTACGGTTGCTGATATCTCCTTGAGGCGCGCGTGGAACACTACGGCGCCGTCTACGACTTGGACTCGGTCCGGGCGGTTACCAGACGGTCGGACGGCGAGTAGAAGTCGGTTGTCAATTCTAATAATCCAAAACACGGTTAGATTACATTAATTTATAACAGAGTTCCGGTGCCTAACTTCAGGCTCCATCATCAGATCAGTTCGCTATATTCCCCCTCTACTTTCAGTCAGTCATCGACTACACGTATAAATAAAGCAATTTTACTTGTTACGACGGTTCTGCTGTGATCCTATGAGGAGTTCTGTTCCATATCTTCGAAGTTCATGATCAGATCATAACAATATTTCTATGGGACCAACTCGGAAGCATAGCCTTTCAATAAAAAAAAAATATTTCAAAATCGGTCTACAATTGACCGAGAAATCGGTGAACATACATAAAAAAAATACATTCAACCGAACATAGAACCTCCTCCTTTTTGAAGTCGGTTAAAAAGGCAAAGTCCCGACTCATTCACTGACTCGTCAACGCCCAAGCCAAAGCCTTGAACCTAGAACGTTTAATTTTGCATAAAGGATTCAAGACAGTAACAAGCTGTTAAACTATGTTCGGTGTTGACGATAGGCGAGTGAAAAAGGACCCTCTTAAGATGTGAAGAGGCTCTTAAGATGTGTACCTCTGTAACTTTGCTTGACAAAATAGTTTCTTTTAAATCATTTTCTATCAATTCTACATACAATGCTATTCCGGGTGCAGTCCCAAGTCATAAATAAAAGTGTCAATCTCATTAATTGAAGAATAATATACGCAGCATTAAATGATCTATTGCTGAGTAATTAAATCGATGACCAATCACAATAACTAATGATGCATGCAAATGGGTTATACATAATTATCTATACAGGATCAAGTATACCTTAGGTGAACGTAATACCAATAAATTCAATACAGTAATAATATACCATCCCCAGAAAAGGATAGGCATCGCCTCACGCTGTACCCCTGGTATTGCAGAAGTCTGCAGACGGCGGTGAGCACCCATTTATATGGTGTTGAAAATCATCAAATATCTTCTTCCGCTCTGGTTGGAGCGAGAGGGAGTGTCAGAATTTAACTGACTAAAATCCACCAATTTTTGTTCAGTTACAAATAAAAAGCCATTTCTTGTTTATATCCATACTTATTATTTATATTTCTTTTTTATTATTGATGGGCTCCGGTTGACCTCTATCTCAACTGCACGCTTACCTAGACGTTACATAATTATTATACATACATAACACAAAGCTCTCCACCGCATCTGTGTGTCAGTTCGCATGAACGAATTTTCATGCAGTATTCAAGGTTTAGGTGTATAATGCATGCATATTATATATAAAAATGAATAGCTGTTCGTTAGTCTCACTAAAACTCGAGAACGGCTGGACCGATTTGGCTAATTTTGTTCTTGAAATATTCGAGATAGTCCAGGGAAGGTTTAAACGGTAAGAAAAAATGGAAAAAAACACAAAAAAAAATTTATCCCGAATACAACGCCATCTGTAATTAAAATGTCATTATAAAATAAATTATGCTGTTCTGGTAACGCCAGTAGATGGCATTATCCTTACTTTTAGGCGGTACGAAGTTTGCCGGATCAGCTAGTATTATATAGATTTCTAACACCCGTGCGAAGCTGGGAAGGGTCGCTAGTTTTATATAAAGAAATTCTGTATTTGTTCCCAAACAAGCACTATTAAAGCGTTTTGGGAACACATTTATTATGCGTACAGCTAAGAAGTGCAATTCCCTGCCGAAGTGTGTGATTCCTGATAGCTATAACCTAGTCTTTAAGTCAAGAGTGAATAGGTTACTTCTAGGCAAGTGTTCCCATCGTCGGCCACATCATCGCTTATCGTCAGCCCCCCTAGCCAAGTTACAATCGTTTCGTTCGCGCCGAACGCCATGAGTAGGCCATGCCTCGGATTCCTTTGTTTTGACCGCGTGACTGAGCGTTGAGATGACCTCAGAACAGAGGAATCGGAGGCGTGGCCTACTCGAGGCGTTCGGCGCGAACGATACGATTGTAACTTGGCTAGGGGGGCAGGTGAGATAGTAGTCAAACGCGAGCCTATACAAAATAAGAAATATTTAAAAAACATTCCAATAAATTCAGCGACAGTGCAAGATAAATTTTATAATTGCTGCCGCCACGTGAGAAGAATTTATAGCCGGTTCTATTCTTCTTTTATTTTTAGATTGCGCACGAGATAAAGACAATCCTTTTAGTAATAATTAAGTACTATATTTAATTGGATATCGATTTATTATAGTCTTTTAATATGAAATTAAATCAGATAGTTTTAATTGCTATGTAATTATGTAAATTATATCTATTTATCTATATATATATATAAAAGGGGAAACTGACTGACTGACATATCAACGCACAGCCGAAACTACTGGGCGTAGGAGCGTGAAATTTTGCACAAGGTTTTCATTTATGACGTAGGCCAGCACTAAGAGATGATTTTCCAAAATTCACACCCTAAGGAAATGAAACGGGGTTCCAAAGTTTGTATGATAAAACCTTCCTGCATGCGGGCGAAGCCGCTGGAAGAAGCTAGTATTTTACAAGTGTTTAAATGGGTTTGTAACTTAACATGACAATGGTACGCCTGAAAGTTTTCCAAGACCTTGCTCCATGATATTTTGAAGTTTTGAGTGAATAGGGTGGTCCCTGTTTACCATAACTCCTTATCAGATGTTATAAAGGCAGCATACGAGCCAATCATCATAATGAGCATTTACGCTCATTTAAACAATGACATAATTCTAAAATAGAGGTTTAAGACGTAAAATAATAAAAAATAATATTTTACTACGTTAGTTTAATAAATATAGGTATTTCTCTACAAGTTATAATTATAAATTGCTTCCCAACTTGCACTAGTTTTTTTTTTTGTTTCATTAACTTTCCAATTTATATTTTTATTTACAAACTAATTAAAACAAACTAAAAAAATAGGGCGTTAAAAAATAGGGCTTAAGAATTAGGGCGTCAAAAAACTCCTCCACATCACTATCGACTGGTAAGATGTTGAAGAATTTTTAATTTTTAATCATTAAAACTCACTGCGTCCAATAGACTGGCGACCGTTGAAGGATTCCCCACGAAAACAAAAATAAGCTTTTATTTCCTGGAAATAAAAGCTTATTGCTTATTGCTTATTTTTTAAAACAAAAATAAGCTTTTATTTTTGTTTACAAATGCGTAAGTGCGTCGCGGGTGCTGTGTGGTCTGACGCCCTTTTTGTCACGGGCATGCTCGACGCATTTTTCTATTTTATTAGGTGCTGTGTCTGTTTAAAAGTTATATATTTTAATTCAGGACTATGTTCTCTTTAGATATAAACAAATAGAACGAAGTAAACAATTACAAAGTCTTAAAGTCAGGTATGTTAATGGTTACTGTAATGTAAGCATCGGTATTCTCAAATCAATTCTCATTTAGCGTAGGGCTTTAATGACAACTTCGTGCCAAAACAGCTAAACGTTCCGCGGTGTCGAGGTCTGTCAGTTATGATGACCGATATTAAAGGTCTAGTTCTGGGTAGGACTTAATCAGTTCAGGGCTACGACTTAAGCAAAAATTTCGACTTGTATTGCAACCTAGTACCGTAGGGGCCCAGCAGGGTCGAAGCCTACTGGGGCCAAGGGTTTGATTCTGAAAGGAAGACTCGGCCGAAGGCAAAGAAGGAACAGGAGTGAGTTTTTAGTCAGTAAAAGTCTGACACTATCTCGCGCTCCGCCCAGGAGCGCGGGATGTCATTGGATTATTTTACCACCGGAAAAAAAACCTAGTGCCTACTTTTTGATATATTGCTTAGGGTCGCGTTTGATAACTATCACCTAATGGTAAGCTATGATGTGGCGACGATAAAGCACGCTTGTGTGTCCCAAGTGCTACTGAAGAACACAGGTGAGGTTTTAGTCAGTCACGCTAGTCTCATGCTTCACCCTAGAGCGTTGGATGATTTCGCACCAAAAAATAAAGTGCGTCTTTAATTAAATATTCTGGTCCTGAGGTTTATTTTGGAAGGGTTGTTCCTGAGGTCTGACTAATACATAAATTAAGAATATGGCTCAAGTATAAAAGAAAGTCGTGTTAGTTACATTATTTATAACATAAGAACGGCTGAGCCTATTTGGCTGAAAATTGGTGAGGAGGTAGCTTAGATCCAGGAGACGGACATAGGATAGGACTTTTTATCGAGTAGGGTAGAGTGAGGTAGAGTAGGGTAGGGTAGAGTTGGGTAGAGTAGAAAATAGTAGTCAGTTGACGGGATCGAAGCCGCGGGCAAAAGCTAGTGTTTATAAATCGGATTTTTTTTTTCAAACATACGGATATCACACTTATTCTTATGCACTTAATACTAATATTCAGATAAGCCTTGACCAAACGTGCGGCGGCAACTTAGCCGGTGCAAAATGAGAACGTGTGTAACTATTGTGGTCTAAATTATGATCAGTTTACTTGTTCAATGGTCAGTAAAGTCATCATGATTTTGTGTTCAATTAGCTTGACTGAATGATATAGGTACTTAAACTCATTAAGAGTTGAGTTAAGCTAATGCAAACAGCAGAAAGGAAATGATATACATTTCCTTTCTGATGGTTACAACGACCGAGCCTTAATTTTCGTAAGTTTAATTTTTTTAATATGATGATAGGTATATATATACATAGATGTGCATAATTATACACATTTTTTCCATTTTTTTTAAACTGTCATCATCAATTGTGTGTGTGTTCGCAAATATGTTAATTAAGTCAAGAGTGAATAGGTTACTTCTAGGCAAGCGTGCTCCATCGTCGGCCACATCATCGCTTACCATCAGGTGAGATAGTGGTCAAACGCGAGCCTATCAATAATAAAAAAAAAACATACACAACGGACCCAGACCCAAACAACGATCGGTAGGCCATGCAAATATTTGTTTCGGTCAGGAATCGAATCCCGCAACACGCAACGCAGCGGACATTCCCTCAACCACAGCACCAACCGAGCCATTGTTTACGTGTTATACCTCTAGAAATATTCATACGATTAAAAAAGTTCTTTCACTGACAGTAAGCGCTCTAAGCTATTCAGCGATGTAGCTTTCATCGCTGAATAGCTTCAAGCGCTTTAAATACCAGAGATATATGATATTCCGTCTGCATAGGTCACGGAAATTAAGCTAGTGCTAGAGTAAGCTTTTTTAAAACGAGTTGCTTTGAAGTGTTTTATCTTTAGATTGACTTGGAATTATAAGTTCAAATATACTTTATATTAAAGGTTAGTTATTCTTTTTTCGAAATTAGGTATTTATTAGTTTCTTTGTGTTTTGTATTTTCTGTAATATCGTAGTACTTACTATAACCATGAAAGCTAATAAAAAAGTTTTTTCATATTAAGAGTTCCAACGTAGGCAACGGCAATTTCATAGGTAAAGACCTATTATTTCAAGGATTTTGAGAGTTTTTACATATGCTGCTTAATAAGTAAGCAACGAAATTCCGTTTCACCCTTGACACTGCACACACAAAAAAAGTTTGAATATCAGTATTTATACCGAAACGACGAGCTATCATCCGACACATGTCATTGTAATTAATTTTAGGTACAATTATGCAATTTACGTCATCAGAAACCGTGTATGTCGAATTAACATATTACTAAGTAATATTTGATGGGGCTATAACTGGTAACCAGCTACTTAAACTTGCCTAGTTGATCGTAAATGGTTTTTAAGTACGCATTTAAAACGCTCTTCGCTACACGCTGAGAGTCTATAAAATTAAGAGCTTAAAGGTGACAGCAGTAAATTAGTGGTACAGCCGTCATCAGCAAGGTTTTCTGGTAGAGTTCATGGCGTAGAATTAAAATGATAATAAATTCACAGTTCAGTAGATATTATTACAATGCTTACAATGGGCATAATCAGAAGGCTTACAGTCAATCAAAAACCCAAAGAGCAATGGAAAGAGCTGTGCTCCGAGTTTCCTTGCGTGATCGCATCAGGAATGAAGATATCCACAGGAGAGCCAAGGTCGCCGATACAGCGCGAAGAATCAGCAAACTTAAGTGGCAGTGGGCAGGGCACATTGCTCGTAGAACGGATGGTCGATGGGGTCGAAAGGTTCTAGAGTGGCGACCGCACACCGGAAAACGCAGCGTTGGAAGGCCTCCCACAAGGTGGACCGACCTGGGGAGTCGCGGGAATGCGGTGGATGCGAGACGCACAGGATCGGTCGTTGTGGCGACGCTTGGGGGAGGCCTATGTCCAACAGTAGACGTCTTTCGGCTGAAATGATGAGATATTATTATGCCATTATCTACTTAGGTATATCGTAATCCGAGAGAACCAGTAAATTCGTTAAGAGGGTCGCACTACTCGACGAATTGCCCAAGACTCCCATACGTATTTTCGTAAATGTATACAATCTGCCCAGCATGCACAACTACCTGCACCCACCACGACTTATACGAAGCGAACGACAGAGCAGTCCCAGGTGGCTAAAATTGGTCGGACAAAATTTGAGTCAGATCGACACAAGAAGAAGACCCTACTACCAGTAATATGTCATCAATTGAGTGTCTTATTATCATTAAATAATAATTGTCGGTTATTCCCGGAGGAAGGCAGAGGGCTATATAAAGGGCTTCGACTTACGGGAGTGGATCATTAAGCGAAACCGCCGGTGAGACCGTTAGGAATAAAATTATTTTTATATCATACATTCATACCCGTCCGCCAACATATTATTATTTAGGCTATAAACACCATACATCTAACAACTACCTAGCTCTTCATTACAAAAAACTATCAAGACCGACAATAGGATGAGAAAATTGACAGATGTGTGGAATAACGAGAATACATAAAATAAGATATGAATATAGTTATTATGAGGTGTTAACCACATAATAATAATAATAGATAATAATAATAATAATAACATAAAAGAATCATTTGACATGGAGTGTGATAAGTAGTGTTGAATTTTTGAATGACTAGATTGAATGAGTGCCAGTGATAACATATGGCACTGAAACATGGTCGCTTACAATGGGCCTCATCAGAAGGCTTACAGTCACCCAAAGGGCAATGGAAAGGGCGATGCTCGGAGTTTCCTTGTGTGATCATATAAAGAATGAAGACATCCGCAGGAGAACCAAGGTCGCCGACATAGCCCGAAGAATCGCCAAACTAAAGTAGCAGTGGGCAGGGCACATTGCTCGTAGAACGGGTGGTCGATGGAGCCGAAAGGTTCTAGAGTGGCGACCGCGCACCGGAAAACGCAGCATTGGAAGGCCTCCCACAAGGTGGTCGCGGAAATGCGGTGGATGCGAGACGCACAGGATCGTTCGTTGTGGAGACGCTTGGGGGAGGCCCATGTCCAACAGTGGACGTCTTTCGGCTGAAATGATGATGAGATTGAATGAATTCGAAGGACTGGAACAATAACTGCTGCGGTCTTTCCGTCCCTATTATGATTCAGGTGTCTTCAAGGCTAGAGTGAATAGGCTCCTCATAAACTAGTGCGCTTCACCATTAACGACTGCATCACTGTTTACCATTAGGTAGGATCGCATACAAGGACTAGTTTATATTATTAAAAAAAAATTGATGATGGTGAGAGGGGGGACAGAATTACTAAATATAAAACATACGCGAGACATTATGCTTAAAACGCCCCCACCACCATAGTTGGTGCTGAAGCCCTGAGCATCTACAGAATCGACAAACCTGGTAGCGCGCGTCTACAACCATAATATGTACACGATAAAGCATAGGTATTGTGTGTAAGCTACTAGTGGCAAGCACGAATCAAAACTTGGCCTTAGTTGGAACATTTCTGGCTGATACTACAGGGTACTTTGAAAAAAAAATTATATAGCCTTGGCCTCAAAGAACTTGAGACCAAAACAGGTTGAGAAGAACAAAAAGACGCCACCTTAATAATCACCAGTAATAAAAAAAAATAAACGACCTCATTACGAGTAAATAAGGCATTTTCTTTTCCTAGACAAAATTACAGAGAACCGCTGGTAATCGCAAAATCACGTGCATGACATCATTATATTTAATGAAGATTGATTTATCGTTAATAGGTGGAAAATAGATTGTCGTGTAGATTACATTAATTATTACGTATAGAGAATTATACTAAGTAGACAATAAAAAAAAATACGTTACGTTGATGTGGCTCAAAAAGTTGTCTAACTTAAATGGGATTGAGGAAAACATGTCTGCCGCTTGCCTAACGAGCTGTGAGCCCGTAAAGCACAGGATTGGTCAGATAGCCATCTGTGCAAAGGATGCATGGAGTCAGAAGAAACTGTCGCGCATGTGCACCTCGAGCGCACAGCCGTCAGTGAGATAAGATCACGAACCTTGGGAGCACCGAATTCACAGATGGACTGATGGAAGCCCTGAGTAAACTGAAGAGGCTCATCTGTTTCTGGAACGAGGTGGGCTGATTGGAGTAAAGGCCGCTATGGCCCACACACAATAGTCCGATACGGACTAAGTGCGAGACGACCTGGATGTCTTCCTTGAGAATCGGAAAGAAAGAAAGCGCATAATCGCGATTGTTGGGAGGAACTGAGGGAGGCCTTTGCCCAGCAATGGGACAATACGGGCTTGTAATAAAAAAATACGTGAATACGAAGGACCTGTTTCTACCACAAAAACCGTTGGACTAGCACACATGTTTCTGTTTACAAGTTTCTCAAAAATAATATCCAAGTGTTTAACGGCTTATATTTGGCGCTTAATATGTTGAACCCATCCTACACGAGATTTAGTGCGCGAACCCAGTTAAAATTGAGCCCGAGTTTGAACCCTGATAATCAAAAATTCTAGCCATTTCTACCCCTTTTTTTAGGGAGGAAATAATCTAATGACTTCTCCCCTAGGGTGGAGCGGGAGAGCGTCTCAAACTTTAGAGGTTTACTGACTAAAACCACACCTATGTTCTTTCTTTGCCCTTTGCGTCCCAGGACCACGGGTTTCCTTTTCGAAAGTCAATCCATGGCCCCAGTAGGCTTCGACCCTGCTGGGCCCCTACGGTTGCTGACATCTCTATGAGGCGCTCGTGGAACGCTACGCGCCGTCGACGATTCGGGCTTGGTCATTACTCGTCGTCCGCAAGCCCACGCCTTCGGTAGCCGTTTCTATCCTGATTTCTACATCACACTTCTAATACTTCCTTTCTTTATCCACAGCCGAACCTCATCAAAGCAGCTGGCTACCCTATAGAGAAGCACCGCGTAACCACACCAGATGGCTACATTCTGCAGATGCACAGGATCCCGGCTGGCAGGCGTTCGGCCAGGAGAACTGGGGACCTCAATGCTAAGGGGAAGAAAGCCATCCTAATCGTGCATGGTCTCTTGGGCAGCAGTGGGGACTTCGTTATTATGGGACCCGAGAGGAGTCTTTGTAAGTCTGAATCGTATATACGACGAATTAGAAAATACAAAGAAACTAACTGCTGCCAACAGCTTTGTTCGCGTGATAGTAAATAAAAACCCCAAAAAAATACTCCCAGGATAGAAAATACCCTGTATAGTATTCCAAGACGTGATCTACCCGAGTTCCAAGTTTCTTCGAAATCTGTTCAGCCGTTCGTGAGTGAAGAAGTAACAGACACGCACATTCACAAACTCCTCATCCTCAGTCAGACAGGTGTTGTGTCTCGATCCGGCTAATTGCCCGATAGTTGATTTCGAGTTGTTGTATTATATTCTAACCGCGATACAGGATTTTGAATTTTAGTTCGTACGCAGCGTCATAGATATCCGCTACAATACGGGTTTGTTTTTCCTCCCGAAGCCACCCAAGGTTGACACACAATGTGGTTATTTATTTTTTATTAAAGTTTATTTATTTATTAAAACTGCATGCAACACAAAGTACAAAGGCGGACTTAATGCCTAGTCTCTACCTGTCAACCAGGGGTAGTGAAGAGAAAACATGGCAGGTGCATAAAAAAAGAGAAGATTATTAATTAAGAAAACAAGGGAACAAGTGTATATATAAAATAAACATACATTTATATTTATTAAAATATAAACCTACATAATACTATATATGAATATGGTATGGTATGGTATATATGAATGTTTATCTACACATATAAAATGCATGTATTTAATTGAAATTCATCCCCTAACGGGATTACAAAAGGGGTAGAAAGTTATTTTGGAGGTGATTTGCTTCGATGTTGATATCAATACTCTTTAGTGCTTTTGATTTAAATTACATTTTATTTTGACACATGTTTGAAAACTCAATTTGATTTTATTCAAAAAAGGTTGAACTCACTTAGAAGCTTGGTGTAATGCAAATACTCATGAACCCCTATTTCTCCTGGTCACGCTATAACTTAAGAACGGATGGATCAATTTTGATGATTCTTTTTTGTTTTGTTCACCAGCATACAGGAAAGGTTGTAGGGTAGGTAGGGTAAGTAGGTAGGGTAGGTAGGGTAGATAGCGTAGAGTAGGGTAGGGTACGGTAGGGTAGAGTTGGATAGAGTAGTCAGTTGACGGGAGCGAAGCCGCGGGCAAAAGCTAGTTATTTATAAAAAGTAAATGAAAGGAGTTTATATGTACTTTTTTCTTCATTGTGTGTCTGTGTGCTAATTAAACGTGTTTTCTTTCTTTCTTTTCTTTCAAAGTTGCAAATAACATTGGCAAGACAACGAATATTCTCACAGCCATATTTCCGTTTCCAGCTTATATCCTGGCTGATGCGGGGTACGATGTGTGGTTAGCCAACCTTCGAGGCAACATGTACACTTCTCATACGAACCTTAACAGAAATGACAAGAAATTCTGGGATTACAGGTAACGATGTCCATTCTTCTTCGACTATGACCCGGTTATCATCATCATAGATAGATAGATATATTCTTTATTGTACACCAAAAATACAAATTACATTAGGAACTTAATATTAATATAGTGTCACAATGGGCGGTCTTATCGCTAAAAGCGATTTTTTACAGACAACCTTAGGATGGATTTGACAGAGAAGGAGAAAAAAGATACGCAGGTAGTTCGTGGGGTACTATTTACATATATACAATACATAAACTAATAAATTTCATATAATACAAACAATATATAATATACATATACATATATAATTATAAAAAGCAAAGAAATGATGTACGTAATGACGACATTCAAGAGGAAAGGTAGTGATCCTTAACCATATCTTTAAAAATCGTGAGTGTTTGAGCTTGCCTTACCGACACGGGCAAAGCATCATTTCAGCCGAAAGACGTCCACTGTTGGACATAGGCCTCCCCCAAGCGTCTCTACAACGACCGAGGTGGTGCTTCTCGCATCCACCGCATTCTCACCAGGTCGGTCCACCTTGTGGGAGGCCTTCCAACGCTGCGTTTTCCGGTGTGCGGTCGGCACTCTAGAACCTTTCGGCCCCATCGACCATCCGTTCTACGAGCAATGTGCCCTGCCAGTGATTAACAGAGTGGCAGTGACTCTGACCCAGTGTCAAGTTCTAAACACTGGTTTGTGGGGAAAATATTTAGTGTGAGCATTTCAGGCTCTATGGATCTTATAATAATCAAGCCGCTCTTGGGCGGAGCGCGAGATAGTGTCAGACTTTTACTGACTAAAAACCCACTCCTGTTCCTTCTTTGCCATTTGTTTTCCAGGGCCCCGGGGATCTCTTTCGCATCACCCATGGCCCCAGTAGGCTTCGACCCTGTTGGGCCCCTACGGTTGCTGACGGGTGTTAGTCAATAATCTGACACTCCCTTTCGCCCCACTCGGAGCGATTGAAGTTAATTGATGATTCCCGAACTCAAACGCAAGACTGTTCTACTAGGTATTCTTGATTCTGATAAGCAAAGACACGAGGCCAACGCTCAGGCCATATCTGCCTCATTTTATTTAAGTAATATAAACTAGTACATGACCGCGATCTCGCATAATAGTAAGCAGTGATGCAATCGTTGATGGCGAGGCGCACTTGTTAATTAAGAGCCATTCTAGCTATGAAGACACCTAAATTATAATCGGACAGGAAGACCGCAGCAGACAAATATAACCAGTCCTTCGAAGTACGCGGTATAAACGACGAGGAGAAACGCTTAGTCCGGACCGTAGAGGTGTTAACAATAAAAGGGTGAATACTCGCCGTACGTCGGATTGCATCTCTGTACGGGAAGATCAACAAGCCTTCTGCGTTTTTTTTTAATATATCTTTAGCATAAAGGTTTATTCACTTACAGCTTCCACGAACACGGCAAATACGACTTGCCAGTGATGATCGACAGGGTATTGAACGTCACAGGCCTGGACAAAATCATGTACCTGGGCTACTCCATGGGAACCACGAGCTTCTTCACGATGATGTCTCAGAGACCAGAGTATAACGAGAAGCTGATAGCCTTTGTGGCCCTCGCACCAGCTGTGTATTTGAACAATGTGAAACCAATCGCGAATCTTTTGTTGAATACTATGGAATTACCGGTGAGTGCATAAAGTTTTTTTTTATCATTAATGATAGGCTCGCGTTTGACTATCATCTCATCTGATGGTAAGCAATGTGTGGTCGACGATGGAGCACGCTTGCCTAGAAGTAGCCTATTCACTCTTGACTTAAAGACCCCTAAGTTGTAGCTATCAGGAAACACAGACTCCGGCAAGGAATTCCACTCTAAATTTTATAATACAAATCACATTTATATTATAAAAAGCGAAAGTTTTTATGTACGAGTATGTGTGTTTGTTGCTCTTTCATTACGCTCAAACGGCTGAACGGATTTAGATGTAATTTGGCATACGGGTATTAACAGGCTTGTGGCCAGTCAAGACCAACACGCCGGTACCAACATAATATATGTAAGCTTTCCGGAGAAGGACATAGGACTCCTTTAAGGCTAAGATCCCATTTTGTCGTGACGACAGATATACGTGTAGTTTTAAGTGTCGTGGCTTATATATTTAAACTAGCTTCTGCCAGCGGCTTCGCCCGCGTGAAAAAAGGTTTCATCATAAAAACTTTGAACCCCTGTTTCATCCCCTTAGTGTGTGAATTTTGAAAAATCCTCTCTTAGTGCTCATTTACGTCATAAAAGGAAGCTTTGTGCAAAATTTCCCGTTCTAGTCGTAGTAGTTTCGGCTGTGCGTTGATATGTCAGTCAATCAGTTTCTCCTTATATATATTTAAAGAAGATAGATGTAGGTTCACATATTACGATACGATTGACTGCCGTCTACTACTTTTTTGCGGTGACAACAGATTGTCATGATAGTGGCAACAGCTAGCACGACAGGCGTAAAACGATAAAAATTTGCCAAAACTAAACCGTGACGGTAAATCACGTGTCGTTGTTGCAACTATCTGTCGTGGCCACGACAAACAGTGGTTACAATGGGAACAGTTAAGAGACGATAGTCGTCTGACGATAAATTTACCGTTACCGGTCTCTAAACCGGTCTCTACTTCTCGCTAATATTGTATTTTCACGACCTTCACTAAGTCAGCCATCTGTTTATCATGCTGAGCCGGTTTAGCCAAGGATAAGTTAGGTACAAAAACTTAACAAATTACTAATTCAGATTACCAGTAGATACCTAGAAACTCTCATGTGGCAACACAAAAAGTAGAATACAAGATTCCATTTCGTATGTACTGGGTGTCATGGAAAAAACTCACTTTTGTTGATACATAAAAAAAAACCGGACAAGTGCGAGTGGGAATCGCGCACTGAGGGTTCCGTTCCACTTACCTATCAAAACAGTTCAATTCCCGAATTGAGTTTCGAAGATTTTTCCGATTTTTTTTTTGTGACAACTACAAATTTAGTTTTCAGATCTTTTCCTATAGGTACTTGTGCTTTGAGACCTTGCTTCATGTCAAATTTCAGGATTCTAGGTCAACGGGAAGTACCCTTTGAATTTTGATTCCCTTGAGTATGTCGAAATATGCGTTTTTTTTTTTCGATATAAACGGCCGCATCTTTTTTTTCGTAAACTCAGAAGTCTGATTTTTATCTCATCTTCAAGGGTCCGCAGACCTGAATGTATGGTTTTAATTTCAACTCGATACCTCCACGCGTTCCCGAGATAAAGGGTCTTGACAGACAGACAGACACTGACAACAAAGTGATCCTATAAGGGTTCCGATTTTTCCTTTTGAGGTATGGAACCCTAAAAATTACAAATATTTAGACATAGGAAAATTACTTTTTGAAAATAACAATATTCAAATGTCGTCCTTCGCGGCTCTGGCACTCTTCAAAGCGATCTCTAACATTCATGAAAACGTGACTCAGAATTCGAGTAAAAATGTTGTTTATTTCTTGTCTAATGTTTTTCTAAACTACTCTCGTATCGTGGATCCGTTCACCACAAACAAACTCACATGCCTAAGACACCCAGACTCGGAACCACTATCTGTAAGCCATATTTGTTTCATGCAGGAAACTAACCCGCAATACGCAGAGGAGTTACCAATGGCTAAACCATTGCGCCAACAGTGCCGTTTCAATTTCGCTACAATCCAATGTTCCTCACGTTTTCTTAAACAAAACAATAGCTAAACTTTTTCTCATTCTTCTGTACGTGTGTTTGTCACCTAACTCCGCCTAAACCTTGGGACCCTGGATGGTTTGAAAATACAATTGAACCCGGTAGGTGGCATTGCTATCAGGTTTAAATTTTTTTTGACAAAAAGCCAGTTTTCAGCCAGGACAACGTCTGCCGGAACCGCTACCTAGTAATTAAAATTCTGCATCCGTTAGGCCGCGTTCCCATTTTGTTGTGACGACAGATAATCGTGTAGTTTTAAGTGTCGTGGCTTATATATTTAAATGGAAGTGTTCACATATGGGATGACACGATTAACTGTTGTCTACGACTTTTTTTTGCGTTTGCGGGAACGTCTAGCACGACAGTCGTAAAACGATTTACGAGAATTGTTGGTAATACATGTGTCGCTGTTGCAACTATCCGTCGTAGCCACGACAAATAGTGATTATAATGGGAACAGTTGGAGACGATAGACGTCTGACGATAAATTAACCGTTACGACAAAGTGGGAACGCGGCCTAGGGCTGAACATGACTCCAGCAAGAATATTTCCCTATTCTTGTTGGAATCATCTTCAGTTAGACAGTTCACGACGATGGTGAGTAATTTCTAATGCTATGTTACAGAACGTGCTCAAAGCCAGAGGGGTTTTGGCTCTCCAACCTCAGATACTTCAGACCCTCATAGCGAACGTGTGCAACCTGAAGCAACCAGAAAGTGACCTGTGCACGACCTTCATCTTCGCCTTAGTAGGTGAAGACTACGAACAAAATGACTTGGTACGGAATATTTTTAATAGTATTTTCCCATGCGAATTATCAGTCACACTTGCTATCTCAACAGAGAAAAACATATTGTAGTCATATGTGTATATGGGGGTCACCGTAGGCGTGGGTTGGGGGCGACAAGGATCGAGCCACGCGCACCTTAAAGAGATGTCGGTAAAACCGTAGGGGACTTCTGTAAGGAAAACCCGTGGTCCTAGAACGCAAAGAGCAACAGAAATAACATAGGTGTTAAACAGTAAAAGTTCGACACGCCCTCACGCCCCGCCCTTGAGCGTAGTCATTAGATGATTTCCTACCGGTAAGGCAAGTGGGCCGTACGTGCTTTAGTTTGTTTTCCTAAGCAATCACTATTTTCCTGCCCTTGTCTCATGTTACTTGGGGTGGGCGCAACACTTTTTTTTCTCGCATTTTATCTGACAGATATCCTGTCAGATAAAATGGAGACTGTCACGCTATCACAGACTCCTTTTTCTATCATAACAGTCTCTCTATTCTATCATCAATCCATCCATGTTTTCCTAAGCAATCATTGTAATTAAAATGTTTGATGTTCTTCCAGGACATGGCACCCATATATCTGTACAGAGTACAGCCAGCATCGTGGCGCCAACTAGAGCATTTTGGGAAAATCGGTTTAACAGGTCTGATCCAGCAATATTTATCTTTACTTTATATACATAATTCTTTTGTACGCTTTACCGTCAACGGTTGTATCACTGCTTACCATCAGGTGGGATCGCAGTCAAGCACTAGTTTATATCATCAAAAAAAAAACTTTTATGTATATCTTGTGATTCGTGGGAGTCATTTAGCGCCCACTCTGTTTTTTTCTTTTTTAGATGGAAAATCATATAATGAAATTTCCCGCCCTTGGGGGGAGCGCAAGGGCGTGTCAGAATTTTACTGACCAAAACCCACTCCTGTTCCTTCTTTACCTTCGTTCCAGGGCCTGGGGTTCTCTTTCGCACAACCCATGGCCCCAGTTCGACCTTGATGGGTAACTACGGTTTTGCTGACATCTCCTTGTGGCGCGCGTGGAACACTACGCGCCGTCGACAACTTGGGCTCGGTCTGAAGGGTTACCGGACCGTCAGACGACGAGCTTCCCATTGCTCGCCGTCCGTAAGCACGCGCCTACGGTGTCTGGGAATTGGGATCGCGATTCCGGCGGCTCCACCTACCACTCCTCCTCGCTCCGGACCATGGCCTGTACCAGGGCCCGGATCGCTGCCAGCTGCTCTATCCAGGCGGGGCACACCTCTACCGTATGCTCCATCATGTCCTCCGGGCGGTCCACATAGTGGAGATACCCGAGCGTTTCTTTCGCACAAGCGCCCAGCCTGACACGATAAATACAATAAATTATGCCGGGGGCGAACTCGCGCACTTTTCTGCATTAGTAAACGGAAAACATTAAATTGCGTACTTAAAAGCGATAGAGATCAGAGCGGCTTTTCGAGTAAGTGTATTTCAAAATTTAATTATGGTTCTTTTCAGGCGAATTCACGACCTTCAGCGGCGGTCTGTCTGGCCCAGTAAAACCGTATAACATCAGTAATGTCAAAATTCCTGTCTCAATACTGTACGGAGAGAATGACCAGCTCACTGAGAAGACTGTAAGTTCCTACCTTCATTATTCAACTTAACGACAAGCCTTCTCAGAAAGAACATCGTAAGGATCATTATTTAAGAGTTAAAGACTAGCTGACCCGGCGAACTTCGTACCTATCCTTCCTACCTTTTACCTTTTTACCTTTTACTTTTTTTTTGTTACCTTCGTATTAAGAAGTAAAATATCACACGTTGACTGTTAGGTGTCAATACTTTAAATTCATATATCTTTCGATATTGTCCACCGATTACGATGAAACAGAACCTAAGTAATATATAAAGTAACACACAACTTTAATGTTTATACACAAATTATCTACATCGATTTCGTACATTTTACAGATTTATTATATGTACCTATATAGATAATTAAACCAGCATGAGAAGAATTGGGCAACAAAAACAAAAAACAATAAAAAAAATATATAGGAAATAATATTCCACAACTTTCACACAATCTAAATCTAGTCTCAAAGTAAGCAGAGCTTGTACTGAGTACTAGACAACTGATTAAACACACTTATGTATTTCTGCATGGCGGACGGAGTTCCGGCGGGTTCTCATGGAAAAATGGCGACAGCGACTGTCGCGACCCAGTGCTGGGCACGCCACAATTATGGTGGTAAGTCCCCTCTTTGAGGCGTGGTTGGAAAGACCTCACGGCGTCCTCACCTTCCGCATGACGCAGGTTCTCACCGAACACGGTAAGTTCGGGAAGTTCCTGCACCGGATTCGTCCGGAAGCGACGCCCGGGTGTCGCCACTGTGTGGACCGCCCGGAGGACACGGTGGAGCACACGGTGGAGGTGTGCCCCGCTTGGGCAGAGCAACGCCGTGTCCTCGTGGGGGCGATCGGCGGCGGCGATCTCTCGCGCCGGGCCTTGGTACAGGCCATGGTCCGGAGCGAGGAAGAGTGGCAGGCGGTCGCCTCCTTTTGCGAAGCAGTAATGCTAGCAAAGGAGGCGGCCGATCGCGTGAGGCAACGGTCCTCACGCCCCAACTGCCGCCGGGATTCTGATCCCGATTTCCGGCCACCGTAGGCGCGGGCTTGCGGACGGCGAGCAATGGGTGGCTCGCCGTCTGATCGTCCGGTAGCCGTCCGGACCAAGCCCAAGTCGTCGACGGCGCGTACTGTTCCACGCGCGCCTCAAGGAGATGTCAGCAAATCGTAGGGGCCCAACGGGGTCGAAGCCTACTGGGGCCACGGGTAGTGTGAAAGTGAAACCCGGGGCCCTGGGACGAAGGCAAGGAGGGAACGGGAGTGGGTTTTTAGTCAGTAAAAGTCTGGCACTATTTCTCGCTCCGCCCAAGAGCGAGATTTGTCATAAGATGATTTCCCACCTAAAAAAAAAAAAAAAAACTTATGTATTTCTAAATACATAGATAGATAAATTACACTCAGACACAGAACAAATGATCGTGCTCATCACACAACCATTTGTCTTGTGTGGGAATTGAACCTCCGGCATAGCAGCCAGGGCCACTAACCACTAGAACTAGACCAACAGGCCACTCAAGTCAAAGGTACTAAATTCACCATTTTTTGTTTACAGCAAATAAAGCGGCTAGCAGATGAACTCAAAGCCAATGGAGTCCTAGATGAAGTCAGGCCAGGTTGCTCGTGGCCGAAGTTCAATCATCTAGACTTCGTCTTCGCAAAGGACGTAGGGACGATATTCAACCAACCACTAGTCAAGCACATAGACAGAATGTATAATAAATATGCGTAGTACTTTACGACTGTTTTATTTTGCCCGGTATCCAGACCTTATGATGATGATGATGATGATGGTGACGCTCTTCAGAAAAGCCAGAGGCCCTACGACAAGCCCTTAACGCGATCCATTTGTCTATCTAAACTGAACTGTTAAAGGGATGGAGCTATACAACACTAGTTTTAGTATTATGGGAAACCCAAAACATATGTCTAGTATTTTTATGAAAAGAATGGTTGTCCGCGCAAATACATGGTCATCCGGCCATTTGGGCGGCTGAGGGGTTGTTTTGCTTCCGCAGCTAGCTGTGCGCCGAAGCTTAATGCCCGCTACGACGTGCCATGACCTGTGTTGTACTGAGTGTCGGTGATGTCCAACTTTTGGCTTTTTTAATATTTCTAGGAAAAATAATTAATGGTGTGAAAATTATTGGAATCGATTTAGCTACTGATTCTGAACAAAGTTTATTTCATTAAAATAGTATAAAAGCGCATTTATGTGTAAAGATCATAGCAGGTGGTGTTCTTTTATATTTTGTGGGAAGGCAAGAATCATTTTTCATCATAGAGGAAAGTTCTGATTATGACTTTGGATGGCTTACAAGTAGCAATAGAACAAAGAAACCATGGATGGACTGTGTAAAACATGATACCTATGGCTTGGAGGGGGTGACTACTGACTCAGTAGTCACCCCCCTTCTGAGAGGCTAGAGAAGTAAGGAAGAAGACACGTTGCGCCGATCACGAATTAATTGGGCCAGATTGACGCCATCTGAAAGGCTACATATGAACTAAACTGATGTTTCCTGAATCGGGAACTTTGCTACTAGATGGAAGATCCTCCCTTTTCTGCTGAGGTAGGTACAGGCCTACAAACCATGGTCCTTCTACCTACATACAAGTATCGCATCTCAAAAGAACTCCGTCGTTTATGGATCGATTTGCAATTTTTTTTTTCCCCTTAACCAATCTGGAAGCTAATCTTGCTTCCAGATTGGTTCCATTTTTTTCAAAATCCAGTTCTGATAATACAAGTAGGATCCATGAGAAATCGAGGGAATTCTTCTAATATTCTAGGCAACTATATTGCGATTTTGGTATTTTCATCGAGATCTTAAACATTTACAGTCAAAAAGTAACATTTGATAAAGTGGAACTGATGAAGAAGACCAGAAATGGCCAAAGGAAATTCACCCTCACATAGAAATCACAATGAAGATAGTTAAGTAACTATGACAATATAAATAAATAAATGGTTCTGAATAGTTATGTTGAAAATGGTACCATCGAAGTGATCTAATGATGATGATGGAACCGGAAGGTAGGTACTGGAACTCTGTAATTAATCAATGTAACCTAGCCGTGTTTGGGCTTATTAGAATTGTCATGAGATGCATTTTGGCTATAAGGTACTACCAAACTGATCTGATGATGTTGCCGGAAGGTAGGCACAGGAACTTCGTAATTAATCAATGTATCCTAGCCGTGTTTGGGCTTATTAGCATTGTCATGAGATGCACTTTGGCTATAAGGTACTATCGAACATGAATGATAGTGAAAAATAAACTGACATCCACCTCCCGGCCATCATCAGGATGAAGCCAGGCGGTGGATCGGAAGTTCATAACAAAATAATGTATCCTAGCAGAGTTTAGGTTAATTCGAATGGTCATGAGAAATAGGTACTCTGGCTATAAGTGTATCACTAATAACTAAAAAATGTGAAATAAAAAACTTACAAAAATAAAAAATAACCATCTTCAGTACTAAAAATAAAACACCAAAACAACCAAAATAACTTTAATTTCGGAAGTCGGTGTTAAATAACAAGCAAACAATACCAGAAATACCGACTTGCGAAATTAAAGTTATTTAGTGAAAACAATTTTTTTTTTTGTAAAAAGTTTTTTATTCAATCTCTAGTGCAGAAAGTCAAACATGACCTTTTTAAATATTTTTGAGAAAAAACTTATAACATGGTGTAAAAATTCATTCAATTACTGATTCTGAACAAACTATATTCAGGTTTCACATAAACTAAAAGATATGTTGTATACTACTTACCTTGACAACAATGGGTTTAGTGACACCGGTTGTTATTTTAACAGCTACCCCATGTTGTGGTGTTGGAGTAAGCACCTTGTGCTCCACCGGTTGACTGCGATTCATATCTGGTAATCAAAAATAAACTTATTACTTAAATAAAGTATCAATGATTTTAAAACATAAACCTGGTTTGATTTTTTAGGTTTTCGTCACACTTTAGACATACGAGTTGTGGACTCCAGCTTAACATACAAAACAATTCAACATAACACTATGTATATTGTTGCAGTCAAATAAAAAAGAGATGTATGCAATATACATTAGATTCATTTCTTTTACAGGATGTTTGGGAGATAATGTTGATTGTCTTAATTCTTTAACCTATTGATTAGCGTAATTAGAGACACAATAGAAAGACAATGACCGTGCAAACGCATGCTTATTCTTTATTGTACACAAAACTTGACATATTAAAACACAGTGATTTGACAATTCATGTACAACTGCAAGTTTAACTCAATAATGAGTTTTTTGACAACAAACCATTGAGTGACAGAGAGACATCACATTTGAGAGTAGGATCCAGGTTTATTAAAGTAGATATTAAGACATATGATGCAGAAAAATTACAATTAAAACAAGAGACACATTGTGATTAGCAAACCGGATTGGTGAAGTGAAAAATAAGATGATACCGAAATTATATGGAAAATAAATGGCTGGTTTCTGTATTGAGAATTTGAAGTTAATAATGTGTCAATCCTGAACTTAATTACAATGTTTGTCACAGATTCTCAGGCTAGAGTTTGACACACACTCAACCTCAAACCTTGATTCAGAAAACAGGGAAAGATTAGTCAGAAACCAATTGATAATGCAAGAAGTAAGGCCTGCTCAATTAAAATTAGTCAATTAGATAAGAATTACAAACTGGGAATGTATGATCTTTATTTTGGTTGTGAAAGTTCGCAAAATAGAGACAGCAGTTAGAACAGAAAAGTTAATCTTTATTAGAACAGTAATCAATCATATTGGAATCTATAACTATTTCGCTAAGGAACGGTTTAGCTCCAGGTGTATTCATAACTAATGGTTTAACGAAAACTATTAAGTATAGGTTCAGCTAGTTAAAGTGTTGAGTAAAATTTGGGGAGTTTACCTTTATTTGGCATTGCGCTGAAAGCTATGTCCAAAGCATTTAGAAAGATTAATTTTCTTCCTCGATTTGCATTATTTTTTATAAACCAAACAAACGATAATAATGTGAAGATAACCTGGATGAGGGTGGCACAGGATCAGGAATTGACACAAGAAAAGAGAGGCCTTTGCCCATCGGTGGGCGAAGTTAGGCTGTGGTTATAATGTTATTGAACAAAATTACAAATATACAATAATAACACAGCATTTCACAGCAAAACAAACTACCTACATATTTTCCCGTAACTTTTGACGTGCGATGTCAGTTTTTTTGTCATTGACATTCATTGCTTAATGTTGATGTTACCGTTAATTATAATAAACTTTTATATAAACAATAAATTATTCTTAAAAATAATCTTCAAAACCACCTTTCTGTTACTACAGAAAAATCAAAATCAAATGCTAGTGGGTGGGCTTGGTGCGGTGAGCTCGTTGCATCTGTATCCAGGAATTTCATGGGAATTTTGTGGGTACCACGACGTAATTTTATAGTTTTATCATCCAATGTGGTACAAATTTCATTTTATAATATTGTGTTGATAATTGTCAAATAGTTATTTATGTATTGTATTTCAATAAAAGTATACTCCAGTAGGTACACAATATCAATATTTATTTTAATTACATACAAGTATTATATTTATATAATATGTATATTATGTTAATATAACTAAACATATTATGTTTGCTCTAGTCCGTGCGTCACTGCGGGGCCGCGGGGTGCCAACTGAAAACCAGCGCTGGGTGTTTAACGCCTAGCAAATGCTGAGGTGGTAACCCTTTTGGAACAGGCAGGTTCGACGCATTTTGTACTTTGTGTTTTTGTTTATAACCGTTGTGCTGTGACTGTCCCGAATATTTTTTTTTCTATTCTATTCTAAAATTAAGTTAACGTAAAACTAAAAATTTAACCATAATTTAATTTGCTTACAAGTACCTACTCAGGATCTCAGGACCTACTTTTGTCTGCGGGGCTTAAAGTATGGGTTAAGTAGTAAGTAAGTATGGGCCTATTTCCAGGTGGTTATAAAAAAAATAACTACAAAGCCTAAGTCAAATTAAATCAAATCAAAAGCATATTTTTTTTTTTCAAATAGACCATATAAAGTCACTTTTGAATAGCCGAAAATCGGTCGGTCCAAAAAAAGTGAAGCTAAATTGCACGTTCCAAAGCGTAGATCTCTATGGAGATGAACGTGCAAGAAACTCCACAAAAAAAATTGAGATAAGCCACTAAGCGATAACCCCGACCCGTTTGACGGAACCCGTTCACGAGTATGACGCGTACGCGTGCATCAGCCCCACTCAGCTCAACTATTTTGAAGGAAACTGAATGACCCAATAACAGGTGCACCCATTAGTGCGACATTTGAGTAAGCATGACCAAGTCTCAACTGCCATGCTCGTTTGTATCAAACAAGTTGCAACCTAGTAAAAATGCTCCATGATACTGCACTTTCACCAAATTGTGTTGTTTTAAATTTGGATTCATTTAATTGGAAAATCTCAAGTAGTATTTTATCATAAAATTTTACACAGCAACCAAGGCTTATTTTACTAACCTAACCTGTCCATGTCGCTGTCGGAGTGCCCTAAAATTATATCACCTCCTTCCCTGCTCTCGTCTTTTACACATACAAGTACGTCTAAATGGTCTGTGTTTTACACACAATACCAGCTGCGTATTCGATATTGTAAAGAATACTTACTTATACGAAGTATAAAATAAATGATATTACTATTGCTTAGACGTTTTAGGTATTCTATACATTGCCTACGTATTGTATAGAATACCAGATTATACAGATTGCCGGTAGCATCGATGGTAAATAAAAAAACTTTTTTATGGTGCAAATGTGCAAATATTCGATTCAAAACGTATCACTGTCGTGTCAACTCTACTTACTACTACTCACAACTGTCACTTTGACAAAATTATCAGTGAAAGTCCCGTTCCTGCGCAATTGTTAGCATGATAGACAAAGATGGGAATAAAAAATAAATGAAAACACAACAGAGAAAGCACATTTTGAATGTTTAAAATGTACACTTTTCTCAATGTCTGGTCTTGGAACGCGTTGGTCTCCGTTCCGGCGTCAGTTTTGCAGCACGGGGTTTTTAGATTAATTTAATATTATAATTGAATTAATTCACATATGGTTGTTTATTAGGATACCTTAATTTCTTAAAAGTGTTGTGTGTAAATCGTAGCCATGGATCTCCACAGACCAGTTGATCCTAATAAGGTAAAACATATTGGATTCTAATAAAAGATTTTTGTAATATTTAACGCTTTAATATTAATGCAATTGTGTTTTTTGTGTAGACTTACGAGGAATTGACTTCAGAGGAGAAATTGAGGTAAGGTTTTCACTCATTTCTTCGTTTCACATTGAATTCATGGCCATTGGCATTTGGTTGACTCATTTAGTGATAAGCCCATTGACATATGATTAGCTCTCAGCTGAGGCTCTCCAATACGCCAACGGTTAATAATCAGTTATGGATATTACGCTAACATCGTTATCCACTTTAATTAAGCATTAGTAATTATAATTAGGTCAAATCATAATACAAAACCTTATGGCTGTTATAAACGAATTGCTCCTTTGAGTGGTCTTATCTGTAAGATCCATTCCAATTAGCATTAGCAGACATCTGGATAAAATCAGACACAGTCTGGCTTTTCTTTTATTTTGTGCGGCCAAATTGGATGATGTCCGGCTAGTCTGGTTTTAAAAATTAGACTATTTTACAATTAATTAATACAAAACAAATAAATCCAGATTCCACCATTACAAATTTCAAAAGTAAAAATATAATGTCAATAGAAAAAAAATGGTGATTATGAATGTAAAAATTAAAAATATCACTTTAGTAAAAATGTGATGAACTATGAGCAGATGTGATAAAATAAAATATGGCTTGCAGTTGCAATCTGCAAGCCATATTTTATTTGCTGCAACGGCCATCGAAAGATGGCACAACAAAAAGGAGGCTGAATTTAAAAAAAATCTGTAGCTGTAAACCCTGACTGTATGCTGTTTAAATGGTGTTGATACTTTTGATTATTCATAGAAATAATATGCGATGCATGTTTATTTAACAATTAATTAATAAAACCAAAAAATATTATAATAGTAAGTTTAAAATGAAATAAAGCACTTCTTAACTTTAAATTTAAATAAAACAAATAGTGTGTGAGATATCATCAAAATTTTTCTATTCGTTTGAAAGACCTATCAATGCCATATAGAAAAAACTCAACATTACAAAAATTCATCAAATTGTAACCCTCAAGTTACATATGTTCAGAGTTAAATATTGAGCACTTGTTAAATAAAATCCATATATATAGTGTATTATAATTATATTTGGAAAAGATATTTTATGAAAATTGAGAAATAGTTATAAAATTAATGATCTCTTCAAGATGATTGATAAATTTTAAGGCAGGGAGAAAAAGATACGGCATATATATAGCATAATATGCATGATAACAATATAGCAGAGAAATAATGTACTTAATGACGACATTCAAAAGGAAATGTAGTGATCATAACCATATTTTTTAAAATTTAGAGTGTTTGAGCTTGCCCTACTGACTTGGGCAAACCATTCCACAGCCGCACTGTTTGAACTGCAAACAACTTGTCATAAAAATTGGTGGAGTGGCTTGGCATCTCTAGCCTCCAATTTTTCGATGACCTAAGATGATATCTAGTATGTTTCATGAAGGAACATGAAACGTTCTTTAAGATAAGCGGGGGTTTTAGGATTGAACAGAACACTGTAGAGCAGAGACAAGATGTGTATGTTCCGACGAAGATATATTTTAATCCACTTAAGTTTCATACGAAAATCGGTTAAGCGATCATAGAGAGCTGGGAGCTGAATTGGATGATACGTACATCAGCCTGATTTATGCATCAGAATCATGGAAAATTTGACATTTTGGATGCGCACTGTCCAGCAAAGCCGCGGTGGACATTTGAACGATTTTATAAATACCTACCTATAAATGAAATGATTGTACCCAGCCGTCGCATTTTCTCTGCAGATCTCTGATTAATCTCACTTTTTTGCTCTTTAAGTTTATCAATTATCTTGAAGAGAAGCGTCCTCGTCGAACTATTTATTGTTTTCCGCATTATTATAACAAAATAAACGAAAATAAGATTCACGTAAACACAAGATGAATGAAGTATGAAACGCAATTACACAATTTTGACAGTCCTTAAATGCTGCCATATATGAACTTTAATAAATAATTCGCTGCTATCTTTCGCTGGCCAGAGTCTAGTTGATTTGGATGAATTGCAAGACCTGCGTTGATGGTGAGGCGCACTAGTTTATTAAGAGCCAATTTACTCTTGACTTAATGACCCCTAGGTTATAGATATCAGGAAACACAGACTCCGGCAGGGAATTTATATATATATATATATAAATGAATACCTGTTCGGAAAAAAATCACGAAAGGAAAATCCGACTACAAGGCCATCTCTAATTAAAATGTCATTATAAAATGAATTATGCTGTTATGGTAAAGCCAGTAGATCGCCGCGTCAGCTAGTTTATCATAATTCTGACTTATCAACCATGTCAGCATGACTTCAACTCTAATAATTTTTAATTTCTTTAAATTAATTAATAATTATAAAATAACCCAAACTTTTCAGATATGACCACCAGAAGCTACACGAGCTCCACAAGGGGCACGAGTCCATGCACACCACGATGGTCATGATCCTGATAGTGACACTCATCATAGCACAAGTCATAGTCATGGAGTGGAAGAAGAGGCATTACAGGTCTTATGCTGTGAGTACTTCCACCAGGCTTCCATTTTAAGTAAAATATTCAATTCAATTTATTCAGAAATAATTTACATTGTCTTTGCACACACATAAAATTAACATTAATTAAAATTATAAATACAATTATTAATCATACAAAATAACAAATTTTAATAACATAACGAGACAATTTATTTGCTTACTACATCCGACTACATTTTAACAATACTCAGTCTCACATTAATTAATATGATATGTATATTATTTTACATTGTGGATATGTCCTCTTCTACCGAATAGAGACATACAATAAAAACCGGGTACAAACTTACCTATGAAAACAGTTCAATTCACGAATTGAGTTACGAAGATTTTTCTGAACGCCAAAAAAAAAATATTTTTGTTACTTATGCCTTGCTTTGTGTCAAATTTCAGGATTCTAGGTCAACGGAAAGTACCCTATGAATTTTGATTCCCTTGAGAATGTTGAAACATACGTTTTTTGCGACATAAATGGCCGTATCTTTTTTTTTTCGTTAACTTAGGAGTTTAATTTTTTCACAGCTTCAAGGGACCGCAGACCTAAATATGTTTTTAATTTCAACTCGATACCTCCACGCGTTACTAAGATAAAGTGTCTAGACAGACAGACAGACGGACAATATAGTGAACGTACAAGTGTTCCGCTTTTTCCTTTCGAGGTACGGAACCCTAAAAATAAAATAAAAGCATTTATTTCAGGCAATCAATAGCACCCATACAGCAACCGCAAAACAGAACACATAAGTAATATCATAAACGCGTGACGTCACGGCTCCGTTAAAACATTCAGACAACTTGAGAAATCCATTCTTTTGGAAGTCTGTTAAAAAAATACCAATTTTTGACAAAAGAAAAAATATGTATACGATCTGCCTAGGTTCACAGTACTTGGAAGAATTTTTAATTATTTTTTTTTCTGTGGATGGAGGAAACGGGGGCGCAAGTCTGCTATTTTTATAAATTCGTCATTACAACAAGATCCCAATGTCATTTTGCAACAAGATCCTATTGTCATTTAAAAGCGACATTTATTTCATTAGTTTTATTATTTTTATAAGTTAGGTTGTACCATTCCAGCAGTAAAAGATAGCGCTTCGCAACTATAAAATGTTATCGCAAAATTGTGTCGGTGTAGTCGATACCGCTAAACTTGTTTTTTGTTTCCTTCTTCATTTATGAGTGTTTTTATTTTATTATGAACTAGCGATAGAATGTTTCATACGAACCTCGAAAGAAAAGAAATCGCTTCTTGGTCAAGCCGTCCTCAAATGACGCTCTGTCAATACATAACACTTTTCAAAAGACGTTGTCCACCCTATGTTCCCTATCCCGGCTAGAAATTGGGGTTTTTTTTTTTTCCAAATCTTCATCACAAATGGACGCTACAATTTTAAATTTCCAAGTCCCAGGCCTGGGCTAGAGTCGTCGATGAGTCAGTCAGTCAAGACTTTTTTAGGGCCTACTGTTTTAGGCGTGGGCGCCCACGCTTGTACCCGTATGTAGCGTGAGGTCGCGCGTGTGTGGTGAGCTCGGGTCCCCGTAGCGGAAACCAGATTATTATCTGCCCAGTGTCGCTAGTTCAACTTTAACAGTGTGCATGTAGTCGTGTCGATGGAGAACTTTAATATATTATTACGTAACAAAACGGGCGCGGGATGCGGCTGCCCGCGAAGCACTTTTGTATGGGACAGCGCGGGCGCCCGCTTTATGCAGCGTCGGCCTTTATACATACTTATTTAAAAAAAGAATTTAGCAAGTTGGCTATTTATCCTAAACCAGTCGTTCTGTCTTCCCACAGAACGTAAAACTGCTAGTAATATCTTCTACCATTCATCGGAAAACAAGTCTAATCGAGGGTAGGTCTCCACGAGCGCGTTCAGCATAGTTACCATACGCGGTGTACCTATATCTGTTAATGTGTTACTTCCAGTTTTTCACGATGGTGGCGATGTGGTCGATCCCGCTGCTGATGAGCATCAAGAACCAGTGGTGGCGGTTCATCATCATTTGGAGCATATTCACGATGCTCACCGCGCTAGTCATTAGGAAATCTACTAATAGGCCCATGACGGTAACTACGCCTAGGTAAGTGCTTTTTCTATTTTGTCCATCAGTCCGTTATTTTCTGTCGTAGTTTTTACTGTCGACTTGAAAATGGTAGGTCCGAAATTAGACAGGCGCATTACTATGTGTCATTTATTTCATCACCACTGCTCTCAAAACGGTGATGATGGAAAACATCTTGAGAAAACCAGCAGTGTCCCAATATAGGCTGATTGTGCTTACTATTCGGACTAATTTTGTAACCTGTATTTTAGCGTAATCAGCCTTATAATGTTTCCACTGCTGGGAATCAGGCCTCCTCTCTAGGCGAGCGAATGGGCTGTAATACACCACGCGGGGGTAGTACATGTTGGTAGATGTCACATATCTTCGAAATGTTTACTCTAGGACATACTATTTTCCTCACGATGTTTTCCTTCACCATTTTGAGAGCAGTGGTGATGAAATAAATTACACCAAGTAAAGCTTCTGCCTAGGTTTGAAGCCACGATTTACACGTTATAAATCGGGGTCGTTACCTCAGCCTCCCTAGGCAAGTTACAACCGTTTCGTTTCGATTCTCTTTTCGTTGACCGCCTCGAATTGGCCACGCCTCCTATTCCTTTGTTCTGACCACGTGACTGAGCGTTGAGATGACGTCAGAACAAAGTAATCGGAGGCGTGGCCGACTCGAGGCGGTCGAGGAAAAGAGAATAGAAACGAAACGGTTGAAACTTGGCTAGGGAGGCAGGGCCTCCACTATTCTGCTGTATTTTAGCAGGATGTTATAGAAATAAAATGATTACTTTTCAATTTCAGATTAGTATACAAATGGTTCTATCTAATATACAAGCTGAGCTGCTTCCTGGGCGTGGTGGGCTACATCCTGATGATGCTTACGTTCTTCGGGCTAAACCTGGCGTTCGGACACAAGCCGCAGCAGTGGATGGACGTGGCACTGATGCTACTGTTCTACGGCCTCTACTTCGGAGTCCTGGGGAGGGACGTCGCTGAGTATTGTACAGATAAGGTCGCCGCTTCTATCGGGGTGAGGATTTTTATGTTCGAACAGACAACCCGCGCCATAGCTCGGATCATACAAGTGACCGTAGTGAGTGCGCGGGCGGCGAGCGGCAAACTAGTTCGTCTCGCTAACCGCGTGCGTTGTTATGATGGCTCGACTGCGGCCGGGCACAACACGCGCTCTCCCGCACCCGCGCCGCTCCCTGCAACGCGCCGCTCCCCGCAACGCGCCGCTCCCCGCAACGCGCCGCTTCCTGCAACGCGCCGCTCCCCGCAACGCGCCGCTCCCCGCAACGCGCCGCTCCCCGCAACGCGCCGCTCCCCGCAACGCGCCGCTCCCCGCAACGCGCCGCTCCCCGCAACGCGCTGCACTTTATTTTATACATATTAGTGCTCTGGCCGAGCGCTTTGTTTGCTTGACTGGCCCGATGGTCTAGTGGTTAAGTTACTAACCACTAGACCATCGGGCCAGTCAAGTCAAAATCATCATTAAAAGTCATTTCAAAATTGTCGTTAATTTTGTTTTGGCGAGGAGTTGGCTTAAACAGCTACATTCGTCGATCTGCAAGTTTAAGCAGTGCTTGTTGAGTTCGGTCTATATGAGTAACCATCTAAACATACCGAAATTCCTCCGTGCCTCGGAATGCACGTTTAGCCTTTGGTTCCGGCTGTAATTTGTAGTCTTATATTCTTCTTATATTCCTTATTGTACATAACTTTTACAATACACGTACAATAAAAATAGTACAGATGATTTACACAGGCAAGCTTAACCCACAATTGGGTTTTCTTGCAGCAATTTTTTATTTTTTTTTATTATATACGAGTAGGTAAGTAATTTTATACACGACTAGCTTCTGTCCGCGGCTTCACACGCGTGAAAATAGGATTCTCTATACAAACTTTGAACCCCCGTTTCCTCCACTTAGGGGGTGAATTTTGGAAAATTTGGAAATTCTCTCTTAGTGCTCGCCTACGTTATCAAAGAAAACCTTGTGCAAAATTTCACGCTCTCAGTCCCAGTAGTTTCGGCTGTGCGTTGATATGTCAGTCAGTCAGTTTCTCCTTTTATATATATAGACGATAACTCAAACAAGTGCACAACAAATCTTTGATTGTCGTTATGTGTAGTCAGGATAGAAAAGGAAGCCAGGATATCAGACACCAGCCTTACCAAGGGGTATCGTGTTATGCAGTACCTGGAGTATGTAGATCAACTAGACAGTCGCTCCATGTAAAATACTGGTATACACAGACATCCCCCGCTCTTGGGCGGGGCTGAAGATAGTGTCAGACTTTTACTGACTAAAAACCCACTTCTGTTCCTTCTTTGCCTTCTTTCCAGGGCCCCGGGGTTCTCTTTCGCATCACCCATGGCCCCCCAGTAGGCTTCGACCCTGCTGGGCCCATACGGTTTGCTGACGTCTTGAGGCGCGCGTGAAACACTACGCGCCGTCGACAACTTGGGCTCGGTCCGGACGGTCGGACGGCGAGCTACCCATTGCTCGCCGTCCGCAAGCGATTGCTTACGGTGACTGGAAATCGGGATCGTGATCCCAGCGGCAGAGGCGTGAGGGTCGTTATCTCGCGCGTGCGGCCGACTCCTTTGCTAGCATTACTGCTTCGCACGCGGAGGCGACCGCCTGATACTCCTCCTCGCTCCTAGCATCCAGCTGCATCCAATTTGACTGGAAGCCTCAACTCGTTGCATGTTTCAGTACTACACTCAAGAGGGTATGCCGACTCGACAGCTGGAGAGCAACGTGTGCGCAGTCTGCGGCAACCAGCTGCTGGTGGACGTCAACGTAGAGGGCGTGCTAGGTACGTTCTCACATCATCGTTATTTAATATACAAATATCTCTTGTCACGGTGTTTGCGGTCGCAATCCTCTGAAACGGCTCGTCGGATTTATTTTTTTAATATTTAGTAAGTATGCGAATAAGTCGTAAAGTATTTTTCGCTCCTTGCTAAGAAACAAAAGTCGAAGTGACATTTATTTTGTTTTTAGGGTTCCGTACCTCAAAAGGAATAAACGGAACCCGTATAGGATCACTTTGTTGTCCGTCTGTCTGTCTGTCTGTCTGTCAAGACCCTTTATCTCAAGAACGCGTGGAGGTATTGATACCATACACCATATACTCAGGTCTGCGGTCTTTCGAAGCTGTTAAAAAATCAAATTTCAAAGTTAAAGTAAAAAAAGATACCGGCGTTTATGTCGCAAAAAACGTGTGTTTCGACACTCTAAAGGGAATCAATATTCATACTTCCCGTTGAACTAGAATCCTGAAATTTGGCATAAATCAAATTCTCATAGCAAAAGTATAGGAAAAAATCTGAAAATTGTAAAGTTTTTTTTTGCGATTTGAATAAAATATTCGGAACTCAATTTGGGAGTTGAACTGTTTTCATAGGTAAGTTTGAACGGAACCCTCAGTGCGCGAGTCCGATTCGCACTTGCACAGTTTTTTTTTTGTACTTAGTTCACACTAAAGCGATAGATAGTGACGTATATTTTTGACCGTCCGCTGAATCGTGGTGTTAAGATTTTCCGCGGCTTCATGATTTCCTTTGTATATTTATAAAATTACTTGTTTGATTCACATCATAAATACCTTGAAGGCTTCTCAGACCTTTTGAGAAAATGTACAACCTCCTACCCCCATTCAGGATTTTTGTTACTTTATTTCAATTTATACTGATGAACTTCGATTTGTTTGATAATTTGTATGGTATAACAACGTTATCCAGGTCCGTTACAGTAGTAGCAGCAACAGTGGCTATAGTGGTAGTATTTGGCGTGTCCTATATGGTTCCGTATCGTTTTCACAGAGAATACGTACAAGTTGACATGCGGGCACGTGTTCCACGAGTTCTGCATCCGCGGCTGGTGCATCGTGGGCAAGAAGCAGACGTGTCCCTACTGCAAGGAGAAGGTGGACCTCAAGCGGATGTTCACCAACCCGTATCCTTTGCCAGCTCCCATATTTTATTATTTACCTCTGCTAGTAACCTTGGTTCTGTGGGTACCTTTATTTCTGATCCGATCACGTATGGAAACTTTGAGCATAGCTTTCTCTATTAGCTTTTGGTTGACTCCAGTGGCGTGGCGTTGAACTGGGCGTGGTAGAGGCCGCTTCGCCCTTTCGCTGCTTGCCCCCGCACATAGAGGATCCTTGCGTGGGCGAGGACACTTTAAGTGTTATATTTCGTGTACCCAATTATTTCTTAAAACATTAAATGTTTTATTAATGAGTACATAAATATGTATAATATAATTATTATTAATTAACAGAATTTAAAATTATCTTTAGATAATCTATACCGAAGATAGAGTTTTTGACAAGTGTCATTAAGCATAGAATAAACTTTATTGTACACCAAAATAGTAACAACTTTACGAAACTCTAAATCTATGAGTACAATGGCGGTCTTATCGCTGACAGCGATATCTGTTAAACTGTAAAAGCCGGGCTTATTTACTTGTATTGCTCGCACGTCCCTGTCGCTGAGGTAATCAACACTACAATAAAATTCTCAGCTTTATTTTACCGAGATTACGCCTGTTTTAATGAATCCAGATTTTACATCACAATATACACTGAGAATCAATTTGCGAATAATTAAAACAGCCACTGAAATTTACTCGAAAAAAACGCGCCAAAAACTCTTCATGTTCTAAACCAGTGTTTCAAGTTGTGTAGCAATGTATTGACCTTAACGTGTGTCAGCTGGGACCGGCCGCACATCCTGTACGGCCAGCTGCTGGACTGGATCCGCTGGCTCGTGGCGTGGCAGCCGCTCATCCTGTTCCTGGCGCAGGGCATCAACTGGCTGTTCGGCCTCGAATGAGGACCTGCACTCCGCAAGGGACCCTCCCTACGACATAGGACAAGACAGTGTTTGTGACTGTTAAGTGTTGTGTGATGAATGGACAGTGCACTGGTTTTGGTAAGCCTTTACGGTATACCTAGTTTTGGTTCACCATCCACTTTTAGATACGGTTTATGCAAATCAATTTTTTATCTACATTTATTGATCAGAATGGACTTTTAGTTTAGCGGGATTTAGTCAAGTTATCTCCTCAAAATTTAAAAATTGAAACAAATAGTGGCCAAGTTGGACTCGCACGTGTAAGGCTCCGGACTGCAATATTAAAATTGTTGATTTAAATTATCAAAAACTGGTTAAATGCGAGTCGGGCTTGATATTAAAATCGAGCAAAGTAATAATACCCGAATCAAATCCCGAAGATTTTTCCGATTCGCATGAAAGTATTTTTTGTGACGTACTTATCTACAAAGGGAAATGAAACTTTTCCCATACATTGCTGGCATGTAATTTTTTTTCTTTTCGCCAAAAGTGAAACCTAGGTCATATCTTAAAGGATTGTATGATAAATCAATAGCAAATAGAATTATGTCTACCAACCGTAACCAAACGAAGTTTGAGAAAATTTAGTATATTGTTATATTTGTAATCAGGCGTTATTTTTCTAAAATAAAAATACTGTATGTCTGATATTTTAAGTTTCCCATTGTTAAATATATTTTTAGTTTCGGTTTTTATGGTGAGTATGCATTAAATAGTGTCAGTCACTATCACAACACTAAAGCGTATCTTTCCGATTTATTTATTTCTTAAAAATATAACAGTAATAACAAAAATTCTATTTTATCAATGGAATTCTCAAAATATTACGTATTATATGTCCATTTCATTATAATATAATGAAAATAGATAACGCCTAATAAAGATATACTAGCAATGCTTCTATATGTATCTTCGTTCGGTTACGGCTTAAAGACCGGGTTCTTATTGCTATTGATTCCTGTACTGGCCAGTATTGGCCTCTAACATAACCTAGGTTTCATTTCTGGCGAAAAGAAAAGAGTAAATCATGCCAATAGTTTCCATTGGCCTTTACCCTAAAGGTTTTGATTTCCTAGCGAGTGTCAAACAAAGCGCTGAAACGGAGCATAAACGGCCTTATCTTTAGATAGAAGATTGATTTTATCACTGCTGCTTAGGGTAACAAACCTGTGTATTTGATATTAATTACAGCTGCATACCTTCACGCGTTCCTTAGAAAAAGGGTCTTGACAGTCGGACAACACAGTGACTCTTTGTGGGTCCTGTTTTAGCCGACTTAGGGACGAAATCCTAAAAAAACAATTGAATTTTGTATGATCTAATAGAACAATGATTTGTCAATCTAAAACCTATTTAAAAAAATTATCAACTAGCCTATTGTTTCACAATTTCATTTAATCCTTAAACACTCGCGTTTATACCGCCAGGGTCGCACATCCACGACCATATACTCCATCTCGTCAGCTATTCTGTCACCTATGGGGATTGAAGAGCTAAACGAGATGGAGTACCCAGTCGTAAAGACACGACCCTGGGTAATAGGACGCGAAAACACTCGTTGGACCGACGGCCGACCGAACGCGAGCGGTTAAAGGGTCAATCTTGCCTTTATTTATTTAGACTATGTGGTAATGGCACGTCAGTATTAAGATTTTGTTTCATCAAATAGCAAAAATATAGTGTTTCAAATTCGAATAATGGCATCGCAAACTCATTGAATTCCACATCAATAATTATGTTTAAATTTTATATTGTAAATAATTTTTGATCTCTTGTTCACAATTTTCCATTATTATATTGATTACAATTTTATTAAAAATTTAACACATAGTAATGATTTGTTGCGAACGATATGAATACATCAAATTGTATAATATTATAAATAAATAATAACATCATATATTATAAACAACTAGTTACTATAGAAGACTAGAGGTGCACTCATTTCAACTATTAGTCGAGTAATCATAAACAAATTTAAATTATTCGGAAAAAACTTTACACTACATTACAAGGATGTAAAATGCCTTTTTAAGTTTAACTTAAATATATCGTTATATATTTATTTTAGGCAACTATTCGACTTTTCGTTGAAATGGGCTATTCTTCCAAAAATAACCGTTCATTGCTTGAACTTATTCAATATTTATTTAATTGGCAATGAATTTAGTTTTTAGAAAATAAATCAAGATTTTTTACAACAATTTTGTATTCGCCTGTTTCTGGGTAAAAACAGAAACATATAGTTGGTGACCAAGCAAGACAAATGCTCAATACAACATTTTACGTACTATTGTGAGTAGTACAACAAGAGTCTAAACTTTTGAACAAAGAAGAAAGCAAAGAGAAAGAAGACATACCAATTGTATTTTATTATCTGTTTTTACCCAAAAGCAGACGTTTATAGTCATGAGTAAAAAGATGGTAACAATTTCAAAGATACAAAAACATGTAGGCACTATTATGTACCTACTCCGCCGGGCGCATCTTGAAATGTCAAAGGAAATTGAAGCGTCAATGAAGCTCTTAAATATCATATTTGGATGGCAGCTGACTGGCTACCGAGGTTTGCGCGCTAATCCGAATGGGTGTATTTGAATATAATCAATAAAACAAAGAATATCATTTGTTCTCTATTCTATGTCAAGTTATGCAGATGAAAATGTACTGTAGTAATGTTTTTTTTAGTTGTTAAGAGTTATTTTTTGCGTAAATCGTATTTTGTGATTGATACATAAAATCTGCAAAAAAATGATGTAATAAAAAAAACGCTGTGTGCTTAAAGGTTGGCACACGTGGGACACGTACGCTTATCAGGGCGCGTTGGTCTCCATACATTTTATATCGCAACTAGACTTGTAGATCTATATTAGATCCACGCTACGCGACGCCACGCGACGAGGTTCTAAGTACAAATCAGGCGTGGCCCACGTGTGCGTCGTTCTAATGTTGTTCCCGTTTAAGACAACACGACAGAAGTGAAAACTTCTAGCGCGTGATTAATAATACCTACAAAATCGTAATCGTTCGGGTACGTTCGTCCTACTTGAGCCGACCTCGAAACAAGTATGCAGCAAGCCTAACAATTTCCATTAGGCGCTTCACAAACAGGCAAACAATCCAACAAGTAAGCTTGACCCCGGCTTGCCCACCATCACGCATCTTAATTTTGATAACACGAAAATTTTGTCGCTAATTTAAAGGATCTGACAGAAATTTATTAGGTAAACATGTATTTTACGTTTTGGGAACACTTTCATTATGTGTACAGTACAAAATTCCACTTCTATGGAATTCCCTGTCGCAATCTGTATTCCTGATGACTATAACCTGGGATCTTTAACTCAAGAGCGAATAATAATATGTTACTTCTAGGAAGCATCCTCCATCGTCGACCACATCACTGCATTCCGTCAGGTGAAATAGCGATCAAACGCGAAACAGTGAATTTAAAAAAACATAAATCTGACACGAAAACTTATATTGACAAAAACATGATGGCGCCGTGCCTTTAGTTCTAATTTTGGCCACGCGCCAAAAGACTCGCAGCGCTTTATGTGTGTTTTTGACGTTTGTGTTGTATTGTAACTTTTAAAGAACAATAAAATCACACAAAGGTTTGTATTTTCTGTAAGCACACTTTCATAAAGGTGTACTCACGATAAATGTGTGTGTGAAGTACCACATTCGTATCCTTGAGGTACTTTACATAATGGTATTAACTCTGGGCTACCTAAATCTTGTCTTATGAACTATTTAGTCATCTCCAGTGACACAGCACAAAATCGCCGTGGCAGTGACTAGAGACGGCCATTACTTACATTAATTGTGCCTCGTAATGTGCGCTGAACATAATTGGGTACTTGACTCAATTTTTTTATATTGTTTATATCAAAAGTAACTTTATCCTAAATCGCAAATCTGGCCCAAGCACTTGCCATTTCTGACATTAGTTAGATTGGCGTCACAACTTACGTTTTCAAAAAAGAGGACCACTTGCTTACGAGACGCCACCTAGGGCCGTAATTTACTATGAGTATACGATACTCGCAAAGACGTTTGGTTTGTATGAAAAGTTTTGACACTGCAGGTCGTCCGTACAGATGCCGGTAGAAATATTGAGCGCTCGGCGAAAGAGTGGGGATCGGTTTGCGCATCGTACACATCGGTGAGCCAATCACTGTACAGGTTATTACCCGCGCAGTGTCGCTAGTTCAACTTAAACGGTGTGCATGTCGTCGTGTCGATGGAGAACTTAATATTTATTACGTAGTAAAAAGGGGGTGCGGGGCCCAGCTCCCCGCGACGGAAGCCCGCACGGGTCCCCGCAACGAAGCACTTTTGTATGATATATATGCAGTTTCGGCCCTAAAGAGACTCGATATTTCAGTTCTGCTCAAGTGGCAGTCGGCGCTCAAGATCCATGCCGGGATCTGTAGGTTGCGGTTTGTATACATTGAAGGATTATTACCAACATTATACGACTGACTCGCTTACTTTGACAAGGCCGCCGTTGAGCAATGGCTGCCGAAGCGTCTCTGTGCCAGTCGCACAATAAGTCGAAAGTCATTAAAACTGAGTTTTTATTAGATATTCTCTTGGTTGGTTTTGGAAATGTGTGTAGTTTTTTTTTGTGGTAAGGAAATCATCAAAAAACTCCCGCTCTAGGTTGAGCGGGGTGTGTCAGATTTACAAACTAAAACCCACCTGTGTTTCTTCAGTTACCTTTTGCGTTCTAGGGTTCGGTGACTCTTTCGAAACTGAACAACCTTCCACAAGATTTTTGTTTAGGAAAGGAAAAAATAAATTGGCCTCTCCATACAAAATTATAAACTTGATTGGACAGTTTGTATGGAGAGCCGGTTTTTTTTTTTACGTTGCCGGAAAAAAAAATTGTGGCCGGTTGTTCAGTTTCGTCTACTGAGCAAGCTTTTAAAGTTTGCGGAGACTAACGGGGTTACCATGACGTTCAAAGTAAAATTGTTACATTCTTATTTAATAATAATAATAATAAACATGTTATATTTATATTTTTAAATGTTTTTTTTTTCTATATTATTTTGTTAAAAAAGGAATATTTAAAAATTTAATTAATATGTATAATGAATGAATAAAGAAAATAATAAACACTTTATTTCAGACCAATATGTTGTCCAATTTGTTAGTAACAATGTTCTTATAGACTAGTGTTAGTAATAGTTAAAACTACCCACAACAAAACATGTAGTTATCACTATTAAGTTTGGGAGACAGAGCTATACAGGTTGTCTAGCGCCATCTCTTACCCACACTGGAAATAAGAATGAAACAATCTTACTTTAAACGTCATGGTACAGGTCCTGTCCCTTACACGCTGTATAGTTACTTTGTGAGTTAGTTATTTTCTATGACGCCGAACGATCCGAGCTTATGTAAGTACACAGAAAAAAATGTGCACGTGGACCCACACACTTACAAACCCGACTTTGTGAGATTAGGACTGTATCATTAATTTCCTTCCCTTAATTAATCTCTCCAACTTTTCGCAAGCTTGTATTATTTTTTGTTCGTGACATGAAGTAGCTACGAACTAATTCATTGCCTAGATTATCAGCAACCGCATATTTTTTTGTTCTGATTACCAGTTTTGCTACTTCAATATAAACCATAAAATATCGGCGTAAAGTAGCTAATTGCATGTCACGGCAAAAAATTAATGTTAATTAAAAATGGAGTATTTATAATAATTTTTACTTGATATTTTATGTGTTCCTCCTGATTGTATTTGTGCTACGCCATTCCATGTCGAAACAATTGTGTATGTGAATTTATTAAAAGTATTTTTGTAAAAAAACAAGATCAATTAAGTGATGTATTTATTGAAGTAATTCGTATGTTATTTTGTACAAAAATAAATTATGTTTGGAATGTAATTTAATTATTTTTTTGGTTCCCTATTTTTATCCATGTACAGACAGCTGCATCAATGGGTTACCCCATTCACATTTCAAGAAAATGTCAGCAAAACCGTAAGGGCCCAGCAGGGTCGGGGCATACTCGGGCCATAGGTTACGCGAAAGAGAACCCCGGGGCCCTGGAATGAAGGAAAAAAAGGAACTTTTTTTTTTAATTGTTATAAACCAGTGCTTGACTGCGAATGCGATCACACCTGATGGTAAGCAGTGATGCAATCATTGATGGTGAAGCGCACTAGTTTATTAAGAGCCTATTCACTATAGCCTTGAAAACACCTAAATTATAGTTGGACGGGAAGATCGCAGCAGGCAAATTGTTCCAGTCCTTCGATGTAGGCGGTATAATAGGAGGATACGATAAAAATACATAGGAGTAGGTTTTAGTCAGTAAAAGTCTGACACGCCCTCTCGCTCCACCCTAAAACCGGAGAAGTCATTGGATGATTTCCCACCTAAAAAAAACCCTACTCACATCAAAATACCTTAGAAAAAAGTACCCCGCCCTTTTTTTACACCACTTAATAATGCTTTACGTAAGTACGTCCTATTCTAATTAAAAGTATAATAGACCAATAGTTGTAATGGTTAAAATGAAACACTGATAAAAAATAATGAGGAACTAGTGATTTAAAAAAACCTCCGTAGTTCCATCATGGAACTGTTAATGGTACTAGTGGTGACAACGAACGGAAATTGCCGTGTAATCTCAAGTTTAGCCTGATATCGTCTTAAAGGTAGGTTACACGTTGCGATTTAATTGCCTGTAGTGTTACCATATTAAAGTAACATAAAAATTTGTACCTTCTGACTGATCCTTAGGTCTGTTTGAAACGATGCAAGATATTTGTTTCCTCAATTTTATTCTACGCCAGTCACAAGCTAGAAAATTTGCTCCAACCTCGTGCGAAGGTAGCAATACTTTTTTTATACTTTTGACTGGCCTGTTGGTCTAGTGGCTAGTGGCCCTGACTGCTATGCCAGAGGTCGTGGGTTCGATTCCCACCCAGCATCAGCTCAATGTCCTAAGCATGCAACGGCAGACTATCATTTAGTTCGTTTAGTTATCGGGTTAGGCTGTTGGCTGCGACATCTACACGACAGTATTTTTATGGTGGGAGATCATCCAATGACTTCTCCCACTCTAGGGCAGAGCGAGAGGAGTGTTTTACTTTTACTGACAAAACCACACCTATCTTCCTTCTTTGACTTGCGTTGCAGGACCCCGGGTTTCCCTTTCGGAAGTCAACCCAGTCACAGAATAAGTAATGGTACACCATAGTCCACTGGGACTGGATGGTGAAACATACTGATATATCGGCCCTGCTGGGCCCTTAGGGTTTACTGACATCAAGCTACTTGGTTGCGATATTTATCAGAGGACAGTTGCGTTGCGTCTAACAAGATTCGAGACTCGTAGGCTACGGTTTTCTGGCGCAATAAAATTGTGCTTTTCTACTTCATTTATGAAGAACGTACCTACCTACCTAGTCTTTCAAGAGCATTCTCGACGGTCTAAAACTCTTCAAATTATGAGAACCCAAAAACATTTTACCAATTGATACCTATTTAGAGATATAATATTATTTATTTTGCAAACGTCAAAAGGTCAGTCGGTTCTGTGACCATATACAAGTTTAAAAAATGCAACAACATTCAACCTCCTTATAAAACAAATAAGTCCTATTTTCGCAGAAAAATTGGCAGCCAAACATATTATTTTTAAAGCCATATAAAAAGAAAAATTTCATCACGTTCACTTTTTTCCAAATGCTGTCAGAAAACAATTCTCTCAAAACCTAACATAAACCGTTCTACACAAAAACAATGTAAATTTTTAAATATCAAGTTTAAATTGGGTGTGTTTATATTATTTTTATATTGATTAAATTATATTTTGTGTCGGGAGCCAAAATGCTGGGTCCATTTCGTTACTGCCATCACGTAAAGCACTTGAACCACGCGGCTGTAGCGCTTAACAATACCAGTCTCGGGGAAGTTATCACTGGCCTTGGTAAGTCACGATTTTTCACGTTATAACATAGTCCCTAGAAGCGCCATTTTCTCGATGGCACTGAATGTCACCCTTTGACCTAAATAAGTTTAGAAGGCATCTCCCCAGTACCTACACCATATCAAGCACAGACTCGACCATTCATGAGCACATTAGAATAATCATAGTTCCAAAAAGACGAAGTGGACTGTGGAGTACATCATGCAGGAAACTCCACCGACACTCTTGAACAAAAGGGTCTAGAGGAAGGAAATACACGCGCCACGGACTACTTTCCCCACTGAACGTATCAACAGCATATATGATATCCTACCCTTATGCCCTGGTATGATATCATTGTTGTTGACACGATCATCATACGCGGTATTAGCTCGTAGGTATACTTAACCGTTTTACCACCTGCACGCACCATGTGGTCTTAGCACGGGTAGACACATTTACACATCGTATATTGCTGGACCAAACATTTTGAACAGTGGCAATTTACGAGTCAAAAGGATGTCTTCTGAGGAGGTCCTTGTGGCATCGTTTAACCACCATTTCTTAAGAAATTTTTACTCGAATCAGACTCGGTCGTAGTCTAATATTTTGGGAGTCATCTTGATTTAAGCCCACTATGAACATTCCAGAGTTCTTATGTTTGAGTTCACGGCGCTGCGCCCACCACGCGCTCGGGTTTGCTCTGGCCCAGCACCAAGCGACCAGTCGCCGCTACCAACAAAATGTATATAGAGTTACTCACCTAGAGTGTCCGTTTGGTTGCGCAACCAATTTGGCGGCTCGACCAACTCGCGTGCACTTAAGGTCCATTTTGATACTGCCTCAATGTGGTGTAGCGACTCTGGTGTCTGTATGGTGCATAGATATTTCTATGGTATGTTGTCCAGTTTGGTAGCTTACGGACACCATGGCGGCGCAACTGGTCGCGTCGCCGTGGTGTCCCGGTGAAATATAGCCCTTAGGCGAAGTACAGTGTAGGTTGAACGTTAAAAATGTATAATAAAATCAGATATGGCCAGTTTGATTAAGAGATTATAAGGGTTTCACAAATCCCTTAGGTTGCGGGTTTATTCGCAAAGGGGAACTGAAGGATTAAGGAATACAGGTGGGTTTTAGTCAGTAAAAGTCTGAAACTCCTTCTCGGTCCACCCAGAGCAGGAGGAGTTATTTGATTTCGCACTTATATATTTCCCAATTTATATACATGATTTTTTTTTATGCGATCTGCTAATTACCGCCATTAAATTCTTACCTCTTAGAAAACCTGTTTCCTAAACGTTTTGCTTTGTTTTTGCAGCGACTCGTAATTATTCAGACGACAAAAAAGGGCAAGGTTGCTGTAAAGATGTAGTGCAGACCGCAGGCATGAAGGTGGAGCCCTGGCCCAAGCCCGACGACTCTCCGCAACCTTGGCGCGTGCAGTGCCCGCAGGAGCCGCAGCCGCCAAACTACGACCCCTACAGAATAAAGGTCCCCGAAACTGTCGTGCCTCCGCTCCCTCCCAGTAATGTTAAGGTAATTACACTCTCGTAAATCGTACAAACTTTAATTGAATCTTTGCGACTTTTCTTGAAACGGTGTTCGAATAGTGCGTTTGACGAAATCAGAGCCCCGCGCCGTGACATTAAGTATCTAATGAAATCCAGCTTGTGCTTTGTTCATCAGCGGATCGACGTGCTCAACGTGTCTGCCGAGGACCAAAACCAGGAAGACCAGCAAAACTGGCAGAGGAGCCACTCAGGGTATCACCAAGGCTACCATCAGAGTCACCAGGGCTACCAGGAAGAGGAGACCAAAGCCCCAGGCTTCTTTGGACGGATCAAAGGCTTCTTCGATAAACTGAGAGGCAAAGGGAAGGAGGGAGAAGGAGACGCTATGATGACCGGCATCAGAAATATCAATCTACTATACCGTTAACTCAACACATTGTTGTTTATTCAGTTCTGGTCAGACTGAGGCGAATAGTGCGTGAAATACACACGCATTGATTGTGCCAATGAACTTGCTGGAGATGTTCAAACTGGCACATTTCCACCACATTTTCAGCAATTCGCCTCAGTTCGAGCAGTATATTTCTAACACAAGCAAAGTGAACTGTATAATTATAATATAAACATCCGTATATCTCACCGTAATTGACATTATAAGTACAATACGATTGTAATACAGGCATCCAAAATCATACTGAAATAGACCTTTAACAATAGAATCAACTGGTTTCATTTTATTATTACGTAACCTTACCGAGGGCACTGAATTTCGTCCAACGCACTATAACACCTCCCAGCCGATAGTCCTGAAGTGAATAGTAACATTTTTTGACAGGAAATTCCGAATGAGGATTCGACGGAGCTCTTCAAAAATCCGGCATTTAGTTTGAAATCGGGTTCTAAAGTGCAAGATTTGTTTTACAATTCGCCTATCGTGCACCCGGATTACTGGAAAGATAAGCCGTCGAAGAGACTGGCTGAAGTAGTAAAGGAGGTGCTGCCCAATCTGGGGTACCACGGCAAGATAAAGTACAAATACGCATTTCACGAGCCCTGGAAGCCCCTGGACCGCATAGCTTTGCTGCAGGAGGCGGAGAAGCAGGAAGTAGAGCTGATCGAACACACGACGCGCGCGGTCAAAGCTGAAACTTAATGCTAAGGGCTCTGATTTCGGATTCGGAAAAAAATAGAATAATACTTTATATAAGTTTCTTAAAATGTCGCATAGTTTCTAATAAATTGTAGTTTCTCGTTTGATTACTTGGGGCTTTTAATGTATTTGTTACGGTGTTGATATAAATGTTACTGTAAAAACCTCGACCTATGGTAAATTATCCGCCCTTGGTTTCTTCGGTCCGCTCCACACTGGACACCCAATTGCACGTCGCACTTTTTGCCAAAAACCGTCACAGATGGCGAGACAATCGGTAAGAAGCTAATCCAGCGTGAACTTCACGATCCTCACTAATGAGGAATACGACTCGAGGAGGGTTTCTTAGTAGGATACCTAACTTAAGACAAATTTAATAGACAAACAAACCTTTACACTACACTAAGAAACGACATGCCTAATTTCGGTGATGACACTTGCCTTTCTCTGAGGCAAAATAACATATACCAAGTGAGCGCAAGTTAAAGTCCCAAAATGAAGAATTTTGACAGAACAATTTGCACTTTCACTAGTAAGACTATGGTTTTACTGGCAAATCTAACGATTTATCGTGATACAAAATAGGAATAACTCAGGCGACATTCTCGTATTCAATTTAATTTATTTACGTTCCACAATGTGAATACAAGATTTTAACAATAAAACACTTTCTCGCGCAGGCGGTTAAAAAGGTTTGGGAAACTGCTAAGAACTGACATATTTCGCTTTGATAAAACAATTCAATTTAACCGAAAAGTTATGCAGGGAAATTCGGACTACACGGTGTTAAAAGTGATCTCTGGTTGAAGATGTGATGTGCTTTGAAGAAAAACTCCAAATTACCCGAAACAGGGAAGCACTTTTGTTGTGATACAAACAAAACGCAAGCACATGTTTGTGGAAACACTACTTTGTTAGTAGTGTTTTAATTTATTATACATTTATCCAGCTTGGATTAACTCTAAAAAAGTGAGGGATCACATCCTGAAGTTAAGGGCGAGTTTCACCAATGAAACTGAACGCGTTCAACACATCTAAGCAGATGTTAAGAGCCATTATTGCAAGGTGTGTTCAATACTCCGTGTGAAAATATCAGTTCCGTCCCTTTAACGGTTCACTTGGTTGTCAAATGATCGTGGTTTGGCCTCAGTTTCATCGGCGAAATTCGCCTTTAGATAAGAGAAAACTGTTGATTCTTGTTGACTTGACCTTCCAGCCCATGATCGACTGCGCTAGGACGCGAGGGCCCTGCTCGTTGAAGCCCCTCTTGGACCCACCGCCGCCTCCGCCGCCGCCACCCCCGCCCTTCCCCTGGATCTACGTATTTGGGATAATGTCCTTCTTTGGAGCATTCGGTTCGGTCAGTATCTAAACTTTTATTTAAGTAGTCGTTTCGACATACATAGTCCTGTTCATACCATTTTTCCAATATGTTTTTTCCCTTTGTTACGGTAATTAAAAAGAAAATATTACCATTTCAATCGAGCAAGTTTTCCAGTGATATGGTTAGTGTGGTTACCAAAGAACTGTATTAATTTTGACTGAAACTAAGCATAATTATTAAATATGTGGAGAAAGTCGTCTCCTTCCGCCATTAATAATTACTATTGCATGGCTTAATAGCAGAATTAAATAACTAGTGCAAGGTGAAGCGTTTTTTGGGAGTAGGTACTTTTATCGTGCAAAATAATTTATGGCTAACGAACAGTGTGCAAAATGCGAGTTATTTTACGTTATCGCTATCGACAGGTTTATGTCGCGCTCTGATTGGTCTACTCCAAGCTCCTCACCAATGAAAGAGTCAAATGCGGTACATAAACAATTCGATCGCGTTGACGTAAATCAACACGCACCCAGCACTCTGGCCACACTACCACGGTGCAGCACAGCGTCGTTAAGAGGACTGTAGGAGCTAATCGCGAGTTTTATAATGCACAAAAGTATTATGATCCACTGCAGTAAACTATAGGTTATTCTTTATTATAACTTGCTAGACAGATAGCAGATAGTCTGTTTAAAAATACAGCTAATTAAGTTCGACAAAAAAAAAAAAAACGAAGATGCCTCTAAAAATTACTTGAAAACTGGACTAATATAGGTAGGTACATGTAATCAATCGGATTGTTTGTCAGTTTATTCTACAAGCATAATCAAATCTGTAGATTTTAAGTACATCGCTAAAACGCTTCATTTTTTGCAAGCATTGTGTGTTTACGATGCAGTCTGAGAGTGGCTTTAGGTCCTGGTGTCTGCGCTTTAGGTCCTGTAGTCTTCTTAGCGTGAAACGTGGCACGCGCTACCTGATAGACCAGATTATACGGTGCCATATTGAGTGGGATGTAAAAATACACAGAAGGCAAGGTTACAAAACCTTTTGGCTAAAGACAGATTGCGAAATTTGTGTCGTGGTACGACACTGTACTCCGGTCACCGTAATATATTGAGGGGACATCGTGCCGCAGTTAGGCGCTGCGCCAGTTAGTAAAATAGTGGAGTCTGTAGGTTTTCGAAAAATGTACAGTCAGTCTACAGCAATTAATTTAATAAAAATATTTATTTGAACTCTGCCAGTGGGTCCAAAGCCAAGGCCACACATCTTCACGACTTTCGGCATTCATTGAGATCATAACTTCGGCGGAAGCCAGCATAGTCTACAGGAATGTATCGAGAGGGGTGAGAGCCTGCGGTATTCCAAGCTGTTTGAGTATAAGAGTGTCTTCGCACTGAGGCTAGTCGTACAAATAACTTTTGGCGCGTTGTCTAATAGAAATCTCCATCTTGTTTTTACTTTTTTTTTCAATTGTTTCCACAGTAAATTTTTACTTCCATGTGCCATTCAACTGCCAAAAATTTCTTGTATCACTGTGCGAACATCGTAGGTGTTGCGTCTCATAGACGCTCGCAAAACATATGGTGACGAACGCCTACACTGGACCACAGAGCACGGGGTCGCCCCGGCGGCCGACACTATAGTGACGATGTAGCGACATCTATAGCACCACATAAGAACTAAAAATTACAAAATCCTGCATCGCGCTATTGAGAGCTCTTCGCGTGATAATTTTATATTTTTTAAAATGTGCTACACAAACCAAGCGTGGCAGGAGATGACGTGGCCTTATGAAAATTGACGGTATCTGAAAACCGAAACGCTAATACGCAGCTGTTTATATTAAGTATTAGGCGCTTCCTCCACAAGCTACTGTCTCGCGGCGATATTATCGTCCTGCCACTTAATTCTATGAACGTGTTTCCACATGGGCGATACTATCACCGACTATCACTGTAATTCGACGAGAGACAAACAACAAGCTAAATGTCAGACAAGACGGGTGCGGACACCGCAAGACGCGAAATGCATGCTGCGCTCGTCACAAGAGGTTACTTCTTGTGAAGAGCGCAGCATGCTGCGTACTCGAAACATTTCTAAGAAAACAAAAATGTATCGATTTCTTGTGGACATGTGGAAATCCAGACGCGTCGTTACGCTAATTGAAAAATAATTGAGTAAATGTCGCAGCTATATCGTATAAGACAAGTAGGTGCGCTGGATTAAAAAACGTCGCTGTAATGTAATGCGGCTAACTCACGTTCAGTCAGATTTCAATTCGGCTGAAATAAAATAATGTGCCGCATTGAATGCGCACTTTCGTCAAAGCGGCTTATAAATGTGGAACCTACATAAAAACGAGCACATCGTCGAAGAGGCGTATGCCTCTTTGAAAGCTGGTTTTCAATAATCACCGCAAGTAGCGGCGCTGCGTATATGATATGGCTGCGACATGGACACTACCCGACGATAATTGGCCGGACGATTTGCTCTCTCTCTCGTGGACGTGGCGCCTTAGTAGATAATTTGCGCGTCTTGTCGCTATCAATGCAGCTATACCGCGCTCTGTGGGACCAGCAGTTCAAAGCCACTTTAAACATGTCCCAACTAGCAGAGAATCAATCAAAAATAATATATATAATTGATAAACTTTGACCTAATACCGCTAGCTTCCTAAATCCTGTTGGTTTCTGTAAGACCTTGATTTCGACGGAGCGTTATAAGTTTTCACATTTGCTGTGTTTGAGCAGTCTTAGGCTGCGGTTCCACTAAGTTGTGCTTGGCTACGTAGCTATGGATTGGTTTGGTTTTAACTAATAGGATTGTTCGATTTAATTCGAAAACTGGTAGCTTTATTTCTGCAAGGACTGCGTGAGGGATTTTTAGAAAGAGATATCATGGCCCCTACTGAAGGAACACTGTGGGTTTAAGTCTGTAAAAGTTTGACGCTTCACCTGAGTGGGAGAAGCCATTTGATGATTTCCCACGTAAAATAGTGTCATTCTAGGGAACAACAGAGTGTAACAAAGCGAAGTTTTTTCTATACTAATTAAAGGTATTATATATATATATATATACTAATATAAAGGATTTAAGCCATTGATGCACGCTAAAGATGCGAGCTAAGGACTAGCTTTAGCTCATCATGTCTTGCCATCGCGGCCTCGCCTCAACCCGCTGATCAAGCGATGCATCACGCATTTCTCTCGTTACGCGTCTTACTCCGAAAGCTACGCAAGTTAGCTCAGTTTAGCTTCATAGTTTAGTTAAATACCTTGCACATCTATAGTGGAACCCCGCAGCCTTACGATGTATTGAGTCGAGTAACTAAAATTAAAATACCAAGCCGCATGGATAAATTAGGCTCGCGATTAAAGCAAAATATTGAGGACTTTTCTTATTGCAGTGTTTTATACTTGGTGGTATTCTTGAAATAGTATTTTTAGTTATTTCACTCGGAAATTAATCAATACTAATAGTTGGCCCGACAGACTGAAACTGAACTCTGAAACTGCTAAACCGATCCTGAAAATGCTTACATCTATCAGTAGAATGCTGAATCACTGAATTACATCTGGCTATATTGTTTTGCTTACACGCGTTTGAAGCCACTGGCAGAAGCTAGATAATAATATATTATGAATTCTGCCCTAATACAACAAAAGGTCGGTAGTGTTTGCAAAGTAGGTATAGAGTGCCTATTTAAGGTGCTCACACGTGTGCCACACATGCCAATATGGGCGCCTCGGTCTCCAACTTGTAGAGCTACACATGAAATACGCCACGTGACGTTGTTCTACGTACAAATCAGCCCCCTAGCCAAGTTACAACCGGTTCGTTTCAATTCTCTTTTCGACCACGTGACTGAGCGTTGCGATGACGTCAGAACAAAGGAATAGGAGGCGTGGCCGACTCGAGGCGATCGACGAAAAGAGAAACGAAATCGTTGTAACTTGGATAGGGAGGCAGGCGTGTTACACGTGTGCGTCAGTCTAATGTAGTTCTAGCATAAGGCGTTGGTCGTTTATACGTTTCAGGCGGTTGAGAACAGGGTCAATTTATTAATTGTATTATGTGTTTCCTAATTAAGTACTTTCCTTAGGTTGTATATTTTATCTTAAAAAACAAATACCACTAATAAAAAGAAAAACATTAGTTATTAAATGACGCAGCAATTGGCATTCTAAATATTGGTATGGAGAAGAGTGGGGGTGGTGGGGACATCCCGCTCTCACTCATCTCTTTTGTACGCACGGAACCTAATGGTGGTGATGTAACAATTCAGTTTCTGCATGCTTATTCTGTGTTCCCCTTCCACCAAATTTGAAAGGTTTTTAACTTTCTTAATTTTGAACGGATTTAAAAAAAAAATATTCTATTTGCGATTTTTGATAAAGCTACTTTTTGATGCAAATCTCAATTTTATAACATCACGTCCGTATTTCTCGAAGGTTTCGACGTCCTACGTGGGCGATCCAACGTGATTTCGGTTACGGAGCTAAACGATACGGTTCACGCGAATTCAACGCGACGCGGCGGTTTTCCCAAAATGCGCGCGAAGTCGCCGCTTCAATCGCCATTTAAACATATAAAACAAGTCAACGCATCGCAAGAGTTCACGTGACAATATCAAACCAATTGACGCGTCCGCTTCGCTTCGCTCTTTGCCGCACGTGCGGTTGAGTTACATAGGCAATAAAGTATCAATTGTTTGTTCCAATCGCGCCGCATCGCTTTGCGTTTGCGTTTGTTCACCTACGTACTTCTTAGGACACTGCGTTAGGCAGGAGAGAATGATAGATCTAAAATTAGTCCGTTATCTATTTATATAAAAGGAGAAACTGACTGACTGACTGACATATCAACGCACAGCCGAAACTACTAGGACTAGGAACGTTTAATTTTGCGCAAAGCTTCCTTTTCTAACATAGGCGAGCAATGAGAGAGGATTTAAAAAAAAAAAATTGCAACTCCTAAGGGGATGAAATAGTAAAGGAGGAGGCCGCACATTCACGCGCAAAGGAGCGGCCCTCACGCCCCAGCCGCCAGGATCCCGATTTCCGGCCACCGCAGGCGCGGGCTTGCGGACGGCGAGCAATTGGTAGCTCGCCGTCCGACCGTCCGGTCACCGTCCGGACCGAGACCAAGTCGTCGACAGCGCGTACTGCTCCACGCGCGCTTCAAGGAGATCTCAGCAAACCGTAGGGACCAAGCAGGGTCGAAGCCTATTGGGGCCAAGCGTTTTCTTCTAAAAGGAAAACTCGGCCCTGGTATGAAAAGCAACGAAGGAACAGAAGTGGGTTTTTAGTCAGTGAAAGCCTGGCACGCCCTCTCGTTCCGCCCAAGAGCGAGGAATGTCGTTGGATTATTTTCCCACCTTAAAAAAAGGGGATGAAACGGGGAGTTCAAATTTTGTATAGAAAAACTCATAATATTACCTACATAATCATAAAACTACTAGCGGAAACGGTATTATGGCTTTAAACTCCGCAATAGTTTGTATAGCTATGAACATGGTGCCTGCAATAACACCGTGGTTTAGGTATCCGTTGTCGTATGAGTATCCGTTGGGATACTTAATAAAAACAGACAGATACTTAATGACCATACACAATCCCTTACTAAATTGTAAAATTGGGTATTTTCTTAGCAATAACTCGCGTGGGTTTAAGTTCACTCTAAAATTGATATCATTACGCGTCAATTGATATTATTGCTGGAACCTTTTTTTAACTTAATATATTTGAAATCTGCCAGTACGTCCAAAACCAGTCCCAGGCCACAACAAGAATGCAGGCATTTATTCAGTTATTAATCAAACCCAAACCACCTGAAGCAGAACGGGTTATCGGCAAGAAAACTTCGAAATTGGTGAGAGTTCGTTGTACTCAAAACAATCTGTCTTTGCACTCAGCGTATGTCCAGTGTAGACGTTAACGCTGCGTAAGTTAGCGACCGCGAATACGTCGACAGTGATCTCAAACCTGTTTTTTTTTAACCACAAAACAACAGGTGGTTTTAATTGTTTGGTTTAATTGTTGGCAATAAAATTAATATGGTTTAACGTAGCACCCCGCTATATAGCAGTAGGTGGAGTAAGCATTATGTCTTGAGTTTACACAGCGTCTACACTTTCACGACAAACATATACAACGTCTACACTGGACCAACACTAGATGCTAAAAGCACCCTCAATAAGTCCCAACTAGCAAAGATTTCAATCAAGTTTTAAATTATCTCTGGCCTCTGCTTGGTTTTGAGCTATTGCCCAACAATACCGCTATATTTAGAATTCCGAGCGTCGAAGAGAAAAAAGTGAACATTATATACTAAGATCCCAGAGCGATCTGACATAACTTATTTTCACATGGATGAAACCTTAGGTTCTCAATAGCGGCTCTCATGTGCTTTGAATACCTGTGTTCTTGTGGAGCTCCCGGCCCTTGTGGGCCCTGGGCAGGTACCAGGTGAGAAAGGGAATTTTAGTTCCCTTAAGGAGTTAAGTTAACTTTCATTTTTGTGGCTGATTTTTATACATGTTTTGAAGAATATTATTCTAAAGTAGTATCATAAGTGTTAGACACTTACCATGGACCAAAACTTCTGTCAGACGCTTTAAAGCTCCACAAAAAAAATAAACTTTACTTATTTTTACATGTCTGATTTTTAAACATGTTATTAAGGTAACTATTACGTTATATTTCATTAGTCAGACAAATTGTAAGTGCTAAGTTTCATTCATGTGAAAATAAGTTATGCCAGATCGCTCTGGGATCTTGGACTTTATATTAGGTTATTTTACCCTTCTTCCAAAGCACCTTCTTAAGGTGCTGTTAAAATTGATATCAAACACAAACTACGTGTCTATGGTCTCAACATTATATATTTGTATTCCTAATCACTAGCTATACCGAAACCAAACAAAAACATGTGTCGTAACGTCTGTATGAAAATTCTTCTCTGGAGCAGCACACAGTGCAATAACTCTACATATTTTTATAAGCTGACAAAATCCAAGAAATTATTCAACCCATGAAACTCACCATCATAAAATTTTATTTAGCATATAAGTATAAACAGCCTTATAATGTTCCCAATGTTGGGACTCGGGCCTCCTCTCTAGGAGAGGGAACGGCCCATAAAATTCTAAGTGTAATAAAATTATTTTGAATTCATTTTTTAAATTAATAACTACGGCGAATACTGGCCAGGTTCTTATACCACCGCATAAATTGTTATAACAATTTTGACATTAAAATAACATTTTAATTTTATTTAAAATTGAAATTGAATTTTATCTTAATACAGTCATTTTCTTACGTTTAAGCGACCAACCTACCCGACTAAACGATAAAATACCACCAAGTATATGACATTAATCGCTTTGCTAGTTGGGATCCATTTAAATTTTATTAGAGATGCAACGGATACCCATTCAATATCTGGCATTCGGTACCCGGCCGGTTCCTCGGATACAGCCGGATACGAGACTGGTTTTTGGCTAGGCCGGATATAGCATAATGATAAGATTACAACTAAGTTTTTCAACCAAAGTTTATCTTAGAAATATTCAATAAGATATTTATGGAAAGTATAAAATTTACATGTTGTCACGATCAAACCGTTTAAAACATTGAATTCGTGTTGGTGAGATTGAACTGTTCATCATTTACTAAATGAGTAGTCAGGCAGTTAACAAAAAACTCGATAGTCTTTTTATGTCACTCTGTTTTAGTATAAACGATCTCATTAACAAAGTTTTAGAATAAAGTAACGATCTCATTAAGAACATTTAACTTTTTCTGTAATTTTTTTTTTGTCTATGTTTACCGAATATCCGGCTGCCGGATATCCACCGATCCGGCCAAGCCTAGGCCGGGTATCCGGTACTTGTCCAAATCACTATTATCAGTTGCATCTCTAATTGTCATTTTTTTTCAGATGTATAAATTGTATTTGTGGAGAGAAATGAAGCGAAAAACGAGAGAAAAAGATATATGTAAGTGAAATTATTCGCACCCATTTATTTATTGTGTATGTACCTTAATTCCCCGTGGGAAATTTAATAACATTTTTGTTGTTGTTCAGGGCGACCACGAAACAAGGTGAAACGGCCGTATTCGGAACGAGATCTACCTGATTGTGTTCAATATCTCATCATAGGAACCGGGGCGGCCGGCTGGGCCGCATACCGGGCCATCATGCAACACGACAAATTCGCTAAGGTAGAACATGACTTTCTTTTATTTACTTTTTAAAAACTAACTTCTGTCGGTGGCTTTACCCATTTAAAAGCGAGACTTATCCCGAGTTCCAGTATGACCTTCTAGACATAGGGCAAGTACTTTTCACACTATAAAGACGGTCCCATCTATTACTATCCCAATATTCAACAAAATTGGTTTAGCAGATAAAGCATGAAAATATAAGAAACGGACAGAGTTACTTTCGCATTTATAATACTGGGTGTTTGGTGCATCGTGTGCCAAATTAAAATGGTCGACGGGAGGGGTCATCTGTTATCCTTTCAGAGACCTAAACACTTATCATGCCCTGTAGATTTTTGTTCATTGACTTTCTATTGTTTTATGTAAATAAGACCCAAATTTTTCATTCAAATACAAATTTAAAAAAATATATAAGGCGTAGACTCTGAACTTTAATTTTATTTAGATGTGTATTGTATTAGAGTACTTTTAAATTTAAAATTAGTGACATTAGCTGTCTAGTTTTTTTTTAATTTACTCTCAAAGTTTTGGACTTAAAGCTGTCCATGTTACAGCTATTTGGCTATAAAAAAAATACCAAGTGCGACCGGAATCTTCCAACTCCCTCAAAAATTTTCTAGTTAATCTTCTTGATAGTGATGTGCCACATGCCATAATTTTTTTTTTATAACTGTGATTTCACTAGAATTGTGAATCGAGTCACACAAGACTAATATTCAAAATTATGATAAAAAAAATGAGTTTTGCTTAAATGATACATAAAAAACCACAAAAAAAGCTTAATCACAATCCAGTTCTTCAATTTTGTTAATCTCTGTGTCACTGTGTGCAGTGTCTGAGTAGTGGCAAATGGAAGAAGGCGAATGGTTCGTAACAATGAAATTAACAAAGAAAATAAGAAAATAGTTTTTTTAAATAACTAAGAGTTAAATAATATACATATTTAGCTAACTTACATTAAACAATAACGTTTTTACTTCACCTAGTTTTAACTAAGACTCAGTAATACAAACAAAAAAAAAACGTTATTAATAAGCAAATAAGTATTTTTTGCAAACCGTACTTTTCAATCAACATTTGACAGATCGAGGTTATTGGCTTTCCTATGCTTATTTGGAAAGCATAGTATGGTCTACCCGTACGAACGTGAGGAAGTCACAAACATACATGCACACACACAAATATTTGCGTGTATAATATTAGTGTGAGGTGTGCTTTACGCAATGTGTCTTTCTTACTACTCATCACTTGATTTTTCATTATTCAGGTATTCTTCATTACTAAAGAAGACTTCTTACCGTATAGAAGGCCACCGCTCAGTAAACACATGTGGTGGAATAAAGACCCTCCTGATGTGAAGAAACTTCATTACGTGGAAGACTTGAGAAGAAAAACGTTAGTAGTATAATAGTTAAAATCATAAATGCAGGGTACAATAAGTAGATACGGCTTAGAAATCTGGATTGGCCTTTATGAATCTCCTGTCCTGCCTTTGTTCCTGAGAATATAGAGCCAAACTGACCGCCGCGCTGCGCTGCGCTGCTGATCAGCATCGAATAGGTCGTAGATATGTCGTATTTGATATTGACTAGTTGACCCGGCGAACTTCGTACCGCAGTCGTATTGTAGTATATCTTTCGATATAGTCAACCGATTGCGATGAAACAAAGCCTAAGTAATATATCAAGCTACACACAATTTTAATGTATAAAAGTTATCTACATTGATTTCGTACATTTTATGTGATGACGCACAACTAAAAACTTCTACGGATTTATTTTAGATATAGAAGATAGGCTTGACCACTATCATCAGCTGATGATGTGGTCGACGATGGAGCACGCTTGCCTAGAAGTAATCTATTCCTTCTTAACTTAAAGACACAGACTCCGGCAGCGAATTCCACCCCTTAACTGAACGCACTATGCATAACACATGCATAGTGCGTAGTCCCAAATTGTTTTATACATATGACTAGTGATCCGCTGAAGGAACGGGCTGAGTTGTTACCTAATAAGTAAAGCACATAACTGTGGGTTTGCTACCCACAGTTATGTGAAGCACATTTTTTAACTTCAGGGCGCTTAATGCAGAATGCATAGACTTTATGGATCCAATTAAATTTTATCGCAAGAAGAGGGGTCCGGCGGTGTCCCTAGCGTCTGGGTGGTGCGTCTTGCGAATCGATCCTGACGATCACGTGGCCTGGGTCAAGACCATGTGTGGGGAGCGGCCCATATACTACGAGAGATGTCTCCTTGCACCTGGTAAGTTGCATCATCATGTTCTGTTCCATGTTATTTGGTATTGGCGCCGCACGTTTTGTTGTTCCACTCCGTATTGTTATGCGTCACTCTCTCACTGAACCCCTTGTCTCTATATACCTATAAAAAACAAAGACCTGATTCATTCGCTGCCTCATCAACGTTAGCCGAAACCCTTGGATCTAGAACATTTGGACCTAAGGGAATGAAACTAAGGGACCAAAGTTTGTGCGGAGAAACCTAGCCATTCATACAATTCCTCACACAATTCATCTATTTTTTCTTTCATCTCACATGAGTAACATGTCATAATATTAGTCACATGTTTTTCAACCATCCTCTTCTTCTTCTTGTTTAATTATAGGTACTTATTCTATAATAGTACATTATGATATAAGTATGTAATGTTAGTGATTACCGTCGAGGCGGTATTTAGACCCGCGCCGTGGCAAGGGTCTTAAGAGAGCCAAGAACGGTAATCATTAATTACCCACGTGTGTCATACGACGTTTTTCAATACACTTGTGAAGAAAACAACAGTAAAACTAGTAAAATTTTCTATGACATGGTGGTAAAAATCTGTTTTCATAAGAGCGCGGATCATTTTTTTTTTAATTTACCGCTAGAGGAAGGCTAATGTATTTTGATCATACTGCCTAGTCTTACGTTCATATTTTCTTACGTGAAAAGTTTTTACGATGATGTCTTTCGTAGTGACAATAGAATACGGATGTAACATTTTCTAATGATTTTGTAGTATTTAATTTAATTAATAAAGCCACTGAACTTCACTGGAATAAAAAAAACACGCTAAAAATCGCGCGCATCTTAAAATGGCGGCCATAGACCACAAAAAAAGCAAATTTTATTTGAATGTACGATTTATTTACTAAATATTTTTTATTAAATAAATCTTACAAGTTAAACTTGTACATTTTATCTTGTAAATTGGATGAAATAAGTAAGACACTAATTTATATACTATCGAACGCAATAACTTAATGGGAATTTTATTCGAATTCAAATTTTTTTTTGCGAACAAAGAGGTTGAACAAAAAGGTTTTAACTACATTATAGCACTAGTGCGTAATGGTAATCAAAATGTCACAGTTTGGTAACTAGTGCCATTATATACCTAAGTACAGTGCAATAAGAGTCACTTTCTGAGCAAGTGTGTTGAAAAAATCTATGCGCTGACGTACAGTCAACCCGTGCATCAGAAGTGATATTTTTTCTGATTGACAGAACTGGTACTACCACTAGGTACTAAAGTACCTAGTGGCCACTGATATGAGGCTCACTCATTTCATTGTGTGGATGTAAATGCGTGGATAGTAAGTGAACCGTTGTCGAGCCCGTAAGATCATGATCAGATTAGGATATTCCAGGCTAGATCCACATAATAGAGTGCCTGAGTCAGTTCGGACTGCAGGCCTAGACAAATGACCTGTCACGTCACTTGTCAGTTGTCACTTGATTTCCTTGCAGTTAGGCTGCGTTTTCACCAGTGATGTGCGAGGATGCGTAGCGAGGAATGTGTTTGTAAGGAACCAATAGAATCGCTTCATTTACCTCGCCTCGTCAGCACAGCTCTGGTGGAAACGGCTCAGCGGAGCTAGATTTTTGCGCATACAAAACAAGCGAGGGATGTGTACGAGGGTTGTGTGCGAGGGTTGTGTGCGAGGGATGTGTACGAGGGATGTGTACGAAGGATGTGTACGAGGGAGGTGTACGAGGGATGTGTGCGAGGGATGTGTACGAGGGATGTGTACGAGGGATGTGTACGAGGGATGTGTACGAGGGATGTGTACGAGGGAGGTGTACGAGGGATGTGTGCGAGGGATGTGTGCGAGGGATGTGTTGAGATGGATGTGTTGCGAGGTTTGCGCATACTGTACCCGCCAGTCCATAGACGGAGTTTGTTGGAAGTAGAAGTGCGCAAAATAGATATGGATAATAGGAAAAAGAAGATACTTTTATATTTAACAATTTGCGATGAAGAAATGGAAGCAGAAGATACGGAGTTTATTAGTTCTATAATTTTGAGCAATAGAAGAACATACAGGTTTTGAATACGTAACGATATCACTCCGTTACTCCGCTCCCACTACACCCCACCCCCGTCGACACATTTCACAGCTTCGCAACGCATCCTCGCACCACACATTACGCTACACATCCTCGTAGGCACATTTTCATCGCACAGCTTTGGTGTAAACCCCCACACATTTTCACAGCACAGCTAGACATCCTCGCACGACACATTTCCATCGCACATCTCTGGTGGAAACGCAGCCTTAATGTCATTGCCATACACATTTTATACTTTTTTATTGTTTGGCGGGAATGCTAATGGAAAAGTCTTAGCCTCAAGATAAGTAGATGATCTTGAGGCTAAGACTTTTCCATAAGCTTTACGTAAAAACATACGATTTAAACATGATTGCGTTTACAGGTGCGAAAGCCAAGAACCTAGATATTATAAAAGCCGCGCCAAAAGCAGTTCGGGATAAGATTTGCAGGCTGCGAACCATAAGGGACTTTGAAATTGCTTTTAGGTACGGCAATACTTTTTTTCTGTCTTCCTTTTTTTTATAAATAATAATAACCAGTGTTTGACTGCGATCCCATCTGATTTATAAGCAGTTATGTAATTGTTGATGGTGAGGCGCACTAGTTTATTAAGAGCCTTGAAGACACCTAAATTATAATTGGTCGGGAAGACCGCAGCAGGCAAATTGTTTGGGCACGCGTAATTATGGCGGTAGTACCCTCTTTGAGGAGTGGCTGGAAAGACAACACGGCGTCCTCAGCTTGTAAGTTCGGAAGGTTAATGCACCGGATTCGTGCGGAAGAAACGCCCAGGTGTCACCATTGTGTGGACAGCCCGGAAAACAAGATGGAGTTTACATTAGAGGTGTGCCCCGCTGGGGCAGAACACCACCGTGACCTCGTAGGGACGATCGGCGGCAACGCTCTCTCGCGCTGGGCCCTGATACAGGCCATGGTCCGGAGCGAGGAGGACTTGCAGGGGGTCGCCTCCTTCTACGAAGCAGTAATGCTAGCAAAGGAGGCAGCCGAACGCGCGAGGGAAGGGCCATCACACCCCAGCCGCCGGGATCTCGATCCCGATTTCTATATACCGCACCATAGGCGTTGACTTGCGGGCGGTGAGCAATGGGTAGCTCGCCATCCGACCATCCTGTAATCGTCTGAATCGAGCCCAAGTCTTCGACGGCGTGTAGTCTTCCACGCGCGCCTTAAGGAGATGTCAGCAAAACCGTAGGAGCCCAGCAGAGTCGAAGCCTACTGGAAGGCAAAGAAAGAACAAATGAGTGGATTTTATTCAGTAGCAGTCTGACACGCCCTCTCGATCCACCCTTGAGCGGCAGAAGTCATTGCTTCATTACTCACCTCAAAGAAAAAGTTACTTTCCCATCCATAATTTTTCATATGGGTATGGATTATTAATTTAGAAATGGGCAGGGCACATTGCACGCAGAACAGATGGTCGATGAGGACGAAAGGTTCTGGAGTGGCGATCACGTACCGGAAGGTGGACCGATGACCTGGTGAGGGTCGCGAGAATCCGATGGATGCAAGACGCATAGGACCGGTCGAAGTGCCGACACTTGGGGGAGGCCTATGTCCAACAGTGGACGTCTTTCGGTTGAAATGATGATGATGATTAATTTGTATTTTTTGAGTTTTAATATCTCAATGTTTTATGTTTGCAGGAAGGTTAAAGAGGCGAAACATGTGACAGTGGTCGGCGCGGGGCCCTTGGGCTGCGAGCTCGCCTGGTACTTAGGCAAGATGAGTAAGTCTGCCGGATACTTTATTGTACATTAACATCTGCCAGCTGTCATATTTAGACCCCTGTTTCATCCACTAAAGGGGGTGAATTTTGGGGCTAAAAAATAGTGCTATCACTAAAGGTAGCATTCGGTTCTTAGCGACCGCTAATGTCGGACATTTTATCCGCAGCTAGGGAAAAAAATATTCAGCAGATATGGAGCTTGTATTACTCAATGCCTTGCCAATTACTTCACAAACAGTGTCCCTCAAAATGTTGTCTTTATAAAATGCGAGCCTAGCCCTATCAACTTCTCGTCCTCGTTTGATAACAATGCCGCCATTTTGATATGATTCTCGCCTGCGTCGCGCGACAGCATCGCCTCCGATGCGCGGTCGTCACGCCGCTCTCTAGCCACGCCCACGCCAACGGATTTGTTTAGTACTCCGTAGTAATCCATACTAAGTAGTGGGTCGCGCGAGCTGCACGTGGATGCAGCTCGCGGTCGCTAAGAACCGAATGCTAACCCCCAAAATTTTAGGCGATTTAGCTATGATATCATTGGGAGGCAGATAATAATATCTTCTGAGAGGCGTTACTACGTTGTTAACCAGTCGGACGCAGTTGGGAGGCAGATAATAATAATCGGGCACATATCTGTAGTATGTGCCCGACCCAGTTCTCGATAATGGCGATATCACGCTGTACTGGGATCGGTCCATCATCACTGACAGGACTATTGTAGCCAATAAGCCTGATATAGTGGTGGTGGACCGAAAAGAGAGGCGTGCAATAATTGTCGACATATCCGTTCCGCATGACGAGAACCCCGTGAAAGCCGAGAAAGACAAACAAATCAAGTACATTGATTTGGCTCGCGAGGTTGTCGACATGAGGGATGTAGACTCGGCGATAATTGTACCGATAGTCGTGTCAGCCAATGGCTTAATAGCCTTGACCAACACCTTAGGAGGCTCGCGTTAGGCGACTGGATCAAGGATTTGATTCAGAAAGCGGTACTCCTGGACACGGCTCGCATTGTTAGAAGATTCCTTTCTCTGGAGCCCTGACCGCCGGTAGCTTGGACCCTGTTCCCGATACCGGTGGGGTACTAATTTTTATATTTTTAAATATATTTTTTTGTATGATCTTTAAAAAAATATTTAAAAATGTAATTTATATGGTATTTACATCGAATAAAGGAAATAATAATGTACAAGTCATGGTCCGGAGCGAGGAGAAGTGGCAGCCCCTGCCACGGCAGCCGGTCGCCTCCTTCTACGCAGCAGTAATGCTAGTACAGGAGGAAGCCACACGTGCACGCGCGTGTCAATGGCCCTCGCGCCCCAGCCGCCAGGATTCCGATCCAGATTTCCGGCCACCGTTGGCGCGTCCTTGCGGACGGCAAGCAATGGGTAGCTCGCCGTCCGACCGTCCGGTAACTGTCCGGACCGAGCCCAAGTTATCGACGGCGCGTAGTGTTCCACGCGTGCCTCAAGGAGATGTGAGCAAATCGTAGGGGCCCAGCAGGGTCGAAGCCTACTGGGGCCATGGGTGATGCAAAAGGGATCCCCGGGGCTCTGGAACAATGGCAGACAGGAGCGGGTTTTTAGTCATTAACAGTCTGACACGCCCTCCCGATTCGCCCAAGAGCGGGGAATGTCATAAGATGATTTTCCCACCCAAAAAAAAAAATAGATTATAATAATCTTTTCACCTCATTTTTCTAGATACGGTCGTAGAGAGAAAAGATGATGAACCCCCAATAGAGATAGTGCATGTGTACAAAGACAAGGGGGTCCTCTCCGGTATCCTACCAGAGTACCTCGGCGAGTGGGCGGCCGAACAGATCAAGTGCGCTCAAGTCACGCAGATTCCTAAGGGTACGTGTCATAACAGCTTATTTATCTAAGTGCTGGTGGTAGAAAAGGGAGTTAGTGATAGTGTGGCGGTTGATGGGGAGGAATGGAAGAAATGACGCGTTGTGCAGACACCAAGTGACATGGGACACTGGCAAAAAGATGATGACATAAGCACTAAGCATCCCCTTGTTCATATCGTTTACCGATACGGACATGAGGACGCCAGACGTCGTGTTATACGATACGGCTGCGACATTATACATTGTTATTTGTAAAACACTGGTAATCTCTCAGGACTATGTTACTAACATAATAAACAATAACTTTTGTTCTATGACTTTTAAAAATTTATCATATTTTAGTTCATCAAATTTTCATTAAAAATTAAAAATATTTAAATTGAATGTTCTAAATATTAACGAAGTGTATGCGAAGCAAGCGATAGTACAATAGGCGAGGGGAGCGAGCGGCGGGGGGCTTGATGCGCTTGCGTCGCGTCATACAGACGTAGGTAGGGATAGTAAAATACAGAGTTGAAATGTGTTAGATAGAACAACGAAATCTTGGAAGGTTTGTTTTTGGTAAATGTATTATGATTTGTAAAAAGTCAGAGAACTAAAGTTGTTGTTTATGATGTTAGTAATACAGTCCTGCAAGGTTGTTAGTGTTTTACAAATAACCCTGTATACATAAACTGTTATAATATAATGTACCTACGTTTACAGCTCAAGTATATGATGTGTTCGAAACAAAAGATGGAAGACTGGAAATGACTTTATCAAACGGAAAGTCCCTCGTCACGGATTATGTAATTATTTTCATTTTTTTTTCATATTTTAACAATATGAATAAGGTAGTTGAACTGGCAACCCAGGTTTTCAATTCCTTGTGAGCAATTATTTTTTTATGCCTTACACACTAGGGTTTAGGAATTCCCGACAATTTCAATGTCCCGTGACACGAGACGGCATACAAATAGTCACGGGAATTCTTGGGACTTCGAGACTTGTAAGAAAATACTTGTTTGTTTTTTTTTTAAAGGGGTATGCCTTTTTTGAAGAATTTTAAGGCATTTTTTGTAAAAATCAACATCTATTAAACATAAAATTAATCTTAATAAGTTTAATTCTCATGGTCATAGATTTGTTTCATAACTTAATAGTCTAAATATAAATAATAAAAACACCGACTTATAAATCAGTCTATTAAACAATCAACTATCACATAGACATCTTTGCTGATGTAATAAAATAGGCTTTTAATCAGAGCGTCAACAGCTTTGTCTGACAATCTGTTTGTGATTTTTGTAATAATGCCACGGGACAAGGAGAATACGTTTTCAAGAGATGTCGGTTTAATAGTGATTCAGGTAACTTTATAAAGTAGTTCCAAACTTTTTGTACGTTTTCTGCCACAATTTCCACAATCTTGTTTCGACTGGAGTCTCGACATGAAAGTCCCGGGACTCGAGACAACTAAAATTACGAAAAGTCCCGGAACTTTGAGACATTAGACGTACCGGGAAACCCTAGTACCCACCCCGCATAGCACGAAAGTAAAAAATAAACGTGCTTATTAAAAACCATACTAATAATATAGATGCGATCGATTGTAACTAATATAATATGTAAAAGGAATTATGTTTGTTTGTTAACTTTTCTTTTTTTTATATATATATGGTTATTCGTCTCATTTTTTTCTTATTTGTATCAAATACTAACTTTATGCAAAATAGCAAATGGAAAGAAATTTTCAAATCCGTTAAATATTATTCAAGTTAGAAACCTTTTTCTGGTGGAAGGGGAAACTGTCAAAACCTAAATGTGACGTCACCGCCTTTAGGTTTCGTATGCTCAAAAGGGATAGCGAAGTTTCCCACCACGCCCCCACATTTTCTGAAACCAGTATTTGGAATGCTAACTGCTGCTTCATTTAATAAACAATTTTGATGCGGTTTTCTGAACGAGATTAATTATTAGTGTTTTTGTTGTTTAGTATAAAATATTGAACAAAAATAAGCACAGAGGCAACTACCTAATTAACGCGTAAATTAAAAGGGTTTCTTTATATTTCTGTATGATAATGATCTCATAATCTCAACCTTCGAGCATCCAAAGCCATACTTCTTCATATTCCTTCTTACCGTACTGGGTTTATGGCTAATTCTCTACCATAAATCTCTGGAATGTGTTTCCCCCTGAAAGTAAATTTTCCTTCAAGCGTAAAATTCGGAACTACTACTTGGAAGTCCTCTCAACCTTAGTTCGGTCTTCGTCATAATTGTTATATTTTAAGGTCTCTTAGTTACAATGATTTCATATTTATCATAGTATTGATTAGTTTATTATATTAGCATATACGTATTTTATTATTATAAGCCGAAGAATATAGTATCGTTAAATTAAGTATTTAACGATACTATATTCTATTTCAAATATCTGTTATTTATTTATTGTGCACACCTTGTTGATCGAAGGTGCACACCTACCACAGTGTTATCTTTTTTAACCCAAAGGTTGACTGGGTTGCACAAGGCATTCTCTAATGCCTTGTGCCCCATTAAGTCCGCCTATGTACCACCACAGTACATGAAGTTTAAATAAATAAATAAATAATGTTTATTTACTAGAGATATTGGAACATGTTCCAGGCGTTTTTCGCGATTGGAGCGGAACCTAGAGTCGACATTGCCGAGGTCTCAACCTTGGAGAGAGATTTCGTTAACGGAGGGTACCTCGTCAACACGGAACTTGAAGCTAGGACACATCTCTACATTGTAAGTACCTGGCGTATCAAAAACTCCTTTTCCCTACATTTTGATATCTTCTTGAAGTTGATAGTCGCTGCAATGACGTTGTGATATGATTTTGAACGGTTATTTAAGTACGAGAACACGGGCCTTACCATGGCGTCTTAAAATGTCAAGCGTGCGAGCGAGAGAGAGGGATGGAGCTAGACACCCTATATAGCTCCATCCCTTTAACAGTTCAGTTTAGGTCGTCAAATGGATCGCGTTTAGAGCTCGTGGTAGGGTCTCAGGCCTTCACCTCATTTGGTCTAGTGGGCGCAAAGCTCGATTTCTTAGCGTGAGATCCATTGTTTGGATTCCCTGTTTGGACAAAGTGTGATTGTGAATTTCTTAGTAGCAGCCCAGAGTTTGGAAGTCAATAGCACACCATTGCCCGGGGGTATCACAATACCCCCGGGCCTTGGAAAGCACGTACGGGATCTGTGCCCCGATCGTGACGGACTCTAAAAGTAATTGAATAGAGTATACCTGTACTTAGGCGCACACACTTGTGCACTATAATATTTTATGCGTACTTGGCTTTCTTTGATGTTTGCCACCCGAAATTCGATTAGAGGGATGATTATTACCCTCCAAATATAGTTTTTTTTTTAAATAATATAAGCTAGTGCTTGTCTGCGACCCCACCCGATAGAAAACAGTGAAATAATCGTTAATAGCAAGGCGCACTAGTTTATGAGGAGCCTATTCACTCTAGCCTTAAAGACACCCAAATTATAATCGGACGGGAAGACCGCAGCAGGCAAATTGTTCTAGTCCTTCAATGTTGACACGGTATAAACGACGAGGCGAAACGCTTGGTCCGGACCGTAGAAGTTTAACAACGTAAGGGTGGATAATCGCCGTACGTGGGGTTGACCGACGGTAGAAATGTGATCGGCGGAATGAAGTCATGCAATTCTCGGGCACACTTTAAAAATGCATCCTGTAAAAACCCGAAAGGCTGGTTACCCTACGCTAACCACGCTAGTTTAACAAATTTGTAGTGCTTTAAATTAAAGAATATGTACGTTAGGCGGGCGACGCTGCCAGCTACTACCACCAGTGGAGAGACACGAGGCTGCGCGTGGAGCACTACCTCAACGCGGAGGAGCAGGGCTTCGTGGCCGGCGCCAACATGACCGGCTTCTGGCTCCCCTGCAACATGGAGCCCCACTACTGGATTCAGCTGGGCGAGTCGCTGCAGGTGGAGGTAATGTGTCCCTCTCATCAACACTAGCAGCGCTTCATGGCCGACGCCAACATGACCGGCTTCTGGCTCCCCTGCAACATGGAGCTCCACTGCTGGATTCAGCTGGGCGAGTCGCTGCAGGTGGAGGTAATGTGTCCCTCTCATCAACACGAGCAGGGCTTCGTGACCGACGCCAACATGACCGGCTTCTGGCTCCCCTGCAACATGGAGCCCAACTACTGGATTCGGCTGGGCGAGTCGCTGCAGGTGGAGGTAATGTGTCCCTCTCATCAACACGAGCATGGCTTCGTGGCCGGCGCCAACATGACCGGCTTCTGGCTCCCCTGCAACATATGGAGACCTGACATTAATTATTTAGGACTTTGGGCGAGTTTCTCAATTGAGTATCTTGAGTTCAGTATGTGTTAAACCGTAGTGGAATACGTCCACAACTAGGTAGGTATTCTTTTTCATTTAAACAACTTTTTTATTTTACTTTGTAGTTGGTGAAGGGGAAAATGTATGCTACAATTTTGTTGCCTAAGTTCAATTTCTGTTCAAAAACTGTATGGTTAATATTTTTTTCAATGTGATCTGTCCTCAGGTGATCGGTGAAGTAGGCGCCTGCATGCCTATCGTGGGCCTGTTCAAGGAGTGCGAAGATGACGAGTCCAATGCAGACGCCGACAGACTGATCACCAAAGAAAAGGGCAAAAGGACTTGCTATCAAAAGAAGTAATACTCTGAACATTTTTTAGTATCTAATCTAGACTTAGGTTGCCAGCTTGGAAACACCATCATCATTTCTCTAGTCAACTAGCGACCCCAAGTCGGCGTCGAGGCTTACCGAATGCTGCTGAATACCCGTGGAGCGACTGCCTATCAGAGAATATTTGACTGCGATCCCACCTGATGGTAAGCAGTGATGCAATCGTTGATGGTGAAGCGCACTAGTTTAATAAGAGCCTATTCACTTTAGCCTTGAAGATAACTAAATTGTATAAATGACAATAATGTAAATAACCGATGATCTAGTGAGAGTCGCAGGAATCTGACGGTTGGGAGACGCACAGGACGGTTGTCGTGGCGACGCTTGGGGGAGGCTCATGTCCATCAGTGGACGTCTTTCGGCTGAAATGATGATGACCGCATACCGCAGCGTTGTACGTTCCACCGAAGCTTTAGATCAGCCTGGTTCTAGTATGGAAACTTGTGATGTCACAGGCCCAAGGGTACGGAGTACTTCAACCGCTACAAACGAGGGATGCTGTTCTACCTGCGGGACGAGATCGTCGTCGGCTTCGTGTTTTGGAACTTAACGCCCATCGAGGATCGCTTGGAAGTTTGTAACGAGGTGAGTGCACTTGTGGGCCGTTCAAATATCACACAAGCAGACTTTTTGCTAATAATATTAACCCCTCCTCCCCTTCAATAATAATAATAAATAAATAAATAAAAAATCAAGTATAAAGCAAGTAAAAGTATGATATACATTGAGTACAATCGAGGAAAAAAGTAATTCTAACTGAAGTGTAGACCTGCCTGATCTAGGTTAATGAAAAAACCTGTGTTTCAGGCCATCAATTTGCATCAAACATTTGAAAAAGAAAACAATAATAGAATTAGAAACTAAATTTAAAAGAAAACAATATTTCAAACAACTTAAAAAGTAACTATTTGAATAGATTATATTAAAACTGACTTTTGTCACTAGACATATATCGTACATAATCTACGATATATGTCTAGTGACAAAAATCAAATCCAATATTGATGGTAAGAAAATTACACTGGGAGTGTTTGTAGATTTAAAAAAGGCCTATGATACAGTTAGTCACGATATACTTTTATTAAAGCTAAATCATCTAGGTGCTCAGGTTCCGCTCTTGAAATGGTAAAATCATATCTTAGTAACAGATATCAGATTGTGGAAATCGGCGGAGTCCAAAGTGGACCTCAAAAAATCACCTACGGGGTCCCCCAGGGCTCAATTCTTGGACCATTATTATTTCTAATCTACATAAATAGCATCCATAAAATCGGTCTAAGGGGGAGGGATGTAGCACTATACGCTGACGACACGAGTTTATTTTACTCGGGGACCTCAATGCTCAATTATAGAACAAGCTCAACATGATCTAAATCTCTTACAGACGTGGCTTTAATCAAACTTGCTGACGAGTAACATAACTAAAACCAATTATATTTTATTCGCAGCAAAAAACAAAAAGATTGGCCAGCACAGTGACTTATATATTGATGGTCAAACGCTAAATAAGGTTCACCAAGAAAAATATCTTGGTCTTATACTTGATAATCAATTAACGTGGAAACCACATATTGAGAGTATCAAAAACATGCTCACATCACTAACAGGTGCGCTTCGTAGTATGGTGCGATGTCTTCCTAAAAATGTACGTTACAATATATATAACTCCATGGTTAAATCTCGCTTGGATTACTTGATTGAGGTCTGGGGAACTGCTGCAAAGTGTAACCTGAAAATAGTACAAATTGTCCAAAATAAAATAATCAAAACACTATTTAACTCTTACTGAAAAAATCTACAAAGAAACACACTGCCAAACTGCCAAAGGACATAAAAGAAATCAAATCGTCATACATTTACAAGAAGACCTTGGACCTTAGACCTTAAAAAAAATATAAATCAAAAGATCTTTCCTAGCTTTTCGATTAATCGTAAATAAATAATAATCGTAAATAATTGATCGAATTGATAACTTATTAGTAAAAATAATTAATTAAATAAATAAATAATTAATCTCAAATAAATAATAATATAAAATCATAAATTAAAATAAATAATTTATTGTACAAAATTATATGTGCCAATATTAAACGGAAACCATTCAATCGCTTATGTTCTGCACTATGTCTTAGGCCTTAGTAAACACGCATCAACTATATAATTGCGACCTCCCCTCATCACTCGTGTTTGTGTGTAACTTACCTTCCGATTTATTTATTTTGTAATAGTTATAAAACGATGTATTTTAATTTTGAAGTGCTATTCAAATGTTAATGTCAGTTTTAAGATAGGCGCATATTTTGTTTAAGTTCTTGTTTTTTATCTACGCATGCTGGTATGTAGAATTGTTTTAAATTACTATGTTTTTCTCTATAAGTGAATGTATAATTCTTCTGAGAAAATAAATATGTTTTAACCGTAAAGTGGATACTACAATAGCAAAAATAAGCAAAACTTTCTCCCCCCCAATTTTTACATTGGTACCTACATGCATTTTTCAATATATTCTGGTTTTGTTATTAATTAATGAGCATCAGCACTTGTCCTTCGCCGAGCACATAAAGCAGGCTCGCTCGCGAGCCGCTTTCGCTCAAGGTAGGCTCCATTATCTCATGACTGCCCGCAGCAAACTGTCACTTAAGTGCAAGCTGCGCCTCTATACTGCAGTAATCCGCCCGATCATGACGTATGCCTGTGCCATCTTCGCACACGCCAAGCCCCGCTTCCTCCATAGGATGCAAACCCTCCAAAATAGGACCCATATTACGTCCGAAATGAGAATCTACATTTAGATCTCAAAATCCCCACCATCCAACAGTTCATGAAACGCCTTTGCAAGCGTTTCTTCGATACTGCTGTGAAACACCGCAACCCCCTTATAGTATTGGCAGCCCGATACGAACCCTCCCGCATCTCAAAGATTCGCCGTCCTAGGCATACTCTCGTCACCCCCGATGACCCCTGCTCCAAGAGCGCCATAAGGAAACCAGTACAGTTCGCAGACAATACAGATTTGGAGACACATCATGGTCTTATTAGCGATAACAGACTAGTTGCAGAAGAATTTGTAAATTTCTTTGCTAGTATACCAATTAAAACCACTGAAGCCCTAAATTCGTCGCCATCGCATGCTTTTGGTTTATTACAGGCAAACGTTGCAGCCTGTTCGACTGAATTTAACTTTAAGCATATAAACCCCTTAACAGTAATAAAAGCGTTTAAACAAGTCAATGTTAAATTTACAAAAGATTTGTGGGGTATGTCTATCAAAGTTTGTACCTTAATTATTGAGACTATAGTGCCGTACTTAGCCTTAATATTTAATATGTGTATAGATCAAGGAGTCTTTCCTGATCTAATGAAATATAGTAAATTGATACCACTTTTTAAATCCGGGGACAGTAAAGACACTAATAATTATATGGGCCGGTGTCCGTGTTGCCAGTTTTTAGCAAAATATTTGAAAAGGTGATGTTAAATCAAATGCTTAATCATTTTAACACAAATAATATCTTACACGATAAAAAACAGTATGGTTTCACCAAAGGACGTTGTACAACTGACGCTGGTGTCTCCTTACTAAAACACATTTTTAATGCATGGGAAGAGGCACAGGATGCTATAGGCATCTTCTGTGACCTGTCTAAGGCGTTTGATTGTGTGGTTCATGAAACATTACTCCTGAAACTTGAGCATTACGGACTGGGCAAAACAGCTTTAAGCTTATTAAAATCTTATTTGATTGACAGACAGCAACAAGTTCAAATAAACGGTGTCAATTCGTCGGGATTAAATGTGAAAATGGGGGTACCCCAAGGTTCAATTTTAGGTGTTTTTTATTTTTAGTTTATATTAATGATTTACCCTATTTGTTGGAAAATAAACTTAATATGGTGTTGTTTGCCGACGACACTTCTTTGATTTTTAACATAAATAGAAGGACTAATAATCTTGACGATGAAAATTACGCCCTACTGCAGGTCCAAAACTGGTTCACTGCTAATAATCTAGTTTTAAACGGGAAAAAAACTAAATGCATAAGATTTTCCTTACCGAATGTCAAAAGTAGTGATTGTAACGTAGTATTAAACGATGAAAAGCTAGAATTTGTCGATAAAACGGTTTTCCTGGGGATTACGCTTGACTCAAGGCTACAATGGGGTCCTCATTTAACATCTCTTGCAAGACGGCTTAGCTCAGCTGCATATGCTGTTAGAAAAATCCGCCAACTTACGGATGTTGATACCGCTAGACTAGTCTATTTTAGTTATTTTCATAGTATCATGTCATACGGTATCTTACTGTGGGGCGGGCTGCAGACATCGACTCAATTTTTATACTACAGAAAAGAGCTATCAAAGCTATTTACAATCTTCGCCGGTGCGATTCTTTAAGGGAACTGTTTAAGGATATTAACATCATGACGGTGCCTTGTCAATATATTTATGAAAACATCATGTACGTTAGAAAAAATCTTCAACTTTTTAGCAAAAGAGGCGATAGACATAATTATGTTACAAGAAATAGGGACCAATTAGTTCAACCAGGTTTCAGACTGGCTAAAGTGGCCTCTTCTTTCATGGGGTACTGTTTGAAATGTTATAATAAAATACCTCCCCAAATATTAGAACTCAATGAAACGAAATTTAAATCTTGTATTAAACGCACACTATGCAGGCAAGCATATTATAAGTTGGAGGATTATATTCAAGATAAAAATGCTTGGCTCAATGCTGGTCCAGCTCCTCTACCACCGAGGTGTACAAATTGATTAGTTTGGAAATTATTATTATTATTTTTATTGCTTTTTTTTGGGAATTGTAAAATATTATAAGTATTGTATAATGTAGAAGCATTTATTTTCAAAGTTTGTAAATGTGAGTACCATGGACCTATTTTATGGTTTTTTATGTTACTATTGGACTTGTTTGACATAAATGAGCACGGCAGTTGAGAGTTTGTCATGCTCACTTAAATGTCTCACTAATGGTGGCACATGTGTTGGATCATTCGGTTCAAAATGGTTGAGCTGAGTGGTGCTAATATTAGCGTCATGTTCGTGAACGGGCGCTGTCAGTTGAGACTGGTCATCTCTTAGCTGCCAGTTGCTATTTTAATGACTATATTTAGTTTTTATTTTTACTGTATTTACATTGTTCTCACATGATAACGACAAGAAACATGTAACAGAGATATTTGTAATTACAAAACATGATTGAAAAGAGTGTACATGGAGTTTCTTGCACATTCTTCTCCATAGAGATCTACGCTTTGGAATGTGCAAGTAGCATAATTTTTTTTCTGGACATTTCAAAAGTGCCTGTAAATGTATTTGAAATAAATGCTTTTGAATCTTGAATCTTGACCGCCGTCCTTCCGTCCTCGCCGCCGAGGCCCGCCGCGACAATCCCGTCAACGTCCTCCCCTACCCTTGCTCGAGCCAGCCCGCGTCGCTGAGCCGTAGTTTTGAAATTCCCCATTAATAATAATAATATCTTAGTTCGATCCAGTCCGTTCAACTCACTTTCATTGATATCGTTCTCTGAAAAAACTATATACAGCCATCCAGACCCTCCCATCCCCCATGTCAACAAAAATAAGCAATGCAAAGACCCCCACCCCCCTTTTGAATGCCCCCTTACCTACCCACCATATTCTCATGCATCACATCTGTATTCTCTAAAAAAATATGCGGTGTCAGCTATGAATTCGTCGTAAAAAGTTGTTTGTAAAATAGGATCATCCATTTCAGTTGTATTATAACAAGTGATTGATTGGTCCCTCCAGCTGCTCCGTGCGAAGCCGTCGTACCAGGACATCAACACGCTGGCAGAGCTGCTGGGCTTCCCCGGCAGCAAGTGCGTGTACAAGCCGGCCGAGCTCTTAGAAGACAAAGGAAGGAAGCAAGAATGCATAACGAAGTACGGAAATACAATAAAGAAAGAAAATTTATTTATATATAATTTATTTATATTATATTTACTTGTAGGTTCTAAACCAGTTAAAAAAATAATTCAACGAACATTATAAAACTCCACACAACTCAAAAACTACTGAACGGGTTTTCAAGTAATTTCACAAATGAACAGAGTAGGTAATAATTGAGCAAGATTTTTTATTTTTTATTTATAGTTTTAATTAGTTAAATGTTTTTATTTTTCTTCTTTTAATTATACACTTAAAATACTTACTTAAATCTTGCTCATGAATTAGTCTGTTCAACAAAATTTGAGCAATATTTTCGAAATGTACAAGTGAAGCCCTTTCAAATGATACCTAATACGGCTTTTTTTTAACAATACTTTTTGTCTGCTAGAGGGCACCACATTGACTTTTGTGACACGTCACGTGCCTATGTTCAGCGAACGATTAAGACTGTTCTAACGATATCTAATTAGTCTATAATACGGCCGGCGTATTTTGGCGAGCCTGAACTTTGCGCAGAAGGCTGCGCATGAGGTGACGTGCGCGGGGCGGAGGTCTAGGCGACGAGATTGACTCTATGTAAATACAATCGACCCTTTATTCAATCAAATATCGCAATCGATTTTTATCGATTTGGAATTTATTTATTTTTGTTTCTATGAGATATTGAACGAAATAGATTAACAAACATAGTGAATGTTGTCGTTAGTAAATGAGATTTCGACTTTAATGAAAAAAAAAAAACTAATAAAATTTTATTTTCTTGGTTGAAAGACATGATTTTGTTAAATATCAGTTATTTATAAACAACTACTAGAACGATTGTTTGAGAATATTTTAAACCTCCATAGAAAATTGAATATAAATATATATTTATAACTTAATTGAAATCGATTTGAAAAGAAAATCGATTAAACAACACCATCAGACACGCGTATTGGACATCTCTCTTCGGTAACTTCGTAAAGCTTCGTACTTATTCGGCAATGTTCGGTACGCAGTAATATGTCTCACTCACACGTTAGCATTGGTGTTATTTTCGTATCCCTGTCTCTGTCTTGAGCACAGGCGGTGAGAAAAGTTTTCGTTGGTTGTTATTAATAAATTGTTAAGTTTTTTATGTAGTGTTAGGTTTGTTTCTTTAATTCATAGGTTATTTTTGTAGCTTTCTGTCTCCAAAGTGTTTTAATATTTATTTTATTTGTACTTGGTCCCTGTATTAGTAAATTTTATTCGGAATTTGGTTTAAAAAAATTAATGTCAATAACAGTTTTTTTTACGAGTGTACATGCGCTAAAGTTCGCAGAGCCTATGTTCAGGGCCGTCAAGTTACGTCGACCGTATTGTAGTTCCGATAAGCAGTTAAGCAGTTTAGGGAACAGATGAACATACACACATACTTACATAGCCTGTCAAAATTATAACCCTCCTTTGGCTTTACCTTAGTCGGGTAAAAAGGACATGCGTATTTTGTATACCACCGCTCGTTTGACTGCCGCTGCCGGTACGAAATATACAATAAGCCAAACGAAATCGAAGCGAACTTGCCACGTGGTCTGACATATTCGACAGCAGTCGTAGGAGTGAGGCATTCTTACATACATAATTATAAAAAAGTCCCTAACCGGCCGTCTGTCTAATCTCGATAAACTAAAAAAAATATCGAATGAAACTATCGACTGCGTTTCTATTGGTCCGCGTAATCAACATAAAGTCCGTTCCACACAAACGTTTGTAGTTTGTGCGTGAGTCATGGCGGACATATCTCCTGTAGTTAAGCGTACTAAGCGCCCTTTGCAATCTACAGAAAAAAAAAACAAATAATATACAATTAGTTTAAATCGTTTCAAGTCTGGTACAAGATTATTATACAAGAATTGTATAATAATTATTTGATTTATATGTTCTACTGCATAATATATACATAATTATATACTAATACAATGTTTTATTATTCTTTATTTATGAAAATATCATATAACGCGAACAGAAAAGTTTGTTACGAATATAAATCATAAAATAATAATTTAGTTTGTTTGTACGGAACCCTCAGTCGAGTCCGACTCGCACTTGCCCAGTTTTTTTTACTTTTGACTACAAAAATATGATCAGTAACGGTCACGGAGACAGCCCCATTTATTTGTACTAATTAAAAAATAGGAGTGTATAGTCTATGGATGTAGTTTTCTAATGGAGAAAGAATTTTTAAAATCGCTTTTGAGTTAAAGCATAGATACTAACAAAAAAAAAATTAAATTATTCCTCTTTATAATATTATTGTTTACTTAATCGGAATAAGGAAAAGGGGACCCACCATTTTTTTTTACTTTATCCTACGAGTTTCCATGCTGAAGTTCATGATCTTCCTGCCCTCGTCACATTTTACTTGGGACTTGACTTGGTGGTGTAACATGTTTTTACTTCCGGCGGCCGGCACGACGAGAAAGGTCGCCGTCGTCTCATACCTCCACGAAGAGAGAGGTCAGGGAGATGATTGTTTTGATCTACTGTTCATAGACACTTTTTTTGTTTCAGATTTAAAAAATGGTAAAAAAAATTTGCAACAGAAGTATTTAAGGTATTGTCTGTGGAAACATTTTTTTAATTTTCTAATTATTAAACGTTTAGTTGATACATTGTATTTTATTGATTAAAATCTATCTATATTATCTATAAGGAGAAACTGAGTGACTGGCACATCAACGCACAGCCGAGACTGTTGTGAGTAGTAGCGTGAAATTTTGCACAAAGCTTCCTTTTATGACGCTGGCGAGCACTAAGAGAGGATTTTCTAAAATTCACCCCCTAATGGGATGAAACGAGGGTCCAAAGTTTGTATGGAGAAACTTTTACTCAAGTGAAGCTGCTGGCAGAATCATGTGTGTGTATGTTGTAAGTATAATACCCTCATTTTTACACCTTTACTTCACATATTGTAATAAAATTGTAATATTGTAATCACTATATCACGTAATAAAACTTACCTAATTCAAAATAAATAACACGAAAACTCACATCAAAAACGAACTACAGACAAAACAAAATAACACGAAAACTCGCATCAAAAACGAACAAAAGCCAGTCACGACTTGATTAGGCACGTGGACGCGGAAAAGGTTTTCATCGCTTACTCGCTTAGATTGAATTTAATGCGCCGAACGCATAGATATAGGAAAGGAGGAGATTTATGTTAATTAGTAAAAAATATACCGGAACACGGATGTCTCCAGTTTTGCCCTACCACCACCGACAGTACTACACATGCAGTAATATTAACACAGTCGCGCACACATATGCAATTCATAATTCAGACCATACTATACAGCTATAAACCTTATAACCCTAAAAACAGCGTGTATTTTCCATGCACCGTTCAACTTACGCACACGTAAATGTCGATGTGCTATGCAAAAGCAATTTATTTTGGGTAAGTAATATATGGTATAATTACAAAATCTTTAATATTAACGAGATATAACAACTGAATATCTATAATTTTATTTGATATAACGATCAGTTAATATGATAAACGATTGTTATATTTCTCAAATAACTAATTTTTATAAGCATAACATGCATTCATTATAAAATTTTTAGATACACCACTCAAAAGACATAAAACTTATTTAGTCTAATATGCAAGGACAAAAGCTTTTTATAAATAATAATGGCTTTTAACTTGACTTAATCCAAATGACGGCTTGGCGGCCGCTGCCGGGGCACGCTCACTTCGCTCGCTCGCCTTCGCCCTTTAATGGTCACTGTTTTAACCTACCAAACCCCCATGATCGCTTCGTTCGCTCGCCGTCGCGTTCTAATGGTCACTATTCTAACCTGACCTAATAACAATATTTATTATTTATATTACAGTAACGTTTTTCAATACGCCTCGCCAACTTGTAATACTACCAGTGTTTTATACGATACAGCTGCGACAAATATATATTTTAAACGACAGATCTAATGATTTTCGATTAAATAAACTTAATATTCAATAACTTTATACGAAGAGTTTTTTAAGAAATTATATCAACAGTTGGTTGTTATTGAAATGAAAATATCTATCTATATCTATACATATAATAAAACAGTAAAATTATTTTGCGATGGTATTAATTGGCGCAAGAACTACTGAACCGATCCTGTTAAAATTTTAAGTCGCTAAGTACCCTAAAAATGCATTTAAAAACACATTTTCAAATTTCGCTTGTTATTTGACGAAAATGTAGAACGCAGTGGACGCCATATTTACTGTGGTCGTGACGTCAGTTGGCTATGTAAACAAAATTAGAAATCAGGAACGTTTATTTCAAATAGACCAATTACAGGCACTTTTGTATTGCAAAATGTCGGTCAGTTAAAAAAAAAATGTAAGTAAATTGCACGTTCCAAAGCGTAGATCTCTATGGAGAAGAACGTGCAAGAAACTCCATGGACACTCTTTTAAATCATATTATGAGTTACATAAATCTTGGTTACATATTTCTTGTCGCTTCTAATATGTGAGCACAATGTAGTAAAAACTAATTAAAAACATAGAATAATAGATTATGATATAAGTGTGTGTGTTAGTGATTACCGTCGAGGCGGTATTTAGACCCGAGCCGTGGCGAGGGTCTTAAAGAGCCAAGAACGGTAATCATTAATTACTCACGTGTATCATACGACGTTTTTCAATACACTTGTGAAGAAAACAACAGTAAAACTAGTAAAATTTTGTCATCGCGCATCATTTTTTTTATTTACCCCTAAAGGAAGGCTAAGGTATTTTCATCATACTGCCTAGTCTTACGTTTGTTTACTTGCGTGAAAAGTTTTTACGATAATGTCTTTCGTAGTGACAATAGAATACGGATGTAACATTTTCTAATGATTTTGTAGTATTTAATTTTATTGAATTAACACAGCCACTGAACATCACAGCAAAAAAAAAAAATCACGCCTAAAATCGCGCGCATCTTAAAATGGCGGCCATAGACCACAAAAAAAAAAAACAAATTTTCTATAATATATATAATAATCTTGAATATTATTTTGCAAATGATTATATACGATAATTGCCATGCAGTAAATATTTCTTATAGGTAACATTAATTTTATTTGGGGTCATTTCAATTTGTCTTTGTGTCGTACTCTACTATTTATTTTGTAACTACTTTTTCAAATAAATTATAATATTTTTTACAACATGCATGTTTCAAATTATAAAGACATGGTAAAGGCAGTATTTAAAATATTTGGAATAGCGGTTTATAGCTATCCAAAAAGTTAGCTCCACACATTGCCCGGATATTTTTTTTTGTCTTTTAAAAACTCTTTCCACGGCTACTGAGTTACCCCGAATTATAAGACCGTATCTCAGTACAGATGCTACATAAGCATGGTAAGCAACCATTGCGGTATTTAAGTTAACCGTTTGTCTTATTCTTTTCAGGACATACACAAAGCGATAATTTTTTTTGAGTATTTTATCTACGTGTGGTTGCCAGCTATTGTGTGAAGAGTGATATGAAAGAAAAGGAAGTTAGTGATAGCATGACGAATGACAGGGCAGAATGGAAGAAAAAAACATGTTGCGCCGACCCCAAATAACACGGGACAAGGGCAGGAAGATGATGATGGTTGCCAGCTACAATTTTTATCGGTTATACCTAAAAATACACATTCATTAACAGTGTTTAAGATGGAATTGTTAAATTGAATGTCTAGACTGTGTTTGTGTTGGATGCCTGAAATTATATTTGTTTTTGTCATGTTTATTTTTAAGTTACTTGTTTCTAGCCATTTGATTGCCTTGTCCAATGCTTTAATAATTCGTTTTTCTAAGTCTTTGTTAACATTATTTTTAATAATGAAAGTTGTGTCGTCGGCAAAAAGTACGCACTCTTCATTAATAGCCTCTGGTAGGTCATTGATACTAGAAAGAATACAGGGTATAAAATTCCTCCTTGAGGTGTTCCGAAGTTGTTTTGTCTGTATTTTGATCTGAATTTCTTTTGTTCATTTTTATACGTTCTTGTTATTTCTACGCATTGCTGTTGGTTGGTAAGAAAGCTTTTGACCCAATCGTTGGCTTTCCCGCGGATTCCATAGTTTACACAGCCAACTGACGTCACGACCAGAGAGTAAATATGGCGTCCACTGCGTTCTACATTTTCGTCAAATTACGTGCGAAATTTGAAAATGTGAATTTTAAATGCATTTTAGGGTACTTAGCGACTGAATAAAAATTTTGTTTTTTTAGTGGTTTATTAGCACTATAAAATCTAATTGACACACATTTCAAAGATGAGTGTAATACCCTATTTAAGTTACGAAAGATTGTTATATTTAAATTTGGGAAAATAGATTAGTTAGGCTGGCAACATTAAGCGAGCCCCTAGCGATGCGCCAAGTTAACTTGCGCGGGCTCTTACGGTAGGTTTTTCGTCTATCAAAACATTGATTGACAAAACTGACAGCAAAACCTATCGTAGACCATTGACCTAACCTATCTTAATATCGCGAACTTATATTACTTACTCTTTGGTCAGTGAGTTTTTGGCGGGATTTCAACGAGTGAACTTCAGTGGTCGTTTTAATTTTTCGCAAATTGATTCCTAGTGGATATTGTGATGTAAAATTGTTGTAGTTTTGTATCTCAAGCATCTGCTTAACTGGACAGTATAATCATTGAAACAGGGCGATCTCGGTAAAATTGAGCTGAGAATTTTATTGTAGTTTTTTCTACCTTACCGAAGTTTAATACCGAGATGGTTGATTTGATACATTTGAATCCACATTATAATGGTGAACTAATGAACTATTTATATGAAGGAATAAAAGATCTAGTACCCTAGCCAAAAACATTAACAAAAAATAATCGCTCGTCAGTCCATCGAGAATCTCAATCATCAAATATCTTAGTGCGTCAGTCGCGTGCTCAGTATTTATATGTGTAATCTATGGTCGCGTGGTTTCTGACTAGTATATAGTTGTCTGTGGTAAAAAGTCCTCTGTGGTCTGGGTGGTAATTGGTAGTGATGTGCCGAGTCGCTGTTTTGGTGCATCGAGTCAACTCAGTCCGTTAATACGGTATCGAGTCACGGTACGGTTCGTATCGTGACTCGATTCCACTATTTGATCCCAGTACTCGAGTTCTATGTGTGGAATTCGAATGTTGACTCGAGTCCAGGAGCCGAGTCCAGGACCACTCGGGTCCATGACTGGGGTCTAGAAATTCGAGTCTACAAGTATAGTCTAGAAATTCAAATCCAGAAGAGTCCGTTATAGATACTTTTTAGAATAAAAAGGAAAACTTCAGACAGCATGACATGTATAGTTTAGGTTTGGATAATGACACAACGATAAATAAATCAACCATTTTTATTGTAATCAAATTTTTTTAAAGATAAATGAGATCGTTTTATTTGTTTTATTACAAATCAAAAACAGATCCTTTTACGTATATAATTGTATGCTTATAAAAAAATGCAGGGTCAAACTTATGTTAGCGTCATTTCATTTCTTAAGTAAACACAGATCGAGTATGAGCGAGTCAACTTAACTCGAATGCTAGACTCGAGTCAGCTGGACTCGCATAATAAAATTGAGTCAGCGAGTGCAGAATTATTCTTTCTGACTCGAGTCTTGCGTACTCGAGTCCTGGAATCGAGTCTTGCGTACTCGAGTCCTGGAATCGAGTCTTGCGTACTCGAGTCCTGGAATCGGGCCTTGCGTACTCGAGTCCAGGAATCGAGTCTTGCGTACTCGAATCAAAATAAATTGGAACTCGGGTAAGCGAGTCCAAAGCAGGAATCGAGTCTGACTCGAGTCAAGCCGTACTCGGCACATCACTAGTCATTGGTTAGTCTCTGTCTCTCGCAAGTCGAGTCGCAATTTTTTTCTTTTGTGGGAGTTTTATCGATTTATCTCTTGTTTGCATTTGCACTGTATTAATTTTGTTTTGCCATTTCAGTTGTGTTTCAATCAAATCGAATCTTTAATGCGTTTGGGTCGTTATTTTGGAATTTGATAGTTGTTTTGTGGTGTTATTTGTATTGTTCGGTTACTTGAGTGTGGTTGGTAAAAAAATATATTCTTAAATTTTCTCAGCCATCGTTCAGCGATGGGATGCAAATTTCGAGGGGATCGACGAAATGAGTGTATTATTTAAAACGGTTGGGGTAAAACAAAGATTTGGCCATCATTGCTTTACATTGCTGTTCGTTGTTGTATAGGAAGATAAAACATCTTTTCGTTCACTGTTTGTTCGTTGTTGTCTTGGTTAATAAAACGTCTCTTCGTTCACTGTTCTTTTCAGCAAGTAGGATTTGATAGACACACACATTATGCTAAAAGCCTTACAGTTGCTAGAGATATAATAATATTTAGACATAATAAAATTGCTGGTTTAGAAACTATACGCCTCATTTGTTAGATTCGCGAAAATGCTCTCTAAATAAAGATCGAAAAGGTACCAAAGGTTAATTATATTCAAATATATTAAAAAAGAAGACAGATATTCGTTCTAAATCGTAACGTCGTCGTGATTACAGCCCTAAATCGTTGACTATTTAGAAAGTAGAGCAGATGGCACCTCTCAATATACACTAAATCGGATCCAATCTGTTCTAATTGCAAATTTGCGATTACACCTTCCGATTTCCTAAATTGGTTTCCTAGAAGCATTTAAGCGAACTGTCAACTAGTTCTAGTGCCTAATACTTTTGGTGGGGTTTTTTCAAGTGCAGTTCAGTGGCCGTTTTAATGATTCGCAAATTTATTCCTTGTGGTTATTGTATATCAAGTGTCTCCATAACTGGACAATAAGTGGGATCATGTTGAGTTGAGAATTTCATTGTATATTTATATTGACAATACACTACAACGTAAAAACTTCAATACCACCAAATTTTTACACTCAGCTTCAGGTCTTATCTATCTAGTTAAAATTTACCTAAAAAATTGACAGTGGTGTTATATTTAACTACAGAATTTATAGAATTCTTACCTACTGTATTACAAATCTCAAAGCCATGAATCTATATTCTTATATCTTTTATAGACTATAGCCTGCAGTCAGACTTCCGTGTGAACAATAATGACATCCTAGGAATGAGATTGCATGTTGTCTGATTTGTTGCTTCATCTGAAGATATAATTGTCTTGTTTCCAAGTGGTTGAAGTCGGACTTGTGCCTACTTCCAAGAACCAAGTGCGAGTTGACCGTGCTTTGTGTTAAATATAATTCAAGAGTGGTCAGCAAAATGGAGGGTCTACTAGGACTAATGCCTGCTAGGGCTATATGTTTTTTCATATTGGGCAAGTGATGGAACACAACTGACATTTCCACTCACTCCACTCAGCGGAAAAAGCTATTTGAGAATATCCTACCACAAAAAAAATGTGTGATGTTGGAGAGTTGAAATTAACTCCACTGGGAGAAAATATTGGGTCCTTTGATTAATGTGAATAATAGAGTGCTTTGTAGTCTTGGTCCACCATACCTAGATAAATTATCTTGTGTTCAAGTGTCTGAGGTTAGAGAGTTGAATTTAATACACTGGAAGAAGACATGGGTTCTTAGATTAATGTGTTGTCTGGTCCATCTCTTGTAATGAAAATGTGACATTTCTAACGTCAGCTGATAAAATTTTTGTGTTTTCAAGTGTTGCATACCGCCCATATGGTACGAGTTGCAGAAAATAAAAATAAACTATATTTTCATTGGTCAACTTGTTGATAGTGACCTGTTACTATCACAATAAGAAAAGGTACAATCAGTACCAAAAGTGTTAGTGTGGAAATAATAAAGAAAGTTACCACAAAATTATCACATAAAACGGTTAAAGACCAAAACGAAAATTACCTCCAGTATGTGTTATATTAGGGATGTAACGATACATGAATTTGCCGATACGATACCGATACCGATTATCGAGGAAAATAATCGGCGATATCGATACCGATATCGATGGCATAGTAGTAAATAAAGTATGATGTACTTTATATGCATAAAACTTACTTATGTTACACAGAAAAAATAGGTACTCCATTCTGTAAAGTGTGGTAAAAATGGAAATTAAAAATAATGAAAAAAAAAAAGGTAAAATATCGTATCAACATTTATTTGGGTAACATTTAACAAGGAATCAAATCAAAATTAAATCAATATTAATAATCAAAGTTCACTTTAGGAAGATTTTTGTTAAGGAAACAAAGTTTATTCAAATTACTAGCAGATAATCTGTTCCGCAAATCATTTTGTATGAGGCCTGCAGTTGAAAAAAGACGTTCTGAGGCAACTGAGCTCATTGGGTACGATAAATATTTTTGTGCAAGCATTTTCAATTTTGGGTATTTATCTTCATTGCTCCAATAGTTCTTTGGATCTTGTTTCATTGGAATATTTGGACATCTCGTATAAGATTCCACCTCTTCTTGCTCAGGATGATTGGACATGTTTGATAAAGGTTCCTCCTCTTCTGCTTCTTTAATCAAACTGTCACAAGCACTCCAGATACCTGAGAAAGTTTCATCTTGCTTGTTTTGTGACTCTACACGCTCTACAGGAACATGTGTATCCCCGTTAGTAATTAAGGAGATAAGTGAGGAGCTGGGGAACAAAAGCGGACTTGTCCAATTAATCAAATTTTACACTAGAGCAAAAAAAACTGAAATAGGTATATGCATATGGGCTGTAATTTTGTGCATTTCAGTATAATTAGTATTTAATACAACATAACTAATAGCCTGCTTGTTGGTCATAAAACTATGCGTTTTCAATTTTTTTTTATTTTTTTTGTAATGGACAAGTCCGGTTTTGATTACAAAAGGTGGACAACTCCGGTTATGATTGAAAGAGTTATGGACATGTCCGGTTATGAAAGAAAACTAGATTCTATTATTGTATTTTTTTATTTAAAAATTATATGAACTCTCCCACATCTGGTTCGCAACAGTCACAATCGTCACTGTGGTCGTCGTCTTCGTCATTTATTTGACTTGTTTCAGCAATTGCCACTGGTGAGGTATGGAATATATTGTTTTTAAACCAATCAAGCTCTTGATTATCCATCCAATTATCTCCGAATTGTTTCTTTAAGAGTGTTTCAACATCTTTTTTCTTGTTTGGTTTTAGTTCATTAACCATTGAAAATCTTTGTAGTAAACTCGGATGGTTTTTTGTCATTTTTAACAATGATACAGCATTTTCTGATGATTCATCTCCATAATAGGTGTTTAAGACTTTCACACCAAAGTTTACGTGATTTAAACGTGCAGTAGGATCTCTTCGTATGTTTGCAGTGCCTCGGCCACGTGCTCTGCCACGACTACGGCCCTGACTTCTTCGTGTTGATTGTTGAGATTGACTAGGAGTTTCTGTTTGGATGATGGTTGACTTTCTTTCTATTATTATTCTCTTTGCATCACGAATACTTTCCACTTTCTTGTAATAGTCTTCAAGGTTTTTGACGTTGTAAAGGTTCCAGTTTTCAGCTAAAATATGAACTTTGCCATGCTTTGCGTAAACCTCATGATATTTTTTTGGATCCAAAATGAAAGGCATCTTCCGCAAATCCTTTTCGACCCTCCCGAACACTCGATCCGCCGGCAAGAAGCTGTGACCGCGTACAGGAAAGGTTAGTACGATTTTGGCGACATTTTGAGGGGCGTAGTTTTTCAACCAGAAAATCAAAGTGTGGACGACATGTGCATTTTTATTTTGACCTCCACACCCGTCCGAAAAAAGGCGTAAAACTTCCACTTCAGAAAAATCAGTAAACATCAGGTATGTTAAAAGGGCAGACGCAATTTCGGTGGCGCCTTTTTTAGCTTGGTTTTCTGTCCATATGAAGAAATGTGGCTCCTTTGTAGGCATATCAGTAATGCAGAAAGAATAAAGTCCAACTTGTCGTAAATAAAAACATTCCTGGATTGGCGTTTTAGGAAGGGATTGAATTTGTTGGAGATCAAAACATATTGTCATAGAATTTTCAGGTTTTTTTTTGGTAAGGGAAAAGAACGCTTTGGCTCTAGCTTTATGAACTCGGAGTTGAAGTTTCAATGATTGAAGTTCTTCAGGATTATTTTCAGTCTTCTGCCTATTTTTCAGCAGTTCGCAGGTACTACATATGTCGGAAGATGGTGACGCAAACCCAATATTAAAATCGTTCTCAAAAACATTTCGGAACATCGTTTGTGAGACTTTCAAATCATCAGTCGCTGAATTATTGTACAACTCCCACAACTTTTTTACGTTTAGCTCGTATGACAGGTACACTCTTTTTGATTTATTTCGATTGTAATGTGACTCCTTTGCTGGCAAACCACCGAGAAATTTTCTTACAGATTCCTTTTTATCAATACTTTTGAAACTTTTCCTGTCTCCTCCTCTGCCGTCAAGTGGCGTTTTGCCTTCATATAATTTGCTCGCAATTAAGTTTACCCTGTGCTTACTGAGCCCAAGAGCAGCCAAAAAAAAAGATTTGCATACTTTTACTAACCTTTTTGAATCACGGAAGAGAAAGTATGTCACAAAGTACTTATTCCTCTGCGGTTTGCGAGATTCCTCTCTCGATCTTTCTCTTTCTATGGGGCATGGTGATATGAGCCGTGACAAGTAAATATCCTGTAATTTTTTGCCAATTTTTTCATATAGTAGTTTGCGGTTGTAAACAATTTCGTTTAATGTCAAAGTCTGGCACTTAAATTTTCCCTTGTTATGTTCACACGCAGACACGAAATTCAAAGCAAGGGGGTCTTTATCTGCGTACCTAAAACAAAATAATAGCAATTTTAAATTCATCATAGGTTAGAATAATAACAAACACGCACCGGTAGGTATAATTTTACACTCACTTCGATTCCCTGTTGTTTTGCGCTTGCCGTCCTGTTTTTTTTCGTTTACGTGAGCCGTCATTTATATTGGCCACTATTTCTTCGATTCCGTCCATAATTTTGTCGGTTTTCTAGGAAAATTCTTCTCAAAATTACGAAAGCAATGACCGTCACACAGCTGATTATCTTTTTTTTTAATTTAGCAGTGTTGCCACAACTGATTTAGGGATATCATAACAAAAAAACAATGATTTTTTTAGACTTGTCCGGTTTTGTTTGACATTTTTCGTACTAACGGCAATTCTCCTTACGTTTTTGTCCGGTTTTGATTGGAGAAAAAATCCCTTAGAATTTTAATAAATTTCTAACAGGACAAGTCCGCTTTTGAACGAAATCATCATTTTTAACAATTTTTTTCTCTAAGATCGGACCGCTTTTGATACACAATACTCCGGGGTTCGATAGATATGAGCTTAAAGAGTGCAAAAAAATAAAAATAAAAAATTCGAGTACAGTGGACAAGTCCGCTTTTGTTCCCCAGCTCCTCAAGTATTCTTTTCGCCTCAATGCTTGTGGATTGTAGAAAGAACGTACGCAATTTATAGCGCGGATCTAGTGTTGTTGATAAAATGAAAGTTTCCTCACTCTCTAGATAATCAAATCTGTCATTTATTCCAGCGATCAAAATCTCTAAAAAATTATAATATTCTGGGCTGCTGTAACTGTCATCCGCGGTCTCTTGATTATTTTTGATCTGTTTTAAAACTTTTCGCAAACTGTTAATAAGAGGTATAGCGTCAGATAAGCAAGCAGATTCTTTACTTATAGATTTTGTAGCTTCTTCAAAATAATTCAAAGTCGAAACAACTTGTTCCATCAATAGCCATTCTTCTGTAGACAATTCAGTTCTACATTTCACATGAGGCAAAGAAGCTTAAATTGCAACTCGTTGCTCTAAAAGTCTTCTAAGTGCATGAAGGGTTGAATTCCAGCGAGTAAAGACATCCTGAATAAGAACGTGACAAGGAACGTTATGAGATTTTTGCATTTCTGTTAGGATTTTGCGACCTGACGTTGAATGACTGAAGTGGCCAATAATAGATCTCGCCTTTGTAATCATGGCATTTATTTTCTCTTCAAAAAATGCATCCTTCAGCACTAATTGTAAAGAGTGCGCCATACATCTAATACGTTGAACTCCCACTAGTGTTACAGCAAGCCCCATATTCGGTGCATTATCTGTCACTACAGCACGTACCCGTTCGCTGATGTGCCAATCTTGAAATAATTGACGTAAGTTTTGAGCTATGTTTTCAGCGCTATGATTTTCGCCTTCAAAAGGAAATACTTCTAGGCAGTAGTTCTTCAACTCAAAATTTTTATCAAGTCCGTGAGCAGTCACACTTATAAAGTCGTTAACGGACGAAGAAGCATCGCTAGTCCATAAGTCAGTCGTGATAGTGATGTGCGGAAGTTCATGCAAAAGTTCCATTATTTTGGTTCTTACACGGCAGTACATGTCTGGTATTACATTTTCCGAAATATGGGGACGGGAAACCATTTTGTATTTCGGGCAAAACTGCTTAATAGTGCGTTGGAACCCCAGTTTATTTACCAAGTCAAACGGTTCCATGTCTACACATATTTGTTCAGCTATTGTTTTCGTGATCGCTTTTGCCCTAGGGTCATCGGTATCATACATGACACTTTTTTCCAGAATGTGCTCCAAAGTAGCTTGTTTTTTAGGCGGCGGACCACCGTCGGCGCTTGAGGTACCTGGGATGTCTTTTTCCAACTCCTTCTCGTGATAGCGCTTCACGTGTGTCCACATGTTAGTTGTCGTGAAGCCCTTCGATGAAACTGCTTTGCTACCACGAGAAACGCTGACATTGCAATATAAACAAGTCGCTTTTGTGTCATCATCCTGTTTTATTTGAAAATGATTCCATATACTACTTCTATGTTTTAAAGGAGTCGCCATTTTATTTATCGTACGTAACTGTATTACAGTCCTCACTTCACTCAAAAACAGACAAAATCACGAATAGCGGTGACGAAATAAGGTAAATTCGCCGAAAAACAATGCAAGTATTATTACATTATTATATTACAACGCTGTGCCAAAACTAAGTAAACACTGACGAGCGACGACCGTTAACCACGTGCGTTGCCTTTTCACTGGCGGGCGCGTCCTTCGCCCCACCACCCTCTGAGACGGGGTGGCAACATGGCCGCAAGCGCGTCGCGCGTCGCCTTCGTTCTTTTCGCGCGCTTTTCAAACTATCGGCTGTATTTAAATCGGCGATGCCGATGTATCGGCCTGCCGATTATATCGGCCGATATATCGGTATCGGTATCGGTATCGTTACATCGCTATGTTATATACAATTTATTTTGTATGTCCAGATGTAATTTATTTTATTTTATTTATTTCGCTGACCAACATTAGAATGATGAACGCTGAGAAACATGTATATAAGATACATCAAATAAACTTATGAACATCAATATTCAGAAAGAGACATGTAGCCCTCCGCTCTGGGTAACGCGACAGGTAGTGTCAGGCTTTTACTGACTAAATCCAACTTGTATTCCTTTAGTTGCTCTTGGCATCTACAGCAATTCTACCATTCTTATTAATTTCGGATAACACATGCACTTGTGTGGTTGCTTGTAAAGTGAAACAATAAAAAAAAAATTGTTGTTAATGTCACAGACATCAAAAAAGAGGAGGTTTTTAATTCGTCAGACTTTTTTAATATGAAATACTAAAAAAAATAACTTATAACCCCCTGAATCCCAGGGTATGCTATTTTGATTTATTGATTTGATGTTTACAATATGATATCTTACCATTATATATATACAAGAAAAAATAAAATAAAAATTATGGCATGTGGAAAAGAAATTTTTCGCGATGTTCTATATTTAGAACACCAGTTTTATACAACTATGATCATGAATTTTTGATGTGCTTAATTTAGGATAGGGGAAGGGGGGGCATAGTGGAACCCTTAACTTAGAAATTAGAAAAAAAATATTATTAGTTTTCTTATAAAATGTTTATTAGAAAAATATCAACATCAATGTACTTAAGTTTTATTATTTCTACATCAAAATGAGATCATGATCGTAGGAACATAAATAATCAGCCTTTTAAATTTGTACTCAATATTCCACTTTGCCTTCATTGGAGGGCCAAGTGGAAACACATAAAGGGCAAAGTGGAAACACATAAAGGGCAAAGTGGAACAACCTATTCATTGTGAGTTTGTACGCAATTTATGCATCTAAACCACTTCGCCACAAAGTTCATGTGACCATTCAAGGCAGTGCTGGCACTGAACCCATTCTTCTGTAGGGGGATCTTGATAAACCTCGCCACAAAATGAACATTCGTGTATAATTTGTTGATTATATTTAGTTTTCTTGCCTTTACCTTTGCCTTTATTCTTCTTAATATTCTTGTTTTCCTTATTTTCCTTATTTTCTAATTTTATCTTGGGTACTTTTTTATTCTTGTCATTTGTTCGCTATCTAGTTTTCGTTTGTTTTCAGCTTTTTCCTTCAAAGCAGCTTTATATGGTGAACTTGTTAAGATTTCCGACCAAACCATGTTTTTGGTTTTTTATTTTTGTCTTTTACAAAAAAAAAAAATTTTCACGTGGTGAAAACTTACCTTTTTATGTCCCAAATACGCTGTAATTTATTTGATTAGAAATATTTATTTTTTCACCTTATTTTGAATTAATATCGAAAAAGCACCCTAATTTTCAATCGAAATTTCACCCGTCAAAATATCAGCTTTTTTCAAAAAGTTGGTATGTTTTCTGTTCATTGAAATCTCTACTTTCCGTAGGTGAAAAAAAAAATATGTTACTATAGTAGATCTTCTTAGAAAATGCACGAAGCATTTTAGAACGTACGCATCGCGCTTGGCCTTCCATTTCATCATGGTTATTCCGTCAGTGCTTTCGGCAGCAGCAAACTTGCCTTTTTTGAGCTTAGCAGTAACAACATGTTTGGGAAGCTGTGAAAAACTGCAGAAAAACAATGCAGAAATGCAACAATGTTTTTAAGGATTCATGTTTGAAACTATTAGACGTGAAAAATGGGTCTTTTACATTTCCAGAACCTGGTTTGAGAAAATAAATGTCATGAACCCAAAATTACAAAAACAATTAGAATAGTATGAAAAGTAGAATTAATTAGGATAATTGGTTTCTCCTATTAGCCCTGCGTCTGTGTGCTATATTATGCAGAAAACAGCACGCATTCACTATTCTTGCAGCAGTTACTGGAGTGTAATGCAGCTTTTTATCGACCAATAAGCATCTGCAAGGACAAACCCTTTTAATATTATATTATTTATTTATTTCAAATACAAATGATTCTTAATTATGTCAACTATTATAATAATGGTATGATATCCAAAGCATACCTAAAGCGAGCTTTTAAAATACCTATACAGCGTTCAACCGCAAGTGCAAGCCTTGGTAATATTGTTCTGGAGTATATGGTTCTGAGATGGGTGTCATAATTGTTAGTCTCAAAGGGTACCCTGAGTCTCTTGCAATAAGCAAAAATGAGCAAAGCGTCTTAAAAAAATAATTACACAATGTATCAGAAGATTGCAACATAAACTACCTATACTCAATTTAAACATACCCAAAAGATGCAAATGCACACAGATTGAACTTTATTAGCTTTCTAATTTGTGGTTATATTTATAGAAAAAAAAGGTTTTTAGTAAAACTGATAATGCTGTTTATGACTTTGGAGAGGAATTATCACAAAATCACCCCTTACCTTGATTTTAACATCCAAAGCATCACAACGTAGGACGGGTGGCATATAAAGGAGTCAGCTTGGAAATTAATTCACGGGTTAATTCTTTCGTAAGTCTATAATATCTCTTTCTTCACAAACTATCGATCACTGTATGAATCACACCTAAGTCTAGCTTTCAAGTTTTTCCTTTTGGTTTCGGCTCGAGCCACCGCTACATCATATTCATGAGATTTCTCCAACAAATCTATGTAGGCGTACATGGTAATGTTGTATTTTTACAAGATTTTCACTTAGAATCGCTTCACAACAAAGACAAAACACTCCAACGATTCGCTAACGATCTTAAAAAAGTAGCGTCCCATCAACTTAACGTTTAACAACGGTAATGTTCCAGCTACGATCGCGAAATTTTTAGCGCGATACGAAACGGTCAAAAAGTTTCGATCGACGCTGTGACTAAACAATAGCATTAATCCTAATACATTCAACTGTTTTGAGATTCAAAATTTAAACACATTCGGTTAGAGAACAGTTCCAAATAATCTCAGGGAAATATGGAAACGACAGAACTTAAAAGGCATGCCTAGTAATCAGCAAAAAAGGCACCTCTCGGAAAACTTTGTTTAATGTACATACTTTGTTAAAGCACTGTCTTCTGAAAATTGCACTGCAAATCGAATTTAATAAACCAAGTCGCTACTTATACATAACTCTAGGTGTAAAGTTAATCTTAGTTAGGTCCTTTTAAATTGATAATTTAGTTATACTCGTAGTGATTCGTTGGGAATTAATATGTCTATATTTTGTTTAAGATTTACTTGTGGCTATTACAACAATATTGTATAAAGATTATATAATAATATATTTTCCAATATAAAAGTGGCGTTGCAGGCACAATCAACATTTATAATTTTACTGTGGTGTGATTTTTTTAAATGTTCAAGTGCTATTTGACACCTTATTTCACAAAGGTCTTGAGATGGTGAGTTATTATCAGATAAATGTTGAATATATTTTGAAATCGAAATATTTTTTTTGATACTTTGATTTGTATTGTATCCTAAAGACAAAAGATAGAATACGGAATCTAGGCCACATGTGTTCATTAATTTCATTTCATTCTCACCGTCACTGAGGGAATTGCATAAATTACCATTTTTAACAAATTTTACATAATTTTTTTCTGATGTTGAGTCGGCTACTGCTACATTTTTTCCTCTCCAATTTTCGCTACGATCTTCAAGTGCAATAGTCGCCACATGGCCTGTTGTTCCAACGAACGTGGCCACCATCTTCTTTGAAGAGCTTCGAGAACAAACAACTTAAGTCGGCTTTGGCTCGTCTTGAAAGACCCAGATTGTCGATTGTTATTTGGAATCAGGATCGTAGGCATTACGATCTTCGGGAATTAATTGTCTCACAGCAATGATGTTATCTTCAGTGAAGGCAGATTTTGGGCGTCCTTCGCGAGTCTTGTCACTAACACTAGTATGTCCACGTCGGAATTCTAAATCCCAGCGTTCGACAATCCGCAGACATGCGGCTTCATCATTGAACACAGATGTTAGCTCTTCAAAACACTGAAGCCGTGTCAGGCCTCTTCTAAAGTTGTAGAAAATTATTGCACGAACATTTTCCTTAGAAAGATTCATTTTCGTACGTAACCTGACATATTCCAATCGACGCTGTGACTAAACAATAGCATTAATCCTAATACATTCAACTGTTTTGAGATTCAAAATTTAAACACATTCGGTTAGAGAACAGTTCCAAATAATCTCCGGGAAATATGGAAACGACAGAACTTAAAAGGCATGCCTAGTAATCGGCAAAAAAGGTACCTCTCGGAAAACTTTGTTTAATCATACTTTGTTAAAGCACTGTCTTCTGAAAATTGCACTGCAAATCGAATTTAATAAACCAAGTCGCTACTTATACATAATTCTAGGTGTAAAGTTAATCTTCGTTAGGTCCTTTTAAATTGATAATTTAGTTATACTCGTAGTTATTCGTTGGGAATTAATATGTCTATATTTTGTTTAAGATTTACTTGTGGCTATTACATGTAACAATGTTGTATAAAGATTATATAATAATATATTTTCCAATATAAAAGTGGCGTTGCAGGCTCAATCAACATTTATAATTTTACTGTCCTGTGATTTTTTTAAATGTTCAAGTGCTATTTGACACTTTATTTCACAAAGGTCTTGAGATGGTGAGTTATTATCAGATAAATGTTGAATATATTTTGAAATCGAAATATTTTTTTTGATACTTTGATTTGTATTGTTACCTAAAGACAAAAAGTAGAATACGGAATCTAGGCCACATGTGTTCATTAATTTCATTTCATTCTCACCGTCACTGAGGGAATTGCATAAATTACGATTTTTAACAAATTTTACATAATTTTTTTCTGATGTTGAGTCGGCTACTGCTACATTTTTTCCTCTCCAATTTTCCATTTGTTCCCAACGAGTAACACCCTCAAATGTCACACTGTTACTCGATGGGATTTTTTTCTGAAAAAATTCCCAACCGGTCACACTACCAGTCACACTGTTACTCGATGGGAATTTCTTCAGAAAAAAATCCCAACCAGTCACACTGTTACTCGATGGGAACACACTGTTACAGAACTTAATGAAAATAAGAATTAAATCGGTTTTTTTAATTTTTATTATAATCAACAAAATAACAACATTGGTAAATACAGTTACTTAATTACGGACGTTAAACGTTAACATTCGTCATATTGCTAGTAATTCTCATTTTAATGTTTTAGTCATAGTAACAATATCTAAACACAATCGGCCTTATATAATATAACAGAGTAAATCATCACATTTTACAATAATTAACAGTCCTTATTTCTAATATTCATTTGAACCTTTAAAGAAGAATTTTCTAAATATAATCAGCCTTATGTTTGTACCTATATGCATGTATCACAGTAAATCATCACATTTTACAACAATTAACAGTTATTAATTCTAATGTTAATTTGAACTTTAAAGAACAATTTTCTAAATATAATCAACCTTATGTTTGTACCTATATGTATGTATCACAGTAAATCACCACATTTTACAATAAGTATCAGTTCTTAATTCTAGTGTCGTAAAATCTCCAAAGCATGGCCAACTGAAATAAGACCTTGTGTTAATTCCAGCTGCACTTCCAGAATAAACTCGTCTCTTAATATAGATTTCTTACCCCGTTTTCTTTTTGACGGTTTGCCTTGTTGTTTCAGAACATTTCTGACAGTATTCTGAGAAGAATCTTCTTCAATTGTGTGCAAGAAATGCATAATATTCGGGTGTTTTGTTCCAATGGTCTTATTTAGTTTATTATGCCAAGATTCGAGTGCATTTGTTGTGCGATGGGCGTCACCAAAAACGCACCACACTTTTAAATATTCCTCTCGGAGCCACTGTTTTTCCATGTAGTTAATGAATTTTTTTGTGCCTGTACCTTCACTATCTCCGTATCTAGCAATTATGTAAACCCATCCATTAATTATCTCGTTTTCGGGCAATAATGGAAGAATCGCACTAAGTTCAATTATTCGCACCTCCTTCAAATCTTGTGACGTTCGTGAGGTCATATTCAGGCTTTTTCCTTTTTTAAAAATGGCATTGTTGTAATGATAATAACAACCTTTTATTATGACTGTTGGAAAGACTTTGATAATGGCATTCATTGCAGCCTTTTCATAATCAAGTTTAAATTTTGTTGGATTCCAATCCGGCAACTGCGACTTAATCATTTGAAACAGAATTAAGTAGCTCTGCATTGTTTTGTTGGTCATTAAAGCATATATCACAGGGGTTATACAAGGTGTCTCAAAAGAAAGTTCACATTTAAATCTTTTTTTTAAAAGAAAAGTCTTAGCTTTATTGAAAAAATGTTTATTTTATATTGAAGTACACTGTTTGGGAATTTATTTTTTAAAAATAACATCGTCCAAATGTAAACCGTTGCGCTCTCGGCATTCATTTAGTCGGGCACTAAAATTGCCTATGACAGCTCGGCAGGTAGTCTCCGTGATGGCTGCCATTTCATGACGGATATTTTCTTTTAATTGTGCCAGGGAAGTCGGTTTATTAGCGTAAACTTTTGATTTGACATAACCCCACAGGAAAAAATCCATAGGCGTTAAATCGGGACTCCGTGGAGGCCAATTTATGTCACCTCGCCTGGAGATTAATTTGTTCGGAAAAATTTCTCGAACTCGAGGCAGAGATCTGTTGGACGTGTGTGAAGTTGCTCCATCCTGCTGGAACCATGTTCTTTGGTTGTAACCAGGAAAGTTTTGCAGTTGGGGTACGAAAAACTCGTCTAACATCTCCACATAACGCTCTGAATTCACTGTGAGTGTGCGTCCCCTTCCATCTTCAAAAAAGTAAGGGCCGATAATTCCTCGCGCCGACATCGCTGCCCATACGGTGACTTTGGGTGAATGTAGCGGTTTCTGATGTTTTTGTTTTGGGTTGGTTGCACTCCAGTAACGACAATTTTGCTTGTTTACATGCCCATTCAGGTGAAAATGGGCTTCATCGGAAAACAAGATGTTGGTGAACGTTGGAAAGCGCTCAATCATCTGATTTACAAAGGCAAGCCTCTGACCAGCATCTTGAGGCTTCAGTTCTTGCACTAACTGAATTTTGTACGGGTGCAGCTTTAAATCTTTGTGTAAAATGCGGCATAATGAAGATCTGTGCACATTTAAAGCAACAGCACGCTTCCGAATCGAGAGGTTTGGATCATCTCGAATAGACTGAGTAACACTGTCCACGTTTTCGGCTGTTCTTGATGTTCTTGGTCGCCCAGATTTTGGTTTCTCCAGAGTTGACCCAGTCTCTTCAAACTTCTCAACCCATTTTGCAATGAGACGAGTGCTAGGCGCATCATTTAAGTGACGAATATGTCGAATACTGCAGAATTTTCTACGCGCTACAGTCGCCGAATTACCGTTTTTGTAAAACTCACGTACGCACAACGCACGGTCCGCACCAGAGAAACGCTCCATAGCGACTAAATTCCCAAGAGCCAGACTACCGACTGACATACCCCCCGCGCCCCTCAGAATAGTTGCTTTCGCGTAATAAGATAAGCAAATGTGAACTTACTTTTGAGACACCTTGTATTTGTGTGGTTTATTGTACTACCAGTATCTACATGAATTGTATACAATTGCACGAATGGAGAAGGGCAGCTTCTGAATGTGCCATCGCCATAAAATTCTTTTGATTCACATGTAATTTGCCTTGCTTCCACCGAGGAAAATACTATTATTCGTGTATTATTAGTTTTATTTGAGTAGTCTGCTAACAAAAAGTTATTATATCTTGGTGGCACTTCGACTTCAAGAGCGTTTTTAAATAACATCTTTGAAACTCCAGCTTCTTTGTTCCGTTGTCTATACAGTGTACTTTTAACGCTAGTAAATTTTGGTATGTTGGATACAATATTTATACTGGCATCTTTAAAGTTGCCTATCATGGAATTGTATTTTTGTGGAATGTTAGGAAAGTCCGGTTTGTACAATTCAGTCTTTAATTTATGGATTGATTCATCAATTTCGTTCTTCGCAAAGTCTGGAGCATGGCTATGAGCAGTCTCGTCTAGTATTCGTTGATCCTATAAATAGAAAATAGCAACAATAATAACAGGAGTCAAAGCTGTCGTATTAGTAATATTCGTCATATTGTTTAACCCTGCGTATGATTAAAACAAGTTGTTTTAAAACACGTGTTTATAACAGTTCCAAATAAATCGATTAAGTGTTTATGCCGCGTTTGTGTATGACGCATCTACTACTACTTAGCATACATGTTGAACGTCACTTGTCGCGCGCCTAATGTTGTCTTATAAGTGTAAACTCGGCTTTATTAATAATACATTTTGAAACAAGTTTTAAGCAATTTTAAAAGCCTTAAGAAAAAATGTTTTAAGCCGCTTTTAATAATAGCGTATGCTTGGAAGAAATGAAAACGAATAAGTATTTAGGACTTTAAGTAGCTTGAAATAAAACAAATCTATAGTTTTATGAAAATAATGCAAAGCATTCATTCACAAATAAACGTATTGATTAACAAACAAACCATAGGTTTATCAGTAAACTTTATTATATAGGTACTTACTTTTATTCTCAAGATTCCTTTGCAAATGTTTCGTTTTGTGCACGCCCACACTATTAATCCGCTACTATGCTTTCGTCTAGCATAAAATTGATGTCCACTTCGTAGCAAAATTGTCCCACCATTCCTTTTAATTAAATTTAATGGCACTTGACCGGACGAACTAGATGCGGTGGGCTCTGACATTGTCGACAACGTGCACTTTGCTTCGTTGCACTGCTCTGACTAATTCATTTTGCGTCCCTCTCCCCCACTTACGACACGTGGCCGCCGCCGCCGGGGCCGCGGGAAGAGGGATGCAAAAGTATTTTTACATTAAATGTGCATGGAAAATAACCGCCATTACACACTCGCGATAACTGATGTTGCCGGCTTATCATAACTTTATTTTGCTATACATAATTTTAATTGTCACAACATACTTATGGCTAATTATATGTATTTGGAAAATTGTTTAAAGTTCAAATTAACATTAGAAATTAGAACTGATAATTGTTGTAAAATGTGATGATTTACTCTGATATATTATATAAAGCTGATTGTATTTAGGTACCTCCCCCCCCCCCCTTATTACGTGGGACTTAAATATAGATGGCGAGATGTGGGTGTAATATTACACCTCTGCCTACCCCTTCGGGGATACAGGCGTGAGTCTATGTATGTATGTATGTATTTAGGTATTGTAATTTTATTTAATTACTAGCTGTGCCCGCGACTTCGTCCGCGTGGAATAGTTATTTTGGGCATCATATTTATTTTTGCAAACAACCTCCTCAGCTTTATAAATTATAGCTGTTACCTACGACTTTGCCTGTGTCAATTTCTGTTATTTTTTTTTTTTCGACAATTTAATTTTTAAAAGAACATAATTATCTAAAAGTACTTCATAGAGCTACACCCCCACTTGGGCACGCCATAATCTCGGCGGTAAGTCAAAGAGGGGTCTTTGAGGTGTGGTTGGATAGACATCACGATGTCCTCACTTTCGCGTGACGCAGTTTCTCACCGAACATGGCAAGTGCTGGAGATTCCTGCGCCGGATTCTTGCAGAAGAGACGCCCGGGTTCCTGAGATTAGCGCGTTCAAACAAACAAACAAACAAACAAACAAACAAACAAACAAACAAACTCTTCAGCTTTATAATATTAGTATAGATTTAAGAATAAAACGTTCAAAGGAGAATCACCAGCAATATGACGAATAAATGTTTTTAAAGTAAAAACCGATTTAATTCTTCTTTTCATTAACTACTGTAATATTGTGACTGGTTGGGAAATTACTAATAAGAAGTTCCCATCGAGTAACAGTGTGACTGGTTGGGAAATTAGTAATAAAAAGTTCCCATCGAGTAACAGTGTGACTGGTAGTGTGACCGGTTGGGAATTTTTTCCGAAAAAAATCCCATCGAGTAACAGTGTGACATTTGAGGGTGTTACTCGTTGGGAACAAATGCAATTTTCGCTACGATCTTCAAGTGCAATAGTCGCCACATGGCCTGTTGTTCCAACGAACGTGGCCACCATCTTCTTCGTAGAGCTTCGAGAACAAACAATTTTAGTCGGCTTTGGCTCGTCTTGAAAGACCCAGATTGTCAATTGTAATTTGGAATCAGGATCGTAGGCATTACGATCTTCGGGAATTAATTGTTTCACAGCAATGATGTTATCTTCAGTGAAGGCGGATTTTGGGCGTCCTTCGCGAGTCTTGTCACTAACACTACTATGTCCACGTTGGAATTCTAAATCCCAGCGTTCGACTATCCGCAGACATGCGGCTTCATCATTGAACACAGATGTTAGCTCTTCAAAACACTGAAGCCGTGTCAGGCCTCTTCTAAAGTTGTAGAAAATTATTGCACGAACATTTTCCTTGGAAAGATTCAATTTCGTACGTTACCTGACATATTCCAATCGACGCTGTGACTAAACAATAGCATTAATCCGAATACATTCAACTGTTTTGAGATTCAAAATTTAAACACATTCGGTTAGAGAACAGTTCCAAATAATCTCCGGGAAATATGGAAACGACAGAACTTAAAAGGCATGCCTAGTAATCGGCAAAAAAGGCACCTCTCGAAAAACTTTGTTTAATGTACATACTTTGTTAAAGCACTGTCTTCTGAAAATTGCACTGCAAATCGAATTTAATAAACCAAGTCGCTACTTATACATAATTCTAGGTGTAAAGTTAATCTTCGTTAGGTCCTTTTAAATTGATAATTTAGTTATACTCGTAGTTATTCGTTGGGAATTAATATGTCTATATTTTGTTTAAGATTTACTTGTGGCTATTACATGTAACAATGTTGTATAAGGATTATATAATAATATATTTTCCAATATAAAAGTGGCGTTGCAGGCACAATCAACATTTATAATTTTACTGTACTGTGATTTTTTTAAATGTTCAAGTGCTATTTGACACCTTATTTCACAAAAGTCTTGAGATGGTGAGTTATTATCAGATAAATGTTGAATATATTTTGAAATCGAAATATTTTTGAAAATATAAATATATTTTTTGATACTTTGATTTGTATTGTATCCTAAAGACAAAAGGTAGAATACGGAATCTAGGCCACATGTGTTCATTAATTTCATTTCATTCTCACCGTCACTGAGGGAATTGCATAAATTACCATTTTTAACAAATTTTACATAATTTTTTTCTGATGTTGAGTCGGCTACTGCTACATTTTTTCCTCTCCAATTTTCGCTACGATCTTCAAGTGCAATAGTCGCCACATGGCCTGTTGTTCCAACGAACGTGGCCACCATCTTCTTTGAAGAGCTTCGAGAACAAACAACTTTAGTCGGCTTTGGCTCGTCTTGAAAGACCCAGTTTGTCGATTGTTATTTAGAATCAGGATCGTAGGCATTGATCCTAGATTCGTCACCACTGATGATGTCGTAAACGTGATTTGACTCTCCTTGATTGAACCTTTGCAGAGTTTTCTTACACCATCTCAAGCGGGCCGCCTTGTGATCGTCGGAAAGCAGATGCGGTATCCAACGGCAAACTAGCTTTCTCACACCAAGCGCTTCATGCAAGATCTTCTGAATGGTTTTCCCTGAAATGCATAATAGAGCCTCTATCTCTCGATACGTCACATGACGATCTTCGAGAATTAATTGTCTCACAGCAATGATGTTATCTTCAGTGAAGGCGGATTTTGGGCGTCCTTCGCGAGATTTGTCACTAACACTAGTATGTCCACGTTGGAATTCTAAATCCCAGCGTTCGACAATCTGCAGACATGCGGCTTCATCATTGAACACAGATGTTAGCTCTTCAAAACACTGAAGCCGTGTCAGGCCTCTTCTAAAATTGTAGAAAATTATTGCACGAACATTTTCCTTAGAAAGATTCATTTTCGTACGTAACCTGACATATTCCAATCGACGCTGTGACTAAACAATAGCATTAATCCTAATACATTCAACTGTTTTGAGATTCAAAATTTAAACACATTCGGTTAGAGAACAGTTCCAAATAATCTCCGGGAAATATGGAAACGACAGAACTTAAAAGGCATGCCTAGTAATCGGCAAAAAAGGCACCTCTCGGAAAACTTTGTTTAATCATACTTTGTTAAAGCACTGTCTTCTGAAAATTGCACTGCAAATCGAATTTAATAAACCAAGTCGCTACTTATACATAATTCTAGGTGTAAAGTTAATCTTCGTTAGGTCCTTTTAAATTGATAATTTAGTTATACTCGTAGTTATTCGTTGGGAATTAATATGTCTATATTTTGTTTAAGATTTACTTGTGGCTATTACATGTAACAATATTGTATAAAGATTATATAATAATATATTTTCCAATATAAAAGTGGCGTTGCAGGCACAATCAACATTTATAATTTTACTGTCCTGTGATTTTTTTAAATGTTCAAGTGCTATTTGACACCTTATTTCACAAAGGTCTTGAGATGGTGAGTTATTATCAGATAAATGTTGAATTTATTTTGAAATCGAAATATTTTTTTTGATACTTTGATTTGTATTGTATCCTAAAGACAAAAAGTAGAATACGGAATCTAGGCCACATGTGTTCATTAATTTCATTTCATTCTCACCGTCACTGAGGGAATTGCATAAATTACCATTTTTAACAAATTTTACATAATTTTTTTCTGATGTTGAGTCGGCTACTGCTACATTTTTTCCTCTCCAATTTTCGCTACGATCTTCAAGTGCAATAGTCGCCACATAGCCTGTTGTTCCAACGAACGTGGCCACCATCTTCTTTGAAGAGCTTCGAGAACAAACAACTTTAGTCAGCTTTGGCTCGTCTTGAAAGACCCAGATTGTCGATTGTTATTTGGAATCAGGATCGTAGGCATTACGATCTTCGGGAATTAATTGTCTCACAGCAATGATGTTATCTTCAGTGAAGGCGGATTATGGGCGTCCTTCGCGAGTCTTGTCACTAACACTACTATGTCCACGTTGGAATTCTAAATCCCAGCGTTCGACAATCCGCAGACATGCGGCTTCATCATTGAACACAGATGTTAGCTCTTCAAAACACTGAAGCCGTGTCAGGCCTCTTCTAAAGTTGAAGAAAATTATTGCACGAACATTTTCCTTAGAAAGATTCATTTTCGTACGTAACCTGACATATTCCAATCGACGCTGTGACTAAACAATAGCATTAATCCTAATACATTCAACTGTTTTGAGATTCAAAATTTAAACACATTCGGTTAGAGAACAGTTCCAAATAATCTCCGGGAAATATGGAAACGACAGAACTTAAAAGGCATGCCTAGTAATCGGCAAAAAAGGCACCTCTCGAAAAACTTTGTTTAATGTACATACTTTGTTAAAGCACTGTCTTCTGAAAATTACACTGCAAATCGAATTTAATAAACCAAGTCGCTACTTATACATAATTCTAGGTGTAAAGTTAATCTTCGTTAGGTCCTTTTAAATTGATAATTTAGTTATACTCGTAGTTATTCGTTGGGAATTAATATGTCTATATTTTGTTTAAGATTTACTTGTGGCTATTACATGTAACAATATTGTATAAGGATTATATAATAATATATTTTCCAATATAAAAGTGGCGTTGCAGGCACAATCAACATTTATAATTTTACTGTCCTGTGATTTTTTTAAATGTTCAAGTGCTATTTGACACCTTATTTCACAAAGGTCTTGAGATGGTGAGTTATTATCAGATAAATGTTGAATATATTTTGAAATCGAAATATTTTTGAAACAATAAATATTTTTTTTGATACTTTGATTTGTATTGTATCCTAAAGACAAAAGGTAGAATACGGAATCCAGGCCACATGTATCCTGTGCACAAGTCCTTTCGGATCGGCCAACACATACAATTTTATGCCGTATCTATGCCTCTTATTTTTAATGTATTGACGAAATAAAATTCGCCCTCTAAACCCTACCATGGATTCATCAATACTTAATTCCTTTTCAGGATAAATAAACTTTCTCATTGTTTCATTAAAAAAAAACAATAAATAATCTGTCTTAGAATATTTACTTCCATTGTCGTATGTAGTATAAAAAAAAGACACCTTAACAAGAGTAAAAATCTGTCCCTCGACATATATTTGTTTATGTTAAATTTGACCAAATAATTCTTTTTCCAATAGTCTGCTAACTTGCTTAAACGAGTGGTACCCATAAAAAAAAGAATCCCTATAAAGGTCCACAATTCTACAATATGGTGTTTTTCCATTTCTTTAAGCGGCTGTTTGGTTTCAGTGGCTTCCTTAATAAAATTTGGGCATGCATGTTCGTCATATCAGCTAGTGTCGTCCTATAGCTTTCCGTGAAAATAGCTTTAAAATATTCTATGGGCCCTTTATTGGGTGCGTCCGAGATCTTGATCTCGGGGGTTCCAGTAAATGGGAAATGGTTGTCATTTGTCATCTCCTCGGTCCATTGTCCATCCGGAGACAAATCCGCAAATGAAACTGCAGAGCTATAAAGTTGAAAAATTATCTATTTAAAAAAACCCGTTCAAATCTTGAAATAAAAACTGCCATAAGAATACGATTATATAATTAGATATTAACTGTATGTTTAATACTTTAAGAGTTATTGTTGTATGAACATAGCGTACGCGCAAGCACAAAAAGCCTTTGTCGGAACCCTAGACAGGAAATCATTAAAAAAACATAACATTCATATTGAATTTTATTTAATGTTTTTTCCAATATTAAATGACGATTAAAATATCTAAAGCAGTTGCTCAAAGTGGCCACCTCCAGCTTGTAGACACACTACGGCTCTCTGTGCCACCTGGGTTGATGAGCGCCTAATTAAATCCAAATCGGATGTAATTTCTTCGGCGGCTGCCATAATTTTTGCGACGAGTTTATTCCCTGGTATTTGGAACTGTAGCGTATACTTTTTGTTTCATATGACCCCACAAAAAATAATCCAAGGGTGACAAATCGGGTGAGCGAGGCGGCCTCGCTACTACACCACCACGACCGATCCACGGCAATAGATTATTATTTAAATATTCTCTCACTGCTCGAGAAAAATGCGCGGGTGCACCATCGAGCTGGAGGCACATACGCCGACGGTATGATACAGGTAGGTCCACAGGGCCGTAGCTAGGGTCGAATTTGAGGTAGGGCAGCATTAGTTACAGGTAGGGCGGAAGTAAAAAAATTATCATAATTGATCTGCCGTCGAAACACGGGCTCCTAAATCAATCACCATGTATATCACCATCATGTGAATAGTTATTCGTAGACAAATAATTACTGTGACAGTGCATGAGCATGGATCTAAGAACTATTAAATCCTCAATGATGAAGAACAAGTGAATAAGATGGTTGAACTTCCAGATTTGGATGTAGAGATCCACGTCTGAGTGAGAGTGAGGTAATAATTAATTATTGGGTGGGGTGATACGAGTAAATAGAAACGACCAAAAATATCATTAAGATCACATTGTTTTTGCGTACTTATTATAATAATTAACTAACATAATAATAAAAAACATTTAAAACAGCTGAATTCTACGATTCGCCATGTTATTAAAAATGCGAAGAACTTCGTTCAGATCAACTGATTTTGTTCTTTTTTTTTCAAAGGCCAGAAATACCATACCAGCCATTCTCTCGTGACCCATTGACAGCCTTTGAGGCCTATTGATTGCAGTTAAAGTTGAAAACGTAGATTCACACACTGCAGTGCTACATCCTATGGTCGCCACAGACGCAAAAAGTTCATATGTATCTTTGAACGCCTCTCGTTGCCTGTACAAAACTTGCAATGTATTTTCCATTATATCCTCGTTACGACTCAAGTAAGCTTTAACCACACTAGCCTCTTCTCTTGATGGAACTTTCAGACCTGAAAAATTAGTTAAAATTGTAAATTGAACATGACAATTTTTTTGAATTATTTTTTTTTTTTAAACTTACCCAAATTTTTCAGTGGAACCATTTTATCTACATCCAACTCATCAAGACTTGCAATCGAATTAATTAAATCATCGTTGTCCGAAAACCTTCTTTGTAATTCAGCAATTAAAATGTCCAACGTTTCGAAATACTCAGACTTAAATGGCTCGTCGTTCTCATCTATATTTTGTCTGGCGGAGGAACAGGGGGTGTACGTCAAATAGTCATCCATCCGATTTGGTTTTTTTACTTGCCTCTTCGAGGTCTGTGTCCTATTTTCAGATTCGCCGCAGTCATTGCTTGTTAAAGACTTAGCTTCTTCCAGAATTTGATTATACATTTGATTTGATCTTAATTTAATAATTTCATCTTTGACACACTTTATGATTGTTATGGCATCTTTTAATCCTGCGCTTCGGGCTTGCAAAGCTGCGTCTGCAGGTTGTAGCGTGGATAAGATTTTTTTGGCCACAACCATGGCTATTCGGAATTCCAGATCAAGCATGACTTTTTTAATACCTATACTCTTGGCGACGTCATCACCGTTGAATCTGCCATTTTTAATTTCTTTCAAAGTCTGCAAAATCGATGAATAATTATCGTATACAACTTTTGTAACTGCTAAATGTCCAGACCAGCGTTGTTCGAGGAGTCGGCCAATCCTTTTTCCATCATATAAGGCAGCTATTTTGCCATGATGAAAGAATTCATGTAACATGATGCATTGGTCAAAAAATAAACGAATAAAAGTCATTTCTGAGATAGTCCTGATGACTATTAAGTGCAAGCGATGGTTATAGCAGTGGACGTAAGGAATTTTTCGGCCCAATTTATTTTCTATTCTAGTCGCAACTCCTGAAACTTTCCCACTCATTACACTTGCGCCATCATAGCATTGGCTAAGCATACAAGAGGGGTCAATGTTATTTTCCGTGAGAGTATTTAACGTTAATTCCGTGAAAGTGGCTGCATCAAGATTTTCAGTAGTCTTAACCATCAGCAACGACTCATTGACGACACCATCCTTGACGTAGCGTATTGCTAATGCAATATTTTCGCGGTTATTTTTATCTCTCGTCCCATCTTCCATTAGAGTAAACCATTTCACGTCAGATTCATTAATATCTTTGACAATGGAACTTCGTACCGCTTGAACCATTGCTTGAATTATTTGATTTTGAATTTCGGGTGAACGATATGTTGCGTTTTGTGGTATATGAGTGAGAACCTCGTTCAAATTTGGATCTTTCATACATGTGTATTCAAATAAATTCTGAAATAATCCTTGTTCTTTTTCTTCTTCCAAAATATAATTTCCACGCAAAGCTAATTCGTTGACAATTAGAAATTGTATTACTTCCATGACAGACTTTACATAATACCTATATTTTTCTAATACTTTTTGATTTATTAACGTTTCAACACTGCTAGATGCAGATATTCTTTGTAATTTCTCCTGCCACATCGACATAGCTTGAATATGAGAAATTGATTTTTCATGTTTTGGAAAACCAGTTTTAGAATCAGTGGCATTTTTCCAGTTTCTAAATCCTGTGGAAGTGTACGAAGTCTGTTTGCTTCCATGAGGTAAAAATTGCTGGCATGGATAGCAAAAAGCAGCATCTTTCTCGACAGAATACTGCAACCATTTATAACGCTTGAACCAATCGGAAACAAAGGCCCTGTTGTGTTGTTTTGGATATGTGTCTAAAACAACTTGTTCTATTGGTTCTCCGATTTGTGCAATATCAGACGGAATACCATAGCTAACGTTACCTGTTGCTACGGAACTAGGAGTAGCGATTGTATTTGGTGCTTCCACCTGTTTTGAACAGTTAGGTTTTTCGTGGTCAATTTGCTCCTCAAGTCTTCGTTTTTTTCCAAAGAAAGCCCGTATATCCATCGCGAAATAAATGAATCTTCAATTTATAGCAATACAAATAACAATTGTATCGATTTTTGTCTAAAGCACTCTTCACCGTACACTTCACTTAACCAAACTACAAACAATCATAATCAATCTTTAGGTCAGGTTTAAAAGGGGATTCCCCGTACCATAGATTGCAATATAGCCCATATTGCAGTCTATGGTACGGGGATTCCCTCTGCATCACACAGATATTGGCGCCCAGTACACGCTCAATCTGGATCACGATCCAGATCTTGCCTTCTCGCTCTTAGATAAGACGGTGTCCCTTTCAGACTCCTACGTGAAAGGGACATAATTCAGTTGAATCTTCAACTGTTGACAATTGTAAACAATTGGAAAGGTGGCTAAAATGTCATGGGCGTCCGCAAAAAGGGAAAAAAAATTAGCTGATTGAGAGGTTAGTCATCGAAAGTTTAATCTAAAAACTTATAAAAAAAAATAACTTTTTCACTTTTATTCTAATTAATAATGTCAATTCATTTATTCTTCTGTAATTGAAAATATATTTTAGTTAACTTAAGTATTACTATGGAAGTAATTAATAAATTAAGTCATTAATATTTTGAGGCTACAAATGACATTAATAATTAGACAAATGTAAATATATTTAGTAGCTTTTATCATAAATAAAACGTTTAATACGAGATAATATAATTATAAAAAAATTATGCAATTATGAATAATCGAGTAAAAATATTTCTATAGATTTACTTATATAAAAAATATATAGAATCACTTATATAGAAATATATAGAGTTTTATATAAGATGAAAATTGTTAAATCAGTATGTATTAGTTTTGAATGATTTGTATTGTGTATCACTATAACATAGGTACTGACAAAATTATTATAATGGATTATAAAAAAACGGTTATTTTGACTTACTACTTTATTTCTTTTTCTATGTTTTTACAATTAATCGACTTGAATTAATATTTTCGCGTGTAGCGGGCACTTTAGCATGGTTGTTTACAAAAAACAGTACGAAAAAAATGGCTGATGCTAACGTATGCGCACAAAAAAAATTGTGATGAAAAGGCCTATAAACCCTTAGAATAATAACTATAGCCCTATTCTAATTCTTTGTATAAACCCATCGCTTCATGAGATGGCGCTTCGAATGCCATCTATACACAGAACAAAGAATGTAACACTTTTTTTTGCATTCACTGATAAAACACCTGAAATTCAATAAAATATAAACAATATCCATTTGAGGTTGTTTTTGTTTTGACGTTTTGTTTTTATTCAGCAAAATGTCATCATGACATTTGTCATTGGTGCGTTCCGTTTCATCGGCTTTAGTTTGAACCAATACAAGAGTCTTACCATCACATTATAAATTTTGTTGCAAACTTAGATACCTATCGCTACATTTTTTTTCTCAAACTATGAACAAACAATTTAATTATAATAATTTATCTTAGTTTTAGATATTTTTAAGGTAGGGCATTGTGGTTTCAAGGTAGGGCATTGCCCCACAATGCCCCCCCCTAGCTACGGCCATGTAGGTCCATGAGGCTGTCCGCAAACTGTGTCTCTAAGAATTCTAAAAACCTAGCGCCGTTTAATGTAGGTGGCAATTGGCAAAAGGCCCTTGGATTTGCGGAGCACCAGAGATGGTCGTTTCTGTGGTTTGTAATCCCAGCTCTTGTAAATTTGGCTTCATCAGTCCACAGTATTCTTTGTAAAAAATTACGGTTCTGTCTCAAATTTCTATTTATCCGCGAACAAAACACAGATCTCGCAGCAAGATCTGGTTCGATCACGTCTTGAACCCGTCGAAAATGATAAGGGTGTAACCCTTCTCATTTAACAATAATTACAAAATAGTTTGAATAAGATAAATGCATGCAACCGTAAATTTAATATTTTATTAATTCATATCCATAACATTCAAAATTAACATAGGTAATAAATTTAATTACAAAAAAACTCAATTAACAAAAATCCAATTAAATCCATGAATTTATTGATTATTATGATTATAGATTCATTTAAAAATTATTCAATTTACTTAAATATTCATATTATTTATATTACGTTATAAGTTTTAAATGTATAATAGCAAGAACCCCTCTTAGTAGAAGGTGAAGGCCTCCTCCAGAGATGACCATCGGTCTCTATCTTTGGCTGTATACATCCAGTGAGTGCCGGCGACTTTAGCGATATCATCGACCCATCGAGTTAATGGCCCTTCTCTTTTTCTTTGGCCGGGTGGACCTGGCCATGACGTCACTCTTGTAGTCCAGCGGCCGTCACTGAGTCTTGCTATATGTCCAGCCCATCGCCATTTTTGTCTTAGCGCATAGTTGAGAGTATCTATGACCTTTGTTTTAAGCCTTATCTGAAAATGGGGAATCTTTTGAATGAACAATGCCCACCTTCCATACATTTAAAAACCTGATGATGAAAGTATATGTATAGTTATAAGATATAGTAGAAATACTTCCCGTAAGTTTAGAAAGTAATGTCTAATAGTCATTTCGGCAATTTAAACGCCACGAAGTTCAAAAAATATGAATGTTTCTTTTTAGGTTAGGATTTGCCGTCACCTGAATTAATGAAACAAACGTGCATGAAATAATTAATAACGCTCGTAGTTTACTCTTAAATAGGAATATTTAGCTAACTATGGTCTAAAACATCTTTTTTACTCAGTTAATTCCTTGAAACTAACTGCCCCTGGCTAAGTCAATGCTAAGACTCCATGATTGTCACTATAAAATGAGTGTTGAGTTGAAAACTGCATTCTCCAGTACTTACTTACAAATTATTCATTTGGTTACCTACCTACCTGCTGGCTAACACCACATAATTTGTACAATTTGTGGTTAAATAAGTACATTGTTATCACACTAATAATTACTTTTAATTTAATTAAGTATACCTAGGTATATACTAACTAGATTAATTTATTTATCTTCCCAGTATAATATAACATTACAGTATATTATACAGGGTGTAAAAAGACCGATCACATACCCGTTAACTACACATTCTGTACATATAACTAAGTCATTTTGAACAAAAAATATTGCTGGGAAACAAACTTTTTTTTACATCTTTAAAAAAATATGCTTTTTATTGCGAGCAATGTAAAGCGCGCAACTGAGGAGTGACTTTTCAAAATGGCTTATTTCTGTATGGTCATTTTTTTCAGGACCAAGAAAAATACGAAAACTTTTCATATATGAATATTTTTAGTAACAAACTTCTATGTACATAATCTAGGTACGTTAACACGTTCACTGCCACCACATTTTTCTTTAAGTTCATAGCGATGCCGCCCTATAAAATCACGCGGACACGCCAGGCGTGTCGGCGGCACTGCATCTCGTTAAACTTGGACACGCTAGGCGTGTCCAGTGGCACTTCGATAGAGTTAAATTCTAAATCTGTCTTTTTTTCGGTTTAGCGATGAGTATTAGTTAGTTTGCCATTCGCTGAGCAAGAATAAAGGTGATTCAAATACGGTCGTGAGATTTAACCTGGAGTTATGGCTGAAAATAGTTTTTTAGGTAAGTAATTATCGTAATTTTGTAAGAGATCATAAACATTTTGTGCTTATTTTGAAATATTTCATAATATTAACTTAGATAACTCAATTATTGCAATTTTAAGGAACGATAGGTTAGGTACCTATTATATTTTAGTTGAAGATAGCGTATTTATTTAATTTATTGTTTTCTATAATTTTAATTTTGTAAGAAATCATAAACATTTTGTGGTTATTTTGAAATATTTCATAATATTAACTTAGATAACTCAATTATTGCAATTTTAAGGAACGATAGGTTAGGTACCTATTATATTTTAGTTGAAGATAGCGTATTTATTTAATTTATTGTTTTCTATAATTTTCTCACATAGGATATATTTTTTTAATATTAATTGCCAAAAATAGGGGTAAGGGAGGCATAAATACGCAACTATGCAGCCGTGTGCATGGCTGCGAATAACAGAATAAATGATAATAGCAAATAAATATTATGAGCGGGGACGATTATGGAAAACAGTATTAGTACAAATTATGTTACGGCAAACAAAACATTAGGTACCCTCCTAAATGATAATTTATTTAATAAAACGATTTTTATAAACGGTATAACTCGCGTATATTAATCATTTATATATTCTTGACGTTTCAGCGTTCGTGGTCGCAGGCAGACCACGAACCACGAACGCTGAAAAGCTTTCGAAACGTTTTTTATGTCTAGTGCTCGCGCAAACCTAAGACTTTATTATGCTAATTTGTTTACTTAATTGTAAGTAATAGTATTTATTTGTTTTACTGCAGATAATCAGGAAGAATGCTCTGATAACTATCCTGAATGTAGTCAGTCAATATTACAAAACTTTCCATTGAAAAGGAAATTTGATGGTTCACGTACTTGTGACACAGAATCAACAGACGGTAGCCTAGATGAAATTACTGATTCTGATGAATGTGTTGCAAAGAAATTGAAAACAGATAAATTGCCAATGACAGAAAATAATGATTCTTTAGGTGAAACCAAAACAAGTCCTGCATGTTGTGCCGCCAAAAAATATTTTAACGCATTATTTGCAAAAGATTTAAAAGCCGAACTGAATACAGAAAACGAACTACCTCCAATTTACGCCCAGTTCGAGCATGATTTGGGTATAATGCTTGCTTTTAGACTTAGAAATGTGCCCGCAAACAGGCGATTGGAATGCTATGAAAAATTAATTCGCACAATAAGACAGTATGAAGATTGAAATAAAAGACAAAGATTAAGACAAAAAGATTTTTATTGATTACAAAAAAAGGAGAACGGACAATCAGATTTGGAAATATAAGCTGTGATTAAGAGTATACCTAATAATTATATATTAAGTATTTTTTATTTAGGAATTAAGTACCTACCTAATCATATTTTGTAATAACTTTGTTATATGTAATAGCAATCAAGACATACTGAAACCATGAAAACCTGGACAATCTGGGCTATCAGATAGAACATCCTCTCTGTTTTTATAAACAATGTTACAGTGTCGATAATAGGCTGTGATTAGAATATAATACTGATACATATGTCATATATGTATATATTTTTTTCAAAACATTAATAAATAATCATATATTGTGGTCCACTACATAATAATGAGACTGATTTACGTAGTAAAAAAAAAATTAAAACTTTAACTGGTCTTTCATTTAGCTTAAGTACTTCGAAATTATAACTGAATAATTAATATTTGTGATATGGTTTGAAGCATTCTATGCACAAGATATTTGTGATATGGTTTGAAGCATTCTATGCACAAGCCTGGCTGTTGGGGACATTTCTCGCAAGCAAACAATGTAAAACAACCCTTTTTTTTTTCGTTGTCCAGCAGTGGGCGCATCTTCTTCGCTTAGTTTTGCCTTTTGTGTCTTTTTCTAATTTCATAATGCAATGAACATTTGTCCCCAATGGAAGTCGCAAATCCGGTATTAAATGAGGCTCGATAATAGATTTTATTACATTTAATCTAAAATCATATAAAGATATCTTGTTATTCGCTGAGTACTTATTGTACAGGAAGAAAGAATTTATTAATATTATTTGCATAATGTGGATTATAACTTTTTTATACCACCTAAGACTCTTGTGTTCACATGAGTAATACGATAGCATTTGGTCATGTCGATCAATGGCACTCATATTTTCATTGTAATATTTAATTATTTGGGGTTTAAGTTTAATTTGCCCCCTGCGATTTCTGGTACTATCTAAATTACCATTGTATTTTGTTGAGATAGCCAATACCTCCCGTTGATCCATCCATTTAATTATGCAAATGTTATTTTTATGTAATATGCATAACTCACCCTTTTTTAATTTTGTTTTTAATAATGTTTTAGGATTGCCTTGCCTCATTTTTCTCAGAGTTCCTGTACAATAAGTATGTTTATTATAAAATTCATCCACCAGACCCACGCTTGTATAAAAATTATCTATGAACAAATGGTGTCCCACATTTATATATGCATCCATTAAATGTTTAACGACTTTTTTAACGTGGTTTGTTCCACCAACAAGCATATCAGAGGCACCCCCATACAGATGCAATTTTAGCACAACCCCTAGCTGATCGGCAAGTGCATAAAACTTCAGACCATACTTATTTTTCTTTCCTTTCATATATTGTCGACATTTTAATCTTCCTCTCCATAACATCATTGATTCGTCAATCACTATATTTTTAGTGGGATAATAAATTTCTAACATTCTTCTATTGAAATAATCAATTATTGGTTTTATTTTACAATTGCTTGTAGTTCCTCCTGTATTGACGCACAACATTCTTAAAATTAATAAAAAAGTATTACGCGACATTGCTTTAGAAAATACTGGTTGGTTAAAATATGAATCGGTTTTCCAATAATCTGATAGTCGATTTATTTTTATGAAGCCCATGTGGAATAATAATCCAAAGAATAATTTTATATCGCTGCAACTTATGGGTTTCCAAAACTTAGCTCTGCTTTGTGCACTTCTGCTTGCAGCTCTTTCCTTTTGCCCGTACTCGTTGGTAGAGCGAGTTAATAAATTAAGCAGTTCTTCATTGCATAAAGCGTTAAAATAGCTGATTGGTGTTTCAGCTATGTTTTCTTGGAGACCGGTTGTCTTGGTGAAAGGAATTTCGTTATATTGACCAGGATTCCCTGGTTGCCATTCATCGTTAAATGTATCAAGAGGTAAAGTTTCTTCTAGCTCATTTAAATCTATTTGGCAGTCGTCGTCATCTGTATCTATCTCATCTAAAACATTTTCAGAGAGGATCCCTAAGAGCTCAGAGTCAGTTAAAGCTGAAGGTGGCTGGTTCAAGGGCGGAGTTGAATTCGAAGATTCCATGGCTCCTACAGTGTCTTCGATCCAAGGGAAATCCCAATTAGGGCTTTCCCAAGAGCAGGATGGTAGTGGATTCTCGAAGGGGTCCATAACCTAAAAAAAAACAACAAGAATAAAAAATATGACGAAACGGTTAGCGCATTGGCTGAGCGATTGACTGCTGCGCTGCGTGTCGCGGGTTCGATTCCCGCACGGAGCAATTATTTGTATGGCCTACAGGTAGTTGTTTCGAGTCTGGCTGTTTGTGTACGTGAATTTAAATGTTTGTAAACGCACCCACGATACAGGTGAATATCTGCATAATTAAAATCTTTAAATTCAACAACATTCCGCTGCGCGAACGCACACGATTATGTGTGTGATTATTTCACACATTGTTATGTTTGAAATAAATTGTACTCACCAATTTTGTAGACAGGTATATCAGTTCACTGAAAGTAGACTAAGTTGAAGTTGTTGGCAGCAGTCCCGAAACAGTAGCCGATGTCTTCGTGAGAGCAATCAAACAGTCCCGAAACAGTAGCCGATGTCTTCGTGAGAGCAATCAAACAGTCCCGAAACACTAGCCGATGTCTTCGTGAGAGCAATCAAACAGTCCCGAAACACTAGCCGATGTCGTCGTGAGAGCAATCAAACAGTCCAAAAATATAAGCCGAAGTCGTCGATAGAGCGATCAAACAATATTCAGTAAACGTAAGTTACGGAAGGAACCGTCACACATGTGCTATGTCGAAAGCTTCGAACACTGCACTAAACAAGTTTAACTGCCGGCGTGAGAAAATATTTGTCAACAAAAGCTTTAACACAAATAAAATTACAAAAATCTTACTTAACGGGCTTATTTTAAAGTTCAAATTCAAAAACCCAAGTCAAAGCTAAGTTAACAATAACAAACAACACGTGCGCGATCTTGCCGTTTTGTTCAATCTTTTGATTCTTTCTAACGCTCTTAACAAGCGTATCTCGCGTACTCGCTCTAAGCTATCCCTGGCCGCCGTCCGGCTGGACCGGTTTGGTGGGAACTTGGACGCGCCCCGAGTGTCGATTTTATGTAGGTAATTTGCAAAGGTATCTATTTATAAGTTGGAAAAATATATGCGAACAGTAGAACTTATTTTAGAAACTTAAACGGTAGGTATTTAGTTTTATACAATCATTTTATCTAGGTAAGTACGTTACCTAGATAAAATAATATTGTATAATAAAATAAGATACATCTTTTTATGGTTTTCATTGCTCAAAATACCACCGGTCCTAAAAACAGTAAGTATTTTGATTTTTTTTCACATAGAACATACACACGTACCTAGTAGAAATTATTAACGAGCGAATAACAGTGAAATACCTACTGTTTTAACAGTACGGTTGTCAATCCAACCAGTTGTTTATTTAGGAGATCTTACCTACTTACCGTAAATTATTTTGTACAAATTGGTCTGACCGAGGCAACGGGAGTTCACACAGTAGGTAGTTATCTTTCAGTCCTACTCGCCTTCTTATTTCTTGGGCTTCTACCTACTTGACATTCAATAAATTATCTTCATATTAATTGATTTTTGTAAATACGTACATTATTTTAGCTATATTATACGTCTTAGTACAAAGGTTGAAAATCTCTGATTAACTTGTTTAGGTGGACACGCCTGGCGGGTTCTCGGCGTCACATAATCACTTAAAAAAAAAAAAAAACTAATTAAGAGATTTTTCGGGGGCCACCTCAAAAATCCTTAAGATATAGCTAAAGGATTATGTACTGAGTATTTCAAAAGGCAATTTTGGCTAATTTTCGAAATATCACTGAAACATTTAGGACACGCCTGGCGTGTTCGAGGCGTAGTTATAGAAATTCGCAAGAACACGCTAGGCGTGTCGGCGGCATTGAACGTGTTAATAGATCGTTTCACAGTGTATATATTTTTTTTAATACTCTAAATTATGAGTTATTATCATATGATTTAAGGAAATAAGCCATTTAGTCGCAAACTCCAAGAAATAAGATGTTTTGTTTCAGCACTCCTAAGAAATAAGCCATTTTGTTTTGGCACTCCTAAGAAATATGCCATTTTGTTTTGGCACTCCTAGAAATAAGCCATTTTGAAAAGGATGGGCTAGCAAAAAAAAATTGTTTTGTAAAAACTTTTATTAAAATCTGAAAATCACACACGGACTTCTCCTACATCCTCTTCATTGCAGACACAATCATATTCATGTTCCTCAGCTGGTTCCTCCGTCACATGTAACAAAATAGTTTTGTACCATTGAAGTTCAGGCAAGGCAGTCCATTCTTCCCCAAATTGTTTTTCAAGTAAATTTATTACATCTTTTTTCTTTTTTTCTGAAACTGGCTGCGGAATAGATTCTGCAACATCAATAGTTAGTGGAATACGTTTACCCCGTTTCAATAATGTCTGCCAAGGATCATTTCCATCAAATCTATAATATTGGGAAGCTTTTATTTCACAACCGATAGTCATCTGTCTTTTAACAGTTTTTTTTATCCAGACTCTTTTTATTTTTTGTAATCCCTCCACATTTTTAAAATTTTCCTTTAAATCCTTTATTTCAAGCAGTTGCCAATCATTTCCTAATAACCTTACATTGCCATGGTTTTTGAAGATATCATGGTAACCATCTTTGGTGGTGATCACTGGTATTTTTCTTAATTCCTTTTCCAGTCGTCCAAAAACGCGATCGGCGGGCAAAAAACTGTGACCCCGCACTGGAAAAAATATATGTATTTCCTTCACTTGAGCAGGTGATTTGGAGTAAAGCCATTGCATTAGTGAATGTATGATATGATTATTTTTATTTTGGCCTCCACAGCCATCACAAAATAAACGTATAGTATCAACATTATTGTCAATGTTCATGGAGGATAGATAATCATATACAGCTGATCCTATTTCTGTTGGCCCGCGCTTGGCAATGGTTTCATCCCAAGTATAAAACCAAGGATCTTTTGAATTTAAAGGTACTACACAAAAATTATAAAGACTTATTTGCCTAGAATAAAAGGCATCTTGAATAGGCGTTTTTGGAAGTGCTTGGACTTGTTGAAGATCAAAACAAAGTGAAATGGAGTTTGGAGGATTACCTTTCATGTGGGTATAAAATGCCTTGGCCCTTATCTTATGTACCCGAAGTTCTACCATTAATTTTTGCTTTTTTTCACTGTCTCTTTCATTTTTGATTCTATTTCCCCACAGCACACACACATTGCAAGCATCAGAGGATGGCGCAGAAAATCCTACATTAAACTCTTCATAAAATATTTTATAAAACATGGTTTTTTTTACTTGCAAGTTTGAGGCAACAGAAGAATTATACAACTCCATTAGTTTCTTACAGTTTAAATCACTAGACAGATATATTCTTTTTGATTTTTGTCTGTTGTGGTGGCTTTCTCTTGCTGGTAGACATTTTATGAAATTCCTTAGTGATTCCTTTTTATCAATAGATTTGTATGACTTACGGTCCCCACCACGCTTTTCTTTAGGAATGTTTCCTCTGACTGTAGTTCTATTGATTATATTAAGCCTTTTTTCATTGACACTAAAAACTGCAATGAACATTTTCTTACACACAGGTTTAATTTTATTTTTCTTACAAAATAAGTTGTAACTGCAGCTTACAGTTCTCTTTCTCATATTCTTTGATGGTTTGGTTTTATCCTGTGGTTCATACGAATGTAATAATCTACAAAGATAGGTATCCTGATCAATTTTGGACGTGTTAGCATAAAACGCACTACGGTTTATTAGAACTTGGCGCGTAGTGAAAGAACTACATTTATATTTACTGCCCTCTTTGTGCCGACATGGAATCCTGAATTCTAAACCCAAAGGATCCTTATCAATGTACCTGAAGCAATAATAAATTTAATTGTTAAGAAATAGGTATCTAGTAGGATTAAATTACAATTGAAACGAGAGCCGTTTATACATTGCTGAAAACTACTTACGATTTTCTTGTTCGGCTGTTTTGTCCTGATTTCCTTTTTCTGGTGCCTGAATTTAACTCCTCCACGGTCTTATCTGCCATTATGCACCGTTATTTACTCAGAATTATTCGGATTAGCAACAAAAACACCAACGAGCAACGATACAAGAAAATATTTTTCACCTTGACACTCAGCCTTGACATGAAAGTATTGAGAAGTTGACAGCAAGGTGACACATGACGTTTAATATTTTTTTAATTGGCCGTAGTCAAATAAAAAGTGTTGCCAATGTATAAAAATATATTTGCGGATCCACTTCCAGATATTAAAGCTATCTTTCAACCCTCCAAAATAACCTGTGATACCAGATTAGAAATAAGCCATTTTGATACGTATTAACAAAATTTCCATACAAAATGTTCTAGAAATGAGCTATTTTGAAAAAACTCCTATCACAATTTAGTAGGGCCGAGAATTAACGTGAATTAAGCTATTTTGTTGCGGAAAGCATTTTCTATGGCCATTTTTCTTCGAGATTAAAGTACTTTAGAACCGGACACTTCACGTCATATAATGTGAGTGTACATAAAGTCCCGATTGGCATTAAAAAAATAAGTAAAATTGGGAACCCGAAATAAGCCGTTTTGAAAAGTCACTCCTCAACTGATTGTGCCGGTGTGTGTGTAATAGGTACCGTGTATACGATAGGCGAGGCGCGGCGCGGCGGCGCCTCGGCGTCGCGCGCGTTTTGCATGGTGTAGGTATTAAATAGGCTCTTGGTAATTAAAAAAATCTGTTATGTACAATTACTTAAGTATACGAAATACGTACAGTTTTTAAATAGCCTGAGTACTTACCTACACTGTCCATCACTTTAGCTTTTATCCCGCACAGGTGGCCTCTCAACACTGACGAGCTTCGGTTCAAACTGCCGACATTCCACGCGGAGACAGATGCGCGCCCTAGCCCGTGTGTTTTCATGAACTCGCTCCAGGGACCAGGATCCCTTCTTGCGCTGACCACTGCTTAAGTTCATCACATCAATAATTTTCTGTCGCATTGCCGCAGCGGTCTCGCAGGGGCGGTCAAACACCCTATCTTTGACGTAAACCCACAATAAGGCGAGCGTGCTGGCCATGCGTTAGGCCCAAACCGTCCGATCCAGTTGTTTTCGAAAATCGTCGTCAGTTGCTCACGAACTGGTCTCACAACATGAAGCGGCGCACCGTCGTGCTGGTACCACAACCCAAGCTTCTGAACTAGTGGCATCTCTTCCAAAGTGTCGGTTAGGTAGCCAGTAACAAAATTGAGGTAGGCAGGCCCGTCCATTCTCGGTGGCAAGAAAACCGGGCCTAGGATCTGGTTTCCCACAATGCCAGCCGTGTCTGGAAGCCCGTTTCTTGGGTTTGATTTGGATTGACGGAACACCAATAATGGGTATTTCGGCGGTTCCACATTCCATTATTTGTGAAAGTGCTCTCGTCGGTGAAAATTATTTTTTGGATGAAGTCTCGTTCCTGGCTCAACAGCCACCTGCAGTAATCCATGCGACGTATCGCGTCACGTAACGAGCGCTCGAGCACTAGCACACGATGGATTTTGTAAGGCCGTTGCCTATCCCGCCTGAACACTTGTGTGCACATTAGAATGGGAAACCATGTGTCAATCCTGAAAAGAACACACTACACAAACGAACATACAACGTACTCACATCTACACTAAGCCTATCACTCCCAACGCTTTCACTACTATCAGTCTATCACACAATACTACACAAACACAACTAATAACAGTAATTCGCAAAAAAAAATATCCACAAGTGCATTCGATGACGTAAGAAACCGAACTAATAACAAACACGTAGGTAAGTAAATTCGCAATAAATAAAATTCCTTTAAATTTATTTGCGGAGGGGGGTCGGACCGCTGGCGGCCTTTTTGATGCTTTGAGCACAGCCGCGCACGGCCGGTGGGCGGCTTTTCCCTTTCATAGAACACGAGCCGCTCGCGTGCTACTGGCGCTAGCGCCAGCCTGGTGTAATAACAAAATGTGATCTCATAGATTTAGGTGTCGCTCTAGTTATAAATAATTTCCTAAATTGAGTTTGAGTTCTAACGAGCATTTAGAGGCTTCATCAGTTTACGCACTTAAATTATTCTGTAGGTTGTCTCGTGATTACATTAAAAAAAATGTTATCAATGAACACAGATAAATGAAATTCTGACCGAATTCTGGTTAGTATTTGTGAAATAGCTAGCAAGTAGTTTTGAAGGCCGCTCTAAACACTAAAGACAAATTGTATCTCAGTTCAGACTGCTGCAGTTGTGTACGGAAGCGTGAGTAGCTTTGTTTTTTTTTTAACGTTGTGAAATCATCAAAATCATCTCGCGCTCTGGTGGGAGAGGGAGTTTTAGACTTTTACTGACTAAAACCCAATGTTGATCCTTCGGTTGCCTTTGCGTTTCAGGGTCGCGGTACCTAAATCTTTGGAACATTCCCGCGACCGTGCCTGGCATCGCTCCTATCAGGTCCCATCAGTTTAGCTGACAGCTTCTTAAGGCGCACGTGGAACACAACGCGTTGTCCACCAGGGCTTGGTTGTTATCGGACGGAGAGCTACCCATTGCTCTCCGTCCGTAAGCCCGCGTCTACGGTGGCCGGGAATCGATCTGTGACTCCCGACAAACTAACGACTTCACGCAGGTAAAACGCGCCGCGTGCTCGTTTATGTTTTAAAATGTAATTTATTAGGTGGGTACCTACTAAACATTTTTATAAAATGAGGTACCTATCTACGACATTTATTTCCAATCATGCTTAACAGGATAGCTTTTAGTGCATAAGCCTTACAGCCTTATGCACTAGAAGCCATCCTCACTAGAAGTCATCCTCAAAAATGCCTACAATACTTATGGATAGTGTTGCCCAAATGCAAGAACAAGACGAGACTTAGCCAGTCTTGGTCTTGGTCTTGCGCCAATACACCTGGTCTTGGTCTTGGTCTTGGTCTTGCGCTCCCAGTCTTGGTCTTGGTCTTGGTCTTGCAGCAAGAGTCTTGCAAGTCTTGCAATTACCTATTAGTCTATTACTATTTATTAAAGTTTACTTTAAATCTTAGAAAAACGTATTAGAATTGGAACATTGTGAGCTTGAATTAACATAGCCATAGTAAAGATCAAGCAGATTACTAAATAACTGAAGATTTGATAAGAAATTCGAAAAATCAACTGACCTATATGTCGTTTTCCATGGAAGTAACTGTTTCTTAATAAACATTTATGATTTATAAGCTTACATTTGCTAAAACATGTAAAAAAACAAATTAATTACAATAACTTGACTGTATTTTAAAGAACAATACTTATCTGTCTAGAAAGAGATTGAACCCTCAACTTATAAGAAATTTAATAAAAGAGTTTTACGATTTATCATTTATTTGAATAAAAAATAAAATACAACACAAATCAACAGCTTTATCATTAGGTTATGATACTTTATATATTTTTTTTTGACCAAGAATTAATACAAAGTAACCATCTGGCTGACTCATCACTTAACCTATTTCTATGTTTTCTAATTACTAATGATGCTTTAGAAAATAACCTCTCAGCAGGTACTGAAGTTGCAGGTATTGAGAGAAAATCACGGGCCATTTTCGATAAAATCGGATACTCTGTCTCATGCGTCCTCCACCAATCTAAAATGTCTTCCGAGCTGGCAGTTCTTGGTTTTCTCAGGTACTCCTCCAACTCGTCTATCACTAAGCCTTGAAGACAAGATCCAGATGACGTCGAGGGACATTCATAGAGTTTATCAAAGTCTATTACGTCTTCATCTTCGTTACATACTTTATTTTCTTTTTCTGGTAATTCCAGAGATTTGTTCAGTGAGTGTAGACTTTTATATTCTTCATAAAGTTCATTGAACTTGCGCAGACTTTCTGTTTTAAGTTGCTTCCCCCACATTGTCAGGTCAAAAGTCTGAGCCTTATGCCTTGGGTCTAAAATTAAAGAAGTACAATAAATCCAGTTGCTCTTCTTGTAATGTTTAAGCATTTTGTCTCGAGCTGCTTGGAAAGCTAGAATGAGCCTTTCATCCACTTCAGATCGATTAGGTTTCTCATCTAACTGTTTTACCATGGATTCAATTTTATCTAGCAAGAGATTGAATGATACAATGACTAGCGGTAATGTAACATATTTGTCTCCACCAAGTTTTGTACTTAAAAGTTTAAAGTTTATTAGAAATTTATGTAATTTTTCGAGTACCTGCCATTCATTAGCTGTGATTTGAAAATCATTTAATTCGGTGACAGAATTGCACAATATGTCAATGCCCACTCTCACTTTTAAACCAAATCCAATCATATCATGTGTGGAATTCCATCTCGTTGGACAGTCAAGAATGGCATTTAGATTTGATGGCACGCCAGCTGCTTCACAAGCAGACTGAAACTTCTTCTTCACTATCTCACTTCTTTTTATTTTACTGGAAATACTGCGTAACTTTGTTACAGATGTACGCGAGTCAGCAATATTTGGTGCAGATTCTTCATCTTCCTCATCCTCAGTTTCGTCTGCATAGTCTTCGTACTGCTGATCTTGCGCGTTAGTGTCAGACTCACAGTGTAATGCTAAGGTCTTTAATAAATCTTGTACACCAAGGTTTAAAATGTGAGCAAAGCACCGGAAATGTTGATTGTCTGAATCAAAGTGTGGCGGCAGCTGTTTGCCCAGTTCATACATAAATTTGGTATTTGCAGTTGCGTTGTCGACCGTGATACCTTGTATTTTATCAATTATGCCATATTCCAATAAACATTCATGGAAAATCGTTGCAATATCTTCCCCAGTATGTCGACCGCGTGATGGTATAAAATCAAGAACTACAGATTGATACTTCCATTCGTTGTCTATATAATGAATAGTAACCCCGTAGTAACTCCTACCAGCAATTGACGTCCACCCATCAATGGTAAAAGACATTTTAGATGATAATTGTTGAAGTCGTTCCTTGAGATTCAATTGGAGCTCTTCAAATCGCTCTTTGACTTTCCTTCTAAGTGTAGACCTTTTAGGAAACACCATATTAGGGCAAATACGTCGAAAATATACTTGTGTAGCTTCGTCATCGAAAAATGAGAAGGGAAGATATTTTTTCACCACCCAATCAACTGTAGCTGTCGTGATGTTGTCACTGCTGTTTTCCGACTGAAACAAAACAATAAATCTTGTGTTATTATTTAAAATATACTAGGTTTGAGCGTATAAGAGGAGGAGGTTTGTTGTTGTTAAATCGAGAAAATCGTTAAATTGATATTTGTTATATTAAGGTTGCACTGTACTGTAATTTACCAAAATAAAGTACTTAGTTGTTACTGGCCGATTAAATGAAAATATGGGTGTTTATAAAAAATATTTAAGACGATAATTACATACTTAATATGTCGCACCCCTAGATGAAAACTGTGAAAACACCACTAACTCAAAAATACTTACGTAAGTTAATGGCGTTTTTGAAAGTATCGCATGAATAGCTACGCGGAGTTAAAATTCTTTTAACTGTTAAAAAAATATTCTTACCTGTCCACTTCTTCCAGCGGTTACTAAAAAGCTTGTGATATCTCCACTTAATTTTGGTTTAACAGGAAGAAATATTTCTGATTCCTTTTTGTGGAAAGATATTAGATGTTTCCTTAAGCCTGAAGTGTTTCTGTTTTTCATTTTTATTTCAATCTTTTTATGTTGGCACAATTTACAGAAGGCAGTTTGGGATGCATGAATTATTTCGAAAAACTCCTCAAATTTGCTTTTGGGTCTTTTAGATCTGTGACTCAAACTCTCGTTACTCGGACTAGAATAATTTGAATCTTCGTCACTCATATTAAATTGTACACGTGATACGTTTTTAGAAAACAACGAGAATTAGTAAAAACAATTATTAAGTTAGACTCGAAGCACAGCTCAATTGGAAATGACTGGAATTAAAATAATTCTTTTATTTATAGTACGTTTCCTTGCTTTTTACCGCGCCGCCTCGCCACGTGCCGGCTCTATGAAAAGGATGCCGCCGCAAATCAAACAATGCCGCGTGCGGCGTACAAACACACACTAAATATTACCTACTTGTACAGACGCGACGCGTGAATAAAATAGAATTAGTGCCAATCACTATTCTTTACATATAAGTGAATGTTTTGGCGTACATCTATACTAATATTATAAAGCTGAAGAGTTCGTTTGTATGTTTGATGACAGAAGTTTTAAAATAAATAAATAAGTCCTGAACGTCACTATACCTCCAAAGTTACTATTCCTCGTGGACGAAGTCGCGGGCACAGCTAGTAAATACTTACTCTCATCATCTCTCTCAGAGATATTCGGGCTGGTAAGTAATACAAAACTCTTATCGCAGGCTTTTTATTTTATTAGTAGGTAAGTACCTACGCTTTTTATATTATTTTATTAGTTTTGTAGAATTTTTTTACACGTTTCAAGTATATTTAAAAGTGGCTACAATATTTATTAAACGGGTGATATTTGAACACTTTTTTGCTATTTTTTCTTGTAAAAACTTAAGAAATATAATGACTAAATGTACAATAATAGTACCTAAGTAATTAGTTTAAAACCATATAAGTAATCAATATTATAATATATACTTACTAGAATGAATTAATATGACATCTACTACCTATCCTTACCATTTTATCCTAATCATAATACTACTTGCGTGATCAGTATAATGTATTCATTTTCATTCTAAGCACTCTGAAACTTATTTATTCTTTGGAACACATGTAGGTACTCTACTAGGAAATTATTTTGCATGAGTATACCTACGCCCTATGGCGGCAATCAAATAGTGTCAAATGTTATGATTTCGGCGTGGCGGCAACGATTGTTTTAGATTTCAAAAGAAGCTGCCGGCGCGTGTATCATAACCATGTACTTCCGAAAAGCGGCAAATTTCTTTGAGAAGTAAGTACAAAACCTTTGATGCCGCATTATCAAAGTGCCGATGGTTAAAACATAACTATGCATGCACTCAGTTTGATTTTAATAGATATTTTTTTATTCGCTATGTTTATGGTATTAGTCGTAATGCGCATAGGTCCAGTTTTTCATATTCTTTGATACAGTTTTTTGCGTCTCATAGAATTCCTAAGCGTACCTACCTATACACCGAACTGTTACACCTAACTACTCAGTGAAATAGCGCTAAGTCCTAGCTGCAAGACGCAAGAGTCTTGCAGGCTATGTCTTGTTCTTGCTCAAGTCTTGCACGGTCAGTCTTGGTCTTGGTCTTGCTAAAAATACGCGGTCTTGTTCTTGGTCTTGGTCTTGCAAAAACGCAAGAACAAGACCAAGACTGCAAGACCAAGACTGAATTTGGGCAACACTACTTATGGATTGTAGGCATTTTTGAGGGGCTTTATCGTTATCGTATTATCCGATAACTAGGTTGTGCAGGCCAAATAGGCAGTCCGGTTAGATTGAAAGGAGACCCTAATAGTTGGGAGAAACCTAAGCAGGTGATGATTAAGTGTATGGAACTTTGTGTGATTTTTCCGATAGCTTTAGGTAGGTACCTAATTCAAACATAATAAATGAAATTACGAAATTTACTTTTCCTTTATCATTGTGATCGTAAATGCAGCAATCACGTCGTTTTACCTGTTCGTATCACATCTTATTTACCTACTTAGTGAGGTTTATGTTATGCTTATGATACTCCATTTATTATAGCATTAGAAAAAAGAGGCTCGTAGAAGCAGGAATGCAAAACATTTTATTTCAAAGTTAAGATAACTGATAGATCTAAGACAGTTCTAAATACTTAGATAAACGAAATAAAGGAATTCCTTTAAAATTATGCTTTATTTATTAATAATATCATCATCACACAACCAATCACATCATGATGATTTAAATGTAATTAAGATTAAAGGAAATAAAAGTCATGTTTTAACAATATTTTAATGAAAATAACTTACAACACAATATAGTTGGTGAAACTTCTTCGTCTTCATCAAAGAATTTAGTCACTATCATCAGATGATGAAGATGAAGAAGTTTCACCGACGTTAATTATAAATCTTTCTACTACATCATCCATTATGCCATCAAGTTGGCAAAACTTTTCCTCTTCTTTAATTGCATGAGCAACGCAAGACTGCCATCGTTCTGGCGTAATACTATCCAGAGCTAGTGGGAGTAATTGTTTCACCTCGTTCAATTTAAAAGTTTTATTATGTTGGGCCACATACCCCTTCATTTGAGCCCATATTAGTTCTATAGGATTGAGCTCGCAGTGGTAGGGTGGAAGACGCAATACTGAAATACCCTTCTTTCTAGCCATCTCATCTACAACAAACTTTTGGTATAAATGTTTTTGTATTTTTACTTTTTCTAATAAAGTTGCCCTAAGATCGTTTTCATTAAAAGGAATATTTTTGCTTTTTAACCATTCCTGTATATCTGCCTTTCGTGTGGCTGTAGTTGGCAGCTTCTCCAGTTTCCTTGAGTGGTATGGCGCATTGTCCATAACAATTACAGCGCCACTCTCAATTTTATTTAAAATTAATTTGAACCACTTTTCAAAGTTGAAGGCGTCCATTTCGGAGTGGTAGTCTCCATCACCTTTCTTTGCATCAAATATTAATGCAGCATCCTTTAAAAACCCTTCAGTCGATCCTGTGAAATAAAATAAATACAAGTCAATTATTCCGTACCCCCTATAAAATTTCATTGCTGGAAATAGTTCTCATTTCTACTATAAAAAAGTAACAACAACATTTATAACTTTAAAAGTTCGCTTTGCAATGCAATGTTTTATTACTTAATTAATAGTTAATAACAATGGGGTGTTCATTTGCTAATGGTCAGGGCAGTCCACAAAAATATTAAAAACTAATGAATGCAAGTAAATCAAGTACATACTCGTACCAATATGCCCAATTATAAGCCGCCTTCCTTTTCCCGTTGGGTTCTTTAAACCAGTGGATAGACCTTCCCGATGTGCTTGTTTTGAAGACTCAATAGTGGTGTCATGCCATACTAGGCTTTTCGTGTGACCTGTTATGATAAAAGGTTTAAATACAATTTTTACAAAACAAACATGAAATAATGTTGCACTTTCCTCCTATTTAACTTTATAATTAATCATATTAAAATACATATAAGTAATAATGATTAATTATATGCACCAATCAGTCTGTGACCTCCTCCATATACTGATTGGTGCATAAAAAACTGTTAAGATATTTAGAAGTACTGTACCTTCATTTAGCCAAGTCTCATCTAAATAATATATTTTTCTTCCTTCATTCCTTAGCCTTTTTATTTCATGAAGATATTTTACTCTCCATAGGACAATCTCCTGCTTGTCTATGAGTGCACTTTTTCTGCTCCGTTTGATATAAGTGAACTTTAATATTTCTTTAATTATTTTATATAGACTGCTTCTCTTAAAATCTGGCAGAGAATCGTCACTGTTTACTGCTTCAAGTATCTTATCCAAGGTGGGCAACTCATTATTAAAGAAGAAAGAATGAATTTTCCTGCGTATTCCACTGAACGTGATGTCATCAAAATCATTACGTTTCATGTGCTTCCGTTGGCGAGGGGGAGATTGCAAGCGACCTTTTATGTTGTACTCTTTGAGTATATTGTACACAGTAGCCCTAGATACACCTGTAAATAATAAGTAAAATATCTGTTTTGTCATAATACATGTTACCTACTTTCAATTCTTTCAAATATTTTTATAGTAATAATTTTATGAATCATCCTTACCGGCAACTTCTGCAGTTTTATTTATCATCTCAGTCTTATAACGAGGAGTATCTGCAGGCCAGGACTCCTTAAATTGCTTGAAAATATTTATCACGGTTTGCTTTTCTACAGCACGAAGTGCAATTTGTTTCATTCTCTTCTTCTTAGGAGACATTATTGTGTCGTCGGGGTCAAGATTTGGACCACGTTTATTTCGCCGTTGGCTTCGGTCAGACTCAGAAATTTTAAGTTGTTGTAAGCCACTCGGGCCCGCACCGGGATCACCCATAGTTTAACAAAACGTAACGATTTGTACAAACAACCCAATAACAATACTGATAACAAAACAATAACAACACTGATAACAAAACAATAACAAAGGAAAACCAGTAACATATAAAAACAAAATCACGAAAATTTGGGATTAACTAAGTCGCAGCATTCACAAGTATTCACAAGTGAATGACATTTATGAAGACAATCACAGAAAAAAATATTTACGTCAATTTCACAGACGACGTAATCCGCTAAAATTAGAAAAACCCGGCTGTCAGAGCTTATGAAGTGATTATTAGACATTTTACATTTGGTAGGGTTATAGTAAAACGAAAACCGTTCCAGTATTGTTCATCTCTGCTTCTTTTAGGTTTTTAGCATTGACACTGTCATTTTAAATTGGAATGAAATAATGTAGCTAAATGAAAGCCATTTAATTTCATATGATAAATTGTTAAAATGATTGCAATTAAGTGTGACAGCTGGTATGTAAATCGATTTTAACCCTTTAACCGCCAAGCGACGTATCAGTTTTCGTGCCCTTAGCGCCAGGCACAGTAAACTATTAATAAATACCTACATAAAATAGGGATGTGCTTTATGCACTTTTTGAACATCGATAGTTCGTAACTATGTTATGTGATCATGGTTAGTAACACCTGCATATACACCAACGTATCACATCTGCTACAAAAAATGCACAGCTAGACATAGACATCCCCCAGATGCTTCCACCTCGCCTGGTCTCGGGCCATCCGCATTCATCACTTTCACGGGGAGAGTACACATAGGTATCTATCCGGTTTACCATGCGCGAGGACCCTACAATAATAGCATGGCATTTTGCTGGATTTACTTTCAAGCCAAATTTGCCTGACAAGTCTTTAAGCGCTATCATATCCCGGTTTATGGCTTCCGGCAAACTTTTCAGGTTTTTAAAAGAAATAAAACAAAGTTTATAGAGATTTAGAAGATTTATTACAGTATTTGCATTATTCAGATTTATTTTCTATCACAATACCTATACTTAATCATTTACAATCATAGGTATATTTTTTAACAGTATAAGAACAATAGTTTTGTTATTTCAGTAGAACATACTAACAAGTTTCAACAAAATAATTAAAATAATCACAGATAAATTTCTCATCACAATACCTATACTTAATCAGTTACAATCATAGGTATATTTTTTAACAGTATAAGAACAATAGTTTTGTTATTTCAGTAGAACATACTTACTAACTAGTTTCAATAAGTATTTAAATAATCAGTCAAATTATCAGACTCATTTCTCATTAACAATATAAAAATAGTACGTATAATCAGTCTTATCACTATTTATTCTCAATATCGGCGAGACGTATTATTGACGAGACGACATTTATATAGCATGAGATAATTTTTTTTTTTTTAATTCATCGCTAGCAAAATATTTGTTTGCCAGGATATAGGCTGTTACTTTAACAGGATCATCAATTCCAGTGTCCTCATATTGTGTGCTACAATTTTTGGTTTTTATTGAGGTCTGTGTCGCCGTCGACCTATATAAATCAGGCGTACTATCAGAGCTTCTGATTTGCGAGTGACCCTCTTTTAAAAACACCATATACTCGCTGTTGGTCAGCGTTGAAGATAGATCAGCAGCATCTTGGCTACTGTCTATAAAATCCTGCTCATTTTGATCTTGGCTATCGTCAAAGCCAGCCAAAATTGATTGACTTTCTTCAAATTTTCCTACAAAACAAACAAACTGTGAACTTTTGTAATTAGGTACTTACATCAAATACTATCTTGCGAAAATTACAAACTTTTTGAACCCATTTAGTTTTTGTGAAATAATGTTAATGTAAAATTAATGTTTGCTGATAATTCTCACAGACGTCGAAACCTCGTGACCGAGCAGGCACAAGACTACTGTTGACTTTGACAAAATGAATGTCGACCATAGATATCATGAGATCTATGGTTCTATGAAGACCGTAAAATGGTGATGTGAAAAGTCGATGTCTATTGTTTTAGTGAACTGTGATATTCAACAGAACATGGATTTATGCACAGATAAACGTTGCATTTTTGGCACATGAAACGAGTGTCTGACCGTTTATTTTTAGCTGCGCACACTTTACATCGCTGACTTTTGCCTGTTGGTATCCTAACAGGAAAATGCTGTAAGGCATCGTTGTGTAAAAAACGATGAGGGTCAAGGACTCCGCGCGAAGTCGAGGGTAGAGCTAAATTACTATGTTTATACGTATTTATTATCTGTCTAATTACGTTCAACTGGAAATCAGCTAAACTAAATTTTCTGTTAACATTTAGCATTCTAAATAAATAAAATGCATTCAGTAAGAACATATCAATCACATGAAATCCCAGCTTTTTGTACCATTTTTTTGATTTTTTTATACAGCCTAAAGTGCTTGTCATCATATCAGCAGTGTCCACCGTCCCCATATTTTTATTGTATTCTATAACACAATGTGGTTTCATTTTAGGTAGCCCAGTTGAGTAATCTACACTGTCTGATGGTAATATTTTATCATCATGTTTTGTAGACAACATTAATACTGGTTTTTTGTCCTGCCATTTAAGAGCTAATAGAGGAGGAGACATGTAAGCCTCAACTTCCCCACGCTTTAGTTTTTTAAATTTTGGCATGAGTTTTCTATTTGACTTTACGGTGCCACACGCGTAAGTGCCCTTTTCCTTTAAATATTTAAAAAGCCGAGGACTAGTATACCAGTTGTCTACGTACAATTCCCGGTTGCAAAAAAAGTAATCTTTTAAAAGTTCCACCACAACTGATCCAGTTATGCCTAAATTTGGGACGGTTTCTATTTCCGTTTCGGATCCACAGTATACTATGAAATCTACTATATAGCCGGTTTCTACATCACATAAAACGAATAATTTAATGCCGAATCTATTGCGCTTTTTTGGTAAGTATTGTTTAAAAATCAAGCGACCTTTAAAAGGTACAATGCTTTCATCAATGCACAGTTTTTTATTTGGGATAAATGTGCTTTTAAATGTTTTACGTGCATGATCAATTAACATTTTTGTTTTGTGAATTCTCATTGCATTAGTTGTTCCTGCACTCACTTCATGAAAAGATAACATTGATAAAATTGTGCAATATCTATTTCGCGACATAGTGTTATGGAACACCGCACTATGCAATAAAGGGTCGGTGGACCAGTGTTCTTCAATAGATATTCGTTTGTTTCGCGTAAAAAGCATTGTAAGTGCTATTAAAATATAAATATCGTTAAAAGTGACGTCTTGCCATTGTTGCAGTCTTGAATAAACTCTAAGATCAGTATGTCTTAAGAAATGTTGATGATAGTTATTTGTGCAATTAGCAATGTTCTGTAACAAGTCTTTGCTACAAAAATGTTCAAACAACTGCAATTCTGTAGAGGTGCTGTCTAATTCGACAGCAGGCGACAACCCACTAACAAAATCGTCGAAATCTTCTAGCTGTGGCGGGGTAATTTGCGTTGTCCAATTAACCTCATCGCTTTCTTGAACCTAAAATGATACAACAAAGTAAGTATTAGTAGAGAACCTGGTATATCCACCAATAATGGAAGATAACAGATAGAATCATTACATATAGTGGCATAATAGAAGATAACAGATAGAATCGTTACATATAGTGGCGTTAGTGAGTGAACATGTTAAGTACACTATTTTGGTAAGCTAAACCTGAACTGATCAAATGTTAGCTGAATCGTAACCGATTCAGCTTATCGTGTATTAACATAAACGATAAAAGAATGTTGTAACATACAAGATGCCTTCCTTATCTATTACTATATATATATAAGTATTTACGAAATAATGTAAATAAATGGGTTAATTCATTGTCTAGATCGGATAATAAAGGCTTTAGTGAGTTTACTTTGGGCTAGATAGCAAAAATAGGAAAATAGATGTCCCGGAATAATTATTAACTATTTATTTATTTAAAACTTCATAGGTGGGTGCTTTATGCACGTCTGTCTCGCCCGTCAGTGATATAGCGTGAATATAAGTAAACTAAAATAAAACTATGTAAGAAATCAATAAAACTTAAATATTTACCTCTTCCTCAACATCAAACTCGTCGCCTGATACAAATTCTTCGTCATCATCACCTTCTAAAATTCTTATTAGCTCTTCAGCAGTCGTCATAATAATTATTACACAATTTTCATATAGTCAATGTATCGATGAATAAACGATACTTATTCACAACACTAATGGAAAATTTCAGAATGCACTACACGCTTATGACGTAAGCAGTGGTCGTGTATATCCGACCGTGGCGGTGAGCGTACTGACCAAATTTGATTCGAGACGCATGCACTAGGGATGTGACCACCTATGCAGTTGCTGATATTTATCTAGTGTAAATTTACTCCATTTCAAAGGAATTAAATGAAACACTCATAAATATTTACAAAGACACGTTTTATTAAAAATCACTGCAATTTGTTTTGGGATTAATTAGTCAGTTTAGCGCGAAATATTTTTAATTACATTTATTTTAGTATTACTAAACTTTGGTATGAGTCCCGTCCCTAATGTCGTATTTTACCGTCGCTGGCGCTGCAGGTCAATGCAAATTCCGAAAAAATATTATAGTAATTCATCGAACTTTTAAAACTGTTATTACGGCATATAATTAAAAGACATATGTTGATTACATTATTATATTACTAGTTGTATAACTATTTACCTTATACAAACATATTTTTCATAGAATACAGCATAATTAAATAAAAAATTAAAATTAAAAGTGATGGTGTATTTGGTCGTTTATATACGACGCTGGCGAAATGGACACGAAAATATTTGTCGGATTAATCCGACTTTGGCGGTTAATGGGTTAATAAATTTGGCGTCAATCGTAACTGTAAAAAGTTTATTGTATTTTTGCTAAAAAGTGTGCATTAAAAATAACCTTTTTTAACTTCTGTCTAATGCTATTACAAATGGAGTATAGTGAGGTTTATCAAGTTGTTATTTAAGAAGTTTAAATTGTAGGTAGGTCTACCTAGGATTTAAGTTTAGTTTTTAGATAAGTAGAAAGTAACTTTTTTGCGATAGGAAATCATCAAATGTCCCCTCGCGCTCTGGGTGAAGAGAAAGGGAGTGTCAGACTTTTACCGATTTTTAGTCAGTTAAAAGTTTGAAACTCCATCTCTCTCTCTCTTTGTTCCTTCAGTTGCCGTTTGTATACCAGGGCCGCGTTACACCCGGGCGTTTCTTCCCGCTGAATCCGACACAGGAACCTTTCGAAACAACCGTGTCCGGCGAGGACCTTCGTCAGGCGGAAAGTGAGGACGCCGTGGTGCCTCACTAGCTACTCCTCAGAGAGGGAACTTACTATCCTACCTAGGATTTAAGTTTAGTTTTTAGATAAGTAGAAAGTATCTTTTTTGCGATAGGAAATCATCAAATGTCCCCTCGCGCTCTGGGTGAAGAGAAAGGGAGTGTCAGACTTTTACCGATTTTTAGTCAGTTAAAAGTTTGAAACTCCATCTCTCTCTCTCTTTGTTCCTTCAGTTGCCGTTTGTATACCAGGGCCGCGTTACACCCGGGCGTTTCTTCCCGCTGAATCCGACACGGGAACCTTTCGAAACAACCGTGTCCGGCGAGGACCTTCGTCAGGCGGAAAGTGAGGACGCCGTGGTGCCTCACTAGCTACTCCTCAGAGAGGGAACTTACTATCCTACCTAGGATTTAAGTTTAGTTTTTAGATAAGTAGAAAGTAACTTTTTTGCGATAGGAAATCATCAAATGTCCCCTCGCGCTCTGGGTGAAGAGAAAGGGAGTGTCAGACTTTTACCGATTTTTAGTCAGTTAAAAGTTTGAAACTCCATCTCTCTCTCTCTCTTTGTTCCTTCAGTTGCCGTTTGTATACCAGGGCCGCGTTACACCCGGGCGTTTCTTCCCGCTGAATCCGACACGGGAACCTTTCGAAACAACCGTGTCCGGCGAGGACCTTCGTCAGGCGGAAAGTGAGGACGCCGTGGTGCCTCACTAGCTACTCCTCAGAGAGGGAACTTATTATCCTACCTAGGATTTAAGTTTAGTTTTTAGATAAGTAGAAAGTATCTTTTTTGCGATAGGAAATCATCAAATGTCCCCTCGCGCTCTGGGTGAAGAGAAAGGGAGTGTCAGACTTTTACCGATTTTTAGTCAGTTAAAAGTTTGAAACTCCATCTCTCTCTCTCTTTGTTCCTTCAGTTGCCGTTTGTATACCAGGGCCGCGTTACACCCGGGCGTTTCTTCCCGCTGAATCCGACACGGGATCCTTTCGAAACAACCGTGTCCGGCGATGACCTTCGTCAGGCGGAAAGTGAGGACGCCGTGGTGCCTCACTAGCTACTCCTCAGAGAGGGAACTTACTATCCTACCTAGGATTTAAGTTTAGTTTTTAGATAAGTAGAAAGTATCTTTTTTGCGATAGGAAATCATCAAATGTCCCCTCGCGCTCTGGGTGAAGAGAAAGGGAGTGTCAGACTTTTACCGATTTTTAGTCAGTTAAAAGTTTGAAACTCCATCTCTCTCTCTCTTTGTTCCTTCAGTTGCCGTTTGTATACCAGGGCCGCGTTACACCCGGGCGTTTCTTCCCGCTGAATCCGACACGGGAACCTTTCGAAACAACCGTGTCCGGCGAGGACCTTCGTCAGGCGGAAAGTGAGGACGCCGTGGTGCCTCACTAGCTACTCCTCAGAGAGGGAACTTACTATCCTACCTAGGATTTAAGTTTAGTTTTTAGATAAGTAGAAAGTAACTTTTTTGCGATAGGAAATCATCAAATGTCCCCTCGCGCTCTGGGTGAAGAGAAAGGGAGTGTCAGACTTTTACCGATTTTTAGTCAGTTAAAAGTTTGAAACTCCATCTCTCTCTCTCTCTTTGTTCCTTCAGTTGCCGTTTGTATACCAGGGCCGCGTTACACCCGGGCGTTTCTTTCCGCTGAATCCGACACAGGAACCTTTCGAAACAACCGTGTCCGGCGAGGACCTTCGTCAGGCGGAAAGTGAGGACGCCGTGGTGCCTCACTAGCTACTCCTCAGAGAGGGAACTTACTACTGCTATCATGGCGCGCCCAGCGCAAGGTTGCGACAGTCGCTGTCTTCAAGTTCATACCATACCACCACAAGATCTCGCTGGAGCTCTGTCTGCCGCGCCGTGCCGCGATTGGACGCGGCAGCGGAGTTTCCCTTCGACGGCGTTGCATCATCACGTACTAGGATTGTTGCCTGCAAAATCCCACAGTGACAGGCCAGCATGCCGGCTCGCCTCGCAGGAGACCGCGCGGTATCCCTGTATCATTAGGATGGCCATGACCCTTTTACTCACCTTCAGTCCGAGTGACCGAGTCTAAACCGGGGCCCCGTAAACGTCCATGGACTGCACAAACCACGGGGTCTACGCGGAGCGTAGACCCTCTGGCAGGAGGCGTCAGGACCTGCCAGATTGGGGAAGACCTGCGTCAGCGCAGCCGCGCTTAGTTAAGTAGGTACGGTAGGTAGGTACCTACTTTTAATTTCTACCATTTAATACCTAATTTCAAAATTAAATCAATAAACAAATAATAATCAACGTTTTTATTGAAAACGTAAAATCGTAAACTGTTCAATTCATAAAATAAATAAATTGTCCATACTGTCATCAGCTGAGCGCGTTTCGCATTTGTTCGTTGAACTCGGAACCTCGCACGCTAGTGTGCGCGCCACAGCCGCACAGCTGCGTCGAAGCGTGCGTAGTATTTTGTATTCATTGCATTTTTGTAACTTCAAATGCGTAATTTGCTATGAAAAATTAATAATTTTTATAATGTTTGTTCGGAAGAAAGTTTTCTAATGACACTTGGAATACGATTTTGAAAAAAAGTCAACTTTTTTTTTCTTACTTTGACCTTGAATATCTCTGGAACCAGTGATTTCCCAGGTATGTTCTAGAAGAAAAAAACTATCCCAGTGATGGGTACAATACGTAGTTTTCGTTTACGTTAAGGGTCTTTTTACACCCGATATAACTTCCCAGTGGCGTTCTAATGGATAATAACACAGCAGTACAAAATAGTAGCAGGTACCTTCTCATAAGTACTTACTAACGTATATTTTATTTTTAGTACCTATAAAAACGACACCTTATCTAGTCAGATAGTTTCTATATATACCTAGCTCTAAAATGCCTAACTTAATTCATGTTTTCAAAAATGATCACTTATTTACCAACCTACATACCTGTTGAATGAAACGGGGAAAATAAATAAAACACTATGTTACAGTGGAATAGTTTATTGATATTCATCATTTTCATCCAAATCTCTTACAACTACGTCATCCAGAAATTCTGCTGGAGCAGATATATTGTTTTCGTACCTAGCCCATCCAAGGTACCACACTACCGTCATCACGTGAGCGCAACATCCAATAGTTCGTCGACCTACCAAACAATTGCAACAATATTCAACTATCCCGTTTCTGCCAGGCACATTATTTTCTACTAAAATATAAACATAATATTGTTTTCTTGAAATGTGCCTGGACTTGATTTTTCCTCTTATTAGAGTTTTATCACCACTTCCTCTAAGATTATATTGAGAAAAGTCTTGTGTATCCATACATACTTCTATTCGATATGACCCGTGAAATCTTATATGTTCTCCATAATATGACCTTGCTTGTCGTATTTGGTAAGTACCTAGAGCAAATAATATTAATTCACTATAACTTAATCTAGGAAACAAAAATAAATTATCTCGGTCAGCAGTAATACTCTGAAAAGCAGTTGATCTTCTATTCATGTTTAGTTGTTCAACTAATCTGGCTAAATTATTTTCAAAATTAATTCTCTCTCTAATAATTGTCACTATTTCATTAGCATCATTTCTATCCTGAAAACGAACACCAAATCTGTTTAGTAAACTGGCAGCTATTTGAAAATTCTGCATCATGTTCGGGACTGATTTATTAAAATAGTCTTGCCTCAGGAGCTTAAAGTCCCTTTTAAAGTGTCCATTTACTGCCTCAACTACCCAACGACATATTGTTACACAGCGGCTCCGGTTGGCCTGCTGTGTTGTTAGTTGGTGTTCGCCTTCTAATAGAGATTCAGGCATGTATGGCCGGTAATTGCAACCTTCCAGCATTCTTATGGAATCACGGAATCCCCTATCCAATATGAACACATCGTTTTCTTGAAAATATAATCTAAGAGGAGCGTTTTCATAATCAAAGAGGGAAATCATTATATCGGCATCGGATGTGGTAGCCTTGTATGGACCGAAACAATCGAGGATGTAACCATCACATGCCACAAATAAAAATGGCTTTAATAGATTTTTATACTTATGTAATGAATATGTATCCTTTTGGAAGGAGTAATTGGAACTTTTATTTATATTTATGTATGTACCGTCACAAATAATAATAGCATTTGTGAAGTTTTCATTGTATATACCATTTGGTATTGTCAGATTATGATCCATTAGACTTTCTCTCGATATGTGAGTAATACCCAGGTGCATAGGTACAAAATCTTGAACCAGGATTTCCCTGCTTTTGTTCATTAGCCTTTCTAATGTACTACGTGGTACATCCAATAATGTAGCCAAGCGAACATCTGATTCACCGGTCCTCATTTTGATTAATAATGCAGCTAATCCCAAAAGGCCATTGTGCATTCCTTGTATGCGAGGAACTTCATTAATAAGAGTGAAAAAATCTTGTTTAGACCTTCCAGTCCAAAAGAAAAAAATGTTATCTTCAATTTCTTGGATAGCTTCTACATTTGTGAAGTTAAGGTAAGGCCCCATGTGGGGAAAAATGTAGACTAAAGTGCAGCGAATGGATCAAACAGGAAGACAGAGAAATTATTTTTGACAACTATTGGAAAATGGGAGATTTATCTAGACAAAGAGATTATATAGCAAAGTGTATTAATGTTATTATTACACCTAAGTATCAATATAAAGTTCATAATAGCAATAGAGGACCTAAACATTCATTTTCATTCGAGATTAACAATATTAACCATCGTATCTGTAAAACATTCTTCAAGAACACGTTGGCCATTAATAATCGACCTATTGCAACTGTAATAACAAAAAAGAACCAAGCGGGAACGATTGATGAAGAAAAAAGGGGTAAACATGGAAAACAGTACAAAATAAGCTCAGATATAATTAAAGGAATAAAAAACCACATAGACTCAATCCCAAGAACTGAATCTCATTATCTAAGACAACAAACGACTCGTGAATTTATTGATGGGGGTAAAAACCTTACAGATCTTTATACCGACTACCAAACACAATGCTTGAGTGATGGTGTTGAAGCTGCTAAAATTCATACATATAGAAAAGTGTTTAATGAAGATTACAACATTGGCTTTCACACACCCAAAAAGACCAGTGTGAACTATGCATTAGCTTTAAAAACGCTGTTGATAAAACAATAAAATTACAGAACAGATACGACCAACACCAGCTTGAAAAAGAATTATGTCGCCAGGAAAAGTCAAATGACAAAACAATGGTTAAGGAAAACTACATTGTTGTCTCTCCAGACACTCCAGGCAGTGTTGCCTCTTCCGAAAGGAGATGTTTCTACTTTATATTACAAGTGTAAGCTCAATGTTTGTAATTTTACTATAAGTGAATTAGCGAAAGACTACTGTGATTGTTTTGTCTGGAGCGAGGTCGAGGCATTAAGAGGAGCTAACGAAATAGCAACGTGTGTTTGGAAGTATTTGACAAAGAGGGCATCAGAAATAAATGACAATAGTTTACGAATCACATTTTATTCTGATAATTGCTGTGGTCAGCAAAAGAATAAGTTTATGTTTTTTATATATTTATATGCCTTATCTGTTCTTAAATTTAAGTCTATTACGCACAAATATTTAATTAGTGGGCACACACAAAACGAAAACGATTCTTTTTTGTTATTACAGTTGCAATAGGTCGATTATTAATGGCCAACGTGTTCTTGAAGAATGTTTTACAGATACGATGGTTAATATTGTTAATCTCGAATGAAAATGAATGTTTAGGTCCTCTATTGCTATTATGAACTTTATATTGATACTTAGGTGTAATAATAACATTAATACACTTTGCTATATAATCTCTTTGTCTAGATAAATCTCCCATTTTCCAATAATTGTCAAAAATAATTTCTCTGTCTTCCTGTTAGATCCATTCGCTACACTTTAGTCTACATTTTTCCCCACATGGGGGTCCTATCTGCTTCTTTGGCATGACTTTTTTTAACTGGGACACAGAAGTATATTGTTGCCCACTATTACGAAGTCTTATAGCATCTTGTCTCACGGATGCTTTTGGAAATCCTTTACGCCTTCGTTTGTTCGGAGTTCTGTTTTGTTCTGTAGGACCCAAATTATTTTCTTCAACTAGTTGTACAGAAATACTATTTTGAGGAGGTGGGCTAAATAATACAAGCCTAGGTGGGGTTGCTGGTACATAATCAGGATCGCAATCTGCCTCATCAGGCGAAAAGTCCTTACCCGATTCAGACGCACTAGATGAAGATGAACTTGAAGATGATTTCGAGCTAGTTGAATTGGATCTTGCTCTACTGCTAGGAACTGGTCTGGTAAGGTCTTCTTCTGGAGTTAATTCTGGAGTTAATTCTGGAAAACCAGTACCGCTCAAATATGGATTTGGTATTCCGTCATCAACTGGTTGAACATCAGCTTCCATAGTATGACTAACGGACTGAGGTAGTGCTTGTTCTTGCAATAAAGAAGGATATCTACAAGTATCGACAGTAATCGGATTTGCATCGCGTGAAAAAATATAATCCAGGTCGTCCATGGATATTAGTATGGGGTTTTCAGTACTTACGGAATCTTTTTTAGATTCCATAGCCTTCAAAATGCGTGACAAATGAGGGTTCCGTAAATGCGCCATAACCTGAAGCAAGTGGTTTTATTATTATTATCGTATAATTATTATAATTGACATTTTAACTTAAATAAATTTAGTTACTTTAAGTACAACTTTTATTTATGTCAGTAGTAAAGTGATACTAAAAGAAATGTGTAACGTTATTATTAACTGTTTCATAAACTATGAAGTAAATTTTAATACTAGATGGAATTTAAACAAAATGTAATATTTTACTTCTAAAATTTTTATGCAAATTTACGTTGCGTAAAGAAATAAACTGTGACTAACATAAATGTCCCACTATTGTAAATAAGGATATGATTTAATTTACTCTCTACTTATTGTAAAACTGTAACTAAACAAATGGTTACTCTTTATAGATAAACGTTATTGGAATAATACCTAAAAAAATAAAAGGCAAACTGTGACTATACAAACAGCAACATTTTATCAATTAAATTTTATTATGAATTGCGTAATTTCATAACACAAAAACTGTGTTTAAACAAATTGAAACACTTTTCCTATTAAAAATTAACAACTTACCTTTTCTGTGACATGCAGCCGTGTTTATCCAAATAATAACACTGTTACTTTAAACTTCCGTTATCACTCTTCTACGAACATGTTCTTACTGTTATAGACACAATATTGTATTTCGCGAGCCGATCATAACTCGGTTTAGTAACGCTTTAATTTACCGCTAGATGGCGTAAAATACAATATTTTACACAAAATGACAAGTTTATGTTGTAGTTTACGTATATTTTACATAGATGGCATTGATAACTCAATTCATGAAAATTTTCGTTAAATAACGAAACGAAGACGTTAAATAACTTTAAAGGTGCGATATATTTCCACATAAAAAAGTTTCTAGAACAAAAACTGTAAGGCGATTATCACACGGCACCGCGCGCCGCCGCGGAGGGCGGTGGCAGTAAAGCGGATTTCGTAGCGGTTTACGCGCCTGTCCGCGCGGTTGGATTTAACGCGGATTTGATCAGTTTGATCACAGACACTGGCAAGAATGGACGCTGAAGTGGTGGCAATAATCTGGCTTTTATGGCGTAAAAAGAAATTAAAAAGAAGATATTGGGTTCATCCATTTTTACGAAGCAGAACACTAAATAGGGCATTCATGTTATTCTATAAAAGTTTGAGAAAACACGAAGATAAATTTTTCAATTATACGCGAATGTCTACTTTTTCATTTGATTATTTGCTAGCAAGGATAAGACAAGCAATTTCTGAAATAAATACGAACATGCGTCCTTGTATTTCACCGGAAGAAAAGCTTCTTGTGACCTTGAGGTAAGTGAAAAGAAAAAGCACATTTTTCCAATTTATATTTTTATTATTTTAAATAAAATCAGTCAGTCAATCATTCTGATGATTGAATCTACCTCAAGTCTTTTTAATGATTATTTAAGTACTTTTGTTTTGTTCCCTCATAGCCTAAAAAGGAAATTTTTAAATTTTTTGTAGGTACTTACATCTAATTATAATTAGTAATTTTAATATCTTATTAATCAAATCACAGTATTTTTTTCTTAATCACAAGTTAAATCACGTATTTATATCTACCTAAAACTAATTTACATAATCACAGTTTTCTATCTTCCGTACAATATGGTATACACTACACTATGGTTTTAAAACAGTGATAAAATCTCTGATTCATCAGTAATGTTTGAATGAACTGTGGCAGGTGTTGCCGGTATTGCTTCTGTAATATTATCTGTAATTCCGGCAGCAGAGGTCCCTTGGTAATTTTGATAATTATACTGCATTACTTCATAGCGACTGGAATTGAGTGTATATGATGAAGAATTCGTAAAATAACCCTGATTTTGATTATTAGCATAGGACATTTCAGCGTCGCTTGGTTCTTTATAATTGAGGACCTTGCAGCTAAAGGGAGGCAAGTCCAAATTTCAAAACTGTTGGGTATTAAAAAAAAAGGTTTTTAAAAATTGATTGATGTACTTATGTCTTATCGTTATATGGCATTATATAATATGAACATTTATACACATTTTATTCAAGATTTTAAGGCAATTGAAGAAGTAATAGAATTACTACGATTTTTTAAAGTTTGGATCTGCCTCCGTTTTGCACCAAGATTGAAGAAAATTACTACCCTATTTTGTGTTAAGGATAATAAAACAGGTAAAAACGGTTATTTTTTTATTTCAAGAATTAGTAATCAGCCCACAAAGAATTAAACAATCAAAAGAAATACAAAAACGAATGAGTGCTGAACAAAAAAAAAAATTAAAGGTTAACTTCAGCTTGATCATCGTCGTCTTCGCTAGAAATATAATCTGTTGGTCCAACAGCTTCACTTTTAAGGGCCCTGTAGAAATATAGTTTATTTGGTGGAACATAGTTCTTTACCAACTGCATAACATCGTTGTATTTAGCCTTTTTCAACGGCAATGCATGATCATACACCGGTTTCTGAGGCAGAACTGATAGTTGGGCTTGAGCATTTCTCATTATAGGAAAATAATCAAATACTGGCGTTCCCGTTGTAACACTGACTGCAATAGTTTCAATGTGGTCTTTACTATATTCAAAAATACGATATTGAGATATTTTGAATCGAATCTTCTCTGTATTTGTTATTACTTTTTTGAAATGACTCTCATAATGTTGGCTGAAGTTAAGTATCATATTTTGACTTGCATTTACAACTTTAAAATTTTTAGATGCTTGCGTAATACAATCGGCATATTCAGAAGTCGTAAATATGTAATCTTTCCTTCTATTAAACTTTTCTATTACGCCGAAACACCGATCACATGGTAAGAAGCTGTGTCCTGGTTCTGGAAATCGATGAACAATCTTCTCAAAAGATGAACACCGCATAAGCGTATATAGATACTGAACTAAAGTCGAGTTCTTATTTTGTGCTGCTGCGTTATCAGAAAATAAATACAGTACTTTAACGGTGCTTGGTAAAATGTCATTTATGTAGTGATTTATAAAAGATATGACTTCGTTTGGTGATTTTCGGCCTATGGTTTCGTCATATAAATAAAAGTGAGCAATCCCTGTTTTTGCTGAATGAATACAAAAATTATATGCCCAAAGTTGACGTTTATAAAATGCTTCACCTGCTGGAATTTTAGGTAATGGCATATTCTGCTGATAATCAAATGTTAATACTTCGCATTCTTCATTATTAAGAGCAAGTTGACTCTTCTCTTTTAAATCAACAAAAAAAGTGTCGGCCTTGGCTTGATGAAGACTCTTCTCTATCTGTATTTGTTGGGTTTCATCGCTATCCAATGTCTTATCTTTTAGTTTGTTACTCAGTATGTCGCACTTCTTGCAAGTATCTGAACGAGGTGACCCAAAACTGTATTTAAAATTTTGTTTTAAGTATCTGTAGTAAAAATCAAATGATACTATGGGCTTAGCAGATGCTTCAAGACCAAGCTCATGCTTTTTCAAATATAACTCATACATCCTTTTAATGTTCAACTCTGGAGACAGATAATAACGTGAGCTTTTATTTCTACTGTAGTGTGACTCGCGACGTGGGAAACTTCTAATATGAGAGTCAACTTTAGAAACCCATTCACTTGGAATACGATTTGGTCTATTTTGATGTTTTCCACGATTAGACTGAGCTGGTGTAGTTACAGTAGGATCCCGATACTCTTTAGCAACATTGTCTACACGCTTTTTGGATATTCCATGGATAGATGCAAAGCCATTTCTGCAAACTTGTATATTTCTATTTCCTAATTTAATATAATATTTGTGTGAACAACTGCGTTTCTTCCCCGTACCAGTTTTAGATCTTTCCCTTTCAACATTCTCAGTTTTAATTAAACCGCCTAAGTATACGTTTTGCACATAGGTTTCTTCCAATTTATTAAAATTTTCCAATATTAGTTTCCTATCTTCTTCATTAATTTGAACAAAACACTTATACTTCTTACAACAACAATCCGGTCCAGTTTTTCTTTCGCCTATTTCACGGCCTTTATAGTTTATATAGCCCTTTCCAGTAGCAATAGACTTCTTTATTACATTCCGTTTCCATTGTGATGGATTCGCGGATTTTCTTTTCTTCGGCGCTATGCCACTCGTCGATGGGCATGGATTATCTGTATTAAATTCATCCAAAATATTCATACCTTTATCGTCCGCCTCATTAGTTTGGTTTTGAAATGTCAACAAACCAACATCGCTTCCAACATCATCTGAACTGGTTGAACATAACTCATAGACAGGCGGCTGGTAAATATCTGACGAGCCGCTACTAAACGGTTCAGTGTCACTCATTTTAATACACACTTAACGTATCAAACTTAAAACAATTATTTAAAAGAATAATACGCATGTCCTTTCGGGCCGAGCACAAAACGTGCACTGACTTGTTTACAAATGATGCAATAATTTCATTTGTTGCAAGAAGGAGGCAGGTCCGGACCTGCTCCCTTCTTGCACCAAACAGAATAAGGTAGCAGATCCAAATTGTGTTATAGCGCGCTTGTTTGTCGTCGGATCTGCCTCTTAACTGCACCAAACCATAGCTAATTTATTTGTTTAAAATATAGGTGAAAAAAAAGGTAACGGTTAAAATTTGGATCTGCCCCTCTTTTGCTGCAAGGTCCTCAATTGTACATTTCATCTTGAGCTTGTGATATGCATTTAATCATATTTATTTTCACGATTGACTTCAATCGATCGGGGACTTTCTTGAAATCAGGCACCAAAGAGAGCATAAACTGTCGGTCAGGATCTTCTTCGTTTATTTTTTTGCTCATTGAAGATTTCAGAGTATCGATTAATTCTCGAGTCATCTCTTCAGAATGATCAGATTTCTTTCTTTTTGGACTGTCTTTATATGGTCCTCCAACCGATTCCTTACCTTCCCCAACTGATTTATCGTCTGCAGCAGACAAACTATTCTCAGTTTTATTTATTCCAGCGTAAGGTTTTAAAAATAACAATTGATTATAAAATCGATATTGATTATTTTTCTTAGCTCCCGCTCCGCTCTTAATGTTTTTTTGCCTTCGGCACTCCTTCATGAAGGCGTCTCGAAGGTTTTTCCACTTTATTTGTAGCGAGCGCCCTGTAATAAAAAAAATATATATTTCAGATACCTGGCACGGGGTGTTCCTTTACCGATCTGCATTACAATTATCGACTTGGGATATCAACCATACGGAGTATTGTAGAAAAAGTATGTGATGCATTATAGGATGTAATGAAAATGGAGTGTTTTCCCGAACCTACAACTGAAATGTGGCTAAAAATATAACTGAAGGATTTAAGTCAAGAGCTAATTTTCCTCATGTTTTAGGTGCCTTAGACGGTAAACATGTGCGTGTTATCAAACCGTCTCTAACTGGATCCCTGTACTACAATTATAAACATTATTTTTCCATCTTACTTCTGGCTATATGTGATTCTAATTACAAATTTATATATATTGACATCGGTGCTTATGGGAAATGTAGTGATTCTACAGTTTTCCGTGATTCTATTTTTTATCAAAAACTTCAAGATGGAACTCGTAATATACCAAGTTCCTCTGCAATTACTGGTATCACCAATCCCGTGCCATATTTTTTATCGGAGATGAAGCTTTCAATATCTCAGACAAAGTTCAACGACCCTATGCAGGACATCACTTAAATTACGCTAAAAGAGTTTTCAATTATCGCTTGAGCAGGGCACGTAGGTATATTGAGTGTGCATTCGGTATCTTAACACATAAATGGCGTATATTTCAACGCCCTTTGAACGTAAACAGAAATTTATCGATAAAAATTATTAAAGCATGCTGTAGGTATTCTTCATAATTTTGTTAGGGAAAGACATGGCGTTGATTTTAAAGATATTTTATATACGAACAATGAGACAGAGGGAATAGTTAATATACCTATAGACAATAATTGCAGAGGAAGTACAAGCGCTGCAGTGATCCGTAATAATTTAGCTGATTATTTTGTAAATGAGAACCCACTACCATGGCAAAGTAAATATGCTTAAATTAAAAATAAATACCGTGAAACCGGCCATCATTGCCCGCATTTCCACCTATTTTTGAGATTTTGCAAAAAATATTCACCAGAACTCGTAGTAAAGTCGACCATGGTAGCAATTATTGTTTAAGGCTTAAAAACACGAAATATGGTGTTTCTAACCTTAACAGAATCCTAGAAAAAGGCGCCTGAAGAGCCGGGCAAAATTATACGCACAACCGTCCAACATTGCTCAACCTGAATTTCTCTAAAATTATGAGTTCTAAAGCTTGGGTAACAGGGTATGTTTTAGTGAATCATGCAAAGTTGCCATCCTTCGTGATCAATATGTCAAAAACATATTATTTTTTATTTTACTGAGGTGGGCAATATTACACTACACACCAGGGACTTTTTCATACATAGTAAAATAGTGGATTAGGGTTGATACATATTAATGTGATAAATAATCTGTTCAAATATAAACTCTTATTATCAATAATCAGTCAAGTACAATAGTTGTAAAATGCAAGTATAAAACTATGAGTATTATGAGCTTTAGCCCGCCCTGAAGGGTTCTAAATCAAATCTTAGGTCAGTAGGTAGCCTAAGGGGCGGATTTTTACAAATCAAATCAAATCTTAAAAAAAAAAAACTAAAAAAGAATGGTAAAACAATCCTTACAAAGAGCAATAAACATTGCAACATGATTGCAATGCATTTCAGGTTCACCTTGTAACGTAGGTATCAATCATATTTACTTTTAACAACAGTCTTAATGTAGGAATCCTATTTTTTTTTACATTTTCTACCGCAAGCTGTAACATCTCTTCTGAATAATTTTTATAGGGCCGAGACCCGAGGACTCTGCGATTTCTTTTCGTAGGCTTTCCCATACTGCAAACAAACAGACTAAATGTAGGTAGGTACCTAATTTATATTTTTCAACTGAGCGACTACTTAACTAGACTAAAATACAGGAATATCATATTTTTTCTGTACTTATCCCAATTTATTTGAGGTTGACACGGCATGTAGAAGCATGCCTTGTCAAAGATCTCTATCAGCCGTCATCCAAGAATTTATTCCCTTTCGTTTCTTTGGTCATTTTATGCTTTTATATACGTCCACGTTGATACTCAGTACCTACTCAGAACTTACCCGAAACATGTTTTTCATTCCTCTGCACCACATTTCCTTACCATGACAAACGATAAAATTATTTTAAAATACTGTAATGGGTGACAACCCTAACATTAATTTTGCAGTGGGCAATGTTGTCACTTCTATGTTCACGCGAATTCGGGAATCATTGCCCAGTCCATTATCTTCAAGATTTTACGTTTTAAAGGTCTCAAAGTAGCATAAAAATGAAGCGCGATATTTATAATTATTCTGATATTAAAATAACTTACCTGAGAGATGTAGTACGCTGACAGTAAGTAAAAACATAAAACAAGATTTTGGCACCACCTCATACCAGTCCTCCTTTCAACATGTCTCGCTGACAACTGAGTGAACTTAGCACCGTAACTGATATTTAATTTTGCCAGAAAAATGTTTAAATTTACCCTAAAAATTAAACAATGTTGTCAGCTAAATACAATTATTTACAATCCATTATTTTAGTTATTTTTCGTGTTCGGGCAAAGATATCTGCTAAGGGCAATGATGGCCGGTTTTACGGTATATTTTTTAAACTTACCGAGTTCTTTTTTATCTTTATCAGAAGTTTCTCCTGGCTCCAAATATAAGGTAACAATTTCTTCCCATTGTTTCATTTTAAGGAGTCTATAGTGTTAGATTGTATTGTGTGCTTTTCATGTCCCATATAGCAGAGCGACTTTCAATCTCCGAAATAAACTTTTAAATATCAAAATCCATTTTCAAATTGCAACACATCCTGCACACACGATGATTCGCGCGGTTATGCGGCGCCCCGTAAACAGGCGCGCCAAGGCCGCAACAGTGTGGTACGGCAGGTGGCGCAGCGCTGTATTGGTGATACCGTCGGCACCGGGGGCCTTGCGAGGCTTCGTGCGTTGGATGGCGCGTCTAACTGCGCCAGGCGAGAAGAAGATGGGGTCTTCATCGAGAGCTATCGGCGACGCGAAGTAGTCTCTAAAGTGTTGCTCGACTGCTGCGACATGGTCGTGCTCAGTAGTCGGGTTCGGGCTAAACTGACGCTCCAGGTGCTCAGCAAAGGCTTCCGATCGGTCCTCAGCTACGTACCTGAGGGCCCCGTCGGCTGCTTGTAGGGGGCGCACCGGAGCTGGGGTGTTTGTGAGCTGGCGGCACAGTCTGTGTGTTGCCTGCCAGTCACATGTTGCTGCGTCAATTCGTTCCTCCCAGCTCTCGGCGGCCAGGGCCTCCAACTCGGCCTTTACCCTCGCCGCGAGCCGGTTTAGCTGCAGTTTGAGGGTGGGGCAGCGCAGTTGCTGCCACTGCTTGCGTAGGCGCCTCTTCTGGGCGACCAGGCGTTGAATTCTGGGCGGCAGGGGCGGCTGTAGCCCTCTCCCCTGCGGCTGAGACTCTACCGTCGCCTCTTCTAAGGCGCGTTGTATGCAAGCAGTGACGTCGTTTGCTAGTGTGTCGACGTCCGCGGCGGTATCAATGGGCCGAGTTGGTGTAGTGGTCGCAAGCTTTTCAGCGTAGATTGTCCAGTCCGTTAATCGACGTGGCGCAGGTGGCATTAGTCGGGTCGGCATCCCCGATAGGACGACGAGTACAGGATGGTGATCGGACTGTAACTCGTCGTCAATGACCTGTTGCGTGATCTGGCAGCGTAGCCCTGCACGGATCACAATGTCCAGCACGTCGGGCATGTGCTGCGGGTTATCGGTAGTGTGTGGGCGTCTCAGGGCCGGACACTGTGTATCCATGGGTCTCCGCGTCATCGAAGAGCCGTCTCCCCTCGTTGTTCATGTGCAGGGCGTTCCATGCAGGATGCTTGCAGTTCATGTCGCCGGCGAGGATTGCTGGCGACTCGTTGGCAGATAGTGTGGCCCTCAGCTCACTCAGGTCTAGTTGAACTGAGGGCGGCTTATAGCAGGCGTAGATCCTAATGTCCTCGCCGGCAACGTGCAGTTGAACGCCCAGCACGTACAATGAAAGTAACGACGGCGAGGGGGCCTCCTGATGGACGACTCTTCTTTTTACCAGCACTGCCAGACCACGGCATCTGGTGTTATGAGCCGACCTTTCGTCCCTCCTGTAGACGAGGAAACCTGGGAACTTGGCTCTATCTTCAGGTCCCAGGTGCGTCTCGCTTATCAGCGCCACGTCGATGTTTTGTTCCCTCAGGAGATGGCGGAGTGGGGCGACCTTGTCCCGAAGGCCGCGGGCATTCCAGTGGAGCACCCTTAACGGCCTAGCCATGGCACAAGGTGAGTAACTTGGCCAGACCGTCAAGGATGACCTGCTCCGGGCTCTGCCCCTGTCTGATGGCCTTGATTAAGTCCATCAGCAGCTGAATAGCGCAGGTCGTGATCTCGTTCATTGGTGCCCCTCTGGGGGAAGTGTTGGTGGTGGTGGTGGGGGTTATGGTAGAGGCGGGGGCGCGTTTAGGTTGCGCTATGCCGGAGCCAGTCTTTGCGCCTATCCTTTCCATCACGACCTGCGTCCCCCTCTGGGGGGGGGGGGCAGATTTCGGGACATCTGTCTTCTGTTGGGTCGCTGGGGGGTTGGGTTGGCCCTTCTTGCCCCCACGGTTCCGCTTCCTCCGCCGGGAGGGTGTGGCCCCTCCGCGTACGGTGGGCCCGTTTGCTGCCGCCATCAGTGACACGCCCTGGTCCCTCTCATGGTCCTGGACCTCTGATGGTGGCTGGAGTTGTTGACGGCGTGTCGAGGAAGCTGTGATGGCGACAGTCCCCGCGCGCCTGTTCCGTATTTCCTGCTGGATGACGGGGCACCTGACGTGACACGCCGGATGCGAGCCACCGCAGTTGGCGCAGGTGGCTGGCTCCTCTCTAGGCCGTGGGCAGTCTCTTGCGGTGTGCCCCTCTCCACATCGGACGCAGGCGAGCGGGCGGTGGCATTTGTGCGATGAGTGCCTAAACTTTGGGCACCGATGGCACTGTGCGGGCCCACGTTTGCCACGCCATGCCTCTACTTTGACACCACGCATGTTCATGAACACGGTGGTGTCGTAAATGCGACGCACGTCCTCCGTGCGCCGTAGCACGGCGTGGAATACGCAGCCGGGTTTTCCTTGGCGCCCTCTGATGTGGCGCACGTACTCCGGCTCGTAACCCAGTACGCGGAGTTCCTCCTCAATCTCCTGAGGGACTGTGTCGGCAGGCAGCCCCCTAATGGCCACTTTGAAGTTTTTCTCTGCTGGTAGGGAGTAGGCGAACCAGCTCACTCCACTCTCCTTCTCCAGCGCTGTTAGGTAGCGCTGGACCAGCCGGTACTCCTCCTCTGACTCCGGCGAGAAACGTACGCCGGTGCCATAAGGGCGAGCGTTGGGCGGCCGGCCCAGCTTGGCGGCTATTTCCCTAAAGTGGTTCGCCCAGTTAGGGAATCTCTCCACTACCAGCGGAGGGTAGCGCGGCTTCTTCTTCCTAGGACCCTTTGCCGGTGCCGAGTTCGAATCGGCGGGGGCGGACGGGGGGGTAGCACTATCGACACTTTTATTAATGGTGGGTAGGCCACTTACCTCACCAGTCCTGTCCTTGTTTTGAGGGGGCGAGCGCGTGCCGCAGTAGCGCTTCGCTCCTTCCGGTGCCTCGTCCGAGCTCCTACGCCGTCGCTGGGGTCTGGTCACCATCTCCAGCTCCTCAATCGACGGGGTTGGGGACATAGGGGTGTCCGTGTCTGCCGTGTCTCTTCGCACCTCACTGCACACCGACGCGAGGGAAAGACTCGAGCCCGCACGCGACGAGCTAGCCGAGTAAACGGCGGGCGAGTCGTAAGCCGCGGCGCGGGGCGGCGCGGGCGAGACGGGAACGGGGGGCGACGCGGGCGCCAGGCTTCATTTTTTCCATCGGCTTCATGCTTCACGACTTGGAAGCGTAGAAAACGTAGCCTCCGCGACCACTTAGGTGTCCAAACACCCGAGGAGAGCGCGAGGGAGCCTTCCCTTCGTGCTGTCGCCGGTACAAAACCAGGTTCTGCACCGTCGACAACACAAACGGTTGGCCCGATTTAAATTTCGGGTCCGTGCGGTAGTTCGCGGGTAGATGAAGACGGTGGCGCGCGACACGGAGCGCAGTGGAACTATTTGTGTTGTCTTCCTCACGAACATGTAGCTACTGGCCGACATCGGACCGAAAAACGGCCGGTCTTATATACCCCGCTAAGTTCTGTTAACGGGAACCGTGTATTTTGCTCTAAATTTACTTTCAATTTCGCTTTAATTTCGCTTCAGCCGAACCCTTTCTGACGCCGTATTTATTTATTGTTTCACAAAACCATGACTATATATACATCAAAATGTCGGTTACAATCTCTACTTTTACATGAAACAATAATATATCACATATATGTGCACATAAAAAAGTTTCTAGAACAAAAACTGTAAAATATTCTAGTTCGACCACATTCATGAACATAAAACTTCTCATATCTTTTCCAATAAGATTCTAATTAGGATTCTAATTGCTATAATATCATTTTCTAGATAGACCCTAACTAATTACATAATGTTCTTGCTAATTAGTCATCAAATAAAAAGTCTCATTTTCAAATTCTAATTACGTAAAAGATCGCAAACATTTTAGAATTTCAACTTTATCTAAATCCTTGCAAATTGAGGTCTATTGTTACTAATAGCTTCTATTAGACTAAAAAACACTGTATAGACTGTATAGTCAGCCTTATAATGTTCCCACTGTTGGGACTCAGGCCTCCTCTCTAGGAGAGGGGAGTCGCAGACGTCAAGACGAAGAATGGCATAGTCCGACGCGCTTTCAATACAATCTGTCGTCTTCCAGTGTAACCATTGAAGACAAGTCTTCAACGCCGGGAGTATGTTTGGACATCTCTAACGTGCGCGGACATCACTACGTGCCGGGCGACAGCGGGCGGGAGCAGAGGTCGCGGGGAGAGGCGCTCGCCGCGGACGCAGTCCAGCCGGCTCGACTGTCCCGAGTCGCTGTTTTTGTGGATCGAGTCAACTCGAGTCAGGTTATACGGTATTCGAATCATGACTTGATTCCACCATTCGAATGTTGACTCGAGTCCCAGACTCGAGTCCAGCATTCGAGTCCAGGACTCGAGTCCAGAATTCGAGTCCAGGATTCGAGTCCAGGAATCGAGTCCAGGATTCGAGTACAGGATTCGAGTCCAGGACCCGAGTCCATAATTCGGGTTTAGAAATTCGAGTCCAGAGGTGTAGTCTAGAAATTCAAAACCAAAATAGTCCGTTATTGATACTTGTTAGAACAAAAAGGAAAACTTCAGACAGCATGTAGTTTAGGTTTAGGATAATGATGAATTACTCGATTCCAGGACTCGAGTGCAAGACTCGATTCCAGGACTCGAGTCAGACAGAATCGATTCTGAACTCACTGACTCAATTTTATTATGCGAGTCCAGCTGACTCGAGTCTAGCATTCGAGTTAAGTTGACTAGCTCGTACTCGATCTGTGTTTACTTAAGAAATGAAATGACGCTAACATAAGTTTGCTAACATAAGTTCAGGTAGTGATGTGCCGAGTACGGCTTGACTCGAGTCAGACTCGATTCCTGCTGTGGACTCACTGACTCGAGTACAAATTTATATTGCTTCGAGTACTCAAGACTCGATTCCAGGACTCGATCCCAGGACTCGAGTCCAGGATACGAGTCCAGGACTCGAGTCCAGGATACGAGTCCAGGATACGAGTCCAGGATTCGAGTCCAGGATTCGAATCTTGGACTCGAGTCCTGGACTCGAATCCTGGACTCGAATCCTGGACTCGAATCCTGGACTCGTATCCTGGACTCGTATCCTAGACTCGAGTCCTGGACTCGTATCCTGGACTCGAGTCCTGGGATCGAGTCCTGGAATCGAGTCTTGCGTACTCGAAGCAATATAAATTTGTACTCGAGTCAGTGAGTCCACAGCAGGAATCGAGTCTGACTCGAGTCAAGCCGTACTCGGCACATCACTACCTGGCACTGGTCATCCCACCTTACCACCGAGCGCACGCATCCACTTTTCGATCACTATTATTGTTTTCTCGCCGTGCCGCTTGTATTTCTAATTTTATTAATTGTAATACAGTCCACTAAAGTTACTTAAGTTTTTATATAAACTGTCCTACCACCACCTGTAGGGCTTACCGCACATCTTTCTATGGTTGTGCTTACCACAGAAAGATGTGCGGTAAGCCGGTAAGGTGGGATGACCAGTGCCAGGCGAGGCGGCTGGACTGCGCCCGCGGCGAGCGCCTCTCCCCGCGACCTCTGCTCCCGCCCGCTGTCGCCCGGCGCGTAGTGATGTCCGCGCACGTTAGAGATGTCCAAACATGCTCTTAAAAACACAAATTAACAGTAATAGAATATTATCAACAAGTGATAACACAAGTTAAATCTTTATTATTACTACAACATATAAATTCCACGATTTCTTCACCAAGATCGATTTTTCTTACAAAAACTTTTTAGAATCTTATATATATCGTTATTCCCGACCTCACTAATTAATGAAGGTGCTAATTACAGACAGAATAAAGACGAAATAACTCAAATTGTATTCTGCCAACCACAATAATAACATAAAATCTTTAGAAATACGTTAGATGCTACTTATTTATACACTTAAATTAGCAAAACTCAGTCTTTATCAATTAAACCTAAATGAGTTACTAATTAATCCAAATAAACATTTAATAAGTGAAAACATCCTATCCTAAACATATAAAACATGACAAAAAAACTACTTGCGTGTTAGGTGGTCTCAACCACTACTTGCGCCCTGGTGCCGACATGGGACCCTCGTCGCCGACACCGATTTTTTAAATTTTTACATATCGTCGTTGTCAAACCAAAACCTGTGCAAAAAACATACTTTTGAGATATTGACAAAAGAAGTTTTCCTGAAAATTTTTACATTAGTGTTAATTTTTTTAAGTATTTTATTTCAAAGTTATCATTATTATACCTTAATTCGTTTGTATGATAAACACATAAAACTAGTCATTTATTTATTTTTTAGTTTAAAGAAAAAAAAAGCACATAGCAGATGTTAAGTAGTCAAGTTTAAGGGCACATAACAGGTTTTAATAAAAAAAATACTAAAATTACGTAAATATTTAATGTTGACACATAAAAAAGACTGTATTAATTAGGCTTATATTTAAGGCAATCATAAAATGGATGGTAGTCACGATCTAAAAATGGTTTCCATTCTTGAAGTTGATTAAACTTTGATTGAGTTATTTCCAATGGACCATCATACAATGGCGCAGGTTCAGGGTACTCTTGGGGAACCTGCCTTCGCTGCGGAAAAATTGTATAATCTTCTGGATGACGGAGTTTGAAATACACATCGCCCGACGGCGTGTATTTAAAGGATCTGATGTAATTTACTGTAGGATCACCCTTCCTTTTGCCTGGTCTAATAGACTGGTAATTTGTCAATAGATTTTCATAATCTTTGAAAAAATCATAGTGAACAAGTCTAATATCATAAGGTTGTTTGGGCCGTGCTTGTCGCATTTTTGTGACGTAATCCTGAGGTGCATAAACAGAAGGTTTTATGTAATGCTCGATTGCAGAATGGACACTTTCGACCTCCATCATAGTGTCCCTTTTCTAAAATGATTTGCTCCACTTCTACTTTAAAAAATAAGCAAAGTCATTCAGCGCACTCGCTAATACCTTATTTCTATTTTGGTAATTACATCCGTCACTAATTATGGTCATGTGATAAGCTGTGCTTGTAGTTTTAAGGTAATCGATAACACAGCTTGTAAATTCGTTGGATGTAACTCCTCCGTCTGCTTCGTGCCAAAAATAAATAGCGACATCTGCGGTACGAGAATTATAAATCGTAAAATTATGACACTGTAATTTTTGTTTATAATACAGTGCACCGGCAAGTAATTTTGGTGCTAAAAGGACACTTTGAACGTCAACGGTTATCACTGCGATGTTTGGGTTAAGCTGTAAATTTTCTATTGCTATCTTTTAGCATGACGTGCTTCATCTTTTTTTGGATATAATATGATTGTATGACCTCACGTGAGACAGTTTTTAGCTGAAAACTTGAACAGACGTCGCATTGATCCTTTCTCGGTTTGTGAATGTGATGAAAATGTTATTTTTTCTAAGTACACTTAAAAAAATATTTCTTGAACATGGTTTTTCATTGCACCAGGTTTTATAAACTATATGCATATGCAGATATGATTTTAGCTGCTGCACATAGCACATTTTATTCTGAGGCCATAGTTCCACAACTAGTGGTCATAAGCACATAGCAGTTCTTTTATATGAGAAATAAGGTATGACCTATAAGCTGTGTTCAAAATCTTGAAATCTCAAAAAACGGCTCATAGCAGTTTTTGGTTTTACAACGACGATATGTTAAATATAAATGATCACGTATAAGGCCTATAATAGTGGAATTTCATTTTCAGCACGAGAAGTACATTTTTTACAGCGGATCGTAAACGACCCGATGGGCACATAAGGTCATACAATAGAATGGAATGAGAACCAGCAAAATAAAAATACGTCACAGTTATGTTAGTCAGTCTTTATTAGGAACCATTGAGTAAGAACATCAGATAATTAGAGAAATTATAAAAACAAGTCATAACAATGAAAATAGTACATTACGAAAGAAATTCTGCAAAACATTATCATGCAAATTGACGTTACATTTACGACACATTTTGATCGTTTTATTTTTACATAATGCACATCGTTTTCTGACCTGACCGGTGAGAATAATATGTTGAGCTGAACGTTTTCTAACAGAAACGGGTACATTTGTTCTGACTTGCTGACGCGGCCCAGGTTGAGATCTTATATTCCCATATTTTCCCATATTTCAGGAGTTAAGTTCTTGCTATAGATCGACGAAATTCCAAAGTACGACGTACGTCTACGTTTGCCCCGTATGATCTAGCGAGTAAAGTAGCATTGTTCACAACGACGTCAATCAACCACATCAATATATACCATATATCATTTTTTTCCTCTAATCGAAATCCGGTAAACGCTGACATTAGCGTCAAGTCTATTTACTCCACCCATAAATCGGTTGTACTGGTGTACGACATTTGGCTGATCAATATCCATTTTCTGTTTAGCAGCAACTGAATATCGACATGCCTTTTGAACAGGGTGGACTCCAAATTCATTTGACAACATTGTTACGACGTTTTGTCATTCCATCGTACAGCACATATTTTATCATTTGTGTCCAATCTATAATCATAAAATCCTCTAGGCTGCTTATTGCAAGACTTAGCATCCATTAGTGGACACTTGTCTACTCTATTTTGACGAGCAGTTCCTGTTATTTTTACATTTTTTTCTTGCAAAGAACTTAGTAAACTCGGAGATGTAAAAAAGTTGTCACAATACACAGAAAAAGGTGTTTCGGGGTACTCAGTCTTGACTGTATTCATCAATTTGGTAACAACATGTTCCCCTAGGCCTGTATCTCGCGCTTCAGTTCTTCCCTCATATAACTCCGCTTGTAAGCAGTATCCTAAACGAGTCGCTGCCACCCATGCTTTGAAGCCGAAACGGATCGGTTTGCCATGAATATGCTGCTTACAGCCATGACGCCCAAAGTATGGTATCATTGATTCATCGATACTCAAGTTTTTTTCGATGGGAGCATACATTAGAAATTTTTTGTTCATGATGTTGAATAAAGGCCGAATTTTTGCCATTTTATCTTCTACACGTAGGTTGCTGTTGTCAGCTACATGGAAATACCTAAATATCTCTTCAAACCGATTTCGCCTCATCGATTTCGCAATTAAAACATTGTGGGTATCCTCATTGGATTCCCAATACATACGCCGTCTCGGTAAAGGCGCGTAACCACTAAGGAGTATTATACCTATGAAACAGCTCAATTCATCCCCCGATAGACAGAAATTATAGTTGTGCTTTTCAACAGCTTTACATTACGGTGTGCCTGACCATATACCTGATAACATCTTCACAAAACAATAATTCAAAGAATTCTACCGGTTCACTTTCCTTGGTGAGTGTAAGAACTGCTCGTGGCAGTGGAGGTGATCACTTACTTTGCTGGGGACGAAAATCTCGCTTTATCCATTTGCGTGGCCTGACGTTGGGCTGTCTACTACGTTCAGAAGAAGGGCCATCACCCCTAGGTAGTGGTGGTGGTGGTGAGCACATTCGAAAAAGAACGTTTTGAATAAGTGATAATAGTCGGACTCAACCGGACGAGAACGTCGTGACCTGTGTGGGCTGGGTCCCGATGGCGTGGAAAAGGATTCTAAGTGCTCAGAACTAGAACTAGGACTGAATATTACCTCATCGATAGTTCTGTTCTCTTCACAATGTTCTTCACGTTATCGTAGCACCATCTCAGCCGGCGCAAGTAATTGATGACGGTTCAATCGGTTTATACTATCACAATCTTCTTCACCTGGATCACCATCCGACATGGTACCATCGCAAGGCGGATCCATGTAAATATCGATTCCCTGAATATCTTCATCGTCATCCAACACCTCCAGGGCATCGGCTATTTCATTTGTCGAGAGTACGTGTCTTTCTTTCTTTTCGATTCGATGGTAAACTCGTCAAACTGTTTGGGCCCAATAAGTGGCTACATTAATAGCAGCATCGGTAACACTCATCAAATCGCTGACTAATCTTTTCACCACGATGGTAAACTCAAACGGTTCTCTTCAGGACCACGACCAACAGTCTTTCTTAAGGCCACTTAACAAAAATAACACCTCTGAGGGGAATCATCACCTGCTTTCCAGAGTACGTGTCGAGACCTAAAATAAAAAAAAAATACAATATAAAACACGATATGTGCCCACAGGTTCGTTACCGACCCAAGAAATTATATCAACCGATTGTGAATAGAAAAAAATACATTTGCATCCGATCGGTTACTTCCCTTCCCTTTTTGAAGAAATAAAGAAGTATAACCTTGGACTCATAATTGTCACTCGAAATTGTCGTGAACTGTCAACAAAACTGTCTCATGGTTCAAAATTGTTCCTGTACCTATTAATAGATGGCGTTTTATTTAAAAATCAATGGACAGTTCGCGGTCAATATGCATTAACAGTATCGGCGTAATTTTGGTCGTTATCGACCCTATGGGCATGGGTTAAACTTTCCCTGTGTATTACCATTTTGATTGCATGTTCTTCAGCCATATCCATCCGTCTCATATGTTCCTTATCCTTTAGCATTTTGCTAAGGCTTATCATGCTATTTACATAGTCCTCATGATTCTGTAATTAACAAATAGTTAAAATATTAGATATATATTTTAAGGTTGAAAATAAGCAGCAGTAGATATAAATAAATATTACCTTTCTGTAGTTTTTATCACTATTGATGATATTATTTAAATTAAGTTTTCGTTTGGCCACCTAGAAATAATAATTAAGTAAAAACTTTTAAGTTATCACTTATCAGGTAATACTAATATTTGAGAGGACTACCAAATGTGCAATGTGTGTGTGTTTGTGTGGGCAATTAGCATTTAGATTTATATATTTTAAATCGGAGTTACTAATTTTATCTTCAGTAGTTTGTAACATATCAAAAAGTTAAAAAAGGTTATATTTTTCATTATGATGAATTGAATATAATATTTATATCAATTCAGATTGTATTAATTACCTTTACTAGAATTGAATCAATTTTTGTTGCCATTGGAGTAGCCGAAGTAGCTACGAGTGGAGAGATCTGTAAAATTAGATTATACATAAAATACACTTTACAGACACCATAGTGTATTACTGTTTGTGAGCTCACCACAGGAGTAAATTTTTGACAAGACATTTGATCATCAACATCTTCTATTGTTTCTATACATGCAATATTCTGAAAGAGTGAAAAATAAGTTAATATTTTACAAATTCTAAATAGGTGCAACCTATTTGTTCACAAAAAATGTTATGATGGATATGCACAGTTATTTGATCTTCTTCCATATTGCTGTTGTTATCTAGTAGTATTGAATTCTAGAAATAAAACATAAATAATAACTTAACTATAGAAATACAACTTACCTGTGCGTTACATGTATTACTAGTAGTTCGGATCTCTACTTTTCCAACCACAATTCCATCAGAGTCATACAAATTATCATCCCGCAATAGCTCTGCAGGATATAACAAATCTTTAATTTGCATTATGGTGTCATTTGGAGTTGGTGGTCTTGTCCCACCACCTGTCTTATTTGTTTCTTTTTTAAAAGCACTATAAGACTTTCGGGCATTCAATTTCATAGTTTTCCATTGAATTTTCAATTAGTTTAGTTCTCGAGGTCGGCCATTTAGCTGATTAAACCTAAAACAGAAGTTAAATTAGGGGTTATCTATAAATATAACATTTAATCTGTCTCTACTGAATTATACCAAAGGTGAACGGCAGAATTCGTACCGCATATTTTTTTTGTTGCCTCGTTATAGAATTTGTACCTCTTGTTAAGGTAACTAAACCATTTATTTTCATGTAAGTATACTATTTGTAAAACTCCGGGTTAGTTAGTTATATCAATAAAGAGATTTCATTAACTAAACGTAATAAAATCGTAAACTAAACGCGGTTATGTTTTTAGAAGTTGCCATTGTAAAATAACACAAAAATCGAAATGATAATTAATTATTTAGAAATAATATGAAATATTATTAAGCAATTTATTGTGTTATACCTAAGAATGTATATTATTGAATAAAATCAAGGTATTTCTGGATTTAATTATAGAAATGTTTTTCATCAACAATATTTTTTTGTTTATATGGCAATTATTTTTTGACAGCTTGACATACCTGTCAAGCTGTCAAAAAATAATTTAAAAAAACTTCAATCTGTTGTTGTTTTGAATCAGTATATTATATTCGGTATTCGGTATTTAAGAAAATAATTTAAGTATTCTCAATAATCTAGAACAAGAGTCTATTATCAGAGCAGAGATCGGTTGACCCCTCGCGACTGGCAAATTTTAGATGAGCCTCACACAGTTCCACCTTTTGACAAAAAGGCAACCACTAGTACACAATACACCCATAAAACTCAACCGATTCAAGTATTTGAAAAGTTTTTTACTGATTACATAATTGAAATAATTGTCCAACAAACAAACACATACGCACGCCAAAAAAATAGTAAAAATTGGTCTCCAGTGTCAAGTGCTGAAATGAAGGCTTATTTAGGCGTGCTCATATTGATGGGGCTCAATCCATTACCGGAAGGAGGATGCATTATGGAATTGTATTGGTCCAGTGACACATTCTATAATAATCCGGAAATTTCGAGGGTATTTCCACTCACTAGATTCAAAAAAATTACCGAAAATTTACACCTTAATAATAATGAATTGGAGCCAGGGAGAAATTCTGCAGAATATAACAAGTTGTACAAACTAAGGCCTTTAATCACGGAGTTGAATGACATTTTCCAAAATGAAATGGAAAATTCGAGCCGACAATCCATTGATGAGTGTATGGTGAAATTTAAAGGAAGGAGTTCATTACTAAAACAAAATATGCCTAAAAAAACAATTAAAAGAGGTTTTAAAGTATGGGCAAGATGTGATGCTGCAACTGGTTACTTGTACCAGTTCCAAATTTATAGTGGCAAAGGTGACAGCGTCGAGAATGAAGGCTTAGGTTATAATGTTGTGATGTCATTGTGCAATGACCTGCCGGAATCGATATTAGTGGCTTTCGACAATTTTTTCACCAGTTGCAACCTTATGGATGCCTTTTATGAGAAAGGAATATACGCAGTCGGAACTGTCCGATCTGACAGAAAGGATTTACCAAGCATTTTAAAAAAATCACAACCAAAAGCGCTGAAATTAGAGAAGCACCAATTTGCGTCAGTGTCAGCAGGTCCTATTACTGCAATTAAGTGGCATGACACCCGGGACGTATCAGTGCTAACTACGGCTCATCATCCACGTGAGGTGATGTATGTTAAAAGAACACAAAAAGATGGATCCAGGCAAGATATACTTTGCCCCAAAGCAATTGCCTCTTATACCCTCACGATGGGTGGTGTAGACCATTTTGACCATTTCCGTTCGTCGTACCCAATTGACAGAAAATCGAGGAAGTATTGGATGAGGCTTTTTATTTTCATGTTTGATTCTGCAATTATAAATTCATACATAGCGTATAATACAACACATACAGTAAATGTTCATTCTCACCGTAATTACAGATTAAAATTGGCGCGCGAACTAATAGACAATTTCACAGGAAAAAAAAATAAGCCAACAGTGTTTAAAAATAAAAAAGGTGGCAACTTTGGGGTACCCGACGAAATCCGTCTTTTAAATGTCGGTGTACACATGCCGGAAGAAATTGATACCTATAAGAGATGTAGGTTTTGTAGTACTAGAAGAGAACAAAAGCGTACAAAAATATGTTGCACTATGTGCAAAGTAGCATTATGTGCTCGATCTTGCTTCAGGTTGTTCCATATCGCCGACTCCGGTGTAGAATAAAGAGAATGCCCAAGTTCCATAAAAAAGAAACCCAGCTCCAGCAGACATGAGATGTATCTCATATTATCATCAATAATAATAAACGGTCATTACCGTGATAGTTGCTGGCAAAGATAGAAAAATTGCCAATTTTACTTTCCATAGGTTGGGTTTTTATTAAAAATAACATTGATTACTTTTTTTTATATATTTTTTGTACAAGTCATTTGTTTTTAATTTAGATTTATAGATTGTAAGAATACCATTAATATAAGCAATACTATAAGATAGGTAATATGCAATACTAATAAAAAATTATTAAAAAAATAAAATGTTTCATTTCCAAAATATAAAATAAATATTATAAGTAGAACCAAGAGGAAGTCACTAGTCAAGAAACGAAAATTAAACCGTAACGGACAATGGTAACAATTTTACCACCAACATCAAAAATTTTGTAGTCATGAACGGATGGTAAATTATTTACCACCAGAAAAACTACCCCATCCGCTATTCTTTTTTAAATTTTGATTTAAAATATGAAATCAATGACCCTCAATTACCTAAAATACAATGCAACCTTCAAAAAAAATCGACTCGCGACTGTTTAAGGGTTTTATAGCATATATACGTACACAGCAAAGTTAATAAAGCGTTTTGAACTGAACGTAACGGCCCGATAATTCTTTTTTAAATTTTCAAATTTTTTTTAAATTTTTTAAATTATTTTTTGACAGCTTGACATACCTGTCAAGCTGTCAAAAAATAATTTAAAAAAACTTCAATCTGTTGTTGTTTTGAATCAGTATATTATATTCGGTATATAGTTATCTGTGTTTTGAATTATTTGTGACTATATCTGCGCAATTTAGCGAATTATCGGGCCGTTACGTTCAGTTCAAAACGCTTTATTAACTTTGCTGTGTACGTATATATGCTATAAAACCCTTAAACAGTCGCGAGTCGATTTTTTTTGAAGGTTGCATTGTATTTTAGGTAATTGAGGGTCATTGATTTCATATTTTAAATCAAAATTTAAAAAAGAATAGCGGATGGGGTAGTTTTTCTGGTGGTAAATAATTTACCATCCGTTCATGACTACAAAATTTTTGATGTTGGTGGTAAAATTGTTACCATTGTCCGTTACGGTTTAATTTTCGTTTCTTGACTAGTGACTTCCTCTTGGTTCTACTTATAATATTTATTTTATATTTTGGAAATGAAACATTTTATTTTTTTAATAATTTTTTATTAGTATTGCATATTACCTATCTTATAGTATTGCTTATATTAATGGTATTCTTACAATCTATAAATCTAAATTAAAAACAAATGACTTGTACAAAAAATATATAAAAAAAAGTAATCAATGTTATTTTTAATAAAAACCCAACCTATGGAAAGTAAAATTGGCAATTTTTCTATCTTTGCCAGCAACTATCACGGTAACGACCGTTTATTATTATTGATGATAATATGAGATACATCTCATGTCTGCTGGAGCTGGGTTTCTTTTTTATGGAACTTGGGCATTCTCTTTATTCTACACCGGAGTCGGCGATATGGAACAACCTGAAGCAAGATCGAGCACATAATGCTACTTTGCACATAGTGCAACATATTTTTGTACGCTTTTGTTCTCTTCTAGTACTACAAAACCTACATCTCTTATAGGTATCAATTTCTTCCGGCATGTGTACACCGACATTTAAAAGACGGATTTCGTCGGGTACCCCAAAGTTGCCACCTTTTTTATTTTTAAACACTGTTGGCTTATTTTTTTTTCCTGTGAAATTGTCTATTAGTTCGCGCGCCAATTTTAATCTGTAATTACGGTGAGAATGAACATTTACTGTATGTGTTGTATTATACGCTATGTATGAATTTATAATTGCAGAATCAAACATGAAAATAAAAAGCCTCATCCAATACTTCCTCGATTTTCTGTCAATTGGGTACGACGAACGGAAATGGTCAAAATGGTCTACACCACCCATCGTGAGGGTATAAGAGGCAATTGCTTTGGGGCAAAGTATATCTTGCCTGGATCCATCTTTTTGTGTTCTTTTAACATACATCACCTCACGTGGATGATGAGCCGTAGTTAGCACTGATACGTCCCGGGTGTCATGCCACTTAATTGCAGTAATAGGACCTGCTGACACTGACGCAAATTGGTGCTTCTCTAATTTCAGCGCTTTTGGTTGTGATTTTTTTAAAATGCTTGGTAAATCCTTTCTGTCAGATCGGACAGTTCCGACTGCGTATATTCCTTTCTCATAAAAGGCATCCATAAGGTTGCAACTGGTGAAAAAATTGTCGAAAGCCACTAATATCGATTCCGGCAGGTCATTGCACAATGACATCACAACATTATAACCTAAGCCTTCATTCTCGACGCTGTCACCTTTGCCACTATAAATTTGGAACTGGTACAAGTAACCAGTTGCAGCATCACATCTTGCCCATACTTTAAAACCTCTTTTAATTGTTTTTTTAGGCATATTTTGTTTTAGTAATGAACTCCTTCCTTTAAATTTCACCATACACTCATCAATGGATTGTCGGCTCGAATTTTCCATTTCATTTTGGAAAATGTCATTCAACTCCGTGATTAAAGGCCTTAGTTTGTACAACTTGTTATATTCTGCAGAATTTCTCCCTGGCTCCAATTCATTATTATTAAGGTGTAAATTTTCGGTAATTGTTTTGAATCTAGTGAGTGGAAATACCCTCGAAATTTCCGGATTATTATAGAATGTGTCACTGGACCAATACAATTCCATAATGCATCCTCCTTCCGGTAATGGATTGAGCCCCATCAATATGAGCACGCCTAAATAAGCCTTCATTTCAGCACTTGACACTGGAGACCAATTTTTACTATTTTTTTGGCGTGCGTATGTGTTTGTTTGTTGGACAATTATTTCAATTATGTAATCAGTAAAAAACTTTTCAAATACTTGAATCGGTTGAGTTTTATGGGTGTATTGTGTACTAGTGGTTGCCTTTTTGTCAAAAGGTGGAACTGTGTGAGGCTCATCTAAAATTTGCCAGTCGCGAGGGGTCAACCGATCTCTGCTCTGATAATAGACTCTTGTTCTAGATTATTGAGAATACTTAAATTATTTTCTTGATACAAGGGAGACATAGTATCACTTCGGTTTTCCGGGAGAACAGCTTCGAATTCAGTTACTGAAAATAAAGACTGTTGGTCACTAAGCGCGGGAACATCTTGAAATGTACGTAAAAGTGAAGATATTGAGCTACGAGGACTTGATATAGAAGCAAACGTACTTGGTGTATCCTCAACTGGCACAGCAAATTCGGGGACGTTTAGCTCACTTCTGTATGGGCTATTATTAACATGTGAACTAGGCTCTAAAACTTCTAGTAGATTCTCGTTGGTTTGTTCTGTAGCATCGTGTTCAAGCGTAACTTTTTCATTTTCTTCAGTTGACCCGAACAATTCTTCTAATCTTCTTTCTAATATCTCTTCTTCTGGCACAGGTACAAAGATGTCCGCAGGGCTACTGATTACCTGTCCCCAACATGGGTCATCTTCTTCGTCGCAATCAGAGAGATCCGATAAGTCTTCTAAATTATCAACTACTTTTTGAAGTCTAATTTTTTCATTTAAATTTATTTTCTTTGACATATTGAATATCTGAAATAAACAAAGTATTAATTGACACGTTACGTAAGAACTTTATATGAACTTCTCAAAATATTTAGCTTTTTGCAGTCCAAAAAAAATATACAAAAAGACAACCGATTTTTATATAGATAATCTGATTGTATATTTGGATATACACTGGGGCAAATAAAAGTCCAAGATCGTAATTTTACAATCGTATATTCTAGGTTTCTAATAAGAAATACAAGGGCGTGTTGGCGCGCGGTAGGAACAAAGTTGAAAAGTCATTTTGACACGAACGAACGTAACTCGTAGGCTAAGAGTGTAAACCTGCTAACTTACTTTAAACCAAATTTACAGGAGAAAAATAAAACTTAATAAATGTTGAATTTTACAATTTTAGGTTAAAACCAAAAATGTAGTTGGTGTATTTTTGGATATTTTACATTAATAGAAACTAATAAAATAGTAAAATTTGGTCGTTAAAAAGTTATAAGTGATTTTATGACTTAGAAGGTTTTTTTGGTAGCAAACGTTTTATTTTGTGGACATAGCAGGTTTTTCGGATGATTTAGGATAGCAGAGGATTAAGGATAGGTTAAATAAATTTAATTGTTTAGTTAATCAGTCTATTTATTTCTTAGTAATCATCACAGATATATATTTGGCTAATACTTAAAGATCAGTCTTTTAATCAAAAAAATTTGAGAAAACAAAAAATGGAACAAATAAAACTTAAATAATCTGAAATCCTCTTTTCATAAAATTATAATCAAAATAACAAAACAAAATATTATTCTTCTTTTCCTTAATATTATCATTTTTTTTTCCTGTTTCAATCATGAGGTAAGCTATCGTATTAGAAGCGATAATCTTCTGGTAAGGTGTTTTTCAAGTATTGAAGATCTTCGAACTTTCTCGCGCTAATTTTTAATAATAATAATAATAATCTTTATTTAATCTTTATACAATATTGTTACAAGTAAATCTTAAACAAAATATAGATATATTAATTCCCAACGAATAACTACGAGTATAACTAAATTATCAATTTTTAAGGACTTAAGGAAGATTAACTTTACACCTAGAATTATGTATAAGTAGCGACTTGCCCGAACTAGGTTTATAAAACTTGTGTTTCGGGTCATCACTTAACAAGACTAATGAATTAGGGCATGTAAACAGAAATAACAACTTACGAGCTAAACCTTACAATCATACTACAACTTCCAATAGTTTCTCTGTCTGTGTAATTGAGATTTAATAGATACTCTGATAACAATGTACTACTTTTAATATAATGTATGCTATATATATCTATCTATCTATCTATAATAATTTATTGAGCTTGTTGTACAAAAAAGGTCCTAAAAATACATAGAATCTATGATGCATGTCTCGTGTGTGGTTTTCTGCAAACCAAATCTTTCGTCCTCCTGGTTGACGGTACTGGGTCAAAAGGAAGCTCAGAGTGCTGATAAAGTACGATGTGCAATATAAATAGTTGGCGTACTGTTAGTAACTTACATGCTGTGTATAGCTGGTGGGTAGGAAATCTAAAAGGGCGGGAGGTTGCAACCTTTACAACGGGTCTTTGAGCACGTGCTAGAGGAAGCAAGATAGTCCTGGCAGTTCCACCCCATGAAGTAATACAATAGGTAAGAACCGATTGACACAGAGCCAAATAAACCTGTTTGAATTAACTTATAATCGGCTATGTGACGTAGGTTCTTAAAAATATATATTAATTTACGCACTCTTGTGCACAATAGCTCGATATGTTTACGGAAATTTAGATTTGTGTCAATCATAACACCTAGGTATTTTATGTGGTCAGCTTTAACTAAAGTAGGGCAAGTACAAGCAATGTCAGCATGCTTGCAATTGTGTGCGAATATATTAAAGTTATTATTTTTTTGTGTAAGCATCGTAAGCGTATTTTCCCCAGAAGAAAGAAGAAGTTTACAGTCCTCTACATTACAGGCTTCAGACACAGAAAATTCATCAAAATCAGCGATTAGCTGACTGGCCATAACAACTAGTAATTAAAGTAATAAAAGATGAACTAACTCTAAGTATCTGTAACTAAGGGCTACTAAATAAACTATTAGGGGCGCTCTTAGGCGCCTTCATAGTCTATTGAGTTAATATAATTTACCTCGGCGTATTTACGCGCCGGACACTCTACGTCACCAGTCTGATGGTCACATTTCCTCTTGAAACGCTTGCACGTCGCACATTGAGGCGGAGAAGATTTACTGTTACACTCTTTGTGGGCATGTCCAGTCTCTCCACAGTGGTTGCATGTAGGACTCGTTTCTCGGCAAAACTTGGCTGCGTGACCGAACTGCTGGCAATTGAAACATCTTGTGACTATCGTGAAATCTTTCACGGAGCAAGATGTCCAATTTATAAAAATCCGGCCTTGGTTTATAAGAACTTTCCTGATGGTAGCGGGTACTTCTAAAATATAGTTACAGGTAGAAAGACCTTTCTTACCCGACTTATGGCTCAATTTGACAGTCGCAAGGAAGGACTCACGAGTAGTGTTTGCCAATTTATCAGAAAGGTTTTGCTCATAAATGCAGTCAAATACTTCCCTGTCAGAAAGTGCTACTGGAACTCCAACGACAGCAATCCTAGGTCGCCGTTTAGGAGCTTCTTCCACTGTAAGGCCTGATGATACCAGTTTTGTGGAATTCCTCAGCTTGTCAATATCGCCTTTGCTTTCTGTGCTAATAAGAACACCCCCGTTTCTTACTTTTTTTAGGCCACGGACATGAAGTTTCAGTTCTTCAGGCGATATTATTTTCTGCACAAGTGACTTCGTGTCTTCACTAGTTTTAGTTTTGTCGCAAGGATAAATGGCCACAGAACTCAGATTTGCTGGACGGATGAAGGTTTCGGAACTTTTTTTTACCATGCTAGCGTAGGACGAAGTGGTAATGTCAGAAGGTGTGAGTTTGTTAATTACAGCTTCTTTAATTACCTTAACCGATTCCGTGAGGTCCAGTTGATCCCTTAGGTGCAGTGCTGTGTTGTGCGCTTGAATAGTTTTTTGCTTTAAGGCTTGATAGAGGACGGCCATCTGAGATGTTCCATTGGAAACCTTGCGGCAAAGAGCGGAGATACGGAGCTTCTGATCGCTGTTCATCTTCCCCTCCGAAACTATGGTGCAGACCTCAGTGAGAATGCCATCTATTGACCCCATCCATTTCTGGATCTCTGGCGTCGAAATAATTTCTTCCGGCAGCACACCAGACGACACGGGTGGAGCTTGTGGTGGTGTTTGCTCCCTAGGTTGAACTGGTTCAGGTCGGGTTGGAGTCGGCGGAGGACTTCGCCGTAAAAGTTGGCTACGTCCGAAAGGGCTAGCTTCTTGGTTAGACATAACTAACACAGATATACTATAAATATTTAGTTCATCTTACACAATATACAAATTAGCAAAAACTCGCACACGCGACCCACTTTAGTTTCGAACTGACACCGCAAATATTTTTATTGTATTAGTTGTTATTAATTGTTTATAAGATATTACATAATTAATAAATGCTAGGTACACGTCTACTTGGTCTCACGTCTCGTAAGCGAATCGAATTTTGGCCTGTCACTGTATAAATTTTGTAGACCAGTAAATGGAACAGGTGTCACCGATGAGGATTTTCTTTGTGGTAATATTTTCCACTCATCTGGGAATCTAAGTTTATAATAAATATCTCCATTTGGAGTGTAGCGAAGAGCCCGGATATCTGCAACCTTTGCATCTCCTTTAGATCGGCCAGGACGAATGCTTTTATAAAATTGAACCTCATTGAACTTTTTAAAGAATTGGTAGTTTAGATATTTTACTTCGTATGGACGTGGTTTTTTCCTTGCAGATCTACAGATGGATATATACTCTGCTGGTACATGAATATCTTTGTTTTTTAAAGCACGCTCTATGGTCGAATGCATGGAGTCCGCCTCCATTTGCGTATGCCCAACCTCGAGAAATTTTTGCTCTATCACAATATTTTTATTCATGGCTGTAGTGAGTAACGCATTACCCAAGACAGCATTTCTGTTTTGGTAAGTGCATCCATCACTATAAAAAATCACTTTCATCAGTTCAGCAGAGTCTTCCTGAAAACTATTTTTTATTGCACGGAACGTTGTTACGCCGAAGACCCAATACAAAATGGCTTCGATCATGGAGTTAGCCGCGCAATTTGAATAAAATGGATTTGGCTGTTTTACGCATCACACTTTTTCGCCAATTTTATGTTGAGAGTGAGTTAAGCTGGTTTTACAGTCCGTGTGGCCTAACTTTCTCTAAAAGATTGTATAAAAATGTAATTTTGGTCAAAAGTGGAGTTAGCAGGTTTACACTCTTAGCCGACGAACTAGTGATGCGACGATACTTGAGGAATGAAATAGTGAGGCGACATGCGCCGTAACATATTCCCGGCCGTTGAAAGACTGCTTTCAACCATTCAACTCTTCAGCGGTGGGCAGTGGACATAGGCGAGTGAACGATCTTCGGACACATCCTCGAGAAGTTTGGATCTCTGCAACTCGTGCCACTCCATCCGGTCCAGGGAACAACTTCAAAACTCGTCCCAGGCGCCAGCTTAGTGGGGGCGTGTTGTCTTCCGCGATGAGTACCATGTCTCCCACATTGAGTTTCGCATTGCCTTTGCGCCATTTGGTCCTCTGTTGAAGTTCTGACAGATACTCCTTCTGCCACCTCTGCTAGAAGTGAAATCTTATGCTTTCGAGGCGTTTGTATCGGTTTCGTTGGCTGGTGTCATCTCTGTTTTCTTGGGCTGGCGACGGTAGCGCATTCAGCGGCCGACCGATGAGGAAGTGCCCTGAGGATAGGGAGAGGAGGTCGTTAGGACAGGATGACAAAGGACACAAGGGACGGCTATTAAGAATCGCCTCCACTTGTGCAAACAAAGTTATGATTTCCTCAAATGTTAAATTACTATTGCCTATAACTCGCTTAATATGATATTTAGCCGATTTGACGCCGGCCTCCCAGATGACCTCCGAAGTGAGGAGCGTAAGCGGGTATGAATTTAAACTTAATACCTTGTTTATTTTTTAACAATTTTGCTTAACCTTTGTATTTGCACAAATGAATTCGATTCTCAATAACTAGGAACAATATTTTAAGGAATTTGGATGAGAGATTTGTGGAAGATTAGGAACTTAGATAAGAAAGGGCACTTGACTCAACTTTGGCCGTCTTGACGTGGTGATGGAGCGCGATGTGACCTTTGGACTTATCACCGATCGCTTCAGCCTGGACTCGCAGATGACCCTGGCTGCACCTTCACTCTTGAACTCCTTTTTATTCTTCAATGACCGCCGGCCGGTGACGCTTTGACGTCTTGACGCGACCGCTTCGGTTTTCCTTTTTGGTATTTAGTTTCCCCTCATGGGCCTCCAATATGTATATTTGGATATACACTGGGGCTAATAAAAGTCCAAGATCGTAATTTTACAATCGTATATTCTAGGTTTCTAATAAGAAATACAAGGGCGTGTTGGCGCGCGGTAGGAACAAAGTTGAAAAGTCATTTTGACACGAACGAACGTAACTAGTGATGCGACGATACTTGAGGAATGAAATAGTGAGGCGACATGCGCCGTAACACTGATATTTTTCAAAGTGGGATCGGACAAGGGTAAGATATTTACCACATATTTGAAACATCTAAATTATATGAATAAGTCAATTGCAAATGCTGCTAACACGTGAGATTAGTCAAAATATGTTATAGTTTTGGAATTTGCGTCGAAAAAGTACTTACCAGATTTTTTCTTGAACAAACTTAAAATTTCTGAAAACACCCGCCAAAAACTCGACTTTTTTCACAACAAAACCGTTGAGTCAACTTTGACATTACCTTACAGTGACAAATGACGTTGACAGGTTGTTAAATGAAATAAAATAGATAAACAAATTATTATCTACTATATAAAAATAAGTCGGGTTTTCCTTCCTGACGCTATAACTCTATAACGCACGAACCGATTTCCACGGTTTTGCATTCGTTGGAAAGGTCTCGGGCTCCGTGTGGTTTATAGCAAAGAAAAGAGTAGGGTAGAGTAGGGTAATTTTTTTTTTTTTTACTAAATCCCGCTTTTGGGCAGAACAACGTCTGCCGGGACCGCTAGTCTACTATATAAAAATAAGTCGGGTTTTCCTTCCTGACGCTATAACTCCATAACGCACGAACCGATTTCCACGGTTTTGCATTCGTTGGAAAGGTCTCGGGCTCCGTGTGGTTTATAGCAAAGAAAAGAGTAGGGTAGAGTAGGGTAATTTTTTTTTTTTTACTAAATCCCGCTTTTGGGCAGAACAACGTCTGCCGGGACCGCTAGTCTATACTAATATAATAAAGCTGAAGAGTTTGTTTGTTTGTTTGTTTGAACGCGCTAATCTCCGAAACTACTGGTGCGATTTGAATAATTCTTTTTTTGTTGGATAGTCCATTTATCGAGGAAGGCTATAGGCTAAATAACATTACGCTATGACCAATAGGAGCAAAGACAGAGCGGTAAATGTGTAAAAAACGGGGAAAATTATTCATTTTTGAAGGCTTTCTTTGCGTGCGCTGCGAAAACGGTTCAAGATACACAAAAAATATGTATGAAAGAATTATTCCTCTATACATGATCTAAAAAAAAGTCCGCGACGGCATATGTCTATCTTTTAAGGTTTAGTCACAATGACCGTTTTTATGGTACCAAATTTGGTCGAAATAATTTGTTTAAGTTGTATCAACATAATAATATTAATCTTTATTCAAATATAAATATAAATATGTTGTTGGTTAAGAGTACTTCATTGTGAATAAAATTGTCTTTGACATAGCTTAATTTCAACAAAAAACTTCAAAGATTACAATGATAAATAACTCCGAAACAAAACCAACTCGCTCTCTGCGCTCACTGCGCTGGCCGGCGCGGCGGGAGAGAGGCGGTGCTTGCGGGCAAGCCGGGAGGGGGGTGCAGCTCTACGAGATACCATGCCGCGCGGCTCACTCGCGCGGTCGGCTCCCTACTGAACGGTTGAATACAGCGCTAATTTGTTTATGCGATATAATTATCATCGTAATATTACTTTTTAAACACAGTTTCATTTTGAGGTTGTTTTCTATATAGTAGGTACTTTATTTGTTTTAGGATAGTATTTAGTGAAACAATAATAACACTTTTTTGTTTTCATGTAGATTATTAATTAATAAGTATGTGTTTTTTAAAAGTATAGTATCGTTTGTTTTAAAAATAGTATTCAGTTTCTAATATTTTTTTGTGGTACATAATACCTGTAGGTACCTAAATAGGTATCGCCTACTTAATTATTCTTATTAGATTAGGGTTTAGTTTAACGTATTTAGTTTCTATTTTTTTTTCGCTTTAGGTAAAACCTGTAAATAGGTGTGGTCTACCTATTTATTCTCATTAGATTAGGGTTAAGTTTAAGTATAAAGTTTGTTAACTTATTTTCATTTTACGGATTTTCTTTTGACATAATCGTTAAAAATAAAAACAATTAGGTTCCTAATTATTAATCTTACGTTTCTTTTTTTTTACGAGTTACGCTTTAGTTAAGTTTTCATTTTCTACGTTCTTTCTTCATCACTATAATGCCGAGAAAAAGAACTCAGCTTTCTCGGCAGACTGCTACTGCAAAGCGGCTGCGAGTTTTGCGCAGCAATGAAACTGAGGATGAAAATATGCACAGGTTGGCTACACAACGAGCAATTACTGAACAAAACCGTGCAAGGGAATCAAGCGTTGAACGTTCGCAGCGTTTAGCGTCACAAAATTTCCGAACTTTGGCGAACCGGCAACGGGAATCGAGTGCTGATCGTTCTCAACGTTTGGCCTCACAGAATGCCCGAACTTTGGCTAACCGCGATCGGGAATCCAGTGCTGAACGTTCTCAACGTTTGGCCTCACAGAATTCCCGAACTTTGGCTAACCGTGATCGGGAATCAAGCGCTGAACGATCCCAACGATTAACACAGCAAAATGCCCGATCAACTAGGAATAGAACTCGCAGACAACATAATTTATTAAATGCTGCTTTTGCTTATGATTGTACCGTTGACTATTCTGAGCTAAATGATATTGATATTGGCAGAATGGATAAAATATGCAACTTATGCCAAGCAAAAAAATGGGCAGCTGAAACTCCTGGATTGTGTTGTAGTGGTGGCAAAGTAAATATACCTATAATTCCGGAACCAACATCCGTTTTAAAGGAACTGATATCAGGCTCACATCCATCATCTAAGCATTTCTTAAATCACTCAAGACAATATAATACATTATTTCAGATGACTTCATTTGGTGCCAAAGAAATTCGTGAGGGAAACTTTATGCCCACTTTTAAAGTCCAAGGGCAAGTTTATCATTTAATCGGTGACTTACTTCCAGCTGTAGGGGCACAACCCGAATTCCTACAAATATATTTTGTTTCCCATGCAGATCAGGTATCCTTGCGCTCAAATTTAAACCCAAGCTTGCAAATCGATCTTATCGACGTTCTCCAAACATATCTTCATGATCATAATACGTATATTCAAAGTTTTAAGTACAATCTAGAAAATAGACCACCGAATGATTTAAAACTTATCATTCATGCTGATGTAAAACCTCCTAATGAGCATAGAGGTCGGTATAATGCGCCGGTAGTAGATGAAGTAGCTGTTCTTATGATAGATGAAGACAAAGGTCCCCGTGATATTGTATTGACTGCGAGAGATGGTCGACTTCAACGAGTTTCTGAAATTCATAGATCTTATGACCCGCTTCAATATCCCTTACTGTTTCCCTTTGGAAACGACGGATACTGTATTAATATTCCACAGCAGAATACTACGGCTACATCTAAAACTGTTTCATGTATGCAGTTTTATGCATTTAGATTCATGGTGAGAATAAATGACTTTAACAGTATACATTATTTTAAAGGATTATTCAACCAATATTGTGTTGATATGGCGGCAAAAATGATTTCTGAGAGGCTGAACTTCATCAAAAGAAATCAAAAAAAATTGAGAGCAGAAGATTACATTCATTTAAGAGATGCCGTCGTAAATGATGGACATTTAAACGCTTCTAATATTGGCCAGCACGTTATATTGCCGTCGTCATTTACAGGATCCCCCAGATTCATGAATGAAAAAAGTCAAGATGCCATGACATATGTCAGGAAATTTGGAAGACCTGACCTCTTCATTACATTTACATGTAACCCCGAATGGCCAGAAATAAAAAGTGAGTTATTGCCCAATCAACATTCTTATGATAGACACGATTTAATTTCTAGGGTATTTCATTTAAAACTCAAAAAAATGATAGACCTATTAACGAAGAAACATATTTTTGGCCCATCGAAAGCCTTTGTTTACAGTGTAGAATGGCAAAAAAGAGGTTTACCTCACGCCCATATTTTATTGTGGCTGGCTAACAAAGTTCAACCAGATTCTATAGATGCAATAATATCGGCTGAAATACCTGACATACAACAAGATCCGATTCTTCATAATATTGTCATAAAAAATATGATACATGGTCCTTGCGGATTTCATAATCCTGCATCACCATGTATGAAAGAAAACGTTTGTTCTAAAAAGTACCCGAGGCATTTTATTTCGGAAACACAAACCGGGGATGACGGTTATCCAACCTACAGACGCAGGTCTCCAGATAATGGTGGATTCACAGCTATAATTCGTGTAAAAGGTACAGAAATGAGCGTGGATAATCGTTGGGTGGTTCCCTATAATCCACTGCTGTCACGCATTTTCAATGCACACATTAACGTAGAGTTTTGTCAATCGGTCAAAGCTATTAAATACATCTGTAAGTATATTCATAAAGGTTCTGATCAAGCCACATTTTCGTTACAAAGTAATAACGACGAAGTAGAAAAATATCTAAATGGTCGCTATATAAGTTCCTCGGAGGCGTTTTGGAGAATTTTTCAATTTTCGATTCATGAACGTTTTCCGGCAGTAGTTCATTTAGCCGTTCATTTGGAAAATGGACAAAGAGTATATTTTTATAATAATGAAAATCTCCAAGATCGTGTGAACAATCCTTCATCAACGACACTTACAGCGTTCTTTGATCTCTGCAAAAGCGACGATTTTGCAAAAACCCTTTTATATCACGAAGCTCCCCAGTATTACGTTTGGCAAAGAAATTCATTTTCTAGAAGAAGACGCGGGCAAGATGTTGAGGGATATCCCGGTGTAAAAAAAGACACAACTTTAGGCCGTGTTTATAACATTCATCCAACTCAAACTGAATGTTTTTATTTAAGAATGTTACTGCAATATGTTCGCGGTCCAATGTCATTTCAACATCTACGAACCGTGAATGGTGTTATTTTCCAAACGTACCAAGGCGCTTGCAAGGAATTAGGTTTACTGGAGGGAGATGAACATTGGCAAAATACCATGTCCGATGCAATTATATCCGAGCCAGCTACAAAATTAAGAGAATTATTTACCACTATCCTTATATTTTGCCAACCATCTGACCCCTTAGAGTTATGGAATAAATTTCGTGATGCTCTATGTGAAGATATATTAAACAGAATGCGTAAGTAGTATATTATTGGGTTCTCTGGATCAACGGAAATCAATAAGTCCAGTTATATAGAACTAATACCATTCACCCACAATCTATTCAAATAGATGAAAACAGGGGTTATTGAAAAAAGAGTAACATCGAATTAAAAATCTTCAGATTTTGAAAAGTAGATATACCTTCGCAGAGAAGCGCAGGTAAACTTTTCAAAATCTGAAGATTTTTAATTCGATGTTACTCTTTTTTCAATAACCCCTGTTTTCATCTATTTAAATAGATTGTGGGTGAATGGTATTAGTTCTAAATAACTGGACTTATTGATTTCCGTTGATCCAGAGAACCCAATAATATACAGTTGAAAACTTAATTACTTCTTATCTCTAAAAAGGGGGAAAAAAAAAACAACAATTGCTAATCATTAATTTTGTCTTTTATTAATAACACTATGTCTCTATATGATTTATAAACATCGTCCATAAACATGTTTTTGACAATATATTGCACACATAATTCGGAATGACACTTGCAATTTAACAATTCTGCAGGTAGATTTTCCACATCATATAACTCAATTCGTATCATTTTCGTTCCCCTTGATGGTTTTTTTATACAGATATAAGTCTCTTTGTCTTGATATGCTCTCTTTTTTGATTTGTCTTGATTGTTCGGCAAGAAGTTGAATAGATCCTCACCAGATTCCTGAAACAAACATCGAGTTAATCAACCGACTTCAATGAAGAAGGAAAGTTCTCAAGTCAACGCATATTTTATATTTAATTTATGTATTTACATTGTTTATTCTATTTAAAAAAAAATTGAACTATGACAAAACTGTTGACGTCGAACCCGTTAAGTATTCATCTTGAAAACATTGTTTATATACTTAATCCATTATTCGATCAACGAAAAAAATAAATATTTTTTTTAAATAAAAATAAAAATGTTTTTCAATAACTTACCGACATGTTAGATGTTCAAAGCTGCTCCGGTGTTGATAAAAATCAGAGAAATAATGATGTTGGAAATTTAAGTAAATGATTCTTTATATGTGATTTTAGTATGCTATTAAGGTTTAAAATCGTTAATTAATTTGAACACATGCCACGTTTCCTTAAATGGAAATGAGTACAATAAGACTGGCGCCTGGAGACAGATGATCTGTCTATGTTTACAGTGAGAAATATAATAATATCCTAGGCGTCAATGTTGACGCCTACTATTTTATCTCATAATACGCAGCAGTAACGTCGTATTTTGGTTACGGAATATGTTATGTTACTATATTGTACCCTTATAAACATATAATAAAAATGAAGAAGTTTGTCTGTTTATTTTAGACTAATTCACACTTATAGTACCTTTATTAAGACTGATTGGTTACCTGAGGAGTAAATTAAAAGAAGTGAAGCCGTTGGATACAGCTAGTGTATTTAATTTGCTGACAAACTGTTTTCTGCATAACACTAGTGTAAAATCTGCATGCACACATTGATGTTTTTCATATTTATTTAAATGACCGTGAAACAATGAGCCACTACAAAATTTTCTTTCTGAGGTGCTACAAGTGATAAAAGTGTTTATAAGTGTGTGTAGTGCGTGTCCCATATGCAGGTTTCGGACAACTAGTCTTCTTAACAATACAAAGTGAGTATCAAGCTTTTCAAATGTAATAACTTTTCAGAATAGTTTATCTTTTTCATCAGTTTCAAAATTTGTTATTTATGTTCTAACAAATATTATGTGATGAATAAGTAATTATTCGATTAATTAAATCTGTTTATCCAATTTGTAAGAACAACATAAACCGACTTCACAAAAAGGCGGAAGGTTCTTAATTCAACCCGTACCTATTTATGAATACAAGCGTTAAAATCACTTTTAGATTTCGGGTGTATTATTTTTATGAATGATTCAACATGAGCTCAATACAAATATTTGCATTGGTATTCTGAAAACATTCCTGAATTAACAAGTCAGCTTGGCACCAGGTAACCTGATGTTAATAGCGACAGTGTATTCGAAGGTGTAACTTACCTTATCTGATACGAAAACTTAAAATAATTAAATATGATTTCGATAATTTAAATTAATCAGTTTATTCTATTTTTGTTTTCAGATCTACAACTCCACTGTACAAGTCAAGTCAACAAGTTTTCAAAATCTTCATCATCGTCATCTTACAAAATCTTCAATCAAATTAAACAAAATGTAAGTATCATTATAGATTATTATCAGACTGGCCTGTTGGTCTAGTGGTTAGTGGACCTGACTGCAATGCCGGAGGTCGTGGGTTCGATTCCCACCCAGGACGAATGTTTGTGTGATGAGCACGATCATTTGTTCTGTGTCTGGGTGTAATTTATCTATAATATGTATGTATTTAGAAATATATATGTATGTTTATCAGTTGTCTAGTACTCATAACACAAGCTCTGCTTAGCTTGAGACTAGACGGCGTTGTGTGATAGTTGTGGAATATTATAATTATTATTAATATAAAAAATACCTTTTAACCTTAACCTTTGTAATTGTCACGAAAACGTTGTTTTATTATAGTACTTCTAATATTATCAACATCTGCAAGTTTTGTAAAAAGTATTGAATTTATTAATTTTTATTTTCTAATACAACAGAGCTGTTAGCAGAGAGAGGTAGATAAGTAAAACGTATATATGTAATTATTTATTTATTTTTATTTTCAGGTCAAAAGCTGACGAACTTTTTCCCACATCCTCTGAAGAAGAGGTTGAAGAAATTTGTCCTCAAAAGAAAACGAAACGGAGTAGAGAAGAGTCTCGTCCATCTAGCAGCATGCCAATCTTGGATGACGAGGGGGAAGAGCTGGGGAGAAAGCGAACTAAACGCGAAAAACATTCGTCAACACGTCGAGCTGAGCCAGCAGTGAGCACTGAACATATACGATCATCATTGAAAAAGCCGAAGATTCGCCCAGTTACAAGACCTACGGCTAGGGAACTTTTTGGTACGGACAGTGAAGATGAAGCACAGGAAGCGGCCTGTGCCTCTTCTTCCTCTTCTAAAAAAGTATCAACTTTAGTATCTTCTATCACGAGAAGATTAGCTAACGGTATTTCTCGACAAGGTCATCCTTCTAAAGAGGGATCGCACTACATTGACTTAAAAGTCTATAAAGTTTCGGATATTGAAAATGTTTCTGCAATGAATAGATGGCGTCAGGCAGTGATCAGTTTAAAAAATAAAACAGACGATAATACTGAAGCTTGGGGATATTTAGCAAAATTTATAACTTCAAGTAGGAAGGAATTTAAGGATATCCCACCGACATTTATTTCAAACTATTATTGAATACGAACAAACCATATTTTTGAACATATCATAATCAAGATGATCTTTTCAAAATATGAATTTAGCTAATATTTGCTTTTCACATATAAGCCTATATCATATAAAAGCGTAGATCATAAGCATATAATCAAAATGTATCCATAGGTTAAGTTGAAAAAGTTAAATAAATTAATATAACATTATTTTATCCTAATGATGTCTTGTTTTTTTTTTATTACAGCTACCGCTACCGCCGATAACGGATCTCATTTTCAAAGTCATGATACTATGATATGCCATGAATGCAAAGTAATTTTACGAAAACCTGATTATAGATACCATGTAAGAAGTAATGTACATAAATCAAATTGTTTATTGAAAACTGAATTTGAAAATGTTGAAATCATTGCAACTGCATTTAAAGACAGGATCCTTACTTATCGATTAAATCCATATGAAGAATGCTTTGAGACCCCTGAAACTTTCTTGCATGATAGTATGAAATATATCATAAAACTAATTACTATGGCTCTGGAAAAAAGTACTTGCTTAAAAGTAAATTTTGAGCTATTTGCAAACTTTATATTACCACATTCAGACTCACATAATCTAAAGTCGTTTAACACTAAAAATACAATTATTCTTAAAGATACATGTATAAAAGAAAAGTATATGGAGGCAGTGAATACAATTAATAAAAAAATGAGCGAGTTCCAATTTTGTGAGTCAGGCTGGTCTTTTCTCTCAATAAGTCATTTAGAAATAAATCTTAATAAATACTGTCCTATGAGAGGTGGCTCCTATATTGATTTACCACCCATAGTGAAAAATACTAAAAGCTGTATTAATATACAGAATAATGATAACCACTGCTTGTTATGGTCTATAGTAGCAGCTTTACACCCACGCGAACGTAACGCGTGCAGAGTAAACTCTTATCCACACTACAGTAACGTACTGAACGTTCAGGATATGACTTTTCCCCCTACAATAAGCGATGTAAAGGTCTTAGAAAAAAATAATCCAGACTTGAGTGTAAACATCTACGGATTAGATAACAAATTTTATGTAACTGGACCTCTATATAAGTCAGATTCAAGGAAAACAAATCACGTGAACCTACTTTACATTGAAAAAAATGGTAAGTTTCATTATTGTCTGATTAAAGATCTTCTCAAATTAGTACGCAGGCAAATTTCTGAACATAAAGGTAAAATGTATTTATGTGAAAATTGTCTACAATTTTTTTCAAGTGTGTCTAAGTATACTGCGCATTCTTGTTCAGAAATATTATCGGTGTTGCCTCCAAAAAACAGTGTATTGAAATTTGAACACTACGAGAGACAGCAGAAAATCAACTTTGTGATTTATGCAGATTTTGAAAGCATTTTGACAGATTGTACAGAAAACCAATCAACTGAAAACACTAAACTTATTCAAAAACACGAGCCTTCTTGTTTCGGCTATTATATATGCTGTTCACATGATTCAGGCTTAAATAAATATGTAACTTATAGAGGTCCAGATTGTGCTAAAGTATTCATTGAGTATTTAATCAGAGATGTGTCACAAATACACGATATGTTGCAATGTAAAAAGCCCATAATGAAATTGTCTAAACATCAGCAGGACAAATATCAAAGAGAAACTACTTGCCATATCTGTAATAATTTACTTTTTGATGATAAAGTAATGGACCATGACCACGTGACTTCTGAATTTAGGGGAGCAGCGCATAATCAATGTAATCTTTTATATAGAGTTAGCCCTTTTGTGCCTGTGATATTTCATAACTTATCTGGCTATGATAGTCATCTGTTTATAAAAGAATTAGCGAAGTATGAGGGTGATTTGAAAATTATACCGCAAACTAAGGAAAAGTACCTATCCATTACTAAATATTTGCCATCAAAAGACTCATCAAAATCAATTCAAATAAAATTTTTAGACTCTTTTCAATTTCTTAGCTCGAGCTTAGATAATTTATGTAAAACTTTATGTGAGAAAGATTTTATTAATTTATCTCATGAGTTCCAAAATCATGAACAGTTTGAGCTTATGCAACTTAAGGGCATTTATCCATATGACTACGTAGATACATGGTCTAAGTACAGTGATACGACACTGCCGAAAAAAGAATACTTTTTTAATAATTTAAAACAAGAGCATTTATCAGACGAAGAATACCTCAGAGCGCTAAGAGTGTGGGATGTTTTTGACATTCAATCGCTTGGAGAATACACAGACTTGTATTTGAAAAGTGATGTTTTGATTCTTAGTGATATATTTGAAAAGTTTCGAAATACATGCCTTCAATACTATAAGTTAGATCCGGCTTATTATGTCACCTCGCCCGGACTCAGCTGGGATGCAATGTTACTATGTACGGGTGTGCAATTAGAATTAATTAATGATGTAGAGATCTATCAGTTATTGGAAAAAGGTATTCGTGGAGGTTTAGCTCAATGTTCCCTGAGACATGCTAAAGCAAACAATCAATATCTCCCCAATTACGATGATCAAAAAGAAACATCGTTTCTTATATATCTTGACTGTAACGCACTCTACTCTCATGCTATGACAAAACCAATGCCAATTTCCGAGTTTAGGTTTTTAACAGACACAGAAATTTGTAATTTCGATATCATAAATACTGATGAAAATGGTGATTACGGTTATATTCTGGCAGTTGATTTGGAATACAGGGATTATTTACATAATACTCATAGTGATTTACCATTCGCAAGCGAGAAATTCATTCCTCCTGGTGGTAAAAACCCAAAACTTATTGCAAACCTTTATGACAAATATCATTATGTCATACATTATGTTCACTTGAAAGAATGCCTAAAACATGGGTTACGTCTTAAAAAAATCCATAAGATTCTGTGTTTTCGACAAGGTAGCTACCTCAAAAAATATATTGATTTGAATACTCAGTTACGTCAAAAGTCTTCATCAGTTTTTGAAAAAGATTTTTTTAAATTACTTAACAATGCTATTTTCGGGAAAACGATAGAGAATAAAAGGAAACATGTCAATGTTAAACTAGTCTCTAAATGGAGCGATACTAAAAATAAAACTAAAAAAGTTTTGGAGGCCAAAAAACTAATTGCAAAACCAAATTTTCATAGTGCTACTATATTTTCTGAAAACTTAGTAGCAATCCAGCTAAATCCCGAAAAAATCAAGCTGGACAGACCTATATACATAGGGTTCAGCGTGCTAGAATATGCTAAAACTCATCTCTATCAGTTTCACTATGACTTTATTAAAAAGAAGTATAATGAAAACGTAGAACTATGTTATACTGACACAGACAGCTTACTTTATTTGATATACACTGACGATTTTTATAGAGATATGAAGGAGAATATATCTTTGTTTGATACTAGTAATTTTCATTTGAATAATCCGTTTAATATGCCAATAACAAATGATAAAGTGCCCGGGTTATTCAAGGACGAGTTAGGTGGCGATGTGATTGCCGAATTTGTAGGACTCAGAGCTAAATTGTACTGTATAAAAAGCGTAAAGGTGCAAATAAAAAAAGCAAAAGGTATATCTAAGACTGTCACTAAACAACTAAACTTATCTGACTATTATCAGACTCTCATAACAAATAAGAATTTGCGGTTCAAAATGAATATGCTAAAATCCATAAAGCATACTATATATACTCAGGAAGTCTACAAACTAGTCTTGAACAGAAACGATGATAAAAGACAAATTCTTCCCGATAATTCTCATACGTTACCTTGGGGACATTGTGATACAATATTTTGAATGTACGAGCACCTATATGATAAATTACAATACTTGTATAATAATTGTAACTAGACTGTTAATTAGATAATAAATGATACATTTAATGATTAGATGTACCATCGATAAGATATTTTAATTTACTTATTCAAAATAAATATATCGAGATTATATTTGGTGTTTTATTTATGTTTTTTTTACTGAATATTGATATTATAATGGTGTAAAAAGAGTATGCATTATATATTTATTATTAGATCAAATTATGAAAGCATTAAAATTTACTTATGATGCGACACGAAACGATTTACTTATGGAATAGACAGTATCGAAGAGAAGTGATTATAATAAGTACAATCAGCTGTACCTTAGATTAAATATTATGAAAGATGAGAATAGCATCTTTCTTGTACTCAATACAGGATTCGACCTAATTCGACGAAGTATATATATATACACGTTAAATAGTTTTTTAATTAATCGGTGAGATGAAGTTGATCAAGCAACCTATATCCCTCAATGTTAATAATATAAGATTAAGTGATTCTGTTCACCACATCAGACATAGCGCTTTATTGCCAAATACCATTCGCTGTATAATATGCGGTCCATCAAGCTGTGGCAAAACGAATGTTATGATTAGTTTACTGCTGCATGAAAATGGACTCAAATTCAGAAATCTTTATCTTTACTCTAAGACTTATTTCCAACCAAAATACCGTTTTTTAAACGAAGTATTAAAAAGAGTGCCACAGATTAATTTCTATGAGTTCAGTGATGATAAAGATGTAATATCTCCGAGTGAAGCTTTAATAAATTCTGTATTTATTTTTGATGATGTTGCGTGTGAAAATCAAGTTAATATCCGCAATTATTTTTGCATGGGCAGGCATAAACAAATCGATTGTTTCTATTTATCTCAAACCTATTCTAAAATTCCGAAGCAATTGTTACGTGACAATGTTAATTTTCTTATTATATTCAAACAAGATGATGTGAATTTAAAACATATTTATGAAGAGCATGTTAGTTCTGATTTACAATGGAAAATGTTCAAAAATATTTGTCAAACTGTTTGGAGTAAACCTTATAATTTTCTACTTATTAATAAAGAATCGCCATTAAATAATGGAAGGTACAGACAGAACTTTGATATTTTTTTAAAGTTTGACTGACTGTTTATACATATAAGTAATTAACATACAAAATCAAATTCAGTATAATTTGATTCTTAGCTGAACGCAGTTGTTAAAATATAACATGGAGAAAAATATTAAAATAGAATTAATGAAGTCAGTAGACTCCATAAAGAATAAAATAAAACAAATGAAGAACCAGGATCACTGTATGAAATTGTCGCTTGATCAAATGCTTAAACCGGTCACAGACCCTCTTAAAACCCTAGCTGATTCCAATACAAATATGAAAAAAATATTGTTGTTACAAAATACAACCCCAACCACATGTTCTGGAGATATTGAAATGGATGATATTAATACTAGCTCGACTACAAAGTTTGAGGACTGTTACGAACCAAAACATAATTCTGCACAATTGGTTAAAAAGTCTCCTAAAATGGAAGATGATTTAGATATTTCATTAGAAGATTATGATATGTATGATGGTGTAAATATACCGTTTGGAATAAGAAGTGAAAACAAAACTTTATTTATGGGTAATTCAAAAGTATCATTTTCTAAAATTGATAGTTTGAATAACGATAGCGTTATTTTGATTAAAATCGGTGATAAATCTTACAATTTAACTCCTGGTCTGAAAGAACTTTTACTTAACAAAAAACCTGATTTAAAATTAGTATCCCCTAAAGATAAACTTTTCTACAAGGATATATTGCATTACACCAATGCTCACAAAAGAGACTTCAATCCTAAAGGTCAAATAAAAGGTGATAAAGGAATAAAATATCGTGAAATAATCAGACCTTTTTTTTCTGAAACATTAAATGATAACATTCACACTAAACTTGGAGGAAACTTGCCAAAGTTAAAGAAGTACAAAAACAATACTGACTTGGTATATTGGGACGATCCTAACGAGTTGGTTGAGAGATTAAAACTATTAGTCGCTTCAAGAGATGCTGGCAATACAAATCATGATAATGAAATTTTATCGATAATTGAAGAATTAAAAGAAGCTGATATAATTGAAGAATAAATAGTGGAGATAGTATGATTTTCATTCAGAATCATTGGTAGGTTCAAGACAAATGTTGATATACTGAATTAAAATATGAGTAAAGCTGACGTAGTAAACGAAATTCATAAAAATGCAAGACTAAACTTTCCACGAAGACATGTTATTATGAAAGATATAGATGACCTTTGGCAAGCAGACTTAATCGACATGCAATCAATTTCCAAAGAGAATAAAAATTACAAATTTATTCTTGCTGTTATTGACACATTTTCGAAATACGCCTGGACCTTTCCTTTGAAAAGCAAGACCAAAGATATTGTATGCAATTCTTTCAAGATTTTGTTGGCTAATGGGCGTGTTCCCAAAAATTTGCAAACGGATAATGGAACAGAATTTTATAATAACATGTTTCAAAATCTTATGAAATCTTATTATATAAATCATTATTCAACCTTTTCAACAAAAAAGGCATCAATAGTTGAGCGATTTATTAGAACATTGAAATCGAAACTATACAAGGAATTTAGTTTAAAAGGTAACTATAATTGGATAGATAATACTCTTAATAATGTTATTTATGAATACAATCACACCTATCATCGCACAATTGATGAAATCCCAGCAAACGTGGATAATGTTAATAAAAAACGCATATTACAAAGATATTGTATGTTGATGAAAACCGTTAGCATAAAAAGCAAGTTTAAAGAGGGTGATTATGTACGCATTAGTAAATATAAGGGGACATTTGAAAAAGGATATACTCCCAACTGGTCGACAGAAATATTTAAAATTCGAAAAATACAAGATACATCGCCTATCACCTACTTAATTGAAGACGCAATCAGAGGCCAACCCATTTTAGGTGCATTTTATGTACAAGAACTTCAAAAGACAAAAAATGCTAATTTATATCTAGTTGAGAAAGTTCTTAAAAGTAAAGGAGACAGAGTTTTTGTAAAATGGTTAGGTTTGCCTGCTTCTGAAAATAGTTGGATTGATAAATCGAATATTTATTGAGTGTTCAGTCCAAATGTTTCAGTCTTATGATGTGTATTGAAGAGAGTAGTCTTCTCAATTGGATTATAAATCATTTACCATTTGAATTACATTTACCAGGATACAATTATTGCGGGCCTGGCACTAAATTGATGAAAAGGCTTACACGTGGAGATAAAGGTGTTAATAAATTAGACGAATATTGCAAACAGCACGACATTGCCTATCATAAATCTTCAAACTTAAAGGATCGCCACAAGGCAGATTTAGTTTTGTTAAATATGGCTAAAGACCGAGCACTTGCCTCTGATGCGAGTGTAGGGGAAAAACTGGCAGCACTCCTAGTAAGCAGCGCTATGTCAACAAAAATTAAAACTGGTTTTGGCCTACAAAAAGATAGCAAAAAGTGTCCTCCTAAAATTGGAAAAGGATTAAAAAATAAATTTAAAAATGTTATTAGAAAAACCAAGAGACATATCAAAAAATTAAAACCGAAATGCAAGAAAGTGGCAATAGAATTAGCTATGGCCGCTGCCAGAGAATTAGCTGATGATTCATCCATTAAACTTCCTCGTGTTATTCCTATACCAAAAACTGGTGGAGTATTGCCTTTGATTCCGATTTTTGCGGGATTATCTGCAGTGGGAGCTTTAGCAGGCGGTGCAGCTGGTATTGCTAAAACCATAAATGAATTCAAGATTGCGAAAAAGTTATTGACTGAATCGAAGAGACACAATGAAAAGATGGAAGCTCTCTGCATCGGAAAAGGACTACACCTTAAACCACATAAAGATGGACTCGGCATTTTTGTATCGAAAGAAAAAAACTAAGATATCGGCTACCCAAACGAGCCTTGAGTAATTTAGACATTTTGAAGCATGGAAATAATATTCCCTATTTCAGAGGTGTCTTTATGAGAGATAAGCTACCTAAACACCCTTTTAAAAAAGAATGTGGAGTAATAAATTTAGATAGCTCTAAAAATCCTGGTTCTCATTGGGTAGCCTATGCAAAATACAACGATTATATTGAGTATTTTGATAGTTACGGAAATCTTAAGCCTCCAAAGGAATTTATAAAATACTTGGGCTCCAAAATTCACTATAATTATGATAATATTCAGCGTGATCACCCTTTTAATTGTGGACATCTTTGTTTAAACTTTTTGAAGAATTTTTGGTGTAGTGAAGGAATAAAATAAACATGATCTTTCGAAAGAGGTCAGTATAGAAGCATGTCTACTACGGTTACCATCTCTGGGAATAAATCGGAATTGGTTTCATACTTTCAACCACCATTGCATTTGTCAGATCAATATGAGTGCGGTTTGGTATACTTTTCAGTATTAAAATCAAGACCAAATATTCCCATTATTAACAGAGGTCTGTCTGTAATCAGAATCGAATGTGATCTTGTTAACGGTTCGTACTGCAACGGGTTACCAACTCATTTTATTCATGAGTTTGTGTCTGATACTACTCCAGGTCATCAGTGCATGGAAATACCACTACATGTTATTTACTTTCCAGTAAACAAAAATATAATTTCATCGGTATCTGTTAAGATTGTAGATCAATTTGGTCACTGTATTAACTTTGGAGAGGAACAAGTTCAGTTACGTCTTCATTTAAGAAAAACAAAATGATAGTATATTATAAAAACACCCAAGCGAATGAAAAATGTCTTAGTCCTTCTGCGATTGCTAAAGTGCAAAGACGCAAGAAATACGTTAAGAAATTGACTAAAGCAAATAAAGATTTTCTTAAAGCCCTAGGGTTCAAAGTATGAATATACTACAGATTACTGAATTACCGCACTTCGACACTTCGATCGAAAGTTATGAAGTCCATTCATACAATCCCTACAATAGCAGCTTTAGAGAAAACGATGAAATCAGAATTCCCATCCACCAGCAAGACATATACGTGCTACCATCAGCCAGTTCAATTTACATCGAAGGACAAGCGAAGCTCTTCGGTAAAGATGGGAATCCAATCAAGAAAACTTTTTCATTCACTAATAACCCTGTTATGTATTTGTTTCAAGACATCAGATACGAAATGAATGGTATTGAAATAGACCGCATAAAAAATTCTGGAATAACATCAACAATAAAATCATACATCTCATTAAATGAAGCAGAAAATAAAGTTGCTGCTCTATGGGGTTGGAATTTAGAGGGATTTCAAAGTGATGGGCATTTTAGTGCTGTTATCCCATTAAATAAGGTTTTAGGTTTTGCAGAGGATTACAATAAAATAGTGATAAATTGTAAACATGAACTTATATTGAACAGAAGCAATACTAACTTAAATAGCGTTATCCTTTCTGATGATATTGTTAATTTTCAAATAGACGTGCAAAGAGTTCAGTGGAGGGTGCCACACATAAAAGTATCAGACCGAGAAAGACTGTCACTTTTAAAACATTTAGAAAGAGATAAACCTATTCAGATGGCGTTTAGAAATTGGGATTTATATGAATATCCGTTACTACCTAAAACCACAAAGCATTCTTGGTCAGTTAAAACTGCTTCACAATTGGAAAAACCCAGATATGTAATTTTTTGTTTACAAACAAATCGAAAAAATAATAAAACTAAAGACAGTTCACTATTCGATCATTGTGAAGTAACAAACGTTACACTCTTTTTGAATTCACAATATTATCCATATGAACCTTTAGGTTTAAAGTTTTCTGAGAACAAATATAGTATATTATATGAAATGTTTGTGAAATTTCGTCAGTCGTATTACAACTGTCCAGTAGACCCGTTGCTTGACCTAAAGGAGTTCAAAGAAAAAGCCCCTCTTTTTATCTTAGACTGCTCAAGACAAAACGATAGCCTGAAAACAGGTCCAGTGGACGTGAGGTTGGAAATTGAATGTTCCACAGCATTACCAGATAAGACGACTGCATATTGTTTGATTATAAACGATCGACTCGTAGAATACAAACCTCTCAGCAACATTGTGCGCAGATTGTCATGATAGCTATTGTGGATATTCAAGGCTTTAAAACAGAAACAAATGAATTTATAATAAAAGAAATCGCTATATTGTATAATAAAACATTACAAGTGTTTTTAATTAAGCCACCATTTCCATTTTCAAAATTAACGAAACATGAAAAAAAACATGTTTGTTGGATTGAACGTAACAGAAAGATACATTGGCGTGAAGGATTTGTACCCTACCCTAATTATCAGAATTTAGTTATAGATATTTTAAGAGATAAATGTATCTACGTTAAAGGTTCAGAAAAAGTGTTGTGGTTAAAGCATATTTTAGAAAACAGTAATTCTAATATATTCAATTTAGAAGATAAAGGATGTTCTAGTTTGATAAGTTTATACGATCTATATAAGTATTCTCAAGATTTATATAACTGTATTTATCATGACTCTGTATGTGCTTTAAAAAATGTATTGTGTTTAAATAAGTGGTGCTTTGATAATAAAATTCTAAAATAAATAGTTTCTTGTTTTATTTCTATAGTTAGGTAAAACGCATCTTAAAGTTTTCTATTCCCCTCCGCCCACCTCTGTCCGGTCTTTATAAGTTATTGACAAACGCTGGACGATACCATTGAACGTTTATAATTGAACTAGAAAGTTAATAGAACATGTCTCAAAATGAATACAAACCTCGATATGACATGTATAACATGTTCAAAATGCGTGAATTTTCATTTAATTATTACTGGAGGACGTTTAATCAAAAGAAAAGATTAGTGAGGGAAATGGCTGACGCGGGATTCTTTTATTATGGAAATGGTATAAATGATATTGCAGCATGTTTCTCATGTGGAGGTGTTATCAAAGATTGGGAGATTTATGATGATCCTTGGATGCAGCATGCTATACATTATCCTGAGTGTTTTTACTTGAACGCTGTGAAAGGAAAAGAATATATAATTAAATACACATATCTCCATCTCAGCATTAAACTCTCAGCATTGTAGTGTGATGGTTCAATTTTAATCAATGCTTGCTTCAACAAGAGAGAGAGAGAATATATTAAATAAATTAAATTAAAATTGACAGAATGCTTCATTCATCGAAATTTGGTTTGGAAGGCAATTCTAAACTTATTTTCAAGAATGCTAGTGGCGAGATTATATTTACTCAAGACCTGACTAACCAGAAAATAATTGTTGTTTTTTTTCCCCCTTTTTAGAGATAAGAAGTAATTAAGTTTTCTGATACGAATTGAGTTATATGATGTGGAAAATCTACCTGCAGAATTGTTAAATTGCAAGTGTCATTCCGAATTATGTGTGCAATATATTGTCAAAAACATGTTTATGGACGATGTTTATAAATCATATAGAGACATAGTGTTATTAATAAAAGACAAAATTAATGATTAGCAATTGTTGTTTTTTTTTTCCCCCTTTTTAGAGATAAGAAGTAATTAAGTTTTCAACTGTATATTATTGGGTTCTCTGGATCAACGGAAATCAATAAGTCCAGTTATTTAGAACTAATACCATTCACCCACAATCTATTTAAATAGATGAAAACAGGGGTTATTGAAAAAAGAGTAACATCGAATTAAAAATCTTCAGATTTTGAAAAGTTTACCTGCGCTTCTCTGCGAAGGTATATCTACTTTTCAAAATCTGAAGATTTTTAATTCGATGTTACTCTTTTTTCAATAACCCCTGTTTTCATCTATTTGAATAGATTGTGGGTGAATGGTATTAGTTCTATATAACTGGACTTATTGATTTCCGTTGATCCAGAGAACCCAATAATATACTACTTGCGTAATGAGAATCAGGATATGACATTAGCATATAATGATGATATATACAATGATGGACTAATCATAATTGAAGATAAAATTCATGAGATTTCAGATAAATCCCTAACCGACTTTGGGCTTCCTGCAGCAAAAAGAAATAATTCGCTTCTGGACCCGTTAGAAGTAGCGTTGCGAAAACCATATAATTTAAATGATTTAAATGAATATATCACAGAAAATGAACCAAGATTAGTAAATGACCAGGTGACAACGTATAATTGTCTCATGAAAAGTGTTAGTTTTAATGAAGGAAAAATTTTCTTTTTGGATGCTCCCGGTGGGACCGGCAAGACGTTTATTACTAATCTTATATTGGCAAAAGTAAGGTCTCTAGGAAAGCTAGCCTTAGCAGTAGCGTCGTCAGGTATTGCTGCAACTTTATTAGCAGGTGGACGCACAGCTCATTCCACTTTTAAACTGCCCCTAACTGTGTCTTTAGAGAAAGATAGCGTGTGCTCTATACGCAAAAATGGACCTTTGGGAAAAGTTTTACAAGACGTCAGTCTAATAATCTGGGACGAATGTACCATGATACATAGAGCTCACGTAGAAGCTCTAGACAGAACTCTCCGAGATATTAGAAACTGTGATAAAATCATGGGTGGGATTACGGTTATGTTTGCTGGGGACTTTCGCCAAACCTTACCGGTAATAGTAAGGGGAACCAGAGCAGACATTGTGAAGGCTTGCCTTAAAAGTTCTCCATTATGGAAATTTGTAAATATTTTAAAATTATCTACAAATATGAGAGCACATTTGGGGGGAGGTAGTATAACTTTCCCGTCAAAATTACTTTCTGTAGGAGACGGGAAAATACCTCATTCTAATAATAAAATTGAAATTGATTGCGATTTAGGAGTAAAAGTGGGTAACATCGAGGAATTAATAACTAAGGTATACCCTGACATCAGCCAAATAGAAAACAAGGACCACCAATGGATGTGTCAAAGAGCAATATTGGCGGCAAGAAATAGTAACGTTGACGAAATAAATGATATAATTTTAAGTAAACTCCCAGGAGATATTGTAACCTACACATCCATTGATACCGTGATGGATCAAGAAGATGTAGTTAATTACCCACAGGAGTTCCTCAATTCCTTGAACCCAAGCGGCCTTCCCCCACATTCTCTTAATTTAAAAATAGGTGCCCCAATCATTTTACTAAGAAATCTCAAACCACCAAATTTATGCAACGGGACCCGACTTCAAGTAAAATTTCTGCGCAATAACGTCATCGTTGCAATAGTTTTGACTGGTCCAGCAGTTGGTCAAACAGTCCTCATACCCCGCATCCCAATGATACCCAACGACTTACCTTTCAATTTTAAAAGAATACAATTTCCGATTAAATTATCCTTCGCAGTCACAATAAATAAATCACAGGGGCAGACATTCAAACACGTGGGGATCGATTTACGCCAAGACTGTTTTTCGCACGGCCAGTTATACGTCGCCTTATCAAGATCAGGTTGTGGCGAAAATCAATATATTCTTCTGCCACAAGACAATAAAACAAAAAATGTAGTATATGCAGAAGTTCTATAATAATTTAATTTACTTAAAAAATTGTACAGATATAATTAGTTTGGAACTCGAAAAAAAAACATAGGTTTTATCCTAAAAATTCTGCGGAAACTCGACCATTCCGAAAATCCCGCAAGAACGGGAACTATGTGGGAAAAACCAAAAATCTGCCGGAAGTCACTATTCCACGCGGACGAAGTCGCGGGCAAAAGCTAGTAGTTTATAAATATGTGATATTTATACCTTTAGTGTTACCGTATTAGAAGTTAGAGTGCATTATTTAAAAAAACACGATGTGGTAATATATATACCTTTATTTGAATAAGGGTTACGCGACTGATTGCAAGATTATGAAAACAAAAATAAAATAATATTTTTTTGTGTTATTATTTCTTATTTTTCTGATGATGTACAACACACTGACAGCCCTAAATCCATCTCCTTTCTTTCAGTTCATCCAAAGGTTGTCTGTAAGAAATCGTGAACATCAGAATGACTGGCCAAAATGACCGATCAGCTTTAAAATATTACTAAAATCTAATACCTATTTGCTACTATTTGATACCTTTGCTTAAATAATTGGTACCTAATTAACAACTGAGAAAATGAATTTACAAAATGGGCAGTCATTCTGATGTCAGGATGACTGCCCACATTTAGAATCTCCACGTAAGGGCTCCAAAATTTAAATTCGCCTTTACAAAAATTTAGTATCTATTTGCTACCTAAACATATATTTTTTTCTAGATTTTTAGGGCAAAGAATAAAGATTTTTTTTATAGATTGACTGGCCAAAATGACCGATCAGCTTTAAAATATTACTAAAATCTAATACCTATTTGCTACTATTTGATACCTTTGTTTAAATAATTGGTACCTAATTAACAAGTGAGAAAATGAATTTACAAAATGGGCAGTCATTCTGATGTCAGGATGACTGCCCACATTTAGAATCTCCACGTAAGGGCTCCAAAATTTAAATTCGCCTTTACAAAAATTTTGTACCTATTTGATACCTAAACATATATTTTTTCTAGATTTTTAGGGCAAAGAATAAAGATTTTATTAGAGGTTTTTTGTTTACTATGTAATACAGAAAGTCATATAAATATATCACAATGAAAAATAATACAGATTAATCATTTCTTGTATATATAATGCTATGTGCGTAGAAGCTTTTATTGCTTTTTGTTATTCTGGTGGACAAATCATCAAAGCATTGCCATTTTGTGCCCCTAAGACAATGAGATTTATAATGTCCAATACAGTTAGAACTGGGTGGAGGTACAAATTCTATTACAGACAAGATTTTGTATTCAATACCTTTTAACATCATTGTTTTTGGTAAATCAGTAAGAACTATTATTTTATCAGACTCTGGTTCAAAAGCAATCACATCCTTTAAATTATAATCAATAGTTTTTGTGCCACTGCAACCAAACTTTCTGCAAGTCGACATGTTGTTTTCAGTCGTTAATGTCGACTCGGCAGACTCGCTTAACGTCTTCTTATTAAATCGAGAGGTAAGAATGCACATAAAAGATAAAGTTACATTGAGTTAATACTGGTGAAACATTTTGATATGAGTCCGTGTTTTATTTAATATACAACGTGTAACAAAAAGGGTATTTACATCAAGAAGCGCTGAAGATTATAGGTGGTATAGAATCTCTATATAAAGTTTCAGCTCAAAATAAATTACTCAAAGAATTGATACCCAATTCTTGGTATTGTTAGGATATGTTAGGAATAGTATAATAAAACTCACATGAAATATCTGGAAGGTAGGTATATGTATATTTTCTTCTGGATATACAACTTGGACACGTCCGTATTCGATGCTGTCCCCGAGCAAATAGGCCGAGTCAACCGCTGCGTGCTTCCGTCAAGTCAGGATGACCGTTGTACAAAATTAGTATTGCCAGTGTAATAAATAAAATGCCCCAATATAATCGACTAAAACGTGACATCGATATAAAAATATTTAAAAATCTAACAGCGATACTGTTAGGTTTTTAAATATTTTTATATTAGAATTTATGATTCTTGAATTCAAATCATAACAAACGTGTCACAACATTACGAGGGTCAATAACATTCCACGTCACTTGCTAATATTACGAAACATTTCTTCTGTAAATCTGATCGCCTAGTACCTGTCTACCTAATTTTGATGGTGCGTTTACACGTGGGCCCAGCCTCGGCCAATCGCCATTGTTTAAACGGGGTTTCCCCGTTTACACAATAGCTAGGGATAGAGATTGCCCGCGGCGCGCGCTTGCCTCAAAAAATATTATTTTTTTTATTTATTTATTCAATCTTTATGCCCTAGTAAGAAACACTGTACAAAGGCGGACTAAAAATTACCTAAACTAAAAAATGATAAATAAATAATAACAATCAATAATGAAAATATCTTTCCATAGTCCGAGCAAAGTAAATATTAAAATGAAAAATAATAATTCAACTTACATTTTTAAAGATGTGGTTCGATGTGATGACCGTGGTACTGTATACACAAGGCCGCTCGCCTGTGCATGGCCACCTGAACATTGCGTAGCGTGTCTGGTGTTACTGTCCTGAAAGCGGCTTCGATTCGCTCTCTCATTTGCTTCACTGTATCACACGGCATTGCGTACACAATATTTTTAATGTATCCCCACAAAAACCGCGCCCGATCCACTGACGAAAGCGCATATCCAAATGCTCCCGAACATCACGTGCGTAGTGTGCCAAGGCACCGTCGTGTTGAAAGATTAAATTATTTTCCATCACGAGATTAGCGTAACCTACAATTGATAATTCTGTGAGCGCATTATCCAAATCGTTCCTTAAAAAAATTTAAATAATTTTGACCGTTTAAACCATGTGGCAAAAAAATTGGCCCTACGACAACATCTCCCACGATACCAGCCCACACGTTCAGTCGCCATTGGTGTTGAAATGACGACTCCGTCGAAGCATGAGGGTTGGCGTGAGACCAAACATGGTCATTGTGGATGTTGCTTATCCTCGCTCTCGTAAATGACGCTTCATCTGTCCACAGCACTCTTGAGCCAAAATCTGGCGAAGCTTCTACCTGATTGCAGTACCACTCGCAGAAGGTCACGCGAGGCAAAAAATCTGCAGGTGTCAGCTCCTGGGTGCGACGGAAATGGTATGGGTGCTGACCGTCATTGTGCAACACTCGCCATACTTGCAAATGGTTTGAGGCATCCAGCGCTAATGCAGCTCGCCGAGTGCTAGTACGTGGGTTATATTCAAAATGCTCCAGTACGGCTTCCTCAAATTCTGGATCGGTAGTGTTCGGGCGACCCCCTAAACCAGGAGCGTGGAAGGAACCGGTTTGGTGCAGACGATGTACCATCCGATGGAAACACGCCACCGAAGGAAGCTGTCGACGCTCAGCTTCTTCTGGCCTACCCTCGATAAATCGGTGACGATAAAGTTCGCGAGCCGCTCGCACATTACCGTCCTCTCTTCCGACACACAACATCATCTCATAATATTCACTATTAGCGAGCGTTCAAGTATTACGTAACGCAATTGTTGAAGATTTTAGCCCCCCCCCCCCTCCCCCCCATGTAACGCACCGTATCGTTTTTCTGTACCCCCCCCCCCCCCCTCTCCCTCCCTAAACGTTACGTAACATTTAAGTGACCATTAAAGTCACAATTATGTTGAACAAAGTATAATACCTTTGTTATTGTATTAATTGCGTTTGCAGTAGTATAAACAAAAGAAGAGATTTTTAAGTTATATGTTTTTATTTAGCCATAAATCAAATAAGTGTAGGTACGTAAAAACACAATTCAATTGCATGCATTACTGCTCCTCTGTCCATGGGTTTGCCAGCCACTCAGACTCTTTCATTACTGGTATTCGGAGAGCAGACGAAGAAGGTTCCGTTATTGTTAAACTACTTGCATCAACTTCGTCTTCATCGAGCCAATCGGCATCCTCAGACAATGCTTCACTATGGCGCACAATGCAGAGCAGCTCATTTGCCCTCCTGGCAGCAAGTCGCTGTGGCCGTACTCTACTTTCACGAGGGTTTTGGGCAGTCTTGCCATGCACGTAACGACTGTGCGTTTGCACACTCTTTTGGGATGTGAAATAGATCCCACAGGTTGCACATATTCTGTTCTTGAGATCGGATTGTACTGATGGACAATAAAAATCGTAAGGCATTTGCTTAAACCCTTCTAGAGGAGGCGACAGATCAACGGACAACCTAACAAGAAGTGAGAACTTGCATGATCCTTTGTCCTTTGTTTGAGGTTTGAAGGATTGGGCAGTAGGGTGGGTCGATTTTGTAAGGATTTTTTTATTTTTTATTTTTTTATGTTGGGTGGGATTAAAAAGTTGCCTTTTAATATGCAAGTTTATATTCTGTTTTTAGTTTTTAAATACATTATGACTTTTGGCCCTCTACCGTCAATTGAAAAAAATTAAATAAATTAGAAGCAACTTATAAGGTATATCGGTCCAAATAAATAAATAAAACAAAGATTAGTGTAAAAAAGTATTTTAATTTAACACTTGTATTGTGCCTTACAATCAAACGTCGGCATTATAGATCTAGACTGCAGCTTTGAGCGGATAATTCCATCTCTAGCCTTTTCTCCAGCTACTGTTACTGAAGCTTCAGTCACAAGTTTTACGCAGCGCTCCACCGCCTGCGTGTGACATGGAAATGATGAAAAAGTTATATCAACCGGCTTCAATTTTTGCACCATATCGTTTAAATCTTTATCTGTCAGGTGACTTAAAAGTGGCAGAGGTGTTATTTGGCACTCAGCCCAAACAATCACATCTATGTAATCAGTTGCACTGAAGTTTAGTTTTGGTAGCTTGAATACTCTGATGGAACGAGTTGCTTTGTTTCTTGCTTCTACTATTCTCCGCAAGCCAAGTTCCCTGACAAACCTTCTTTCATCCGATATCATAGCCAGCAATAAATTTTCTGGATGAGCAAAAAAAGCATTTCTCTGAATGACTGGGTCAATTATTTCTCTGACTTTCTGATCAAAACATCTTGAAAACTGTATTAATTTAAACACGTGCTGTGGACCCCGGTGGCAAGCTGGTTCTCGTTTAATGAGAAACCAAATAGGAGCATATACCTTTATAATGTACTCCACCAGAACTTTTAAATTTTCGCTTGGCTCACGACATCCAACGTAAAGCCGCAAAATACGGTTGGCTGTGGTAAGCCAGCGAGAATGAGCCATTTTTCCAGGCTGTCTGTTTGCAAGTTCTGCACTGCAGACTCCCGATGATACTGCATGGCACATTTCGTACAGATATTTCTGATCTGTACTCAAAGAAACCACGACATCTTGCTGCAGATCAATGATATCGCCTGTAACCGCTAAGTATTTCTGTATTGGCAAAGACTCGCAATTCTCTAAAGCTTTCCCGATTGGACCAGAATATTCGCGTGGTCCACTTGTGCTGCCATCCAAATCATTAAATAAATGCCGTAGAGGCAACTCATTCGCATGCAACTGGCAAATGCACCATTGCAAAGGTCTGCCTAACTTTAATTCAGTAAAACGGATGACTCCCGATTTCCAGCCCGTATTTGTAGCGGTTACATCACATCCTATGCATTTGATGTTTTTTAAATCAATGTTATTAGTTTTGCAATAATTCACAATTGAATCGGAAATAGCTTTGCCAGTACCAGTTCGTGGTGTAGTGTGTCCCAAATAAAGTGAACCAGGTTCACTCACGAGTGAAATGTGTTCTTTTACGACAACTCGACGATGAGAACGACCATTTATCTTTTCGATAAGCAAGGTCTTGTCCTTGCGACCATCAAAATAAATGCTTTCCACTACGACGTCAGCAACTTTTGTTTGTAAGTCATTTCGTGCCTTATTCCTAGCTCGTCGCAACTTACTCTTATCTACAACCAAACTCTTTTCTTCAGATGAGACCAATCCTAGATCTTGGAGTACTGCAGTTGTTATAGCAGCTGCTGACCTGTTTGATACTCCATATCGATCACAGACTCTTGCAAGTTTTGGTATCTTTAAAGTATTATAAAATGTTGATGGTATAGGTTCAGGTTGGGGCACATTAAGAGGTGAAGCAGTTTCATGTTTCTTTTCACTCGGAATTTTACTCGGGCCCGCCTGTGAATCTTTGTAAATACGACATCTTTCCTGGCATTTTTGTTGTCTTTCAATTTTCGATAAAAAAAATTCCGTTTTTTTTTTATCTAAGCCTGCTATTATCATTTTTCTTTCAGACCTTTGATCAAATAGAAACTTCTGTTCAATTACAGGTACTTTTTTGCTTTTAGGACAAACACATGAAATAAAGTTCAGGCACTTACAAGCTGCAATGTCAGAAATCTTTGTAGTGGTGATGTTCTTGAACGTTTTCACTTTTTCCAAATAACTGTCTGACCGTTTACTTTGCGGATATCTGATGAGCTTCAGATATTCATCATAATATTTTTTTAATAATTCTTTTATACGCTTAGAGCTCACTATAGGTATGGAAGCTGAAACCCAAATACTTTCAACGTCGCTACTTACTATGGCGAACACTTCAGTCGTAGCCGGCTGTTTTCCTGAGTTTTGAAATTGTAAATCATGTCTTACATGAAGTATGTACTTAATAATGTCTGATATAGTAGGTAACTTTGTTGTATTAAGTTCAGATGGTGCTCCAAATATAGGACAATCCACTTCACTTCGTGTTATAAACGATTTTAGCTTACTCATTTTGAGAACTTCATAGGAATCTATTTATAAGGCTAATTAAGTGTTCGTTTTATACGAATTAGAAAGAAGTACGTAAAAATACAATAATATTATGCAAACACGACGACACTCGCGGCTTACTTGTCGCGACGCACTGGCGGCACTGGCGCGGGCGTTCGCATAATGGTACCAAATTAGCTTAAACAAAACATATATCTATCTCGCTCGTTGATAATAAATGTGGATGTAATAACATGGTAACAACTCTGTAGTACAATTAATTTTAAAATTTTAACAAATTCGGCTTAAGTAACCTTCGATATTAGCTAATTAATTTACTGATTTTTTCAGTAAAAAATAAAAACTTAGGAAACTTTCGGTCTCGGTAGAGGGCTTAAAGTTATAACGGATAATTTTTTATTTATTTTTTTCCTTTCAACTACAATAAAACGCAACTTTATAAATACCCCCACTATTGAAATTCGAAAATTTTCAAAATCGACCCATCCTATTGGGCAGGGTGGCGGCAAGAAAGTATTCGGAAAGACAGATTTTAAAGCACTCCTCGAGCGGGAACAGCAAGATTCGTCCGCGCATTTCATCACTTGCAATAAATATTGCGATTCACGGACGTGAGCGCTATACCACGCAGGATTAGGTTCTGCTGGATCCTGCAAGCTATCTTCAGGCTTTCTATATTCCGCCGAAACATCATAGCTGTCAATTTTCATTTCACTCCAGACCTTGGCTAGTGACTCTCCAGCGTGCTGAAAATTGCATTTTTTCAAATCTTCATCAACAGTCATTCCTTTGTCGTCCAGATGAGAACCAAAATGTTCATGCGGCAGGATAACGCCTGACAGGCGTTTGCTGAGCGGGGCCATGCGTCGCTCAACTCGGTTGAATGCACTCCTCCCAGGAGCATTAGTCGCTATAAACAGGGCGTCCAGGTTGTATTTTTTGAAGTGTTGAATGGCAAAATTCTTGACTTTTCGATAGCGCGGATTTTCGTCCGGTCCACCATCTACAAAAATGATTATCACTGGCTTCACGGTGTTCGATTCTGTCATCAATGACTTCTCGCGCTCTGGGTGGAGCGCGAGGGCGTGTCAGACTTTTACTGACTAAAACCACACCTGTATAAGGATACAATTACCCTTTGCGTACTAGGACTCGTCTTGAGAGAGAATAAATACTTGCTGTGGTCCCAGAAGCGACGCGAGAGATTCCAAGGACCTGATTGTAGCAGTGCAGAATTCGCCGTCCTCGTGGTTTTTGTGCATCTCGGTCTGTGGCCTTGCTAATTTCACGGGTACGGTGCGTACATGCCTCCTCCCCTCTTGAGTGTTAGAAACGCGTGGGAGTAAATGAAGTAAATGAATTTGGAATCCCATCAATAACAGCCTTTCATGCAGGTCGTCCAGAGTGAGACAACTCCTAATCATCTCTGTTCGGCGGCGTTCATCAGCAGCGCTGCCATGAATGGCAATGTTAATAATGGTCTCCAGGAGAGCAGGTTGCGAGTCAACCAAAGGGGGCTGGCCAGGGCCAGATAGAGGTTTTACTGCAGCAGGATTGTTTTTGTGACGTTCAGCTTTCTCTAGTTTTTCTTTGGCTCGAAATTTTTTTGCACGCTTGGCACTGTCTCTTTTTTTCTTTAAACATTTTTCATCTTCTTTCAATTCTTTCCGTAGTTTTTTTATTTCTTCGTTAACATCATCTTCGGCTATACTAGTGTCCCTTGCTTCAGTAAGAACATTTATTCTCTGTTGAAGCAGGTTAATTCTCTTCCTAAGAGTTTCTTGAGCCGGTTTGTTTGGAACATTTTTAGTAATATCCGAAACAATCGTAGTCGTGTGTGGTTTCGTAGACGAGATGTCCAAGTTGTCCACAACTTCCTCATCAGTAGTATCACTTCGCTTATCATGAGTATCGCTCAACTTTCGTTTGACGGCTGTGCTCTCTATTCTAGCGACTCCGACAATCGATTCCATATCAGATGAACATGCGGGTACAACATCCGAATCCTATAAACAAAGTGAAATATATGAAAATAGGTATTATTGAGACAAGCGATAAAGAATATATACTCTCACATAAATACAGGGTTAATTAATTTTAATTCACAAGAAAGCGGCCCGTTATACTTATCACTAAAAGTATTAACTTTTTTCACGACTTTTCGAAATTTATTTTTTCTGTTTTTCATACAAGACTTAAAAAATATTTTTATTCAAAAGTACATTGCCCTCAAATGATACTTTGTCAAAGCGAAGTTAGCAAAATATGGCAGATGAGTAATGAAAATTAAGAGTTGGATTCAAATTGTAAATCTTTAATATTACGGTTACGAACAACATCCAGTTTAGACAAAAATCGTATAACAAATGTTGTTGCTTTCAGTGATGGAATATAAAACTAACCCTGTATAGCAGGTGTGAAAACCATTTTGAAAGTCGGATATACCATTTTTTTTATTTAGTAAAATCGACGTAAAATTTTTATATAGGTAAGTACAATAATTTATATAACCATCCAGACTCAGACAAGGTGTACTAAAAAAGTGTACATACGCACCTGTTTTAGTAAAATAGTACGCGAAGTATGTGGGACGTTGGGCCTTGCTGACATTAGTGTTGTTGGCGTGCTTGATGTTTTAGCTAAATGTAATTAATATACATTTTAGCAGAAAATTTACCTGTGTAAAATAACTAAGCATTGTTGCTTTCTTCTTCGTGGCCTTCACCTTGAACTCTTGTATAACATCGTTCATATGTTCTACAAACTTTTCTTTGTTTTTTAGTTTTTCTTTAGCCGTTTTCCAAATTTCGTTGGCATTTTTTTGGCACAATTGTGCTGGCAAATTAGTATGACAACTTTTATATGCTAAGAACAACTGATGATGCAAATCTCCCGCTTTCGAGGACATTACGGTATTTACTCACTCTTTAACAACACTGACAACAGCAATGTGCTTCTGTGTAAACTCTAATCAATACTGACATCGATAATAAAATAAAAATCACGTACACACAGTTGAGGGATTTCCGAAACATAAACGAAAGGTTTGCCAACTTAGGAAACAAAAATAAAAGTAACGTAGAATACAATCGAGGAATCCCTCGATTGTATTCTACGTTACTTTTATTTTAAAAACATAAACGAAAAGGGTAGGAGAGTTGGAAGATTCTAATTCCCTAGCTCCGAGTTGGAAGATTCTAATTCCCTAGCTCCGAGTTGGAAGATTCTAATTCCCTAGCTCCGAGTTGGAAGATTCTAATTCCCTAGCTCCGAGTTGGAAGATTCTAATTCCCTAGCTCCGAGTTGGAAGATTCTAATTCCCTAGCTCCGAGTTGGAAGATTCTAATTCCCTAGCTCCGAGTTGGAAGATTCTAATTCCCTAGCTCCGAGTTGGAAGATTCTAATTCCCTAGCTCCGAGTTGGAAGATTCTAATTCCCTAGCTCCGAGTTGGAAGATTCTAATTCCCTAGCTCCGAGTTGGAAGATTCTAATTCCCTAGCTCCGAGTTGGAAGATTCTAATTCCCTAGCTAAAAATTTAATGAGCTGTCCGGCGCACGCACTCGCTCTAGTTTTTGGCTTGGCGTGTTATTCACAAACATTATCTTTAAAGAGTGTATCATTATCAACGTATGCGTTTTAAGTTGAACTAAATTGTATTAATTTCTACGTTATAAGAAAAAAAAGTTTTGACTATTTTGTCTATATCACTATACAGAGTTTGTCTCCTTTGATAATACTCTCTTTCTATTTTCATAACATGTTCACAAAAAATTTTCCAGTCATCGACAGAGATGCTTGCAAAAACTTGTTCAGCAACAGCCTACAACAGTAAAAAATAAAGACAATTAAACTTTTGCAAGTACTTATTTTAGTTATTTTTAAGACTTTAAAATGAAAGCAGTTATTTTAAAATACATGCCTTGATGTCAACTGATCCAACATTTTGTGAGGCAATTTTATGTTTTGCAATGCCCCAGATCAGTTCGATAGGGTTTAGGTCACAGTGATAAGGACCATGCTCATTTAGGACTTCATCTATTTCATAGACTGGCTTAGGTTTGTGTTGTTTAACAAGCATGAGCAGGTTTGGCTTCCTTAATGAATCTTCAAACGGCACATTGTTCTCGGACAACCATAGCTTTATTTCACTAACTTTTGATGAAGAGGTAGGTGCGTTATTGCGAACTACTGAGTGGTAGGGAGCGTTATCCATTCCAATTATTGAAGGTTTAGACAAATTAGGTATTAACATTACCCATTTAGTGAAATTTGTCTTATTCATCTCCGAGTGGTAGTCTTCATTTTTATTTTTTCCACTAAATATTAATAACGCGCATTCTACTACACTAAATATTAATTCGGCACAAAGCCATTTTCATTCCCTGAGTCTACAATTATGTACCTAAAAAGAAAACAAAATGATTAAAAAAAATTGGTATTGATATGATTTATTAGTACCTAATTACCTATGTATGCTTCAGCAACAACTTACCTTTTGACTTTAGACACATTTTCTTTTATTCCACTAACTTGAAGGGATTACCAGCATTTTTTTAATTTGTAGGAGGCATGAATATAGCTCTCATCTAGGTAAATATTATCCTTTCTCAGATCATCAGGTAAGTTTCTATTTTTAATAATAATGTCCAAGTAGGTTTCACGCTTTGCAGCAATATTCTGCCTTTCCATCAAAGCTTGCCTGTCTGATTGACACTTTTTATATCGAAAGCCCAAGGCTTTTAGTACCTTCCGCAAGAGTTCACGGCTCCCATCAAATCCAATGTCTTCTCTGACCACAGGTAGAAGGTTTCGTAGAGTTGCCTAAAAAATATAGTTAACGTTAGCTCTCAGCATATCCTTGATAGAAAAAAATATAAAAACACTTTAATATCTCATAACAACCACGCAGCCCAATTCAGCCATATAACAATAGAAAATTAGTTGTATTTTATTATATCTCATAAAGGTATGACTTTATTATAGGCAACATATTACATTATTTACATTTAAAAATACTAACTATAATTACAATAAAATAAAATAAATAATAATAAAAACCCTAATCTAATTACAACTAACTAAAACTAAAATATGGCGTCAAAAAACTCTTCCACATCGCTGTCGACTGGTAATGTGCCCAAAAGACTGGCGGCATTGCCACGCTGTATGGCAATGCTTATCCTCTGTCCGAGGTAAAAGCCAGCTCTTGGGTCACGCGAAGTGTCAACTAGACGTTTTGACAGATCTTTATACAACTTGTGAGCACTCGGACCCCACGAACCGAGAGTTTCAACCCCAAACGGTTCGAAAATATAACTTCCAACAAGGTTATTATATTTTCGCCGCTTGAGGTTCTCCGCAGCCGCAGCGGCAGCACCAGCACAACACGACGAGCTAGGAAGATGGGATGGCGCAAGAGTATCGACACAAGTAGCGTCCCATACTAAAGGCCTACCCATCTTCCATGGGAATAACGACATGCCGTCCGGTCTCTTGCCATCGTCGCGTGCCAGGCCATGGGGTTCCAATACGGCTGGAACGCCGACGGAGACAAGAGCACGTCTGATGATGTCGTTGATATTCGCGTGTCGTGCTATGCGACCCGCACTTCGGCTGCATGACAGACCGTGGTGTCCGAGGCTGTTGACGACTTCGCCACAGTGACAGCGATGAGGAGAACAACAGGGAGCGCCTAGACGTAAGGAAGCAGCGAGGCGGAAAGTATTATCATCGAGCAAGGTGCCTATGTTCGATGATGGTAGTGCGTGAAGCCAGAGACCCGACTCCCACTCTCCCACAGCCAGCAGGCGCGCACGCTCCGCAGGAGCAGTAGATGTTTCAATCAAGTTTTTTTGAACTTCTTTGCAGAGCGGCTCATCCCACCGTCTTTGGGAAGATGGTTCATCGGGCGGATTAGAATTCGGGCAAGCGAGTCTCCAGGTATCTATAGCCTCGACGAAGCACGGCACATTGAAATTACTCAGTGAGGGAGATAGGATATTCCTGATTAATTTCTCAGTGCCGTGAACCGAGGATATAAAGGCTGGTAAACTAATACTAGTAATTTTGCGGACGCCGAGGCCACCCATACGGATAGGAAGGGAAGCTTGAGCCCAAGCTCGGTCATCCATGGCCACGTTTAAAATTAACGTGAGAGTATGTCGGATAATTTGGTCCATTTTTTCCAAAAGATGGGGATGTTTCCATAAATGAGAAGCGCGAAGGAAATATGTTAATTTAGGACCGAAACAGCAGAAACGAATTATGGTGATGGCCGAATGCATATTAATTTGTAGTAATCTTTCCGAAATATCATTAAAATTTTGAATTTTTTCCTCAACAAAATTGGGAAAGGAATCCTCGAAAATAGGTTATAAATAGTTAAAAATTCGACTTACAACAATATTTTTGACAGTGTAACAGAACTGAACTTTTTGTCTGATTGCGCACAAGTCAAAATCATCCAATTCTTTTTTAGGTCGCCCCGCTCTATGTTTCCCTGGAGTGGAGAAAACGCCTTTGTTTGTTTGTCCTTCTTTAGCAATTTGCCGTATGGTACTTACGGATTTACCTAGAAAAATAATATACTTAGTTATTTTTGTTCTGGAAGTAACACAAAAAGTATCAAAATTATAGGGAGCGTGGAACCCAATACAGAAATACGCTTGTACGATATGACTATATACAGAAAGCACAGTTAATAGAAATCTCTATTCCTAGACAGCACGTTTCGCCGAAAACTTTGTTGTTAGAAAACATTGTTTGTAGACATCTCGGTACATAGGAAGCACTGTTGTCAGAAATCTCTATTCATAGATAGCACTTCTTGCCGTAAACTTTTTTATAGAAACCACTGTTTCCAGATACCTTGGTTCACAGAAAGCGCCTCTGGAGAAAAAACTATTAATATTTATTATATTACTAAATTTCGCTTTTCTGCCTCTCTATCCATAAAAAAAACACGTTTATTTCATACAAAAATGCCATTTTAATCAAAAATGAAGCAAAACGAAAGCAATAGATGAAATTGAAAACAAAACAAACTCTTTAGCTTTATAATAGAAACAAAAAAGTACTCGATATAACTTTAAAAATATTGTTTATACACTAAACTTCAATATTATTATTTTTTCATGTGCAAAATATGAGCTAATCCACCTAAAAAGGCTAATAAGTCCATCTCACTTCTTTGAGACAAGTGCTTTTGCATTCTGTTTTCGTATTGAATTTGTGGAGATCGACGACGCTTTGGCATGGGCTCTGACGCCCTGATGCGCTCAATTTCACATTCTGTGTATTTTACCTCTTTTGAAAATTCTTTTATAGTTTTAAACACATTCCATTTCTTACGGTTAAGAAGTGTAGTCCAGCGTTCATGCCAAGATTCCAAGACGTTTTGTGTCTTGGGAATGTCATATGTGCGATCAAACACTGACCACATAGCAGGTGGAAATAGTGGCTTTCTATTTATTGTTAATTTTGTACTATTGGCATTATTTCTTACATACGTCCCAGAGACATAATATTTATCGAACCACTTCGCTACTCCTGCGGCTTACTCTGGTAATACTTTATCTTTAACAAGTTGAAAAGCTTCAGGTATCTCGTTGGGATCTAGGAATGCCAAAGCAAATAAATGTCTAATTTTATGCGCAAATGAAAAATCATTCCCATACTTCTTTGCTAAACCCTCGATCTGTACATGCCGCCAAATGCTCTGCGTAAGATGGAATAAACATAGTCTTTGTATACATTCTGGAAATTGCTTTTTAACGGCATTGATAGCAGCTATTTCAAAATCAGTTAAAATGTTCTCAGGAGACAAATTAGTCTGAAATGTATTAGCGCCATATCTTTTTAATAATTCTAATAAAATTGTATAACATGTTTCTGTCTTATGCGATAATAATGCAAACACTAAAGGTAGAAATTTATTTGTGCCATTTTCTGTTCCTATTGGACCATGTATAGTATATATTTGACAGAATGGCGCTGGACATGTAGAAAACGTGCCATCCATTACCCAACATTTTGCATTAATAAGTAGTTTGAAATTACTTTTTGTGCAAAATACGACTACACTCTCATTTTGGTTAATATATTGGCCGATTAAAAATTGCTCTTCTCCAATTTTTGAAAGATAGTCCGGTATGTCGAAATTAATTGTATTAGGGATTTTCGGTTGTCCTTTATTCCTAATGCGGTGCACAATCATTCGTGCTGCTGCTTTATTAGGCAAGTGGACAGCACTCGTACTTGAAACATCCTGGAGGCAGCGGTTAACGATTTGTGACGGAGAATCCATGGATTTTTTTGCTATATTCCTTATTTTTGATTTATATTCCATTTGTATTCGCTTTTCTGGCTCTGGCAAATGTCCATGTGCGTTGTTTAGATTGATGATCGAATGTTCATTACCGATAATTAATGTTTTTACAGTAGCACCACAACCTTTAGCACTACTCCGCGCACATCTCCAGTAAAATGTATCATTCACTTTTTTATTTACGTGATATGAATAACCATCCACTATAAGTACACTTGCTCCACGATTTGATTCTACTAACTTGCAAGCACTCATTTAAAAAAAAAATTTTTCATTAGCGTCGCGACAATTACAAATGCAAAACTAAATGCGTAGGAAACGTTTGTTACTTTGTAAGGCGCAATAGTTTACATGTACCCTACATTTTTTCTCATTTCTGCATTCATTCTCGTATTATTGTTAAACTTCTACAATACGACGCGACGCAATGTGCATAATCACATTATAAAAATAATTATCTAATTGGTTTCCGTAAATAGATAATAATTTATTGACATGGTTATAATTACATGAATTAATGAATACTATGTAGCGTAGCGGCTAACATAATGCGTGTCTGAATCTGAGCCAGAAAAGCGATAATAAATATTAATAGTTTCTTCTCCAGAGGCGCTTTCTGTGAACCAAGGTATCTGGAAACAGTGGTTTCTATGAAAAAGTTTACGGCAAGAAGTGCTATCTATGAACAGAGATTTCTGTCAACAGTGCTTCCTATGTACCGAGATGTCTACAAACAATGTTTTCTAACAACAAAGTTTTCGGCGAAACGTGCTGTCTAGGAATAGAGATTTTTATTAACTGTGCTTTCTGTATATAGTCATATCGTACAAGCGTATTTCTGTATTGGGTTCCACGCTCAATTATAGGAACGTGCTTCTTTGTAAATGCACATAACCTCAAATTCATTGATGTATTTTTCAATGTAAATACTAGTTATATAACATATTACATCTGATTACTTAGATAAAATAACATATTACATGTCATTTCGGCAGTTCTTTTATAAACATCGTTGATATCCGATAAAATTTGTCCAGCTTCAAGTTCCGCCAAACATCTTGCATACACGTTATAAATTATTTCCCTAGCGGAGCTGCGAATAGTTTTTCTGTTCATTTTGAACCCTTTGAGTGACAAATTCAAACACAACAAAATTATACGCGAAAAACAGCGATCGTAAACATGAAATGACATTACATGTACTGACTAGACGTGACAGTAGGAGAAGTTGCCAACGATGAAATTTTTTAGTTCCGTTTCAGGACATTTTTGCCAAGCTGTATTTCAGGTTTGAGAAGCGAAAAAAATAAATTAAAATGAAATCTTGGTCAAAAACGGCTTTTGTCCTGTCACTTCTCATATCTGATCTTGAAGTTTTTTATGTCCAGAGTTCTTCATTATAATAAGCAACTCTCGTCTTGTCACAAATAAGGTATTGGAGTTTGTACCTGTGTAAAAAGTAATAAAAGAATTTAATAAAAAAAAAGGAGTGGTTTTTAATATAGCGACTTAACTCATTACTAATTTTATTTATTTCAAATCAAGCGAACATGTGCAAAAAACTAAGAAATAAAAGATATCTTAAAATATTTCTATAGTTTTAGGTACTGCTGCGGGTGTTTTGTATCTATAAAATGTTGTTGTGAAAATATCATAAAATGTTGTAAAAATATCAAGTTTTTGGTATAAAAAATCGGTGGTCCCATCTGTCATTCGTCGACAGTCGTTACAGATTGTCAAATGCTAGAAAGTCTGACCATCAGTCTATCCAAGGAGAATCGTGTTGCCCAGTAAGTGGGTTGTAGAGTTCTGATAGGCAGTCGCTCCATATAAAACACGGTTATTCAACCGCTTCCGGTTAGAGTAGAAGCCGACCCCCAAGCTACTTGGGAAAAGGTTACGGAGATGGTGAGTCGTTGAAACTCTCTAGCGGTTATGATGTCTACTATCTATAAAAATGCAGAATTTAAAGATCTTTCTTTGCAGGCGGCTTTGTTCACTCTTTTAAACATATCTTCTCGGCATGTATGTTCCGTCGTAGACCTTATCCACTGCTTACCATCAGGGTTAACTTCATTCTCGTCTGATGAAAAGCAATAGCTGTGGCTGAATGAAAAAATAAAGTGATTTTTTGAAGTGTTGTTTATTTAATTTACAAAAGTAAAATGTCTATAGATGCCTTAAAATTTTGTCTTATTATGTGAGTAATTCCGTGCTTTCGTAATTTGAAATTCCTGCAAAAAAGCAGCAAATAGTTGATGGTCGATATAATTATGTGTTAGTGATGTTCCGGAGATTAGGGGCGCCGGCTTTTAGAAAACCTCATGGGAGCTCATGCTCATTTGATGGACTCGAAAAAGTAGCGAAGTGTGAGAAGAGAAATGCACAAAATGATTAACCGACAAATAAATCAATGTCGTACTTAAATACTGCGTACTTAATTACTAATTATGTTTAATAAAAATATAAAATGAAACCATTATAAATAAAAATTAAACTACTTTTTTTTTTATACGTAAGGGGTGCTCGGCACCCACTGTTTATTTTTCATGGGTGCTCGAGCCCCCGAGCACCCACGGAGTCGGGGCCCCTGCCGGAGATCCGTATCCGTGGATAACCGCAGGAGATATACGGTCCATATCCGTATCCATCACTTCTCTTTTATATTCAATTGACAGAATAAAATGCTGTATTATAACTTAGATTATGTGATTATGTAGTATAATTTAAAAAAAAATCCATTAAGAGTATTTTTTTATTTCTTAAAATCAATTATTTGGCAGCTTTAATTGCAATCTAAATCAATTACCTTATGAGATCACTATTACACATAGAAAGTTATGACGTTACTTTTATAAATATATGAAAATAAAAACAAACAACTTAATTCTTAATATATTTTTTTTTGTAACAACAATGAGATCAATTTAGTAGAAACTAGAAAGTTATAAGATCACTTTTATAACTATGAGATAATGAGAAACCAAAAACTAAATTCTAATTGGATGATGAGGAACTTGATGGAAATTACAAATCATAATTGAAATTAAGTGATGGTAAATTGTATTTCAAAAAGATTAACCTTTCTTTGTCCCCCAAAAGTCTATTATGATGGGGATCACAAACAATTCCTGATGTACTGAAAAATTGCACACTTGGAACGCTTGTTGCAGGTGGTGATAAATATGTGACTGCGACCTGCAAACCTTTTACCTACCATTAATCTGCTAAAACTGTAACTGGTCTTGATCTCTTGATAATCTTTTTTCTGACATACGTGGGATACTCAGAAAGTTTTGAGAAACTAAAAAACTAACTTCTATGGTTAAAATATTTTTATTAAATCTTTTCAAAGAACTCCACCAGCCTCCATACAAAGTTTCATGCGTCTAAACCAATTTTCGAAACATTTTTTTCAGTCCGCCGCAAACACCTCTTCCACGGTCTTCTCAAACGCTGCTGACGCGTCTTTCGGCGATGAAAACTGTATCCCTTTCAGCAGATTTTTTATTTTAGGGAATAAAAAGAAGTCACACGGTGCCAGATCAGGACTGTAAGGAGGGTGCCTCAAGACTGACCGGTGTGGTGTCCAAGAACCCCTCGTTTTCACATAGGCATCGTTTGTATGGTGATCGCCATACTTTCTAAAAACAAATCAATGGCACCTTTTTCTTGTGTATTTGTCATTGCGCGTCTTAAATCTCTTTCTTCTTGTCTTTTTTATTTCTTTCAGTAGGATTCTAATTTAACGATACAATCAATAAGCCTTCGTATTATTGATTGTATCGTTTGTTGGAACTACAGATATTTCTGAATTATTAGTATCTTCGTAATCTTGCGCTATGGAGGTTTCAGGTGTTGCCGATCATCGTATATCTGTAGAATTTAAATTGGTAGACCTACTACGATTTTTCATATATGGAAGTAAAAATTCCATCAATTCCGCATATCTCCAAGTATTGAGGTTTGTAGCTGCCTGCCCAGATCTTTTAATTTAATTTTAATTTTTTAATTTTAATTTTATTTATTTGGAATAACAAACAATTACATAATAGAGAATAACAAAAAAAAAAAAAACTTAAAATTAACAATTATGCAGTCAACAGCGTTATTCGCAACAATCATAAATATATAAATCACGCGTTTGATTGAAAATTGACAAAAATATTATTTACTAAAATAAAGTTCAACAAAATAGATTAAAAATGAATGCAATCTCTTAAATTACGTTAGAATAAAAACAATTCAGACAAATTAGTTACATACCAATTCGATATATAAAAATATTTAGACAAAATTGAATAAAATTAAGACTAGCATTATTATTAAATGACATATAAATAAGCACACTATTATTATTAAATACATTAAATTGAAGAAGATAAGCATATAGCACTAATTACTTATAATTATAATAACTTCTTCTACAGAGTTGATAAGGAGTCAAATTCTTTGATTGCTTTGAGAACGGAATTTCGAAAACGTCCGGGGGTCGTACAGAATAAGTCGATTTGGAGAAAATACTTATTATAATTGTCGGTTAGACGGCGCAATGGTGCACGCACACCAGCATTCGTTCGACAAGATTTTACTGCAAAAAATGACCGCTTACGCGCCGCACGCATTTGTACTCTTCTGGGAACTAAATAACAAATCCTGTTGCAAATATCGGAGCAGTCATAAGCATTATTGCAGAGGTCATATAGAAGCATAGTCTCCAGAAATATTCGCCGACTAGCAAGGCAAGATCTGGTGGCTTTCATTCTCTTTAAACTGTCTCTATGGTTATCCCTTAACTTTTTCCACTCGGATTTCGCATCCTGGACTGAAACAATAAAGATAATTAGGTTCCGGTACTTAGTTTCGAATGACGCTGTAGCAACTAACTTTTTCTTAACTTGCTATCGTTAAGCAAGTTAAAAAAAACAGGTTCAAGCGATTTTCGACCTTATTGACATTTATGAAAACATCGGATTTTAATGAAGGAGCAATGTTAGCCAACGAGAATGTGAGAAAAAACAAACTAAATTTTAAATGCTGTGCTCATGCGATAATTGTAGGCTATTGTTTTGAATGCGTCGCCTGTTGCTAGAAATCTGAAACAAAATATAATAATATTAATAAATAATAAACTTTTTGGAACGAAGTTCCTTATCGCGCGTTGCGAAAGGAAGCTAGAGACCAAAAGTTGTCACGACACTTTTTACCCAACTGCATGACGCAAAGGAGGGTAATGTGTTTATTACCATGGAATGGAATGGAATGGACGACTGGACTGGAATAGAGTGGGGTGGAGGGTCAAAAATCGCTTGAACCTTTTTTTTAACTTGCTATCGTTAAGCAAGTCAAAAAAAACAGGTTCAAGAGATTTTCGACCTTATTGACAACAAACAAGTGTCACATTTATGTAGATTTGAGGTTAACTTTAAAGTGCCGCCGGTTAATGTTGTAGTTTTTCGTGTTTTAAATTCTGTTTTTGAAAAATGCCGGGTCCTAAAAGAAAATCTTTGGTTTGGGATGTATTCGAATCGCCAGTGAGTGGACGTGTTACGTGTAAATAGTGTTCAGATTCTTTCAAAGATTATGGAAATACGACCACATTATTAAACCACATTAAAAATAAGCACCCAAGTGTTACCGTCGAAGAAAGAAACATAAGTCCGACTTCATCATCAACAAATGAAAGTAATACGAGTACTTTGGTCAATTCATCCCAGTCACTGGTATCCACATTAAATGTTGAGCCTCCTCAAAAAGGTTAAGGCACACCCAAACCCGTCTTACTGTGCCAAAAAAAATAACGCAAAATTCTGGTGATAACGCTTTAATTAATTTGATAGTGAAAGATTTACAGCCATTTCAAATAGTGGAAAATTCAGGTTTCCAAGAATACTCGAAAGCATTGAATGCTGAGTATCAGCTACCGAACAGAAAACAATTAGCTTTGATGATCAATGGAAAATATAATTTGGTGTCCGAATCTTTAAAAAAGGAGTTAGAAGATGTTTCTTATTTAGCGTTAACATCTGATGTTTGGACGTCAGACAGTAATAAAAGCTTTATAAGTTTGACTGCACATTACATATATCAATATAAATTGAAATCTGTAGTTATTTCGACTTCAGAAATACAAATACACCACACGGCTGAGAATATTGCATTGGCTAACCAAGAGGTAATAGACCAGTGGCAAATAAGCTCAAAAGTAGTAACTATTGTCACAGATAATGCTGCAGCTATGAAAAAAGCAGTAATTGAATGTTTGAATAAACGAAATCATTTTTGTGTTGCTCATACACTTATCTCGCGGTTAACACTCTCACCGCCACGCATGTATTGGCTATGTGCACGACAGTAGCGCCACCTACAATGCGCAACTTTCCGGGATTATGCCAAATAATGACATATCAGTATTTTATTGTTTTCTAGTAAATATAGTAAATTAAAGATAAATAAAAAGATGGCAAGTGGTATTAGTAAAGGAATTTGTTAAAACAGTGCATAAAATAATGGATATTATTATAAAAACTGGTTTCGAAAGTGTAAAACACAATATTCGTTTCCAGCCTCAAACCGTGTTGAAAGGAAAAAAATTAGTTTTAGCACAACATGTAAGAAATGTTGAAGAGCTACGAAAGAATGGCAATAGTTATTTAATACGAGCCCACATAATTCGTCAAACATCGGTGACATTAACGCCCTATGTAACAAGTTTAAACGTAAGTACTCTCATAACCTTAAACGTAATGAAACGACGGTCCTCTTTCCGCACAAACTGTAATATTTTATGGTAGGTAACGTACCTACTTTAATTACGCGCCGGGCCTTGGTACAGGCCATGGTCCGGAGTGAGGAGGAGTGGCAGGCGGTCGCCTCCTTCTGCGAAGCAGTAATGCTAGCAAAGGAGGCGGCCGATCGCGTGAGGCAACGGTCCTCACGCCCCAATCGCCGCCGGGATTCCGATCCCGATTTCCGGCCATCGTAGGCGCAGGCTTGCGGACGGCGAGCAATGGGTGGCTCGCCGTCCGACCGTCCGGTGACCGTCCGGACCGAGCCCAAGTCGTCGACGGCGCGTGCTGTTCCACGCGTGCCTCAAGGAGATGTCAGCAACTGTAGGGGCCGAGCAGGGTCGAAGCCTACTGGGGCCAAGGGTCTGATTCTGAAAGGAAGACTCGGCCCTGGTACGAAAGGCAACGAAGGAACAGGAGTGGGTTTTTAGTCAGTAAAAGTCTGACACTATCTCCCGCCCCGCCCAAGGGCGGGGGATGTCATAAGATGATTTTCCCACCGAAAAAAAAAAAAAAAAAAAAACCTACTTTAATTAACAATTATAATTTATTTATTACAGATCAATGATCTCGTGTTGTCACTGGAGTAAAATGCAGTTGTGTTTATAACCAGAGCGGCAAGTGCAAACATGTTGCTGCTATAATATGTTATATTAACAACAAAGTCTTTCGAAAACAAGCAATGAACAACAATGGGGAAAACCCAGCATTCGTCAATTTGTTCAAAGTAAATATTCCAAGGGGAGGTACTTTCGAGACATGTTTCCACCAGTATCCAAAGCTGAATGTTGTCAACCACAACCAATAATTCATAATGAATTATTGCAAGAGTCATCATTAAAACAAGTACGAGTGGCATCAGTGCAGTCTCAAGATATAAATCTTATTACAGATGTAATATCTGAAATGTTGGACATAGTTGAATCATTTATTGAGCGAGAAGACTGTTCTGCATGTTTAATTTTTTTTGATATAATCAGAAGCGAATTTGAATTATATCACAATGATTACACACTAGAAGAAAATCTGAATGTATATTATGAGAAACATGTAGCTGTAACAGAGGAAGGTATTATTCACATTTGTTGTAACACAATCAAGCAATCAGCATGCCAGAACTGGTATGCAATTAGACATGTCAGGATAACTGCAAGTAAAAATGTACATGGCATAAAAACTCGTGCAACCAAAACCATTTAAAGTTTAGTGTCAAGTATTTTAAATCCAAAGAAAGTTGCTTGTGCTGCAACCCGTTATTGCTTATGTAATGAAGAAAAAGCTATATTACTTTATGAAAAACTGAATTTCTGTCAAGTAAAAAAAGTAGGTGCAATTATTAGCAAAGATCAACCATGGCTGTGCGCTAGTATTGATGGTGTAGTGGTGGAGGATGGTTGTGTGACAAAGCTAGTCGAAGTTAAATGTCCAATTTCATGTGAAAAAAAACCTGTGGTTAATTTTGATAATCATTTGTGCAATGTTGTGTACTTAGAGTTTAGAAATAATTTTATAGAAGTTAAGAAAAGCCATCCATACTACACTCAAGTTCAAACACAAATGTATGTTACTGGAATGACAATGTGTGACCTTTTTGTCTATTCACCAATAAGAAATGCTAGTGTGACTGTACAAGTTAACCGAGATGAACAATTCATTCAAGAAATTATTTTAAAAAGTGAATGGTTTTATTTTAAGCATTATTTACCAGCATTGTACACAGAATAATAATAATATAATCTGTGGCCCGCCTGTCAAGCTGTCAGTCATATTTTTTCCGATATTTTTTCAATTTTATTTAACACATATAATGCCTCGTCAGCCACATATGGCTGACATTTTCCAAACCAATTGGGCCGTGTCAGCCATATGTGGCTGACGGAATATGCTTGTTTTGAAAGCGCGATTTTTCGTCGTCAGCCACGTTTTTGATGTTAAACTGTATGTAGTATGGTTGACAAGGCCTGGTAAATTATAACTGTAATGATGGCATTGATACTTTTACTTACATTTCGAGAAATATCAAGTTTGTAAGTGGAAGTTTCGAAAACAAAAGAGTGATTACAAAAATAGTTGGTTTTTGCAAATAAAATTTATAGGTAAATGTTTTAATTGCTTTTATTCATATTTAAGTTGGCATTGGCAAAATAATAAATCAAATCTACATCAATCATCATGTTCAAACACGTTTAAACTCAAACATATCTATGGTCTAAATTGAAACAGCTGATACAATAGTGTGGCTCATTCGGGCAATCTTCGCAGTATGTTACCACTCTTTTGGTTTTATTTCGAGCATGAACTCTTCCAAATTGGGCACAGTTTTCTTTATAACACCTAACACAATATTTACGACAGGCAGAGGCCAATCCTTGCCTTTTCTTCAATTCATGCTTTACTCGCCTAGGTCTAGAGGAGGCACTAGTTTCCGGGACTCCTGTATGCACGAGGTAGTCAACCAACGCGGTTCTAAACTGGACGACAGAGAGCTTCTTCTTGGTTGTTAATTTATATAAAATATATGAATTTACAATCGCTGTATTCAATAATAACTCCATCGCCAATCTTTTGGGCCATTTCGTTGTCTTCCGAAGAGGGGTCGTGTAAGAGGACATTTGGTCTGACAGATCAACCGCTGATTTTGCATGATTATAATCTACCACAATCTTCGGTTTAATTTTTTCTTTTCCTTTTTTAGTTATTCTTCTGAAACTTACGGAGTGCTTAGTAGACAGCAGCAGTACATCCCGCTTGTCTTTCCATTTCATAATTGTTATTCCGTCGTCATTTTCTTGAGCTGAGAATTCTCCTGTCTTCAGTTTGGTTTGGACAACTGTTTGAGGTAAACCTCGTCTATTTTTTCTAAGTGTGCCTATGAGATGAGTTTGTCCTGCTAGTAGTTTTCGTGCCAGATCCAAACTGGTATACCAATTATCTGTGCAAACCGTATGTCCTTTATTTAGATAATCGTCACACAAGGCAAGGACGACATTAGTCGGTGTAGTATTGACATTGTCATAATTTTTGCCAGCATAAACTTGCACTTTTACAGTGTATCCTGGGTTTGAGCACAGCTTAAAAAGTTTTATCCCATATTTGTGTCGCTTATTTTTATTGTATTGCCTAAAAATAACGCGGCCACGAAATGGGATTAGACTTTCGTCAACACACATTTCTTGATTAGGTGTATAATGACATTTAAAATTAGCATTTAGCATATCTAATAAGTGTCTAACTTTAAACAATCGGTCATCCTTATTGTGATTTATTTCATTATTGGCAAAGTGCAACATCCTCAAAATGAGTTCAAATCGATTTCGGCTCATAATGGACTTGACAAATTGCTGTTCAAAACATTTGTTAGTGCTCCAGTACAAAGATAGTTGAGGTAGTTTCACTATCCCCATCCAAATTAAAATGCCAAAGAACCGTTTAATTTCATGGCAATTTGTTGGCATCCATTTCTGCATTCGGTATGATTTTGTTGCACTTTTGTTCAAGGTTTGTAAAGCAAAGCGATTTGTTTCTTCGGCTATGTACTCGAATATACTATCAGGTACTAGCAATGAATAAAATTCTGCTGGTTTAGCTGAACTCATGCTGGATCGCAATGAAAATGGCTTAAGCCCAGGACATTCAGTATATGGAATAATACTTGGTTGCTTACCCAACGGATTGAACCATAATTCAGTATTTCGTGAGGTTGGTAACACGGGAATCTGATCATCTTCACTGTCGGATAAAATCTGCCATCGATGATGATTTTTGGTCCGTGCGATTGACACTGTATCATCGAGATCAACGTCAAATACTTGTGTAGCATCACTATTTGATAATGTGTTACATTCTTGATTATACTCGTACTCTGTTAAATCTAATTGCGATAGTTCGTAGTCCAAATCATCATCAAAATCTTCCATTTTTTGTTGAAAATCACAAATCAGTAACTAATAACTTGCTAAATCACTAACTGAACAACTATTTACTGCAGTCTCCTTCGATGCACAGCGACAAATGACGCGCGGGGGGCAAACACACGCTGCTAAAAAATCAAAATGGCGCCGGCGGCGGCGAGCGACGCGTTCGTTTCGCGCGCTTTTGAAATCATATGGCTGACAAAATGACTGACGCGGCCCCATTGAGAATTTTATTACAGTGGCGCCGCGTCAGCCATATATGGCAGCCACCATTATTTATTTATTTATTTCACTATTACATTATGTAAAATGTAACGAAAATAGTGAATTAAGACATTCCTCACATTCCATGGCCGTATTTTACAAAAAAAAAAAATACAGTTAGTTCATTTGTTAGTACGGCATTATATGTGTTAATATATTAAATCATGCTAACAATAGTGCAAATAAGACTAAATAAAACAACGAAAAATACGTATCCATCCAAATATACCAAAATACATATGCAATAATAACATCCGAAAATTACAAAACATACTGAAATATGACAAACGAATATGCTGACTAGAAGCCGGGCAAAGCAAATAAACACACACCCAACATCTTCGGGTTCGTCGCTCAGCTCCGCCTCGCAGCCGCCGGGACCAGCGCCGACCGTGAGTCCAGAGATTCCGGTCGCTGCAGTTGCGTCGAGCTCGAGCGACGAATACTTCTCGCCGCCGACGACACCACCACCTGCGCGTCGGCGAGGAAGAGGCCGACCTCCGGCCAGCTTAGGACCTCGAGGCCCACCGGCCTCTGATAGGGTCCCCGCTGCCGGTGGAAGTGTGCAGCGCATGCGATGGACACAATCCATTAACGAAAATGTCATGCGCTCATACTTTGGGGCTACTGAGGGGGGAAGTAACCTGACTGCGTACCGTGGTCGGATGCTCTCTCTGTTTCAGGTGCTTGAGCCAGCTGTCAACGTTTCGGCCCAACGACTATCGGATCAGGTGCGGGTCATCCAGCGTAACCGTATGCTGGATGATGCCGTACTTGATAGACTTCGCCTCGAATCACGGAGTAGCCGTGTCTCACCGTCTTCGCCACAGGCCGCGGTGCAACTGCAGCCCAATGTTTCACCGCGACCCGACTACGTTGGAGAGGATGATGATGACGGGGCTATATCCGTGAGTACCCAGTGCAATGTACGTTTGAGGAGCGCTTTGGAGGATGCATTCCGGGAGTACCGCTTCACGCCGGCTGAGCTTAGACCTAGATTACCTCGTTTGCCCATGCATAAGAAAAATAGGGCGCTGGTGTGTGCTCTGGATTCGCAGCTATCAAATTGTTTTGATAGCAGCGAAGACCTTACTGATACCCACTCGATCTTGTATTGTGCTGCTGTAGCGGCATGTCGTGTATCTCGAGTCAAGTTTCCTAACAGTGACCGAGTTACACGACCACGACCAGCTGTACCAGCTTGGCAGTGCAGGATCGAGCGCCGTATCGGTGAGGCCAGAGCACTCATAGGCAAGCTTATCTGCTTCAGGGAGGGCAACACTCGCCCTAGGGTGATGCGCTTTGTGAGGCGGGCGTTCTCGGGGACAGATATTAGTCCTCGAGATTATCTACCCCATATCACAGAGCGTATCGACTTCCTGAAGCAGAAGGTCTATGCATGGGCAAACCGTATTCGACGGTACAAGCGGCGAGTGGAGCGGTACACCCAGAATCACACGTTCCAAAGAAACGAAAGGTGGGTGTATAGGGCTTGGGAGCGACCGGACCAAGGTGTGATTGATACGCGCCTACCGGATGATAATGCCATGTGTTCATTTTGGCGCAGCATCTGGTCGGTGCCTGTCAGTCACACCGAGGGTGATTGGACTCGGGAGATCGAGCGAACGTGCGATCTTATACCAGAAATGGGGCCAATTACCATCAGTCCCCAAGACGTAGCGCGTGCAGTCCGTCCGTTGCCTAACTGGAAATCTCCAGGGCCGGACGGGCTGCACAACTTCTGGCTTAAATGGTTTCAAAGATCGCATGCTCGCTTGGCAACCCAATTCCAATCTGCCTTAGAGTCAGGGTCGCTGCCCCAGTTCCTTACAACAGGAATAACCCACCTGCTCCACAAATCGGGTAGTACTGCGGAGCCTAAAAATTATAGACCGATCACGTGCTTACCGACGGTCTATAAAGTTCTTACATCTATTCTGAGAGCCAAAATTAATAGTCATATTGAGACAAACTCCATCATGTCTGCTTCTCAGAATGGATGTAGGAACGGGTCCCGTGGTACTAAGGAGCTGCTCCTCATTGATGTTGCCATTAGCCAACAGGTTCGTCGTTCTCGAAGAGATCTGTCGACATGTTGGATAGATTATAAGAAGGCCTATGACTCAGTTCCACATACATGGCTCATGAGGGTGCTGGAGCTGTATAAAGTTGATGCAACTCTTCGCACCTTCCTGATGTCGTGTATGGGGCAGTGGAGGACGGCCCTTCACTATCCAGGATGTCGACAAATCCGAGAGAGCAGCGAACCGATAAGGATCGAGCGTGGCATATTCCAGGGCGACAGTCTGAGTCCACTGTGGTTTTGCCTAGCTTTGAACCCCCTCAGCACACTGCTGGAGGGTTCTGGCTTGGGCTACCGGTTGAGAAGAGGTGGTCAGGTTATATCTCACCTTCTTTACATGGATGATCTGAAACTTTTTGCCTCCAACAACTTGCAACTGATGGAGCTACTGAAGGTAACTGAAACCTTCAGCAGTGCCATCAGGATGGAATTTGGTTTGGACAAATGTGCAGTCATGCATGTAAAGCGAGGAGAGATTATGGAATCCGTGGGTACCCAACTCTCGGATTCCATATACATTAGATCCCTCTGCTCAACCGAAACTTACAAGTATTTGGGTATGTCGGAAGCGTTAGGCATCAATGCCGCTGACATGAAACAATCGTTGAGGGAGCGCTTCTTTGGCCGCCTGAATAAAGTGTTGAATAGTCTTTTATCAGGCGGGAACAAGGTGCGCGCCTTCAATGGTTGGGTCATGCCGGTTTTGATGTACTCTTTCGGCATACTCAAATGGACTCAGACAGAACTCGACGCCCTGGATAGGAGGGTCCGCTCACTACTTACCGCAAATCGGATGTATCACCCACGGTCATCGGTGATGAGGCTGTATATCCCGCGGAAGTGCGGAGGTCGTGGTTTCTTAAATGCTAAGACCCTGCACAACCGTGAGATATGCAGTCTCAGGGAATACTTCCTGAAAACCGACTTGGGGATGCACCGAGATGTGGTTACGGTAGACAAAGGCCTCACCCCGCTCTCCTTGGCTAACGAGAACTGGCGCAAACCTACAGTAATGGATACTAATGAACGCAGGGCAGTATGGCAGGGCAAGGAGCTTCACGGGCGTTTTTACCGGGCCTTACATGGGCCCGATGTAGATCTTTTAGCGTCCGTTTCCTGGCTGCGCTTTGGTGATCTCTTTGGAGAAACCGAAGGTTTTGTCTTTGCAATTATGGACGAAGTTATGATGACGAACAACTACCGGAAATACATTGTGAAGGACGGTACGGTTGACATCTGTCGGGCATGCCACCGACCCGGAGAATCAATCCGACACATTATTTCTGGATGTTCTCATTTAGCTAACGGAGACTATTTGCATAGACACAACCTTGTAGCCAGGATTATTCACCAGCAACTTGCTCTCAAATACAATCTTGTGGAATCAGAAGTACCGTACTATAGGTACGTGCCCGACCCAGTTCTCGAAAATGGCAGCGTCACATTGTATTGGGATCGATCTATCATCACTGACAGGACTATTGTTGCCAATAAGCCTGACATAGTGGTGATAGATCGACTAGAGCGTCGCACAATGATTGTTGATATAGCGGTCCCTCATGACGAGAACCTCGTGAAAGCTGAGAAAGATAAACAAACTAAATATCTTGACTTAGCTCGCGAGGTTGTCGACATGTGGGAAGTGGATAGAGCAATCATTGTGCCGATAGTCGTAACGGCCAATGGCTTAATAGCTAAGAGCCTCGAACAACATCTGAGGAGGCTCTCGTTAGGCAGCTGGATCAAGGGCCTGATTCAGAAAGCAGTTCTCCTGGACACGGCGCGTATTGTTAGGAGATTCCTCTCTCAGGAGCCCTGACCACCGGTAGCATGGACCCTGTTCCCGATGCCGGTGGGCTACTATTTTTTATATTTTTAAATGTTTTTTTTTTTTTTTTGAAATATTTAAAAATGTAATCAATATGTATATAAATTTAATAAACGGAATAATAATAATAATAATTGTAATGATTTCCAGGAACGTTCTTTTACTGGGAAAGATATTTTAAATTCATTTTAATGACATATTTATATCATAAAACATATCTAAACTAATTTATGTATACTAATTTATTTATATTTAATTAACCGACTTCAAAAAAAAGAGAAGGTCAACTCAATTCCACCGTATATTTTTCTTTTTATGTTTGTTCACGGATAATTTCGTCGTTTATGAACCGATTTTTATAATTCTTTTTTTGTTGGAAAGGAGATATTCCCAAGGTGGTCCCATGATAAGAAAACCAGGATCTGATGATAGCATCCCAGAGAAATCGAGGGGAACTTTCGAAAATCATAGGCGCGATTAGTGCGTTTGTTAGTTTACTGGTTGAAGCCGGTTTTTTTTTTTGTTAAAAATGATCTTGTATCAGTATAAGTTATTGTAAATAGGTACATTTAAAAAAATGCCATCATGTGTTTCAGAAAATAAAAAAAGTTCTGGTTTGAATACTTTTGTTTTTATTTACCTCTTACAACAGTACTACTCTTAAAGATTGGAGGCTGTAAATTAACTAAAACACAACATACGTGTACAATATCATCTATACAGTTGAATAAATTATGAGGAATTTTATCAAGAACCCGGTAAATTCTTAGTCTTTGCATAATTCTTTCGACATGAATTCTAACTCGAGCAATATCATATGTCGTTTGGGTTTCTTCTTGAGAGAATTCATTTTTATTTGCTAAAAACGGTGGCATTACAATTTTAACTTCCTTGCCACTTTCATCTATAACTTTCTTTATTGCAGGAAAACCTTTATCAGCCAAAACTATATCTCCAGTTTCTGAAAGGTCAACTAATCTAGATTCAATAGTCATTTGTGAGTCAGTTTTTCTTCCACCAGCTACTTTAGATTTGAAAGAAATAAATCCTCCAGGTGTAATTCCTATTATAACTTTTGCAGTAAACCCTTTTTTATAATGTGAGTAACAAACAACACGATCATCCACTGCTGTCGGTATTTCAATTCGGAATTCAGTACAGTCAATAATAACTCTTGTATTGATGTAATCTGGACTGAAACACTTGGGCATTGTTGCTTGTACGGTGGCTCTATTCGGCCAAAAGATTAAATTAGCATTTGAACAAGCTAGATTTTGTAAGATCGAATGAAATATACGTGAGATTGTGGTTTTGTCTACACCAAATAACACACTCAATGCTGAAAATGTCAAGCCAGTTTTCATTTTTATCAAAAAACTTAGAAGTCGGTCTTTAGTGGAAACTGTAAATTTTTTCATAGTTAATCTTGTTAATAAAAACTCAAAATTGCTAAATGACACACCAGCAAGATCTAGGAGTTCTTGATCATTTTTTATTGATGAAATACCAACAAATTCTTGACTTTTTGTTTCGGTAGATTGATCCTCATACGATTTTTTGTCAGTGCCACAGCCTTTATCTTTCTTTCTTGAATTATTTGTCATTAAAATTCTTGATGTTGTTGCTATATCTGCTTGGATTTCAGCATCACAGTGATCACTGTAAATTAATCTAATACAAATAAAAGTTGTATCTCTTAATTTCGATTCAGAAAACATATTGACATCCTTGATCGACCATAAGAGTTTGAGTTTGATTTAATTCACTCCCTTCTTCAATTATTATTTGACTTGATGTGGTATCTGAGACTTTTGTGGTTCTTCGTTTTGTCAAGCGTGTATATCTAGCTAGGGCCTGTGAATCATTAACCTTCCTCTTTCGATATATTTCAGGGAATATCGTAGGAGCATAACTCGGACTTTCTTCCTCGTCTGATTTTTTGTTTCCCATAAAATGTTCACTACAAATTGTGTCGTCAGGTTTGGGATACCATGGCGACCCATCAACACTAAAATAATGAAGACAATAATTAATATCACATAAAATATAGCGCAAATAAAATTGATCATAATTTAAGGTTATTTCGCTTGCTTATTTCTTTTTATGGCATCTATCCATTTATTTCTTGGATTTAATTTCCAGTCCAATGTAGGAAATATATAGAATTTACACCGACTATTTGTGCCGTTATTTTTGCACTTCACAACACAACAACATCTATTATTAGGCATTTTAAATTTTTTTATTTATTACGAACTCCGTGCAAATTGACTTTACTTTCCCGGATTGTTGCGTATTTCTGCCACGATAAGCGCTGCGATCGCTTCACTATACCCCCACCATGTACTTCGCACATAGCGAATACAGTTTGCCAAAGCAGCAGGCCATGTGGGCGGCGCGCCGCCCATCCCATTTCTTTAGCGACCCGCCAAGCGTAATTTGAGAGAACTTTTGCGGCACGCCAAGTGGCACGCTGGCAGGACACGCCATATATTTTATCAGCGGGCCGTGCGGTCCGCTGTGACCCGACGAATTCAAATAGATTTATTGGTTTTGGCTTGCCCGATACGGAGTCAAAACCAATTGTATCGAATAAATAATGTATTCAAAAACCTACCTATGAAAAAAAAAACGAGGAAAATCGGACTCTATTGCCATGACCATTCAGTTGTTAATTAACTAAGAAAAACCAGTTTCCCAAGACGATATTTATTAATATTTTGCTCAAAAAAATCAGCTTACAAAATTTAAAAAGAATCAAACATTGGATACATCAGACAAAAATATTACTTTAAATGAATTTCTGCGTAGCATTCCGTACAAACACTAGGTTGCGTTGGGCATTTCACACAGACAGTATTCACTTTCTTTGTCTTGTTCCTGGCTTCTACGGCTGGTAGACCCTGAGCTCGGTATCTTTCGTAACAGTGAATGCATCTTCGGCGAACTAGTCTTCCTCTATGATCATTGAGTGATGTTTTGCTGAATTTGTGTTCTGACTGCCTATTTGAGCTCGCTGCTGAGCTTTGCCTAGGGGTCAGTCTTAACATCTGTAGACAGAGGTTTTCCCTGAATTTAGTCACGATATATTTCTTGCTACTAAGTCGCTTGTGCTGTTTATAAATGATGTAGGCATTTGTAACAGCTGTAGAAAACAATAGATCTATAGCTAGTTTCTGAAACCAACGAATACTTCTTCGGGCAGGACTTGAATAACTTGCTAGTTGATCTGACAAATCAATGGAACACTTGTGTTTATTATATTCTGTTATCGCAATAGGTTTCATAACCCTTTTGTTTGGGTTCCTTTTACTAGTTACAGTTACAAAACCATTGGAGTGTTTTGTGGATAAAGCCAAACGTCACGTTTATCTTTCCACTTCAATACAAGAACGCCATTATTGTTTTGCAATGCAACCATTTCACCCCTTTTTAGTTTTTCTTCTATGACTTCTTTTGGCAGTCCCTTCCGGTTTTTTCTTAGAGTTCCTATTAGGTGTGTATTATTTTCTAATAATTTTTCCGCCAGGTCGACGCTGGTGTAAAAATTATCTGTTACTACACTCCTGCCTACGCCAAGATATGGTTGACAAAGCTTCATAACCACATTTGTAGCCATATTGTCCTGCCGTACTGCCTTTTTGCCTTCGTAAATGATGAAATCATGAGTGTAACCATCATCATCACATAGCTTGAAAAGTTTCATGCCATATTTGTGGCGTTTGCCAGGAATATACTGCATAAATAATATGCGTCCTCTAAAAGCAACCATGCTTTCATCCACAGTAACATATTCACCCGGTGTTTTTGAATTTTGAAATCCTTTTGTTAATAGCTCCACTAAACGCCTTATTTTTATTAGCCGGTCAGCATGATTAGACCCTATAAAGACGGTGTCTTCAAAATGCCAACATCTGAGCAACAGTTCGAATCTGTTCCTGGCCATAGTTTGACCAGCTACTTTATTTTCATAGAGAATATTTTTGCTCCAATAGTCACTAATTTTAGGTAACTTTTTAAGTCCCATATAAACTAACAGGCCTAGGAATTTCCACATTTCTTCAGGAGTGCAGTTTGTCCACTTAGCGATTCTCATGTTGCGTGTGACGACATTGAGTAATTTTGATTTGTTGGCGTATGAATTAGTCATTTGTACCATAAGATTTATAATTTCGTCGGTAAGAAATAATCGGAAACAATCTTATTCCATTTCACAGTTACTAGGAACATTGATACCTGGTTGTATGTCCAGTGGAAACTGTTTCTGTCGTGAATCCTCAGGATAGTGCCACTCCAAAGTCAATGACTGCGTTCGAAGTTCACTCAAAGCGATATCATTGTCAGAGGCTAACGAAGTTTCATCATCATAACTTGATTCAGATTGCGATGAACCCGATGCATGCGATGGTAGATAGTCGGGATCGCTTTCGGAATCCGACATGTTGAACACGCGTAAGAAAAAGCGCGCGAAAACCCTTTAGCAGCAGGCTACGTGGGCGGCGCGCGGCCAACTGACCTAATTACAGTGATGGCCTGCATATTTGATTTATTGACAGTTAGTAACGGACAAAAATGCAAAAGTTTTAGCGGTAAATTTTTGGTGCGCCGGCCGCCCACATGGCCTGCCTAATAGCTTACTGCACTAGAATGTACGTGGGCGGCTGGCGTACCACATGGCGGTGAGAGTGTTAAAGACTGTATAGAGAAAGAAACATTTGATTTTGCAAGAATCACTTCTAACTGTCAGCTACAACAACTTTTAGCAAAATGTCGAGCAATTGTTTCGCATTTTAAATATAGCACAAAAGCTTCCTATACCTTGCTCAAAATGCAAGAGCAACTAAATGTGAATAAATTAAAACTCAAGCAAGACGTTCGTACTCGGTGGAATAGCACTTTTTATATGCTCGAGCGTCTATTGGAGGTTAAAATATCACTTTCTGCAACTTTACTACAACTGGATTCATCTCCGCCAAATCTAGATTCCAATGAATGGATAATAGTAGAAGACGTGGTGGCACTTTTACGCCCTTTCGAAAATGTTACTGTGATTTTATCAGGGGAAAAATATCCAAGTTTGTCTTCTGTTATTCCTCTTGTACTTGGACTACGAAATGCTATAGAAAGCAAGACGCCAGTAACGGAATTGGCCAAGAATTTAAAAGGAAGTCTTTCTGCAGTAATAGAAAAACGACTTGCGGTATATGAGACTAATAGAACAGCATCAAAACCCACCTTTCTCGACCCACGCTTTAAAAAAAAAGGAGTTCACGTTAGAAAGTAATGCCAATAATGCGCAAATGTGGGTAATAAATGAGTTATTAAACATGAGCACCGATCAAGTCCTACCTTCATCTAGCCCAAATAGCCCTAGTATTTCAATTGCTTTTGCTGCTACTGCTTTGGGTAAAGACGATATTTGGGGAGTTGTAGATGAAAAAATCATGGAGACTAGTGCTGACCCAACTCCATACACTTCGGCAGCTATGATGGTTAAACAATATATTGAATTACCATCTTGACAGAAAATGCGATCCACTTCAGTTTTGGAATGACAAGAAATGTTTAGTTGTATGGATGGTGTGTGTGTGGTGTAGGTACTCACTGGGTAGGTGGATGAACAAATAAAAGTCCTTGCTGAGTCTCCCGGTATATTCCTCACACACAACACTACAACACTATAGATTAGAAGGCGCAAGTAAGCTAAGCGCAAGCAATATAATAATAATATAATGTAACAGCTAGAATATAGTCCTTTCAAGTAAGCTAGGAGTTAGCGCGGGTATGTGTCGACAACTTTTTATCAGCGCGAGTGCACGTATGTCTCTCTAGCAGCGTAGGTCGTGACTAGTGAGAAACAAATATATTAACAACGTGGCGGTAGAAGTAAAACCGCCGCCGGCGCGTCATCGACAATGCGTGTGTCCAATGAGTCACGTCATTCCATACGTAGTGTTAAGTGTTAGTGTATGTGTGTGTTGACATCTTGGAAATATATATATAAATAAATATGTATGTGTAAATATAATATATAAATAGATAGATGTAGGTGAACTATATATTTATTGTTTACGTGTAGTGTGTAAACTCTGTAAATATATGTGAGTCACCCACATCACTCCCCTCCAGAGACCAGGCTAGGGTCGATAGTAGTCAGGAAATTTGACTTTTCTTCCTGAACGAGTTGTCTTGACTACTGGGATTGGAAGAGTTTGTTCGGACATTATATCGCTAGGGGTGGTGTTGGTGTCAGACAGTATGTAGGCTGGTTTTAATCGGTCTAACGATACTGTGACTGTTTTACCCTTTATTTTGATTTTGAAAACTTTGGCACCTCTCTCGATCACCTCATAGGGACCAGTGTATGCCGGTTGAAGGGCACCTCTTAACGCGTCGTCCCGAAGAAATACGTGGGAACTGGATGACAAGTCTTTGTGAATAAAGACCTTGTCTTTTGAGTGGTGCGTCGTTGGGACTGGCTGTAGTTGGCTGGCAAACGCTCTGATACGGGCTGTAAAATCCGTCATGTCAGTCGTGCATTTGTCAACGTTATGGCCAAAGAATTCACCCGGCAGTCTCAAAGGTTCGCCATATACTAGCTCGGCGGAAGACGAGTTCAGGTCTTCCTTGATGGAACTTCTTATGCCGAGCAGTACTAGTGGCAAAGATTCTGTCCAGCTGATATCAGCGTGGCACTTGATAGCCGCTTTGAGCTGTCGGTGAAATCGCTCCAGCAAGCCGTTGCACTGAGGGTGGTATGCTGTAGTCTTACGGTGCCTGAAACCAATTGCTTTGCCGAGATATTGAAACAGGTTGGACTCAAACTGCCTACCGCGGTCAGTGACAATATCGGTAGGGCAACCGAATCGTGCTACCCATCCCAGCAAAAACGCTTTGGCCACAGTTTCCGCCGTAATATCGGTAATTGGGACTACTTCAGCCCATCGCGTAAAGCGATCGACGAGTGTCAGGCAATACCGATATCCGTTGGAAGGGGGCATTGGTCCGATCAGGTCTAGGTGGACATATTTGAAACGCGCCGAAGGTAAATCGAGAGTACCCACAGGGGTGGTGACGTGGCGATTCACCTTCGAACGCTGGCAAGCCAAACATGCCTTAGACCAGTCGCGACAATCTTTCCGCATCTGTGGCCATACGTAGCGTTGTGCTACGAGCTTTGCACTTGCGTTAGCGCCAGGGTGGCTCAGCGAGTGCAATGAGTCGAAGATGTGTTTGCGCAATGGTTTGGGAATGAGGGGTCTAGGAGTCGGTGTGCTGACATCGCAGTACAATTCAGTACGACTTCCTGGAACCATCATTTTTTTAATGCGCAGTGAAGACTCTGCTGTCAAGAACTGTGCAAGTTCCGGGTCGGAGTCTTGAGCCTTGGCTAGAGTATCTAGATCCACTGGGCTTTGCAGTTCATCAACGCGAGAAAGTGTGTCAGCCACGACGTTGTCTTTTCCAGCGATGTGCTGGATATCGGTTGAGAACTGTGAAATGTAATCAAGGTATCTAAACTGACGTGGCGGACAGTTATTCTTCCGTTGATGAAAGGCATAACACAGTGGCTTATGGTCAGTGTAGATAGTAAAAGTAGTAGCGGCTAACCAATGCTGGAAGTATTTAATACTCTCGTAGATAGCAAGGAGCTCTCTATCGTACGGCGAGTATTTTTGCTGCGATGGGCTCAACTTGCGTGAGAAAAATGCTAAAGGCTGCCAGTTACCATCTTTAAACTGCTGCAAGACTCCGCCGATTGCCAAATCAGACGCATCCGTGACTAATCCCAATTTAGCCTGTGAGTCAGGATGTGCCAGTAGCGCTGCGTCACACAGGCTGTCCTTGCACTCTTCGAAGGCCCTTAACGAGCTTCCACTTATGTCGACTGGCTGTGAGGCTTTTATGTTGTCGGTCAGTAAGGCATGCAGAGGCATTTGGATCTGGGCAGCCCGAGGTATGAACCTCCGGTAAAAGTTCACCATGCCCAGAAACCTTCTCAGCTGCCTGGCAGTTTTGGGAACTGGAAAGTCCCTGATTGCCTGTACCTTGCTTTCCAAAGGCTTAGTTCCGTGTTGCGAGATGTGGTAGCCTAGAAATGTTACCTCTGGTACTCCGAAGACGCATTTGGCGGTATTAACGAGCATGCCATAGTTCTTCATCCTGGTGAAGAGTTGGCGAAGGTGCTGCTCGTGCTCTGCCTCGCTCCTCGAAAATACCAGAAAATCGTCAAGGTATGGATAACAGAAGTCTAGGCCACGAGTCATCTCGTCAACAAACCTTTGAAAAGTTTGACCTGCGTTCCTCAGACCAAACGTCATAAATGGAAACTCGAAAAGTCCGAAGGGTGTAGTGATGGCGGTCTTCGGTATATCTTCCTCACAGACTGGTATTTGGTTGTATGCTTTCACCAAATCAATGGTGGAGAAGATCGTACAACCAGATAGACTATGAGAGAAGTCATGTATGTGCCTGATTGGGTACTTATCTGGAATTGTCCTTGCGTTGAGCAGTCTGTAGTCTCCGCAGGGACGCCAGCCGTTGTCTTTCTTCGGGGCGAGGTGAAGAGGTGACGACCAGGGGCTCTCCGAGGGTCGTGCTGTTCCATTCGCCAACATTGCCTCGAACTCAGCCTTGGCGATCTTCATTTTGTCCGGGGCTAGTCGACGTGGGGAACAAGATACTGGGGGGCCTGATGTGGTGCGAATGTGGTGTGTCGTGTTGTGTTTTGGTGTGAATGGCACGCCTGCGGGTCGAGTAATTTCCTGAAATTCAGAAAGAATGTTACTATATTTGCTCTCACCAGTCACAACCTTTACACTCGATATTAGGCTATCAGTACAAGCTATTGATGCTACAGATGTTAATTTTGTTGTACCGTCTATTAAACGTTTGTTGCGGATGTCAACAATGAGATTATAATAGGACAAAAAATCTACACCTATGATAGCTTTAGTGACATCCGCTACAATAAAACGCCAATGGAAATCCCTACGAAGGCCTAAATTTAGTACAACCTGAAGGTAGCCGTAGGTTGCTATGGATGTACCGTTGGCTGCACATAGCTGGTACTCGGTCTTCGTACGACGACACTGAGGGAGCGCAGTTCGAGGGTAGACGCACAAGTCGCTTCCGGTGTCCACGAGGAATTGGACTTTCGAGCTGCGATCCGTCACGAACAGGCGACCGGTTGTTGTAGGGCAATCTTCAGCCGCCATTACCGACTGCCCCGCTCGTTTCCCGCCGTGTAGTCACATGGGCGGACGCATTTCTTCGCCTGGTTGCCGAACTTGTGATGGTACCAGCAGTTTGGGAACTTCCTGTAGTTCGACTGCGATCGCCGGGATGGTGTACGACTACGATGGCTTGACGTTTGACGTGTACGAGGACGGGAGCGACCGTGGCTTTCGGTAGATAGGGCTTCTACCTTCCTCGTCAGCTCCATTATGAGGCTCATCATGTCCTTCGTGGAGTCTGGCCGTGACGACGATGCTGCCGCGACTTGAGGTGATGCTGGAGCGATGTCGTGCACTCTGTCGGCGAGGTCAGCGAGCTCTGTGAGGGACAAGCTCATCTGGGAGGCCACGATGGTCTGCAGGTTGCTGGGCAAGCGGCTGGTCCATATTGTGCGTATGAAGTCTTCAGGTATCGTGGGCCCCGCCAAGTTCTGCAGATGTCTCAGAAACTGCGATGGTTTCCTGTCACCGAGTTCTTCCGACTGTAGAAGCTGCTTGGCTTTTTTCTCCTTGGAGACCGACAGGCGCTTGATGAGCTCAGTCTTGAGCTTTTCATATTTGTCCGTTTGGGGGGGTGACGTAATAATATCTTCGACCTCCTCTGAGTATTGGCGGTCGAGTTGCGCGAGGACGTAATAAAATTTGGTCGTGTCGTCAGTTATTCTGGCCAATCTGAACTGTCCTTCCACTTGGCAGAACCAGATGTTAGGTTTTTCTGGCCAAAAAGGTGGTATGCGAACGCCAACTCTGAATAACTCCATTGTCGGGTTGTCCGCGTCAGTGGAAACGCGGGCGCACTTACTTGGCCGCCGGGTAGGGCGTTGGCTGCTCTGTGATTTTTCGGTATCGCTACCGTCGCTGCTCATCTTAGCTCTTTCTTTTGCGTTCAGACGGGGTCACCAATTTAGTTGTATGGATGGTGTGTGTGTGGTGTAGGTACTCACTGGGTAGGTGGATGAACAAATAAAAGTCCTTGCTGAGTCTCCCGGTATATTCCTCACACACAACACTACAACACTATAGATTAGAAGGCGCAAGTAAGCTAAGCGCAAGCAATATAATAATAATATAATGTAACAGCTAGAATATAGTCCTTTCAAGTAAGCTAGGAGTTAGCGCGGGTATGTGTCGACAACTTTTTATCAGCGCGAGTGCACGTATGTCTCTCTAGCAGCGTAGGTCGTGACTAGTGAGAAACAAATATATTAACAACGTGGCGGTAGAAGTAAAACCGCCGCCGGCGCGTCATCGACAATGCGTGTGTCCAATGAGTCACGTCATTCCATACGTAGTGTTAAGTGTTAGTGTATGTGTGTGTTGACATCTTGGAAATATATATATAAATAAATATGTATGTGTAAATATAATATATAAATAGATAGATGTAGGTGAACTATATATTTATTGTTTACGTGTAGTGTGTAAACTCTGTAAATATATGTGAGTCACCCACAAATGTTTATTTCCGGGATTATCCGAAATTGCTCATAAATATCTTTGTATACCAGCATCATCAGTCCCTTCAGAGCGTTTATTTTCAAAAGCTGGGATTTTGTGTAATTATAGAAGAAACCGTCTAGCACCAAAAAAGGTTGACCAAATTTTATTTCTCAATAGCATTCCATGAATGTTTATTTTTTTATTTTTAAGAAGTACTTAACAATCGCTTGTGATTTTATGTTTTATTTAAATTTAATTTAAAAAAAGAAAGGAATATTGTTTTTGTTAAAACTTGTAAGAAGTTTGTTTTAGTTATTTACATAAGATTTTTATATATTTTTGTTAATTTCTAATTGGTAGTTAATTGACAAGAGAATATTTTTCGTTTTGTTACTTAGTATCATTTTCCTTTATAAAAAAAGTTAAGTACAATATAATTAAGACTAAAATATCAACATATAATTTAACTACTGCAAAAATATTCTTTGTGATAGTAATTAGTTAATTTTCTTGTTCTTGAAAGTATTGTGATTGTGATTTTATGATATTATAAAACAATTATGAGCCTATAAGTGTACCTATGTACATACCTGCATCATAATGTTAGTTTGATTTTATTTTAAAAAGACTGCTGTATAATTACATAGTTTTATTAATAATAAATATAAATATTTTTAAAAATTGAAATTCAAGCCAAAAATACATAAATAAATGATTTGATTTCAAACAATAATTTTCTTTTTTACTTTAGTTAGTATAACTCTTCCAATACATTATAAACAAATAATATAAAAATGAAAGAATTGAAACAGATAAAAATATCATTTGTCTGTTCTAATTTTTTTTTACTATTGATGTAAAGGTGAGGAAATAAATAGGTAAAAATTTAAAAAAAACATTAACTCTTTCATGTAACTCGAGTTCAACCCGAGTTACGTGAATTTTAACTCGGGTTAAATTGAGTTTTGTTTTTTCCGAGTTGGCACATCACTATGCTGAGTCGATAGTTAAATATTTTAACTATCGACTCAGCAGAGCTCGAAATGTTGTAGAGAATGCATTCGGTATTTTATCCGCTAGATGGCGTGTTTATCGGCGACCACTAGAATGCAAACTTGAGACCGTCGATCATATAATTAAAGCAACTTGCGTGTTGCATAATTATTTATCTGTACAATTATCGTCACTACCCACATCGGCTGCAGCATTATCAAAATGACAATTATAATAATCCACAACCCAACAACATGACCTTTGATAGACTGCGAGCTACACGAGAAGCTTTTAATGTAAGTAACATATATTGCGATTATTTTAACAATTCCGGTAGAATAGCCAGTCAAGATTCACTTTTTTCATAAAATAAATTCAATTAAAAAGACCCTGTTTTTTATTTCAGCCAAATTTACATCATCAACTATAGATTTCCATGCCGCTTCTTTTATATCTATGTTTCGGTATTCTTTAATTGATACATTCCACAAACATGGGTATTGTCGTACAGCTTCTATAAATCGCTCCATTTCAAACCAAAACAACACGTATTACTCGACTGCCATAACAAACAACAATGCAGTGATGTAAGCGCCAGCCGGCGCGTAGCTGCGAGAGGCGAGAAGCGCGGGGGGCAGACAGCGAGCGAGTCCGTTCTGAACTAGTCGGTGCAGGCCTTGCGCAGCGGACTCTTTTCAATTTCTTTTTACTCGCTCAATCCGCCCCGCTCACCACTTTCTGTGTGGAAACGCTACTATGTAAATTGTAATTGCGAGTTGAGCGGAGTCCGTAAGTACTCCGCTCCGCTCCCTAGAACTGAGCGAGCTCATTTCTACTCTTTCTACACGCTCGGCTCTTTCCGTCCGACTATTTGTTGGTGGAAATACAAGTATGCAGTTTGCGTTTGCGAGTTTAACGAAGTCATTAATGGACGCGGTGGAAACCGGGCTTTACCGCGTCCTTATAATGATGTTGTGTTGGCTTTCGCGAATAGTCGTTGATGGATTGTATCATTTTTTAGGCCGCCATATTTGTGGCGTTTGCCAGGAATATACTGCATAAATAATATGCGTCCTCTAAAAGCAACCATGCTTTCATCCACAGTAACATATTCACCCGGTGTTTTTGAATTTTGAAATCCTTTTGTTAATAGCTCCACTAAACGCCTTATTTTTATTAGCCGGTCAGCATGATTAGACCCTATAAAGACGGTGTCTTCAAAATGCCAACATCTGAGCAACAGTTCGAATCTGTTCCTGGCCATAGTTTGACCAGCTACTTTATTTTCATAGAGAATATTTTTGCTCCAATAGTCACTAATTTTAGGTAACTTTTTAAGTCCCATATAAACTAACAGGCCTAGGAATTTCCACATTTCTTCAGGAGTGCAGTTTGTCCACTTAGCGATTCTCATGTTGCGTGTGACGACATTGAGTAATTTTGATTTGTTGGCGTATGAATTAGTCATTTGTACCATAAGATTTATAATTTCGTCGGTAAGAAATAATCGGAAACAATCTTATTCCATTTCACAGTTACTAGGAACATTGATACCTGGTTGTATGTCCAGTGGAAACTGTTTCTGTCGTGAATCCTCAGGATAGTGCCACTCCAAAGTCAATGACTGCGTTCGAAGTTCACTCAAAGCGATATCATTGTCAGAGGCTAACGAAGTTTCATCATCATAACTTGATTCAGATTGCGATGAACCCGATGCATGCGATGGTAGATAGTCGGGATCGCTTTCGGAATCCGACATGTTGAACACGCGTAAGAAAAAGCGCGCGAAAACCCTTTAGCAGCAGGCTACGTGGGCGGCGCGCGGCCAACTGACCTAATTACAGTGATGGCCTGCATATTTGATTTATTGACAGTTAGTAACGGACAAAAATGCAAAAGTTTTAGCGGTAAATTTTTGGTGCGCCGGCCGCCCACATGGCCTGCCTAATAGCTTACTGCACTAGAATGTACGTGGGCGGCTGGCGTACCACATGGCGGTGAGAGTGTTAAAGACTGTATAGAGAAAGAAACATTTGATTTTGCAAGAATCACTTCTAACTGTCAGCTACAACAACTTTTAGCAAAATGTCGAGCAATTGTTTCGCATTTTAAATATAGCACAAAAGCTTCCTATACCTTGCTCAAAATGCAAGAGCAACTAAATGTGAATAAATTAAAACTCAAGCAAGACGTTCGTACTCGGTGGAATAGCACTTTTTATATGCTCGAGCGTCTATTGGAGGTTAAAATATCACTTTCTGCAACTTTACTACAACTGGATTCATCTCCGCCAAATCTAGATTCCAATGAATGGATAATAGTAGAAGACGTGGTGGCACTTTTACGCCCTTTCGAAAATGTTACTGTGATTTTATCAGGGGAAAAATATCCAAGTTTGTCTTCTGTTATTCCTCTTGTACTTGGACTACGAAATGCTATAGAAAGCAAGACGCCAGTAACGGAATTGGCCAAGAATTTAAAAGGAAGTCTTTCTGCAGTAATAGAAAAACGACTTGCGGTATATGAGACTAATAGAACAGCATCAAAACCCACCTTTCTCGACCCACGCTTTAAAAAAAAAGGAGTTCACGTTAGAAAGTAATGCCAATAATGCGCAAATGTGGGTAATAAATGAGTTATTAAACATGAGCACCGATCAAGTCCTACCTTCATCTAGCCCAAATAGCCCTAGTATTTCAATTGCTTTTGCTGCTACTGCTTTGGGTAAAGACGATATTTGGGGAGTTGTAGATGAAAAAATCATGGAGACTAGTGCTGACCCAACTCCATACACTTCGGCAGCTATGATGGTTAAACAATATATTGAATTACCATCTTGACAGAAAATGCGATCCACTTCAGTTTTGGAATGACAAGAAATGTTTATTTCCGGGATTATCCGAAATTGCTCATAAATATCTTTGTATACCAGCATCATCAGTCCCTTCAGAGCGTTTATTTTCAAAAGCTGGGATTTTGTGTAATTATAAAAGAAACCGTCTAGCACCAAAAAAGGTTGACCAAATTTTATTTCTCAATAGCATTCCATGAATGTTTATTTTTTTATTTTTAAGAAGTACTTAACAATCGCTTGTGATTTTATGTTTTATTTAAATTTAATTTAAAAAAAGAAAGGAATATTGTTTTTGTTAAAACTTGTAAGAAGTTTGTTTTAGTTATTTACATAAGATTTTTATATATTTTTGTTAATTTCTAATTGGTAGTTAATTGACAAGAGAATATTTTTCGTTTTGTTACTTAGTATCATTTTCCTTTATAAAAAAAGTTAAGTACAATATAATTAAGACTAAAATATCAACATATAATTTAACTACTGCAAAAATATTCTTTGTGATAGTAATTAGTTAATTTTCTTGTTCTTGAAAGTATTGTGATTGTGATTTTATGATATTATAAAACAATTATGAGCCTATAAGTGTACCTATGTACATACCTGCATCATAATGTTAGTTTGATTTTATTTTAAAAAGACTGCTGTATAATTACATAGTTTTATTAATAATAAATATAAATATTTTTAAAAATTGAAATTCAAGCCAAAAATACATAAATAAATGATTTGATTTCAAACAATAATTTTCTTTTTTACTTTAGTTAGTATAACTCTTCCAATACATTATAAACAAATAATATAAAAATGAAAGAATTGAAACAGATAAAAATATCATTTGTCTGTTCTAATTTTTTTTTACTATTGATGTAAAGGTGAGGAAATAAATAGGTAAAAATTTAAAAAAAACATTAACTCTTTCATGTAACTCGAGTTCAACCCGAGTTACGTGAATTTTAACTCGGGTTAAATTGAGTTTTGTTTTTTCCGAGTTGGCACATCACTATGCTGAGTCGATAGTTAAATATTTTAACTATCGACTCAGCAGAGCTCGAAATGTTGTAGAGAATGCATTCGGTATTTTATCCGCTAGATGGCGTGTTTATCGGCGACCACTAGAATGCAAACTTGAGACCGTCGATCATATAATTAAAGCAACTTGCGTGTTGCATAATTATTTATCTGTACAATTATCGTCACTACCCACATCGGCTGCAGCATTATCAAAATGACAATTATAATAATCCACAACCCAACAACATGACCTTTGATAGACTGCGAGCTACACGAGAAGCTTTTAATGTAAGTAACATATATTGCGATTATTTTAACAATTCCGGTAGAATAGCCAGTCAAGATTCACTTTTTTCATAAAATAAATTCAATTAAAAAGACCCTGTTTTTTATTTCAGCCAAATTTACATCATCAACTATAGATTTCCATGCCGCTTCTTTTATATCTATGTTTCGGTATTCTTTAATTGATACATTCCACAAACATGGGTATTGTCGTACAGCTTCTATAAATCGCTCCATTTCAAACCAAAACAACACGTATTACTCGACTGCCATAACAAACAACAATGCAGTGATGTAAGCGCCAGCCGGCGCGTAGCTGCGAGAGGCGAGAAGCGCGGGGGGCAGACAGCGAGCGAGTCCGTTCTGAACTAGTCGGTGCAGGCCTTGCGCAGCGGACTCTTTTCAATTTCTTTTTACTCGCTCAATCCGCCCCGCTCACCACTTTCTGTGTGGAAACGCTACTATGTAAATTGTAATTGCGAGTTGAGCGGAGTCCGTAAGTACTCCGCTCCGCTCCCTAGAACTGAGCGAGCTCATTTCTACTCTTTCTACACGCTCGGCTCTTTCCGTCCGACTATTTGTTGGTGGAAATACAAGTATGCAGTTTGCGTTTGCGAGTTTAACGAAGTCATTAATGGACGCGGTGGAAACCGGGCTTTACCGCGTCCTTATAATGATGTTGTGTTGGCTTTCGCGAATAGTCGTTGATGGATTGTATCATTTTTTAGGCCGCTGACGAACTGATGCCGCAAATTTTCGTTCAACCCGTCTTTGAATTGGCAATGTCTTGCGAGTTTCTTGAGCTCAGCTATGTACACAGCTACTTTTTCCTCACTAGCCTGTCTCCGTTGCCGAAACCGATAACGTTCTACAAGTACTGACGGCGTTGGTTCCAGGTGATGACGTAATAGCTTGACCGCTCTGTAATTTTTGAACTCCGCTGGCTTTTTGGGACTTGCCAGGTTATATAACAGTTCATATATACCGGCTATATATACCGCAGGCCTGTACGCGGGTACCGAGGTTTTCATCAGCAAGGTACACGTGCAAAGTTTAATCAAAATCGGCCTAGCCGACCTCACAGAGGAACTTATTATAACCAAGGGTTTTATAATAACCGGGCACAGACTAATGTAAGAGGAAGAAGCGGAGGTCGTTCGTCTCGAGGAAGTTATAATCAAAATCAACGAGGTCGACAGAATGTTTATTCTGCTCAACCTATGAAGTCGGACGACACAGAACAAAATAAGACGGCTCCAGATAATAAAACTTTTTTTCGTGAATAAAGAGTACATTTTAACGTTAAGCGAAAATAAAAGGTACGTTTCCATGAATTTATTTAATAAAGAACGCTTTTGGTTACTTGATACCGGAGCGTCAATTTCCGCTGTACGGTCGCAAGCGATATCAGAATTCGTAGAAGTACACTGCGATAACATTGTTATAAATGGTATAGGTGGAAAGATTTATTCGAAAGGTTACGTTTATCTAGACCTACAATTACATGATGGTTCAATTTACCAGCATAAATTTTATTTATTTGACAAACTACCTTGTAAAGGAGATGGTATTATTGGATTAGACTTTTTGACAAAGTTCAATACAAACATTGACTTGGAGAACTCATATTTAAGATTAAAACATCTAAATACCTATCGTGATGCATTTACGTCACCAAAGGTATCCACGACTTATATTACTATACCAGCGCGAAGTGAATCAATTCATTATATTCAGTTAAAAGAAAAGGTAACAGAGGATTGTGTCATCTACCCAAAAGAGTTACAAGAAAATATTTTTTTAGCAGGACTTATAGTTAAACCAAAAAATAATGTTATTCAGTAAAACTAATACTAATGTAGAAAGAGCTCGAACATTATTACAATTGTTGAACCTTGAACACTTACATTCCAGTGAACGAAGTAGCATTGCGTCATTATGTTCTAAGTACAGTGATATATTTCACTTACCAGGCGATAAGCTTACAACCACAAGCATTTACGAACAATCCATACATTTAAAGCCAAACACTAATCCAGTTTATGTAAAGCCTTATCGAACCCCAAATAGTTTAAAGCCAGAAATAAATAAACAAATTCGAAAATTATTAGAAGATGACATTATTGAAGAAGCTAGTAGTGAGTGGTCCAGTCCAATCTTGTTAGTACCTAAAAAGGCGACTGAAACGGGAAATAAAAATTGGAGATTAGTAATTGATTATCGTAAACTCAACGAACAAATACAAGATGACAGATTTCCACTGCCGAACATAGTTGAGATATTAGATTCGTTATCGGGAGCAGTATATTTTTCACATTTAGACTTAAGTAATTCTTACTATCAGGTGATTTTGTCAGAAGACAGCCGAAAAGTAACTAGTTTCTGTACAAACACTAGGCAATACCAAATGAAACGATTACCCATGGGACTGAAAATTAGTCCAAGTTCTTTTTCACGGATTATGACCATAGCAATGTCAGGACTAAATTTGGACAAATGTTTCATATAATTAGATGACCTTGTAGTATTTGGTAGATCAATAATATTAATAATAATAATAATATTCCACAACTATCACACAACGCCGTCTAGTCCCAAGCTAAGCAGAGCTTGTGTTATGGGCACACACAAAAACCTCACTGACTTATTTGAAAGGCTACGTAAAATAAACTTAAAGTTAAATCCAACAAAAATGTAATTTCCTACAGACAGAACTTTTATACTTAGGTCATGTAGTTTCTAAAGATGGAGTTTCACCTGATCCTGAAAAAATAAAAATAATTAAAGAATACCCAGTACCAAAGAATGCAGATGAGCTTAGACGTTTTGTCGCATTTTGCAATTATTATAGGAAATTTATTGATAAATTTGCAGATATAACTATTCCATTGAATAATCTTTTACGTAAAAATTTACCGTTTGTATGGACTTCCGAATGTGTGCAATCATTTGAAATTCTAAAAAATGCACTAATGTCACCACCAATCTTGCAATACCCAGATTTCTCTAATGAAAATGAATTTATCTTACAAACAGATGCATCAAATATATCAGTAGGAGCAGTTTTAAGCAATAAAAACATGAGACCAGTAGCTTACTCAAGTAGACCATTAAACAAAGCTGAGAAAAATTACCCAACCATACAAAAAGAGCTAGTTGCAATAGTATGGGGAGTAAAATATTTTAGACCATATCTGTTTGGAAAAAAATTCACTATTATGACGGATCACAAACCTTTATTATATCTATTCGGAATGAAAGATCCTTCAAGTAGACTTAAAATTTAGATTAGCCTTAGAAAAATATGACTTCAATATTATTTACATAAAAGAGAAAAATAACGTAGTTGCGGATGCACTATCGCGTATAACAATCACTACTGACGAACTAAAAGAGATAAATGAAAAGAGTAGATATGATTGTAATGACGAGAGGACGAAAATTGAGGGAACAGGAAATTATAGAAAGAGAAAAGAATAAGTAATTGGTAATCCCTAGTAAAGCCACAGACGAAAGGTGTGATCAGCCCAGAATCGTGTAAATATTAAGGATTCAAAATAGCTCAGTAGAAATGACTTTTGTAAAGGGAAATGAAATAAAACAATTAAAGAAACATAAAGATATAATTGAAAATGAATGTTTTATATTTATACCAAGTAAACATATTATATACATTAACCATGATTTTCATTCACAATTTACGCGAGCCGAATTTGTGAAAAAATTAAGTGGTTATTGTAAATCAATAAAAGTAAACGAGATTTGTTTAATAAAAAGAGAAGAAAACGCGTTATTCATAAAACAGCTTCTAAATGAAGTCAACACCTCAACTAAATACGAGGGCTCTACAATACACATTTTACGAGGTATTAAAAGAGTTGAGATGTAAGACGAAAAATAATTTATATTAAATGACTATCACCTACTACCTACTGCTGGTCATGCAGGAGTACGTAGAATGATAAATAATATCAGGCGATCATTTTACTGGCCAGAATTAGAACGAGACGTAAGACAATTCATAAAAAAATGTGAAAAATGTCAAAAAATGAAATATGGTCGTAATACCATTCAGCCTATGGTTGTCACAACAACGGCGACCTCGGCTTTCCAAAAAATATTCTTAGATATAGTGGGCCCATTACATAAGGATTTAGAAGGTAATTCGTATATATTAAGCATTCAGTGTGACTTAAGTAAGTTCGTAGAGGTATATCCATTACCAAAAAAGGAAAGTAAAACAGTAGCCAGAGCATTAGTTAACAACTTTATATTAAGGTTCGGTATTCCAAATACAATATTAACAGATAAAGGCACCGAATTCATGTCTTCTACGATTATAGAAGTATGCAAGTTACTAGGAATAGAAAAACTCAATTCTACAGCTTACCATCATCAAACTATAGGATCCCTAGAGAACTCACATAAACACCTTGGAGCTTATTTACGCACTCAATGTGACAAATATCCAGAAGCTTGGAGTCACTGGTTACCATATTGGTCTTTTATTTATTTATTTATTTATTTATTTATTGGCCTATCAACAATTGTTACACATTGCATTCAAAACGTACTTGCCCTTATACAAACCAAGTGTACAATATATTACGATAGACACAGCATGCATAAACAATATTAAAACAGAAAGATTTTACAAATAATATTAGTACAGATACAACACTTACGAGTTACGTTGTTATAAATGTTGGCTAGTAGTAAGTCGTTTTAGGTGGACTTGGCGCTTGAATTTATGGAAAGATGTGCCAAAAATATCCAAACTTACATCGCAATTATTAAGAAGCCTACAAAGTCTTGGGATTGGGGAGTTAGACCCTGAAATAGTTTTTCGGAATGGGGGACGTAGTAATTTGATAGGATGGCGCGGATAATTGTGAGGTAGGTTAAAATTAAATTTACATAACAACTGAGGACAGTCTATTTTACTGTGAAGAACTTTATATAAGAAAATAAGATCGTTTTTGTCCCTGCGTTCTTCGAGGGAAGTCATCTTGAATTTTTGTAGCCGTTTTGCATAGCTTGGAACTTTTTTAGCTATTTTCGTCGAGTAGGCCAGATGGTTCAAAAATCTTTTCTGAATGCGCTCCAACCTAAGACTATGTGTGGCATAATGGGGGCGCCACACAACTGAACAATATTCCAGAACGGTACGAACGAGGCAATTAAAGAGGTAAATTTTGGTTTCAGGCTTGCGAAAACATTTTGCATTCCGTAGTACAAAGCCAAGAGTTTTTGAAGCTTTTTTGATAATATTGTCCATGTGGGGAATAAATGTGAACTTACGATCAAGAAGGACCCCTAAGTCTCTGATAACATCAACTTTACTTAGACATGTACCATTTATATAGTAATTGAAGTTAATGAAAATCGGCTTCCGCGTAAACGTTATTTGAGAGCACTTCTTTACGTTTAGATGCATACTATTATCCTCGCACCAGTTCATTAGCCGGTTCAAGTCATCTTGGAGTAATATAGAGTCAGCTTGAGAATTTATGACGCGAACTATTTTCAAATCATCGGCGAATAAAAATGGCGTGGAATAAATGAAGCAATTGGGAAGGTCGTTTACAAAGATGACAAATATTACAGGACCAAGGTGAGAACCCTGCGGAACCCCAGAGGTTATAATCAGGGTTTCGGATTTGTAACCATTGGCAACAACATAAAAAGATCTACCCGTTAAGTAGGAGTGAAGCCATTTAAGAAGAGATCCAGCAAAACCGTACGCCGCAAGCTTTTGAATGAGCACCTTATGGGAAACTTTGTCAAAAGCCTTGCTAAAATCCGTGTATACGGCATCAACCTGCTGGTTAGAGTCAAGTGAAACTGCAACTTTTTCAACAAAAGAAACTAGATTACTACAGGTTGAACGCGCAGCAGTAAAACCATGCTGGTGTTCAGAAAGATACTTTTTAAAATAGTTCTGGATATCTGGACATACTATTGCTTCAAACACCTTTGCAAATGTCGGAAGGAGAGATATAGGACGATAGTTATCAACCAAATCCTCGGCACCCGTTTTATGTATTGGAACCACCTTGGCCTGCTTCCATTGTTTAGGGAAGATTCCGACTTCAAGTGATTTATTAAAAATCATGAAAAGGGGGGTTGCCAGTTGATCAGCGCAGGTTGCGATGAAGCAAGGTGGAATTTCATCACTACCGGGACCCTTGGATGTGTCTAATTTCTTAAGTTGTTTGACTATTTTATCTTTAGGTATTAGGATCAAGGAAAAATTGTCGGAGTTTTTAAGTAGTTTTTCAAAGAAAGGAGAATTTTGAACCATATTACTCGGATTGTTATCTGGACTATACACTGAAGAAAAGTAGTTTCCAAACATATTGCACATATCGTTACCATTACAAGTTTTGGTAACGCCATTTGACATTGATGCTGGGTAAGAATTAGCAGCACCTCGTTTAGACTTTATGAAAGACCAGAAAAACTTAGGATTTGTTACAATTTTCTGTTCTAAGCTTCTTATATAGGAGTTGTAACATTCCTTTGCCAATCTGTCACAGCACTTACAACACCAACGAAAGGATATCTTATCCATGGGATTTTTGTATGCGTTAAATCTTCGTCTTAGATTATTTTTTTCACGCAGCAGTCTTTCCAGCTTTTTTGTAAACCATGGTGGTCGTGTATTACTTTTAACTATGGTCGATGGTACAAACCGCTCTATGATCTGATTGAGTACTGTATAGAAACGTTCTAACATTACACTGGGGTCGTCGGTGTCAGAGAGTAATGCATGCCAGTCAGTATTTTCAAGTTCTGATTTAATATCGGTGTAGTTAGCTTTTTTAAAGTTTGATCTGATCTTGGGTTCCAGCTTTAAACTTTTACTTATAACAATACAGTCCACACTATTACAAAGTATACACCACATGAATTAGTATTCGGAAAACCTAGCAATATTCCATGTAGAGTCAGCGCTACAGTAGAACCATTGTATAACCCAAATGATTATTGTTTAGAACTTAAGTATAGATTACAGTTAGCATGTAAGGATGCAAGAGAAAATGTAATTAAGAACAAACAATTAAAAAAATGCAGTTTTGACAAGAAAATATATCCTGTAACATATAAAAATGGTGATAAATTATTAATTAGAAATGAAAATGCAAGTAAATTAAATCAATTGTTTGATGGACCATATACTGTTATAGAAGATTTAGAACCAAATGTAAAGATAGATAAAAATGGAAAAATTGATGTAGTACATAAAAAAAGAACAAAATTATATACATAACAATAACAAACTTAATACATTATATGTAAAATTAATATTAAGTTAGTGTGTAAGCATAAGTATGTAAAAAAAACACCCCTTTTTTTTTTCAATAGAACCCCCTATATGTGGAGTGGTACCTAGTAGCATATATTATAACGTAAGGCATTACTGATGATTGTAATATTAGAGAGTTAGAAAAAAATGGAACGTTGCACTGAACACACGTATATCATTTGTTGCCTCCGGAACCCCCCACACCTCAACCGACTTTATGTCGAACTCCCTAATTTTGCCAATCGACATCTTAATGTCTGTTCGTACACTCGCGATAATCGTAAATAGGCACGATATAGGTTATAGTACGAGTCACACGCGTAATTGTTCGTATTTTGAAATACTTGTCGCTACTGTGATGTACGGGGATGGAAATAAAAGTCGGGCGTTCCACGGCAGAGCTATAATTTGACTGACCACAGGAACAACTTAAATCTACCGATATAATAATTATTAACATAAATCTACCGATATAATAATTATTAACATAAATCTACCTACACTACAACCATATTTTAATTTATTCCTGCTGCATTATTTTTACCAGTCTTTTTTCCTACTCCTTTTTCTTTATAAATATAAAGGAAAAGGAGTAGGAAAAAAGACCTTTCTCTTGATGCTTATTCTCAACAACATTTTTTTTTATTTTCTGTCTTTTCTATATCAATGTCTTGATAATTTTAACATGTATCGAAATCAGATATAAATTCCTCAAATTTATCACAATTGGACTTTTTTCGGGTGGTAAAATCACCTAATGACATCCCCCACTCTTGGGCGGGGCGGAAGATAGTGTCAGACTTTTACTGACTAAAAATCCACTCCTGTTCATACTTTGCCATTTTTCTCTCAAGATTTCATTAAAAGGAATTTAAGAGTCATGAATGAGATTTCAGATGACCAGGTAAAATAAATGGAATACAGGAAACACATTTCTTCCTAGGAGATTACACCGGTATCTACTACTCATTGCTAAAATATTAAATTAAAAACATCTAAATTATCTTACAATTTAACAATAAACATTATCTTACAATTTAACATTAAACATGCAGCTTGATCACCTAATCATCATCTGTTGCAATCACTTGTAGGTCGAAGTCATCATTGGGTTTGATAGAGTCAAATCGCAGAAAGTTGTCAGCATTTTGTGTCTCTGCTATGTCCTGACGTTCGAGTTCCTCGGGGTGACACTGGAGTAATAAGTGTGGACATCGAGCAGATTGGTTCTGAATTAGATATCAGAATGACATCATTATCACCCACTCTCATAGATAGTTTCAGCACTCCCATTTGATGTATCTTCGCTCGATTTGCGATTTCAGTTATAAAGTTACGGGCAGAAGACAAAACAAGAAACACCGGCTTTGTCTTTTTCGTTTTTGGAAAAGATTTTGGATTTATGTCAAATACTAAACAGTGAGCTAGTTCTACGGTAAGGCACCTACAGAAATGAGAAAATGCCATAAACTGTACATAACTGCATGTCCCTTGAGAGCGAACCGGCATGATGCTATGTTATAAAATGGTAAATAGACAAACGATTATTACTTTTTTTTTTTAATTGTTCCATAAATATAGTACATATTTTAACATTTTTGGTTTTTATTGCATTATTAAACCAGAATTGGTTTGTCACATTCGCATAACAACACTGCTTAATCAGTAATGCTAAACTATAAACTAAGTATTAACTTTTGGGTCATTATTTCTTTTTTAATAATTCATACTCGTATTTAAAATAAAGTCGTTTGTATGTATTTCGTTACATAAATTCAGTTTTTGCAAATTCTTAATAAAAGACATTAATGAATTGAGGGCCCAAGGTAAAACGGCAAAAATCTGTAATGCGATGTTCTACAGATTTGAGAATTTCTTAAAATATTTTAGAAATTCTTTACTAAATTTCTAAATAATCATTGTTAACCCAGACATCGTCTTTTCCGAGATTAAGGGTTCATACGCACTATGCGGGTAGCCGCATTACGGCTAGCCGCGCGGCTGACCGCAGGATGCGGTTGCGAATGCGGCCAGCCGGATCGCGGGCAGCCGCATTCGCAACCGCAACGTGCGGTTGAAGAACCGTTGCGATTTGCGGTCATGTCGATCCATTTCAAAGATGGACGTGGAAGAAGTTGCAGCTATTTACTACATTTACACACGTTACGCAAAGAAGAAAAAACAAAGAAAGAAGTACTGGGTGCATCCTTATTTGCAAACACGAGATGAGAGCAAGCATTTTGCAATATTTTTCGAAGAACTAAAAAAATATGAAGATAAGTTTTTTGGATTTACTAGAATGAGCATAAAAACGTTTGAAGAATTATTGAACATTTTAGAAAAATTTATAACAAAGCAAGACACACAATTTCGCAATAGTATTAAACCGGAAGCAAAGTTAATAATAGTGCTACGGTAAGTAAAATAAATATATATAATTCAATTTTTATTAAAATAATGTAGGTACACATTTCAAGCATCATCGCCAGTGATGGAATTAAAAAGTTCCATATAATCACTCTCCTGAGAATTTTCGGAAATTGGCGATTATGCATTCGTCGGATTCCGATAATCACTCTCCTGAGATTTTTCGGAAATTGGCGATTGTGCATTCGTCGGATTCCTCACAATTTCTTGAGACGTGTCTCGTCCAAACTCCAAAGACTGCACAGGCTGCGTGTAGACATTACTTCCTGAATACTGTGCCGTTTGATATCCATGATGGGTATTCCCTCGTCCAACCTCCGAGAAGTTTGTACGGTGAGAATAGGGACTATTACCAGAATAATGTGACGTTTGATACCCCCGGTAAGAATTAGGCCTTGGATAATCAATGTTCGAATAATTGAAAATCTGCGCATCTTTAATTACCTTTAAAATATCTAATTTACTTTGCAATTGCATATGTTCTGGAATTTTTTTAAATTCTTTTACTAGAGACAAGAAAAAGAGGCGATCCTCGTCATCTTCAACACTCTTTCTTTCTAAATTTCTATTCAAGGCCCCGACTAACTCTCTACCGATAAGATCATCACTATTATTTTTCTTGTTTCTCTTTGGTGCCCATGAAGTATTTGATGGAAGTGTTTCTTCATTTTGCATAGCTGTGTTACCATCTTCATTTTCTGTAGTTACATTCCCCGTTGTGCTATTGACAGTTACAGTATCTTTTAAAAATAACAAACTATCGTAGAAAACATATGAAGTCTTTTTTTTGCCGCTGATCCGCTCTTAGTCTCTTTCGCTTTATGGGCCTTCACAAAACAGTCGCGAATATTTCTCCATTTTTTTTGAATACTCAAACCTAAAAAAAAAACATTGTTTCAGATATTTGGCGTCAGGCTGTTCATTCGCAGAATTGCATTATATTTTTAAGATTGGAATTAGTACTATCGCCGAAATAGTTCGAGAAGTATGTGCAGCTATATGGTTTTGCTTAAAAAATATATGCCTACCACAACCAACCAAAGATATGTGGCTTCAAATTGCAAATGGTTTCTCTACTAGAGCACATTTTCCGAACTGTATAGGTGCTTGTGACGGAAAACATTAGAATTATAGCACCTAACAATAGTGGATCAATGTGCTTCAATTTCAGGAAACAATGCTACTTGTTTCCCCTTCGTTTTTGTAGGAGACGAGGCATTTGCTTTAAGTACGAGTATGATGCGCCCTTATCCGAGAAATAATTTAAATATTACAAAAAGAATATTCAATTATAGACTTTGTGTGGACGTTACATTGAATGTACTTTTAGCGTACTTGCGAATAAGTGGCGCATTTTTCACAGACCAATTAATGTTCACATCGATTTAGTTAGTGATATTATTAAGTCTGCTTGCATTTTACACAACTTTGTAAGAGACAGAGACGGATATTCTTTTAGAGACTCATTAAGTAATCCACTAACTGAAACTATTACTCGAGATAACGTGCGAAGAAACAATAGAACTGCTTTCGGATATCGAGAATTATTTGCAGAATATTTTATGCATGAAGGGAGGGTAGAATGGCAGGATAATTACATTTAAAAAATAAAATGATTTTGATAATTACCTAGTTTTTGTTTTTCCTCCTTTGTCAATTCCGTACCGTGATAAATATGCACTAACTCTTCCCATGTTCTTTGTTTTAATATTCTATCAGAATACTCTGGTAATTTGGTGTTCCAAATTGCTGGCCGACTCTGGATTTCGATGATAAAGGATAATGCCAGATACTCTATAGACCTTTGCCCCACTCAATAAAAGTCATTTACAAGCATGCAATATGCTGCATCTTATTGTATATTTATTACTGATAACTAAACATTTGTCCTGAAACCTGTAAAACTTGCGGTTATCGTTTAAAACTAAAAACAATACTGACATTGATTTGTAGGTTAGGTGGTGTAGCTATCTAATTGTTAAAATAAATGATTTAAGTGTTAGAATTATAGTAACCTAGGAGGGATTCTGTTATTAAGTAACAAAGGTTAAGAGTCACTCTTACTGTTAATCAGTATGACTAAGATGAAAAAAAAACAAACATAGATTTATTTATTATTTAATCTTCAAAAGTAATTAAGACATCATCGAGAAATGCTGCCGGTGCGTCAATATTAGTTTGATGTCGTGCCCAACCAAGATACCATATTATGGTCATAATGTGACAACAACACCCAACTGTCCTATTACCCACAACACAACTGCAGCAATATCCTAATATAGCGTCAATTGCACGACTACTGCTAGGCTCCCTGTCAATTAGTATGTACGTAAAATAGTGTTTTTGGCTGATATGCCTAGATTTAATTCTGCCCCTTATCAATAATGGATAGTTACCTCCAATGTGGGTCACCATCTCATCCGAGTGTTCCATTTCTGGACAAACTTCTATTAACTATAGGCCATTTTCTCTAACATGTTCTCCAAAATATGAACGGGCTTGTTTCACTTGGTATGGCCCTAAAGATATCAGAATTAATTCATTTAAATTAAATATGGGAAACTGCTGTAATTGTGGTAGATTTCCATCAATTCTAGAAAACATTGTTCTACGTCTATTTAAGTTATAATCGTGGACAAATTGAGCCAAATGTTTGGGTTCATTTAAAAAATGCAATGCTCTAGAAATAATTTCATGAGCATCTGGTCGATCCTGAATTAGTGGATGAAAGCGATTAATCAAAGCCGCTGCAATAAGGAAATCATCCATTAGGTGCAATGACGCCCTATTAAAAAAATCTTGCCTAAACAATTTAAAATCAAGTTTAAAGCGGCCATTCACTACTTCCACTACCCATCTGCACAGTGTTACACAACGGCTCTTATTGGCTTGTAATGTTGTTAGCTGTGTTTCGCCTTCATCCACTGATTCAGGCTTGAAAACTTTGTAGCCATAAGATTCTAGAGCTGGTATGCTATCCCTAAATCCCCGATCGAGAATAAAAATATCATTCGCTCTAAAATAGGATCTCATAGGCCCATTTTCATTTTCAAACAATTTTGAAATTATTTCAGAGTCGGTTTGTGTTTCTGCATAATGGGCCTGAAACATCAATAATGTACCCATCACAGGCAACTATTAAAAAAGGCTTGATTAAATTCTGTGCGTCCTGTGAAAACTGATACATCTCGGAAATGTCAACTTTTCAATATAGTAGTTTTTGTGTGTAAAAAATTATAAAATTTGTTAGGATAATTTATTTTACGAAAATAGTGACACAATTTGTATTAGTGTCGTATTGTTTACAACCTATTAAGTTCCTGCTCAAAAGGCGTTAATACAGTAAGAGATATTTAAAAAAAGCTATTTGTTGTATCAAAACACACCAAATGAATGATCGTGTATAATGATTCTAAATGAGTTGTATCGCTTTACACTTTGTGTGAAGCTTTGGTGAAAGGAGATATTGTTGCATTGTCAGGTAGTTTTATACGAAACTAAATCAACTCCTGTTCAAAGCTGTCAAATAAACGAGTAATATTTTTCAGTCGGCAGAAGCACTGTAAACACAAAACTCGTAAAATTTGTTGTTTTCGTTATTTATATCATTTTACACGAGAATAACGGTCGTGTTATTATGTGTTTTTTTATATAAGTTTACTTATATCTCAACTCAATTTTGTGTAATATGATACAAGAAACAGTTTAATGACAAAAGGCATAAAATAAAGTAAGTAATAAAAAGAAAAAAAAAATGCATTTACCTTTATTTATTTTTAATGATATTAAATAACACTAATTTGAAAATTAAATTATTTTAATTTAGCTCAATCTTAGTTAAACTTTAATTTTGTAATGACCATATTCAATAGGTATTAAAAAAGGAAAGAACGAAATCAACGACATAAATCAACAAAATAACTTTAACGAATAATAGGTAATTTTTCATACAGGAAATACTTAAACAAAAATCAAATTCTCGGTATTCTTTGTGTAACTATACATAAATTAAAACAAATTTCAAACTAAATTAAACTTAAACTTTCTTCAAAATTAAACTTTGGAATTCTGTAAATGAATCAACAATATCACACGTTAGTACCTATAATAACATTCATTAAAAAACTTAAACTTAAAATTATATTCGACTTCCGTATCAAATTAAACATAATTCAATATTAATTTGTAGAACTAAATAAATCAACAACTTACTCCTAAAATTAAATATTTTTCAGTCTTCATCACTAGAGATCAAATCAGGATCAATATTTCTAATATCAGCCTTAGTTTTTAATTTTTTATAATAATTATGATAGCTACTGTCAATATAGGGCAATAACGAAATTAAATCATTCTTCTTCTCGTTTGAAATGAAATTTGGTCCCTTGCAGTTTATTAAATTATTGGCAAGTACTTCTAATCCATAACTTTTACCCCTTTTTGCAAACGAGATCATATTAAAGTCATCACCTTGCAAATCCGTTTTATATTTGAGGCACGGAAACAACGTCTTGTCAAACCGTAGAAGTTTAACATCGGCCCAAACGAACTTAATGTTGTCTTCATTATATTTTTTCATTATAAAGTTTTGTTTAAAAAAATCACTAAAATCGTAAAAATTAGATTCAGCCATCTCGATAACAGTAAATTTCCCAGGTCTCCCTACCGATCGTATTAATTGAGCCCAATCTCGAGTATGATGAATATTCATAGTCGTTCTTTTTTTAGCTCTTTCTATTAGTGAATGGTCACTATCTACTTCCATTCTTGTATGACCAGGAGTCAAAAATTTGTGCTCTATGGAAATGATATACGGCAGATCGTGAGCAGCTACGAGCATCATAGTCACCATTATGGATTTTTTATTTTGTCCAGCGCAAGTGTCGGAGTACAAAATAATTTTTGAAACGTTGGGCCATTGATTAGGAACACGATATTTAAAAAAATCGTAAACACATGAAGCTATTTGGTTTGCTCCTCGACCAGAAATACTTTCATCCCAAATATAGCAATGAGCTTTATTACCCACACAATCATGTATCGTAAGATTATACGTCCAAAGTTGGCGTTTGTAAAATACCATACCCGTCTTAAGATAAAGAGTGGGTAAGCATTGCTGCAAATCGAATGTCAAAACCAGGGTATCTGTTGATTCTTTTGCATAATTTTTATCTTTGTCCTTCAGATCATATGCAAAGGCGGCGCAAGCTTGGTGTTCTTGCAATTGGGTTTTTATTTGAGTTTTGAGTTCTTCCGACGTTGCCGTTTCCAACTGTTTATTCAGTCTATCACACTTCTGGCATGTGTCTACGGAAGGCTGTTTGAAAGATAGATTTAAAGTCTTAAACACGTGATTGTACACTGTTTTACTAATGGGCTCAGTTGTAGTTTCCTTATATAGATCATACATTTTAGCCAACGATAAATCAGAACTTAAGAAAGTTTTGCTGGTTTTGCTGCGCCCATAGTGACTTTCATATGCAGGGAATTTCAAAATATGCTGTCTTGCGAATTCCAAACGATCATCATGGATTTTTTTGTAACTTGCTGCACGACCCCTTTCACTCGATATTACGTTACCGCATTTAATTTTTTTCTCACAAATAGTTTGGATAAATTTGTTGCTTTCATCAAAAGTTGTTAAAAAACATTTCTTGCATATATCATAGACACTGTTATCGAATTTTAGCTCATATTTGTTAGCATGCTCTCTTCTCTTTTTTGGATCAATTTTAGCAACCTTCTTTTTGCCAATAATTATAAAATTACCGATATAATTTGCTCTTTTTTCATATGAGCCTAAGTGCCAGTATTCTGTAAAAACATTTTCCAATACCTGCTTTGGGATTTTTTCCTTACATTTTGCTCTACAGCCGGACTGTAGAGCAAAATGTAACTCTTTTAATTCTTTACGTTTCTTTAATTTACCAGTCTTTGTAAAATACTCTTCTCCCTTGTTTCTAGAGATATTTCGTGCAATTCTTTCACATCTTCGTTCTTTTTTAGCATCTCTCTTCTTCCTCTTACGGCCGTCCCTAGTCACGGTTTTGTTATCCCAAAATGAATAAGATGGTACCGCATCATTGCACTGATTTGGTTCTTCAGATAAGTTGTTTAACACACCACTAATATTTTGCTCGGGTAAAGTATTGCATTCGTTATTTCCTTCTTCAGAATAACATGAATTGCGTGAATAAGTCGGTGCTATATCATTGCATAGGTTTGGTTCTTCAGGCAAGTTATTTAGATTAATATTCCTATTTTCTTCGGTTAAAGTATCGCAATTTTTATTATCTTTGCTACAGGTACTACTGCATGAACTGTCAGAAGTTGAAATTCTTATATGTGGTTTTCCTGTTAATCGCAATACAGATCCATTTATAGAATCATAAGAACTGTCACTGCTATATTCATCAGAACCAGGTATATAATCATCACTACTCGAAGAACCGAAATCACCATCAGGAGATGAACCATTATCCTCGTCGCCGCATATTTCTTTGACTGACATGTTATTTTTAGAAGGACTCTGCTCTAATAATATTTCCTTGCTATTTGACTTAATACGGTTATATTTATTATTTTGACAGGAAGAAGAAGAAGAAATGTTTTCATCCATGAAAACATCATCTTTTTCATTCTCATTATTTATGTTTAACATGTCTAACATGCGTTTTGCACGGCAAGAACGAAGGTGCAACAATGATATTTTACATTGTAGATCATCATAAAACATAATAATAACAAAGAAAAATAAGCGTTATCATAAAGAAGTATTCATTACTTTATAATTATAAAATTCACAATAATAAATAGATTTCGTGTATTTTGATGTAACTGGAGTAATTATTATGTGTAAATTCTGTACCTTTAGTGAAAAGTGGTATAAGTTACAAAATCTCGTTTTGAGAAATTTAAATAAAAAGTTTTGCATTTTTTAAACGGCTACAACTTTTTTATAACAGATATTTTTTTTTAAGGTTTTGTCTTTTATCTATTGGAAATTGTTATTATTACATAGGATACGCTTTGATTTTGTTCAAATATGATTAGAATCTGAGATATTTAAAAAAAACTAGACTTATATCATTAGCCACATTTAAGTTCCTATGTGTATAATGTTACAATTCTAAATAGATCGTTTAACATATTATAAAATGCACTGGTGTTGAATGTTACAAGTATTTTTGACACATCTTTTTGATATCAATAGAGTTGTAAATAATAAAAACACAAGAACAAATTTTGTTTCGTAAACATTGAGATTTCATGGATAACGTGTCTTTTTAGTGCGCTGTGAAAAAATCAAACTTATATCAATTTACACACATTAAACACAATAGAAGACGTGGTGTATTCCGATATATCTTTAATTATATCAAATAAACTACAAAACTTTCAAGGTCTAAAGTAATATAAGTTTAATTTTATTTCTATTGTAGGTGCCTAGTACTGGTTTAGCACTTATACTGTCGGGTCTACTTTCATATAAAAAGCGGGTGAATAAAAGTGTAAATACAATCAGTATATTTTTATTATTTGAAGTATAATCAACAGTGTTTTACTTATATAAATAACAGTCTCACTTTAATCAGTCTGTTTAACCACTATAACAAAAACAACGAGCCGGGTCTTAGAAAAAAAAAACACCGAAAATTAAGTTCCATAACTAGTTTAAAACTACTTATTTTCTTAAATTGTTTTAGCATAGCTAAATAATCATTTTTAGTTGAGATCACATACATATGAAACTTAATAAATCTAGAAAATAAAATAAAAAACAATCCATATTATAAAAGTCTTCTAAAAGTACTTATTACTTAAAACATAATTATTATAATAATATTATCTTTTAAAACTTAATCTAAGCGACCTTTGAAAACAAATCAGTATATCTTTATTCCCCTGAATCAACTAAGTCAGGGTCAAGATTTGGAGAATCATGTCTTATCAGTTTATGATAAAAATCATGCACACATGGGTGTGTGTGAAAAGTGAAATTAAGCTCTTTTTTTTTGCACGGAAATAGGGATTGGTCCGGTATAACATTTGTTGACAGAGGTAATGGTAAAAGTGTTGTAATTCTTGTTTCTTTTAGCATAAGTCATGGATATGAAGTAATCGATAATATAATTTTCCTTGTATTCAAAACCTGAATATTGCCCTTTTGTGTACCTGATAACTCTAACGTCTGTTTTACTCTAACGTTTGTCCATACAAATTTTTGTCCGTTACAGTTCACTTTTTTATTTATGAACTGGAGTTTAGAGAATGCAGCGAAATCATAAAATTCATTTTCCGTCATCTCTATCACAGAAAACTTGTTTTCACGATTTGAAGCCGTCCGAACTAGCTGATACCAATCATGTGGATGGTGTGTTTCTTGAATAATGGCTTTCGTATGCAGGAAATTTTAATATATGTTGCTCTACAGCTTTCATTCAAATCTCTGAATTTTTTTTATAGCTAGCAGCTCGACCTCTCTCACTTTTCGTTACATGTGCAAACTTTTGATTTTTTTCATTTACAGTCTAAAGAAAACGATTCGATTCATCTGATGTTTTTAATAGACAGTTTTTGCAGATATTGTAAACATTATCGAATTGAACCAGAGTGTACTTGTTGGCATAATTCCGCTGTTTTTTGGGTTCAACTTTACTGGTAACTTTTTTCTGAATTTGAATAAATCTTTCCAAATACTTTGCTCTGTCGTCGTAGGAACCTAAATTCCAGTATTCATTAAAAACATACTGCCGGATGGATTCCGGGATTCGTTCACTACATTTCATATGGCAATTTACTAGTGGGGCCATGTTACGACCTCTTACAACTTTTCCTGCTTTAGTTATATATTCAATGCCAGTGTTTCTTTTTAACAATCTATCTAACCTGTCCTTTCTTCTTTCCTTAAGTGATTTTGTTTTTTTGTTTTCTGCTACATTCATAACTGAACCACCGGCCTCTAAGCTCGTCGTGTCTGAATCAGATTCATTAATGATCATTATTCGTTTACTCCCTGGTTTTTTTCTTATTTATCACAACACTTTTATCACTGTCATCACTCTCCTCAGTATCGGTATTTGGAATGTAAATATCACTGCTGCTTGAACTAAAGTCAGAAAATAATATTTGGATAGAATGTTCTGGGTTGGTGGAATTGAGGCATCTGAGTCTTCAGTCGTTCCATCAAGTTGGTTTGTGTTAGCATGTTGGCTTACTATATCTTCTTTGGATGAATTTTCGGGTTGTTGTGTGTTAGTGTTTAGTTTTTCTCTATGTTCTTTGAATGAATTTTTAGGTAGTTGCATGTTAGTATATAGCTCTTCAGTTTGTTCTTTGAATGAATTTTCAAGTTGTTTAATAATAGTCTGTGGCTCTTCTAAATATTATTGATCTTGATTTTCTTGGTGAATGAACGGCGTTACCATTTTTTCAGTTGATAATCGTACCAAATTCGACTCTAAATGCAATTATATAAAACATATAATCGCACGCTCGCCAACCACCCGGGCGGCTCAACAAAGAATAAGATTAAGAAGTTTATTTTGTCATAAATGATAAATAGTAGGTAGAAAGGAAATAGGTAAATCAAATAAGAAGGTTAAAGAAAAAATTGTCATGGAGTAAGCATAATAGTAGAGACGGCCGCGACAGAAAGAGATAGAAGTGGGAAGTCGAATCTGCATACATCACTTTACACAATGATCACTATCGACCGGTTCATAAGAATCCTAAACTACAGCGATATAAATAAATTTATATTATTAAGAACTAAACGCGTTACTAAAAATATTACACGTGTACTTTGATAGAGGTTTAGTTGTATCACTTAACACGTTGCTGATATTTAATGCTGCATAGACATATGAGATATAATTTGAGTTATATTGTCATTCACATTTGATAATTGTAGGGTATTTTTTGGGTCACATAATATAAATTGTATTGTATTAACAAGCACTAAGCTCATCTAATTAATGTTAAATGTGTCAAGTATTATAAATCGAGATAGCCTTATTTACACGTATTTTTTTAAGTATAAGCTTTAGTTCAATTTAATATTAATAAAGACATATCAGTCTACACAAAAAATATCATCAAAATTAACCAAGAATGCGACTTGTATTATTCAACACGAGACTTATTTCCCGTTCTATCATAGATAGAGTTAAACTGATTAGATAGAAAAATCAAATAAAATTCAAGCTTCAAGGTTGTACACAGAACTCAAAACTGCTACAAGTGGAGTTATATCACTTTTCACTAAAGGTACAGAATTAATATTACTCCTTGTTATTATGAACACGCGAAAAAATTTAGAATTTTGTGTAAAATGATACATCTATACGTACGTTGTGCGCCATGTTGGATTGCTGTGACAGCGCGCGCGGGCACCTTGTCCAGTAGTACGTGCGGCACTGACCCCGCGCAGACGGCGATACCCCCGCAATAACGTCCCCCGCGCCCCGCGCAACACCCGCGTTCTGCAGATGTATTACTTTGCACATATTTTGGATCAAAACCGTTCTAATTTTCTCGTGATTAGTGATATAACTTTACTTGAATCACTTTACACAGACAATATTAGTTTTCTATGTTTGTGAGCAATAATACAACTTTAGTTGTACCGATGCAATGTACGAATTTACTTTGTGTCAATTGATATAACTAAACATGTATCAGGTGACACCTTATTAGAACGTAATAAATATATGTGAATAATGATATGACTTGAGATACATCTTAAAACACAATTATTTATTTCATAACTTGAATATTGTGAACGATACATGTCAATATGTATTTATTTACACAAAAATATTTATCAAAACAGGCCATTTCGTCTTAGATGTACCATACGATCTCGAAAACTAATAGACGTATCAAAATGTTAATTAGACAGAAAAATAGAGAATTTTTTTCTGATGAAGGTGCAACAATAATATCACATTTGATATAAGTTGACTTATATCACATTTGATATAAGTTGACTTATATCACTTTTCACAGGACGCACAGAATTATTATATTTGTGCAAACTGTATGTTCTTTTTTGGTAAAAATAGTTACTACTCTTTTGAATAAAGATATATGTCCCATCGCAAATAACTATAGCCGGCATTTCAGAGATTGGAGCATTTGGGTTACCAAAAAGGTTATTTGGTATTAGCAAATTCCGTTGAGCTACTTGTTCTCTATTTATATGCTGCAACCCAACATGATTATTAACAAAATGATTTTTGAAGTAGTCCCGCATCCTTTTCAAATAAGATTCTAATGTGGAACGTGGCATGTTGAATAAAGTTGATAATCTATTATCACTATCACCAGTCCTGAGTTTAGTTAAATATATAGCTAAACAAGTTTTACCTTTGTTAATACTTTCAAGTACTGGTATTTCACTATACAAAGTTAAAAACTCTAATACATTTAAACCAGTCCAATAGTGACAAATATGATTTGGCATCTCATGAACATTTTCAAAATCCATTGAGTCTGCATTTCTTTCCATAATACGGATTAAATCTTCTATTTGTTGAGCTGTGAAACTGTTGGATAGGTTAGTGTTATTATTTAACAATGACCATTCATTGGCATATAAATGTGTTTCACAGACACGGGAGTAGACGGGCACATATATATGGTATTGTTTAAGAAGCATGACCTTAATTAATAATGGAATCAAGTGACCAGATTGATTGACACAGCCTTGAAAAATACAATGTCTCGAAGTATTTGCAGTACGTTTATAATGTGGCAAAATTATTTCATTAGCTGATATTGTCGGAATCTGTTGTTCGAGAGATGGAGGTGGAGGTGGAGGTACTGGTATTGCCTGTTGTGGTACTAGTAATTGCTCTGATTCATGTGGTTGAAGCTCTGTTTCAGTATGTTCATCGGTGTCTCGCTGTCCTCTGACAGCTGTTTGTGCTAACTGGCGAGTAGCACGCATCCAACATAAATGACATACATGTGCATCACTTGATGTTAACTGCAAAGAAAAATATTATTTGAATGCATAACAATTAGGGCTTTCAAATACCGGATTTTATCAACACCGGTATCAGTACCGGTATTAGAAATTTCAATACCGTGATCACGTGATCACGGTATTAAACTCAAGTTTTTCAAGCTTTTTTTAAAAAAAAAACTAGTGTGCTTATGACCACACGACTGAAGTGAAACTTCTTTCGCTCCATCTCGTATTTGGCTATGAGAGGAAGAGAGAAAGAAAATGTGCGCGCGCACTGCTGTCTCTTGCTTATATCCCCCACTTAACTTCCGTTCGCCTTGCCCGATCACACTTTTCGTAACGCTTACGTCACGCGTTCGCCAGCTTACTCCCCAAGTCAAGTGTGCGTAAAGAAGTTTCACTTCAAAAATTAAACTAGCGCTTGACTGTCATCCCTTCTAAGGGATTCTTCTAAGGTTCATAAGAACTTTAATTAGGGCATTAATAAAACCATTTAAATACGTATTTTTGTTTCCAAATCAGTCTTTATTCTCTTTTAATAGCATAACAATTTGGTATTGATTGATTATAGGACTAGAATTTATAAACGTAATCAAAACTTAAACTAAATGTAATATCGCAGTAGACAATTAACTTAGAATATGCAATACAATGATAATGAGATCTATACTTATATTTATTATTACAGCAATCATTAGGTTTTCATTTTACTAACGCTATTATATTTATTAAAAAAAAAACAATCATAAAATCCAAAATTAAACAAGTAACAAAATAAATCAAATAGTATTTTGCATATTTGCAGACAAACAATAAAAATCTAAACTTAAATATATCATATTGAAACATTTTTAATCAAAAGATATTTTCGTTTTTTTTATTTTGAAAGTGTGATCGCAAAAAAGAAAGTGCATTTAAGGTCGAATCAGAAAGCGAACTTCTTAACCTGTTACATAAATAGCCTGCTGACGAAAAAGCACGCTCTGCTTCAACACTTGTCGGTACAACAGACAGTAAATATTTGTATGCCGCCGATAGAAATATCTCTCGTCCACCCCCAGCAGTTTCAAAGACACACATCTCTACTCTTATTATTGATCTAAAATCAGTGCTTGTGGTTACAGCCGAAGCAGCATCCTTACTTTTAGGCAATTTAGAAATCTCCCTTTCTAATTGCTTTTGTATGGACGTGTCTTCATTATCACAACTTGAAGAAGAAGAAGAAGGTTCTTCTATCGTCATATCAGCCATATTCTCACTGTCTCTTTGAGACTGTCTTGTTATGTTATTATTATATTTTAAACGTGTAAGTAGATTAACTATAATATCTAATATTTCATCAGATGTGGGTTTTATAAAGGTGTCGTCATCGCTATCATCATTACTGAAAAAAGTTTCAGGGTCATGCAAATATTGTAATACTCCAGATATTAAAAGTCGTCGCTCCTTTATGCGTCTTCGAAGTGTTTTTGCAAGATTTTGGCTTAAGTCATTAGCTTGACCATCTAACTTTGTCAACATAAATTTTAGCGCAATATCCGCTTTTAGTAAATTGGCATCCCGTTTACAAATTTCTAATACAGTTACTTTGACTACAGAAAGGCTGTTGTAAATATTTTTTAATATTGTCAAATCGAATTCGTCTAATTCGAAATCGGAGTTTAATTTTAGATCGATTAAAACTTTTAAAACACAATCCTTTAGTTTCAAAAAGCGTCCAATCATATCAGCCATACTGCTCCATCTTGTCTTGCAATCTAGTATTAATGTCATTTCCTTTTTATGAGTTTCAATGACATATTTTTGTAACAAATCATTCTTTGTAGGGGACTTACGAAAAAGTTTGACTATTTTTCTTACTTTATCAATGAGGTTTTTGTAAATAAACTCAGGTCTTTCTGTTTCGAGCAATTGTGCTTCAACATAATTCAAAGCATCGTCACCGCCTTGATGACCAGAATTGTCACCTTCACTGTCAGTTTCTAATGTTTCAATGTGAGGATTTAGCGGTGGAACAGAAGAAAAGGTTTGTTGAAATTGGTATTTATACAACACGTCTATAACAGCTAGCTGGATGCCATGCACCAGACAGAGCTGATGGTGGCCTTCAAAACTTTTTCCCATTTTAGTCATCACACTGGCACCATCTGTAGTAAAAGCTATAATATCTTCATGTAAATTAAGGCCAAATTCTTGAAGTCGTTGTTTTAGGTATTGGATACCTACATCTGCTGTCATGGAGCCTGATATCCTGACTAATCCTAGGTTCGTGTAACCACTTTCTAAATCTTTATTATGTACATTAATGTTCATGTACCTCTTATTATTAGTTGCTGTATATTCATCAAAAGTCAAAGTAAATCGTTCCTGATCACGAGTCTTCAAAGTCTTGAACTGCGTTTTTATTTGATTTTTTAGATCATCGCTTTTCTTTTGTACTATATGGGTTATAGAAGCTGGTGAAGTCGGTAAATTATAACCAGAATTCTTAAATAGTCTTCGCATATCTTCCGATGTGCAAAACTTACTCAAAGGGATACCATCCAAGGCGGTCATCCTTGAAACAACTAATTCCATTGAATGAGAACTTTGAAAATAGTCTGAAACTCGAATTTTCTTTCGTACTGGTTCATCTTGTACTGCTAATTCTGGTGACACTTTTTCTTTTGATGTTGAAGGTTGTGGGTTTTCTATAGTGGATGGCTTTGATGATGAAGCTGTGCTTTCATGCGTATTTGATTTATGTATTGAGCGCATATGAGTGCGCAATCCGCTAGTGGTTCCACCAACAGTCTTTATGATTTTATTGCATAGGTTACACTTTGCAGTGAGTCGATTTTCAGCGGCAGTGAAATTATCCCATATGCCAGTAGTAGTACGTTTTCTTAAAAATTTTTTGTATGTTTTCGAATCTGACTTTTCTGGAGTCGACCTAAAACAAAGAGAAAACCTTTATAACCTTCGGTTATTTATTTACTTCTATACCTCTGCTAACAACTAAACTTACACTTTCAAATTTATAGTATTTAGTCAGGTTTAGGATAAATACCTACATTGAAATTGTCATTAATCTATAGGTATGCGATAACGCCGTGTTTGCCGTGCACTACAACCAGAATTCGGGAGAGATTAGTAGGCAACTATTGTCTGCGTGCACTGCGCGGCTGGACAAGTTTTAAGCATTTCTTTATACTAATAAAGAATGTCAAGCTACCTTAGTCCTAATCGCTGGCTTCCGAGGGTGGTATAGGTATTAGAATTGTCTAAAAACGCAGTTCTAATAAAGTTTAAGTAAGGATGGCGCTGCCGTCCTATTGTGTACTGGCTGATACATTCGATACGTACCTAATTACCTATACTGCCCTTAAAAGTCAGCAAGCGTCATGATTCGTGTCTTTCTTATAGACTTGTTCTTTCTTACTAAAATACCAATTAAATGTATAATTTTGAATTGTTTCTTCGTACATGAACGTAGTTAATAAGTAGTAATTAGGTAAAAGTTAGAAAACAAAGTCACATCTAAACCGCTCAAATATTCAATTTTTACTATTTAATTGAAGATCTAACGGATAACGTGATTCGATTCGATATAGTAACAATGACATTAATCAAAATGGAAATGCAATTTTAGATGCTTCAATCTATTGTGAATTCGTGACTCGTCATCAGTTTTTACAAAAAAATAAGATATGATCGCGTGATCCGTTAAAAATTCAGACAAACTCCCAGAAAATACAAGTATTAATATTATAGGTGTACTTACATGTTTCTCGTTAAGATCACAAACTTATCAAAACTCACAATAACCAACTTCACTTGCACATGTTACCCGGGCGGCTTTTGTGTTACTACTGACTAACAAAACAATAACGTCGTTTCGCTCGCTCGACCGACTCAGAAACCGGTTTTTTAAGAAAGGTGCAGGCGGGTGGGCTGGAGATAAGAGTTGGCGCTTAATACACAAGTGTGAAGTGTGAGAATAATATCACATAGTTATTTATATTATTTAATACAACTTCCTGCTATTTATTACAACAAACCACAATAATTAAAATTATAAAATGATTGTAATACCGTAATCACGGTATTGGCTCGTCAGTACCGGTATTGAAAAAAGACCAAAATATATCCGTGATTACGGTATTACGGGATCCCGTAATACCGGTATTGAAAGCCCTAGTCACATCCGGCTCGAAGGACCAATGTTTAATTGGTCACGACGCAGTTCCCTACTAGCACTTGTACTACTGCCAATCTGGCTGAGCGAAGGATTTTCCAGGGATACTAATAAAACCACTGTCTATATCACAATCACATGTAATGTAGTACTGAATTAACTAAACCAAAAAGTAGTCGCGGAGGGTCATTAGATCGCGGAGAATCTTAACACCGCGATCTACAAAATGGACTTAAACTAACAACGCCATCTGTGATTAGGAAAAGGAACTATTTTATCTTTAGTAACAATTTTAAAATGAAGATGGCGACACTTAAACAGTCATAAAAACGAATGTAGTTCAAGAGGGTTAGAAATCTGAACTGAGACATCACGCAACGAAATATTTCACGTCTAGAACCATCAGTAGCAAAAATGTATTTGGTTTTCTTGTGATTCGATTTGAAGACTGAGGTATAAAATAATAAACCCAAGAAAGCTTTCATTTCCTCACGATCGGTAGGTCTTAGTTCAATTTTATTTGGGTTTTTATACTTCGTGCAGACTTCTGATAATTTTTGATTAGTATAGGTAACAATCATAATAGTGTCAAATAATTCAAGCCATAGAGATTCCGAATCGATAAATGTTTTGGGCTGCTGTCGAGGAATATCAACAATGTTATGACTTGCTGTACGACTCGATCTGATAACAGGTTCTTCAAATGACCACTTGGAACCATTTTTCCCATAATAATACTGATTACTGGAATAAACTGGAATAGGACTTACAGTTGCTGGTTCTGGAATTTGGTTGGCATCAAGAGGAGACACGGTGGTGGGTCTGATTTGTAACTGATTCTCATTTTCCTTATTTTGTTCGTCTCCTGTCTGTTCAGATTCCGTATCATGATCAGATTGTAAGAAGAAATCGGGGTCTGCCTGATTATCGTCAACATCGCTAAAGTCGCCCTCAATTTCCGTTTCTAACCAACATTGTAGAGTATTTTCGCAGTCCTCACTAGTAGAAGCAACCACTCTCTTTCTTTTACGGCTATTTTTGACGTACTTGGTTGGTCCATCTAAAACAATACGATAAATAATGAGGTGACGTCTTGTAGACACTTAGAAAGATATACACTAATAATGATCTGACGTCTAACAGACTCTCAACATTAATACTGACCTTACGTCTGAGAGATACGGCGCAGCTCCACAGCCGAACGTGTTGTTGCGCCGCCAGCGAGCGCTCGACTGAATGATCGACGTGTTCAATCCCGAAGCTACAGGGAAGGGCGCGGGTGTATCTTTCAAGGCTTTGAAATACGGCTTATATTTGTAAACTCACCGTCTATGAGACACCCACGTCAGTAGTTAAAGGTTAAGCAATTGGCAGCTAAGAGATGACCAGTCTCAACTGACGGCACCCGTTCATGAGCATGACGCGTGCATCAGCCCCACTCAGCTCAACCATTTTGAAGGGAACCAAATTACCCAACGACATGTGCTACTATCAGCGAGACAATAAAAAAGGTAATAAATGACCACAAGCTTCATTAGACAAATAAAATAAAAATAAAAACATTATAAAAACAAGAAAACAAAAAGGGCAATAGCATTTCTTCCAATATTTATAAATCCAAAAAAAAACTAATTAGTAGGCAAAAGTGGCTGTGGAATAGGACCGGCATTTAGCTAAGCATTTTTATCAAGGATATAATCTTCCAGTTTATAATATGCTTGTCTACATAGTGTGCGTTTAACGCATGTTTTAAATTTGGACTCATTTAGTTGTAGAATCACAAGTGGTATTTTATTATAAAATTTTACACAGTACCCATAAAAGAACTATGTACCTAGCCAATCTGAATCGAGGTTGATCTAAGTTGTCCCTATTTCTAGTATTAAAATTGTGCCTGACACTTATCTTTGTAAAAAGATGAATATTTTTCCGAACTTACATAATATTTTCATAAATGTATTGACAAGGTACCGTCATGATGTTTACATCCTTAAATAGTTCCCTTTAGAGAATCGCGCCTGCAAAGATTGTATATGGCTCAGATAGCTCTTTTCTGCAGAATAAAAATAGACTATATGTCTGCAGCCCGTCCCCATAGCAAAATACCATAAGACATGATACTGTGAAAGTAACTGAAATAGACCAGCCTCGCGGTATCTACATCAGTAAATTGACGAATTTTTCTGACCGCATATGCTGCTGAACTAAGCCGTCCTGCCAGAGATGTTAAATGAGGACCCCATTGTAGCCTCGAGTCAAGCTTGATTCCTAGGAAAACTGTGTTTTCGACTAATTCAAGTTTCTATTCGTTCAATACTATTTCCAAATCATTACTTTTAACATTCGGTAACGCAAATTATATGCACTTAGTTTTTTTCCCATTTAATACTAAATTATTAACAGTGAACCAGTTTTAGACCTGCTGTAAAGTGCGTTTTTTACGTCATCAAGATTTGTGGAACGTCTATTGATCTTAAATATTAAGGACGTATCGTCAGCAAACAAAACTATATGTGGTTGTTTTTTCAATAGCCCAAACTTCCGCTCAAGTTCATTTTCAATATCTTCATCACGCAAGTATGGGCATTTATACTGCAGCAGCAGGCAGTGGCATATATACGGCCACCAATATAATTTACAATAAAACAAATTCTAACACTTTCATAGCCAAAATTACACGTAAAACGTAATAAATAAACAAATGAATAAAATAAATTACTTTTCTTACAATTTTAGCCAAAATCTTAAAAGATGCAACTGGATGAAAAATTCTAAACGAAAAACACCACTTTCAAGCGATAATGGACGACTTCAAATTGACAGCTGTCAAGCATTTGTCATAGGGGCGCTCATTTTTGACGTAAAAATCATTGATGTTGCCATCATTAAAAATTTAATCCCGGTGAACGAGAAATAGTCGAGAAAAAAAAAACTTTTCTTCTGTAAGTATTTATTAAATTTTATCGTGTAAAAATGTATAGTACAATAAGGTATTTCATTAATTTATCCATTTCCCTCTGCTTTGGAAAACGCTTTAAAATAGAAAACAGATTTATCTGAAGTATGATTAATTACTAACATGTGGATGTGGAGATGATTTATTTATTGTAAATCCTTTTTGGCTGGGAAGAAATAATCTCATCTGGTTCATTTTCAATTTTTGGTGATGTTATTTTTCTTGAGTTGATGTTATTTTTTTCTTTCAGTATTTTCAGATTAATAACTGAAATATTAAATAATGATATACATGCATATACATACATATACATGGTCGGTAAATGAAATACTAAAATAATATTTTATTTATTTGATAAAAACCAGTGCTTGACTGCGATCCCACCTGATGTTAAGCAGTGATGCAATCATTGATGGTAAGGCGCACTAGTTTATTAAGAGCCATTCCATAGCTTTAAAGGCACCTAAATTTACCTTTTATTCTGTTGTGACTTAAACCTACTAACGTATGTTTATGTACGTGACATATACATACTTTGTAGCATTTAATAATTTCTCAACGGGATTTTTACAATTTTTCCAACACTTCTTCTCTAGAAATATTCCACCAGCCAACTGCTACTGATGGAATATTTTTTTCAGGGGTCGCCATTCATTGGCTTTCATTAGTCGGGTTTGTCCTCATTTGGTGCACAAATTGATTAAAATCACTATGATTCACCCGTTTGTGTATATATCCATGTAAGTGACACCAATATTGCTGATCGTTTATTATCGGGACACACTTAAAACCGTAAGTCATAACTCCCATCTATCATTCCTATCACTGAAATGTGTTCCAATATGTCTTCGTCTGTTGTACTTTTTTTCTCCCAAACTTAGATTCATCATATTGTACAGTTTTATTTTTAAGCGTATAAATTACTATTATTTCCCTGCAATAACGGCACCACTCTGCTATGGTTTTATTTCCATTCGATAGTTGTTTTTGCACCCTCATATGATTGACAATTGTATGTACATCAAGTCAAATATTGTAGTGAGGGTTAAATGTACATTCTCAAACCAGATCCCAGTGGCTCGACTATATTATTATACTTTAAGCCCTGCAATTGCTTTTTCTGCATCGAATGTAATCGTCCTTGTCAAAGTAATATTTTGGTGTATTCGGATAGTTTAGGGACAGGTTTTGGATCTTTGTTAAATAACCGTTGCAAACATACCATTGTGAGTCATTGTTACCATAACCTGTATTTTAATGAACTTGTTCATAAAATAAAAAATACACAAATGAATGAGCAGACCACAGTGGTACTTTTAATTGGAAATAGTCTAAGTGTAACTAAAAGGGACATAGTAATTGGTATCGAAACCCTGCTTAATTTGAAATTAGGTAAACTAATATTGACGAGTGAAAAGCTAATTGATCTAAACGATTTTTTTTCCTATATTGAGTCGTATACATATTCAGAATCAGCCAATTTTTCTTCGTCGTTTGAGTCAGGTTTCAATTTTTTTTTGAAAAAATGTCGCTTAGATCAATTAGCCTTTCAACCGTCGATATTATGGGCATTGCCTTATTCAAACTGTTTACATGATCATGAAAATGATCACATTTTTAGCCTTTTAATGACCTAATGCTCATCTTGTCATGCCGTCATAGTGACCGTTTATTGTATTTTGATACTAACAATTTTGTTAGAGATTTTGTTTTGATACGGGAACATATGATTCTTCCGAAAAAGGTCGACATTTATTAGCTACTTTGTTAGCTTTTAATGTACACGCAGTTATTGATAATTTAACTGTGATTAGGTTAAGTGGCGAATCAGTATTATCTAGTATGCCTTATAATACTGATATAGATTCTTTAAACTTTTAGAACCGACAAAAGGGAAGGCTAATAATAACATTTTGTTGTACCACCAGAATATAAATCGCTTCTCTGGCAAAATTCTAGATATGGAAATGTTAATAGATAAATATCTTGTGTTTTTGTGAAACCTGGTTAAAACCAGATAGAATGGTGTAAAAATTTACTTTATTCAAAAATTTTAATTAAGATTCAAAGATATTATATATGACGGAGGATTAACCCCCGAAGTGTTTTTAAAAAGTGTGACGTCAGCATAGCTGACGTCACCAATGTTATCTTCATGATGGTCACTCATTTTTGGATCTTCAAAAGAAAACTTCACAAGTTGTTCCAAAACTTCGTTTATTCCATGAACAGCGTAACGACGTCGCAGAGAGGTCCGTACTGTCCGGTGGCTCAAGCGAGAATGCTCCCGGCACCTTTTTTTTTTTTTTTTGTGTGGCCTCTCGCAGGTCAACCTAGGAGGTTGTCGGCTGCTTAACCGGACTTGCCTGTGGCGGCCTCAATTCGAGAATCAAAGCCTCCAGCCAGGGCTTATTTAACTAAAACTTAAAAACTAAGCGACTACACGCAAAGGGCACCCCCTGTGGGGTACGGACCTCGGCTTAGGGCGTCGCTGGGGGGGGACAGCAAGGGACGGGCTGGATCGAACAAAGATTTTTTTATTATTTTCGGGGAATTTTAAAACTACGGCTCAGCGACGCGGGCTGGCTCGAGCAAGGGACGGGGAGGACGTTTACGGGACTGTCGCGGCGGGCCTCGGCGGCGAGGACGGAAGGACGGCAGTCTGTATTGTCTGCGAACTGTACTTGTTTCCTTACGGCTCTCTTGGAGCAGGGTAGTGGGGTCATCGGGGGTGACGAGAGTATGCCTAGGACGGCGAACCTTGGAGATGCGGGAGGGTTCCTATCGGGCTGCCGATACTATGAGGGGGTTGCGGTGTTTCACAGCAGTATCGAAGAAACGCTTGCAAAGGCGTTTCATGAACTGCTGGATGGTGGGGATTTTGAGATCTAGATGTAGATTCTCATTTCGGACATAATATGGGGCACCGAGAATTTTACGGAGGGTCCTATTTTGAAGGGTCTGCATCCTATGGAGGAAGCGGGGCTTGGCGTGTGCGAAGATTGCACATGCATACGTCATGATCGGGCGGATTACTGCAGTATAGAGGCGCAGCTTGCACTTAAGTGACAGTTTGCTGCGGGCAGTCATGAGATAATGGAGCCTACCTTGAGCGAAAGCGGCTCGCGAGCGAGCCTGCTTTATGTGCTCGGCGAAGGACAAGTGCTGATCGAGGATCACTCCGAGGTACTTGGCTTGCTTCTCCCAGGGGATCGGCTTACCGTACATGGTGATCGGAGGGGGAGGGGGGACGGACTTCCGCTGTTTCGAGTAGAGAACAGCTTGACTCTTATCAGGGTTAACCTCGATCCTCCATTTCCGGAACCATTTGCCCAAAATGTTTGCGGAGGTTTGGAGATTGCGAGCGATAACTCTGGGGTCACGACCGGTGTAGTAAATTGCCGTGTCGTCGGCGAATAGAGCCAACTGGGCCTTTTTACTTTTGGGAATGTCGCTGGTGAACAGCGTGAAAGCTAGGGGGGACACTACCGAGCCTTGAGGGACTCCAGCTCGAATGGGGTGGGGGGAGGAGAGGGCTCCCTCGATTCGATAGCGGAAGGTGCGATTCGACAGAAAGTCTCGCATGATGAGCACGAGACGGTCAGGCACACCGAGTTGATATAGCTTATATAATAAGCCATTGTGCCAGACTTTGTCGAATGCTTTCGCTATATCGAAATACAAGACACCCGTCATCGTATTACGCTGGAAGCCAGCGCTTAGGTGCTCTACGATGCGGTGGACTTGGTGGACGCATGAGTGCTCGGTACGGAACCCGAACTGCTCATCAGGAATGAGACCCTTGGATTCGGCAAAATCTTTGAGTCGCTTATAAATAAGCCTCTCGTAGATCTTACCGAGAACATTGAGGAGACTGATGGGGCGGTAACTGGTGGGGTCAGACTTGGGCTTGCCTGGTTTGGGGATACCGATAACGGTGGCCTGTTTCCACGCTTGGGGGAAGATATTATTGCTTAATGCGCCATTGAAGATAGCGGTCATTAGCATTATAAGTTGGGGGGGGGAAGAGTTTGAACACTCTGTTCGTGATACCGTCGGCGCCGGGGGCTTTCCTTGGTTGAAGTTTTTTGATGATATCCTCCACCTCGTCGGGAGTGACGGGGGCCAGAGGGTTATCAGGGTCTTCAACGGGAGGGAGGGAGGCTCTACGTTCGACTTCAGCGTCCACCATGTCGATGTGGGCTTGGTCTACTAGTTGAGAGCTAGGCGAGCATTGGGCTTCGAGGCTGTCGGCTAGGCATTCCGCTTTTTCAGAGTTGTCGAAAGCGACACTCTTATCAGGGCGGGTGAGCGGAGGCATAGAGGACTCTTCAGTGGAACGTAATTTCCTCTGAAGTTGCCAGAAGGCGAGATGGGTAGGCTCGAGTTCGCTGAGCGTCTTGTCCCAGCGGGCGGAACGCAGCTCGGTCATACGTTTCTTTACAGCACGCTGTAATCTACGCATGTGAGCCTTGCTAGCGTCGCAAGTAAAAGCGCTGTATGCACGGACGGCTGCGTTCTTCTCGGTCATCAGAGCCCGTACATCGTCCGGGATTTTCCAGCGAAGGTCCTCCTTCGCAGGAATCTCCCTTGAACATTCGTTCAGGACGGATTGTACGTGGTCTGTGAGCGAGTCGATTGCCACCGTCGTGTCAGCGACTGAGACTATGTGGTCGGGGATAGAATCCAATTGAGGTGACGTGGTAGATTTCAGTCTTTCGCTTACTTTCTTCCAGTCAGTGATCAATTGGGAAGCGGGGGGCTGGCCCGGGTCGAGATTGCCCGAGCGGGAGCCTAGGTGCATAATCACGGGTCGGTGATCGGAGTTAAGCTCGTGTATTGCTTCTATAGATTGCAACCGGAGGTTAACATTCTTAAGGAGCGCTACATCGAGGACGTCGGGGCTATGGTTGGGATCATGGGGGAAGTGAGTGTGACACATCGGGGCGATGATGTCAAAGTTAAGGGATGCACCAAGGTTGAACACGACCTTTCCCCTAGGGTTGGTCGTACTACTGTTCCAGGCGGGGTGTTTAGCATTGAGATCGCCCGCTATGATAACGGAGTCACTCAAGCCAAAGAGGGCAGTGAGGTCGCTAGTAAGCGCGATGGACTCGTCTGGCATACGAGACGAGGAAGTCGGAGGGGGATAGTAGGCAGAGACGACAGTGATCGGTTGATGACCAGTCATGCCTACTCGGCAGGCCGAGTATTCTAAGAAAGATCGGGGCGCGGGAGGAGCTAGAGGGATACAGTACAGTTCCTTTCTATAATAGATAAGGGTGCCACCACCGTGACAACGAGATCTATCGTTGCGAACTAGTCGATAGTTGGCAATTCTAGGATCTTTACGGTGGGGTTTGAGGAATGTTTCCTGGATGAGGAGAAGGTCTAACTGATGGTCGCGGAGGAACGTGGCGATCTCATCTCTCTGATTGATAATGCCGTTGGCATTGAAGAAGCCTAACTTTAGGGATCGCGGTTTGGTACAACAAATTTTTTGTTGTCTATCCATTTAGGGGTACGGCAGGTAGTTTGTCGAGTTCGGCTGTGACCGACTCGTACTTATTGAATAGCGCAGCGCGCTTGGCTAAGTCGAGTTGGCCAGTGACTTCCGCTCGGGTTAGCTCGTCAGCTAAGTCCCTAGCGTCCTGCGTCATAAAGATGCGATAGTTGTCCAGGATAATCTGGCCAACTGATCTGCGTGGGAACGCAGCTGAAACTTGGGGCGCGTTTCGGGGAGGTTTAGCGGCCACGGGGGCCACAGAAGCCGGGGGAGGCGCTGGGATGGGCTTAGCCATTAGCGCTGGAATTGGCTGGGAAGCCACCAAAGCCGGGAAGGCTTTCTGATGGTTTAGCTGATTCCAGGGGGATGGTCTCTGGGGTGCGAGACGTTCGGGGGGCTGGGAAGAGGGGACTTTCCCGGAGGGTGCTTCCCTCTGCTGGCGAGCGGCAGCACGCTTTGCCAGCTTGGGAGGGATTTTGGGGGCTTTGGGGCAGCCCCGGTAGTTAGCCGGGTGCCCGGCTTGGCCGCACAGCACACAGCTGGGAGGCTCTGTGCAGAGAGTGCGATCCTTGGGACGGGGGCAGTCAGAAGTGCCGTGCTCACCCAGATACTTAACGCATCTGGGTGTAGCGTAGCAGTTCTTCTGTGAGTGACCGTATAGTTGGCAGCGGTGACACTGCCCAACTATCGTGGGTCTGTAGGGCTTCTCGATGGAGATGCCGGAGAGGGAACAGATCGACTTGATCTTGAAGATGGGGTGGTGCCCGTCAGTCGGGTCGCACACGACAAGGATCATGTCGTATACTTCGCTACCTCTCGCCTTGTGAAGGCGATGGACAGCGGAAACGGGGATATTTTGGGCCAGGAGGTCGGCCTTAATGTCCTCGGCGGGGATTTCCTTCGGTACACGTCTAATGACCACTCGGGTCGGCGTGTCCTCAGGGAGGGAATAAGTGTGAAAGGAGATTTTCCTTTCACGAAGGACTTTGGTAAATTCCCGATAGTCAGTTGACGTCGGGACTTGGACTTTTATGCCTTGTTGGCAGGAGCGGGCGTTTGTATAGTTGATCTTGCGATCGCTACACATTTTGGACACGTCGGTCCATTTACCCTTGTCCTGGATGTACAAGGGCGGAGGGGGGCGCTGCTTCTTCATCTGAGTGACAGAAGCGGAAACGGAGGGGGGACAACTAGCCTGCGAGGCGGGGGTGGGCTGGGCAACAGGGGCGGGAGAAGACGCAACGGTCTTCTTAGCTTTGGTGGCCTGAGCGGCCTTCCTGGCTTTCCTCTTGCCCCCTAGGACGACTTGGAAGTCGTCCTCGGAGGAGGAGGATTCAGGGGACTGTTCGGAGTCCGAAGATGCTTGCGACGCTGAGTCGCTGGCGGGGACGGTGGTGTCCATTGCCTCATTGGCGAAGTGGGCTACCAATAGGGGAGGCATATCCGGGGGAGGGCGGGGGCAGGGGGTCGGACCGGAGTCCGGAAATGACAATACGTCACTGAAGTCAGTGACGCTTGATGGGACGGTGGGGGGGGGCTCTAATTGAAGCGATTTTCTCGCCATATTTGGCGAGGAAATCGGGGTCCTTGAATAGGACCTCTTTGACGAACGCTAATATGATAGCGTCCGTCATGGTTAAAAGGGGCTTGGGATTAGGTCACATGGGTTGGAAAAACCTCATGTGCAAAACTCCTAGCGGTCCCTACGTCCCCGGGTGGACGGGCCCGGGGGTGTGTGACCCTCCCAGTAAGGGTTGTGCAGACTGGGAGGTGTGTACCTACTGGTGTGTCCTAAGCTTGTCTCCGATCGCCAGTCTTATTGTGCTATCGGGCCCTACCAGGGTCTGGTGCGAAGGGATAGACACCCCAACCGACACCAGGTGTGTAGCTGAAAGAGAACTCGGAGTATTAGATTTGACTAGGAGATCCCCCAAGGCCTAAAGCTCCCGACTCCAAATGACTGCCTAGCCCTGAAGGGGTTCGGCGGGTGTATTGGGGCAACACCCCCTTGACTTCGTTGACACCGTGAGGTTTCCCGTCAAGGACCACGAAACTGTGGCTTTTCCCTGAAGGGGCACAACGTTATTCGACTATTTCCCGTTAAGGAAACGTATATCCTCCACTGCCTTGAGAAAGGCGGCTTCGGATCGCTGGTGCGGTCGGGGACCACTGATGACGTCACGGGGTGACGTAACGACACGGAGCACGGAGCGGGCGCGGAGCACAGAGCGGCACGACCGTTCGGGGCGAGCGTCGGGCGCAGAGTGATGGTCCCGGCACGCTGTGGCTTTCGCTACGTCCCCGTCGGGGGGCGTGGCAGGCGGTGTCAGGGCTTCGCCCTCTGACCGCAGAGTCCAGCCGGGGCCCGTGACAACGGACCCGTCCTTCTGGTGCCTAACTAGGCTCGGCGGTTGTAGAGCTGTGTGCTCTATGTGTATGTGTTTGTATGTGTATACTGTAGGCGCGTCACGACGCTGCTGCACACAGCGCCGACTCTTCACGACATACCGGCGGTCAATCCCCGCCAGGTGAGACCCCTAGGGGAAGCCCGGCGGGAGACGACCTGCGACGAGTATGCCGGCTTGTTACGAACCTACAGTAGGAAGTGTGACCCCCGTCTAACCCGCTTCCAGAGCGAGCCGGTTACGGTTCAGACCGCAGGGACGATTTATGTGTGTGTGTGAGCGGCATTGTACTGTGTTACATCGCTCAGTGCACGTGCACCGAAACCGACAGTGCGGCCGTATTTATAATGTTCGCCCCACTGGCGTGCACGTGTTTTAAGGTTTAGTATTGAAACATTTAAATTACAATAACAAAAATAGCGATTCGCTGACCAACGTTAATTTTACATCGAAATAAACTCAAAGTAATCATTCTACTAATTTTTAGGCCAATTTAATTATAAATCTTAATTATTTCAATCAAACTATTTGTAATTGCGCCGATATGGCCATTCTGACAGGCGGTGCGCGCTCTGCACCAGCCTCGTTGATCCTCGTCGCAACATCTGTAAGAATAGAAAGAACTTTCTCTGAGTTTGATATCTGTGAGCAACTTGCGTTGCTTTATATTTAGTTGTTATGCAAAAACAGACCACTGTTATGTAAGTCTGAGAATATCAATGCTAATAAGGTTTGTAGGTTGTTAAGAGGTTCTCGAGGAGTTCTCGAAGGTTCTCGTAGGGTTCTCGTAGTGTCTCGTAGTGTTTCGTAGGTTCTCGGAGGTTCTCGTAGGTGTTAGAGTTGGTTTGGGCTATTTGAAATTATTGAATTGAGTTACTTACCCTTTATTCTGATGGGTCATTGTTTGGTTGTATTTGTAAGTTTTCTCGTGAGGTCGATGGTATAGGCTCATTTTGTTCTGCTGCAGGGTCTCGGAGAGTAGGTGATTCGTTTTCCACCGATACGGTCAACTGATCCCCAGGTTGAGGGGCGCGACGTAACTGGTCATGGGCAACCTTGCGGGGTCGTCCTCTGCCGACAACCTTCTTAACCAAATATCGGTCGTTTTCTAGTATTCTACAGATTTCGTATGGTTCGCTGAACTTAAGATCTAGTGATGTTTGGTTGCGAGGATTATTCTTTATCAACACGTAGTCTCCCTTTTGGAAATGATGGATCTTGGCCTCATGTAGGTTGAAGCGTTGTCTATCCTGTTCACTGGAACGAATCATTTTCTGTTGTACCTGTTGAGTAAGCGCTTCAATATCAACGGCTTCGTTGTCAATATCAACGAGATTGAGAAGCTCAGGAGGTACACAGTGTTTCCGCCGTGTAATAAGTGTCAGTGGAGCAACACCAGTGACTCTATGTGTTGTACAGTTCATTGCCAGTTGAAGTTCTTCAAGCACAGTGTGCCACGGCTCCGTTTCGTAATTCTTGATCATAACCAGTGCGTTCTTTAGGGTTGCAACGACCCTTTCCACTTGGCCATTTGCTCGGCTAACTCCTGGAGCAATAGCGTGGATATTTATTCCAATTTGGTCACAGTACTCTTTGAATTCCCCAAGAAATTCTCTTCCTCCATCGACTATGATTTGAACCGGTGTGCCAAATAGATGCACACTACGTTTTAAAGCAGCTAATGTGCTATGTGGGTTCTTGTTGGTGCTGAAATACAGTAAAATGTAATTTGAGAAAGCGTCGATGGTAACTATCACGTACTGCTGATCATCTGGAATTCCTAGCTTCCCTGTTATGTCCATATGGATGACTTGGAAGGCAGCCGTTGGTTTTTGTATCGGGTGTAGTTGGGCTTGAATTGCCCCGGATCTGCCTTTAGATGTTCGGCATATCACACAGTTATCAACAAATCTTCGAACAGTAGAACTCATTTTGTTAAACCAGTAACTTTCTTTTATCTTCTGTAGAGTCTTTTCCCAACCGATGTGTTTTAGAGCTGTGTGAAAGGAGTTTATGATGCTCCATTGAAAGGACTTGGGAACGACTGTGCTAAGCTGTTGACCGAAGACAGGATCATTAACGTTCTTCTTCAAGACGTCGTCCTCCAAGACATAGTCTTCCACCGGGTTGTTGTCTCTGAGGCTATCCATTATTGGTCGCAGCTCATCGTCCCGTCGTTGTTCAATTTTGAGCCAGTTCAAGTCTCTTGTCATAACGTTAACTGCTAGCTCAATTGGGTTTCTACTGAAAAAGTCAGCATGCTGAAGACGTCCACCTTTGCGGTACTCGACTTCGAAGTGATAATTTTGCAGGAATGCCCACCAGCGATGAATCCTTGGCAGGAGATCCTTTTTATGTTTTGATGCCTTCAATGCATTGCAATCTGTTATCACGGTGAATTTTCGCCCATAGAGATACTGGCGAAAGTGCTTTATAGCCCGAACCACTGCCAGTGTCTCCAACTCGTAGGAGTGGTAGCGACTTTCAGCCTCCGTGGTTCTCATGCTCATAAAAGCAACTGCATGTTGGCGTCCATCGATCACCTACACCAGTACTGCACCAAATCCCAGGCTGCTTGCATCTGTGTACAGTAAAATGGGTGCTTCTTCTTGAAATAATGTAAGCACTGGCGCGGACGTTAGGCAGTCGATGATTGTGTTACGTGCTTTTTCGTGCTTGTCTGTCCATGTCCAAGTTGCTCCTTGTTTCGTCAATTCGTACAAAGGCACCATAACACGAGAAAAGTCAGGAATATATTTCCTGAAGTAACCTGCCAAGCCGTTGAACTGCCTGACTTGCTTGACAGTTTTGGGTATTGGAGCTTTAACGAGGGCCTCAACTTTTCGTGGACTTGGTCGTACTTGTCCATCAGAAACGACGTTTCCGAGATATTCAATGGATCGTTTGAAGAAACTGCACTTGTCTGCGTTGATGGAAAATCCAGTCTTGAAGTGCAATGAGGATCCGTTCCAGGTGTGAGATTCCTTCTGGGAAATCTGCGCATTTGCTTAAAACATCATCTACGTATACTTGTGCAGCTGTTCCCAGTAATGATGTCAGGGCTCTGTTGATACAACGCTGGTAAACTGAACAAGCATTGCTCAAACCAAACGGCATGGTGAGATATTCGTACAGTCCATCTGGTGTGACGAAGGCGGTCTTCTCTATTGAGGTCTCGCTAATAGGAATCTGGTGGAAACCAGCCGCCATGTCAAGACTTGTGTAGAAACGTCCATTTGCCAACTGATCAATCTGATCAGAAATCAAAGGCAGTGGATAGTGGTCACGCAGAGTATTCGAGTTAAGTTCTCGAAAGTCCACGCAAAGTCGGTCGTCACCATTCTTCTTCTTCACTAGTATGATGGGGCTCGAGTAGGGAGATTTGCTCTCACGAATGATGTTATGTTCCAACAGCTCTTTAATTATGTTGCGAACTTTCTCTCGTTCCACTGGGCTGAGGCGATATGGTCTTCTTTCCACGAATTTATCAGGGTTTTTCAGTCTGATTTCAAGTTCGCCAGTATTGACACGAGTCTTCGGATATCCGCGGATAAATAGATGTTCGTATCTATTCAGAAGTTGACGTAGTTGTTTGATTTCATCTTCATTGATAAGATCGCAGTCCAAGTTGTTAAAGAGAGAAGAATTTGTACTCACATGATTGACGAGCGTTCTGTGGATTAGCTTCGTCCCTTTGGCTGTGACTATCACACTTAGATTGGTGTCATGGATTAGATTCATGCCCACCAAAATGTCTGTTGACATTTCATAGTCTGGCAAGACGTAAAATTCGAGCTCAACACTGATGACGTCGATAACGCAAACAGTTGTAAGTTTGGTTAATGACAAAGCGGGGAACTGACCAACCCCCTTCAAATAATTTACCACTGGACTCCTTTGACCAAGTAAAGCTGCAGCAACGGATTCTTTTATAATTGAACACTCCGCCCCACTGTCAAAGACGGCTTGAAAAATCCTGTCCCCTATTTTGATGGTGATCGGAGCCAGCTTACTGCTTGCTACGCAGTTCACGTTTGAAGTTAACGAACGAACTTGCTTCAAACGTGATTTGAAGCAAGTTTCGTAAGTATGGCCCGGTTTTTTGCAATAAGTACAACTAGTTGTGGTTGTTGCTTTTGGATCCTTGTTGCCATGAGTTTCAGGTTTAGACTCGGAAGATCTGAATCTGCAATTATCGGTAGTATGGTTTGTCTTTTTACATATACGGCAGCTTGATGTAGATGGTGTATTGTCAGCAAAACGTGGACGTTTGTTGTGTGTTGTGGAACTGGAGCTTGGATGAGTACGCTTCTTCCGTATGGATGTTGCAACTGAGATCAGCTCAGGAACACTTGTTGCCCTGGCGTTCAAAAGTTCGATACGCAAGCGCTTTTCGTTAACGCATCCAATCACTGCCTCCACAGCGTGTTCATCTCCCAGTTTATCCTTGGTGACTCTCTTCCATAGGATCCAAGCTCGTGATAAGAACTCCGAGATGTCTTTTGTTGAGTCGTAAACATGTTCTCTGAACATGATGATGTCCCGAGAGTATCTATTTTCAGGTTCAAATGTGGTAATGAGATTCTTCCTCAACTCTTCCCATGTAGTAGTATTCACCATCCAATCATCGATCCACATTTTTGCACGTCCCTTCAACAGGCTGCAGACTTTCATGCGGACATCGAATTTATCCAGTCTGTATGCTTCGATCGCTTGATCGATATGTTGGCACCATTCTCGTACACCGACGTGGGTGTCCGGATCGAATGATGGTAAATAGACGTCCTTGATCTTTATTTTTGCTTCGGTAGGTTGAGCACATAAGCGTTCCGACATCTTCTGCATCATCTCCATCATTTGCATCAGGAATTGCGGTGGTATCCCGCCCATCTGTAGTCCATGGTGTGGATACGCTTGTGGTATTGATTGCGGTCCAGTTTCAAATGGTGTATTGGTAACCAACCCAGGCTCCCGTCGCTGGGTGATGGTTGGTTCCGGTTGATCAGGTAGCGGACGAGCTGATGAGGAAGTGGTTTGGGTAGGAGCTTCTTGCAATCCCACTTCTGATGACGGAGGATTAACCTCCGAAGTGTTTTTAAAAAGTGTGACGTCAGCATAGCTGACGTCACCAATGTTCCTTTATTCCCATTTGCCCCCTCTAGGCTTGCCACCGGGGTGGTGGATGCCACTAATTAGGTGGCGTTTACCACCCCGGTGGTCGATGGCACTAAATAGGTGGTGTTCACCACCCCGGTGGTCGATGGCACTTAATTAGTTTCATCTGCCCCCTTCACAGTTATTAGTACGGAGGTTTATTCTCATATTGTATAGGACATTACCAATAAATAAAAAATAATAAATTAAACAATATATTTTAGTTTCTCTGTTTCTTTATTGGATAAAATCACAGTTTTATTACACTAACATAAGTGATGGACGTAAGATATTTTCACAAAATTGAATCAGTAAAAAATATTTTAATATCATTTTCAATAGTCACACTTTTTAATCACAGAATCAATTACAATAATCGACTAGTTTTTATACGTAAAACATTATAAGTAAGTGTTTTCATAATAACGTAACACTGAAAACCTAACCAAGATTTTTAAAAAGTGGTTTTCAATTATCTACTAAGATCACAGTTTTAATTGCAATATAATTAATCACAGAATCATTTACAATAATCAACTAGCTTTTATACGTAAAAAATTATAAGTAAGTGTTTTCGTAATAACGTAACACTGCAAATCTAACCAAGATTTTTAAAAAGTGGTTTTCAATTATCTACTAAGATCACAGTTTTAATCACAATATAATTAAAATTAGAATAATCTACCCAATTAGAAATAATAATATGTCACAGTTGTAAGTTAATCTAAGAACAAATTCAAGAAAAGTTATATTTATTTATGTACGCACCATTTCCAAAAAGTGGCCTACTGTTAATTGTCCATCTAATAACGCTAATTGAGCGTCCTGAATGAATTCGTCATTCGATATAGAATTTTGACACCGTTTTTTAAATATTTTGTTTCGTATTAAAATTTCTTTAACATTGACTAACGAAGCATCTTCTTCAATTATATTTAAAAAATGCATAATATTTGGATTCTTTTTTCCCATAGCTTTGTTTAGCTTGTTGTGCCAACCTTCCAAAAAATTGTTGGTACGGTGACGTTGGCCATACACTGACAAAATTTCTAACGAATCAGATTTGGTCCACTGTTTTTCCATATAAGACCTGAATTTCAGTAACTGAGGGTCCTCAATATCGTGACGCGTTATATATTTCCATCCATTTAATAGTTCATTGCGAGGCAATAATGGTAGTACTGCGCTCAGTTCTATTTCACGTCTTTTTATTTTTTCGCATTGTGTCAGTCCAAGCTCTTTTGCTTTTTTCCAAATACTTTTATTATAATGGTAATAACAGCCGGCAATTGTTGTATTTGGAAATAATTTTTTTATTGCTTTAATCGCAGCATTTTCAAAGTCTGTTTTGAAGTTTATTGGTTCCCACTCAGGAATCTGCGTTTTTATTAATTCAAATAGAGTGACGTAGGCTTTATATGTCATTTTATTCATGAGACAATACATCAACGGCACGATGTTAGTAGCGTCTCTATCGCTCCCCAAATCTCCATGAATTACATACAACTGTTTAAAACATGATGGGCAACTTTTAAATGTACCATCACTAAAGAAATCCTTGACCTTTTTAATTAACTCTCTGGATTTTTTGGAGCAGAATATAATTATACGGACACCTTCATGTTTGTAGTCGGCCAACAAGAATTCTTCGTATCTATCTGGGACTTCGACATCTTTAGCTTCATAACAGGATATTTTTGTCAATTTTGCTGTCTTATTTCGATACCTATATAATGATGATTTGATGTTATTGAATTGAGGAAATTTCATAATATTACTCACGTCGGAATTACTCATCTTTGCTATTGCCTTGTTGTAAGTAGATGGCACGGCGGGAAAGGTTGGTTCTGTTATCTTCTCTTTTATTCTTTGCATTAATATTGCACTTTCATTTTTTGCGAAATCTGGTGTACAGTCGTGGTGCTTCGCACCGACAATATTTTCTCCCTATAAAAAGAAAAACACATATGTGAATATTCTTTAGTACACTAACTTTCTACACATTATTTATTAGGTATTACGTATTATTGTGTTCGTTTCACCAACGATACACGGTTGCCTTAGGATCACCGCAGACAGACTGCATTAATCCTCGCGCAGCTTTTTAAGGCACTCAAAAGTCAACTTCAAAATTATTAAAATAAAGTGAATTTAAGCTTGAACCTAACAAAATAATATTGTTTTCTCATGTTTTGTCAGGTTGATTTTAAATTATATTATACGTCTATCTTTAGAGTGGTACAATATACAATGTGGTGGTAGATTGACATGTCAATCCTTTACATTTATTTACAAGCTTTTATTGGAAATTTTGCAGGCATATGTATATGTCGTGACAATGCAATAAAATCTAGCTATATAAAAAACTTTTTATAAAAAACTTATTCTTATTGAACTTAGTTATCGTATCTAACTTCGGCAACGATAATGTTACTTTGCCTACGGCCCCTGGCACTAAAACTAGATTAACAAACTTATTAAGAGCCTGTTTCACAACATCTGAACAGTTACTAACTGTTGAATAAATTTAAAAATGAAACAGAATTTGTTTGAAATTATCTGCTAAATAATTATATGGGAACTTATTCGGATGTGGTGACACAGACAGTAAGTGTACTAAAAAACTACTTACCTTAATTCTTAAAACACCGCGACACTTATTTTTTCTTCTGCCTGAGCACTCCCATATCACGAGACCAGTGGTTTTGTATTGTTTTTTAATAATATATTGATGTCCCGCACGTAACAGCACTTTACCATTATTTTTATTAATATAAAAAATCGTATTAAGCTCTGGGGAACTTCCACTAGCTTGTGGTTCTGCCATATTAGTGTATAAATAATGTTTGAATTTGCACCAAGCAGTTTCGGATTATCTATTGCAAATTGTACAAGTAAGGAACCCGGAAGGTAAACAAATAAACGCACACATTAAAATTAAACACAAACAGGCGAACGGAGTGACAAGAAATGTAATGTGTAACTATACTGCGTTCTCCCTCGTACAAAGGGGGTCTCACTCGCACATAGGGGTGGAGTCGTACAACATTGCATTGTTCCTGTGTCTTCATATCGTCTTCTGTTGTAAATGTGAGCGAAAACTATGGAAAAATACTGCAATGCACAAAATAGGTACTTCGGTATTACGCTCTTGACGATAAAAGTAGAGCGCATGACAAAACAAAAATATTTATTATGATTTTGTACATCAATTTTTAACAAAATTTTGTTATAGACTTAAACTTATTTTTCTTTCTACATTGGTGTTATGTCTTACCAACTGTTTATAAAAGAAGTACCTAAGCCTATGCAAAATAATTAATAATTGCGAGTCATTATAACAACGTTTATTGTATTTCTGAACTAGATTAGTAATTAGATAACAATTCAATAACATCAAATCTTTATTATATAGTCATCGAAATAAGACAGCAAAGTTGACAAAAATATCCTGTTATGAATCTGAAGAGGTCGAAGTTCCAGTGTACGGCCAACGCCACCGTACCAACAATTTTTTGGAAGGTTGGCACAACAAGCTAAACAAATCTATGGGAAAAAAATCCAAATATTATGCATTTTTTTAATAAAATTGAAGAAGACGCTTCGTTAGTCAATGTTAAAGAAATTTTAATACGAAACAAAATATTTTAAAAACGGTGTCAAAATAGTAAATTATTCCGTGATTAAAACTTGTGACTATAGCTATTGAAAATGATATTAAAATATTTTTTACTGATTCAATTTTGTGAAAATATCTTACGTCCATCACTTATGTTAGTGTAATAAAACTGTGATTTTATCCAATAAAGAAACAGAGAAACTAAAATATATTGTTTAATTTATTATTTTTTATTTATTGGTAATGTCCTATACAATATGAGAATAAACCTCCGTACTAATAACTGTGAAGGGGGCAGATGAAACTAATTAAGTGCCATCGACCACCGGGGTGGTGAACACCACCTATTTAGTGCCATCGACCACCGGGGTGGTAAACGCCACCTAATTAGTGGCATCCACCACCCCGGTGGCAAGCCTAGAGGGGGCAAATGGGAATAAAGGCCAATGTTATCTTCATGATGGTCACTCATTTTTGGATCTTCAAAAGAAAACTTCACAAGTTGTTCCAAAACTTCGTTTATTCCACGAACAGCGTAACGACGTCGCAGAGAGGTCCGTACTGTCCGGTGGCTCAAGCGAGAATGCTCCCGGCACCTTTTTTTTTTTTTTTTTTGTGTGGCCTCTCGCAGGTCAACCTAGGAGGTTGTCGGCTGCTTAACCGGACTTGCCTGTGGCGGCCTCAATTCGAGAATCAAAGCCTCCAGCCAGGGCTTATTTAACTAAAACTTAAAAACTAAGCGACTACACGCTAAGGGCACCCCCTGTGGGGTACGGACCTCGGCTTAGGGCGTCGCTGGGGGGGGACAGCAAGGGACGGGCTGGATCGAACAAAGATTTTATTATTATTATCGGGGAATTTTAAAACTACGGCTCAGCGACGCGGGCTGGCTCGAGCAAGGGACGGGGAGGACGTTTACGGGAATGTCGCGGCGGGCCTCGGCGGCGAGGACGGAAGGACGGCGGTCTGTATTGTCTACGAAGCTCCCGGCACCGACAGTGCGGCCGTATTTATAATGTTCGCCCCACTGGCGTGCACGTGTTTTAAGGTTTAGTATTGAAACATTTAAATTACAATAACAAAAATAGCGATTCGCTGACCAACGTTAATTTTACATCGAAATAAACTCAAAGTAATCATTCTACTAATTTTTAGGCCAATTTAATTATAAATCTTAATTATTTCAATCAAACTATTTGTAATTGCGCCGATATATACATTTAAATCTAATAATAACGTAATTAAAACTAACTTACAAAATAAAAATAAAGGCCCTAAAGTACTAAAAAAAAAGCAATCTAGAAGCAAGAATGATGTTCAATGGAAATAATTTTTCAGTTGCCAGTGCGTACAATAGATAAATAGAATAGAATAAAACTTTATTGTACACCAAAATAGTAACAAAAACTTATAAACTAATTTAATCTATGGGTACAATGGCGGTCTTATCGCTAACAGCGATATCTACCAGACAACCTTAGGATTTTTCTTTTTTCTTTTTTTTTCAGGTGGGAAAATCATCTCATGACATCCCCCGCTCTTGGGCGGAGCGCGAGATAGTGTCAGACTTTTACTGACTAAAAACCCACTCCTGTTCCTTCTTTGCCATTTGTTTTCCAGGGCCCCAGGGATCTCTTTCGCATCACCCATGGCCCCAGTAGGCTTCGACCCTGTTGGGCCCCTACGGTTGCTGACATCTCCTTGAGGCGCGCGTGGAACACTACGCGCCGTCGACGACTTGGGCTCGGTCCGGACGGATACCGGACCGGCCCGCGCCTACGGTGGCCGGAAATCGGGATCGGAATCGCGGCGGCGGTTGGGGCGTGAGGTCCGTTGCCGTTGCCTCACGCGATTGGCCGCCTCCTTTGCTAGCATTACTGCTTCGCAGAAGGAGGCGACCGCCTGCCACTCCTCCTCGCTCCGGACCATGGCCTGTACCAAGGCCCGGCGCGAGAGATCGCTGCCGCCGATCGCCTCCACGAGGACACGGCGGTGCTCTGCCCAATCGGGGCACACCTCTACCGTGTCCTCCGGGCGGTCCACACAATGGTGGCACCCGGGCGTCTTTTCTGCACGAATCCGAGACAACCTTAGGATGAACTGTAAGAGCTTGACATAAAAAAGAGGATAGACTGCGGTGTACTGCAAATTAAATTAAATTTAATTAAAAATACATATTAGACTATACACAGATATAAAATTATATAGAATAAATATATATAGAATTAATATTATATAATTATTATAAATTAATAATTATGAATAATTAATTATTTTTAATAGATCATCAATAGGGGGTGGTACCTTGATATTATGTAATAACTCTTTAAGATATAAGGAAAGGAAAGATATCACTGCTTGCTCTGTTGATCGCTTATGTGAGGTAGCATGTGCAGAGGTTGAAGGCCAAACTTTCTTATGTGTCTACAGACCACCTGCATCAAACTTGACATCTTTTTTGATCTTAATAGAAGAAATACTGAATAAACTTATTAGAGATAACAAATTAAGTTTGTGGGGACTTAAATATCAATTTACTAGTAAATTCACCAGAAAAATTTAAACTTTTGTTTAGTTCTTTTAATCTAAAATGTATTTTTGATAAAGCAACAAGAATAACACCTACCTCAGCTTCATGCATAGATAATATATCTACTAAATGTAATATAAAAAACTCATCCATAACAAGTGGCGCTAGGTCTGACCATACTGGTCAACTCGTATCTTTCGAGTTCTAAAAATAAATTAATTAAATAATTTATTTTTAGAATTCGTAAATAACAATGTTCTTAGTAGTCTCTCAACAGCCAATATTGATTCGCAAGACCCCAATGTAAACTATGGTACATTATTTTTTACAGTATGCCAAGAATTTAATAAGGCGTGTCCAGTTAAAACACGTTATTTACAAATAGTGGTATTTTAATATCTGCAGCCTTCAATTTACCCGAGAACTCCTTTGCCTTCCCTTGCGTTCCAATAAATCTATTTTTCAAACGCTTGCTCTGTACCAAGTTCCAATTTTCATCCGTATAGGTTTTAAAATCGCCTCCGTTTTGCGTTACTTGCGAGTACGAACACCGCTCCTTATGATTCATCGACGCTGCCCTCTCCGTTACCCGCGCCTTTGAGGCCACCGAGTGCGCACACGCTGCCGGGCTTTCAAACATCGTCACCTGTGACGAAACCGCGGTAGAGGCCTCCACGCGCTTGCACTCGCCTAAGAAGCCTTTCACTTTTTGTGCGACAAGGACGGATGGCTCCTGGGGCTTGGCATGTGACAAGGACAAATTTAGCACGTCATTGCCCTGTCCTTGAGGTGACTTCTCGGATATTTTACAAACAGCTGTTTTTGTGTTTACCCGCTCTGGTGGAATCATTATGCTATCATTCGACAAATTCATGATTCCAATTGGGCCACTGTTACATTAAAAATTTTCTAACCGTAACAAGTTACGCGTACCTCTTTTAGTATTCACATTCTCCTCCTGTTGATAACCATTCACCAGTGACACTTGTTTCAAGTTAAACAGCTCCATGCTTAATTTATTCACTTGTTCAACCGTCGCATACTCCTCCCTTATAACGTCAACTTGATCTTTTAAAATAATGATGTCTTTTAACAATCTCGTGACATCAATATGGTCAAAAGTAACCGGCGGTAATTTTCGTAGCTCCCGAGCAACAAATATGGAAATACACTCCGCTGAAGTACACTTAATGAGGGATATGATATCTTCAAGGTCTCGTTGCACTTTCCCCTCTGCCTTCCCTTTTCTTTTCACTTTCTTTTCCTTAGTCTGCACTGATTGGTAAAGCAAGTCTTTTGCCACCACAACTTCGTCCGAAGAAAACGCTGTCACACACAAGCGAACGATGCTTTCTTCATTCATCACATCCACTTGGTTCTGGATAAACGCCAGGACTTCACTAATAACTATATTACAGCTACAGCATTTTACTACATTCGTCGACATTTTGCCACGAGCGCGCACGACATGCGCTCCGCACGGTGACAGATCAAGACTGTGATATGCACATGCACATCATTTACAATTTTAATTAAAAGTTTTACAAAAATGAAACAAAATGATAAATAAATACTTTTCCATGAATTCTACTAATAATTGGAATTGTGTTGCGCTGGTACGCATTTTATGTCCACCTACAGAATATATTGTTTGAAACTTTTCACACTTTTCAGTATATTTTCAAACTCGAACACTTGCGCGGTCAACAATTCAACATGACATTGACGCATAGAAATAGAAACATGGCGTCTGACAGTCATTTTACACACTATAATACATACAAGTTTAGGAACACGTTTATTTCATAGAATTACAAATATATAATCGGTGTTTGAAACTAGTAGGGTTTTTAGGCCTATCTGCCTTCTCTGTCTTTTACTCAAGCTAGAAAGAGACAGCAAACTTAGATATGAAGTTAGATACATTACGGTTTTAGTACCAACATAAACACTCGAAAACTACATTAACAATCGAATTGTCGCTAGCGAGTCCGTATGACTCATGGTACGAGTTTAATTGTAAACTATTCGATGCACGTTTACTCGATATCGACCATGGTAAGATGGTGTAGTTTTTCGATAGTAACTCATGGTAAGGGTACTGTTTAGCCTTCACTCGTATTTCTCTTTCTTCGTGTTTCTGCCTTACTGCCTCTTTTTCTGGGGTGTCTGTATAAATATTAGACTTTGGTTCTGGCACCTCTTATTTCCTTTTTTGGGGGGGGAGTCTTTGGAAATGGTCGAACAATATCAGGTGAAAAAATAAGTGGTGTGGCTGAGAATGACGCAGTGGACTGATCATTGCTATTTATATTTTGAGTTGATTATTCGCCCAATACGGAAGGTAAAAGGTCCAGGATAGTTTTCCTCTAACGAAAAGTCTAATAGTGGTGATAACGGCGGCATCTCACTGTTACTAACTGGATTGTTTTCTTCAATGTCAGGGTTTGGTCTGTTCGTTTCAAAAGATGATTCGATGTTATTAGTAGCCTCGGTCACAAGGGCTTGCTTATCAATTGCAGAAGATGATGTTGCAGAATTGTTCAGTTTCTGGATTTGGTCGGTCCGAGACAAAAGATGGAGCAAAATTCATTTCATCGAACAGATTATGATTAAATACCAGTTTTGCAAAATCCAGCCTGAATATTGGCTTCTGTAAAAGCTAAAGGCATTGCAATTTTCACGATATATTTTATATGGTATGTCGTAGATAGACATTGTTCTTCCAGGATGCTTTCACATGTGTCCTGAAGACGGATCTGTCCAGATGCTGCAGTTTGTGTGAGCAGTGTGGAGGAAACGGAAGTAATGTGATCCCATTTGCTTTGCAAAAATCCAATGTATTGTGTGGATATGAGAAGAATGACTATCTAGCACTAGTAAAATTTAATGCGATAGACAAGCATTTGTATTTTTTTAATTGTTCAAGAAAAACTAAAAATTACGCGTCTTGCATCCAACCAAAAGGATTTGCAGTTCCTATGGATCCCATAGGCCCAAAATGTTCATGATAACGAACGCGAGGAATTATAAATAAAGGAGGAATAGGATTGCCCAAAGCATTTACTACAAATGTCAATGTGACCAATGTGCCTCGTTCAGCTGAGGTAAGAGCTCCCACTTGGCGTATGCCACGTCTTGTTACAACTTTATCGGGTTTTTAGACGGTAGTTATGCTTGTTTCGTCCACGTTGTAAATATTCTGAGGTTCATAAGGGTTTGCAAACAATTTGCAAATTGTTGTAAAAAGCTTCCACGTTTGTTTTATAACTTGTTGCTCTTGAGAGGCTAGTAGCTTGAGCTACACGAACAGACAGTGATGGATTTCTGTTCATGAATGAACGAAACCGTTCCTCACTAGCCATCTCATTCTTAAGCCAAGTAGCAGGTCTCTTCAGGTTATATTTTTGTGTAAGCTCAAAAGCTAACTTCCGTACCTCTTTCAGAGATAGGCCAAATTATATTTCAGCACAACGTGTTATGTATCTTGACAGTTGCTGTTCTTGTTCCTCAGAGAAAACTTTATTATGTTCAAGATACCCCATGCTGATTCTGTCTATATTATAATGTTAGGATTGAGAATAGATTCAAACACGACCTCGGATGAAATGATACTAACTTTATTGTGGATAAACATTGAATATATAGGTTACATCGATCAAACTATAATAGGTACATGCTTATGCACTACAATATTGTGGTCCGTGCTAGGTTTTATCGCGTTTTCGAATATACCGCAACAAAGACTTACGATTAACTTCGTGCCTAAAGGTGTCGTACGACCTCTTCCCCTCCTTGCCGTCGTCACTTTTGCAGCCGGCAGGTTCTCCTCGCTTGAGGAGAGACCCACAGACCCCGCTCGGTCCTCGGCTCTTGTTGCCGTCGCCAGCATGCGGAACCTCCGCCAATAAGATTGGCACATCCTCATTTTGGTTTTTGTTTTAATAACATCTTCCATACAGTTCCCACAAGTAGTAGGGATGTATATGTCCACTTTGGCAGAGCCCTTTTGCCTAGGTAAGCCTATATATTGTAGAGTGTTGCAGGTGCTCTACAGGGGAGGCGCTAACGACTGGACTCCTTCCAGCCATTCATCCCCTCGCCACGCCCACCACGTAGGCGGGCCGGCACGAGCCGGGAATCATGGATGGCGCATCAGCTACCACGATCCCCGGTCCAAGTGTGGGAGGGAACACCGGGGTGGTTTTTAGTCAGTAAGAGTCTGACAGACCCCTCTGCCTGCCCCAGGCGAAGCACATCCATGAGGATTTTCCACCCCGGCAACAAAAAAAAAGTCCTGATATTTAGGCCATTCCACTGCAAGATATTTAATTAATTGGTTTATTAGCCATCACACCTTATGAAAAAGTTTAACAATGCTTTTATCCACGGCCACTCGGAAACTAAACTCGCTGACGTTAGGGTTAACCATTCTAGGCACAATTGGAATACACACCTTATCTTAAAAATTAAGCTAGTCTTCTTGAGGTAGATAACTTCTTTTATTCTAGACCACAGCTCATTGAAAGATTTACGTTCATCGGTACCCTCTCCATCAATGGGTTGGTTATATTCAGGTATATCTGAGTTCCAAAACATCCAGTCGTCAGTAGGTGAGTTTTTTTTTGCTTTCGGAGACTGTACTACTTTTAGTTTTGGAATATCACCATCCTTTCTAACCGTGATAGGAGTCTGTTCCTTATGAACTGTGGCCTTGGCCCGAATTATTTCAGCATAACTGAAACGATGAGAGGCTTCTGGATCCGGTTTCTTAGCTTGTGAAGGCTCGTCTAAAAACTGAGGTATCTCCGAGAACCGGTTATCCATGGCTGCTGAGGCTTGATGAGCAACGCCCACATCATTGGAAACGAGATTTTCGGGTAGCACGTAACATTCTAGGGCTTACCTGTATGTGCATCCAAACTCAGTTATAATCTTCCTTAGCTTCCTTTCCTTCTAATAAACTGGACAAGACTTGCTAACAGATATGTGTTTCCCTTTACAGTTGACACGTGAAAACAATGAAGTGTCGCAATTTTCATGGCGGCCACAACACTTCAGACAAACCACGCTCTTTGAGGGGCAAATTTTCCTATTGTGGCCTAACCTCCAACATTGGGAACATTGCGACACTTGGTGTACGTAGGGTAAAACTTTGATGTTTATGTCACATACGCGGACTGACGCAGGCAAATGTTCACCGTCAAAACAGAGTCTCAAGGGTTTCGCTGGGGCACCAACCTTCTTTATCCCTATCACGACGGTCTAGCCTCTTGAAAGATAGAAGTTTTGCAGGAGCTGGACATGAGAGGTTTTTGAGCATTTTACGGATGACATCCGTAAAATCTAGGTCTACATCCTTGATTAGGCCATAACAGACAGATAGCTGCATAGCCCTCTGAAACCTCCATCCCTTTTCCAGAAGCTTCTCGCACGTCAATAAATTCAGAGCAGCTGACTCGCAATCACATTCGATGCCTATTTTAAAAGGACTTAAATATTTAATAAGGCGAATTTTAGTAATAGTATTTTCTTTCAAAATACAAGCCATTGCAAATTGTTTCGGTAATCGTTCCTTAGAGGAAGCATAGACTTCGAACTTATCATCTTTTACAGACTGTTCAACCCTCTTCGTCTTCAGTACTGTTCTCTCTTCTCCTCTTTTCTGCTGTTGACTGTATACGTACTTCCTAATTTTTACTGTCATCATCCATATTCGAAGAATTGTTCAGTAGACTGCACGTCATTATAATATAAAGGCGTCTGACAGCGCGAGGAAGTGCTTACGTTATCAGTCATGTTATGCGTTGCTCGATCGCGCAGGGCACACAAAGCCGGGCGGTCCGACGCACACCTGCAGCGCGCGCGCAAACAATAGTTAGCGCAGTGGGGATAGCAAGTAAAGGTTATAGCACATAGCACATACCGGCACCGCAACTGCGCAGCTGCAGCACGGCGTCGCCTCGAATTTAGACTACGGCTAGCTACCAGCGCGCTAACTACGCGTTGTCCGCAAGGTGCAAGCTCGCAGTTCGCGCGCCGGTCGCGGCAAGCTTGCTGTCACCACGAACTCAATATTGTTATATGGCATTTATGATTGAACATGCCTAGGACTTGCACGTTTTCATAATGTCTCGGTTTACGTTGCGCGAACTAGCAATAATCGCTATTGCTATCGACGAAGAACAGGAAAATAAAAGAAGAAGAAGATATTGGGTGCATAATATGTTAAAAGAAAGACTAGCAGAAGGGGAATACTGGAAGAATATTAGACATTTGATTGACGATGATGAAAAATTCTACATATATTTTCATATGCCCAAATATTTATTTTATTATATACTATCGTTTATTCGAAAAGATATCACGAAGAAAAACACAACTTTCAGACAGGCGATACCAGCAGAGGAAAAATTGGCAGTAACATTGAGGTAAGTAATTTTAAAGTCACAATGAAATATTATATTTATTAAAGTGATAATTATTATTAAGGAAATTACAAATTAGTTAAAGTGTCTTCCTGAGCTTCCGACTCTGTAGCTTCAATTATGGTTTGAGCTGCGGCAGTTTCATTTAGAGTTTGCGTTTTTGATGTCTCTGTATTATAGGTAGAGGAAAATGAACCTGTACTGTAGCCAGAGGGGCCAGCAGATCCACTATTGTAGTAATAGTTTTGCTGTTGAATTTCTTGGATTACTGCCTCAGAAACTAAATTAAATATTTTCGTTTTCAAAATCGCTTGATTATAAGCAGACAATTTTTTTACAGTCGCTTTTATACTAGAGAAAAATTTATCAATGTCGTCTTCGTCTTCCGGCTTCTGTTTTTCTTCTAATAAATATTTTAGTAGTTGACCCGAAGCAGAACTAGTGTCATCTTTTCTCTGTCTTTTATTTGTTTTAATAATTTTCGAAAAGAACTTAGGATTTGACGCTTGTGGTCTGATTAATGTTGATGTAGGTACGCTTTCCAAACTCGAAGATTGTGGACGATTTTATTCTGCAGAAGTGTTCCTTTCAGTTTGTGAATCATTATTATCATTGGACATAAATTCATTTATATCATCCAAACTAAAGATGCTATCGTTGATTGTATCATTTTCTTCGTTATCCGATACTGACGTTACAGTTTCTTTAAAATGTGGCTTTAAAAAACTCATTTCTTCTTCGAATATCCATTTCTTAGAAGAAGAGGCACCCTGACCACTTTTTGTTTTTTGTTTTTTTAAAGCTCTGCGATAAGCTTTCCTCAAGTTGATCCACGATTTCTTGCATTCTGATGCTGAAATAAAACATATTATTTTTAAAAAAAAACCTGAAAATATTACAAAAGCCGTGAGTTAAATAGACCAAGTTATGATCAATAATCTATAATCCTATAGATAGAATATAACTTGGATGATATAAAGCACTGCAGAAGATTATGTATTTGAAGCCGGCTATAAATATTGTTAATAACATATTTTATATTTGTTGCAGATATTTGATAACATGAACCTCAGTAAGGACTTTGGTCAAGTTTTCGAATAGGAGAGTGGACTATCCGATTGATTATACGAGATGTATGTAATGCAATCATTAATAATATGAAGAATGTTTACATGCGTACACCAACTACTGAAGAATGGGAAAATATTGCAAGAGGATTTAATAATAAATGGAATTTCCTAAACTGTATCGGCGCTATAGACGGAAAGCATATTAACATAATAGCACCTGCTAATAGTGGTTCCAAATACTTTAATTATAAAAAACATTTTTCCATAGTTCTTTTGGCTGTAGTCGATGATAAATGTAGGTTCAGAGTTGTCGATATAGGCGCTTTCGGTAGAAATAGCGACGGTGGTATTTTTGCGTCCTCAAAATTTGGAAGGGCTATTGAAAATAATACGTTAAATATTCCGAACGATAAACCATTACCTGGAACTGACAGAGAAATGCCTCATGTTATTCTAGGTGACGAGGCTTTCCCTTTAGGAAAACACTTATTGAGGCCATATCCTCGTTCACAATCCCCATCTGATGCACAAAAAATATTTAACTACCGTTTATCGCGGGCACGCAGAGTAGTGGAAAATGCGTTCGGAATATTATATCAAAAGTTTGGGATATATAATAAAAATATTGATTTGATGCCAAAATATGTTGACAATTTAGTATTTGCATCATGTATTTTACACAATGTAATGCGAAATTATGTTATCGAAATGAACGAGGACAGAAATCAACGACTATTTGAACAACAGATCATCCACGACGAGCCGAGATTGCAAGCACTATCAAACATCGAAGAAAACAGTTCAAACAATGCTTTTAATACCCGAGATGAGTTTACATCATATTTTCTGTCTCCTCAAGGTCAAGTTCCGTGGCAGTATCAAAATATGTAATACAAAAACATGAAGTCAAGTGTACCAACGTCTTTTCCTTAATGACTAAAAAACACTATAAATACATATATTAAATTATTATTACACATTACAGATTTTATTATTTATCTACCCACAATATTCAAATATAAAATTAACATAAAGCTTAGTTTATAAGTTACAATAGGCATTCTAAATTTAAATTATGGAAGTACAGGCCTACATAAAAGTATGATTAGGAAAGTAAGTAGATGTATCTACCTGTTGCAGATAGAACGCCAGCAATATTCTTCCATGCTTGATCTTTTTTTATTGTGTCGCTATAAATTTGCATCACCAGGATCGTAAAGAAACGGGTATTTTCGTACTTCCTCTATTAGTTTTTCTTTATTCATGATAGAGCCGTAGCAAAGCGTATCCACTGTCTTAAATCTGATTCGAGACTGGAGGGAGCAATGCAGTGCAGCGAGGCGCGAGAGGCGAAGGTGGTGCGCCGGCGACGTGCGACGACGCAATGACGTTTCGCTGCCGACTTGGAGTCGGCGCGTAATAAGCAACCGTCGACGCGCTGTGCGCACAAGGTCCGCTCGCTTGCAGCACGCGGGCTGCGAGTCGAGTTGTGTGGTAGCGGCAAGCGCGCTGACTGCCCGCCGTTGGCTTTTTCATATTGACATTATGAAATATATTATACTCCACACGATTTAATGCTCTAAATTGAATGACAAGTTAATTGCTGGTTTGGAGCGGTGCTGTTGCGGTGCCGGTATAATGTGCCATGACCTTTACTCAGCGACAGCAAAAACGACCAGCCCGCACGAGTGCCAGTACGGTTATGAGGATCGGCATTTTTTAACTACAAGCATTATTTCTCTATTGTTTTGCAAGCTGTGGCTGATAAGAACAAAATATCAATTCTAGATTATTGTTTTTAAAAATAAATTGTGTTACAGTAAATATGAATATTTACTGTTCCGTATGGTGTCCGGACGTAAAGAATAACACCATCCCATCTCTTCCCGAGGGTGTCGTAAGAGGCGACTAAGGGACATACCAGAGAATGGGCAGCAGCATCCTCTGTGCATTACAACAACCAAACTGCGATCGCCAACCCGTCTGCCAAGCGTGGCGATTATGGCAAACCCCCCCTAAAATGAAGAGCAGAAAGAAAAAATGGCCCCTAGTGCCCGGCAGCCCGTCTACCCTTGACTCCGGTAGCGGTCAAGGCCACGACGAGGCAAGGGGTGCGAAGAATCTCCGGATGAGATCTGGCTACCCATCTATAAAACGACTAGACCTGGCAACTTTTAACACGCGTACACTGAGGACTGACGAGAAGATCACCTTGAGGTGGAATTGAACAGGTTGCGATGGAGTATTGTGGGATTGTCTGAAGTCCGAAGACAGGGGGAGGATACGATAATTCTCAAATCCGGTAACCTGCTCTATTTCCGGGAGGGTGACCAGCAGTCCCAGGGTGGTGTCGGGTTTATCGTCCACAAGTCCCTTGTGAACAATGTGGTGAAGATCGAGAGTGTGTCGACCAGGGTGGCGTACCTTATACTCAGAATATCATCAAGATATTCGCTGAATGTCATACAGGTCTATGCCCCGACCTCGACACATCCCGACTACGAAGTAGAATCCATGTATGAGGATGTATCAAGAGCCATGCATGGTTCTAAGACTCACTACACCGTTGTCATGGGGGACTTTAATGCGAAACTGGGCAAACGAGACGGTGACGAGCTGCGAGTGGGGCAATTTGGATTTGGACGTATTCAATAATGTCTCTGTGATCAACGCGGTGAAAACTGGATGTGATCACCGCGTGGTAAGAGGCACATTGAATATTAACATTAAGCTTGAAAGGTCTCGACTGTTGAAGTCTACGCTGCGTCCAGCACAGATCCAGATCCAAAACCCCGAGAGCTTTCAGCTCGAACTCCACAATCGTTTCGAGTGCCTAGGAAGCTCCGTGGACGAATATAACGATGGGTTCGTGGAAACTGTCCATACGGTTGGGTCTAAGTTTTTCAAGACTCACCGTACAAATAAGAACAAGAAGCTCTCTGATCCGACCCTCGAGCTAATGAAGAAGAGGCGTGAGATGATTCTGCAGTCTTCAGACGATGCGTGCATATACCGGCAGCTCATTAGACAAATCTCGAAGTCCCTGAAACGCGACCTTCGCCGCTTTAATACCGCAAGGATTAAGGATGCGATTGAGCGGAATAAGGGCTCTAAAGTATTTGCACGAGATCTGTCTATTGGCCAAAGCCAGCTTACGAAACTGAAGACCGACGATGGCAGAGTCATATCCGTCAAATCGGAGCTTCTGGGAGAGATCGAGGCTTTTTATGGACAGTTATACACGTCTATCGCTAAACCCGCTGCAAATCTATTAAACGACCCAAGAGCTAGATTAACCCGACACTATACCGAAGATATCCCGGACGTCAGCCTGTACGAGATTAGGATGGCTCTGAAGCAGCTGAAAAACAACAAGGCGTCGGGTGAGGACGGAATTACGGCCGAACTCCTGAAGGCGGGTGGAAAACCGGTCCTTAAGGCCCTTCAGAAGCTATTTGATTCCGTCATACTCGAGGGAAAAACGCCACAGGTGTTTTTTTTTTTTTTTTTTTTTTTCGATGGGAAAATCATCTTATGACATCCCCCGCTCTTGGGCGGGGCGGGAGATAGTGTCAGACTTTTACTGACTAAAAACCCACTCCTGTTCCTTCGTTGCCTTTCGTACCAGGGCCGAGTCTTCCTTTCAGAATCAGACCCTTGGCCCCAGTAGGCTTCGACCCTGCTGGGCCCCTACAGTTGCTGACATCTCCTTGAGGCGCGCGTGGAACAGCACGCGCCGTTGACGACTTGGGCTTGGTCCGGACGGTTACCGGACGGTCGGACGGCAAGCCACCCATTGCTCGCCGTCCGCAAGCCCGCGCCTACGGTGGCCGGAAATCGGGATCGGAATCCCGGCGGCGGTTGGGGCGTGAGGACCGCTGCCTCACGCGATCGGCCGCCTCCTTTGCAAGCATTACTGCCTCGCAGAAGGAGGCGACCGCCTGCCACTCCTCCTCGCCTCGGACCATGGCCTGTACCAAGGCCCGGCGCGAGAGATCGCCGCCGCCAATTACCCCCACGAGGACACGGCGTTGCTCTGCCCAAGCGGGGCACACCTCCACCGTATGCTCCACCGTGTCCTCCGGGTGGTCCACACAGTGGCGACACCCGGGCGTCGCTTCCGCACGAATCCGGTGCAGGAACTTCCCGAACTTACCGTGTCCGGTGAGGACCTGCGTCATGCGGAAGGTAATGACGCCGTGTTGCCTTTCCAGCCACTCCTCAAAGAAGGGACTTACCGCCATAATTACGGCGTGCCCAACGCCACAGGTGTGGAGCAGAGGCGTGGTGGTACTCTTCTTTAAGAAGGGCGATAATGCCCTGCTTAAGAATTATAGGCCCATCTCGCTTCTGAGCCATGTCTACAAGCTGTTTTCCAGAGTCATTACGAATCGTCTCGCACGCAGGTTCGACGACTTCCAGCCTCCCGAGCAAGCCGGATTTCGAAAAGGCTTCAGCACCGTGGACCACATACATACGCTGCGGCAGGTTATACAGAAGACTGAGGAGTATAATCAGCCTCTCTGCTTAGCGTTTGTGGACTACGAGAAAGCCTTTGATTCGGTTGAAACTTGGGCTGTACTGCAGTCTCTCCAACGGTGCCAAATTGACTATCGGTATATCGAAGTGCTGAAATGTTTGTACAAAAACGCCACTATGTCAGTCCGACTACAAGACCAGACCTCGAAACCTGTCCTCTTGCAGCGGGGCGTGAGGCAGGGAGACGTTATTTCTCCGAAACTGTTCACGGCAGCAATGGAGGATGTCTTTAAGGTTTTGGAATGGAAAGGGCTAGGCATTAATGTCAATGGCGAGTACATCACTCACCTTCGATTTGCCGACGACATAGTAGTCATGGCTGAGACTACGGAGGAGCTCAGTACAATGCTTGGTGACCTCAGTAGAGCTTCCGAAAGAGTGGGACTTAGAATGAACATGGACAAAACCAAAGTCATGGTAAACAGCCATGTAGCACCCACTCCTATCAAGATCGGGGACTCTACACTCGAAGTTGTAGACGACTACGTTTACCTGGGACAGACGATCCAGTTAGGAAGGTCTAACTTCGAGAAAGAGATCAATCGTCGAATCCGACTCGGTTGGGCAGCGTTCGGGAGGCTGCGCGGTATCTTCTCGTCCAATATACCACAGTGTCTCAAGACGAAAGTCTATGACCAGTGCGTGTTGCCAGTGATGACATATGGCTCCGAAACGTGGTCGCTTACAATGGGCCTCATCAGAAGACTTAAAGTCACCCAAAGGGCAATGGAAAGGGCTATGCTCGGAGTTTCCTTGCGTGATCGAATCAGGAATGAGGATATCCGTAAGAGAACCAAGGTTACCGACATAGCACGAAGAATCGCCAAACTAAAGTGGCAATGGGCAGGGCACATTGCTCGCAGAACAGATGGCCGTTGGGGCCGAAGGGTTCTGGAATGGCGGCCACGTACCGGAAGACGTAGCGTTGGAAGGCCTCCTACAAGGTGGACCGTTGACTTGGTAACGGTTGCGGGAGTCCGATGGATGCGAGATGCACAGGACCGTTCATTGTGGCGACACTTGGGGGAGGCCTATGTCCAGCAGTGGACGTCTTTCGGCTGAAATGATGATGATGATGAAATATGAATATGTTAATATGAGTAAGATAACTTGTTTCAAAATTCATGTTCGTATTTTTATTTATATAATGCAATTAGTTACAGTGATATTGGGTTATTTTTTTTATTAATCGTCAGTCAAAATTCAATCTAAAGTTACCTTAACCTACGAGATACAGTTTAAAATATCATTTAAGAAAATATCACCTTAGTTGATAAAGAGTGTGGTTCACTCTTTGAGACAGGCGTTGGAATTTTGGGTACCACCACGACGTCCTGCAGCTGTGCCCGTATCCACTTCCGACCATATCTGCAGCAGCGTTGGCAACAGAGACAAAATATTATTAAAATTACATATACGATTGCTGCTCCACTGATGTATTTATGTTGGTCTATCATTGTAGACAGCTCGTCGATCCTTTGGTTTGTTCCCGATTGTGCTATGACAATCTCCTCGTTCTTGGTGTTATACTGGCCCATGACGAATATGATTATAAGGGTAACTGCTGTTTCAATCGTCTGTCTAAGAGTGACTATTATTAATTACGACTTACTTCTAATTGAGAATTTGACCTACTTAAAACGTACTGGCGTTTTGATGGTGCGGCCGCTGCGTGTTTTTCTTTTTACGTGGTCATCATTGTTGGCCTGTACGCGTGTTGGACTTGGTACCGCAAATGAATCAGTTGCGTCATCTAGCAAATAAGCTGGTTTGATCCTATCTACGGACACAGTCGCTTGTCGATTAGGGTACTGTATGTCGAAAAACTTAACACCTCGCTTGACTACTTTATACTGACTAAAAACCCACTCCTGTTCATTCGTTGCCTTTCGTACCAGGGCCGAGTCTTCCTTTCAGAATCAGACCCTTGACCCCAGTAGGCTTCGACCCTGCTGGGCCCCTACAGTTGCTGACATCTCCTTGAGGCGCGCGTAGAACAGCACGCGCCGTCGACGACTTGGGCTTGGTCCGGACGATTACCGGACGGTCGGACGGCGAGCCACCCATTGCTCGCCGTCCGCAAGCCCGCGCCTACTGTGGCCGGAAATCGGGATCGGAATCCCGGCGGCGGTTGAGGCGTGAGGACCCTTGCCTCACGCGATCGGCCGCCTCCTTTGCAAGCATTACTGCTTCGCAGAAGGAGGCGACCGCCTGCCACTCCTCCTCGCTTCGGACCATGGCCTGTACCAAGGCCCGGCGCGAGAGATCGCCGCCGCCGATTACCCCCACGAGGACACGGCGTTGCTCTGCCCAAGCGGGGCACACCTCCACCGTGTCTTCCGGGCGGTCGACACAGTGGCGACACCCGGGCGTCGCTTCCGCACGAATCCGGTGCAAGGAACTTCCCGAACTTACCGTGTCCGGTGAGGACCTGCATCATGCGGAAGGTAATGACGCCGTGTTGCCATTCCAGCCACTCCTCAAAGAGGGGACTTACCGCCATAATTACGGCGTGCCCAGCACTGGGTTGCGATAGTCGCTGTCGCCATTCCGCCATGAGATCCCGCCGGAACTCTTTCCGCCATGCCGTGACTTGTCGCGGCAGCGGAGTTTCACCACGGCGTTGCATCTCCACGCGCAAATCGTGCATGCGTGCAAGGCCTTTTGCTACAAGATCCTATGGTGGCTGGCCAGCAAGGAGGCTCGCCGCTTTGCGAGAAACCGTGCGGTATCCCCGCACCATACGTATGGCCATGACCCTCTGGCACGCGTTCAGCTGGGCCGCCGGTCGCTTTCGCAGTGACGGCGCCCACACCGGCGCCCCATAAAGGGCCATGGACTGGACGATACCTGCGTTAGAGCCTCCGGCAGGAGGCGTCTGGACCCCCGAGGTTGGGCAGGAGCCGCTTGAGGGCAGCCCCGTTCCGATTCAGTTTGGGAGCCAGACGTCGGAAGTGCTCCTCGAAATTCCATCGGCTGTCGAGGACGAGTCCCAGGTACTTCATCGTCGACCCGACGCCGATGTGAACTCCTACCGTTAATTGGGAGCGCCGAGGCGGCGCGCTGCGGGGGCCGTGAAAACACATGGCCTCGGACTTGTGCAGCGCCACCTCGAGTCCCAACTGCTGGATCCTATCAACGACTATCGCAACCCCGCGTGTCGCTAATTTGACCGCCGCCTGGTACGACTCTCCCTGCGCCAAGACCAGCGTGTCGTCTGCGTAACAGACCACGCTGACCCCGTCAGGGATGTCGCCGCGCAGCACATAGTCGTATCCGATGTTCCACAAGGGCGGTCCTAGTACCGATCCCTGCGGAACACCGCACGACATCTCTCGCCGTTTCCACTCTCCCTGGTGACCAGGGTAGATGATGTACCTGTCCGACAGGTAGGCCTCGATCACACGACAGAGGTAGTCGGGCACCCGGTGATACCGGAGTGCCCTCCTAATGCTACTCCATGGCAGGGAGTTGAAGGCGTTGGCGATGTCCAATGACACCGCCACGACACACCTGCCCTGGGATACCGCATTCCCCGTCGTGAGAGCTCGCACGCGCATGATGGCGTCCACCGTGGAGCGCCTCCTGCGAAAGTCGAACTGGCCGTCCGCCAGATCCGGCCCCACCCGTGATAGGTGCGCGACGAGGCGGTCTGCAATTACTCTTTCAAAGAGCTTGCCCACCTCGTCGAGCAGCACGATGGGCCGGTACGCGGACGGAGAGTCCGCAGGGCGCCCTGGCTTTGCGATAAGGACCAGTTTCCACGTCTTCCAGCGAAGTGGGAACTGGCCCCTCTCAATGTATGCGCTGAAGAGCCCTCTTAATCGAGACCCGAGTGCCTCCATGGCCAGCACCCAGGCTTTCCCAGGCAAGCCGTCGGGTCCTGGGGCGGTATTCTTGGCACTCAGCCTTCGTACCGCCACACAACGTAACGCAATACCTGAAACCATCTTCAGACGTTGGGAGGGGCCCGATGATATCCACGTGCACGTGTTCAAAACGGTCTGCTTTCTGGAATTCCCCGTAGCTTGAGATGTTGTGTCTACTTACCTTACTCTTTTGACACGGGTTACACGTTTTCGCCCATTTACCTACATCTACGTTCATACTAGGCCAAAGAAATCTATCTGAAATCATTTTGCGCGTTGACTTAATGTCAGGATGACTGATGTTATGTAACATGTCAAATATTATTCGCCTAAAATTTTTAGGTACGTAAGGTCTGGCTTTATTAGTTGAGATTTCGCAATAAATATTAAGAGTTGCAAAACGGGGGGAACACTTATTATTTCAATTTTATTATTCCCATTGTCTCTTGACTGTTGGTATTGTCTGATTGAGTCATCGTTACTTTGCGCTTCGGCAAATTGTTCGTAGTCAAGACCTGTAGGGCAGGAAATAGTCGCGACGCGTGATAGCGTGTCTGCTACAACATTGTTTTCGCCGCTGATATGCCTTATATCGGTAGTGAACTCACTGATAAACAGCAATTGGCGAGTCCTGCGAGGTGTTTCAGAATCGGTACTGAGCTTTGTAAACGCATGTACCAATGGTCTGTGATCGGTATAGACGATTAATGGTCTGCCTTCGAACAATTTACGAATATGTTTAATTGTAGATGTAGATGTCGAGCAACTCGCGAACATACGTACTGTAACGTTGCTGTGTTTCGGACAAGCGTTTTGAGAAATAACCAAGGGGTTTCCACATACCTTTGTCTAGTTGTTGAAGTACTCCCCCCACACAGGTATCACTTGCGTCCGTGTTGAGCGCAAACGTCGTGTCAGCACACGGGTACGACAACGTGACCGCGTTCTCGAGCTGCGACTTACATTCTTGAAACGCTGACTCTGCATCCGGTGACCAAACAACGGGTGTTTTGTCGTTCTTTTTTGCGTTGTGTAAATACTTAGAAAGAATGGCTTGGCTTTTTACGGCGTGAGGAATATGTTTACGATAAAAATTTACCATACCTAAAAATCGCCGAAGTTCGTTGACGGTTTTAGGCTTAGGATAATCGCTGATCGCCTTAACTTAAAGTTTAAACTTAAAGACCTTTGGATGACAAAGTTTGTCATCCAAAGGTCGAATTCCTTCTGCCGACACGCGAAATCCAACGAAATCGAGTTCTGATACACCAAAACTGCATTTCGCTAATTTGATAGTTAAGCCGAACCTGTTTAGTCGTTCGAAAAGGAGCTTAAGGTGTTCCTCGTGCTCTTCCTCGGTATCACTCGCGATGATAATGTCATCTATGTAACAGAAAAGAAAATTCAAACCCTCCAGAACGGTATGATGCATGAACCTTTGGAAGGACTGTGCTGCATTTTTGAGTCCGAATGTCATTCTGGGGAGTTCGAATAATCCGAATGGCGTAATAATAGCTGTTTTTTCAATGTCCGCTGGATGTACAGGTATGAAATGGTACGCCCGGTTGACGTCGACACTTGAAAATACTTTCTTACCTGCAAGGAAATTGGTGAAGTCGTGTAAGCGCGGAATCAGATATCTGTCCGGTTTGGTGATGGCGTTTAACTGCCTGTAGTCACCGCACGGACGTATATCCCCGTCCTTCTTCGGCACAACATGTAACGCGCTGGCCCAAGGACTCTTGGATGGCCTACAGATTCCTGCCTCTATCCTCTCTATATAACTGCGGGTAGACCCAGCAGATGAAAGTCTCCTAAGAGTGCTTGCCAGTTTTTAATTATTTGTAAATACAAAATAGCTCAAAAGGCCCTAGAAAATTGTGTTCGCGACATGCAAAAGGCGCTAAGCATCCTTACAGAAAAAGTGAGTGCACTGGAGTGCAAAATAAATGATCAAAGTGCTATAATAACAAAACAAACTGAAATAATCACCGAACTCATTTCTGCGTCTGAGGGTAAGCCGCTAAACTGTGAGTCAACTAGTGCCCAGACCCAACAAGCGGTACAGCGACCGCTGCGTCAAGCGCGGCTAAATAAGATCTCTAACACCGCTGCACGAACATCTAAAGCTGCAGGACAAGGGACAGCTGTCTTAAAAACATCAAGCGCTTCAAAAGCTGTTTTGTCTAACGACGACGATGCGCCGAAGACTCCCGAGCCAAGTCGAGTTGATGTAAATAATTTGACCAATTGCGGGTCACCAATTAACGATCAGCCGACGATCGTCATCAATGCAGGTATGGCCATGAAACCTAAGGTGAGAGCGATCCCAAAAGCGGGAAGTGGGCAAATTATTGACAAGCCTCCAGTTAACACATACAATGAGGACCAGTGGAAGATCGTCAACCGAAAACGCAGGTCTCGCAGAGTGGTGACCGGAACTGGAAAAACGGATGACGAACTTTTAACAGTGGAGCGTATGAGGTATATTCAGGCATGGTCATTTCGCCCTGAGACTACGCAATAGAACGTGCTGAACTACCTCAATAAAATTCAACAGTGCGAAGAATACTATGTCGAAAAACGTGACATTAAGTCGGACAAACATGCAGTTTTTGTAATTGGTTTCCCTGAAAGTATGTACGAGCGTTTCTCCTCGCCGACTGCATGGCCGCCGCGAGTGAAGGTGTCAGACTGGTTTCGCGTGCGTCCCCGCGGGGATCGGGGAAGCGGCAATAACACCGAGACCGGCCTCTGAGACGTCACCAGTACAACGGAGCGGCTGTGGCGGTGATGTATGCAAAAATGTGTCGACTCAGATTGAAACTGTTATTGTATGCCATCAAAACATTGCGTCGATCGATAAAAAAACGAATAAGTTGGAAGTGTTGTTGCGCGGTGATTTGAAGTGTGATATTCTGGCAATTACGGAGCATTGGTTACCTGAACCTAATTTAAAATGTGTGGATATAAATGGGTTCAAACTTGCGTCCAGCTATTGTAGAAAGTTTATCAAACATGGAGGATCGTGTATTTATGTTCGAAACGGGGTTAAGTGCGTTGAGAATGACGAATTAGTATCGATGTCGGTTGAGCAAATATGCGAGATATCGGCGATAGATTTAATAGATTTTGACATGAGTATTATTTGTATTTATAGAACGAATTTAATTAGTACTAATGACTTCTTAGGTAAATTAGAACAATTGCTCGATAAGATCTTAGACCTTGATATTGAGTGTATTATAGTGGGCGATTTCAATATTAACACCTTAACTGAGTCAACCGATGTAAAAAGGTTGTTGGATATACTGTCGGCCCATAACATGACGAATGAAGTAGAATTCCCTACCCGCATAAGTTTGACAATTTCTACGTGTTTAGATCATGTGTATTCTAACTTGCAAGCAGGGTCGGTGGATACGGCACCTGTTGTTACACACTTGAGTGACCATCTAGCAGTCAAGGCCGAGGTGATGCGCAGTAAACACACTGTATCAAAGTCTCCACGCTATATCAGGTCATTTTCAAATCAAGCTAGTTTTATAGCGGCTATCGCTAGTATTGACTGGGACGAGATAAAAGCGCGCAATAGTAATCCTTCATTAATGGCTCGCGCGATTATTAACATTATATCGAATAAGATTGACATTTGTTTTCCTCTTAAGAAATGTAATTCAAGAAAAAGTGAATCATCGTGGGTAACATCTGAAATTGACGATTATAAATTACTATTATTTGAATTAGTTGACATTTGCGAGCGCTACCCGAATAATGACATGCACAATTTAATTACAGACATGCAACAGAAATATGTAGACCTAATTAAGAATAACAATGTGGACAGTCATAAATAAGGAGCGAGGCAAGGACAATTCTCCAATTCTTGACTTTACAGATATTGTAAAAAATTCGGACGGAACACCGTTTCTCACAAAAGAATCGGTAGTTGACGCAATGAACGAACGTTTCTTGAGCGCGGCGTCTGCGAGTGGCGCGCCGAGCGCTGACGTGCTACGAGTGCAGGCTGAGTCGCGCGCGTCGCGGCCGCCGGCTGATCGCTCACTTCGGCTCACTGCTTTTGGTGCATATGAAGTTCACCAGATGATCACGTCACGGATCCCACCTAAACCGTCGAAAGACACGTACGGCATCTCGATGAGACTTTTAAAACTGGTAGCGGCTCCTCTGGCCCATGTTCTTGCTGAGTTATTTAATGCTTGCGTAAGGGAAGGTTCTTTTCCTGAGCCATTAAAGCTCAGTAAAGTGTCCCCCCTGTACAAAGGAAAAGGGAAAAAAGACTGCATGGACAATTACAGACCAGTCTCTATTATACCGACAATTGCGAAAGTATTCGAGAACGGTTTGAGTTCCCAACTTATTAAATTTATGTCGGAGACGAACGCCCTTTCTGACCGTCAGTATGCGTACCGAGAAGGCCGCTCGACCACGGGTTTAGCACGTGAACTCGTATATCGAGTCATGTCTGCACGTGAGCAAAAGATGCAAGTGGCTGTCCTATGCTGCAACCTGTCCAAAGCGTTCGACGTTGCTGACCGCGCCGTGTTAGCTGTAAAACTACAGCACTACGGAGTGGTGGGGCCGTCGCATGCTTTAGTGACGGATTTGCTGCACGATAGGACTCAAGTTGTGGTAGGTGGCCAAGGAAAGGTGAGGTCGAAACCTCTTAAATCGGAGATGGGAGTGGCTCAGGGATCATCCGTATCCAACATTCTCTTTTCGCTGCTGCTGAATGACTTGCCTGATGCTGTGACTGACGCAGAAGTACTCATGTACGCTGATGATGTTGCAGCGTTGGTAACAGCTGAATCAGTGGATCAGTTGGAGCAAAGGCTAAACGATGCCGCGAATCAATTGGCGTTATGGTTCCAGGGAAATGGTCTTGCTCTGAATCTGAAAAAGACCCACTTCATTCACTTTGTTCTGTCAGGGCGGTCTTCACGACCACTGGCGGTATCTGCGGGTGGAGTGGCTCTGGTTCAGGTGAAGACAATAACCTTCCTTGGATTTGAAATTAACGGGTGCCTCAAGTGGGATGGTCAGATTAGCAAAGTGTGTGGTAAATTGGGTAGTGCATGTTTTGCTCTTGGCAGAAGATCGCGCGTCTTACCCGAACGCGATGTACGGACCTGTTATTTCGCGACGGTGCACTCGTTACTCAAATACGGACGTGCTGCCGATTGGCAGCGCGCCTTCCGAATGCAGAAGCGTGCCGTGCGGGCCATCGTCGGAATACCGCAGGACATGTCCGCTAGACCCCATTTTGCTAGACTAGGCATCCTCACGTTACCTGCCTTATATATCAGGTCGCACTGTACGTAAGGATGAACCTCGACCTTTACCCAAAGGTAGGCAGCCGTCATTCATATTGCACCACAAGCAGGGGTCAGTTATCGACGGTTTCCAGAACGCTCTCCAAATCTTCCAAGACGACTCATGTTATGGGCCCGACAGTTTATAATCAGCTGCCTGTTTCTGGTGCCCCAACATAGGAAGCTTCAAAGCTCGTTTGAAAATATGGCTTATCGAGCAAGCTTTTTATTCTTTTGACGAGTTTATGATTTAACTTAATTTAACTTTGACGCTAATTTGGAATGAAAATTATTTTGACTTTTATTTTAATTTGTAATTTGACTTCGATTATTATTTATTATTTTTTATTTTTTTTTTCCTTGTAATTTCTTTTATTTGTTTGACATTTTTTATTATTTGACATTGTTATATACCTTATCATTTGTTGACTTATTTTATGTAACATTCTATAATGACTTGTAAGAATCCCTTAACTACTATGACTATGACTATCATTTTCTGAAATTCGGCCTTTACCTTTTTGAAACGGTCGGGTGGTAGCGGTCTTGCTCTAGCATGGACAGGCGGACCACTGGTCTCGATGTGATGAACTGTCGAATGCTGAGGAGAGGTCGGTCTAGTAAGATCTGGGAAAGAATTTAACAAGTCGAAATACGGATGACTTTCACAAATGGTTTTGACTGACGATTCACAAATTCTGATACTTCCTACTACTTTTAAATCTGTCAAAGTGTCAATTAACTTTTTTGTTCTTAAATCGACTAACAATCCATAATGGCTTATAAAATCTGCTCTTAAAAAGGGTTGTTTGACATTAGCAACAATGAAAGTCCATTTAAAATCACGCCTCAATCTAAGATCGACTGACAAGGAATGAGTACCGTACGTTTCAATTTTAGTGCCATTGGCCGCAAATAAAGCAAAGTCTTCCTGCAAATACTTATTCTTACACTTAACTACAGCGAAAGGAAGTACAGAAACATTCGCGCCAGTGTCTACTAGAAAATTTAAATTATTTTTCCTATCAAATATACATAATCGACGGTTAACGTTACCTCCGATGCAAGATTCCGTCGTCGTCTGCACGGTCGTTAGTTTTCCGAGTTATTGCCTTTCTATGTGCACGGTGTTCGGCATTTTACAGCCCTAACGCCGAAACGGTTATGGTAGAAACATAGCCCTGGCTGTCTGAATCGGGATCGCTTTCGACTAGAACTACGCCCACGCGTTTCTGACGGCGCGCGGTCGACGCGGTTTTGTTGTCGGCCAACTCGCTGGAAACTTCTGGACTTCCGCAGCTCCGCGACTTCGACGCTGAGCTTGGACACCAGTTCTGCCAAGGAATCAGCTCCGCCTCCGGAAACCGATGCCACTACACTGGGCCTGCTGGTCTCCTGGATCTTGTCTGCCACGGCTGCCAACTTCTCCGGATCCGTGATCGCTGTCGCTGCCAGGACGGTTCTGACGGTCGATAGTAGATGGTTTTGCCACATCAATAGCAAAGTTTCCGACGTCACTCTCTTTCCCGCAAGGGTCTGCATGCGGCGAAGAAGTTGAGACGGCTTCTGGTCGCCGAGTTGCATGTCTCCGATCACCATTTTATTGAGGTGGTAGTATAGTAGAAACTTACCTTGACACTGGTGTGGTAGACTCGTGGACACCTGCCTCCCACTACGCAAACGTGCGCTCGCTACGACCGCCCCCTGCACACTGACCGACGCGTGAGTTCACGACAGTAAGGTACTGAGAGCAGTGGCGCTCAAATTTGAAAATTAACGGTAATAAACCGAATTTTATATTTCGCGGTGTCTGTTGGACTAACACGTCAGCCGCAGAGGGTTAAAACTATATCTGTCTAAACTAGTTATTTTGCACTTTAACACTGTTTTTTAATTTTCCTCAAATAAAATTGTGAGCTGAGACACACCGATACCGAAGTCAAACGTCAAACTTGAAAACATGGCTGCCGACAGAGGAAAGAGCCCCTGACCTCTGCGGTCGGCACTTGTATCTGCTCGGTTTGTGCAAACGCAGCGCGGTTCTGTTAGTGACATGTGTCACTTTTCACTTAGCTCGTTCATTCGTTCTCAAGTTTCCGTACTATTGACTTCACCAACGTATATGAAACCGCGCGCCGCAAGAAGTGGTTGTGTCCGTTTGTTCAGAATTAAATTATTTATATGCTTATGTGTCTCATGTATCTACCTAATTGGTAATATTTAATAATCATCACAGCTTTATTCAGACTGTTCAGACAGAGATTCATCTTATTACTATTAAAGTTTTGCCCCGCTTGGGCAGAGCAACGCCGTATCCTCGTGGGGGCTATAGGCGGCGGCGATCTCTCGCGTCGGGCCTTGGTACAGGCCATGGTCCGGAGCGGGGAGGGGCAGGCGGTGGGCTCCTTCTGCAAAAGCAGTAATGCTAGCAAAGGAGGCGGCCGATCGCGTGAGGCAACGGTCCTCACGCTCTAACCGCCGCCGGTATTCCAATCCCGATTTCCGGCCACCGTAGGCGCGGGCTTGCGGACGGCGAGCAATGGCTGGCTCGCCTTTCGACTGTCCGTTAATCGTCCGGACCGAGCCCAAGTCGTCGACGGCGCGTACTGTTTCCATGCGCGCCTCAGGGAGATGTCAGCAACGCGTAGGGGCCCAGCAGGGTCGAAGCCTACTGGGGCCACGGGTAGTGTGAAAGTGTAATCCGGGGCCCTGGGACGAAGGCAAAGAAGGAACAGGAGTGGGTTTTTAGTCAGTAAAAGTCTTCATTACTATGCTTAAGGTTATTAGAATATATAGAATGTATGATACTTTTTTGGGATAAACATCGTATCGCATAAACTAATCAAATCTCTATATTTCACTTCAGTGATAGGATATGGGACCTTCTCTAGTATTAATTCTTTCTTCTTCTTTTTTCTCTCTCTATTCAGTTTCAAATTTTTGCCACAGTTCAGTTTTCTATAATTTTCTTTAAAAAAATCGTACTTAAATTCAATAATATCTGGATTATTCCTTAGCACACTTATCTTATTCCAAGAAATTCTCTCTGCATTTGTATCTTTTGTCCAATTTTTAATCTGTAGTCACGCGTTGAAATCTAGATCTAAGTCTTGGTTCACTTCTACGACTGTATAAGGTGGACTATTCTGTTTCGCCTAGCGAACCAGTGTATACCATTCATCTGAGGTGTAAATAAATTTATTTTTTGAAGAACGCTTTATTAATGCGTGGACGCTATCTGCCTCGTTTTGAGTATGGCCTTTTTCCAAGAATCTATGACACACATCTTAAATGTATTGGGTATATAAAAGTACATAAAAAAAAACAATGCGATTGCGATTCTGACCGGCACAGTTGTCCAACCAGAATCTAAAATCTTTAACGCCAGCTTTAACCTTGTTGTTAACGAAAGAAAACAAACAACTACAGTGCGCTCGGCACTAGTTGGCCGTCCCTTAGGTGCGACAGGGGTGAGGGGGCGGGTTGCCTACTGCTCGCAACGCACATGAGATTGGACAGCGATGACCAATCTCGAGATATCGTGAACAATAATTGTTCGATTCGATTATTGAAAAGAATAAATAAAAAACAATTGAACTTTTATATAATAATATTGTAATAAATAATAAAATAAACCACAGCAATTATATGAAGAAGCAGTCCTATGATTCTGTAGGAAATTGAGAATAACATCCTTTCTTAGCAAGCATGCTGAGAATATCTTTCCTTTTTCTTGCACCAGAGGGAGGCTTATAACTTTACCTCCAAATTAACCTGTCAGCGTCATTGCATTCTTGTGATTCGTTCGTAATGCATCGAAACTTTTTTTAGAAAGTATTTCGAAGTAAAACCCACTATCATCTTGATAATAAATAGTAATAAGTGTGTTGTTAGTGGTTATAGGAACACAGCAGTGTATTTCATTATAAAAAATGGAGCCGGTAAGTAAAGGTAGCGAGAGTCGTGAGCAGGACGTTGTTGTTGCTTCGAAGGGAGGACAATCATCGTCATCGAGCTCTAGGGCATCGGAAAGCAGCTCTTCCTCATTCTCGGAGTTTGAGGAGGGCACGTCACCTTTGCCCAATAAACGTTCTCGTACCTCGGCGAGGAACCTTAAGTACAAATCGAAATCTGTTCGTACCGATCCTCGTGTTGATACCTTGATGTCTCAAATGTCATACGTTTCGAATTATTTGAATCAGTATCCTGTCTATTGTTTTAATAGCGATGGAGTATTGCCCAGTAGTACAATTACGAGCACAGAACTGGAGAGAATGGGTCAGAGCAATTCATAACTTTACCTGGGGGGCTAAAAAGGTCACTTTAGCAGAATCGTATAGGAAAATATTATGAATCACGATAAAAATCGCAAAATGGTCACGAATTGTCAGTTCATATTACTATACAAAAACAATATTCATATTATGATTCATATTCGGCAATTCATCTATTTGACATTTTTTTTTGACAGACGGGTCTATTTGACAGCAAATTCGTAAAATGGTCCACATAATATGAATTGCTTTAGAATTCATTAGCAGAATCATAAAAAGTTACTGAAGAGCAACATCTTACAATTCATTTTTTGGGTATTATATATTAAACTTAAAAAATGGCAAATTTAGTACTTTACGCGTATTTCCTAGGAGACACGCGCATTACTGAGAGCCTTTTAAGTCGCCAACGAAGTGTATTTCTTCGAAAAATGGAATTGCTTGAAATTTATGAAGTGCCGAACCCCGAGTTTATCGGGCTATAGACTTAAAAAAAGTATGACTATATATAATTATTGAGCACTAAAGCATTTATGCAGCTGGGGTATATCATCAAAAATGGGCAAGAACCTACTTCAGTCACTTTCCAATAGCTTAAACTATCAATGTTCTTCATAATAACATTTTATTGGATTTACAACATGTACCTATATATATATTTATTAAAGCTTTAGAGATCTTAACATAAATTGCTTAATGTTTAGATATCACTTTTCAAATGGTTAAATAGTACTAAGTATACACCCTGAACACTAAGGTACACTGTTTTAAATAATTTGAAGTAGAGAGTTTAGAGTATTTTTAATATTATCATATATAGAATATTATAAACAAGCTTAGGTAATGTATTACCAAAATAAAACCATTTAATACGTATAATAGAATGTAGGTAATTATTTATTTTATTGACACAAATTTACATGTAATCCAAGATAGCAAAGATAATTTGAGCTGCATCTGCAAGGTATCTCAAATTTTGTATTAGGTGTATTTGAGCAGTATTGGCATCGGCTGCGGTATGTTACATCTCCACCTGGGACAGAATCCTTCAAGCCTCATCATAAAAGTAAAGGAGCCACAGTGCGGTCTGAAACAATTAAATTGTCATTTAATACCTAGTTGCGTAGGTATAAAAACTTATTAATATTAGAATATTAGTGGGTAAGCACTTACTTTGTTGTAAACATTCGAACTCACAAGAAATACTCAAGTAGATGTTGGATTGGTATCAATTTCTTGAAACGCAGTCCTAAAGTTTTTACAAGTGGATGGTTTGCTTCAGAGTATTTAAAAAAAAACAAGCATTCTGCACTTGAAAAATTCACTTGAAATTACGATTTATTGTTCAACTTCAACTCTTCATTATGGCATTATTCATATGATTTATTGCTTTCAACCGATTTTTCACAAGCAAAGGGTAAACCACAGACGACAGAGGGTTATAAACAACAATGTAGGTATGTTGCCAGCCTAACAAGTTGATATTATTGCTTGCTAGTATAAAGTGTGTTCTTTTCCATAGCCACTTAGGGGCCTATTACACTACGCGATATTCAGCACACGATATTCAGACTGTCTTAGAGTCGACGTCGACCGCTCGCTATTACACCAGTCTGAATAACGTGCGCTAGGGATGTCGGCAGTGCTGAAAAATGTCGAGGTATCGATATTTATAAAAATATCAATATCGGCCTCGATATTAGCGGAAGTAGGACTATCTAGCGAATAAACGTGGAAAAAGACGATGTACTCTCTCATAATGGACTTCGGACGTCAAACGGAACACATAATACAGTACTCAATAGTACGGTAACAGTATTTTTTATGAAAAAAAAATCGTTTTTGATATGATTTTTGATATTGAATATTTTGTATCGCTATATTGATTTATCGGATCAAAATATATCGGATGTATAAAATCGATATATTTAAGTAACAAATATCAATATATCGATATTTTTTCAACAAGCCTACCCGTGCTTCGCTTACTCATTCGCACGCAAGACGTCGACGTTGGCGGTTGTCATGGCACCTGCACTTTCAAAGCCCCAAAAAATTGCCGTAGCACTCACTGCAATTAGCTTGACTGCTAATTTAAAGAAGCGGAAGAAGAGAAAAACATGGGTGAAAGAATATTTGCTTTTACGAGAGAAATTGTCGAATATGCTCAAATCCGATGGTTCAAAAACATGCAGTATTTGCACTGCGTGTTTTTGAACCATCGGATTTGAGAAACTACCTTAGAGTAGGAGCTGCTGAGTTTGACTTTCTGTTAAAATTGGTCACACCAATTATTCAAAAGATTACTTAGAGATAGTGTGGGTGCAAAACAAAGACAAACATTACGATTCTTGGTAACAGGAAACTCTTATCAAGATCTAAGGTTCAGCTCCTTGATATCTCAACCTATTTTATTATCAATTATACCAGAAACATCGGTATGTTATCGGGTTGTTACCTTTGCATTTGTAGATAGCTCGGTAGCTATCTACAAATGCAAAGGTAAGTAACTAAATCCACCATATCTATAACTAATCAACATTTATTTTACAACAATCAATAAGGATAATTTCCTTTATTTTGCTTTATGACACTTATGTTTGGGTTATTCCCTGAGGGCACGTACCAGAGGCACCCAATTTGTTTTTATCTTGATAAACTCAAAAAAAGACAAGTGTAACGCCGTGTCGCGTAAGGCGAGTACCTTAGACGCTCGCGCACCCCTTCCCGACACCCGCGCCCTGCGTACACCGCGCGCGCGCGCCAGTCGTCGCTCGCCCGCGTTAGCGTCACACGTTTCCCAAAATCACGCCACGCGAAAATACGTTCGCTGCCTTCTGTCCGAGACTCTCGTTCGCTCATATTAAGTACCTACTTTGTGTTTGTGCTATTCATTTACTGTACTGTATACAAACTTATATTGTGATCGTAAATAAACCCCTTATAAAAAACCGTGCGGTCCTAGACCGTGAGCAGGAGGATCACAGCAGCGACGAAAGCGGCGAACCAGCGGTGAAGTCGCAAGAGACGCGCGCCCTTGACGGCGCCGCTCCCGCGCACGTGCTCGCCGCGGACGACTACGACGCGACCTTGGAAACGCGCGCCTCAGAGGGCGCCTTCCCAAGTCCAACTCCCAGCGGGGCCCGTACCGGAGCGCCCCAGGCTCTCGATACCGAGAAATTATTGACGACGATTATGGAGAAATTTGCCCGAACGCAGGCGGAGACCAACCGAACCCTAGTTGAGACCCTACGTTCGCTACACAATAATAGTCAGTGGAACCCGATTGCACCTACCTCAGTGGTCGGGAATGCTACCGTCGCCGCCACGCCCGGCGGCAACTTTGCTAAGTGCACCGCGCGTTTCGACGGCCGGTCACGCGACGCTGAGTTGCTGGAGGCATTCATCGACGCGGTGGAAGTATTCAAGGAGTGCACCGAAGTGTCCGACGAGCACGCGTTACGGGGCCTCTCCATGTTGCTGACGAGCAACGCGGCGGCGTGGTGGCGAGGCGCCCGCGCCGGCATCGCGACGTGGCCAGACGCGCTGGCGCGCCTACCTGCTACTTACAGCGTCCAGCAGCCAGGGTATAAGGTACTACGTGAAATGTTCGCCAAGGAACAATCAGAAAACGAACGTGCTGAAGTGTTTTTGTCACGTCTATGGTCGTTATTAGTTAAGTTGCCATAAAGTGTTCCGAGTGCGATGTAAGTCGATATTATTTACGGTCTGTTGCACCGTCGCATCCGCAAACGATTGCCGAGAGATAGTGTATCTAATGATGTAGATCGGTTATTAGAGAGAGCGAGACTCACGGAAGACTCCATCGAGGAGATTAAAAGGTCAACGGAAACTCCCGCGCTCGTAAACTCGAATATACCTACGCGCGAAACGAAATCACCTGAGCATAGCGTTACTACGAGTTCGACCGCAACCACCGGTACGAAACTCGCTTCAAACTCGAACGAAAACTCGAAACGTTCTCGCGTTCGGTGTTCGCTTTGTAAGGCATACGGCCATGTTTCTACTGATTTTCGGAAGGCAAATAAAATAGATTCCAAAGTCAACAACCCGATACGGTGTTATGGATGCGGTCAACCGGGTGTAGTGCGTTCTAAATGTGATATTTGTAATTCGGCATCAACGTCGACTAAGAAAGACGACAAACCGTCTTTTAATAGCCCTAGTTTCCATAAAGAACCCGACACGACTAGTAATTCTGGTAGGTACGTGCGTTGGGCTAGCATAGATAGATTCACATAAAGCACACCCGATGGTGAATATCCACGTTATGGGTCGCAATGGGGTAGCCGTTGTTGACACCGGTGCTACGCATAGTTTAGCGAGCTGTTTATTATATCGGATTTTGATGGACTCGGGTGTCCGGTTCAAAGACACCAATTCGGTTAGCCGACGGGTCTCGATCTTCCATGGACAGACAGGATGACAGAGATAAGACTGCGTTCACTACGCCGCTAGGTACGTACAGGTTCAAACGTATGCCCATGGGATTGCGCAACTCGGGCGCTACTTTCCAGCGGCTGATCGACCGGTTTAAATCCAATCTGCCAGGAGTCGCTTTGGAGGCATATTTAGATGATCTGCTGATTCTATCGGACGAGTCAATCGAGAGGTACCTCGAAGATCTCAAGGCTGTATTCGACCGGCTTGCGATGTTCAGCCTGCGAGTCAACCGTAAAAAGTCATTTTGCCATCAGTGAAATATCTTGGCCATATTATCAAGCCAGGTGGTATCCACGTGGATCCTGACAAAACTTCGGCGATCGCAAATATGCCGACCCCCAAGAACATTAAACACCTTAAGTGCTTCCTTCAAACCTCCAGTTGGTTTAGGCGATTTATCCCTAGTTATGCGGAGGTCGCTAAACCACTAAGGGCCAAGCCACACGGACGGCGCGGCTGCGGCGCGGCGCCGCTGCGGTTTTCTACATACAAAAATGCATTGTATCCACATGGCGCCGTGCGGTGTGCTCCGGCGCCGCGCCGCGCGCGCATCGGAATCGAGACGAGGCGGGGAGGGGTGTAAGCAGAGCGGAGCCGGAGCGGCGCCGCTCGCAGTTGTTTGTTTGCGCAGCATAGGGAAGGACGCATGCTGGATTAAGTACGATCACGTAACCTGTACCTATCAAAATGAGTACCAGTGAGGAAAATATTGACATGGACTACTTCATTTCTTTAGTTCAAGAACGGGAAGTACTGTGGGATAAGTTTCATGTGGATTTTAAAAACAATAATTTAAAAGCGAAGGCATGGGCAGAAGTTACAAAAAAATTATTTCCAGATATGATAGCTACGCTCCCGATCGAAAGAACAAAATTGGTGAGTCCTTATTTTTTTTCATACTAGTAACATGACTAAATTTTCTTTAATTGCCACTTCAAAGATCCTGTGATGCTCATAAAATAGTTTCCAAATTCATCTCTAATACCATTAGCTGCTGTCAATTCTTCATTTTGGGGTTGGAGAGAGTGAAACTCATCACAAATTATCGCCAATTTATCTTTTTGACGTACACATAATTGTGTGGGACACAACATGCTTTTACAATGGCAGTAGCAAAATCATAGGATACGTTTATCGGTCTGTGAAAAATGCGCCATTTGTTTGCCATGATTTCAAAAGCACATTCGACATATCTTCTTGCCCTGCTAAGACGATAATTGAATACCTTTTGTTTTACATCGAGATTTTTACCACCATAAGGACGCATAACATGTTTGCTTAATCCAAAAGCTTCGTCACCCACTAACACATATGGGATTGGTTTATTAAAACCACACATTGGCTGGGGATCAGGCAATGGCAACTTCTCGCAAATCACTAACTCGTACAGTTTTGAGTTTTGAAAAACAGTTGAATCGCAAATGTTGCTTGATTCAGAAAACAGTATTAGCACATTTACAGCTGAACAAATTGAACATATATTTTCGTTTTTAAACTCTTTTAATACATTCCTGGATTTTTCAAGCATGGAAAGTGTAGAAAGGATAGACGAACATTTATTCCATTATTGGCTAGGACTAGAAAAACAACAATTTTAATTATTGTTGTATGAAATTCCACGTGTTATTGAAACACATAGAGGTATTTTGGGTTTAGGTGCTCTTTTAATGAAAATGAGAACTGGTGACTCTGATGAACGCTTGTCACAGTTATTAATGGTCCCAAGGCGCACATTAGAAAGACTGATGAATAAGGTTAGGGAAATATTGATGCAAGATTTTGTGCCTAGAAATCTGGGAATCGGACATATATCCCGTAAGCAACTGTTGCAACACAACTTCCCTTAATAAGGCAAAGGGATATAGTTTCCCACCAAGACTATTTTGAAAAACATGTTTATTTTACATGAAAGATAGCCCATAGAATGAACGTAACCGAAATATACTATTCTTTAGAAGATTTTAAATTTCATAACTTGCAACACTCTTCAAAAAATGACTACCTTATATTGAAATGTCAATGTCAAAGTTCAGTGACGTGAAAAAGTGCTAAAATAACGGTCGATTTTTGGTTACTTCCGAGAAAAAATCTTTTATTGTTCAACGAAAAATCTTGTAAGTAGATTATGTTTCCATCTTGTATGAAATGACAACTTTAGCTATGTTTTTTTGTTGATTTTATGCGTATAACATTGATAACAGCGTTAAAATCTGCGAAATACTAAGTGGGAAAATTATTCCCTTGGCCCGATTGAGTTTATAATTTATTTCTTATTATATATATTATGAAAGTTTGAACTCGCATACAAGTCAATACAAAATACAAATAATGATAGAATGCTGAAATTTGAATGAAAGTATGCTTCTTAGGGGATGTAGATGTGATATTTACATGTAATAATTTATTTGTAGGATTCACCATGAATAAGAAATTAAGGAAACAGGAGTTAGAAGATATCATGAACAACCTGTCAGATTTATCCGATCTTGACTCAGATGATGATGCCTATTACCAAACAGCCCCTGTAACCAGCCCAGCAGATTACCAGAATGAGTCTCAAGAGGTTATTGTTGAAAGGCGTCTTGAAGAGTTGTTTGGTATATCTGATAACTTGGAAGAAACTATTGAAAGCCAAGAAATATATTTAGTAGAAGCACTCACAGATATTTTAGAAATAAATAGTCCTAGACCTATTGGTAGTGTGGGTGAGACAACAGGACAATATGATGTTCTTTCATCAGAGGAAAATATTGCAACTTTAGAAGAAAGCTTTGTGATGGATTGCAACCAACGAGAAGCTGAAATAGAGCAATGCTTAGCTGAAATCTGTGAAGAACACTCCCACTGTACTCCAATATCTACAGATGACTTAAGTGCAAGACCTTCAAGCAGTAATGTTATTGTAACAGAACCGGATCGTCGCTCAAGATCAAGCAGAACTATGAAACAGTAAGACAACCAAGGGAGTGGAAAATTGAAACAGAGATACACAATGTTCCAGAATTTACCAATTCAATTCAACCACAATCAACATATAGTCATAAAACGCGGCCTATCGATGTTTTTCAAAACTTTTTCCCAGAATATTTAGTACAAGTTCTAGTGGAACAAACAAATAGATATGCGGTGCAGAATAACAGTAATAATTTTACACCAGTATTATCAGAGGAAATGAAAGCTTACCTTGGAATATTAATAATGATGGGGTTAAACCCATTGCCTGATATGGAGCTATATTGGTCTAATGACCCTTTTTACAATAATGCAGAAATTTCAAAAATTATGCCTATGAAAAGATTTAAAAAAATAACTGAAAATTTACACATAAATGACAATGAAAAAGAACCAAATAGGAACTCACCGGAATACGATAAAATGTACAAGTTGAGACCAATGATTCAAGAGCTTAATAAATCGTTCCAGCAGGAAACAGGTAATTCAAGTAAACAATCAATAGACGAATGCATGGTGAAGTTTAAAGGAAGATCATCTTTGAAGCAGTATATGCCAAAAAAGCCAATCAAGCGTGGCTTCAAAATCTGGGCACGTTGTGATTCTGCAACCGGCTATCTGTACCAGTTCGAAATTTATACCGGGAAAGGAGACAGTATGGAAGACGAGGGACTGGGGTACAATGTGGTTAAAAAGCTGTCAGCCGGCCTTCCTTAGAACACTCTGATAGCGTTTGATAACTTTTTCACTAGCTGTAACCTAAAGGAAGATTTGTACGAAAATCAAATTTTTGCTGTTGGTACAGTTAGAGTAAATAGAAAAGATCTTCCGGAAATTTTTAAAAAGTCTCAACCAAAACATTTAAGACTTGAAAGGAACCAATTTGCAGCTGTAACTGCTAAACCAATTACAGCAATCAAGTGGCTTGATACAAGGGATGTTAATATTCTTACAACAGCTCACCATCCAACTGACACAGTATTTGTAAAGAGAACTCAGAAAGATGGTACTAAAAAACAAGTTCTCATCCCCACAGCTATCGCTCAGTATACGCTCACCATGGGAGGCGTCGATCACTTTGATCATTTCAGATCATCATATCCGATCAATAGAAAATGCAGGAAATTTTGGATGAGATTGTTTTTCTTTATGTTTGATGCGGCAATCATAAACAGCTATATAACCTAACAACACTGTGCATGTAGCAAGTACTCATTCTCATAGAAATTTTCGATTGCGATTGGCTCGTGAGCTGATATCAAATTACTCTAACAAGGTAAAACGCCAGGATGTTTTCAAAAACAAAAAAGGCTCCAACTTTGGAGTTCCAGATGCGATACGTTTACTCAATGTCGGCGTCCATCTTGAAGGAAATACTTACAAAAGATGCCGATTTTGTAGCACAAAAAAAGAGGAGAGAAGAACAAAAATAGTATGTTCCACGTGCCAAGTTGCACTATGTGCAAAGAAATGTTTTAAATTATTCCACGAGGCTTCACCCCAAGAATAATTATATTTTTAACACGCTTTTAGCTTCACTTGTAATTAGCTATATTAATTATTAGAATAAAAATGCGATTGCAATACCGCTTTTTATTTAGCATGCATGATAATATTCATAGGTAAATAAAATAAAAGTTCGTAACGCATTTCACTAGATTTTTTTTCTTTATGAATAAAATAAATAAAATGTAAAAAGCGAAACCAGGTGAAATACTAGTATATGAATAACAACAAAACTAGGCATAATTCCCTTTGCCTGAATAGGCAAAGGGAATTATTTTCCCACTTCGAGACACAGTGCACATACATAATCGGGCAAAGGGATATTATTTCCCACCCAAAAAAAGTTACCCTATTTCCATTGTAACTTACTTTCTAGCTCTAACACAGGCTCGAGCCTTATTAAGGGATACCCAATGCAATTTGTAACCAAAATAGTGAAAATCCAATAATAATATGTGTTGGGACTTATATTTATTTAAATAAAAGTTCGAACTGCATGTTCCAAAAAGACACATACTCGGTACATAAATATAGAAACTTATTAAAACCGTTTCTGCTGGTAGCGCCTGATGGTTCATTGATGTGGCCAGGTTGGCGTAGTGAGGCCAAAATGCGAGAACTGCCTCGGAAAGAGTGTACCCTCGCGGACTTGCGACTTTAACACATTGACCGACGATGACGCCAGGCGCACCCCGCACGTGTCATCATCATCACATCCGACTGTCTCCGTCAACATCGCGAATAGGGTAGGCGTGGCTATATTGGACACAGGGGCTAATTGTAGTGTTGCAGGTACCCTGTTATATAATATTTTGGTTTCGGAAGGGGTACAGTTTTGCGAGGCAGAACGCACCATCGGGCTTGCGGACGGCTCTCGACGATTAAAAATAGTACTCATCGCGACGGTACCCGTGTTTTTAGAAGGGAGGCAGGTAGATACAGAGTTCCTAGTATTACCTGAAAAGGAAACCAAAACATTGTTAGGTCGCGACTTTATTGCTAAGGCTGGGGTCACACTGGACTTAGCCCAGGAGTCATGGTATTTTTCTGACAACCCCGAACAAATATTCCCGTTTGTACGATCTGTCCTTTTAAATAACAACAAACTGATGCGAGCCGACATCTCCGACGTATCCTTGCGTGATGACGAAGGCAATGGGTTACAACCAGAGCACAGGGACGTACTCAACGCCTTTTTAAATAGGAGATCGGCCCAGTTTGTTACCGAGGGACCCCCCGACAGACTTCGCCACTCATAAGATTAAGGTGAGTGACGACCAGGAACCTCTTGCCTCACCACCTTAGAGGCTGTCGCCATTGAAGAAGGAGCTCCAAAAGCTGCTTAGCGCTGATGTTATCGAAGAATGTGAGTCTCCTTGGGCTTCGAACGTCGTTCTTGTCAGCAAAAAAGACGGGAGTTACAGGCTTTGCGTCGACTACCGTAAACTTAACGCGGTCACAGAGCTTGATTGCTACCCACTGCCCAGGATCGAAGACGTGCTCCACGCCGCCAAGACATCCAAATACATGACGACCTTGGACCTTCGATCAGGCTACTTCCACTTCCAGGTGAGTGTGGATCCAGCTCACAGGGACCTCACTTCTTTCACGACACCGCTCGGAACCTTCAGATTCAAACGCATGCCCATGGGCCTCTGTAATTCTGGAGCAAACCTTTCAAAGGTTGATCGACCGTTTCAAGTATAATTTGCCAGATATCACTATAGTGGATTGTAGGATGGATAAAAGGAACGTACGAATGATGTGTGAAACGAAGCGTAAAAGTGTGGGAATGAGAGAAAGGAAGTGTATGAAAGGGACAATAAAAAGATGGCGGGGAATGGTGACTTTTGAACGAAAAGGAGAGGGCGTATTAATTTTTAAAAGATTTTATTTAAAGTAATTTTTTAATAAAAAATAAGAAGAAGTGAAGGTTTATTTCTTTCTCTACATGGCCGCGACCCCCTAACACTACATTTTTGGGGGCTCGTCCGGGATCGCGACCACTTGGAAGGAGTAACAGAAAAACAAAAGAAAAACTGTTGGATGCGGCGACGCGGGGACTTGCAAGCTGAAACGACGACAAATAAGGCGAAGACGAAAGACGAAAGGCGTAATTACAGTAAGACGAAAGACGAATTACACGATAATACGATGACCGAGACCAAGGACATATTTTTCAACACGTTAGAAGTGTCAAAATTCAGTGGCGAAGACCATACCTACAGCTCAGAAAAATGGGCTCAAGATCTCGATGACAACGCGGAAATATTCGGTTGGTCACCTCAACAACGGCTTATCATCGCCCGTAGGTCGTTGACCGGAACCGCGGAGCTGTGGTTAAAAACCGAAAAGGTTCACAAGACGTACGAGGAGCTAAAAGCAGCCGTCATAAAGGAGTTTCCTGATGCAGCAAACAGCAAAGAGATGCATGAAATAATGGCGGCGCGCAGGAAGCACAAAGATGAGTCGTGCTATCAGTATATGTTGATCATGACTCCTTCATGAATGGGAAAACGTGCCAAGTTTCCCGACTACGTCGCTATCCAGTACACGGTAGATGGCATCACCGACCTAGAAACTAATAAGGTCGTCTATACCCGGTGCTAAAAGAAAAACTGGCGGTGTATGAAACCATCAAGAAAAAGGCGGCAAGGCAGAACGCTGAACGACCAGGTAAGCGGGCTGCGGAGTCTTCATCAGAAACGGCAAATCATTGCTACAATTGCGGAAAAAAGATCATTGAGCGAAAGCATGCCGTAATGGGTTGAAATGTTTTCGATGTAACGGATTCGGACATATTAGCACAAAATTCACCAATCCGAGCGCAGCAGTCACTAAGACATCGGTAAAGCAGATCAGAAACGGAGCGATCACACCCGTCGATAAAACAGGTCGAATCGGAAACGAAGAAACACTCGGCTATGTTCGGAGCGACGTCGGCAACCAATGAGAGAGCTACGGCGGGCGATCATGTCAAAAGTTTCAAGATGGAGGATAACATGGATAACGACGTCATGCAAGACGTAAACAAACATTATGACCGGCTAGTGAACAATAACAAAGCGGTAGTGAAAATAGGTGATAAAACAATAAGCGCGTTAGTAGATACGGGAAGTGACGTCAACTTAATTTCAGAGGACTTGTGGAGTGAATTAGATGTACCTTATCACATCGATAATGTAATCTTGGCGGGACTAGGACTTTCTAAAGTAAGAGCGCAAGGAAAAATATTTGTTTGTATAGAGATCGATGGACAGTGCTATTCTGATGTAATTTTTCATGTTGTACCTAAAGGGTCAATGCCTTATAGGTCAAGAGTTCCTACAAAATGTTGTGATGGTAGTTCGTGAGGGTGCTGTGTTGTTGTTGTTGACACAAGATGACGAATGGTTGTCACGCGTGAGTTGTTGTGTGAATGCTATTGATGTTGCAGGTCACATTTCCAACACAGGATTAAAGATGGATGTTATGCGGCTTGTGGAAGAGTATAAGCCCATTCAGATGAAAGAAGCTCTTAAGATGAAGATAGTGTTAAAAAACGACGTGCCAATCTCTCAGCGACCCCGGAGAATATCACATATGGAACAAAGATTAATCGAAGAGCAGGTAGACGAGTGGTTACAAAAGGGAATAGTGCAGTTACTTACCGGAAATAAATTGAGATGTAAAGAAGATGTGGAGGTACATAATCTCTTGCAACAAGAAGTTATTGAAGATTTTAATGAAAATAGAGAGAACTTAAGGTTGAAAGCCAAGCAGCAGGTTCAAAAAATCCAGGATGAGAATAAGAAAACATTCGATGCAAAACGGAAACCAAGTTCAATATATGAACTGGATGAGTTTGATGCCATCAAGAGAACTAAATATTAATTATAATTTTAATTTGTTCTTCTGGTTTTATTTTCATAATTTATTTATATCCTAAAGTGGCAAAATTCGCCTAGGCGGACATGTCAATTTACTTGTAAATCTCCGTATGTTCGACGGAGTCCGCTGTGCCGGACCCCCTTTTTCTCAAAAATGGGAAGTGGTCTATTTTTTAAATTATTTTAGCGAGATTCTATCATGTCACAGAAACCCAGTTTTTATCATAAATTTATAAAATTAGCATATTAAGAACTCCGTCTAAATAAGGGTTAAGTGAAAAAATAAAAAAACCATGATGCATCGCAAGTATATCTACAAACTATGATGAGTTTGTCTGTGTTGGGCACCGTAGATATTCGTAACCAATTAGATTCTGTTTACAGAACCAATATAATAAAATTTAACGAACAAGTTAATAAAAATAGGTATATATTGTCAAGCCTGATCGACTGTATCAAGTTTTATGGTGCATTTGATAACTCAAATGCACAATAAATTTCATTTCTTATAGATTCTTATAGATTATCTATCTTATAGATTATTATTTATCTTATAGATTCTTATAGATGATGAAACAATCGAGTCATTGTAACGACTGGTGTTTTTTTCCGCAAGCTAATAGATTTTGTGTCAGAGTTGGAAACAATCATGAAGGAGCATCTCGCATCCTCAACAGTCTTCAAAGGTATGTCAAAAACTATCCAAAACGATGTTTTGGACTCGATTTTATTTGTGTACCACAAAGAATTATGGATATTATAAAAAAAATATGATAACGTAGCAGTTCAAGCTGACGAAACTACCGATGTATCCACAATTGTGCAGATGATTTTAAGATACGTAGAATACAGACAGGTTCACGAACGGTTTTGGAAATATCTTACGCCACACTCCCATACTGCAGGGACTTAGTACTGCTATACTAACAGAATTACAGGCACTTCAGATTACTCCACAACAATTAAAAGCACGGTTTGATGGTGCCTCTGTAATGAGCGGGAATGTTGGTGGAGTACAGGCTAAAATAAAAACTGTCTATACAAATGCTCAATTTGTTCATTGTTACGCCCATCAACCTAGTTTAATAATAGAAAAAAGTGTAAGCCAAAACAAAACCGCACAAAATTATTTTGCTAACCTTTAAGCTTTTCTGAAGTTTTTTTCGCGATCGCCTAAAGAGATTTCGCGCGTACAGAGATTTCGAAAACCATTGTGTCAAAGAAGATGGAACATTAATTCACAAACAGTTTACTCATTTCATTTCTACAAAGAGGCCTCAAAAGAATGCATGACCACCAGTATAGAAACTGAAAATGATGCCAGCTCTATAAATCAAGCTGTTATGCTTCTACGATATTTAAAAGCCTGCTTTTTTATATCGGCTTGGTTTTTTCAATTTATTCTGCCACACAGTGAAATTTTATTCAAACAATTGCAAAGGAGAAATATTGAAAAAAAACAGTATTTAGAATTTTGATATCGCCATACAGAATGCACGTGACTCCTATGGAGTCACATCAAAATGAAGAACCACCTCAAAAAAGGATTAAATCTTCTAGCTCCGTCTAAGCAAAAGAAGTGATATTATTATTACTCAAGTTAGACAGATTTGATTTCTGTAATCACTTGATTGCTGCGAAATTATTTTATTAGAAGAGAACTTTACTACATTCCGTTCTACTTTTCCGGTTAAAGATTTTAAGTGTACAGTGTCCATTTATGCTGCTTTAGACCAATACAAATTAAAAACGAACTCTCCGCAATATACAATCGCGGCGATTTCGTCAACGCAAATAGTGCTATTGTTATTTTACAAAGATTTTGCTGGTTCTGTAGCCTCAATAAAAATTAAACTCAAAAACTTAATGTTATGATATTTTTGGTTTTGTTTATAATTTTAATTTTTTTTTTTTTTGCTCTCAAATGATCAATTTGTAGGATGTTATTAATAGTACCTAAGTTGGATATTTTACGTGTGCATGTCAGATTCACATCTAGTAGGTGTTCATCAGATATATTATGTTGTGATTTATTTTATGGATGCATGATTGTACATCAGTTTTGTGAATTACAATAAAAAAAAATAAGAAAAATTACAATAATGATAATGACAGCATTGCCGCCTGATGATTCAATATCTCCGTTATTAAGTCGATTATCAAATAGTTCAATAACACCCGGTATGTCTTCTTCGATTAGTGTTTGGTGTATTAGTGCTAAATCTAAAAAAGTTATGTAATATGCAACAAGTTTTAATTATGTCTTCAATAAAAGTAACACCAACATTTAAGGGTCTATGAAAATTCTCCATTTATTTGCCATAATACCAAATGCACATTCTATGTATCTTCTTGAACGGCTTAACCTATAGTTATATACTCATGGCTTTTGTGATAAATTGTTGGCTACATATGGTCGTTGCATGTATTCTGATAAACGGAATGCTACAAATGTTAAAGGAAGTGGATAACTATATTCCGTCAGTTCTATTAATTTAGGTATATTTAAATTGTTCTGGTGAATGTCTGCTCTCTAGGAGCTATTGTAAAAAATAGTCGAATCCGAACTCTTTCCATAAGAAACAACATCCACCTCTGGCCGTATCTTGGCCACTCCCTTTATATATATATATATATATATATATACACCAATGCCGTCGACAAGATTATTATTTATAATAATAATCGTTCTCTTGTCTATAAGACCTGAAAACACAGTCGTATCCCTAGGTGAGACTGCTATGACAATGGAAAACTGCGTAAGAGAAACATCTCCTCGGTGCCAGGATACAACAGGGAAAGTGCACTTCTCAGTAAGGGCATGTGGAATAACAATGTCAATGTACGAAGAACAAAGCGAAACTCCACTGTGTGAACACCTTTACGGCTGCAACGAGGAAATGGACACGTGGGAATGTTTGGTAAATGGCAGGCCTGTAGGTTGTTATCAATGTCTCCATAGACATAGCTTAAACGATTTCCGTATGAACTCCAACGCATACAAAGGAGGGACTGTGATCAATAGCCCAAATCAGGGGTTACTGAACAAGAAGACCAAGGTAGAATTAGGAGTTGAACTGACTGCTGTTGACATGTGTTCTATATCTATAGTCGCTGCCCTTATCTTTATCCCTAAAAATCTTAATAATTCCAATAACCATTTTGACGTTTTTTTTTAAATTATTGCTTGACCATGGATACAAAGTCTTTCAGGCAGAATAATAAAAATAATTATTGCAAAGAAATTTTCAATGTAATAGTAGACACCAGATTTTTTTTTACATCATTTATTATATCGTTATCATGCATTTGGTCCATTGATAAAAATGCATACGAAATACAGTTATTTTGCTTATATTATTAATATTAATTTAAATATTATTATTATTAAATAATATTTTTTATTATCCACAATTATACAGTTATTACATGAGGAGACAGTGTTTCCAATAAAAACTGCAATGTGTATCATAGATTAACGACCTCTGGCACCCAAGCTAAGATTAAACTTGTGTTATGGGTGCCAGGGCTCACTCCATTATAATTCCACTTTGTGAGAACATGTTTGATTATTCAAATAAATTGTTAAAAAAACAAAATTCAACTATTAAATACAATATTCAATCAAAATAACAATTGTATTGAATTCAAAATAATACAATTCTTCGATTCAAAATACTAATTAGGTATGAGTCTTCTGTTCAGTCAAAAAATTTGAATGCAATTTTTATAAACTTAGTTAAATAAAAACAATATTCTTCTCAATTTATTAAATAAGAATATAAAAATTAGAAAGTATATAAAGAGAAATAAGTAGCCACTCCGTAATGTGGACTATCGCGTCCACATTACGGAGTGGCTACTTATTTCTCTTCTAACGAAAAGTGCACTTCTCAGTAAGGGCATGTGGAATAACAATGTCAATGTACGAAGAACAAAGCGAAACTCCACTGTGTGAACACCTTTACGGCTGCAACGAGGAAATGGACACGTGGGAATGTTTGGTAAATGGCAGGCCTGTAGGTTGTTATCAATGTCTCCATAGACATAGCTTAAACGATTTCCGTATGAACTCCAACGCATACAAAGGAGGGACTGTGATCAATAGCCCAAATCAGGGGTTACTGAACAAGAAGACCAAGGTAGAATTAGGAGTTGAACTGACTGCTGTTGACATGTGTTCTATATCTATAGTCGCTGCCCTTATCTTTATCCCTAAAAATCTTAATAATTCCAATAACCATTTTGACGTTTTTTTTTAATTATTGCTTGACCATGGATACAAAGTCCTTCAGGCAGAATAATAAAAATAATTATTGCAAAGAAATTTTCAATTTAATAGTAGACACCAGATTTTTTTTTACATCATTTATTATATCGTTATCATGCATTTGGTCCATTGATAAAAATGCATACGAAATACAGTTATTTTGCTTATATTATTAATATTAATTTAAATATTATTATTATTAAATAATATTTTTTATTATCCACAATTATACAGTTATTACATGAGGAGACAGTGTTTCCAATAAAAACTGCAACGTGTATCATAGATTAACGTCCTCTGGCACCCAAGCTAAGATTAAACTTGTGTTATGGGTGCCAGGGCTCACTCCATTATAATTCCACTTTGTGAGAACATGTTTGATAATTCAAATAAATTGTTAAAAAAACAAAATTCAACTATTAAATACAATATTCAATCAAAATAACAATTGTATTGAATTCAAAATAATACAATTCTTCGATTCAAAATACTAATTAGGTATGAGTCTTCTGTTCAGTTAAAAAATTTGAATGCAATTTTTATAAACTTAGTTAAATAAAAACAATATTCTTCTCAATTTATTAAATAAGAATATAAAAATTAGAAAGAATATAAAGAGAAATAAGTAGCCACTCCGTAATGTGGACTATCGCGTCCACATTACGGAGTGGCTACTTATTTCTCTTCTAACGGAAAGTGCACTTCTCAGTAAGGGCATGTGGAATAACAATGTCAATGTACGAAGAACAAAGCTAAATCTAAATCCATAAGTAAGTTAATTGAAAATTCTAATAATAAAATAAAAGCTGTCTGGAATGTGATAAGCAGGGAAACTGGAAAGACAAACCAACGAGATCGGAATGAATTGTCGCTAAAAATTGATAATAAAATTATCTCAGATAGGTCAGAAGTGGCTGAGACGTTAGAAAACTTTTTCACCAACATCCCAATAGAAGTTACGAAATCTCTCCCTTCCTCGTCTTTGTTAGCTGAATCTTTTTTGAAAGAACATTTCACTAAGGATATACCACCCTTTGAATTTAAGCGTATCTCTGTTGATACAATTATAAAAACATTCAAAAGTCTTAATATAAAAAACACTGAAGACTTATGGGGTATATCCGTTAAGGTTCTTGGAGATATTATTGATACTATTGCTCCTGTCCTAACAGGCATATTTAATCAATGCTTAGACAGCGGAATGTTCCCTAATTTAATGAAACATAGTAAAGTAGTACCAATTTTCAAATCAGGTAGTAAGAGTGATCCCTCTAATTATAGACCTATATCTGTGCTTCCAGCATTAAGTAAAATCTATGAAAAAATCATGCTCGACCAGATGTTGTCTCATTTCAATTCAAATAGGATTTTGCATAGTCATCAGTTTGGCTTCACGAAAGGAAGGTCAACGACGGATGCAGGAGTGAAACTCATCAGTCACATTTTGGGATCCTGGGAGAAGTCCCAGGATGCTATTGGCATATTCTGTGACCTCTCAAAAGCATTTGACTGTGTTGACCATAATACTCTGATCCGTAAATTACATCATTACGGAATTCGTGGACGAGCTGCTGATCTTGTTTTTTCCTATTTATCTTACAGGCAGCAAAAAGTATCCATTAATGGGGCGACGTCTTCGGGGTCTTTAATAAAGATGGGCGTGCCCTAGGGTTCAATTCTTGGCCCTTTTCTTTTTCTAGTTTATATTAATGATCTTCCTTATATGATGGCTAATTTATCCGATATAATTCTGTTTGCTGATGACACTTCTCTTATTTTTAAAATGGATAGAAAAGATAGGGATGTCTTGCAAGTCAATGAAAGTCTGACTGTTCTTTCGAAATGGTTCGCAGCTAATAATCTCTTATTAAATGCGAATAAAACTAAATGTATGAAATTTTCATTACCAAATGTTCCTCAAGTTGGCGTCAATCTAATTCTAGACGGCGACAAACTTGATGTTACTACGGAAACTGTGTTTTTAGGTATAACTATCGATTCTAAACTGCAGTGGGGCACTCATATTAGAACTCTTTCAGGTAGATTAAGCTCAGCCGCATATGCAGTACGAAAAATAAGGCAATTGACAGATGTAGCCACCGCTAGGTTAGTTTACTATGCTTATTTCCACAGTATTATGTCTTATGGCATTTTACTGTGGGGATCTGCAGCTGATGTGGACTCAATTTTCATATTGCAAAAGAGAGCAATCCGGGCTATTTATAAAATGGGTCCTCGCGAGTCCCTCAGAAATAAATTCAAAGAAATCGATATACTTACTCTGCCTTCTCTTTATATCTTGGAAAGTATTTTGTACGTTCGTAAAAACCTAGGACTTTTCAAAATTAGAAGCGATTTTCATAACATAAATACGCGCAGTAAACACGAAATTGTATTACCCAAATGGAGATTAGCTAAGACCAGCAAGTCATTTTTAGTAAACAGCATACGCTTTTATAACAAGCTACCAAAGGCGGTGACTGAACTTAGCGAGGGCAAGTTCAAAACCCATATTAAGCGTGTCCTAACTAAAAAAGCGTATTACAAGGTTAAAGACTATGTCGAAGACACGCTTGTTTGGCAATGACTGCTTCTGCACATGTGGCCCCCTGGTAACTCATAATATTGTGTACATCTATCTATTAACTGCTCCACATTTGTTGTAATATATACATTTTTTCTTTTCTTCCTACACATTGCTTTTGCAATATTTTTTATATTAGTAGACGCCAACCACCATAAATTCGTTAGTAATTTTCTTTTTGTTGACATGTCATTTATTGATAATTGTAATTACTTATTATTCTTGTTTTTTTTTTAAAAAAAGAAGCTATCTTTTTTTTTTAATGTGAATGTGAGAACACCGTGGACTTCGCGAATTCTTAGGTTACTTCCTATTACGACTCACTTTTTTTTTTTTAAATATTTTTTTTTTTTTTTTAATATTATTATTTTTATTGTGCTTTTGGGTACAATATCGACTGGTCTACACTGTTCTTACATAATGTCTATTAATACTGTAATATGAAAATATTGTAAACAATCATTTTTTTAAGAGAGTAACCATGGAGTTTCTTGCCGGTTCTTCTCCATAGGAAACGACCAATTTGGAACCGTGCACTAGCTTCTGACGTTTTATAAGTGCCCATGTAGGCCTATGTGAAATAAAAATTTTTTGACTTTGACTTGACTTTGAAAGCGAAACTCCACTGTGTGAACACCTTTACGGCTGCAACGAGGAAATGGACACGTGGGAATGTTTGGTAAATGGCAGGCCTGTAGGTTGTTATCAATGTCTCCATAGACATAGCTTAAACGATTTCCGTATGAACTCCAACGCATACAAAGGAGGGACTGTGATCAATAGCCCAAATCAGGTGTTACTGAACAAGAAGACCAAGGTAGAATTAGGAGTTGAACTGACTGCTGTTGTCATGTGTTCTATATCTATAGTCGCTGCCCTTATCTTTATCCCTAAAAATCTTAATAATTCCAATAACCATTTTGACGTTTTTTTTTAAATTATTGCTTGACCATGGATACAAAGTCTTTCAGGCAGAATAATAAAAATAATTATTGCAAAGAAATTTTCAATGTAATAGTAGACACCAGATTTTTTTTTACATCATTTATTATATCGTTATCATGCATTTGGTCCATTGATAAAAATGCATACGAAATACAGTTATTTTGCTTATATTATTAATATTAATTTAAATATTATTATTATTAAATAATATTTTTTATTATCCACAATTATACAGTTATTACATGAGGAGACAGTGTTTCCAATAAAAACTGCAATGTGTATCATAGATTAACGACCTCTGGCACCCAAGCTAAGATTAAACTTGTGTTATGGGTGCCAGGGCTCACTCTATTATAATTCCACTTTGTGAGAACATGTTTGATTATTCAAATAAATTGTTAAAAAAACAAAATTCAACTATTAAATACAATATTCAATCAAAATAACAATTGTATTGAATTTAAAATAATACAATTCTTCGATTCAAAATACTAATTAGGTATGAGTCTTCTGTTCAGTTAAAAAATTTGAATGCAATTTTTACAAACTTAGTTAAATAAAAACAATATTCTTCTCAATTTATTAAATAAGAATATAAAAATTAGAAAGAATATAAAGAGAAATAAGTAGCCACTCCGTAATGTGGACGCGATATGTGTGAATGTATATGTGTAGTGTGTGTTTGGTGTATATATTAGAAAATTAGCAATATAGAATAGCTTTTCAACCTCCTGATAAGTGAGTATTGAATTGCGTCTACGAGTGGCTGTATGGTCTTACGACCGTAGCCTACCCAAATGGGGCAAAAAGTGGCGGCAAAAAGTGTCACATTTTGCCGCGTGTAGGGACACATCGAATGATATGAAATATGATCACGTGACGTATGCAAGATGTATGATGTATGTATGTATGTGTATATAGAAACGGCTGCATTCCGTCAAGTAAGTTTTACCAGTCGTGAATATACGGACCTACTAGAACTACGCCTTTTCATTTACTCGCTCCAGTCAAATTATATCCCTAAAGTGGTGACCCCGTTGAACATTTCACATAACAGTGCGTGTTTATAGTAATTTTAGGCATTATTGAACAATGAATCCACAAGGTGCATATCCACATGCGAAACAGGAGTCTGGGAGCGAAGCACGTGCAAGTGATGACACATTGGCGAGTATTACAGTTTCTTCTCGAATACCAGCGACTGTGGTTCGTCCAATTTGAGGCCGCAGTGACAGGTCAAAAGTTGAGTGATGCAGCTAAACAGAACTTAGTGGTTACCAAGCTCAACAAGACCGCCATACAACAGGTTAGTGTCTTTTTATTGGCACCACCGGAGTCGGAAATATGATTCGCTGAAGGACCGTTTACTACAGGTTTTTGAAGAGTCAGAGACAAGACAGTCCCAAAAGCTTTTAGGGCAAAAGGAATTAGGGTGCCAAAAACCTTCCAAATTGTTACGGCGAATAAGAGACCTCGCCCGAGGAAAGATTCCGGATTCCACTCTCCAAATCATGTGGAATTGCCATCTTCCATCGCCAGTGCAGGCCGTGTTTGCAGTGATGGAGGTAAAAGACTGAAAACCTAGCGATTGTGGCAGACAAGGTTATGGAGGCATCGAGACCAACGGAAGTAGCAGAAATTGTCTCTCCCGCGACAAGTGCAGACTCTAGTTTAAATCGGCTTCATCAAGTTTAAATTGACAAAAAACAAAATTGACGTGTAAAGGTGTTTTTAAAAAAACCTAATTACAAAATAAATATCATTTATCTAACACTCAAGAACTGAGGGCAATGATACAGAAGCTGAGCGTCAATGTAGCCGAATTACACCGCTTACGGCAACCGCGGACAGATAGAGGTAGAGGTAGGCGATATGGCCAGTCAAGGTCAAGGACCAGGGATTCTAGCAGGAACCGAAAACATCAAGAATGGTTATGCTTTTATCATAATCGGTACGGAGTTAAAGCTACGAAATGTGTCGAGCCATGCAATTGGAAAAGCACGAAATCAGCATCACAAGCGGGAACTACTGGATACCACCTAGAGCGGTGGATTGTGTCGGGGTGCCTAATTACCGCTTATGTGTGACTGACAGGAAAACCGTACTTCGATTCCTGATTGATACTGGTGCGGATGTTTCAGTGATTCCAGAGTTGAAAGAGTGCATTACCAAAAATATCGCGAGTGATACCTATAAAGTTTACGCGGCAAACGGTACGGAGATGAGAACATACGACACACGTACTTAAATTTTAGATTTAAATTTAAGGAGAGCGCTTACATGGACGTTCATAGCAGCTGTAAAGCAACCCATAATCGGTGCGGATTTTTTTGATAATTATCGGTTGCTGGTAGATATAGGCTCGCGGAAATTGAAAGATGAAATCACGCTTCTAAACGTTCTCACATCAATAGTTGATAATACACTCTTATCAAGTCTTTAACCACTCAACTGTCTACCCCCCGCGCCCGTCACTTTCTTTTCTAAGACCACGCGAAAGCTTTTCGAAAAGCCCCAGGGCTAAAGCAACTACGGGGCTATTGTAACTAAATTAAATAACTCCGTTATGATAGGATTTTTAAACATAATGCCATCTAGAAATTACTAAGCAGACTATATTGTTACGTGGAAATAATAGATGGAAGCACTACAGCTAAAAATGAAGATAAAACAGGTTGATCTGTCAAACCGCCATTTTAAAGCATATTTGTACGAACGTATTTTTTGTAGATTTTTGTTACCACGTGTAACAAAAATCTACAAAAAATACGTCTTTAACCACTCAACTGTCTACCCCCCGCGCCCGTCACTTTCTTTTCTAAGACCACGCGAAAGCTTTTCGAAAAGCCCCAGGGCTAAAGCAACTACGGGGCTATTGTAACTAAATTAAATAACTCCGTTATGATAGGATTTTTAAACATAATGCCATCTAGAAATTACTAAGCAGACTATATTGTTACGTGGAAATAATAGATGGAAGCACTACAGCTAAAAATGAAGATAAAACAGGTTGATCTGTCAAACCGCCATTTTAAAGCATATTTGTACGAACGTATTTTTTGTAGATTTTTGTTACCACGTGTAACAAAAATCTACAAAAAATACGTTTTTAAGTGTTTTATTGCTGGTTTTTCAAGTGGAGTACATAGTTGACAACCGTAAGTAGCTATAATTATTTTTTGCTTGAGGATTGGTTGAAGCTACAATAAGATGAGTGTGTAGTTACATTTTCCCTGATAATAACGTAAAATGGGGTAATTGTAAACCGCCACGGGGAAAATGCAACTAACCTTGCATTTTCCCCGTGGCGGTTTGTATGTAACTATGAAGCAATAGTGTTGTGTCATGTCGATGTTTTAATTCTATGATATAGACTAGATACGTAGTCCACGTATCTAGTCTATCAAAGAATAGCTATATTGAACATAAATTCTGTGTGTATCATGTACGCTTTCACAACTTTCTTGCACCGATCCTTGTAAAATTTGGCATAAAGTTAGCTTGAACCCTGAGGGTCATTGGCTTTTTCTCCAACTAAGAGAAATCATTTGAAAGATTTTTAATAAAAATATACGAAATACGACCTAGTACAAAGCTGCAATTTTGCCGATTCGCTTCATAAATATAACTAATCAATTGTTTCAGATAGTCCAGAATTATAAACGGAGGACAGAAATAAAATATTCTCAGGATAATTTGTTAAAAGCATTGGAAGCTCTTAGGAGCAATGAATTGAACACCTAGCAAGCGACTGACGTTTACGGAATTCCGAGGTCTTCTTTAAGGTTTCTTAGGAACAAGAAATATTATATTTGTATGATTTTTTTTCTATTTATACTGTGATTGTTAAATTTTACTCCTCATTAAGACTGACAACTCATAAGCATATTTTCTCTCTTATTAAAACACTGTATCATATATCCTGCTTTTATTATTTCTCATAACAACATTCAATAAAATACGATTATTGACAAAAGTGAAAAGTAAATTCACTACACTAATTATTGTCGAAATAGTTGCAATTACCCCTGTATTAAGGACATATTTATATTACTCCAAACTGAGCTTAGATAGGTACGATACCACATTGCGTTAAAAAAAATCTGTTTTTAATAATTTTAAGACCAACAGATACACCACGATTGTCATTAGTTGCATTTTTTGCACCCGAACAATGGAAGATTGCCTTTGTTAGGCCTTTACCTAAAATTCCAAATCCAGTTGATTATAAAGATTTACGACCTGTTAGCATCTTGCCATGTCTGTCTAAGGTGCTGGAGAAGGTCGTCGCCAGCCAATTAACAGCTTTTTTTGGAACAGAACAACATATTATTGGATGTCACTGATAATGTGTTGTCTACCCAAGATAAGGTATCTGTCTTATATGAAATGATCGGATTTGTAGGGGAAGGGGAGGTGAGGCCATATATCTCCGAAGTGAATTTTCCTACAAGGTAATAGCTTCTTCCTCTTCCAACTATTCTGCCTCAGCTGAATACCTCTTTCTCGAGGTTAGCGTCAGTGGAGCAAAAACCATTGTTGGTGTTGTCTACTGTTCTCCCACTGTTGATTACTTCACTGAATTCGAATCAGTACTTGAATCGGTGGGTTCAGAGTATGCGCATCACATCATAATGGGTGAATTCAACACAAACCTCCTTGCCCAAAACTCCCCTCGGTCCCGTAAGCTCCTCCATCTTGTAGAGTCAGCGAGTTTGCATGTATTGCCGCTCCTTATCCTATAAGTATCCTACTTGGAAATTCAAGATGAGAAATTACCTTTTACACGAGGATTTATGGGAAACAATAATTGGTTATCCAGATAGTGATATGACCCCCACATCGATCAAGGTAAGAAATGATTCAAAAGCTCTTGCAAAAATTTGCCTTACGGTAGACGGTGCAGCTATTACACATGTCATATGTGCAAAAAGTGCATCAGAAGCCTGGAATTCTCTGCAGAAAGCTTTTGAGAATAAAGGAATGGGACAAAGACTAGCTTTAGAACGTAAACTGTACAGATTGAGTCTTTTAGATTTCAATAACATTGAACAGTACATTAATGCAGTTATGTCAACCACACAGGATCTTGCGGATATTGACAAGTTCACAGAAGATACGTCAATTGCAGCTATACAGATAATATGAACCTCTCATAACGGCGTTAGAAAATTGTAATACTGACGTAACAACCGATTTAGTTAAGGCAAAACTGCTTAATGAGATGTCCAAAGGATGAAATAACACCAGTAGACTCAGTTTATAGCACCAAATCGAAAACTAAAACAAAAAAGAAGAAGGTGATATGCTATGAATGCAAAGTACCCGGGCATAAAAGACCAGACTGTCCACTGGGAAACAAGAAGGAGGAGGCTAAAGCGGTTTAAAGTAATGATACCTCTTTGATATCTTTAAATACTTGTGGTGTCTCAAACAAGGATCGTTGGTACGTAGATTCTGGATGTACAAAACACATGACTTCTAGACTTTATTGGTTTCAAAATATTGCTAGAATAGATAAAGGCAATGTTACCGGCGCAAACGGAGAACAGATAAAATGCTGTGGAATTGGTAATGTTTCAATAAATACCCCAGAAGATGTAATCAACAGGATCAGTGATGTTGCTTTCGTACCTGAATTGAAAACAAATCTGTTATCTGTACAAAAGGCTGTTGATAAGGGCTTTGGTATGTGTTTTTGATAAAAGGTGGTTGTAATTTTTATAAAAATAATTCTTTTCGTTTTACAGGTGACTCTGTTCTTAATGCCTCGCCCTATGGTGGACTGTATGTACTTGATGGTACTGTGAATGTTCCCGATTACGCGGCAAACAATTATTTGAAACAAGATGAGCTCTCTGGTTGTCAGAATAGTTACCAACTTTGGCACACGAGGTTAGGACACTTGTGTAAAAGGCATGAATAAACTGAAGAATCATGAGGTAGGCGTAGAGTTTAAGGTTGTAGATGTAACTGCAATCAGTGTAACTGCATCGCTTGCGTAGAAGGAAAACAAGTAAGAAAACCGTTTAAGAAAGTAGCATTTAACAGGGCTACTTCTCCTTTGGAACTGGTCCATATTGATTTGTGTGGACCCATGTCTGTCGATTATACAAGGAAGGTATCTGCTTATTTTATTTCTTCGACGACAGAGGTTAAAGACAAATTTTGTGTTTTTCAAACCTTTGTAGAAAATCAAATTGATTTAAAGATTACAGCGATTAGGACTGACGTTGGAAAAGAGTTTGACAATAAGGAGTTTGTTGACTATCTTATTTCAAAAGGTATCAAACGCCAATCAACAACACCGTATAGTCCACAGCAGAACGGAGTCGCCGAACGAACTCACCGTTCAATAACAGAGAAGGCGAGGACGTTGTTAGCTGAAGCTGCCGTATATCTAAAAAATAGGTCGCCTCATCGAACGTTAGGTGGACAAATTCCATATAACAGGTGGTGTGGTCGTAGAAGTGATCTTAATCACTTAAAAGGGTCATTCTATTCTACAGCCGAAAAAGTGTGCATATAATATATTAATTAATCGAAAGGAATTCAGAGTTTCATTCATAGCTCTTTTGATAGAAATCTACCTCAAGTATAATAGATTAGACCACATTATGGAATACAACAATAAATAAATTTTAAAAAACTTATTTTCTACATCTTCCGTCATGTTCTGTTATCTGTGTAATTTCCACACCGTTGACTTAAGACGTACTAAAAAATACAATTAGTGGACGAAAATTACTTATCTATCCTTTAATAGCTTTCACATATAGTCCTACTTCTGTTGCGTAAAGCAAATTAAATTCAGTAAAGTATATTCGTCACCGCTCTTGATTCTACTTTTGTTACAAAATCATCGTCATTTCTGTTATCTAGTAGAAATTAGAAAGAAGTATCTATCAATATTGGTTTAGTTCGGTTAATTTTTATAATATTGCAACACCACATAGTTGTGATTCGCATGCCGGCTACAAATTAAAAAAAGTTCGTGTTTGTTTTTTGTGAAAAATTGTTTTGATTGGTGTTTCTTGTAGTGTAAAACTTCGCACATTACATCTGTTTTAGCTGTACTAAGGTAAGACATATTAATGAAGTCATAAAACTGCTTAGCATGTATGTATTATCATGTCAGTATTATGATTGAGTGCAGAAACAAGTCTGAACTTGAACAGTAAAAAAATATGGCCGCAAATATTAAAGTTCGTAATTTCTGTGATCATCACATCTGTGATCAGTGTGATAACAGATGTGAAATAAGATCACCGAAGTGACGAAAATTAGTTTTATTGCAATTTAATTTATTTAACAATAACACTCACTAATTAACTAAATTTAAAACAAAATTGAACAGGATACATTAAATAATACGCCATTCTGAAGCATTTAAGTTCATATATCTTTTTTTTTATTTTAGCTATATCTAGGTACAACATGGCACCGCGTACACGCCGAGCATCCAAAAAGGACAACAGGTTAGAGGAAAAAAAACTTCAAAAACGTAGGGAGCAAGTGAAAATTGCAATGAGACGACATCGACAGAAGTTAACAGAACAACAGCTAGAAGAGAGAAGAAGGAAAGACAGAGAAAGGTACCAACGGAAAAAGGAAAATGGACAGGTAAAAACTATTAATCAATTTACTCCACGTACTCAGAAAATAATTAGAAAACAGTGGAAAGAAAGGTCTAAAAGATATCGAGACAATAAAAAAGCATTGCAACGCATTCATCAACAGACTGAAAATTTTATTGAGAATGATACCCCACCCGGCAGTCCCATTACGTCCACATCTAGATCAAGAGCCGAATCTGGTAAGAAAATAGCTCAAAAGAATAGAAGGTATCTAAAGCTGGAGAACAATCTACTAAAAGAAAAATTGCGTCTATTAGAAAATAGAGTAAAAAAGTATAAAATGCGTTATAACAGAGCTATTGAAAGAAAAAAAGTGGGCCAAATTACGTCCAACACATGTAACAAAAAACGTAGAGTAAATAATGTGAAACAACAGATTATAGAATTTTTAGAAAATGATGAATGTAGCAGATTGACAGCAGGAACCAAAGAAACGATTACAAGAAAAAAAATTAAAAAGCAAATACGCTTGCTAAACGATTCATTGCTCAATTTATATGCAAAATTCAAATCTACAATAAACCGTAAAATTTCTTATTCCCTATTCTGTCGCTATCGCCCTTTTTGGATAATTTCTCCTAACGCAAAACAGCGAGACACGCACATTCATCACGCAAACATGGAACTAATAACTACGGCATTAAAAACATGTAACGTAATTAATGAAAATACCCCTGTAGCTCTCGTGAAGACAATATGTTGTGAAGGAAAATTAAAAGAAGAATGTTTGCTTAGAACATGTAACGATTGCAGAGACAAGAAAGTTCATTTCAATTCCAATAATAACAATAATCCAATAACGTACTTTAGATGGATCACCAAAAAATTTCCAGTGACTATAAAAGGAGCAGAAAAATTATGTCAAAAAACCATCAAAGAAAAGGTTTTGAGTTCAAGAACAGATTTAATTGATCATTTGCTTTTAAAACTACCAGTATTCATGATTCACTTAAACAACATCTACCATCAATACCAAGCTATAAATCATGCAAAGAGAAGGGTTGGTCAAGAAACAGCAGTATTGCACATAGATTTTGCAGAAAATTATATTTGCAAATATGCTGAAGAAGTACAAGCGGTCCATTTTGGGGCATCTAAGCCTCAAATATCTCTCCATACTGCTGTATTATACCACTTTGGAGAAAATGATTCGAAAATAACTCCATTTTGTACTATTTCTGAAAACCTAAGATTAATTAATTTAATTAAATGATTACATATGAAAACTGGATCATGTCCAGTTTTCATATGTAATCATTTAATTCCAATTTTAAATATTATTAAAACCTTACATCCGAACCTAAAGACAATGCACTTTGTAAGTGATGGACCTTCTTCCCAGTATCGTAATAAATCCATGTTTTTTCTAATGGCTAATTTTATTGCCGTATATTTAAATGTTCAGAACTTAATCTGGCATTATAATGAAGCTGGACATGGCAAAGGTTCACCGGACGGTATTGGTGCAACAGTAAAACGAACTGCAGACCAATCTGTAGCTAGGGGCAAGGATGTAGCAAATTTCCAACAATTGATTCAGTGTTTGGAAGAAAATTATAATGGTGTACAAATTATACCTATAGATGAAGACAATGTTATAACTAAAGAAAATTTATTGGCAAAAAGTTTAACACCGGCATTTAAAGGCACTCTTAATGTTCATCAAGTGACATGGAATAAAGACAGCCCCGGTCTTTTGCATGCACGAAAACTTAGCTGCATCGAATGTCGCCCAGATCAGATTTGTTCTCATTATGAAATAGGTGTGATTAATACAGAGTATAGTCAAATCTCTTCTGATCGAAGCCATGTCCTTGCTATTCCCCCATCACACCATCAAGCTGATCAAGAAATATCCGAGGAGCCCGGTCCATCGGGACTTTTTTCACATACTGAAAATGAATCTCCAGCACGCTGCGTAGATACTGACGATGAAGATTTGGTTACGGTCTCAATTCCAACAAAACGAAGCCGTAACTTCTATTTCAAATCTATCAATGGTTCTTCATCTAAAGAGAATTCAAACGAAGAAATTAAGAAGAAACAATTAATTGATCAGGTGTTTAGTGAAGCTTCGAACTGTACAAAATTAAGTCGGTTTAATATTTTCGCATCAGATTCGTCTGATGAAGACATATTTTAAAATCATGAAGTGAGAGCTAAGTCTGATTATATAATTATAAGCATTAAAAAGTTGTACCTGATTAGTAATTATTCCAAGCAAGTATGCCTTTTTTATTTATGGATCTCAAATTACCTAGTTATTTGTTAGAAGGTGACGATGAAGACGTCACTTCTGTGATCATATTTTAATTTTTTTTTTTCTGTGTCTTCTTGTTGTGTTCAAGAATAATTATATTTTGGTTTAATTGACAACAGTGTAGTTTAACAATTATCGTTCATAACAAATTCTTGGTTATTTGTAAACCAGAATTATTTAGAATATCATCATCTCTGTTACATATTGAGTCACATCTGTTATCGTCTTTTTTTATTTTATGTCAATTTTCTCGTAATTAAAACATAAATTACCTCTGTTACTAATTATTTTGTTGATTATTTATGGTACTAAACACAGTAAATCTAATAAGCATATGAAAATCAATCTTTTTTTTTTTTAATTATTTTTCCCTAAATGTAGAATGACCCAAAAGTGTTTGGATGCAGAGCACTAGTCCACATACCTTCCAAGTCACAGGAAGAAGTTAGATTTAAAGGCAAAGGAAGCAATTTTTGTTGGTTATTCTGAAAATCCTAATACTTATATTTTTAGGGATCCGTGTAACCCAAGAAAAGTGTTTATGTCCAGAAATGCAACTTTTTTTGAAAACATTTTTACAGTGCTAAAGCAGAAACAAGCTAAGCCTGTGGTACAGTCAGACTATTTTATTATTCGAAGAAAGGGAGTCTGAGACCGAGGATGGTCAATTTTTTGACTGTGTTGTTAGTACCAGTGGTTCTGTGGCTGAACCATGTACATCGGAATTTCTGGAAAGTCAAGAAATAACTATGGAAGAGCAGAAAAAATTCCACAAACCAATGTTTCCTAGAGCCGATGTAGATTCAGCAAGTTTGGAAGAGGAAAAATTGTGAAATATTACTTAGAGTAGATAATACAACAGCTGTAGCTTATGTTAACAAAATGGGGGGAGTTCAGTACAAACATCTTAATAGCATTACAAGGAAGCTCTGGCAATCGTGTGAAAAAATAAATATTTGGTTTTTTGCTTCATATATTAACTCTAAAGACAATTTTGAAGCAGACACTGAGTCCAGAAAATTAAATATTGAATGGGAGCTATCTCAATCATGTTTTGAAAAAATTTGAAAAACCTTAGGGGAGCCTGAAAAATGATTTATTTGCATCTAGAATAAATAACAAATGTCAAAAATTTGTTTCATGGAGGAGAGACCCAGGAAAACTTTTTTCTTTTATGCTTTCCCACCTTTTTCTCTAATCTTAAAATGTGTCAATAAAATAATAACAGATAGAGCTGTACGCATTCTAATCTTCCCCTATTGGCCTTCTCAGCCATGGTTTCCGCTCATAGAACCACTTCTAGTCAAAGATTTACTTACTTTCCCACCTAACAAATTTCTTTTGACTTCCCCTTACAGAGAACCACATCCCTTGCATCAATGTCTTACCCTGTCAGCAGGGCTGCAATCAGCGAAGCATATGTAGGCGTGGAACTCCAAACTCTGCTCTTGGGATAATGCTAAATTCCCTTTCAAATAACTCAATTAAACAATACAACTGTTCTTTTAAGTTGTGGTAGAAATTTTGTAATACTTACAATATTGAACCTTATGAAGGGATCTGTACCTTTTATACTAAAATTTCTTAGTGACTGCTTCCATAAGGGGATGTCTTATGGTTCACTAAATAGCACTAGATCTGCTCTCTCTATATAAATGGGATCAAAAATTGCCTTAGATGATAGATTGAAAAGATTCTTCAAGGGAGTATTCAGACTGAAGCCTCCCAACCCTAAATATATATATGGGATCCGGGTATGGTGTTAGATTATCTAGCATCCAAGTACCCAAATGAAAGCGTATCATTAGATGTTCTGACAAAAAAATTAGTTACAATTTTGGCTTTAACATCAGTACATCATCAAAACATCAAGCAAAAGTTCACTTCAACCCTGTTTACATTTAAAAAGTTACTCTAGTAAATTAGAAATTTGCCCAGTACACACATTAAAGTCGTACTTAAGTGTTACTAAAAATATTAGAGAAGAAATAGATAATTTAATAATTACATACAAAAAACCATATCACAGTGCCTCTTTTCAATCTATAAGTAGAAGGATAAAATTGACATTGAATGAGGCAGGTCTATGTAGATACTTCTGTGTTTACTGCACACAGTACTAGGCACGCTTCTACTTCAGCAGCAAGTAGGGCGGGTCTTAGAATAGATCTCATTAGAAGGACAGCAGGATGGTCAGGCACATCCTCAACCTTTGCTAGGTTTTACAATAGACCAGTAACAGAAGACCCCCAGGAGGCCTTTGGTAATGCTGTTTGCAATACAATAAATAGAACCTAGTACTAAGCATTATTGTGTTACTTAATTCTCTAAAATAATCATATTGTTTTGTAATTACAAATGATTATTTTTTCAATTACAACAGCATTTCATTCACAACTTAACTTTAAACATCTACACTGTAACCGTCTCGGACAAGGAGAGAGTATAATTAGGAGATTAAACGAATTTACCTGTAAGTGAAGTTCTATCTCAATTATACGAAGCTCCTTGTCCGAGACAGGACTCCCTCCCAATGCCTTACCCTCCCTAGCATACCTATAGCTATCCTAGTCGTTCATGAAATGTACTTTAAACGAAATGAAGTTGACAGGTTCGTTCAGGAATACGCAGAGAGCTTTTTGCTTTGGAATAGCTTTAAATATGTGGATGGCGCCGGCACGAAAGGCCGTGACTACACTGTAAACCGTCTCGGACAAGGAGCTTCGTACAATTGAGACAGAACTTCACTTACAGGTAAGTTCGTTTCATCTCCTAAGTTTGCATTCTTCTCCATAGAGTCCACGCTTTGGAATGTGCAAATGCTGACTTCTTGACATTTCAAAAGTGCCTGTAAATGGCTTTTTTTTTTAAAGGCTTTTGAATCTTTTAATCTTGAATCTTATGCCTTCTCTAAATACACCACTTTCAAACCTTTGTTTTAAAAAAGAATTCTTAAATATTGTCTGATTATAAACAGACCCTGGCCACCTTGCTACAACATCCAAGCATTTTAATTTGCTGTCAAAAAAAAAACACCTGAACATTAATTGAGAAATTAGATTTTCTATTTCTGTAGTTTTCAGCTGAATCGCCTCTTGAAATCATTAGTCATCATCATCATCTTCCTGCCCTTGTCCCGTGCTATTTGGGGTAAATCATAAGTATTACATTTAAAATTTGTAATAGGCAAGTCTTGTAGTTGTTTAAGATTTAAGTTACTATTGTCGTTTACTGAATGGCTTTGGCGTCAAATTGAGTAGTGCTTTGCGCTCTATGGTTTCGTTATCACGGATGAAAGAATTTTTGATTGATGTGATATGCGTCATGTGTCAAAGTGTCACGTAATAAAATTCTCTTAAAGAGGAACAGCGTTTTAATCCAACACCTCGGATTCTCAATTAAAATTGATTGCAAACTGTACAAGGTCCTAACGAGCCGGATGGTGTTTTTTGGTGAATCTCAAAGTTGTGGAAAATATCGGTAGCAATACTAAACAAAACAACGTGTTTGAACATTAATAACTTAAATAGAAGTGCATTTTTACAATATCAAAGAGGGCGAGGTTAAACTTTCCTTTATGGAGCGTCGATTTAAGGGTCGGGGTGGGGGGGAGGGAGAACTACCCCCCCTGTACCATTCCCACCCCGCAAAACCCCATGGTTATGGAGATATCCATGTTTAAAGTTTGAGGTTAGGTTAAGTTAGAACACTAATTTCCATCGATTTATGGGGTGGTTTGGGCCTAAATCATAATGGCTTTTAACATTAGAAGGGGATTTGACGGTCGGCGGCCGCTGCCGTAGCACGCTCGCTCCGCTCGCTCGCCTTCGCGCGTAGATGGTCACAGTTCTAACCTAAGGCGATTCTCACACTGCCCCGCATGATGCAGCGTAGCGCGTGGATGCGTGTTCTTCCGTTGCTTGTAAGTATCTCCGTTTGCATGGAAAACACGCACAGTCTAACACACAGAAAATGCATCCACGCGCGTTCATGCGGATCACGCGCATACACGCGGAGAAACACGCACCCCCGCGCGTAGGTGCGGGGCGAGACGCAAGGTATGGCACACCGAATCCCGCAGTGCCGCGCGTGATTTTGAATGGGCGTGACGTGTATGTTTGAAAATGAATCTCGATATCGATCGATTTATATTCGAAATCGAAAACCACCCAGCTATCTGGAATATGAAATGTGATGAATACAGTGACAGAGCGCAGAAGGTGAAACAATGGGAGGAAGTAATAAATATGTTTACTGATAATAATGCATCGGTTGAAGAAAAAAAAAAGAACTAAGTTGTTTTAATTTTTTTATTTACTACAAGTTAATGATAGGTAAATTACAATTATGAACGCTGCAGCTAGTTTAAGCATATTTGTTTTGTCACGGCAAAGGGTTATTAACAAAAAAATAGGGATTAACAAAAAAATCAGCTAAATTATTCCTTGCGTCACTTCCGCGTGTACCTGATAGAACTCTAGCCCTCGGAATTTCGCACATACCCTCTGTATCACCATTGAATACTATTTCGTTGAAATTAACACCATGCCCTTCTCTTACGAAATTGTGAAGCAAACAGCACGCTTTGATAATTTTTATTGCTAAATTTACGTTAACATCTAATGGTCGTTGAAATATTCGCCATTTGTGAGTTAAAATTCCAAATGCACATTCTATATACCTGCGCGCTCGGCTCAAACGATAGTTAAATATTCTTTTAGTAAAATTCAAGTTGGTCCCCGGATTTGGCCTTAATATGGCAGATCATTGGGAACTCCCGGAATATTTGATTCTTTTATATTAAGATTAAATTCCCTAAGTTTTTTGTAAAATATTGAATTCTGAAAAACAGTACTATCGCTACATTTACCATACGCACCAACATCGATGAAAATGAATTTATAATTAGAATCACAAATGGCTAATAACAATATTGAAAAAAAAATGTTTGTAATTGTAATACAATGATCCTGTTAAGGATGGTTTGTAAACTGACATGTTTTCCATCAACAGCTCCAATCACATGAGGAAAATTTGCCCGTTGTTGGAAACCTTCAGCTATGCTTAACCACGCTTCAGTCGTGAGCTCAGGAAAACATTCTGCTCTCATGAAGTCCCAAATGGCTGTGCAAACTTCTTCCAAGATTTTTCTGATGGTTGATAATCCTATTCTGTGGCTGAAATGAAGCTCGGTAAACGAACAACCGCTTGCCGCTTGTATCAAAAATATAAGTTTTTTTTTTTTATTTTGTTTTAGGAACATTACTTCAAAAAAGGTGGAGAACGCTTCGTGATGGTTTTGTTAAACAACGGCGGGAACTAGCTACTACCAAAAGCGGATCAGCTGCTACGCATAAGAAATACAAATATTATAATCAACTCTTGTTTCTCTTACCAGTAGTATCAATTAATAAAACGCACAACAGTATGGCAAATCAAGAAAACAATGACCCAGTTGAAGAGCAACATGGTAGTAACATAATTCCACCGAAACCAAAGAAAACCAAAAACAGTGACCCAACAGATAAAATTGGTAGTGAACTTTTGAACGTTTTAAAATCTACGTTGCAACGAAAGACTGATGAAGAAGATTCTGATCGACAATTTATGTTGTCATTGGTTGACGATTTTAAAAGGGTGCCTCAAAGATTAAAGCCAAGGATAAAGATAAATATAATAAAATGTATCTTGGAAGCACAAAATGAGGAAGGCAATTTCCAACAAGTACAAGGCGCCGATTATTATGAATACGGCACATATTCTAATCAATATGGTGGTTACTACACTAAACCTCACAGAGAATGTACGGAAAATAGGCGTCCAAGTAATCAGCCCTCCTCATCCAGTTTTAATCTACCAGCTGAAGAATATATTGAAAGAAACTTTTCCAATAATCAGCAATCACTTGTGGAAAACTCCACATTGGCAATGGAAGATCAAATATCTCCAATGTCCGTAAATACTCAAAATTCCGAGGAATCTGAACTTTTACCATTGTTCGAAAATTAAAACTACCTAATACGCTACAAAAAAAACTTAAGATATAAGGTACAAAAAGATAACAAAATAAATATTACTGGGATCTTAATTATTATAGTAACTGCGATTACTGGCTTACTTAAAGGCTAAGAACTTTTTTGTGAACTGTATTCGTGATTTCATGAATGAAAGCTGTGATTAGTAGAGTAGATACATTAAAAATAAGTCGAATGGCTATTTCGTGGGTTCATAATTGTGATTAGCAAGAAGGTAGTTATTTGTGATTTTAGAAATTAAAGCTGTGATTAGTAGTCATTAAAAATTAGTAGAATATCTATTTAGTGGTACTATCTAATTGTGATTAGCAAGTAGTTATTTGTGATTTTAGAAATTAAAGCTGTGATTAGTAGAGTCATAAAAAATTAGTAGAATATCTATTTAGTGGTTCTAATTGTGATTAGCAAGTAAGTATCTAAACACTTCCAAGAATGAAAGCTGTGATTATAATAGTAGACTGATGTGTATTAGATAAGTACCTAATTAATATTCCATAACAGTGACTGCAGTACAAATTTTGATAAATAAACGCACAATAAATCAAAATCACTAGTTTTATTCGTATATAATAGCCTGGGTTTAACTATAATAATATCGATATAGTTAACTTAATATGTATTTAGAAAATTGAAATTATTTACTTACCTCAATGTTACCCAAAGCTTCTCTTCTGGCGTAATACAAAGACGAAAATTTGTATCTCTTCCACTAATACCTGTTCGAATTTTGCTGAGCAAATAATCAAAAGATGTTGTTGACATACGCGTGTAGTTGAAGAATTTCTCTTCATATTTTCTAAGGTCTCAATAATTTTGAACAAATGACCCATTTAAAGATCTTGTTTGTAAATAAGGTTGTACCCAGTATCTTCTATAGGCACGATTTCTTTTAATTTGACCGTACAAAAACCAAACAGTATAATGGCAGCGTCCTGAATGAGTTCCAAACTATTAACTATTTTTATCAAAACTATCGTGATGCTCAGTACTGCACGACCACCACAGAGAACGGCGAATAAATGAGAGCCGCCGTGCGTGAATCTACAAAACGCACGTACGCGCGTGAGTGCGCAAAAAAACCCGCACGATGATGCAGATCTGCACTCCCGCAGGAACGCGCGTAGGTGCGTCGACACGCAATATGCAGCATGATGCGGGGCAGTGTGAAAATCGCCTAACCTAACCCAAATGATTCACTGACACAGTCATACCAACGCAACTTGCAAGGGCAACAAAAACAAACGGACGGTGACTGACATGACGTCATGACGAAAAAAAAACAAAATGGTCTTCACATTCCGTTCCGTTACTCAGTGAAAACAATTATATTTGTTATTTTTTATGTAAATAGTCAATGTAATTGCTTGTTACTGCATGGTTTTTGTGCACATTAATTACATACGTAATTTAATACGTAAAAATAAAATTATATTTTAAAAAATATATGACAAAATTGAATGAAACAAACCACAAACAAGCGTGGACGCTTAACGAAACGTGAAACGTCAACTTTGATATCTACAATGACAATTTATCTAACCTAAATGGCGTATTAATTTACAATTTTTATGGAACTTTGGAAAATTATGTCTCGTAAACGGTAAGTTTGCGCAACTTAATATTATGCAAAAAGCTTTCTATTTATGAGTACTATCTACAATAAAAAAATGAACTTCCAAATCGACGGTCTATAAAGGAAAGTTTAGCCCGAAGTAATCTTATACTGAGACTTTGAATACCTACATATCGGTCAGGAATCCATGCTCAAATCTAAGTCAATAAATGAAAGTCCTAAATACTTAGACCATTTCGACTACAAAATACTACAACACTTACAAAATATTTCATTTGCACTGAACTGGACTTGGAATCTTATAAGGAATTACTGGGCTTGTAAAAATTCACATAATATTAAATTGAACTTTATTGTTTGAACATACAAATAAATTAAGGCTAAATGGACAAGGATTTGAGGATATTAAAGGACATAAAAATGCAGACTCTAAAAGACAGGGTTACTGAGCACTATATAGAATCAAGAATGGAAATTCTAGAAAAAACATTTAATAACTTTTTATCTAAATATGAGAAGATGGTTGGTGATTATGGGAGTGACAAGATAAAGGGTTATTTTCAAGAAGATGTTTTTGAAATAGTGTCAGAGACATGTTTCACCTGACAAATCAAAGAATGACTCATTAGTAAAATTACCTAAAATTAAAATTCCTACATTTAGTGGTAAATACACTGAATGGTCATCTCTTCGGGATTTATTTATTTAGTCTTCATGCAACATAAATTACAAAGGCGGACTTAATGCCTGAGGCATTCTCTACCAGTCAACCTAGGGTGGTGAAGAGACAATATGGTAGGTGCATAAAAAGAAAATTTTACACGAAATACAAGAGTAAAAATAAAGTATACATATAATTAAAATACACATACATATATATTTAATATAATATATATACATATATATCAATATAAAGTAACGAAAGACGTTTTGAAACGATTCTGCTATTGGTGGAGCAAATGATTCCGCAACTTCCGCTTAAATGCATATCGACTTTCGGCCGTCCTGATATCGAGAGGAAGCGCATTCCACAGAAGGATGGACTGTATATAGAAGGAAGAATGGACAAAATCAGAAGTATGAAAAGGACAGAGCATAATCTTATGATTACTGCTACTCGAACGTCGCACGGTGGGCTGAAAATCAGCTTTCATAGACTTAGGCATTTCAATTTGCAAGTACCGGATTTTTTTCCGGATATCGCTTCTATTAGTTAATGTTTCTATTAGATATTCAAAAATGACACCAGTATATTAATAAGACTTTAATTTTATAGGAAAAAGAACCTGTTGCATTAGAGCCTGGACTTGATGAATCAATGGAGCTTTCAGACCAGATTGTAAATTTTATATTTAATATTCATTATATACCTAAATTTTAATTACAATTACATGTTTTAATATTTCTTTTGTTTTTAGAACAATTACATTGTTGATGGCAGGCGCATAATGGATTTTGGTTTGATTGGATTTTCAATACTTTTGGAGTCAATTAATAAATATAAGCGGTCATAGTGAGAAGTTCGCCTGCAAATTACACCATTTGAAAATAGAAAAAGAGAAACAGATTGGTTTCATATCTAAATTTGACTTGAAGTGTAAGATGTGTGGATCTAGCTTTGTTCTAAACACTTCGGAGACTGAGACAACTGAACAATCAAGACTCAACCTTAATGCAGGAGCGGTATCAGGTGCAATCATTACGGGTATTGGATCCCGCATCTATGGATTTACCAACGATTCCTTTTCGATTGTACAGTAAAACACATGATGCTATTTCCGACATGTGGAAGACAGCTGCCGAATACACAATGTTGGATGCTGCCAAACAGGAAATTGAAGCAGCAAAATTACGTGGCGATGTTACCAATTCGGGTATAGCAATGATACCGGTTGAAGCGGATGCTTGTTGGGGCAAACGCTCGTACAAAAATAATTATTCTGCACTCTCTGGTGTTGCGGCCATAATTGGCGAGCATAGTGGTAAAGTGCTACACATTGGCGTTCGTAACAAATATTGCGTCATTTGCGCCCGCGCTAACAAAAAAGGCCAGCCAGCAAAACCCCACAAATGCACAAAAAATCACTCGGTATCGTCTACTAGCATGGAACAAGCCATATTAGTTGAAGGATTTAAAAATTCCATTAGAGAAAGAAATTTACTTTATAAAACACTAATTGCAGTTGGCGATTCTAGTACTTATAAAAGTATACTAGAGAGTCGACCTTACCCGGATATACCCATACAAAAAATTGAATGCACAAACCATTTGTTGAGGAATTACAATGGAAAGAACTTGTAACTTCAAAAAGATACAGCTATACCACTGAACGAACGTAATCTTTTAAATATGGACCGACTGAAAAGGCTGCGTACTGCTGTTCGCGCTGCTATTAAATATAGACAACAATATAATGGTTCAGAATCAAATAAAATAGAAAGTCTTCAAAAAGACATTATTAACAGTCCACGACATATCTTTAGAGACCATTCAGAATGTGAAAAGTATTATTGTACAGATGAGAGGAAAAAAGAACCCAATCTAGTTTCCCTGATACCAACATAGCCTACAATTCCCGAAGCCTTTTATATTGCTCCACCAATAATCGCGCAGAAAAATTTAATAGCATCGTGGCTAAGATGGTAGGAAGAAAACGAGTCAACGAGTTTTCTTTTCTGAATAAGCCTTCTTCTCCTTCTTATCTGACTTCAGAAATTCAGTTTCTTTGCTCTGCGCACAATAAAAATCTGCGATCCACAAATGATTTCGTCTTCTACGATGTCCGACACACCGCTCTGGGTTTGTCCATTCCTCTTTCTTTGTCCAGGCGATCTTCCTTTGGAATGCGCTCCCTCTGAACATCAGGATGGCAACCAGTCGGTTGTCCTTTAAAATGAAAGCACGAGAGAACACTTTCGCAAGAAGTTGGTGGATTCATCACACTCTTGATTTGTTGCATTTTTTTTTTCTCAATATCATTCTTTATTTGTATGTATGTATCTAAGTATATATTTATTATTGTTCTTGTTTCCTCTCTGACAGTCTTTTATTAATTTGCACCTGCCACGTTATGTCTCTGCACCAGCCTAAGGTCGTCTGGTAGAAAATGCCTAAGGCATTAAGTCCGCCTTTGTACAATGTTTAGTGCATAAAGTTTTAAATAAATAAATGTATTTGGTAGACTCCGTCAATTCAAACTTAAATTACAACCCGACAAGTGTGAATATTGAGTATTGAGTATTGAATTCCTAAGAAAGGAAGTTTCATACCTAGGCCATGTGATCACTGACAAAGGCGTAAAACCGAATGCTGGAAAAGTGAGTGCAATATTGGATTTCCCTGTACCTAAAACTCCCAAGGACGTTAAGTCATTCCTTGGATTTGTTTCCTATTATCGCAGATTCAATCCTGACTTATCTAGTATCGCAAAACCCTTAACAAACCTACTGAAAAAGAATTTAGAATTTGTATGGTCAAATTAACATCAATTAGCCTTTGAAATCCTAAAAAACAAACTTATGACAGCACCACTATTGATATATCCTGACTTTTCCAAACCATTCATTTTAACTTGTGATGCATCGAATTATGCAATCAGCTCCATCCTATTTCAAGGCGAAATAGGGAGAGATAAATCAATCGCCTATGCATCCCGTACACTCAATAAAAGTGAGTGTAACTATAGCACAACGGAAAAAGAACTACTTGCGATTCTTTTCGGTTGTAAAACGTTCCGCCCATATCTATATGGTAGGAAATTTCTGATTGTTACCGACCATCGCCCCTTGCGTTGGCTCTTTAACCACTCTGACCCCAGTAGTAAACTCCAAACGTGGAGACTAAAACTGGAGGAATATGAGTATGAAATAGTTTACCAGAAAGGTAAATTAAATAATGCTGCTGATGCATTATCGCGTTATCCTCCAACTAAACCTGTTCATGCCATAGATCCTCTGCCTAGCACTTCAAGGCAAAATGTAAACTCACCTGAATCCAACAAGACGATAGTACTTTTTATATTTAAAATTAGTGAAATTAGCTTTCTAGTTTTTTTTAAATATTATCTTGCAAAGTTTATGACTTAAATTAAAGCTGTCCATGTTACAGCTATTTGCCTATGATATTTATCTATTAAGGCGACGGCGACAGCTGAATTATCCATACAAACGTAATACCAAAATCATTTGCAGATTGAGCAAATTTCCACCATATTATTATGATATTCGGATTAAGACAATATTTATATATGTTCCTACGTCTTTCTTTTTTTTAAAATACTTACTTAAAATAATAAAAGCAGCACTTTTTTAGAAATATATTTAATTGTTGCTATAACATTGGTTTTGGCACACCCAGGTCTGATGTTTGTTCGACTTGTCTGCAGTTAGATGAGAAAATTAAAAAAGAAAAATGCTGAGACTAAAAATAAATTGATAATTGAAAAAAGAGTCCACCAGAGTGCAGGAGCAAAGACGTGAATCTTCTAACAATGAGCTTTGACTGCCAAAAAAATATAGGGCTTCCTAAAGTGCCAGATCAGTCCGCCTACTATAGCCGCCAAATCAATTTCTACAACTTTACTATAGTAGTTGGTAGCTCTAAGGCAAAACTAACCAAGGAAAACATATTTGCATATACCTGGAACGAAACCTCACACAGCAAAGGTAGTAATGAAATTATTTCAGCAGTTCATCACTTTTTAACTAATTTTGATATCAAAGAAGAAATTAAAGTCTTAAGAATAGTAGTTTGTTCTGGGCAAAATAAAAATTCCAGTATGGTAGCCATGCTTGGAAAGTGGTTGCCAACAGAAGTACCCAGACACATCAAAAAGGTTGAAATAAATTTTCTAGTGGTGGGACACTCTTTTATTCCACCCGACCGGGGGTGTTTGCTCAACTCTATTTTTGAGAGAGATTTGAAAAATTGTAAAACATGATTTAATATATTTAGGCACCTAATTCACTAAATTGTACGACATTACAATTTTAGTGCATTTGTTTGTGAATGGTAAAACACTATTTCAAAACTGCTGTTGTTGGGCATAGATTATACTTTGACTTTACGAGTCGCGAAACTAAGCGGACGTGTGTTCTGTTATTGATTATAATGAAGTAAACAATTACGACAAATAAATATAAATATTGCTCTGTCAGTATAAAATTAAAGTGTGTCGCGTGTGATTTGTAACCGACTTACATAAACAAGATGAACTAGATACTTTTTTTTGTACAATAAATAAAGTGTTTTCGGTAATATGTCCAACCCCGGTGCGAGCTCGTTTGGTCGTAGCCATCTACGGCGAAGTCAACCAGTAGGGGGTACTACCCAAACTTCACTGGGCAATTCATTCTCCGTGGGTGCTGGTCCACGGAGAATGAATTGCCCAGTGAAGTCATCAGCACGCAGGAGATACAGAAGTGGATAGGATCCATAGATGCAATCCTGAGTGAAGTTTGCACTATTGTCGGGGATGGGAATGAACTCGGACCAGAAGCTTCGTGTCTCCGCTCTTTGCCGTAAGGTCTCAAGTGGGACGGCTCAGATGGCCGTCTTATACCAATCGTTGAAGACAAAAACTATCCAAGCCCATACTACAATCCAGCACTTTCAGGTTCAGCAGAATGTTGTAAACTCTCTCCAGCAGTTCAGAGAGGTCGTAGAAACCAAACTGAATCCATCGGAAAATTCGTCCTATGCTAGCATGGTTAAGAAAGGTACCGACATCGTCCGTCCTGCAAATTTGAGATCAGTCGCCATCTATCCCAACGATAAAACTCAAACAAGTGACGACACCAAGTCTCTTGTCCAAAAGATCATCTCCCCAGAACAACTTAAGCTTCATGTTCGTGGCCTAAAAGTGAAAAATGGGGCGTTTTGATTAGCACCGAAAACAAAGGCGATATTGATAAGCTCAAGAACTCGGAAATACTGGTATCATCTGGCCTTAAAATAGAAGAACCTTCCAAACGCCGACCTAGGATTGCTATCATTGGTGTCCCCATCGCTCTTACTGAAAAGGAGGTATTTGATTGTATTTACGAGCAGAACCTATCAGACAAGTTGCCGAATATAACTCGCGAGTCCTTTCTAGAGTGCGTCAAATTGAGCCATAAATCGGGTAAGAGAAACCTTCCAACGTGTAACTACATCCTGGAACTACCTGCTAGCATAAGAAAGGTTATCATCAACCAAAGCCGAATTTTTATCAATTGGACATCATGCCCGGTGAGAGATTTCACTATAGTCACCAGGTGCTTCAATTGCCAGCAGTTCGGACACGCAGCCAAGTTCTGTCGAGAAACCAGTCCTACCTGCAATCAATGTGGTGAGAGCGGACACTCCTTCAAGGAATGCAGCAACAAATCTTCTCCCACTCTATGCGCAACGGGTAAACGCTTCAAGAGGAAATGTGACAATGTGAAACATGCAGAAATGAATTACATAAACTCAATAGACTATGAAGGCGCCTAAGAGCATTTTAGAATTTGTTGTACGCTATCTAATAAGTTCCATACATCCCATACAGGATCTACCAGAGGCTACAGAGTATGTAAGAATTGCAAAAGATAGGCTTGTACTTGAGAACTATTTAGCAATATATGTTGAACAACAACACCTTAATAGAAGAGCTAATTTTCAATTGATTGATCAAGATAATCCACATTTAAACTTAACTAAGTTTCCGCGACTTTCAATAAATGATTTGAAGCGATTTGCCCTGGATACCTACCAGCTTAAACAAGCTAGATCGTGTTATGGGGAACATGTCCTTCGAACTGGTACGTATTATGTGGAAGTGAATAATGAGGTTGAGGATGATATACCTCTGATTTTAGGGTACAGAGGCAGAATTAAATCGCGACACGTTAGTAGTCGCACCCATTTTACGTATTTATTAATTAGCAAAGATGTTGCTGTAGCTAATTCATTAGATGCAATAGTCGGCTACTCATGCAGTTGCCTGGTGGGAAAGAGAACTGTGGGCTGTTGCGCTTATATACGATATAACTGCTCCAGCTTCGTATTTAGATAATTATTTTGATGAGTATGAGGAATAATAAAGGTAATTGGTACTTCACACCATGATATTTCTGCTGATTTTACGTGTCAAATACGTAGGACATCTATAGCTGTACTTCTAACATTAAATACATTAGTGAGGTACCTTATTTATTTGTATATACATCTGGGATAAATTGAAGTTAATAAATAATCTCTATCTGACTGAAGTTGTCGTTTTATTTCGATGTTGTGACATCAACGCTGCAAGGCCATAAAAAGCAGGAATCTTGCATTTTATTTTTCACTGCTAATATTGTTGTTTTGTACCTACATGAGTGATCAGTGGTCATTTTATAAGTTGCGAGTGGATTTGCCATAATTTGTAGATTATCTCCGTATTTGTTTAATTACTTCAAAACTCGGGTTTTTGTGTGAAAATGAACACTTTTATTTAATAGTATTTAAACCGTAGTCTATAGTAAATAAAGATTTATTGTGCTTCAACTTAAGACGGATTTCCATACATTGTTGGTTCATTCCACATTCCTTTCACTAATCATTGTCCATCACTAAATCTAATGTTTTTTGCTAGTGTCAAAAATAATTAAAAATTAACGTCAATATTCTCGAAGCCTACTGGGGCTGGGTAGTGTGAAAACGAAACCCGGGGTCCTGGGACGAAGGCAATGAAGGAACAGGAGTGGGTTTTAAGTCAGTAAAAGTCTGACACTATCTCTCGCTCCGCCCAAGAGTGTACGTGATTTGTCATTTTCCCACCTAAACAATAATGACTTCATAGTAACTTGACATATTGTTATTTTAAATATCTGGAAAATAAACCTGTGCCACAAAAATACTGTTACCAATCAACTTTTCTTTCAAGTTAAATAATAGATACTGATATAAACATCTTTAGACTTATTGTTTATTGATTCCAGGATCAAAGAAGATTCAATTATGTACACACACGAGCTCGTGTAATTGTAGAGAGAGCCTTTGATCTTCTAAAGAGAAGATTTAGAAGGTAAAAAGCATGGAAGTGAACAGAGCAGATTTGGCTTCCTGCTATATTTTAGCCGCATGTGTGTTACACAACATTTGCTTTAATAAAGACGGTGAAAATATTAACCTCGACATTAATACTGAATAGTATGAGTATAAACACACATGATGATCAACATGAACATGGTACAACCGAGACTCAAAGTTGCTCCAAAAGAAATTATTTCTGTGCACTTATAAACAGATGATTTTTAATTACAAAGGACAAAAACCACGAAAATCCTTCTGATTGTAAAGGAATGATGTAGAAGGTTAAAAAGCATGGAAGTGAACACGGTAGATTTAGATTCCTACTATATTTTAGTCGCATGTGTGTTACACAACATTTGCTTTAATAAAGAAGCTGAAAATATTAACCTCGACATTAACACTGGATCGTATGAGCATGAACACACATGATGATCAACATGAACATGGTACAACCGAGACTCAAAAAGTTGCTCCAAAAGAAATTATTTCTGTGCACTTATAAACAGATGATTTTTAATTACAAAGGACAAAAACCACGAAAACCCTTCTGATTGTATAGGGATAATTTAGAAGGTTAAAAAGCATGGAAGTGAACACGGTAGATTTGGATTCCTACTATATTTTAGCCGCATGTGTGTTACCCAACATTTGCCTTAATAAAGAAGGTGAAATTATTAACCTCGACATTAATACTGGATAGTATGAATATGAACACACATGATAATCAACATAAACATTAATTATTAATATAATTAATGTTTAGTTTATTAATTATAAGTAATTATTTGTGTGCACTTATAAACAGATGATTTTTTAATTATTAAGGACAAAAGTCACGAAATTCCTTTTGACTGTACTAGCATGTTAAATATGATTTGTAATAATATATAATCAGTCTTACCAAGTCAATTATTCCCAAATTGGTTGCTAGTTGATTTTGTGATCTAAAATAAGTGTAGATTTGTATCTGCTCATCTGAACAATATGTGGAATCTTTGAAACAGGCGCGATTTCGCTAAAATAAAGCTGAGAATTTTATTGTAGTGTTGACTACCTCAGCGACGTTTGCCGAGGTTGACTTCATACATTAGCTGCCAAATACTACAAGAACATTAGAATATGTTCATCCATTGTCTAATGGTAAAAATTAACTATTCTTAAAAGGACATGGCTTAAAGGGCTTAGTACCAAATTAAAAAAAAATGGCGGCAATTTAAAAACACTCTGTCTTGCGTTGAAATAGATTTAAAGTAGAGAAAATTTTCGCTCATTTATTTATTTCATTGATGTCTTACTGAACAATGTTCATTTTTATATTTATGGCTATCTCATGAAATTAATTATTTACAGATGTCATCCATGAATGAAAATTGTGGAATTTGCTGAGACCACGCTCGGGATTTGAATTTTCAAGTGCCAGAAGAACCCCAAGAAAGACCCCAGCAAATTGTGTTGCCCAATATAAGGAGAGCGGCTGAAAAAGCAAGGCATTGCATTTTCCAAGAATGCATGCAACCAGAGTGAATTGTTGTGCCTGAAAGAACCAGGCGAGAAGTGCTAATTAGGCATCAATATTTTATACCGAAAGGTGCCCGTATTAATTTTCTGCATAAACAAGAGGCAAATTATGAAAATCTGTATACTGCTGAGTATAGCCTTGACAATTTTACTTCTATTCAAATAGAAGAGATTATTTTTATATTGATGGAAGGGTTTAATAATATCTATTACGAGAATATTCAAAACTACCCGGATAACCAAGTGCAGTACTTCATAGGCATAACTGAACAAGAACATGAACAAATATTACAAGCAACACCCAGGCTTAGGAATATGCAACGGGGTAGTTTTGCAATTAACAGCATAATTGTGCAAATTAAGGACTATCGTGCTTGTTTCAAGTACCGAGGAGGACCTTAGAAACATTAATTTCTGTAGCACGAAATATCATGTTAATAGACTATGTGCCACGATTTCTGAGTTTTTCTCATATAAGAAGGGAGCAAGTGGCAGCAAAAAATTCATACATTGCTGATCACATTTTTGGTGAGCCTGTTGCACCAGCTGAACAACAACCGGCAATAACAATAGCTGATGCAACATTATATATATATATATATATACACAAAAAAACAGCAATTACTTGTTTCAAAGGGACACATATTCCCTGCATGAATATAGGAATTTATTAAAGCCATTTATCCTCTGTCTCTGAAGGATATATCATACATGTACGTGGACCATATAGTGCCACTACAAATGATGCAACCATAATTAATGATTTATTAAATAAAATTGAATTCAATCATTTTTATAATGAAAATTATATTTTCATACTAGATTGAGGTTTTCGTGACTGCATGGATAGTCTGCATGAGAAAAGGGTACATAGGTCACATGCCTGAAACTAGAGAAGACGACCAATCACAGCTAACCACTCTTAAAGCCAACAGACCACGCTGTGTAACAATAAACAGGTGGGTAGTAGAAGCTGTGAATGGCTGTTTTAAAAGAGACTAAAATATTCCGAATATTTTAATCGTGGCTGTCGCAACTTAATGGCTGATTGTAAAATAGCAGCTTCTCTGCTCAATGCGTTTAATCCGCCATTCACAGACAATATTCATGCAGAGCAGTTTGTGTCAATCATAAATGAGCGCCTATTTTTAACCAACAATATAGCAGAGTTAATTAGGCGACATAATTTAAACAGGCGCGGTTCCTGATTTGAAACCACTCTATCTTTTCCACGGCTGTTCATGGACGAACTAATATTATTTGCATGTGGTATATACAAAATTCGCCAGGTCCGGCCACATGTGGGTGAGCATTTCCGCTTTCATGGAATATATACATTGGAGGTATCTCGAAAGAGCATAAATCGTTTAGAAGGAATAAACCCAATATTGCCTCGGGCTAAAATAAAGTCCCGTCATTCTTCTGCGAGAACTTATTTTGTATTTATAGTTGCAGAAAAAAATATGAACGCTTGTAAAATTGTATTGTAGGGTTAAGGACAGTGAGATGCTGTTCACATGTTATGAGTATTATTTGGTATTTAAGTTATGCTCGCCATGAGGGTATTACCCGATCTGCCCTCTTCTTAAATGAAGTTGAACTAAGAATTAATGAATAAATGTACGTACAAAAATAAAGTATTTTTTATTTACCTACACTCAAAAACCAATGAGAACTTCATCATTATCAATTAAGATTTTTCATTATTATTATTTATTATTAATCTAGAACATTTGTACATAACCTTAAAAAATAAAACTGGTTATAACTTTAATGTCCAAGTTTTAAAAATTTAAGATTTTAACCATAGCTTGTTTATCATATTAACTACCAATTAAAACCAAAAATATCCCAAAACACGAATTTTTTTAGCGGTACGAAACTCCCTTACTAGCCTGCCGTTCGCCTTTGTTTTCATTTGTTCCAGCTATTAGTGTAAAAATATAGCGAAGTGAAAACTAAAGATAGAGACTTATAATATTTTGATAATGGATTATAGTAGTGACGATTCAATGGACGATCCCGATTTCTGTCCTAGTAACAAAGATGATGAAGATACCAGTGAATCAGACACCGAAGGAGAAGCTTGGAATCTACCAGCTACATCCATCATCAAGGAGAATGTCGACCTTTTCGAACAGCAACAATTTCATTACGTGATATTCCTAGTAGTTCTGGAGCCACTTCATCAGACATTTCAGAGAAAGAAAGGGTAAAACAGAAAGTAGAAAACATGCCAATCCAGAACCAAAGGAGTACACTGTGTCTTTTTCAGTATTGAAAGATATATATATTCTGGCATCTTGGCAAATGCAATCCCTGTTAAATGCAGATGATAGCACAGTTGTAGAGAGATACCTTCCAGGTGCTCGGGCTAGTAAGGAACTAATCTGGTCCGAACGAGAGGCTATGGTGGAGCGTACGAATATCTCTCTTCAGGCAGTCTCCAAGTGGGGTGAAACCAATCTGGTAGAATTCAACGCCGCCAAAACACAAGCATGTCTGTTCACCGCCAAAAGGAGTCCGTTCACCTTGGCTTCTGCTTTTCGGAATGTATCTCTGGAGTGCACCGACCGCCTTCAGCTCTTGGGTGTCGAAATTTCTTCTGACCTATATTTCGGGCGGTTCATTGAGTCCAAAGCCAAGGTAGCTGCTAGAAAACTACGCCGGACCTTTGCAAGAGCAAAGGTCCGGCGGTACTTCACACCGGGTCAGCTTCTAATGTTATACAAAGCACAGATCCGATCGTGTGTGGAGTACTGCAGCCACATATGGGCTGGTGCTGCAAAATGCCATCTGGCAGCTTTGGACTCAGTAGAAAGGCGTGCGAAGAGGCTAATTGGGGATCCAGATTTGGTTAAGTCCAATCTACAAAGCCTCGAGCACAGGCGCAGGGTAGCCAGCCTATCGGTATTTTACAGGTTGCATTTTGGAGTGTGCGCGGGAATTGCATGACTTGATTCCACCATCTCCTTTCTACCATCGGACAACCCGATGTACGGCGAGTATCCACCCTTACGTTGTTGAAACCCCAACGGTCCGAACTAAGCGATTTGCTTCGTCGTTTATACCGCGTACATCGAGGGACTGGAACAATTTGGCTGCTGCGGTCTTCTCGTCCAACTATAATTTAAGTGCCTTCAAGGCTAGAGTGAATAGGCTCTTAATAAGCTAGTGCGCCTCACCATCAATGATTGCATCACTGCTTACCATCAGGTGGGATCGCAGTCAAGCACTGGTTTATACTGAATAAAAAAAAAAAATTACTTTGTTTTTTTTTCTGACAAGAGACATTTTGGAACTTATTGTTGACCAAACAAATATTTTTGCTACTCAGTCCTTATTAGCAGACAACGATGTGGCTCCTCAAGCTCGCTCTCACACTTGGTATCCAGTCACCGTCGACGAAATGGTGAAAGAAGGATGGTCAATTTGGACCATGAAAAAAAAAGTGTTGCTACCGAAATGAGACTGTCATCATAACATAGTATATTATCAATGTAATATCGGATGGCATCAGTTAATTTTTAAAAGCAGGAGGAAAAAAGATATTCATTTTTAAAAAATAATTATTTTTGTTTATTAGAACGCTTGAAAATATCTTATTTATGAACGCATCCGTAATGTTAACATTCTTAGAGAAGTCCATACTTTTCGTAGACAGTTCTAAAGTCGATATCGATTTAATTTCTAAATTGAAATTAAATCCAAGGTTATGTCAACTGTTTATAATTTTGTTATTTATTTAATCTAATATAAGCCACTAACAGATTTTTTTGTTTTTTATTATTTAATTGAAACAAGTCATGATTTAAAAAATGATTTTGCATTTAAAAATCGATAATGCCGTAAATCGATCGAATATGGAGCCACCCTATTTTGACACACAAACAAAAGATTGTTATTTTCTGCGCAGACCGTGTTGTTGTGGTTTCGGCGACGACTGTCCCATATTACTCTGTGACGACTGTGTTCTGTGCGATCTTGTGTTTTCCCTGTTATTCTAACAATATCTTGCTTTGCTCACGGACTCTTTTTTGGACTTTGATTTCATCTGGTGTAGGATTTGTCAGTGGAGTGGAAGTAGTCATGTCTTCGCGCATTCTGTGTGTAAACTGTGGAATATGCGTTAATCACATTGCACGACACATTGTCCTAGAACAAGATACTAGAGTGGTGTATTTTATTGCTGAAAGGATTTCGCCTCGTATCGTAAGTATTCAGATATCAATTTACTAGCACCACAACGCATCGTAAGATATTTCAATTCAGTACCTACATCGTCATCTAAATGTTTTCTGAGTAATTTGTGTACGATAGAAATTACACAAAAAACAGTAATATTTACTTTTTAATAAATAATTAAGTTTTGGTGCCTAAATAAAAAGTTGATGACTTTCCATGTAGATTCTTCAGCAATTAACTTATTTTACAGATTGAGGACAGTGATAATATCTGTCAGGCCTGTTTAGATGCTGTGATGATCAGGGTTAATCAAATTATCCATGGAGAAATATCAAGCCATGACAACCAACTTCCCGGAAGTAGTCGAACTCAGGTTGTGGGTCACTCTAGAGTTTGCTTGGTGTGTGGATGTTCAATCCTTCGAAGAAAAAGTGATTTCATGAATAAAGAATGAGTTGCTGGATGATGGACCACCGGGATTTTGGGGGACCTGTAGTGGCGAATAGTGCCCTAACTAACATAGGGGCTTTTTTCTTTTATTGCATAATCCAATTCTGCTCATCATACCACATATAACCAGTTAAACAAATCAATTCAAAACGGTACAGGTTATCAAATAATTTGGTTTCTAAAAAGCCACAATTTTAAACACCCGCGCCCTCTTTCTTTGCAAGTTATTTTTTTCTATGTACCCAATATTGAAAATTAATTAACACAACAGAGAATAAGGATTTAAGGGACAAAATGCATTTAAAATAGAAAGATAATTTATTGAAAATAATCCTAGTCGAATCTTAAGATATCAATACACATTATATGAAATCACTATGAAATATTTAATTTAATTAAACACAAAAAAGCGTCTCCTGAAAAGTTGCTATTATGCAGTTACGCCCTTATTCGTAGGATACGACGATATATTCTATACTTGGTTCAAAAAGTTTGTAGAAACCGTAAACTCCACTAAGGAAAAACCAGTCTTGTATCTACTGGACAATCATGCGTCACACACAAAAATATTGATTTGATAGATTACGCAAAGGAACATCATGTCATACTGTTGTGTACACCACCCCATTACACCCTCAAATTACTACCATTAGATATAGCATTTATGAGACCACTGAGTACATGTTATGGTGCAGAAGTGAAAAAGTGGCTAAGAGATTATTCCGGACGCGTAGTTACACACCCTACCAAGTAGCAAAACTATTTTGGCAAGCATATTTACAAGCAGCGACGATGCTGACCGCAATGAATGGATTTAGGAAATGTGGAATATGGCTACTTGACAGAAATGTTTGGAGGTATGCGGAACAGAGAGTAAAGTCCCGCAAACCTACTTTGAAAAGGGAGGATCCTCCGACCAGACGGGTGTTATGTCTGGTGGGCTACTACTGCCCGATAGATGATTTCGGGCTGTTCTATATGTTCTAAACGCGCGGAGAACTTTGATTGCGCGATGCAGGATTAGTTCTTATGTGACGCCATAGATGTCGCTACATCACTCCCCTCCGGAGATCGGAGATCGATGGTTCTTGATGCTTCTTGATGCGTGCCAGGCCAGTGTTAGGTTGGTTCCAGTGGGTCGGAACCGAATGCCGCATAGTTCTCGATGAGTCGGAACTGTCTGCGGTGATGCCCCAGTGAGTCGGGGTGTTGCTGTCCCAGTGAGTCGGGATGATGCCCCAGTGAGTCGAGGTGATGATGTCCCAGTGAGTCGGGATGATGCCCCAGTAAGTCGGGGTGATGATGTCCCAGTGAGTCGGGATGATGCTGCAGGCTCCAGTCGGTCAATGGATACTGTCTCACCAAGGCAACGGTCCAGGAATACAAGCAGCAAATAGCAGCCCATGTCTCGGTGCAACTCAAGGCAATTCGAAGCAGTGTCCCAGACGTGACAGATGTTGTAGATATGTACAAAGGATGGACTGGGGATAAAGGATACAACATGTTGGTAGCAGCATACGACATATACTTCAACAAGTTCCCACTCCATCCTTTGTCCAATCTCAGGATCGGAACCACTGGGTCCCGCTTTCGTGATTGTGCAGCACTCATCTCATATGGTTACCTGATGGATCTACTAGGAATGCCTAAAGCAACAGACGTCATGGATTGGGTCTTCCTAGAACACATCGGTAGCAATATCGATCAGATGATGACATCTGGTGATGAGCTGTTGGACAGTTACTCTTACTTCCCCTACCATGTGGATATGGGACTAGTGACAAAGTCTGCTTTCTCTGCGACTGCGAATCCTCATTTCTTCGAATGGGTCCATCTAGTTGGAGCGCTCATGAAAGCACCGAGGTCCCTGAATGCTCGTCACATCAGCGACTCAAGAGCACTAGATATCCTAGCAAATGCCGCCTGTGTAGCATATGCCTTCATTCTATCAGACCAGGTGGAAGAACCCCCACTGGTAGGGCCGCCAAATTACACAACACGTTCTGGGAGGCGAGTTAAATTTACAGACTTCTATCGCCCTTGACGGTCTCTGGTGGTGTAGTCAACCTTACAATTAATTTACACAAACATACATACTCTTTGCAGTTTTCTACAAAGACACTTACCAAAAACAAGTCAGCTCATCAGCTGTCCGAGAAAAAATTAAAAAAACTTGAGAGGTGTCAAGGGACACCCGGATGGAACGAAGTTCCTCTGATTCGGTAACTGAAACTAATTTCTCAACCATTTCATTAAAATCTTTGGAATCTTTGAATCAATCAATCAATCAATCAACCAATCTTTCAATCAATATTTCAATCAAACAATCAATCAATCAACCAATATTTCAATCAAACAATCAATCAATATTTCATCAATCAGTCTTTCAATCAATCAATCTTCCAATTAATCAAACTTTCAATCAATCAATCTTTCAATTAATCAATCTCTAAATCTTTCAATTTTTGAATAAATCAATCAATCTTTGAATCTTTGGTATCTTTGGAATCTTTGAATTTTATTACAATTCCTTCACTAATTAATCGAAAGGAACTTCGTTCCATCAGAATCTGTGAATGAAGTGTCGTTACAACTTTTGGTCTTAATTTTTTCCGTTTAGCTCCCTTTCGTAATGCGCGATAAGGAACTTTGTTCCAAAAGTAGATTCAGGCTTGCGCTTGGCTAGCGACATCTTTCTTGCCAATTAGGTGTCCCTATCTTACCAATTAGGAACTAAAAAAAGTGTCGTGACAACTTTTCGTAAGAATTTTTTCCGTCTAGCCCCCTTTCACAACGCGCGATAAGGAACTTCGTTCCAAAAATGTCAAGTCAGGATCATAACTCGACGCGGAGCGCACGCTTGTTGCCTCAATCAGTTCTTTCGCCTTAATCGATCTTCCACTTTCATATTCTCGTGTTTGTGCTTGTACTACTACGCTCCCCTATTGTGCCTTCTGAACTTTACCATTTATGTAAGGACTTGCGGACATTAAATCCGTTCAAATGTGAGTTTGTTTATTCATTTATACCGCACACCAATCATATAACTAAAAATTTATTCACAGGCTGATTTTATAGCGGCAGAAACAACAAACAGACTTTGCCATCTGAAAATATAAACCTGGTATCAACATCTCAGATCAACGTCAACTCTTTTATAGGAATCACAACCCGAAATTACTATATCGGAAGTAACACAATCCAATTCAACACAAAAAAATATTTCTGCAGACCGTTCAGCTGCGGGATCAATGAGCACTGAGGTTTTACCTCAGCCTTCGACTTCTGCATACTTGATTAAAGAAAAACCCCTGATACAACCACTTCATTACGCTCATTCAGCCAGTCAGCAAAAAATATCGAGTAATATCGAGTCCCTTGTAATTTTAATTTAAATGTGTAACAAATCTTTTTCCAAACTACCCGCACCGCTACTTTTGCTACTCGACACTAGATGGCGCTCCCGCGTGACGTCATATTTCTGAATCGCGGTGTTAAGATTTTCCGTGAATTTATGACCTCCCCTATAGTTTTAAATTTTGTGTGAGGATCCGCTCCGTTGCCGTGGTAGGACGTGCGCGCGCTACCATACTTCGCTCGGACCGCCCTCTAGTCGGCCTAACCCTGTGTTGTCGTGAGTGTAAGCTTAGGCGAACACTTACGGGAGCACTGGGGGAAGCCGCCTCAGTTTTTAAACCCAGTTTTATTACTGTCGCGGTCGCGTTGGCAACGTGCCACTATTTTATTCTTTTAACTTGTTTTAATCCTAATTTGTATTTTTATTCTCCGGTATGCCGAAGAAGAAGCCAGGTGTGCGTAGCTCCCTTGAGCCCGACACCAGCCTGCCGCTGGATAGCCAGATGGGAGGTCGGACGACGTCGCTTCCGTACCTCGGAAGTTCGATGCCCGGCCCCCCACCCGCCGCTCCAGCCCTAGAAGGGAAGAAGCACACTGCCGGCTCACCGACGTCGCCGGCGACTGCCGGCTCACCGACGTCGCCGGCGACTGCGCGCGTTTCGCCGTCGCCGTCGTCGGGCCGCCAGCCAGCCGTCCCAGTTCGCCCGCCGGCCTTCCGCCCCGTGCCTATCCAGGCCCCGGGCCCAGCAGCATCAAGCAGCCGTGCGCAAGCCGTACGACTCGCCACCTCCTCGACGCGCTCCGTTGCGCCGAGAACCCGTACCATGGAGCCACCGGCGCGGCCGGTGGCGCCACCTACAGTCCGCGCCGGTAAACCCGCGCGCCCCGAGGCGCACCACGCGACTCGCCCCGCTACCACCGTGCCCAGTGTCGCCGCCCGCGTTCCTGTGCGCCAACCAGTGTTGGCTTCTCCCGCTCCACTACCTGCGCGCCCGGGAACCAGCGGAAGAAGCGACGCAGCCGCCCAAATTGTTGCGACAGCACGCCGCACAACATCGCCCGCTCCCCGCCGCTTGCTGACGGACTCAGCAAGAGGAAGATTGGACGCGCCCATCTTTTCTCCCACCCCGCCCCGGGTCTCCGCCCGGGACTCCCCTGCCGTACTGTCCGCGTGCTCGTCCCGTCAGGGCTCGGACATGTCGGCTTACTCAGGGGACTCCTATGCCGGGATCGAAGACGTGTCGCTAGACACGCCCTCCCGATCCGAGCTCAGGGAAGGAGTGTATCCGGCCCCCCTCGAAGAACCCGTGGGCTTTGGCTATGAGTTCCAGCTTGACGCCAGAGCCCAAAGAAGACCCAGAAGCCCAGACGACGACGCGTCCGAGGAGGCCAAAAGGTACTGCCTCGATCCGCCCAGCACCTATGCTGATAAGGTGCGCTCCCCGCCCCCTCCGCCTACAGTTCACGAGAGCAGAGGAGAGCCATCGTCTGCGGGCCCACCCCCCGCAACTCAAAGAAAGAATCCCTCCCGCTACCCTCCGCTGGTGGTGGAGAAGCTGCCGGACTGGGCCGCCCACTTTAGGTCGCTGAACGACTTGCTGGGCCGCCCCCCGAATGCCCGCCCTTTCCAGGGCGGCATTCGATTCCTCCCGGAATCCGCGGAGGAATACAGGGTGGTACAGAGGTACCTAGGCGACCAAGAGAGGGAGACCGGCCTGGCTTGGTTTGCGTACTCCCTACCCGCGGAGCGGAGCCTCAAGGTGGCCATCCGTGGCCTACCAGCGGACACGGAGCCGGCCGAGATTGAGGAGGAGCTCAGGCGGCTGGAATTTGAGCCGGAGTACGTGCGCAATATAAAGGCGCGCGGTGGGAGACCCGGCTGCATCTTTCACGCCGTGCTGAAAAATGCGGACTCTGCCCCACTATCGGTGCAGTCGTCGCGCCCCCCCCCCACTGCCGAGACCGAAGCCCCCAAAAGAGCGCAACGACCGGCTAAGACAGCCACCGCCCCCCGGGCGGCCCACCAGGAGGCCAAAGTTCCCAACGCCGCGCCCGCCCAGCAGCGACAGGAGCTTTCCCTTGAGGAGCGAAGGATCCTCTTCGCATTTATACAACAGCTCACGGAGTGCATCCAGATGAAGCGCCGTCAGGGTGATGGGGACCCGACGGAGCTCATCATAACTGGGATGGCCCACCTGACCAACCTCCTCTACGGGGGGAAATGATGGCGGGTAAGTCGAATTATTTGACGCCTGAGTGAGCCGCTTACACCTACACACGGCTCACTCAAACAATAATACTCCACACTCATAACATGCACCCGGTGAACGTCGCGTGCTAAGTTAATATAGGCGCGACGCTAACCCAACTCATACACACACGACTCCACACTCAGTATACCCACGCAATTGGACGCGCGGGGCGGATCGCGCGTTCCAAATTGCACCCATGGGCGGTGTTACACAGCACCCATGCCGCCCACACACTCACTACGCCCCTTAGTCTGAAGCGCAACCGGCTAGATCTGGAAACGTGACAGACGGGGGTTTACATCCACAGTGGGCAGCGCCACCAAAGTCTTCACCTCTGTCGCTGGTCGCCGCCCGCCGGGCCTCCTCCGGGCAACCGGAGGTCTCACCTGGCGGCGACAGACCGCCGAGGTGGCGTGAAAAAGCGGCACTGTGACCGCACAGTGCCGCGGCGCTTCCCACTGTACAAATAACAGCTACACATAGACAAGCAGCGCGTGCGCGCTTGTCATGGCTACGGCCTATATGGCCACCACAACGATGTGCCCGTCGTTACGGGCTCCTAACCCGCTACCGCGGGACAAAGGCAATGCCTATAACCCGCCGGCCGCGCCCCCTTGCGGGGACGCAGCGACTTCCACGGAGATTTTGTGTGAGGGGGATCCGCTCCGTTGCCCTGGTAGGACGTGCGCGCGCTACCATACTCGCTCGGACCGCCCTCTAGTCGGCCTAACCCTGTGTTTTCGTGAGTGTAAGCTTAGGCGAGCACTGGGGGAAGCCGTCTCAGTTTTTATTCCCAGTGTTAGTTACTGTTGCGGTCGCGTAGGCAACGTGCCTCTATTTTTATTCTATTTTAAATTTTAATCGTTTATGATGCCGAAGAAGAAGCAAGCTGTGCGTAGCTCCCTAGAGCCCGACACCAGCCTGACTCTGGATCGTCAGATGGGAGGTCGGACGACGTCGCTCCCGTACCTCGGGAGTTCGATGCCTGGCGCCCCGCCCGCCGTCCCAGCCCCAGAAAGGAAGACGCCTACTGCCGGCCCACCGACGTCGCCGGCGACTGCGCGCGTTTCGCCCTCGTCGGGCCGCCAGCCAGCCGTCCCAATCCGCCCGTTTGCCTTCCGCCCCGTGCCTATTCAGGCCCCGGGACCAGCAGCAACAAGCAGCCTTGCGCAAGCCGTGCGACTCACTACCTCCTCGACGCGCTCCGTTGCGCCGAAAACCCGCACCATGGAGCCTCCGGCGCGACCGGTGGCGCCACTTACAGTTCGCGCCGGTAAACCCGCGCGCCACAAGCGCAGTACGCGACTCGCCCCACTGCTACCGCGTCCAGTGCCGCCGCCCATGTTCCTGTGCTTCAACCGTTGCTGGCTTCTCCCGCCGCACCACCTGCTCGCCCGGGAACAAGCAGAAGTGACGCAGCCGCCCTATCTGTAGCGACAGCACGCCGCACAATATCGCCCGCTCCCCGCCGCTTGCTGACGGACTCGTCAAGAGTGACCACCAGGTTAGATCGCCCATCTTTCATTTATCAGGTATACCAACAACTGAAAGCAAAAGGCCACAACTTCGTAGAAGAAAATGCTCGCATTACGCTTGCAGACGGGATACCCAAACAGCAACGCGTGCTACGGACAGTGGTGCCGGTGAAACTTGAAGGGCAGACAATACCAACGGCATTCGTCGTTCTGCCCGAGTCCCGGGATAATCGTAACCAACTGGGCATCGGTTTCATACAGAACGCCAGGATGATCCTCAACTTGCCAGAATTTACTTGGAACTACCTAGGGAACTCCCTGACTTACGAGTTATTTGAGGAAGATTTTATAACGTTCACCGACACAGCAAGCAATTCTATAAACATGCACCCGATGAACATCGATGTCGGACCTGCAGTACAACGGCAGGAGGTTTCAGAGAAAACCACAACTCTACCCTATATACTAGTTCCGATAGACCTGTCGCCGGCAAAGAAACCCAAGACGGTCTTCGACGGGTACGCACCACATTTCGCAGAATTCATGATGCGGGACGCGGAACGAAACTTCAGAGAAGCAGAGGTTACTCTACTACCTCAGGAAATGGAACTGTTTCCCAGTCCAGCTCATTCCGAGCGCGCCATTAGTCCCCATTCCGATTCGATCGATATCTGCAGCATAGGTATCAATGGCTGTCAAACGATTGAATTTAATAAAATTTTAGAAGAGTACGCAGATGTTTTTATTGACAAAAACCGACTATAATCGCTGGGAGAACACTGTATAAATGATGTTCCCATATCAGTTCTTCCCTACCGGTTGTCTCCAACAAAAAAAGAAGTCCTCAAGGTTGAAATAGATAAAATGCTTTTTTTTTTTTTTTTTTTTTATGACAAAAACAATACAGTAATTTTCGGCTATTGTAACGTTTGATTGATGATTTCTAGCCTTCTCGCAACTCTTGAAAACTCCACATTTTCTAACCTCTCTGAGATCTTTGTCTCAAATTCAAATCATTTCTCCAACCCGATCCCAACCTTTACCTGTATTATCCAGAATTTCCTTGGGGTATCCTTGATCGTCTAGGCGTTATACTTGTTACTAGGGCAATGGCTCAATCCACCAGCTATTCTGATGGAGAGTATGATGAGCAAGAGATGATGGAAATGCCAAATCTTGATGATATCTCTCCACTCCTCACCGGACAGAGTCCGGACCCGAACTTATCCGGACAATCGGCCCAGGCTGTATTTAACAACTTAAAAGCGCTTGAAGTTAAGAAACCGGACCTTATGGAAGGGGAGGAAGGAGAAGACATCTACCATACACAGGGATATGACCCTGATGAAGACCCCCACATGTCAACTTGTAACCCTCTAAACTGTCATGACATGACACATTTCTACATCCTAGCGGAAAAGATCAAAGGAGAGGATGATCCGATGTCTGATTCCCTGTTACAAGGCTTCAAGAAAGCAAGCGAAACAAATACCCTGGATAAAGACTTACTGCTAACAGAGTTCAGGATGCTGTCTCGGATGGCATCTCTTGACTGGACGCTCATTAGGAAAAGGGTAGGGGAGGCCTGTATGCAGGGGTATAATTCCCTATTTCACACCATGGCGGGCATGAATACAATCTATCAATTGCAACACGCTAAAGCTCTATCTTCAACAGTAAATACTCTGGGAACACTGATCGATCAATTCAAGTTGCACACTCATAATTTGAAGAAACAATCAGAAATGGACAAGACCTTTCAGGAAGATCTAACCGTTCAGTTGAACAGTGTAACAAGGGGGATGGCTGACTTCTCTGAACGAATTGAGTCAAAGATATTGGAGATGTCACGTCCAACCTTCAGAAAAACTACAATTGCCAACCCCGCTCCGACTGCAGATTCGACGAGCTCCCCTCAGACGAATTTGCCAGGCCTTATTTCTAGCATACCTAACTCCAGCTTCATCTCTGAGTTTCTCAAGATCAACTTCGGGGTCAATGAAGATTTGACAGCCTTCCCTATGACACAGAAGGCGAAGCCTCTAATGAGACTGATGGAGTTAAAGACATCTAGAAAGGTGCTGATCAATATCCTCAACCAAGATTTAACTCTAATCCTTGCCAAGCTGTTGACTTATCCCCAATTTCCCGATGACTTCAATCGTCTCCAGGATAAAGCAAAAAGAGTAGAATTACTCAAGACCACGTGTGGGTCTATTGGCAACAAAAATGATCAATGGGTCCACCATATGAACAATTTTTAATCACAAACCTTGTACCAGAGGTGAAGCAAATGCCTTATTAGTCCCTAAGATCATAGATTATAGCTATAGAACATATTTAAGTGACAAATTAAATTTTGACCACCCTCTTACACCTATTATAGATATTATGTTATGTAATCAGTTTTAGTTTCATAAAAAAAAAAAAAAAACTTCTTCGATAGATTTAGGCGTATATAATCAAGATTTTTTGGTTTACAAATTTTATGCGTGTGCGTTTTATCGACCGATATAAAGCAAGTGGCGGCGCGCGCGTCAGAAAATGGAACTACACCCCGCACTCCTCCTTTGAGCCGTCCAACCGTAGGAGCCCGCTGTGATGACGATGCGTAGACATGCCCCCCGCCTTGGAGCAACAGCCTCCAACGAAGAAGAAGCAGGAACCAGAAGAATGTTGATGTTGAGGAAAGTTAGGGTTCTTCCTCCTTTAGCAGCGGACACAATCTAGGGTATGATCTTCTTATTACTCCGTTAGCTGTTTTGATGTCAGCTACACGTGCTAGTCCATCCTTTCCAGGTGAAGTACTCAGGACTCGTCCAAGGCGCCATTTCAAGGGTGGCAAATTGTCTTCTTTGATGAGCACTAAGGTATTGGGTGCTATTGTGTCTGAGTTCGACTGCCATTTGCTCCTTGTCTGCAGCTCCGAAACGTACTCCTGCGACCAGCGTTTCCAGAAATTCTGTCTGGTTTGTTCGATGCGCTCGTAGTGAACCAAGCGTGATGTGTTTGCAGCTGTGAGGTCATCGTAGGCAGGAGCAACAAGCGGCCGGCCAATCAGGAAGTGGGCTGGAGTAAGAGGGAGTAGGTCGTTTGGATCTGAAGACATGGGATACATGGGTCTGGAGTTGAGGATGGCTTCTATTTGTGCCAATAGTGTGGAAAATTCCTCATAAGTGAAATTTACGTTGCCGACACGTCGGAGATGAAATTTAAAAGATTTAACTCCAGCCTCCCACAAACCCCCAAAATGTGGTGAATAGGGAGGGATAAAGCTAAACTTAATATTTTCGCCTGCAGTAAAATTTAAAATATCATTTTCACTAGAAATTAAAAATTGAGAAAACTCTTTTAGTGCGCCTACAAACGTTTTTCCGTTGTCGGAAAATATTTGAGCAGGTTTTCCACGGCGAGATAAGAACCTTTTCAAAGCCATTAAGTATGCCTCAGACGTTAGACTTGTGACTAATTCTAAGTGTATCGCACGAGTAGCAAAGCATATAAATAAACAAACATAACACTTTTCAAGTTTTGCACCCCTTCCCTTGCGATTCAATATGAACATAGGTCCCGCGTAATCTACACCGCAGTGCAAGAAAGGATACCCCGGTTCTAGTCTTTCAAGAGGTAAGTTGCCCATTTTTACTGATAGTGCCTTCCCTTTCTGGCGAGTACATGTAACGCACTTATGTACTGTCTGCCTGGCTAAGTCACGACCCTTGAGTGGCCACCAACTTTCTCTGATAGTGGCCAAGAGCAACTGTGGACCAGCATGGAGTAAACGTTTATGTTCAAATTGAAAAAGAAGTCGCGTAAACGGGTGTTTGGAACATAACAATATAGGATGTTTTTTAGTATAGGAAAAGGTATCTGAATTCATTAATCTACCTCCCACTCTAATAATGCGATCTGAATCTATGAATACATCGAGACTAGATACGTTTCTCATCGATTTAACAGGTAAGTTCTTCTCTAATGCGTTAAATATGTCGGGAAACGACGTTTGTTGTGCTAAGCGTACCAAAACTAAAATTGATTTATTTAATTCATCAGACGTAATTGGGCCATTGCTACGATCTGATTTGCGTCGTGCATTATGAACGAATCTTAACATGTAAGCGGCTGCACGACTCATGCGATTAAAATTTGAAAAATGTTTAAAGTTAAAGATACTAGTAGAAGTTGATTGTGTAAATAAAGAATTAACATTTGATTTTATTTCAGGTAAATCGTGTAAAGAAATTATTTCATCGTGATTATTTTGTTTAGAATTAGTGTTAAGTTCAGTTAAAAACGTTGGCCCGTGCCACCAAATATCTGAATGTTGAAGCGCGTCGAGCGTGAGCCCGCGAGATAGAAGATCAGCTGGGTTGCTTTTACCAGAAACATGTAACCACGGTAACTCACCAGTCAATTCATTTATTTGCACTACTCGGTTCTGAACGAATGATTTTAATAAATTAGGTGAAATTTTAATCCAGTTAATAACAATCGTGGAGTCTGACCAAAAGTATACATTATCAAAAGTTAATCTCCATGATTGAATTATTTTTTTATATAACTTGGCACCAACTAAAGCCCCGCACAACTCAAGTCGCGGTATCGTGACTGGTTTGATTGGTGAGACTTTGCTCTTGGCACAAAGTAACCTAACAGTGGCCGGTGAATTGTCATTGTATGTACTTATGTATGCGCATGCACCATATGCATCCTGTGATGCATCCGTGAAAATATGTAAGTCTGTGTATTTTGTATTTACTTGTCGGACATGACGAGGAATTTTTATGTTTTGTAAATGTTGAAGTGTGTCAATAAAGGTTTTCCACATAAATAAAATATCGTTAGGTACTGGATCGTCCCAACTTACAAAGCCATAATTTTTGTAAAAGTATTTTTGCGATTATAATTGAAGGTGCTAATAGGCCTAATGGGTCGTACACCTGTGAGATGACAGATAAGATAACGCGCTTAGTCACATGAGTATAACTTTGATCAATCTTTGTAGTAAAATATAATAAATCTAAATTATTCAACCAACCCAGACCGAGAGTTTTAGTTAAAGAATTTTCGCCAAAAACTAATTCTTTTGTTTGATCTGTTGTAGAAGTCTCCGAATTAAACAACCATTTACGTAAATGGAAGCAACCAGATTTTAAAACATTAGTTACTTCGGTACAAATGTCTAATAAACATTGTTTACTATCATGACCAGTAATCAAGTCGTCTACAAACAAATCTTCATCTATTACTTGCTTTATGACGTCATCCTTACACTCCGATGCCAGCTGTTTGATGCATCGAATACTTAGATAAGGAGCGGACGCGGTGCCGTATGTTACGGTATTAAGCTGGTACACACCGAGTTCGTCCGATTTATTTTCACGCCAAAGAATTAATTGAAGGTTCCGTAGATCGGGTTGAATATTAATTTGCCGATACATTTTCTCGACATCAGCGCATGCAACAAATCGAAATTGCCGAAAACGTAATAAAATCGAAAAAACATCATTATGTAAACTAGGGCCAATATATTGAATGTCGTTAAGCGATTTGCCCGATGTTGACTTTGCACTTCCATCAAAAACCACCCTAAGTTTAGTTGTACTGCTATGAATGCGTAAAACACCGTGATGTGGAAGAAAATAATTAGGTGTTGGAATTTGATCGATTCGACTCATGTGCCCTAAACTTATATATTCATTCATAAAATCGCAATATAATTTTTTATATTCAGGTGTCGACTTTTCTAATTTACGTTCGAGTGCGTGAAAGCGATTTAACGCGAGTGCATACGTATCTCCAAGTGAGTCACTGGACTCAGCTAATGGAATGCGCACAGAAAATCGTCCTTCGTTATCACGATACGTGGTTTGCATAAACAAGGTTTCACATAACGACTCATCTTTAGTTAATTTATTTTGTGAAACTATTTCTTCAAGCTCCCAGAACTGTCTAAGTTGATTATCTAAAGATTGTGAGTAATTGCATTGAACTTGATTGTTGCGTGTAGTTTTATTGTAATTTAACAATGAGCCAGATATTACCCATCCCAACTTAGTATTCTGGAGATATGGACCACTACTTAGGCGAATTAGTCCGTCATTTAAAAGTTCCCAGAATTTATCTGCTCCAATTAATAATTCGATACCTGACGGCGAATAAAATTTAGGATCTGCTAACTGTACGTGGTCAGGTATATTTATGTGTGATGTTGTACCTAAAGATGGCAACTGAGCTGTTATTTGATTTAAAACTAAACATTTAAAGCGTGTACTATAATGTGAAGTTTTAGACCTTAACTTGATTTCACATGATTGTGTGGAATTAGTCACCGAGTTACCTACGCCGGAGACTTGAACAGTGGACTGTATTAAATTAAGATTTAGTCTTTTACATAAAGATTCTGCAATAAAACAATGCTGACTACCATTATCTAATAAAGCGCGGGTAGTGTGATAATTATTGCTTTTATCTGCAACCTCAACTAAAGCTGTGGACAGCAGTACCGTTTCTAATAATGATTGAATCGTACTTTCATGTGTTGTGTGAGATGCAGAATGGAATGTGGTAGTGTTTGTGGAGTTAGAACTAGTTGTATCCTGCGGCGATGCCTGTGAATTAAGCGCAACAGCTGACGATGTTGATGCATTTACGTTACCGTCACATTTATCGTGAATTAAACTGTTGTGTTTCTTATTGCATAACTTACAAGGACCGAACCAACACTCATCTACCGAATGACTGGCGCGTAAACAATTAGAACATAACTTCTTTTCTTCAATGAATTTAACTTTATCGTTAACAGATAATTTTAAAAATGTGTCGCAAGCATAAAGCGGATGATTAGCTTGACACATAACGCAATTACGAGAACGTTTTGAATTTTTATTATTAATTTGTTTATTTTGTGTTGATGTGTGACTATGTGATTTGTGTTGTATTTGTGAATGTGATGGTTTTTTTGTGTAATTATCGGATGAAGATTTAGTATGTGCCAAATGAATAGTTTCTAGTACGTCAGCCCTATTTTTAAGAAAAGTAATCAAAATATCAAGAGATAAATGAGAATTTGACTGGTTTTGTCTGTTGATGATTAAGCTTTTATGAGTCTCCCATTCCCTTTCGGTGGCTAAATCGAGTTTAGATGTAATTAAATAAATAATCAACGTGTCCCATGACTCGGTTGGCTCACCGAGGTTTTTGAGTGAACGTATATTTTTAAGAACGGTATCTATAAGCTTGCGAATTTGATTGGATGACTCCTTATTTAGTGACGTAATAGAAAACAAAGCCTTGACATGGTTTTGCACAAGTAACCGATTATTATTAAATCTGTTTTCCAATAACTCCCACGCTATATTGTAATTCTCAGAGGAGAATTCTAATGATTTGATAACTGATAATGCGCTGCCAGTAAGAGAAGAGCGTAAATAATGGAATTTCTGCACATTATCTATTTCTTTGGAATAATGGATGAGAGATAGGTAAGTATCGCGGTACTCCAACCAATGGTCATAAGAACCATCAAAGGAAGGAAGTGAAATTGTAGGTAATTGAATTTTACTAGAAATTTTGGAACAATTTTGGTTAATATGAGTGTCAATAATACACTTAGCTTTAGTCACATAGGCATAGTAATGAGTTTCAAATGATTCTCTCTCAGTTAACTCTTTTTCTACTTGACTATCTGGAATTTTTAAGTCTATTTCATCCTGAATTTCTGAAAATTGCTCTAACAATAAATCTGCTTTTTGTAAACGAGTTTGTAGTTCCGTTTTAATGGTTTCAGTAATGGGGTTTTTTTCTATAGAATCTACATACTTCATGAACAATCGAAATTTACCGCGAATAACACCTCTTTTTTTATTTAAATCTTTTAATAAATCCTCACCACCACTACGGTTTTCTTTTGTTGGAGTTTTAGTCATTTTGGAGTTTGTGGAAGACAGTGAAAAATAATTATTCTAAAAGATTTGCAAAGTTTTTTTTGATAAAATAAAGTTGAGGGTAAACGACGAAAAAACTAAAATGTTTACGCGTATTTAGAGTATTTAACGGGAATAAAACACTAGAATAACACACAATATTAACACAAATAAAGCACTGAAGACCGAAGAAGGATAGGATAAAGAATGATGATTGACCTGACCGTTTTATGCTGGTGCCGTGGATGGCTTCGCAGATGGTCTCGTGCGTCCTATTTATGATGGTCGCTACGATATATTCTGCTGCATCCGGCGTTGAAGGTCCAAATATGTTTTGGAGATGAATAAAAGAACTTCTTCGATAGATTTAGGCGTATATAATCAAGATTTTTTGGTTTACAAATTTTATGCGTGTGCGTTTTATCGACCGATATAAAGCAAGTGCCACAGTGGCGGCGCGCGCGTCAGAAAATGGAACTACACCCCGCACTCCTCCTCTGAGCCGTCCAACCGTAGGAGCCCGCTGTGATGACGATGCGTAGACAGTGGTATTATTGCACCTTGCACATCGCCATTGGTTTCGCCTGTAGTCATGGTGCCTAAACCCAATGGAGAGATACGCGTTTGTATTGATTATCGTCGCTTAAACGCGATTACTGTGCCAGACACATACCCTATTCCTCGAATAGATGACCTGCTACACGCGGCTAAACCAGCTCCATACATGACGTCATTAGATCTGAAAGCTGGTTACTGGCAAATAAAGATCCGAGAAGAAGACGAGGACAAGACGGCGTTCATCACACCCTTTGGTATTTACAAGTTCAAGAGGATGCCTTTTGGCTTACGGAATGCGCCAGCTACCTTTCAGCGTCTAGTCGATAGATTTCGAGTGACACGACAACGTCAATATACTTGCTTATTTGGATGATCTGATAATTTTCTCTACCACATTTGGAAGTCGTCTTTCAGATCTTAGAAGCGTCTTACAAAAGATGAGAGAATATAACCTAACGGTTAACCAAGAGAAATGTAGATTTTTCCGCTCATCCATCAAATATTTGGGACATGTTATAACGCCTGACGGTCTGAAGCCCGACCCAGGAAAAACTAAGGCCATTCTGGAAAGGCCGGCTCCAAAAAACCTGAAACAGCTAGTATCGTTCCTCCAAATGTGTTCCTGGTATCGTCAGGTCATTGGGCGTAATCCGACCCGGTCGCGGACATGAATGAAAATGATTTAAAACGAAAGAATATAAATTCACTTAACATTACATAAGGTTATTTTTTATTTAATCCATGGGAGAACAAAGTTTGAACTTAAAAAATCGAATACTACTACTAAATATTAGTTGTCGTTCTGTTAAATAGCTACTAAAAGGTTTTCGCGAGTGCATGTGCGTCCCGTCATCCCGTGTGATGAAAACGGCAGGTATACGTTCGCTCCCTGTCTCTCACACAGTAGGTTGCGTCTCGCTCGTTGCGTTTGCGCATTGTTTCGTTCGTATCATCGCGGTCCTTCGTTGTCTCTCGTTGTGATCTGTGCGTTTACCTGTTATCTTTTGTTTTTATCAACTACTTACCTAAGCACGTTTACTGGACATGATTATTTGCTGTTTTATTTGGAATTTGTTTGAAATGGATAGACTAAATAATTGTGTAGTGTGTACCAGATCTGTGTTACGGCGCAGAAAGCACATACTTACTGAACTGTTTTTAGAAAGATATCGGAGTCACACAGTGTTATTGTTACAAGAAATAATACCACGCGAGGTAAGTTTTGTATTAACATGCTTTATCAGTTTTGTCTACTCTAAATGTATTTTACTTAAATAAGTATAGACGTTATTTTATTCAACCACGTGAGACTATATTCACCATTTAACCGGTCAAGATACCTATTCCTTTGTCAGCTATACACCCAAGAAGGTTGTAGATCAACACGCAAAATACATACGTGTGGTCTAACGTTTTCTTTTTAAGTACACACATAAGAACGAGGCAGCTGTGTTTTCTGTATCTTATGTATGTATCCAGAGTATTGTCTCCTCTTTTATATAAAAATCAGCTGTTCCCTACATTTCGACGAGTCACGTGACCAAAAATGTAGGGAACAGCTGATTTTATTTTCGCGATTTTGGAGTTTGTCCCATAGTAAAAGATGTTTATAATGATGAGTACAATGACCCCTTAAGAGGATGGCAGATATTTAGAAAACACCTTATATAGGTACTGACATATTGAAGTTTTTTTTTTTTGCATTACAATGTGCGCTTCTGTAAATATTTCTACTTTGTTATGTGTTTCAAATAATAATATGAAAACCTTGCTTATCTAATATAAATAACGTTGATTAAGTTATCTATCGTTATCGTTAGTCAGCGGATATTGCGAAAATCATTGTCTCGTAGACTACAAACATTAACTGTTGTATTTTATTTCTTCTAGATTCTTTTTGATGGTACAAGATCAATTTGTCATCCTTGCTGGCAAAGATTTGATCGCGCTGTGCATAATCAGCATGCTCCAAATATTCAAGTTGATCAAGAAATAGCTGTCGAGGGTGAAGGCAGAAATAGCCGGAGGGAAGGTATACTTACTATTTACGAGCATCAAATACAGCACGACGCTGCATTTTTCAAAACTGCAGAAACATTGTTACGCGATGTGTGGCATTATATGCCAGATTTTATTTATTACATAATCATAATTTATATGTAGGTACCCAATCTAGTACGAGCTTGTCAGCCTCATATAATGACAAATGATTGGGACATACTTGCGAATGGTCAGATAATACTTGAAAACTTTAATAGTGCACACGTGCTAGACCTAATAAATCTATACAGATGGAGATATGAGCGTCGAAATCAAATGAATTTTGAAAATATTGAAGAATTTGATGATGACGAGCTGCACTTTTGGACGTCTTTAAATAAATCTCAATTTAACTCCATTTTACGACACACTCCTTCTCTTCGTGTGAGATCTGATTGTCCTGCCACCGTTTTAGGAGTTTATTTGGTAAAAATAAGAACCGGCGAATCAGATGAGCGCTTGGCATCAAAATTCAACATGTCCAGAAGAACATTTGAGAGAAAATTACAAATAGCTAGACAGTACTTAACTGAAGATTTTATGCCGCTATATTTGGGCTTGGATCATTTAACAAGAGATAATGTTGTAATAATAATAATAATAATATATTTATTTGCATAAAACATGGTATAAAATGGTGTTAAATACTATATGGCACAAACATGTTTAGCTAGGTTATGACAAAGCATGCAAATTTTTTATTTTTAATTTAGGCAAGCAGGTAGTAGACATCAACAATGAATAATTAAAAACATCAAAACTTTTTATCTACAAATTCTTTCAAACTATAAAAACCATATTCAAGCAACCATTTATAAAATTTTGCCTTAAATAATATAGGATTTAATGTTTTAAAATGCCTCGGTATTTTATTATAAATGCGCACACACATTGCTAGGCAGTTATTATTATATTTAGCTAATCGAGGCAAATCATTCAGCACTAGTTTGTATGGATCTCGTCTGTTCCGAGGGTTCACATCATTTGCAGTCTTAAATATTTTTTTATTTTTCATTACAAACATACATATTTCGTAAATATAAAGTGACGGTAACGGCAACAAACCAAGTTTCCTAAATATCGGTCGACATGAGTCATCAGGTTTGAGTCCACAAATTGATCTCATGCACTTTTTTTGAGCGATGAATGCTCTCTGGAAGTCGGTGCTATTACCCCACATCATAAGTCCATAACGTAGTAGCGATTCAACGTATGCATGGTATGATATTACAGCGGTTTTGACGTTAGTTACATTTTTAACTTGCTTAAGTGCATATACAAATTTATTGATTTTAGTACTAACATTGTCTATGTGCTCTTTCCAATTAATATCCTTGTCTATAATTACACCCAAAAATCTTGTATGCGTTACTTCTTTGATTTTATTAATATTGAGTTTGATGTCGTGTTTGTGATTATTGGATTGATTGAATTGAATGTACACTGATTTGTCTAAATTTATTCTTAAATGGTTAATGTCAAGCCAATGCAGTAATTTGTCAATTGTATTATTAATGTCAAGCTCATGATCTAAAATGGTATTATATTTTTTATTAGATGTCACTATAATGGATATGTCATCGGCAAACAATATGCATTTATGGTTAGTTATTGATATGATGTCATTTATATAAATGAGGAATAATATTGGGCCCAGGACGCTTCCTTGCGGAACGCCACATTTATTAGGTCTATACTCTGAAGAGTAGGATACTATGTCATTATTTACATTTTTTTTATTGATAATGACACATTGCTTCCTATCACTTAAATAGGACGATAACCACTGGAGTGCTGGCCCTCTAATCCCATTAGCTTCTAATTTTTGCAGCAGAATGTCGTGTGAAACCAGATCGAATGCTTTCGATAGATCAAAAAAAAGACCAGTGGTCATAAAATTATTATTAATATTTGATAATATTGCTTGCATTAGAGAATAAATAGCTAATGATGTCGATTTGTTCTTTTGGAATCCAAACTGATTGTCACTAATAATTTGAAATTTATTACAGAAATTAATTAATCTTTTATACATACATTTTTCATAAATTTTAGACAAGATGGGTATTAAAGTGATAGGTCGATAATTATTGATGTCACATTTTTCTCCTTTCTTGAATAAAGGCTTAATTATGGAAAGTTTTAATTTATCAGGAAAGGTTCCATGTGAAAAAGACATATTTATTAAATAAGTGAGAATACTAGTTAGTTCATTACAACAAGCTTTTATGATTTTGGTATTCATTTCGTCATAACCCTCCGACTTGGTGTTAGACAGAGACATTATTTCCTGTCGTACCTCGTTTACCAGCATTGGTCTAAGGAACATTGAGTTGGCACATGCATTTTTGCAGGGTTTTTGACGTGCGCTTTTATTCCCTTGTGTATGTGTTACATTAACATAATGATCATTAAAAACTGTGGCCATTTGTACAGGGTCTGTAATAATAGAACCATTTAACTTTATACATTCTGTATTCAGAAATCTGTCGATTCCGAGTCATATTTTTGGTGGTGACGAAAACGAAAATGGAATTTTTGTCATGGACGGAACGTACTTGTATGTCCAAAAAATTTCGAACTTTTTATTCCAAAGAAAATCTTATAGCCTTCACAAATTCAGAAACTTGGTAAAGCCTTTTCTGGTTGTTTGCACCGATGGTTATATAATAGACGTTGTGGGACCATATCCAGCCACAACGTCAGATGCCTCAATCCTGCGTCATCTTTTAGAAAATATAGTCTCCGTGGCATTGGTTTTTAAGACCTAATGATATTTTTATATTAGATCGCGGATTTCGTGATTCAATTCCTATAATTGAAGAATGTGGCTATGTTCCACATATGCCACCATCTGGAGGAAGAGGAGAACAATTGACGACGCTAGATGCCAATAAGTCAAGGTTGATAACAATGTGTCGATGGGTAATCGAGGCCATAAATGGACGTTTTAAGAAAGATTTCAAAATATTTCGACACACATATTTCAATGTTGCTATGCGAAATATGATGACGGACTTCAAAATAACAGCGGCTATCATCAATGCTACCAGGCGTCCTTATGAAGATAGTGTATATGGGTGAATTGCCCAAGCAAAAAAATACACGGCAAACCTGAGAACGGTAGTGCAATGTGCTGATTATTAATTTTATATATTTTTTCTCAACAACGTAAGTATTTCTCTACCTTGGCAAAAAAAATCATTGGTATCTACCCTCTAATATACCCAAAAAAAAAATTACAAAGTGTTATTTTATCATCACGGTGACCTGTCCTGAACCCAATTCCGCTCATAACATACCTTCTCCTGCAAATACATTCGTAATATGGATTTAAATTGATTTTGTTATCATTAAATTATAATATATTCGATCAAATAAAACAATTTTTGTTTGTTTATCTTCTTTCTCATGGATTTGACAGGCAGTCAACTTTTGTCTGGAAAAAAGTTATCATTTCAGAGGACAGTAAGTTTTAGTAGAATAGCCACATCAACATTGCGTTGTTACGCCCCTTTCACCTTTTCTCACTCCGGATCAGTCCGGCTTAAGCTCTCGGCGCGAACGCACCGGTCCCAACGTCTTGCGGTTTCCCGCCAAAAAAGTAAGTTTATCATTTCAGTAATATGGGGACAAAAATAGTTTCATTTCGGTGGCTGTTATAACTCGTGCTAGATTTGTTTAATTTGTTTCAAAATTGTGTATTAAATTCGCAGTAAGTACTGTTTTGTTTGAGTAGTGTTCATATTTTTTAAATAATTTTTTTTCGGAGTTAAATGTAGAACTAACCTCTATTTTATCATCTCAGTGTTATCATTTCAGTGGATTCGGTGGACTGTTATACCAATTACAGTCCACCGGAATTAAAAGTATCTCCGAAATGATAAAAACATAAAGTTTTAGAGATCCTGGTGTCAAATACAAAGTCATAGTTTTGTAATGTACCTACTTTTACCTAGAGTGTCGATTAGATTATTTAGGTGTATTTGTTGTGTAATATTTGTGCTTAAGATATATAATATATACATATATCTATGTAGTTAGTACATGTTTACTATACTTTAGATACACATTTGTTCGGCTCAACGAAAATGTGATGAGTGTGTGGGTCACCACAGTGTAGATTATTATACCTACTAATTGTCAACAAAATAATTATTTCGAGGGTTTACCTTCAATATAATTTTAATATTATAATTATAATTGGTGAATATCAAGCTCCAGGTGTGCTGCTGGTGGTCTTGACTACGCAATAAAACTGCTTGATTTGATAATTTTATAGGACTGTATTTACGTAGGTATGCGTAATAACAAAATTTGAGACAACCGATATGATATGTGCGTACGCGCAAGGTGTAGGCGAGCAAGTGAGCCGGAGAGGGGACGTCCGCAGCTGCGATGTGGTGTGTGGCCCGATGTGACGTCAGGAACATATTCCCCGCGTTGAAGATTTCTTCAAGATAATGCTGAAGAGACAGGAAGCGGGCATATGTTGTTGTATGCACGTGTTATAACGCCCTTCTTCGTCAGAATGTCGGCGACTCGAGAATGCCCGTCGGAGCCAGTCTTCACTGCAACCACTCTGCCCAGCAACCACAGAAGAGGAGGAAGATTGGTGTTTTTGACTAAGACCATGGTGCCTGTATTAAGCTGTTGCCCAGCCGTCTGCCATTTGGTTTTCTGCTGCAGGAGAGACACATACTCATTAGAAAAGCGCTGCCAAAAATGCTGCCGTAGTTTTTCGATACGGTCGAAACGCTGTAGCCGCTGGATGTTGACGTCGGTGATCTGAGGACGAGGGATTGACGTGAGTGATCGTCCGATGAGGAAGTGCGAAGGAGAAAGATAAGAAAGATCTGATGGATCAGTGGATAGAGGTGTTAAAGGTCTGGAATTTAAAATAGCCTCTATCTGAACCAGACATGTTGAGAGCTCTTCATATGTTAAATGAGTTAGGCTCATAACTCTACGCAATAAGTGTTTGGTGGACTTTACTGCACTTTCCCAAATCCCACCAAAGTGTGGGCTGTAGGGAGGTATAAATTTAAATTCAATGTCTTTGCCTGCAAGATCTGACTCTATGTTACTAGATGAAACCTTTAAGAAGCGTGAAAGCTCATTGAAAGCTCCCACAAACGTAGTGCCATTGTCGGAGTACACGCGTTGAGGCTTGCCCCGACGACTGATAAATCGGCTGAAGGCCGCAAGAAAAGCTTCCTTGGTAAGGTCGGAAACTAGCTCCAGATGAACGGCTCTGACTGCAAAGCACACAAAAAACACAAATGTAAGATTTTATCAGTTTACATCCTCTACCTCTACGGTCGGCTATCAGCACTGGCCCGGCATAATCAAGCCCTGTGTTCAAAAAGGGGTACTCTAGGTTGGTCCTATCGCTTGGTAGGTTGCCCATGATGACCTGAATAGGCTGAGCTTTGAAGCGAGTGCAGCGAACGCAGTTACGCACTACATGCTTAGCTAGGTTTCTGCCTGCTAAAGGCCAGTAGGTGAGTCTAATGTGCGCTAAAAGTAATTGTGGCCCAGCGTGAAAGAGTGTTTTGTGCTCTCTTTCGAAGATAATTTTTGTTAAGTGATGTTTGCTACATAAAAGAATAGGATGCTTAACATTGTAACTATAGTTGGAGTTGTTGAGACGTCCACCTACGCGTATTAAGTTGTCTGAATCAATGAAAGGAGAAAGACTTATTAACCGATTTTTTTTATGTAAGGCCTTATTAGTTTTAAGACATGAATATTCCTCAGGAAACATTTCTTGTTGAGAAATCTGTAATATGAGATTCTGTGATGATTGTAATTCTGAAACTGTTAAGTAAGATGATTTTTTATTATTCTCTTTTTGACAATTGTTGATAAATCTTTGTATATAGGCAACGATTCTTATCAGTGATGTAAATGATGATTTTTTATGAATTAAATTCGAAAATATGTTGTTATAATTTTGTTTATGTGTGTCAGTAGTTGTATGTAAAGATGTTTCTGGTAAAGACTGATTTTGCGTATTAGGTGATTTAGGAAATTTGATTTCTTTGTGATTTAAAAAATCAGGACCCGACCACCAAAGAGTAGACGAGCTGATGCAATCAGCCTTCACCCCCCGAGATGTGAGATCAGCGGGGTTACTCTTTGAAGGCACATAGCTCCACGTCTGTCCAGTCGTAGCTTCTTGGATTTCACTTACTCTATTGCGGACGAATTGTTCGAGCTGACTTGGCAATGTAGACAGCCATCCAAGCACAATCGTCGAGTCACACCAAAAGAAACAGTGATTAAACTCTAGAGTAAATGATTTACGTACCTTCAGAAAAAGTCTTGTGCCCAGTAAGGCACCACACAACTCCAGCCTTGGTATAGTTGTGGCCTTTATAGGGGCGACCTTATTTTTGGAAGCTAAAAGGCGAGTGCAAACTGTTCCGTCGACTGCTACGGTTCTGACATATATACACGCACCGTAGGCGCGTTCAGAAGCGTCTGTGAAAGTATGTAGCTCCACCAAACAAGCATTACTACAAGATACCCAACGAGGAATGTGAACTGAGTTAAGAGCTGGAAGTGACTGTGTGAACTCAAGGAATTGTGATTTTATTTCTGTTGGTACTTCATCATCCCAGTTACATTTAAGTATCCACAGCTGCTGCAGCATAAGTTTAGCCTGAACTATACATGGCCCAACGAGGCCGATTGGATCAAATACCTGACTTATTAGGGATAAAATATTACGCTTTGTAATTTTGGTAATAGGTTTTAAATCTATAGAAAAGAATAATGTGTCTGTTTTACAATCCCAGTGTAGCCCAAGTGTTTTGCTAGGTGTGTCATTTAGATTTAATTTTTTATCTTGATGTTCTGGTTTTATATTAGTGACGGCCTCTAATATCTTTGGACTATTTGATTGCCACTTTCTAAGGTGAAACTTGGCTGACTCAAGAGTATTTACTACCCCATGACATAAATTTATGACTGACTCAATCGATTCGCCACCACTCAAATAGTCATCTACGTAAAAATCACGTCTGATTGACTGACTAACCTCTGGGTCTGAACATTGATCTGCAAGTGAAATTAGGCATTTTGTGGCCAAATACGGGGCTGAAGCTGTACCGTATGTCACTGTATTCAGTGCATAGGTCTTTAAAGGGTCTGAGGAGTTGAATCTGAAAACAATTTGTTGTAACGGGCGCTGAGACGGTTCAACTAAAATAGCTCTGTACATTTTTTCAATGTCACCTGTTACAACGAATTTGTGTTGCCTGTATCTCAAGAGAATGGAAAGCAGATCCTCCTGTACGGTTGGACCTACCATCTGAATATCATTGAAGGACTTGCCCGAGGTGCTGGAGGCCGAAGCATCGTAAACTACGCGAAGTTTTGTGGTAGAACTTGACTCGCGCACAACACCATGATGAGGCATGAAATAATTAATTTCTGAATTATTGGTTTTTGAATATTCGGTCATGTGATGAAGATCAATATATTCTTGCATGAATTGCATGTATCTGGTTTTGAATGTGGAGTCTCGCTCAAATCTTCGCTCTAGGGAGAGAAAACGACGCTTGGCCATTGCGTAAGAATCACCTAAGCACTCAAGCGAGTCCTTCAATGGTATGGTGACAATGAATTTACCATGGGTATCACGACGTGTGGTCTCCTGAAATAGTTTCTCACATGCCTGTTCTTCTGAAGAGTAACAGTTGGCAGACGACACCGTATCAAGTTCCCAAAAGCGAGTCAGCTGATCTGACTCCTCATGTGATAGAAAGTGACAAACAGAAGGTTTCGTGCGAAGACGAGACCGACTGACGCGACCCGAAATAAGCCAACCTAATTTGGATGATTGTAATCTAGGCTGATTATTGCCTAAATTAATAGTCTCGGAACCTAAGACGTCCCAGAACACCTCAGCACCGACTAGAATGTCGATAGCAGTAGGCACATTGAATGTTGGGTCTGCTAATTGAATACCTGGCGGGACGGTAATATACCTTTTGTCTACATAAGAGCCAGGCAGTGATTGTGTGATTTTCGGTATAACAAAACAGCTTACCCTCGCCTGATAACTACCATCATAAGACCGCAAATGAAGACTGCAGCTTTCTGAGGTACTAGAAGCTTGACCATTTATACCTGAGACGATGGAGCTAGTGTTGCGTTTTACCAGGCCGAGCTTCCCACATAGCTCTTCGGTGATGAAGTTGGAGGTGCTGCCGTTGTCCAACAGTAGTCTGGCAGTATGAAGCTCTCCATTGACGTCTGCCACCTTTGCCAAGGCTGTGGAAAGCAAAATGTGACTTCGATCACTTTCTGTGGGTAATGTGACGTTTGTAGATAAAACTATGTTTTCCCTTGTCTGTTTTTCTATTGATTCCCTATGCAAGAGGGTGTTGTGTCTGGTCTTGCAATATTTGCAATGCGAGAGACTGCAACGCTTCTCGGTATGACCAGGTCGAAGGCAGTTCATACAAACATTGCTTTCTGATGCTTTTTTAATGCGTGCTTCTATGTCAAGTTTTCTGAAAGGCTGACAACTGAATAAAAAGTGATTCTCAGAACACATGGGGCACTTAACATTGTCTGCATTGTTTTTGTTTTTTGTTTTTGTTGTTGTAAGGAAGTTTTTAGTTTTGTTGTGTTCGTTAGTGTTTTTCGTTATTGTGTTTTTATTATAATTTAAGGATTCAAGTAAATCTGCTCTGTTTGTTAAAAATTTTATGTAATCTTTTAAATTTGGAAAGGAATCTAAATTATTTTTATATTCTTCCCACTCCCTTCGTGTGACCTTGTCAAGTTTTTCTGACATCATGTATATTATGAGGGTCTCCCCTAGACCCCCTTGCTCAGAAGGCTGTCCTAATGTGGATAAGGCACGAAGATTTTTATTTGTGACGTCGATCATGTTCCGTAAACATTTACAAGATTCATGTTGAATTTGTTCAAAATTAAATAAGGCCTGCACGTGATTATTAATAAGTAGTCTTTCATTGTCGTACCTTTCGGATAATAACTGCCAAGCTGTACCATAGTTGTCCGCTTTAAAATCTATGCTTTTTATCACCAATGACGCGCTGCTGGTTAAAGCAGCACGCAAGTAATGAAATTTGTTAATATCTTGTATGCTGTCATTATTATGAATAAGGGAAAGATACGTATCTCGGAATTCAAGCCAGTGCTGATAGTCCCCGTCGAAGTGAGGCAAGTCTATCTTAGGCAGCCGAACAAAGTCGTGCCTGCAGCCAGAGCCGTGGCGCGGGAGATCATCGACGGAGGTGGCAGACACAAGCGCGGGCGACGAGGCGCGCGCGGTAGCGAAGATCGCCCCCGCGCGGGCCACCAGCGCGTGGTACTGCGACTCGAACTGCTCCCTCTCTTGGTACATTTCATCCGCATCCTCCGACAACAGCTCCAACTCTGTCTGTAACACGTCGAATTCCTTGTATAGGGTTTCCATTGAGCTAAGACGGTTTTTTAATTCCGTTCTTTGAAAATTATCTAAATCAATTCCCGTGCTAGGTAGTATTCTTAAAAAGTTGCTAAAATGCGTAAGCTTTGCTTTGTAGCTACCTCGCCTCTTTATGAGTTCCCTTAACTTTGCATCAGACATAATGAGAAAGTGTAGGTAGGCAGTATAGGCAAAGCAAAAAAAAATGGCAAAGTCAGTAGTACAAGCAAAGACAAATAAATCAATATAATTTAGTTTCGATTATAATATCAAATGCGTAAATAGCTGGCCAAGCCTAAGGTAAAATCAGCTGATATACTAATGAGCCCGGTGAGTCACCGGTGCAATAAGTACAATATCGAAAGAAGTAAAAAAATACACTAATGATGTTGTTTACGCGTTAAGCAAACACTTGCGGTTAGCGAGCGAAGGAATGTTTTTACAATATAAGTGAAGTTATGCAAAATGAAGATGATTTGACTATGGAAATTTCCACTGAATAAGTAAGCTATAAATAAAGAGATCAACATGAGCCTGATCCGTATAGTACTATTTCAAATTTCCTGGATTAAAAAGGCAAAAAGAAAAGAAAGTAGAAAGGGATTATGGAACGGACTCACTCAGTACACTATCCCACTGGGTAGACTGTCCTTCAAGTGTCCTCTACGGCATAGGCGAGTACGCTGTATGGACGGCCAGTCCAAAGTCCACGGGAGGTGCGTGCGTAGCACAAAAACGGCGATCTTCCCTAGCTCGAAGGACCATATGGTGAATATCAAGCTCCAGGTGTGCTGCTGGTGGTCTTGACTACGCAATAAAACTGCTTGATTTGATAATTTTATAGGACTGTATTTACGTAGGTATGCGTAATAACAAAATTTGAGACAACCGATATGATATGTGCGTACGCGCAAGGTGTAGGCGAGCAAGTGAGCCGGAGAGGGGACGTCCGCAGCTGCGATGTGGTGTGTGGCCCGATGTGACGTCAGGAACAGTCACTTACCTTTATTTTTATATCATTTATTACGAGTAAATAACAATAATAAATAATATTTGATATAATTACAAAATTTCTTAATTTTACAAGATATAACAAATAAGTTAAAGAGCATTTAAACGTTATATGAAAAAAAAAGAGATATACCTATGTGATGAGAAATTGCCTGTGAGAGTGTTTGTCTGAGTCAATGCAAGAGAGCTAGTGTGTGAGCGCGTGGTGTATCTGAAGGTATAGTATTTTATAGGATCATAGTATAGTGTGTATGAATGTATGTCTGTGGATATGAGAAAGAAGAAAATTGAAAAGCGTGTATTTTGATTTTAGGATGCCGCGGCCTAAGCAACAGACTAGAGAAGAAAGGTTGGAAAAAAGGAGGTTGTATGAAAGAAGAAGAAAAGAGAGAATTAAGAGCAATGAAGTCTCACGCGAAGAGTTTTTGAGAAAAGACAGAGAAAGGTATGCCAGAAAAAAAGCAGCGGGATTAATTGTTTCAAGGCATCTAATGACCCCTAAAAAATTAAGAATCCTAAGAAGAAAAAACAAAATAAGTGCTGCTGCTTATTACCAAAGAAAAAAAAATAGAGCAGCTCCAGCTCCTATAGCGGCTCGTGCTAACCCTCTGGATGAGACAATTGGGGATCAAAGTGATGGTCCTGGACTAAGCACTTCCTGTCACAGTTCCTTCTTGCCTACTTTACGGCGCAGCTTACGATTGAACAGCAATAGTATTAGTACGAATATCCAAATCCAACGTTCTAATACTACAGAAGCTAGAAGCTTTCATCGGGTATACACAAGCAGTCCACGACAAACCCTGCTATCAACGCATCAAAATTTTGTAAATTTTGACTATAGCAATCCTGGTCCTAGCACTTCTCGTCAAGGGAATCCATCTTCGGCTCGGCGCTGCTTGCCGATGAATAGCGATAGTACAATTGGTTCCAATATTCAACATCATATTGATGACAATGTAGTAACTGGCACTCATTGTGTACAACCAAGTGGCGTACAACGAATAACATGTCCATCAAATCTAAGTAGTATCGAGTCAACATTATGCCCCAACAGCCCTGTTTCAGACTCGTCAATTACATCTGTAGAATTCAAGCGAGGACTTAAAGACAAATTTCGAAAATATCAAAAAACTAAAACTAAGCTAATAACAGAATTACAAAACAAATTATTACAGGTCACTAAGGAAAAAGAAATGTTCAAAAAAAGGTGTAACAGACTACAAAGCAATTATATGATTTTGAAGAAAAGTACCCAAAAAGGAGAAAAACCAGCAGTAGAAGTCATAAAACCTGATGAAAAAAAAAATCGAATTCTCAGGAGGGTGGTGAAATTTTTAGAAGATGATGAAAATTCAACACTGTGTCCTGGAAAAAATGACACCATATCTAGACATGGATTAAAAAAACAAAAAAGACTATTGACAGACACACTTAAAAATTTACACTTGAAATATTTGGGATCAGGAGAACCACCGATAAGCTATTCAACATTTTCAAGAATGAAGCCTTTCTGGGTCACTCAACCAAATGTGAATGCACGAAATACATGCCTATGTGAAAAGCACGAAAATATGAAACTTTTGATTGAATCTATGAAAAGAAACCGCCTTATCAAAGAAAATACAATATCCGACGTTTTAAGTAGCCTATGTTGTAGTAAAGATAACATCGATTGTCTGCAAAGAATATGCTCAAGTTGTAAAAATAGACACATTGATTATCAAGAGTTTAATAATGAAGTGAACATAGCGTATTGGGGTTGGGAGAAGAATAAAAGCATATATGTCAAAAATAATGTAGAAAAATCTGCTATTAAAGTTGAAAAAGTAAGGCGTTGGGTGAAACCACTAGATTTAATAAAAAAATTCGAAGATAGCCTGAAACCATTCTTTAAACATTGCGTCAATAATAAAAATCAAAATCAAGCTTTCAAAACGTTAAAAGAAAATATGACTACGGAAGACTGTATTATACAAATTGATTTCAGTGAAAATTATAATGCCAAATATGGATCCGAAATTCAATCCCTTCATTTTGGTGGTAGCAGACAACAGTTCACTTTGCATACTGTCGTAATATATTTCAAACTCGACAACGAAACTTGCAAAACTCAGTCATTTTGTACTGTAAGTACCTCTTTAAGGCATGATGCTGCTGCAGTATGGGCACACCTCATTCCTGTTTTGCAAGAAATTGAGATAACTGCTCCTCTGGTTCGTAAACTTTACGTTATTTCTGACTCACCATCTGCGCAATACAGGAATAAAAATATATTATATATAATAACTCAGTTATCCTCCTATTGTCCGATGCTGACCCACATAATTTGGAACTATTGTGAGTGTGGTCATGGAAAAAGCGCAGCAGATGGAGTGGGTGGAGTATTAAAGAGAACGCTAGATAAACAAGTCTCATATCAACATGATATTACCAATATTGAATCGCTGGTACAAAACCTACAGTGTTATGTTAAAGGTGTGAAAATTGAAACAGTTGAAGATTATCAGGTGACAGAAAAAGATTGGCTCTTGCCCAAAGACTTAAAGACTTTTCCGGGAACTATGAAAGTTCACCAAGTTGTTTGGTCTAAAGAGTCAGGAAACCGTTTGGCACTTCGACATCTGTCCTGTATTGAAAGAGAATGCCTAAATAAAACTATTAGGTGCCCTCACGGCAAGCATTTAGGTTTTCATGACTTCACTGGGATTCAATCAACGAATTTTGCAAATAATACAAATATAGCACATCTGCGTCCAATTCAACTGCCAGAAAAATTAGTACTACGTCCCAAGCCATTCAATGAAAAGAATCTTTCCAAAAAATTACAAAGGAATAGTTTCATACATGAACCACACACACACTCAATCACAAACATTGAAATATCAATTATTAAGCCCTCAACATCCCATTCCTTTGATGGAATGAATAATCAAAAAGGAGAGAATGAGCAGGAATCATCGATAATACCCAAATCATTGCTCGAAAAATATGAAAACTTCAATGAATTTAGCACTCCATCGTGTTCATTTTTTGAAAACAATGATACTGAAATTATTGAAAAGTATGAACGGACAAGAAATATTGACAGCGAAGAAGAAATCATGATTACAGCCAAGAAGAGAAAAGTAAGAAGATTATCTTCGTCTTCGTCCAGTTCTGATTTGAATATTTTTTGATTTTTGTTATTGTATATTTAGTTTTTTAAATATTTGCTGTCATTTAATGGCATGACTTGTTTTAGGTAGGAAGTTAAACTTATTAAAGAAGACTGATGACTATAATAATTATAGTAAAGACGTGCTGTGGTGTGATAATTAAAGAAGATTTGTTTATTAGGTACATATCTAAATTAAAAACCTATATTTATAGTCATGAAAAGAGGCTGATTAGTGAATTTGAGAAATAATTGTGTGATTTAAAGTGACATGATGAAAAATTAATCTTTAAGCTACATACTTGAACCTACTCGTAAATACGTACCCAGAAAGACTGTTTTATTGGAATAACTATAATTCGCATTAGGTATAAGAATTACTTATACATAATTGCGAATTATAGTTATAGGTAGAACAAAACTTTGTTGTTTTTTGTTCTATTTAGATATGTTCGTTTCTCTATTGTTGTAGTAATTTAAGAATAAAGTGATCTCAATCTCAGGTTTCTGTTATGTTTCATACGTTTATGTAAAAGGATTAAAAGTACTAAGCTATTACTACTAAGATATTTTTATAATGTTTCTTATTCATTTATTGTATTTTAAAAATATAAGAGTTGATTTAATTTTAGAAGTTTTACTGATATACCTGTAGAAACACTATTCTCCTCTCGTTACCAATTTAACTAAATTATACCTAGCATTTTTCTCTTAGTGCAATAGGTAGACATTAGGTATTACTATTAATGGCATAACTTACAAATGCAACCATCATATTAATCAGAAACTTTAAGCTTTCTAATCGCGATACGTTGATTCTTTTGAAAATATATCAAGTAAATTAGTATTAGTACATAAACAAGCAAAAATATTTATTTAAGGTTACCAGCATTTACGATAAAGTTTTCCAACATTTTCACACAACAACAACCACAAAAATTACCAAAGGTTATAAAAGTAAAGAAACTATTCATTCATATCATAATAAACATTACATTACATTAATATCATTCTTTGAGGTTATTGTAACCTCAAAGAATGATATATGTAATAATACTAACTGTAATATCTGTATATTAATGATGATATTAAAAAAACTGTGTACTGTCCTGTCTCAGTGTTTATCTAAAATTTGTGGAAATCAAACCTAACAAAGTACGGAACCCTGGCTGGGGGCACGGTTGTTCTTAGCTGTATCATTTCGGTGGATTTATCATTTCGGTGGTAATTTTTATCATTTCGGTGGACACTTTTAATTTCAGTGGACTCTTAAAACTTTATCCTTAAATATTTATGTAAGTTTTGATAATATTTGATGTCCACTCACGCACAATGTTATAAAATAGACTAAAGTATTATTTGTCACTAAAAATATATAGATTGCATTGAAATAAAAAAATCCCACCGAAATGATACATAAAAATCTCTTGTTGAAATTCACCCATATGTCGACCAGTTTATTAACATTATAAATGGTAGAATGAATAGAGAGAACGAACTGGCGCAACACGTAATTGACAACAATATGAATAGACAAAGAGTTGCTTTCATGCCATTAGATGGAAACAATCCAGATTTTAGAGACTTCCCACAGTTAACATTTGAAGAACTTATACTGTTTACATTGGGCAGCTATCATTTAAGACTTGCTAGGTAGTACTGCCATGAACACATAAGACCTAATGGTGTCTACATGATAGAACTCTATCGTCATCAAGAATTAATAAATAATAAAATATTGATAAGGGGACGAATTCAGTCGCGACATGTCAGAGCGCGACAATATTACACATATATTTTAATTAACCCAGCGACACAAGGAAGACAAAGTGTTGAAGACTACTACTACTCGTGTATACACGGCCGCCGCACCGTCGGGAGCTGCGCGCATATAGCCAGTAGTTTATTTTTTATCCTGGTCTAGGCACCAACAACAAATTGAAGCCCCTGCGGTATTTTTAGATGATATAACAGTAGATATTGATCACGCCGAATAAATAATTTGAAAATGTAAAAGTTTTTTTTCTCTTTACTCCCACATCCCACAAGAAAGCGACCCTTACCATGATAACTAGATACATTTTATCTATATATCTTCACAATTGCATTTCTGTCCGCCGTGGCTTTTTCTCCCATACTATTTGCCCATTGACCTTTTTCAGCAATAGCCCAACCACTGACCAAACTAACAAAGAAAAACGCGGTTTGGATGTGGAATATGGAACAAGAAGTTGCATACAACACTTTAAGACAAAGTTTAATTTCCGCACTGGTGTTGAGACAAGCCGATGAAACCAAGCCCTACATTTTGAAGACTAACGCCAGTAATTATGCTCTCGGAGCAGTTCTCGTCCAGGGGGAGAAGGAAGATGAACACCCCGTTGAATATGCGAGTAGGTTACTCACGGCAGCTGAAAGAAACTATTCAACTACCGAGCGTGAAGCGTTAGCCGTGGTATGGGCCTTAAACAAATTCCGAGCATACGTAGAGGGCGTACCTATCACCGTTATCACGGATAATCAAGCGTTGAAGTGGCTTATGAATTTAAAGTCACCTACTGGCCGGTTATCCCGATGGGCCCTGCAACTTCAATCATAGAACTTAACCATTCGTTACCAACCTGGTAAAATGAATACAGTAGCGGATGCGTTATCCAGACCCCCATGTTGTGAAGAAACATGTGATATATGTTCAATAATAGTAGACATGCCTAGAAGAAGTACCAAAGAAATACGAGAGAAACAGATGAAGGATGCTAAAATCAAGAAGATAATAGAAACCCTCGAAGAAACAAACAGGAAAGAGGATGCTGCCTATTGGAGTTGCAAAGGCTACCTAATGAATAATGGTATGCTGTACCGCTTAAATACTGATTCTGAAGTAGATGACTCACAACTTGTAGTACCTGAACATGAATGGAGAAATGTCCTCAGTGCCTATCACGATGACCCTCTGGCCGGTCACTACGGTGCTGAGAAAACCTACAAGAAGATTGCAGCCAGGTATTATTGGAGCGGTATGCGCAAATATGTTACGAGTTATGTAAGAAACTGTCTGGAATGCCAACGTTACAAAGCCTCCAATCAGAAGCCCGCTGGCTTACTTCAAACTACTACGCTAAGTCAACGGTTCGAGGTAATATCCTTCGACCTGTTTGGACCTCTTCCACAAACCGAAGATGGAAAGACTTGGATTCGGATTGTAGAGGATATAGCTATACGATGGGTGGAACTATTTGCCCTCACCACTGCATCGGCAGAAAGTTGCGCTACAACTCTAATCAACGAAGTATTTCTAAGATATGGAGTGCCAAGACGACTAATAAGCGACAACGGTACCCAGTTTGTCAGTGCTGTAATGCAGCAAGTAACATATAGCCTAAACATTAAACATCATTACACTCCACTCTATCATCCTGAAACAAATCCTGTGGAACGCAGGAACCGAGATTTAAAGACCCAGTTGGCCATAATGGTTCAAGGGGAAAAGCACAATCAATGTGCCGAGCTACTCCCTGCCATCAGATTTGCCATGAAAAGTACCAACTGTACACTGAAGACGCAAAAGTGCATGGTTAGTACAGAAATAAAATCGTGTGAAGCGAGAAATGACGCCATCTAGCGTAAAACCAGATTGAAATGTTGCTATTGATAACATTACATTATACTGTTAATAGATGGCGTCGCTGTGCTTAATCAATGCTTATTTTTGTAGTACTTTCTTTTTGTTTCTTTAAATATTGAAATAATTTATAATTTATTTTAAAGAGATGAAGATATTAAAATTAAATATCAATTTATAAATATTTGATTATCTATGTGTTAGTTTTCAAACTTGAACTTCAACCTACCCTAGGTTGAATAAGGATTTATAAATAATAACTAGTAGGTAGTATGGAGTATAAATAATACCACTAGTTTACAAAATATAATAAATTTCATGTCCTTCCAGTGAATTTCATATCGTGTTATTTAGTGACAATAACTAAACGCAAACATATATTTGTTTTATTCTTATGACGTCAAAGAATCAAATTATCTACACACTTTATTTTAAGCCTACCCACAAGTTGGTTCTGAATTAATTCTAAAATTTTGTTGCATTGTAGTGTTCAGTTGAATAAATATTGTTTTTAAAATGTCAAAAAGGTTGTGTAAAGTATATCCCGACCGATTTTGTTACGTTTGTGGTGAATTTATTATATCTAACAAAGGATATCCTATAACAGAATCTCTGAAAGAAGCATATTTTTGTTATTTCAAAATTCCGGTCTCTCACCAGGACAAAAAATGGGCTCCTCACGTTTTTTGTGAAAGATGTAGAAAAACGCTAAGCTTATGGGCTGCAGGTGCAAAAAGATTTTTGCATTTTAATATGCCAATGATATGGAGAGAACCATCCAACCACAAAAATGACTGTTACTTCTGTCTTACTAAGACATTTGGTTTTAATCAGAAGAACAAAGATAAAATTAAATATGCAGATGTTCCTTCGGTTACTAAACCTATCTACAGCTCAGACAAGCAGCAAGTTCCAGAACCTCCTGGTTGTTCCAGCTCAACATTGATGACTAACACAGAGTCCGAAGAAGATCAAATTCAAAGTGACACAAGTTCAGAGGAATTGGTTGATATATATGAAGAACCACATATGATAACTCAGTCTGAACTGAATGATTTAGTAAGAGATATAAATTTATCTAAATCCAAAGCTGAATTGCTGGGTTCACGACTGCAACAATGGAGGTTACTTGCTCCCAACACAAGAGTCACTATGTATCGTAAGCGAAGTGAGTGTTTTGCAACATATTTCAAGAAAGAAAACGAATTTTGTTACTGTTATGATATAGCTGGGCTTTTCAAAGAAATGCAACAACCTTATAAGCCAGAAGAATGGAGATTATTTGTTGATTCATCGAAGACTAGTTTAAAAGCAGTCCTTCTACATAACGGCAACAAGAAGCCCTCTATTCCGTTAGGTCACGCAGTAAATACCATAGCAACATATGAAACCAGGTCAACACTAATCAAACTTATTAAATACAAAGATCACAATTGGATTGTCTGTGGTGATTTGAAAGTTGTGGGTTTACTTTTGGGCTTACAAGGTGGCTATACAAAATATTGTTGTTTCTTGTGTTTGTGGGATTCGCGAGCCAAAGAATATCATTATAAAAGAAAAGACTGGCCAGTTAGAGAAGAATATAGCCCTGGTAAACTGAATATAAAGCATAAATATCTGATACCCCCACAAAAAATTGTTCTACCACCGCTTCACATAAAATTAGGATTGGTAAAAAACTTTGTCAAGGCTTTAGATAAAACTAGCGTAGCTTTTAAGCATTTGTGCTCAATTTTTCCCAATCTTTCTGACGCGAAACTGAAAGAAGGTATTTTTATCGGACCGCAAATCAAAAAAATGCTGAAAGATGAGGTATTTGAAAACAGTTTTTCGGATATTGAAAGATCTGCTTGGAATTCACTACGACTTGTTATAAAAGAATTTTTGGGCAACAAAAAAAATGAAAATTACAGACAGTTAATTGCTGATTTATTACACAATTTTCAACGAATGGGTGTCAACATGTCTCTAAAAATTCATTTCCTTCATTCGCACCTCGATTTCTTCCCTGAAAACCTTGGAGAATTCAGCGACGAACATGGAGAGCGTTTTCTATTATTTTAATTTTTTTTTATTATTTCTGTAGGCATATTTTTGTAAATCAAAAATACTAAATAGTTTGGAAACGTGACGTATTAAATTTTTTTCCTATTTTTTTTTAAACTCAGTACATCTCAAATGATAAGAAAAAACACTTTTAATTTCAAGGACAAAACCCATGTAAACTAGCTTAGACCAAAAAATTGTGACTAAGCTCAATTGGTTGTTTGCCAAGTTAATTTCGATTATCTCGTTCCAGCGCCTTCGTTAATTTTTTTTTTTAACCAGGTGTATTGTCTACTTATTTTACCAAAATGAGTAAATATGCATTGTTATATAGATTTAGTAAAAAGAGCTCAAATAATTGCTAAGCATAATCAAGGTAAAAACTTGTCAGAAGTAGCCAGACAGACCAGTGTAAATGTAAGTAGTTTTTTTAACTCTTTTATATAAGCTCTTTTATATATAAGCTGTTTTGCAAATTCACAGATCTTACTTTACGCTGACGACATGAAGGTCCTTAAGTGTGTACGAACAGTGTCTGATACCGAACTACTTCAATCTGATCTCGATAGATTCGTTTCATACTGCAAAAGAAATAAGTTACAACTTAACGTATCCATTATGTTTTCACTTAGTATTCACTCGCCAGAAAACTAATATCGGTTCAGGATACACACTTGATGGTACATATATAAGTAAAACAAGCAGTATCAGAGATCTTGGTGTAGTACACGACAGCAAATTACTTTTTGATGATCATATAGAAACCATTGTCAAAAAAGCTTTCAAAACCTTGGGTTTCATTATTAGAGCTTGTTCTAGCTTTCGGTCTCTAAAACCAATAAAAGTTCTCTACTGTTCCCTTGTGCGCAGCCACCTCGAGTACGTTTCCCAAGTCTGGAACCCTCAATACGAGACTTACAAATCTCGTATTGAATCAGTTCAGAGAAAATTTTTGCGATATTTAGACTTTAAAGCGAAACAATACTCAGTCGACTACGAGCACCGTTGCAAGCGATATCACTTCTTACCATTACATATAAGGCGTAATATCAATGACATTTGCTTTTTGGCAAACATAGCAAACGGATCAATTGATTGTCCTGAACTACTTGGCAAAATTTTTCTTCGCACTAATCAGAACAACCTACGTAAGCGGCCTCTATTACAGGCACCGTGCACATCGACAAAATACAGGCGCAACGCCTTCTCCATACGTAGTGTCCTAGCCTTCAATAATTTACCATCGCACCTAGAAATCGATCTGTTTTGCACCAGTGTACAAAATATAAAAAAGATCCTAACCAAGGAATTTTTTGGAGACAATCATAGATAACCTAATTAGTTTAAATTTGAGATAACGCTATGTAGGCCTTTTCTTCATCTGATATCACTTGATTCGATTCAATTCTTATTATACCTACTTAAATGAATTTTAAACTTTATCTTAAACCTAAAATATGTCAACGCAATCTGTAGCTAGATATATATATGTGGAAGCTTGTTATTAGCAATTTTCATTACTTATGTAAAAAAAATATAATTGTTATTTGTTGTAAGCTTTCTTTAAAAATAAATAAATAAAATAACAAAAAACTCCTATATAATAATCATTATTGGGTATTATATATTTATGTTTTATTGTTGCAGAGAAAAACAGTTGTTCTATGGATATGACGATTTGAAGAAGAGGGTACTTTAAAACACCATCAAAGTGCTGGCAGACTAAAACTAATAAACATATTGCAGTGTCAAACCATGATAAGGGAGTATACGAAGAAAACGGACATCTGTCGACGAACCACTATGCTAGTTTATTTGACACAAGCGTCGGCACTGTCCGTCGGAGGCTTGCTTACAGAAAACCATAAAAGGGCAAGATTGCAGTTTGCTTTGGATCACATAAACTTTGATTAGAGTAATAATATAATGTTTACTCATGAAAAAAATTTTAAGTCTAGTGATAGTGAACACGGACGGTTTTGTTTGTGGCTACAAGATAATAAATAATTATAATACTGATTTAATAATATTCACTCAGTACTTATTCTCTGTATTAACTGGAGACCTTGTTATGTGTGTTTAACTTAAAATCCGTAATTAATACATTAAAAAAGTTATGAACACTTGATATGTTGTTGTGCAATTTTATAGTTTTTAGCCTACTTAATCCTTTTGATCTTTGTGATAAAATGATCTGGTCTTTTGTTTGTTTTTGTTAAGGTTACATAAGCTTCAATCCTCTTTCCAATATTGGAAACGAATACTTAAGCTATGGCCTCAATAAGAAATTTTATATAATATTATAATCTTATTCGGTGATTAATAAACGGTGATTGTTAAATTTGAATAAGAAATTGTAAGAAATAAACATATTATTTTTTTAATAGTGCTTTTTTGTTTGATGAGCCTGTTTACCAGCATTTTTTTCGTCTTGCTGAGTAACTACCTACTTGAATATTACAAATAAATATCCACTTGTTAGCTTTGATATAATATTCCTACCGATTTCTTTAGTTTGTCATTCATAACTTACAAAAAGTGTGAGTACTGCGTGAGATTTGAACTCACGGCTCATTGATTTACGCATCTATCTGCACATGCTAAACTACTAGGTCAACATGACTCTAGTTTGAATGATGAAATTATGAACTACAATCAGTTGTTGACGACAATGATGACGCAAGTGTCTATTATTTGTTGAACTAAAAGTCAAGTTTATACTTTGTCAGATTGCCTTTGGTCGCTACTTAGCTGTGAAGAAACCAACGCCATCTTGTTTAATTTTCGAAAACTTGAACTTTAACGTGCAAGGGAAAATAGGCGTTAAGGTATCTAAGCACTTCTACAGGTTACCGTTCATCAACGAATCAAACCCCTGCATACTTAACGTTCGGACGGGAATTGAGATCTCCAAGAGATAATGAGATTGATTTTAGAAATATACTTGTCTCAGAAAACATTATATCAGAAATAACTCCGAAACTGAAGGAACTGGCAGATAATTTATTAAAAGCTAGAGAAGTTCAAGAAATGAAAGAAACAAGCAAGGAGTATGTTGATCGACATCGACGGCCCCAGCCTCAGTATCAACCAGAGGACCTGGTACTTGTCAATATACACCCGATCAGCAGAGCAAATCAAGGGGTAACTGCAAAATTGGCCCCTCGAAGAGATGGTCCACATGTATTGTACAGCAGCATGGCCCCGCCTCCTTTAAAGTGGCCTCACCAAATACTCCTGACAATCCTATCGGACTCTATCATGCATCTGCCCTGACCCCGTACAAAGGTGAAAACCTTCCTGAAGTCCCGGAACCTGTCCACCCGATTCGTAGAAGAGGGCGACCCAATCGGACGTGGACGCCCAAAGAAGCAACAATAACCCACTATCCAGTCCCTCACGCCGGGACGTCTTTGAGGACTGAGGAAGAGATTGTAACAAATCTTTTTCCAAACTACCGGCACCGCTACTTTTGCTACTCGACACTAGATGGCGCTCCCGCGTGACGTCATATTTCTGAATCGCGGTGTTAAGATTTTCCGTGAGTTAATGACCTCCCCTATAGTTTTAAATTTTGTGTGAGGATCCGCTCCGTTGCCCTGGTAGGACGTGCGCGCGCTACCATACTCGCTCGGACCACCCTCTAGTCGGCCTAACCCTGTGTTGTCGTGAGTGTAAGCTTAGGGGAGCACTGGGGGAAGCCGCCTCAGTTTTTAATCTCGGTTTTATTACTGTCGCGGTCGCGTTGGCAACGTGCCACTGTTTTAATCTTTTAATCTGTTTTAATTCTAATTTGAATTTTTAATCTTCGGGATGCCGAAGAAGAAACAAGGTGTACGTAGCTCCCTAGAGCCCGATACCAGCCTGCCTCTGGATAGCCAGATGGGAGGTCGGACGACGTCGCTCCCGTACCTCGGGAGTTCGATGCCCGGCCCCCCGCCCGCCGCTCCAGCCCCAGAAGGGAAGAAGCACACTGCCGGCTCACCGACGTCGCCGGCGACTGCGCGCGTTTCGCCGTCGCCGTCGTCGGGCCGCCAGCCAGCCGTCCCAGTTCGCCCGCCGGCCTTCCGCCCCGTGCCTATCCAGGCCCCGGGTCCAGCAGCGTCAAGCAGCCGTGCGCAAGCCGTACGACTCGCCACCTCCTCGACGCGCACCGTTGCGCCGAGAACCCGTACCATGGAGCCACCGGCGCGGCCGGTGGCGCCACCTACAGTCCGCGCCGGTAAACCCGCGCGCCCCGAGGCGCAGCACGCGACTCGCTCCATTGCCACTGTGTTCAGCGCCGCCGCCCGTGTTCCTGTGCGACAACCGTTGCTGGCTACTCCCGCCGCACCACCTGCTCGCCCGGGAACAAGCAGAAGAAGTGACGCAGCCGCCCAAATTGAAGCGACAGCACGCCGCACAATTTCGCCCGCTCCCCGCCGCTTGCTGACGGACTCAGCAAGACTAGACTCGCCCATCTTTCCCCCCCCCCCCCGCCCCGGGGCTCCGCCCGGGACTCCCCTGCCGTGCTGTCCGCGTGCTCGTCCCGACAGGGTTCGGACATGTCGGCTTACTCTGGGGACTCCTGTGCCGGGATCGAAGACGTGTCGCTAGACACGCCCTCCCGATCCGAGTTCAGGGACGGAGCGTACCCGGCCCCTCTCGAAGAACCCTTGGGCTTTGGCTATGAGTTCCAGCTCGACGCCAGAGCCCAAAGAAGACCTAGAAGCCCGGATGACGACGCGTCCGAGGAGGCCAAACGATATTGCCTCGATCCGCCCAGCACCTATGCTGACAAGGTGCGCTCCCCGCCCCCTCCGCCCACAGTTCAAGAGAGCAGAGGAGAGCCAACGTCTGCGGGCCCTCCCCCCGCAACTCAAAAGAAGAATCCCTCCCGCTACCCTCCGCTGGTGGTGGAGAAGCTGCCAGACTGGGCCGCCCACTTTAGGGCGCTGAACGACCTGCTGGGCCGCCCCCCGAATGCCCGCCCTTTTCAGGGTGGCATTCGATTCCTCCCGGAATCCGCGGAATACAGGGTGGTACAGAGGTACCTAGGCGACCAAGAGAGGGAGACCGGCCTGGCATGGTTTGCGTACTCCCTACCCGCGGAGCGGAGCCTCAAGGTGGCCATCCGTGGCCTGCCAGCAGACACGGAGCCGGCCGAGATTGAGGAGGAGCTCAGGCGGCTGGAATTTCAGCCGGAGTACGTGCGCAACATAAAGGCGCGCGGTGGGAGACCCGGCTGCATTTTTCACGCCGTACTGAAGAGGACGCCAGGGATCTTTAAGATCTACGACATCACGCAGTTCCTGCTCATGCGTGGTGTCAAGATCGAGGCGTGGAGGGGCAGGCGCGGGCCTGCGCAGTGCCACCGGTGCCAGCAGTTTAGGCACAGTTCACACCGGTGCCACCGCCCGTTGGCCTGCGTGAGATGTGGGGAGAACCACGCCGCGAAAGATTGACCACGCCCTAGGGAGGAGCCGGCCACCTGCGCCAACTGCGGAGGTGACCACCCAGCGTGCCACAGAAGATGCCCCGTCTTCATAGAAGAGGCACAGAAGAGGAGAGTGGGCACGGTCGCTATCTCCCGGCGACCAAACCCGCCCACCAAATCCACCCGCGGGCCCGTGGCGGCCGACACCTCTGAAGCGCCCAGCGCGTCATTGATGGCGGCGGCCAACGACCCGACGGTCAGGAGAGACGCCCCCCCAACACGGAGGAAGAAGAGAGGTGGGAGGAAGGGGAAGAAGCCCCTCCCCCCCCCACAACCAAGGAAGCGGACTCTGCTCCAGTTTCGGTGCAGTCGTCGCGCCCCCCCCCACTGCCGAGACCGAAGCCGCCAAGGGAGCGCAACGCCCGGCTAAGACAGCCACCGCCCCCCGGGCGGCCCACCAGGAGGCCAAAGTTCCTGACGCCGCGCCCGCCCAGCAGCGACAGGAGCTTTCCCTAGAAGAGCGGAGGATTCTCTTCGCCTTCATCCATGAGCTCACGGAATGCATCCAAATGAAGCGCCGTCAGGGTGAAGGGGACCCGACGAAGCTCATTATTACTGGGATGGCCCACCTGACCAACCTCCTCTACGGGGGAAAGTGATGGCGGGTAAGTTAAATCACCCGACGCCTGAGTGAGCCGCTTACACCTACACACGGCTCACTCAAACAATAAGACTCCACATTCATAACATGCACCCGGTGAACGTCGCGTGCTAAGTTAATATAGGCGCGACGCTAACCTAATTCATACACACACGACTCACGACACCCATACCGCCCACTATGCCCCTTAGTCTGGAGCGCAACCGGCTAGATCTGGAAACGTGACAGACGGGGGTTTTCATCCACAGTGGGCAGCGCCACCCAAGTCTTCACCTCTGTCGCTGGTCGCCGCCCGCCGGGCCTCCTCCGGGCAACCGGAGGTCTCACCCGGCGGCGACTGACCGCCGAGGTGGCGTGAAAAAGCGGCACTGTGACGCACAGTGCCGCTTTACACTAGACAACGCTTTACGCTACACATAGACAAGCAGCGCGCGCGCGCTTGTCATGGCCAAGGCCTATATGGCCACCCTAACGATGTGCCCGTCGCTACGGGCACCTAACCCGCAACCGCGGGACAAAGGCTATGCCTATAACCCGCCGGCCGCGCCCCCTTGCGGGGACGCAGCGACTTCCACGGATTTTGTGTGAGGATCCGCTCCGTTGCCCTGGTAGGACGTGCGCGCGCTACCAAATTCGTTCGGACCGCCCCCTAGTCGGCCTAACCCTGTGTTTTCGTGAGTGTAAGCTTAGGCAAGCACTTACGGTAGCACTGGGGGAACCCGTCTCAGTTTTATCCTGTTTTTAGTTACTGTCGCGGTCGCGTAGGCAATAGTGTTGGGTAGGACATACAAGAGGCACCTCAAATGTCCCATACAGTATGACTGAATGTCCCAACACCTCAAAAAAATATTTTGTACCGCTTCACCGTGACAAAATACGAATGAATGATATAGTACGCATTACGCGAGATGAGTGAGCGAGTGCAAGCGGTTCATTCGGTGAACACGTCAACACGATCAATTTATAAGACTCATTTTAAAGCGTTAGCTTTACATACTCTTGGACTCATGTGAAAAACCCTCTCAGATGGAACACTCGTAGCTGAGGTTTTTCAAAATCTGGTCAAGTGATGTGATAACCGAGAGACGGAACAAACTCAACGGAAAAAAGGTGTAAATGTTGCTATTTTTCAATTATATTATGTAACCTTTTTTTTGTTCAATAGATTTTTTATATCATTTGTTGTACGTCGTTTAATTATTTTGACGCACAAATTGTATTTATTATTAGTACTTAGAAGTTCAACTACGATGTGTTTGTTGAACTCATATATGTCTTAGAAGGTAATATGATAGTTTCCAATATAATTCCTCATACTTCTAAGCGCACCTCAAAGTCTCAAAATCGGTTTTTGGTTAATAGTTCAAAAAGGTGGGACAATGTCACATTAACGACTAATGGCTTAATGTGTAGTAACGATATGACATTGTCACAATATCGAGGAATTATCACGTTATTGAGACATTGTCCCACCTCATTTGAAGTGGTACAATGTATTACCTCACGAGGGTGAATGAGTTACTCATACAAACTCATCAAAATTGCTGGTCCTGCCCAACACTAGTAGGCAACGTGCCTCTAATTTATTCTATTTTTATTTTACTTTTTAAATTAATTTTAACCGTTTTACGATGCCAAAGAAGAAGCAAGGTGTGCGTAGCTCCCTAGAGCCCGACACCAGTCTGCCGCTGGATCGTCAGATGGGAAGCCGGACGACGTCGTTCCCGTACCTCGGGAGTTCGATGCCTGGCCCCCCGCCCGCCGACCCAGCCCCAGAAGGGAAGACGCCTACTGCCGGCTCACCGACGTCGCCGGCGACTTCGCGCGTTTCGCCGTCGCCGTCGTCGGGCCGCTTCCTGCCGTCCCAATTCGCCCGCCGGCTTTCCACCCCGTGCCTATTCAGGCCCCGGGGCCAGCAGCATCAAGCAGCCGGACGCAAGCCGTGCGACTCACCACCTCCTCGACGCGCTCCGTTGCTCCGAAAACCCGCATGGAGCCACCGGCGCGACCGATGGCGCCACCTACAACCCACAAGAAGAATCCCTCCCGTTACCCTCCGCTGGTGGTGGAGAAACTACCAGACTGGGCCGCCCACTTTAGGGCGCTGAACGACCTGCTGGGCCGCCCCCCGAATGCCCGCCCATTCCAGGGCGGTATTCGATTCCTCCCAGTATCCGAGGAGGAATATAGGGTGGTCCAGAGGTACCTAGCCGACCAAGAGAGGGAGTCCGGCCTAGCATGGTTTGCGTACTCCTTATCAGCGGAGAGGAGCTTCAAGGTGGCAATCCGTGGCCTGCCCGCAGACACGGATCCGGCCGAGATAGAGGAAGAGCTCAGGCGGCTGGAATTTCAGCCGGAGTACGTGCGCAATATAAAGGCGCGCGGCGGGAGACCCGGCTGCATCTTCCATGCCTTACTGAAAAGGACACCTGGGATCTTCAAGATCTACGACACACGCAGTTCCTGCTCATGCGTGGTGTCAAAATCAAGGCGTGGAGGGGCAGGTGCGGGCCTGCGCATTGCCACCGGTGCCAGCAGTTTAGGCATAGCTCACACCGGTGCCACCGGCCGCTGGCCTGCGTAAGATGTGGGGAGAACCACGCTGCCAGGGACTGCCCACGCCCTAGGGAAGAGCCGGCCACCTGCGCCAACAGCGGAGGCGAGCGCCCAGCGTGCCATAGGAGATGCTCCGTCTTCGTCGAAGAGGCACAGAAAACGAGAGTGGGAACGATTGCTATCTCCCGGCGGCAGAACCCACCCACTAAGCCCACCCGTGGGCCTGTGGTGGCCGACACGTCTGAGGTGCTAAGCGCATCATTGATGGCGGCGGCCAACGGCCCGACGGAAAGAGGAGATGCCCCCCCCACACGGAGGAAGAAGAGAGGTGGGAAGAAGGGGAAGAAACCCCTCCCCCCTAACAACCAAGGAGTCGGACCCTGCCCCAGTTTCCGTGCAGTCGTCGCGTCCCCCCCCCCCCCCACTGCCGAGACCGAAGCCCCCAAAAGAGCAAAACGTCCGGCTAAGAAAGACACCACCCCCCGGGCGGCCCACCAGGAAGCCAATTCATCTGACGCCGCGCCCGCCCAGCAGCGACCAGAGCTTTCTCTCGAAGAGCGGAGGATTCTCTTCGCCTTCATCCACGAGCTCACGGAGTGCATCCAGATGAAGCGCCGTCAGGGTGAAGGGGACCCGACGGAGCTCATCATCACTGGAATGGCCCACCTAACCAACCTCCTCTACGGGGGAAAGTGAGAGACTTGTCGCCGCCCGCCGGGCCTCCTCTGGGCAACCGGAGGTCTCACCCGGCGGCGACTGACCGCCGAGGTGGCGTGAAAAAGCGGCACTGTGACCGAACAGTGCCGCGGCGCTTTCCCACTGAACAAATAACAGCTACACATGGACAAGCAGCAAGCGCGCGCTTGTCATTGGCCACGACCTATATGGCCACCCAAATGATGTGCCCGTTGCTACGGGCACCTAATCCGCAACCGTGGGAAAAAGGCTATGCCTACAACCCGCCGGCCGCGCCCCCTTGCGGGGACGCAGCGACTTCCACGGATTTTGTGTGACTCAACTACCTAGTGTTGCATCGGTGGACTACGTCCTAGCTGGAATAGCCTCACGGGACCTCACTAGTTCAGTTGTTTCAAATATTTCTCTTTTTTGGATTAGAGGATAGCTTCCGCCGCCTTCGTCCAAGCGGACTTCCATCTCATTCTCATCATTTTCTTCATCATCTAACTTCATCTGTTCTTTTCACTACCACGGGTGACGTCACGGAGAGACCTTCTACAAATGTAAATTTTCTGTTTTTAAACCCAATTTCCAATTACTCATCAAGTACATAGATTATTTAAGTGTATTCCGTATTAAATTCGTGCAATAAAGTGCAAATAAGTTTAAAAAATTCGATAATACTTTTTGACAGGTAGAGGTTACCGGTAGCAGTGATTTTTGCATTCTCATCTTGTCATCAGGTACAACACACTTTACATTTGTCTTGTTATTTTATTGATTACGTTCTATATCCTAATTCTTTTATTCGGCTGCATATTGTTTGTGAATGCCAATTGAAACGTAAACATAACCTTAGAAAGGGTTAAAATTTCCTTTATGGACCTTCGAGGACGGGTAGGGGATGGATATGTGTATGTGGAATGTTGCCACAATTGACGGCACTATTTGGTACCTATCTTCAATATTTGGTATCTCTATTGACAGCAAGAAAACGCATGAAACGTATGAACAACGATGCAACGATGCATACATACTTGAAAAGACACTTTGTATATATGTATGTAAATGAAGCACTGTCGCCCTTCATTAAATTTGAATTGAGCACGCTTTAACTTGGACTTATTGGTGCCACCACACTAATAAGCACACCACCACCACCACCACCAGTAGGCTGGCACTATGCTCGTTCTATAGATAAAAAACTTCTCTCTGGAATTGTAAAACGTCGTGAAATATTTCAGATTGAAAATTATGAAAACATTAATATTATTTGAAGAGATTTGAAACAATAGCTATGATGTTGTTTCTCTTTACAGGTTAGTACCTAAGTAATAATAGTTTGTACACATGTGTAGAAGTAAGTGGTGTTTTACAAACACTTTTGTGGTTCATTCATGTCATGAAATAAAATTTATCTATCTGTACATAGTGCAGTTGAAGAGAATCTTGTACATCTTTGAACTGCCCTGTAAACAAAGTTCATAGAAAATGTGCTTTTTTGTCACTTAACAAGGACACATTATAATTGATTGCGATATCAATATTTATTTATTAGTTTATCCTCACATCAGAACGCTTTGAAGACATTCTAGCTGCGATGATGGTATAAGAAGCATAGTTTATAATTTAAAGAAAATATAAATTTTCGAACCCAATCTAGAAGTACGCATAAATGAATTACCAGAATATATCTTTAACTCATTGAATGCCCGGTGCCCGGATCCAAGCGAGACACAATCGCTTTTTAATTTTGTCTCTAATTACGGCATACGAAAGGTTAAAAGGTACAGAGTACAATCTATTGTCTGTTATTGAATTTGTGCCATCTTCGACTCCTGAAGGTATAGGACTATACAAATACCATTGCCAATTAGATTCGAAATGACAATGTTACGACGATATATCTAGTAGAGTTACTGTTAGCTGTAAGAACATATCTGCTCATTATTAAACATATGCTAAGAAATGTTATTATTTATCATTCATCAATAACCTACAATTCTAGTTATAAAAATTACTTTCTATATTATAGTGTAATATTATAATACGCATGTCATATACGGAAAATTAAATATTCAATTTGAAAAAAAAAAAAGAATATGTTACATCTTTCAAGTATGCCAAAAAAAAAGTTAAAACAAATGTATGTTGTGGTACTAAATACCTACAATAGGAAAAATTAGCTGTGTGATGAAAAAAGAATGGTCCAGACATCCTCATGTCAGAATGTCTGACAACATTTTGGCTTAACTTTCCTTTATGGACCGTCGATTTGGAAGTTCATGTTTTTATTGTAGATAGTGCTCATAAATAGAAAGCTTTTTGCTAAATACGTTACTACGTTACGTTACGTTTACGAGATATAATTTTCCAAAGTTTCATAAAAATTGTAAACTAATACGCCATTTAGGTTAGATAAATTGTCATTGTAGATGTCAAAGTTGACGTTTCACGTTTTGTTAAGCGTCCATGCTTGTTTGTGGTTTGTTTCATTCAATTTTGTCATATATTTTTTCAAATATAATTTTATTTTTACATATTAAATTACGTATGTCATTAACCTACACAAAAACCATGCTGTAATAAGCAATTACATTGACTTTTTACATAAAAAATAACGAATATTTGTTTACACTGTGGAACGGAACGGAACGTGAAGCGACGCCATTGTTGTAGTTGTCATGTCAGTTATCGTTCGTTTGTTGCCCTGCAAGTTGCGTTCGTATGACTACCATGGCGTCCCCGAAGCCCTATGCTTCTGTGTCTGAAGAGTCGAGTGATGTGCAAGTGTTGGACTCAAATGAGCCGCTTGTCACGGCCTCCTCTTTTGTGCCTGTGTCTGAAGAGTCGAGTGATGTGCAGGTGTTGGACTCAAATGAACCGCTTGTCACGGCCTCCTCTTCTGTGCCTGTGTCTTCTTTAAGTAGTGCGCGAGTGATGGCCTCAATAGAGCCGCTTGTGCCTACTGCGCGAGTGCAAGTTTTGGACTCAAATGAGCCACTTGTGCTCCCGTGTGTGCCGTCGGTCTTCGATGAACCAGTTGCTGTTCCCAGTGGAGTAGCAGCAGCTGGCTCTAGTGGTAGCTTACCAGCTATCGCTAGTATTTCGGAGGACGAAGAAGACGACGTTATGTCTGCGATGCCCAGGCAACTGGGTCTAGCGGCAGGAGGATCAATCCTTACTCGGATGAGTTAAGGTCAGTTTTGAATTATTGTATATATGTTACTGCTAGTCTGTTAAAGTGGAAAAAATGTTTAAGTTCTTATATTAAGTAGCACTTTTTTTATTTGTTTCAGATCTATGAGGAACTGGAGAAAGATCTTTGGGCAATTGGGAACACATGATCAGTGTCTTCAGTTTGCGGAGGAGAGAGGACTCATCCCTAGAGTGAAATTATGTTCATACCACCATTCGTCGATGTCATTGACGAAGGAAAGTGGTCAAATCGGCAAATTCAGATGCCAAAAAATCAACTGTCGGACAAGACAGTTGTCTCATGCTAATGGGACATGGTTTGGAAACGCACGGTTGCCTCTTACTACTATTTCAGATGATGTATGCCTTCAGTGAGGGACTGAGATATCATCAAACCCAAAAGGAGGAAAGTTAGCAAGTGATGATGGTCCCATAATATCCTCAAGAACTGTAGCAGATTGGTTCAGTTATTGCCGAGACACCATAGCTATATATGAGCTGGAAAATCAAAGGGCCCAAGGGAAGATAGGTGGCCCTAACAAGGTGGTACAAATTGACAAGTCGAAATTTAGAAGAAGAAAGTACAATCGTGGTCGACACATTAAGAGACACTGGGTGATTGGCATGATTGAAGACGGCAGTGACGATTTGCGGCTGGAGGTGTGTCCCGATAATGACAGATCTGCAGAAATGTTGGTGCCACTCATTAAGAAACATGTTGAGGAAGGCTCCATCATTCATACAGACCATTGGAGAGCATATCTGAGCCTTCCTCAGCATGGATATATTCACAAACGGGTAAATCACAGTGACCTTACAAATAAATTTGAGGCACCAGATGGGACACACACTCAACGTATTGAGAGCCAGTGGAGAGCATTGAAACAAAAATTCCGTCAGCAACAACGCAAACAAAATTTTACAGAATGGTTGTGCGAATATACGTGGAGGCGAAGAAATCTAATTGATCACTTGGATCTGTTTGACGAACTAATAAAAGCCATAATTCATGTATATACCTATGGTTAATATAAGAATAAAACACAATATCCGAAAAATACCCTAACCTAATCTCAAAATCCCCTTGTAATGTTAGTGAATCGTTTGGGCTAGGTTAGGTTAGAACTGTGACCATTAACGTCCAAATCCCCTTCTAATGTTAAAAGGCATTATGATTTAGGCCCCAAACCGCCCCATAAATCGGAAATTAGTGTTCTAACTTAACCTAATCTCAAACTTTAAACATGGATATCTCCGTAACCATGGGTTTGCGTGGGTTGGGAATGGTGCAGGGGGGGTTTGGTATTCTCTAAACATCATATATCGCTAGTAAGTAGTGATTATAATGAAACAATTACGATAAAAGTGTGTCGCTTGTAAATACCGGCTTTACCGACTTTCATATACATACAAGATGAACTAAATAGTTCTTTCTAATCAATAAATAAAGTGTTTCCGTTAGAATGTGCAACCCAGGAGCGACCCGTTTGTTTGTTTGTTTACCACCTTTGTAAATAGGGGTAAATTATGTTTCGCCTCTGATGCAACATTCGCGATAGTTATTACACGCTATCCAAAGGATTGCTTTGAAAATGGTGTTAGCGGTTTTAGAAAAATTCCAGCTATTGCTGCAGGAATTAATTGTGCCTAAAGTCGAACGTCCACCGCCAGCTAAAATAAGTTAATTTAGTTTAGCTCGCATAGTTGAGCCAGTTTTTCATACATGTGCGTCCACCGCAAACTATGCCAACTAACTAAAATATCCCAAATAAGTCAAACTAACTTATTTGTGTAGGCCGATACGAAGCTACGCGAACTAAGCTAAGCCTCTCTCACCCCCTTGCGTTACCCCTCTGGCGCCTTTCGCTAGTGTTGTTTTGTAGTGTGTGATCGTGCGCAGGCAGTGAAACAGCGTATTTGCAGCATGGAGGTGTTTATTGAATACGTCAAGCAATATCCTATATTGTATAACCCGGAGGCAAAAGATTACCGTGATGCAAATAAAAAAGAAGGTATATGGAAAACTATAGTGGATGAAATGAAAAACCCGGAAATAAAAGATGGTAAGTTTAATTTATATTGTCATTGTTAAAATAATTACAGAATGATTCTCTGACACGGAATGCTTCCCTAGTTGCTCGTAAGTTATCGTATAAATGTCCCACCGATTGAAGTTGGTCATCTACAGCACTCGTGACATCAAAAGCTAAGATTGTTTGCTTGGTTATAAGATAATTGTGTAGCACACAAGTAGCTTTTGTAATCGTATCAACTGATTCTAATTTGCACTCCAAAGGCCGACGAAATACTCGAAATCGCATTGATAATATACCAAATGCATTTTCTACCACATTTCGTGCTCTGCTGAGACGGTAATTAAAGTGCCTTTTTTCTCTACTATCACGACATGCACTTTGTGGGTATGGTCTCATAAAATGTTTTTGTAAGGGAAATGCCTGGTCTCCTATAAATACGTAAGGTATTGGAGTACCACCTTCTAGTAAAGGCTGATCACTAGGCAAATTTAGTTGGTTATTTTTTAACTTTTGTCCAAATTCACTGTCAGCAAAAATACCACCATCGCTAAATCTGCCCATGGAACCAACATCTATAATTATAAACTTCTTGTTCGCATCAACAACTGCGAGTAATACTATGGAATGAAAATGTTTGTAATTAAAAAATTGGGAACCTGCATTAGGTGGGCATTTTATTGAGATGTGTTTGCCGTCGACTGCGCCAAGGCAATGTGGGAATTGCCATTTATTCATAAAATTTTCGGCAATTTCTTTCCATTCTGTTTCTATTGGCACACTCATATACATTTGTTGCAAATTATTCCAAATTGCGTGGCAGACGTTTTCTACTATGCTAGAAACGGTTCTGTCGCCTACTCTATAATATAACCAATTGTTTTGTAGGAGTCCCCTGTTGCCAAAAACCTGCAAAAGATGATATTTTTATTATTGTTCCAGTTAAAACGGCTAAAAATGAATGGAAAAAATTACGAGATGGGCATCGAGAATCATTAAAAAGAATGAAAAGCTTTACAAGTGGCCAAGCTGCACCGTTAATAAACGTTTGGAAATATGCCAGTCTACTTGAATTTTTATTGCCTTATATGAAAAACCGCACAAGGAGTGGTAATATAAATGTAACCCAGAATAATACTACAAACACTTCAGTCGAAGCTGGTAACGCAAATGAAAGTCAGGATACGACTACTACGACAATGGGAGATCAAAATACCGCGACGCTGGAGGATTCTGAATATGTTTCTAACACTGAATCCATACCATCTACATCTCGCGACAGCTTACCCTCTGAACAAAGACAAAGAAAGAGAAAGACTAACGATGAATCTTTAACTGATTTACTGAAAGAAATTGATAATGATTATGAAAAGCGTCGTCGTGAGCAAAAGGAGAAAGAGAGAGTTGAAAAAGACACAAGAAAACATCCTATAAAACTTTTTTTTTCAAGTATGAGCGAAACAGCAGTCAAATTTCCTGATTGGTTGCAAAGAGACGTTAAAAAGAAAGTCTTTAATATAATAATGGAAGCGGAAGAGAAGTATGAGACTCACTTATATGAAAGTCAGTACAACTATGGGTACTCGACATTGTCTACTCAATCTACTCCACATTCCCTTGACCCATTGTAGTCATTGTAGCCTTTAATTTAACATAATTAAAATATTTTTTGTGTACAACCTACGTTTCAATGAATATACCTCATTATGTTACTTAAACTGTTTTATTTTTAATGTTGATGCACTTACCTCAAACAAATAGCTAATCTTTCTTCTGGTGACACAGCTTTTCGATAATTAGTATCAATCTTAGTGATATCCTTGGCAATCATTGTTAATAACTCATTAAACTGTTCTCTGGATACACGATAGTACAACTTAAAATTTTCATCGTCTACTTCATTATAGAGAGTGTTAAATTCTCCGCTTGTTTTCCAATGTTGAATGTGCTTGCTTATCCAATATCTATGTTTGCGTTTTTTCTTTGTGTAATAAGCAATAATCAATCTTCTTTTCCTATGGCGAATGTAATCCTCCTCTGAACTCTCGTCATAACTCCTCTCTTGTTCATCCATCACGTCTGATTAACTCGACACTCCAGCACAAACTGATCAGCACTAACGTAGTTATAGCTTATTTTTCGGTGGACGAACAATTATTTCCTAGTTTAGCTTAGCTTAGTTCAGTGAGCTTAGTTCCTTATTATTTTAGCTGGCGGTGGACGTTCGGCTTTATACCTATTCATTTATAAAGATATTATGACAGGCAATGTTGTAGTTTTTACCTCATTTTGCCTACGTTTTCAAAGCAATTTTTTGGTGCTTTATAGGTGTTTTTTTTTACTAGTAGCAAGTGTATTCCTATAGCTTAAAGTCCAATATTAGACAGTAATTGAAAAAACATACGACTTGACGACGAAAACATACGGTATAAAAACAGTAGACGCGGCTTTAAATCACAAATTGTATGTAAGCACTAATGCTAAATTGTTGTTTTTAATTAAAACAAGTTGGTGGTGGGGAGGAAGACAGCTTGTCAGGTGTTCATCTGCAAGTACCAACCACAAAAACTGCAGATGAATTGATTGTCAACGAGGTTCAAATAGAATGTACACCAATTCCTGAAGGTTGGTATATTTAAACATATATTTATTATTATTGACTCACCGCTCTCAACGCTTATTCTGTTGCTAACGTACGTGTGTGCTGAACATATATCCTGTATTAAACTCAACCTGCAAATGGGGATGGATCTTTTCCCCCTTGTATTGGTTTAGCAATGAATTGATTAAGTTAGGCGACGCCCAATACCGCTATCCTACCTACGGCACACTAACAAGACAATTTTGAGACTGTCTTCAATTCACACCCCAACGTGAGATTACTCTTAGCAATGAGCAACAACACGCTAAATTTGTCTCCCGCTTATGCAGCTTTCGTTTACTACTAGAGTTTTGTTTACTTTCGTTTGCTTTCAATAGATTGCTGACGGTCCTGATTAGGATAAAACTCGCTTCGTTTACAAGAGCTTATCTTGCGTTCGACAAATTCTGGCGTGTTGTTGCTCATTGCTAAGAGTAATCTCACGTTGGGGTGTGAATTGAAGACAGTCTCAAAATTGTCTTGTTAGTGTGCCGTAGGTAGGATAGCGGTATTGGGCGTCGCCTAACTTAATCAATTCATTCCTAAACCAATACAAGGGGGAAAAGATTCATCCCCAACTGCAGGTTGATAAATCCAAGGAACTCAGTACGAAGAGACGTAGGGCTGAGTTATAACTGGTACTCCTGTGGGCGCGCTTATATTAGCATATAATAAGCGTATTACGATCAAGTCGATCTTGACGGACAATATCAGACTGAGTCTATAAATTTTGTGCAATTGACGCTGCACTACTGTTATCGTCCTCGAAAATGACTAACATAAAAAACTTCGAACTACAGGCAACCACGAAGGTGGACGAACGTGACGTATGCCTGTACAACGATGAACATGGAATTTACGTTAAACACTCGTTGCGACGAGACGATTGAAGCAAATTTCCACAAGTATAACGATTGGACTTGCAAGCACGTAATAGCCAAACCAATAGGTGATTCTGATGTGCTTCAAGATTTCAAAAGAAACAAGTTCAAGGTCAACGGTAATATGCTGTTGGTCGACTTGAGTGAAACCGGCCGGAACATATTGACTATTGGGAAGTGCTTTGAGTCGACGATCAGGTTGACATGCGGTACACCAATATTCAATTGCTGCAACAACTTGGTAGGGGTAGTAACTCAGGGGTTAACGAGAGTGACCAACGGCGTCACGACTTATTGCTACGGCCTGAGCAATTATGCGAGCAAATCGTGGACAGTGGATAAGAGTTACCCGATAACTATAGCCACAAAAACGGAACCCATGGTCTGTGGCGATAAGCAATTTTCTGATAGGAACGAGTTGGTCAGCTACAAGAACTTGCGTAAGGTCAACAAAGGCTGCACGGTATGGCTAAAACATGACGGCATACAGATAGTCATCGGTGACGGTATCGTTGAAGTTTTGAATGAGCACCACACTTGTCCCAACTTGAAGATAGCGGACACCAAGTTCGCTCCAACATCGAACAACAACAAAAAACCTAAGCCAAAAACTAATAACGACGGCGCCAAAGGCAGTACTAAGGTTTACAGAACTAAGGACAAAACTTGGGTAGTTGAAGGCAATAAAGTGACAGTAACTAAGGGTGCGAACCCTGTAGACGACGTGTCAGTTAGGGCGCGTACACATAGAACATCCGTTTTACAGGTCCGTTTAAACGTATATGTTATTAGCGTATGTAGTTGTATGAGCGAGTTCATACAGAATACAGTATTCCGGATCCAGTAAAAAATACTGATCCGACAAAATAAGCAGCAATCCGTTTTACAGGTCCGTTTAAACGTATATGTTATTAGCGTATGTAGTTGTATGAGCCAGTTCACACAGTATTCCGGATCCAGTAATACTATACTAATCCGTTTTATCGGATTGAAACCGCACGAGGCTTTGCACGGGGGTGCGCGGGGTGCGATGTGCTACACACAGCCGCCATTTGCCGGTTTCATTCCTAGAGTAGTGCACGTGTCCAGTGCTATCATAATCATGGCAAGCAAGGCGTTTGAAAAATATGTTGAGCAAGAAGTTTTGATAAATTGTGTTGAAAGTAGACCAGTTCTTTGGGACAAAACACTGGAGATTTATAAAGATAAAATTGCAAAAACCGCAGCTTGGCGCGAAATATGCGGTATTCTAAAGGAGGATTTTGAAGCTATGGAACAAAAAGAAAGACAAGAATTTGGTAAGTATTTATTTTATATTGTAATGGAGACATTGTTTTTTATTTTAAATAGCTTCATTCTGCCAAGAAACTGACCCAGATTCGGACACGAAATAGTTTTCGAATTCCGTTCGAACTGAATTTGCAGTTCGACCACCTCGTAGCGTTTCATCATCAGGTAGGCTATTGAAATGAAATGCTTCAGATTCGGATGTGTTGCCATCCTTTAAGCCCTCTTTTTCCCTTACAAAGTTGTGTAGAACGGTACATGCCTTAACTATCCATATAGCTGTTGTTTTGTTGACGTCTAGAGGCCGGTGGAATACTCTCCACTTATTAGCAAGAATACCAAATGCACATTCAACGTATCGTCTAGCTCTGGTCAAACGATAGTTATATATTCGCTTATTTACGTCTAAATGCGTCCCGCTAAATGGCCTCATTAAATTTTCGTGTAAACCGAAACCTTCATCGCCGATTATGACGTAGGGAACTCTCGTTTCTGAGCCTGTTATTAATGGGCAAGGTTCTGGTATTTGTAAACTGCCATCTAGCATCATTTTCCAAAATGTCGACTCCTTGAATATTGATGAATCGCATTCTTTTCCATACGACCCAATACTAACATATAGAAAACGATAGTCAGAGTCTACGATCGCTAATAATATGATGGAAAAAAAGTCTTTGTAATTTAGGTACATTGAGCCACTTTTTGCTGGTTTTCGAAGTCTGATGTGTTTACCGTCCACTGCTCCTAAACAGTGGGGAAAATTTGCTTTTGTGTCGAATCCATTTGATATATGCTCCCATTCACTCACTGTTGTAGGAAGTCGCATAAACTCGTCATTCAAGTTGTTCCATATGCATCGTGTAACTTCCTTAATAATGTTGCTTATAGTTGACACACCGACACGAAAGACGTAATAAAGTTCTTGAAATGTACACCCAGACGCTGCATACCTAAAAAAAATAAATTAATCAATTACTATATTATTACACATATATTGACTTCCCATACAAAGTAACGTTAGTGACTGTAAGGGTTTAGTTTTAGTTAATTTTGTCTATTACTGATTATGTATATGTCTATGTTTCGTAGAGGTACTTCTCTATGGTCAGACTATTAAAGATGGCTTGATGAATAAGTCTTGTTTTATTATAAAACTATAAAATATTATAGTGACCAACAAATTTTGTATGGAAAGTCGAAATTTTTATGAGAGTTTTTAGCAAAGTCGTAAATCAAAACTCATACTTATATATATAGTACATAAATAAAATAAAATTAAACTGAACTGAACTAAATTATAAAATTACCTAATTAAAATAAATTGATTTAAACATTAGTAATACTTTTTTGCTTCCCATTATTTACTGACCGATTAGTTCTTGCACTGTCAATTTGACTTATCCACTGACCAATATGGTAATTAATTACTGACAAGTCTATTCTACCTTCTTATTCGCCTTTCACTTACTAAGCTATTGACAACCATCTTATATTATTATTTACTTGCTTCAGGAAAATATGTTATAAAAAAATGGAATTCGACTAGAGATGCCTGGATACGAACATTGAGTGAGAAAAAGAAATTGAAGAAATCTGGAGCTGCTGCCTCAAATACCAAGCCTTACAAATATCACAATCAAATGTTATTTTTGAAAAAAGTTGTCACCCCAGGTGATACACACGAGAACGTCCCTGCTAATGACAACATCACGGAAACAGTAGAAAGTAATAAAGACAACGAAGATGAACCTGATCAGATTACGGAACAAAGTGGTAGTGACAGACAAAAGGAAAGACAAAATTTAGCCCCGCCGCAACGCAAGGCAATCAAAAGAAATGTGAATGAAGTAGACGCCAAAATGATTGAATACATGAATGATCAGTTAAAAAAAAGTAAAAATGAGTTTGAAGATCCCAATTTATCGTTCTTCAAAGGTATTTTGCCGCAACTGGCTTCACTTATGGCGATCAAATTTTAGAATTTCAGTCTGGAGTGATAAACCTTTTACAAAATATTAAAAGTAGAAGATATGGTCAGTCAAACTACGAGTGGCCTCCATATTCACAAAGTTCTAGCACTCCTCACTACCACACCCAAGGTTATTTTAGTAGGCCACATCATCTTGACTCTACACCATCAGTAGAAGGTTCGCCATCAGTAGAATCTACATTCAGCCAGGAGTCAGACTTGCCAGATCTGTCTATGTTTTGAAATAAATCTTCATTTTTGTAAACCTTTTTGTCATTTTAAATTTTAATTGATAATAACAAAAATTAAAGTTCTTACCTTAAAAATATCGCTAGTTTTACTTCAGGGCACAAGCTTTTCCTCCAGTTTGTGTCTTTCTTTTTTAAATCCTTTTCTAATCGTTTAAGAAGGTCATCAAAAGTAGACGTCGTCATTCGGAAATAAGTAAAAAATTTAGATTCGTCTTCTTTCAGCTGACGCACAACAGCACCACGACAAAATCTTTGCCTTAATAGTGGATGTATCCAATAACGCCGGGGCTTCCTCCGCCGCAGACGACGATAGTACCAATACAACACGACAACGTCCATTCTCGTAGAAAGTAGGCGATACACTGAAGAACGAAAGTCCAGTAGCGTCGGATCTGTTAAAATCGGTCCTGTAAATGCTGTGTGAATATTACCTCCAGTAGCGACGGATCAGTTAAAAAGGATCCTGTAAAACGGATGTTCTATGTGTACGCGCCGTTATAGGGTCTCAGCACACATATGGGGTCGGAAAGGGATCGTCACCGTATCGCCTCGAGCCGTTCAGAATGGTTTGTATTAAACTCCCTACTGCAACGCACACTAATCGGAATAATAACGTAATCGCCTCGCCTCGGAACAGGCTCCGAACTTGAATTCCCGCGCTTACGGCTCATCGTCCCCGCGCTTACGTTTCTCCGTCCCCGCGCTTACGTCTCTCCGTACCCGAGCTCACATCTCTTCGTCCACCCTTTCCCCTTTCCCCTCCCGCGACTTGCCTGCTAAAGACGCCGCCATTCGCAAGGAGTATTTCATTCGTGTTGCGCGTATGTTTTATTTAAAATTTTAAGTTCGATTCAAACACAAAATAACGATGCAAAGGGAGAAACTTATTGAAGAAGTGAGAAAATATCCATATTTATATGACTTAAGTGATGCTAAATACAGCAATACTATAAAAAAGGACGAGGCTTGGAAACAAATAAGTATTACTTTAAAGCAATCTGGTAATTTCGCGTATGTAGGTATGTATGGGAAATAAAACAGTTGTAATTAATATAATTATAATGAAAAATTTAACTGGAATATCCATTAAGAATTAACATTAATATTTAAAGCTAAAAGCTACTGCCATGGAACTCGTCCGGTAGAAGTTTGAAAATATGTTTTGAACTTTTCACGTACATTAAAAGCGGTAGCCATATGGGCACCACTAATAATTGGTAATTGACTTAACAATCGGTCTTCGCCGAATTCAACTGTAATTTCCTGTTCTGTTCTGTTCGGTTCCTGTAAATTCATCTCAATGTTATATGTCCTCATCATATTGTGTAAAATGCAAGTTGTTAATACCACTTTATCTACAAACTTTGGATGCAATTTAATATTTTTGTTGTAAATCGCAAATTTTTGATATAAAATTCCAAAAGACCTTTCACACATACATGTGTAACTACATGCGCTTGATATAGTTAACCATGATTTATTTTATTTCAGAATCTGAGTGCAAGAAAACTTGGTTAAATCTTAGAGAGTCTCACCGACGAGCTAAGAAGAAGCGTAAAACTAAAAGTGGTCAGGCAGCCCCGACGACGAAAAAGTGGACCTTTGAAGATGAAATGAGTTTTTTAGTACCTCATTACAAAGAAAGAAATACGATCTCTTCGGTTGATGATGATGACGGTTCAGATGTTAGCAGTTTCTTGGGTAATGATGATTCACAGAACTCAATAAACATAATTCAGTCTCCAGAAAACTTACAAGCGGAAACTACTCCACTTTCGCCGCGTCCTGAGTCTTCTGCATCTTCAGTTGCATCCAAAATTTCAAAAAAAAAAAATCTTAATATTGAAAAAAATTCAGCGTCACAAACTTTAATGAAATATTTATTAAATCACAACGAAACCAAAAAAGAAGATGAGATAGATACATTTTTTAAGAGCATTGCGGCAACGGTTAAAAAATTTTCAGAATATAACCAAGCTGTTATGAAAAGTAAAATATATAACGCAGTTTCGGAAATGGAGTTAAAAGAAATCGCAGAGAAACAAAGCTATTATAGTTATCGCAACCCTTACATTCCCCAAAGAGAAGATGACATGCCTCGAGGTTATACCACTCTAAATAACATTAGCCACGAGATACAATCAACATCTGGCGCTTCAAACATTCATGATTTTAATATTTCAAACTTAGAAGAAAATGGCGCGTCAAATGCTGACGATCTTGATACTTCAAACAATCTTTAATTTATACAATGATTGTATTTTTGTTGTGGCGCTATTTTTGTTTAATTGCCATAATTTTTGGATTTAATAATATAGTTTTGTATAATAAAAAAATATGTGATTTATGGGTATTTTTTTTTTTACCTAAACTACAAAAAAGTTGCATTTACTAAAATACCTTACGCAATCACACAAAATATATACACACATACACCAGACATAAAACGTACATCCCCTGTGCACACCTGATCGCAAATGAGGGTTATCGACAGAGAATAAAAATTAATCTATCTTGTAGTTTCGGAACCGAGTATTTTTTTTGTACACTTAAAAAAAATAACAATAGAGATAATACAAACATTAAAATTATAGTACAAATATTTATGTAGACCAGATTAAAAATTCCAAAAACAAATGCAATTTCTCACCTTAACGTTACAGCTAGTTTTTCTTCGGGCGATATTGTTTCTCTGAATGTTGTATTCTTCTTCCTTATACATTCATCTATAGACTGCAATATGTTATAAAAGAGATATTTCGGCATATGAAAATAAATATAAAATTTCTCTTCATCATCCATCAAATGTTTTTTTATAGTCCGAAATTCCCCTTCAGTACTCCTTGCTTTATTCATACTGTGTACCCAATATCTTTTTCTTTTTTTCTTGCTTTTTTCTTTTTCCTCTTCATCAAGTGCTATGGCTATGATAGCCAACTCACGTATTGTAAACCAAGACATAACCGTGCGCTACACTTAACGTTTGGATTCAAACTGATCTGGTGCCAACCAGGTCAGCCAGGGGGCGGCGAGGCGTAAGCGCGGTGTCGCCTAGCCGTAGCCGAGTTGACGTACAGGCGCTGCTGATACGCTTTCGTTACGTGCATACGGTAGGTTGACGCCTGGTTGACAGCGAGGCGAAAGGCGTTACGGTTACGATCCCTTTCCGATCCCATATGTGTGCTGAGACCTATAAGGGGACCACCGCCGGCTGAAGTAACTAGAGCAGTGCTCAAGAAACAGAAACCCGGCAAGTTTACATCTGGCACTGTCGTGACTATTTTGATACTTTGCTTTATAGGCTGTTGCTTTTGCGAAAGTGATGGAACGGGAGGAATGGGTCACAATTTGTTCGACATCAGTGAGGAAGGTTGCGTACGTCGGAGCGAAGGCGAGTTGTGGCACAGGCTCACAGAAGATTGTCATCGTGTATCGTGCATGCAGAGAGCCAGCACTGTGGTTGAAAAAGCTATGGTTTTTGGTTGGCATGAGGAAAAACCTGTTTATTTGATGGATGATAGGTGGATGCTTGGTGCTTCAAAAACGACGTGTGCGCACTTGCTAAGGAAAAAAAACGAATCACCTGGCGTAGGGCTGAGTCTCAACAGATCGCAGCACGACGCTGCTCTACCGAGCACAACACCCCGCCATCCTCAGCTTTTGATTCGACATAATTTATTTTTATGCACAATGGGCCGCAAGATTGCGCGGGCTGACAGCGCACTGCGGGTTCTCGAACGTGGAAGAAGCGCTACGGGACAAATTTGTCATGGGGATGTTGCCGGGATCTGACAGAGAGAAGCTCTTCGCAAAAGATCTGGCAGGCCTGACATTGAGCAAGGCAATGGAGTTAGCGGAGAATGCGCGGAGCGCTCGAGCAGCAGCGGGTGCCGGGATGCAGTCTGCGTCGCGCGAATTGTTCAAGATCGCGCAGGCTCCGGAATCGGTGACTCCACCGCAGCGGAAGGCTGCACCTAGTGCAGGGGTCAAAGTGCAGTGTCAGGTGTGCGGTTATCATAACCATGAGACATCGCAGTGTCGGTTCGCAAAGGCGAAATGTAGGAAATGTAATGCTACGGGGCATTTGCGTAAGATGTGCACAAAAATAAATTATGTCGAATCAAAAGCTGAGGATGAAAGCGACGACGGTAAGTGTTTTAATATTCGGTCAGTTAAAGGGGAACCGATGACGGAAACGGTTACGGTCTCAGGGATCGAATTAAAATTCGAGATAGATAGCGGCTCGGCCGTAACTGCGATTTCTGAAGGTACATACAAAAAACATTTTAGCAATGTACCATTGTCGGCGACTAGTAAACGGTTGTTTTCATATACGGGTGATAAAATCCCCTGTGTGGGAATCGCGCAGTTACAAGTAACTTATGCGAAAACAACGCACTTGCTGTGTGCTTACGTCGTGCGAGACGGTGGGCCGCCGATACTAGGTCGCGATTTTATTTCAAAGTTTAAGTTAGAATTGTTAATGCCAATACAATATTGTAAACAATTGGATGAAAATGAATTGGTTGATACATTGCAACGTCGCTATCCTTCGGTGTTTTCGGATAAGTTAGGGTTATTCAATAAATTTAAAGTGAAATTACAAGTGAAGGAAGACGCGAAACCAGTTTTTGTACGGGCCAGACCGATAGCTTTCGCTTTGAAAGATAAAGTAGACAAAGAAATAGATCGTTTATTAGGGTTAGGCATTTTGAAACCCGTGGATCACGCGCGGTATGCGTCGCCAATCGTGCCCGTATTGAAGCAAAATGGATCTATACGTATATGCGCTGATTTTTCTACCGGTGTAAACAAACAGTTAGTTATCGATCAGTATCCTTTGCCAACAGTAACTGAACTCTTTGCTAAGTTATATGGGGGTCAGCAGTTTACTAAATTAGACTTGTCAAATGCTTACAATCAGTTTATGTTGGACGATGAGTCACAAGAATTAACTTGCATAAACACACACAGGGGAATTTATAAACAAACGCGCCTTTGTTTTGGTATAGCGAGCGCGCCGGCCGTGTTCCAGCGCGCGATGGAAGGCGTGCTGGGTGGCGTGCCCGGCACACTTTGCTTGCTCGACGATATTTTAGTAACCGGTAAAACGAGATCGGAGCACTTAGATAGATTACACCTAGTGCTGCTAAAATTACAAGAGGCAGGACTTACCTTACAAAAAGATAAGTGTGTGTTTTTCAGTGATGAGGTTAATTATTTAGGGTACGTGATAAATAAAGATGGACTTCATAAATCACCGCAAAAAATTAAAGCCATGATGGAGGCACCGGTGCCAACTAATATTAATCAATTACAGTCATTTTTGGGGCTGGTTAATTATTATAGGAACTTTGTCCCAAACGCCTCTTCGATTTTATACCCTTTGTATAAGTTGTTGAGAAGGGGTACTAAGTGGTGTTGGACACGGGAGCATGAAGAAGCGTTTATGACAATTAAAAAAAGTTTAGCGTCAGATCAAGTATTAACTCACTTTTGATGCATCACCGTTAGGCCTTTCTGCAATATTATCACAATTGGAACCCGATGGGTCGGAGAGGCCGATCTCATTTGCGTCGCGAACTCTTAGTACAGCTGAGAAAAGTTACTCGCAAATACAAAAGGAAGCGACCGCTATTATTTTTGGGGTAAGGCGGTTCCACCAATATTTATACAGGGTGTAAGGGGAACGCTTCCGAAGCCAGAACTTAGATTATATACAACCTATATGCAAACGGATACCACTAACCTTTCGCTTTAAATTCATTATTTTTAAGACTTCATATTTCGCAAAAGCGTACAAAACGTGAGGTCACTGACACGCAAGGCAACGTCGCGCCAACGCGCGTCGCGGGCGCCGAGCGCTCCGTACGGCCGCTGCCTCGAATCTTGCGGGCAGCGGGGCGGCGGCGGCGGCGGCGCGGGAGCGGCAGGATCTAATACGTCCCGCACCGTTTCCGCGCCGCCGTCGCCGCCACCCGCTGTCCGCAAAATTCGAGTAGCGGCCGTACGGATTTAATACGGAATTTACAAAAACCACTTTCAAAATGCCTACCCCTACAACACTTCACAAAATTTTGGATTTTAATCGCATTCGTAGTTCACATTTAAGTTGACAGAAGCATTTTACGTACCTGTTTAAATCCTTTGCGACCTTATAAGGTTTGGCTCGAACTGCGCGCCATCCATTTCAATGCATAGCCGGGCCCGTCGCTGTGTGTGGCATCAGTGTAACATCCTCAACACATTCTGCACGTAGTTTATTAAAAACGCTCACTATCCTGCCCCGCATTTCATCAGCACTGTCACATTCCCGATCGAACACTCTTTCTTTCACATACCCCCACAAAAAGAAGTCCAAAGGTGTTAAATCGGGTGAACGAGCTGGCCAGGCGTGCGGCCCCATCCTTCCGAGCCAGCAGTCACCAAAAAGCTCAGTGAGACGCTCGCGAACGGGGCGCGTAACATGCGGTGGAGCGCCATCGTGCTGGAACCATGCTCGACGAAATTCAGCCAGCGATACACTATCTAGCATATCAGCTAAATGCAACAATAAAACAGTAGGAGTGAGGCGTATTTATCGAAACAGTTAAAAAAAACAGGTATTTCAAAGTAACAACATGAAACAGATATCTCAGAACCGAAACAACAGTTCCTGCCTGTTTCGCCTGTTCCACAACCAACCTACAACAAACAGCCGTAACATTAGCTCTTTCTATCTAACCTAAGGATGTTTACTTTGTTAGAAAGAGATACAAACGAAACGATCTGGAACAGTTTCAAATGAAACATGCTCCTTTCTCTTCTGACTTATTATTATAGAAAGAGACAGCATCTGTTCTTTGGAACAACCTCTTGGCTCTTTTGTACAAACGAAACGATTTGGAACAGTTTCAAATGAAACATGCTCCTTTCTCTTCTGATTTATTATTATAGAAAGAGACAGCATCTGTTCTTTGGAACAACCTCTTTGCTCCTTTGGTTCATTGTGTTAGAAAGAGGTAGCATCTGTTCTCTACCTATCACTGTTGCTGCACTTTTCGGATACACATACAAATTATAAACTTACCGTTGAACAAAAATGTTACTATAATTTTACAATATCTCTTGTTAAAATAATAATTAATCAAAATTTAGATGATTTTTTTTAAACCCAAACATTATATTTACACGCTAAGAAAGAAACAGAACGATTGTAATATTTATTGTGTATGTGTTTCCGAAGACAATCTGTGGGAGGTTTTTGGCGGGATTTTAACGAGTAAAGTTCAGTGGCTGTTGTGCAGTGTTTAATTATTCGTAAATTAATTCCTAGTGGATATTGTGAGGTAAAATTGGTGTAGTTTTGTATCTCAAGTGTCTGCGCAACTGGACAATATGTGGAATCATTGAAAAAGGCGCGATCTCGGAGCTGAGAGTTTTATTGTAGTATTGACTACCTCAGCGAAGTTTACGAGAAGGCTGACTCGATACATTTGCTGCCAAAAACTGCAAAATACATTAGAATGTGTTGCACCCGCATTCTAATGAAACTCAAAAAAGATTAAACACTGAAGACTAGGCAGCATCAGACCTTAGCCTGTTCCGTCAGGAACTAATATTTAAAAAAAAAAAACAATCTATGGTTGTATATTTATTTATGGTTGTTTATCCCCGCAATCATCGCATCCTCGAATCCAGTAGTCTTTGTTTCGAATACAAACGTACTCTGTGATAGAAACTTTTAATTTCATAAATAGGGAAGTTTTGTTTGTGCATATATAAAGTGTTAATTTTTGTAAATAATCGAAGTGAAGTAATTAGTGCGTATATAGTTAGTGACTTAGTGTTAATTGTAAATATGTCTATGAACAGAAAAACAAGTGTTGTGTGGGACCACTTTACGGACATTGGTGGTTATCATGCAGTATGTAATATAATTATGTAAAACAAAGATGTCGTTTAAGTCCTCGGTGACTAATTTAAAAAAACATCTGCAGCGTAAACATCCTACCATTCGCGTTGTTAACCGCAATGAGATGACGATGAGTGGTTCTAGTGGAGTAAGTGATGTACAAACAATAGTACTTGCTGGTGGCAGTAATGAAGATGGGAATGCTGCAGCTACTAACATCGGTGATGAGAATGGTGTAGCTACTAATATTGGTACTGGTATTAATATTAATCCTTCTAGCGACTCAGCAGTAAGTAATAATGCTATTACACATAGTAGTACACAAGGACCTGTACGAAGAACATACGGCCATCAGGCAATAACAGAATATATGCCGAAACGTCGCGGCAATATAGAAAAAAAATATATTGACGACAAAATTATGCAGCTTTTCACCTTCGACTTTCAACCATTTAGGATCGTAGAAGACAGAGGTTTTCGAGAACTTATAAATTTAGCTTTCCCCAATTATATAATACCAACTAGGAAGTATTTTGCCAATAATATGTTGCCATCTCTATATGAAAAAAAAAAGAACGAGCTGAAACTGACAATACAGCAAAAAGTCAAGTCTGTTTGCATAACTGTTGACATTTGGTCAACAATAGCCAATGACTCGATGATGGCCATTACAGGCCATTATATTGATGAAGAAGCATCTAAGTTATGCTACTGTTTATTAGACTGTGTACCTTTAGAAGAGTCCCATACTGGTAAAAACATAGCCAAAACTATAAAAGATGTGTGTGATGAGTGGCATTTGTCTGATAAAATTTTGCTAGGGGTTTCAGATAATGGCAGTAATGTCAAGAATGCCATTGAAAAAGAGCTAGGGTGGAAACATTTCCCTTGCTACACACATACTTTGAACCTCATAGTCAATGATGCATTAAAAGCAGATGACATAAATGATATCATAAATAAAGTTAAAAGTTTAGTTAGGCATTTTAAGCAGAGTAACATGGCATGGCAAAAACTTAAAAGATACCAGGAGCAAGCTGGAAATACCCCTAAACGGTTAATCCAAGAGGTGGCCACTCGCTGGAATTCCAAATTTTACATGCTCCAACGCTGTGTAGAGCTGAAGGAGCCTCTTAATAGCGCTATGGTCAATTTAAGTATGGAAACATTGACCACATATGAATGGCAGGTTTGCCATGAGCTGTGTACAGTTCTTGGTCCCTGCGAAGAAGTGACAAGGGAACTAAGCGGGGAGAAATATGTTACGGGAAGCTTAGTAATTCCTATAACTACAGGTCTCACCAGAGCTCTCGAAAGTTTCGAAAGTCAAAATTTTATGCCTGCAGTGGAAAGAGTGAGGCAAGATATCATAGGAGGCATTGGGATTCGTTTTGCTAATTTAAGTCGAAGCAAAACATTTACTAACTGTATGTTTTTGGACCCAAGATTCAAATTATATTTCGAGGATCAATCGACTGCAGAAGATACGAAACGTCGCATTATTGCTATTTTAGTCCAAGAGCACAATAAAAACGCTCAGCAAAACACCTCTGCAGTGGAGGTCAGCAGTCACCCTAGCCAAGGAACCAACACAGTGAAATCTATTTGGCAAGACTATCAGAATAAAATGAAAAATATTCAGCCAGATGGTACAGCTCAATCTAGAGCAATTGTGGAGGTACAGCGTTACTTGGATGATAATATTCTGAGTAGACAGGAATGCCCACTGAAATGGTGGAAGGCTCATAGAGCAATATACCCCTTGCTTTATAAAGTGGCTGTGCAAAAACTGAACGCCATGGCATCTTCAGTTCCCTGTGAGAGAGTGTTCTCAGCTGCAGGAAATATTCTTAATGAAAGAAGGACAAGATTAGGAATAAGGAAACTGCAACAGTTGGTATTTTTAAACCAGAACCTGTAATTTAAATATTGTATGACGATTGTAAATAATGTAAATATGACTGACTGATTATTTTGTATATATAAAATGAACTCAAAACCCTTAAATGCGCCAGCTTGATTGATACTTGTGTATTTAATGTTTATTTTGGCTAAATCACTTTTTAATTAAATATACATACAAAAATAGTCAAGTTGTCAGTCCTAAGCCTGCAAAAGCATGAAGGATGGTTTTTATTTCATTTCAATAGCATGTACTGAATCAGCCAAGTCCAGACGTGTACACTCCTTATGGGTAATTTTTGCTTAAACTGCCCGGCCGGTAAAATAGCGCCTTTGTTAACCCAAAACGTTAAAAAGTAATAGCTTTCTCTTTTCCAGTCCTTTTGTTTCTATACTAGGTAAAAGAAACCCAAATGTCCAGATGTTCTTTGGCTAATAGCCCAAATGACCAGATGTTAAAATGATCGCATAACCAAATGTAAAGTAAAAAATTGCCGTTACTTTTTTCATCCTTTTTTTATTCCAGTGTTATTGGTTGAAGCAAAAGAGGGCGAAAATTTCTGAATCTGTTGCAATCAATGAGTCTTAAGTTCCAAAGGAACAGGCTGTTATTTTGGAACAGGATTTTGAAACTGTTATCTTCTTGGAACTGAAACAGGTGGAACAGGTTTTTAATTTTATCTGTTCCAGCCCACCTCTATAAAACAGCACTAAAAACGTAACAATAATAACTAAACACAAAACTAACAAAACAGTAACAAATACGATTCAATGGCTATGGATTGATTCACGCACGTTCGCTCACGAACCGAGTCGAAAAGGAACTAAATAAGTAACTAAATTACTAAAGAAGTACTATCATATGAAGATCAAACATGCCGCCTGCACCTGCATTCGATGCCGCCCGACAAAAGTTACGCTCAACTACGTAGGTACTCAACTGCGTTAGTTTTCGCAAATGCGATCATTTATCAGTAAGAGTATAAGGAACAATTTCGTATGCAAGTATTTTTTTACTTTATTGGTTTGTGTATTTTTTGTGTGTATTTATTTGTAAACGCGATTTTGCTCCTTATTTAGGAAAGTCACGGATCAATTTCCTATGCTAGTATTTTTTCTTCCAACAGGGCTTTTGAATACACGATTGTACTTCTTATTTGTATGAAGTCATGGATCAATTTTCGATGCAGATAGAAAACACCTGAAAGTATTTCGAACCCTGGTTTTAGGCCCTGGTTTTTTAAGGTGGATGTTGGACGTACTTGGAAGCCCTGGTACTCGATTTTGCAAGTACGACCCATGTCTAGCCTATGTCCATCTCGCTTCCTCCTTCACCTCCGTACGTACGCGCGCGTGGACTTGGGGTCGTCGGCCGCGCGGCTGTCGGAGAGCGCGCGCGTACTTTGAACTTGAGGTCACGCGCAAGCGTCAGCTGATACATTGCTTGTTAGAGTTGTAAAGAAAACAAAATGTGTTTAATTGCAAATAATGGTTTCATTTAACTGTTCTCAATGCACAGTGTACGAAAAATGGTAAAAAAAATAGGTAAAATAGTTAAAAAAAAAAAACAGATTTTTTGATGGTATCGTATCGAGAATCAGTAGCCCTATCACCTGTCTTCGTTTTCGGAAGCGTTTCCCTGACACCCTGTATGGCAGGGCGGTTCCGTTCATTCTCCGGACCGATCATAAACCGTTATTGTCAATTTTTGGACCGCATCGTGGTATACCAGAAGTTTCAGCGAACAGACTACAGAGATACGCATTATTTCTGAGCGGTTATAATTATAAAATCGAATATGTTCGTAGCGCAAATAACAGCACGGATTTCCTATCTCGCGCTTGCCTACCTGAGGGGGCAGGTACGGAAGGGGGCGTGCGGGGCATAGATTCGACGATGCCAGATCTCGATCGAGCCTCATACATTAATTTCGTGGTAGAGGGCAGTCTACCTGTAACCGTGAACTTATTACGCGAGGCGACAAATACAGATGTGACCTTGCGCAGGGTGGTACATTTTGTGTTGAATGGATGGCCGAGGAAAATAGATGATGAGGCGATTAAGCCGTATCATGCGTGTAGGATGCAATTGTCTTATGAAAAAGGGTGTGTTATGAGAGGGCACAAGGTTGTAGTTCCGGAAACATTACAAGGAAAAATTTTAATGGAACTGCACCAATCCCATTTAGGAATTGTAAAGACAAAGGCGGAGGCGCGAGCACGCGTGTGGTTCCCGGGGATAGATGCGGCGTTAGAGCGGATGTTAGGAGCATGTGACGTGTGCATGCAACTACGGCCATCACCGGCGCGGGCGCCGATTGCGCACTGGGAATATCCGTCAACACCCTTTTACCGGGTACATATTGATTTTCTAGGGCCTATTAACGGTAACACCTTTTTAGTAGTAGTAGATGCGTATACCAAGTGGGTCGAGGTTTATAATATGAAGTGCAGTACGTCAACTTCAGCGACAATTGACAAATTATACGAGTTCATGTCAAGATTTGGTATCCCGCATACACTAGTCAGCGACAATGGTACATCATTCACGTCATATGAATTTGAGGCTTTTTGTAGGGTGAACGGAATTTCACACGTGACTTCACCGACATACAACGCGGCCAGCAATGGGCAGGCAGAAAGCTACGTAAAGATAGTGAAAAAGGGTATCAAAACAAGCTTGCTTACTGGTAATGGAGCACGAAATTCAAATAATTTACTTTTGAAGTACTTGTTTGACTACAGAAATTCCGTTCACACAACAACCGGGTCTTCACCCGCTGAGCTGGTCTATGGTCGGAAGCTTAGAACGCGTCTAGATCTAATTAAACCAAAATCGCCGTCGCCATTATCCTCGGCTCTTGCTAACTTGGTTAAACATAAACAGTGTTTGCAAAGTAAGACGGGTGGACATAATACACAAGAATTTGCCCCCGGAGACAAAGTTTATTATAAAAATCAAACAATTAATGGTAAATAAACTTGGTGCAAAGGAACAGTGATAAAAAAAATTGGCAAAGTATTGTATTTAATCAGAGACGAAATTACTTCAATTACTCAAAGAAAACATAAAAATCAAATTATGCTGTATAAAGGTGACGATTGCAAAAACAGAAGAGACATAGATATAGACCTAGAGGAGCTAAGTGGTGACCCAACGTCAGAAACGCAAGTTTCGCAAGCAATGTCGCAAACGGACACTGGTGAAGGGGGTGAGCACACAACAAGGGCAACATCTATCATTAACTTTAGGTTAACTATAACACGTAGGTACCTCTTTAGTTTGAAATAACTACTGCAAAATAAAATTTAATGTAATACTTAAAAATAAAATCTAATACAAAAGCTAGTCAAGTCCAGATAACTACAGCTATCCAAATAATATTTATGTTGAACCATAATTTTTCCAGATACATAGAATACTCCAGGAACGAGTAGTCAACCTACAGTCGCTCCACCTCTTCCCGCGCAGCCACTAGCACCTACAGCAGTTCCAGTGGACACACATTGGAAACCGCCGAAAAAAAAAAGAAGAAAACCGAAGACGATGTTTTAAAAATATTTAAGGAGTGTGAGGGGACTGCTAGGGAGTATGAAAGAGAGCGTGACCGAATTGCAGTAGAGTTGGAAAGGATTAGACAGCGTGATGTAGAGCTGCAGTTGCAAGCTCAATGGTTGGACTTTATCAAAGAGGCTTTAAAAGTTTTAACTGCATATTTGGATTAAAAAAAATGAATAGTATCAGACTTTTTCTTTTATTTCATAATCATCATCATCATTTCAACCAAAAGATGTCCACTGTTGGACATGGGCTTCCCCCAAATATCGCCACAATGACCGGTCTTGTCAATGGTCGGTTGTTTTATTTATTAAGGCTTATTAACAGACTTTACTTATACAATTTTTTTTTTGTGTATGTTAGAATAAAATTTATTTTGCTCAAATTATATTCATGAAAGTTAAATCTAAAAGGTACTTAATTAATTATTTACATTGTGAAGTCTATTAATCCTATCCACTAACATGTCTCTTAGTGCTCTACCGCGAATCAATTCATCCCTAGAACCATGTTCGCGAAAAGCTTCTTCTGGAGAAGAAAATGATGATTCACCTAATCCTGATGAATATATCATATCTTCTTCAGGATCAGGCACCATAAAATCTAATGCTAGGTTGTGTAAAACGCTACATGCCATTATAATAGTTGCACATCTATCAGGGGTGTAGTGTAATGTGCGGTTCTTGCAGAGGCATCTCCACCTATTTTTAAGCCTCCCAAAAGTATTTTCAATTACAACACTGGCTTTCCCATGGATGGTGGTATACTTTGCTTCTGGAGTACCTTCAGCAGCATCCGTAATTGATGTCATCAACCAAGGCCTCTGTGGATATCCAGAATCACCTGCAAATATTTTTTTGAATGTAATGAATTAAGTAATCTAACAAAAATATGCAAATTCTAAGTACTAGGAATTTTAGAATTGATAATAAATAAATCTTTTTCAAAAATATTATTTAGAAAAAAAGTAATGTAACAAAGTAAACAATGTGTGCGCGCCTCACACTAGTAGGTACTTGCCCGCTAACGAGCGCTCACCACACGGACGCACACGAGCGCGTCATCGCACTGACGCGGCGACGGGTATAAAAGGCCTCACGCCAACCGCTAGCTCAGTCGCGTGCTAAGTTAATATAGGCGCGACGTTTACCTAATTCACACATACACGACTCTACATTCTTTATATTCACGCATTTGGACGCGCGGGGCGGATCGCGTGTTCCAAATCGCTTCATGGGCGGTGTTACACAACACAATACCGCCCACACACCCACTACGCCCCTTAGTCTGGAGCGCAACCGGCCAGATCTGGAAACGTGACAGACGGGGGTTATCATCCACAGTGGGCAGCGCCCTCCCAAGTCGGCACCTCTGTCGTTGGTCGCCGTCCGCTGGGCCTCCTCCTCCTCTCACCCGGCGGCGACTGACCGCCGAGGTGGCGTGAAAAAGCGGCACTGTGACCGAACAGTGCCGCGGCGCTTCCTACTGAATAAATAACAGCTACACATGGACAAGCAGCGCGCGCGCGCTTGTCATTGGCCACGGCCTATATGGCCACCCCAATGATGTGCCCGTCGCCAACCGCGGGATAAAGGCTATGACTACAACCCGCCGGCCGCGCCCCCTTGCGGGGACGCAGCGACTTCCACGGAGGCTAGCTCAGTTCGGCTCCGCGCAGGCATTGCATCCGACGACTCGGAACAACTCCTCGCTGATCGAACGCACCTACGTAACAATATCTCACACCTGGTGATACATTCGTAACACGGAATATTATTAGCGTGTCTTATTGTGCGAAGGTTATTTTGCTTACAAGCGCTTCCCGCTTTCTTATTGATTTAGGTTAATTTGCTTATTAGCGCTCCCCTTATTGTTTTATGTCAGTTTGCTTATATTTTGTATTTATAATAGTTTTAGTCGCTTAACTTTAAATCTCTGCCTAGTAAATAGTTTCATAGGATTGTAACATTCACGCTACCTGTCTATTAATGTGTCCCTAGCCTTATTTTTGTGTACCCGCTTTTAAATTCACTGTTTGCTTTTATGTTTTAACTTACCCACATTTTGTATATAGTCTACCCGCACTTATTGTATTTTGTGTACTTTCGTGTTCTTACGTTAATATAGGTATTCAGTACATTATTCTGGAGTATCATTTAAGGTCTCTGCACACAGCGGGCGCGGCGCGGCGGGACGGGACGGCGACGCGACACTGAGCAGTTGTAATGTAGTAGATATTACGGACGACGCCACACAGAGCCGTTCCGCTCGACGCGACGGTAACCGTCGCGCCACGCCGCCGCCGCGCCGAGCGGGAATACAAGTCAGAAGCGGCGGGGACGGGCGCGGCGGGACGCGAGCGCAGCGCCCTCAGGACGCCGACGCTTTGTGTTGTTTGGTTTACGTATGTACTAGTCACACTGCCGGCGGGGCGTGAGCACGTCGCGTCGTACGGTACGGAGCGTGAATGTGATTTTGTATCGTTTTACAAAAAATGGATGTCGAAAAATTAGTCGAATGTGTTCGTGCTCACGTATGTTTGTACGATTTGGGCCATAGGCAGTATAAAAACACTTCTTAAAAATGAATTCCCAAAGCGGTAAGTGACAGTTATTATATTTATTCTATTACATTTATTCTATTATGATTAAAATAGGTGACAAACTTTTCCCTCACATCGAAAGCTGCGTTTGGAGATCTTTGATTTGTGGGTCTTACTGGAGTGAATGCCCTTGGATCACTCTGTATTTCCTTTAGATCAATAAAAAATGTTTCTCCTTTCACTCTGATGAAATTATGTAAGCAATAGGTGGCTTTTACAATATGTATTGCGGTTTCAACATTGGTTTCTATGTGTCTATTGAAAATTCTGAACTTCTGTGCCAAAATTCCAAAACTGTTCTCAACAACTCGTCTAGCTCGACAAAGTCGATAGTTAAAAGTTTTTTTTTCTGTTGTCATGTACAACGGCTGCTCTAGGAAAAGGTCGCATAAGATATTCTTTCAAAGCAAACCCCTCATCTCCTATCAAAACATGTGGTGTGGGATCTTCATCTCCTGGGAGAGGTTTTGGCGGTAGTAGTAATTTTCCGTGTAAGTACGCTTGATAAAAATTTGAGTTTTCGAATATTCCGCTATCACTCATTCGACTATAGCTACCGATATCCCCAGTAATAAATTTATAAAATGGATCTACGATTGCTAACAAAACGATAGAGAAGTAATTTTTGTAGCAGTAGTAATGTGTTCCGCTATTTGGAGGACATTTAATAGCAATGTGCTTCCCATCTATACTGCCCACGCAGTTGGGAAAATTCCATAATTCTCTGTATCCAACTTCTGATTGCCTCCATGTTTCCTCTTATGGTGCTGGCATATACGTTGGCTAAACTTTCCTTTATGGACCGTCGATTTGGAAGTTCATGTTTTTATTGTAGATAGTACTCATAAATAGAAAGCTTTTTGCAAAATAGTAAGTTGCGCAAACTTACCGTTTACGAGATATAATTTTCCAAAGTTCCATAAAAATTGTAAACTAATACGCCATTTAGGTTAGATAAATTGTCATTATAGATGTCAAAGTTGACGTTTCACGTTCCGTTAAGCGTCCACGCTTGTTTGTGGTTTGTTTCATTCAATTTTGTCATATATTTTTTTAAATATAATTTTATTTTTACATATTAAATTACGTATGTAATTAATGTACACAAAACCATGTTGTAATAAGCAATTACATTGACTTTTTACGTAAAAAATAACGAATATTTGTTTACACTGTGGAACGGAACGGAAGTGAAGCGACGCCATTTTGCATTATAGTTGTCATGTCAGTCATCGTTCGTTTGTTGCCCTGCAAGTTGCGTTCGTATGACTACCATGGCGTCCCCGAAGCCCTATGCTTCTGTGCCTGAAGAGTCGAGTGATGTGCAAGTGTTGGACTCAAATGAGCCGCTTGTCACGGCCTCCTCTTTTGTGCCTGTGTCTGTGTCTGAAGAGTCGAGTGATGTGCAAGTGTTGGACTCAAATGAGCCGCTTTTCACGGCCTCCTCTTCTATGTCTTCTTCTTTAAGTAGTGTGCGAGTGATGGACTCAAATGAGCCACTTGTGCTCCCGTGTGTGTCGTCGGTCTTCGATGAACCGGTTGCTGGTCCCAGTGGAGTAGCAGTAGCAGCAGCTGGCTCTAGTGGCGCTAGTATTTCGGAGGACGAAGAAGACGACGACGTTATGTCTGCGATGCCCAGGCTTACTGGGTCTAGCGGCAGAAGGATCAATCCTCACTCGGATGAGTTAAGGTCAGTTTTGAATTATTGTATATATATGTTACTGCTACTCTGTTAAAGTGGAAAAATGTTTAAGTTCTTATATTAAGTAGCACTTTTTAATTTGTTTCAGATCTATGTGGAATTGGAGAAAGATCTTTGCTCAATTGGGAACACATGATCAGTGTCTTCAGTTTGCGGAGGAGAGAGGACTCATCCCTAGAATGAAATTATGCTCATACCACCATTCGTCGATGTCATTGACGAAGGAAAGTGGTCAAGTGGGCAAATTCAGATGCCGAAAAAGCAACTGTCGGACAAGACAGTTGTCTCGTGCTAATGGGACATGGTTTGAAAACGCACGGTTGCCTCTTACCACTATTTTTCAAATTATATATACCTTCAGTGAGGGACTGAGGTATCACCAAACCCAAAAGGAGTTAGCGAGTGACGATGGTCCGATAATATCCTCAAGAACTGTAGCAGATTGGTTTAGTTACTGCCGGGAAACCATTGCTATATATGAGCTGGAAAGTCAAAGGGCCCAAGGGAAGATAGGTGGCCCTAACAAGGTAGTACAAATTGACGAGTCGAAATTTGGAAGGAGAAAATACAATCGTGGTCGCCACATTAAGGGACACTGGGTGATTGGAATGATAGAAAACGGCAGTGACGCGGCTGGAGGTGTGTCCCGATAATGACAGATCTGCAGAAATGTTGGTGCCACTCATTAAGAAACATGTTGAGGAAGGCTCCATCATTCATACAGACCATTGGAGAGCATATCTGAGCCTTCCGCAGCATGGATATATACACAAACGAGTAAATCATAGTGACCCAACAAATAAATTTGTGGCACCAGATGGGACACACACTCAACGCATTGAGAGCCAGTGGAGAGGCTTAAAACAAAAATTCCGTCAGCAACAACATAAACAAAATTTCACGGAATGGTTGTGTGAATATACGTGGAGGCGAAGAAATTTCATTGATCACTTGGATCCGTTTGACGAATTAATAAAAGCCATAAATCATGTTTATACCTATGATTAATATAATATTAAAAATATCCCTTGTGTTTTATTCTAACTATCCGATAAATACCCTAACCCAATCTCAGATCCTCCCTAATGTTAGAGAATCATTTGGGTTAGGTTAGGTTAGAACTGTGACCATCAACGCCAAATCCCCTTCTAATGTTAAAAGGCATTATGATTTAGGCCCCAAACCGCCCCATAAATCGATGGAAATTAGTTGTCTAACTTAACCTAACCTCAAACTTTAAACATGAATATCTCCGTAACCATGGGTTTGCGCGGGTTGGGAATGGTGCAGGGGGGTAGCCCCCCCTCCCCCCAACCCAACCCTATATTTACATCAATTTGAGATTTATACTGGAAAAAAAGATGACGCCACTACACAGGTTGGATTAGGAGCCAGTGTGGTAAGAGAACTATCCAAAACTCTGATTGATGAAAAGCTTGAGAATACTCACATCGCCTTTGATAAATTTTTTTGCGTCCTTTGAGCTATTGCAGTACCTATTTGATAATAATACAGGGTGGGCCAGAAAGGCGTACGATTTTAAAAACACTCTTGCGTTTGAAGCTTCAGAGAGGGGACTGCGCGGGTGGTCGGGCTAAGTAGCTCGGTTCTCGGAAATTTAGTCGCGATGGATCACTTCACCGGAGCGCAACGTGCATTCTGCGTTAAACACTATTACAAAAATCGCGATTCGTGCGCTATTGTTCGGCGTGAGTTTGGATTACATGACCTAAATCAGTGTCCGAAAGAAAAAGTGTGATTCGATCGTGGGTCAGAAAGTTCGAAGATACTGGTTCGACTCTCAAACAGAAGCCTGCGGGACGCCCAAAGTCAACAAGAACGGAAGACACAATTGAACAAGTTAGAGCTTCAGTTCAACGTAATCCTGCTCTATCGACTCGAAAGCATTCAGCCGAACTTGTGGTATCCAGAACATCTTTGCGTCGCATTTTGTTGAAAGATCTGAAATTGCACCCGTATAAAATTCAACTTGTGCAGGAATTACAGATAAATGATCCAATTTTACGACGAGCTTTTGTTGAAATAATGTTGGAACGCTTCCGGAGTTTCAACAATATTCTGTTCTCCGACGAAGCCCATTTTCACATAAATAGGCATGGGAATAAACAGAATTGCCGTTACTGGGCTGCAGAGAACCCACGTGCAAAACATCAAAAGCTTCTGCATTCGCCGAAAGTAACCGTTTGGGCGGCCATGTCAGCGCACGGAATTATCGGACCCTACTTCTTTGAAAATCGACAAGGCCAATCTGTCACTGTAAATTCTGACCGATACATAGCCATGTTAAGGGATTTTTTCTTTCCACAACTGCAACAATTTGAAGCCTATAATCGTGCGACATGGTTTCAACAAGATGGCGCGACATGCCATACAGCTAATGCCTCTTTGGTGGTCGTAAACGAGATGTTTGCTGTGAAACTGATATCGCGCCGAGGTGACATTGCATGGCCTCCTAGAAGTCTGGATCTAATGCCACCGGACTTTTTTTTTGTGGGGATACCTAAAAAGTAGAGTCTGCTCCAATAACCCAGCCACGATTAACCAGTTAGGTAAAGACCAATATCCGGGAAGAAATGGCAGCTATTCCCCGTGCAATGTGCCAGCGAGTTTTTACCAATTTGAGGTTCAGATTCGAAGAATGTTTGCAGCGGGATGGTGCACACCTGGATGACGTTATTTTTAAGAAATGAATTTCCCAGATGTCAGTTTTTATAGAAATAAATTTTTTTATGTGAATTGTACACACGGTGACTTTGATAGCGTAGCAGGGCACACTAACATGATAAATGTGTGCGTAAACGCTAGCGCGTGAAACACAACAGGTATTATCGTTGTGTGATACAAAGTAACTCGTTTCTACACTCACACTCTTGAAAAAAAAAATAGTAGCCGTCTAAGTTACACGACTATGAAAATACAGCAAAAATTGGCTACTGTTATTAATGGCGCTGTGGCGCAATGCGTATGATACTTAACTGACGAGCAAGAGGTCCCAAGTTCGATTCCAATTATCTGTTATTTTCTTTTTGTTTTACTCATGTTTTTTTTGAATAGTAATGTTATGGTTATTCTCGTAATAATTAAAATATTCGAAATATATTTTTGTAATTTTATACATATAAACTATGTATATTTACGAAATTAATTAACGAAATTTTTGTATATAACTTGTAATATAAATAATTTTATAATATATATATATATCATTTACGTAATATAACAATACGTTATTATTAATAGTTGACAATCCTTTCATTGTCAACTTTTTTTTTTTTTTTCGCAAACATTCACTTATGAAATTATTATAGTTATTTAAATTAGCATCAAACACTTACACTTAATCTTTGGAAAGTAATTTTGATGATATGGGTAGGTAATCAGCAATAATGTTCACAATAATCAAGTAGCTGTGGGTATCAATACAAACAGAAGTAAAACCGAGCGTGCCATCCCACAATAATTCACCTATTCAAATAATATGTCTCCAGCTCAACTCGCAAACAAAATAAAACTCGTTTACTACTCGATATACACACACACATATTTGTATTTGTGTTTGCTACGAATTAGATAAAAAAAATCGCTTCGTTCATTAGATGGAAAATTAGCACTGATTATCAAGTGCTTGCTTGCCGTTAAAGGTGTATCGAGTTCGATCCTAGCCATTGACAAAACATTATTTTCTATTTTATTGTAGTATAATGATAACGAAGTTTATTAAAGCTAAAACTTAGAATATTTGCTTTAAAAACTAAGTGTATGAATATTATCATCTACCCACTTTATTAGTTATTTACTAAGAAATGAGTCGGATAATAAGTTAACCTGGCATAACGCTTTTGCCTATCACGATCGTGTGTTCTACAACTTACTCCGAGACAAAAAATAATTAATCGTTGTGGAAAGTGATACTTTTTACAAGTAATAATTAACATGTCTCATTTGTCTACACTTTTGAGGGCTGAGATAGTAGTATTATATAAACAAAATGTATCCATAAGTGAAATTTCGAGGAGACTAATGCTACCGGTAAGTAACAAATCCAAACTTAACATAATGCGAAATAATTTAACATTGTTGATATTTGTTAGGTTTCAACGTAATTTTGTGATTGTTTACAGAGGAAAACTGTGCAGTTTTGGGTGCATAGATATACAGCTGAAGGGACAATCGATGCCAAACGTCCGGGTCCAAAAGCAATTGCATATACGGATGCCAACCCACTGCATCGAAATACTGTTGCTACGTATAGCGCTGACGGCTTTGCTACAACAAGAAACACTGCGATTATGCACGACGTGTCTATGACAATTGTTCGACGCCACTTACGAGCAGCAAAAATTAAATGTCGCAAGCCTGCGAAAAAAATTTTACTGACGGCGTTGCATAAGGAAGAAAGGATGCGGTTTGCAAGAAAATTTATAGATTTTGATTGGTGCAATAACATAGTTATATTTAGTGATGAAAAGTGTTTTAAGTCAGATAAGGATGGGCGTAAAATATTATGGAGAAAAGATGGAGAACGTTACCATCAGAAAAATATTCTCCCATGCAGGTCTAGTGGTCGCATTACGTTAGGTTATTGGGGCTGGATGTCATCGATGGGTCCCGGTGAGTTAGTGGAGGTAGGGGGTCGCAATACCAGTCAAGGTTACTTGGACATCTTGCAAAATGTTATGTTGCCTACCGTGCGCGTGGCATACCCGGACGAGCATATTTACTTCGTGCACGATAACTGCTCGGTGCACCGTGCACGAATGGTGCAAGACTGGTTAAGTGTCCAAGAAAACTTGACTGTTATTGAATGGCCCTCTAAAAGTCCCGATTTGAACCCCATAGAAAATCTATGGGGTCACATGGTGCTCAACTGGGATTCATCTGATGTGAGATCTAAACGTAATTTAGATAATTTAGTGTCATCCATGTGGGAATCGTTTCGCGGCACTGACCTGTGTGAAAATTTGGTGGCTAGCATGAGAACGAGGTTACAAGAAGTAATCGACAATGAAGGTGCACCAATTAGATATTAATTTTGATTTAAATTGAATCCAATTATAAATATTTTTAAAAAGCTGTATTACTGTATGCTGTTTTTGTTGTTGTTGTTTTTATCATGTTATTGTTATTGAAATCAAGAGTTACGATACCTATCATAGTTCATTTTTTAAAACATGTTGATTGATATGTTATAAGTAAAAAAAAAAGACTAAGAAGTAAGCTGTAGGTAATTATACTGTTGTTGTTATTATGTGACATGATGTTATTGTTATTGAGATCAAGAGTTGCGATATCTATCATAATTCATTCTTGATAACATGTTGATTTATGTCACTAATAAAAAACTTAAAAAAGTGACGTCCATCCTTGTCTGACTTAGAATATTTTCACTTTATATATTGTATTAAAGATAATCATGAACAGATTCGTTAATTGTGACCATTCCGTTTAATGTATGTAATTAATAAGTTGTAATAAACATAGTTGGATCGTTATCGCAGTTTTCTTTGTCACAATATTTTCAAAATATTTTAATTATTATGAGAGTAACTATAACATTACTATTAAAAAAAAAAACAGGGGTAAATCAAAAAGAAAATAAAAACAAGCAAACTTTTTGTTACATCAGACGATTGGAATCGAACTTGGGACCTCTTACTCGTCAGTTAAGTATCATACGCATTGCGCCACAGCGCCATTAATAACAGTAGCCAATTTTTGCTGTATTTTCATAGTCGTGTAACTTAGACGGCTACTATTTTTTTTTTCAAGAGTGTGAGTGTAGAAACGAGTTACTTTGTATCACACAACGATAATACCTGTTGTGTTTCACGCGCTAGCGTTTACGCACACATTTATCATGTTAGTGTGCCCTGCTACGCTATCAAAGTCACCGTGTGTACTAAGCTATTTTTTCAAATTCGCAATTCTTTCTGGCCCAACCTGTATATTGTAAAACTATACGGTTTTTATCCAATGACGCCAACTCTTCACAAGATCCTATGCACGGTACAACTGTTATAAAATATGCCATCCTCCTTGTGGACAACAATCCGAAGAGATCACAGAAGCCAGTGGGTAATAAATACTACCCCGCTCAAACCGGCAAAATCATGCCCGATAATTTTTGAGGATTCAATGTAACCAAGATGTCCTAACAGGATGTTTCTCATATCAGATTCTATTATAAATTGTGTACGGTAACGGAAACAAATCAAGCAGAAGCCAGCCCTTCATGAGTGAAACTATCGAATTGTTCAAGCCAGAAGAACTGGAAACAGAATTCATCGAGACTGTTTTTATTCAGATGAATCAGGCTAAGATGATAAGATCTGTCAGAATTAAATAATTTTTAATGTGTTATGGTACTTCTTCAGCAATACTGTTTTATAACTAAAATAAAATCTTCAGACCAACAACATCCTTCTTTCCATAATATGCACCTGTATGCTGCAACGATAGTTGTCGAATTCTTAGCCTTTACAAGCGATGCCGTCAACATAACTGCTAGTCGAACCACGTCGAGACGCCATGAGACGGATTCCTTTCCTGATGTAGATGGGATTCTCACTCATTTATAAAAAAACACCTCAAGAATTACGATGCAGTACTATATAGATCTTGTTAATAACTACTTTTTGTGGTTGGGGTACTAAAACCTCAACCGTCGGAAAATCAAACTATAATTCCAGTTATTAATCCTGGCAAGAATTCGTCAAACCTAAATAATTACAGACCGTAGTTTGTAGAGAATATGCTTAAACATCGACTTGAGTTGTTTGTGGAAAACAGGAACTTGTAGCCCGCACTGAAGTTTAGATTCGGAAAAGGTATTTAGCATTATGGGTAGACTTAGCACATTAACTTCTGATATAGGTTGTGACTTGTGGCTACGGCGCGTTGATCTGCGCGCGCCTTACAAGAGATTTCAAAAAATCTGATGGGGCCCAGTAGGTATTACGCCTGCTAGGGCTGCGGGAATGGGCTAAACTGTACTATACCGGACGAGTTTTACGCTCATAATTTTATATTGGAAAGGTTTATGTCTAAAAAGTAATTACGCAGTCTCAATGTTAGGAAACATATAATTTTTGAGAAAAAAAATAATGAAAATCGATAATTTTTCGTAATATTTGACGCCATTTTGACAGATTTCGTTTACTTTTTTAATATTATGACAAAGGCAAATTTTCTTTTTTTTACATTAAAAATGACGAATAAAATAGCCAAATGACATCTTATACATCATTAAGTGAATTTAGCTTGTACAATGCTAAATTAATAATATTTGAAAAAAGTAAAAAATAAGACTTTTTTTTGTAACGAGAAAAATACTTGCGCTAGCGCCAGTGAGCGATTCTTATCTGTCATATTTTTTTTGCATACTAAATATAGGGCTCTCTGACTCGGATAGATCAGGTTAGGATAGGGTTTTTTTTTTTTAAACCCCCCAAAAAACTTTTTTTTATCTAAATACATGAAAGTATACAATTGCTACAGTGGGAGGTTAGGTTAGGGTTATTTTTTTTTTAAACCACCCAGAAAACTATTTTTCAGTGCACAAATATTTTTATACAATGGTAGAGTGCTCCCCGACACAACAATTTTTTTTTTTTGTCATCTAAATACATGAAAGTATACAATGGCTACAGTGGCAGGTTAGGTTAGGGTTATTTTTTTTTAAACCACCCAGTAAACTATTTTTCAGTGCACAAATATTTTTATACAATGGTAGAGCACTCCGACACAATTTTTTTTTTTTCCATCCAAATACATGAAAGTATACAATTGCTACAGTGGGAGGTTAGGTTAGGGTTATTTTTTTTTTTAAACCACCCAGAAAACTATGTTTCAGTGCACAAATATTTCTATACAATGGTAGAGCGCTCCCCGACACAACAATTTTTTTTTTTGTGATCTAAATACATGAAAGTATGCAATGGCTACAGTGGTAGGTTAGATTAGGGTTATTTTTTTTTTAAACCACCCAGAAAACTATTTTTCAGTGCACAATTTTTTTTTTATACAATGGTAGAGCACTCCGACACAATTATTTTTTTTTTCATCTAAATACATGAAAGTATACAACTGCTACAGTGAGGGGTTAGGTTAGGGTAATTTCTTTTTTTAAACCACCCAGAAAACTATATTTCAGTGCACAAATATTTGTAGACAATGGTAGAGCGCTCCCCGACAACAAAATTATTTTTTTTCATTTTTAAATACATGAAAGTATACAATTGCTACTGTGGGGGTATAGTCCGAGGGGTTTAGGGTAATTCTCCTCCCTAAAACCCCCAAATCTGCCCCAAAAATGCGAAAAATGTACGATTTTGTGATTCCTAACCTCAAAATTTGAATCTTGAATATCTCCAAAAGTATGTGTTTCCTAGATTTGGGAGATTTGGGGGTTCAGGGGGGAGGGGACACTACCCGGGAATGTTCAAAATCGTGGTCCTAGAACGCAGAAGACATCTAAACACAGGCAGGTTTTAGTCAGTAAAAGTCTGAAACTGATGGTTCTACTCTCCCACCAACTGAATGAATGTTCGTCACGCCCTCCCAATCCACCCAGAGAAGTTATTTTATGATTTCACATCTCGTTCCCGATATCTCAAATGAGATGGTAGATTTTTTTTTAACAGTCTATTGACGGCGATGACTCCGCTAATAACCACCAGAAATACCACCTCTATAAGAATACTCTTGGTTACCTGCACACGAGGCACCTAACACCCTGTATATAAAAGGAAACACTGACAGACTGACATATCAACACACAGCCGGAACTACTGGGATTAGGAACGTAAAACTTTGCACAAGACTTCCTTTTATGACGTAGGCGAGCACTAAGAGAGGATTGTCCAAAATTCACCCCTTAAGGTGATGAAACGGGGATCCAAAGTTTGTATGGAGAAAACTACTTTCACGCGGGCAAAGCCGCTGGCAGCAGCTAGTTATAAATACATTAAACAATGTTCGTAATCTTGATACAATAAATATTTATTGTTATATATTATGATAACGGCCATATTGCATGGATATGATGCATATCTTACTACATATTATATAATCACTATTGTTATTTGTTTTATTTTTAAGGTATGCACCATGTTTGTCGTGAATAAACCTTATGTCAATGGCTGTGAGAATATAAAGGAAGAATCACAAGATACGGACAATCTGAAAATCTACCCAAAATTCACTTACAGCTGTTTACCTTATAACAGACTACAATCAAATAAACTCACAGAAACAGAATTCATCAGAAATAATCACTGTATTTCAATACAAAACATAGAATAAGTATAAAACATAGAATAACTAATGTTAAAACTTTTTTTTTGTAACCAAGATAAATTCATTCAACATTTAACTAGAGCAAGAGACCTGATAGAAAAAATTATTAATTGATGTAAAGAAACCGACAGATATGCCCCTTTTCCTTTGCACATCACCACTATCACAGTGAATTTTCTGTGCTATTGTGTTCAATACCTAATACAGAATACACATAGAATTTAAACTTTTTATTCCGATTTACCCCACTTCAACAATTTTCAGATTACACAGTCTAAGCCTCCAAGAGACGCTGATTGTTTGCATAATAACCTCTTCAAACATAAACCTTTTCAATAAAAATAGCATACTGTTAACTCTGGGACCATAGCAGTAGAGTTTAAGCCTCAAATATGTTACTGAACCAATTAATTTTCCCACATGATACAAAACACTATCAAATAGCCAACATATTCTACATCACATGAATGCTTTGTAAAATGTTGCTGGTCAAGTTGCAGGGTACTAGGCCATATATATTGAAGAATCATGCAGAGTAGCATTGCATGACTTGTGTCATACATTTTGTTTGTTGTCCTACACTCAATACAGTGAATGTCATGGTGCCTATAACCTAGAGCAATCATGTCACCAATCTTGACAGTTTTGATTTCTTTTCTACCAATATTTCAATAGGATGTATTTTAATTTTTTTTTTTTTGTGTGGTAAGACAGTTTTAGATTCAAACAATTACAACAGAATAAGAAAACATTTTGTGTGCGAGGTATTTCACTAAGACAAGACTGCGAAGTACTACAGCTGCTTCTGCAACTCTGACTGTAGCGAAAGACTTATCGAAGGACATTTTCATGCATGCTTAATAGCGACACTTACAGAAATATTCTTGAAACATAAAAATTACCTTCGAATGCGCGGATTATTGGCCCATATGTAAATGCCACGAAACCAAACTCAAAAAACCAAAAATAATAATCTTATGGTTAAATTTAAAAACAATACATCATGACATCATAACCATAAAAATACTTTGTGTGTGACCACATAACCTGACCTGGTGATATGATTTCTTATAATATTAAATACTCTGTGCTTAAGATGAACATTCTGACACTTCGATACAAATCAATGCAATAATAACACAAAAATACAATGCGAACGAACGCTGGACGATGATCAGTAAGATAACATTATTTTACTGTTTGTCAGTAAGTGACCATTATGACCAAAGAGTATGTAATCGTTTTTAACTTTTTATAAGTGACAGTGACTTGTGGATCATGGCCGTCATGGGTGATGCTGGTCCAGCTCCACTACCACCGGGGTGTACAAATTGATTAGTTTTGAAACTATAATCTGTAAAATATTATTGTTGTTAATTATTATTGTATTGTATAATGTAGAAGCATTTTTTTTCAAAGTTTGTAAATGTGAGTACCATGGAGCTATTTTATGGTTTGTAGGTTATTATTGGTCCTGTTTGACATAAATGAGCATGGCAGTTGAGAGTTTGTCATGCTCACTCAAATGTCTCACTGATGGTGGCGCGTGTGTTGGATCATTCGGTTCCCTTTAAAATGGTTGAGCTGAGTGGTGCTAATATTCGCGTCAGGTCCGTGAACGGGCGCTGTCAGTTGAGACTGGTCATCTCTTAGCTGCCAGTTGCTATTTTAATATCTATATTTAGTTTTTATTTTTACTTTATTGACATTGTTCTCACATGATAGCGACAAGAAACATGTAACAGACATATTTGTAATTGCAAAACACGATTGAAAAGAGTGTCCATGGAGTTTCTTGCACATTCTTCTCCATAGAGATCTACGCTTTGGAATGTGCAATTAGCATCATTTTTTCTGACTGACTGACTTCTTGACATTTCAAAAGTGCCTGTAAATGGTTTATTTGAAATAAATGCTTTGAATTTGAATTTGAATTTGAATTTGATTGTGATGTGACAGCCAATATTTTTTTTTTCTATTTACCCCTTAGGGAAGTAAGGCTAAAGTCGCCCGACCATATCGCCTAGTCTTTTGTCCATGTTTTCTTGCGGACAGCCGATGAGCCAATCGGCCATTTCTTTTCAATCATTTTTTACATTGTCATGTATCATAAATTGTTGTCATTGCCAAGTTATTAAACTTATTTGTTGGTGTACAAAAACACAACCTGATTTTATTTTCTCTTTATTGACAAAAACAAAAAAAAACCTGTTTACCTGAATCATACTACTAATATTCTCCGCCATAACATTATGTTCACTTTTAATCACAAACAAAGTGAAATGTTTTTTTTTAAATTCAAACCTTACCTAAAGGCCTCAGTTACCAAGACAGAAAATCACAAAAAAAGATAATTTCTCTAAGGCGTCCAGTACACGGTCATGCAAGCGTCAGTCAAAACCATCAATCATGAATGAAACTTGACTGATAATGAATGAACTTTACGAACTCGACGCCTGAGGCGTCCAATTCACGGTCATGCTAGCGTCAATAAAAACCATCAATCATGAATGATGGTTGAATGACGGAATTTTATCGCCATACGTTTTTCGTCATGCTAACGTCAGTCATCGTAATACACGGTAGGTTTTTCAGTCAAAATATTTGACTGTGGCAAAACTGACAGCAAAACCTATCGTGTATTGGACGCTTAAGAAAGTGATTGACAAACCCCGCGTTCCGAATTACGATGACATCGCCCTGAGCGTTCACAGCGCCAACAGCCGAGGCATTCTGATTTAGTTTTCGTGCTCAAAGTGTGTTGATATCAATAGTTCAATTCGGAACGACTTATTGTCGCGTTGACAGTTCAATAAAAAATATCCTGGGTGTATTTTGTCTGTTTATGTTTTTTATTTGTTTTCTATTTTATAATCATAGAATTTCTATATTGGCTATACAAGTTTCTTGATTTTCATGTATTACAAAGGATGAATATGAATAAAATAATATTTCTTTATCTTTTTTTCTTCGGATTTAACCTGATGAGGATTAGGACGTTAAATCCTGAATGGAGGAGATGAAGGAATTTATATACGAGAACCTGGACCGAAAACAAAGAAATAACATAGGAGTGCGTTTTAGGGCTTGACTTCAGTTTGGTGTAGCAGGAGTTGGGGACTAAAAAGAGTCAAAGCTAAGGGTAGGGCATGGGTCCTCGATTAAAGTGCTACCACTCTTATTACAAAGTAGTGCTTATTTTTCTAGAAATTTACAAAATAAGTTTCTAATCTCAAATCCGATACAAGGGAAAACGGAACGTTCAAATAGGTGATTGACAACCAAAGCTGTCACAATATATTGCCTGTAGTGTAAAATATCGTGCTACATCGGAAAACGGAACGTAAAAAAACCATTTGTTTCATTGTCATTCGTTTCGGTCATTCATTCCGTTTCTCCTTTGTTGCGTAGTTGCGTGAATGTGCTATGTATTTTGTGGAATTCTTGTGACTTTTTTCGACGACCTTGGCATCTCCCTTGGACTTGAATTGTTTGCCATTACGATTGACCCACGCTTATAAACTGGACACCGACTTTCTGCCTACTCTGCCGACTTTTGCATGAAATATTCCCGGACTAGATAATATATTTCGAATGAATGAAAGAATTTTTTTTTCATATGTGCCTACAAAAGGCAGTTACTGTTACTAGGATAGCGTTGCAAGACCGAGCTTAAGACATGGGGGCACCACGACTCACTAATTCACTCACTTTTTTTTTTTTAAACCACACTAAAGTGGGTGCTACGGAGCTCAGTCGACTACGCCTTTTAAGCAATTTTTGAGTGTTTTGAGGTTAGGTTACAAATTTTCGGTTTTCTCGGAAACGGAGAGTTACCTTTTCATGGGAGGGGTCAACTCCCTCCCCACTCCTCAACTAATAACCCCCCTCCGGCAACAGCATTCTAAAGTTATATCCGTTTTAGTCAGTAGAAATCTGGCACGCCCTTTCCCTCTGCTGAATTCCCATCTAAAAAATAAACCGGCCACGTGCGAGCCAGACTCGCGCATGAAGAGTTACTTACCGTCTGTAGCAAAAAAATCCAAAAAAAATTACATTTGTTGTCTGAGAGCCCCACTTAAATGTATATTTTATTCTGTTTTTACCCACACTTAAATGTTTATTGTTTTTGTAGCGGCAACAGAAATACACCATCTGTGAAAATTCCAACTGTCTAGCTATCACGGTTCATGAGTTACAGCCTGGTGACAGACGGACAGACAAACAGCAGATCTTAATAATAAGGTCCCGTTTTAGCATTTGTGTACGGAACCCAAAAAAGCCCTCAACTGTATAATAACAATGATTTTCATATCTTCATCATCATCTTCCTGCCCTTGTTCTGTGTTATTTGAGGTCAGCGCAAAGATTTTTTCTTTCTTTGTTTCCTATCACCCACCATGCTATCATTATACTACATCATGCTATTATTATTATTTATATATGTTTACCCTAGTCCGTGCGTCACTGCGGGGTGCCAACTGAAAACCAGCGCTGGGTGTCTAACACCTAGCAAATGCTGAGGTGGTCACCCTTTCGGTGCGGGCACGCTCGGCGTACTTTGTACTTTGTTCTTTTTTTTTTACTTTTTGTTTATAACCGTTGTGCTGTGTCTGTCCCGAATAAATGCATTTCTATTCTATTCTATTAACTCCCTTTTCTTTCACAGTAACCTTCAATCCATCTATCTTTTTTTGGTCTCCTTTTCCCTTCATCCACGTATATACTCCACTATTTTAGTAACATGCGTTTTATTCGTCTTTTTCAGATAACCTTAACAAGAAAAACTATTCCCGTTCTACTTTTTAGCCACTGACGTCACTTTCAAACTTTTAATATACTTACTTCTCACAGCACACATCCATCTTAACATTCTTATCTCCACTACATGCAATCTCTCATCTGTCTTTTTTACAGCCCAACATACTTATGACAAGTCTGATCACGGATTTGTAGATTTCACCATTCTACTTGAAGGGCATCCGTGGGTCAAATTGTTCCAGTGACCTGTCGGTCTTTTATCCATCCTAAATTGATTTAATGTGTTACGTCTCGGTCTACCTCACAATCCTTTGGGCACGAAACCCGATGTCGAATTTTCATATCATGAAGTAGATACTATTTTCTCGTGGTCTAAGCTAGTCAAAAATAAAACAATACTTGAAAATAGAGTTAGTTTAATATCATATCAAATTACACACAAATCAATGTTGTTTAAGTATGTAAATAGTATAGAGCAGTAGTTAAATAAATTCTATTTTCAGTATAAAAATTGAAAATAAATGTTTAGAAGAAAACGTTTGCAGTATTCTACTTAATATGACACAACGCCATCTAGTCTCCAACTAAGCAGTGCTTGTGCTATGAGCACTAGACAACTGATAAACCTTCTTATATATTTCAAAATAAAAACATGTCATAGATAAATTACACCTAGACAGAACAAATGATCGTCCTCATCACACAATAATTTGCCATGGGTGGGAATCGAACTCACAACCTCCAACACTAATTGCTACACCAAAAGGCCAGTCGAATGTCAAAAGTAAAGATTCTAGTAAAGTAAAATCTTTTTTTATTATTGTATGTATAACATATCATCAAACCAATAAAAAAAAAAACTGAATATGGACATAATACTCTGTCGCTATGCAATTTATTGGTTTCTTTTTATTTTGCAATATTTTCAAGTATTTTTTATGCCTTTTAGTAGCAAAATCTTCTTCGGGCTCTTAATGTAAATAAAGTAGTAGTTGAACGCAAGAATCAATTAATTTAAACAGTAAATTGGCCTTGGAGTTTCCTGTAAAGAAAAGGACTCGTATTATAAAATGCAAGTATTATAAATGTTGAAATGTTCAAAATTGCCGCTCCGGGATCAATTTGGCTTTCGACAGACAACAAACACTCGCGCTTTCAAAGATTTTGAGAATTTGTTGATGTAAAATCTATGAAAATATAAAATTCTTCTAATATTATAAAAAGAAAGATACTTTTTCTCTTTCCAAGGGGAGGGCTTAATCTTACCCTTTTCCTTCCAAAATTTTCTCATAATTAGTTTATTAACTCCATCGCCATAATAATGGAGTAGACAAGAGCATAATACGACTAAACTATTCATAATAAATTCTGATATATATAGACAGACTTTAAGTACAGTGACCCAGCAAAAGTGCTTAGATACCTTAACGCCTATTTTCCCTTGCACGTTAGAGTTCAAGTATTCGAAAATTTAACTAGATGGCGTTGGTTTCTTCAGCTAAGTGGCGAGCAACAGCAATCTCACAAAGTATAAACTTGACTTTTAGTTTAACAAATAATAGACACATGCGTCATCATTGTCGTCAACAACTGATTGTAGTTCATAATTTCATCAACTTAGCATAAGTCAAGATGGCCTAGTGGTATAGAGCACACAGATTGAAGCGCAAATCAGTGTGCCGCAAGTTCAAATCCTACGCAATTGTTGACTTTTTGTAAGTTGGAACCGGAACCCGATTGGAAGTTATGGATTAGCATTACATAATTATATTAAATTATTCTTTAACTTGTTCACACATTTCTTAGAGTTAGAAAGGGATCACAAAAAAACTAAATAAAGAATTAGATTTCTGCGAGGTAGACATAAGTTTTAACTTGACCGAAATGAACTGTCGTTTGGTTGTAGTTGTTGGTTAGTGACGTGTGGTTAACAGTATTGTAATATTCGCAAAATGCAGGCTAATATTAGTATTGAAGTGAAGGCGACTATCATTGGGCTGCATAAAAGCGGTCTTAATAAAACACAAATATCTGAAGAAACCGGACTGAATGTGAGTATAATAGCTATTAATGAATTGTAACTTTATTATAAATTAATCTTCTAATTAAAATGTATGCCATTTATGAATCCATCCATCGTAGCTTTATGAGGCTTAAAAGAGAAATACATAAATCGTTGGGTTTATTGGATTGGTTATTGGATTTATAAATGCAGTTTTATTTTAAAATTATAATCATTATGATTGTTAACATTTTATATAATGAAAATGAAGTCAAGTAGGTATAGCTGCCTAATATATATTTTTTTGTTTTAGAAAAATACTGTAAGTCTTTGGATAAAAAGATATGAGGAAGAAGGTAGCCTTGCTAGTCGAAAGAGAAGTGGGAGACCGAAGCTTATTAGCAAGGCGCAGCGACGACATATGGTGGACGTATACGAAACGAATGGTTTCGCAACAACGAGACCTTTTGCAGAATTATATGACACCTCGATGGATACTGTTCGCCGTGCACTTCACGCTGAAGGCGTGCATCACAGAAAACCTGCTAAAAAGCCGTACTTGACAGAGAGGCATAAACAAGAACGATTACGTTTCGCACGTTATTATTTAGATTTTGACTGGAATACTGCGGTATTTTCAGATGAAAAAACATTTAAATCCAGTCAAAAGGGCAGGCTTCACTTATGGCGCAAGAATAACACTCGCTGGTGTGATAACAACATTATTCCTAACACCGAATCACGTCGAATCACAATTAATATGTGGGAATGGATGAGTGCAGCAGGACCAGGAGAACTGGCTTTCATTCCTCCACGCGCAAACAGTTCAACTTATGTCGAAGTGTTAGACTCAATTATGCTACCTACTGTGCGCAACATTTACCCAGCTGATGAGTTAGCACAATTTCCGTTTGTCCAGGACAATTGTCCTATTCACCGAGCGAGTACTGTGCGTGAGTGGTATCACAATCACCCGGAAGTAATTGTTATTCCATGGCCAGTGCGATTACCCGACCTCAACCCCATAGAAAATCTATGGGGTTTGATGGTGCAAAGATGGGACTCGCGGAATGAGAGGTCTACGGAACAAATAAAAACCCATTGCATGGAGGTGTGGGAAAGTTTTAGACGGAGCGAAATATGCGGTAATATGGTTGGGTCCATGCGCAAACGTCTACTTGACTGTATCGAAAATAATGGGGGTTATACAAAATATTAAGTTTTAGTAAAATCAGTCGGTGTAATTAAATATTTAGTAGGCCATTTTATTTTAACATATCCATGATTATTCGTTAGCAAACACTGTATTATATTGTGTTTACTTTCGTTTAAAACAGCTATATCTTTTAACTTGTGCCATCGCCTTATCTTAAGAATGCAGTGAACTCGCTATCAATTTTGTTGACAATAATCATGATTCTATTTCGTTTTTTTCTTCTACCCACACTGTTCTTACATAGTAGTTCAATTTATTTTTCTCATCTAATTGACGATTATCTTGTGAGAACTAAAGTTCTTTTAACAGAAATTGAGGTTTAGTTTCAATCTTCTTTTCGTCAAGAAAATGAACAATTAAGCTATGACCTCAATACATTCATTGTGACGTTACATAAAAATAAAATGTTTACAAAGTCTAAATCATATATCACTTTTCAATAAATAACTGGATATAAACAATCATATTTTATTTTATTAAAATTTTAATATCCTTTCATTGTTTCATTATTCACATTATGAACGGTCTAAGTGGGTATACTTCCAACAAACAATCTTACACGTAACATAGATAACAGTTACAAGATATTTTTTTGTCTAGGTAACAATTCGACGTCACAATTCTCATAAATGTTTAATTTATAAATGTAAAGAATAAAGCTTTTTATTAAACACGTCTTTTTATTTCCACCTTACAAATTCGAAAAGATGTAACAACGAAATAATTGAAAATTAAGAATGTGTTCTTCTTGTGGTTAATAGATCATATTCGTAATTTGCAACTATTTAGTGCAAAAAATGCAATAGTATTTTTCATAGAACTGAAAATTCCCAATCTAAATTAATATAGTTGTTTTTTATAAAGTAAGAAATAACCACAACGGACCGACCATGATTTGAACTCGGGCTACGTTGTTTGTGAATCCAACACTTAGTTCATACGGCTACCAGCACATGACATATTTGCGTGAATTTTATCAATGCAATGGTAAGAACAAGTCGCCTCTGTGACTGTGTGATGCGTAATCAATGGCACAGAAAAATAATAATGATGTTTTAAGCTCAGTGCGACGACAGTTCCTTAGTGTGTGTTATCTATGGAATGTGGATACTCATACACGCGCACACATACGCACGGAAGTATCGTGCTCGCTCGGTTCGTAGCAATGTAATCTTTAGTGTTCTTAAGGACTTTCGCAGTGAGGCCTGTAAATCCATATTCAACATACCCTCTCAAGTTTGAAAACTAACACATAAATAATCAAATATTTATAAATTTATATTCAATTTTAATATCTTCATCTCTTTAAAAGAAATTATAAATTATTTCAATGTTTGAAGAAACAAAAAGAAAGTACAAAAATAAGCATTTTTTTTTTTTTTAATAAAAAAAGTCGTTTATTTATAACATAGGGCATTTACATTTACAATAAAGTATATTAAATGTTAAAAAGAACACAGTCGTGGTTGTTTGTGGTGGTATGGCGTCATTTTTCGCTTCACACGATTTTATTTCTGTAGTAGCTATGCACTTTTGCTTTTGGCCGTACATGGATTTTTTATAATTGAAATATATAGCGCGGCAACCCTAGAGCGTTATTTCTGTGCCGTCCGCTAGAGCGCGTTTAGTGAGTGAGTTGACATAACGAGTTGTGACACGTTCGAGAGCGACGGCGCTAAAACAAAATCGTTGATCTTTTGTTACTTTTTAAGTCTGTGAATAAAGCCTAGATATGAGTCTTAATTCGTTCCTCACCGATGCTATAAATATTCAAATGTAACTTCCAAGCAAAGTTTAAAAATAATAAGATATGAGAAGATAAGTTTTTTATTTTGCCTATATAGGTACAAAAAAACGGTGACATAAAAATAAGATATGCATCAGCCATATTTAACCAGAAGGCATGCAAAAGTAAAAACTACACTGGACATTCTGAGTAGGTACAATAAAAATTTCATAACAATTGCACACAGCAAAAATTTAAAATCAAATAAAACCAAAAATTAAAAATGTTAAATGAATTGAGTCTATGTTTAATTCTTCGATATATATTTACTACTTTATTACACTATGCCACATCGACTAATATATGACTGTCTGAATATCGAAAAGTGTAATAGGCCCTATAAAACGGAACGACTGTAAGCGCGCGTACAGCGCTGATAGCTCTATTCGGAACGCACTGAAAGGTCGACAAGGACAACTGTCAAACCGCTTTCACCGTCAAAGTGTCAAACTCGGTAGTTTTAGTTTTTGCCAGGCCTGGAAGCCCAGAAGAAAAAGTCCATTAGTCCATATTCAATATACTCATAAGGGGAAGTTCTTTGTTTCTATTTATAATCTAGCCCAGCTTTATTTATTTGTTTCTGCTTCTCTGATCCGTGGTCCTAAATTTGGTTATCGAGTTTGCGGTGTAATTTTATAACATCGTTACTGATTAAATTTCTTTTCTTCTTTTTTTCTATAAAGAAAGATGTCGCCTGTTGTCACTTTCGTCCGTAGGAAATGTGGTCTTGAAAATGATTTGCTGGTTTTTTATCCTCACCTATTAGTCTGTGATACTGAATTGTAGAGTGAACTGTACTTTTCCAATATAAGTACTAATTACCAGTCAGAGGGGCATCTTTGCCCCTTATAATACAATTAATGTATTATTGTCGCAGGAAGATTCTTAGGTGTATTGGATATTCCAAGTTCTACCTTACAGGTTTTAAGTGAGCCATTAGTTTTGAGAATAAATAATGAGTAAGTTTTTGGTGGTCTTTAACTAAGGTATTTGCTTATTTCTGTGATGTCTCCTAGGTTTGGTAGCAGATGAATTTAATAATCAAAGAACATGTTATTAGTCTTGTGGATTAGTAAAACTTGTGAGGCAGAAATCATATGTATAAAATAGACAGAAAAACAATTTGTAGTTGTCAGTTTTTCAGAGGAGCTTGTGGTACTTGATGATACATAGGGGTACAACTTTTTTGTACCACAATTTTGTCTGATATATTTATTATGGCTTTGCAATGCAAATTATGGGCAACTGAAGGAACACAGGTGGGTTTTAGTTGGTTCGGCTCTGCTATTTGAGATTTAGAGTTGGGTAGATTTGACAGTCATTACAGGTAACATATTTTGAGCTTAATGTGTCAAGATCATACGAAACTGAAACTAGTTGCTAGCAATCATAAAGGGTTCAAATGTAGTCCAACCTATTTGCCTATTTTAGAACAATGGCCCAGTGTACAGTGGATTTCGGCTATAACAATGATGAAAGGACTACTATTTTCGTCATTATATCCAGAAGTCGTTACAGGCAAAGATAAAGAGATACAGAGACATACACATGTATAGTTCATATTCATTTATTATTGAAACTATTTGAACACTGAGTTATTCACTGGTACATTTAAAAAAATGTGTCATATTAGTTTGCTTAAATTTATTTTTTGTGGTAGTGTACGCTTTAGGGTGTATTCTATTTTCATTACTTCTTTAATATATATAATATCCTTTCCATCATCAAATAAACAGTATCTTTTAGCAGCCACACTTATTCAAAAGTTTACTTAACCCAGTTGCTACTCAGAATATCACTGTAACTGAACTGATAAATATAACTCTGAAACATACAGCTGATATCTGAGGAGTGACTTTTCAAAATGGCTTATTTCTGTATGGTCATTTTTTTCAGGACCAAGAAAAATACGAAAACTTTTCATATATGAATATTTTTAGTAACAAACTTCTATGTACATAATCTAGGTACGTTAATAGATCGTTTCACAGTGTATATATTTTTTTTAATACTCTAAATTATGAGTTATTATCATATGATTTAAGGAAATAAGCCATTTAGTCGCAAACTCCAAGAAATAAGATGTTTTGTTTCAGCACTCCTAAGAAATAAGCCATTTTGTTTTGGCACTCCTAAGAAATATGCCATTTTGTTTTGGCACTCCTAGAAATAAGCCATTTTGAAAAGGATGGGCTAGCAAAAAAAAATTGTTTTGTAAAAACTTTTATTAAAATCTGAAAATCACACACGGACTTCTCCTACATCCTCTTCATTGCAGACACAATCATATTCATGTTCCTCAGCTGGTTCCTCCGTCACATGTAACAAAATAGTTTTGTACCATTGAAGTTCAGGCAAGGCAGTCCATTCTTCCCCAAATTGTTTTTCAAGTAAATTTATTACATCTTTTTTCTTTTTTTCTGAAACTGGCTGCGGAATAGATTCTGCAACATCAATAGTTAGTGGAATACGTTTACCCCGTTTCAATAATGTCTGCCAAGGATCATTTCCATCAAATCTATAATATTGGGAAGCTTTTATTTCACAACCGATAGTCATCTGTCTTTTAACAGTTTTTTTTATCCAGACTCTTTTTATTTTTTGTAATCCCTCCACATTTTTAAAATTTTCCTTTAAATCCTTTATTTCAAGCAGTTGCCAATCATTTCCTAATAACCTTACATTGCCATGGTTTTTGAAGATATCATGGTAACCATCTTTGGTGGTGATCACTGGTATTTTTCTTAATTCCTTTTCCAGTCGTCCAAAAACGCGATCGGCGGGCAAAAAACTGTGACCCCGCACTGGAAAAAATATATGTATTTCCTTCACTTGAGCAGGTGATTTGGAGTAAAGCCATTGCATTAGTGAATGTATGATATGATTATTTTTATTTTGGCCTCCACAGCCATCACAAAATAAACGTATAGTATCAACATTATTGTCAATGTTCATGGAGGATAGATAATCATATACAGCTGATCCTATTTCTGTTGGCCCGCGCTTGGCAATGGTTTCATCCCAAGTATAAAACCAAGGATCTTTTGAATTTAAAGGTACTACACAAAAATTATAAAGACTTATTTGCCTAGAATAAAAGGCATCTTGAATAGGCGTTTTTGGAAGTGCTTGGACTTGTTGAAGATCAAAACAAAGTGAAATGGAGTTTGGAGGATTACCTTTCATGTGGGTATAAAATGCCTTGGCCCTTATCTTATGTACCCGAAGTTCTTTATATTTGCGGATCCACTTCCAGATATTAAAGCTATCTTTCAACCCTCCAAAATAACCTGTGATACCAGATTAGAAATAAGCCATTTTGATACGTATTAACAAAATTTCCATACAAAATGTTCTAGAAATGAGCTATTTTGAAAAAACTCCTATCACAATTTAGTAGGGCCGAGAATTAACGTGAATTAAGCTATTTTGTTGCGGAAAGCATTTTCTATGGCCATTTTTCTTCGAGATTAAAGTACTTTAGAACCGGACACTTCACGTCATATAATGTGAGTGTACATAAAGTCCCGATTGGCATTAAAAAAATAAGTAAAATTGGGAACCCGAAATAAGCCGTTTTGAAAAGTCACTCCTCATCTATAAACAAAAGGTAAAGGTTAAAAACATTTGTTGACCATCTGTGTGGATATAAGCAAAAGATAAGAAATGTTTGTGAAAGAAATAAATTTAATCAGTTCAGTACAGTACAGTTGCTACACCTGAACTCGGCATTACATCCAAAGTCGCATAACTGCATGAATTTTGTACTAAGGTGAGGATTAAATTCAAGGGACTTACGATTTAACGTCGCTATAGGTAAATGGTAGGTACAATCAAGGTCGTAATAAATGAAATCCACTGTACTTGCAAACCCTTCTAGCGGGTTGTTACTCACTACTAAATAATTCCATAAATAAATATTCTCCTTTTTGTTTTTTCTTATTATTATTTCTTCAAGCATTTTTCTGTTATTCTTTCGTGATTAATTCACAGTTTCCAAGTCTTTGTTTCTGCCTATATTGTTGTGATTCTTTCGCAAGCATTTCTTGCACAGTAGGTTCAAAAAATGCTTGCGAAAGAATTTTGATGGCATTGCACTGCAAATTTTGATGGCAATCCAAAATAAAAAAAAAAGATAAATGATGTATATCCATAGATGTACTTGAAATCCACAACTAAAACAGTCTTGTAGATTGGGAATGTCTTGGTTGGTTCTTTAAATCTTTTGGGGCACATATTTCCCAGTCTTTATTGCTGCTGTGATATTTGTGGGTACTTTATAACCAATCACAAATCGCATTTATATGATCTAGTCATGAGAGTATGCTGAGTCTCTATAATAATTGCAATGTTATGGTTTTCAAAATCTACCATGGGCAGTAGTTACCATTGATATTGCCTAAATAAAATGGTAGTAACCAAATATCACACTTGGGAAATTCGTTATCTACTAGCCATTTATTGAAACTTGGAGTTATGTTCCTGCTCTAGATACCTAACGTTAAAGTTGTGTTAACAAATATACGAGTACCTATCTATTTTTCCATTTTTACAGCTTCATTGACATAATATAAAGGCTATCTTAATTGTACCTAACATCAAATTTTTGATCATCTCTAAGGAGGAACTAGCTCCTGCGATACAAGCATTTATTTTACTTAGTTTAGGAGTCAAATGTTCATTTTATTTCTATTGATCAGTGTTTGTACAACTATTATATCTGTTCATGTCATTATATACTGTCACTGTGTGTGTTAAATGTACAAAATAAAGATTATTATAATAATAATCTTTATTTTGTTTTTTTTTTATTTAGAGACACAAATCCATTTATTATATTGTCACCTAACCACATATGTTTGGGAAGCGTTATCAAATCGCCTTTTCAATAATGTAATTGTTTACATTATTTTTTATAAGAATTATAATAAAAATCCTAATGAATTGATTAACAAATCGTTTAAAAATCGAAGTGTTGGAGTATCCCTCTTCAACATAATAAAACTTTATTTTAATTGTTGACATTTTTTTAATAAGGAATTATTGTATTCTAATTTTCATTTTGCGATTTGTAAATATTACAAATTCGAATCATTACAATATTGATAATATTAGTATGCCTTCTAGTGGGACATTGTTGGAACATTATATTTTTTGTACAACATCTTTTACCATACCCTATGTTCACAAATAAATATATTATTATTATTATTAAATGACATTAAATAGAAGTTTTTTGTCAGTGTGACACCATCAAAGTCATTAGGATCCCACTTGTAGGTTGATGTCTCTCCTCACTCATTGGAATTATAACAGGATGTGATGTGATGAGGGACAGCAGATGTCAGAGATAAGTTGGGTCACTTTTTGTGAGTTTTGTAGAACTGTAGGTAGAACTCTTTCTTAAACATGTTGTTTATACTCAGGGCAGCCGGTTGGAGATGTCTATTGAGTACGGTGCCTTTCCTGTACCAAGAAGAGGTGCTGGCATCCATATTCACAATCGGATGACCCGGTATCTTCCACAGCCCTGCAAGCTCGAGGCGGAGCATAGCATGCATGGGTCCAGTGATGGGCGCAGTCTCAGCTCTGTAAAAAAGGGTGCTCTTCATATGTAGAGCCAAGTCATCAGTGGTGGTTGAAATAAACATAGGTGAGTACTCTAAATCCCGGAGAATAGCGCCTATTGTCAGAGAAGGCCACATCTTGAGAAGGGTATAAGTCGCCTGCTTCAACTCCACAAGCATTGTTATCATCCTGCTCAGACATTGCCTGAACTCCAGGTTTAATGAGTACCCAGGATATTTTGTGTCATGGATGGTAGAGTAGCAATCTACGGAGAACCATGCAGCACACATATCCGAAAAACACAATATCATGGAGTAGGGAACCAGGTAACAGGTTCGAGTTGTAGTGGGTATTATGCATAATTCCGCTTCAAATATGATGGTGACTGATCCTGACGTGGATGTGTGGATTGAGCTACTTGATCAATAACTGATGATCAAATTATGGCCAATCGTGAGTAGAGTGTGTCTAGTGGAAATGGAGCTGCTGTTAGTGAGGAAGGATGAGTCTTGTAATAGTGAGAGTATGCTGCTTGAGCTTTTTTTTTTTGTAGCTCATATGGCCTTATATGAGCTACAGTGGCAGCACGCTGGTGAAGTTCTAGAGTCTCACGAGATGTTTTCACCCATCTGGACAGGTCGGAGCAGCACCATGCCAGGAAACCTTCTGAGGGTAACACAGTGAAATCTGCGATGTCTTCTAACACCCTCTTGTGATGAGGTCGGAGAGCTAGATGGTTGTCTTGATGACGTAAAATGTATGTGATCTCGGTGGTGGTTATGGCTGAGGCCAAGTGCCTCTCTCTTCTATACACAGGATAGGGTATAAAGAGAGAAAAAAAAAACATTAAGTAGAAGTTGTACCAAATTTGGACCGAATTGAGTGTTCAGAACTAAAGTTACTGAAGAGTTGTTTCTCATTATGTCTTTTTTTTCACGGAAAGCTAACCTTGTATCTATATATTTATTCGATACATTTTTGGTCAAATCATTTATATGGTTTGTTTTATCTGCATAATATTGGTGGTGCTGATATTCCAGAAATAACAGTTCTTTTACGAAAGTACTGAGTGTTTTGTGGACCAAAAAATCGCTTGAACATATTAGTTTATATAAATTCCTCTGAACATTCTGATAAATTGCTGCTAGAAATTAACTACGATAACATGGCCCGCCCCTCCAAAATTCAAAACGTTTGAAAGTATTTGTGAAAGTATTTACAAAGCGCCACCAAGACTCACAACGCATGTGTGCGTACGTGAGACGGCCGTCAAAAAAAAGCAAATCCACGGATTTATTGCTCGACCAGTGGCGTCATTAATCGCTCATTATTATTAGTATGGCGCTGCATTGACGTACTCTATGAAAACAACACGTGCGTTGTCTTGCGCGATCGGCTAGTTATTACCAGATTTGTTGGTCAACTAATCATAAGTGATATACAGGGTGGCCCATAAGTCCTTAAACATGTAAATAATTAATAAATAAAAAACTAATTACAATAAGAAGTACCTTTTTATTTCGTATTAACCTTTATAAAATGGGAATTATTTTTTGAAAATAACATCATCCAAATGTAACCCGTTACGATCACGGGACTCTTGTAAGCAACGTCTAAAACTATCAACGACTGCGCGGCAAGTCAGTTCTGTGATTTTAGCCATTTCTCTTTGAATATTTTCTTTTAGGGCTTCAATTGACCGCGGTTTTGTGTCATACACTTTAGATTTCAGATAACCCCATAAGAAAAAGTCCATCGGGGTTAGATCCGGACTACGTGGTGGCCAGGAAATGTCTCCTCTTCGAGAGATCACTTTGTTGGGGAAAAGTTCACGAAAGACGGGCATAGTGGTCTTTAAAAAATAAGGGTCTATTATGCCACGAGCTGACATAGAGGCCCATACCGTCACTTTAGGGCTGTGTAATGGCTTCTGATGTTTACGTTTTGGATTTTCGGGGCTCCAGTTGCGGCAATTTTGTTTACTTACATGCCCATTAATGTGGAAGTGAGCTTCATCAGAGAATAACACGTTATTGAACGAAGAAAAGCGGCTAAACATTTCATTCGCGTAATTTAGTTTCTGGATGGCGTCAGTGTCTTTTAATTCCTGTACGAACTGAATTTTGTAGGGGTGCAGCTGTAAATCTTAATTTAAAATCCGCTGTAACGATGTTCTGGATACGTTTAATATTCTGGAACGCTTACGAGTAGATTGGGTAGGATTTTCACGAACAGACTGTAACACTATGTCGATTTTTTCTTCCGTTCTTCATATCCTTGGTCGACCCGACCGCTTTTTATCTAACGTCGAACCAGTCTCTTCAAACTTCAAACAGTTGGAGTGTCATCAAAGTTGTGTGGATTGTGATGTTCTCGAAATTTACGCCGCCTAATGGTTGCTGAAAAATTGTTCCGATAAAACTCGCGCACACAAAAAGTTTCTTGTAAGCTAACCATGCATGGCAAGGTCCGAAAAATGATGGAACAATTGCATATACTACTTTCGTTTTTATGGATATATGGTATCTTCCTATATAACTGTCCAGGAGATCCACGCCACCCATGTGGGAGTTGTAGTCTTTGACGATCTGTGGGCAGTCAATTAGATTATTTTTCTGTTTTAGATTTGTCATATCTATTTATTTTTTTAACTAGATCAACTCCCACATAGGTCGATAACAAGGTTACCTATCATAAGTTCGAAAAATATTTGACCGAATTTCATTTCACCTCTATCATAAGTTCGAAAAATATTTGACCGAATTTCATTTCACCTAAAACATTGCAACTATTTTCGTTTCGTTTTTTTTTATTTCGTCGAAGTCACGTCTGCCACTGTACCAATTGACCTATTATCTAACTTAGATAATAGGTCAATTGGTACAGTGGCTTAGATTAGTTTAACCTAATATATTTTTTAATGAATTATTCAAAAGTAAAGGCACTTCATAATATAGTTGTTATGAACAAAAGTGGTTTTAATTGGTCCCAGTAAGAAGCATGCAAACAAGGATGCTTGCTTTAAGCATGCAGTATGCAAGCAGGAAATCAGCATGCAAGCAGGCCTTCAGCATACAAGCAGGCGTGCAGCATGCAAGCAGGCATGTAGCATGCAAGCAGGCATGTAGCATGCAAGCAGACATGCGACATGCAAGCAGGCATGCAACATGCAAGCAGACATGCGGCATGCAAGCAGGCATGCAACATGCAGCAGGCATGCAGCATGCAAGCAGACATGCAAAATGCAGCAGGCATGTAACATGCAAGCAGGTATGCAACATGCAAGCAGGCATGCAACATGCAAGCAGGCATGCAACATGCAAGCAGGCATGCAACATGCAAGCAGGCATGCAACATGCAACTTGCATCATGCAAGCATGCATGCAACATGCAAGCAGGCATGCAACATGCAGCAGGCATGTAACATGCAGCAGGCATGCAGCAGGCATGCAGCATGCAAGCAGGCATGCAACATGCAGCAAGTATTATATCTGTCAAGGCTCCGGCGCAGCGGGGTTTGGGGGGCCCCATGCGAGCTTATCGTCGCAGGTGGTTTTAACGCTTACCACCGCAGCTTCGGTTTGCTGGCCGGCTCTGCCGACCAGCCTCAGCCGCGGCGGTGGGCCTTGAAACCACCTGCTCCTCAGCTAGCGGGCCGCCTCGCGGAGGAGTAAGGCGGCCCGCTACGCGGTACGCGCTACGCTACGCGCCTACGCGCGTTTTAATTACACTCAAGGGCCCTACCCTTGAGTGAAGACTGTGTGAAAGCGGTTTTGCAGCGATTCGTTTTTGTCACCAAATTTTGTAACACAAACATATTGACTTTTTATGATACTATTTTAATTTATTATTGAAATTTTGTTTCGATGTGGTGAAAATATGGCAATTATATCATTTGGCAAATGAAAAAGTTCAAAAGAGGCTTCGGCCAATAGCAAAAAGTTATTTTGTAAATCGGCGAAATATAGTTCGGTAAAATAATACTTATGACACTTAATACTTCGATGATCTAGAAATATGTCAAATAATGCATATAGAAAAAAAGACGTCAGTCAATAATATTCGAAAAAATGAAATTCGAACAAAAAAATTTCGGAAAAGTGATCAGTTCCCCGATAACAATGCAACAAAAAACTCGGATTCACTACAATTCGGAGATAATTAGGCCTTTAATCTTATAGCGGGAGGCTAAATGGGGAAAATAAAAGATTAAAAATATAAGTCAAGCTTTAGTTTTTAATCTCTTCCGGCCCGCAGTTCATTGACAGGCATAAATACCCATAAGATACTTATCAAATGACATTGTTTAGAGTATTGTAACTAAAATAGTATTGTTGCATCTTTGAAGTTAAGTTTATAGAATGAATAAATTAATCCTCATCCAGGCGGGACAATGCAGACCATTCCAAAGGGATTCTAATTTCGAGGAAAAAAATAAAATAAAAAACAAATAAAAAAGAAAATAACGCTAGGCGGCGTTTTTTTTCTTGTAATATGTTGAGTGCGCCTCAAAATATCAAAACAAATTTGTGGGCGAAAAATCACTTCAACGGAAAATATGTAGCAATCTTATTGGAAAATAGAGGATGGACTCCTTCCTTTTCTTTTAGGCCATTATTTTACACCAGTGTTGCGACCTTACGACGGCGAATGGCACAGAATTTTTTCTGTGATTAACTTCTCGTTAGTAATTTATTGATTTGTGTGTAGTTCCTTATTATCGATATATATCTTTTCTTATCTATGTGTGGAGGCTCGTAATTAGCTATTTAATAATGTTACAATGTTTATATCATTTTTTCTTCTATTTGTCTGTGAGCCTTCTTTAAAATAAAATAAATAAATACATAAATTATAGGGCACAAATTAGCGGCTATGGGAGCCGATTAAAAAAATAATTTGGCAGAAACAAAAAATAGCTGCTCGCTATTACATCGTCAGGTCAGAAAGTGAAAAAAACAAATCTGACAGCTCACTTTTTAAAAAAGATTTCCTTACTTGACTACACGACCTTTTAGGATCGCCTTCTCATTATCGGTTCGGAAATCGCCTAAAAGCGAATCATGTGGCGAGACGATTTCGACTCGTTACAACATGTCGGTAGTAATAGCAATACTATTTACTTAAGGATATACATTAGATCGACTTTCATAGTATTGTATAATTTTGGAAGAAGATTTGTGCTGATATATTTTCTTGACGGTAGTTCGTACTTCGAATCAAGCGCGTTAACAAACTCTTTCAATCCTTTGTGCTCAGAAAGTCTAAGCGGTTGTAATCACACTTTTCCTAGATTCGTGCAGTGCTAGTCGTAAGATTATTTTCAACTTCTGTAGAAGTAGATTGTTGTGAAAATACCCCTGTATGCTTCTTCATTAGATGATCCTTCATGTTCGAGGTATTGTTGCAGAACTTATAATCTTTGCGACATATCTTGCAACTAATTTTTAAGTCATTAAGAAAAATCGAAACACCTTGCAAGTTTGTTTTGTAAGGATTATCAGAAAAATGTGTATATTTAGGAATAAATGTCAAATGTGGTTTAATAGTAAATAATAATATGAGGTTTTTAAATCCTGATGGTAATGTTCTAAATTCAAATTAAATTTTCATAGGTTTCGTTATTCATCGATCGGATGAGAGTCACGATTAAATGCTGTGGAATTCCACTCCTCTTGTTTGTAGACTCTATGAACAGACGACAGGCTTAGATGCAATCTTTCAGCCACAACTTGTTGCTGACTAAGTCCAGAATCCAGCAATGCTACCATAGGTGGCTTCTGCGGGTGAAGTATCCATATGTTTTAGAAAAAACAAAACTTTCAGACGTCCCAAAGTCACAGTAAACAAATAAAGAACAAAAAGTTTTAAGATAAGCGCAAATTTTTAGTTTTCAAAGGTGAAATATACTCCGACACTTTTTTTTTTTTTTTCGGGTGGGAAAATCATCTCATGACATCCCCTGCTCTTGGGCGGAGCGCGAGATAGTGTCAGACTTTTACTGACTAAAAACCCACTCCTGTTCCTTCTTTGCCATTTGTTTTCCAGGGCCCCGGGGATCTCTTTCGCATCACCCATGGCCCCGGGGATCTCTTTCGCATCACCCATGGCCCCAGTAGGCTTCGACCCTGTTGGGCCCCTACGGTTGCTGACATCTCCTTGAGGCGCGCGTGGAACACTACGCGCCGTCGACGACTTGGGCTTGGACTTGATACTCCGACTCTTAACACACATTTGTCTCAATACATATTTATAGGATAATCAAATGAGATTTTAATTTTAAAATTTCGCTTATCACTGTAATAGCCAAACTGCCTGCTATACAATCATGTGATTTTTTTCATGGTATGAAAACTCTTTTCTGTTAAATTGGGACGGAAACCATAAGAACGAAAGTGTTTCGATTTTTTTATGAGAAGTGCATAATTGCGAAAATCATCTTAATGTAAGTACTTACATGACAATGATTTTTTTTACAACCTGATACCATTACAATGCATTGTGCATGTGGTGTTTATCTTGTTCTAAATTTTGTTTCATGACCTGTTTGAATATTGAGCAATATTGTAATAACTGTTAACACACACCTAATAAATAACTTAATAACCAAGTGCTATCTTTTAACAGTAAATATTTCACTAGGTACTATTTTGTATATCTATATACATATATATTTTGATAAAATAAAGATTCTAACTTATGATGTAGGTTGTTTTTGTTTAACTTTTAGTTGTAGGAAGATGTGGAGAACTACCGGTATTGAATAACAATGAAAGTGCGGCCAAAGTTGAAGTCTCGGTTATCACATTCTCTTGTCTGAATAGCAATTTCAACTGTTTATAAAGAAATTATTGAACCTAGACCCAGCACATCACATGTACCTTGCTGATGAAAACCTCAGTACCCGCGTACAGGCCTACCCCTATAATAATTTCTAGACTTACCCTGCATGTTGAGCACCGCGTGTGACGTCTGGGGTTGCCAACTCCTCATCCTCTGCTGCGCGCACGGCATCCTTCAGATTTGCGTAATTTCTGGCTGCAATAATCGTGCTTAATCGTCTATTTCGCAACCCGTCGGCAAACTTTTTTATTGCCAACTGTTCATTTATGGACCTTAAAATCTCGTTTGCTTTTTCATTTGAATTCGCCTGCGAGATTGTAAGGTTCACAAAAAGGTCTTCAATTTTGTCACCGAATTGCGAAATCGATATTCCTTCCTGAGAAATATTATTTAATTGAGTTATCAAAGAGATTGCAGACTTTTTAGGCAATAAATACTGTTTTATATCGTGAATCAAATCACTGCAAGTTACATAGCTAGATTTTAGCTTCAATTTTGCATTTCTAGTCAACCTAGTCTTAAGTACAAAAGTAATTAAATGATTTTTGCAATCCTTACTTTTAAGAAAACTATCGTACATCTCTATTCCTTCAATTATTTTTTCTATCGTCTCATCTTTGTCGTCCATTGCTGGCACTAAGGTAGCAGCCGTTTTAAAATCAAATGATTCCATTTTTGTTGTAGTATATACCTCGCTTTCAGAACTAGACTCTTGTAAGCTTTTACTTAACTCTATATTTTGTGTATATGATTTAATTTTTTCGTATATTAATAATATTTTATCTGTTAGCCTTTCCTTAATACGTACTGATAAAAAATTAGGGTTGTTTTCTTGCTCACTTGCAAGTTTAATTAACTGCGTAAACTCGTCATAATATTGTTCCGCTAACACTAGTTTACTCAACGTATTTTCCCTATATTTATCTCTCCTGTCACTTCCTAATTTTCTTAGCTCTATTTGTATTTTTTCTAACTTCGCGCTAATATTTTCTAAATGCAATTCCATAGGACTCTAAACACAAGGATATATTAAAGTCAAAATTAATAAAAATCAATACAATAATAGAGACCAAAAAAGAAGTATCTACTTTAAAACAACAACACGTATGCTAAGGATATGACACTAATGTCCATAAGTGCTTAATCAATTTTTTTTTTTTGATTTACTCACACTTTTTTTTTCTTATCGAGAAAACGCTTGCACTTCACTTTTGACACTTTCACTGTACTCACACGTTTTGAAGTCCGATGTCAGCTTCAGTGCCCCCTGCAAACATGGTTCCCCTGGCAGCAGTCCTCCTTGCAGAGAGTCTGGATACTATTCGCCTTATAAATTCGACGTTAATCTGCCGTTGCATTCACTTTTGCTGGCTACTCCTGTACCGGCGCCACATCAGATACAGCATGCCCACAGCTACAGCGGCCAAAATAATACCCAAAAGTATGGTATTTACTTGCACACTTGTGTGTTGTTCCGATTCCTGGGTACTCGCATGGTTTTGTACACTTTGTGCGATTATAATTTCTTTCTCTTCTTGTTTTGAATAAGTTTTTCCCATTTCGCAAGAAATTAATTCACCTTGCACTTGTTATTGTTCTGCAACCGAACCAACTGGCCGACAGCTCACCCATCGGGCCTCAGTCCCTACGTGTAGGAATGTGCTGACCACGTAAAATATCCGCGCCCGACACGACACGGCTGGCAGGGTCGCCATGAGGTGTGGGGGGTTCCGGAGGCAACAAATGATATACGTGTGTTCAGTGCAACGTTCCATTTATTTCTAACTCTCTAATATTACAATCATCAGTAATGCCTTACGTTATAATATATGCTACTAGGTACCACTCCACACTGTTAAAGCTAGAAAGTAAGTTAAAGTGGAAATAGGGTAAATTGATACAGCAGAATTAAAAAAAAAAAAATAATAAAGGGGGAGTGCTGTTTTTCCCCCCTTTTTTGGTTGGGAAATAATGTTCCTTTGCCTGATTATATATGTGCACTGTCTCGAAGTCGGAAATTATTCCCTTTGCCTGTTTAGGATAAGAACTTTTGCCCTAGTTTTGTTGTTATTCAGATACTAGTATTTTCCCTGGTTTCAATTGTTATATAATAATAATATCTTGTTATATAATAATAATCTGTCGAGAAACCTAAAAGATTAATCCGTCAAATTAACTTACCGGGAGTTATTAGTTATTTAGAAAAGTCGGATTTTTCTAGTGTTCTTAATAGTACAGACCCCAATCAAAGTGCTGAAATGCTTATCCATATTTTATCAGACTCGGTTAAAGAACACAGCAAATTAAAAAAAGTGCCGCACAGAAAGAGAATAATTAAGCCTTGGATCACCCCAGGTCTTTTGAGATGCATGCGAAATCGTGACAGAATGCACTTGAAATCAAAACGGGATCCTGAAAATCTCGTAGTTAAACTGACATATTCAAGATACCGAAACTACTGCAACAATTTGCTCAAAACAATTAAGCGCAAATACGAACAAGATGAGCTTCAAAAAGCCAGTGGAAATCCCAAAGCAACTTGGGATGTTATTAAAACCATTTGCTATAAAAATACCACCCCTTCTAACAAATCGAGGGATCTTCTTAATATATCTAACAATCCCGATTCCTCTGTCAACACCATTAACAATTATTTCGCGAATGTTGGAGGTAATCTTGCTCATAAGATACAGCAAGTTCAACTCAAAAATCGCTCTAGCTTCAACTATAATTCCATGTCCAACTCGCATGGCAACTCATTGGTTTTGCTTGAAACTGACTATGCTGAGGTAAACAGCACAATTTTGGGATTAAAGTCAAACTGTGCTGTTGGATATGATGGTATACCTGCTTCAGTTATCAAGTCTGCCAGGCATGTTCTCATTCCCTCCATCACTCATGTTTGCAATTTGTGCTTGGCTAAGGGTGTTTTTCCAAATGTTTTTAAAAAGGCTTTAGTTTCACCAATATTTAAGGGTGGAGATGGGGACCGTGTCGAAAACTATAGGCCTATATCTGTTCTCACAACGTTGTCGAAGATCTTAGAAAAAATCCTAAATAAAAGACTACTTAGTTATTTAGAGCACAATAATGCAATTGCTTCCAATCAATACGGCTTCAGGAGTGGAAAATCTACAGAAGATGCTGTGGTTGAGCTATCAAGTCATATTGTTAATAACCTTGACAGGAAAATAAAAACAATAGGTATCTTTCTAGATTTGGCCAAGGCTTTTGACACGGTCTCTACCTCCATACTTTTAAGCGGATTGGAGGCTCTAGGAATAAGAGAAACAGCTCTCAATATTTTTCGTGACTACCTCTCTGACCGTAGTCAACGGGTCAAGGTTGAGAACTACACAAGTGATGAAGAGAAGTTATTTTTCGGAGTTCCGCAGGGCAGTGTACTGGGTCCAACTCTATTTCTTGTGTATGTGAATATGCTGTGCCAACTCTATTCCTGACTGCAAGATCCTAGTTTATGCAGATGATACGGCATTAATTATAAGTGGTGACACCTGGGCCTCGGCTCACCGTTCGGCAGAATACGCTCTCAGTGTTGTGATGGACTGGCTCTCCTGTAATCTGCTTACATTGAATGTCGCGAAAACCCACTACGTTACCTTCTCAGTAAACTCATCCACACAACCTACTGATTCCAATATAAGGGCGCATATATGCTCCCGTCCTGAACTAAGACACTGCAATTGCCCCCTCATTCAAAGAATATCTTGCGTTAAGTATCTGGGGGTGCACATTGACTGTACTCTAAGTTGGAATAAACACATAGATGTTACAGTGTCTCGGGTCCGTAAGCTTATGTCCCCAATGAAAAGGCTTAGAAATGTGGTTCCTACACCACTTCTAAAAACTATCTATTTTGCTTTAGCTCAGTCACTTCTTACCTATTGCATCTCAGTTTGGGGTGGCACGTTTAAAACTTTTATGCTTCGTCTTGAGAGGGCGCAGAGAGCAGTCTTGAAAGTGATGCTGCAAAAACCATATCGATACTCTACTACTCAATTATACAGGGACATATCTGTTCTTAACGTCAGGCAACTTTGTGCACTTCATATAGTCCTGCGTAAACATTCGTCACTGATTTATGATCCAGAATTGCTGGCAGGTAAACGACGTAGAGACTTAGTATGCCGATCTATTAAAGTAAATACTGCCCTAGCCAGTCGTCACTTTCCAAATTTGAGCAGTCGCCTCTATAATGCGCTCAATAAGACTTGCAAAATATATTCTCTTCCGAAACACAAGTGTAAGATTGTTGTAAGTCAATATCTTCAGGGTCTTACATACGACGAGACAGAAAGACTATTCGGTAGAGAATTTTGAATTTTGAATGTTAAGTGCAATCATATCTACACGTACTCATACACGTATTTCCATGCATGCTTTAACTAGTTATTTTTTTATTTGTTTTTATTTTTTACTCAATACTTTTTTATCATCAATGAAATTATCAAATTAGAATAAATTAAATTATGTTACTTACCTCTATTATGATAAAATGTTCAATTATGTAAATTTTATAATACATGTACTTAAATCATATTAATATCAATCAATTTAATTCAATCATTTTTTATTTATTTTTTAAATTATAATTATTAAACATATTCTGTTTTCGGACCAATTACTTAGTAAAATGAAATTGTATCAAGATATTTACTTTTATTTTTTTTACTTTAATACTGTACTAACACTAAAAGCTGTAGGAGGAAGGCGCCGATGTCTGTCACACAGTTATTACTAGCACAGACATCGTCGTTTACTCTATCTTTTCAAAGGAAACATAATTTATTTAATACATTGTATTGTGATTAGGATAGATAAGATGTACCTTCCTTTCTGTTAATAAAATTATTATTATTATTATTATTATTAATAATATTCCACAACTATCACACAACGCCGTCTAAGCCGGGTCCAGACATGATCATTTGACCGATCCTATCACCGTATCCGATCACCGTATCCGATCACCGTATCCGATCACCGTATCCGATCACCGTATCCGATCACCGTATCCGATCACCGTATCCGATCACCGTATCCGTATCTGCGTATTGTATCAAGCCCCGTATCAAGTTGTGGACGCCTCCGATTTGCTCCGTATCCGTATCTTCACAATAGTCATGATCGCGTATCAAATTGCCCAGTTCAGTTTCTGCTCTCGATCAAACATGTCGTCGCAGCTGGTTGAAATGTACGAGAATTTAGCAATTTCATGTGCCTGTTTTATTGTCATTCACAACATTCTAACCTCAAAACCAAAACAGAGACGATGGTGGCAAACGGAATTATTTAGAAACAGAAACAGACTTGGAGAAAGAGCTTTGATGAGAGACCTAAGATTTCAACACATAAGTGGTAAATACTAAAACTTCACCCGTATGACATCTAGTGACTTCGAATATTTGATAAATTTGGCCACAAAATTAAAAAAAACGGATACTACATACAGGTAAGCAATTTCTGTTGAAGAAAGATTAAGTATCACTTTGAGATTTTTAGCCAGCGGAGATTCCTATACAAGCCTACAATATTTATTCAGAGTTTCGAAACAATCGATAAGTGTTATAGTGCCAGAGACCTGTCAAGCTATCGTGGAGGCATTAAAAGATAACATCGAGGTAGGATAGTTTTTATTATAGAAATAATTATTGATCCATGTCATCAATTATTTATAAGTTTATAAACGATTATTGTTTATTACTAATAATTGATGTCATGGATCAAATCACGAAAAGAATCTTCGGAATCCGTCGACGAATCATCCACTTGAGTCACTGGAGAATGTGCTTGATTTTCAGTCATGTACGGGGCTAAACTTTGTGCTCTGTTTGAATAAGAAAAATTTACAGACATTTGTGGAGTTGTAGTCTCAGCCATGGGATATGTAGATGTGGTAATACCCGCTGATGTGTGATAATACCCGCGCTGATATTCATATTGTCCAGAATCAGCGTTATATAGGATGTTGTTTATTTGATGTTCCACAGTCATGTAGGTTTGCTTGGAATAACCCCTAAATTTGCCTGCCAAATAATTAGCGTATAGCTGATAATGGTCTAATCCAGTAGCAGGTGCAGTCGAAGCAGTAGCTACCGCTTTAGCAGCCGAAGCTGATGATGTCAGCAAATCAAATGCCGATTGCAACATTGAGTTCTGGTTCGCGACGTATTTTCTCTTTTTCGGAAGTGGAGATTTGAACTGCGATTTTGAAGAATTCTTTGCATTATCGGTTGTTTTGTCCGATTCAGTGCTCGCGGTGGAACAGGGTTGTTTATTTTGTGACTGTTCATGATCTTCACCTATGTCGTCATTTTCCTCATTTTCAGATGTATTATCCTTCAAAGCGCGGTCTTAGCCTTCCTGCAAGCAAAATAAAATAATTATAATACATTTGTTACAGATGCCTACATCGCATCAAGAATGGGAGGAAATTAGTTTCGAGTTTCAAAACTGTTGGGATCTTCCACACGTGGTTGGTGCTATGGACGGGAAACACATCATGTTGCAGGCACCTTTCAATAGCGGATCGGAGTTTTATAATTATAAACAATTTTTTAGTATTGTTATGTTCGCTTTAGTTGATGCTTCATATAAATTTATATTTGTCAATGTAGGGTGTCAAGGGAGAATTTCCGATGGAGGTGTATTTAATGATTCCATTCTCGAGGAAAAAATTTCAAACAACTCATTAAATCTTATATCTCCGAAACTATTAGAAGGAACGAATAGCATTATACCATACTATTTTGTAGCAGACGAATTTCGTAAAGTATTGCCAGTTAAAAAATTTAAAATATTCTAAAAATAGTATATTACGGTTGCGTTCGTTCCATGGGCGTCACGTAAAAAAAATATATTTCTGAAAGTAGTCTTGGTGGGAAATTATATCCCCTGACCTTATTAAGGGTGCTATGGCCTCAAAAATAAATTATATATAATATTATAATGTTATTCGATGATTAATAAACTGACAGTTAAATTTGAATAATAAACTGTAAGAAATAAACATCTATATTTTTTCAATAGTCCCTTTTTGTTTGGTGAGCCTGTTTACCTGCTCTTTTATCCTTTTGATGAGTAACTACTGACTTGAATATTATATTATAAATAAATATCCACTTGTTAGCTTTGATATAATTCCTACCGATTTCTTTTGATATTCATAACTTGCAAAAAGTCTAAAGTACTACGTGAGATTTGAACCCACGGCTCACTATTACGCATCTATCTGCACATGCTTAACCCCTAGGCCATCATGACTTTAAATCAGTTGTTGACGACAATGATGATGCTTGTGTTTATTTTCTGTCAAACTAAAAGTCGAGTTTATACTTTGTGAGATTGGCTTTGTTGCTCGCCACTTAGCTGTGAAGAAACCAACGCCATCTAGTTTAATTTTCGAAAACTTGAACTTTAACGTGCAAGGGAAAATAGGCGTTAAGTTATCCAAGCACTTTTACAGGCGTCTGTACATAGTTATGCGTAGCCAACCCTTACCTCATATTGTATCAATAAACTAAGATCACGCCATGCCACCCAGCTGTGCCACTAGAATCAAGTTCCAAATGATTAATTCTAATAATAGTAATGTTTACCAAAACAATGAGATTAGATTGACAGATCTCTGTTGCTGGCCAACTGTGAGGTCCAGCCACAGACACACACATGTAAAGCTTTCAAGTAGTATATAAGCACATGTAATCTAGATTTAAGTGTTCAGTTCAGTTCATTCAGTTCAATCTGTTTGTTAATTGTCATTTTAGCTCATGCTGAGCAGACGTGTATTAATTAAATAAATATTTTTTAATATAAATCTTGCGCGTTCATATTTGACTACATATATATAAGTCTGACCTCAGCTGTTGTTATCCAATGACAGTAATTAAGCCAAATCAGTGGCCTCCAGCCGGCTTGAAAACACTGGCCTCTGCCTAACCACAGTGAGGCAGCACAGTGAAGTAAGCTCAAATGCATTTTCATTGAGATCAGATCTTGACAGTGGAATGAAGAATATTTTTATAATACTAATATTCAAATTACTTACTGGCATATTTGTGCAGGTACCACTGGACTGTGCCACTGGTGCCAGTATAGAGGGACTATTTTCCTCTGTAGGTTCCTATAAAATCAATTTTATAAATTATACAATATGTCTGGGTTGGGACTGTACAAATTTTAGAGGGTGATAGTTTGCTCTATTTGATCACTAAAACCATTCTACATGTGGGGTCTAAACCCAACGTCCTCTGAATGGCAGCCAGTTTTGTATTTTGGTTAACTTTTTCGTGGCGTCCATACTAAACGTAATGTAACTTTGGAATTTAATGCCCGATTATCGTAAAAAAAAAACTTCCCATAACGGAAAAGTATTATTAACAATCCGATAAATAACTCTAAATGGAGCCGAGAATGTTATTGTAGTATTGACTACCTCAGCGAAATTTACAGAGAAGGCTGGCGATATATTTGAGTTATTTATCTGATTGTTTTTACTTTTCCATTATGGAAAGTTTTTTTTTTTCCATAATCGGTATACCTTTATGAGTAAACTATGAAACCTATGTAAAAAAAATAACATACATTAAATGGTTGTATCTGTAAATGTGTGCCGCCTGTAGCAAAACCTTCACCACCCATTAACACCAGTATACGCTCTTCTATATTTGAAAGCTCTGGCATGTCACCTTCTACCATTCCTAAGCCTGTGGTATTTCTAAAAGTGGCGCATGCAGCGGCTTTCTTTTTTACTGCACTTTTCTTGTCAGACCAATACATTGCATGAAAGGCAGAGGCGCAAATAACATACGCACAATAAAATAAACTAAGTATACTTTGTATATATCATAATCAGCCTTTTAATGTTTCCACTGCTGGGACTCAGGCCTCCTCTCTAGGAGAGGGAATGAGCTGTAATATACCACGCGGGCCCAGTGCGGGTTGGTGAATGTCACATGTCTTCGAATTTTTGGTTCTAGGACATACCGGTTTCCTCACGATGTTTTCCTTCACCGTTTTGAGAGCAGTGGTGATGAAATAAATTACACAAAGTAATGTGCCAGGCTGGGTTTGAACCCGTAATCTACAATTCGTAAGTCGGGGCCGTTACCACTCGGCCACCACTGCTCTAGGTATATACGTTAACTGACCAACTCACCTTAATCCATTTTTTTGCCGTCTTCACCGTACCTCCACCCATACTATTTAATTTTAGGGTGATACGATCCCACGCCTTATGAGCTGCCTGTTTGGCGCTTTGATTTTTGGCAAATCCTTTAGTCAAGCTAGGCTTCCTCTCTAAAAAATCTATTAGTATCTCCACTTGGGCCGCAGATGGATGGGAAGTAAGCTCGGCACTGAAGTAGAGAATGAATAATTAAATATGAATATATCGATACCGGCAGTAACTAATTACCACAGAAATCGTACTTACTTCATTTTGTTCTTCACACACTTCACTGAAAAATCGCGGGGAAATAAAAATATTTTATACTGCTTGTTTGTTAACAAAAAAAAAAAAAATAGTTCACAGAGTACAGACGATTGGCACAGACGAAAGAGGGATATGGATCACAGACGTCAGAGGGATACTCCGTATGGATTGGCATTTGACGCGACTCGAGCGATTGAATGAATAATAACTTTTTTTCAATACACAGATATGAGGCAAAGGCGACACTGCGTTCAGCCTAGTTTTTTGATTCTCATCTCAAATAAAACTTGTAAATATTAACCTATTGAGTGTAATTAGAGACACAATAGAAAGACAATGACCGAGCGAACGCCGGTTCGTTCGTTCGCTCGGGGTCAAAGCTTAAGTTTACAGAATAGCACGGCTGTATCGACACTGCATTCTTTCTTCAATTTTTTTGTATTACTCTAAAGTAGGTAAATTTCTCCACTCTGTCCCAAAATGCTTTTCGAGAAGTTTGGCAACATCATCGACCTTTGCTTTCATCGGTAAAATTGTGTTTGCTAAAATTAACTATGGAGAAAGCATAGTTTTTTTTTTATTATTTTTTGTAATTGTTTTGTTATCATCGAGTTCGCTTTTATAATTAATCTTTCCTTGAACTAATACATTCTCAGATTTTGACCTAGTCAAGAAAAAGCGCTTAGATTTCATAAAAGGAAAATGCCATGAACTGTGTGGGTTTGATATTCGTTTCATAACTTATCTTCCAGTCGTAAACTGGTATTGTAGCCGTAGAAGATGTCGATGTAGACGCCGTATCTGTGTGTTGAGGAGATTTAAAAAGCCGCTTTACTTTTTTGCTAATTGGCATAACCCAAGATCCATTAATCAATTCCAGTAAAATATATTTCAGAACTACAGTTCGTCGAATCTGAATTTGGATACGGAACTAAGACCGGTTGGTTTTGTACATGTTTGTCCTGCTCTTCATTATTCATGGTGATTTTCGGAATACTGAAAAGAAAATTATTTTATCATACTACCGCGCAAAAGCATAAGATAGGTCAGTGCTAAATTAACAACTTTGCAAGCTTCAATAATCGTGTTAGATTGCGATCCAAATGGCAATGGATTTCAGAATGTATCAATTGTTTCTTTTTAATCCCTTTCGATAGCTGTAATAAGTAAACGTAATTCGGTTAATGAAACATAAACCTTCAAATACAACAAGCTTGTCGGCTCCCAATTCACACCAAAGTCACATACCACCAACAAGTGTAGACGTACGTACTTCAGGTGGTTTATGACGGGGTGGAAGAAAGAATGAAAAATATTTTTTTGGAACAACTGGTATAATGACCTAAGAAAATTACAAAAATAGAAAAATTAAATATGTAGGTAAGCTTAAGGCGGTTCAACGATCTATGGGCGAGTGACGTGACTTCGTCGCTCGCGGCTGTTATGCTTTCGTGTCGTATGCGTGTGTGCGTGAGGTGTTGGTGAGCGCACACATGCTAGGCGTTAACATGTTGCCGCCCCAGGAACGCAGTTCTGATCCATGACTGGTAGCGGGCACAGTCGGTTGAAGGGTCGTCGAAGAGTGCCCGAATTGGTAAACACGTCGGCCACCACGCGGGTCACGCCGTCGGAGCCGGGGTACAGGCGCACCACGCGCCCTAGCAGCCACCGGGTGGGAGGCAACCGGTCATCTCTCACCAGCACCATTTCTCCGAGCTGGAGTTGCTTTCCTTGCTGGCGCCATTTCTATCGTTTTTTAAGTTCTGTAATGTATTCTATGTAGTATAGTTTCCAGAAATGGGCTTTTAATTGCTGGATTCTCATATATCGTGAGAGAGCAGGTATCACGTCCGAAGGTTCTGTGTCCTGAGGAGAAGGTAAAGCTGTTAGCGTTCGTCCAATTAAAAAATATGATGGGGTGAGCGCTGTGAGATCAGAAGGATCTGATGGACGGAGTAAGAGGCCTAGAATTCAAAAGTCCCTCGATCTACAAGAACTGTATTCATCTCTTCATACGTTAAGTGAGCTAAACCTAAAACCCGTGTCCGTCAGAATGAACGGTCACTAGGCGTATTTAACGTTGAATTTATGTCCAATAAATGCTTCCCTATTGCTTCTATTTGCTTCTTATTCTCAAACACTTGCTTCCATGGTATTCTAGAAGAAAAAAAACATTTTAAGGGTGACCGTTCATTCTGATGTCAGGACGGCCGGTCACCGAGTTATAGCGACCCTGATAAATAGAAGTATTGAAATTCACGGTGGCCATTAATTACTTCCCGTTTGCTTCTCTCAATATTTTACAACGACTATACTGTAACTATCACGCCAACAAAGATATCAACAAAAGTGTTGTTTATCAATATTTTTAGCGCCTGACAAAAAAAAAGCAAAACTCTTATTTAACACTAGCTGACCCGACAGACTTCGTCCTGTCAAAAAGATTTGTAATGTGGCAGTTTTTGTGCCTACGTATTTTAAAAAATTCTCCTGAACAGAACCGTCACCCTGGTGATAGGGCGTTGTGAATAAAAAATAATTAAATAAAACATATATAAGGATTTAAAAGTAAGTAATCGCTTTATTGTTAATCATGTGAATCATAATTATTATTATTATCATTGTAGTGCTTTGTGGTATACGATGTTTTTTGTTTGATTACCTGGCGCATAGATAAACAAATCTGATGGTTTTCCAACACGGGAACAGGCAACATACAATTGACCATGTGAGAAACATGGGTTTTCTAGATTAATACCACAAACACTTAATGATTGCCCCTGGGACTTGTTTATAGTCATAGCAAAAGCAAGCCGCACTGGAAACTGTAGTCGTTTAAACTCAAATGGCACATCAGTCGGAATCATTGGGATGCGCGGTATGAGAACATCTTCTCCTTTATACTTTCCTTTGAGTATAGTTGCTTCTATCACATTGTTTAGTAATTTTTTTATCGCTAACCGTGTACCGTTGCAAAGACGCGGTTGGTTGATATTTCGCAACATTATAACCACCGATCCAACCTTTAATTGAAGATTGTGAGGTGGCAATCCTGGCAAATCCAGCGAGTTTAAAAATTCCGGTGGATAGTTGACTACATCATCTTGATTAGTAGCCGAATCAACTGATTTATATATCCTCAATTCGCCTGTAATTTGTTCTTGAATTTTGAAATTTAATTCATTTACATCTATGTTTTTTGCAGCCAGTATAGCTCGTTCGCTCAACCAATCATGGTTTCTGTAATTTTGAGAAACATCTGGAAACACCTTCTGAATAAGTTCATCTTTTGATCGAGTTAACTGACAAAAACTTTGAGGAAAGTTAATGCAGCCAGTCAACATGTCTATAGGAAATTTGCCATTACCAATGTCAATGAGTTGTTTAGAGAATATGTTTCCAGATTGGTCATTTTGCAACTCGACACGCATATTCTTGCTTAAATGAAGTACTTTGACATGTTTCCACAAATTGGAGGACTTTAGACATGCATTGAGTTCATCAGCTGGCGTTGATCGTGGAATCACTGGCAATGTTTGACGAAAATCTCCTGCTAATAAAATCATTGCACCACCAAATCGGTTATTATTGCTCCGTAGATCTTGTTCTGTCTAAAGCCTCCAAAGATTTTTTATGTGCCATCGTGCATTCATCCCAAACAATCAATTTACATTGCTGCAAAACCTTTGCCATTGCAGAGTTCTTCGAAACGTTGCAGGTTGGAGTTTCATTGCTTTGCATATTTAATGGCAATTTTAGTGCTGAATGGGCTGTTCGACCACCTTCAAGCAAAGTTGCTGCGATTCTCGACGAAGCGAGTGCAAGTGCAATTTTATTTTGTGAGCGAATTGTTGCTAATATTAATGAAATCAAAAAAGTTTTTCCTGTACCACCAGGTGCATCTAAGAAGTAAATCCCTCCAGTTTCATCATTTGTTACTTTCATAAGAGTTTCAAATACATACTTCTGTTGTTCATTTAACAGTGGAAGATTTGTTTGAATTAATTCTTTCAAAGCGTTGAGATCATACAGTCTTTCTCGATGCAACTCTTGGTTAAAAGCGTCATGCATTGGACGATTGGGCGCGGTCAGGCCTAATTGAATTAATAGTTTGTTTGACATTATCAAGCACATGTCCTCAATTGAAATCAATGCTTCATTGTAAATTTCTTCACTGATTTGTATATTTGGATTTCCCATTCTATTCCGTATTTGATACAAAATATCATCACACATATAATCTTTGTACTTGATCCACAAATCAATTGGGTTTGATGGGAAGCATGTAGATATGATTATAGAAAACAATGTTCGTATTTGATGAGCGTGTGATGATATTACAGCATCATTGAGAGTTTGATCCCAATGAGCGTCATTTTCAAGCAATTGCAAACGTTGACAGGCTTCTCTGTAGGATCCACACAATTCACCATCAACAGTTCGTAACTGTTGGAATGATGTTGGGCCACGTACATTGACTAATAGCAGTCGTAAATAAAAACATTCATCATTGCTTGGATGTACTGAATAAATCCGGCCAATCGCATCGGTGGAATATACATCTGTATATCCTGGAACTGGTTTTCCTTGTTTCCGTCGTATAAATCTCCTTGAGGATTGATTCCAGGTATAATATTTTGGCATTTCAGAATATAGCAATGTTTGTGCGAAATCATCGTTTTGGCATGTCTCAAAAAAACTGGTTAATGTAGTAGATGGTGGCTGAGCAGCTCTTTGTACTGCGTTCTGTGCTGTAAAATACACTCTTTGTCCATTTTCTAAATGCACAGCTAAGTGAACAACAGAAGGGTGTCTCTCATGAATAGGAAAAGAAAATATTCGCCAAACTGCTTCATTACTACTGACATAGCGGCCCATTTGGTATTGGGTAACTTCATCATTGGAATTCTCTGCACCAATTCCAATCACAGCCATATCACTCCCTTTGGTTACATATTTACAAATGTATTTTATAGATTTCACTGAATGGCAAGATTCAACGTTGATGTGTGCTTTGAATGTCTTTGATAAAATGGGTGAATATGGAACAATCCAACGATTATCTATTTCAATATCTTGTTGATTTAATTTGACAATTGTTGATTTTCCACTGTCTGCTGTCGATCTGCGACGATACAATGGATAACCGTCATTACCAGTAATTGTTTCCGATATTAATGTCCGTGGATATCGTTTTGAACATTTACCATCCATCATACACGGTGAATTTTGATTAAGAGTTCCACAGGGACCATGTATCATGTTTTTGATAACTACCTCATGCAATCCAGGATCTACTTGTACATTAGGGATTTCAGCTGATATCACTGCATCAACTTCATTTGGCCTTATCTTTTCAACCAACCAAATCAAAATGTGTGCATGTGGCAATCCTCGTTTCTGCCACTCCACAGAATACATCCAGCAGCGTGTCTCACCAAACACATTATGTTTTACGATGAAATCCATTAAAGATTTCAACTTTTGTCTAAAGACTCTGGCTGTAATATCATGACGATCAATGGGTGATTGCCCAGAGAATAACTCCTGCTTGATTTCTATCCATTGCGGATTGCATGTAAATGTGATGAACAAATCTGCTGTACCATAATGACGAACATACGACATGGCATCTTGAGCATATTCGTGCATATGCCGAGGGCTTCCGATGTATGTTGCTGGAAGAATAGTCATCCGACCGACATTCTGTGCATTTCCATCAGTATTAATCGCATCTCGAAGGTGAATATACTCTTCAGATCGGAGTTTGGTTTGATTCAACCTGATGAATGTTAATCTCTCCGTTTCAATTTTAACATACATGTCAACAACATATTTGTGATATAATCGCCGACATTTCAATATGTGATTATCTTCATTTTCCCGAATCATTAGGCGGTATGAATAATAGTTCATTGAACTTACTTTTTTGTTGGTTTCAGAACCTGTAAATAGATTTTGTTTTAATAACATTCAAATATAAAATTAAAATACATAATATAATGACTGAGATATTATCGCCATAGCTAAACTAATATTTTAGTTACCTGTAATGGGATTTATCATTTTTATTGAGAAATCGTAGCCATCTTCACCTTGCCAAAATATAATGGGATATTGCAGTGCATCATATGAGCGGTGTGTTTCCTTTATACGTTGTAATTGATCATTCCGACGATGTAAAACAATATCACGGGATTCCAAGTTTTCTCCAACTACAACGATAGCAACTTCATCAATAGTTGGTGCATTAAAACGTCTTGTATGTTGACCTGCAGGTGTTTTATCAGCTCTGATTACAATTTTGTGATTATCGGATGGCATCAGATCCAGGGCAGTTTTAAACAATATAATCAATTGATTGTGTTGATGAAATAAAGTTTGTAATTGTTCTACAATAGACCTCTTTACTAAATTGTTATGTGCACAACGCAGATCAATTTCTTGTGGTGAATTGCCCATAAAATAAATTTGCAGGAATTTGTTGTCGCTATCTGACACTGGTAACAGTGAACCTGCTCTGTGATATATTTGCCCTTGTATCTGTAAATAAAAAAAAAATATTATGGTGTGGTATAAATTAATGGATTGTCAGTGATCAAAATTAAATAATATTTGATCTTAAAAAGTATATATTTAGTTTTAACTAATATCTATCAAATATAATAAAAGTGTCACTGAAACTGAATCACCATATAATATGATGACTAAGTGATATATTTCTTAATGAAATTGAAGATTAGTGACACATCTTAACTTTGGTGACAGAAAATTTTGTTTGCTAAAATAATTATGAGTAACTGCTATAATACATACCTTGAAAGTTGGCATAAAATTTTCCCGAACTACATTTGTTGCCCCAAATGAAGTCATTTGAAAGCAATTGTTATATTGTTGGATATGTGTCAAAAAGTGTATAGAATCTGTTCCTATTCCTGAAACCAATGAGTACAATGGTTCTGGTGGTGGATCCAATGGTATCAATTTCACTTTACCATTTGCGCAACACAATCCATTGGCTTCGTTTTTGTATTTTAATGCCTTACAGTGTGAGCAAACCGAGTTCATAGAACCAATAACAACACATTGGTAGTTACTGTAGTCAATTGTCACATCGTAACTGAAAGCAGCTCGATTCAAACTTGCGCGATTATTAGTTGAATGTCGCGCTCGCGCTTCACGCGTTTGTGATATCCGAATTCTTTCACGTTCATTTCCGTCGTCACGTTCTTGTGCAGTACGATTAGATCGGTAATTAGCTTGGTTTGTAGCATTTCTGGTTCTTCTACCTAAATTGCTTCGTCTTATAGGAGGCATATCAAATATAAATTATTTTTTCACTAATCACGAACTAAACAAACACTAACTAACTAAACACTCTGCACAAAACACGATATACGAATTTGTTTCGTGTATCAGTTGTCAAAAGCAAACTCAGTAGATTAGGTAACAGACAACTTTTTTTTTTTTTAAATTTTATATGACTTGAAGTCAAATCCTTTTAAGCCGTACGAATTGTTTTATTTATTTAAAATTTGTATATTAAAAATAATAAAACACTGTTGGTAACGCGATTTTTGTTTGACTGATGTAATGACGTGGAAACTGATGCATTTTATCTCGCGTGCCGAAACTAATACAAAAGAAACGCGAGTTTCGGAACGCGACATTAAACTCCTCCAACTATGTATTCTGTGCTCCAACGCACACACGCACATTGTTTTGATAGATATGATCTTTGACGTTAGGAACACACCTACATTGCTTAGACAACAGTGAATGCTTGTAATTTAATATGAACTTTATACCATAGCAATAAAGCTCAAATTGACTACGTTTTAGTTAGAAATCATTTGTATGGGAAAAAGAAAAGGGCTATTTTTAGGGTTTTTCCAGCAATAATTCTAATTTTTCTCGCCGTAAAAACCATCCTTGAACTTCAACGAACATTTTAAAAAAAGATTTGGCCAAATTGGTCCAGGCGTTGTTGAGTTATGCGCTTACCAACACATTTTGTGATTCATTTTTATATTATAGATTGCAGTTATGCTTGTGTAGGCGATAAATCTATCGTATTGTACTGGTGGCTTACAGCTAAGTATTATGTTATTAAAAAGAAGTCCCTATCGTATATAGTAACAAAAATTCAGAAAAATGTAATAAGCACCATTAAAGATAATATTTCAATTCTAAAGGAAGTGTCTTATGCAGCTATTCAACAATAAAGAGCATAGAAAGAAAATACGTTATGTGACAAAAGTTTTATTTTATATTTTTTTCATATACATAATGCAATGTGGTACCACCTTCTTAGTACTCCTTACAACTCTCTTACTTAAATCATCATAACATTCCCATACATTTCCACGCCTACAATGTGCTTTATAGTGACCCATTGTACCAATAGCAGGCGGAACAAATTCAATGATCGAAAGCAATTCATAAACGTTTTTCTGTAAAACCAACCTTGGAGGCGCTTCATGTACAAACATCAGTTCATCCAGTACTTCAAAACTTATTAAATTCCTCAACTTCAATTCAAACGACGTGATGCCATCACATGAAAGTCGACGGCATTGAGTCATTTCCATATTGTCGATGAGTGAACTTGCAGCTTCTTGAATATCAGCTACACTTTTATCATGCAAACGTAAGACTGACACTTTCCTGGTTACTTTATTTATAGGACAGTCCAAGTTAGTACATGACATTTTTTCATCCGCACTGTAAAGACAGCAGTCAATCAGAATTTTATCAAAAATATATAGAACATTGCATTCGCAATCTATTTCAGTCACATCTCCTCTTTGAACGTTTTTGAAATATTTTTTGGCAATAGATGATCTTATTTTATATGCTTCTTCACCGCTGTTTTTGTCACTCATTGTTCTTATTAGCTGACATAGCATATGGTCACTTCCCTGTATCGTTGGAATTATGCTAGATCCATCAGTATATGCTGTAGCTAATGCTTGACAGACGGAGTCCAGTGCACAAGTATTTGTTGTAGTTACAATCTCTTTGCCAGTTTTGAATCTGGCTACATTTTCATCACATTGGATCATAAAGGAAACTGGTTCATCAAACGTGATAAGACATAAATAAATGCTGGGAAGTAGTATACGTTTTCATGACTCCCAAATTCATTGTCATCGCTAAGAGTAATAATAATTTTTTCAGCCTCAATTTTTTCATAAAACCATGATGGAAGTTTTTCACCAGGTAAAATTATGTTTCCACTTTTAGTTATGTTGCATTTCAAAGAATCTTGAAATACTGAATTACTTAGATCTTCAACATTTGTATTCAATTTATCATTTTCATTAATTTCGATCTCCGTGTCGTTAACACAGAAGGCACTCAACTTTTTAAGTCTGCTTTTGGCGCTTTCACATCTTGTCATGATGCCATTGTTATTCACACCATCTCGTTGATTTAAACATACAATAATCAAATCTGAAATAATGTCTTTTGCTTTTAAATATTCGACGGAGTTTTTAAGTTCAATGAGGCACTTTATATAAAAAAATTTGACTCTGTTGTCGGTATATCTAAAACATGATAAACGAAATAAATTTTTTATGAAATAACTCGTGTCAATTCGAATGTAACACATATCATTAGCTTCTTGACCTTCCTCTAATAGTCTGTAGGAATTTTCAACATATTTAGCAGTAGAATCCCATTTAGTGAAAGCCTTCACTGCTGCTCCGATTAATGCAGAGGAATCGTCTAAGTTAATTTCATCAGGAACAGGATTACATTTGCTCCACGCCTGTAGCCATTGATGTATTGTATCCATTGTCTGGCTTTCGGATATCATCTGAGAGACTGGGACCGAGCTATCGTTTTCCTGGGTTTTCATCACTATCACATATAAAAATAAATGTTTAGTCACTAACATCTTGTTATTCGGACCTAATTCCTTGAAGATGCTACCAGTAGCATCAACACTGAGAACTAATCTGTCAGATTTTTTCATTTTTTTGCAACAGCCTTCCTGGATGTTTGTCCAGTAATATATGTAAAAAGGGTACAGAGAGATATGCTTAATGACATCTTTGTATGGCGTGACACGAGTCATTATCCACAAAGATAGCAATGGATTTGTATCGTAATGTAAACTCTGTTTCTCCTCGTGTTTAATTTGCCTTAAGCAGCCAACTGTTGGCATATGGGGTGGTTCAGAGTCATCAGGTTCCATTATTTCATTTGCTAATTTGTTACGATATGTGATTGCAGATTCGTGTTTTAGTTCAGCGGACATTTCAATGCGCTGGGCTGGTGATAATTTTATTTTATTCTTAGGAATATGAGTAAAAGATGCGTCAATATTCGTTACAGAACACACACATCGAGCTATTTTATCAACAGGCCAGGAAATTACCACAGTTATCGATGATTTGCATTGTTTGCATAAACCTTTGCAAGTAATTTTATCCGTATGTTTAACAGAATAACGGTTGAAAATCCATAAACACGGGCTTTTGAATGATTTCCATATTTGCTCTCGCAATAGAGGAGCCCACATATGCTTCGGTAAACGATACTTCTGTTTTATAACAGCCCTTGCGTTTTGAGTAACTATTAATTGTTTTTTTAATGGTTGAATTTTGTTCCATTGATACAAATCAATCATAAAATTAAACTTAATTGACTTACTTGGTGAGCATTCTTTATTTTGTGCTGTACCGCTACTGATACTTCTACTTACTAGATTTTCCGTTGCATCGAAAAAGTAATTGAAATTCTTCTTCAGAAAAAGTAAAAGTCCTTTTTCGGTAACAGGGCTGGATAACACACATTTAATTTCTTTAAACACGGGATCACTTGCTGGTGGAAGATTATTAAGATCACAGAAAACATTTTTGTACAGTAAAAACGCTTTCTTTTGTTCCTCCAAGGGCACAACAAATTTTCTTCCCTTTTTCATTATGAAAAAAAAAACTATATTAGTTTGTATTTATAATACTAAGCTATCAGAACACGCCAGTTATAAACAGTAACTAACTACCAATGATAACATAGAGTAATAACGACAAAGTAATAACAAATGATTGAAGCAAAAATGAATCTACCCTCGTTTATTAATAAATGAATAAGGTAGGTACAGTTGCTAGCGCCTATAAGAACACTCCCTAGGAAGTTAAGAATTGAAATATAATAATGGTGTTTTTGAATGGTGTTTATTACATTTTTCTGAATTTTTGTCACTATATACGATAGGAACTTCTTTTTAATAACATAATACTTAGCTGTAAGCCACCAGTACAATACGATAGATTTATCGCCTACACAAGCATAACTGCAATGTTAAAGTTTTGCTTTTTTTTTTGTCAGGCGCTAAAAATATTGATAAACAACACTTTTGTTGATATCTTTGTTGGCGTGATAGTTACAGTATAGTCGTTGTAAAATATTGAGAGAAGCAAACGGGAAGTAATTAATGGCCACCGTGAATTTCAATACTTCTATTTATCAGGGTCGCTATAACTCGGTGACCGGCCGTCCTGACATCAGAATGAACGGTCACCCTTAAAATGTTTTTTTTCTTCTAGAATACCATGGAAGCAAGTGTTTGAGAATAAGAAGCAAATAGAAGCAATAGGGAAGCATTTATTGGACATAAATTCAACGTTAAATACGCCTAGTGACCGTTCATTCTGACGGACACCTAAAGCCCTCTTTAAATGGTATTTTACAGATTTTACGGAACCCTCAGCTAATCCATTAAAATGTGGGCTATATGCTGCTGAAAATTTGAAGTTTATATGCGAGTTAGATGCTTGAGAGCTAATTTCATCAGAATTTGACTTTAAAAATCTAGCCAACTCATTACATGCACCGAAAAAACAAGTACCATTATCAGAATAAATGGTTCGCGGTCGTCCTCTGCGGGCAATGAACCGATCTAGTGCAGCTAAAAATGTTGTGGTATTCAAATCGGTGACAAGTTCTATATGAACCTCTTTAATGGCCAGACAAATAAATATACAGAGATAAGACTATGAGTCTGCTTCCTCTGCCCTTTCGGTTCAGTATCATGACAGGACCGGCGTAGTCGACTGCTGTGTTGGCAAACACATAATCCGTATGCAGGCGTAAATAGGCATATTCAACAATTGGCCACACTTGTATAAATAATTTCAATAAAACTTACCTTTGATTTTTACACTAAAGCGACTCAACTACTAATTTGACACTTTTAAATAAACACACGTGATGTTTACGATGTTAGTCCTTGATGCATAATGATATCTGTCTCCGTCTCGTAAAAACGTTTGCTGAATCGTTTGCGTGTGAAAGAGACAGACAGGTATAACTCCGCCTAGAAACAAGATATCAGAAAAATTCCGAGATAGGCCGAAAGAGGGCGTTAAAATAAACTTCTTGGTATACTTAACTTTGACCGAAACACTAATCGGTCAGTATATGATTAAGCATGCGATATTTTCTGAGAACAAGGGAATGCTGATGGTTGTTTCCCAGAACATTTTCAAGCAAGGGTAGCCAAATATACCAGTGGCTAAATGTAAGCCAAATAAAGTTTCCAATTCTTCCGCGGAGGTAGGTTTGAACCTGGGCCTATTTAAAAAAAGTTGCGCATTTGGCACATACCTGTAATAATAATCCACTGGGGCTTCTACTTTAGGGTCAACTGATATTGGTGGAAACCAATCTGATCTAATCGTGTTTACTAGCTCCCTGTGTCTCCATCTAATGTTCTGCTTGGGCGTAACAATCCGTAAAATATTTTCATAAGAGGTGTATAGTTCAATGGTCGGTGTTACTCCGGTTACTACCTCATTGTAGGTGTCAGGAATATCTAGTTCTTGGTCAATCATTCCGACCCAGGATGAGTTAGGTTCTTCATCATCGTCCGAGTCAGCTGGGAATAGGGTTACCAGATGACAGGAATTTTCCTGACATGTCCGGAATTTCAGCTGTCTGTCAGGGAAACAGGGAAAGTTGGAAATTTTCAGGAATTTAAAAAAAAGAAAAATATAAGAAATTAAATTTTAATCAAATAATGAAATCTTATAACTAACTAATTATTAAGTATTCATCTGATCCTCATATTTTTTATTGCTGGATATAGATTTCAGCAACTGCTGATCTTTCATAACAATTTTATGCAAGTCTTTAAATGATGTGTTCTTCAAATTGAACTGTGTCAAAAGTAGAGCCTTAACAGAAGCTATGGACAGTCTATTTCTCTCCTTTGTCTACTGCGCACCCATGAATGAAAACACTCTTTCACAGCTGCCGGATTTTAAAATAATTTCCCATTGTTTAACAAGCCCCATTTCAATAATTTCATCGAAAAGTTTAACGTTATTTATACATACTCCGTATCCATTCAAAAACTGCAAAGAAGAAACAACTTTCTCGTAGTCAATATCACCTTTAAGTATCATCCAGTCAAAGATTTTAAATTCGTCTAGAGGCTGCAACCATTTCCCCAAATATTCAAGGCAAGTCATGTAGGCATTTTTCACGTCTGACATAAATATTTCTTTGGCGTCTTCAGTACAATTCGACAGCAATGTTCGCACTTTTAATGGAACAAACATAGCCCCTGATCTTGCTTTCAACGTTTCAGAGGTCGTTATTATTATTATTATTTTCTCACAAATCGAAAAAATAGGACTTTTTCGATTTGTGACTGAAAGACCGACAAGAGAATGCACAAAAAATAAATAACTTTCGGCGAGTTCATTTTCGAAGAAAGCTTTAATTGTTGTCGGCACTTGCGGAGTTGTCGAAAAGTATTCTTAGCCCAGTGCAGTCCATGGAGTTGTAAGACTGGTGGTGTTTAACGGTGTGAAACGCAAGTGTAACTTCAGCAGCAGATTTATGTTTTACTTTGAGATGATGAAGACTGGAAAATAGAGATACTATTTTCCAGTCCATTTTGCGGTTTTTATTAACCACCAACAATTGATTCTGGTGTTTTTTGCTTTTAATGTGTGTGTCGATATCGAACGCACCTTTGTATTTTATGGAAATGTAACAATCACACACTGTACAGAAAACTTCAGACGGCTCTCGTCCTTGTGTCATTAAAGGATATCTTTCACGTAAAATGTCTGTAAATGTACATTGACGTTTACTACTCGAAGCCATTATAGAAATCTCAATTTCTGCCTTTTCGTTATAAAATAAATGCTTGCCACACAAATACGCACAACACTAGTAAACTTAGCACCAAAGACTACTTACTATAGCTTAGCACCGTTTGCAAGAGTACTGAACTACTAATTGACAGGCCCAGCTGCGCCGCGCCCCCCGCATCCCGCCACAAGGCATCTAACTCTCATACTCAGACTCCCACGCGCCGCGCGCGAGTTTGTAAAATAGTATTATTTTCTGCCAAAATGTCAGGAATTTTTTTGATGAAATGGGGTTTTTTTCAGGAAAACTTATTTTTCGGATCTGGTAACCCTAGCTGGGAATACCTCGCGTTGGTTGTGGTTGGTAGCACAAGCACTCTTTCTTGGAACCAATATCAGTCAGCTTATGATCTTGTAGGAGATAAACACAACCAACAGGTCTAAATGTAAATAACTATTTTTTTTAAATATAAGCAGAACACACCCAGCAGCCAACATATTTACCCTTGTGCATGTAAAAATTGCATATAATTGTTGACTTGGCTGTTCTCCCAAATGAATGAATCGTGGTTGGCACCACCAAATTTAGGATTTACATTTACTATTCTGCAGTCACTATCGCACACCTAAAATATAAAAGTTATAAATATTTTTTAACATCAATAAGTACCTACTAGCTCATTATGGTATTTCAGAATAAATCAGTTTAGGTAATTATGGCTTAAATACCACCTACCATTTGTTCATTTATTGAATGATAATGTTTTCTAGAGTAGTATAAATGCTCCTCTTCTACCGGCGGGCCATGAATTCTATAATGACTGCCATCAATACACCCAATTACACCAGGTATTCCGAATTTTAAGTAAAATCTGTAATATTTTATTAGTACATCATAGAACTATAATTATTTTTGTCTGTATTCTATAAAATTCAATTTAACTTAAATCTAATAGGTTCTGTAATCCAGCAAGTACTTATTCTAAAATAAAATACTAACCTCTCACTTATCGCTTGCCGCGCAGCCCGTGTTTTTGGAAATTTTATGTACTTTTCCAACACTGAATTTTGAGTCAAAGCTTGGGTCACTTCCTGAATGTAGACGCTGCACATCTTTTGTGACAGATTTTTGGCCACTCCCACAGGACGTTGATACGAGCCTGTCGCATAAAAGAATAGCGCAACAAGTACCTAAAAATATGAAAAAGGTGTAAAAAAGGACTATATGGAATTCATTAGAATTCAATGTATGCGTATGTACCTACCTTGGTTTCTAGTTTAACTCGTTGGGTGGACCTTAAATTTGTTAATTCTTTCAGTTCTTGACAAAGAAATAGAAAGACTTCCTTCGACAATCGATATCTATTTCTAAATTCAGTATCACTGAGGTCCTCCACTGGATTAAAACGGGTACCAAAATCGGCTCTTTGCCTTCGGAGATAATCCCGTTCATCTCGATTATATGCAGTCATTAGCATTTTCCACGCGAAAAAATTACGGGCTGTCATTTTGAAACACAATTTACTATAAAATTCATAAAATTACACTCTATTATTACGAACGTAACTAATATAAACAACAATTCACCTCGCACACACCAAGTGAGTGACTTTACTACAAAGTTTACGTTTAAAAACGCTTGGACGTTGGTTCAAGACGTAAAATTTTAACTCGCACTCGCAATAACTCGCAAAATGTTCACCGAAACGCAACGAAACGCTACTACGAACGTCACTTATAAAAACGCAACTTTGATAGTACTGTTACAAAATCTTACACTCGCTGTTTTCGTTTACAATACTTTCCGCCAGGGGCGCTTTTTACGTTTTCATACATTTACTACTCGATACAGAAACGTATCCACTACCAAGGGTAGGCTAGAAAGAAGGTTTTGTTTGAAGGAGCAACGTTTGTGAAGAGAGTTATTATCTCGATTAAATAAGTAGGTATTGTAAGTATAAGGTAAAGAAAATGGAACAGGAGTTATCTAACTATGTTTTTAATCTCTAGGACAGCTAATAAGATAATAGACATTAATTAACACTCATGGTAGAAAAAATCATGGTAGGCAGACGGAATAGTTCCATTTATGCACAGTTGTTGCGGGTCTTCAAGTTTTTTTTTTCTCAATTGGTAACTGTTTCTTGTAAAGAGGAAGTACTATATATATTATTATCAACTGCAGCATTAACTTTTCTAATAGTTTTGTAAAATATAGCTGTGTAGTCATTTTTACGGAATTGTAACCACTTTACATCCAACCTTCTCATTACTTCTCCGTCTTCTGCTTTATTTTTATTTGTTATTTGTTTTTGACTGTAGGTTTTGAAATCCAGAAACTCCTTATAATGCATTTCGTTGACTTTATATTTTGGTGGATCGATTTTAGCAGTCCTTGCGACTGTGTACCATCCTTCAGGTACAAAAATGCTTGTATGTTTAGCTCGGCCTTCTATTGTGGAATGTACACTATCGCACTCCATGTCGGAATGCCCCGATTCCATGAATTTTTGATTGATTGTTTGTATTATTAGATCTCGAACAGCCCGTAAAAACATTGCTGCTAGTATGGAATTGCGATTCTGTCCTGCTGCAGTATCAGAAAAGAATGTTACTTCAATTACTGCAGGATCCAGATTCTTAAGTAAATTCCAAAGACATGTTGAAACTTCGGATGCGCCTTTTGTGCCATTTGATTCGTGCCACATATAGTTAATGGCTTGCTTGTCTGCTAGATTATATACCGTAAAATTAAAAGCTTTTAATTTTCTATTATAATAAAGTTGCCCAATTTCAAAAAAAAGTATCACTTTCCACAACGATTAATTATTTTTTGTCTCGGAGTAAGTTGTAGAACACACGATCGTGATAGGCAAAAGCGTTATGCCAGGTTAACTTATTATCCGACTCATTTCTTAGTAAATAACTAATAAAGTGGGTAGATGATAATATTCATACACTTAGTTTTTAAAGCAAATATTCTAAGTTTTAGCTTTAATAAACTTCGTTATCATTATACTACAATAAAATAGAAAATAATGTTTTGTCAATGGCTAGGATCGAACTCGATACACCTTTAACGGCAAGCAAGCACTTGATAATCAGTGCTAATTTTCCATCTAATGAACGAAGCGAATTTTTTTATCTAATTCGTAGCAAACACATATACAAATATGTGTGTGTGTATATCGAGTAGTAAACGAGTTTTATTTTGTTTGCGAGTTGAGCTGGAGACATATTATTTGAATAGGTGAATTGAGGACCTTGCAGCTAAAGGGAGGCAAGTCCAAATTTCAAAACTGTTGGGTATTAAAAAAAAAGGTTTTTAAAAATTGATTGATGTACTTATGTCTTATCGTTATATGGCATTATATAATATGAACATTTATACACATTTTATTCAAGATTTTAAGGCAATTGAAGAAGTAATAGAATTACTACGATTTTTTAAAGTTTGGATCTGCCTCCGTTTTGCACCAAGATTGAAGAAAATTACTACCCTATTTTGTGTTAAGGATAATAAAACAGGTAAAAACGGTTATTTTTTTATTTCAAGAATTAGTAATCAGCCCACAAAGAATTAAACAATCAAAAGAAATACAAAAACGAATGAGTGCTGAACAAAAAAAAAAAATTAAAGGTTAACTTCAGCTTGATCATCGTCGTCTTCGCTAGAAATATAATCTGTTGGTCCAACAGCTTCACTTTTAAGGGCCCTGTAGAAATATAGTTTATTTGGTGGAACATAGTTCTTTACCAACTGCATAACATCGTTGTATTTAGCCTTTTTCAACGGCAATGCATGATCATACACCGGTTTCTGAGGCAGAACTGATAGTTGGGCTTGAGCATTTCTCATTATAGGAAAATAATCAAATACTGGCGTTCCCGTTGTAACACTGACTGCAATAGTTTCAATGTGGTCTTTACTATATTCAAAAATACGATATTGAGATATTTTGAATCGAATCTTCTCTGTATTTGTTATTACTTTTTTGAAATGACTCTCATAATGTTGGCTGAAGTTAAGTATCATATTTTGACTTGCATTTACAACTTTAAAATTTTTAGATGCTTGCGTAATACAATCGGCATATTCAGAAGTCGTAAATATGTAATCTTTCCTTCTATTAAACTTTTCTATTACGCCGAAACACCGATCACATGGTAAGAAGCTGTGTCCTGGTTCTGGAAATCGATGAACAATCTTCTCAAAAGATGAACACCGCATAAGCGTATATAGATACTGAACTAAAGTCGAGTTCTTATTTTGTGCTGCTGCGTTATCAGAAAATAAATACAGTACTTTAACGGTGCTTGGTAAAATGTCATTTATGTAGTGATTTATAAAAGATATGACTTCGTTTGGTGATTTTCGGCCTATGGTTTCGTCATATAAATAAAAGTGAGCAATCCCTGTTTTTGCTGAATGAATACAAAAATTATATGCCCAAAGTTGACGTTTATAAAATGCTTCACCTGCTGGAATTTTAGGTAATGGCATATTCTGCTGATAATCAAATGTTAATACTTCGCATTCTTCATTATTAAGAGCAAGTTGACTCTTCTCTTTTAAATCAACAAAAAAAGTGTCGGCCTTGGCTTGATGAAGACTCTTCTCTATCTGTATTTGTTGGGTTTCATCGCTATCCAATGTCTTATCTTTTAGTTTGTTACTCAGTATGTCGCACTTCTTGCAAGTATCTGAACGAGGTGACCCAAAACTGTATTTAAAATTTTGTTTTAAGTATCTGTAGTAAAAATCAAATGATACTATGGGCTTAGCAGATGCTTCAAGACCAAGCTCATGCTTTTTCAAATATAACTCATACATCCTTTTAATGTTCAACTCTGGAGACAGATAATAACGTGAGCTTTTATTTCTACTGTAGTGTGACTCGCGACGTGGGAAACTTCTAATATGAGAGTCAACTTTAGAAACCCATTCACTTGGAATACGATTTGGTCTATTTTGATGTTTTCCACGATTAGACTGAGCTGGTGTAGTTACAGTAGGATCCCGATACTCTTTAGCAACATTGTCTACACGCTTTTTGGATATTCCATGGATAGATGCAAAGCCATTTCTGCAAACTTGTATATTTCTATTTCCTAATTTAATATAATATTTGTGTGAACAACTGCGTTTCTTCCCCGTACCAGTTTTAGATCTTTCCCTTTCAACATTCTCAGTTTTAATTAAACCGCCTAAGTATACGTTTTGCACATAGGTTTCTTCCAATTTATTAAAATTTTCCAATATTAGTTTCCTATCTTCTTCATTAATTTGAACAAAACACTTATACTTCTTACAACAACAATCCGGTCCAGTTTTTCTTTCGCCTATTTCACGGCCTTTATAGTTTATATAGCCCTTTCCAGTAGCAATAGACTTCTTTATTACATTCCGTTTCCATTGTGATGGATTCGCGGATTTTCTTTTCTTCGGCGCTATGCCACTCGTCGATGGGCATGGATTATCTGTATTAAATTCATCCAAAATATTCATACCTTTATCGTCCGCCTCATTAGTTTGGTTTTGAAATGTCAACAAACCAACATCGCTTCCAACATCATCTGAACTGGTTGAACATAACTCATAGACAGGCGGCTGGTAAATATCTGACGAGCCGCTACTAAACGGTTCAGTGTCACTCATTTTAATACACACTTAACGTATCAAACTTAAAACAATTATTTAAAAGAATAATACGCATGTCCTTTCGGGCCGAGCACAAAACGTGCACTGACTTGTTTACAAATGATGCAATAATTTCATTTGTTGCAAGAAGGAGGCAGGTCCGGACCTGCTCCCTTCTTGCACCAAACAGAATAAGGTAGCAGATCCAAATTGTGTTATAGCGCGCTTGTTTGTCGTCGGATCTGCCTCTTAACTGCACCAAACCATAGCTAATTTATTTGTTTAAAATATAGGTGAAAAAAAAGGTAACGGTTAAAATTTGGATCTGCCCCTCTTTTGCTGCAAGGTCCTCAATTATTGTGGGATGGCACGCTCGGTTTTACTTCTGTTTGTATTGATACCCACAGCTACTTGATTATTGTGAACATTATTGCTGATTACCTACCCATATCATCAAAATTACTTTCCAAAGATTAAGTGTAAGTGTTTGATGCTAATTTAAATAACTATAATAATTTCATAAGTGAATGTTTGCGAAAATAAAAAAAAAAGTTGACAATGAAAGGATTGTCAACTATTAATAATAACGTATTGTTATATTTATTTTTATTTGGCTGGCCTGTTGGTCTAGTGGTTAGTGGCCCTGACTGCTATGCTGGAGGTCGTGGGTTCGATTCCCACCCAGGACAAATATTTGTGTGATGAGCACAATCATTTGTTCTGTGTCTGGGTGTAATTTATCTATAATATGTATGTATTTAGAAATATATAAGTATGTTTATCAGTTGTCTAGTACTCATAACACAAGCTCTGCTTAGCTTGAGACTAGACGGCGTTGTGTGATGGTTGTGGAATATTATTATATTATTATTATTATTATTATATTACGTAAATGATATATATATATATATATTATAAAATTATTTATATTACAAGTTATATACAAAAATTTCGTTAATTAATTTCGTAAATATACATAGTTTATATGTATAAAATTACAAAAATATATTTCGAATATTTTAATTATTACGAGAATAACCATAACATTATTATTCAAAAAAAACATGAGTAAAACAAAAAGAAAATAACAGATAATTGGAATCGAACTTGGGACCTCTTACTCGTCAGTTAAGTATCATACGCATTGCGCCACAGCGCCATTAATAACAGTAGCCAATTTTTGCTGTATTTTCATAGTCGTGTAACTTAGACGGCTACTATTTTTTTTTTCAAGAGTGTGAGTGTAGAAACGAGTTACTTTGTATCACACAACGATAATACCTGTTGTGTTTCACGCGCTAGCGTTTACGCACACATTTATCATGTTAGTGTGCCCTGCTACGCTATCAAAGTCACCGTGTGTACTACTTCTACAATAATGTGAGTCAGTTACAGGTATAGACTTGATATGGTTTCTAACCACATCTTTTCTTTCTTCTGAAATACGATTTGGAGCTGGATTTTTGCCACGTTTATCTGCCTCTACAACACCACTTGAATCTGACTTTCTTATTGCTGTTTCTACTTAGCGTTGCCAAAAACCAATTTTTGCTTACTCGATGCTCTTTTCCAGATATTGTTAAACTATAGGCGAGTGAATTTTTTTCTTGAAACATTGGTATTGTCATTACTGTGTTCATTAGTACCAGTTTTTAGCTTTATCAGCAGTTGTATTACTAAACATGAACCAAAAAGGCGTTATTTTTGGTTCATGTTTAGTAATACAACTGCTGATAAAGCTCCATATAAATCTTTCATCAGGAAGGCTTAAATAGTCATCAAATATTGTCTGCCTGTCTGACAAAGAAAATATTTCTTCACACTTATAATGGCAATGACACTGTACTTGTTGTACTGTTTGCGACAAGTGTTCTTTCCCTTGAAGTCTTAACACCTTTTGTTTATTTCTTTTCCAAGAAGCAGGTGTGCATTTACGTTTCCTTGTTAAAATTTTCTCCTGCTCGTGTTCATTTGAATTCAGAGGATCGCTGGCCTTTTCAATCTCAGGATGCATAACATGGTGGGTTTCTTTGTTCTGAGAATGGTGAGTCTTATTATTTTCAGAGCAGTGGGTCTCTGGATGGCCAGGTTCATCATTCACACCCGGCTCATCACTGTCTGAATAGTGCGATGTAGATGTTTCAGGTACATTACATAGGATCCGCAACGGAATCCGTATCTGAGAAGGGTTATTCATCACTTATCTTTGTTATCATCTGGAGCAATAAACATAGATTATATTACTTTTGCAAGCAACATGTATAGCAGGAACATATTTTTATCTTATTACTGAAAAATCTTAATTATCCAAGCTACTTTATTTTAGACCGGCTTAATAATAGTGCAACAACAGTGGATGGGGAGACACTGTCCAAATAAGTATAGAAAAAAAGAAACATTGTGTGATGCTAGGGCTTGGTTAAAGTAGACTCAGTTGAGCTAGTGTCTACTACTACTGAAATTTTATTAGCTTTACAAGCTTATTAAATTTATTAAAAATAACAGTTTCTAAACCTGTGCTAATAATAGTAAAACTTACGGGTTAACATTGTGCCTGATTTAGGTTGATGTTCTTCAATCAATTGTAACAGTTGAGATTCTAGTACATGGCCCTCTAGTATTTCGGTTTCATTTTCTACATGGACTACTACAGAGCCTGTAGACATTTGATGTGTTGATCCTAGCTGAGATGGTCTAGACTTCATTTCTTGCTCTTGCACATTAGGTATTTCCATGTAGGATTCATCTGTACCTGCAAATAAATTACAAAAAATAAAGTAAACTGACATGAATGGTTTAGGTTGACTTGAACGATGAATACTAAGATTCTAACACTGTTGTTCGTGCGTCGTCGTGAGTATCACTAAGACGATATAAAATTAAAACTATGAATTATGTATTGTTCACAAAGTATAAATAATTCTAAGATGTCCTTACTTTCAAGTTTATTGTGATCCTTCCAGTTTTCTCCCAAAACACTTGACATAAGCTTTTCAGTTCGACATCTTATCGGCGGCATGTTTGACGAGATTCATGCAAGTCTTTGCGAGTCACTCATTAAAATTCAACAGCAATAATAACTTTATTTAAGTAATTATAGTAGAAGTACAAATTAGTTAGCGTAAACGCGCGAACGATAATGCAAAACTAAAATGTCACCTGTCAAACAAATGTCATAAAAAGGCGCTATTTCATTCAAAAGTGTTGCCAGAAATGGCGGATTGTTTGGAAGTTAAAATGCTTATGTGGCATACCTCTTTTCACTGCTTATTTGATTGAACTATTTTTATGATACGAATAAAAAGTGGTGAATAAATCTATACAGCTAGCATAGGGTTGCCATAGCAGCCTAAGTACTGACCGGGACATTAGCAGTAAGGGACTGAAAATATCCATGTGATGTAAAAGAAAAAAAAACAAACTTGTTACTACTGAAACTTTATTAATCAAATTGAAATAATTAAAAAAGAAATTAGATATCTACAATGTAGATTTTACACAGGAAACACTTAGATATCTACAATGTAGATTTTACACAGGAAACACTAATTGCTATGATATTTTTCAGATTTCTTCACCTTATCTAACAGGTCCGGTTTGCCCATAACATACTTATGAAATTCTGAACATGTCATTTTGTAATTGAACTTGCATTGAATTATGCTATCTACCGTGTCTACGTGAAGACGATTACGTTCTTTAGTCCACTGTGCAGCTACTAAAGAAAATATTCTTTTCACATTCGCGTTATGACCAGGGATAGCGTATAAGTATTGGCACATCAAAATCAAAGTCTGTTTCCTTTCCAATATATCCGTCTCTTGAAAAAAACTTACCATTTTTGGTGCATGTCTTTTTCGTCCCAAGATTCGTTACCTCTTTGTTCTATAATTTTTTTAAGGTATGCTATTTCTTCAAATGCGCTGTCGACAATAGCTATTCCCTTTTCTTGTAATTAATTTATTGTTTTACAACATCCTGCCATTGCGGTGGAGCAGCAAGATTCATACATGAAAATATAGCATATTTTGTGAGTGGACAACTCCACTGTTGTAAATATTCAAAAGCCGTTTTGTAATAATTATCAATTTATTCGTCAAAAGACTATTAAATTTGAATGCTGAGAAATTTTTGCTATTTTGTCATATTCAGTTTTAGTTTTGTTGGGTATCGTGTGTAGAGAGAGAAATGAAACGTACGAGGTTCGAATGCCAACTGAACTGTGTTTATTAATTCCTTCTACTTATAGTTGATACCTATGCACCCCACAATATTCCCTCTTTTTTATATAAATGTTACATAATTTTGAATAATACAAATGGTTTTACTCTATTTATTTATAACTTTAGCTTACAATCCATGTTTACATAAACTTTTGCTTATAGTACATTACATAATAGCTTGCTTTATCTTACCATAACAATGTTTATAATATTAACTGTTGCCAAGTATCGTTTTACTATTTTGCTGCAGTATGATGTTTTATTTTGTTACAACCATGAGTAATTAAGTACATACAAGTTTAATATTGCGTGTCTTACATCTGAATTATAATTTGTGGCGTACACTTATTTTGCTGAACACTTTTTGATAAAATTTAGAATAGATATCAGTTTAGACATGACTCTTTTTGTATTTTTTATTATTGCTTTTACACATATCCTAAACACTATACAGCATGTTGTGGTTGCGTCATTTGTTGAGCCATTGGGATGTTCAAGTTGCTATGCCAAACTGTCATTTCTTTCCGTAATATTTTCTGAGCTCCTTGCTTACATTTTTTAAGCATCTTGTATATGATATAGATGCCAATGATTATTGCGATACCGAATATTATTAGACCGTATTTCTCTATCGTCTGCTCGGAATGTGAATTGGATGCATTATACGCTCCGTTTTGGGCAATAATTACTTCTTCAGTTTTTTTCTCTACACTATATATTTTACCCATTTTGTATTATACTCAATAAGGTACAAATAGTTTTACGTATTGTCATGTACTGGGTATGAAATGTGTGTGTTACTAGAGGGTTGATGATGTACCGATAACTAAATGGGTAATTCGGGCGCCAGGTACATCCTCAATAAAAAACAAAACTCGGATTCACTACAATTCGGAGAGAATTAGGCTTTTAATCTTCTGGCGGGAGGCCATATGAGGAAAATAAAAGATTAAAAATATAAGTCAAGCTTTAGTCTTTAATTTATCCGGCCCGCAGTTCATGACCAGGCATAAATACCCTTGAGATACTTAATAAAAGACATTGTTTAGAATATTAGAACTAAAATAGTATTGTTGCATCTTTGAAGTTAAGTTTATGGAAAGAATAAATTAAACCTAATCCAGGCGGGGCAATGCAGACCAGTCCAAAGAGACTCCAATCTTGAGAAAAAGGAAAGTAAAAATAAAAAAATAAATAAAAAAAACGCCAGGCGGCGTTTTTTTCTTGTAGGTAATATGTTGAGTGCGCCTCAAAACATCAAAACAATTATGTAGGCGAAAAATCACTTCAACGGAAAATATGTAGCAATCCTATTGGAAAATAGAGGATGGACTCCTTCCTTTCCTTTTAGGCCATTATAGGGCACAAATTAGCGGCTATGGGAGCCGATTAAAAAAATAATTTGGCAGAAAAAAAAATTGGCTGCTCGCTAATACATCGTCGGGTCAGAAAGTGGAAAAATACAAATCTGACAGCTCACTTTTTAAAAAAGATTTCCTTACTTGGCTACACGACCTTTTAGGAACGCCTTCACATTATCGGTTCAGAAATCGCCTAAAAGCGAATTATGTGGCGAGACGATTTCGACTCGTTACAGTATTTACTTTTACAAGAATCTTACAGGTGTTTTGATAATTTACCGCTACGCGTTACATTCTTATCTTTTTTCGATTGTATAGATTCGCTTTCTTTCAATAAGTAAGCGGGCTTTAATCTGTCAATTGAAACTGATAATATTCTATCTGCTAATTGTATTTTATATACTTTTTCAGATCTTTCTAATACTTTATATGGACCTTCATATGGACACATTAGGGACTTTTTTACTTTATCTACTCTTAAAAATACGTGCGTGCAATCTCTGATATCAGGATGAACAAAAAATGATGTGGAACTGTTTGATTTCATTTCTACTGGCTTATATTGTCTTATGTTGTTTCTAATATTCTGAACAATGGTGTGAGGATCACAAAAAAATCACCTGGCAACCGTAAGGTGCGGCCGTAGACCATTTGTGCTGCACTAACTCCTGTTTCTGATTGAATGGCTGCACGAAGTCCTAGCATTACGCAAGGTAGTTCGTGTACCCAGTTTTTGTTGTTATTTAATCGTGCCATTAGTGAAGCTTTTATACATCTATGCCATCTTTCCAAAACTCCGTTGCTCTGTGGGTGGTAGGGCGTCGTTCTTATTTTTTGGACCCCTAGATACGACATTAATATTGTGAATACCTTGCTTTCAAATTGCCTGCCCTGGTCACTCGTGAGATTTGCTGGGCAGCCAAACCTACATATCCATTCTGTGTATAGTTTATGCGCTACCGTTTCCGCTGACATGTCTTTAAGTGGGTAAGCTTCAGGCCAACTAGTACCTCTGTCTATTACCGTTAGACAATATCTATAATCATCCGATGTGGTTGGGAGTGCTCCAATCAAGTCAATGTGTATGTGATTAAATCTGTCGGCTGTTGGATATTTGCCATAGTTAGAAATAATATGCCTGTTTACTTAGGATTTTTGACAGGATATACAAGTCTTTGTCCACAATCCTATATCACGATTCATATTCGGCCAAAAAATTTTTCTTTAATCATGTGGCGCGACGTGCGCGAGCCAGGATGACTAAGATTGTGTATCATATCAAATGCTTTTTTTCTTAAGTTTTCCGTTATATATGGCCTTGCAATTTCGTTTGAGACTTCACAGAAGACTGATTGACTGCTACCGGGAACAACGAACTTTTTGAATTTGTGTTTAGAATCTGATAGTAAAGTTTTAAGTTCAGTATCTTGATTTTGCTCTAAAGCTAGTTTTTCATAGTCGGTTAAACTTGATGTGCAATTTATACTATCTATACGTAATAACGCGTCCGCGACAACATTATCTTGTCCACTCACATGGCGAATATCTGTTGTAAATTCGCTTATAAAGAGTAATTGTCTAATTCGTTTTCGGCTTTCTTTATTCTTATTTTTACATAATTTCGAAAATACAAATGTCAGGGGTTTGTGGTCTGTGAAAATGATTAAGTCATGGCCTTCAAATAAACTTCTAAAGTGTTCTACGGCTAAAAATATGGCTAGCAATTCCCTGTCATAGGTGCTATAATTCTTTTGAGTTTCGGTCAATTTTCTAGAAAAATAGCCTAATGGGTGCCATTGACTGTCTACATATTGTTGCAACACGGCTCCTGCGCAATTATTTGATGCATCGGCAAAAAGCGCATATGGCAAGTTGATTACTGGGAATGTTAACGTGACTGCGTTGGTGAGACTGTTTTTGCATTGCAAAAACGCTTGTTCAGCATCCGGTGTCCAATGTATTATTGTTCTTTTTAGCCTTGTGGATATATTTATTTAATATGTCTAAGTATTCTGTTGCTCTAGGTAAATGATTTCGATAAAAGTTGACCACACCCAAACATTTACGTAGCTGACTGACATTTTGCGGTTTAGGATATTCAATGATTGCCTGTACTTTCGATTGTAATGGACTGATACCAGCTGTGGATACCTGGTAGCCTAGGAATTCTATGCTAGTGGCATTGAACATACATTTTTCTAAGTTTATTGTAATTCCATATTCGCTTAATCGCTGAAATACTTGTTCTAGGTGCTCGGAATGAAGCTTATTATCTATCGAACTCACTAAAATGTCATCTGCGTAACAGTATAAAAAGTCTAAGCCTGATAAGACTGTATTTGTCATGAAACGTTGGAAGGTTTGGGCAGCGTTTCTCAACCCTAAGGTCATACGTTCAAATTCATATTAACCGAATGGTGTAGTAATTGCGGTTTTACAAATATCATCCGGATTAATTAAAATATTGTGATAGGCTTTTCTTATATAAATTTTCGAGAACACCGTTTTTCCTGCTAAAAAATATGTGAAGTCTTGTACGCGAGGTATCGGGTACCTGTCGGGTTTTGTAATTGCATTAAGAGCACGGTAGTCTCGGCATGGTCGGATTTGTCCGTCTTTGTTCGGAACTATGTGTAAGGGACTTGCCCAAGCTGATTTTGACGGTCTGCATATACCTGCCTCCACCATAGCTCTAAATTCTTCTTTAGCTATTTTATATCGCTCTGGTGCTAACGGTCTAAGCTTACAAAATATAGGAGAACCTGTCGTATCGATATAATGATAAACCGAGTGTTTGGCGTCTCTCTAAACGACATAGGTTTGAGAATCTCTGGATATTTAGTTAATATTAATAATAATAATTTTGGCAACACCAACACGTCAAGTGAAAAAAAAATCTCTCCCCATTTTCGACAAATATAATTTTTTACAGAGCATTTTTTCATTCCACTATACCAACCAAGCAATAGCCAAAAGTAAAATAATCCAAGGATAAAACAAACATCATGAAAAAAAATATTTTGTATCGTTTGTACCCAAAAAAAACCATAGTACCTAAACGTCAGTGACAACTCCTGTCACAATACTATACGGAAAATGAGAATTTTAATTTGAGAGATGTTGACGAGAGCCGCAGCTCGAAGAGCACGCCCACCACCTCCGGACTCGTCGCTCAGCTCCGCCTCGCCGCCGCCGGAACCCAGCCCCATCGTGTTGTGACATCGGCTGCGGCAGTTGCGTCGAGCTCCAGCGACGAGTACTTCTCTCCGCCGACGACTCCACCACCTGCGCGTCGACGGGGAGGACACCGGCCGCCGAGCGGCTTAGGACCTCGAGGCCCACCAGCTTCTGACAGGGTCCCAGCTCCCGGCGGAAGTGTGCAGCGCATGCGATGGACGAGATCTATCAATGAGAACGTCATGCGCTCATACTATGGGGCTACAGAGGGAGGAAACAACCTGACCGCGTACCGTGTTCGGATGCTCTCTTTGTTTCAGGTGCTTGAGCCAGCCGTCAACGTTTCGGCCCAACGACTGTCGGATCAGGTGCGGGTCATCCAGCGTAATCACATGTTGGACGATACTGTACTTGATCGCCTCCAAAAGGAAATGAGTAGCCATGCCATTGCCTCTTCGTCGCAGGCGGTAGTAAATTCACAAGTACCACCGTCTTTTTTTTTCCTACGTGGGTAGGCTTGACAAGTAAACATACTTTTATAGCTCTGTATTTAAATATTTAATTAAAATAGTTATTTGATATTTTTAACAATATATATGCACTAAATAACTCATAAACCCACCTTCGCTTTATATTATCCTTCAACTTTCTCTATATCACAACCACAACACTTCTATTTCTACATTATTATGGACAGCAAGCTTGTGCACAGCATGGCGGAACTAGAAAAGTTGTTTGGCTCCCGCATGAGTGACTATGAAAATAAGCTGCAGCGAGCTACAGCTGGAACAGGTACCACTCACTCTGACCTTGCCTCTCTTTCAAAGGATTTCTCTGAGTTCAAGTCTTTTGTCTATAAAACGCTATCTCACTTAAAGACACAGATGGAGTAGGGGAGAGTCCTACAGTACCGTCACCTTAAGGTTTATCCACAAAAAAATGAAAATATCTAAGGTTATATGTTCAGTACTTCCTTATATTTTATAAGTACTAATAGGCTATTTAATAAAAATAAAAAACTACTAAATCATTTAGAAATAATCAGCTTTATTATTGCAATTTAAAGACTAGAAAAAATCAGACTAAAAATAATTGTCCTTCAGTACCGGCCAGTAAGTAGGTAACCATTTAGACAGTACAGTAATCGCAAATGTACTGATCAGATAGCTCCGATATGTTTGCACAAGCCTCATGAACCCAAATTTTACAGTTTCCACACTGTATCCAGTCTTCTTCAAGACATTCAGCGCACAAAGGGCAAACTGTGTCTTCTTCAACCGGTCTGTGAGTAGGAGGTAGATTTTCTTTGGTATTTTTTTTGGTTTTCTTGCTGACATCTCTTCCTGACAGTAAACTCTTGCCTTTTTTATTAACACCTTTTCCTGAAATCTTTGTTGTCTTGTTACCATCTTCTTCAAAACAATGTTTATTTTGCTTTAGTGATTCAAGTTTTTTTTTGTCAATTTTTTTCTCTTCCAGCATCTTTTTGTATGGAGAACTCGTTATAATTTCACTTCTTTCAGCTTTTCGACGTCGTGCAGTAGCTCTTCTTTTAGAAGCATCAGGAATTGGCGAGGCCTCTAAAAGTGCAGCTCTAAAGTCGGGTTGCACACAAGTTGTACTTTGGGCGACAAAATCGGAGGCAGGAGTCGGAGATTCAAGTTGTTGAGAGGGTAAAGTTGTCATCCCTGTTGCTGCTTCCTGCTGCTGAGGTTCAAAATTCGGCAGAATTGATGATTGAGCAGATGTTGAAGGAGTTGGGTCTGACAAATAAGAAGGAGAAATCAATGGTTCTGGTGTTGATTGATTTTCTGTAACATCAGTCATGAGAGAACCAACGAAATCCAAATCACTAAAGATGTTCTTATCAAAGGGGTGTATACCTGTGCAGCGAAAGCCATTAACTGCGATTTCCGTACGCGATACTCGATTAAATGCACTCGCAACAAACCCTGCAATCTCGTATTCACTGATTCTAACAGCAGGATTTGATCTCATCCACAAGTCACATGCATCATTATAAGCTGATTTAAATGGTTTCATGAACGTTCGATCTAGAGGCTGTAATTTGTGGGTTGTGTGAGGTGGAGTGCTCAGCATATGAATATTATTTTTCCTAGCAAATTCAATAACATCTAAGTCTTTATGACTAGCATGTCCATCCAGAATCAAGAGAACTGGGTTCTCGACTGTAGGATTAGAATATTTCACAAAGTGATGCATCCATTTCAAAAATAATTCGGCATTCATCCAGCCGTTTGGTTGAGCTTCACCTACACTCTCATTTGGAGCATTGATCATAAGTCTTTCATTCATTCGGGCCCGTGGAAATACGAAGAAAGGAGGTACGAACTGACCTCCAGCGCTCATTGCAAAAAGCACTGTTACATTCTTTCCACGTTCTGCTGACGTAAGCTTTCCAACTTGTTTTTGGTTTTTAATCGCTATTACTTTAGCATGCTTTTGCACAATGCTGACACCAGTCTCATCACAATTCCATATTTTATAGGGAGTGAATTTAAACTTCTGCATCAAAGTCTCAAGACCTACAAAGAAACGCTCAACCTGAGGTCTGTTAAATCCTACTGCTCTCATTAAACTCGTGGATTCAGCACTTCGCAACGATAAGTCACTATGTCTTTTCATGAACGAATAATAGAAGTTTTTCCCTGCAGATCTTTTTTCCTTATTAAATTGGTGAGGTAACTTTAATTTTTCTGCCAGTTGAAAAGCAAGACGTAAAAATTCTTGTTTGTTTAAAGGCATTAGCCTATTGGCCAGATCTTTGATATGTGCCACCAATATTTCTTCATGTTCAGGATAAAAAGTATTGTGAAGACGACCCATAGCTGGTTCAATGGACATCTCTGCATTATTTTTAATAGCACTAATTCTGTCATTCAGCGTAGTTCGAGGTACCTGATAGCGTTCTGCGGCCATACGTGCACTCATCTCGTTATTCAGTACCTTTTCTACAGCTTTACGCATATTTTCCGGACCCCAGGCGCCCTTCTTTTGCCTCGTTTGACTATCATTTGCATCGTTTGGCATTTTTGTGTATCTGTAAATAATGCAAACCTTTTAAAAACGAATTTAATAAATGGCCGGTACTGCAGGACATCGTAATGGCCGGTACTGAAGGAAACGGAAAAAAAAGGAATTTTGATTTCAGATGAAAACAAACGTACAAAGGTTGAATTAATATTCGGCATCTAATAGTCATATATACATAGTAATCTTACCAGGAGTTATTTGTTTTGAATTGAATCACTGAACTTCGAAAATCACCAACAGAAATTTAATTACGTAGCACGTGTTCGTCGCACTCAACATAAATCTTTGCACTGACACTAAACCGGTTCCGACAGGTTGAAGCCGCGCGGGGCATGTACTTGCACGAGTGTAACGCATTAAGGGCGGGTGGACTCAACGAAATAGGCATTTAACGCTACCAAGAGTTGCCCGCGATTGCCGCAAAGCGAGCCGTGCGCTTACGTCGCGCGGTCGCGGAAAGTGTCACAGTATAGATAAGCAGGCAGCAGGTCAACTTGCCTTATTAATTTATTTTTAAAATAAAAGATTTGATTCCTTAAAAGCTTGTTTTATTATCATTTGTAGTAATCAAGCTTGTTTTATTACTATTTGTAGACTTTGAATGTTTTGTAATAAATTAATTTGAGTAGATATTTTAAATGTAATAAACTTTAAACTTTAATTATTTTTATTGACATTTTAGTTTCTGGGCCCGGTGTTCCAAATAAAATAGGTATTAACGCTAGGACGCGGGCACGGGGGTCGCGAGTCGCGACACGGTCGCAAATATTGCGTCGAGCCGCGCGATCTATGTACTTGCGCGTGAAACCACACTTACGTAAACTCTGAGTGTTAGCTTGCCACAATCTAAGCAAAACAATATTATAACGGCATTGGCTCAGAAGATAGGATAGTTAAAATAATACAATTGTGTAAAAATAAAAAATTTATGTTCCATAATATTGTCACAAAAATCATTGGTTTAAAGACAACATTTTTCTTACTATTATCAAATAATTGAAAGCTTTCAACATTATTTATTGACATAAACTGGTGCTTGATTGCAAACCCACCTGACGGTAAGCAGTGATGCAATCGTTAATGGTTAGGAGCACTAATTTATTAAGAGCCTACTCTCTCTCTAACCTTGAAGACATCCAAATTATAATCGAACGGGAAGACCGCAGTTGGCAAATTGTTCCAGTCCTTCGATGTACGAGATATAAACGACGAGGCGAAACGCTTAGTTCGGACCGTAGATATTTCGACAACGTATGGGTTTGATACTCGCCGGGTTGTCATGGAAATCTCGCGCACAATAACCAAAATGCATCCTGTAAAATACCGAAAGGCTAGCTACTCTGCGCCTATGCTTCAGGCTTTGTAGATTGGACATAACAAAATCTGAATCACCAATTTGCCTCTTCGCGCGCCCTTCCACCGAGTCCAAAGCTGCTAAGCGGCATTTTGCAGCACCAGCCCACATGAGCTGTGTTATTAGGCGATATGGCTAAGTACTTATTGGATCACTTTCATATGATTTTATATTCTTTAAAAATCCTCTAAATTTAATTGATGTGTGCTTTGGCCCAGTTGAAAATCATTGGGCTCAACGTTTTCGTTATCATCTGCATCAGGGTGAACAATCAGGGTGTCATTATCTTGGAGGGATAAATTTCTAATGGGCATGCCACGTGCCTTTCTGCTGTCTATTATTTCGGGTAGCAAGCATTTCATATAAAATTTTATTAATTTGGGTTTCATTTTGGTATCCCAAAATGTGTCATCCTTTTCTATGAATTTTGTATAAATATTTTCATTCTCGCCTGCCCATATAGCCAAAAGACACCTTTTTCGTCCAGAAACATGTAGCTGGCCTTGTATCTGGTAGTACCAGTTCGAATTTTTATTTATACTAGTAGTTTTTGTGTTTTTATTATATTTTAAAATTTGTATTTTGTTTTCCTGTATAAAATTAGAAAGTCCTTTTTTGTGTGCTGTAATTGGACACTTGACCTCGACTACTGTGTCTTCCCCAATTAAGCCATCAGGCGTTGCCCCTATAAAAGGGTAATCTTTATCAATAAATAAGCCGCAGGGCTTAATGGTTATATTTTCCTGCTGCTGCAACTGCTGCAAAGCTTGTTGCTCATGCTCAACTCCATGCGCAATTGACGTAACGTGGGCCAAATTTTTTTTGTACAATAAGTTTTTAACCAAAGGAGCCGTATCAGATTTTACTTTTCTTTTGCATATTGGCCCAAAGTTGGAAGCAGTTATTAATTTATTTCGTATTTCGAGCCACTCACTGCTGTCTCTTTGTAATATGGTGGATCTTTCTATCTTGTGTCTGTCAGACGTAAGCATTTTAAGATTTTTAAGGTATTCTTTCTTTGCTGTATCAAACTCTTCTTGTGACATATCCGGCGATGAGCAGGCGGGACCATAGTCGTGTTGCTGTTTATTTAAAGAAATATCTTTTAGAACTCTTCGTTTTCTAACTGGATTTTCCATATTTAATTTGCGTTTTTTTGCACGTCTTTTTTCAATGTCTTCTGCTTTACCACCGGGAAAGTTATTAGAAAGAGATTTTTGGACGGTTGAAATTGCAGCTTTCGTGTTAAACGAAACAACAGCTGCCGCACATCTTCCTTGGTAGCCCCCTCTTAAAGCAAAATTTATTCTTTTTCCACCCGTTAATTTTGCTATTACGCTGTTGAAGCACTCGACTGTATTTGTGTTCACGTCTTCAATCAAACTTCGTGATTTTGAAGCCACGTTAGACACAATAGCATTTATTCTGAAAATAAATGTAGAATTTGCAATCTTTTGAAGTTCATTACCACTGTTTTTCTCTTTATCACAAAAGTAATTTTGACACATTTGATGATTACCATAAGCGTGAGATACAGAGTTAATGATATCATTGTGCAAAACCGATATTGCTACATTTTTAGGACTCTGCGAGGCCTTGTGATGTTTTATAGATTTCACTATCGCTTTTCGCATTGTCATAATTTTTTGATTAGTGAGAGTTTTTCGGTGCGCCAACATGTACTTAGTTTCTGTAGTGACCGCTCTTAACTTTTTACAAAAATTGCGCAATATGTGATTGCGGCACTCAAGTTTCTCAACCGTCAAATTTTGGCTCTCATACGGATTTGCGCTAAGAATTTTAGAATAAGTCGAAGCATCACCATCTCCTACCATTCTGCCATATATAAGACCATACGTCGCAATCGATGTCTTGAAACCTTCAACGATTATGTCAGCTTCCATTGAACTAGACGATCCCTGATAATTTTTGAAACACAAGTGGTCTCGAGGAGCAGTTTTTTTTATTTTCGGCTCGGGCACATACAAGGCAATACTTGTTTTTGACACCGAAGTAGAGAACCTCACCTGTATTTCTGCCTATTATGGCTGCTGTGCCAGATGATGCTTTATAGTTCGAACCATATGACCTAGCACACCATGCCCCATCCACATAGACATCTATGACAGCATACCCATTTTTCGTCCGGCCATTTGCTAAAGCAATCTCTTTTTCTTTATTGGCAGCAGCTTCCATTGTAACACATGCAGTTTCTTCCCATTTTTTATAAACTTTATTTTGCAGTTGATTAAAATATTTTGTAGAAAATATGGGGATATTTATAGCCGAAAACAACTCTTCGATCTGGGAAAATCCTATACCAGAAGCTATAACTCCAGTAGTAGCAGCTATATTAGCATCTGTATACTCAGTGTCTTTTGTGTTTTCGGATGGAATCAAACAAACTTCTTTACACATATTGCACTTAAATTTAAATATTGAAATAAGTCCTTGCCTCTTTTCACCGACTAAGCAAAAGTTGCTAGATTTACACTCAAATAAATCACTATGGCGTGCTTTTTCTTGAAGTTGTTCCAAAAAATAATTTATATCAATTATACGTCGTCCTGATATCGGTTGAAAATTATCTTCGTTGTTATCATTTTCTCTTCTAACATCTTCTCTGTAACAACATATAAAAAAATATATAGACAATGTAGAATCTATAAAACTGATAATGAAAAACAATTTGAATAAATGGTAATGCATTTTTAGAATTTATTCGCTCCTTATTCTAATTAATCAGAAAACCAAGATAGAGGTTTAACATAGTTAGATTAGAGATTATACAGGTTGATAAGAAACGCAGCATGCATGTCATGATGTACTGACATCTACACTAATATATTAAAGAGATAAAGTTTGTTTTTTTGTTTGTAGGAGGTAACCTCTGGAACTACTCGTCCAATTGCAAAAGAATTAGCACCGATAGAAAGCTGCTTTATTTCTGAGTGACATAGGTTATATTTTATGTATGCGGGCGAAGCTGCAGGAATAAGCTAGTAACAATTATATTTTATGTCAGTACTGATAACTTACTGAGTAGTTTTAGCATCAACAACTGGTTCTGGCGCAGATAACGAAGACATTAGTAATGGTACATCTTGTAAAGTATTATTATTCGGTGATTCCAATGTCCTGAAATAATAATTATTTATTTAATATTAATATTTTAACAATAATCTATGTAAAACAAGTTTAATTTTTTTATACCTGTGAATATCAACAAAAAAAGGAAACTTACATAATAGCAGAGGATTGCAAATCAACAGGCTCTAGTGTAACATAAGATGCGTGAGACTTATTAGACGTATCGTTACACGGTTTTCTGAAAACAGAAGCAAACACTTCATTATAATGCTAAATAGACCAAGGGCTGATTTTTCAATAGTCAGGTAACTTTTATCTAAGGAATAAAAAATGGCCGTTTGACATTTTTTCTATAGATAACCCGCGCCATTTTTATTCCTCAGATAAAAGTTACCTGACTATTGAAAAAAGTCCACTGAACAGTCCGTCTTCTGTCCCGGTACCGAATTTTAGCAAAAAACGATTGTCTAAACAGTCCACGTAACGCGGTTCATCATCATCATTTCAGCCGAAAGATTCCACTGCTGGACATAGGCCTCCCCCAAACGCCGCCACAAAGACCGGTCCTGTTGGACAATAGACAAACTGTTAGACAATCGTTTTCTTGGTAACTTTCGGTACTTCCGGACTGTTCAGTGGCTATAGATAACCCGCCATTTTTATTCCTCACATAAAAGTTACTATTGATACTCGTAAAAGGACTATTGAAAAATCAGCCCCTATTCTAAGATCTCTTTGCAGTACTAATGTGTTTTCGTCCTATGATGAGTTCCTTGACATGTGCTGACAGTTCTTGTCTGACAATTACAGTGATGTGACCTAACGAAATTTAATCGATTTTTTTATAATATTTTATTTTATTTTACTACTATTCGGAAAACTTACAGCTACTTGTTACAGTAAAAACTTAGAATAGGTAAAAAACGGCCATTTACAAGTTTTCACTAATACTAATGAGAGTAACTAAAACTAAGACGACAACAGCATAGGGTTAACGCGAGAGCGCTGATACCATACAAAAAAAAAAAAACTAAAATACAAATAATTGTTCACTTTGTAACAAAAAAGCTCTTTCAATTTTCATATTACAAAAGAGAGCAATCCGGGCTATTTATAAAATGGGTCCTCGCGAGTCCCTCAGAAATAAATTCAAAGAAATCGATATACTTACTCTGCCTTCTCTTTATATCTTGGAAAGTATTTTGTACGTTCGTAAAAACCTAGGACTTTTCAAAATTAGAAGCGATTTTCATAACATAAATACGCGCAGTAAACACGAAATTGTATTACCCAAATGGAGATTAGCTAAGACCAGCAAGTCATTTTTAGTAAACAGCATACGCTTTTATAACAAGCTACCAAAGGCGGTGACTGAACTTAGCGAGGGCAAGTTCAAAACCCATATTAAGCGTGTCCTAACTAAAAAAGCCTATTACAAGGTTAAAGACTATGTCGAAGACACGCTTGTTTGGCAATGACTGCTTCTGCACATGTGGCCCCCTGGTAACTCATAATGTTGTGTACGTCTGTCTATTAACTGCTCCACATTTGTTGTAATATATACATTTTTTCTTTTCTTCCTACACATTGCTTTTGCAATATTTTTTATATTAGTAGACGCCAACCACCATAAATTCGTTAGTAATTTTCTTTTTGTTGACATGTCATTTATTGATAATTGTAATTACTTATTGTTCTTGTTTTTTTTTTTTTATATAGCTTCTTTTTTTTTAATGTGAATGTGAGAACACCGTGGACTTCGCGAATTCTTAGGTTACTTCCTATTACGACTCACTTTTTTTTTTAAATATTATTATTTTTATTGTGCTTTTGGGTACAATATCGACTGGTCTACACTGTTCTTACATAATGTCTATTAATACTGTAATATGGAAATATTGTAAACAATCATTTTTTTAAAAGAGTAACCATGGAGTTTCTTGCCGGTTCTTCTCCATAGGAAACGACCAATTTGGAACCGTGCACTAGCTTCTGACGTTTTATAAGTGCCCATGTAGGCCTATGTGAAATAAAAAATTTTTGACTTTGACTTTGACTTTGAAAGCGATCGGCTAAAGTTTTCTTTACTTTTTTAACATTGGTAGTAAACAAATCTAGGTCGACATCTTGACACACCGTATTAAAAGTACGACAAGCTCTTATTAAATAAGAGTTTTTACGATAATTTGTTGAAACTATAGGAACATGAAGGAGACGCGATTTGCGACGAGGCGCACAAGTATTAGGTACCCGAAGTCCAACCCTGCTCACCAACTCAGAGATGTCAGTCGATCCATTCATGACGCTAAATAAGAAAGCGAGATCTGCAATTTTCCTACGTTCATGTAGGGGCAAAATATGAAACTTTTTACACCGACTCACATAATTAGGAATAAAAGTGTTTGAGCGATATTGAGCGTATCTTAAAAATCTCTTCTGTATGCTTTCAAGGCGATTGATATAAATATTATAATTGGGATTCCAAATTTGAGAAGCATATTCAAGGTGGCTACGGACAAACGCACAGTAAAGAATTTTCATTGTCTTGATATTCTTAAAATAAGTAGAAATCCTAAAGATAAAACCTAGGGCTTTAGAAGCTTTATTAACTACATTATTTATATGCTCATCAAACAGAAGCTTAGAGTCAAAAGTTACACCAAGATCCCTTATGACGTTGACTCTGGCTATTGAGGTGTTCGATATCGAATCAGTTGGCAAAGAAAGTGGAATCGGATTGCCAAAATTTCGATTTTTTTCCTACTAATACTAATCGATTATCGATTCATCGATTTTTGGTCGATTAGTGTCGAGTAGGTAGTGTCAATCTCTATAAGCAGAAGATCCATTCAACGCATTACACATTTTCTAAATTTATACTTTTTTATTTTATGTACTTAATTTATTAACAGTTAATTATAATAGATAATTTACTTTGTAATTTACGAAAGGCAGTATTTTTTTATCATTTAATTTTATTTTTTTGCCAGTTTTTTTTTTTTAGTCTAAAGTAGTATGCGTGCGTGCCACGGAAAAAAATGAACTGTCAAGGAACTCATCATAGGGCAAAAAAGGTATAAGTACAATGGGTGAGCCACACCTCAGATAGTCGAGAGCCGGAACGAGATCAAGATTTTTTTTTTTTATATTTTTAATACAACATAAATCGTAAACCGCAATTGGTACCTACGGAATCCTCAGTGTGCAAGTTCATAAAGTTAATTTGAAGAAATATAAAATGTTTACGTGTAGAATTTCTGGGCAACATATTGTTTTTTTTTTTTTTTTTTCGGGTGGGGAAATCATCTCATGACATCCCCCGCTCTTGGGCGGAGCGGGAGATAGTGTCAGACTTTTACTGACTAAAAACCCACTCCTGTTCCTTCTTTGCCATTTGTTTTCCAGGGCCCCGGGGATCTCTTTCGCATCACCCATGGCCCCAGTAGGCTTCGACCCTGTTGGGCCCCTACGGTTGCTGACATCTCCTTGAGGCGCGCGTGGAACACTACGCGCCGTCGACGACTTGGGCTCGGTCCGGACGGTTACCGGACGATCGGACGGCGAGCCACCCATTGCTCGCCGTCCGCAAGCCCGCGCCTACGGTGGCCGGAAATCGGGATCGGAATCCCGGCGGCGGTTGGGGCGTAAGGACCGTTGCCGTTGCCTCACGCGATCGGCCGCCTCCTTTGCTAGCATTACTGCTTCGCAGAAGGAGGCGACCGCCTGCCACTCCTCCTCGCTCCGGACCATGGCCTGTACCAAGGCCCGGTGCGAGAGATCGCTGCCGCCGATCGCCCTCACGAGGACACGACGGTGCTCTGCCCAAGCGGTTTTTTACTCGTGGGAACAAAAATGAATATGTCCAAATTTTTTAAAACCCCAAGTGACGAGGAGAAGGAGAGCGATGCGCAGTCGGAGTCCGATGCGGCATCCAGAGGGAGCTCGAAGGGCTCGGAGGGCGGTGGAGTAGAGGGAGACTCCGGGAGAAACGCAAGTTCCTACCGGAAGCGCTCCAAACCGGGGGACGACGGGTCGTTCTCCGAGGGTGAGAAGGGCTCCGCCCCAAAAATCCCTACCAGTAGCCGCGGTGTGGGCCGAGCGCGAGGAAGGGGGAGGGGGCTCACTGTCCAAGAGTCCACCCAGCGAGCTGAAAGGCTCGCCGTGGAGGGACGCTACCCCAGAGCGACCAGCACTGAGGCTGACCCCTCGGGGCTGTCTGGCAGTGAGCCAGACGCCGGAGGCGACTCGGCTATCGATGAGGCGCTAGAGAGGCTAGAGTTAGTCCTGGCATCTGGCCTGAATAGCGTAGCCAAAAAAAGGGAGAAGTCCTCCAAGAGGAGTGCTATCTCCCAGGCCAGGACCTCTCTCCAAGAGGTAGTGGACCCCATCCGCAGGGGGCTTGCCAGGCTTCGGGCCGACAACGCTCGGCTACGGAAAGCCTGGGGCCAGCAAGAGCTGCCAAAGGACGACTCTTGCAGACTGGCAGGGGAGCGCGAGCGGGGGCAGGGGCAGAGTCAGCCAACGCGCCAGCCCGAGCCGGAGAGCCAGCTGCTGACGCTGGTGCAGCGGGAGCTGGCTGCCTTTCAGCAGCAGGTGCAACAGCAGCAGCAGCAGTTCCAGTTGCGGATCCAGCAGCAGCTGTCCCTACTGGAGGGCATTGTGCTGCGCCCCCCACTTGCGGCCTCCGGCCAGCGAAAGGCGGCGTCCTATGCTGCCACTGCTGCGGCCACGGTTGCTGCGCCCAAGCCGGGCCCGTCGGGGCAGGCCGAGCGCGGGACTGTGGTACCGCAGTCCGCGAGGTCAGCCCCTCTGGCCAGAAGACAGCAGCAGGGGAAGCAAGCCGCTGCTGCTGCGGTACTTGTCGATGTTTTCTCAAAACGCATTGTAGTACATACAGTCCTCTCACCGATAATACCTCGGAATCCCTATAAAGTTCCACTGTGGGGTACCTGAAAGGCTTGTAAAACATAACCTTGAGAACGGCTCTCTGAGCTCTCTCTAATTTAATTAGATGAGTTTTACAAGCTCCACCCCAGGCTGGCAAGCAATATAGGAAAAGGGACTGGCAAAGTGAGAAGTACACCAACATAAGAGTATCTTGATCGGCCGAGTCTCGAAGTTTTTTTAAAATTTAGATTGTTATACCAACTTAGGTGATTATCTATCAGCACGCCTAAATACCTTATGCTATGTGTAAGAGAAATAATAGGACAGGAACAAGAGGAATTGGAAAATCCAGGACAGGTGTGAGCTCGGAGAGCAGGAGCGGATTTGGGCTGTGATATATTAGTTAGGGAGAAGGAGACTACTTTAGTTTTGTCCGAGTTCAATGTAAGAAGGTTTTTAGACAGCCAAACCATAACAGTGTCCATTGCCATTTGAGCAAACCTTTCTGATTCATCCCAATCCTTACCATGTATAAGCAAAGCTGTATCATCAGCATATGTAAAGATAGAACAGTTAGTTAGAGGGATCTTACATAGATCGTTTATATAGATGAGGAACAACGTAGGCCCTAAAATGCTTCCTTGTGGAACGCCATATTCGATCATAGCTCTATCACTTATCACATCATCAATCTTAACATGCTGGTAACGATTTTTCAAATAACTCGCAAAAATATCCCGCGCAATGCCACGAATTCCAGTTTTGATAAAAGTAGGGGTGCAGAGACAGTGTCAAAAGCCTTTGAAATATCTAGGAAAACACCGAGACATTTCCGTTTGCTGTCCATAAGCTTAGCCAATTTTTCTGAAAACGCAATAACAGCATCCTCTGTTGCTATTCCAGCTCTGAAGCCGTATTGGTTATCCGCAATAATATTATTTGCTCGTAGGTATGCGAGTAAACGGTTGTTCAGTATCTTCTCTAGAACTTTCGAAATGCTTGGCAAGACAGATATGGGTCTATAGTTGCCAACACTACCTCTGTCCCCTCCCTTATAAATGGGATGAACTAAAGCAGTCTTGAAGGCATCCGGGAAAACGCCGGTCGATATTGCGAGATTACAGATGTAGGGTATATAAGGGACTAAGACTTTGCGAGTTATTTTCAAAATATTTGCAGAAATACCATCAATTCCAGCAGCAGTACCAGATTTAATATTAGTTATGATCCGCTCCACTTCAGAATTGTCGGTTTCTAAGATACTGATAGAATTACATGGTTCCTCTAAGCCGATGACGGATGTGGGGATTGTTGTGTTTATATTTATCTGTTGAATATTTGTAGCTAGGGTTTTCCCCAGACTTACAAAATAGTTGTTAACCCTATTTGCTGATTTACGTTCATCTGAATCAATGCGAAGGAGTTCTTTCGAGGAAGATGGTGCTGGTTTAGCATAAGTTATAGTTTTTATTAGGTCCCAGGTTGCCTTACAATTGTTTTTTCGTTTCAGGAATTCTTCTTTCTCATAATGTATTTTTAATTTCCGCAAAAGAGAATTACAAAAATTACGATATCGAGTGTAGGTAACTTTTAAGATGGCATTATCCGTTTGTGTTCTAAGATCAAGATGCATTTTGTCCCTGTTTCGGATGCAACGTAATAGCCCGGGTAGTGTGTGGAAGTGGATTGGCGGCGATAATTACACTATTTTAAGTTCTTACATTGCATAGTTTTTCAGATACATTGTTATCATGGGGCTGATTCGAAATTTGGATCCAAAAATCATTAGGGTAAGGGACATTTTTCTTAAGCTAGAATTTTTTCATATTCACCATTCGATAGAGCGAAAATTACTGAACTAAACTGTATACTCACTCATTTTGGGTATTTCGTCTCTTACCTCAATTGAACCTACGGTCGACGATATTATGTAATTTTAATTAGTTAAGTGTTTTTATTTTTCTTGTTATATCATATGATCAAAATAAACTAATACCATCCAACATCTATTAGTTACATTCCAATAATTTTAAAATACACAAAATTAACACTTCACAAGATCACAGTTTTTAACTTGTAAAATGAGATCTAATAATACTACCATTTTAATATGATTAATTACACATAAATTAACACAATCAAACTAAACAGTCAAATCTCTGATAGCTAGACAAGATACTCTAGCCTGAAAAGATTTTTATTTCTTAGATTGATTGCAAAATGATTTTAAAATTTCCATCTTCTCTTGGTGTTGCTGCTGCTTCATTCTAAGCATTCTTTCCATTTTGTCTTTTCTTAAAACTAATTTTTCTTTCATATTTTTTTTTTCTTTAAAAAAAATCTTCTAATAACTCATCCAATTTTCTCTTTTTTCTTGGCTCTGATAAACTGGGTGTACTGGAGTCACTAGGGCTTGAGGGTCTTGCTTCACTAGCCGTAGCTGCTGGATTGGCCCATCCAGTGGTACCAAATATCTCATTCATACGCTGAAAAGAGTTTATTAACAACTTTAGCTTTTTGTAACATGTGCTGCGGTAATAATTTAATTAAGTTTTGTTATTTCTTTCTTTGAAGTTGTACATTTATTTCCTAAATGATTTCTATTTTAGTTTTAATTCAACTTTAGTATATGCAGAAAACTACTTTGACTTTATTGTGCCTAGAAAAAATGCTGGTAGCTGAGACATAAAACATGTCCTAGTTTGGAAGTCAGAAGTTTCACAATAATGTAAATTGAGTCTAACAGATCTATTAGTTTGAGCACAAGGTGATTAGATATGAAACCCGTGATGGTAATAGAGAGAACATACATTATTTCTTACCAATCATACATTTCTCCTGTCAAAAAATGTTAACTTATTGTTTATTCATCTTTTTTTTTTGTTTTTTCGGGTGGGAAAATCATCTAATGACAACCCCCGCTCTTGGGCGGAGTGCGAGATAGTGTCAGACTTTTACTGACTAAAAACCCACTCCTGTTCCTTCTTTGCCATTTTACCAGGGCCCCGGGGGTCACTTTTGCATCACCCATGGCCCCAGTAGGCCTCGACCCTGCTGGGCCCCCTACGGTTGCTGACATCTCCTTGAGGCGAGCGTGGAACACTACACGCCGTCGACGACTTGGGCTCGGTCTGGACAGTTACCGGACGATCGCACGGCGAGCCACCCATCGTTCGCCGTCCGCAAGCCCGCGCCTTCGGTGGCCGGAAATCGGGATCGGAGTCCCGGCGGCGGTTGGGGCGTGAGGACCGTTGCGGGGCACACCCCTACCGTATTGCTCCACCGTGTCCTCCGGGCGGTCCACACAATGGTGGCACCCGGGCGTCTCTTCTGCACGGATCCGGTGCAGGAACCTCCCGAACAGGTCCTCACCGGGCATGGTAAGGACGCCGTGAGGTCTTTCCAGCCACTCCTCAAAGAGAGAACTTATCGCCATAATTAAGGTGTGCTCAGCACTGGGTTGCGACAGTCGCCGTCGCCATTCCACCAAGACATCCCGCCGGAAGTCTTTCCGCCATGCCGCTACTTGGCGCGGCAGCGGAGTTTCGCCCCGGCATTGCATCTCCATGCGCAGATCATGCATGCGTGCAAGGTCTTTTGCCTGCAAATCCCACGGGGGTGGGCCAGCAAGGAGGCTCGCTGCTTCGCGGGAAATCGTGCGGTAACGTACTATCCGGATGGCCATGACCCTCTGGCTTGCGTTCAGCTTGGCTTGGCCGCTGGTCGCTTTCGAAGCGACGGCGCCCATACCGGCGCCCCATAAAGGGCCATGGACCGAACGATTCCTGCATAGAGCCTCCGGTAGGAGGCGTTTGGACCCCCTAGGTTGGGCAGGAGCCGCTTGAGTTGCCCCAGTACGATCCAGTTAGGGAGCCAGACGTCGGAAATGCATTGTTTATTCATCTAAATTTTTTTTTTTATATCACTCGCTATGCCCTTAATAGATTCCATTCTGTCTGAATTAGGGCCATTAGGCCTTAATATATGAATGCATGATTGTAAAAACCCACCTCAGACCACTTTCCAAAATACTGTTTATTGTGGATTTATATTCTCGACGGCAAGACTGTTTGAGTGTAAAAACACACCTCAGTCATGTAAGCTTTCCACAGTAATAGAAGCACAAATATTTCAATGAGCGTAAAAATCCACCTTATCCTGGATGAGGTGTTTTTTACAACCAAACATGTGGCAACACCTGAAACTGTCAGCTGTCAATATTGACGTTTTTAACGTTAGTTTGTTTAGTTTGAACAACTGAGGTGACTGTAACGGACACGAATTACTTGTATTACACAAATTAAATTAAATTTTGCTGCTTAATGGTGAAAATGAGTGCTGAAATGGAGAAAAGTGTAATATATTTTGCCGAGCGAGTCTAGCTTCAACCAGACCAAGACCAGCCCTGTAGATGCTGTGGACCTCGACTTCAACTGCTGGAGTTAACTTGCTAACAGTTTTAGCCATGTGGACGGCTCCTGTGCCCACACCCCTTGTTGAAATGGGCAGAGCAATCGCTTCACGAGCGACAACTTCGCCAACAGATGGAAGGGCGCCTTCAGCGTTGGAACATCCTAAAGAAGCTGTTCACGGATGTAGATGTCACGGCTGGCCTGGAACTCTTCATACTTCTACACACGAAAATTTCCAGATCTTTTAGATTCACGGTTCTCCTTACCCTTTCGGGCAGGTGGTTGACTCGTCTTCTCCATGTCCAGTAAGCTAAAACGAAACCACTAATTGTTTATTATTATTGTTTATTATTAACATACATACAGCTATCATTACAGAACAATCCAATGCGATAGTGTAGTCAAAAATACAAATTACAATAACGATTTCATACAATTCCAATTCACAACATTTACAAAAATAAAAATACCTTAGTCAATATAATAAAAATTAATATAACATTCAATTAAAATGAAATATAAGGCAATTAATGATTAGAAGAATACAATTATTTAATTCAGTTAATTATTATTATTATAACATAAAAAATGTAATGTAACTTTTGCGAACTCGCTCAGTGAACATGAGAATATATCAATTCTATCAGCCATCAGGTTTAGTGTGCGCATTGCCCTCGAGAATGGGACGTTGACCACCAGCTTGGTGCGACCGCGCGGCAGTGCGAACAAATCCGGCCGTCTGCGACGTTGAACGTACCCATCGGGCACGCACAATCCCATAGATTCTAAGTCAACAACACATGCTTACAAACTAGGAAGTGGTCCATAATGGTAGGACATAATGTGTTTCCGTCATATTTTAGTGTAGTAAAATCCAAAGAGGCCTGTTACCCTGCAGAGGAGCACATTGATATAACAGAAACTCGTGCTTAAATAAATTTGCAAGCCTTATTAAATAAAACAGCGGAACGTCTAGTATTAGCACAGAATGAAGTTATCAGCAGTGTCCTCCCAACAAGTTCAACGTTTACACTTGTTAGTAAATGGGGATGTGATGGAAGTTTTGGGCACAGCACATACAAACAGAAATTTTAGAACACTGAAGATACGGACAAATATGTTTTGAGACTTGGTCAAGTAGTAAACCAAATGAAGGGTGGGTTCAATGCAAAGTGCAAAATGTGGACGCATGAAAATGTGCCGGCAACAAACAATTATTTTATTGTTGCCCAAATTGTGCATCTGACGATGATAGTGATGTCTGTAGCGACCTGTGACAACGAGGACCTTCTTCTGAGACAATATACACCAGGTGTGGGGTAACTTGTCACACTCAACTTAAGATTTTGATCTCATAATTATTCGTAAAAAATTGTGATTATATTAAAAAAAAAAATTCAATTAAAGAAGGCTGAGATACCAAATATAAAGATTGTGACGCTGAAACAGACGAAGGGGTCAATTTTCGAATATAATTACAGTCTTGAACGAATGCTATCGCTTTACCAGTCGCGAGACTAAGCGGACGTATGTTCTGTTATTGATTATAATGAAATGCGACACACTTGTCGTAATTGTTTGATTTGTAATAGACTTACATAAACAATATGAACTAGATAGATCTTTGTATTTGATATGAGTATAAATATGACATATAACTTAATCTCTGTGAAATGATTAATATTAATTTTAAATTTATTAATGATGTGAAAGTTTATATAATCTCAGAAGTTAAACGAAAACTGACAATGTTAATTGTATATATTTGTACGCCTCTGAGTAAAACATAGAGGATCTATCTATTTTTAACACCTCACACTCTGATGTAATCTGACCTATGTTTAAAAAAAAAATTCTGATTCTGATCTTTTTATTCAATAAATAAAGTGTTTTACGGTAATATCTCCAACCCCGGAGCGAGCCCGTTTAATCGTAGCCAATTACTACGGCGAAGTCCTCCACTGACGCCTACCCAACCATTACCCCCTAGCGACGTAAACCTACCAGCACCCACGGATAATGAATTGCCGAGTGAAGTCACCAGCACGCAGATACAGGAGTGGATAGGATCCATAGATGCAATCCTGAGTGAAGTTTGCACTATTGTCGCGGATGGGAAAATTATCTCGGACCAGAAGCTTCTTGTCTCCGCTCTTTGCCATAAAGTCTCAAGTGGGACGGCTCAGATGGCGGTCTTATACCAACCATTGAAGACAAAAACTATCCAGGCCCATACTACAATACAGCACCTTCAAGTTAAGCAGAATGTTGTGAACTCTCTCCAACAGTTCAAGGGTCGTAGAAACCAAACTGAATCCATCAGAAAATTCGTCCTATGCTCGCATGGTTAAGGAAGGTACCGACATCGTCCGTCCTGCAAATTTGAGATCAGTCGCCATCTATCCCAGCGATAAAATCCAAACAAGTGACGACACCAAGCCTCTTGTCCAAAAGATCATCTCCCCAGTACAACTTAAGCTTCATGTTCGTTGGCCTAAAAAAAAGTGTAAAATAGGGCCCGTTTTGATGATACCAGATTTTCCGAATTCTTGAGTTACGACGACCTAGGATTGCTGTCATTGGTGTCCCCGTCGCTCTTACTGAAATACAGAATAGAATAAAACTTAATTGTACACCAAAATAGTATCAAAAACTATACTGTGTATTTGACTGTATTTACGAGCAGAAACTATCAAACAAGTTGCCGAATATAACGCGCGAGTCCTTTCTAGAGTGCATCAAATTGAGTCATAAATCGGGTAAGAGAGACCTTCCAACTTGTAACTACATTCTGGAACTACCTGCTAGCATAAGAAAGGTTATCTTTAATCAAAGCCGACTTTTTATCAATTGGACATCATGCTCGGTGAGAGATTTCACTATAGTCACCAGGTGCTTCTATTGCCAGCAGTACAGACACGCAGCTAAGTTCTGCCGAGAAACCAGTCTTACCTGCAACCACTGTGGAGAGAGCGGACACTCGGAGGGATGAACAGATACATGACCAACCTCCTCAACAAGTACAAGACCAACCTCACCATTAAGAGCAAGATCAGACTCCCCAACAAGTACAAGACCAGCGAGAGCAAGGAATTAATCTACAAGGATATACACGTGCGGCCAATACAGCAAGACGGTGTCTATTAAACCTGTAGAAATGTGGTTACGAGTGAGGTGCCTATGCACGTAAAATTAAATTTATTACACAATAATAATTTTTATATACCGCAACTTGCCCGAGTTTGTAATCAGCACATTGGACGAAATGATTGGGAAGAATTGATTGCTCAGAGGGTAATTCATAAATTTAATAGTGAGCATGTACTTGATTTTATTAAATCTATATAAATAGGGCTTGGAATGCAACAGTCAATTAGATTTCGAAAATATTGAAGGGATTAACGGTGACGTTCTGCATTTTTGGACCGGAATAACTAAAATGATTTCCAATATTTTACAAGAATCACCATCGCTTGGTGACAGATCAGAACGCCCTGCCACATTTATAGGCATTTATTTAACTAAAATAAGGACTGGTGAACCAGATGAACGTTTAGTAACTGTTGTGTATTCAGTTACGTATGTAGAGACGACAATGCACCATGTCGTAGGTTTCGCAACGTTGCATTTGTGCGACATAAGACAATCACGGGCTTGTCGGGTTGGGAGTTGGTCGCATGTGTAATTTAGTTTAAGTTTTACAAGAATATAACTCTGAGTGGAACTTTATCATCTTTGATTTACAACCCGATCCCGTAGCTCAACATTGGTGACTCCGAAGATTGAAGTGAATAAACTCTGTTTTTTGTGCGACCAGTAAACGCGTAAAAATGAATCCTCCGTCAACAATTCCAGTCAGGGGCGAGGCGAGTGAAAATGCCTTAGCTCAGATAACTATGTCAAGCAGGATACCGGATTTCTGAAAGGAATCACCACGTGTTTGGTTTGCTCAATTCGAAGCGGTGGTGACTAACCAAAAGCTAGCAGATGAGTCACGGTATAATTTAGTTGTCGCGAAGCTCAGCCGTGAGCACGTGGAGCAAGAAAGCGATATTGTACTGTCGCCGCCCGACACTAAAAAGTATGAAGCCTTAAAAAATCGATTACTCGTCGTGTATGAGGAATCGGAGGTTTGCCAAGTTCAAAAACTTTTGAAAGAACTAGAATTAGGAGATCAGAAGCCTTCCCAACTCCTCAGGAGAATGAGAGATCTCGCTAGAAATAAATTTGGTGATGAAACTTTGAGCGTGCTATGGATGGGACATTTACCAGCAGCGGTACAGGCAGTACTCAGCTACTATGGCGGATAAAGTCGTCGAAACAACACGTTTTGCTGAAATCCAAGATGTTCGGGTACTAGGAGCAGTGTAACAGCCGCGCAGTCAACCCTTGTGGAGCAGATTGCTCAGCTAATACAGCGTTTGAACCACTTGGAGACTTCAGGGTCAAGAAGCAGGTCGTCTGGTCGTAATGGATATTTATTTATTTATTTATTTATTTATTTAGTACATGGAGGACTTACAGCTAATAAAACCAGACAAAAAAAAAAGGAAACCATAATCACCTAGAAAGCCAATTACAAGTCCTCACGTATAGACAATACAATAAAAATTAAAAATGGTGTGAGCACAAAAACAATAAAGCTTCGCTTTTTAGATAAGTAGGAAGTACAGTATAAATCCTTGGTTTGCACTTAAACAACTAATAAACAATATATTAAACCTAATGCTACTTAAAGAATTTGAGGCTTAAACACCTTCTGGCTGAGTTCACACTAATTGTGAAAGGATCCCAATCATATTCCTTGCATAAGTCATTGAAATTACGGCTTGCACGCACAATATAACTATTCCGCCTATAATTTGTAGACGTGTGAGGAACACGTATGGGTGGATTAAAACGAAATGTTTTGTTTGGCACATTAAAATAAAATTTGGATAATAGGTCAGGGCTATCAATATTGTTATTGAGAATTTTGAGCAAAAACAGACAGTCAGCAATTCTACGACGATCTACCAGTGGTAACAGATGATACTTCTTACAGAGTTCAAGATATCAGATGACTGATATGGAATCTTTTGACGGAAGCAAAGATATTTAATGAAACGTTTCTGGATGTTTTCAATGCGATCTATGTATTTATGATAACGTGGATTCCATATCTGAGACGCGTACTCCAGATGACTTCTTACAAAAGTGCAATACAGTATTTTTAGTGTTTTGGCATCCTTGAAACACTTAGAGAGACGTATAATGAACCCAAGCAGTTTAGAAGCTTTTTTGACAATTGCATCAATGTGTACGTCAAAAATTAACTTAGTGTCCTGATGGACGCCCAAGTCACAAAAAGTATGGCACCTTGGCAAGATCTGGTCCGCCAAAGTATAAGTATTAGCTATGATTGTACGTTTTCTAGTGTAAGTGATCACCGAACACTTAGATGGGTTCAGATCAAGTTTATTAGCCTTACAATAATCTTCTAGGCGATGCAAATCAGCCTGAAATGCTAGTCTATCTTCGAGCGTTGAAATGGTGGCAAAGATTTTCATATCATCAGCAAAGCATAGCAGTTTAGAAGAATGTAGGCACTGATCGATGTCGTTCACATAAATAACGAATAATAAGGGACCGAGCAACGAACCCTGAGGCACTCCACTAGGCACAATTACCCAGCTAGACATATAATTGTTAAGTACTACTGCCTGTGACCTGTTATTAATGTAAGAAGAGAACCATCTTAAGAGGTCTCCACGGATCCCCATGAAGCTTAGTTTCTTTATCAGAGTATCGTGGTCGATCCGATCAAATGCCTTGCTATAGTCTGTGTAAACCACATCGACCTGCCTACCATTATCCATTGCGTCTGTAATGAAATCATTAAATAGAATCAAATTAGAAGTGGTAGAGCGTCCTTTTAGAAATCCGTGTTGGACGAAGCTGAGCGAGCTAGCAAGGGCGGGATATAGCTGGTTATAGACAATCCTCTCAAATATTTTAGATATAATGCACAGCTTAGATATAGGCCTATAATTAGTGACCTCGGTTTTTGACCCCTTCTTATGCACAGGTGTAATAAAAGCAGATTTCCATATTTTAGGGACAACACCAAGAGTCAAAGACTTGGAAAACAAGATAGAGATAGGTATGGCAATGGAAGGCGCGCATTGGATTAGAAATTTCGATGAAATTTTATCAGGGCCAGCACCTTTTGTTGGATCTAAGTTGCGAAGTAAATCGGTCACAACATCAACATTGACCTCTATGTGACAAATGTCAGATGAAGTTCTATTATCCGAATGGATAAAAGGAGGTGGATTGGGAGTATTAGAGGAAGTGGAGTTGAGGAAAGTCGACATAAAGTAGGATGAAAAAGCTTCACAAATAGAATCTCCAGTCATTAGCGATTCATTATTATAATTTAAAGTATTAGGTATAGAATTGGAGTTGTAGCGATTTTTAACGAAGGTCCAAAAATATTTAGGGTTATCTTTAATGGATTTTTCAGTTTGATTAAGATAAGTTTTATAACACGAAGCTTCCATAGTCTTGACTCTGTCACGTAAATATTTAAAAGTTAGCTCGTCAGATTTATTGCCATAAATCTTGAATTTTTTTAGATATTTATATTTTTCTTTAATTGTTTTGACGAGTGATGAGCTATACCAGACTGGGTATTTTTTATTACATACTAATTTTTGTGGTATATACTTGATATGAAGTTTTTCAATAGTGTCCATAAAGAACTCAACGGACTCATCCAATGATCGAATTGAAAATTCACGTTCCCAATTAGTACTAGAAATCTCGTTCTGTATAGAATCAAAATCGCCTTTGCTATAGATATACCGCCAACGCGGCGCATGGTCAAGGGGAGGTATTTCGAAGGTGTCAATATTGATAACCAACGCAGGGTGATAAGGATCAATGGGCACTAGGGGGTCAACACACTCACTAACACACGCTAACTTATTTGAGAGGACTAGGTCCAGCAGTTTCCCGTACCTATTGGCTACCCCGTTGTACTGTCCAAAGTCCAACGTACACAACTCATCCACGAACAAGCATTCGTCACTAGAGGCGGGGTTCACCGGGACTAACGAGAGGTTATTATTAGATGGAGCCCACGAAATTCCACTCATATTAAAATCACCTATAACTAAAAACACATCCGAAGTTTTATTTAGAGCTGTATGATTCAATTTAGTCAGGAAGTTATTTAATTGTTCTGAAAACGAAAGCCCTTTGTTTTGTTGACACAAATAAATAGTACAAATATAAAGGTTAACGTATTCCCGTGATTTTGAATTTTTAAGCCGTAAATTAATCCAAAGATCCTCCGCCGAGGAGTGTAAGAGCGGTTGAGGTGTGACAGGTAACTCCCTACGCGTCGCTATAAGCACACCACCACCTCTCGTTTGTCCAGTCAAAGCATAATCCCGGTCACGGCGCCACACCAAATAACGATCATCAAACAACTCCGAGTTTAAAACACCATCTATTAACCACGTCTCCGTTAAAACAATAACATCGTAGGAATTATTTAATACTTGCCGATAGAACGAGTCTGCTTTGGTCCGCAATCCCCGTACGTTCTGATAAAACACAGTAAGACACTGATCACTGTTATTAGCCATTGCACATATATCCAGCAACAATTGAATAAACATCAACAACAATATAGTTTAATAACGTTAGCCAATTCATTTCGAAACAATAATTAGTTACGCATAAAAGAGGTGTGAAATTAAAATGTAGGTAAAAGTAGGTAAAGTTAGCAAAAATGTATAGGTTACCCGATATTAATAAGGACTTGACTGTGCGAGCGAGCAAGCAGCAATATATCACACGCATATGAGTAAGCGAGATGAATATGAACATAAGTTTTGGAACTCGAAGATAAACAGCGCGATAAGGAATACAAAAGAAGCCCAGTAGCAATACAGAGGTGCCAAACCTTTTACAAAAACAAAGCAAATAACAAGTGACGTGCAAACTTCGACACATTTTAAAAATAGAAAAGCTAGAAAGTAATCTTGGATGTAAATAGAAGCGGTTTAAACAATTTTGTTTAAATCAAGTTCTTTCCGTAATATTAAGGTTTTGCAATTCACATCTTTGCGCACATGAATTTTGCCATGTTTCACCCAAACGAATTCCCAGCGTTTCTCTCTAGCTGCGAATTTATCTGCATTCAAAAGTTTTTTGGATTCCACACTTAGATGGTCGTTGACATAAACACGTTGTGGCGCTCCTTGGAAACCGATGTCGCAGGTGGAGAGGTCTTTATCAGCACGTGCCGCCGCAATAAAATCTTCTTTGATATACCTGTTAAGGAAGCTCACTATCAGCAATTTCTCCTTGGAATTGTGAATAGGCACCCTTGAAATATAGTTGATCTGGGTCTTAGAACACTTGTAATTGATTTTACTGCTGATGGCGTCCACGATTGAGAATAAGTTCTCATCCTTCTTTAATGGGACACCCTTAATCTCCACATTGTTTAGCCTGGATCGCTGATCAAACGAAGAAAGCCCAAGCTTTGATGAGGCTAACTCTGACTGCAATGAAGAGACAGTATCCTGGAGCTTCTCAAACTCGGAGGTTTTCTTCTCTAGTTCAGCAACTCTGGTATCAAGTTCATCGAGTCTTCCACTGGAGAAATCACAACTTTTCTTAAGTTCAGTCAACTCATCCTTAATCAATTTTATGTCGCTGACCAACGTTGGTAAGCTCAGCAGGTGCTGCTTCATTTCACGAATCTCACCCAGTACAGTATCCAATGAAGCAGAAGGTTGCGGTGAAGGCAGAGAAGGCGATGACTTACAAGCAGAACATTTCCATTGTGCTCTTCGGTCGGATCCCAGTTTTCTCCAACCCGCTTCAGACACATTTGCACAAGAGAAATCCAGGAATTTCTTGCAGCTTCCACATTGCACTCCATCGTTAAACTGCTCATTGCAGATTGCGCACGTCTTCATCTTGGTTAAAATAATTACTAGAGGGCAAAAAATATTTGCAACTTTATGAATCGCGACAAAAGGTTGACGATCTATTTTTTTGAGCGTATGCGTACTGTTTTAGTGCGTGTTCACACGAAACTGATATAGAAAGCCTTATCGCTCGGCATCACAAAGTCGTGATCGCTCAGGACAGGTGAAACGGAGAAACCCAAATTGGTTGTGTTTTTATCACTTCCGGTACAAGCAATAGGCCAACAAATGCATTCAACTTTGCGCATGGCAGAAGCAGCAGGAGACTGAGACAGAAAAACTAGATGCAGTGCAGCCCAAGGCGGACGGCTGTGCCAGCGGAATTAACAAACGCCTGTGTGTTAAAGATAAGAAAAGTGGACTAAAATTTTTGGTGGATACCGGCGCCAACATATCGGTTTTACCCATGTCTAAATATATCCATTTCGCGAGTGAGAATAGTGAATATAAATTATACGCGGCAAACGGAAATGTAATTAAGACATTCGGTACTAAAACTATGATATTGGACTTTAGTTTACGCCGACCGTACAAATGGACATTGATAATTGCCGAGGTAACCCAACCAATTTTAGGAGCTGATTTTTTGGCTCACCACGGCTTGATCGTAGATTTAAGTTCATCTAAGTTAATTGATAATTTAACAAAATTGAAATCTGTTGCCAGTATTGTGGAGGCGGATCAACCGACCGTGTAAACAGTAGAGGATACTCATCCATTTCACAATTTATTATGTAAGTACATTAATATCACTAAACCTGCATCGTATAGGGAAGTACCTACCCACGGTGTTTTTCACCATAACAACAGGACCACCAGTATTTGCTCGGGCTAGACCGTTACCACCGGCTAGATATAAAAAAGTACAAGATGAGTTTAGTTTTATGCAGGAAGTAGGCATCTATAGACCTTCAAAGAGTCCTTGGGCCAGTCCACTTCATGTGGTTCCCAAAAAAAATGGGGAGTCCAAGCCGGATAGATATCCTATACCTCGTTTATTAGACTTTACGTATATACTATCAGGAAAAAAGTTATTTTCAAAAATTTATATTAACAGGGCATATCAAAAAAAAAAAAATCACTGTTTCAATAGCGCCAGAAAATATAGAAAAGACTGCAATCATTACGCCATTCGGGTTGTATGAATTCCCGCGTATGACGTTTGGGTTACGTAATGCCGCCCAGACGTTTCAGCCATTCATGCACCATGCTGTTTTTCAGGAGTTAGACGCAGATTGCAAAGACAATATCTTCTCCTATATTGATGACGTCATTATAGCATCTTCTAGCGAGAAAACGCATCGTAAACATCTAGAGTCATTATTTAAGCAATTTATTATTATATTTAATATAACCATTAATTTAGCGAAGTGTACGTTTGGTAAGACAGAAATAGATTTCGTAGGTTATCATGTCACATCAGATGGGATTCATCCACTTGGTGAGAAAGTTAAAGCTATTACCGAGTTTCCCAAACCCAACAATATCTAACAATTGCGACGATTTTTGGGCATGGTGAATTTTTATATACCAAATATACCAAACGCAGTTTCATCTCAATCGATTCTTAGTAGTTTTATTCATGGATCAAAAAAGAAAGATAAAACACCTATTGCGTAGACCCTAATCGCTGAGCAAGCATTCGAAGAATGTAAGTTAGGCTTGTGTAACGCGGTCACGTTGTCGCACCCGGTGGCGGATGCACCGCTTGCACTTATGACGGACGCGTCCGATACTCACGTAGGCGCGGTTTTTAAACAACGAGTAAATAATGTATGGTCACCATTAGGTTACTTTTCAAAAAACATGTCTAAAACTGAATGTAAGTAAAGCACGTATGACAGGGAGTTGTTAGCGATTTACTTAGCCATTCGTCATTTTCGGAACATGGTCGAGGGACGGCAGTTAACAATATATACAGATCACCTATTTTTTACGCATTTTTAAAGATAAATAGCGAGAAAGAGTTACCTAGACGTACACGTCATTTAATATTTATTAGCGAGTTCACCACAGACATTAGACATGTGAGTGGGCAGGATAATGTTGTTGCAGACACGTTATCGCGTGTAGCAACAACTATAAACTGTCCCACAGTGATAGATTACGCAGAACTCGCTAAGGAGCAGCAACGTGATACCATTAGTCACCAGTCACCATTAGTCGTTCAATCGGTGGTATAGGCACGATTGGTAAGCTGCAATGGACCAGTTTATCCTGTATCTTTGCCCGTAATTCGTCAAAAGTTCTAGTTGACATTCGAAAGTAATTAAAGAATTTACTTTCGTCAGCCCTTAAAGTGCCATATAACAAGACAAAGTCTCCTGCAACAGCTCTCTGCTCAATTAATGGATGAACATGGAGCCTTCGTCGTCGCCAGTTTTTTTTTTTTTTTAATAGATACACAGTACAAAGCAGCAATAATTAATACACATTTTGGTCGTCGTCTGTACAGTAAGGCGGTCAGTACGATACTAAAACGAGCCACGCTGAGACTCAGCGCTGACGGTGAGCGTGAGACTAAAATCAGCCTTGGACTATACCCCCACAGTAGCAATTGTATACTTTCATGTATTTAAAAATGAAAAAAATAAATTTTGCTGTCGGGGAGCGCTCTACCATTGTCTACAAAAATTTGTGCACTGGAATATACTTTTCTGGGTGGATGAAAAAAAAAATAACCCTAACCTAACCTCCCACTGTAGCAATTGTATACTTTCATGTATTTAGATGAAGAAAAAAAAAGTTTTCTGGGTGGTTTAAAAAAAAAAATAACCCTAACCTCCCACTGTAGCAATTTGTATACTTTCATGTATTTAGATGAAAAAAAAAAAAAAGTTTTCTGGGTGGTTTAAAAAAAAATAACCCTAACCTCCCACTGTAGCAATTGTATACTTTCATGTATTTAGATGAAGAAAAAAAAGTTTTCTGGGTGGTTTAAAAAAAAAACAACTCCAACTTCCCACTGTAGCAATTGTATGCTTTCATGTATTTAGATGAAAAAAATAAAGTTTTCTGGGTGGTTTAAAAAAAAATAACCCTAACCTAACCACCCACTGTAGCAATTGTATACTTTCATGTAAATTTATAATAAACTATTTATTAAGTAGTAACATATACATATTTTATTGCATTTAGTAATTCTTCGAAGGGATCTTTAGGGTTTATTCTTATTTTTCTTTTCCAGGCGTATTCCGCCAGTCAGTCTGTAAAGTCTGACTTGTTATGTTGCTAGCTAAATACTTTATTAGGGGGCGCCATTGGTTTTCTATTCTTTGGGTGTGTGTCCTATCTGGTGCCACAAATTTTGCTCTCCAAAAATCTGTATGGATAATGGAGCCCTCCTAAACATGTTTTTTGATTAGTGGCACCAATACTTCTGCTGTAGGCTCATTATCGGGACACACTTCAAGCATTAGGTCATCACTCCCATCTTCAATAATTCCTATCACCCAATGTCCTTCAATATGTCTTCCTCTGTTATATTTTCTTCTCCCAAACTTTGAAGGTAAGACAGAAATAGATTTCATAGGTTATCATGTCACATCAGATGGGATTCATCCACTTGGTGAGAAAGTTAAAGCTATTACCGAATTTCCCAAACCCAACAATATCGAACAATTGCGAGTACTTTCATGTAAACCTTATAATAAACTATTTATTAAGTAGTAACATATACATATTTTATTGCATTTAGTAATGCTTCGAAGGGATCTTTAGGGTTTGTTCTTAGGTTTCTTCTCCAGGCGTATTCCGCCAGCCAGTCTGTAAAGTCTGACTTGTTATGTTACTGGCTAAATACTTTTTTTAGGGGTCGCCATTGGCTTTCTATTCTTTGGGTGTGTGTCCTATCTGGTGCCACAAATTTATTTACAGAATCACTGTGGTTGACCCTTCTGTGAATATATCCATGTTCAATGCCTTCCATTGATATGCTCTCCAAAAATCTCCGAAATGGAGCCCTCCTAAACATGTTTTTTTGATTAGTGGCACCAATACTTCTGCTGTAGTCTCATTATCTTAAGCGCTCGCATTTATAATAAGATTCACCATCTGATCAATATTTATACTTTAAACAAATATTCACTTAAAACTAAGCTATCTAATTGCTTGCAAAAACTGTCTTATGATTATACCGAATCATTACTAACGATCATCGTATAACTATTTCCCGTATTCTGTTACACGTCTATATAAAGGCTATCTTAATTGTACCTAACATTAAATTTTTGATCATCTCTAAGGAGGAACTGGCTCCTGAGATACAAGTATTTATTTTACTTAGTTTAGGAGTCAAATGTTCATTTTATTTCCACTGATCAGTGTTTGTACAACTATTATATCTGTTCATGTCATTATATACTGTTACTGTGTTTGTTAAACGTACAAAAAATAAAGATTTATTATTATTATTATCGGGACACACTTCAAGCATTAGGTCATCACTCCCATCTTCAATAATTCCTATCACCCAATGTCCTTCAATATGTCTTCCTCTGTTATATTTTCTTCTCCTAAACTTTGAAGGTAAGACAGAAATAGATTTCGTAGGTTATCATGTCACATGAGATGGGATTCATCCACTTGGTGAGAAAGTTAAAGCTATTACCGAATTTCCCAAACCCAACAATATCGAACAATTGCGAGTACTTTCATGTAAACCTTATAATAAACTATTTATTAAATAGTAACATATACATATTTTATTGCATTTAGTAATGCTTCGAAGGGATCTTTAGGGTTTATTCTTAGGTTTCTTCTCCAGGCGTATTCCGCCAGCCAGTCTGTAAAGTCTGACTTGTTATGTTACTGGCTAAATACTTTTTTTAGGGGTCGCCATTGGCTTTCTATTCTTTGGGTGTGTGTCCTATCTGGTGACACAAATTTTGCTCTCCAAAAATCTGTATGGATAATGGAGCCCTCCTAAACATGTTTTTTGATTAGTGGCACCAATACTTCTGCTGTAGGCTCATTATCGGGACACACTTCAAGCATTAGGTCATCACTCCCATCTTCAATAATTCCTATCACCCAATGTCCTTCAATATGTCTTCCTCTGTTATATTTTCTTCTCCCAAACTTTGAAGGTAAGACAGAAATAGATTTCGAAGGTTATCATGTCACATCAGATGGGATTCATCCACTTGGTGAGACAGTTAAAGCTATTACCGAATTTCCCAAACCCAACAATATCGAACAATTGCGAGTACTTTCATGTAAACCTTATAATAAACTATTTATTAAGTAGTAACATATACATATTTTATTGCATTTAGTAATGCTTCGAAGGGATCTTTAGGGTTTATTCTTAGGTTTCTTCTCCAGGCGTATTCCGCCAGCCAGTCTGTAAAGTCTGACTTGTTATGTTACTGGCTAAATACTTTTTTTAGGGGTCGCCATTGGCTTTCTATTCTTTGGGTGTGTGTCCTATCTGGTGACACAAATTTTGCTCTCCAAAAATCTGTATGGATAATGGAGCCCTCCTAAACATGTTTTTTGATTAGTGGCACCAATACTTCTGCTGTAGGCTCATTATCGGGACACACTTCAAGCATTAGGTCATCACTCCCATCTTCAATAATTCCTATCACCCAATGTCCTTCAATATGTCTTCCTCTGTTATATTTTCTTCTCCCAAACTTTGAAGGTAAGACAGAAATAGATTTCGAAGGTTATCATGTCACATCAGATGGGATTCATCCACTTGGTGAGACAGTTAAAGCTATTACCGAATTTCCCAAACCCAACAATATCGAACAATTGCGAGTACTTTCATGTAAACCTTATAATAAACTATTTATTAAGTAGTAACATATACATATTTTATTGCATTTAGTAATGCTTCGAAGGGATCTTTAGGGTTTATTCTTAGGTTTCTTCTCCAGGCGTATTCCGCCAGCCAGTCTGTAAAGTCTGACTTGTTATGTTACTGGCTAAATACTTTTTTTAGGGGTCGCCATTGGCTTTCTATTCTTTGGGTGTGAGTCCTATCTGGTGCCACAAATTTATTTACAGAATCACTGTGGTTGACCCTTCTGTGAATATATCCATGTTCAATGCCTTCCATTGATATGCTCTCCAAAAATCTGTATGGATAATGGAGCCCTCCTAAACATGTTTTTTGATTAGTGGCACCAATACTTCTGCTGTAGGCTCATTATCGGGACACACTTCAAGCATTAGGTCATCATTCCCATCTTCAATAATTCCTATCACCCAATGTCCTTCAATATGTCTTCCTCTGTTATATTTTCTTCTCCCAAACTTTGATTCATCAATTAGAACAATTTTATTTGGTCCTCCTATTTTTGTATCAGGAGTGACGTGTTCGAGCATATATATCACTACCACTTCCCTGCAGTAACTATTCCAATCCGCAATTGTCTTGAAAGATAATACTGGCTCATTTTCATCTCATAGTTGCTTTTGCACCCATTCATATGATTGGCCATCACTAAACGCATACATGAGATGAAATATTGTTGTTAGGGCCAAATGTGCATTTTCGAACCAGGTCCCAGCTGCTCGACTAGATGTACTAGTTCTGCAATAACTTTTTCTACATCTAAAACGACCAAAATGTCCAGTATCCGGGATGTGGCGGACAGAGCTCCGGCGGGTTCTCATGGCTAAATGGCGGCAGCGACTGTCGCGACCCAGTGCTGGGCACGCCACAATTATGGCGGTAAGTCCCCTCTTTGAGGCGTGGTTGGAAAGACCTCACGGCGTCCTCACCTACCGTATGACGCAGGTTCTCACCGAACACGGTAAGTTCGGGAAGTTCCTGCACCGGATTCGTGCGGAAGCGACGCCCGGGTGTCGCCACTGTGTGGACCGCCCGGAGGACACGGTGGAGCATACGGTGGAGGTGTGCCCCGCTTGGGCAGAGCAACGCCGTGTCCTCGTGGGGGCGATCGGCGGCGGCGATCTCTCGCGTCGGGCCTTGGTACAGGCCATGGTCCGTAGCGAGGAGGAGTGGCAGGCGGTCGCTTCCTTCTGCGAAGCAGTAATGCTAGCAAAGGAGGCGGCCGATCGCGTGAGGCAACGCTCCTCACGCCCAAGTCGCCGCCGGGATTCCGATCCCGATTTCCGGCCACCGTAGGCGCGGGCTTGCGGACGGCGAGCAATGGGTAGTCCGCCGTCCGACCGTCCGGTAACCGACCGGACCGAGTCTAAGTCGTCGACGGCGCGTATTGTTCCACGCGCGCCTCAGGGAGATGTCAGCAAATCGTAGGGGCCCAGCAGGGTCGAAGCCTACTGGGGCCTTGGGTAGTGTGAAAGCGAAACCCGGGGTCTTGGGACGAAGGCAACGAAGGAACAGGAGTGGGTTTTTAGTCAGTAAAAGTCTGACACTATCTCCCGCCCCGCCCAAGGGCGGGGGATGTCATAAGATGATTTTCCCACCGAAAAAAAAAAAAAAAAAAAGTATCCGGGATGACTGGCATTGGCCGACGGTGAATGGAGCACAGTTTTTCGACTGGAACGAACCCCCTTTCCTCAGCAAATTGCACACATTGCTCATGGGAGCCCAGGCGGGTAAAAATTATTTTCCACGTCCACATGGATCTAAAACAAATAGAATAAAACAAATTGTTAAATAATCTATACACTTTTAAATACCGAATGTACCTAGACAATTAGATAATAATAAGAAATTAGAAGTACGTAAAACGATCTCGACTGCAAGGCGAAGGAACAGTGACTGATAAGAATCGCTCACTAGCGCTAGCGCAACTATTTTTGTTCTTCGATTCTCGTTACAAAAAAAAAGTCTTATCATTTACTTTTTCCAAATATTGTTAATTTAGCATTAGACAAGCTGAAATCACTTAATGATGTATAATATGTCATTTGGCTATATTATTCGTCATTTTTAATATAAATAAAAGAAAATTTCCGTTTTGTTAAATATTCATTGTGGCTGTATGAACTAATACAATACCTTTGTCATAATATTACAAACAAAGTAAAAAGTGAACGAAATCTGTAAAAATGGCGTCAAATATTACGAAAAATTATCGATTTTCATTTTTTTTTTCTCAAAATCTATGTTACCTAACATTGAGACTACGCGTAATTTTTCAAATTAATTACACGAAAACAGCTAAGAACCTGGGGGTTATGGAATTTTACTTATCGTGGACTGCTCAAGTCGCTGAAGTCAGTCGGAAAGTGCACTACACGTTCCATTCATTAAAATGCCTTCAGAGCTTTTTGCCTTAGAAGACCAAAATTTCCCTCGCTCAAACACTCATTCAGCCCATCATTAACTACGCTGACGTCTGTTATTTGGATGCCACCGAGGAGCTTTCTAATAAACTTGAGCGTTTGCAAAATATTTGTATTCGTTTTGTTTTCAATCTTAAAAAGTATGATCATGTCTCAGGCTTTCGCAAGATACTCAAGTGACTCCCTATTCGACTTCGCAGTAACTCCACAACCCTAAAACGCCCTCCTATTTGCGGGAACGCTTTTCCTACCCACGTCCTTCTGATGCACCTTACAGGTCATCAGAAGGACGTCTTAAGAATCTCCTTAAATCCCCTCCCTACTCCACCGATTTCTACTCCTACTCCTTAACTGCGCACGCAGTACGATTATGGCATTTACTACCGCCTGACATTAGGGTCTGCCAAAATCTTGCAGTTTTTAAAAGTAGAGTGAAAGAACACTATCTTTCCATTTCGTCATAGTTGCATATTAGTATGTATTAGTTTTATTACATTATTTAGTATGTATTTTTGTGTATATAATAATAATAGTATATCTTTTTTTGCATGTTATATTATTCTATTGATAACTATTTTGTATGTACTTATTTTCCTATTACTGTTGCACACAGTGTCTACATATCTATTTTCTTCCAACTCTCCTTTCGCAGGTGTGCGGGAAGAGCTTTCATTAGAAATAAGCACCACCTCTGTACCTATTTTTCTGTTTCCTTCTTCTAATCTTTTATTTTTGTGTGTGAACATAAATTGTAAAAAAAAAAATGTTAAATAAATAAGCGGAGTAACCTTATGTAGTAAATTATTAAACTAATCTGTTTCTGTGTGTTTGTTGATTCTTTATTGTTTTTTAAAATAATCAGTATCCGAAGTACCCGAGAACTTACGTCGAGAAATCCATTCACGTACCCAAAATTTACGTTTTCTTCTTTCCTTTTTCTTCTTTTTATTACGTTTTCTTCTTTCCTTTTGTTTACCTTTTATTTCTTTGTTCTTCAAGCAAAATGACCGAGCCGCATGCGTTTTTAGTAATCTGTGTAAATAGGCTAGCAATGCGGCTTGGTGAGGCAATTTGTGAAGTGTCTAGCCGCACGGCAAAAATCGACCCGTGTAGACCCCTCATAAGGGTAACAAAGAAACTGGTTCAGTTAGTGGTAAAAAAGTAGTCGCCACCACGACTACATTTTTACCACTAACTGAACGGTTTAAGTGGCAGTGTTGCACTGCTTACCATCAGGTGAGATCGCAGTCAAGTACAGGTTTATATCAATTTAAAAAAAAAAAAACTTGACCTGACTAGCATCGCCCCATTCTGAGATTGCCTCCAAGATCAAGTTCAAGCGTTCAACCATAGCTTCACGGAGACTCTGGATCTGTGACCCCCTAGCTCGCGCGCTGAACATGTAACTCTCAGCAACAGTGTTGCCCAGAGCACCGACCCCTGAGAGACCCCGGCATTAATATCCATATGACCCGACGAGTAGCCGACTATATCAATAACCACTTCGGATGAATCAATCCCTCAAGAAGTCAAACTTGTAACACAAGTGCTTAGTAAAAGCGTTGCAAAAGCTATAGAATTTTGTTGGGTGGAATTAAAAATCTCAGGTTTCGAGGATAGCAAAGATACCATAGAGTTCGTCATGTTAATAAATAATGTCTTCGATATTTTTAATAGTAGAAATCTAAGCCAACATGGATTTTGCCATCCATTATTTGTATTTAATAAAGAGGTGGTATTGGATTTGTCAGAGAAAGCAAAAGAATGTATCTTGAAATTGAGTCTCTAGAAAAAGAAGCTAGAGAAGGAGAAAATTCAAAAACTATCATTATAAAAAAAACCTATACGTCTGTTTTAAAATCACAAATATTTACCGGTTTTCTAGGGGTATTAATTGGTATCGAGAGATTAAAAAAATTGTATGACTCCCTTATACCCACCAAAAAGCTAAAATATTCGACAAAACATCGCTTAAGACAAAATCACATTGAATTATTTTTTGGTGCTGTACGAATGCGTGGAGGTTACAACGATAACCCAAATGCGAGACAATTTAAGTGAGTTTTTAGAAAATTCCTTTGCCACATGGAACTCAAAGCAGTTGATTCTGGTAATTGTGTGCCTTTAGAAAGCGCCAGCATCGTACATAACATGTACTTCTGCAATCAAATGCATAAATGAAACTACATCCCAAATGCGAGCATTGGGCACGCCACAATTCATCGACGAATGGGAAAACAGGTAATCTCTGTAGAACGTTGTCGATGTGTCGTTGGAATGTTTGCCCAGCGTTGCGGAAACCGAAACACATCCTCAGGAAATCGAATAGCCCGAATGGTGTGATTACGGCTGTCTTCTGTATATCCTGCTCGCGAGTCCTCACTTGGTAATAGGCCTTTTTCATATCGATTATGGAGAAGTATTTCTTCCCTAGCAGGTTGTAGGTGAAATCATGCAGTTTTGGAATGGGGTACCGGTCCGGCACGGTCTCTGCATTGAGACGAAATCTCCACAGACTTTGTATTTGCCATCTTTCTTGAGGACTAGGTAAATTGGACTGGCCCAAGGACTAAATAATAATAATAATAATAATAATTTAATAAATAATCTGTGGCTCGGCTGTCAAACTGACTGACAGCAAATATTTTCTCGCCAAAAATTTTCATTCAATTTAATTCAATACTATACAATAATAATGCATAACCACCGGAAAACACTCAAGAAAAAATAAGAAAAAACATCAAATCACCATCCAACTATATACGATGCCTCCAGCAAAAATAATATGCAATGAAATGGCGATGAACTGAATCGGAAGAATGCTGACAAGAAGCCGAGCACAAAAACTACACACACACCCAACATCTTCGGGTTCGTCGCTCAGCTCCGCCTCGCAGCCGCCGGGACCAGCTCCAACCGTGAGTCCAGAGATTCCGGTCGCTGCAGCTGCGTCGAGCTCGAGCGACGAATACTTCTCGCCGCCGACGACACCACCACCTGCGCGTCGACGGGGAAGAGGCCGACCTCCGGCCAGCTTGGGACCTCGAGGCCCACCGGCCTCTGATGGGGTCCCCGCTGCCGGTGGAAGTGTGCAGCGCATGCGATGGACACAATCCATTAACGAAAATGTCATGCGCTCATACTTTGGGGCTACTGAAGGGAGAAGTAACCTGACTGCGTACCGTGGTCGGATGCTCTCTCTGTTTCAGGTGCTTGAGCCAGCTGTCAACGTTTCGACCCAACGACTATCAGATCAGGTGCGGGTCATTCAGCGTAATCGTCTGTTGGATGACGCTGTACTTGATAGACTGCGCCTGGAATCACAGAGTAGCCGTGTTTCACCTGCTACACCACCGGACGCGGTGCAACGTCAACCCACTGCTTCACCGCGACCCGACCACGTTGTTGACGCCGATGATGACGCGGCTATATCTGTGAGTACCCAATGTAATGAACGATTGAGGGGCGCTTTGGAGGACGCATTTCGGGAGTACCGCTCCACACCGACGGAGCTTAGACCTCGTCTACCTCGTTTGCCCATGCACAAGAGAAATAGAGCGCTGGTGTGTGCTCTAGATTCGCAGCTATCAAATTGTTTTGATAGCAGCAAAGACCTCACTGATACCCACTCGATCTTGTACTGTGCGGCTGTAGCGACATGTCGTGTAGCCCATGTTAAATTTCTTAATTGTGACAGCGCTACACGACCAGCTGTACCAGCTTGGCAGTGCAGGATAGAGCGCCGTATCAGTGAGGCTAGAGCACTCATCGGTAAGCTTATCTGCTTCAGGGAGGGCAACACTCGCCCTAGGGTGATGCGCTTTGTGAGGCGGGCATTCTTGGGGACTGATATTAGTCCTCCAGATTATCTGTCCTGCGTCACAGAGCGTATCGACTTCCTGAAGCAGAAGATCTACGCATGGGCAAACCGTATTCGTCGGTACAAGCGGCGAGTGGAGCGGTACACTCAGAATCGTACATTCCAAAGCAACGAAAGGTGGGTTTATAGGGATTGGGAGCGACTGGACCAAGGTGTGACTGATACGCGCCTGCCGGATGATGACGCCATGTGTTCATTTTGGCGCAGCATTTGGTCGGCGCCTGTTAGTCATACCGAGGGTGACTGGATTCGAGAGGTCGAGCGCGCATGCGAACTTTTACCAGAAATGGGAGCAATTACCATCAGCCCCCAAGATGTAGCCCGTGCAGTCCGTCCACTGCCTAACTGGAAATCTCCTGGGCCGGACGGGCTGCACAATTTCTGGCTTAAATGGTTTCAAAGGTCGCACGCTCGCTTGGCATCTCAGTTCCAGTCTGCCTTAGAGTCAGGGTCGCTGCCCCAGTTTCTAACGACAGGAATAACCCACCTGCTCCATAAATCAGGTAGTACTGCGGAACCCAAAAATTATAGACCGATCACGTGTTTGCCGACGGTCTATAAAGTTCTTACATCCATTCTGAGAGCTAAAATCAATAGTCATATTGAGACAAATTCTATCATGTCTGCCTCTCAGAATGGATGTAGGAACGGGTCCCGCGGTACTAAGGAGCTGCTCCTCATCGATATGGCCATTAGCCAACAGGTTCGACGTTCTCGAAAGAATCTGTCGGCATGTTGGATAGATTATAAGAAGGCCTATGACTCTGTTCCTCATACATGGCTCATGAGGGTGCTAGAACTGTATAAAGTTGATGCAACTCTGCGCACCTTCCTGATGTCATGTATGGGGCAATGGAGAACAGTCCTTCACTATCCGGGATGTCGACAGATTCGGGAGAACAGCGAACCGATAAGGATCGAGCGTGGCATATTCCAGGGTGACAGTTTGAGTCCACTGTGGTTTTGCCTAGCCTTGAACCCTCTCAGCACACTGCTGGAGGGTTCTGGCTTAGGTTACCGGTTGAAAAGAGGCGGTCAGGCCATATCTCACCTTCTTTACATGGATGATCTGAAACTCTTTGCCCCCAACAACTTGCAACTGGTGGAGCTACTGAAGGTTACTGATACCTTCAGTAGTGCCATCAGGATAGAATTTGGTGTGGACAAATGTGCAGTCATACATGTAAAGAGAGGTGAGATTATGGAATCCGTGGGAATTCAACTCTCGGATTCCATACACCTTAGATCCCTCTGTTCAACCGAAACTTACAAGTATTTGGGTATGTCGGAATCGTTAGGCATCAATACTGAGGACATGAAACAAGCGTTGAAAGAGCGCTTCTTTGGCCGCCTGAATAAAGTACTGAATAGTCTTTTATCAGGCGGAAACAAGGTGCGCGCTTTCAACGGTTGGGTCATGCCGGTATTGATGTATTCTTTCGGCATACTCAAATGGACTCAGACAGAACTTGACGCCCTGGACAGGAGGGTCCGCACACTACTTACCGTAAATCGGATGCATCACCCACGGTCATCGGTGATGAGACTGTATATCCCGCGGAAATGCGGGGGTCGTGGCTTCTTAAATGCTAAGACCCTGCACAACCGCGAGGTATACAGTCTCAGGGAATACTTCCTAAAAACCGACGTGGGTATGCACCGAGATGTGGCAGCGGTGGACAAGGGCCTCACTCCGCTCTCCTTGGCCAACGAGAACTGGCGCAAACCTATAGTACTGGATACTAATGACCGCAGGGAAGTATGGCAGAGCAAGGAGCTTCACGGACGCTTTTACCGGGCCTTACATGGACCCGATGTAGACCTGTTAGCGTCCGTATCTTGGCTGCGTTTCGGTAACCTCTTCGGGGAAACCGAAGGTTTTGTCTTTGCGATTATGGACGAAGTTATGATGACGAACAACTACCGAAAATACATTGTGAAGGACGGTACGGTTGACATCTGTCGGGCATGCCACCGGCCCGGGGAATCAATCCGACACATTATTTCTGGGTGTTCTCATCTAGCTAACGGAGACTATTTGCATAGACACAACCTCGTGGCCAGGATTATCCACCAGCAACTTGCTCTTAAATACAATCTTGTGGAATCAGAGGTACCGTATTATAGGTATGTGCCCGACCCAGTTCTCGACAATGGCAATATCACATTATATTGGGATCGATCTATCATCACTGACAGGACTATTGTTGCCAATAAACCTGATATAGTGGTGATAGATCGACTAGAGCGTCGCACAATGATTGTTGATATAGCGGTCCCTCATGACGAGAACCTCGTGAAAGCTGAGAAAGATAAGCAAACTAAGTATCTTGACTTAGCTCGCGAGGTTGTCGACATGTGGGAAGTGGATAGAGCAATCATTGTGCCGATAGTCGTAACGGCCAATGGCTTAATAGCCAAGAGCCTCGAACAACATCTAAGGAGGCTCTCGTTAGGCAGCTGGATCAAGGGCCTGATCCAGAAAGCAGTACTCCTGGACACGGCGCGCATCGTTAGGAGATTCCTCTCTCAGGAGCCCTGACCACCGGTAGCTTGGACCCTGCTCCCGATGCCGGTGGGCTACTATTTTTTATATTTTTAAATGTTTTTTTATTTTATTTTTTAAGAAATATTTAAAAATGTAAATAATATGTACATAAATTTAATAAATGGAATAATAATAATAATAGTGCAAATAAGGCCAAATAAAACAACGAAAAATACGTATCCATCATAATTATAATTCATAATGAAATAATAACATCCGAAAATTACAATATATAAATTGAAATATGACAAACGAATATGCTGACTAGAAGCCGGGCAAAGCAAGAAAACACACACCCAGCTTCTTCGGGTTCGTCGCTCAGCTCCGCCTCGCAGCCGCCGGGACCAGCGCCAACCGTGAGTCCAGAGATTCCGGTCGCTGCAGTTGCGTCGAGCTCAAGCGACGAATACTTCTCGCCGCCGACGACACCACCACCTGCGCGTCGGCGAGGAAGAGGCCGACCTCCGGCCAGCTTAGGACCTCGAGGCCCACCGGCCTCTGATAGGGTCCCCGCTGCCGGTGGAAGTGTGCAGCGCATGCGATGGACACAATCCATTAACGAAAATGTCATGCGCTCATACTTTGGGGCTACTGAAGGGAGAAGTAACCTGACTGCGTACCGTGGTCGGATGCTCTCTCTGTTTCAGGTGCTTGAGCCAGCTGTCAACGTTTCGACCCAACGACTATCAGATCAGGTGCGGGTCATCCAGCGTAACCGTATGCTGGATGATGCCGTACTTGATAGACTTCGCCTCGAATCACGGAGTAGCCGTGTCTCACCTTCTTCGCCACAGGCCGCGGTGCAACTGCAGCCCACCGTGACCGACTACGTTGGGGCTATATCCGTGAGTACCCAGTGCAATGTACGTTTGAGGAGCGCTTTGGAGGATGCATTCAGGGAGTACCGCTTCACACCGGCTGAGCTTAGACCTAGATTACCTCGTTTGCCCATGCATAAGAAAAATAGGGTGCTATAACTATCAAATTGTTTCGATAGCAGCGAAGACCTTACTGATATCCACTCGATCTTGTATTGTGCTGCTGTAGCGGCTTGTCGTGTAGCTGGAGTCAAGTTTCCTAACAGTGACCGAGTTACACAACCAGCTGTACCAGCTTGGCAGTGCAGGATCGAGCGCCGTATCGGTGAGGCCAGAGCACTCATCGACAAGCTTATCTGCTTCAGGGAGGGCAACACTCGCCCTAGGGTGATGCGCTTTGTGAGGCGGGCATTTTGGCTCAAACACCCTCCGTGTTTGAGCCAAATTGTTAATTTTTGTGCCGGTAGATGGCGCTGTTAGTTGAGCGCCGAAATCTGAATCGCGCTGTTAAGATTCTCCGCCATTTAACTGGAGTAAAATTTTGTTACGCGAAAGTGAGCTTAATTACAAGGTTGAAATATACGAGTCGTTTTCTTTATATCTTCATCCCTGTGTGCTAACAGAGTTTTGAGTCTATCTGTGATCGTGTTGATCATATCGAGCCGGATCCGATATATCCGGAGGTGTGGTGATCTGATTTTTGTGAACAAACCTTGGTCGGGCAAGTGGATCGCTTGCGATAGCTGGCCAAGATCATTAGCATCAGTGCAGTGCTATAGTGGCAGCAGCATGAGCGCGGCGCGGCAGTGAGATTCAGCAGCAACTCTGGGAGCAGCAGCAGCAACGCGAGAAGCGGGCTACTGCAGACGGTGCCAGGTGAAGGCATCGTAAGGAATCGGCAGCAGGGTGACCTCGTGTTCTGGAGGTGTTGGACGTGCGTGACGTGACGCAACGTCAATCTACCAGGAGGCGACTCGTGAGGTGGTATCAAACGAAGTTAAAACCGTGAGTGAACATTCAATATTAACTTAGTGCAATTAGTGATTTTGTGAACTTTATTTCTTCGGAGTTTGGAACTTTATTATTTTAGAACTTTAAAACATTTCGTCATAAATACGTGTGTTTAGATTTAGTGTGTTCAAAAGACTTGCAATTAAAAAAAAAAAAATTTTTTGTCTTAACATTGATAGTTCTGTCAGTTCTGTGTAATTTTTGTATGTTTTTATGTTTGGTTCAATAACTTGGTAACATCTAGTTGTGTTGTGTACTGTATCTTTTTCAATAGATAATAATTTTCACTTGTTACATTTAAAATAAAATCATGGAATCACTAAGCAATAAATTAGAAGACACTTGTTCAAGAATAGTTAATGCATATAATAACTTTAGAAAATCTCCTAAGGATCGAATAACTCGCCCATATGTTAAAGTTAGATTAGACAATTTAGATTCACTATGGAAACAGTTGTCAGACAGTCATGGTCAATTATACGAAGAATACGATCCGCAGGACTTGAAAACATGTGTCTATGTTAAACAAGATTGTTATGATCACACCGAAGAGATTTACATTCAGTATAAAACTGAGCTACAGACTATTTTAGAGTCATTTGAAATTAGTGAAGAAAGCCATGATGTAGATCATCCCAAACACGTAACAAGCATTGTTAAACAGTGTCAAGTAAAATTACCGAAAATTGTTATCCCTATATTTTCCGGGAAATATACTGAGTGGGTAACCTTTCGAGATTTGTTTTTATCACTCATTCATCACAATAAGTCTATATCTATCTATTTAAAAGGGTATTTATCTGGGGAAGCGGAACAGTTGCTTAGACACATTCTTAAATCAGATTCAAATTACGAACGATGCTGGGAACAACTTAATGCACGATACAATAATAAAAGGTACTTATCGCATTTCATCTTGAAAAGGTTACTCAGTCAAAAAAATCTAAACAATGAATCAGCTGTTGGTCTGAAGGAACTTATTGATAATACTAGCGATTGTTTGGAGGCTTTAGCAAATCTTGGCATTAGTAAGGGTTCCCTACTTGTTTTCGAAAGTTGATGATTCGATTTTTATTATATCGAACACGGTGTGTCGATAATTCAGTTGTACGATGTTTTATTCCGTCGATGCGTTATTGGTGCGATGTAACGTTTGTGCGAAAAATCCTGTTACGAAAAACCCTACAACGATTGCTCATTTGTTCGGTAATTTATTAGTTCGAAAGTATATAGGTTTGAAAAGCCTACTGTTGTCCGTGACATTTAATTAATAATCTTATGTTGCATTATAGAAGTTAAGAAAATACATTCCTTTTATTGAAGTAAATATATTAAAATAATCCTAATCTATCTATACCTAAATAACTTAAATTAAAATATATACAAAAAAATGTTTTATCTATGTTACCTACTGTAAATTTTATTCTAAAAAACAAAATCCTAAAATAAATTGGCATACCTACAGTACTTAATCCTATTATTTTTCAGAAAAAAACTTTTTTGCATCTTTTTGAACATTTCCTTAACTTTTTGCGGCAGGCGGGTCTGCTATAAAAATTACGATATTAAATATTTTTGTTTCATGTTTTGTAAAAATATTTATATTTATTATGAATTAGTATGTATATGACATTACTTATTTAAAAGTTTATTGGGTACTTTGTCATTACGTTTGAGAGTGTTACCATAATAGTTTTATGTTTGTAAAAGTAAAGCTATGTGGTGTATGTAGGAGTAATTAATACTGACATGTGTATCTAAACGTGTCATATTTTGCTCTAGTCAATCATTAATATGTGAATCATTGTTAAGTGCAGTTCTTATTGCAACTATGGCTGATAGTGTTATCAAAACGGAAAAATCTAAATGCGGAAACGATATAATACTTATTGATGGATATGAATTTATGTTAAATAAACATGTGGTTAAAAAACATTATTGGTGTTGTGTGTTCAAAAACTTAAAAACCAGTGCAAAAGCCATATAATAACGGAGGTCAAAGAAAATAATGAACACACCCTAATCAAAGGTATGAGTGAACATTCACACGCCCCAAGTGCCGGCTTGCAGGACTCAATAATTCTTAAAAATAAATTGAAGAGGGATGCCACTACTAGCAATGATGGTCCTACAGTGATCATCCGGAATAATTGGAAGCTGTACCAAGTACAAGTGCGTGTTCTCTTCCCAATAAAAATGCTTTACGTCAAATTGTCTATAGAGCAAAAAAAAAAAACATTTCCGAAAGAACCTTCTACTTTGGAGGAAATTGATATACCTGCAGAATACATGGTTAAGCATAATTGTTTTTGGCACGGCAAACAAAATACAATGATAATAAATACTTGCTTATATTTTACACTCAGCGAAATATCAGACTTTTACGTAATTCATTTCTATGGATAATGGACGGAACATTCTGTACATGTCCTGGACTTTTTACCCAAATCTATAGTATACACGGGATGGTGGGGAATGATGTCGATAGCAGAAAAATTGTGCCTTTGGTGTATTGCTTTTTGGGAGATAAGACTGAAGAAACTTATATGATGATGTTCAAAGAACTTTTGGCATATGCTGAAGAATCGCAATGTGAATTGAACCCCCAACATATACTTACTGATTTTGAAACGGCTGTTATCAATGTCGTCAAGATATATTTCCCTGAAGCTACTCATACAGGTTGCCTTTTTCATTTAGCGCAAAATTTGTGGCGGCAAATACAGAAATCAGGTTTAGCTTCAAAGTACGGTAATGACAGCAAGTTCTCTCTTGAACTTCGCCACATTATCTTACTCCTGAAGAGATACCGGACGCCTTTAAACTTCTTAAAGAAAAGGTTTTGCCAGAAGAAGCAGAAACTATCATATATTGATTTGAGATGTATTACGTACATGGTGGGAAAAAATCGCGAACAAAAGTGTGGGTAGATTTTTTTATTTTATACATTTTAATACAATTATTTATCTCTTCATTATTTCTTCGCTACTTACTACTGATCACTTCACATTATTACATCATCACTATGGATTCACTGACTAGCACTCTTGGTGAACTGAAAGAGTTGTTCCACGCGAGAATGTCAGTCTTCGAAGAGGAATTGCAGAGGGCCCCTCCATCTCCTGTCACAAGTTCAAGCCTGGCTGCAGAGTTTGCAATGTTCCGCACATTCATCACGCAGTCACTGAACAGTCTTCAGCAGCAGGTGGAGCTTCTTGCCCGAAGTGTCGAACAGCTTGAAATGCGAGGACGGAGGAAAATCCTACTGTTGCATGGTGTTGATGAGGAGCAGAAGGAGGACACCGCTAAGCTCATTGTTAAGGTGATCTCCGGTAAACTAGAGATGAGCGATTTTACTGTTGGTGACATCAGCCGATGTCACAGAATGGGACGAGCGGTGGCCAACAAAACACGGCCTATCTTATTTAAACTTCGCAGTCTTGCAGTGCGGGATAAAATTTGGTTTTCCAAAGCTAAGCTAAGAGCTTCAGGTGTCACTATGTCCGAATTTTTAACAAAGACTAGGCATGATGCGTTTTTGGCTGCGAGGCAAAGATGCGGCGTCTCCAGGAGCTGGACTAAGGCGGGCTGCGTCTACGTCCTTGGCACCAACGATGCGCGGCACCGAGTGGAGTCACTCGCTGAACTGGACAAGATTGCGCCGATTTCCAGTGAGCCACAGCCAGGCGAACCTAAATCGGTCGTGCCAGACGCTGTTCCGACTACTCCTGCTGTGAAGACCGCAAGATTAAAGCGTGTTGCTGCTATTAAGAAGTGATATTCTTCCTTGTGATGTATTGATGCATGTCCGGGTAATGTTTTTTTTTTGTTTTTGTACCTTCACGTAATGTTTTTAAGAACATTTGACATTGACATTAAATTTTACTGTTGTGACGTCTCGGTACTGTCAGTGTCATGTCAATGTCAGTTCTGTGCGTTCCTTTTTAAGTAATATAATTTTTCTTTAACAATTATTCGGAAAAAGTTTTGTTCAACCAATTATTGAATAGCGCAACCAGCAGGTGAATTAGTAATATTTTAAGTTTTAGTAAGTAGTATTAGATAAAAAGAAAACTATTATATATATATATATGTCTACAGATGATCAAAGCAGTGATGACAAGTAATGATGACAGTTTTGTGAGTGTTCCTTCTCTTGCAGACGGTCTTGCAGCGCAGTTTTCTGATGTTCCTAAGAACTTTAATGTCTTACATATTAACGCCCAGAGCATTCCGGCCCATTTCCACGATATGCTGGCAAGTTTCGACTGTAAAAAATTACATGCTCTTCTCATTTCTGAGTCGTGGCTTAAACCTTGTCTCCCTTCCACTAGTTACTCTCTTCCTGGCTTCGTGCTTATAAGAAATGACCGGACAGTTGGTGGTAGTGGCGGTGTTGCCATATATCTCCGTTCATATATTTCTTTCTCTGTTGTACATGTGTCAGCACAGCCTCCGCCATCAAATGCTGGTGAACATCTCTTTCTTGAGGTCGAACTAAATCATTCAAAATTGCTACTTGGCGTTTATTACTGTCCCTCTTTACGCATTAACTTTTTTTCATCTTTCGAAAACCTCTTAGAACTGCTAATCCCTTCGTACAGTCATAGCATAATCATGGGTGATTTTAATACCTGTCTCCTGAAAAATTATCATCGCTCTTCTTCCCTGTTTAATGTTTCGGCTTTTAGCAATCTTTCTATTCTTCCGCTAAGTGCCACTTACCATTCTCCTAATTGTACTCCTTCACTTCTAGACTTGATTATTGTCTCCTCTCCTGATCGCGTCGCTAAGTATGGCCAATGCTCAGCTGATGCCTTTTCTTATCATGATCTGATTTTTCTCTCATATAAAATTCGTCCACCTAGAGCTAAAGCCAAAATTCTCATGCAACGCAATTTTGGTGGCATGAACTTCGACGGTCTTTGCGAGGATGCTAGTAATATAGATTGGTGTTCTCTATACGTCTCTACATCGGTCGACGAACAAGTTGATATTTTCACTACCAAGCTTGTTGAGCTTTACGATCACCACGCTCCTGTTCGAGCAGTCAAGGTCAGACATTTTCCGGCACCGTGGCTTACGGATGAAATTAAATCTTTAATGAATAACAGTCAGTTTCTTCATCAACAACTAAAACTATCAGTAAAAGTATTAACTTTTACTTGACCATTACTGATATTACAGCAAATGTGTTTCTTCATCCAAGTAACAGTTAAACTAAAAGTCAATTGAGTTACCACAACAAAAACTTCATAATTACCCCAAAAAAACGTGGGGAGCTTTTTTACCCAGGACAACATCGCAATATCCACTGTCAAGTAGTGCCAAAAGTCAAATGTCATTTCTTTTTAAACGAACGAATGTTTTTATTCCCAACGTGACACTGGCAGAATAGTCGAAACCGGCTCAATTGCCATAAAAAAAAAGAATGTTTTTATTGAAATTGAATTGATAAATGATAACATATGTACATTAATATGGAGCTTTTCGAAGATAATGAGCGATATTTGGACAAAAATTTGACGCCCAGGTATGTTGTCTTTATTATTAGCAAACCTGCAAAACCCAACCTAGTTTTATTGTGTTAGGATTTGTTTTGAAATACAGAGGCACAGACCATATCCTCGATTAAAACAAGATAGGTACTATTTATCCTAGGAAATGATAGTAGTGGCAGTGTAGGTTGGCAATAAATACTACTTACCAGGTGATGTAATTACTATATGGGTTTAGTCAATAGCTCCAATTACTTTTGGATATCTGGTTATCTCATAAAATTTACAAGATATGTTTTCAAGTTCTTCATTTCTTGGCATTTGTATAAACATCCCAGCTAAAGAAGCTATAGCGTGAGATACTTTGAAAACGCATTTACATACTGTACTTTTATGTACGCCAGCTATATCGCCCACTACTTGTTGCATTGATCCCGTTGCATAAAATCGTAAAACCAGCAAAAGGTTGGCGTCAGTTTATCTTGTAACAATAGGCTGAGGTATGTAACTGTTTCCTTTGAAATTCTGTACCGGAATAGAAAATCAGCGTCGTCACATAAAAAATGATCTTAGCGAATATTAAACTTTTTACACCTACGCGTTAAATAACTAACGATAAGTTCATCGTCTGATGAACTTGAACTTTCACTGGACGAAGTTCGTGATAACATTTTAGTACTAAAATATTTTAGAAATAAATACAGTGAAACCTATATAACCTACAACTTTCTTTTCTTTCGTCAAAATGACAGTGACTTTAGCTTTAACAGCCCCTTATTGAGCAGTAAAAGTTAAAGGCAAAAGTAACAGTTAAACCAACAGTTAAAATTGTGAAGAAACGAATTTGACCGTTACTTTTACTTTATGACGTTACTTTGGCTGTTACTTTTGATGAAGAAACTGGCTGTAAGAAAGCTATAGCTAAGTCTAAATTTAAGCGTCACCCTAATGACGCTAATAGAGAACGATATGTCTCCATCCGAAATCACTGTAATAAGGTGTGTAAGAATGCTAACCGCCAACATATTCATAACTCGGTCCAAAGTGGGGACACATCCAAAGTTTGGAATTTTCTTAGATCATTGGGGGTCGACAAAACCCGACAAGAGTCGATTCGTAAAGATTTAGATATCGATGCGATGAATAATCATTTTACAGCTTCGTCCAATTATGATAGGACAACAAAATTGAATAAATTAGATTATCTTTCATCTCTTCCGGCTCCCAGTTATTCTCCATTCGTATTTGGTCAGTTTTCTGCGTGTGATATTAAGAAGAGCATACTAGCAATTACCTCCAATGCAGTAGGAAGTGACTGTATCAGCCGTAAAATGTTACTGCCAGTACTGGACATAATCCTCCCTGTCATTTGTCACATTCTAAATTTTTCTGCATCTAGTGGTATCTTTCCATATTCATGGAAAGATGCTCAAATAATTCCTCTACCTAAAAAGTCCAATCCCACATCCTTTTCTGAATACCGTCCAATATCCGTCTTACCATTCCTGTCTAAAGTCCTAGAACGTTTAATCCACAACCAATTGAGTACTTTTCTGTCCAAAATTAATCTCCTCAACCCTTTTCAGTCCAGCTTCCGTCCTGGTCATAGCACCACTACAGCGCTGCTCAATATTACGGATGATATAAGGTCAGCCATGCTGCCGTCCTTACGAAAAGTGCAATTACTCGAGTTTTGCACCAAATTGAGATAAGTACATATTCGGAATTAGCAGAACGAGATCTATATTTTCTTTTTAGACACTTTTTACGTATCTATGACGTAGCCGGTTTTAATACTAAGCCTAACTGCAATATCTAGGTCGATGCTTTATGATTTACATATCAAGACCGAAATAACTATAGATAGGAATAACTTACGCTATTTAGTAATTTTACTAACTATATCTGCAATAAGTATAGTTACTATATTTATAATTAGCATAGTTCGTCATTTGCAATATTGATTGACTAGTTATAAGTGCAATATGTTTGAGTTATTGCAGATATGATACGGATCCTTATTTTTGGTATTAAATAATGTGCTAATTATTTCTGCAATAAGTAGAGTTATTGCATTTATAACTACCATATTTAGTTTTTTGTGATTCTCATTTACTAGTTATAAGTACAATAAGCTTGAGTTATTGCAGTTATCTTAAGGGACCTTACTAATAATTATGGGATGAATACTAAAATTGATTTAAGTCATAAGTCATTAAGTCATAAGTCATTTATTCATTTGTTAAACATAGGTATAATAACAACGGTGTAGCAAGGTAATAAACAGAGCGCTATGTTTTGCCAGACGGCGTACAAATGTTTGTGAGAAATAATTAATTAATAGCAAAATAAACTCAATTTCAAGGCACCAAATGTTAATTCAAAATACTAATTTCTAATATAAATTACAATATACAATACAAAATGTCAATATACAATAAAAAATGTCAAAATACAATTAAAAATGTCAAAAATATAATTCAAAATGTCAAAGTAAAGATTCAAAATGTCAATACATAATACCAAATGTCAATATACAATTAAAAAATGTCAATATACAATTCAAATTGTCAAATTCAAGTTTAAGATGTCAAAATACAATTCAAAATGTCAATTTACAGTACTAATATTAATTTACAACACTAATGTCAATTTACAAAAACTAATGTCCGTATACAATACTAATGTCAATAAGCAATACTAATGTCAATTTCAATTAAAAATTAACTATTAATATGAATAAACATTCCATGTATTTTGTGTGTATGTCATCATTCAATTACTAGGTTTTTGTCTGTTAAATATTCCGAAATACTGTAATACGCTTTGGTCACCAGTAAATATTTTAGCCGTTTCTTAAATAGGCTCAAATTCAATTCTTTGATTGACCGTGGTAAGTGATTAAATATGACTGGCGCCATGCAAAAAACACTTTTATACATTAATTTCGTATGGGACCTTCTAACGCATAGACTACTATTATCTCTTCGACTTCGATTATTAATGTCTGTCATTTTTTTAAACAACTTAGAATTGGTCTTAACAAATACAGCAACTTCAAAAATATATAAGGATGGAAGAGTCAATATTTTAAACTGTATAAACAATGGTTTACATGTGTCTATGATCTGTAGTCCAAACATCGTCCTGATGCACTTTTTCTGTGCCTTAAAGATTATTTCTTTATTGGTGGAGTTCCCCCAAAAAATAACACCATATCTCAGAACTGAACCAACTAAGCCATGATAAGCTGTAACTAAAGCGTCAACACTCATTACTGAGGTAAGTTTATATAAGGCATAGATAGACTTACTGATTCGTTTGGCTAACTCCTCCGTGTGTGTTTTCCAATCTAATTTATTATCAATTGTTAAACCTAGGAATTTTGATGTGTTTACTTGTGCTATTGGTTCGTTATTATAGTATACACTCATATTTATGTTGGAACGTTGGCTAAACATCGTTAATTTCGTCTTGTCAATATTTATTTTTAAATTATTATTATCTAACCATTGCACTATGGAGGTTATCGTCTTTGTAATTTCGTCATTGTAGGTTTCAGCGTTTGAACTATTAATGGTCACAGTGCTGTCATCAGCAAATAGTGACATAGGGTGACATGTAACTTTCGGCATATCATTTATATAGATAATAAAAAGGGGAGGCCCTAAAACACTGCCCTGGGGCACGCCATAAGTAAGTGTTCGTAGATCAGATTTGTAGCTACGTTGACATTTAGATTTAAAATCTATTGCAGATACTTCAACGTATTGTTTCCTGTTCTTTAAATAAGATTCTATTAAACTCAAGACATTGCCTCTAATTCCGTAGGCATCTAGTTTTCTTAACAAAATATCATGGTCCACATAGTCAAACGCTTGCGTCATGTCACAATATATTGAGCACACAGGTGTTCTATTGTCAACATTCGTATATACATTATTTAAGAAGTCGTAGATAGCCAAATTGATAGTTTTGCTTTTCCGAAAACCTTTTTGCTCCTCTGCCAAAATGTTTTGCTTATCCAAGTATTTATTTATCTGATCATAAATATATTTTTCAAATATCTTGGATATAATTGGGACAAGCGCAATAGGCCTATACGATTCCATGCATTCTTTGTTATTTTTTTTAAATAATGGTTTTACCACAGTTGTTTTTAGGTTAGTTGGATAACTACCGTGTGTTATGCACAGATTGAGTATATAGCTCAAATGTCCACTTATAGAGTCTGAGACATACTTGACTACTTTGGTTGCAATTTCATCATCACCTACACTACGGGTGTTTTTTAAAACCTTAATAATAGTTTTAATGTCATTTTCATTACTAGGAGTCATAAACATAGAATTACTCGATTTTGAAATACTTGATGTCACATTTTTGCCTCTATTACTAATTAAAGGCTTTCGCTATCTCGTGCGGGTGTGTTACAGTCTTATCTCTAATTTTTATATGTGCAATTGAGTTTTTATTAGGCATGTTCATTTTTGTTCGATTTATGATTTCCCATGTCGTTTTCGACTTGTTAGATGATGACTTGATTTTATAACTATTTTGGGCACGTTGTGTTAATATAATATTTTTTTTATATAGTGCTGAATATTTTTTGAATTTATGTTTATTTTGTTCATTGCGTTCCAGTCGGTAACGCCACAAAAGTCTTCTTTTATTTTTACTGCACGTTTTTATTCCCCGCGATACCCATTCTGGCCTTTTGTGTACACTTAATTTTATACGTTTTAATGGAAAACATAAATTATACATTAAGGTAAATGTCTCCAAAAATAGATCATAGGCTGCATTCGGATCGTCAAGTTCATATATTTTCGAAAAAGAAATATTTTGTATACATTCCCTGAACTTACTCATGTTCTCTTGATTGTAGTCGCGGCGTAAAACATACCAATGCTTTAGAACACATATCTTTTTCACCGGACATTTGAGAATTTGGCAGGTGTGGTCAGATAAAGCGAAATCGAATACATCGTATTTACATTTTTTACCAAAATTATGTGCAAAATGGTCTATACATGTTTTACTGGACAATCTAGTTGGCTGATTAATTACTAATTTAAAATTGAAGTTAAGCAAAAGGCATTCTAAATCTAGTGTTGTATTATTGCGCTTAAAAGTATCAATGTTCCAGTCACCGCATATTACAATATTTCGTTTATTTTTCTTAGTTATAAACTGGCATAATTTATACAGTCGCTCGAAAAAAGTAGTTAAATTATTTGCATTCGGAACTCTATAAATGCAGATTACAATAATGTCAGTATGGATTAGTTCAATAGCACAACATTCGAAAGTGCTACTTATTGCTAAGTCCCTAACTTCAGGAATTTCCTTCCAATGGTGTCCTTTTTTCATCAAAATACATGCTCCACCTCTTTTAATGTCTCTTCTACTGAAGCATGAAGCTATATCGTAGTTAGTGATTGCCAGATACTGTTCATATCCAGCCATCATGAAATGCTCGGTTATGCAAATTATATCAATGTTAATATTTTTCATCACAAGTTCTTCAAACGACATCTACATTGTCACGTTAACATCAGCTCTGTGATTTTTTATGTTTTATAAATATTAAAAGTGTTTAATTTCTATATAAAAAGAGATTCTTATGAACAATAAACTAAAACGCACGGACTGTGATAAAAACAATGTGAAAAAATTAACAATAAAGTGAAAATAAACCAGTGAAAAATATGACAGTTTAAATCAACAGTGTAAACAATAATATTTTGGTTTTTTGTGTGAACTTTGACTTTAAATATTAATTTCCGAACGGTTAGAAGCTAAATAAACCATTATAAATAAGTATTACGTTTCAAAAAACAATTAAGTGAAAAAATAAATAACGATACTGTCATTCAAAACGAATTCAAATAATGCAAAATCACTATGATCGCGGTATGTAGTTGGTAACAGCGCCATCTAACGCATATATCTTGTACTATCTATGTTTTTGGACTTCGATTGTTGACATACATCCCGCAGCGTATGTTTGACTCTGTACTTATGAATATCAAAGTGACCAACAGATGTCACTGTGAACGGACAACATTGAGGAAGTTGAATCACTATTTCGCCTAACAAATTAAAGAGACGTCTGGTCTAGGGGCCGAAACTGATACATTTCTACACGAAAGTGCGCGAGTTCAAATCCCAAGAAGGCAGATATTCTTTTTCCAAGTTTTATCTATAAAACTAAATTAAGGTGACTGAATCCAATATGAATTTTCTAGAAAATATTACTTTCCGACGTACTAGGACTAAATCTGACTCGATATTGAATGACAGTGACGTTGCTGCTATGCGTGTAACATTAAACGAGACAGTCACTAGTGTACCGGAGATGTCTGACGACGATGATGATCAGATCAAGAAACTACGAGATCAAATAGCTAAACTCACACTTGACCTGCAAAGCGCTCACTTAGAAATTGAAGAACTGACCTTAGAAAATAATAATCTCAAAACGATAAATGTAAATCTTAGCAAATCAAATGAGCTGTACAAGAAAGTTACTTACAGTCCGACTAAACTTAAATCACCTACCACAAAAAAGGCAAAACAACTTATTAAAAATCATAAACACACGCAAACAGATACAATTAAACTTGACAAAAATAATAAAAAAGCTCCAGTAAAAACACAATGCAAAAACATTGAAATGATAAGAGAAAGCAGCTGTATACCTACACCACCAATAAATCAATGCACAAGTAAAGCAGACGAAAACAAGTCAAAACGTAAAAAAATTTGCTTAATAAGCACGGATAACAAAAATAAATTGCTTCATATTGCAAAAAATACTTTTGAAAACTATGAACTCTGCCATTACATCACGCCTCACGGAACTATGGAATTTTTATTAAAAGGTATCAAAGAAAAGTTGTCGCAATTCACTCTACAGGATTTCTGTATTATACTGATAGGTGAGACAGACTTTAAAATAACAAATAAATATTTTGATAGCATTTTACTAGTCCGGCAAACATTACAAGAAGTCTCGAACACTAATATCATAATCTGCACTCCAACGTTCAAATTCTTCACAAATAACTACCTATTTAATTCAAGAGTGGAAACATTCAATAATTTATTATACCTAGATACTATCACTCATGAACACGCATATTTTCTAGACAGCAACTTGAACCTAAAGTATGATGACACGATGTTCAATAAACACACAGGTGTAATAAATTATTCTGGAATGCAAGCGATTTTTAAGGATATTTACAACATGACCATGGAAATACAAACATTAAACACTAACTTTCAACAACATCCAGACGACCAAATGAAGATGGTAGCTGAATCAGAAGACAAGGGACAGTTTTTTCTTTAGTCGTATTAATGTAATGCATCAAAACATTGCTGGATTGTTAAACAAATCAGATTTGTTAACTGTACAATTAGAAAACTTAGATAATCAAGGGACAACTATAGATGTACTCTGTTTGACAGAGCATTTCATAACATCTGGACATGAGAGTTTATTGTACATTCCGAATTTCCAATTAGCCGCCCTCTTTTCACGAAGTACAAATCGGGGAGGAACTTGTATCCTTGTAAGACAGGGTCACCAATACAAGGAACTGCCAGATGTTGCTAAACATTCTGTATCAGGCGTATTTGAAATTTGTGCTATAGAATTAATTACCTATTCAATTATTGTTATATGTGTTTATAGAGTACCAAAATATAATTACTTGACATTTTATGAAAAACTTGACATTATATTAAAAAAAGTTTGTTCATTATCGAATAAAAAAATTGTTTTATGTGGTGATCTTAACATTAATGTACTTTTAAGAAATAGGACTACTCTAGATTTGGAACATTTCCTACTTAACTATAACTTAACTCTAGCTCTAAACCAACCTACTAGGCATAATAGTAAAACTTGTCTTGATAACTTTGCACATAATCTAAAAAAAGGATGGAAAGCGGAAATTATTGACCTCATGTTATCGGATCACACATCACAAATACTTAAAATACCTGTTAATAAAACGTGTCGCCTAAAATTCTGGAAAACGGTAAAAAAATGTTACACCAAAGAAAATCTTGATAAATTTAAATCATGTTTACAAAACTTATCTTTCAAAGAAGTTTACGAAAGTGATGATTGATGATGAACCTTTCTTGATACCTTTTTGTTATTTTACAATCTCTGTTTTCCAGAGAAAATAATAACGATAAAAACAAAGAAACCGGTTAAATGGATCTCTCATGGCATTAAAACATGTAGTAAAAGACAGAGACAGCTATTGTGGGATTACAGACTACACCCAACAAAGAAATCTAAAAGAGAATTGAAAAAATATACTACACGGTACAAAAAAAATCGTTAGACTAACCCAGAAGGCACAAAATAATTACTTTATAAACAACTCACAAAATAAATCTCAAGCCACATGGCAGATAATCAATCGTTCTAAAACTAACTTGCCTAAAGAACAGATACTGACAATAAAAACCGACAATTTGACATACACAAACCCGACGGACATAGCAAATGCATTTAACGACTACTTTATTGACGACATTGAGAATAATATAACAAATGACATTAAAATAAATAATAAGTTAGATAATTTGACAATGCAATCAATGTTTATGCAGCCTGTTCTAAAATCTGATATTATTTTAGCCACAAACACGCTTAAAAATACTAGTACTGTAGGTATTGACGGTATATCAACAAAAGTAATCAAATATGTAATTGAACTTATAGCACCTGTCTTAGCACATATTATTAATATAGGTATTACCGAGGGCGTCTATCCCGCTGATTTGAAAAAAGTCATAATAAAACCGCTCCATAAAAAGGAAGACAAGAAGAATATAAAAAATTACCGGCCAATAGCAAAAATTCCTGTCTTTTCCAAAATTTTTGAAAAAGTTATTTACAACTCTCTATACCAATATCTTTCTAAATACAATATTTTATGCAAAGAACAAAACGGTTTCCGGAAAAATAGAACAATTAACATGGCTATTTTTGATTTTTTAAATAATGTTATGTCTGCTGTTGATAGAAAGACTCCCATCTGCGCTATTTACACAGACATGACTAAAGCTTTTGATTATGTTGACCACAAAATCCTTTTAGACAAATTGCATTGCTATGGTATCAGAGGCAACATTTTAAAATTACTGGAATCGTACTTAAGTAATAGATTACAATGCACTGAAATTACAAGGGTATGCGCAAAAACCAAAACAGAACGAACTTATGTGTCAAAGTTCAGAAATGTAAAATATGGCGTGCCTCAGGGTAGCGTGCTTGGGCCACCTTTATTTCTCATTTACATAAATGATTTACCAAAAGTGACACAACAAGAAATGATTTTGTTTGCAGATGATAGCACCGCCATAGTAGAATGTAAAGACCTGAATACTTATCAATTTGACATTAATAATACTCTCACTGACATAATTAATTGGCTTAATATGAATAATTTAATAATAAACCTTAAGAAAACTAAAGTAATGCATTTCCACCAAAGAATTGAAGCTCCAAAAACTTGTGTTAATTATAATGGAACTGACATAGAAGAAGTAAAAGTAAGTGTATTTTTAGGTATCCATATTGATAATAACCTTAATTGGAGACCTCATATAGAACAGCTTTGTAAAAGAATAAATAAATCTGCATATGCACTTTTTCAATTGGCTAGAAAAGTAAATATAGATGCCTTACTTGTTGCCTATCATGGTCTAGTCGCCTCACTTCTAAGATACGGAATTATATTTTGGGGTAATTCCCCGGATAAGGCTTTATTATTCAAGGCACAAAAAAGGTGCATTAGAGCCATGTGTGGCCTAAAAACGGACGACAGCTGTGTACCGTACTTTAAATCATTAAATATACTTACGTTACCGGCACTATACATATTAGATATTACTATATTCGTCAAAACAAACCCTAACCTTTTTGAAAAAGTTACCATGGTACGAAATGTTCCAATTCGTAGTCAATACAAAAATTCTTTAAGTAATTATAAATGCAAAACTGCGTTAGTAAAAAAAAGTGTCTTAGGTATGGCACCGCGCATTTATAATAAAATTCCAGACTCCATAAAAGAATTGAATTTTACACAATTTAAGAAAAAAATGAAATTGTTCCTAATTGATAAATGTTATTATACTATTGACGAATACCTAAATGACGAATTAATATAGAATTACATTTTGTCAATACCAAACAATTTAGACATTTTAATTATTGTGACAATGATATTATTTGGCCATTTTGATTATTTTGACATTATAATTATTTGGACATTTTAACTATTAGGACATTTTACATTTTGACACTTTATTATTTAGATATTTTACATTTTGACACTTTATTATTTAGATATTTTAATTATATTGACATTTTAATTTTAATTCTAATTGTATTGACATTTTAATTTTAATTGTATTGACATTTTAATTTTAATTGTATTGACATTTTAATTGTAATTGTATTGACATTTTAATTGTATTGACATTTTAATTGTATTGACATATTAATTGTATTGAAATTTTAATCGTATTGAAATTTAATTGATTTGCAAATAATTTAAATTAATAATTAGAGTGATATTTAATTGTTATTTTTTTTTAAATGTAATATTAATTATGCATGTCTTTTTTATTCTTTGTAAATTATAATTTGTAATTCGCAGCGACAATTGCACCCCATATTTGTACGCCACCAGGCATAACATAGCGCTCTGTTCATTAAAAATAAAACCTGTATTTCACCTATGTTAACAAATAAATTATTATTATTATTGTTCAAGACATACGGAAAGTGCGTCAGATTTATTTAACAATCCTGCAATGTTTTGATGCAGTATATTTATATAGTTTTTATAGAAAAAACTGGGTGTCTAAATGTTCTTCATTGGGTGTTGTATCGGTGTGTATCATTAAAAGGTCACATTTTTTTACTCCTGAGATAAACTCATCAATATCCTTGAAGATTGTTTGCATGCCAAAATTATTTATTAGTCCTGTTTGTTTGGTAAACATTGTATAATCATTTGCCAGATTCTTGTTCGAGTCTAAGAGATACGCATGTTGATGAGACATTATATCAAGGTACAGTAAATTATTGAAGTGTTCTATTCTCCAATTATACATATTTTTGTGGTAATTGTACTTATATATTGGCGTGCAGACTATTATATTGGTGTGGTTTACTTTTTGTAAGGTTTTTCTAATGAGAAGTGTCAGTTGAAGATAGTCGTTGGTAGTTTCAAAGTCTTCCTCTCCTATTAAAATTATACAAAAGTCTTTCATTGTAAACGTTTTTAGTTTAGTTTCTATATCGCATATTAGTTGTTCTGTTTTACAATTTGTCCTTATGTAATGGCATAAATTTTCAGAATGTTTGTGAAGAGTATTTTCAGCAATCTTTACAATATCATTTTTGTTGTTAGTGCTCAGAATACATATTTTACTCTCTTTTTTATGTTGTTGGATATGTTCTTGACTTGACTTATCAACACATATTTTATTTTGTTTTGTATTGGGTGTAAACGTAATGTTTTCGTGGTTAGTTATAAAAGAAGGACCTGTTTGTGTTTGTTTGTTGTTTTTTGAACATTTCTTAATTGGAGTTGACTTTTTCTGTTTTTTAATAGAGCTGTGTGTAAGTTCTGTAAGGCGGTTATTTTTGCTCTGTAAAGCAATATTTATTTGCTTAAGGTCATTGTTCTCTAAAGACAATGACTCGATTTCCTGATGTGCACTGTTTAATTCTAACTCAAGCTGATTAATTCGTTCTTTTAACTTTGTTATTTGTTTATGTGCGTCATTGTTATCATCACTTGATAAATCAGGAAGACTGTTTACGGTATCCTCGAAAGTATCATTTTGTGATTCGTTGATGACGGTATTTGAATCTGATTTAGTACGCGTGCGACGCATAGTGATGTTTTCGAAGAAATTCATTTTCAAATCGTATTTGTGTTGGTTGTTGTATTTACGTCACTCTGACCGATCTGTCTCCTTAGAAAAGTGTTAGAGACAATTTATCAATTTACAAAAAGACGATGTAGTTGCTAAGGTTCGAACCAGCGGCCACTTACATGGAAGTCAGTACGTTGACCTATACAACTGTTTGGTATCTGTTCAAAGATGTTAAAATTTTGTGTCTGTTTCTTGCCGAATGAAATTGAGAAATGTTCGTTAATGACCCGTGGATTGTTTATTTCAAACGTTTGACAGATTGATATTTCACTTTTTGTTTTGGGTTATATTGTTAAAAATAATTTATTTCACTTAGTAGTTTATGTGTCCACTGTATTATTATTTATTTTAAAGTAATTTTTGTTCACCATAACAAAGAATTAGAGTTGTTACGGCAGAGTTCACTCTTCGATTGAACACAGCACTAAATCATTTTTATTTTTGAGAGTTTTTATGAGATAACACTATCACTTATTGCTGACAACGTCTTTTTCAATATTTACATAAATACACTATGAAATAACTTTGTTTACTATTTTTTATCAATTTTAGTAACGGAGCACAATGTTCACTAGATCACTCGTGAGGGTAGTTTTCAATTTAGTAAGTAGATATATTGCATTTATTTGTAGGAAGATTAAACGAATACAGTATACCTACGCGAAATAAATTGCAATAAATTCACTATTTATTGCGTTTATAACTAGCACCAGGAGGTGAGGGGGGAGTAAAATATTTCGTACAAACGTCAGTCGCGGCGCTCGCTTACTTCGAGTCGGACGAACACACGCACGTGCGACCAGTTTGGGTGGTAAGTACCTAACGTATTTAATATTACAATATGTTTACATATCACGGATATTAATACGCTATGATGTTATTAGCCAGTGTTACTTTATTTAGTTATTAATTTAATGTACTTAAAAGTTGATATAACTTTGAAGAGCGATGCCGCACGGCCGTTGACCACGCTCCATCGTTTTATACACCATTTGATTGGCAATGCAAAATGCGCGCCGCGCGCCGGGCGCGGCTGAGTGTAGGTAGTTAGGTACGCACCGACCGACGATTACGACGCGCGACGTTTGCGTAGATAACTAGCTCGTGGCGCTTCTACCGGTTAATTGCATTTTGCTATTATTACGTTATCACTTCCTTTTTTTTATTTTAAGTGCAATACTGTGCAAGCTTTTGATAAATAGTATTTTGTAAGATAAATCATTGGTCCAACGGATTAAAACGATTAATATGTAAGCGTTTATATTATAATAGAACTTCGTAGCGTCACCGTCCAGGCGTCACAGCGCACCAGCAACGCTCGTGTGGCATCTCTCTTTAGACTTCCAAGTCACTCGGATTCGATCTCAGGTACTCATCACTAACTTTTCCAAAGTTTTTATTTTTGTTTTCATTGACACGATCTCTGACCGTGAAGGGAAAAGCCTAAGCCTACAAGTTCTTGAATATAAGTGTATAGTTTACTACTCCACACTCGGGTAGCGTAGTGGATGTTTTATCACGATGGTTAAGAGCCATTTGTAATAGGTAGGTGGCAATCTTAAGAATTTCTCGATAGAAAAATCCAATAACACTTGCCCGGCACGAGAATTAGGCGCTTGTGACCGCTTGACCATTGAGGCAATACCCAGTATTATTATGTTTGTTTATATTTATCAGTGTGTGTTTTATGCTTTCTTTACGCCTGTTGATTTTTTGTCCCTAAGCATAATATTTCTTTTTTTCAGGCAACACCATGTCCAGAAGAGACAAAATTCTTTCTTTGGCTATTTCGCAAAAACAAAACTCAAAACCACATGTTTCTCCATCTGAACCTACCAGCCATCAGCTGATTCCAAGGCCATCAATAATTAAACCGTCTGCTGTTCAAAAAGTCAAATCTTTTGAAACAACTGTTACCAGACATTCTCTAAAGTGCTATGAAACCCTACCATCCGAAGAAGAATATGAAAACATGAACAGACCTGTAAATTATTTTGAAGATTCCGACGATAGTGTCATTGATAAAGACTATATCCCAGATTTTATAATTTCAGATTCTGATTCTGATTCACCTATTTGTATTAAAAGAAATTTACTTGAACATAAAGAAACTAGAGGCAAAAAGACAGAACGTGAACAGACTGAACATGATGAGACTGAACAAGATGAGACTGAACGAGAAGAGGCTGAATATGATGAGACTGAACCTGAGGAGACTACTGAACGTAAGGAGACTGAACGTAAGGAGACTGAACGTGAAAAAGCAGAACGTGAAAAGGCTGAATATGATAAGACTGAACGTGAGGAGACTGAACGTAAGGAGACTGAACATGAAGAGACTGAACGTAAGGAGACTGAACGTGAGGAGACTGGATATGAAGAGACTGAACATGAGGAGATTGAACGTGAAGAGACTGAACATGAGGAGATTGAACGTGAAGAGACTGAACATGAAGATACTGAACGTGAGGAGACTGAACGTGAAAATAGTGAAGTAGAAGAATTCGTAATACCTGAGAATGAGAAAGGACTGACTAAAGCGGGCTTTCCAAGGAAAAGACGTAGATTTGATATATCCCTTGCGGATCGACAAAGACAGAAAAAAGAAAATGCTGATGAAAAGCTGTCACTGAAACCACCGTGTGATGGTACTGGGCACGCCACAATTATGGCGGTAAGTCCCCTCTTTGAGGCGTGGTTGGAAAGACCTCACGGCGTCCTCACCTTCCGCATGACGCAGGTTCTCACCGAACACGGTAAGTTCGGGAAGTTCCTGCACCGGATTCGTGCGGAAGCGACGCCCGGGTGTCGCCACTGTGTGGACCGCCCGGAGGACACGGTGGAGCACACGGTGGAGGTGTGCCCCGCTTGGGCAGAGCAACGCCGTGTCCTCGTGGGGGCGATCGGCGGCGGCGATCTCTCGCGCCGGGCCTTGGTACAGGCCATGGTCCGGAGCGAGGAAGAGTGGCAGGCGGTCGCCTCCTTTTGCGAAGCAGTAATGCTAGCAAAGGAGGCGGCTGATCGCGTGAGGCAACGGTCCTCACGCCCCAACCGCCGCCGGGATTCTGATCCCGATTTCCGGCCACCGTAGGCGCGGGCTTGCGGACGGCGAGCAATGGGTGGCTCGCCGTCCGATCGTCCGGTAGCCGTCCGGACCAAGCCCAAGTCGTCGACGGCGCGTACTGTTCCACGCGCGCCTCAAGGAGATGTCAGCAAATCGTAGGGGCCCAACGGGGTCGAAGCCTACTGGGGCCACGGGTAGTGTGAAAGTGAAACCCGGGGCCCTGGGACGAGGGCAAGGAGGGAACAGGAGTGGGTTTTTAGTCAGTAAAAGTCTGACACTATTTCTCGCTCCGCCCAAGAGCGGGATTTGTCATAAGATGATTTTCCCACCTAAAAAAAAAAAAAAAAAAAAACCGTGTGATGGTAAATGTCGTAAAAAATGCACAACTAAGATTTCTGAATTGGGAGTCTAGAGGTTTATTCATTAAAGGAATGGTCGAATCGAAGGAAATAAAAACAAGAACTACTAAGGAAGGTCGAAATAAGAGAAGAGATGTTTCGTATTACTATCATTTTCAAGTCAAACATGAAAAAATTGATGTTTGCAAAACTTTTTTTTTAACGACACTTGGTTACAACCCACAAAATAACAGACATATTCACTCGGCACTCAAACGAGGATCATATACAAAGTTTTAATCCAACAATTTCACATTACCGTCGCGAACATGCCCCTAATAAACTTTATCTGCCGAGTGACATCAATGTAACAATGATGCATCAATGCTTCATTGAAAAATATCCCAATATGTCGGTCTCTTTTGAAACATATCGAAAGGTTGTAAAAGAAATGAATATTTCCTTTGCTCATCTCGGGCATGAAGAATGTGAGCAATGTGCTCTCTTTAAATCACATACTGGGTGTTCTCAGGAAAACTGTGACCTCTGTATCCAAAACAGTAAACATAAGTCACGATACACGGAATCCAGAGAGGAATATCAACGAGACAAAGAGCAAGGTCTTACTGACAAAGACTGCATATACTTTTCTGTAGATCTACAGAAAGTAGTCATGTTGCCACGAATGGACCAATATAATACAGCGATATTTTGTCCTCGTGTTATTACATTTAACGAAAGTTTCGTTCCACTTGGAGGTAGTAATGGTACAAATGTTCCTTATGCAGTGCTTTGGAATGAAACTGTCTCTGGTAGAAGCCAAGAAGATATAATTTCAGCATTCAGATCGTTTTTTATACATGAACGCGACATGAAACATATCGCCGTATGGGCCGACAATTGCGCGGCCCAAAACAAAAACTGGGCGTTTATGTGTTTTCTGGTGAACATAGTAAATAGTCAGCTGATTGCTGCCGAATCAATTACCGTAAAATATTTTGAACCAGGCCATACGTTCATGTCGGCTGATAGCTTTCACCATCAGGTAGAAATGGCATTAAAAAAGAAAAAGAAAGTTTATGATTTTGATGACTTTGTAGATTCGGTAAAAATGGCCAATTCAAAAAAAACATAGTAAGAGTGATGACAGTATCTGATTTTTATGGTTATGAGGATGTGTCGTCTCAGCATAAAATTCGAAACATGGAACCCAGAGTCTATCTAAAAGACATCATGGCAGTCAGAGCCGAAAGAGGAGCATTTACCATAAAGCAAAAAGCTACCCACGTGTCTGATTGGAAAGAACTAGATTTTCTACAAGTCAAAATAATTAAAAACAAATGCTTTCCTAATTTTGCAAACAAGAATTCACCGAGAGGAATAACAAAAGAACGAAAAGATAGAATAGCCGACTTAGTACCTTTGATGCCTGAAACCAGGAGAGGTTTTTGGTTAAACTTACCTGAAACGTCCCGAGCTTTGAACCTAGACTAAAAATATTTAATTAGTCATAAGTTACACTGAAAAAAACATTGATCTCAAATTGTGTCTTAAAATAAAAAAAGTAAATTACATTTTTTTAAGTTCGTTTTTAATAATAACGATTGTGTACTTTAACTACTATTAAGATTAATTTTGAAATGTTTGTTATTTAGTTGTTGAATTTTAAATGCTGGCTAATAGACCAGAATTAATAAGTAAAGTAGCGAAGTGATTGCCATTGTGATTGTACTTTTTTAGTTAGAAATAAAAAAGATTTAATATGATAAATTATTTTTTATTCATTAAATTATAAATATAACCGATTTCACATTATTTTAAAAACACAACTGAACGCAGATATTATGAGTAGACTTGACTTTACCGAAAACAGTTTCATGCTAAATCGGTAAGAGGTAAAATAATGTTTTGCAAACTTCTGTTTATTCATAGGTATTTGACATAAAAGTGTAACATCTCTGTTTTTGTAATAGTAACAAGTTAAAACTTTGGCGTTTTAAACTTGTCTCTTACTAATGAAAACCGTAATAAATAAGAAACTTAATGCACATTTGGTTAGGAAGCAGTTAAAAAAAAAATGAATTGCTAGTCAAAAATGCATAATGTTGGTTTCCTAACCATTAGTGCAATAAATAGGTTACTTGTTGCGGTTATGACTAGTAAACATTCTTTCTACATAGTAATAATACTTACCATTATTGTATTTATTGGTTTTTATATCGGGAATAAATGCAGGAACAAACATTAAGTACCACATAATATTCTCTACATTGTTTTACATCGTGTAGTGAAAGTTTCAATCCGATACCATGTATAGTGATGGAGATACAATCAAAATAAAAATAAAATCTTTTCCCGCGTTTATCTCGAAATCAGGTTTGACCTAGTTATTGCACTTTTCGTAGGGACGGCAGCATGGAAAGCAGTAATCTCGGTCTTGGCATTGCTAGATTTTAGTAATGTTATATTCATATTCATATCTTTATTTGCATACCATAATGTCATTAGAGATGTTACATTAATTGCTTAAAGCTAAGTTACAATTATGGGCCCTCTAGGGCGCAGCAAAAAATTAAATTTAAATGATAAAATTGAATTAAATTAAAATATTTACAATAATGTCTGTTATATAATAATTTTATAAAATAGCTCTGTTAAATTAATCACACTAAATATTACAAATCTTTCAGGCTAAGTCATTATATATATTATTGAGATCATTATCCAAACATACTACTTATTATTTAATTATCCATGTCAATTAATATTACTGTCTTTCAAATATTCATGTAGTGTATAATATGCTTTTTTTGTTAATATTTGCTTGAGTTGGCATAAAAATGATATTTCACTGATTTCATTCTTTAGGACATCAGGGAGTTTATTATATATTTTTACTGACATGACATAAGGACTGTTTGAATGCAGTTTCATGCGCGAGAGAGAGGGTAATATTAACATATTCTTAAATCTAACTGATCGGTCGGGATGTTTATCTGCACGAGTTGTAAAAAAAGTCATATATTTCCTAACAAATTTACATATTTCAAAGATATAGATAGATGTTAAGGTAAGTATTTTATGTTTTATGAAAAAAGGTTTACAAGTTTCTGTTTGGTCTATGTTAACAATGATTCTAATAAATTTTTTTTGGAGAATAAAAAGCGTAGGCACGTCAGTGCTATTTCCCCACATTATTATGCCATAACTGAGCCATAATGCTTTTAATACGGTTGATTTTGATGTTTTACTTGGTATTTTATGCTCTCTTAATATATCTCCACCAGTGACTGATTGGTTTCATAGTTACCTGTTCGGTCGACGGCAACGTATTTGCATCGGAGAGACCATGTCTTCTTGGTGTAGTACTTCTGCCGGGGTACCACAGGGTGGCGTTTTATCACCATTACTTTTCACAGTTTTTATTAACTCAATCTCCAACGAATTAATTTCTTCCTACCACCTTTATGCAGATGACCTTCAGATATATTCACGGGCACCTCTAGGAAAACTGTCTGAGGCTATCTTGACCATTAACCTTGATCTGGCTCGTATAAGCGACTGGAGCAAGAGGTACGGACTTGTGGTGAACCCTGTAAAGACGCAGGTTATAGTGGTGGGCAGTTCTAGGATGGTCTCGAAGATCGACTGGACGACTCTTCCCCAAGTTTCTTTTGACAGCTCAGTAATTCCCTTTAGCGAGAAAGTTAAGAACTTGGGGATATTCATCGACAAGAATTTCTCTTGGACTCCCCAACTACAAGAAGTTAGCCGCAAGTTATTTGCATCTGCTGGATCGTTGAGAAGACTGCGTAATTTTCTGCCGACTGCCACCAGGATTACGCTTGCACAATCTCTTCTTCTACCCATCCTTGATTATGCTGATGCCAGCTATCTTGACCTCTCTGAAGTACAACTGGATAAACTTGAGCGACTTCAAAACTTTTGTATAAGGTTCATATTCGGTTTGCGTAAATATGACCATGTTTCTGAATTCCGCGTTAAACTCAAGTGGTTGCCAATTCGCCTTCGCCGTAATGCTCATATTCTTTCCCTCTTGTATAATGTGCTCTTTTCCCCTTCTACCCCTCGTTACTTCAAAGAACGGTTCCAATTTCTTTGCGACTCTCACATGAAAGTTCTTAGGTCCTCAGACAACTTAAAACTTAAAATGCCAATGCATTCGACTACTTTCCTGGATAAATCTTTTACTGTCCAGGCCGCTCGTCTATGGAATGCATTGCCTGTGGCAATAAAGCGTGCGCAAACACTGCCTGTATTCAAAAGGCTTGTGAAGGATCATTACTTGACACTGTGATCATGCCTTCGTTTCATCGCTTATTCCCTTGCTATATTTTGTATGTATGTATATGTGTATCTATTTTAGTATTAAGTATCTATTAAGTTTTTGTTTACTTTCATATTTGCACCAAGTGCAACCCCATTTTGTGTCCAGGCAATTTCTGTCCATTCTGGGTTGCCTGGAAGAAATCGCCGAGTACGATAAGGCCGCCAATTGTATGTTTTTTGTATTAAAATATCAGTTTGTAAATTTGTAATCTTGGTATGCAATAAAGTATATATAAATAAATAAATAAATAAAAGTACAAAACTATGTATCTCACAAACCCCTCCATTGTTTCCACCACAGTTATGGTCCATACATAGAATAAATGAACTCGGCCTGCCAAGGACCCAGAATAATGTGGAGGCTTGGCATAGATGGTGGAACTACTTACAAAACAATAACCGCCATGGCTTATATGCGACTATACGGAGCCTTATAAAAGAGCAAATAAGCACAAATCACGCTGTTGAAAAAGCACAGGCTAGCGTTGATAAGACTCACTAAGATAAGAGTATCCGATTCTATTGCGAAGATTTGTGCAAACCGTAATAATATGGAACTTCTCCCTTTTTTAAGAGCCATTTCGAATCACATAGAATTGTAATTACAATGTTATTATGTATTTTTTTTTTCATTTTCACTTTTTTTTTCTTAAAAGTTTCGTTAATAATACATAGAAACTATAATATTTATAGTAATATAATATGCCATACCACTGTTAAACCCGCGATGGTTTGTGTGGTATGTTTAATTGTTCAAAAAATATTTGTAAACTGTTTTGATTAATAAACAGGTAAAAAAAAAAATTGTTTTATTTACGATTACCTAATGTTTTGTTTATTTCTTGATCTATGCTGATTATGTTCAAGTTTATATCTTTTTTATTATTTTGTTGTAGTATGATTTTTTATTAAAATAAATCATTATTAAATGAGTATTTGAGGTGTTGTGTAGCAAAACGGAAGCAGTACGGAAGCAAAAATATGACGTTTTTGCTTCCGTAGTGGGCGAGGATTAAAAAAAAACTTAGAATGCCCTAGTTGCTTTCTTTTCCATGCTGCATATCGAAATAGACGATTGAGGTATGACAGTTTTGGCTTTTGAGGGTATCAGGCGATTGGCTAGCAACCGATCACTGATATTGTCTACGTTATCTTTGGCCCATGCCACAGCTAAACGTGGTGAATTTGTTACCTGTCTTCCTCAATTTAGGAAAGTTGACGTGAAGATATGTATGGTATTTAATGTATTTCCTTAACGTCTATAATGCAACATAAGATTATTAATTAAATGTCACGGACAACAGTAGGCTTTTCAAACCTACATACTTTCGAACTAATAAATTACCGAACAAATGAGCAATCGTTGTAGGGTTTTTCGTAACAGGATTTTTCGCATAAACGTTACATCGCACCTATAACGCATCGACGGAATAAAACATCGTACAACTGAATTATCGACACACCGTGTTCCATATAATAAAAATCGAATCATCAACTTTCGAAAACAAGTAGGGAACCCGTAAGTAATTGGGACCTCATACTTGTTCATATTATTTCTTTGAAGTTGGATCCGGAATCCCGAAAACAATGTGAATTCAACGTGACAAATTAAAAATCATGCAGCGACGAAATTCCAACCTTTGAGCAATTCAAAAGTTTTTTAACAAGCCGATATCGCGCTTTAGAATTTTTGATCGCAGGCTCTAATGCGGGTAAAAGTAAAATTACGGATTCGCCAAAAACTTTCCATGCTGCGTCCAATACCACATTATAATGTAAGTTTTGTAAAGAAAACCACAAAATTATACATTGTTAGAGTTTTGTAAAAATTGAAGGAAATGCTAAACGGAAGTTGGTCAAAAAAAAACTTTTGTGGAAGCATTGCAAAATATATGCATCTGTAGGTGCTAAAATTGCACATATGTGTTGACTCCTGGTATGCACTCTTGAAGAACAGCCATTCCATAGGGTCACCAGAGAAAATGGGAAGTTCCCGTGGTGTGCTGAGGCGGCTGAGTAGATTTTCGTTATGGCTAGTGGGCACGGAAGTGGTGACAAGGTCTCTCAATGCGCTGGCTAATTGTTGAACTGCACCGTTAGTGCCACTACCATCCGGCAGTGGCAATAGCGGGCCGGTAGATTTTCCATTTTGGTTGACCCCCTGTTTCTCCAGTTCATGTTGGCTGCGCTCCAACCACTCCTCGATGTCCCTGCCATCACCTTGTGACTCCGACGCTGGTGGACGGTATTTTTCATCCAGGGCTGCTAAATCTGCAGCTAACTGTTTGTTTATGAGTTCCATTTGGATTTGAGCTTTCGCTTTCGCCGCTTCCAGTTCGAGTTTTTTGTTTTGTGCAACTACCAACGATCTTGATGTTCGATGTGACGGCCTTGAACATTTTGACTTTTGTGACGCAAGGTCTCCTGCTTCTTCTACTTTCGCAGGCTCAATCAAGTTGGGCTTAGCCACATCATCGTCTTTGGTCGAAGGTTGCTCCTCGTATTTCAACTGACGTCGTTTTTGTGTGGTGCTGCGCGTGTTGACCATCTTGTTCTGCGGCGGCGTGTGGTACATTAATGATTCGGCTCGATTGACCAATGAAGTGAATCAAACGCAGACTTGATGCACAGCAATTATATTTACCATAAAACGACATAGGTACAGAAATTTTGACAAAAAAAAGGAGCGTGCGGTTAGCACGCGGAGCTCAAAATTGGCACGAACAAAAATTAAGAATGCGCGGTGTCTCGCGTCCCGCGTCCCGCGGCCTCCCCGCGCGCTCCTTGTACACATACATTAATCGCGTCGTTTACACTACCTGGCAAACAAGTTGTACCTGTGGATTGGGTATGTGATTTTCCGTTAGCTTATCCAAATTATCATACAACGAACAGAATCACATGTTGCTGGGGGCAGAAATCTATGGGCAAGTTATTCAGGAAGGAGTTAAGAAGGGACCTCAGGGTAATATGGTTGCGCAAGCTACTTCATTTGGATGGATCTTATCAGGTGTGGTGAACAAACCACATCAACCTCATGACAGTGTTTTAGTTATGCATTCTCATGTGGAGGAAAGAGAACTAATGAAGAGGTTCTGGGAATTGGAGGACAATTCAATAAACGATCACAATATATTAATGGGTAATTTTCACGAAATTCCGAAATTCCGAAATTCTTGTCCTTGGAGTTTATAGAAAAATCCAACAAAGAAATAGATGTTACTAATGTTTCTATACAATCACCATAACTATACCTAAAAGTTTCACATAAGATTTAAGAGCCGTATAAATAAACTAGCTGACCCGGCCACGCGTTGCTGTGGCTAAAGTTTTTGTTATATTACATTATAGTAAACAATCTAAGAGGAACAATAAGAGAACATCAGTCACGGAGTCCACTATGCTTTTTCACACAGATGGTATTTGTAAAAAAATATGGTGATCTCCTTATTTGACTTTCTACTACTATAACCCTTTAGTACAATGAAATTATTTACGAACAAAGACGAAAATGTTGATGTTGGTATACAAATTCACTGGATTGAGATTTGAAGGGGAAGTACGTTGAACACAATTATTTAAAATTTTCTTACACTTGATATTAAGCAGAAATCAATAGGTACAAAATAAAAATTTATCAGATTTATTATTTCTATTTAATTTTATAACAAATATAAGTATATTACAGTATAATACAGTAAATAGCATGTAACTTTTAAACATTAATATCTATTTTTTTGAATTATAAATACTTTCAATTTCAATTTAATTAAACACCAATCGGTGCACAATGTTTTTGGTTAACCTGTCTTTAGCTAACACAAATAGATTCGACGGTTTCCCAACACGTGAACACGCAACATATAGTTGCCCATGAGAAAAACATGGATTTTCCAAATCTAACCCACAAATGGACATTGTTTGACCTTGAGATTTATTTATAGACATGGTGAAAGCTAAACGAATTGGAAACTGTAGCCTTTTGAAGGGTATGGTAGAATCTGATGGTATCATCGGAATACGTGGCAGCAGGACAGGCTTAATTGATTTAACAGAACTGCAAAGCTCAACATTGATATGAGCTTTGTAAGTTTTTGAAAGTAGTGGTGAGTATGGTACCACCCACTGATTATCAAACTCAACTTGATTTGGAAAGTTCGGCAGTCGCATTGTAAATGTGTGGCCACCATTTTCAGTACTTCTGCGGCGATACATTGGATAACCATCAATATCCGTGATCGTGTCATTCGTATGCGGCTTTGGGAAGTTTTTTTTACATTTTCCATTTTCCATGCACGGTGACGTCATGTTGAAAGCACCGCATGGCCCATGGATCATGTGTTTGGTGACAATATCAAATAATTCTTGATCAATTAATGGGTCTGGAATTTCGGCTGAAATTATTTGATCGATTTCTTCAGGACGGATTCTATCTTTAAGCCAAACCAAAATGTGGGCATGAGGCAAACCTCGCTTTTGCCACTCTATCGTATACAGCCAACAACGTGTGATACCAAAAATTGAATATTTAACAATAAAATCAATTAAGGATTTCAATTTTTGTTTAAACACACGTGCAGTTAAATCATGACGATGAATGGCTTGTTGTCCTGGCAATAGTAAAGTTTGTATCTCTTCCCAATTCGGATTACATGTGAATGTAATAAATAAATCCGGTCGGCCGTAATGACGTACGTAAGTCATCGCATCTTGTATGTATTCCTGCATGTTCCGTGGACTGCCGATGTAGCTTGAAGGTAAAATGAAAGCATTACCGATGTCATTGGGATTTAAATTTCCATCGATGTTTCCAGCAACAGCATCTCGTAAGTGAATATATTCTTCCGATCGTAGTTTTGCCTGGTTGAATCGAAGGAATCGCAAGCGTTCGCTTTCGACCTTAGCATACATATCAACAATGTATTGATGGAACAGCTGACGATATCGAAGGATATAATTGTCTTCATGTTGTCTAACCATTATTCGGTGTGCGTAGTAGTTCATTGAGCTAACTTTATTATTTCTGTAATCACCTAAAAAAATAAAAAATAAAATGCAATACGAAATTAAAATCTATACATACAGTATGAAAGTAAATAGATAATTGTCAAATTTACCGGTATTTGGATCATACTGTTTGATATTAAGGTGATATTCATCTTGTCCTTGCCAAAATATCAATGGATATTGTAGTGCGTCATATGAACGGTGTAGATCCGAAATCGTACTGACAGTGTTGTCTCGCCGTGTAATTTTTATAGATCTTTTGTCAACTGGATCACCAACCATGATAACAGCAACCTCATCAACAGTTGGAGCGTTGAATCTACCAGCATGTTCACCTAATGGTACTTTGTCGGCTTTTATGACGATTTGATAATTGTCATTTTGCAGTCGTGGCGAAACTCTTTTGATCAATTGAATTAGTTGATTGTGATCTTCTAAAAAATTTTCCAATAATATCACAATAGCTCTTTCCTCTGCTTGTTCAATAAAATTATACAGGCACCGAGTCGTCACGCGCTCTTCACAATCGCCCATAAAATAAATTTGAAGAAATTTCGGATTGTTATCAGGCATTGGCATCAGTGATCCGATTTTATGGTACACCTGGCCTTGAATTTTGAATGTAGTTTCAAAATTACGTCCATCGGATGCACGATCGCAAATTTTAGTTGCCCCAAATAACGTCATTTGGAAGCAAGAATTAAATTTGCGTATCTTACGCAAAAATAATTTGGAATCATCTGAATTGCCAGTAAGAAGGGATAATAAAGGCTCCGGCGGAGCGGGTAGAGGTGACAGCACAACTTTTCCTGATGCGCAGCACATGCCGGCTGCTTCATTCCGAAATTTCAATGCCTGACAATATTGACATACTTTATTCATTCCACCGATAGCAATTTTTGAATGCGCTGAGTAGTTAATATCTGGTGCATATTCAAAGGCAAGCCGAACGAATGATGCACATGTTAATGAGAAGTTGATCCGTTGCCTTTGTCGATCTAGTACTCGTACTGTAGCTATGTTTCGTTCTCGTGCCGCTCTTGTTCTCGTAATATTCTGTTGCAGACGTTCGTCACGCTGTTCTTGAGATTCTTGTGCACGACTTTCTGCAGTCCTGATTCTTTGAGCTGCATTTCTTGTTTCGATTTGTTCTGGTAATTGCTGAGCTCTTTCAACACGTTTGCGTCGTGACCCTTTGCTGCTCGCGTTGTTGAGGTTAGATTTTTTCGGTGGCATTTGACTGAAAATAATAATTTAATCGTTTAAATATTAGAAAGAGGAACTGAAAAACATGTTATCATAGCACATTGAAATAATAAGTGCAAAATAATTTTCAATGGAGGTTAAATAAAAATAATATAAAAATTTTTGTACAATTATTATTGAAAAAGTGTGGGGAGCTTTGTGCCATTTTCTCATTGATATATTAATTAACTTTTATAAAACTATGTGATATTACTTACATGTATAAATTGAAATTATTGTTCCTGTGCTCCTACTGTGGCTATGTCTCGTTCTCCTGCTGCTCTTGTTCTTATGATATTCTCTTGAAGACGTTTGTTACACTGTTCTTGAGATTCTTGTGCATGACCTTCTGCTGTCCTGATTCTTTGAGCTGGATTTCTTGATTCAATTTGTTCTGCCAACTGATGGGCTCTTTTAATACGTTTGCGTCGTGCCTCTCTGGTGCTCGCGTTGTTGAGGTTAGATTTTTTCCGTGGCATTTGACTGAAAATAATAAATTAATCGTTTAAATATGAGAAAAAAAAAATTGAAAATCATTCTAATTAACTTTTATAATTATGTGATAATACTGATATGTACATATTTAAATTATAGAGTTTAAATAATAATTTCAATAAGAATTGAAATACTAATTTAATCGTTTAAATATAAGAAAAAAAATCTGAAAAACTTGTTATCATAGCACATTGAAATAATAAGTGCTAAATATTTTTTAATAGAGGTTAAATAAAAACAATAAAAAAAAATATTTGTACAACTATTGAAAAAGTGTAGGAAATTGTGTATCATTTTTGCATTGACATTTTAATTAAATTTTATAATTATGTGATTAATACTTACATACATATATTCAAATTAAATTATAAAGTTTTGATCAATGAAGCACAAATAAGTAAAAAACAGGATTAATTTCACTGTATTATCTTCATTATAATATGAATTCAATTTACACTTCAGTCTAAGTAACACGTGGCCGGCTATGCTAACACCAAAAATTTAAAAAGTGGAAATAATTGAATTATACGGTATTTCGTTCACTACAAAATAAATTTAATTATTTTATAGCGTCAACAACACGTGGTAATTATGCTGTTAAAATGTAGCTTATATGACACGTTCGTAGATTTACCATAGCAGCGCCATCTATTGATTACTTACTCAACCCAGTCGAAAGGTATCGATATCTGTTAGAATCATTTGGAGTTAACAGATAATTGTGACTGTCAAATAATAACAGACAAATAATTAGCTGAATTATACGGTATTTCGTTCACTACAAAATAAATTTAATTAATTTTATAGCGTCAACAACACTAGGTAATTATGCTGTTAAAATGTAGCTTATATGACACGTTCGTAGATTTACCATAGCAGCGCCATCTATTGATTACTTACTCAACCCAGTCGAAAGGTATCGACATCTGTTAGAATCATTTGGAGTTAACAGATAATTGTGACTGTCAAATAATAACAGACAAATAATTAGCAATAAATTAAAATTGCGACTATAATTTGAGATTTAAACTATCCTATCTCTCAAGTTGGATCGAACTGCACATGGTGTGCGAATTTTATTATAATCGTTTAAGTGGTTTAGGAGTCCATTGAGGACAAACATTGTGACACGAGATTTATATATATTAAGATATTTGTTCCTAATATCATTCCCATCCCCCCATTTAAAAATAAATAAAATAGGTACTTGGGACACTCACTGTGTCCCAAGTACCTATTTTATTTATTTTTATTTACAAAACACAAAAATCATTCTAATCATATTCGAGTAGGTTGCATTGTTTAAAAATATTATAAATTTATGGGAAAAACCGAAATTAGCGTTACAAAGTGAAAAACGCGTTAATAATTTGAATATTTATATGTGTCTCACAAAAATAAATCATTCCCTCACACTATTACTGGCAGTTGAATTATGAACGCATTTTAAATAAAATACGAACGCTACCATTAGCTTTTGAAAGTTGGCACTAATGTCAATTTATCAAAATGGCGAATTTTCTGTGATTGTGTTCGGGTGTCCGCTCCAAAAAGATTTTATTAATTTTATTGTTAAAATAAACTTTTTGATCGTCATTTCATCACATTCTAAAAAAACAAAAGGTAAGTACTATAACTGATTATAAGTTGCACAGATAAGATGGCTTTTGGGAGTTATTTCCTTAAGCAGAAAAATCGTTTTAAAAGTAAGGTTATGTTACGAGTTCTTTACGGTTATTCTTTATTTCGTCATTCCCTCAACATCATTCCCTCCTAAAATTTTATGGTGAGGGAATGATGATATATGAGGGAATGATTTTTTGGTGGGCTAACTGGCTTTTTTTTTGTTTGCTTTTATTAAAACTTGAATTTATTGCTGTAATATTGTTGTAGAAATGTCAAGAAAAAAGAAGATAAGCAAAGAAGAAGCTAAATTAAAAAAGCGAGAATATGACCGAAAGCGCAGGGAAAAAATGAAAGCTGATCCTGTAACACTTGAAATACTTATTCACATAGATTTCAGTGAAAACTATTGTTGCAAATATAATGAAGAGATTCAGGCAGTACATTTTGGAGGTGCAAGACAACAAGTTACACTACATACAGGAGTATTATATTTACGTGAAAATGACACTGTAAAACCCTACATGTTTTGTTCTCTTTCTGAAAATAATAGACACGATGCAATGGCAGTATGGGCACACTTATTACCAGTTTTTGAGTGGCTTATAAGTTACAATCCAAACATTCACAGAATACACATGCTAAGTGATAGTCCTGTCAACCAGTACAAGAACAAGTTAATGTTTCACCTAGTATATCATCATATAAATGATTTGTTTCCGGGTGCGACATTTTTTGCGTGGAATTATTCAGAACCAGGCCATGGTAAAGGTGCTCCTGATGGTGTAGGTGGCACATTAAAAAGAACAGCGAATAAAGCGGTTGCTGAAGGCAAGGACATCGTAAATTTGAAATCTCTTAAAGAAATTTTGTTGGCGAGATGTTCTTCAATAAAGCTTTTTGAAGTTACCACTGCTAATATCGCGAAGATAGAAGACTTAGTCAAACAGTCAACCATCATTGCTGCATTTCGTGGAACCCAGAAAATGCGTCAATTTGTCTTCAGTAATGATGTCTTGGAATTATGTCTTGGAATTTAGAAGTCTTTCATGTTATGAATGTTCAGAAAAATGTAAACATTTTCACATGGGATATTACAAATCTTCAAAACGTTGCATTGAAAAACCAAAGTCCTCTGAATCAAAAACACGTAACAAATCTTATGATGATGGACATTCGTCAAATGATGTTATTTGTACGGACAGTAATATCACTTATAATATTAGTGATTATGTACTTATCAAATGGGATAAAAATGTTTACCCAGGGGAAATAATATCAGTTTCTGAGGAAGGTGCTTTAGTAAAGTGTATGAAAAAAGGAATTAAATCTTGGAAATGGCCTAAAATCAGAGATGAACAGTTATATGCCTGGCATGACATTCTGAGGAAAATTGAGCCTCCAAAATTAATCAGTAAGGGTTGTTATTTTATAAAAGACTTAGACTAGTTTAAAATATCTGATAAAGACTTTAATTGTAACTTTGAGACTGAATCTTTTAAGATTACAAATTTTAAAAGTAGGTAATTTCACTCTTTAATAGGAGCGTGGAACCCATAACAGAAATACGCTTGTACGATATGACTATATACAGAAAGCACAGTTAATAGAAATCTCTATTCCTAGAAAGCACGTTTCGCCGAAAACTTTGTTGTTAGAAAACATTGTTTGTAGACATCTCGGTACATAGGAAGCACTGTTGACAGAAATCTCTGTTCATAGATAGCACTTCTTGCCGTAAACTTTTTTATAGAAACCACTGTTTCCAGATACCTTGGTTCACAGAAAGCGCCTCTGGAGAAAAAACTATTAATATTTATTATATTACTAAATTTCTCTTTTCTGCCTCTCTATCCATAAAAAAACACGTTTATTTCATACAAAAATGTCATTTTAATCAAAAATGAAGCAAAACGAAAGCAATAGATGAAATTGAAAACAAAACAAACTCTTTAGCTTTTAATAGAAACAAAAAAGTACTGGATATAACTTAAAAAATATTGTTTATACACTAAACTTCAATATTATTATTTTTTCATGTGCAAAATATGAGCTAATCCACTTAAAAAGGCTAATAAGTCCATCTCACTTCTTTGAGACAAGTGCTTTTGCATTCTGTTTTCGTATTGAATTTGTGGAGATCGACGACGCTTTGGCATGGGCTCTGACGCCCTGATGCGCTCAATTTCACATTCTGTGTATTTTACCTCTTTTGAAAATTCTTTTATAGTTTTAAACACATTCCATTTCTTACGGTTAAGAAGTGTAGTCCAGCGTTCATGCCAAGATTCCAAGACGTTTTGTGTCTTGGGAATGTCATATGTGCGATCAAACACTGACCACATAGCAGGTGGAAATAGTGGCTTTCTATTTATTGTTAATTTTGTACTATTGGCATTATTTCTTACATACGTCCCAGAGACATAATATTTATCGAACCACTTCGCTACTCCTGCGGCTTCCTCTGGTAATACTTTATCTTTAACAAGTTGAAAAGCTTCAGGTATCTCGTTGGGATCTAGGAATGCCAAAGCAAATAAATGCCTAATTTTATGCGCAAATGAAAAATCATTCCCATACTTCTTTGCTAAACCCTCGATCTGTACATGCCGCCAAATGCTCTGCGTAAGATGGAATAAACATAGTCTTTGTATACATTCTGGAAATTGCTGTTTAACGGCATTGATAGCAGCTATTTCAAAATCAGTTAAAATGTTCTCAGGAGACAAATTAGTCTGAAATGTATTAGCGCCATATCTTTTTAATAATTCTAATAAAATTGTATAACATGTTTCTGTCTTATGCGATAATAATGCAAACACTAAAGGTAGAAGTTTATTTGTGCCATTTTCTGTTCCTATTGAACCATGTATAGTATATATTTGACAGAATGGCGCTGGACATGTAGAAAACGTGCCATCCATTACCCAACATTTTGCATTAATAAGTAGTTTGAAATTACTTTTTGTGCAAAATACGACTACACTCTCATTTTGGTTAATGTATTGGCCGATTAAAAATTGCTCTTCTCCAATTTTTGAAAGATAGTCCGGTATGTCGAAATTAATTGTATTAGGGATTTTCGGTTGTCCTTTATTCCTAATGCGGTGCACAATCATTCGTGCTGCTGCTTTATTAGGCAAGTGGACAGCACTCGTACTTGAAACATCCTGGAGGCAGCGGTTAACGATTTGTGACGGAGAATCCATGGATTTTTTTGCTATATTCCTTATTTTTGATTTATATTCCATTTGTATTCGCTTTTCTGGCTCTGGCAAATGTCCATGTGCGTTGTTTAGATTGATGATCGAATGTTCATTACCGATAATTAATGTTTTTACAGTAGCACCACAACCTTTAGCACTACTCCGCGCACATCTCCAGTAAAATGTATCATTCACTTTTTTATTTACGTGATATGAATAACCATCCACTATAAGTACACTTGCTCCACGATTTGATTCTACTAACTTGCAAGCACTCATTTTAAAAAAAATTTTTTCATTAGCGTCGCGACAATTACAAATGCAAAACTAAATGCGTAGGAAACGTTTGTTACTTTGTAAGGCGCAATAGTTTACATGTACCCTACATTTTTTCTCATTTCTGCATTCATTCTCGTATTATTGTTAAACTTCTACAATACGACGCGACGCAATGTGCATAATCACATTATAAAAATAATTATCTAATTGGTTTCCGTAAATAGATAATAATTTATTGACATGGTTATAATTACATGACTTAATGAATACTATGTAGCGTAGCGGCTAACATAATGCGTGTCTGAATCTGAGCCAGAAAAGCGATAATAAATATTAATAGTTTCTTCTCCAGAGGCGCTTTCTGTGAACCAAGGTATCTGGAAACAGTGGTTTCTATGAAAAAGTTTACGACAAGAAGTGCTATCTATGAACAGAGATTTCTGTCAACAGTGCTTCCTATGTACCGAGATGTCTACAAACAATGTTTTCTAACAACAAAGTTTTCGGCGAAACGTGCTGTCTAGGAATAGAGATTTCTATTAACTGTGCTTTCTGTATATAGTCATATCGTACAAGCGTATTTCTGTATTGGGTTCCACGCTCCTTTAATAGTACCTACTGAATAAAAATTATTTTTTGTTTAGAAGAAAGCCAGTTAAGTTATAGATTTTGTTTGTGATACTAAACATTTATTTTATCTAAAGTTTAAAATAAGAAGTTTTTCTGTTGTTAAAAATGCTGTTAGATGAATCTTTAAGTTAGCAAGGATTTTGTTGTCATTGTTATTTAATTAAAAGCCTTAATTAAGTGCCATAATAAATAAAAATAAGTTTAAATTAAAGTTATGCCAAAGTGCTGCAATGATTTTGTGACTTGCAGGAAATACTCATTGATGTTTAAGAAAAAAGTGCCTTAATTAAGTACCATAATAAATAGAAATAAGTTTAAATTAGAATTATGCCAAAGTGCTGCAATAATTTTGTGATTTGCTGGAATTACTCATTAATCTTACTTATTGTTTAATAAAAAAATTTCATTCAATAAAAAGATTTCATTGAAAGAAAACTAATTTTATTTAAAAAGCTTCATGACTTGTACTCTATAATAATCATTCCCTCACCTTAATTGTCATTCCCTCACTTTGATTTTTTTTAATGTCCTCATAACTTTCATACAACGCGATAATTTTTGGGACTACTACATAAATAAATTCTAGTAACATTAGTACTATCAAATTCACTTAAAATAAATATCAAATAATTTTAATATTTTTTGTCATTTTAAGATAGCCGAATTTCGGAATTTCGTGAAAATTACCCATATCCGAGGAAGACAAACAGTGCGAACGTTTCTTCGCTGAAACAAAGAGGAGGACAGTGACGGACGCTTTATCGTGCGATTACCATTTAAAACCCAAGACGCGACACCTACGGTGAAAAGTTCTAAAAAGATAGCTGAAAAGAGATTGTCTTCAATAGTCACAAAGTAAAAATTCGGATATGAAAGTAAAGTATCAAAAGTTGTTGGAAGAATACTTACTGCTGGGTCATATGGAGAAGGTTTCTGAAAGGGAAATAAACAATTCTAAAGGGATTTACCTACCTCATTTTGCGGTCGTTAGGGAGGATAAAGACACCACGTAAGTGAGGATAGTATTCGATGCATCCTGTAAAGGTGAAAACGGTGTTTCATTAAATGATTTATTAATGATAGGTCCTACTTTACAGCCAACGTTACGACACATTTTAATGAAATGGAGAACTTATCCAATATGTTTATCGGCGGACATAGTTAAAATGTACCGTCAAATCAAGGTCGATGAAAATGATGTGGACTTTCAGAGATTCCTGTGGAAAGGAGCTACTGATCATCAAATCCATGAATATCGTTTATTGAGGGTTACCTTTGGTACAGCATGCGCACCATACCTTGCTGTTAAAGTACTTCAGCAGGTAGCCATAGATGAGAAGGAGAAGTATCCTACAGCTGCTGTAAAAGTTAAAGAAGATTTTTACATGGATGACTTACTTACGGGCGTTGATACGGTTGAGGAAGGGGCCAAGCTGTATTCTGAAATGAATAAGTTAGTAGAAAAAGGAGGGTTCTCGTTACAAAAGTGGTCAAGCAATAGTGAGGAACTGTTGAGAAGTCTGAAAACAAAAGATAAAGATATTGCGGAAGAAGGAAGAAAAATTAAAAAGATGAATTTATGAAATTACTAGGACTTACCTGGGATCGAACAGTAGACGCTTTTCGCTACACAATAATTATATCTGACATATCACGCTTATTTGATCCACTTGGATGGGTATCACATCAGGTATAAGCTGGGATGATGAAGTGCCCGAAACAATATTAAAACAGTGGCTTACTTACCGTGATGACTTGTATCAGTTGTCGGATTTACAGATACCTCGCTGGATCAAAACAAAACGTAATAGCACACTTGTCGAATTGCATGGATTCAGCGATGCATCTAAGGTGGCTTATTCCGCCATCGTTTATCTTCGGTCAATCAATGACCAGGGCCAGGTGTCTGTAAACTTGATAACATGATAAACAAAAGTAGCACCCATCAAACAAGTTTCGATTCCACGTTTGGAGCTCTGTGGAGCTGTTCTTCTGAGTAGGTTATTGGTTGAGGTAGCTCACACTTTAAATATACCGAAAGAAAACATACATGCCTGGAGTGATTCTACTGTAGTGCTGGCCTGGCTTAATAGTCACCCAAATAGGTGGCAAACATTTGTAGCAAATAGAGTTTCGGAGATCTTGACCACTTTCGACGCACAACACTGATCTCAAGTACGATCCGGTGTAAATCCAGCTGATTATGCGTCAAGAGGGCTCAACCCGTCAGATCTTAAGAAACAAACATCATGGTTCAATGGTCCTGCCTTTTTATATTCAGATAAAATAGTTTATAAACTTAAAGACGTGGATACAGATTTAGAAGCTATAAAAAAGGTACACTTCTCGAGCACTGAAACAAATTTATGGGGTCGATTTTCAAATCTAACGAAATTAGTAAGAGTGATCGCGTATTGTCGACGTATGTGGATAAAACGAATGAAGAATCAGGAACTTAGCGAAGATAGGAAGCACCCAATATTGTTACCAAAAAAATCAAATTTAACCAAACTGATCGTAGCAGATCCTCATAACAAAACCCTGCACGGGGGGCCTCAACTTATGTTAGCATATTTGAGGACTAAATATTGGATTTTAAGGGCCAAAGAACTGGTCAAATCACACTTTCATAAGTGTGTGACGTGTGTTAGACATTCGGCAGCTAAATCAAATCAGTTGATGGGGCAACTACCAGCTGCGAGGGTAACGCCTACTAGACCTTTCAAATGTACTGGGATTGATTACGCGGGTCCTATAAATATAAGAACTTCCAAAGGTCGTGATCACCATGCCTACAAAGGATACATTTGCCTGTTTGTCTGTATGGCCACCAAAGCCGTACACATCGAAGCTGTGAGTGATATGACCACTCAAGGCTTTTTAGCAGCATTCAGACATTTGGTCGGACAATGGCACTAACTTTGTGGGTGCGTCAAGCGAATCTAACAAAGGAGATTGCTGACTGTCTAGCGTCTCAGGGAACAAAGTGGCACTTTATCCCTCCATATTCGCCTAACTTTGGTGGTCTTTGGGAAGCTGGAATTATATCGATAAAATTCCACCTTCGGCGAGTAGTTGGAGAATCCACCCATACCTACGAGGAGCTGTCAACTGTGTTGACACAAATTGAGGCCTGCCTCAACTCGCAACCTCTGTCTAGGATGGACGATGATTCAGACGGCTTAGACACATTGACGCCAAGCCATTTTCTAGTAGGTGAGCCGTTGGTAGCTGTTCCGGAGTACAATTTCGAATCCTGCACTTTAGGTAGCCTACGCCGGTGGCAACTTACCCAAAGGATGACGCAACAATTTTGGCGACGATGGTCGCAGGAATATTTAGTGATGTTTTTAAATCGGTACAAGTGGAGTTAACAAACTCCTGAACCATGTATTGGTAATTTAGTGTTAGTGAAAGAAGACGACTGCCTTCTACTTGTCGTGTGTTTGCAAAACACCCTGGCAACGATGGTATCACTAGGGTTGTATCTTTACGCACTAAAATGCGGTTATAAAAAGATCCATTGCTAAGATTTGCATATTACCTGTGGCTTAATATTAATGTTTACTCAGTTATTTTATCTACACATTGTAACGGAAGGCCAAATTTTAGAAAATTTGTCCTTGGTGGGCTTTTTGTGCCGATAGATGGCGCTGTTATTTGAGCGCCGAAATGGGGTAAAATTTCGTTACGCGAAAGTGAGCTTAATTACAAGGTTGAAATATACGAGTCGTTTTCTTTATATCTTCATCCCTGTGTCCTAACAGAGTTTTGAGTCTATCTGTGATCGGGTTGAACAGAGGGCAACACTCGCCCTAGGGTGATGCGCTTTGTGAGGCGGGCGTTTTCGGGGACAGATATTAGTCCTTAAGATTATCTACCCCATATCACAGAGCGTATCGACTTCCTGAAGCAGAAGGTCTATGCATGGGCAAACCGTATTCGACGGTACAAGCGGTGAGTGGAGCGGTACACCCAGAATCGCACGTTCGAAAGAAATGAAAGGTGGGTTTATAGGGCTTGGGAGCGACCGCATCAAGGTGTGATTGATACGTGCCTACCGGATGATGATACCATGTGTTCATTTTGGCGCAGCATCTGGTCGGTGCCTGTCAGTCACACCGAGGGTGATTGGACTCGGGAGATCGAGCGAACGTGCGATCTTATACCAGAAATGGGGCCAATTACCATCAGCCCCCAAGACGTTGCGCGTGCAGTCCGTCCGTTGCCTAACTGGAAATCTCCAGAGCCGGACGGGCTGCACAACTTCTGGCTTAAATGGTTTCAAAGATCGCATGCTCGCTTGGTATCCCAATTCCAATCTGCCTTAGAGTCAGGGTCGCTGCCCCAGTTCCTTACGACAGGAATAACCCACCTGCTCCACAAATCAGGTAGTACTGCGGAGCCTAAAAATTATAGACCGATCACGTGCTTACCGACGGTCTATAAAGTTCTTACATCTATTCTGAGAGCCAAAATTAATAGTCATATTGAGACAAACTCCATCATGTCTGCTTCTCAGAATGGATGTAGGAACGGGTCCCGTGGTACTAAGGAGCTGCTCCTCATTGATGTTGCCATTAGCCAACAGGTTCGTCGTTCTCGAAGAGATCTGTCGACATGTTGGATAGATTATAAGAAGGCCTATGACTCAGTTCCACTTACATGGCTCATGAGGGTGCTGTATAAAGTTGATGCAACTCTTCGCACCTTCCTGATGTCGTGTATGGGGCAGTGGAGGACGGCCCTTCACTATCCAGGATGTCGACAAATCCGAGAGAGCAGCGAACCGATAAGGATCGAGCGTGGCATATTCCAGGGCGACAGTCTGAGTCCACTGTGGTTTTGCCTAGCTTTGAACCCCCTCAGCACACTGCTGGAGGGTTCTGGCTTAGGTTACCGGTTGAAAAGAGGCTGTCAGGTCATATCTCACCTTCTTTACATGGACGATCTGAAACTCTTTGCCCCCAACAACTTGCAACTGGTGGAGCTACTGAAGGTAACTGAAACCTTCAGTAGTGCCATCAGGATGGAATTTGGTTTGGACAAATGTGCAGTCATGCATGTAAAGCGAGGGGAGATTATGGAATCCGTGGGTACCCAACTCTCGGATTCCATATACATTAGATCCCTCTGCTCAACCGAAACTTACAAGTATTTGGGTATGTCGGAAGCGTTAGGCATCAATGCTGCTGACATGAAGCAATCATTGAGGGAGCGCTTCTTTGGCCGCCTGAATAAAGTGTGGAATAGTCTTTTATCAGGCGGGAACAAGGTGCGCGCCTTCAATGGTTGGGTCATGCCGGTTTTGATGTACTCTTTCGGCATACTCAGATGGACTCGGACAGAACTCGACGCCCTGGATAGGAGGGTCCGCTCACTACTTACCGCAAATCGGATGCATCACCCACGGTCATCGGTGATGAGGCTGTATATCCCGCGGAAGTGCGGAGGTCGTGGTTTCTTAAATGCTAAGAGCCTGCACAACCGTGAGATATGCAGTCTCAGGGAATACTTCCTGAAAACCGACGTGAGGATGCACCGAGATGTGGTTGCGGTAGACAAAGGCCTCACCCCGCTCTCCTTTGTTAACGAGAACTGGCCCAAACCTACAGTAATGGATACTAATGAACGCAGGGCAGTATGGCAGGGAAAGGAGCTTTTTACCGGGCCTTACATGGGCCCGATGTAGATCTTTTAGCGTCCGTATCCTGGCTGCGCTTTGGTAATCTCTTTGGAGAAACCGAAGGTTTTGTCTTTGCAATTATGGACGAAGTTATGATGACGAACAACTACCGGAAATACATTGTGAAGGACGGTACGGTTGACATCTGTCGGGCATGCCACCGACCCGGAGAATCAATCCGACACATTATTTCTGGATGTTCTCATTTAGCTAACGGAGACTATTTACATAGACACAAACTTGTAGCTAGGATTATTCACCAGCAACTTGCTCTCAAATACAATCTTGTGGAATCAGAAGTACCGTACTATAGGTATGTGCCCGACCCAGTTCTCGTGAATGGCAGCGTCACATTGTATTGGGATCGATCTATTATCACTGACAGGACTATTGTTGCCAATAAGCCTGACATAGTGGTGATAGATAGACTAGAGCGTCGTACAATGATTGTTGATATAGCGGTCCCTCATGACGAGAACCTCGTGAAATCTGAGAAAGATAAACAAACTAAATATCTTGACTTAGCTCGCGAAGTTGTCGACATGTGGGAAGTGGATAGAGCAATCATTGTGCCGATATTCGTAACGGTCAATTGCTTAATAGCTAAGAGCCTCGAACAACATCTGAGGAGGCTCTCGTTAGGCAGCTGGATCAAGGGCCTGATTCAGAAAGCAGTACTCCTGGACACGGCGCGCATTGTTAGGAGATTCCTCTCTCAGGAGCCCTGACCACCGGTAGCCTAACCCTGTTCCCGATGCTGGTGGGCGACTATTTTTTATATTTTTAAATGTTTTTTTTTTAGAAATATTTAAAAATGTAATCAATATGTATATAAATTTAATAAACGGAATAATAATAATAATATTCCATAACTCACACAACGCCGTCTAGTCTCAAGCTAAGCAGAGCTTGTGTTATGGGTACTAGACAACTGATAAACATACTTATATATTTCTAAATACATACATATATAGATAAATTACACCCAGACACAGAACAAATGATCGTGCTCATCACACAAACCTATGTCCTGGGTGGGAATCGAACCCACGACCTCCGGCATAGCAGTCAGGGCCACTAACCACTAGACCAACAGGCCAGTCAAACTCTTCGATGACCGACAAATACCTAGCTCAATCATCATGTCGAATTTTGCCTTGGCTACCTTGTATTTGCGAGGTGGCAGCGGTCGTGCCTTCGCATATAATGGTGGGCCGGTAGTCTGTATGTGGTGTTCCACTTCTGTCACAGCGAAGACTAGCTTCAAGGTTGGTCGGGTGATATCTGGGTATTTCGCGAGCAAGTAAGTAAGTATTCGATGCCCACTGTTGATACGTTGGTGGCCTAATAGTTAAGGATTACTCCTACTTTTGCCGGTTAACTTGCGGCGTATGTGGTCGCAAGTTCAAATCCCAGTACTACATTCACTTTTCGGAAATTTCGAATTTTATAAAAACGAGTCTATAGAACAAAGCGCAATGTTGTCATCGTCAAATACCACAACCAATAATAGCAACAGTGGTCGCAAGATGGCAGCACTGGTAATATGTCATAAGTGTAAAAAAAAAGGTTAACCTCAAAAATACTGCACTGTGCGCTGCCTGTGATAACAGATTTGAATTTGATTGCGACGGATACCCAGAATCTACATATCGTCTTAAAGATGCAGAAGCAAAAAGAAAATGGAGATGTAAAGTGTGTATCAGAAATAATAAATATACGAAAACCGACGATACATCTAACATTACCTTAAGGAAAAAGCAAGCGTCTTTAAAATCTCCCTCGTCTACGGAACAACTACCAAATACGCAGGCAAATCTAAAATATGGCAAATTGAAACGTCTTTCCCCAGTTCAAGAGTCAAAGAAAGAAAGAAAGAAAAAACGTTTATTCGTACCTCACACATACAGTAAAATTAAAAAACAGTAGAATACATTGGGAGTAAAAAAAAAATATATAAAAAAATATAAAAAAAATTATTGTCTGATCTGTGCAAGGTCAAAAAGGCGCCTAACTCAGCATATGCTGCGATATTTAAAACGATAAATAACGCAGCGCTGGTATTCTGTTAGGGCCCGCGGTGATGCCACGTTCACACTCACGGAGGTTAAATAAAACTATATAAGTATCGAAACAAAACAATAAACACAAACATTGATAAAACAAAATTGGAAAAATAATAAATATATAATAATAAAAATAATATATAACATTTATAAAATGCAATAAATAATGAACCATAGACAGACGCCTGACGCTGCGCTCCAAAATCATTTGTCAAACCTATAGACAAACAAACGAACGCGAACGCACGGCTACCAGACACCCTCTGAGACACCAATACCCACAACATCTATTTGCAGAAATAAAGCCCACGTACCTTGCTAATCCAGGGACCTCACTTGAAGGTAGGAAGGCGCCTCGTTCACGGGTGCGTGGTCGCTTGGTGGGCTGCCGGCCGGCGAGCTAACTCGGTTCATCCACCGGTGGACTGGTCAGAACTCGTGAAACCAACACTGCACTATAAGGTCTCAATGTCTCACAGTAGCAGATACACTTATCACACGAGAATTCTCAGGTTTTCAACATATATGGGATTTTTATAGCGGTGCGGTATGCATTCGACACAAAGTCGTAATCGGCAGCGGAGCGGAGACTTTTTTCTTTTGCGGGAAGACGCCCTCTATCGGTCTTTAGCGAGCGTCTCAAGGGAGCATTCGATACGTCAACCAATGGGCGCTGCGGTTGTAGATATTGGTGAATGGAATCCTCAACAGAGACTCAATTGACTTACTTTTTTTCTAAACTAAGTAATGTTTTTAATAAAGTGCGGAGAATGCGGGAAACGTAACTAATTTATATTATTTATTCTCTAAAAAACATATACACATTGAGAAAAGGCATTGACGCTTCACCATGCTCCCCCCCTTGGAAGGACGCAAGTGCTTTCAAAGGGAAAGGTGAAAATTGTAAAGATTTACTGACCTAGATCATGATCAGAAAGTCTAAGCTTTATCACTAAATGCGGAAAATAAAAATTATTTAGAATACTAATCCTAAACCTTAAAAAATACGATATCGTTAAAATGAAATTTTATTGCGTTGGAATAGGATATAGTTTTGTGACAGAGCGTTTAAAATTACCAAACCTTGTCCTCACCATTGCAACGCGAGTGACATTGTCAGTCCCTTTATAAACCTCAATTATGACTCCTAATGGCCAACACAGAGGAGGCGAATTGTCCTGTCCCACGAGTACGACAGTTCCAACTTCTACAGGCTTGTCCGGAGTTGCCCATTTTTGCCTAACTTGCAGCGTATGCAGATACTCTAGATGCCATTTCTTCCAGAAGGATTGTACCATACTATCTAACAACTGTTTACGTTGGGACAGATTTAAGCGCTGACCAGACAAATCGGCTGCCGGCAAGTACTGCAATGGAGTCGACATCAAAAAATGAGCGGGAGTAATAACTTCAGGATGCGGATCAGAAGACAACACGCTCAGAGGGCGTGAATTCATAATGCACTCTATTTGGATGAGTACAGTTTGTAACTCTTCATAAGTGAGAAGTTGATTTCCAATCACTCGATAAAGATGCGTTTTTAATGTTTTTATATTGGCTTCCCACATAGCGCCAAAATGTGGGGAGCGAGGTGGAATCATTTTCCACTTAATGCGGCGAGTTGATAACTCATCTTAAAGAGATGAATTGAGGTTTGACCTCATTAAGAAATTATAAAGTTCATCTAGTTGAGCTTTAGCACCAACGAAATTGGTAGCGTTATCCGAATATAGACAGGATACTGGCCCTCGACGCGAGATAAAACGTTTAAACGCGGCTAAAAAGGCGTCGGTAGTAAGTTCAGAGACTAACTCTACATGGACAGCCTTGGTTACCAAACACACAAACAAGCAGATGTAAGCCTTCTGAGCGTGTTGACCTCTGCGACGAGAGAGAGTTATGCGTATGGGACCAGCATAATCCACTCCAGTATGGACAAATGCCTTTGATTCCGATACACGGTATTCAGGAAGGTCCGCCATCATTGGAGTGGGATGCGTCGGATTAACTCTAAAGCATGTGTTGCATTGTCGCAACTTGGACCTAATGACAGTCCTGGCATCTAGTATCCAAAATCGCTGTCGTAAAATAGACATAAGTAGCCCTGGCCCAGTGTGACAATTCATCACATGGTAATGACGAATTATCAAATCCACAACAGGATCGTGTTTGGGCAGTAAAAAAGGATGCTTAGCATCAAAGGGAAGGTATGACTTTGAAAGTCTTCTCCCAATGCGTAATACAACAGGATCGTGTTTGGGCAGTAAAAAAGGATGCTTAGCATCAAAGGGAAGGTATGACTTTGAAAGTCTTCTCCCAATGCGTAATATACCCTCTTCATCTAAAAAGACAGATAAACTGCTAAGTTTCTTTGGTAACAATTTACCACATTTGATGAGCTTAATGTCATCTGCGAAATGAACAGATTGCACAGCACGGATCATAACTCGTTCCGCCGCTGACAATCCCTGAGGCGACCGGGGTTTACAATGAACCTTCGGTCTAGCGAATTTAAGTATATAAGATACGATGCACAACAGCTTATCCCATGATGAGGTGCGTTGCGCAAGTTGACAAAGAAGAGGAAGTTCTACTTGCGTGGTCACAGTTAAGACATTTACCTTATGCTCGGGGAGTTCCCCACAGTCAGTGGGACAGAACGGTTTGACAGGCCAATCTTCAGGAGCACAACGAAGCCAAGAAGGGCCGCTCCACCAAGGATCATGTGACACCAACTGGGAAGGCAGTAAACCACGAGATAGGCAGTCGCTTGGATTCTCAACACTTGCTACGTGGTAGAAATGTTGAGAGCCCAGGTTCTCCTGACATTGAGCTACTCTATTGCTGACGAAGACTGACCAGCGATGCGGAGAAGAATGAATCCACGATAAGGCTATCGTGGAGTCTGAAAATGCGTAAATCCCTACAATTGGAACACGTGAAGCGTAAGTATCGCGAACAGTCTTCACCAACTTTGACATGAGAACGGCTGCGCACAGCTCTAGACGTGCAAGAGTTGTGACCTTGGTAGGTGAAACCTTTGACACTTCGCACAAAGCAAGCGAACTACGACACCGGACGGGCTAGTAGAGTGTATGTAAATGGCACAACCGTACCCACCCATACTGGCATCGGCGAATGCGATTATACGAACACAACAATCATCGGTAGCACCCACATGACGTGGTATCCGTAAGGAATCCAACAAGGAAATCTCCTGCATGAGAAGCGAAAAACGTTTGACGATTTCGTCAGGAGCGACATCATCCCAACCGATATTGCTCAGCCATAACTCTTTGATGAGCAACTTGGCGTAAAAGATCACGGGAGCGACTAGACCGAGAACATCAAATAAGCGGGCAACTATCGAGAGTATATTTCTCTTCGTACATTTCTCGACTACTTGAGCAGACGTGAAGAAGAACTTATCCTGAGAAGGTTCCCATGAAAGACCTAGCACCCTGGACACATCATTGCCTTCGTGAAACTCGAGTGACTTACGATGTGAATCAGGTAGGCTGTTTAAAAGCGCGGGTGAATTGCTACACCATTTTACAAGGTCAAAATCGCCCGACTTAAACATTTTTATGAGATCATGCGATAGCTGTTTAATTGGTCACGACGCACTTCCCTACTAGCACTTGTACTACTGCCAATCTGGCTGAGCGAAGGATTTTCCAGGGATACTAATAAAACCACTGTCTATATCACAATCACATGTAATGTAGTACTGAATTAACTAAACCAAAAAGTAATCGCGGAGGGTCATTAGATCGCGGAGAATCTTAACACCGCGATCTACAAAATGGACTTAAACTAACAACGCCATCTGTGATTAGGAAAAGGAACTATTTTATCTTTAGTAACAATTTTAAAATGAAGATGGCGACACTTAAACATCCCGCCCCCCAAGGACATCTATTCTGTGTACATTAATATTTTTAGAACTAGCACTTACATTAAAGGCAAAAAAAATAAGAATAAAACTAAATGACATACAAGTTGTTTCTACTATTAACTATCATAGCCTGACATAAAATCTTTATATAAAATCAAACATAAGCATTTAATATTAACTTCTTAAATCTTAACCAAAAGTTAACAATTACCTTACCCTTACATCAAATAAATCTTTGTTTAAAATAAATCAGAATCCTAGCTTTAAATACCTAAAATCTTAACTACAAATTTACAACAACTTAGAGCTTATATTCACTTGCCTAGATATAGCATAGATATAAACAGTTCTTACTTAACAAAACTAGTTTATTCAATAAACCTTCAGTTAGTGAACTATCAATGTAACCCTTTAACAATAAAATAACAGACTTCACAAACATTCTGGGTTTAAATACAATCAATTATGTTTATTCATTGACTGGCAGAATACAGAGCTTGGACGTAGGACGTTTCAACAAACCCTTACTAGTTCGTAGCGTTACTACTCGTGTGATTTCATCGGGTCCTGGATGTTTCTCAATAATTGTACCCAGAAACCAACAAGCAGGGGGCATATCGAATTCCTTAACAAGAACTACATCCCCGACCTTAGGCTCAGGAGTCCTGTGCGACCACTTATACCTATGAACTAAGCTACTCATGTATTCTACCGACCAGCGTTTCCAAAAACTTTGAACCATTTTTTGTACATGCTGCCATCGAGATAAAGAACTGATATTAGATCCTTCATAACTAATATCCGGAACAGTGACTAGCGGCTCACCGATTAAAAAATGACCTGGGGTTAATGGCATCGGTTCATGAATATCTTCACCATTGATCACAGTCATTGGCCTGGAATTTAAACACGCCTCTATTTCACTCAACAGAGTGCTCATCTCCTCGTAAGTCAATGTTGAACTACCTATTACGCGTTTTAAGTGATATTTGGTAGATTTCACTGCTGACTCCCATAATCCACCGAAATTTGGAGCATGCGGTGGAATGAAATGCCAAGTAGTATTACGATCTTCTAACCTTCCTGCAATATCTTGTTGGATCGAAGCTAATTCCCTAAGTTCTCTTGCTGCACCTACGAAGTTGGTGCCATTATCGCTCCAGATGTTTGCACAATGGCCACGTCTAGCTACAAATCGACGAAAAGCTGCGAGAAAACCCTGAGTACTCATGTCACTCACCACCTCTAAGTGTATAGCTCGAGTACTCATACACACATACACACAAATGTAGCCCTTGTGAGAGCGATGCCCTCGACCCTTTGTCGTCCTAATTTGAACTGGACCTGCATAATCTACACCACTATTCAGAAATGGTCGTGATGGAGTACAACGTGATGAAGGAAGCGAACCCATAAACTGATTATATACCTTAGCTTTATTTTTTACACATATGACACATTTATTTACATAATTTTTAGCAAGACTTTTTACTCCTATTATCCAATAAGCTGATCTTAGATAGTTAATCATTATCTGAAGACCACCGTGTAACGTCCTATCATGTGCGTCTGCAATCAGCAACTTAGTAAAATGAGTATTATGTGGTAAAATTATAGGATGTTTTTCGTTGTCACTCAATGAAGCATGGTGTAATCTACCACCAACTCTTATTATACCATCTTTATCTAAAAAAGGACATAAAGAACTAATCTTACTTGACTTATTATTTACAGGCATATTTCTTTGTAACTGTATGTACTCAATTTCGAACTCCACTCTTTGACATCTTCTTATACAACACTTTAATGCTTCGTCTAGTTCTGTCCCCTTTATGTATTTGGGTATATCTCTAGACTTAACATAATGATAAAAGAAAATTCTACATAAAGCTACTATTCTTAATAATTTCCTTAACGAACTATACTTATCCCACGGTACACCTTTATGTTCTACCGTAACATGGCATTTAATATTCTCCTCCAAATTAATATCTACATTCAATGGTCTACTATACTCTATAATTACATTATGTAAGAATTGAGGCCCATGAAACCAAATTTTATTTTCATGTAAGAGAGACGGTAAAACTCCCCTTGATGCACAATCTGCGGGATTATCTTTCGTAGATACATGCGCCCATTGATTTGCTTCTAATGTGGTTAAGATCTCTGAGACTCTGTTGCTGACAAAGGTTTTCCATCGGCTTGGGTGGCTATTTAGCCATGCCAAGACTACTGTGGAGTCCGTCCAAGCGCGCACCTTGTCCTTGGGAATGTTCATAGCCCGTGCCACATCGGTCAATAAACGTGTCAAAAGTACTGCTGCACATAGTTCTAGGCGAGGGATACTGACTGTCTTTATAGGTGCGACCTTTGTTTTTGCTGTCAAAAGAGCGACTTGTATATTGCCTGAAGGATCTATACATCGAGTATACACAACTGCTGCGTAGGCTGCCTTTGAAGCATCGCTGAAGCCATGCAACTCTATAACCGAACCATTTGATGTTCCTAACCACCTCGGAACACGCACTTTGCATAAATTCTCCAAGTCTTGACGGTAAGTGACCCATTCTTCTTTTATTTTATCCGGTACACTATCGTCCCATCCTACTCCTGCTAGCCACAATTTTTGGATAAGTATTTTAGCTAGAATCAAACTAGGCGCTATCCAGCCTAACGGGTCAAATAAACGCGCGATATCCGAAATAATAATACGTTTACTTAAAGTTTCAGATGCTGAAGGAAGCAGCACCGTGTACTTAAACTGATCTACACTACGACACCAGGTAAGTCCTAAAATTTTTGTACTATCATTTAATATTTCCTTTTCATCCTTATCTTCATATGTCTCGATTTTCTTCATTAATTCCGAACTATTGCTGTTCCACTTTTGTAATTCAAATCCAGCCTTTCCTAACAAGGTTTTCATTTCAATATACAAAGTCCTGCCTTCTTCTATTGTAGAACACCCTGTCATTAAGTCATCCATATAATAACTTGTTGGTACTATTTCCGATGCTGTTGGAAATTCTTGTTTATAATCCAAGGCGACTTGATGTAAAGTCTTAACCGCCAAATAAGGTGCTGAAGCTGTGCCAAAAGTTACGGTTAATAACTCATAATCTTGTATTTCTTCATCAGGTTCCTTCCGCCAAACTATTCTCTGGTATCTTACATTATCTTCGGCTACTCTCACTTGTCGGTACATTTTTACTATGTCTGCAGTAAGTGCTATCGGGTGAACTCTCCAGCGAAGAATGATATGCCGCAAATCCGACTGCAAGGTAGGTCCTATCATTAATGTATCATTGAGTGATACTCCCTTTTCATTCTTGCAGGACGCGTCGAACACTACGCGCACCTTTGATGTAGATTTATCCTCCCTTATGACGGCGTGATGAGGTAAGTATGCTGCTTTATTTAACCTTTTGTCCGGTTTCTGTACTCTTCTCATGTGGTTCAAATGTAAATATTCCTCTATAACCTTTGTGTAATTTTCTTTCAGATTTAAATTCTTCGCGAATTTTCTCTCTAATGCCTTGAATCTTCTTACAGCTATTTCCTTTATGTTACTATTTACACAGGCCGGTATTGCATCCTTAAATGGTAAATTAACTATGTATCGTCCATCTTCGCCTCTTGAAGTAGAAGCTTTATAAAGCTCTTCACACCTTAATTCTTCCTCGGTTAAGATACTAGTTTGCGGAACTTGGTCTTCGATCTCCCAGAACTTCTTTAGTAGATCATTTTGGTCTACCGCTGTGTGCATAACTGTGATATTACCCGCGCTGTCTTAATTTTCAACTTGTGTGACACCAGAAAGAATCCAACCTAATTTGGTACACTGTGCCACCATTGATCCACTGGGCGCTCTCTTAAGACCCTCTTTCAGTATCTTACTGTACACGTCTGCACCTAATAAAATATCTATCCTATTGGGTGTAGAAAACTGCGGGTCTGCCAGTGTAAGTTGCTCTAATTCAGACCAATCAAGATGGGCTACCTGTCTTTCCGGTATGTATGAGGTAATATTTTTCAAAACATATGCAGTAACTTCTAATATAACACTGGGTTCTGTCATTGATTTTAACACCAAGGTTACAATTGAATTTGCTGTTGATTCGATGCTACCTAGACCAGAAACAACACTCTTAACCGGACTTTTCTTTAAACGTAAATATTGTGCCGTAGCTTCTGTGATAAAGGAAGCCTGGGATCCCTGATCCAACAAGGCTCGAACTGTATGATAATTCGCCGTAGCGGTTTGAACCTTAACCAACGCAGTAGCTAGCAATACTTGATTAGGACTTACGATGTGTTTAGTCGACATACACGAGACCACTGGACTTACATCAGTTGGTGTATCATTGTTAGCTGAACTAGCAATTTGCTCCTCTTCTTTAGCCTTCTGTTCATAGTTAACATGTAAAAGTGTGTGGTGTTTCTTTTTGCAAATATGACATACTGATGATTTCCTACATTGATAAACTAAATGGTTGCCACCCAAACAATTGAAACAAATTTTATTCGATTGCACAAAGGCTCTTCTTTTATCAACACTAATCTTTGTGAACGGAATACAAAAGCATAGTTTATGGCTATCGCTGCAATATTCACAACTTATTTTCGTTTGACCAGATGGGCCAGGATCTTCGCTCCGAGCGAGCAAAGTCTTTTGACTGGAAACCCCTTCTGTTCGCGAACCTGCTCGCTCCTGTCCCGATGTTTTCTGTGGTTCTATACACTCAAGCGCTCTAAATCTACTTTCTAAAAATGTCTTGAATTGTGATAGAGTTGGTGGCTCAGTTGGATCGTCCGCGTCAGAGGATATCTTCAACTCCCACTGCTTACGGGTTTCTGGGTCCAGTTTTGAAGAAACTACATAAATTACGATAATGTCTACAACGGTGTTCATGCTAAGACCTAGATTATTAAATGCATTCATGCAATCCGACGTTGTGTCTAATAACTGTTTTATGGTTACAGCTGATTCTGTATTAATTTGTTTTTGATTAAATAAACGTTGAAGAATTGAATTTGCTAAATGACGTTTGTTATTATATCTTTGTTCTAACTGCTCCCAACATACTGAGTAATTTCCAGCCGTTATTGGTATTTGTCGAAGTAATAGTTCTGCTTCGCCTGTCAGACATCCCTTTAAATAGTGAAGTTTTTGTACGTTGTCTAAGCCCTTTTCGGAATGTACTAACGATACAAAAAGGTCCCTAAAACTAGTCCATTCACTGTATCTGCCTGAAAATGAAGGTATGCTAATTTTTGGCAATCTGACGTTTGAAGATGTTGTAGTACAAGTTTCACTTATTTTACTGACAGTCTTTAATTTATGAATACCATCTTTCAATTCTGATTTGTACGTTATATAAATTTCTTCAGTCTCATTGTGGCAGTCAGAAGTAAAGTAACTATGTTTTAGATCCGTTATTGTGGCAGTTTCAATCATTTTCTCATGCCTTTTATTAAATGTAGACCTCTGTTCCTCTAAAGATTCTAATCTGGTTTCCATATAACCAAGAGTTATCCTTTCTTTGGGAGATTTTTTGAAATTAGTTCTCCCTTTCTCAATTGTGTTTTTTAAATTGTCTTGTAACTTGAATAAGGACTCCATATTTAACTATTAAAATGACTTAGTAAATAATTGAATAAAGCCACTAAACAATCAATAACAATAACTAACAACTATAAACCAGTGTACGGACTCAACCTAGTTGCAGTCGTAATTAAATAAATAGTTAGATCTTACTTGCAAACAACAATGTTAAAATTATTGTTATACACTTCCCACTTGAACATGCCACTGACACATAACTTCGCTGTAACACGTACTCGCTCGGCTCCGCTGCTTACGTACGCTCCCGGCTCCGCTCGACTCGTACTCGCCCGGCTCCGCTGCTTACGCACGCTCCCGGCTCCGCTCGACTCGTACTCGCCCGGCTCCTCCACTCGACTCGACTCGTACTCGCCCGGCTCCTCCACTCGACTCGTACTCGCCCGGCTCCTCCACTCGACTCGAACTCGCCCGGCTCCTCCGCTCCGTTCTGCTGCTCTGCGCCGCAACCTCCGGTGCTCGTTCTGGGTATTGAACCCGGTGCAACAACTCACCAGCACCTTGGTACCATCAGCAGCGATCCACTACTGTGTCGGCACCCTCTCCGGAACCACTCACTGTGACTATGTCACATCCGGCTCGAAGGACCAATGTTTATTGGTCACGACGCACTTCCCTACTAGCACTTGTACTACTGCCAATCTGGCTGAGCGAAGGATTTTCCAGGGATACTAATAAAACCACTGTCTATATCACAATCACATGTAATGTAGTACTGAATTAACTAAACCAAAAAGTAATCGCGGAGGGTCATTAGATCGCGGAGAATCTTAACACCGCGATCTACAAAATGGACTTAAACTAACAACGCCATCTGTGATTAGGAAAAGGAACTATTTTATCTTTAGTAACAATTTTAAAATGAAGATGGCGACACTTAAACAATAGCTGTATAGCGTTCTCTTCGTTATTCACCGAATAGACCAGATCGTCCATATACAAGCTGGTCTCTGCTACTTTAGCCGCTTCGGGATAATGCGGACTGTCCGAGGCCAGCTGTCGCACAGTGCGCATAGCTATGTAAGGACTCGACTTCAGTCCAAAAGGTAAGCGGTTAAAAGCGAATGTCAACACAGGATCATTCTCACTGAATCGAAACAAAATGCGTAGGTACATCTGCTTAATATCAGAATTTATAGCGATAGGAAATAATCTAAAATTGATTAAAAGAAGAAACAAATCTGTTTGTAAATTTGGACCAATATGGAGTACATCATTTAAAGATAAACCGGTATGAGTCCTGGCACTCGCATCCAATACAACGCGCGGCATCGGTTTGTCTGGCCGAACGACAGCGTGATGAGGGATGTAGTACCCGTCATCCGAAATGGCGGATTCGTCGACTTGACTTAAGTATCCATTATCTATGTACTCTTGGATCACTGCGTTATAATTTTCCCGCAACGTCGGCGATTGGCGGAGTTTTCTCTCCAGCGCAACTAGTCGACGGTACGCGGCGGTGCGGGAGTTACCTAACTCGGCGGGATCTTTACTAAAGGGTAACGCGACAGTGTAACGTCCCGCATCGTCACGTGACACGGTCGAGGAAAAAATATTCTCACATTCGGTTTCCTCAGGAGATAAAAAACGTTTATTTTCAACTTCTTCCATTTCCCAGAACTTTTGTAATAAATCATTAAGGGCTAATGCTGTGAAAGAAGAGCTAGGTAAATTTAAATTATCTTTACTATGCGGAAAATCACCCATAAGGACATACCCGAATGTGGTCAATAATACGGGTGGCGCATTTGAACCTAAGTCTACCCTATTCCCCAAATAAATATACGGAAACTGTTGAGCGCCTAACACTATGTCAATATCTCCTGGAATATTCCAGCTTAAATCAGCGAGCGGAAGCGAGTGGAAGTCCACATGACAATCCCACTTAATATGGTGCGAAGGTAGCTGGTCCGTAATGCACTCAACTACTAACGCGTGAATAGTATATTTTTGATGCGAGTATACGCGAGACTCGATATCTAAATTCACATAACCTGTTATCGGCAGCGACACAGAACCTACTCCTTTGACAAAAGAATTATTCAAAGGAATTATTGCTAAGTTGAGTTTCCTACAACAATCTGTAGTTATTAAATTATTTTGCGAACCATTGTCAATTAAGCACCTAACTATTGTTTTATGGCCCGAACTATTATTATTCGCGCGCGCATAAACTTGAGCGGTTGATAACAAGATTGCCGACTTAGTCTTCGTATCTGCAGCTAATAATACGGCCGTGTTATGGGTCGGAAATGTTTGAGTAACATCACCCGAACCACAAGAAGCCGCGCGGGGCGGGTGGAGCGCGGGGGGCGCAGCGGACAGCGGCGCCGCCAGACTGGAAGCGACGACTACATTGCAATTCGTCGGTTTAACATCAGCTATATGCGGTTGTTTATTATTTTTCTCAAAATGTAATAAAGTATGATGGCGTTTTTTACATACGTTACAGACTGAGGTCGACTTACAATTACTCAAACCGTGCGACGTGCTCAGACAATTTGCGCAACCATGTACGGATTTAATAAACTCAAACCTAGTTCTAGGAGTCAACGCGGATTGAAACTTAGCGCAGTTATACAAATGAACATGAGCGTTATCTTTACAATACGCGCAACTCGAGACGGAGCGTAGCGGAGCGGGAGAATTAGGCGATTCACTCACGACAAACGCTTTCGTTTGCGTGCGAGGCTCGCGAGATGCGGAACTATGAGGTTTATAATAATTATTTTTCGCGTTCGAATGAGATAAATTCGAGCGTGCTCATATCTTAGCCTGATCTTGAACAAAGCTAATTAACAATTTAGTTGTAGGTATATCAATATCGCGAACGGAAAGTTCAAACGATTGACCAGTCTGTGAATCTATTTTTCTCATAGCGCAATGCAAGAGAATAAAATCCGCAAGATCCGGAATACCAAGTTGTTTCAAGGCAGAAATACTTGCACTAAATGTTTCAATGAAAGAATCGAGACCATTTGCGTTACACAAACAACTTTTTAAATCTAATATATTATTTAAATAGTGTATACCTAATGTACGCTTATCCTGGTATTTATTAACTAAGCTGTCCCATAGAAAATGATAGGTATCAGCCGTAGGTACAATACCGGCTGTAATCTTTAACGCGTTATGTGTAAGCCTACCTACTAAATACTGCACACGCTGCGAGTCAGTCAGCTGTTCATTGTTATGAATATTCGACTTGAACGACTCATAGAAAACAGGCCAATTCTCAGGTTTCCCGTCGAAAGATGGCAATGCGATTGGAGGCAGCTTTATTTTTAGTGGTTCAAAAAGCGTTTTCGAATTACTACATTGTGATAACTGAGATTGACTACTGTCGATTTTATTCCTAATACGCTTAATGCGAATAAACAAATCTTCAAAGGATTCTAAACAAGCATAGTCGGGACTCGAACCAGGTTTCAAATTAATGTTTATGTGGTTAATTTGATCGACATAAGATTCAAATTTGTCACGAATGTCGTCAATAGTTTACGATTCAGTCATAAAACTTTCATTATTTCTCGAATCGAACGACGAAATATTTTTCGATAAATCATATAATCGATTAAGGCGTTTAAATAACAATCCTTTCTTTTCATGAAGGATAGTCAGCAAATCTTCCGGCTTTAATTTTTTCTCAGTCATTTTGTTAAGTAAATATCAAGAGCAATATCTAAAAATATGCGCGGGTAAACTTATCAGGCGATTTGCAATAGTGAAGTACCTACCAACTATGTGGCGGTATCTGAATAAAAATAACTAATACGCACAAAGCCGAAATGATGGGTAACTACCTCCTATTGTATGTTACCAAAGTGAAATACGTAACACATTAAATTCTATGAAACAATATTGACAGATTTACCAAAACCTACGTAGAATCTATTGTCAATTATGTTTATGTTATAACGGAGAGCGGTTTATAGGCAAGAATAATTTACCAAAGGTTTACGTAAATATCTATAACCTATATATACCTATTATGATTTTCACCAAATATTACGTAAAAATCTAACTAGGGAGCGGTTACCTATCCAGGCTCGAATGGACCAAATAATTGTGATGAGGCGTGTAAATAGCCTCATCTGAGAAAGGGAGGTGTTTTAAGACAACCAATATGGCGGTGAAAGAAAATTTGAATTACACAAAATAAATCCCTGTTGACGCTCCCTCTGAGACACCAATACCCACAACATCTATTTGCAGAAATAAAGCCCACGTACCTTGCTAATCCAGGGACCTCACTTGAAGGTAGGAAGGCGCCTCGTTCACGGGTGCGTGGTCGCTTGGTGGGCTGCCGGCCGGCGAGCTAACTCGGTTCATCCACCGGTGGACTGGTCAGAACTCGTGAAACCAACACTGCACTATAAGGTCTCAATGTCTCACAGTAGCAGATACACTTATCACACGAGAATTCTCAGGTTTTCAACATATATGGGATTTTTATAGCGGTGCGGTATGCATTCGACACAAAGTCGTAATCGGCAGCGGAGCGGAGACTTTTTTCTTTTGCGGGAAGACGCCCTCTATCGGTCTTTAGCGAGCGTCTCAAGGGAGCATTCGATACGTCAACCAATGGGCGCTGCGGTTGTAGATATTGGTGAATGGAATCCTCAACAGAGACTCAATTGACAAGTGCGGAGAATGCGGGAAACGTAACTAATTTATATTATTTCTTCTCTAAAAAACATATACACATTGAGAAAAGGCATTGACGCTTCACCACTGTGCTCTGGTGTTTTAGAGATAGCTATAGAGGATTTGATATGACTCCATAGCTTCTTAGGTTTCTTGATGTTTTTATTTATACATGTATTAAAATATGCTCGCTTTTCACTCTCCAAGGCTGCCCTGACAAGGTATTTAAGCTGTTTATAGGACTCAATATGATGTGATGTTTTAGTAGCTTTGGCTTTATTTATTTATTAAAACTTCATGCAACATAAAGGTACAAAGGCGGACTTAATGCCTTAGGCATTCTCTACCAGTCAACCAAGGGTGGTGAAGAGAAAATATGGCAGGTGCATAAAAAAAAGGAAAGAATAATGAGAAAACAAGGGATCAAATGTATATATACATAAAATAAACATACATACATATTTAATATAATATAAACCTACATATATATATATATTATTTATATAAGGAAAAATGAAAGGATTTTTGAGACTACTCCACTATTTGCGTAGAAAATGAAGCCGCAGCTTCATCAAGTCTTTGACAGTATCAGTTATCCATGGAGGGGACTTATCCTTGATGAGAACCCTTTTAAGGGGAGCATGTAAGTCAAATAAATTCAAAATATACTTATTAAAAGTTTCCACCATAGAATTAACATCCTCCAGACTTTCTATATATTCCCAGTCCATCCTGTTAAGGTCCCTGTTAAACTGATCAAGCAATATGTCTTTAAGGGGCCGGAAAGTGACCCAGCGCGGGGAAGGCTTGACTAGCTTAAAATTCAATTCAGCAGATATCACTGCATGTTGACCGAGCTCTGGTATGTGTGATACAGAGACCTCTCGCACACGGGCATCAGTGCATATGACATCGATTAGTGTCTCACTGTGGTCTGTAAACTGAGTTGGCTCTGATACAATTTGATCCAGTTTACAGCACATCAAATTTTTTTTAAAAAGTTTGGTTTTATTATCCGAATGACTTAGTAAGTTAATATTGAAATCACCTAACAAAACAATCTTATCCGCGCTCCCAAAAGAGGAAAGAGAATCGGTAATAGCATCCAGGAAAACATTGATGTCGAGCCACGGTGGTCTGTATGCAGTGCCGACGATAACAGAATGGGAGTTGACGTTCATCCGGAGCCACATCTGCTCGACCTGCGGCGCAGGCGGGTGCGGCACGGCACGCGCGCGCACACCGCGACGGACATAAAAGCCCACGCCGCCCCCGCGGCCGCCGCGCACTGAGCGCGGACGCGGCACGTGGCGCAGGCGGTACCCTGGGACGCAGGGTGCACGACCCTCTTGTCCAGGCTTGAGCCAGGTCTCATTTATGGCCATAATATCAACCCCAATGTTCTCCATAGCCACAAGGAACTCATCATGACGTGACCCCAGAGACCCCGCGTTAAACAAACCAATTTTTAAGTTTTTGGTCTTAGTCATTTTTATAGCAGGGAAGTTTACATAATATATGTGTAGAAAGTGTAAGATGTATTGTAATGTGTGTATGTATGTAATGTGGTATGTAAAATATAGAATAGTTTATAATGTAAATACATGGTATTAGTAAATAAATTATATAAAATAAATAATAGTTGTAATTTAAAAGGTATTTTAAGCATCGGACAGTGACAAGTAATAAGTAGAAATTTTATGAATAAGTTGTGTACATATATTGTTGTTGTTTGAAATACTGGGCCCCAGAAATAAACCACTAAGCACTGAGATAAGAACAGTTCCGACCTCACACAGAGCAAACTTAACTTAAAGTAAGCAAAAAATAAAAAATCACAAAAAACAAATTGAATTTGATTAAGGTTTAAAATTAGATAGCTTAAATCAAATATATCTCTAACCACGAAACTAAACATTCTTCTCCTCAGACATTTCACGGCCAAAAATACGAGCGAAATCCTCCTCAGTGCGGATGCAGTAAGTAGGCTTCCCGTCACCTTGCTTGGCAAGTATACGACCGAACTTTGTCCAAGTGTATCTCCACCCAAGACGACCCCCAGCCTCACGCACCCGATAAAAAAGTTGTTTATTACTTTTAGTGAGTCGCTCGTTTAAATAGAACCGGCGCGGGGGCGCAGGGAAGCCAAAGTCCGCCGTTGACCCACGGCGGACACGCGCGCTCCGCAGTAGCTCGTCGCGCAGAGTGCGGCGCGTCAGACGCACCACAATTCGCCGCCCGCGCCCCGTCGCTGCCGCTGCTTCCGCTGGGCTCGCCGCGGCCGCAGAGGCCGCATGCACCTCGCGCTCGACTCGCAGACCCACACGCTGTGCGAACACTATGTCGCGTTCCTCCAAAGTCACTCCAAGTTTCACCGCAATCAGCCCGACAGTGTGCGTCACATTCTCTCCTGGGATCTCCGGGATATTCGCTATCTCCAGGTCAGAACTAAGCAAATCTTGTTCGCGGTCATTGAGATCAAGTCGGAGCTGCACCACAGTCCTCTCGAGTTGGCTGAGTTTGCCATCAGGCAAGGCGACATTTTCCTTGCTTTCGAGAGCTACTATTCTGGCCTCTAGGCTGTCGACTCGTTCGACACAAATACCAACTGAAGACTGCAGTCCAGCCATCTCACGACGAAACTCCCGCATTTCGTCCCGAACCTCCCGCAGCTCAGATCTGAAGAGCCTAATTTCTTCACGGAGGGTCAGCTGTACATCTGGCGAAGGTTCCCCGTCAGTACTCTGTCCGCTACATACCCGCGATGTTCCCTTAGGCACCACGACGGGGGGCTTGGTTTGAGCGCCTTGAATCTGGGATGCCTTTACGGGTGACCTGTTTGCAGTGTCCTGGTCTGCCGTATCCGCCACGGTACTGCGGCCAATGAACCTGCGACAACCGCATGCACAGCCGGGGCACTAGTATTCACGCCCCTAACGGGTGTGGCACTGTTGTCTCCCTTGGGCAATTTATTTTTGCACTCCGGACACAGCCAGTCACTCCCTCGCAAGCAAAATTGCCACACGCAGCGCCACCTTTCGCCGACAGGAACTTTCCGCACGCTGCACACTTTACCATTGTACACGTGGTACTCCAAAAAATGACTAGATGGCGTGCACGTTCCTTGCACTCTTCCAGATGTCGTCGCTAGATGGCGCGTACTTCACACAAAAATCGATCCACAAATGCACGATCTGTGGTAAAGCGCTAGCAACACCTGGAAGATCTCACTTTTGAAGGTACTAGTCACAAATCAAAATGTTTATGTAGCTTCAAATTAAAAAATGTTCAAAACTTCACAGCTAATTTTAAAGCAGTTACAACACTGAATCACTGTTGTTTATCCCGTAAAAACGTTCTTGCACGTAAGTCGCACCACAGCAAACTTATGAGTATAAACTTTCCGCGGAATAATTAATGTTTACTATTTTATATTAGTGAAAACATGAACAGCTGATGTGTTCCGTAAAGCGTCCGTGAGTCAGTTGATTCTCACATACTTACATCTGATGAATCATATGTTACTCCCAATAGACTATCAAGGAGTGTTGACAGAACTGTGACTGAATTTAGTGACGTCCTCGGAAATGAAGGAGACAATCATTCAACTTACACTTCAACTTGAAAGTACTGAAAATGAACTTGGAAACATATTGTCAGAGACACCTTGAAATCGATATGCCATTCTTCCTCAATATTTCCAAATCCTGTCTCAAGCAGTAAGAAAAAGAAGCAAACTCTGTCACAACAATACAACTTAAGCTCTGCACCGTCCTCTCCATCGTTATCCTTATTAAAAGTCGAGAGATGTGACCATGTGCTACGCTTGAAACGAGAAATTTTAACCCTGCAACAACAGTTACAGACCGCAGAGCAGGAGATTGTAACCCTTACACAGCGCATTGAATTATTGTCAATAGAACGTAATCAGCGCCGTAACAATACTTCTGAAACAGTCAGTCACAAATCAAAGCAGGACATTCTGAACATCACTACTGCTAAGACTTGCATTCCCGTAAACGGAAAAAATACCATCATACCCGAGAAGAAGATATATATTTTTGGTCGGCCCAACGTTGCGTCGGATTAGCAGCAGCTATCTCACATTCAAGAGCAAATGAACAAGCTAGCGACTGAACATGGGCGCAAGCATTTCCGGAACTTTTGGAAATCCACACAGAGGTTAAATCCTAAACCTACGGTTCCGGTGAGTGTGGATGGAGTTGAGAAACCGGGGGAGATTGCTGATATGTTTAGGAGACATTTTGCGGTGGATCCACGTCGGGCAGAAGAGCAAGTGCATGTCACTGAGGGCATCATGTCTGGAAAGCCATTAAACATTTCGGCAAAAGAGGTTAAGGAAGTTATTAAATCTATGACTAAAGGCAAATCTCCCGGACATGATGGCCTAAGCATTGAACACTTTCAGTGTGCGGGTCCGCATCTTCCTAGGGTCCTATCGATGCTGTACAACTTCTGCGTGAGGCATTCCTACCTGCCTATAGATCTGATGAGGACGATAGTTGTGCCTATCGTGAAAAGTAAAACTAAGGATGCGTCAGATAAAGATAACTACAGGCCGATCTCTTTGGCCACTATAGCAGCTAAGGTGCTTGACTGTGTCTTTGAGCGTAGGATAAGGGGACAGCTTAAGCCAAATGATGCACAGTTCGGTTTTAGACCTGGGTTGTCCACCGAAACTGCTATTCTGGCGCTCAAGTACACAGTTAGGTACTACACTGACAGAAGTACTCCTGTGTATGCTGCCTTTCTGGATCTCTCCAAGGCTTTTGACCTGGTTAATTATAATATTTTGAGGTCAAAGCTGAGGGAGAATGCCATACCCCATGACCTGATAAACCTCCTCGAGTATTGGTACAACCATCAAATTAACCAGGTCAGATGGTCGGGTGCATTGTCTGGGGAGTATAGGCTGGAGTGTGGCGTGAGGCAAGGTGGCTTGACCTCCCCAGGGCTCTTCAGTCTGTACATCGATCAGCTGGTCGGGGAGCTTGGCAGCACTGGTGTCGGATGCTCTATTGATGGTAAGATTATTAATAGTATCAGTTATGCTGATGACATGGTGCTGCTGAGTCCCTCGATTGATGCACTCAGACGGCTCCTTGGAGTGTGTGAGCGATACGCCACGGCTCATGGACTCCTGTACAATGTCAGGAAGAGTGAGCTCATGGTGTTTCGTGCTGGTTCCAGAAAACCCAAGTCGGTTCCTCCAGTTTACCTGTATGGGGTAGCGCTTGGGACGGTGTCTCAATTTAAATACCTTGGGCACGTTTTGAATGAGGATCTGAATGATGACGATGATTTGGAGAGAGAGAGAAGAGCGTTGTCGGTCCGATGTAATATGTTGGCCCGCAGGTTTGCTAGGTGTACTAAAGAAGTGAAAATTACACTGTTTAAGGCCTACTGCCAGACTTTTTACACCTGCAGTCTGTGGGTCACGTATACGCAGAGGGCCTACAACGCTCTTCGAGTTCAGTATAATAATGCTTTCCGGGTGTTGTTGGGGCTTCCACGGTTCTGTAGCGCATCAGGCATGTTTGCTGAGGCAGGTACGGATAGTTTTGAGGCTATCATGCGCAAGAGAACGGCGTCCTTGATGCATAGGATACGTGGAGGCTCCAATAGCATCCTGAAGGTAATTGCGGAGAAACCAGACTGTCCTTTCCTGATGCACTGGTCCCGCAGGCATGCTTGCGGGCCTGGTGCTGAGGGAAAATATATGAATTGAGAGGGGATGATTTTTTTTAAAGTCTATTTATTTTGTTTTAACTCATTTTGTTACTAACATAGTTGTATAAGTATTTCTGTTACTAACACATTATGGATTTTCTATATCCGAAATAAAGTATATTATTATTATTATTATTAAAAATACTGAGTACGAGAGATATAGAATCGTTGCCGAAAAGAAACCAAATGCACCGTGCAATGAAATAGTAGGGAACTGTTTAAATATTAAACTCTCAACAGACGATAAACTTGTAATCTGCGTGGGTGAAAATGACCATAACTTAAAACTAATCTTGTCTCAATTGCAAATTATATTAGAAACTTTCAAAAATAACACTGTCTTTGTACTGAGTGTCGAAAATAACGTGTACATAAATGCCAATAAGCTAAACTACTCTTTAAAAAACATATGAATAAAGTTTAAAAAATGTCAATTTATAAAACAAACTTCCACAAAAGTATCGGAAATTTGTAAGTCACTGAATTATCATATAGATTATGCCGATTATACTGATAAATATTTGAATCCTAGTGAAATTCGAAAGAGAATAGCTAACGGCAAATCAAGTTTTAAATCGAACATTGGTGTACAGGAACCTAAAAAAGGGACAATTCCCTATTACTTAAAAAAGAAAGACCGTCCTGAAAGCACAAAACCTTTAGAGTATAATAGTTCTACTCTATCCAGTACTAGGGTTCACAAAGGAACCATAACGTATTTCTTTCCTGTTTAAACAAGAGCGACACATTTTTTCGTGTCTGAAGTCAGCAATACGAGCGATTTCAAAATATTACATTAGAACATTGCTAGTGTACTTTCCAAGCAAGAGTTACTAGAAATAACTATTCAGGAATTAAAAGAAGTAAATAATGATCCAGATGTTATATGCTTGTCTGAAACTTTTATAAAAAAAGGTAATGAAAATTATGTAAAAATATATGGCTATGAATTGGCAACTAGCTACTGCAGAGATAAACAAAGGGGCGGAACTTGTATACTAATAAGGAAAGGATTAAATTTTAAAGAGCTTCCTTTTATAAAAAACTATGCAGCGTCTAACACGTTTGAAGCCTGTGGCCTTGAGCTGCTGTGCACTAGATTAATAATTATATGTGTGTATAGAACACCCCAATCCGACCCGAACCTGTTTTTAGCAAAACTATGTAATCTTTTGCAAGATCTATTAAAAAAATACAAATCCAAGGTAAATATAGTAGTGACGGGAGATTTTAACATACTTTAAAAAAAGGCAGTATTACAAATGTACTGCGAGATTTGGCTTACAATTTTGACTTGAAAATTCATATCAATGTTCCCACACGCAAATTTTCCTGTATTGACCATATCTTAAGGTGAATGTTCCGCTGGCCTGTTCATACATTTTTCGTTCGCGTTCTACTTCGTAAATAGACACTTTTTGCTCAAAACGAATCACTTTATCACTTTTCTACAATGAAATAGTTTCGCGTTAGTTACTTTTTGTAAATAATTTGCATTAAATATTGAGAAAAACAGTCTTCAAAACCGAGCAAAATTTGATATTTTGTTTACTAGTGTGAGTGCGATTTGACAACCAAGCATGCCGCCATGATTGCGATAGGTTATAATATTTAACGCTAGATGGCGTGCAACCGATATTGTAAATTTGAAAAACCATTACTAAATTTCTAACAATGGCATTCATTAAAAAATGCATTATAATAACGTAAAACTAACTATCATAAACGAAAACATAAAACATTGTTGTTGTTATCAAAAAATTGTAAGCGTTAGTTATTATTATTTTGACTGGCAACAATATCATCATTCGTAATCGTAGGTGCCTACGAATGAGGCGACGTTGCCGTACTTCCTAGTTCCTTCCTACTTGACCCTTTGACCTGTAATGTTTCTAAGAAAAACCGTTGCCAAACTTCGTTGGATTCGATGATTCGGTTGACTTGAAATAAAATACATTTTGAAGCTAGCTTGAGCAGTGATAGGTTTTACGCGCGGAATTTCTTGTATGATTTAAAATGTATGCATTTTCATTTATTCGAACTAATATTTCTTGTATGTATATCATTCCAATTGAATATACTTATTGCAAGGTATTGTAGTATAGGTTGCTTATACGCAATTTTATTTTAAAATAAAAGTACCTATAAATCTTTCGGTGGTATTAGCAAGTCGGCCCGTAAGTTTAGCTGGCTATTACAAACTAAAATCTTCTCATAATAAAAATCACCGATCGATATTGTTAATTGATTCGTTAAGTTATAATAATATCAAGTAAACAAAATTTTATTTACTTGATAATATATTATCTATCATAAGTAAACCAAATTTATAGGTCGCTGTAGATTTAAATTTCCTGTCATATTGTTTTTTCAGATTAGTAATACAAATAGTTATCGACAGACCATTATATTAGACGGACAAACAAACATCAGTTTTATTTGGTACAGTATATCGCGTGCTTGAGGTGCATTTCGTTACAGTTAAGTACATCAAAATGTATAAGTATGTAATATGATTTATTATTTATGGTTGCTCAGCAGGGATTTATACCCACAAGATATTATTTTCTTAATTGTCAATAAGTTGTCAATCAATATTATATCAAGATTATTTGTGTAAGTAAAATTTTACTGCTATATTTTTCTCAAAATGCGAATGTTATCTCGAACGTAATTTGGAACGTCAGTTTCACAGTTTGCAATATTCTATCCACGTGTTCCGAATTGCGTCAAAAGCGATTATATCGCGAATCCGACCAAATTTAGTAGTCACAAAATAAAAGGGCTGTTGAGTAATAATTGTCACGTTGCGCGTTGGTCGGATTCGCGATATTATCGCTTTTGACGCATTTCGGAACGCAGGGTTAAATATCTATACTTTGCATTCGTTTGTTGCATGTTATTGAGTGGGCCTGCCTGATGGAAAGCCACCGAAATATGTGTGAATCATCACAAATTGAATTTGTTAGTGAAAGACGTGATGGATTTCGAACTGAATTAAAATTCAAGTGCAGTATGTGTGAAAAAACGTGGGAACACTGCTCAGAGAGCAAAGACAAAGTAACTACTGCATTTGTGTGGGCAACTGTAACTTCTGGTAGCTACTACACTCAGCAGCTCATATACAAGTCTGATGGATATTCCAACAATGTCACCTAATAAATTTCGACGTAGGCAATGTTTGGTTAGAACATTTGACAGAGGAAATTAAGATTGCTGGTGAACAAGGAAGATCAATTGCCATTGAAAAAGGTTATGTGTCTTCAGACTGTGTTTCATTTATTACTGTGTATGTGGATGGAGGATGGTTGAAGAGATCGGACGGGCATAACTTTTCTAGTATGGTAAGATAAATTATTACTAAACACAAATTTATTTATTGTCAAAACAATGTAACACGACAAACAATTATGCGATGTTGTTGAATTTTGTTTATTTCTATAATTGAATTGAATGCAAACAATTATAATGTGCCATATTTTCAAGAGTTGTTTTTCACTTCCAGGCCTGCATTATTGGGAAAGAAACTAAGAAAGGTCTATTTCTTGGTGTTCAAAATAAATATTGTTATACATGTCAATAGGAGAAATATTGATATGAAACCACATAATTGTTGCAAAAATTTTACTGGGCCGTCTACAGGAATGGAATCACAAATTATTGTGGACGGCTTTCAAAAGAGTGAAGAAACACATCAACTTCGCTATTTGAGCTTTATTGGAGACGGAGATTCCTCTGTGTTTGCAAACTTGAAAGAAAAAGCGTCTTATGGATATTTTTAAACCCAAGGTAATGAAGCTGACCTTAGTGGCACGGAAAATCATAATATAAGTATTTTGTCAATCAGTTTGTCGAGATAATGAATTTATCAGAAATATGATGCCAAAGCTACTGGACTTTTTTAAATACTGTATTCTGCCAGAAATAATATTGAGATGTGTTCAAAAAAATGCGAAATGTATAGATATGAAAGGTACACAAATTTTTTTTTTTCTTAATTTCTATAAATTTCAATCTATATTATATTTTTTACTGTGGGAAATTTTTCTTCAACATCAAAAGTTACACATAAAATATACTAAGCAAGGCATTTTTTTTCGCAGCAGCTGTGTAGCGGTGGTTTCCGGACAAGAACTTTAGGAAGAGTGAAAACAACATGTCGGATCATTTTTATTTTTATTGTACTTTTGTAGTAGTATGTTTAGAATCTATATTATCAATGTTTACAATCATAGAGTGAATTAAAAGAAATTTGTTGCTTTTTTATATCCAATTAAAACAATACTTTAGCAGATATGTATAACCATTTGTTAGTTATGTTTAGGTTTTACTAAAAAAATATGTGATTATGGATGCTTAGATACTATCAAACATTTTTCCACTTTCTTGGTTGCAATCTCTTATTCTAATTTGTGTTTTAAATTTGTTGTCTTGTTTATGAATTATAGTTTCTTGCATTTACTGGTGTGTAATTGTTGTAAATAATGTAACTTTAATTACTTCACATTTGCATTGGGACTAAATATTTTGAAAAAGATTGTTTTTTTAGTAAATGGTCATGTATCAAGCATTGATGTCACTATAAATACTTGTAATAATTGTTAGTTGGTGTATATATTCTTTTAAATAATATATAAGGTAACAAAATAAAACCGTCTTACATTGCATTTTTGACATTCATTTGATTCCTAAAATAAAAAAAGTTTACACCACCCATGAAATACCACCTTTTATTTTTATAATATAATCGTAACAGGTACTCCCCCAGACATCATTATAATTTCTACAGAATCCAGAATTCAAATAACTTTTAAATGCACGCCATCTAGTGGTTAATTTTGATGAATGCTTTTGATTCTAAAGTAGTCGCTCATGTCTATGTGTGTGTAAACGATACTATAATCAGAGTTTGATATTAGCTTTCGTTATATGGCGAATCAGATGGGTTTTGAGGCTATAATTTGACTAATTTCGATAAAGTGGAATGTCCGATAACCGCATCTACTATTTCTGTGACTTAATATTGTTTCAATTACACTCAAAACCAAATAAAACTGAAAATGTTGACTTCAGCGCCATCTAGCGGGGAAATGGCCTCGAACAACCCGTAGCAATCACCTTAAGTAACATTTCTAACGCAACAGCGACCGTTTTGCCTCTGCATCTGTCAGATCATGATACAGCTCAAATGTTAAGCTTTCCTACTAAACACACACCAGACAAAGCTCCGATATACTACATTTTTAAAAGAGATTACAATTTAGTAAATATATGAAAATTCAAAAAATGCTTACAAAATCTTTCTTGGTCTGACATCTATAAATACAATGACGCCAATACCGCATTTAATGATTTTCATGAATTGTTGTGCATTTTTTATAATCTATGCTTTCCTAAAGTAAGAGTTAAAGTTAACGCAAATAATAAGAACACAAAAAAGTGGATAAGCAAAGGATTGAGAAACAGTTGCAGAACAAAACGGAAATTGCGTTATCAATACTACAAAACCAAAAATAACTATAATAAAATAAAATATCAAAAATACTCAAAACTGCTGAAAAAATGTATTTATGGCTCAAAATAGAACGCAAACATAAACTATATTAACACACATCATAACAAATGCAAAGCCACTTGGGCTGTCATTAAAAATGAAATAAATAATACGACTCCCAAAAATAATATAGAAACCATAAAGCTAAACGATACAGTAATTACAGACCCTGCAGAAATGGCTTCGGTATTTAACAACCATTATGTTAATTTAACGCATGTACCTACACAAACAAGTGATGGACAAAGCTTCATGAAAAATAAGTGTGTAAACTCGATGTTCCTTAAACCGATGCTTGAAAGCGAGCTCCGACAAGAAATAACGTCCCTGTCCGTCACACACGTCGTTAATGTTTCGTGTTGTTTGCGCAGCGGTATTTCCACGTAGGAACTCATATTCGAAAATTGTACGAATTTTCAGTTTATCCATAGCGCCAAAAACTACCACAATGTCACAAAAATAAAAAACTATCTAAAAACAAATGACTGAAATTGAAATTAAATTAACACGTCTTTCGAATATAATTTATTTGAATTTCGAATTGTGCGCCAATCCACAGATAATTAATTCTGAAAATGCTGGTTATAGAATCTCCAATTACATAGGTAACGACCTATTATTATTATTATTTCCTTTATTCTTTGTAAACATGTTGGAATGGTGAGAATATCCATCCGTTCTATACTACATTCATATTTTGTTACGTTGCAACACTGCTTCTCTCCCGTTCTGGCTTGCACACAATATTACCATAAAAATCTGTCTAGTTTTAGAAATCTTTTCTTTTAAACAAATAAAGTGTTTTCCAAAGCAATCTGTTGTTTCAACATGGTAGCAGAGCGTGGTTAGTAAAATAAAAATAAGGATTGCAAAAGTTTTTGAAGATTAAAAGTATACGAAAGTCATTGATCATTGATGTGAAGAAAGAAAAAAAAAATGGAGCGTGCGAACCAAATTAACATACCGGTATTTGATGGGAAAGAATACGCTAATTGGAAAATAAGGTTATTAAAGTACTTACAGTATAAAAAATGTGAAGAAGTTGTATCAAGAAAAAAAACTCGTGAGTGAGGACAAAGAAAAATGGCAGGAAAAAGACGTGCAAGCCACCAACTACATTTACGGTGCCATAACTAACAAACAATTGGAATATATATCTGAATGTAAGTCTAAAACCATGCCAAATTGTTTCAACTGCTATAGCTGAATTTCACAATCAGCCATTACAAATGCTATCAACAAGTGCCATGAAACAGACAATATACCGAGAAAAAAAGAAGCATATAGATGTATTTCATGAGTCAACAGATATTTATTTCACGATCAACCATGACAAACTAAAATTACATGACGAAAATATTATTATGAATGATGAATTATTTCAGAAAAACAAGCATCATAATTTATTCTTTACAGAAAATGATGGAGTCCTTGTGTCGATCTACATTGTGGATTCTAGATGGTACATTTAAAATCGTACCTACACAATTTCTGCATTTGTATACTATTCACGGCAACATTATGACCAATAGGAAAACCACAGTACCGCTTCTGTTTGCACTATGTACAAAGATAAAAACACTTATAATAAACTATTTCAGTTCATCATAAAATACAGTAATGAGAATGATGTAAAATGTTCAGATTTAGGTCATGGATTTTGAGCTAGCGGCAATACAGTGTATGAAACTGAATTTTCATGAAATAAACCTGAACGGCTGTCACTTTCATTTAGCTCAAATTATTATAGGCATATTCAAACCAATGGGAAAAAAATGATCGTTTTTCTTTGGAAATGAAGTCTTTGCTGGCATTGTCATTTTAAGCCCAAGAGAAATTCCTGAATATTTTAAAGAGTGGGTGGAAACTATATTGCCAGAAAGTGTGCAAATTGCAAGTTGGTTTGATGAAAATTACATTACTGGTACTAATAATAAACCTCCGCGTTTTTATCCTTCTTTCTGGAGTATTTATGAAATCCATAATGCTGGTCTTCCACAAACACAAAACTTTGCTGAAGCTTGGCACAATCGAATAAATAGATTAATGGGGAAATTCCATCCTGGTTTTAACTTTTTCAGTAAAGAAATAATGAAAGAGTCTCTTAAAGTAATGATGGACATTGAAATGATTTTAAATGTTGAACCAGAAAAAAAGAACAAAAAAAAACAAACAATCAGTCGTACAATCACAATCAATGAGATATTATCTAAGAAAGAAGAATATACAAAAAAAAAATTTTGCGTGCTTTAGCATCAAATTTGTTTTTGCACTAAAAAAGAAATTGTACTAATTATAATTATATAGTTTGATTATTAAACTTGTTTTTAATTCTTATTAGAATTAAAAACAAGTTTAATAATCTACCACTACCCTCTACTTATTAGCTTTCTGGCTGTCGATGTCGATGGGTGTGTAATGTTTGGTATAATTAGAATAAATTAATTTATACTTCTTTATTAAGTTTAATGGTCACAGTTCTAACCTAACTCAAATGGCACCTAACCAAACTATTTCTGGGTGGTTTATAAAAAAATAACCACGAAGGGCCTGGCGGCGGGGCTCCTCCTTCTGTGTGATTTATAAAAAAAGTCGGAGGAATCCGAGTCGGAGTGCCCTAAAGTCCCGATTGCAACCAGTTTCTCCTGATATAACAATCGTTACATACCCAATGGCGATGGCAAATGATGTTATGGCATATGATAATTATGGCATGTGATAATTAGGGCATGTGATAATTAGGGCATGTGATAATTAGGGCATGTGATAATTAGGGCTTACAATGATTATGACAAATGATGTTATGGTAAGTGACTTTATGGGAAACAAAGCTTCTAACACGTGACTAATATAGCAAATAAGAGTAGGGCAAATAAATATTACGTCGTATAATATTATGGCTGTTGACTATTATGGCAAATGATATTAGGGTAAATAAAATTCGGTCAAACGGCGGTATACCCGTTAATGTACACGTGAAATATTGCACCAAGACTGTTCCCAGAAACCTTGGTTTAAACAATATTACAAGAGAAGATATCTCTCAAAGGAATCTTATAATTCCCAATGGTCTTTTTGGAGGGGCAGATAGAACACCAATTGTAATTGCTGATGGCACGTATGTCTACATAGAGAAAAACTCCAATTACTGGTATCAAAAAAAAACCTACTCTTTACATAAATACCACAATTTAGCAAACCATTTATGTTTCTAAGCACCGATGGTTATACTATCGATATATTTAGTCCAATATCTCCTGCAACAACGACTGATGCTGATATCATTAATAAAGAGTTTTCTAATGAAAATAGCCCTTGCCGGCAATTTTTCCAATCGGGGGTTGTATTTATTTTGGACAAAAGCTTTAAGGATTCATTAGTATTATTAGAGAGTTGTGGTTATGATGCGCATGTGCTCTTGTCTCTGGATGAGGGTGAGACACAACTTTCCACTAGAGACGCTAACAAGACAAGAGCAATCACATTATATTGATGGGTGGTGGAAGCAGTAAATGGTATTTTTAAAACTAAGTTAAAAATATTTAGACAAGCATTTTTCAACGGGGCTTCTAAGAATATTATGATAGATTTCTCTGTGGCTGGTGCTCTTATCAATAAGTACTATTTGAGAGTACAAGACAGAGAAGATGCTCAAATACTGCAAATAGTAAACCAAAATATGTATAAAATAATTATTTGGCTGATTATGTACGGGTTCACAACCTTAGAAGGACAGATTTTCAAAACATTACTGTCAGTAATGATAATGTAAAAGAATTCCCTGCATGAAATATTTAATATTGTTTGCATGTGGGACTTGCCAACTTAAGCAAGCTCGCTCATATTATGACGAGCACATACAATTTATTGGAATGTATTGTATTGAAGTTTGCACTAATACAAGAAATAAAATTATCGATCGCAATATATTCGGACAGAACTGTTCATTGGTCTAGGCCAGAAACGCAAGTCGTCATGTTAGTCGCAAAGTCTACTTCGTGTATATTTTAGTCAGCACTGTTAACTAGTGTCCGACCGAAGCTTCGGCTTCGGCCACCTTCGGCCAAAAAAGCACCTTCGGCCAAATCTTCGGCTTCGGCCAAAAATTTGCCGAAGGTTTGGCCGAAGGCGAAGGTTTGCTAGTTGTCAAAATTTGAAATTTACTGAACGATGCTAGAGCGAGACGGAGAGTGTGCAGAGCAGCAGAGTTTCGCCGCACCGGCCCAAACGAATCGCAGTTAATAAGCTAAACGAGTCAAAACAAGTTTGAGAGCGCGTCTTAGTGTTTTGTTTTTAAATATTTCATATTTGTTATTACAAATTATTTTATTTATTACTGTGAGTAGTACCTGTGGTGATACGTTCATTATTGTGAGGCACTCTAAGAACCAAAAAACCGTAAGTATTGTCTGGTTTAAAATATTTTATGTTATCTAACGTTAGGTTTTTTTTTTTTTTACGTTAGGTAGGAAACTAAACTAATGTTGGTTTGGTATGTTTTTTTATGCAATTTTTAGATAAAAAGACATGTGAAGATTGTTTACTTTTAGTTAACTACCTAAACCGATAGGATATAGGCGCATCCGCGTTGCAGAGTCCTACTGCGAGTACGGGGCGGTCGGCTCGGCTCGGTAGGTACTTGTGCATTTATATAGAATATTTTCTTTCAGGTACACAATGACATCTTTAGAGCTGAATCCTATCTGGCAATATTTTATAAAGGCTACTGATAAAGCTTTATGTAAACAGTGCAATAAATCATTGTCTCTTGGTAGTGCTTTACCAAAGAAGCAGAGTACCACTAATATTAAAAAGCATTTGATGAAAATGCATAAAATAGAGTGGGAAGCCTATTGTAATGCGTGATGAGTTTAATGAAAAATAAAACAGAGGCAAAAAAAGCAGCTCCATTGTGGCCAGATAGTGATCCAATATCTATGAGAATCGATAAAGGTATAATGGATCTCATCATCGTTGACGTGCTGCCTTACAACGTTGTTGAAGGAGAAGCATTTCGCAGACTTAATTTGATTGATCCCGATGCTCCGTCAAGATACAGGAAAATGACTGAGAAATTTTTTAGAACGACTTTAATGCCTGCGACATACGATAAGGTCAAAGCGAAAGTCATACGTGTTTTAGATAAAGCTTGCTGGGTTAGCTTTACGACTGATATATGGAGTAATCCAGCAAAGACGTGTTCGTTGCTAAGCTGCACAGCTCACTTTATCCAAGGCCCTAAAAGAGAAAAAGTCATTCTTGCAGCTAGTTTTCTGGAGGAAGATCACACAGGCCTATATATTTCAGAAAAACTTCACCAGATTATTGAAGAATATAATTTAAAAAATAAAATCCACATGGGTATTCGTGACAACGCTTACAATATGCAGACAGCCATGCGACGTGGTAATTTTCTGTCGATTGGATGCGTAGCTCATACCCTGCAGCTAGTGATTCATGACGTTATATTTAAAGACGCTACTGTGATGGAAATAATAAAAAAATGTCGCAAAATTGTTGGCCATTTTAAAAGAAGTGAGCAAGCTTCTAGATATTTAAATATGTTTCAAGAAACGTGTAATTTGCCTAAACTCGTATTAATCCAAGATATTGAGACGCGATGGAACAGCATATATTTGATGCTGGAAAGACTCTCTTGAAGAGAAAACTGCCATCAATTTATACATGGCTGAACGTGGTGGAATAGAAGTCCCTACTGCAGAAGAATGGGTGCAAATAGGATACTTTATCACCGCTCTTAAATGTTTTTATGAAGCCACACTTGAGGTTTCAAATGATTCCTCATCGGTATCTATAATAATACCGTTGATTGTCATGCTTAATACGAAATTAATCCTAAAAGAAGAAGATCCTGAAAATTTGAAAATACTGAAGACGAAGCTGTGTGAGGCAGTTAACATATGATTTTCTTACGCAAAAAATACCATGTGTTTATTGATTGCGACTCTATTAGATCCGCGTTTCAAAACTAACTATTTAACTGCCGATGAGACTGAAAACGCCAAAACTGAAATACTATCATTCTTACGACAGCAACATGAACTATTATCTCGTGCAGACAATATGGATATTGACACCAATGTACCTTCTTGTTCAACCTCAAATCCACATACAGAGAATGCATCTCCAAAAAGCGATGAAGGATTATGGGATTCTCACGATAAACTTGGTTTGCCCATTACAAGTGATAATGATTTGGATTTGGAACACAATTATCCGCTATTTCAAGAACATCTTAGTCGTTATTTAAAAGATCCTCGGATTTTAAGAACGAATATTGGGCATCAAGCCCATATACTTGTCTACAGCCAGCTGCAATCAAGTATTTGTCTGCTCCCCCCAGTAGCGTTCCTAGCGAACAGCTTTTTAGCGCTGCGGGGCAAATATATGCCGACAGACGGTCAAATTTGATGGGTGAGAATGCCGAAAAATTATTATTTTTAGCTTACAATATAAGACTGTTCAACTTTGATTACTAATTAAAGTAAATTAGTCATGATAATTAAGAAAAGGTATCCTGTCTTTTAGAATCGCCAATTGAAAAAAAACTTAACCCTTGCAAAAAAAAAAAAACCCTTGCATAATAATTGCAAAATGTGTTTTTCTATTGATTTTGTAATGATGATTTAATTATTAGAAACAACTATTGAAGTTATTGTCAAACTGAAATTATTGTTTTATGTATACTTTCATCGAAAAAATATGTTTTTTATTTTATTTTAGAGAATCTTTAGAATATGCACTTTAGTCTCTTCTACTACCTAAGGTTTTTTCCAAATAGTGAACAAAAATGTTCATATTTTCTTTTAATTGTAAGTTTTTATTATAGTTTAGTTTTCCCAAATAGGTATATTATTGATAATTTTGATAAATGACTGCTTCGCCATATAATTAAGTATAATGAGCTATTTTTAATTAAGACTAGTCGAAAAAAGTGAGTTTATTTTTTATTAATAAGGTGCCTCAAATTGTTACCAAAACTTGTTAAGTTTTTATTTTCTCCAATTGTTACCAAAAATGTTTAACTTAATTATCCTAAGAAATTACTTATAAGTATTTAATTTTCTCAAAAATTCCAAAAAATTATATGTACAAAATAGATATTGAAAAAGCGTTAAACTTTGCTCAATTATTTTATAGAAATATTTTGTGTTCGTCTGATAATTAAAAAAATGTGACTGATTATTTGATTATTTTTGTTAAAATTACTTTAAGTAAATAAATATTTAATTAACATTGTATATTTGAAACTTTTATTTTAGACAATATTTTATTACCTACTTGTATATGTTGGTCACTCGGCTCGTTATTAGGCTAAATCTCTAAAGCTCTCACAATATGTATCTAGTATATTCTGAGATCAAAGTAACTATCGTATTTCTCAAGGTCAATGACACCTTCGGCTTCGGCTTCGGCCGAAGGTTTTGGTGAATACCGATTAATCGGCTTCGGCTTCGGCTTCGGCCAGAATTGCACCTTCGGTCGGACACTACTGTTAACACAGGCCGTGCAACAATACAGCAGTACTGCTGTAACTGAATTGTCGGCCGCCGTACTGTAGGATGCTGTCCCCACATCATGACCGTGATATGGTACTTAGGAAGGGCACGGCATCAGGATAATATTTTTCCACTGGCACAATTTTTTATTGCGTGGGAAAATACAGAGCGAATATTTTGTAAATATATTATATGATATAATAACACTGAAGGGAGGGCAGCCATCAAAGAATATTGCTGCAACTGCATGGTGGGCCGTAGAACAGTAGCTTGCTGTGCACATATATAATGACCATTATTTGGTTTTTACGTTAGGTAAGGTATCAGGAACATATTAATCCACCTGCCCAGTTCCTTGACGATATTTTAATCACGAAAAGCAAGTTTTATTTCATGCATAACCAATTTCAATAAATTGTTAAAAATTATCTAAATATAAATCTTGATACAAAACTAAGTTTATATCTTCATTCTTACTGATATAAACTATTAAATCAATCATATATTATTAGCTGAACCGTTCCTTTTTAACCCTTTAAGCGCCGTCACCGGAATATCACGGATTCTAAACTGTGCCCGAGTCGCCACTACGTGATATCACGATATTGTAGTGAAAAAAGTTCTTAATACACCCAAACATCATACAAATTTTTATAATTTTAAGATTTAGGGTGTATCTTTATTGATAAAGACAATTTTCAATATTTCGAATGATGAATACTGTGCATTTTGAGGTTCAAATGCAAACTGAACACTGCATGTATCGCCAATCACGGAATTTTACGGGTCCTAGGGATGGGCGAATTCGGAAAATACTTAATAGGTTGCCTAAAAATAAACAAGGCAATATTGAAATAACTAATCACCATTTGCATTTAAAGTGTTTATTTTCATTACAAAATAACCATCGTGTTAATGGTTATGTACACAATAAAATGTAATAAAGTTTAAAAAATAATTATTGTTACAATATAAATATAGAAAATTCGATAACGCGGAACCTCACTTGTGCAGACAGTCACCGGTCGCCGTCACCTGAATATTCCGTGCGGCCAATGAGATTCAAGGTTAAATCGCGCCATATTGTCAGTTGCCCAAAGACTACAATAGTATAACTGGCTATAGATAGGCAACTCGACCGTATTTTTGTTGTCGAGCTTGGCGACATCTAGTTTTTCGCTAAGGGAACTATTTATATAAGTAAATGTATAGCTAGGTATATATAGCTGCTGTACTGTCCAATCCTATAACGACTTCCCGCCCGACGCTCGCCCCGAACGGTCGTGCCGCTCTGTGCTCCGCGCCCGCTCCGTGCTCCGTGTCGTTACGTCACCCCGTGACGTCATCAGTGGTCTCCGACCGCACCAGCGATCCGAAGCCGCCTTTCTCAAGGCAGTGGAGGATATACGTTTCCTTAACGGGAAATAGTCGATAAACGTTGTGCCCCTTCAGGGAAAAGCCACAGTTTCGTGGTCCTTGACGGGAAACCTCACGGTGACAACAAAGTCAAGGGGGTGTTGCCCCAATACACCCGCCGAACCCCTTCAGGGCTAGGCAGTCATTTGGAGTCGGGAGCTAGATTTTGGCCTTGGGGGAGCTCCTAGTCAAATCTAATACTCCGAGTTCTCTTTCAGCTACACACCTGGTGTCGGTTGGGGTGTCTATCCCTTCGCACCAGACCCTGGTAGGGCCCGATCGCACAATAAGACTGGCGATCGGTTTACAAGCTTAGGGCACACCATTAGGTACTCACCTCCCAGTGTACACAACCCTTACTGGGAGGGTCACACACCCCCGGGCCCGTCCACCCGGGGACGTAGGGACCGCTAGGAGTTTTGCACATGAGGTTTTCCCAACCCATGTGACCTAATCCCAAGCCCCCTTTTAACCATGACGGACGCTATCATATTAGCGTTCGTCAAAGAGGTCCTATTCAAGGACCCCGATTTCCTCGCCAAGTATGGCGAGAAAATCGCTTCAATCAGTGCCCCCCCCCCCCACCGTCCCATCAAGCGTCACTGACTTCAGTGACGTATTGTCATTTCCGGACTCCGGTCCGACCCCCTGCCCCCGCCCTCCCCCGGATATGCCTCCCCTATTGGTAGCCCACTTCGCCAATGAGGCAATGGACACCACCGTCCCCGCCAGCGACTCAGCGTCGCAAGCATCTTCTTCGGACTATGAACAGTCCCCTGAATCCTCCTCCTCCGAGGACGACTTTCAAGTCGTCCTAGGGGGCAAGAGGAAAGCCAGGAAGGCCGCTCAGGCCACCAAAGCTAAGAAGACCGTTGCGTCTTCTCCCGCCCCCGCTATCCAGCCCGCCCCTGTTGCCCAGCCCGCACCCGCCTCGCAGGCTAGTTGTTCCCCCTCCGTTTCCGCTTCTGTCACTCAGACGAAGAAGCAGCGCCCCCCTCCGCCCTTGTACATCCAGGACAAGGGTAAATGGACCGACGTGTCCAAAATGTGTAGTGATCGCAAGATCAACTATACAAACGCCCGCTCCTGCCAACAAGGCATAAAAGTCCAAGTCCCGACGTCAACTGACTATCGGGAACTTACCAAAGTCCTTCGTGAAAGGAAAATCTCCTTTCACACCTACTCCCTCCCTGAGGACACGCCGACCCGAGTGGTCATTAGACGTGTCCCGAAGGAAATCCCCGCCGAGGACATTAAGGCCGACCTCCTGGCCCAAAATATCCCCGTTTCCGCTGTCCATCGCCTTCACAAGGCGAGAGGTAGCGAAGTATACGACATGATCCTTGTCGTGTGCGACCCGACCGACGGGCACCACCCCATCTTCAAGATCAAGTCGATCTGTTCCCTCTCCGGCATCTCCATCGAGAAGCCCTACAGACCCACAATAGTTGGGCAGTGTCACCGCTGCCAACTATACGGTCACTCTCAGAAGAACTGCTACGCTACACCCAGATGCGTTAAGTGTCTGGGTGAGCACGGCACTTCTGACTGCCCCCGTCCCAAGGATCGGACTCTTTGCACAGAGCCTCCCAGCTGTGTGCTGTGCGGCCAAGCCGGGCACCCGGCTAACTACCGGGGCTGCCCCAAAGCCCCCAAAATCCCTCCCAAGCTGGCAAAGCGTGCTGCCGCTCGCCAGCAGAGGGAAGCACCCTCCGGGAAAGTCCCCTCTTCCCAGCCCCCCGAACGTCTCGCACCCCAGAGACCATCCCCCTGGAATCAGCTGAACCATCAGAAAGCCTTCCCGGCTTTGGTGGCTTCCCAGCCAATTCCAGCGCTAATGGCTAAGCCCATCCCAGCGCCTCCCCCGGCTTCTGTGGCCCCCGTGGCCGCCAAACCTCCCCGAAACGCGCCCCAAGTTCCAGCTGCGTTCCCACGCAGATCAGTTGGCCAGATTATCCTGGACAACTATCGCATCTTTATGACGCAGGACGCTAGGGACTTAGCTGACGAGCTAACCCTAGCGGAAGTCACTGGCCAACTCGACTTAGCCAAGCGCGCTGCGCTATTCACTAAGTACGAGTCGGTCGCAGTCGAACTCGACAAATTACCTGCCGTGCCCCTAAATGGATAGACAACAAAAAATTTGTTGTACCAAACCGCGATCCCTAAAGTTAGGCTTCTTCAATGCCAACGGCATTATCAATCAGAGAGATGAGATCGCCACGTTCCTCCGCGACCATCAGTTAGACCTTCTCCTCATCCAGGAAACATTCCTCAAACCCCACCGTAAAGATCCTAGAATTGCCAACTATCGTCTAGTTCGCAACGATAGATCTCGTTGTCACGGTGGTGGCACCCTTATCTATTATAGAAAGGAACTGTACTGTATCCCTCTAGCTCCTCCCGCGCCCCGATCTTTCTTAGAATACTCGGCCTGCCGAGTAGGCATGACTGGTCATCAACCGATCACTGTCGTCTCTGCCTACTATCCCCCTCCGACTTCCTCGTCTCGTATGCCAGACGAGTCCATCGCGCTCACTAGCGACCTCACTGCCCTCTTTGGCTTGAGTGACTCCGTTATCATAGCGGGCGATCTCAATGCTAAACACCCCGCCTGGAACAGTAGTACGACCAACCCTAGGGGAAAGGTCGTGTTCAACCTTGGTGCATCCCTTAACTTTGACATCATCGCCCCGATGTGTCACACTCACTTCCCCCATGATCCCAACCATAGCCCCGACGTCCTCGATGTAGCGCTCCTTAAGAATGTTAACCTCCGGTTGCAATCTATAGAAGCAATACACGAGCTTAACTCCGATCACCGACCTGTGATTATGCACCTAGGCTCCCGCTCGGGCAATCTCGACCCGGGCCAGCCCCCCGCTTCCCAATTGATCACTGACTGGAAGAAAGTAAGCGAAAGACTGAAATCTACCACGTCACCTCAATTGGATTCTATCCCTGACCACATAGTCTCAGTCGCTGACACGACGGTGGCAATCGACTCGCTCACGGACCACGTACAATCCGTCCTGAACGAATGTTCAAGGGAGATTCCTGCGAAGGAGGACCTTCGCTGGAAAATCCCGGACGATGTACGGGCTCTGATGACCGAGAAGAACGCAGCCGTCCGTGCATACAGCGCTTTTCCTTGCGACGCTAACAAGGCTCACATGCGTAGATTACAGCGTGCTGTAAAGAAACGCATGACCGAGCTGCGTTCCGCCCGCTGGGACAAGACGCTCAGCGAACTCGAGCCTACCCATCTCGCCTTCTGGCAACTTCAGAGGAAATTACGTTCCACTGAAGAGTCCTCTATGCCTCCGCTCACCCGCCCTGATAAGAGTGTCGCTTTCGACAACTCTGAAAAAGCGGAATGCCTAGCCGACAGCCTCGAAGCCCAATGCTCGCCTAGCTCTCAACTAGTAGACCAAGCCCACATCGACATGGTGGACGCTGAAGTCGAACGTAGAGCCTCCCTCCCTCCCGTTGAAGACCCTGATAACCCTCTGGCCCCCGTCACTCCCGACGAGGTGGAGGATATCATTAAAAAACTTCAACCAAGGAAAGCCCCCGGCGCCGACGGTATCACGAACAGAGTGTTCAAACTCTTCCCCCCCCAACTTATAATGCTAATGACCGCTATCTTCAATGGCGCATTAAGCAATAATATCTTCCCCCAAGCGTGGAAACAGGCCACCGTTATCGGTATCCCTAAACCAGGCAAGCCCAAGTCTGACCCCACCAGTTACCGCCCCATCAGTCTCCTCAATGTTCTCGGTAAGATCTACGAGAGGCTTATTTATAAGCGACTCAAAGATTTTGCCGAATCCAAGGGTCTCATTCCTGATGAGCAGTTCGGGTTCCGTTCCGAACACTCATGCGTCCACCAAGTCCACCGCATCGTAGAGCACCTAAGCGCTGGCTTCCAGCGTAATGCGATGACGGGTGTCTTGTATTTCGATATAGCGAAAGCATTCGACAAGGTCTGGCACAATGGCTTATTATATAAGCTATATCAACTCGGTGTGCCAGACCGTCTCGTGCTCATCATGCGAGACTTTCTGTCGAATCGCACCTTCCGCTATCGAATCGAGGGAGCCCTCTCCTCCCCCCACCCCATTCGAGCTGGAGTCCCTCAAGGCTCGGTAGTGTCCCCCCTAGCTTTCACGCTGTTCACCAGCGACATTCCCAAAAGTAAAAAGGCCCAGTTGGCTCTATTCGCCGACGACACGGCAATTTACTACACCGGTCGTGACCCCAGAGTTATCGCTCGCAATCTCCAAACCTCCGCAAACATTTTGGGCAAATGGTTCCGGAAATGGAGGATCGAGGTTAACCCTGATAAGAGTCAAGCTGTTCTCTACTCGAAACAGCGGAAGTCCGTCCCCCCTCCCCCTCCGATCACCATGTACGGTAAGCCGATCCCCTGGGAGAAGCAAGCCAAGTACCTCGGAGTGATCCTCGATCAGCACTTGTCCTTCGCCGAGCACATAAAGCAGGCTCGCTCGCGAGCCGCTTTCGCTCAAGGTAGGCTCCATTATCTCATGACTGCCCGCAGCAAACTGTCACTTAAGTGCAAGCTGCGCCTCTATACGGCAGTAATCCGCCCGATCATGACGTATGCATGTGCAATCTTCGCACACGCCAAGCCCCGCTTCCTCCATAGGATGCAGACCCTTCAAAATAGGACCCTCCGTAAAATTCTCGGTGCCCCATATTATGTCCGAAATGAGAATCTACATCTAGATCTCAAAATCCCCACCATCCAGCAGTTCATGAAACGCCTTTGCAAGCGTTTCTTCGATACTGCTGTAAAACACCGCAACCCCCTCATAGTATCGGCAGCCCGATACGAACCCTCCCGCATCTCTAAGGTTCGCCGTCCTAGGCATACTCTCGTCACCCCCGATGACCCCACTACCCTGCTCCAAGAGAGCCGTAAGGAAACAAGTACAGTTCGAAGACAATACAGACCGCCGTCCTTCCGTCCTCGCCGCCGAGGCCCGCCGCGACACTCCCGTAAACGTCCTCCCCGTCCCTTGCTCGAGCCAGCCCGCGTCGCTGAGCCGTAGTTTTAAAATTCCCCGATAATAATAATAAAATCTTTGTTCGATCCAGCCCGTCCCTTGCTGTCCCCCCCCAGCGACGCCCTAAGCCGAGGTCCGTACCCCACAGGGGGTGCCCTTAGCGTGTAGTCGCTTAGTTTTTAAGTTTTAGTTAAATAAGCCCTGGCTGGAGGCTTTGATTCTCGAATTGAGGCCGCCACAGGCAAGTCCGGTTAAGCAGCCGACAACCTCCTAGGTTGACCTGCGAGAGGCCACACAAAAAAAAAAAAAAAAAAAAACCAATCCTATAGGATATTATATGTATATTGTTTGAGATTAGGGTGTCCGCTATATACTAAATGCTTACGTACTACGTAAACGAAAAAAAAAAACTACAGAATTGTATATTATGCCATTTTATTTTCTCCACGTCACACATCTATATATATAAAACGAGAAACTTACTGACTAACATATCAACGCACAGCCGAAACTACTGGGACTAGGATCATGAAATTTTGCACAAGGCTAAGAAGCCTTGTGCAGAATTTCATGATCTATGACGATTTATGACTGATTTATGATTTTCCAAAATTCACTCCCTAAGGGGATTGATCGGGGTCCAAAATTTGTATAAAAAAAAACCTATTTTCAAGCGGGCAAAGCCGCTGGCAGAAGCTAGTTTACATTAAAATTTTGTGTTTGCCTTTTTCGTCCTTTATGACTTATGTAGTGCCGATTAGCTTTTTCTTTCATTGGATCGTTAACATCCCAAAAGGTAATTTTGCCAGTGAGAACATTATTAACATCTTTGCACCAGTTATTAATAAAAAACATTGTGCTTTTATTTAATAAATAATTTCTCAAATTATCAGCGTGATCTGCACAACTGATAAACGATAAATTTACATTTATATTTACTATGAGTTTAATATAAACAGAAATATTTTTTTTGGTGCAGTGCTCCTTTAAAATTTCCAAACATATATTTTCCACTTGGGCAAAGAAATCAAATAATGCTCTTGTAGGATAACACAACCACTTTTTGTTGCCAAATTCTTTTTTTTTAATATAATCATGGAAACTTTGTGATTCTTCTGCTTCCATGGAATTCCTGCAGGTCACACAATTTTTATAAATTTTTTTTTTGGCAAGTTGTGCTATCCATCCACTACAATATCCTATAGCTGCGCTTCTTTCAAGAAGCATTGGAGTTTGGCTCTGTATTAGCTGGTCAGTATCTACCATTGACATATCTAAATGATCACTGTCAATTTCAATTTCATTTTCACATTCAGTTGGGTGTGTATTTATTGGATTTTTTAAAAAATATTTTAGGGATTGGAGACAAACTCCATCGTCTTTCTCACAATTTGACCCAACTGAATGTGAAGACGAAATATTATTTATTAACAGTGTTTTGAAGGCGCCTTCAAATGCATATGTTGTAGGCATTATGTTGCTACAGCCATGAGCTCTAATTGCCCCAAAAAAGTTTTCCAATGCGTCTTGATTGAAATTGCGCAGCAATAAGGAGTTAATTCCTTTGGAATTTAAATACGCTACAATTAATTTAAAACCTTTTATGGTTTTGATCCAACTTGACAATGAAGGCACTACTCCTTGATTATTGGCATTACAAAATTTCATTGATTTCAGAATTGGCATACTTTCATTCCACAATTTGTGATGAAGCGAGCTTGGGGTCACTGCAGTTCTATAAATTTTTCCTCCTCTTATCGCGCTAAAACTGCCGTTGACGCTGTCGAATAATTGATCAAAAAAGATGAGAAGATCTGCTGTGTCCGTGCTGTCTTTTTCGAGAACTCCACAATCTGTAAATGAGAAAAATATAATTTTAACGGGGTCATTATTTGTCTAATGTAGTCAATATCTTCTGAACTATTTTATTTTAAGAACAATATATTTCTGCAATTGTTAAAATAACCCTTTGATTCAATAAGTGACATATTATATGACATATTATACAGTTAAAAAACATTTTTATTACTGACTAGTTTTTGCCCGCGGCTTTGCTCGCGTTAAATGGGGTTAGAAAGAGACAAAAGTAGCCTATTTCACTCTCCATCCCTTCAACTATCTCCACTTAAAAAATCACGTCAATTCGTCGCTCTGTTTTGCCGTGAAAGACGGACAAACAGACACACACACTTTCCCATTTATAATATTAGTATGGATTTAAAACCTCAAAGTGAACCAATTTCCTATTTGTGTGACACATCATATTGTCACTGAAATACGTATTAAATATCAACTGAATTGGTTTAATTTAAGAAAAAAATGGATATAAAGACAGACAACAAAATGATCCTATAAGAGCTTTTTCATACCGAGGTAGGTTCAGACCCCTAAAATTAACTTTGAAATATTAATAATTAATTATGAATAAATAAACTGCTTACCTGCCATAAATCCAAGAGCTACTCCAACTGATTGGCTGAACACCTGGGTGCAATGTTTAACCCTCATTTTTGGGATAAGTGCAGGCAACACATGATTTGCTGTTAGTTTCGGTACTAACTTTACACCTTTATAACCGGGGCACCTGTTATATAGGTTCACAATGTGGTCCCATTTTGCAATGCATTCTTTGCCTTTAATAGTAAATTTCAGATTTTTAGTAATTAAATTATTTCTAATCCCCTTTATTAGGTGAGGTGGATCATATATTGGAAAAATCTGTTCCTTATTCACTAAGAAAAAACCATCTTTACATTCTTGTCCATTGCGTAAAAATGTTTCTCGCGTTTCTCTAAGCAATGCGTTTATAGCTGCCACATTTGAGGTGCCTTGGTCACATACCGTTGCCACGACTTTCAGCCCTGTTTCTTGCACTTTTTCTATTATGGTCTGTATTTGTTTTTTTAACTCCATTGTTTTGGTGCTTCCTGCGCAATAGTAAAAAGCCAAAGGCTGTTTGTATTTTTTTACAATGCCTCTTATCATGAAGACTAAAACATGATCACAATATTCTTTTTCCGTTACACAGCCATTGTTAACGAATCCAGATATTTGATCATTTCGTTTGTCATATGAAATGCCCGCTCCAATTGCCATCTCATCAAATGCTAAACAGCAGTATTTATAATTATCAGGCATTTTACTGACTCGAGTTTTTAAATTATCAAATATTATGTCATTGATTCCACATTTTAGATTTACCTTGTGCAGTAAATCTTGCAGACTTCTTCTGCTTGGTAAAACGCATATTCTGCTTAGTAGGCGATATGCTTTAGGAGATGGCTTATATAATGACAATGCCAAAATTTTTTCATCCAGACTGAATCGCCTTCCTTTCTTTTTCTTGGCACTTTGACAGGCTTGCATTTGGCAAAATAACTTTCTCGTATGTGGCATATTCTTGCAGACAATATTGAATGCAGTAGTTTTTGTAATTTTTTTGGCCATCATGTATTTTGTCTTAAATTTCTTCTTGTCGCTTTCGCATTTTTGTAATTTCTTTAAGACAGATATAAATTCCTTATGTTGCGTCAAAGTTACACGAGAACCTGAAAAATACATTTATCTGTTATTCCAGTATATATATATTTTTGGTTTAAGAGACCTAGATGCCTTGACCTCCATTACTATTACGCTTTAGTCTTTTTATGCAACTAGCTTTTGCCCGCAGCTTCGCCTTTCGCCTTCAGGAATAAAGCAGCTTTCTATTGGTTTAAAAATTTTTGCAATCGGACCAGTACTTCCAGAGATTACCTCCAACAAACAAAACAATAAACTTTAACTCTTTATTATATTAGTGTAGATTTATTCATCATCATCATATCAGCCGAAAGACGTCTACAGTGGGACAAAGGTCTCCCCCAAGCGTCGCCACAACGACTGGTCCTACAATGCAATTAAATAATTCAGTGTTTTGCCGGGGCTGCGGGTTGTTCGAAAGAGATACCGTGGCCCCATAAACAAAGGGCTAAGAAGGAACATGGGTGGTTTTTAGTCAGTAGAAGTCAGACCCCTCTCGTTCCGCCTAGAGCGGGAGGAGTCATTCGATGACTTTTCACCCAAAAAAAAACCTGTTTTACTTATGTTAAATTATTTAGAACAGTACATACTTTTTGATTTAGTTGCCTCTATTTTCCTCTTTCTGCATTGACTTTGGACAGGTTGTATAAGTCCTGTAAATTAAATATTAAGTTATTGTCAAATTGTTTATTATGTAAACATGTTTAGATAGTATTGAAACCATCTATTATAATAATCAAAATCAATTTATATTATAAAATTTCATACAATTGCCAATATTATGTATTATCATTATTTACGATTAGCTTTTGCCCGCGGCTTCGCTCCCGCTCTTCCCTACTCCACCCTATTTTATCCTACCCTACTCTACTCTACTCTACCTTACTCTACCCAACACTACCCTACTCTATTCTACCCTACACTACCCAAATTTTCATTTTTTTATTTTCATAAGAATCTTCTCCTCACAATAACAAACAACAAAAAAGAATTAGCGAAATCGGTCCAGCTGGTCACGCGTGATGACTAAAGGAAATAGGGATTCATTTTTATATATATATATATCACAATTCTATGTTAATTAATGTAAGTGTACCATTTTAATTAACTATAAATATAAATAAAATAATAATGATTGGAACTTGATTATGATAGTAGAGATTAACTCCTACGAACCTGAAATCAAATTGTTTGACTGTGTCGCATTAGATGTGGAAGCTAGAGGCGGCTTGCTGATCTTAGCATCAACATGTGGTGATGCATGGGCTGGTTTTCTGTTTGTAGTTTCAGTATTTGATGTTGAAGCTAAGGTTGATGTGCTTAAAGCTTCAATGGATTCTACTCCTGAAAAATAATAAAATAACTTTATTCAGTTGAGGTTGAAATTGGTAAGCCTGCGTGAAATATGAATAAATAAATTTTGTAAAGAAGACATTCACACAAACATAGACTATTGTTTTTTTTTTTTTATTGAATAAAGATAAGAAACCTGAACCAAGATTATTTGATATTGCAATACAAAGTTTGAGATTTAAATGAGTATTCATGGAGTTTCTTGCTTGTTGGTCTCCATGACCAATTATAAAAGTTAAAAACCAGCCAAGTACAAGTCGGACTCGGACACAAAAGAATCCATAGTTAACTATAAAAACTCAAAAAAATCGCGATTGTTGTATGGGGAGCTCCTTTAAATATTTTTTTAGTATTTATAATTATAGCAGCAACAAATATATTTGTGAAATTTTTTACAGTTCATGAGATTACAGCCTGGTGACAGATGGACAGTGGAGTCTTAGTAATAGGTTCCCATTTCACCCTTTGGGTATGGAACCCTAAAAAGAAAAAAAGACTAATTGTACATATTTTTTTTACATATTTTGATACATACCTGTTGTGTCAAAACCAGATTTTTGTAACTGACTTCTTCGGGATGTATCAGATGATACAACCATTGCTTCACCAAGTGATTGTGCTTGCAGATCTAGAATAATATACAATATTGCATGTATTTATTATTTGTTTCAATAAAATAAATGCATAGTTACATATCGTCGGTGCGCTTGCCAAAACCTCTATGTGCATTTCAATGATATTTTTCTTTTTACTAAATATCCTTAAAATCGAGTACATTAACACTACATTTTATCATCTTCTTCACTTGTATCTCAGTTCATACTACATTTTTAAATTATTCATCAGTCAATTAATCATTAAATAAAACAGCTTATTGTCTCCCTAACAACTTGATGAAAAACACAGAGGTTTTGGCAAGCGCACCGACGATATTATATTGCTAATAAATATTAGTATTACCTGGGATATGTATTGTTGGAATTTAGACAGTCTACCACTTGGATACTTATGAATATCTTCAAAATGTCTATGACAGACCCGTCTGTTGTCATATATATCTTGACGATCCAATATAGCTATTTGACCACCAATATTTAAGATCCAAGATGTAAATTTGTCTCCGCTTGTCTCTGGATTTGGGAATCGGTGTAGAGGCACACCTGGAAATATGAATGATTAAACTATTAGGTGCGATACATTGTACACAGTTTCGTAATGTAAACTACTGAATAGTCACTAAAGTATAAAATGAAAGTCTGTAGTACTATGACATTTGGATAGTAAGTGATGATTTCCCAGGAACTAGTGAAGCCACCTCCTTTGCACGCACCACTTTTAACGTTTTACTCAAATTACAGATAGAAAACACCCACAAAAAGATATCCTCAACAATACAATACATAAAATATAGCCTATGTCGCTCAGGAACAAAGCAGCATAAAAATTTTTCACAAATAGAAATTCTAGCAATCAGACCAGTACTTCCTGAGATTACGTCCTACAAACAAAAAATAAATAAAAAACAAATTCTACTTCTTTATAATATTGGTGTAGATATATAAAAATTAGGGACCTAATGATCAGCGGACGGCACTGCCGTGGCCGAATACTGGGCCACGCAAGGAATTTAACTAGTTTTGACATTGATACGCTAAGAAGAAGAAGTGTATATAAATATAATTAGTTACATACCACTGAGAGGACTGTGTTCAACAGTTCCTATTGTTGTAGTGCGTTAAACAGGATTCAATACGAGAAGAAGCTTCTTGGGATTGGAGTAGATAGTGAGCTATCTGGAATCAATGAACTTGTAGGTACTGAAAAGCAAAGAACGAGATTGTCATAAAAAAAAAAATGAACTGAAATTAAATATTAAAAGATAATGTTACCACTGCTGGAACATAGATATACTCTCTTTAAAAGAGAGTGGGCTGCAATCAACCATTCTGGTTGGTTTCCCACACTCTTGAGAGCCATGGTGAAGCCATAAATTGCCCAAAGTAGAGGCATAGCCCATAACCAACAATTTGTACTTATTAAAGCATAATAAACAACATACTCATGTTTTAACCTATAAAGGACAGGTCAAACCAGATTTGTGAAGACTTTCAAAAGTTATTATAATATTTGTTTAAGTAGGTACCTGAAATATTTTCTGTAGGTAAAATCAAGGTGGGAACAGCCAATTTGTTAAGTCTATTATTTGTATACAGAAACTGCTTCTCATAGTGCCAACAGCAAATCTTCAAGTGTTTTGGACAGTAGCACTGTCTAGACTCACAATATCACCCCAATACTCTTCACCCAAACTTGGAACTTTTCTGCAAATGTTTCAGGATTTGGCAAGTAACATAGGTACATCTGAAAATATACAGACAACTTTATTGGAACATCAGGCTATGAAAAAAGGAGAGGTTTTTCCCAATTTAACTGGGTCTCGCTTCCAGTTTAACGGGTTTTAGATAAATTGGGTAACATGAGATAGTGTCAGAAATTCTGACTTCTAACAATCAGACAAATCAGATGTACAAATCACAGCTGGGACCAACATCATTACATAAATCTTTATTACCTGAATCCTGACGTCTTTGTATATGTTGTGGTAGGCACGTTTGGTGCTATAGAGGAAACTCACTGGAAGTGGAAGCATGCAAATTTCTGAAAAACAAAATGGCAAAAACCATTTAAAAATAAAGCAAGCGTGTTTAACAACTTCAAGTTTCTTGTACACAGAATAATATTATAATAGTATCAAAACAAAAATTTACTAATAACAAACCTTTCAGTGGTTCGAGGCATTTAACACGACTCTGAATACTCCTTCTGAGGAAACCCATTTTCTGAAATTAGACAAACAAATCAATTTCAGTATCCATAAAACTAGATTTCAGTTCAAAAAGATAATTTATGTTACAATTGCAAATACTTTAATCCTGTTCCAATTGCTAAACTTTTTGTAGTTTAAGGCTGCTTTTCCACCAGAGATGTGCAGCTATGCTGCAAGGATGTAATAGCTATGCTGTGAAACTATGTGACCATTTCCACTGATACTAAGCTATGTAGCAGAGCGAGTAAAATGTGCTATGAAGATCTCCCTTAGCTTGAACTAAGCAATGTATCTATAGCAGGGAAGCGGCACATAACTACACCACTCGCGACCATTCATAGCACGCATCCATAGCAGTAGGTATAGCACGCATCCTTCCATATAAAAAACATATCTTAGTTGAATCCGTTTCCACCAGTGCTAAGCTATGTGCACCAATATGATTGGTGGATATCAAACGCATCTATAGCAATGTAGCATAGCACATCTCTGGTGGAAAAGCATCCTATTAGTAGTGTTGAATTACTGTGACAGGGTCTTTTATGGCCATTTGAAAGTTAGGACTTGAGTTGTAGAACCTAAGACGAGTGAAGGAAGTTTAAAAATTAGCCAAGCAAGAAGTAATAATTTGATGTGTATTTACCAGCTTTTTGCTAAAATGCTATTCCACTCAAAATATAATCTTCAAATCACACACATCTTGAGTAATAAGGAAAAGATAGGCTCTACCGATAAGACTCTTTTCATTGTTTTTGCCTTTCATCATTTAGCGAGTCTTTTACACGGCAAATGGAGCAAAATAGCGTAATAACACGTAGATTTATAAACACAGCACTCGTAAGTCATACTACATTTTTTTACTTTAAAAAACACTAGAAAATTAAATGGAGATAAATAACATAAAAATAAAAGACCCTGCATGCAGCCATTTGCAATTCAAGTGTGGCCATACAAAAACCAACTTTTGCACGTTTAAATACAAAAGTATAACTTTTTTTTTGTATTAATCGAATGATAAAAACCTAATTATTTAATAATTTCTGTATTCTATTATTTATGTACACGAATAGTATGAAGTAATTTTTTTTTTCTTGATTAATGGTTTATAGTAATTGCCAATATAAAATAATATATTTAACTGTAGCAACACCGCAATTTGTTTCCCTTATCGTTTTGATAGATGGCGCTATTTTAAAGAAAAAAAGTGAATTTTCGTTTTGTTCTAAGTTGCCACAGCATGCAGTTGCCCTAGCGCCATCACCGTGAAATCACGTAAAAGTTTTATCGCTCTGCGAAACTAGTGTTGTACGTCTTTCGTGATATTGTATTTATGCTCTAATTGCAAAAAAAATGCTAGAAGACGAAGAGTTATTAAATATTTTGCAGTCGAATAATGAGTTCCCAAGTGACGACAGTTCTACAGATAGTGATTTGGTAAGTTTAATTTAGTGTTTAATTCGACAAGCACTTTAAGTGTTTAATTATTCAACGTACACACGGCTACACATCAAGCTATGCAAAACCAGTATTGGCTGACCGTTCATTGTATGAAAATATCATACAAGTGAGGCCAAGACAAACTGGTTTTGTATAGCTTGACGTGTAGCCGTGTGTACGTCTTTGAGTCAACGTACGACTTTTTTTAATTTCATAAATCATGGATCCATTTCATGGATCCTGTTATCCGAAATAAAGAATTTATTATTATTATTATAAACTTCACTAAAACTCTGTTACTAATGTCAAACATGTAATCAGTAGTGTTTATGAGGCCTAAAATAGCATAAGCCTGTTAAAAGTACATCGTTATATTTATTGTTTTAGGAAGAGGAGGAGGAGGAAGTAAGTAGCAGATGGAGTTCGACAGCGTTTGTACCCGAAATTCATGCATTCGATGATTTTGCTTCTGGCATTCTAACAGAGAACATTGCTCTCACTACCGAATCGACGGAAATAGATTTTTTTATGCATTATTTTGGCGAAGAAGTTGTATTGAAGTTGGTTGAATTCACAAATGCTCAGCACCAAAAATTTATTCGAGAATGCGATCTAAGGCTCCATTCAAGGTTTCACAACTGGCGAGAAATTACTATCGCGGAAATGTACGTATTTCTAGCCGTAACTTTTTTATTTACTAGAAATAAACATTTGAAAATTGAAGAGCATTGGTCAACTGACCCTTTGCTACAATCACCGATATTTTCAAAAACTATGTCCCGTAATCGTTATACCACTATTCTAGGTTTACTGAGATTTTCTTCACCAAACGGTGAATCTTCCCACATTTTGAAAAACGTCTTGCCAGTGATAAAACACATAAAGACAACTTTTAGAAATTCATATGTACCTCACCAGGACCTTTGTATTGATGAGAGTATAATGCCGTTTAAAGGGTATGTTTCTATCAAGCAATATATACCTAATAAAAGGAACAGGTTTGGTATCAAACTATTCATTTTGTGCGATGTAAAAACAGGACTCATTATTGATTTTATTATCTATTGTGGGGCTAGAACTGAAATTGTGGATTCGGCTAACTTAGGAATAACAGGCGCTGTGGTTACAAACCTGTTGAAAGAACTGATGCATGCGCATAGACGCCTGTACACAGATAACTGGTACGCAAGTCCTAAATTGTTTGAATACTTGTACCAACATCAGACATATGCATGTGGGACAGTTAGAATTGATCGGTTAAAAAAAGCCGGTATTACAGATTTTAAATCTCTGAAAAAAGGTGAAATTGATGTTAGATACAAAAACCCACTTATGGCATTAAGGTATAGAGACAAAAGAGACGTACGCATGTTGTCCACCTTTCACACAGCAGAATTCGGACCTACTACTAAATATGACAGAGAAACAGGACTACCTAAAATGAAACCCGAAGTTATAATTGACTATAACTTAAAGAAAGGAGCAGTAGACAATACCGACATGGTATTACATTCAGTTCAGTGCATCCGAAAAAATAGAACGTGGGAAAAGAAGCTAGGTCTGCATTTAATTGATTTGTGCATGTTAAATGCACACGCATTATATAAAATACTGCTGAATAATAATAAGTCCATCGCCGATTTTCAGCTGGCCGTTATTAGACCTATAATTGCAAAATATAAAGCACAAGAATTAGAGTATTCCATACCAACAACGTCTAGATCAGCGTCTGCCCTGCGATTAACAGCATCACACTTGGCCAAACACATGCCCGAATATACCGTCGGTAAAAAATCAATATCATGTTTTGTGTGCCAACATTCGACATTAAAGCAAAAATGCCGCAAGGAATCTCGCTTTGTGTCAAGTGTGCAATGTTACATTGTGTGTAACTCCATGTTTTAAAATTTATCATACATATGAAACTTTTTAAAAAAAATCGATGTTTTAACATTATTCGGTACGTATGCCACACATCACTAAATTGTTATGCACCGATTCTCTTCAGTTGCGCCTCGAAATTCGAACAGAGCACGTCCTCGTACCGTAACAGTCCGTTGTTTTTGGTTCTGAAGGAGTGGACGTGCGTCATGTCAAGTAATGAAGAATCGCAGCCTACGTCGCCTTCAATTTTGTTCCCACGTAAAAGAAGAAAAATTACTACTTCAAACAAATCGACGCAAACTAAACCAAATTATGTTCATTATGCTCAGTTAGAAGATGGTGATGTGACTGCTTTTGTAAGCCTGCCGGACGCAAGTTTTTTGATCAGAGACCAAGTGATCCACGGAATGAATACTTCGCGTCTCTAATAGCTTTTGAGCTGGAAACTGTGCCGCCAGAACAACGCTCAGAAGTTTATATGAAAATTATTAATTTAATACGACATGCTCGTGGAGAGTCACCAACAGAAGAAGGAACAACGTGCTCATCTCCTGAGTACTGATATCACTCCACAAGCACATGTTTTAGAATTTAAGTAATTGATTGAAGACTGATAATGTAAGATTAATAAATGATTAACCATTAATTGTTTCCGACTTTTATTTTTGTCAATAAATAGGTAATACCATTAATTGTTTCCGACTTTTATTTTTGTCAATAAATAGGTAATGTATGCATCGACATTAGGTATTCCCAACACTATTCCAACGTATACCTAAAGCAGCGTGGCACTGGAGGTAAGTCAAGGGTAGCAAAACTTGGCGGCTAAAGGGTTAAGAAGTCTTTTACATATAAGTGGGATAGATGTGGTAGACACAAAAACAGGTTTTTGAAGCTGAAAAAACTTGGTTGGAGAATGATTCCCAGTTCAAACTACGAGTATATCAGAAGCCTACAGGAGGACGGCCGACGAAATCTTTTGATGAATGTAGGTACCAGTCAAAACGCAGGAGAACTGCAGAACTTCGTTATAGCCATTCTACTGGAGACGCAGCACAAATGAACTTGCAAGCTAGTGGAAAACGCAAGGAAGACAAAAAAGTTCAAGAACTTGTTAGTCCAAATACATCTTTCGAAAGAATTGTACCTGAATGTCACAACTAACGAACAAGCACTATCTTTAATGCTGGAAGCATAGTTAAGTAGGAGGCAATATAATGTTATAAGAAATTACGCCAAGGATGTATTTCCTTCCTATAAAAATGCCCGTACTGCGAAAAAACAGCTCAGTGAATTTTTCCGTGTCATGTACAAGCTCTCACGTTTTTTCAATTGTACGCCCAACACGCCGTACGGTTGAACAACCGTGACGTGGACAAGAGGCCTAAAGGTAAATTATTTAAAAATTATTTAAGGTTTCTAAACCATCATTTTAAATTTTGTTTTTTTTTTTTCTCTTGTGATCCGCATTATGTAATTTCAATTTGTTTGTTAATTGATTATGAGTTTTTGATTTTCTTTTGTCAATGGAACGCTGTCATCTTCCTCCTGGAGGTGGGCGTTAATAGCTGCGACACAGTTCCTAACTACTGAACTACGCAAACAATTTGTAAAAGTTTTTTTCTGTTCCAATAAAAGAAAAAAACAGGGATCTATACCTTTCCAAGATAGACTTCTGGTGACCTAAAAAGCTTCGAGCTCCTTGTTTGTTTGAGTTGTGCCATAATAAAGTACTCCTGCTTTCCTGAAATAAAGCATGGACATATTTAATTTTGGGCCAATCTTTGGCCTACTTCTGGGTGTTGCTTTACGATTACTTCAAACCAGTGACAACCTGGTCTGTTATTTATAAATGGGTTTTCTTGCTCTATTTTTTAACACTAAGCAACATCTGCGCTTACTTACAGTAAAAGACTAGTGCTTGACCATCAGCTGAAATTAAGAAAAGGGAGAAAAAGCTTGGTGCCGTTTGTTTTTAAATAATTGAATACCACATTTATTTTTTACAAAATATGCTTTGGAAGTTTTTTTTTTACTTTTTTATACCTATTGATTCGAAATAAAAAATTATCAAATAAAGTTTTAATTGTCTTTCAGCTGACAAACAGAAGGCCATTTTAAAGGCTATGGAGGTAGTTAGAAAAGTAGCCTCAATTTCAAATGCAGCCAGGCAGTACAATAATCCACGGTCAACTTGGACGACAAAATACGCGGCCACTATTCTATGTAATGTTCCAAAGCACCTGCTACAGTTTTGTCAAAAGAAGATCATTTAAGAAGATGGTTAATTTCTATGGTAGATAGTGGATTTCCTGTAACTAAGGCGCATTTGTTGGAAAGTATACTTATTAAAAAATTGAAGCGAGAAAACCTTTTTAAAAATGGCAGACCAGGTCGTCACTGTTTTGAAGCCTTCATAAAGCGGCACCCTGAAGTAGGCAAGCGAGTGGCCCAAAATCTGACGCAAACCCGTGCTTTAGTTCAGGAAAGCAGTTTAAGAGCGTGGTTTAAAGAAGTGGAAGACTATTTTACTATGGCACACCTCGAATATTTAACTGTGATGAAAAAGCTTTCTTTTTGACACCACCAAATAATAGAGTTTTAGCAAAACGAGGTGCCAAAAATGTTTATAACATTATTCCCAGTAGTGAAAAAGAGTACGTGACAGTCTTAGTCACGGTAAATGCAGCAGGTGAATTGGCACCTCAGATGGTGTTGTTTAAACTGAAATCAATACCATTTAAAATTTCAAAAACTGCACCAAAGGAAAGGGCTTAGGATTCACGCAAAAAGGGTGACAGGAAATTCATTTTATGAGTACATGACAAATGGCTTCTATCCTTGGATAGAAAAAACTGATATTGAATTTCCAGTTATGTTTATCTTCTAAGTAATTTCTGTCGGGATAAACACATTCAACTGATTGCATTATATCCTAAGGCCTCTTAATATCTCAATATCTTATTCTAAGGTCTCTCCGTAGTCCTAGAACGCAAAGGGTAATTGAAGGATACAGGTGTGGTTTTAGAAAGTCTGACACGCCCTCTCGCTCCAACCAGAGCGCGAGAAGTCATTTGGATGATTTCCCACCTTAAAAAAAGGCCTCCTATGGAAGAAAGCAGTTTATGAGTGGCGAAATGACAACCACTTTGTTAAACTTCGCAAAGAACATTTTTGCCCGCTGCTACATAAATCTCTTATGCAATTGGACCCTAACTCGAATAAAAATGGATTTGGCAAATGTGGGTTGTCACCTTTGATTAATTAAATTAATAAATTACCGAGTAAGAAATCATACTATAGTCGAGCCAGTGACAGGAAATATTTTGTAAACCCTGATTTATCTGTGATAAAACTATACAAAGACTTTCAACTGTTTTATTTTGAACAAACGATAACTGTCCTAAAAATGACTTATAACATGTCACAGATATTTTCGGGAAAATAGCATTTACTCGTTTAGACAACCTAGAACATATGTTTGTGATTATTGTACAAAGTGCAAAATTCTATTAGAAGCTAACCCTGAAGACCACGGAATAAAGAAAAGTCGGGAAGTGCCCCTCAGATATCGCACGCGTGTCAACATTAAGCACAGCTGTGCAAGAATTAGCTCATTCGCCGCCAGATACTTGTCGCAATTGGTTGTCTCAGAAATACCCGAATAATTACAAATTATGCCTTATTGTGCGGTTTTGACCGGCAAAAACCAAAGCAGAAAAAAGTGTATCTTGTGGAGGTGTATCGTATCATCGGTAAGTACTAAACTTTGTTAATTTTTAATACAGTTGATTTTAATGACAATACCACATTTTATGACTTCAATGCAAACTATAAACAACCTTATATTCATTGTAACAAAGTCTAAATGCACTTGGTCGCCATCTGGAAAATCGTAACATAAATTCTAGTAACTTCGACGCTACTCAATTAGTGATGGGACACATCCGTAAAGTAGGTTGGTATCGATAATTTTTATTTATTTCTAACTTCATTTCATGGCTGGCACCATCATCCAAAATTTGTGTCGGATGGTTCACGTGTATAATTTATAAATATTTAACTAAGATTGCACAGAAATCTCGAGGTTGTAACAACACGTAAATAAAAATAAATCTCTCGCTAAATAAATGTAAATGTAAATGTAAAATAATAATAAATAACCTCTTAACCGACTACGCACTCAGGTTGGCCGCTGTAAAAATAATTTGGCCAAATGGGGCTTCCTCGACCCATCTCTAACACAGTGCCAGTGTGGAGCCGCTGCACAGGACATGCGTCATTTGCTATGCTGTCCATCCTGCACAACTACCTGCAGTTTTCAGGATCTATACGAGGCCAATAACAGAGCCGTAGAGGTTGCCAAATACTGGTCAGATAAAATTTAGTGAGAATAAATAATAAATGAATGTCTCGCTGGTCATTCAGTTCCCTTCAAAATGGTTGGGCTAAGTGGGGCTGATGCACGCGTCATGCTCGTGAACGGGTGCCGTCAGTTGAGAATGGTCATCTCTTTGCTGCCAGTGACTTAATTTCATTTCTATTTTTTTAAATTAGCTTTTATTTTATTTTTTATTTTAATTATTTTTACTTATCTACATTGTGCTCACATATTAGAAGCGACAAAAAATATGTAACCAAGATTTATGTAACTCATAATATGATTTAAAAGAGTGTCCATGGAGTTTCTTGCACGTTCTTCTCCATAGAGATCTACGCTTTGGAACGTGCAATTTAGCTTCACTTGTATTTTTTTTTTTGACTGACCGACATTTTACAATTCAAAAGTGCCTGTAATTGGTCTATTTGAAATAAACGTTTCTGCTTGCTGATTTCGTAACCTGCATCCATCCGAAGTAATTGCTTTTTGCTAATCACTTTCTTTTACTTCTTCACGTTCGAAAGGCTGAACGGATTTCAATAAAACTTGGTACATGGGTAGACCAGGTCACGAAAGTATGTTCCCTCGGGATAACTTTCTATTTACAGGCGGGTGATGTCGCTGGCAGCAGATAATAGTTAATGAAGATAATTACATAATATTAATCGTAATACATTAACTTCTATGATATAGATAGACCTCAAAAAAAGTATAAGTATTTAAATATTTCAGCTTTCCCCAAGATACGTTTATTAAGGAAAAATGAATAGAAGCTACGCGAAAACAAAACTGGATGCCAACAAAATTAAGCACTATATGTTCAGAGCATTTCCAAGATCAAGATATACAAATTTCAAATAAAGGATACAGATGTTTGAACAATAAAGCAATACCTACTAAGAACATTTTAATTTTTAAGGTGCGATTGAATTGAATTGGTTTACACATACATTAATTGTTTTATTAGGGCATGGTTTTGGTATTATCATTAACTTATTGTTAATGATAATACCAAAACCATTCATTGATATGGTGAATGGCACTCAAGTAGAACGGACGTGTGTTGACGTTAAAATATCTTTAAGTAATCTGTGACCTAGAAAATAAATCGCGCATTTTTTTGCGAAGTTACTAATTAATTTCAAGTAAATAATTATGAGTGTTTGACTAACTATTATGTCAGATATGGAAAAGAGCCCTCGGAGTATCCCAACTCCTCCATCCCATGCACTTGAAGAAAAATTTGAAACGGTGGACACCAGTGACATTAGTAATTGGTTGATCTCAATAGAAAAATACCTGAACGAAGTCTGTTCCATAGCTCAAGAAGGAAAGTTAAATTCCGATCAAAAGCTGAAGATCAGCTCCCTGTCGCGCAAGATAGGACATGGCGTTTCGCAGATGGCAATTTTTTACCAGGACTTGAAGTTAAAGGCTAAGGAAGTGGGAAACTCTGTTCGAGAGATAAAAGAAAAATGCGACCTGACAAACTGCCTTGAAAATTTCCAGCACACCATTCAAACAAGCATTCAAGAAAATTGGACCAAACCAACGATGGCAGATAAAATTTCATTCGCTGACAGTCAAAACTAATAAAAATAATTATTTACGTCCCAATAACCTTAGCTCTATTGCAATTTATCCAACTGATAAGAATAAATCGAGTGACGATACGAAATCGCTTGTCCAAAAAATAATACGTCCTGAACAAATGAAATTACACGTTAGAGGATTGCGCAAAACAAAAAACGGAGGTGTTATCATTAGCACGGAGACAAAAGACGATATAGAGAAACTTAGGAAATCATCTCAACTAAGTAGTTCCGGTCTGAAAGTGGAAGAGCCCTATAAGAGAAGACCAAGAATTGTAGTAATAGGAGTACCGACTGAGTTAAGTGACCAGGAAGTGTACGATTGCATTTATGAGCAGAACCTGGCTGACAAGCTGCCTAATTTACCCCGTGACTCTTTTTTGGCCTCTATAAAATTAAGTCACAAGTCGGGTAAAAAAGAGGGACCTACATGCAATTATGTTCTAGAAGTAACGGCTAGCATAAGAAAGGCGCTTATAAACCAAAGCCGAGTATTTATTAATTGGACATCCTGCCCAGTGAGGGACTTGACATTTAAAGCACCTGGTCACAAGTTTGAAGTTATGTACGAAGTATGGACGAAGTTATTTTGACGAACAACTACCGGAGACATATTATGAAGGACGGGACGGTTGACATGTGTCGGGCATGCCATCGTCCGGGTGAGTCCATCAGACATATAATCTCAGGTTGTTCTCGTCTGGCTAACGGCGAGTACTTGCATAGGCATAACCAAGTAGCCAGGATTATTCACCAGCAACTTGCTTTAAAATACAACCTAGTGGAATCTGAGGTACCATACTACAGGTATGTGCCCGACCCAGTTCTCGAAAATGACCATGTCACGTTGTACTGGGATCGGTCTATCATTACTGACCGGACTATTGTAGCGAATAAGCCGGATATAGTGGTGATAGACCGATTAGCGCGCCGCGCAGTGATAGTCGACGTCACCATCCCGCATGACGAGAATCTCGTGAAAGCTGAGAAAGAGAAACAAATCAAATATCTCGACTTAGCACACGAGGTTGTCGACATGTGGAATGTGGACTCGGCTATCATTGTGCCGATTGTCGTGAAGGCCAATGGTCTTATAGCCAAAAGCTTCGACGACCATCTGTCGAAGCTGTCGTTGCGCGGTTGGATCAAGGGCCTGATACAGAAGGCAGTACTCCTCGATACGGCTCGCATTGTGAGGAGGTTTCTGTCTCTGGAGCCCTAACCACCGGTAGCTTGGACCCTGTTCCCGACACCGGCGGATAACTATTTTTTATATTTTTAAATATTTTTTTTTTTATTACTTGTTCTTTAAAGAAATATTTAAAAATGTAAACGATATGTGTATAAAAATAAATAAAAAATAATAATAAATAATCTGTGGCTCGGCTGTCAACCAAGTGACAGGAAAAAAAAAATTCTCTTCACATTTTTCGATTAATAATCAAATAATTCCCAAAAGATCCGCAATAATGAAAATAAAACGGAAGAAATAACAATTACATCATGTTTGATGTAATAACAATAACAATTACATCATGTTTGATGTAATTGTTATGCAACCATAGTGACAAAATAATAAAATGGAAAATATGAAAAATTGAAGACGAAACGCAACGAAAAAAATCTTCTGCTGGGTATCTCACGGTGTTGATACTCTTATTAAAATTTGTCCATAGACTGGTATGCTCTAGTTATACCTACATTTACTCACTACAAACTCACATACACTCTACACTTACACCTACACACACTCTACACTTACACCTAATCACACACACACTCACCATATAGTTTTGTTTTCTTATTAGGTATATATATGTAGCATAAATAAATTAGTTTCTCTTTTCTTAGTTACCACTTGCTTACTTTTTTGATTGTCCTCTTTTAAATATAGTTATGGCTTTGTTTGTTACGGAGAATCACTGACTCCTAAGTTACAGGCCCAAACCTAGTTTAGGAGTCAGAGTACCTACCTACATAATTGTGACTGTGTAATAAGCCTTTAAAAAAAAAAAAAAAAAAACGACAGGAATAATGTTGACAAGAGTCGCAGCTCGCCGTGCACGCCTACCACCTTCGGCCTCGTCGCTCAGCTCCGCCTCGCCACCGCCGGAATCCAACCCCACTGTGTGTGCTGTGACACCGGCCGTGGCAGTTGCGTCGAGCTCCAGCGACGAGTACTTTTCTCCGCCCACGTCACCACCACCTGCGCGTCGACGGAGAGGACGCCGGCCTCTGATAGGGTCCCAGCTCCCGGCGGAAGTGTGCAGCGCTTGCGATGGACGCAATCCATCAATACGAACGTCATGCGCGCATACTATGGGGCTACAGAGGGAGGAAACAACCTGACCGCGTACCGTGTTCGAATGCTCTCTTTGTTTCAGGTGCTTGAGCCAGCCGTCAACGTTTCGGCCCAACGACTGTCGGATCAGGTGCGGGGTATCCAGCGTAATCATATGTTGCACGATACCGTACTTGATCGCCTCCGAACGGAAATGAGTAACCATGCCATTGCTCCTTCGTCGCAGTCTGTGGTACCAGAGATTGTACCACCAACCTACCATCTTTCCGACCATGCTGACGAAGAGATTACTGACATGGTTACACATGTAAGTACCCAGTGCAACAATGAATTGAGGAGTGTTTTGGAGTGTGCCATTCGGGAGTTTCGCAACATGCCGCTTGAACTTAGGCCGCGCTTACCTCGTTTGCCCATGCATAATAAGAATAAGGCGCTGGTGGCTGCTCTGAATTAGCAGTTGTCAAACTAATTTGACGACTGCAAAGATCTCACTGATACACACTCGATAATGTACTGCGCAGCTGTTGCGGAATGTCGTGTAGCTCACGTCAAGTTTCCAAACTGTGACGTAGCTACACGACCGAAACCAGCCGTGACGGCTTGGCAGTGCAAGTTGCAGTGCGTCGTATTGGTGGGGCCAGAGCACTCATCGGCAAACTAATCTGCTTCAGGGAGGGCAACACTCGCCCAAGAATGATGCGCTTTGTGAGGCGGGCGTTTTCGGGGACTGACATCAGCCCCGAGATTATATGTCCCGTGTCACAGAGCGGATCGACTTCCTGAAGCAGAAGATATATGCATGGGCAAACCGTATCCGCAGGTATTAGCGGCGGGTGGAGCGATACACCCAGAATGGCACATTCCGGAGTAATGAAAGGTGGGTTTATAGGGCTTGGGAGAGACCGGACCAAGGTGTGACTGATGCGTGCCTCCCGGATGATGACGCCATGAGTTCATTCTGGCGCAGCATCTGGTCGGTGCCTGTCAGTCATACCGAGGGTGACTGGACTCGAGGGGTCGAGCGTGCGTGCGATCCAATACCACAAATGGGGGCAATTGACATCAGCCCCCAAGATGTAGCTCGTGCAGTCCGTCTGTTGCCAAACTGGAAATCTCCAGGGCCGGATGGGCTGCACAATTTCTGGATTAAGTGGTTTACAAGATCGCACGCTCGCTTGGCTTATTAGTTCCAGTCTGCCTTAGAGTCAGGGTCGCTACCTCAGTTCCTAACAACAGGAATAACCCACCTGCTCCATAAGTCAGGTAGTACTGCGGAGCCTAAAAATTATAGACCGATCACGTGTTTGCCGATGGTCTATAAAGTTCTTACATCCATACTGAGAAGCAAAATTAATAGTCATATTTTTTTTTTCCTTATTATTAAGAATAAATTTCTTAATAATTGATTACAATCTAGCCTAAAAGACTAATAAGTAATTTAACTCTAACTTATTTTTATACGGTTTTGCTTAAACTAAGAATAGCGTCCTTTAGCACTTATAGAAGTCCATAGCACTTTCTTAGAGTCTGATATTGATAAAAACACTTTGTTCATGTGTAATATGCATAGCACAGCATTGATCACTATTATACACTAACTTTAAACACTACACTAACTCAAAAGGTTTAGTTCTCTTTAGTCTACGCACTAGGTCCGTATTGTCTAACAGCTGTATAGCCTCAACATTCACGTGTCGGTGAAGTCTGTGTTCGTGGGCTTCAGCAAATTTTTGAATGATGGTGGTGACGAGTTACCGAGGTGCTTTTACAGCATCCCTAAGTACTTTATTTTGGAACTGTTGTATTATTTTGATGTTGCTCCGTTTAGTACAGCCCCAGAGTTGGATACCATACGTCCAAATTGGCATCAAAATATGCTTGTAAATAGTTATCTTATTGTGTATTGATAAACAGGATTTCTTTGCGAGTAACCAATACATGCTTTTATAGCGTATGTCGAGTTCCTGTCTTTTCTTTTTGACATGAGCTTTCCATCGCAGCTTGGCGTCGAGAGTTATGCCAAGATATTTGGCTGTATTAGCATAAGGCACTTCTTCTTCTTTTCGTGTCGATGTACTCTAACTAAATTTTATCTGACCAGTATTTGGCAACCTCTACGGCTCTGTTATTGGCCTCGTATAGATCCTGAAAACTGCAGGCACTTGCGTATCGTTTATGTAGATTGGGTGGTAGTTGCACCGTTTGTTTGTGAAGTCAACGTGAATTGATTTTGACTCATTCAGCTTGATCTTCCATTTATGTGTCCAGTCATAAATTTTGTTCACTGCTAATTGAACTTTTTCTACTGCTTCTCTATGATTTGATCCTGTAGCCATAATAGCAGTGTCATCAGCAAAAGTCGCAATAGTGTTGTTTTCTAGCTCTGGGATGTCACATGTGTACAACAAGTAAAGGATTGGGCCTAGCACACTTCCTTGGGGTACCCCAGCTTTTATAGTTTTAAGCTCGGAATATGCATCTTCTTGCCTTATTCTAAACATTCTATTAGTTAAATATGACTCCAGAATATCTGCAAATTCTGGGGGTAACATTCATCTGAGTTTGCATATTAGGCCCTCATGCCAAACTTTGTCAAAAGCTTGCGCGACATCCAAGAACACGGTGGCGCAGACTTCCCTATTTTCCAGCGTTTTTTCAATAATATTTGTTATTCTATGTACCTGGTCTATGGTAGAGTGATTTTCTCTGAAACCAAATTGATGATTTGGGATAAGGTCTTTTTCTTCTATAATTGGCTTTAACCGTTTCAGTAATAGTTTTTCAAATAGTTTTGATAACACTGGCAATAAGGAAATAGGCCTATATAATGACGCTTCATGGGGTGGTTTCCCAGGCTTCGCAATCATAATTACTTCAGCCACCTTCCACAGCTCAGGTACGTGTTTTAGAATACACGCAGCATTGATTATTTTGGTCAGTTTTACTATGGCTTTTCGCGGGAGGTGTTTAAGAACTTCACCTGTTATGAGGTCGTAGCCCGGTGACTTTTTTGAGCTGATATTATTTTGAATTGCTCTCATAACTTCTTTAGGAGTCACAAGCTTAATTTCTTGGTTTTAAACTATTTTTTCACACTCAAGTATATCTGTACAGTTATCATTGGGTTGAAAAGTATTTTGTAAGTGCTGAGCAATCCTCAGCGCTTTTTGGTTATTACTTACAGCCCATTTTCCGTCGGTATCTCTAATAGGTGGTATTTGTTTAATTGGCCTTTTTAAGTTTCTTGTCGCTTTCCAAAGAGAGTAATCCGTTGATATGTCATTGGTTAACTGCAGAAGGTTGGTATTTAGACATTCATCCTCGAATTGTAGAATTTTTCTCTTTAATCGCTTAGTTAGATTATTTAATAATGTTTTTTCCCACGGACACCTTGTTTGCTGCCACTGCTTTTTCTGTTTTCTTTTCTCAGACAGTAAATCCACAATTTCTTTAGGATAAATATAGCCCTTATATTTGTGTTTTATTTGTGGTGTGTTGTTCCAGGCACATTGTTGGATATCAACTACATATTTGTTTACTTCTGAGTCAAGCTGATCTTGCTTCTTTAATCATGTCACCTTCTCAGAATGGATGTAGGAATGGGTCCCGCGGTACTAAGGAGCTACTCCTCATCGATATGACCATTAGCCAACAGGTTCGACGTTTCCGAAAGGATCTGTCGACATGTTGTATAGATTATAAGAAGGCCTATAACTCTGTTCCATACATGGCTCATGAGGGTGCTGGAATTGTATAAAATTGATACAACACTACGCACCTTCTTGATGTCGTGTATGAGGCAATGGAGTACGGTCCTTCGCTATCCAGGATGTCGACATACCCAGAGGAATAGCGAACCTGTAAGGATCGAGCGAGGCATATTCCAGGGAGATAGTTTGAGTCCACTTTGGTTTTGCCTAGCCTTGAATCCTCTAAGCACACTGCTGGAGAATTCAGGTCTAGGCTATCGGTTGAAGAGAGGTGGTCAGGTAATATCTCACCTACTTTACATGGATGACCTGAAACTTTTTGCCCCCAACAATCTGCAACTGATGGAGCTACTGAAGGTAACTGAAACCTTCAATAGTGCCATTAGGATGGAGTTTGGTGTGGACAAATGTGCGGTCATGCATGTAAAGCGAGGGGAGGTTGTGGAATCCGTGGGATCTCAACTAACGGATTCCATAAACCTGAGATCCCTCTCTCCAACCGGAACGTATAAGTATTTGGGTTTGTCGGAAGCTCTAGGCATCAATATCACTGACATAAAGCAATCGTTGCAGGAGCGTTTCTTTGGACGCCTGAAGAAGGCCTTTAACGTCATGCCGGTATTGATGTACTCTTTCGGCGTACTCAAATGGACTCAAACGGAACTTGACGCCCTGGATAGGAGGGTCTGCACACTGCTGACTGCATACCGAATGCATCACCCACGATCGTCGGTGATGAGTTTGTATATCCCGCGGAAGTGTGGGGGTCGAGGTTTTTTAAATGCTAAGACCCTACACAACCGCGAGGTATGCAGTCTCAGGGAATATTTTCTAGCTGCTGACGTGGGTATACATCGAGATGTAGTGGCAGTGGACAGGGGACTCACCCCGCTCGCCCTGGCTAATGAGAACTGGCGCAAACCAGTAGTGCTTGACACTAACGATCGCAGGGAAGTATGGCAGAGCAAGGAACTTCACCGACGCTTTTTCCGGGCCCTTCACAGGCCCGATGTAGACTAATTGGCATCCGTAGCCTGGCTGCGTTCCGGTGACCTCTTTGGGGAAACCGAAGGTTTTGTCTGTGCAATTATGGACGAAGTTATCATGACGAATAACTACCGGAGATTTATTGTGAAGGACGACACGGTTGACATCTGTCGGGCATGTCACCGCCCGAGAGAATCAATTCGTCACATTATCTCTGGTTGTTCTCGTCTATCTAACGGAGAGTACTTACATAGACACAACCTTGTAGCCAGGATTATCCATCAGCAACTTGCTTTGAAATACTCTCTTGTGGAATCGGAAGTGCCGTACTACAGGTATGAGCCCGACCCAGTTCTTGACAATGCTCATATCACTTTGTACTGGGATCGGTCCATCATCACTGACAGGACTATTGTAGCCAATAAGCGTGATATAGTGGTGGTGGACCGAAGCGAGAGGCGTGCAATGATTGTTGACATATCCGTCCCGCGTGACGAGAACCTCGTGAAAGCCGAGAAAGATAAACAAATCAAGTACATTGACTTGGCTCGCGAGGTTGTCAACATCCCACGATGTGGAATCGGCGATCATTGTGCCGATAGTCGTGTCGGGCAATGGCTTAATAGCCAAGAGCCTCGACCAACACCTTAGGAGGCTCGTGTTAGGCGGCTGGATCAAGGGCTTGATTCAGAAAGCGGTACTCCTGGACACGGCTCGCATTGCTAGGAGGTTCCTTTCGCTGGGGCCCTGACCGCCGGTAGCTTGGACCCTATTCCCGATACCGGTGGGGTACTATTTTTTATATTTTTAAATATATATATATACTTTATTGCATACCAACATTAAAAATTTACAAACTGATATTTTAATACAAAAAACATACAATTGGCGGCCTTATCGCACTCGGCGATTTCTTCCAGGCAACCCAGAATGGACAGAAATTGCCTGGACACAAAATGGGGTTGCACTTGGTGCAAATATAAAAGTAAACAAAAACTTAACAGATACTTAATACTAAATAGATACACATATACATACATACAAAATATAAATATTTAAGCAAGGGAATAAGCGATGAAACGAAGGCATGATCACAGTGTCAAGTAATGATCCTTCACAAGCCTTTTGAATACAGGCAGTGTTTGCGCACGCTTTATTGCCACAGGCAATGCATTCCATAGACGAGCGGCCTGGATAGTAAAAGATTTATCCAGGAAAGTAGTCGAATGCATTGGCATTTTAAGTTTTAAGTTGTCTGAGGACCTAAGAACTTTCATGTGAGAGTCGCAAAGAAATTGGAACCGTTCTTTGAGGTAACGAGGGGTAGAAGGGGAAAAGAGCACATTATACAAGAGGGAAAGAATATGAGCATTACGGCGAAGGCGAATTGGCAACCACTTGAGTTTAACGCGGAATTCAGAAACATGGTCATATTTACGCAAACCGAATATGAACCTTATACAAAAGTTTTGAAGTCGCTCAAGTTTATCCAGTTGTACTTCAGAGAGGTCAAGATAGCTGGCATCAGCATAATCAAGGATGGGTAGAAGAAGAGATTGTGCAAGCGTAATCCTGGTGGCAGTCGGCAGAAAATTACGCAGTCTTCTCAACGATCCAGAAGATGCAAATAACTTGCGGCTAACTTCTTGTAGTTGGGCAGTCCAAGAGAAATTCTTGTCGATGAATATCCCCAAGTTCTTAACTTTCTCGCTAAAGGGAATTACTGAGCTGTCAAAAGAAACTTAAATGTTTTTTTTGTATGATTTTGTTTAAAAAAAATATTTAAAAATGTAATTTATATGTGTTTACAAAGAATAAAGGAAATAATACTAATATAAAAAAAATAAAAATAAAAATAAAAAATAATAATAAACAATAATACAATTATTATAAAAAAATTGTAACCAATGCAATTATTTATCAATCTATTTTTTTTTTTGTAGCCGGGCTAAAAGAACAGGACAAAGTAGTTATGACGAAACACCAACAAGATCTAAATATTCTCAACAAAATGACGTTGATAGCGCGTATGTACAGTGACCCAGCAAAAGTGCTTAGATACCTTAACGCCTATTTTTCCTTGCACGTTAGAGTTCAAGTTTTCGAAAATTAAACTAGATGGCGTTGGTTTCTTCACAGCTAAGTGGCGAGCAAAGGCAATCTCACAAAATATAAACTTGACTTTTAGTTTAACAAATAATAGACACATGCGTCATCATTGTCGTCAACAACTGATTGTAGTTCATAATTTCATCAACTTAGCATAAGTCAAGATGGCCTAGTGGTATAGAGCACACAGATTGAATCGCAAATCAGTGTGCCGCAAGTTCAAATCCCACGCAATTGTTGACTTTTTGTAAGTTGTTACCCGATTGGAAGTTATGGATTAGCATTACATATATTAAATTATTCTTTAACTTGTTCACACATTTGTTAGAGTTAGAAAGGGATCACAAAAAAACTAAATAAAGAATTAGATTTCTGCGAGGTAGACATAAGTTTTAACTTGACCGAAATGAACTGTCGTTTGGTTGTAGTTGTTGGTTAGTGACGTGCGGTTAACAGTATTGTAATATTCGCAAAATGCAGGCTAATATTAGTATTGAAGTGAGGGCGACTATCATTGGGCTGCATAAAAGCGGTCTTAATAAAACACAAATATCTGTAGAAACCGGACTGAATGTGAATATAATAGCTATTAATGAACTGTAACTTTATTATAAATTAATCTTCTAATTAAAATGTATGCCATTTATGAATCCATCCATCTTATCTTTATGAGGCTTAAAAGAGAAATGCATAAATCGTTGGGTTTATTGGATTGGACATCCCCTTGTCTGTGGCGCGCGCTTTTAAAGCGTGATGACGCAATACTCAATACTCAATTCTTTATTGCATTCCACAATGTAGGCTTAGGTGGTAAATATTTGCCAAAAGTAACAATCATGGACCCTGTCGGGCACAGCAAAAGAAGGATACAAAAAGCGGAGAAGAGGACTTATTTTCGGCATCTTATAATCTAACATATAAATACATTTTTATGAAATAATTAATTAATAATAATTTGAAATAATAATAATGTCAGTATTTAAAATGTAATTTGCAATAATAATAATTAATAATGTCAATATTTGAAATGTAATTTGTAATAATAATAATGGATAATGTCAATATTTATAACGTAATTTGTAATATTAATAATTAATTATTTCAATATTTAAAATCTAAATTATACGCAAATAAGTCTAAGGAAATAATAATTTAACAGTTTTGCTTAATCCATTCTAATGCGTTTCAATGATTTATCATTTAAATATTCGTCAACACTGTAATAACATTTTCTTATTAATAGCTTTTTTAATTTATTTGTAAATAAATGAAGTTTTTTTTCTTCTCTTATTGCTTCGGGTAACATGTTGTAAACTTTGATTGACATAACTAGAGGGCTTTTTGAGTGTATTTTTAAGCGGGATGTTGGTATGTTGAGTCGTGTTTTGTGTCGGAGTGTGTATCTTGATTGTATGTCTTCTCGTTTAGTGTAAAAGTCTTTGTGTTTGTGAGCGAACTTGCATATTTCAAGTATATATATACTAGGTAAAGTTAAAATATTCAGATTTACAAAATGGGGTTTGCAGCTATCTGTCTGCTGTATATTAACTAGGATACGAATTAGTTTCTTTTGGACTGTGAACAGTGCAAGTGCGTCTGTACTGTATCCCCACATTATTATGCCGTAGCTAAGCCACGCATCAGCGTAGGCGTAGTATGTAACGAGGGCAGTCTCTAAATTAGTAGTTTTTTTAACTTCACGAAAAGCGTATAAAAATTTTGAAAGTTTAGATTTTGTTTTTAATATGTGTGATTTCCAATTTATGTTCTTGTCTATGGTTATGCCTAATAATGTGAATTCTTCAACGGCTTCTATTACATGCTTATTAAAAGAAAATGATACATTCAAAGGATTTTTTTGGTGAGGGTGGAAAGTTATTAGTTTGGTCTTCGCAAAGTTGATTTCAAGATTGTGTTCGTTCATCCAGGTTATTATTTTGCTAAATATTTCGTCAAGGGTAGGTACTATTTAGGTTTATGTTGTCGTGGCATTGGGTAAGAATGGAGATGTCGTCCGCGAACAAAACGCACGGTCCGGATTCTGCTATAAATTTAGGGAGATCATTGATGTAGATGAGAAACAAGAGACATCCAATTACACTACCTTGTGGTATTGATGCGTTAATCGCCTTTTTGTCAGACCGTAACTTTTGAAGTTCGTTTATACTATTATTGAAGTATTCTATTTCTACTAGCTGTGCTCTATTTTTCAGATAAGATTTGAATCATTCATGTGCTTTGCCGCGGATCCCTAATCTATAAAGTTTATTTAATAAAATGTCATATTGAACTTTGTCATAAGCTTTGGTCATATCAAGCATTATTTTAACAATGGCAATGGCAATATTTTAACCTCAATACGTCGTAAATAACTGGATGTTACTGTTCAACTTATAGAAATAATAGGGAAAAGGATAAGGATGGCATATAGTCATGCTTCAAGTCTCAATATCACACCTACAATTAAAAAAAAAAGTTATTTTAAGTTTGAAATGTCGCCCGTCAGTATGGCCGCCACAGATGTGAATAATTGTGTACCTCCGTGATTTATTTATCGTTTTGTGCAAAGAAACGAAAGAATACAAGGAAAATATTGAAAAAAATCATGAATAGGTAAGTGATAAACAGTTTTTGAATCATAGAATGTGTATTTCATTAAGATTTTGAACAAAGGTCATTACCCCAACAACTATTGTTTACATTTTGCGCGCCATTACGGCGCTGTGAGTCGAGCTCCGTTTGTTTATATTATTACGAACAGTAATCATATCAAATGACGATAAGCTAAGTCGTTGTTACGTATGTTTTTAGGTATGTTTTCATTGTAAGCTTCTTTGTGCATAGATTATTTCATTGTTCCCTTGTTTTTTGTCGATTTCTAGGAGGTAGGTTTTGATGTGAAATTGACAATTTAATTAATAATTGGTTGATAATTTTTGCAATGTTTTTGTAAGGCAACGTACGTTTTTATTATGCTTGTCGATTAGTAAAATCTATCAAATTGTAAAATATTAATTTGTATTTAAAATAAATCCATTGAAATTTACCCTACGACCCAAAGTTTGAAGTACTTTGAAGGGATATTTTTTTTGCGATTATTTTCAAGTGCTTGATACAGTGTTCATTTCTAATAAACTTGACACTTTTAACAGCTGAAAGTTTTTTTGTGATAAGATTGTAGACTATACTTAAGTATTAGTCGATAACTAATGCCACTTGGCTCACAGTGTTCTCGGATTTTAAGTATCAACATGCCCGTTTTTTTTGCCTTTTGTTTTGGATCGCGTCAGGTAGTCATTTTTGTAAAGCTTGTAGGGTGAAAAAAAAGTACGGCGTGGGGGTTCCCTACTTGTTTTCGAAAGTTGATGATTCGATTTTTATTATATCGAACACGGTGTGTCGATAATTCAGTTGTACGATGTTTTATTCCGTCGATGCGTTATTGGTGCGATGTAACGTTTGTGCGAAAAATCCTGTTACGAAAAACCCTACAACGATTGCTCATTTGTTCGGTAATTTATTAGTTCGAAAGTATATAGGTTTGAAATGTAAGGTTAATTAGCCAAGATGTGGGTATTTTGATAATATCCTAGCTAGTATGTAACCACGAATATAATGTATTTGTATCTGAAGTAAAAGCAAATTAAAATAGTAGTTGTTATAATTCTAGTCGAATATTAAATCGATTATTTAATTGTATCGAATCGAGAGTTAAGTATGGCAACACTTTGTAAGACAGTTTTGACGTTTAAGTGGAGGTGAAATGTATTCATTTTCGAGATTTGACGGTTGAACCGAACACTTGTGTAAAATATATCGTTACAATCTTCGTTTGATTTGAGAGATAAAGATTAGATCCTTTATCTCAGAAGTGGGATAAGTCAATTACGCCTACAATTTTGAAGAAATATCTCCAAATAACGTGACCACGTGTTGCCACGTGTTTTGTGTTGCGTACACAAGTCACTGGTTATTATCTGAGTAACAATGGATAAAACAAGAACTAATCGCAAGAGCAGTGAACGTAAACGTCGCCGTGATCGGAGCAGAGAAGTAAGAACAAGCACTACGCATAAACGGAAGCAACGAAGGCAGCGATCGAGCAATCGTGATTCTTCGTCAGAGTCTCATCGTAGTGAAGACCGCAGTTCCCGTGAGCAGACTATGAGGCGCGGTCACCAGCCGAACCGGAGTCGCAGCCGTGATGGATATCGCAGTCGGAGCAGCAGCTACGAGCAGCGTCGGTCCAGCCGGGGTTTGGAGGGGAGACGCAGTAGGCGAGGCCGCAGCAGGCGCCCAGAATCCAGCACAGGGCGACACACACCTCCACTTCCTGGTCACGTGAGTAGCGCCAATGTTTTTAGTAATGACACTCAAGCGTTTTTTGCAACTTTAGTGGAAGCTTTAACCAAAAATCGATCTGAGGGAAATAAATTTCCTATGCTAGGCAATGTGATCCCAGACTTTGACCCTATGGTAAAGAGTCAGACTATAGTTATGTGGATCAATAAAGTTGAAGAATGTGCTAGGCTCTACGGTTGGGGCGATGATCAAATAATACATTACGCGCTGCCTAAACTGTCAGGGATTGCCAAAACGTGGTACCAGGCCCTTCCATCCATGTCGTATTCATGGTCAGAGTGAAAGGATAAACTGGAGCAATCGTTTCCGAGCAGTGAAGATTATGCTGAATTACTAACCGAGATGTTATCAAAACGTGTGAAGTTTAATGATTCGTTAGAACATTATTATTACAAAAAAATTAATCTACTAAATCGATGCGAAATACATGGTAAACGTGCGGTGGATTGCCTACTATATGGGATTGAGGATCGGTCATTGAGATTAGGCGCGAAAGCAGCAAAATGTCAGGAGCCGGAGCAGGTTCTCACATATTTTCAATCAATCAAGCAACATCTTCGCGAACCAGATAGGTCAAGGGCGAATTTTGATAAACGTAACAACACTACCCCTTTATCATCTAGTAATAGTTCTAAGCAGATGGGTAATGGCAGCGAAACTAAGACTTCGAAGTCAAACAATATTGCGTCAATTGTATGCTTTAACTGCAATGAACCTGGGCATTTCAGTTCCAGATGCACCAAAAAGATACTGAAGTGTAATGTTTGTACCAAATTAGGTCATTTGTCAATTAACTGTCCCAGATTACCCTCTGACTCAGCTAATAAAGTTGATAAACCTAAAGAAAAAGACGTGATGCGTATTGAAACAAATAGTACTAATGACACTAAATATTTAATGAATCTAAAACTTAACGGTGAAGTTATTCAAGGCTATGTAGATTTGGGTAGCCAATGTACGCTGATTCGTTACAGTGAGGCTGTTAAGAGGGGAATCACGTGGACTGATAGTAACTTACCGACTATGAGAGGTATAGGTGAGAGTATAGTAATACCAGTGGGTGTATCAAACGTCATTATTGAAATTCAAGGGATTGTGGAGAAGGTCGACGCGTACGTCGTCGACGATAGCGTTATTAAATATTCAGTTTTAATTGGGCATAGTTTTACAGAGAAACCAGGTATAGTCATAACGAAAACTACACATTCATTATTATTTACTCGTAATCAATCAGTTAAATTAGAATTAAGTTTGAAAACCGATATTGTAATACCTCCTAAGGAAATGTTCCCATTACCGTGTATTTCTACAAACAAATATTCGGGTATAGTCCACGTTAGTGGATCCTTACGCGGCATGTCACAGAATGAATATTATTTGATGCCTGGTGAATATGAAATAGAAAACGGAGAGGTTAGGTTACTGGTGCAAAACTTTAGTGACAGCACGGTTAGTTTAAATAAGGAAACTCTCATTACACGAGTTGTTTGTACCAGGAATAACTTGAATATTAATTTACTAGATTTTGAAAATGTTGAGACTAAGTCTGCCTTCAATTATGGCAAACAGCTAAGTGAATATGAGGTTAACCAATTAAAAGAGTTGCTCAAAAGGTTTGAAACATGTTTCTCGGATAACTTAAAAGACCTAGGATTGACTAATGTAGTTCAAATGGAAATTCAATTAAGTGACTCGCAACCGGTAGTTTATCGCCCGTATAGGCTTTCTTTTCCGGAGCGTAGACAGGTTCAATCTATGGTGAAAGAAATGATCGATGCCGGCATAGTATGTGAGTCAAACTCGCCTTACGCTAGCCCAGTCTTACTGGTAAAGAAAAAGACTGGTGAAAGCAGGCTATGCGTTGATTATCGTGCATTAAATAACAAAACAAAAAATGAACACTATCCGCTACCCTTAATTGATGATCAACTTGACAGGCTAGCTGGTAATTCTTTATTTGTGAGTTTAGACCTTGCATCTGGCTACTACCAAATTCCAGTAGAGGCAAAATCTCAAGACAAGACTGCGTTTGTTACGCCCGATGGGCAATATCAGTTTAAACGCATGCCTTTTGGTTTAGCAAATGCCCCTTCGGTATTTCAACGAGCAATGAGTAAAATACTTTCTAAAGTCGGTTATACGATCGTTTATATGGATGACGTATTGATTCCTGCGAGATCTTTTGATCAGGGAATGAGACGACTGGAGGAGGTACTTCAACTCGTAAAAGACGCAGGTCTTACACTTAAGATAAAAAAGTGTAGCTTTTTCTGTACCGAGCTAGAGTTCCTAGGATTTCATGTTAGTGGTGAGGGGATACGTCCAGGGAAGCGCAAGACACTAGCCATAGAAAACTTCCCAATTCCGCGGAACGTGCATGATATCAGACGATTTATAGGCCTGGCTAGTTTTTTCCGGAGATTCGTAAAGGGTTTCGCCCTTATTGCTCGTCCACTAACAGACCTGTTAAGATCTAAATTCGAATGGAAATGGACGGCAGAGGAAGCGGAGTCATTTAGAGTTTTGAAGGAAAAATTAGTTGAACGTCCTATACTAGCATTATATGACCCCCAATTGGAGACTGAAATCCATACAGATGCGTCAAAGCTAGGTATTGCGGGGATTCTCCTACAGCGAAGTACTGACGGTTTACTCAGGCCAGTGGCATATTACAGTCGTAAAACCACGGTAGACGAGCAAAAATTTCATTCCTTTGAGTTGGAAACCTTAGCGGTAGTCGCATCATTGAATCGTTTCCGAGTCTATTTACTAGGATTAAAATTTAAAATAGTCACTGACTGTAACGCACTTCGTACTACCTTAACTAAGAGAGATCTTGTACCACGAATTTCTCGCTGGTGGATCCAGTTTCAGGAGTATGACTGCGAAATTGAGTACAGGCCGGGTTCGCGTATGGCTCACGTAGATGCTCTCAGTCGTGCCCCTGTGAAGTGACCCGACCGATATGGATACAGAGCATGTTTTTGATGTTCTACACGTAGACGTTCGTGATTGGATCGCTACTGTACAGGGTGATGATAGCGAAATAAAGCGTATAAAAGACATCTTAGAAGATGACGAGACTAAGTTAGTAGCAGACGTGCGTAAGAATTATATGTTAAAAGGCAATTATGCGTATAAAATTTTAGACGAAGGATTACGATGGGTAGTTCCGAGAGGGTGTAGGTGGCAGGTGCTGCGCATGAACCATGATGAGGTGGGACATTTTGGATTCGAAAAAACGTTGAGCCGTATCAAAAGCATATTTTGGTTTCCAAAAATGCGTAGGTTCACTAAGAAATATGTCTCAGCTTGTTTGGAATGTGCGCATCACAAGGCACCTGGTGGCCCCAAAGAGGGAATGCTCCATCCAATACCTAAGTTGGAGAAGCCATTCCATACGCTTCATGCCGATCATCTGGGCCCATTCATTCGCTCTAGGAGGGGCAACATGTATTTGCTTGTAATTATAGACGCATTTACAAAATTTATCAATATACGAGCTGTTAGGGATACTAAGACGACTACGGCAATTGTACGCTATATTAATACCACTACTAATAAGACAACAGGGAAAAGTCCCTCCGAGCTGTTGTTCGGTTGTAGATTGATGAATGCGTCGGAAAACGTATTGAGTGATGTAATTGCCGAAACAACTGAACGAATCGATGGTGATGCGTTACTAAAACTGAGGTCGAATGCTAGGGAACGGATAGAAAAACAACAAGAATATGCTAAAAAGTAGTTCAATAAGCATAGGAAGAATCGTACAAAATATAATGTAGGTGATTTAGTCAGGGTAGAGAGGACAGTTATAAACAAAGATCATGTAGGAAAATCATATAAGCTCATCCCCAAATTCCAAGGCCCCTATAGAATCCTCAAAATATTACCTAATGACAGATTTCTCGTCGAAGACACTCCATTAACAAGAAAGGGTAACAAGAGGTATGAAAATGTTGTCGCGCTAGACAAAATCCATCCTTGGATGAATTTTAAAGGTTACGCCAGTGAGAGCACTGACAGTGATCAGAGTGAGGGCACAGAAACAGAGGTAGACAGAGAGTGATCTATTACTCTACACAGTAGGTAGGAACAATAAGATTATTCATTTCTGGCAATAATAATGAAATGCTGGGTTAATCAACTTCCCTGATGAAAATGAGTAGGAATTGCGTGTCATTATTAAGGACATATGTATCTATATATGAGCAATCAGTGCAGATAATGAATGGCATTGAGAAATTGATGTCGCACTTGATTGCAAGATAGTGAGTAAGATTATATGATGTGAGCACAATTTGTCATAGAGGTCAGTGCAGATTATGAATGGTACCAAGATAACGGTGCCGCACAGATGACCAAAGATCGTGACAGATTGTGCAAGAAACAAAGAATGAGAATACTGATCCTGATTTATGAATTTAAATTTTGATAAAGATTTTAACCTAGATAAAAATAAGATGAATTGAGATAAACTTAGATATTACATGAATTTTGATTGTGATGAGATTTTTGAATATAGTACATTAGTTGAACTGTAAAAAAAATTTACCTTGCGATATGAATTATTATTGAAGAATGAGATTAATTATAGAAGCATGTATGTATTGGTTATCAAGTTATTACCTATGTTTTGTTTTACAATTTTATTATGTAGTATCAAATTAGTTAAACAAGTGAGAGGACTCACTTACACAGGATGGCCGAGTAGTAAGGTTAATTAGCCAAGATGTGAGTATTTTGATAATATCCTAGCTAGTATGTAACCACGAATATAATGTATTTGTATCTGAAGTAAAAGCAAATTAAAATAGTAGTTGTTATAATTCTAGTCGAATATTAAATCGATTATTTAATTGTATCGAATCGAGAGTTAAGTATGGCAACACTTTGTAAGACAGTTTTGACGTTTAAGAGCGTTCACTCGAAATTACGCGCTATTTGGCCAAAAACCATGATTTTCAAACCCGTTTATATCCATTAAAGAATTATTGTTCAAACATGTGATTTACCAATACAGAGAAAATGAACAAGCTCGTGATACTGCTACTCATCGTGTATTACGCGAGGACTCTGTATACAGAGAAAATGAACGAGCTCGTGACACTGCTGCTCATCGTGTGTTACGCGAGGATTCAATATACAGGGATGAAGAGCAAGTTCATAATACAATTGAACATCAATTAAATAGGCAGGATTCAGATTATGTTGAACGTGAGAAAGAGACGCGTAATTTTAGAAAAAATACTTATCTACGTGATTGGATGGCCATACGTCAAAATTTTTTTGATAATATCGCAGATGGTCACACGAATGTCTGTTCCTGTTGCGGTCGTTTGTGGCACAAAAATTCGCTTAGAGTTATGAGAAAAGATCAGTTGCCTAAAACATTTTCAGATCAAAACCTAAATGATTTATTTCTAATCAATACATCTGGTGACTGTGGTTCATTTTGTTACACGTGTCAAAAATATCTAAAAGAAGGCAAAATACCACGGCTTTCCATGTATAATGGTTTAACTTATCCTGTAATTCCAGATGTTCTGCAACAACTTACTCCACTTGAGGAACGTATTGTATCACCTCGACATATATTCCTTAAAATAGTTAGGCGAGGTCAAGGTCTCGGTTTTCAACATGGATTGGTAGGGAATGTAGTGAACGTTCCAGTCGATGTTAACACTATGGTCTCAGCGTTACCAAGGCATGCATCTGATAGTCATATAATAACACTTGTTTTGAAGCGAAAAATGTGCTACAAACACGGTCGTCAAGAGCGTATTCGTCCTGCAATAGTGAGAGAAGCTGCAAAATATTTAGTCCAGACAGAATTATTTAAAGAATTAAAAATTACATATGATGATAACTGGGCATACGACGACGAAGTTGACGCTGATGATGATCGTATAGATAACAATGAATGCACATGTGAACCTGATGAGTTAATAGATGAACCTGTAAATCCCGGTAATGCTGAAACTTTACTTGATAATGAGCAGGATGTCGTCATAACAATGGCACCCGGTGAGGGTAAGTACCCGCTGTCACTACTGTATGACGATTTTCTTGAAGAATTAGCTTTCATTAAGGTTCATGGTGGCATTAAAAGGCAGTTTAAAATAAAACTAAGTTCATCTGAGATAATGAAATCCGAAATAAGTCGGCATGATAGAAGGGCTATGCGGTCAGATTATTTGTTTACTTTATTAAAGAAACAACAGATGACCCAAATAGGTGGACACATAGCTACTTGTCTTCGAAAGAAAACCGTCAACGGCGCTCCTATTTTAGTAAACAACCTTCTTAATAACGACTACCTACAGAACCTCATTCAGCATGATGATGGATATAGAATTCTTAGTAGTGTGAGAAATTCCCCAGCACACTGGGAAGAAGAAAAGAAAAAATTGTTAGCAATGATTCGGCAGTTCGGTGTCCCCACATTGTTTATGACGATATCAGCAGCTGAAACACAATGGCCTCATTTAATAAAACAGCTTAAAAGCACAGTTGACAAAGAGGAAGTCTCTGTTGAGGAATCACAAAATATTCCATACGCAGAAAAAGTGCGACTCATTCAGTCCGACCCATTTATATGTGCTACTTTTTTCGAAACACGTTATAAAGAATTAAAAAGAACATGGCTGTCTCCCGTTGGGCCTTTTGGTGACCGTAAAATAAACCATCAATACCATCGAATAGAATTCCAAAACAGAGGTTCTCCTCATGCCCATATGATGTTGTGGATAGAAGATGCGCCTATCTTCATTCCTGGAGATCAATCATCAACTGAAAGGGTTATAATGTTTGTTGACCAAATCATATCCTGCAATAGTGAAGAATTAGATGAAGACTTAGTTAAGCTACAAACTCACAAACACACACATTCATGTCATCCCAAGCCAAGTCGCCCTTGTAGGTTTGGAATACCTTTTTTTCCAATGGATAAGACACGTCTTCTAACACCCCTGGAAGAAGATAATCCAAGACTAAAAGAATGGAAAGAAATATCTAAAAAGTTAAAGGACGACTTGGTGAATATTCCGCCACATTTAACATTTGATGAGTACTTAGCATCGACAGAATTAAATATCGAAAAATACATATGCGCAGTTAGATCAACACTTAAACGGCCCAAAATATATCTACAGAGACGCCCAAAAGACGTCATGGTTAATCCATTTTGCAAAAAAGTATTGGAATTACAGCGAGCTAATATGGATTGCCAATTTATACTAGATCCATTTGCCTGTTCCGTTTATATTGTCGATTATATTAACAAAGCTGATCGAGGCATGTCAAATTTACTAAGAGCGGCGGTGGAAGAGGCCAAAAGTGGCAATAGTAGCATAAGAGACTCTCTACGCGCTATATCAAAAGTATTTCTAAATTCTTCAGAAATTTCTGCCCAAGAGGCAATTTACTGTCTGGCGGGACTTCCCATGTCACAAGCCTCTGAGAGCGATGTTTACATAAACACAGGACACCCCAATGAACGAGTGGGTATTAAATCTTTAATAGATTTGCAGTCCTTGGATCCATCGTCCAGACATATTTAAAAAAAAATTACTGGATCATTATAAAAATCGGCCACGTGATCAAACGTTTGATACAATGAGTTTAGCTTACTTTGCTGCGTATTATACTTTTTCAACTAAAATCTCGTGTACACATGAAGGTGAAAACACTGACCATGAATGTATAGGAAATTGGATTGAGTTGTTAAATAACGATGGATATATGCGAAAAAGAAGAAAACCCAGGGTCATACGTTTCCGAAGATATAATAGAGCTCAAGATCCTGATAATTTCTACAGGGAGCAGCTAATGTTATACACAAACTGGAGGGATGAAATTACTGAATTGGTCAACGACATTATAAACCTCGAACAGAAATTTATTGAACTTAGTGATGAAATCCGTTCTGAAAGTCTTCAATTTAATCGCTTGGGGGGGCCAGATGAGTTTGAGGCATTGTTGGATGCAATTCGTAACGTAGATAAAGATGAAGAGGATGAGGATAGTGCAGTGAAAGAAAAAGCTCGTCCTTTAGATGATTATGAATTAGAAACACAAGAAGGTGATCCAGATCATTGTCTACAGTTACATGGAAATCAATCGGATTTAGTAGGAGGAGCGATTGCTCAACCAGCAGTATTGTGTGAAGATGATGTATTGAGTTTAGTTAGAATATTTAATTGTGATCAAAGACATTTTGTATTACATGTAGGACATATTTTCACTCAAGAATCACCACCACCTTTTTATTATTTTGTTAGTGGTGGAGCTGGCGTGGGCAAAAGTTTGTTAATTAAGGGCTTGTATCAATATTTAATGCTTATGTTCAATAGAGTTCCGGGTGTAAATCCTGATGATGCTAGAATTTTACTTTGTGCATACACGGGAAAAGCTGCTTTTGGAATCGGTGGTCAAACTGTACACAGTACGTTTGGACTTCCAGTATCCCAGTGTGGCCAAACAATGCCCGAATTATCAGCGAGCACCGCGAATACCTTAGCATGTAAACTTGCAAAAGTAAGATTAATTATTTTGGATGAAATATCTATGCTAGGGAGTAGAACTCTGAACCAAATTAATAGGAGATTGCAGCAAGTATTTCACACAGATACGCTATTTGCTGGTATGTCTATTATAAGCGTCGGGGACTTCAATCAGTTACCACCGGTAGGAGACAACTGGGTTTTTCAGCCAAACAGTAGTCGAAATCCATTGGCACCCCTTGCTGGCGCTCCGTTGTGGGAACCATTCCGTCTCTTTATGATGACTAAAATAATGCGGCAAAGAGATGATCTGGCATTTGCAATAGCCTTAAACAATATGGCTGTCGGTCGGATGACTTCTATGGATATAGAGTTAATAAATTCTAGATGTCACAGTATTAATACTTTACCTATTGAGGCACATGGAGCGATACACTTATTTGCAACCAACAATGAAGTCGACAAATACAATAATCAAGTATTGTCTCTAATGAACACTGAAGGGTCCTCGGTTAAAGCACTTGATGTGGTTTCTGGAGCACCAAATCCGCAAGCTGCTAGAAAAGCCTTGCAATCTGTAAATGCTCTAGCTACAATGCAGACCTATGGTCTTCCTAAGAACTTGTTTTTACGAGTAGGTGCACGTTATATGATAACTGTGAATATTGACACTACGGATGGCCTTGTGAATGGTACTACCGGAATATTGAAGGCTATAGATTACGGTCGACACAAGGAGACAAGTGAAAAGCGGCCTTTACGTATTTGGGTTCTGTTCGATAAAAGTACGGGAATAGCTACAAGAAGTAAATGTCAAGTAACTTCTCGGAAACATCGTCAATATCTCAATTCGTATTGGACGCCATTAGATGCTGTCACTTATACTGTGAAAAGGTGGAAATCGTCAAATCTTATAGTGCAGCGTACTCAGTTTCCAATAGTACCAGCAGAAGGTATTACAATTCATAAGTCGCAAGGTGCAACCTTAGAAAAAGTTGTGATTCATATTTTTAAAAATGTAAAAAGATCGATGTTGTATGTAGCTTGTTCTAGAGCAACGTCATCGTCTGGACTATTTTTAGTCGTGAATTCAGGTGGATTCAAACCTCCCTCTGAAATATCAGAATCGAGTGCTGTAAGTATAGAAATGAAACGACTAGAGCAAAACAAATTGGTTCCATATTTTAATTTTTTGCAAACACCTGAAGATAATGCAGTTCAAATTGTATTTCATAACGTGCAGTCATTACGCAAACATTTTTCAGACGTCATCGTAGATCCGATTATTCATTCCTCCCATGCAGCATTGTTTGTTGAAACCTGGGGATGTCGTAGAGACACTTTTGAACTTGATGGTTTTTATGAGGTCTGCAGAGTAGATGGTCCAGCTATATCTAATGCAAATCCAGGTTGGGGATCTATCGCGTATGTACGTCGCAATCTTAAGGATGCCGTGACAGATGGATCATGTAAAAGATATTATTTAAATAACCCAGGCGATGCCAACGGCCATTGTGAATGCTTGCATTTTGAAATGTTTAATGTCAGAGTGATAACTGTATATAGGTCACCACAATGTCAAATTAATGTTGCAATAGAATGCATAAATACAACAATATACGGCAGCAACCTCAATAGGTATACTTCATGTTCTCGTTTGATAGTTGTGGGAGACTTCAATATCAATTTTAGAATGAATCCCCAAAATGGAATTTCCACATATTTTTCATCCATAAACATGTTTCCGTTAATAAACACTAGCACTACACGAAGTAGTACAACTATAGATAACGTTTTTTCGAACTTCAATGTTCAATGTGGTACTATTCATACCTTTTTCAGTCACCATTTACAGATCTGGTTCAAATTTAATACTTAATTATTAGTATTTTTGAACTAGATTTCTAAATAGTGACTAAAAAACTTTATAAATAAATAACTTTGATAAAATAATTTTTACAAGGCTAGTGTTAGGTATTTCATTTATATTAAAAAAAAAGAAAAAATAATAAAAAAAATTATTAATAAATACCTATATGTTAATACAAAATAAAGGATTACTGAGAGACCTTTGTCTTACATTTTATGCTCCTCCAGCTCAAACTCAAACTCAAACTCAAAGCATTTATTTCAAATAAACCATTTACAGGCACTTTTGAATTGTCAATAAGTCGGTCAGTCAGAAAAAGGAAGCTAGTTGCACATTCCAAGGAGTAGATCTCGATGGAGAAGAACGTGCAAGAAACTCCATGGACACTCTTTTAAACCATGATTATGTATTACAGAAATTCTGGTTACATGTCTTATTACTTCTAATATATGAGAACAATGCTAATTAAAAATTACATTAACAATAAAATTAAAATAAGCTAGTGGCAGTTGAGAGATGACCAGTCTCAACTGATGGCGCCCGTTCACGAACATGACGCGCGGATCAGCACTACTCAGCTCAACCATATTGAAGGGAACCGAATGACCCAACACACGTGCCACCATCAGCGAGACATTTGAGTGAGCATGACAAACTCTCAATTGCCATGCTCGTTCATGTCAAAAAAAAAAAAACAAAAACAGTTACATTATATTACACGTGGTACTCATATTTACAAAATAAATAAAAAATGCTTCGAAGTTATACAATACTATAACTTTTCAAAAGTTAAAAATAAAAAGATTAAACAATTACTCCAAAAAAAAAAAAAAATACGATTTAAAAAAAAAAAAAAAAAACCATGTTTATAAAAATAAAAGGGAGAGCATCTCTTCCAAATATAAAATAAAAGAAAACTAATTAGTGGACCCAAGTGGCTGTGACTGTGGAGCAGGACCAGCATTAAGCCAAGCTTTTTTATCAAGGATATAATCCTCTAATTTATAATATGCTTGTCTACATAGTGTGCGTTTTATGCATGTTTTAAATTTTGTCTCGTTCAGTTGTAGAATCCGCAGTGGTATTTTATTATAAAAATTTACACAATTCCCCATAAAAGAATTTCGTACCTTAGCCAATCTAAACCGAGATTGATCCAAATTGTGCCTATTTCTAGTATTAAAATTATGAGAGATGAAGATTTTTCCGAACATACATAATGTTTTCATATATGTATTGACAAGGTACCGTCAGCATTCCACATTGTTATGTTATGGATTTCATTTAGCAATAAAAATACCATAACTTTTACTTATATACCTACAGGTTTGTACGGAACCCTCGGTGCGCGAGTCTGACTCGCACTTGGCCGGTTTTTTATTAAAATAAATCATTATTAAATGAGTATTTGAGGTGTTGTGTAGCAAAACGGAAGCAGTACGGAAGCAAAAATATGACGTTTTTGCTTCCGTAGTGGGCGAGGATTAAAAAAAAACTTAGAATGCGCTAGTTGCTTTCTTTTCCATGCTGCATATCGAAATAGACGATGGAGGTATGACAGTTTTGGCTTTTGAGGGTATCAGGCGATTGGCTAGCAACCGATCACTGATATTGTCTACGTTATCTTTGGCCCATGCCACAGCTAAACGTGGTGAATTTGTTACCTGTCTTCCTCAATTTAGGAAAGTTGACGTGAAGATATGTATGGTATTTAATGTATTTCCTTAACGTCTATAATGCAACATAAGATTATTAATTAAATGTCACTGACAACAGTAGGCTTTTCAAACCTACATACTTTCGAACTAATAAATTACCGAACAAATGAGCAATCGTTGTAGGGCTTTTCGTAACAGGATTTTTCACACAAACGTTACATCGCACCAATGACGCATCGACGGAATAAAACATCGTACAACTGAATTATCGACACACCGTGTTCGATATAATAAAAATCGAATCATCAACTTTCGAAAACAAATAGGGAACCCCGGCGTGGCGTGTTTTGTTTAGTAATTCATATGAAATAATGAAGCTTTATGTAAACGAAACAAAACCTTTTTGATATAGTGGTATGTATTCTTAATTATAACGACTTTTGTACAAAAAACTGGAAAAAAACTCGCTCATTCTGATTTCCAATTAGAACACCACATTGCACTGCAAAACTAATAAAATTCATATTTTCATGTTAGCTTGTTTCATAAAGATTCCAACGACGTATATTTTATATACAGCTCCCACACAAAACTTAGAGCTATCGTCATTTTAAAGACTTAGGTGACAATTCATCCGCAAATTATTTAATCCGCGGATGAAACGTTACCCTTTTAAAATTGTAAGGCGACGAATCATCCGCAAGTTCGGATGAGTTGTCACGTGGATATATATATAGTAGATGTAGATATTAATGTGGTTATATCAGCCAAATAGACAAATTTGGAGGGGGAGTATTTTGTTTTTTTTTTTTTATTTTTTTTTATTAAAAAGTTTACCTATATATTTAAAATCGGCGGAAAGAGAAAAAGGCTGATAGCGGGGGAGGGGGCAAAAAATTATTAATTTACTGTATGTCATGGTTAAATCGAACAGAAATACTTCTATGTATACCTACGTATCGTTTTTTATCAAGAACATATTTTTTTATACTGGAAAATCAGAATAATGAGCAATTTACCTAAATAAATGACAGGTTAGGTTAGGTTACGGTTTTACTGGGAAAATTGAGTTTTATTATAAATATAAGACACATAACATTAGATTGTTAATAGGTACTTAAATAACCAATTATTTGCGGCTACAGGACGTATTGTGCAACTTGTATCAGCGCTTGATAAAACGAAAGGTTTTGAGGGTATTTAGAAAACGATCGAGACTACCAAAGCTTGTTTTGTCATTATTTGGTTTTATCGGTCAGTGTAAGTTGACAGAGTGTACGTAAGTACATCTTATTGCTTTCTACAAGAAAATTAATAAACAACAGAATTTCATACAGTTTTCATATTCCGTGCGTGCGAATAAACTGAATTTTCAAATTGCATTGCGGGTGATTGAGCAACCTTGAGGTCAGATATTTTATTTTTACTTATCCAAGATAAATAATAAACTCAAAACATTGTAACAGTGTTTAATTTCTATTTTAGAATTACAATTATGGACAACGAAAATACAAGATTTAAAATGATTTCATCGCAACGAGGAGGAATACTTTTAATGCAAGGAAACTATCGTTACTATAAAAAACGTGAAAACAAAAACGGACATATAGTTTGGCACTGTGCTTCACAAAATTGTAAGTCTGATTTGGTTACTAACCATGATTGTAATCTTGTACTAAAAGAAAAACCTCACAGTTGTCACTCTAGTAGTATAGATAACCAATTATTGGAGAAAATTGATGAATGTTTAGAAAGAGCGAAACATGAGAGTACTCCTATGCCTACAATTTATAAGGAGGCGGTAGAAAAATTAGAGTCTACAGGATTAGATTTAGTTATAAAATTACCAAAATACAACAATTTCAAGAAAAGGATGTATAAACTACGTAACAAAAAACTTCAAACTAAAAATGTGCGATTTTTGAAGTTGAAAGATGTAACAGTTCCTGGTATATATAAAGAGTTTTTGCTTGCCGATTATAGCAAAAAAAAATGATAGGATATTACTTTTCGCCACTGAAGAATCCAAAGAAATTCTCAAGAAAGCAAAACATGTATTTTGCGATGGAACTTTTAAAGCCGTTGTTCCACCCTTCAAGCAGTTGTATACGTTACATGTTGATGTAGGCAGTACTAATACACATACAAATATTATACCAGCAGTATATGCCTTATTGCCAAAAAAAAGGAATCAACTTATGAAATATTCTTACATCTCATTTTAATAATAATAATAATAATAATATTCTTTCCGACCATGCTGACGAAGAGATTTCTGACATGGTTACACATGTAAGAACCCAGTGCAACAATAATTTGAGGAGTGCTTTGGAGTGTGCGATTCGGGAGTTTCGCAACATGCCGCTTGAACTTAGGCCGCGCTTACCCCGTTTGCCCATGCATAATAAGAATAAGGCGCTGGTGGCTGCTCTGGATTTGCAGTTGTCAAACTATTTTGACGACTGCAAAGATCTCACTGATACACACTCGATAATGTACTGCGCGGCTGTTGCGGCATGTCGTGTAGCTCACGTCAAGTTTCCAAACTGTGACGTAGCTACACGACCGAAACCAGTCGTGCCGGCCTGGCAGTGCAGGATCGAGCGTCGTATTGGTGGGGCCAGAGCACTCATCGGCAAACTAATCTGCTTCGGGGAGGGCAACACTCGCCCAAGAGTGATGCGCTTTGTGAGGCGGGCGTTCTCGGGGACTGACATCAGCCCCCGAGACTATATGTCCCGTGTCACAGAGCGCATCGACTTCCTGAAGCAGAAGATGTATGCATGGGCAAACCGCATCCGCAGGTATAAGCGGCGGGTGGAGCGATACACCCAGAATCGCACATTCCGGAGTAATGAAAGGTGGGTCTATAGGTCTTGGGAGAGACCGGACCAAGGTGTGACTGATGCGCGCCTCCCGGATGATGACGCCATGAGTTCATTCTGGCGCAGCATCTGGTCGGTGCCTGTCAGTCACACCGAGGGTGACTGGACTCGAGAGGTCGAGCGTGCGTGCGATCCTATACCACAAATGGGGGCAATTGACATCAGCCCCCAAGATGTAGCTCGTGCAGTCCGTCCGTTGCCAAACTGGAAATCTCCAGGGCCGGATGGACTGCACAATTTCTGGATTAAGTGGTTTACAAGATCGCACGCTCGCTTGGCATATCAGTTTCAGTCTGCCTTAGAGTCCGGGTCGCTACCGGAATTCCTAACAACAGGAATAACCCATCTGCTCCATAAGTCAGGTAGTACTGCGGAGCCTAAAAATTATAGACCGATCACGTGTTTGCCGACGGTCTATAATGTTCTTACATCCATACTGCGAAGCAAAATTAACAGTCATATTGACAAAAATTTCATCATGTCACCTTCTCAGAATGGATGTAGGAACGGGTCCCGCGGTACTAAGGAGCTGCTCCTCATTGATATGACCATTAGCTAACAGGTTCGACGTTCCCGAAAGGATCTGTCGACATGTTGGATAGATTATAAGAAGGCCTATGACTCTGTTCCTCATACATGGCTCATGAGGGTGCTAGAATTGTATAAAATTGATACAACACTACGCACCTTCCTGATGTCGTGTATGAGGCAATGGAGGACGGTCCTTCACTATCCAGAATGTCGACATATCCAGAGGAATAAGGAACCTGTAAGGATCGAGCGAGGTATATTCCAGGGTGATAGTTTGAGTCCACTTTGGTTTTGCCTAGCCTTGAATCCTCTCAGCACACTGCTGGAGAATTCAGGTCTAGGCTATCGGTTGAAGAGAGGTGGTCAGGTAATATCTCACCTACTTTACATGGATGACCTGAAACTTTTTGCCCCCAACAATCTGCAACTGATGGAGCTACTGAAGGTAACTGAAACCTTCAGTAGTGCCATCAGGATGGAGTTTGGTGTGGACAAATGTGCGGTCATGCATGTAAAGCGAGGGGAGGTTGTGGAATCTGTAGGAACTCAACTCACGGATTCCATAAACCTGAGATCCCTCTCTCCAACCGAAACCTATAAGTATTTGGGTATGTCGGAAGCTCTAGGCATCAATATCTCTGACATGAAGCAATCGTTGGGGGAACGTTTCTTTGGACGCCTGAAGAAGGTATTCAATAGCCTTCTTTCAGGCGGAAACAAGGTGCGCGCCTTCAACGGTTGGGTCATGCCGGTATTGATGTACTCTTTCGGCGTACTCAAATGGACTCAAACGGAACTTGACGCCCTGGATAGGAGGGTCTGCACACTGCTGACTGCATATCGAATGCATCACCCACGATCGTCGGTGATGAGACTGTATATCCCGCGGAAGTGTGGAGGTCGAGGTTTTTTAAATGCTAAGACCCTACACAACCGCGAGGTATGCAGTCTCAGGGAATATTTCCTAGCTACCGACGTGGGTATGCATCGAGATGTAGTATCAGTGGACAAGGGACTCACCCCGCTCTCAATGGCTAACGAGAACTGGCGCAAACCGGTAGTGCTTGACACTAACGATCGCAGGGAAGTATGGCAGAGCAAGGAACTTCACGGACGCTTTTTCAGGGCCCTTCACGGGCCCGATGTAGACCAATTGGCGTCCGTAGCCTGGCTGCGTTTCGGTGACCTCTTCGGGGAAACCGAAGGTTTTGTCTGTGCAATTATGGACGAAGTTATCATGACGAATAACTACCGGAGATTTATTGTGAAGGACGGCACGGTTGACATCTGTCGGGCTTGTCACCGTCCGGGAGAATCAATTCGTCACATTATCTCTGGTTGTTCTCGTCTAGCTAACGGAGAGTACTTGCATAGACACAACCTTGTAGCCAGGATTATCCATCAGCAACTTGCCTTGAAATACTCTCTTGTGGAATCGGAAGTGCCGTACTACAGGTATGAGCCCGACCCAGTTCTTGATAATGGTCATATCACTTTGTACTGGGATCGGTCCATCATCACTGATAGGACTATTGTAGCCAATAAGCCTGATATAGTGGTGGTGGACCGAAGCGAGAGGCGTGCAATGATTGTTGACATATCCGTTCCGCATGACGAGAACCTCGTGAAAACCGAGAAAGATAAACAAATCAAGTATATTGACTTGACTCGCGAGGTTGTCGACATGTGGGATGTGGACTCGGCGATCATTGTACCGATAGTCGTGTCAGCCAATGGCTTAATAGCCAAGAGCCTCGACCAACACCTTAGGAGGCTCGCGTTAGGCGGCTGGATCAAGGGCTTGATTCAGAAAGTGGTACTCCTGGACACGGCTCGTATTGTTAGGAGGTTCCTTTCTCTGGAGCCCTGACCGCCGGTAGCTTGGACCCTGTTCCCGATACCGGTGGGACACTATTTTTTATATTTTTAAATGTTTTTTTTTATTTTTTATTGAAATATTTAAAAATATAATTTATATGTACATAAAGAAATGAATAAACGATAATAATATCTTTATTCATCAAAAACATTGTAGTACATTATGTCAATTTACAGACTCGATTACAGTGTACAAAGACTACTACAAATTGGTGGGTGAGGTGCTGTATTCCTAGCTAGGTTGATATATGTGCTGTATTTTAATCACAAATAATATACAAGATTTACAAGATTTTATTTTAAAGAAAGGATACGTGATAAAATTTATAAATGCACAATGACGGTATACAAAGAAAAGTTCTTTACCTCCCGTGCTAGTCAAGGACTGTGTTACGGCAAGGTAAGATTCTCGCTCATGGAATAATGGTCATAATGTAAACACGTTAAGACACTTTTTAACAATTACACTTGTTTTGCTGTGAATCATGATGAAGATAACGAGTTACGTAGTTAGCGTAAACAAGTAGTATATGTAAAGAAATCAGACAATGCAACCACTAACGTTTTTTCGGTATAAACAAAATGTTTTCACAATAATAATATTTGTTCAGAGTTTGTAAGAAGATAAGCGTGTTAAAATAAAAAAATAAAAATAAAAGGTGTTTCTAAAGTTAAAATAACAAAATTATAAGTAAGAGTAACTAATAACTATGTAGAATATTTTTTTTTTTTTTTTACTCTTCCTTTTATCATCTTCAGCATAGAAGCACGTTACAAGTGAAAAGTCCCAATATAATGTATTTACTGTACGTGTGTATGTATATATATATTTATATGTATATATTATATATATATATGTATATATTTATAATAAATATAATATTTGTGTACTAATCATCAATTATTAATGATTACTTTATAATATATATATTTATATATATTACCTACATATATTCATATAATGATTTATTGTTTATATAAACTTATTTAGTACTTATCGGTATTCAATAATATATATATTTATAAATAAATAATTACAGATTTATTTGTATAAGTTGTTCAGTCTGTTCATAATCCAAGTTACTCAGAAACTCATCCAGAGCCCTTCTACACACAAATCTCGAAGAATCCTTAATAGGTTTAATTTTACTTATACGATTGTACAATAGAGGAGCCAAGAAGTAAGAGAAACACTGTGCAAAAGTAGTTTTGCATGCTGGGACGTCATATACTTCGTGCACTCTTCTGAGAGATTTGGTAACAGGTTTTTCGGAGAAGTGTTGTCTCAGGACTATTTTTTTAATAAAAAGTTGACGAATATTTAGGACTTCAAACTCTTTGTACAGCGCAGTAGTAGGATATCTAAATTTTTTAAAATTAATCACTTTTAGAATACATCTATGAGCCCTTTCTATTTTTATAAGAGTACTTTTTCTAGCACCACCCCAGGCAGAGATACCATAAGTTACTATCGATTGGCACAATGCAAAATAAACAGTTTTGTTCGTAGCTTTGTCTTTTAAGTTTCTTATTTTTTTTTAAATCGGTATAAGTTTACGAATGCGAGATTTTAGATTATGAATATGTTGTTTCCAATTTAAATTTTCATTGATTTCAACTCCAAGGTATTTAACACTTTTACTAGGAGATAAGACAGGGCACCCACAAATACTTGCAGCAGAACAGTCAGAAGAATGAGCTTTTAAATTGAAGTCAGTAGGTTGTAAATTATTCCTTATACTAAATGTTATAAATTTTGTTTTTTTAATATTTAATGTAAGCAGATTAGAATCAAGCCATTCAATTATATTTTTAAGACCAATCTCTGCTGACGATTTGACGTCACTCCATGTTTTTTGATGAAATAAGATTACAGTATCGTCAGCAAAAGTGATCACTTTTGAGCCGGGTAATTCAATGTTACAAAGATTATTAACATAAATCAAGAACAATGTTGGTCCAAGTACTGATCCTTGCGGAACACCGAAACCAACGTTATGCTTAGAGCTAAGGTTATTACCGATTTTTACAGCCTGTGTCCTATTACTACGATAGTTTTTAAAAAGATCAAGTGGTACACCTCGAATACCCATAGCCTCCAACTTGCAAATTAGCAGAGGGATTGAGACAGTATCAAAGGCTTTGGCTAAATCTAGAAAAACACCAAGACACCTATTCTTGTGGTCGAGATTACTAGCTACATTGGTAACTAGATTCTCAACCGCATCTATTTTTGATTTGTTCCTTCTAAAACCAAATTGATTATTAGAAAAAACATTATATTTTTCCAAATAATTTACAAGCCTAATGTTTATTAGCTTCTCCAGGATTTTAGCCATAGTAGGTAAAAGCGATATTGGACGATAGTTAGCAATACTGTCTCTTTCCCCCGACTTAAAAACTGGTATAACAATTGAGTCCTTTAACACAAAGTTAAATATGTGTGTCAAAGGTTTAATGAGAATGTTTACACTTCTTTTCAAAAACACAGATGATATTCCATCCCAACCGGTAGAATTGGTATTTTTTAAAGACATAATAACATTATGAACTTCTGTTTCATCAGTTTCCAATAAGAAAAGAGTTCATCGGGCTGTGTTTACATTTAAACTTTTGCACAAGATCATTTTCCGTAAGCTTTAACTTATGTAAAATGTCAGTCGATAGTTTGGATGCCATATTAGTAAAAAAATCATTCACAAAATCGACCGATTCTTGAGGAGTTGATTTTAATTTTAATAATTCACAAGGCCCATGGGATTTTTCAGACTGATTTAAATTACATACACGCTTAATGACATTCCAGGTTTTTTTAATATCAGACTTGGCAGCATTTAAATCTGTTTTATCGTGCTCATCTTTTAGATTGTGGAGAATACTATTACAATGATTTCTGTAACGCCTGTAGGTAATCTCAAGATCTTTATCATTGGGTGCCTTATTATGTCTTCTGTGTAACGTATCTCTAAACCTAATGCAACGCAGTAGACCAGAGGTTACCCATGGTTGAAAGATCTGTCGCCTGTTGGGCACGGTAATTTGGTAACTGCTTTTTTGTCTGATTTCAGATAAAGTTTCGATAAGCAATTCAGTCGCTTTATTTGGATCTTGCAATGTTGTTATATTAGTCCAATCAAAGTCCTTCATAAGTTTAAAAGCTTTTTCATAATTTAATTGTAGCAGTGTCTTTTCTGAGTTTTTATACTTACTTTTTTGTGTTAAAGGAATAATACAGTATATACTACTATGGTCAGTAACTGATGATTCACAGACTATTGTCAACATTTCCAAATTAGGTTTTGCGAAACAGTGATCAATGCATTTATTAATACGCGTAGGAAATTGATGGCTAGGTAGTAGACCGTACGTGGCAAGAAGATTCAAGTAGTCGTCGGATTTTAGGTCAGTAGTATTGCAACTCACGTCAACATTTATGTCCCCGGTTAGATAAACATTAGGTATATGTTTAATGTCTATTAGAAGTTCTTCCAAGGACCCTAGAAAATTGGTGAGAGAGGCAAATGATGGGGACCTGTATATACAAATAAAAGCATGGCTTTTACCTATTCTTATCACCAAGCAGTCCGCATCGGCAAAATTTGGCTCATATACTGTGACATGTGGTAAATACCTCCTTATATAGACAACTACACCACTGTTCTGGTTAATATGGTTTCTAGTATTAAATGAATCGAATTGCTCTAGTTTAGGTATCAAGTCTGAATTTTGTAGCCAACATTCGGTGAGAATAATAATATCATAGTCTATTTTACTCCTAGCAATAAAAACTTTAAAATCTTCAAGATTTTTATGTATGCTTCGTATATTTTGAACAATAATTCTAAGAGATGATTCCGTTCCAACCTTGTATTGCGGAAACGCTTCTGGTTCCTCGACCAAAAATGAATCACCAACGTTGATAGTATTATCAACCTCGGTGACCACCTCATCTATGTTGCTACCCATAACAATCAAATTTATCACTAACAGTAGCAAAATTATATTTTTGGTCGACGATTGTAGTTTCTGAGATTTGTAAGTTATTTTTATTATTGTCGGACATGAACTTTGCATAGTGGACTGGTATTAATAATATTATATAGATATCTAAATATGGTATAAAAAATGAAATATAATAGCAGTATAAAAATATTATAAGATAATATATTATTAGGAATCAGAAGTGAAACAGATTAAAAAAAATAAACAATCTTTATTTGCACTTTTATAAAATTTACAAAAACTTGAAAAGGAACTAATTAAATAAAGTTTACTCAAACAAAATGGAATAATCAGTACACGAACAAAAATATAACCCAAAAATAACTAAGCACACGATAATGGTCAAGTAGCACGTCCGTCCCGCTCGCCGTCCCAGGTAAAAAAAGGAGTTGCCGCGCCGCGCGCCTCTTTTTATAAACTACCGTCGGTCACTGGCTGATGACATGACTTTAGGATGTCAACTCGCCTTCAGTTGCCAACACGGCCTCTCCTGACGCTCTGACGTCCTCGTCAGCTCCAGGAGATGGTCCTGCCTGTTCTGTAGCAGTGTCTTCCAATACGACGCCCGAGACATCATTGTCTCCTGTAATCAGACAGCTACATTACGTAAAAAGATAACAGATGTAGAAGCGAACACATCCTAGATACTTAAAAGGTAATGCGCATTACACATAAAATATGACACATCGAAATCTTAGCCAAGACACCAAGTACGTAACTTGGTCGCGTTACAGACGGAGACACCAAGTTAGCGTGTCTCACAACGGCTGTCAGCATAGGCACCTAGTTAGCATACCGCCCAGACTTTTACCAACACTGTAGGCATAGGCTCTTAGTTTGCATACCTCCCAGTGGCTGTTGACATAGGCACAAAGTTAGCATATCACACAGACTTCTACCAACACTGTAGGCATAGGCTCTAAGTTTGCATACCTCCCAGTGGCTGTTGACATAGGCACAAAGTTAGCATATCACACAGACTTCCACCAACACTGTAGGCATAGGCTCTAAGTTTGCATACCTCCCAGTGGCTGTTGACATAGGCACAAAGTTAGCATATCACACAGACTTCCACCAACACTGTAGGCATAGGCTCTAAGTTTGCATACCTCCCAGTGGCTGTTGACATAGGCACAAAGTTAGCATATCACACAGACTTCCACCAACACTGTAGGCATAGGCTCTAAGTTTGCATACCTCCCAGTGGCTGTTGACATAGGCACAAAGTTAGCATATCACACAGACTTCTACCAACACTGTAGGCATAGGCTCTAAGTTTGCATACCTCCCAGTGGCTGTTGACATAGGCACAAAGTTAGCATATCACACAGACTTCCACCAACACTGTAGGCATAGGCTCTAAGTTTGCATACCTCCCAGTGGCTGTTGACATAGGCACAAAGTTAGCATATCACACAGACTTCTACCAACACTGTAGGCATAGGCTCTAAGTTTGCATACCTCCCAGTGGCTGTTGACATAGGCACAAAGTTAGCATATCACACAGACTTCTACCAATACTTGCCCTCAAAAAATGCGGCGCATATCTCAGGAGTCCATTCACTCCTCCAGGGTACCATGGACTGTGCAGCAGCGTATGTGGTCTATCCGTAGCCACAAGCCAGAAGTTGCAGCTCATAGCGGCCGTGGTCCAGGACTCCAGCTACGCGGCGAGGTCCGCGCATACCAGGATCAAGTTTTCCCCGTAGGTCGACTTGACTGTAGAGGAGTCCGTCGGTCTTCATTAGCACGCCTGTCTTGATCGGCATGATTTTTGCACAACCGTTCGGCCGTCCTTTGTCTCCTCGTCTCCCATAGCGGTTCACGGTCTCACCAGACAATTCGATGGCAACGTCTCTGATTCAGCTGTAACTTCCACAATTGTTTAGAGCGTTCTCCATTCCGATGGTTCACCTCAATCCTCAATATGTTAAGGAGAGTACGAACGCAAGGTTCCACCAGACCATTGACGTGATGCATCTCGGGAGAAATATATAATGGATCTGAAAACTTATATCATTCATTAGCGACACAAAACCAGATGATTAGAACATCCTACCTCTATTACATACAATTGTCTTAGGTGTTCCAAATAGAGATAACATTCTGCTTGACACGTTTTAAATTTAAGTTCCGAGTACAAATACAGCTTTATTCGAAATAGAATCCAATTCAGATTTTATCGATTCAGACCTATTTTGTTCAGTCGCATTGTTTGATTTCGGCAAAGCACAAGTCTTAGCACTTCCCTTCAGACAGCTACCAACACGAGAAAGACTCATTTTGCGACTACTTATTCAAAAATATAGCCCTGTCAACCTCGCCAAACCACTGATCAACATCTTGCATATTTGAATCAAAATCATAGATGTAAAAATGTTGGGTGCTTACTAACTTTAACGACTGTATTGCCTCCACTATTTTATCCGTGGTTGCAATCGAAAAATCAGTAGCAGTACCTGTAGTTTCCGGCGTAGCTATTACCCGTATACGTTCTTCTAAAGCCTTCAACCGCGAGACAATAGTCTCAAGCGATCGTCGATGTGGCGGTGACGCAGGGCTTCACGTTCTCACGCGGCTCCTACGATGATCTCGTTCGCGCCCGGAACGGCGATCGTAATCCAGTGACTTGCTACGTGACCTTCTACTCCGCTTATGGCGGCTACAAGATCGCTTAGAACGCGTGGCACCAGTTTTTGAACGTAAACGACTCGATCTATCCATTACTAACTACTACCCGCTTTTATGTAGAAAAAGAAAACTTTGAAAATTTGAACTAGTTTTAGTTTGTGGGCGAAATGAATCTTTATCCCACTTCTGATATTAGGAATCAGAAGTGAAACAGATTAAAAAAAATAAACAATCTTTATTTGCACTTTTATAAAATTTACAAAAACTTGAAAAGGAACTAATTAAATAAAGTTTACTCAAACAAAATGGAATAATCAGTACACGAACAAAAATATAACCCAAAAATAACTAAGCACACGATAATGGTCAAGTAGCACGTCCGTCCCGCTCGCCGTCCCAGGTAAAAAAAGGAGTTGCCGCGCCGCGCGCCTCTTTTTATAAACTACCGTCGGTCACTGGCTGATGACATGACTTTAGGATGTCAACTCGCCTTCAGTTGCCAACAATATAATAATCAAAATGCATACAATATTACTGTGAAAGTTTAAAAAAGTATAAAAAATAGTAAACAAAGAGAAAAAGTACCATATTTTCACATGATCTTCATCAACAGCTAGTCATTCAGAGGTGAGATCCTTAAGCTGATTTAGAGAACCAATGACTATGGCAGGCTGTCCGTCTTCCTTACGTAGGAGTATGTTACCTCTTGAGGCCCAGCAGTACTTATACGAACCATTTTTCATCAATTCTCGAGCGGCAGCCAAAATCTTTTTAGACATGAAGGTTAGAGACTCCGATATATAAACCCGCGAGAAAGCTCCAGTAAATCCTAAGATATCCGTACTTAATGGTTTCTCTTTGTTTTTAGAGTTGTATTTTTTCATAGCTTTTAGCAGTACTTCTTTATTTTTGATGTTCTGGTACTCAATAATAATAGGACCATTTTTCTTACCTCTTCTATAAATAGCCGTATGTTCATCAATTGGTGGTATTTTTAGTGTGTTATAAACGTTATTAACAATATTCTGGACATTTTCATTATCATGATGTGGAATATTTCTTATTTCTATTGTGTTTTTCAGAAATTGCTTTTGTAGAACATTTACCTGAGTTTCCAGTAGGTTAATACGCTCCATAGCTGCTTCATGTTGAGTTTCAAGGGTTAACACTCTGTCGCGGATATCCTTGCAACTGGCAGCATTTTCTTCGAGTTGTTTTTTTATTTCGAGGTTGGACTGGAGTATCTCGCTATTTTGCAGTTTAATTACAGCCATCTCAGTAGTCATCATTTCTTTGAAGGACTCTAGAAGGTCATGTTTTAGGTCCTCAAATTGTTGTTCGTCAGGATTTCTCCGTTTTCTTAAGTTTATATTTCGTATTATTTCTTGGTCTTGTGATACTTTTTTGAGAGTAAGATCAGGATGCGACGAGGACTTAATTGGTGTTCGTTCCATTTTATCTGGATTCCCTGCATATACTACATCCACTGGCCGTCTCACGGCCGTACGTTCAATCCGTGTCCTTGCAGCAGTTTCGATGGCGAGCGGTGTGAGTGACGACGTCACACGTCCAGCACAAGAACGATAGCAGCGGCGCGGGCGGCGTCGGAGCAGGACAGCAATTATGAGGTGGTTCCTTTTCCCTCGCGGGACGCGGGCGCACGGACGCACCTCCGCTATGTGGATGGTAGTTGTACGCGAAAATGGCAATTAGGCAGTCAAAGTTATGCACTAGTATCGGGTAAAGTAAGCAACTTATCAAAGCGGAGCAAAGAGTCACACGTCTGTTCTCAATGCGAGTTTGGGCGAAGAATGAGTTTCATTAAAAGCCAAATTCCCGAATTTGATCCCGAGTCAATCACTACTGATTTTGAAACCAGTGCGATGACAGCATCTAAAGCTGTATTTGATAAAGTAACAACTCGAGGGTGTATTTTTTATTTTTAAAAAGCTGTCCAAAAAAAAGCAAAACTGATTGGAATTACAAAAACATCAAACATATTAAGGGCTCACGTGAGGCGTTGTATGGCGTTGGCATATCTTCGAAATACTGAAGTTTCAGATGGTTGGCTTTATGTTTTGAGTGAGTGTATACACAAGGATGATAAAACAGCGCAATTTAACAATTATTTTCAAAATACTTGGATAGAGAAGAAATCCATCTTGTCTGATAAATGGTGTTTTTATAATATCCGACATAAAACTAATAACGCTATAGAATGGTGGAACTCGAGACTGAATAGGACAATAAAGAGTAAACCTAACATAGCCGTTTTATTAAATACTCTTAAAAAAGATGCCAAATATCATTCTAATCTGTGGAAAAATCAAGGATTTATTTCAAAGAGAACGGAGGAAAGCATACTGAAGGAAAAAAAAATTAATAGCAGTTTGCAGGAATTTATTGATAATGAAATTAGCCTCGGACATTGTATAGAGAAATTACCATATTAGTGGTTGTGTATCACTAACAAAATTTTACTTACAAAATTTCGTATTGGTTGATTTTTTGGTTATAATTTTATTTTTGTTTGTTTAAATTACTCGAGTTTTTTGTTATTAATTAATATTTTCTCACATACCTATGAATAAAAATGTGTAATTCTTAATAACAATCTATTTAAATGTTATGTGTCTCATATTTATAATAGAACTCAAAAACCGTAACCTAACCTAACCTGTAATTTATTTAGGTAAATTGCTCATTATTCTGATTTTTCAGTATAAAAAAATATGTTCTTGATAAAAAAACGATTTCTGTAGTAGTAGTAGTGAAGTATTTCTGTTCGATTTAACCATGACATACAGTAAATTAATAATTTTTTGCCCCCTCCCCCGCTATCAGCCTTTTTCTTTTTCCGCCACTTTTAAATATATAGGTAAACTTTTTAATAAAAAATAAATAAAAAAAAAAAACAAAATACTCCCCCCTCCAAATTTGTCTATTTGGCTGATATGACCACATTAATATATCTACGTGACAACTCATCCGAACTTGCGGATGATTCGTCGCCTTACAATTTTAAAAGGGTAACGTTTCATCCGCGGATGAAATAATTTGCGGATGAATTGTCACCTAAGTCATTTTAAACTCACGCGCCGACATCGCGCGTGGTCGCGCAAGGTCAAATTCCGGTAGCGCCACGGATAATTGTTTTGCAAAAAAATGGCGGCAACGGGCCAGAGGAAAGGAGAGAGAATTTATAAATGCAGTTTTATTTTAAAATTATATTCAATCATTATGATTGTTAACATTTTATATAATGAAAATGAAGTCAAGTAGGTATAGCTGCCTAATATATTTTTTTTTGTTTTAGAAAAATACTGTAAGTCTTTGGATAAAAAGATATGAGGAAGAAGGTAGCCTTGCTAGTCGAAAGAGAAGTGGGAGACCGAAGCTTATTAGCGAGGCGCAGCGACGACATATCGTGGACGTATACGAAACGAATGGTTTCGCACCAACGAGACATTTTGCGGAATTATATGACACCTCGATAGATACTGTTCGCCGTGCACTTCACGCTGAAGGCGTGCATCACCGAAAACCTGCTAAAAAGCCGTACTTGACAGAGAGGCATAAACAAGAACGATTACATTTCGCACGTGATTATTTAGATTTTGACTGGAATACTGCGGTATTTTCAGATGAAAAAACATTTAAATCCAGTCAAAAGGGCAGGCTTCACTTATGGCGCAAGAATAACACTCGCTGGTGTGATAACAACATTCTTCCTAACACCGAATCAGGTCGAATCACAATTAATATGTGGGGATGGATGAGTGCAGCAGGACCAGGAGAACTGGCTTTCATTCCTCCACGCGCAAACGGTTCAACTTATGTGGAAGTGTTAGACTCAATTATGCTACCTACTGTGCGCAACATTTACCCAGCTGATAAGTTAGCACAATTTCCGTTTGTCCAGGACAATTGTCCTATTCACCGAGCGAGTACTGTACGTGAGTGGTTTCACAATCACCCAGAAGTAATTGTTGTTCCATGGCCAGCGCGATCACCCGACCTCAACCCCATAGAAAATCTATGGGGTTTGATGGTGCAAAGGTGGGACTCGCGGAATGAGAGGTCTACGGAACAATTAAAAACCCATTGCATGGAGGTGTGGGAAAGTTTTAGAGGGAGCGAAATATGCGGTAATATGGTTGGGTCCATGCGCAAACGTCTACTTGACTGTATCGAAAATAATGGGGGTTATACAAAATATTAAGTTTTAGTAAAATCAGTCGGTGTAATTAAATATTTAGTAGGTCATTTTATTTTAACATATCCATGATTATTCGTTAACAAACACTGTATTATATTGTTTATTTTCGTTTAAAACAGCTATATCTTTTAACTTGTGCCATCGCCTTATCTTAAGAATGCAGTGAACTCGCTATCAATTTTGTTGACAATAATCATGATTCTATTTCGTTTTTTATTCTTCTACCCACACTGTTCTAACATAATAGTTCAATTTATTTTTCTCATCTAATTGACGATTATCTTGTGAGAACTAAAGTTCTTTTAACAGAAATTGAGGTTTAGTTTCAAGAAAATGAACAATTAAGCTATGACCTCAATACATTCATTGTGACGTTACATAAAATAAAATGTTTACAAAGTCTAAATCATATATCACTTTTCAATAAATAACTGGATATAAACAATTATATTTTATTTTATTAAAATTTTAATATCGTTTCATTGTTACTTCCAACAAACAATCTTACACGTAACATGAGCGTGGAACCCAATACAGAAATACGCTTGTACGATATGACTATATACAGAAAGCACAGTGAATAGAAATCTCTATTCCTAGACAGCACGTTTCGCCGAAAACTTTGTTGTTAGAAAACATTGTTTGTAGACATCTCGGTACATAGGAAGCACTGTTGACAGAAATCTCTGTTCATAGATAGCACTTCTTGCCGTAAACTTTTTCATAGAAACCACTGTTTCCAGATACCTTGGTTCACAGAAAGCGCCTCCAGAGGCGCTTTCTGTGAACTATGGCGAATAAAAGCGATAATAAATATTAATAGTTTCTTCTCCAGAGAAGAAACTATTAATATTTATTATCGCTTTTCTGGCTCAGATTCAGACACGCATTATGTTAGCCGCTACGCTACATAGTATTCATTAATTCATGTAATTATAACCATGTCAATAAATTATTATCTATTTACGGAAACCAATTAGATAATTATTTTTATAATGTGATTATGCACATTGCGTCGCGTCGTATTGTAGAAGTTTAACAATAATACGAGAATGAATGCAGAAATGAGAAAAAATGTAGGGTACATGTAAACTATTGCGCCTTACAAAGTAACAAACGTTTCCTACGCATTTAGTTTTGCATTTGTAATTGTCGCGACGCTAATGAAAAAATTTTTTTTTAAATGAGTGCCTGCAAGTTAGTAGAATGAAATCGTGGAGCAAGTGTACTTATAGTGGATGGTTATTCATATCACGTAAATAAAAAAGTGAATGATACATTTTACTGAAGATGTGCGCGGAGTAGTGCTAAAGGTTGTGGTGCTACTGTAAAAACATTAATTATCGGTAATGAACATTCGATCATCAATCTAAACAACGCACATGGACATTTGCCAGAGCCAGAAAAGCGAATACAAATGGAATATAAATCAAAAATAAGGAATATAGCAAAAAAATCCATGGATTCTCCGTCACAAATCGTTAACCGCTGCCTCCAGGATGTTTCAAGTACGAGTGCTGTCCACTTGCCTAATAAAGCAGCAGCACGAATGATTGTGCATTACGAATAAAGGACAACCGAAAATTCCTAATACAATTAATTTCGACATACCGGACTATCTTTCAAAAATTGGAGAAGAGCAATTTTTAATCGGCCAATATATTAACCAAAATGAGAGTGTAGTCGTATTTTGCACAAAAAGTAATTTCAAACTACTTAATAATGCAAAATGTTGGGTAATGGATGGCATGTTTTCTACATGTCCAGCGCCATTCTGTCAAATATATACTATACATGGTTCAATAGGAACAGAAAATGGCACAAATAAATTTCTACCTTTAGTGTTTGCATTATTATCGCATAAGACAGAAACATGTTATACAATTTTATAAGAATTATTAAAAAGATATGGCGCTAATACATTTCAGACTAATTTGTCTCCTGAGAACATTTTAACTGATTTTGAAATAGCTGCTATCAATGCCGTTAAACAGCAATTTCCAGAATGTATACAAAGACTATGTTTATTCCATCTTACGCAGAGCATTTGGCGGCATGTACAGATCGAGGGTTTAGCAAAGAAGTATGGGAATGATTTTTCATTTGCGCATAAAATTAGGCATTTATTTGCTTTGGCATTCCTAGATCCCAACGAGATACCTGAAGCTTTTCAACTTGTTAAAGATAAAGTATTACCAGAGGAAGCCGCAGGAGTAGCGAAGTGGTTCGATAAATATTATGTCTCTGGGACGTATGTAAGAAATAATGCCAATAGTACAAAATTAACAATAAATAGAAAGCCACTATTTCCACCTGCTATGTGGTCAGTGTTTGATCGCACATATGACATTGCCAAGACACAAAACGTCTTGGAATCTTGGCATGAACGCTGGACTATACACTTCTTAACCGTAAGAAATGGAATGTGTTTAAAACTATAAAAGAATTTTCAAAAGAGGTAAAATACACAGAATGTGAAATTGAGCGCATCAGGGCGTCAGAGCCCATGCCAAAGCGTCGTCGATCTCCACAAATTCAATACGAAAACAGAATGCAAAAGCACTTGTCTCAAAGAAGTGAGATGGACTTATTAGCCTTTTTAGGTGGATTAGCTCATATTTTGCACATGAAAAAATAATAATATTGAAGTTTAGTGTATAAACAATATTTTTTAAGTTATATCGAGTACTTTTTTGTTTCTATTATAAAGCTAAAGAGTTTGTTTTGTTTTCAATTTCATCTATTGCTTTCGTTTTGCTTCATTTTTGATTAAAATGGCATTTTTGTATGAAATAAACGTGTTTTTTTTATGGATAGAGAGGCAGAAAAGCGAAATTCAGTAATATAATAAATATTAATAGTTTTTTCTCCAGAGGCGCTTTCTGTGAACCAAGGTATCTGGAAACAGTGGTTTCTATGAAAAAGTTTACGGCAAGAAGTGCTATCTATGAACAGAGATTTCTGTCAACAGTGCTTCCTATGTACCGAGATGTCTACAAACAATGTTTTCTAACAACAAAGTTTTCGGCGAAACGTGCTGTCTAGGAATAGAGATTTCTATTCACTGTGCTTTCTGTATATAGTCATATCGTACAAGCGTGTTTCTGTATTGGGTTCCACGCTCCGTAACATAGATGACGGTTACAAGATATTTTTTTTGTCTAGGTAACAATTCGACGTCACAATTCTCATAAATGTTTAATTTGTAAATATAAAGAATAAAGATTTTTATTAAACACGTCTTTTTATTTCCACCTTACAACATCGAAAAGATGTAACAACTAAATAATTGAAAATTACGAATGTGTTCTTCTTGTGGTTATTAGATCATATTCGTAATTTACAACTATTTAGTGCAAAAAATGCAATAGTATTTTTCATAGAAATATAAAAAACAACTATATTAATATAGATTGAGAATTTTCAAAGTAAGAAATAACCACAACGGACCGACCATGATTTGAACTCGGGCGATTTGTTTGCGAATCCAACACTTAGTTCATACGGCTACCAGCACATGACATATTTACGTGAATTTTATCAATCCAATGGTAAGAACAAGTCGCCTCTGTGACTGTGTGATGCGTATTCAATGGCACAGAAAAATAATAATGATGTTTTAAGCTCAGTGCGACGACAGTTCCTTAGTGTGTGTTATCTGTGGAATGTGGATACTCATACACGCGCACACATACGCACGGAAGTATCGTGCTCGCTCGGTTCGTAGCAATGTAATCTTTAGCGTTCTTATGGACTTCAACGGAAATCCATATTCAACCTACCCTCTCAAGTTTGAAAACTAACACATAGATAATCAAATATTTATAAATTGATATTCAATTTTAATATATTCATCTCTTTAAAAGAAATTATAAATTATTTCATGTTTGAAGAAACAAAAAGAAAGTACAAAAATAAGCATTAATCATTTGAAGCACAGCGGCGCCATCTATTAACAGTATAATGAAATGTTGTCGATAGCAACATTTCAATCTGGTTTTACGCTAGATGGCGTCATTTCTCGCTTCACACGATGTCTGGCAGCAGATTTATGTTTTTAAATACGATTATTTCAAAAAGTAATAAACGGTGCGGGGGGACGGTGCGTCATTAGAATCACAGATCGTGCGGATTTTTCAGTCACAATGCCGCAGTGGTCAGGTGAGCATCGCGCATTCGCCATCAAGGCATTTTTCAAGAGTAACGATTCTTGCTCATCGTTTATTTTACTCACGCTTCGGTATTCGGCGGATAAGTGACGAACCGAGTGTTAATTTAATTCGTTCCTGGGTGAAGAGGTTCCGCGCAAGTGCTTCGGCTTTGAACACCCCACGGCCAGAGCCTAGTCGATCTTCAAGGACCCCAGATAACATTGAACTGGTGGAACGGAGATTACATGAAAATCCACGACTTTCAATATGGAAATGGCGGCCTCATTGGGACTTCCATCCTTTTAAAATTCAAATGGTTCAAGAACTGAAAGAAAATGAATTTCTTAGTCGCAAATTTTTTTGAGAAACGATGTTGGAGCGTTTTCGCACGGTGAATTCCATTTTTTGGAGCGACGAGGCATTTCCATTAAAATTGTCGTTACTGCTCTCCAAGAACCCATAACCTTCGACTGAAACACCAAAAACCATTGCACTGCCCCAGGGTAACTGTTTAGTGCGCTTTATCCACAAATGGGATAATTGGACCTTTTTTTTTAAAATGCCTGAGGCCAGGCGACAAATGTCAATAATGAGAATTATGGACGCATGCTTACGGATTTCTTTTTGCCGAACCTGCGAGCTCATCCATCGTTCTCATCACACACGTGGTTCCAACAAGATGGTTCGACCGCTCACATGGCCAGAGCTTCGATAAATTTGCTTTGAGAAGTTTTCCCTCGCAAACTGATTAATTGCTTTGGAGACATCCCGTGGCCACCGAGATCGTCCGATTTGACCCTAATGGATTTCTTTTTTGTGGGGATACCTCAAAGAGAGAGAATACACTAACAATCCGCAAAATATTGCGGATTTAAAAGAAAACATTCGTCGAGAAATTGGCGCAATTGAACCGAGCTTACTGCAGCGTGTGGCGCGGAACACGAGGCTCCGTTTTGAACATTGCGTACAACTCGATGGAATATATCCGGATGAAGTAATCTTTAAAAAATGAAATCCGCATGAAAATCTAAATCGGCCGCCAGATACTAAGTACTGGTCTAATATGTGAGTAGTTAGCGAAGTGATAACATCTCATAATTATCAGATATTTTATTAACAAATAAAAACGAGTCTTCGCACAAATGTTCGTAATTATACGCGTGCGTGCGCATGAGTTATGAAACTACAGACATGAACATTCACATTTATTAATTACTTACATTGATCAGTGCTTGAAATGTATTGATTTTTGAGTGTTAATTATTTTATTCTATTCTATTCAACTCCGAACAAGATTTACAATTTGCATATTTATTTAATTAAATCAAAACCAACTCAGATTTTCAAACTATGTTTGACGACTTATTAATTAGCCACTTCCATGGCTTTGGGGAACTTCTCTGAACTTCGCAGAACGGATGCTCGTTGGGGCCGAAAGGTTCTGGAATGGCAACCACGTACCGGAAGACGTAGCGTTGGAAGGTCTCCTGCAAGGTGGACCGATGACTTGGTAACGGTTGCGGGAGTCTGATGGATGCGAGACGCACAGGACCGTTCATTGTGGCGACACTTGGGGGAGGTCTATGTCTAGCAGTGGACGTCTTTAGGCTGAAATGATGATGATGATGACTTCGGGGACCATACTAAGTGCCGATCATACATGTGTGATAGTATTGGCAAAACGGAACTGCCCAATGATTTTGTTTAAAGCACTTTATGGCAAAGAGTATGCTTTATTATTCAAAATGTTGCAGGGCATGCTCGCAATCTAATATGACGTTGGTAGCAACGTGGTGGAAAGATTTCATAGCGTGGTGGCTAAGTTGGTCGGTGGCAAAAGAATATATTTTTTCATTAAAATAACTTATCAAACTAGATGTCATGCCACTGCCGTAGTTTTACTTAAAAGAATTAGTAAAACTGTAAAAAACCAAGCAAAATAGAAAACCAAAAAACCGAGGCTTGCACCTAGAAAAATCAACACCGGACACAATTATGATCTAGACTGCACTAAGCCAGACATGCCAATAAATGTTTTAATAAGCTAAAATAAAATTTAAAACCAAATTTAAAAAAAAAAACTAATGAATAAAGAAATGTAATCGAACGAATAACCGTTCTACAAGTGAATGCAGCGAGTGGCTAGAGTTGCGTAGGTCATTATTAACCGCTTCAAATTTTGGAAAAGTTGTCATGCGGCGAAAAGACGCAAGTTGTCAACTTTGTTCGAGACTTGTTGTACAAAACTATCATTGACTATGTATCGTCAATAAAACTTGGCAAGGACAATGAAAAAATTGCCATCAAGCAATTAGAAGGACAAGAAGACAATAAAATTGAACGTTGTGATTTATTTATTGACGAAGAGTTGCCATTTTTAGGACCCACACCGGATCGTTTATGTAGCGACGATACAATCGTAAAAATTAAATGATTATATTATAATACAGATTGGGGTTAGAAGAAACCATAAAAAAAGTAAGTGACGTTTTGGAAAATAACAAAAAAAGGGCTGGAAATCAATAAAAATCACCATTGGTACTATCAAGTGCAGGGGCAAATACACGTTACTAAAAGATCAAAGTGCTTATTTTCAGTTTGGTCAAACGAGAACTCTCCGCTAAAGACGGAATACATCGACAGAGGTGATACGTTCTGGACGGAGAAGATTAAAAGCTTGCATCATTTTATTTATTTATTTATTTATTCTCTATTGTACACCATGATAAGTAACAAAATATGTGGATAACAGAGTTCATGAGTTTTATGTAGATTGTTTGTTGCCAGAATTAGTAGAACCCCGCTATCCTCGAGGTATGACTATATATGCTATCCTTCATACGTTGAAGAGGTACTGCTAAGCAAAAAAAAAAAGTAAAGAAAATATAGAACTTACATTAAATGAAGAGATTGATTTAGCGACCAATATAGAAAGGAGAAGTGAAGGTGATGAACCTTCTTACGTAAATATGCTTACATGTACTCGATATTTAGATTTTTGTGATATGTAAACGAGAAACAGTACACAGGATGTGTACAAATTAATATAGCTGATCGAATAATATGATAAATATCGATATACAACGTGTAACAGAAAGGGTAGAGTCATCTGAAAGGGTGTGCTACAGACCATCAAACTTGAGTACTTTCTCCATGTGACAACCATCGTAATAGTAAAAAAATAGTTGTATAAACGTGATAAAATAAAACAACATAATTAGATTATTTTAATGCGGTCATCGACCGCGGTTAGTAGAAATATCTGATTAAAACATAAAATTTTTGTTTATATAAACTGGTCTAAAAACGATCAAACAAAAAAACAGGTTTTCTCAGTTCATTAAAAGTATTGTTGTGGTGTTTTTTGTACCAGCGGTCGATATTACGTCTGCTGAGTTCCGCTAGGTAATTTTATTTGATCCTACATAGGTAGGTGCCTACTAAAAAGTAATAAATGGAGATAAAATTGACTTTGATTTTAATTTTTCTACTTTTATCAATCACCTACCGTTTTAATAACAGGTAAATAATCTTCAATCTAAAAAATAAATAATTGTTTATTATAGAATACCATAATAATAAAAAAAAAATAATAATAAAAAATAAAAATCTTATATTTCAGACAAAGTCCATAGTTGGTTAGTATACACAGAACTTAAAAACTAGTGTTAGTACTTATAGCTACCGGAAGCAATTTTTTATGAATTATACGCCACAGGGGCATGCAGGCGTACCCAATGCTCCAGTATGGGACTGTCCCACCTGTCCGCTATTGTCTTCAGGATGATGTTGGGGCTGATGCGTACCCTGCGCATGATGGAGGCGCATCGCTTGCGCATAATGGCATGAAAGCCATCAATTTCTGCCTCTGCAAACATACCGGATGCACTGCAGTAGCGCGGCAACCCCATCTACACCCTAAAAGCATCATTGTATTGAACACGCAGAGCACTGTATGCCCTCCGCGTGTAGTTGTCCCACAGACTGCATGTATAAAATGACTGACAATACGCTCTAAACAATGTTGCCTTTACGTCAGTCGAGCATTTCGCAAATCTGCGAGCCAACATATTGCAGCGGACAGCCAAAGCTCTGCGCTCTCGCTCAATATCTCGATTGTCTCTGAGGTCTTCAGAAAACCAGTGGCCCAGATACAATATGTATAAGTACATACATAAGAATAAAAGTTGGAAGTATTCATGAACGAAAGTAAAGTCAATTATTCACTGAATTCATCATGACCAAAAATTATTTTGGCGGAACATTAAACGTTTCATAAAAAAAAACCCTGGAATGCCATGTCTGTGAATTTTTAGGTCTGCGATTTTTACTTGTATTCGTAAACTATTCGCTAGATGGCGCTAGTACTGCTTTACGAAGTATTATAGAGGTGGGGTACGGCGCAGAGGAAACGAATGCTCAAGGTTATTTGGTCAGGGGACCGCCCGGCCGTTCGCTGACAGAACGTCGCCGTTATGGGAGATATTAAAATAGCGCGTTATGGCAAGACCAACGTCGAAGGACGGGCCACTCATAAGAAAAGCAGTACTAGTAGTTTCAGGTCATGGCAGTTCCAAACCTGGACGCAGAATTGGCGGTCGTGGAGGTCAATAAGCACTTCCAACAACTAGAAGGTCCAATAACCTTTGCCCAGGTTGCAAGTAAACCAACCCCCCGACCGGAGCCAAGGTGGACGCCGTGAAAGAAAGGCCCGAAATCAGAAGGTAGTCCTGAGGTGCGCCAGTAAAGCCGACCTGAATCTTGTCAAGGACCATTTCAAGAAAAACGGAAGAAAATCCTCTGACGCCAATCTACAAAAGTTTTGGAATTGACCACTTTCTTCTTGTTTTTGCATATCTGTTCCTGACGTCACATCGGGCCACACACCACATCGCATCTGCGGACGTCCCCTCTCGGCTCACTTGCTCGCCGACACCTTGCGCGTACGCACATATCGTATCGGTTGTCTCAAAATTTGTTATTACGCATACCTACGTAAATACAGTCCTATAAAATTATCGAATCAAGCAGTTTTATTGCGTAGTCAAGACCACCAGCAGCACACCTGGAGCTTGATATTCACCATATCCGTCATTGTTTCACCTACATTATCCAGTGTCCTTCGTTGCATTAAATTTGTAACCCACCAACGTCTCTTCTTTCTTTTATTTTTGAGTTTTTGCGACAAAATAATGAATGCTGCACTTGCAATTATGATATCGCTGTCAGAGTCAGACATAGCGAAGCACTACCAATACCAACCACAGAATTGACACGAATGAGCAAAGAATATTCGTTCAGATTATCTAGCTATCGTTTTCACTAAAAGATTACGAAAGAATGCTCTTGTTCTAGCTCTAGCTCTTTGTTCGTTTGATGTAAACGCTGAATACGAGTTTTCGTTTACACTAAAAGACCACGAACGAATGCTCTTGTTCTAGCTCCAGCTCTGTGTTCGTTTGATGTAAATCGACCTTAAGCCGATAGTTCAGTTCGCTCCGAGCTTTGACAGCGAATGGTCGGCCGCGCTTGTTTTGTAAAATGGCGTCGCCCAATTCTCAGTCGCTTATTTCGGAATCTTCGATCGTAACTTTGATCGAGGAAGTCGCAAAACGTCCTACACTTTATAAGAAAAACTTAAAAGAGTACTCTGACGTAAATGTGAAGAAAAAACTGTGGGAGGAAGTTTGTAAAGCTGTTGTTCCTGAATGGAATGAGCTTAGTGCCCAAGATAAAACAAATCAAGGTACGATACATTTTTATTTATTTACAATACACTTTATTATATTGACACGGAATTGAGCCTGCAGGCGATATAAAGTATGACGACATGTATTGCCGCACATTATTCATATTATTTATTCCTCGGTTATTTCCATTTGTAGTGAAGTTATTCATGGTACAACTGTAGTGTCTTTAAAATGTATTCCATCTTTGATTCGCACATCATTTTAACACAAAAATTAATATGTATGTCAATTGGACGGTGAAAAATACGCCATTTGTTAGCTAGAATCCCAAAAGTACATTCAACCATGCGTCGAGCTTTCGCTTGGTGTAGTTTAAATTTCTTTTTTTATAAGGGCGTAATATATGATTTTCAAGTCCAAACGCTTCATCGCCTACGACAGAGAATAGAATAGCATCTCCGACATCATCATTAGGCAATTGCCTTCCAGAAGGAATATTTAGTCGATTCTCGGAAAGCTGTTTACCCATTTCTGATGTTTTAAATATTTCCGAATCTCTAGCTGTTCCATAAGAACCAACATCAATGTACACTAATTAATAATCGGCATCTGTCCAAGCCATCAAAACGCAGGAGAAGTTGTATGCATGTTCTGGCTGTATCATCCGTATATGTTTGCCAACGATCGCTCCAATGATGTTTGGAAAATTTGTGCAACATTAAATTCCGCGTACCTTGGTTACATTTAAAAAACAAAATAAAAATCTACATTTATTCTTTTATTTGTTGTTTAACTTTTAAATTTAAAAAAATCCCGCTGGACACCCTTTATAAGGTACACATATTACCATGTTTTGAACGCATATCAATAACCTTTTTCTACAACGTTCCATTTTACGCACTACTACTTGACTTCATTAATTTATTTTTCTGAGTTTGACATTATTGTACGTTTGAAAATAAAATATTGATTAAATAAATGAATCATTTAGTATGTAATTAAGTTCAGATGACTAAAACGGTTTTAAATGACATTTGACAGTTCTACGATTGAAATTAGCGCAGTCCTTCGTTGGTGCGTTTGCGTCTCGTTGTGCACTACGCCCTTTTTGTGTGTTACTTCTTTTTACGAACCTATTTGCTGCCCCCTGGACCTCGACATCTTCCTCATCTGACGACCTTTGCTTTCCATACTGTTGCTAATCCGCCCTCTTGATAACGCCGCCGTCAACAGAGTCGACGTATACTTTGCATAAACTGCAACGTCTGCTTAAATACGTTTCGACGCACTTAATCTCGTTTATGAGCTCAACACAATAGATATTTCGCTTCTTAGCGAGTGGATATCACCAGTAATCGTAAGTATTTGTTTTTAAAGTTTAATCTAAAACTATATCATATCCTAATCAAACTAACAGCCTGGCGCTTCTTTATAATGTATGAAAACACACCAAGCAAATGACCGAAAAATGGACAAAAACTAATTCAGTTTTGTGTTATTTCATATCTTGGCATTAAACTATTACCTATATCAATTGTAAATCAAAGAAGTTTATATTGTCTCCTATTTCAGATTACTGAGGAAGAACATTGCATTTGTGAACCTTGTAATTAACTCCTCATGAGAAGCATAAACCAGCAATTAACGACAAGCGGTGATGGTGATCAAGTTTCAGGGTTATCTCGACCAGGTCAAAGACGACGAAGTATAACAACTGACCGAGACAATTTATTTTGTTTCCAAGATTAAGTTATAGTGAATTAATACTGTTTGCTCTAGGTACTTACCAGATAAGGCAAGCCAGATCGTATTATGTTGAACATATTCGGTTTCAAGAATCATATAAAATAGAAATAAGTAGGGACACACAAGATTTTTCTCAAGGTCAACACGATTGTTCAACTACCTGAGACAATTACAACCTGAGAGGTTCTAAATAAAAGGAAAAATTAAGTTCAGGTATATTTCAAGACAACAATATTATGTCTACATTTTAATAGAAAATAATGTGTTTGGCAAAGCTAGTATAGTCGAATATCCCCACCAACTGTATTCCCACGTTGTCGTCGTGGTGGGGCTTGCGTGTCTCAATGATCTTGAGGGCTTTGCCGGTAGAGCTACTCATGCCGGAAGGCCTCAAGTGAGAGACCAGACCAAGAGGAATACACACAGGGCGGAGCCCAGGAAACTGGACTGCCGCGGAGGGTTCGCCTCAGGTACGTGTCTGCTTAGCAGACATGACCTTGATGGCGAACGAGTCTATTGGGGACCCCACCCCATTGCCAAAAAGGCGAAGCTGAGTTCAGCAAAAAATATGAGTGCGACTGAAAAAAATATAACTACCCCAGGAGGGTACCTGCTTGCAGGAGAATCCCTCCCCGAGCAGAGCTCGGGCTGCCCCTCGTATTCTGGGGGGGGCAATCACCGCACCGGTCCTTCGGACCCTCTACCGTCTTCTGTAGACGCATCGAGCCAGGGTGGCTCACCTATCGATGCCGCAGAGTCCCTGGGATCCACTCCCAGCACGTCTGCGGCGCCGATGGAAAACGAACAGGCCGGAAGACGCTTTGGCCTGAGGGAGGTGAGCGCGGATGAGCAGTCAGACTCCGATACTGCTTCTGCGCTCAGTCTGGGGCACATGGAGGTGGTGGAGCTCACTTCCAGGAGAAACGAATTCCTCAAGCGCCCCGCTCGCCCCGGCGATGGCCGGGGGTCATCCTCCGGTGACGATGAGCTGAGGCCTTCGGCCCACAAAATTCCCACCTCAAGTCGGGGGGCGGGTCGAAAGGTAGGAAAGGGGAGAGGGCTCACCACCCAGGATCGATCCTTGCAGATCGCCAAAGAGGGGCGCCACTCTGGGAAGTCCAGCCACGAGGTTAATCTCTCGGGGTCATCCGACGGTGAACCGGGCACCGAGGGCTGCTCCACCCAAGAGCTGCCCAAAAAATTCATGGAGGTCGTGGCGGCGGTGATAAGGGGTGTGGCCTTAAAGAGGGTGAAAGCCTCAAAAGACAAGGCCATACCCGAGGCCATAGCCTCAATTAGCGCCGCAGCGGTGGACGCCATTGGAGAGTTGCGGGTAGAGGTCGCTCGCCAGGCGGCCAGCATAAAGACTCTCCGAAAGGAGAACGAGAGCCTCCGGTCAAACCAGACCGGGCTCCGAGGAGTAGCCAAAGGGGGCCACAAACAGTCCCAGCTTGAGACGGAGAACCAAGTGCTGGCTCTGGTGCGGCAGGAGCTGGCTGCCTTCCGGCAGCAGCAGCAACAGCTGCAACAGCAGTTTCAGAAGCATGTCCAGCAGCAATTCTCCGTGCTGGAGGGAATAGTGCTGCGCCCCCCACTCGCGGCCTCCGGCCAGCCGAAGGCGACGTCTTACGCCACCGCCACTGCGGCCCCGGCTGCTTGGCCTAAACCGGGACCATCGGGGCAAGCCAAGCGCGGAACTGCATTATCGGAACCCGTGAGGTCGACTCCGGTGGTGGCGAGGCAGAAGAAGCCTGACCCTCCCAGGAAGGGCAAGGCGGCGGAAGTCCCAGCCACGGTGGGGAACCGGCCACCTCCCCTTTTTCATCATGTCGAATCTCCGGCCGACGCCGAATGGCAAGTGGTCGGAGAGAGGAAAAAAGCGGGCAAGGTGGCAAGGGCGGCCAAGAAGCGCGAAAGGCACCGGCAGCGCAAAAAGAGGGCCCTCACGGCTAGGCTTCGCGCCCCGACATCCGCAGCTGTAGTGATCACACTACAGCCAAGTGCGGAAAAGAAGGGCGTGACCTACAATGAGGTGTTGACCAAAGCGAAGCGGGCGGTGGACCTCACCGAGTTTGGCATCGCCGGGGGCTTCCGTATGAGGACCACTGCAACCGGGAGTTCGCACCAGGAACCGCATGCTGGAGGTTCCTGGTGCGAACAGCGGCCCTACCGCAGACGCTCTAGCGGAAAAGATCAGAGCGTCCCTAGGTGCAGATGTGGCCAGAGTGTCCAGGCCCACGAAGTGCATTGATATGCGCATTATGGGCCTGGACGACTCCGTGACAGAGGACGAGGTAGTGGCCGCCATTGTCAGGGCAGGAAGGTGTTCTGACGACCAGGTGCGGGCAGGCACTATCCGTGCTGACAGCACGGGCATGCGAACCGTAACGGTGAGCTGCCCCGTGTCGGCGGCCAAGGCCATAACTGGAGAGGGCCGAAGGCTCCTGGTGGGCTGGGTGTCTGCGCAGGTGAAGTTGCTGGAGCCCAAACCTCTGAGGTGCTTCCGTTGCCAGGTGGGCCACCATGCGGGGGTCCATTGCACCTCGGAGGTAGACCGAAGCGACCACTGCTTCCAGTGTGGTCGGCCCGGTCACAAAGCCGTAGCCTGCAACGCCGGGCCACACTGTTACGTGTGTGCAGCGGCTGGCAAGCCTGCCGACCACCGGGCTGGGAGCAGGAACTGCGTTCCCCCCACCAAGGGCAGGGGTAAGGCCAAGAGGCCCTCTCCTATCACCGCCGTCACCACCACCGCTGCTGCTGCTGCTGCCGCCGCCACAGCTACCGCCGCAACTGCCGCGACAGGGCCCTCACAGGGAGCTCGGGAGGAGACTGTAATGGACTGCCAATAATTGCTCCATTACGTCTCCTCCAAGCGAATATCAACCACTGCGTCCCCGCTCAGGATCTGTTGCTCCAGAGCATGGCGCAGTGGTCGATTAATATCGCTGTGGTTACCGAGCCGTACTATGTCCCACCCAGGGCTGGCTGGGTGCAGGACCTGAACGGCTCGGTGACATTAATTTCGTCGGCCGCCGCCGGTACCCCTTCCCTCGAGGGCGTCAAGAGAGGACGGGGTTGCGTGGCAGCACGGTTCGGGGACATTGCTGTGGTAGGTGTATACCTCTCCCCGAACCGAACTCTCGCCGATCTCCACAACTCCCTTATGGAGTTGAGCATCGTCGTCGCCGAGTTTCAATCCCTCCCCGTGGTTGTCTGCGGGGACTTCAATGCCAAGAACTTGGCTTGGGGTTCCCGGTATACAGACACACGGGGCCGGATGGTGGAGGACTGGGCTCTGGAGGCAGGCCTGGTCATCCTAAATCGGGGTTCTGTCCCCACGTGCGTGCGGATGCAGGGCCAGTCCGTGGTAGACATATCGTTCGCCAGCTCCGCTCTGTCTCCGCGCGTCGTCGACTGGCGCGTTATGGAGGGGGTGGAGACGTACTCAGACCACCGGTACATCCGGTTTGACGTCTCCGCCCAGACCTCGACCGCGCCGGTCCGACAGAACCAGTGTGGTCCGCGGTGGGCACTGAAGCAGCTGGACCGGGAGCTCCTCCTGGAAGCCGCGATTGTACAGGCCTGGGTGCCAGCACCAGACAGGCCTGTCGACATTGATGTCGAGGCAGAGTGGTTCCGGGAGGCCATGACGGAAATCTGCGACGTGGCAATGCCCCGAGTCCGGCCAGGACGTGCCCGGCGTCAGGTGTACTGGTGGTCGCCGGAGATCGCGGAACTGCGCAAGGCATGCGTTGACGCGCGGCGCCGGTACACCAGACACCGAAGGCGCCGCATCCGCCCGCCGGATGCGGAGGCTATAGAGGCGGAGCTGTACGAGGGATACAGGGCGGCGAAGCGCACCCTCCGAGCGGAAATACGGCGGGCCAAATTAGAGGCCCGCGACGTGTGGCTGGGGACTCTGAACGGAGACCCGTGGGGACGCCCCTACAAAATGGTGCGGGATAAGCTCCGCGCCTGGGCTCCCCCGCTGACACAGAGTCTCCGGCCCCAGCTCGTGGAGGGTGTGGTGAACGCTCTGTTCCCTTCGGGAGGGGAGCATTCTACCCCGTCTATGGCTCCGCCCGCCGCGGTGTCTGACGCGGACCACGACGGCGACGACGACGTTACTCCGGAGGTGACCGAGGTAGAGATGAGAGTGGCGGTACGAAGGCTAAACGCCAAAAATACCGCCCCAGGACCCGATGGCTTGCCTGGGAAAGCCTGGGTCCTGGCCATGGAGGAACTCGGGCCTCGACTAAGAGGGCTGTTTAGCGCATGTTTGGAGAGGGGCCAGTTCCCACTTCGTTGGAAGACCGGGAAACTGGTCCTTATAGCGAAGCCGGGGCGCACTGCGGACTCTCCGTCCGCATACCGGCCCATAGTGCTGCTCGACGAGGTGGGCAAGCTCTTTGAAAGAGTAATTGCAGACCGCCTCGTCGCGCACTTAGCGCGGGTGGGGCCGGATCTTTCGGACAGCCAGTTTGGTTTCCGCAGGGGGCGCTCCACGGTGGACGCCATCATGCGCGTGCGGGCCCTCACGACGGGGGATGCGGTGTCCCGGGGCAGGGTCGTAGTGGTGGTGTCCTTGGACATCACCAACGCCTTCAACTCCCTGCCCTGGAGTAGCATTACGAGGGCACTTCGGTATCACCAGGTGCCCGACTACCTCCGTCGTCTGATCGAGGCCTACCTGAAGGACAGGTCTATCATCTACCCTGGTCACGAGGGAGAGTGGAGACGGCGAGAGATGTCGTGCGGTATTCCGCAGGGATCGGTACTAGGACCGCCCTTGTGGAACATCGGGTACGACTACGTGTTGCGCGGTGACCTCCCCGACGGGGTCAGCGTGGTCTGTTACGCAGACGACACGCTGGTTCTGGCGCAGGGGGAGTCACACCAGGCGGCGGTCGAACTAGCGACACGTGGGGTTGCGACAGTCGCGGATAGGATCCAAGAATTGGGACTCGAAGTGGCACTGCACAAGTCCGAGGCCATGTGTTTTCATGGTCCTCGGAACGCGCCACCACCGGGTTCCCAAATAACGGTAGGAGGGGTTCGCATCAACGTCGGGTCGACGATGAAGTACCTGGGACTTGTCCTCGACAGTCGGTGGAACTTTGTGGAGCACTTTCGACGTCTGACTCCCAAACTAGAACGGACCGGGGCTGCCCTAAAGCGGCTCCTACCCAACCTTGGGGGTCCAGACGCCTCCTGCCGTAGGCTCTACGCGGGAATTGTTCGGTCCATGGCCCTTTACGGGGCGCCGGTGTGGGCGCCGTCACTGCAAAGGAGACCGGCGGCCATACTGAACGCTTGCCAGAGGGTCATGGCCATCCGGATGATACGGGGATACCGCACGATTTCCCGCGAGGCGGCGAGCCTTCTTGCTGGCCAGCCACCATTGGGTTTGGAGGCAACAGTCCTTGCACGCATGCACGATTTGCGCGTGGAGATGCAACGCCGGGGCGAAACTCCGCTGCCGCGCCAAGTCGCGGCATGGCGGACAGAGTTCCGGCGGGATCTAATGGTGGAATGGCGACGGCGACTGTCGCAACCCAGTGCTGGGCACGCTACAATAATGGCGGTTAGTCACCTCTTTGAGGAGTGGCTGGAGCGGCAACACGGCATCCTCACCTACCGCATGACGCAGGTCCTCACCGGACATGGCAAGTTCGGGAGGTTCCTGCATCGCATTCAGGGGGAAGCAACGCCCGGGTGTCATCATTGTGTGGACCACCCATAGGACACGGTGGAGCATACGGTGGAGGTGTGCCCCGCTTGGGCGGAGCACCGCCGTGTCCTCGTGGAGGCAATTGGCGGCAGCGACCTTTCACGTCGGGCCTTGGTTCAGGCTATGGTCCGGAGCGAGGAGGAATGGCAGGCGGTCGCCTCCTTCTGCGAAGCAGTAATGTTAGCGAAGGAGGAGGCTGCACGCGTGAGGGAACGAAGGTCCTCACGCCCTAGCCGACGTAATTCCGACCCCGACTACCAGCCACGGTAGACGCGGGCTTGCGGACGTCGAGCACTGGGTAGCTCGCCGTCCGGCTGTTCGGTAATTAACCGCACCGAGCCCAGTCGTTAACAGCGCGTAGTGATCCTCGCGCTCCTCAAAGAGATGTCAGCAAACCGTAGGGGCCCAGTGGGGCCGATGCCCGCTAGCTAGGACCGCGGAGAATTTCTGAAAGGGCTACCCGTAGTCCTAGTACGCAAAGGGTAATTGAAGGATACAGGTGTGGTTTTAGTCAGTAAAAGTCTGACACGCCCTCGCGCTCCACCCAGAGCGCGAGATGTCATTTGGATGATTTCCCACCTTTATTGTTGTAATTGTTTGGTCGGTCGACGAACCATGATGATGATGATGAATAAAATGTGGTATCTTGGGTGGGCTACATATCAAGAAAATATCTCAGCTCCAGCAGAATTTATGGACAATGTAGAATGATGATAATTAATAAACCATTTCACATAAACATATTTGCTGTATACATACCGTCAGCCAATAAAATGTGTTTGGTAGATAACTCATCACTTTTCACAATACTTACAACAGGTAAAAGATACTATTTATCGTTTTTCTATACTAAAAATGTATTTACTAGTGAGTAAATACAAGTTATTTGTGCTGGAGAAATAGAAATTAGTATGCTTGACATTTGATTTATTTATTAGTGCGAATCACCGATAGCAGTCTAAGCAGCGACGTAAGTATTCCTATTTCAGATTGCAATTCGAGAGTTAATAATTATTTAGCCCTAACATCTTAACGGCAAATCCTAACCTAATAAAAAGTAACATTAATATTTTTTTGACTTCGTAGCTTGTAATCGTAAAAATGACTATGAGACATTATTTTCTCTATACATAAACTTTTATTGTCAGGTTTCGAAATGTATGGAAAGTGGTCATTCTTCTTTAAAGGAATTTTATTTATTGCGAATTTACCTACGTATTTGTTATTAGTTCGGTTTCTAGCGTCATCGAATGCACTTGTGGTTTTTTTGTCGCGAATTACTGTTATTAGTTGTATAGTATTGTGTGATAGACTGATAGTCGTGAAATCGTTTAAGTGATAGGCTTAGTGTAAGAGGCTTATTGTGAGTGCGTTGTATGTTTGTATGTGTAGTGTGTTCTTTTTAGGATTCATTTAATACTATTAAAAGGTGTCTACTATTGATGCCTTTTCATGTTTATTCAGCGCGCGAGTACGTGAATATGATTTATTGTTACGGCATGGCTCATGGAAACTCTACCGCGGCTCTGCGACTGTATAGGTGTGACGTTGCAAATCGATTATTGAGTGAACTGCTAGCGACATCTTTTGGCATTGGAAATGATACCTCATAGTTGAGCGTTGAACTCACCGAGAGATGGCGTTCCGTGATAAATTGATTTTCGATAAACAAAGCAACATTAATAGAAATAAAACGTTGAGTTAAGTGAAAATAAGCAGAAATATTCCCACATAAAAAATAAAATAATAATTGGTTTACCAAGTATCAACTTAAAATCAAAGAGTGGAACAATTTATAGTCGGTGGTCAGAAACTAATTAGAGAGGAAGGCAGTTTTGGGTGTGGCTTAGATTCTTTTTCTGAGCGACGCAGGAAGGTTCACATCCAAGGTAGAATTACAATCCTTCAAAATGTAATTGTATAAAGCGTATCGCGCCGAAACCCTCTGGGTTTAATTACTGTGAGTATAATTTTTAAATACAAATTACTCCCTTTAGAAACTTTCTGGTTCTGGTTTCTGACTGGGGTGGATGTTGTTCGAGATTTGGCTCTATTGGGTGGCCTAAGGTCAGGAACGCCGTCGAAACGTGACGCCCTGCTGTGTCAGGAGTTGACCTTGGTCAAGAATGGACCAGGCGTGTGCGGCGAAGGTGGCGCCAGTTGTCACGTCAACATCAGCTCCGTATTAAAATTATTCCGAAAAATAGTAAATAATCGTTATATAGACTAGTTTTGTAATGTATCGGTCGTTTAATATATAATGATCAACGTCCACTGTTTGCAAAGGATTATTAAATGTGATCAGTGAATAAAACCCACGATAAAAGAACAGTGTCAAAGTGAATGACATGAAGTGAGTGACGAGTGAGTGAGTGAGTGAGTGAGTGACGTGAAGTGAGTGAGTGTGTGAATACAAACAATATTGTGCAATACAATAAGGAACTAACGTTTAAATCTAGTGATGAATACGAACACCAACCATAATCCAGTGTAAATATAGTTGGTATAGGTAAACTAAAGTGACTATAACTAATATAAAAGTAACCATCAAAATAATAAGTACCTAGCGAAAAAAGTAACCGTCAAACTAAATTCAAAAAAATTAAGTTACAACAAGAACATCTATTTCGCCAGTACTACTATAACGGTACGTGTACACCGAATCCGTCATCGGCCGAAGTATGCTCGGGCGTCGATCAAATCAAACGTAAGTAAATGGAAGAGAGCGCATACACTGCTTCTACCGACGTCGTCCGATAACGCCCGAAAACGGACGATCAACTGACGAGTCCGAACGTGTTTGGATTGTTTGTCAGTTTTACCGGCTTCTTTCTGCGATCGAGTCGTTATTTGGATCAAGAATGGATATTGAAAAATTTACTACTTGCATTTATAACAGACCGTCACTGTGGGACAAACATTCAAAGAGTTACAATAATCGAGATATTGGGAAACGTCTATGGGATGAAGTTGCTTCAGAAATGGAAGTACCGGTGGCAGATATTAACCCTAGAGTGGGCGCGCTATGAGCATTTTGCCGCCCGCGCTAAAAAACCGTTAATATTTTTTAAAATAAATAGCCGTTAGACTTGCGCTTCTTAGTAGCTGCCCCCACTCTCGTTAGCAACGTTTGCTGAGAATCTGGACGCCGTCAGTGCGCGGGGGACCGCCGGAGAAGAAGGTTTGTACCATCATGTGTCGCCGGGCGGCAAATTGCTCACCGCGCGCCCACTCACGTAAGTAATTTTGTATAATGTATTTTTTGCAAACTCGAAATGTTGACTATATTTTATGGTGCATTAATCATTTTTGCAACTAAAAATTTGTTTGTTTTAGGATTTCAAAGAATTCATTGATAATAATAAATAAGAATGGATAAAAAAGAAGCTCACATTTTGTCTTGGCTAGAAGAAACATCTGATTTTGAAGATGCTAGTACACACATCGTTGAAAATGAAAATATTTCAGATAGTGATAGATCTACTATTCATAGTGAGCACAACACGGAAACAGAACAGTCAGCAGACAGTGACGCTTCGAACAATAAAAAATCTTATTCAACTGTTGTGTCTTCCGAAATAGCACCTACACCCAGTTCAGATAAGAGTAGCCATCAGCCTCGATCTCGTCGTCGTAAACGTAACATACAACCACGTGGTGATAAATCTCCAACATGTACGTCCAGCGATGATGATGAACCACTAGCGCAACTACTTCGTCACAGGAATACTGTATCGTCCCCGCAGGCAAGTACGTCAGCTCAATCTCAACTTTTATCTGTTACTCCAGCTTCTCGACGACGACCTACTAGAGTTCCGATGTATCAAGGTAAAGATGGCACGAAATGGCTTATTCACCCTCCTTTACGACCAAATATTCGGACAAGACAGGAAAATATTGTAATGGGCAGGCCCGGAGTGAAGGGTGAGGAAGCTTTGAATTGTAAAACACCTGTAGAATGTTTTCATTTGTTTATTACCGAATCAATAATTGATGATATTGTGTTATTTACTAATACATACATAAGAGCTTACCAAGAAAAATTTTCCCGTGAGAGAGATGCAAAAGAGACGAACAGAATCGAAGTGAAAGCTCTTATCGGATTACTGCTGATGGCTGGTCTAAAAAAGATGAATCACGCAAATATTCAAGAAATGTGGGTAAATGATGGGACCGCCCCTGACGTTTTCAGGGCAACTATGTCTATAAAGAGGTTTTATTTTTTGCTTAGGCATCTGCGATTTGATGATATGAACACCAGAACAGAGCGTGCTACTCATGACAACATGGCAGCTATGCGAAATATTTTTGAAAAATTTGTTTCATACTGTCAAGAACATTATCAAATCGGAGAATATTGTACTATAGACGAGATGCTGGAATCCTTCAGAGGTAGATGTAAGTTCCGGGTATATATGGCTAATAAACCTGCCAAATATGGCATAAAAATTTATGCACTTGTTGATGCGAAATCATTTTACACTAGCAATTTAGAGATATATGCTGGGAAACAACCTCCAGGGCAGTTCAATTTGGATAATTCAGCAAATGCTTTGGTAAAAAGATTATCCCAAAATATCCTCAACACTGGCCGCAACATCACTATGGACAACTTTTTTACTTCGATACCTCTTGCTGATCAGTTGCTAAATGATCATAGAACGACTATTGTTGGAACGTTACGTAAAAATAAAAAAGAAATTCCACCAAACTTTTTGAACACCAAAGATCGGGCGAAACCATCTTCAATGTTTGGATTTGGTGACAGGAAAGTTTTACTATCTTATGTTCCAAATAAAAAGCAAAAGAAAGTAGTATTACTATTATCAACTTTGCATGAAGATGATAAAATCGATGAAAGCACCGGGCCTGCTGCAAAACCTGAAATGATAACATTTTATAATAGTACTAAAGGTGGTGTTGACGTGGTTGACCAAATGAAGGAAGAATATTCTGTTGGGAGGATGACTCGCAGATGGCCAATGAGATTGTTTTTTTCAATGTTGAATATTGCCGGTATAAACAGTCAAATTATTTACAAAGCCAATACTCAACATTTGATGCTACGTCGAGAATATTTGAAACAAATTGCCATGGTACTTGTGAAGCAATATATGACCACAAGGGCTTCTATAGGCACTTTAAATATTCCTTTGAGGACCCAAATTGCTCGCTTTGTCCCAGTAGAACAAGGATCTTCTTCAAAAAAGGAGGGCAAATGCAGCATATGTCCCTCAAAGAAAAACAGGCGCACGAAAAAAGGGTGTTCCAGATGCGAAAAGTTACTGTGCAATGAACATTGTACATATCTTTGTGAAGACTGTTTTGATAAAGCGTATCCTGTAGATTTAGAAAATATATAATTTTGTTATTTTTTCCATTTTTTTTAAGTATTAAAAAGTATTATGTAGCATAAGAGAAAAAAAGTCAATTAAAATATTAAGTTTTCTAAAGTCTTTTGTAAACCAAAGTTTATAGAACAAAGTTGAATAAATATGTTGATTTATTATTACTTACTGTTTATTTATTTAAATCCTAAAAGAAAAAATATTAAATTGCTGTATTACTAGTCAAAATAGTCAAAGAAAATGAGGCGGCAAAATGCTCCCCACGCGCCTACTGACGTTACGCAAAAAGACGCGCCCACTCTAGGGTTAAGAAGAAATGGAGTAACCTGAGGGACCAATTTCGCAAAGAGTATAACAGATGTACTCAACCAGGTAAATCTGGCTCAGCGGCGGATCACAAATCATCTTCGTGGGCATATTACGATTTGTTATTATTCCTTGCGAAACAAATTGCTCCAAAACCATTAAGTGGGAATTTGCCTGAAGGAAGCGCGAGCCAAGAACATCAAGATGATTCGGAATCATCTGTTTTCGAGTTGTCATCGGAATCACAACCACGAGCGATACCGCAGGTCGAACATTCGCCTGTTTCACGACCAGAAACTTCAAATTCGAGCCAATCTGAAAATTTAACTTCGCAACAACATACTCCATTACACACAAATCCTACTCGTGTACCTGTAACGCAAGCTTATCGTTTCAACTCGTTAACTGGACGTATTAGGAAACAGCGAAATACTGACGTCGAACAAGAGTATTTACAGATCGAAAAACGAAAACTTCAATTATATGAGTCCAGGTCAGCTGATAAGTCAGCAGAAGACCCTGATCGAAACTTTTTGTTAAGTTTACGTCCATACTTAAAAGAAATGCCACGCAATAGAAAACTCTCTGTTCAGCGGAAGTTGTTAGACGTCTTTATGGAAGAAGAAAGAAATCAACTTCAATATTCTCCCGTAAGCTGCTATTCTTCTGAAGAATTAAGCCGCCCTGCTTCTTGTGAAATGTCATCAAATGCGTCACTTCCGACATACGTTGTTAATTTTAAGGAGCCTTTGTCACTGACCACGAATCCAATGACACTGAAGGAGTATGTAGGCGTGCTAAAGCTGTCCCGGAATTTCACCAGGGACTGTAGTGTAAGATGTGTAACCTATGCGGGTGATGCCAAGCGTTTGGAACCCCGGTAGGTGGGTGGTTAAGCCGTGCACTGTTTCAAAAGGCGGAAAACAAAAATGAAGTGATTTTATTTAAAGATATTCCACTGTTGTTTATTACTTTAAATTACAATTACAAGAATGAGATTTACTAAGGTAAGCTAAACTATAACAAGCGATCGTAAAGCCAAGGAAGCAAACGCGCGCGCGAGTTGATGGTCCACCGTGGAGTGCCGGCCGGTCGCGGGCCGACGCCCGCGCCGCCAGCCCGGGAACATTCTCGAAGGAAGGCGGGGCTTACGCTTCGAACAAAGGATCACGCCATGTGACGTCACTCGTAGGACGCGGTCCAAGATTCATAGGCGGAGCGGAATAGGTAGTGGCTTGGTGTTCTGGTTCACTACAGTAATCCCCCGCTGAGATCGTAACTGTTACGATCGATAGTAGTCCGGGAATCGGACCACTCGCCCCGTCCTCGTCTTCTTGGCTGTAGTCTGCCTCATGTCTCTCTCTGTTGTTGATGTTGGTGTGTCGTCGGCATTCGATGTAGATGGTTCATTTCTGGCCAAATACGCTGGTTTTAACCGGTTTATCGATACAGTGGCAGCCTTTCCCTGCACATCTATGTCATACGATTTATGTCCTCGCCGTATGACTTTGAACGGGCCTAAATACGCAGCTTGCAGAGGTCTGTGTGCTGGTCCCTGTCGTAAAAATACGTGCGTGCATGTGGCGAGGTCTTTTGGTATGTAGAACGTGCGAGCGGTGTGCCAATTTGTCGGTTGCGGTGTAAGTTTTCTAATGTGGTCGCGGAGTCTGCTCTTGAAATCTTCGTAGTCTACTGGTTCTCGTGGAGTGGTCGTGAAGAGTTGTCCAGGCAAGCGTAGTGGCTCGCCGTAGACTAACTCTGCTGCCGTGGTCTTGAGATCTTCCTTCCACGCGCTGCGGATGCCCATGAGCACTAGAGGCAATACCTCCGTCCAACGCGTGCTGGTGTGGCAGGTGATAGCTGCCTTTAGCTGCCGGTGAAGCTTCTCCACAAGGCCATTGGCCTCAGGGTGATAGGCCGTGGTGGTGAGATGTGTGGCGCCTATGAGCGCCGTCATCGCTTTGAATAGCGACGACTCGAACTGCCGACCTCGGTCGGTCGTGATGAACTCAGGGCAGCCGAACCTGGCTATCCAGCCAGACACGAAGGCGGTAGCGCATGCCTCGGCCGTGATGTCTTGGAGCGGATATGCCTCAGGCCAACGCGTGAAGCGATCGATGGCGGTGAGGCAGTACCTGTAACCAGAAGAAAGCGGTAAAGGGCCAATAATGTCCATATGCACGTGCCGAAAACGAGCAGAGGGTAAGCTAAATGTTTGTAGTGGTGCCTTTGTGTGACGATGTATTTTGACTTGCTGACACCGTAGGCACTCTTGTACCCACTTTCGACAGTCCTTTTTTATACCAGGCCAAACAAATCGCTGTGTGATTAATCGTACCGATGCCTTTGCGCCTGGGTGACTAAGGTTGTGCAGGGCCTGGAATGCTCGTCGACGGTATTTTGGTGTCAGGAACGGTCTTGGTTGCAATGTGGTAGTATCGCAATACACGGTCATGTGCGAATTTTGTACCTTGAACTTTTCTAATTTTAGGGATGTTCCATTTTGCAGTTGATCTTGCAGCTCCTCATCCGTCGCTTGGTCCAAAGCCAGTGCTTGGTAGTCCAAATTATTTGATGTTAGCTCTTCTACGCGTGACAACGAGTCCGCTACCACATTGTCCTTCCCTGGAATGTACTTGATGTCCACACTAAATTGACTGATGTAGTCTAAATACCTGAACTGTCGTTGGGTACAGTTGTCTCTTCTTGTACTAAAAGCATAAGTTAGCGGCTTGTGATCAGTAAATATTGTGAACGGTCGTGCTTCCACCATATGTCTGAAATAGCGAACGGCTTTGTAGATGGCAAGTAGCTCTCGATCATATGGACTGTACTTTGTTTGTGGAGAACTTAGTTTCTTCGAGAAGTAGGCCAGAGGCTGCCACGCGTTACCTCGTCGTTGCTGCAGAACTGCACCGATAGCCTTGTCCGAGGCGTCGGAGTAGATAGCCAGTTCCGCGTTGCTGTCTGGATGGGCTAAGAGAGCTGCTTGCGCCAGTCCGGATTTGCATTTCTGGAACGCTACCTGCTGTTCTGTCGTCAGTGCAATTTTTTGGGTACCTTTGTTCTTTGGTCCTGCTAACAGTTCGTTTAGAGGTGCCTGCAATTCTGCCGCCCGTGGAACAAAACGTCGATAAAAGTTTACCATTCCTAGGAACCGTCTGAGTTCCTTCAGAGTTGTGGGTTGCGGGTAATCATTGATCGCCTGGACCTTGGCTTCCATTGGACTTATGCCTGATTCTGAGACATTGTAGCCTAAAAACGTTACCTTTGACTGTCCAAAGACGCATTTGGATGCGTTGATAAGAAGTCCGTAGTCTTGTAGGCGATTAAAAAGCGTCCTTAGATGCTGCTCATGCTGTTCCGGTGTCTCCGAATGCACCAAAATGTCATCGATGTATCCGTAGCAGAAGTCTAATTCCCTGAGGACTTCGTCCATGAACCGTTGGAATGTTTGTCCTGCGTTTCTTAGTCCGAAGGTCATATATGGAAACTCGAACATTCCAAATGGCGTTGTGATTGCAGTTTTGGGTATATCTTCACTGGCGACTGGTATTTGATTGTAAGCTTTAATTAGGTCTATGGTACTAAAGACTTTTTTACCTGACAGCTGATGGGCAAAGTCCTGAATGTGGCGAACAGGGTATCTATCGGGTATCGTGCGTGCGTTGAGTGCTCTATAGTCTCCGCAGGGTCTCCAACCGTCATCCTTCTTTCGGGTTAAATGTAGCGGCGATGACCACGAACTCTCGGACCTCCTAGCTGTGCCGTTGCGGAGCATATCGTCGAATTCTTTTTTAGCTATTGCTAACCTTTCTGGGTCCAGGCGGCGCGGACGTCCATACACTGGTGGTCCTGGTGTTGTTCTGATATGGTGCGCTGTGTTATGTTTAGGAGTTCCGAGCTTACCTACTGGTCGAGTTAGATTTGGGAATTGTTTTAATATGTTGCTGTATGGTGTATTATCCTTGCCGCTCAAGGTGCGGACTGATGCTATTGCTTCCTGATTGTTCAACTGCTGTGCTGGGACGGCCAGCGTTGTTATGCCATCCACCAGTCGTTTGTTATGGCAGTCAACCAGTATATTGTAATGTATTAAAAAATCCACTCCTATAATGGGCTTAGACACGTCCGCTATGATGAACCGCCATTCGAAAACTCGACGCAGACCTATATTTAAAATGAGGGTGACATACCCGTATGTGCTAATCACTGTGCTGTTGGCCGCGTACAACTGGTACTTTGTCTTCTCCGTTGCTGCCGTTCTGGTGAGCGAGCGCGGATAGACACATACGTCTGAACCTGTGTCGACCAGAAACTGTTGTTTGGTGCTGCTGTCCGTGACAAAAAGGCGGCCTGTGCTTTGCTGACAACCGCTTGCGGCCACTAACGGTTGCTCGTGGAGTTTCCCGACTGGAAGCTGCATGGCTGCTCACACTTTCTTGCTCTGTTCCCGAAATTAAAATGATACCAGCAGTGTGGGTGGTTTTCTGGGCGTTCTCGTGACCTGGACCTGTTGCGTGATCGTGACCGGCGTATGTCGTTCCTGTAGGTGTCTCTATAGTTATTTCGTACCTTTGTTAGCGCTTCCACTTGTTTTGTCAACTCTGCGACCATAACCTCCAAGGCGCTTACAGTTGCGGGGGCTGGTGTGCTCGTCGCTGGCGCTGACATGCTGGCCACGTACGGTGCTGGCTGCGTAATATCATTAACACGGTCTGCGAGGTCCGCCAACTCCTCCAGGTCCATCTTTGGCTGTGAAGCGACTATAGATTGCACATTAGTTGGTAACCTACTAGCCCAAATGGTTCGAATGAAATCGTCGGGTACTTCTACTTCTGCTAAACCACGCAAGTGCCTTAAAAACTGTGAGGGTTTCCTGTCGCCTAACTCTTCGTGCTGTATTAGCTGTAATGTTTTCTTCTCGCGAGAGTACGATATGCGTTTAATTAACTCACTTTTTATTTTGTCATATTTGCCTGTGGCGGGAGGCCTAATCAGGATATCCTTCACTATCTTTACATACTCCATGTCTAACTGTGCGGCTATGTAATGGAACTTTGTGCTATCACTAGTGATATTCGCTAAAATGAATTGGCTTTCCATTTGTGCAAACCACGTTTCTGGTTCCTCAGGCCAGAAAGGGGGTACTCGTACACCGACTCTAAAAACATCATTTCCTAGCCCGCTTCCGCTTATGCTTGGGCCATCGCCTGACGAAATATTAGATTCGCTTGGGTTACCTTGACTCTGTCCTGAAGTAGCCGATTGCGTAGCACTTGGATCCATGCTTCCTTGCACCGTGCCTCCTCCTGCGCCGTTACCAGCTAACCCAAAAACATACTCTTCCATTGTCTTGAAAAAAAAAAAAACTCTTCGTTTTCTTCGTCGAGGTCACCACTGAAGGAGTATGTAGGCGTGCTAAAGCTGTCCCGGAATTTCACCAGGGACTGTAGTGTAAGATGTGTATCCTATGCGGGTGATGCCAAGCGTTTGGAACACCGGTAGGTGGGTGGTTAAGCCGTGCACTGTTTCAAAAGGCGGAAAACAAAAATGAAGTGATTTTATTTAAAGATATTCCACTGTTGTTTATTACTTTAAATTACAATTACAAGAATGAGATTTACTAAGGTAAGCTAAACTATAACAAGCGATCGTAAAGCCAAGGAAGCAAACGCGCGCGCGAGTTGATGGTCCACCGTGGAGTGCCGGCCGGTCGCGGGCCGACGCCCGCGCCGCCAGCCCGGGAACATTCTCGAAGGAAGGCGGGGCTTACGCTTCGAAAAAAGGATCACGCCATGTGACGTCACTCGTAGGACGCGGTCCAAGATTCATAGGCGGAGCGGAATAGGTAGTGGCTTGGTGTTCTGGTTCACTACAACACTTTCACACACATCCACATCTGCGCAGGGCCACTTGACACCAGCCACAAACTATAACATACCATCAAATGTGTCACAACCGACAACTGCCCAGAGCCTTTTCTCGTATGCAGATTTAGATATGAACAAACAGTAGGAAATTTTCATTTCACTATGTTGGAATAAGTTTTATTAATGCCATTAGATGTTTTGTATTTTAATTTAAATAAAACCACTTAAAGTTTTGTATTTTTATTTTTATTGAACATACCTATTTTAAGACCTAAGTTTACTTTAAAAATAAATTGTTCTTACAAAAATATTCGAAAGCCTTTAAGTATAATTTATTGATATCTATGTAATTTTGTTACAAAAGAACTGTTTGAAAGCTTCACGAATATTATAAGCTTCGGTCGTACTTCTGTTTTGTCCCCTAGATGCGATGCAAAGTTGCTTCTTTGACCCGAAATACTTGTTTGATCTGTAGAATAACTGTGCCTTGGTTGTCCTTCTTTGTCAATAATAATGTTGTGTAGTAAACAGATATATTTCACTATAGTTTCTAACTATAACTAACTATATCACTATAGTTAGTTATAGTTTTAACTGTAAATAGTGTACATTAGGTTTTTATAAGTGACAGAACCAAATTAGTCTCTGCTGGAGCTCAGATTCGGAAGGAGAGCAGCACCCACTTGTTACTCAAGAGTGAAGTTTAATTATCTAGGTACATTAGGTCTTCGAAAGTTTATAGATTACTTTATAATTTGTTTTAGATCCATTTGGACATGGAATAAAATCTTTACCCACCTGGGATCCCATGAGCAATGTGAACATTTTTCTGAGGAAAGGGGGTTGGTTCCTACGGAAAGACTGTGCTCCATTCACCATCGACCAATAGCAGCCAGAACGGATATTGGACATTTTGGCAGATTTCGATGCAGAAAAAGTAATTGTCGAGCATTTAGTCGAGCGGCTGGGACCAGCGTCCTTAGACAAAGTAACATCACTTCGTAGCGAAACGATATCTAAATTCGTCATCGTCTCTGAGATAACGACAAACATTTCATAGCCAATGTAACACTATGTTCGTGATCGTTGTGTCGAATCGTTTATTCGCTAAAAAACAATAATATTGGTTATGGTATCGAAAATTTAGCTGTCAGTGTCAGTCAAGAAGCTAAAATGGGATCAAACCCGCGAGTTAATGTTGTTTTCAAATTTTATAAGACAGTGAGTGTTGCTTTTGTTTTAAGTGGTAAGTGAATAGAGTGTTACGGCGTCGGAATGCTGAGTGACGTCACGGGATCGGCATCTACGTTCGAGTGCACGCGCTTACCCCGAGCCAGACAAAAAAACATCCGTTAACCTTTTGACTCAATGGGCATGAGAACTTTAGCAAGCCCAGTGTTTCCATCAAATATTGAAACATTATTAGTGCAGTGTTTTACTAAACGTTGTGCAAGACAGTCGTTAGTCTTTGTTCTTGACCAAAGTGGTTTCACTTTCACTATTTTAATTTTTAGTGATAAAACATGGAATCAAGAGTGCGAGCAAGTCCCGAACAATTGTCAACGCTGCTTAAGTATATGGAAACGTAAGTAAATCCAAGTTTTATTCATGAGTATGTAATATAAACAATGAAGCGACTTTAACAATGAAGTACTTATATTGAATCTTTGTTTGTTTATGTTACAGTCATGGTGACCTGGCGAGGCCTCTTGCTGGATCACAAGGTCGGGTACGGTCAGACCGACTGTGGACTAAACTGACCAACATATTGAATGCGTGGAAAGTGGAAAAAGTAAGGATCTAATGAACATTTTTTGATAGACTGGTGTGATGGTAGAGTGGCTAGCAAGCTATTTTCTCAAGGGTTATGGATAAGAGGACACAACCTTGCGATTATGAAGGTTGGCTTAATCGTAATCACTTCTCTGTTATTACTAGACTGGGGACTTTTGATAATTATGATGATGATGATCAATCTCTGACACCCATAGTAAGAAAGAAAAAACGTTTATTGGCACATGCCATAAAAGTACACACAACATAAACAAAAAAAGAAAATATTTAAAAGAAAACTTACAACTAAACATTAACCTTCTTACTACAAAAAGTCAAACAAGTACAAATATAGTATAGCACACGCTATGCTTTGGTATCCGATGGCCATATGAGAAGATGCCCCGCATGTTATCGTTATTTTTCAATTTATTTCAGAAGTTCTTACCAAATTGGCTTTTTAATTTCATTTACGCTTATAACATAGGTACTTTTAACTATGACTGAATTTTATTCAATAAAGGTGTGGGCAGATTGGAAGTCCAAGACAAAAAAAAAGGCATTGATCCACAAATCAGGAAATAGAACACTCTCTTGATGACGTGTCTCTTCAACTGAAGTCAATGCAATCAAAAATTAATGGATTGGAGGATCAACGGAAGAACATAATGAACCATATCTCAAATATTGATGAAAAATGCGAATTTCTGGAGAAATCTCTTAAAAAAACCAGTATCGAACTGAGATATATTCCTCGTGTCCAAATGGAAAACAAAGACATTCTTTTTAATTACATAACTGAGCTTTCGAAGTGTTTAAGCATCACTCTTCACCCAGGCGATTTACGTGACGTTTACCGTGTGCCAAATAAGAAATTCCTTTAAAGACCGCTGTTATTGCTGAATTTTCGAATACTCAGTTAAAGACAAAATTCTTGAGTACCGTCAGACACTACAATAAAACAAAGGTATTAAAGATTCTTAACCTAGGAATTGAAAAGAACTATTCGGCCTTGTTTCTATCAGAATCACTGACTGCTAAATCCAGACGACTACACTTTCTCGCAAGAGACATTGCAAAATCAGAAAATTTTAAATATTGCTGGACATCAAACGGCAATGTATATCTAAAAAAAAAAATGGCTCAGAATACATTCAAATCAGGAATGAAGCTCAGTTGCAGAATTTGAGAAAGTCAGAATGAGTCAGTTTAATATTAATTAACATAATACTGTTTATTTTCTATTTCATAAAAATTTTAGTTCTTTTAAATGCATTTAAATTTAACTGTAACATAAAAATGCGTTGTTACCATTCATTTACACATACACAATCACATACACAAAAACACAAGTCACTTTATCTGAGAACAATCACTATTAATGCTTTCTCTTGTAATCGAAACTTTATACTTACACGCATTCAAAATGTAGCCACACGCAAACACAATTACGCAATATCAAATAATATATATCATGTTACAATGTCATTAATTAAAAATAGTTCTCCCAATGTATTCAACAACTTTGCGAGATCTATACAAAGTATACAAATCAATCGCTTACAATTGTATTGATTCCTTAGGTTTACGAATACCACAGACTTAACTTACTTTTATTTTAATATTCCGACATATCGAGTAATAATGCACTTCATATTTTTAATGTATCACTATGCTCGATAAAAGTAAACTTTTAGACGATATTGATAGTATGAGACTAACTAAGTCAGTGGAATTGGACAATCCTGATTTTTGTAAACAACACCTTGGGGATAGTGCGAAACAATTTACAATATTCTCGCAAAACATACGAAGTATAAATAAAAACTTTAATTACTTAATCATACTTTTACATCGTCTACAATTTAAACCTGATGTTATTGTGTTAACAGAATGTTGGCTGGATGAATCTTTTAATGGATTAAACTTAAACGGTTATCAATGTTCTTATTCAACTAAATATTTAAATAAATGTGATGGAATAGTAATTTTCACAAGGGAGAATTTACAAATATGCGTGTCGGAACCGGACATTAAAGTTGCTAACTGCCTTCGATTGGATAATCTTTTCAAAACATAAACAACTTTCTAATTTCTTTGGAAAACGTTATTGAGAACTGTAAAAGCCAACACTGCGTATTGGTAGGCGACGTCAACCTTGACATAAAAGATAATTGTATTGATAGCCGTGCAGAAAAATACCTAAGCTTAATGACTCATTATGGTTATATATCAGGGCATAATATACCTACACGAGGACAAAATTGCTTAGACCATTGTCTAATCAAATCCGCTCACTCGTCTACAACTATTGTGTGTCATTCCGGTGTTACCGATCATAGTAGCGTACTATGTAGTCTTGGCTTGAATCTCCATATAGATAAACCTAAAACAAGCTTCACTAAGATCAATTATGAAAGTCTACATGAGAACTTAAAGAATTTTGACTGGTCGGAACTTTATAATATAACTAATGTTACTGAGGCCACACAATATTTTATCTCCGAAATTAATAAACTTATTGAAAAAAATAAATCAACTCAAAACTTCCGTAGCTCCAATATTATAGTTAAAAAATGGATTACGCCAGGTCTCTTAAAATCTATTAGAATTCGTGACAAATTACATATTGATGCTAGGAAAAATCCCAATAATCTTGAACTACAAAACAAGTATAAGACTTACAGGAACATATGTGTTAACTTATTACATGAACAAAAAAACAAATATGAACGCAACCTGCTGGCAGAAAATAAAAATAACCTAAAGAAGACATGGAGCTCTCTAAAAATTATTTGTAATCTTAATAAAAGTAAAAATAATAATGATCAACTCTTAAAATTAAAATCCGATACCTTTGAATCTTTAAATACAATTAACAAATATTTTAGTACTGTTGGAGAGCGTTTGGCTGAGACAATTTTGAATGATTTGGATACCACAGAAGCTGAATTAGTTAACAATAGAAGTCTTACCGATAACTCAAATCAATCAGCCCATTCACTGTTTTTCCAACCAACTGATGAAATTGAAGTTATCAAACTCATAGGTACGCTAAAATCCAGTCAAGCTAAAGGACACGACAACATCAGTAATGACATGTTAAAGCTTAACAAATATGTGATTGCCATGCCCCTAACTTATATTTGTAACCTTAGTTTATCATCAGGTATAGTTCCGAATAACTTTAAAATTGCAGAGGTAATACCTATTTTCAAGGCAGGTGATTCGCTGGAGCCGTCTAACTACAGACCAATTTCACTTTTAAGCACAATGTCAAAAGTGATTGAAAAGGTAGTCAATGTAAGACTACTTAAATATTTAGAGGTAAATAACCTTCTAGCTTCTAACCAATATGGTTTTCGCTCGGCCCGGTCCACGGAAGATGCCGTCACAGGTCTTGTTGATTTTGTAACTGATAAAATTAACGAAGGGCAAAAATGTGTCGGTGTCTTCCTGGACCTGGCGAAAGCATTTGATACTGTTTCGCGACCCTTACTACTAAAAAAGTTAGAACTGTTGGGAGTTAGAGGTTTACCGCTGCAATGGTTCCAATCTTACTTTAGCGACCGGAAGCAGCGAGTACGAATAGGAGAACTCACTAGTGGCTATGTAGATATTGCTTATGGCGTGCCTCAAGGCAGTATTTTGGGTCCCACTCTCTTTTTGATCTACATCAACGACCTCTGTTCACTTAAACTGTCACTTGCTAATTTTTTTACTTTTGCAGATGATACGGCTATAATTTTTCATGCTAAGACTTGGACAGAGGTTGTTGATGTGGCTCAGAAGGGGCTTAGAACTACTGCCAGCTGGCTGAAAAATAATTTATTAACCCTCAACACAGGCAAAACTAAACTTGTAGCCTTAAGTATAAGCAAAAAGTCTGCTCCTAAGCAAGCTCTATTCATCAAATTGCACACATGTGAGTCTGTCAAGCAACCATCTTCATCTCAATGCCAATGCCCAGCTATTGAACAAGTTTCTTACATTAAATACTTGGGCGTAATCATTGATGAGCACCTCTCGTGGAAATCACACATTGATGCAGTTACGAAACGTGTAAGGAAGCTAACACATATATTTTAAAAAATTCGGTCTGTTGCAGAACCGCGACTTATTCGAGCTGTATATTTCTGTTTATGTCAGTCTATTTTAGGTTATTGCATCATTGCATGGGGAGGTTTTAAAAAAACACATCTTCTCAAGCTCGAACGAGCTCAAAGAGCTATTTTAAAAGTATCGCTTAAAAAACCCTGGCGTTATCCTACAAGTACACTGTATTCAGAATGTGATCTCCTCAGCGTGAGACAGCTTTACATTACCTCGGTGCTTTGCTCGTCAATCTTTTACTTTTATGGGTCCATATTTATATAACAAATTCTTTAAGACTGATAAAACTATAATAAACCTGACTTTATTTCGCCTTAAAATCACAATTCACAAATGGTTAATACCTAAAGACTATGCCCATACCGAGAAACTTTTAAATATTATTGTTTGATATCATGCGTAGGCAGGCATACGAACTTAATAAAAAAACAAAAAAACACACACATACACCATCACACACACACGATCACACCACCACCACACACACACAATCACACGATCACATCACCACCACTTACACACACATAAACGCTTCTTAAATTTTTCCTTTTTTTATTTAATTTTATTTTTTTAAAGTAGCTAACTATTTTTTTTTTTCTTTTGTTTATTTCTTTAACTTTTAAATTCAAAGAATAATAATAGCGAAATATACACAAAACCTACATTTATTAATTTATTTGTAAATTTACGGAAGGGACTGGGCCTCACGACACAGGGTATCCTAGTGTGGGGGCCAGAGATATATTGTTTATTTTAGTTTATAAGTCAACTGATGTACCTAATTTTGTGTAAATTGTACTAACGTTATAAACAAATAAAGATTATTATTATTTTCTTTATTCATTCATTATACATATTAATTAAATTTTTAAATATTCCTTTTTTAACAAAATCATATAGAAAAAAAAAATATTATTATTATTATAAGGCACCATGCAAGAGGGACTGGAGGTGGGCCAGCAAGCGAGAAAACCTTGTCAGCTAGCGATGAAAGAGTGCTGGCTATAATGGGTGCTTTAGCAGTGGCAGGACAAGTCTCTGTAGAAGAGCTAGGATTTAATGTAAGTACTATACACCTTCAAGGCTCCTGCTCAATAATGAGCTAATTTTCTCTAGCAGAGAGATGTTTCATAAAATATTCCTGTTAAAATGAAAGACACATTACTTAATCATTTTTTGATAATTATTTTTAAATTGGTTAAAGTGGTTAATAATTAGTATTTATAAAACATCTATATATATAAAAGAAAGTCGTGTTAGTTACACCACTTATAACTCAAGAACGGCAGAACAGATTTGGGTGAAAATTGGTAGGGAGATAGCTTAGAGCCAGGAGACGGACATAAGATACTTTTTATCCCCTTCGACAGCGTTCCCGTGTGACTTGACATGAAACGTCAGTCACTATAAAACTTGGTATAACAAAAAAGAATCAAACTTGGAATAACAAAACGCAAATGACAGCTATGTAATTAACGTATAATGACAGCTATGTAATGACGTATAGATGACAATTTGATATTTGTAAGAAATCAATATTCAAACTATTTCTATTAAATAAATAATTAACAATTATAATGTAATGATAGTGCCATTGCCCATTCGTATAAACAGTGAAGTCAACTATAAAACTCGGTATGGTTGAAAATTTGAGTTTTGAAATAAATTTTTAGGTGAATTGAAGTGAAGTGTACTTAATAATGCCGCGAGCAAGACGATCGAATCTTTCCCGACAAAGCCGTAATGCAAGAAGAATACGAAATACTGCAAATGAAAGGACTGAAGAAGAACAAGAAATTGCACGTGAACAGCGCCGCGATAGTATGGCTCGACTTCGTGCTTCTCAATCACGAGAGCAAAGTGAAGCAGCCCGTGAAACAGCTCGGTTGGTAATGCGGAATCGTCGAGCGAACAACAGAGGTCAACAAATAGATAATTTGCGACGCAGAACAAGATATTTATCAAGTGCTGATTTGAATCGAGCAGCGTTTCGATACGGTTGCAGCAATGATTACAGCTTGCATCCTAGCGTTTGCATTGGGCAAATGGACGTTGTTTGTGAGTATTGTGGTGCATTAAAATTTTCCGGAGAAACGGCTGGATTATGCTGCCTTAATGGTAAAGTGAAATTGCCGTTGTTGACTCCGCCACATGAGCCATTGTATTCATTGCTTTGTGGCGAAACACAAGAATCACGCCACTTTCTTGCAAACACTCAAAAATACAATGGTTGTTTCCAAATGACGTCATTTGGGGCAGATATTATCGAAGAACGAGGATTTAATCCGACATTTAAGGTATTTATTTTTGTACTTACATAGAATGTAGTTAAAGAATAACTTACTTTATCTACTGGTATCTATTATATTTGTTAATTCTGAACTCTACTCTCCCACCCAAAAATATTTGCTAATTCGGAACTCTACTCTCCCACCGAAAAAAGTGTTTATAACCCAGTTAATACTGTCTGGTTTTTATTTTGTAGATACAAGGACAGATTCACCATCGAATTGGATCATTACTACCTTTCGAAGATACACAGAATAAATTTTTACAAATATATTTCATGGGCAACATGGAAGAACAACTTGATCGACGCCTAGCGATCAATGCAGGAATGAAGCGAGCAATTCTTCAAGACTTGCAGTGTCTGCTTCATGAACATCATGCGTTGGTCAAGTTGTTTAAGAGAAGAGTGCTTTAGAGCGCATGCCAAATGATGACTATAAAGTTGTCATCAAAGCAGATAAACGACCATCTGGAACACACGAACGCACATTTAATACTCCAACATTAGACGAAGTTGCCATCCTGATTGTTGGTGGTGAACAATTGGAAAAACGCGATATTGTGCATACACGTCGCGATACTGGGCAACTGCAACAAATATCTGAAACTCATCGATCATATGACGCATTGCAATACCCGCTGATGTTTTGGCAAGGAGAAGATGGATATTAATTTGATATTAAAATGATAAATCCATTGAATGGTGAGTATCAGTATCATAATTTATTTCATTTATTTGTGAAAGACTCTGATTTAAAATAATGCTTATTAAAAAAATGGTTAATGTCTGTATTGTTTGCCTTTGAAATGGTTAATTATCAAATTTTTAATTTCAGGTGAAGAAACTACAAAGAAAGTTAGCTCAATGAATTATTACGCATATCGTTTGATGATTCGTCAAAATGCTGACAACTATTTGCTGCGGTTTCGTCGATTGTTTCAGCAGTATTGCGTTGACATGTATGTAAAAATAGAAACGGAACGTTTAACATTCATTAGGTTGAACCAAGCCAAACTGCGTTCTGAGGAGTACATCCATTTACGTGATGCAGTTAGTACAGAAGAAAATGCAGCTAATATTGGTCGATTAACTATTCTGCCGGCGACGTACATTGGTAGTCCACGTCATGTGCATGAATATGCACAAGATGCAATGACATATGTTCGTCTTTACGGTCGGCCAGATCTCTTTATTACTTTTACCTGTAATCCAAAATGGATAGAAATTACTCAATTGCTGCTTCCCGGACAAACATCAAGTGATAGACACGACATCACAGCACGTATATTCAGGCAAAAAATTCGGTCCCTGATGAACTTTATTGTTAAACAACGCGTCTTTGGAGATACTCGATGCTGGATGTATTCAATCGAATGGCAAAAGCGAGGCCTGCCGCACGCACACATTCTTATTTGGTTAGTGGAAAGAATTCAGCCTGACCAAATAGATGATATCATATGTGCCGAGATTCCTGATCATGAAGTCGATCCAGACCTACATGATGTTGTTACTACTAATATGATTCATGGACCATGTGGTGCCATCAATCCCGAATCACCTTGCATGGTCGATGGAAAGTGCTCTAAACAATATCCACGGAAATTAACGGCGGAGACTGTCACTGGCAACGATGGTTATCCGCTGTATCGGCGTCGATCACCAGATGACAACGGTCGAACTGTCAGAACGAAAGTGAAAAGAATGGATTTCGTTGTCGACAACAGTTGGATTGTTCCATATTCGCCACTTATTTCTAAAACGTTCAAGACACATTGCAACGTTGAATACTGCAATTCAGTTAAGTCCATAAAATATATTTGCAAATATGTCACGAAAGGCAGTGATATGGCGGTTTTTGGATTGCAATCCTCGAATACCAACGATGAAATTTCACGCTATCAAGTTGGTCGTTATGTGAACTGTAATGAAGCGATTTGGCGTATATTCGCATTTCCCATTCACGAACGTCATCCTACTGTTATGCATTTGGCGGTGCATCTGGAGAATGGTCAACGAGTATATTTCACGGCTTCGAATGCTACGCAACGTGCTGAAACACCTCCAGCAACTACATTGACCAGTTTTTTTGCAATCTGCCAAAGCGATCAGTTTGCACGAACTTTGCTTTACTCGGAGATGCCACGTTATTATACTTGGAATGCTTCATCGAAGAATTTTCAAAGACGGAAGCAAGGTGATGCGGTTTCTGGGTATCCAGATGTGCGTTCTACTGATGCTCTTGGTCGTATGTATACAGTTCATCCAAAGAATGATGAATGTTTCTATTTGCGGTTGTTGCTGGTAAATGTGCGTGGGCCAACGTCATTTGAGACACTAAGAACTGTTAATGGTGTAATATTCCCAACATATCGTGCTGCATGTGAAGAATTGAACTTATTAGAAAACGATACCCATTGGGATACGACAATCGCTGAAGCCATTATCTCTGCATCTCCAAGTCAGATACGCACATTATTCGCTATCATAATTTCGACATGTTTTCCATCAAACCCATGTAACCTGTGGCACAAATACAAGGATAATATGTCAGAAGATATTTTACATCATGAATGAGGAGATACATAATCGTGCTTTACTCTTAATCGAAGATATGTGTTACCTCATGTGCGGTAATTTATTAATCAGGTTAGGAATGCCAGCGCCATATCGTGAAATGAATGACGCATTTAATCGAGAATTGGAACGGGAACGTGAATATGATCACCAGGAATTAGATTTAGTAGTTCAAACGAATGTACCCCTGTTGAATTACCAACAAAAGGAAGTTTATGATACTTTAATGAAGGCAATCGATGATGAAAATGGTGGTTTATATTTCCTAGATGCCCCTGGTGGAACTGGCAAGACATTCCTCATGTCATTAGTTTTAGCAACTGTTCGGGCGAGATCCAACATAGCGGTTGCAGTTGCTTCTTCTGGAATAGCAGCCACATTGTTAGAAGGATGCCGTACGGCTCATTCAGCATTAAAATTACCGTTAAATCTTCAAACTATTGAAGAACCAACGTGTAATATTGCAAAACACTCAGCAATGGCCAAAGTTTTAGCGGCATCGAAAATCATCATCTGGGACGAATGCACAATGGCGCATAAACGTGCATTAGAAGCAAAGCTGGGCACCGTTAATCAAATAGTTAACTTCGTTAATCGTTAATCCGCTACAAAAAAAGTCAGCTTCGTTAAACGCTAAAGCGTTACATTTCGGAAGAATTAACGCAAGTTAACGTTAATCGTTAATCCGTTAATATGTGTAAAATTACATTTTTATATCGTTGCGTTAGTGAACTTAAAAAACTTATTGGTTTAGGTTCTGGAAGTTAACAGGTTATGAATAAAACAAAATACATGTATAATTCAAATGTGTAATTTAATCGTCGGACATAAGGTGCATATTCCCCTTCATGAACATTAACATGTTGAAGTTCTCGTCTGAAAGCGAGGCTCGTTTTGGTGTCAAAATGTCTTTACCCGTGGAAAACAAACGTTCAACTGCAGCGCTTGAGGGTATAGCAGTATTGTATTTAATAAATAGATTTATGAATATCTGTTCCCCGAGGAATGCAGCATCGTTGAACGAGTCTTTTGATTTCATGTCCAGCCACATTTTAACGAGACTTTGCGCTTTATTCTTTAAAGAATTGGAGCTCTTTGGTTTTTCTGTAGACTGAGTGACAGAATTGAAAAAGTCTTCCTCCTCGTCATCATCGTTGTTACTCGCATTGCTCCCTCCGCCACTTAAACTATCTCTGTCCTTCGAATTTTCCGCTGCTTCTTGCCGTAAGGCATCTTCTATCTTTTTTTCCATGCACTTTCTTACTGCATCCACTCTACTGCTGTCATACGTTTCCAGCCATATCAATCGGAACTTTGGGTGAAATGCCGCGGCAAGTTGGCACTGTTTATCATTCAGGAGTGGTCCAAATCTTTTCTCTATGCCATTTAATAATGCATTGGCTAAAGCTGTGCAATTTACTAGGCCCTTAGATTTAATATTTTTTAATTTATAGACAGTTGCTGCAATCGTCGGTAGTAGTGATCCGAGATATGCTTGAGCTTCTCCTTGGATACGATCGAGGGCATTCGCGACAGGTGCCATAACCTGTAAATAAGTATTTAATATAAGTATTGTGTATTGATATGATGTGGAAAGAAAATAACTTTACTAAAACGTTATTTTAAACTATGTACATATATAAATCTACCTTTGCGTACTCCTTCATTACAGTCACATCTTGGTCATTGAAAGTTGGAATTTTTAGTTGAGTCATAATCCTGTGAAGAGAAGGCCTTTTTGTTTCCAATATAGCGTTGAGAACGACAATAGCATCATACAGAGAGTTCCACCTCGTCGAATTTGGAAGGACGAGTCGTCTGCTTAATTCAGCGTGAATGATATCTGCTGCTACCGTGCTACGTGATTGCTGATTCCAGAGAGTACGTGCCTTGGCTAAGGCACTTCTGTAGGGAGTTTTGAAAACAGTTATTTGTAGAGCAGCATCTGCATCTTTGCTAGCGACCAAATTGAACGTATGTGCAGCACATCTCATGTGAACTGGCAAAGTATTAAAGTTTTCTAATATCTGTTCATTGATTTCATTGCACTGGAGATGATCAGGAGCATTCAGTGTGTTTTCTACTGAAATAAATTCTAAGTCATCATTTTCTTCTGAGTTTGGATTTAAAAGATTGGCAATATCAGGGTCAGACTCAGACTCTAAATCACACGATGGCAACTCTGGAAGTATGTCGATCTCCGAGCCGAATTGCACAAATGCCTTTACAAAGTTACTGCCATTATCCGTAGTAGTCCTAAAATAAAATTAAGCCAGCTTTTTAACGTATGTATGAATGTGGTTTGTGGTTTCACTTGTATACGTACGAAAATAAAATAACCTAACCAACTTAAAAAGTTGAAAATCCCCCGACATTTACATTTCAAATTACAATATCTCCTAAAAGGCTAAACCGATTTTGATCAAACCTAGTTAAGAACATTCTCGATCAAGCCAGCTATCAAACCAAAAAAACTAAATCGAAATCGGTTCAGCCGTTTAGGAGCTAGGATGCCACGAAAAATAGTAATGGTAAGTCTATTTTACTGACCTTGTGATTTTTTTATCTATGTGAAATTCATAGTGAATATCTATCATTGCTTGGGCCAGGATGTCGTATGTATGATGACCTTTTAGGCGTATGCACGTTAATACTGCATGCATTCTGGCTCTTGTGATAGGATCTAACCAGTGAACTGTCATGCCCAAATAACTTTTGTTGTGAGCTGACCAACAGTCAGCCGTCGTTGCCACCCAATTAATTTTTCCAAGTAAACTGAAATTAAAATTATAAACAACACATCACGTTTAATAAAAAGCTATAATAATAAATGAAAATTATATACCTACTGTAGGTAACCTACATGCATACCTATTTTATGAACCCCTAATTATTTTAACTTTCAAATAAAATTATACCTACGTAGGTTACGTAAGGCGAAGTTTATCTTTTAAAAATAAATAGAAAATAGGTATTTATTTTAGTTACTTACCTAATCAGGTGTTGCTTCAATTCGATGTGTTCGTCAGTAATGCGTCTACCCAAAGTTCTTCTTGAAATTGAATTTTTGCTCGGGTTTAAGGTTTTTATCAACGCACCAAAAGACTTGCTTTCGAAAACATGTAAAGGAATCATGTTTGAAACAAATAAATTTACTATACATTTTTCCACTTTGGCTTGGGGCACACCGCTGCCAGTAGCTGCAATTCCGAATGACTCCCCGATGCTCAGCTGTCGTCCCTGTTGTATTCTTCTTTTAACAGGATTAGGATTACTGCTACTTGTGCTATCATCGTCAGAATGAGTTTTCCTTTTTGTCTTGCCCCGGTTAGAGCCCGCCTTAACAATCTCTTCAAACTGTACGTACTGTGACTCATGTACCCTTCTTACATGTTGTTTCAAATTATTCAGGCTTGATACATGAACTTTTATTTTGGTGTCTTTCGGCAAGCATCGCTTACACGCAAAAAGTATTTGCTGGCCCGATCTGGATACAAATTCCACATACTCAGTCAAATGTGGCCATGGATTCTCATCAGCATCGCTGGAATTCGATTCCATGTCTTCCATGATATGGTTTTAATTACTACACTGCACAATACACTTTTTCTAACTAAATTACACTCACAAACAAAACACTCGTCACTGTAAGCACCGGCGCTAAGTAATAAAATGATCAAACGAAAAAAAATTCTTCGCAGTTTTCTCACTCGCACGCGCCGGCCAAATATATCTAGTTTTGTTTTTGTTTCACGCGCTGCCGCGCGCCGCCCGGCACTTGTCATTCATTTCATACTTGTCTGAACCTGTTTTTCGCGCCGCGCCGCGGTGCCGTGCGGTAAATAGTAGGCATTGGATTAACGATTAACGGACTTCTGCATATTAACGGAAGTTAATGTGTCCGTTAACATTTTTAAAAGTTAACTTAAAAGTTAATCTTAATCAAAATGTTAACTTCGTTAATTAACGATTAACGGATTAACGAGTTAATGCCCAGCTATGATTAGAAGCACTTAACCGAACATTAAAAGATTTACGCAATGACTCGAGATGTTTTGGAGGAGCAATGATTTTACTGTCTGGCGATTTCCGCCAAATACTGCCAGTAATTCCAAGATCTACGGCTGCCGACGAAATAAACGCTTGCCTCAAATCGTCAAATCTATGGCGCTATGTGAAGAAACTGCAGCTGACAACAAACATGAGAGTTACATTGCTTAATGATACATCTGCTGAAGATTTCTCGGAGCAATTGCTGACTATCGGTAATGGTCAAAAGTACCTGTCGATGAATCGAGCGGATTAATATCATTTCCAAATAATTTCTGTAATTTTGTCTCATCAAAAGACGAACTTATCAACAATGTATTTCCAAACATTATTTCTTACTACAAAAATAATGAATGGTTGAGTGAGCGAGCAATTTTAGCGGCTAAGAATAAAGATGTAGATGACCTGAACTACATAATTCAAAATAAGATCATTGGAACAATGCATTCATTCAAATCTATTGACTGCGTCACAAATGAAGATGAAGCCACCAACTATCCAATTGAATTTTTAAACTCTTTGGACGTGCCTGGCTTACCACCGCACAATTTACGCCTAAAGGTTGGCTCAGTAGTAATCATGCTTCGAAACATAAACCAACCAAAACTGTGCAACGGTACGCGTTTGGTGGTTAGAAAATTGATGAACAATGTAATTTACGCTACGATAATGATAGGAAAATTCAAAGGTGAGGAAGTTCTTATTCCAAGGATCCCGATGATCCCAACCGATATGCCGTTTGAATTTAAAAGAATTCAATTTCCGATACGTCTTGCATTTGCCATGACCATCAACAAATCACAAGGCCAATCCTTAAAAGTTTGTGGTTTAAATCTAGAACATTCATGTTTTTCCCATGGTCAATTATACGTGGCATGTTCACGGGTTGGAAGACCATCTGCGTTGTTTGTTTTTGCGCCTGATAATAAAACAAAAAATGTCGTGTATCACAAGGTACTTAAGTGAAGAGCAACCTATGTACTAAAATACAGAAATAATAATGAATGATTAATGTAGGTATATAATTTTTTTGTATTTTTTCCAATAAAAAAAAACACAATATGCTTATTTATTGCCATTAAGGCGGAACAAAGTTCGCCGGGTCAGCTAGTACTAAAAATAAATACACTTTTTCAGTAATAAATAATTTCATTACATCTACCACTTGTTTTTATAAAATCTACCACTGCCAATTTTTTTCAGAGACCTCTAAATACCGCACAAGATGATCCTGCCGCCCAAGATAATTCAGTATTTTTGGAAATTTTAGATGGTAAGTCTATAAAGGTACATTTATAAACGTGGAAGTTTGTTTGGATGGATGGATGTTTGTTACTCTTTCACGCAAAAACTACTGATCGTATTTAGATAAAATTTAGTACACACATACTTTATAACCCAGATTAACACATAGGATAGTTTTTATCCCGATTATGGGCGAAGCCGCTGGCAACAGCTAGTATCATAATATTTATTTGTTATGTATATGTAAAATATAAAATTATCTAAAATTCCTAAAGAGAGTTTTGCTAACATCCAAACCTTCACATTTTACAAAATAATAGCAGTATTTGATATAAGAAAACATTTTGAACAAACAAAGGATCCGTAAACTGACCAAAATAACACTAATTTTCTTTTGCAGAAACTCCACAACTGTCTTCGTATACTCAACCTTCCACTTCACAGCCCTCAAATAATTGGCTTCTGCCTTCGGTCAGTCAATACCAGACACAAACACCATCACCCCTTCCGCTCGTGCTCACTCAGACTTCGGCTCAAGGACGGCAGCCTGTTGCGCCAGCCCCGCCAGCCCCTGCAGCGCCCACTACTCCTAGGCGAAGGCGGCCACCTGCCCCCCGCACATCTGCTATTTCTCCATCTACCAGGCGTCATCCGCGATTGAGGTCGCCAGCGACACCGCAGTCTGCTGCCTCTCCCAGCCGCCCTCGTTTGCGCGCCCGCCGTAGGCAGGCACCGACCCCCTTCGAGAGAGCGGCAAGCGAGTTTACGGCCGTGGAATTACGACGCCTGGAGCTGGAGGAAGCCCGGACTAGGCTACAACACGAGCGAGACATGCGAGCGTTGGAGATTAAGCACGAACGGAACCAGGTTTTTAGCTCTTTAGCCCTTTATAAGTTAGAGGTGATATTTTCACCACCATGATTTTTATTTTTTTTTCGCCGAAATTACGTCCCACCAGCGGTATTTTTCATTCAGGTAAGTTTTATGATTGTCAATAGACATTTTGACAATGACAGGTTTGACAGTTGACATAAATATTTTTTTCATGAGAGCACAGAGAAGTTGTAAAAGTGTACTTTTTTTTTCGACTAGTTTGAAGCAGGGTTTATCTCGAAGATCTACAAATTTCGAAAGGTAAGTTCTTTTATTTATGGTTTACGTGAGCTTCTTCTAATAAAAAATGTAAATATTTTCAAGTTTGCTATACGCGGTTTTGGACAATCTTGATTTTTTGTGGTGGGTTGTATATTCCCTTTGCCCTTCTGCCTGTAAATTTTACGGTGGTTTGAATATTCCCTCTGTCTGTGTGGCGTTCGTTTTTGTGTTGCTTGGTATGGCTTGAAACTCTTTTTTTTTGCTTTGTTTTAGAAATGGATCGTCACTTGAAGGATTACGAAGTAGAGGAGGCCCTTCAAGACATGTTTGGCCTACCCGATGACCCTGATCAATCGGACGATAATTTAGAATCTGACGACGAATGCCCAAATTTTAGTGTAATCCGCCTTCAGCACATTCTAGAAGATATAGATGACCCTCGTCCCGCAAATTTATTAGTAGATAACATACCAATACCTAGTCCGTCGTCTGTTGATGAACAGATTGATCAGCCTTGTTCGCCTTTACTAGTTCAGGAAGTTGATAATAATCCCGATAATTTCAGTCCAATTCTTGATTCAAACAGAAGAATAACACGTCCTCGGCGAGTTACACCTATTCCCAGTACTTCCGATTTACAAAGACCAGTACCATCAGTACCAGTCCTTCCTGTTATTGATGATTTTTCTGATTCAGATCAGTCAGATACTGAGGAGGTATTATGGAAAAAAAAAACTTTTACTACAGTTAGCAGACCAAATCCTTGTAGCTTTGACGAACCCCGAATGCAACCAGTCCAAGGGTTCAATAGCAAAACCAGACCAATTGTTTATTTTGAAAAATATTTTACCGAGGAAGCATATGATCTGATAGTATGCCAAACAAATTTATACGCTCAGCAACAAAACTTTGGATGGTGGACACCCATTGATAAAAATGAACTGAAGACAGTTTTAGGCATACTTATTATCATGGGTTACCATATTCTTCCGAGCATTGATTTATATTGGTCATCAGACCCAGGTTTTCGAGTGGAAGAAGTAGCTGCAACAATGCCTCTTAGAAGGTTCAAAAATATTATGCGTTGTCTACATATTAATGACAACTTGTTGACCCCAGAGAAGTCTAGCCCAGATTACGACAAACTATACAAGATCCGACCCCTTGTAAATATTATCAATAACGCTTGCCAAATCAACGCTAAAAACTCCTCGTCCCAGAGTATCGACGAGTCCATGGTCCTTTTCAAAGGCAGAAGTACCATCAAACAGTATATGCCTTTGAAGCCCATCAAACGAGGCTATAAAATCTGGTGTCGTTGCGACAGTGCGAGTGGGTACCTATACGAGTTCGACATATATACCGGTAAGACCAATGATGGAGTTGAAGAAGGATTAGGAGCAAAAATTGTGAAAAAGTTGTCTGAAAAATTAATACAACTAGAGGTGAAGAATGTTCACTTAACATTTGATAATTTTTTCTGTGATTATAAGCTGTTGGATTACTTACATGAAAAAGGAATTTATGCGACGGGAACAGTACGCAGGCACCGGGCGGAAATGCCGCTAATAATAAAAAATAAAACAAAGCTGAAACTTCCGAAAGGACACTTCAAATGGAGAGTACAAAAAAATGTTACATTTGTAGTTTGGCAAGACAGTAAAGAGGTACTTCTCATGAGTAACGCGTTCCACCCTAAAGTTGCTCAAACACATGTAACACGAACTGAGAAAGACGGTTCAAAAAAGAATGTACCTTGCCCACTTGTCGTAAAAGAATACAACAAGCGAATGGGTGGCGTTGATCATTTTGATCAGCTGAAAGGCACGTATTCAGTGGGCAGGCGGAGTAAGAGATGGTGGCTGCGACTTTTCTACTTCCTCATTGACACGAGCATAACTAATGCTTTCTTGTTGTACAAAAGCAATAAAAAATGTACGCTTTCCCATCTTGAATTTAGAGTCGGCTTAGCACGAGGATTGATAGGTGGTTTTACCAGCAGGAAGAGACGCTCGACCGGCGCTATGCCATCTTATGTTAGCAGGCGGAAGCTCGCGAATGAAAACCGTCAAAAAACTATCAGTGCTGTCCCCGAAGAAGTACGGTATACCAACGTGGGCGATCACATGCCGTGCCAGTTGCAGTCATACAAGAGATGTAAAATGTGTAGCACTAAAACGAACGATAAACGATCGAAAATTATGTGTGCGAAATGCCAAGTCGCACTATGCATAGCACCTTGTTTCAGTGAGTTTCATAAAAAATAAGATTAGATTTTTGTTATACGTAAAAATACTAATAAATAATAAAAAAGTGATTTTTGTAATAAATAAAAAAACTAAAATTTTGTTATAAATAAAAAAAAACTTGATTTTTTGTAATAAATAAAAAAACTTGATTTTTGTAAAGATGTTTATTTGATATACTACCAAAAAAATAATTGTATATTACTGCAATAAAATAGGTCTAGCGCGAGAAAAGAGCATGCAATAGAGATTAGTTATTGATAGAATCTGACCGGTAAAGGGAATATATTTCCCACCATAGAAATATATATATATACATATATATTTATATGTACATATATTTTTAGTTCTATTATATACCCATAATCATAATAATTATTTTATTTCCACTGTCCACTCCTTATGACCTTTAAAGGGTTAGTAAACGTCGCTCAAGCTTGGCTTGACTATTATCGCAGTAAGGACAACACAGAACCGTTGAACACAGGATAGTTCAGCAATTGTCTTGTCCCTATTGCTATAGTAATCAAATGTTTTTTAGTATGTATGTCTGAAGCCTTAGGCATTCTGCATCTTAGACTTTTGCGAGTGGGATGCTCCCCCCCCTACTCTCCTCTCACGTCACCAGAGCGCCCTACAAGGAGGCTGCCGCAAACGGTAATACTTTTTTTCTTCTGTTCGATTTGCAATATTTCTGTATTTGTTACAGTAGGATTTCAGTGATTTTAACGTTTGAATATTTTAGGATGATTGGTCGCCACGTCCTTCAGCGTCCCGGGACAGGTCACGATCCCCAATATTCATAAATCTGCCGTCGCAATCGTAAGTTTATATCTACTGATATTATTTATGAATAGTTTCTTCCGTACCATACCGATATGGACGTATGTGAAATAAATTTAGTAAAATTATTTATTTTTACAGCGTACTGGCTCCTGAGACCCTGCCAGAAGTCGCCGTAATCCGGATTTTTGGAGAGGATGGCCAGCCGCTGGACGCTGAAATTTTCGACGATGGCGCCATCGAAGTGGAGGTTGGCGCTTTTATGTCCCCGGATGCCCATGCTTTGTTTGTGTCCCCTGAGGAGTTAACTGAAAAAAGGTTCGCGGCTTCGCGCGCTTTTTCGTCACTGGACTGCAGAGTGGCGCAAGCGAGTAAGATAGAGATAACGCTAAGTCGTGTCGTCGGGAGTTAGCCGTATATCTCGCGCGTAAGAGCGGAATAGAAATATTTCGTTAGTGTAGGTGTGGTTTTACACAATCCACGTGTATTTGTTTGATTGTAGACAGTCAAAAACATCTGGAAGAAGAGGAATCGGCAGCGGAGAAGATGGAGAAAATGGAGAAGATGGAAGAGGAGAAATCCCCGAATTGGGAAAACATTCGGAACGACATGTATAAAACTTGTTTCCTGGCCCAAATGGGGTTATCAAATCTCAAGACTCAAGCGGATGCAGAATCGAATGGGGAAACGAGCGAGTACGAAGATACTCTATTGGCGGAGGAAGCAGAGACAGAATGGAAAATGGTGATGGAAAAATGGGACGAATATCTAAAGTCGGCACGTATACAACAAGCCCTAAAAGTGAACTTACAAAATTATATGAAGGACCTTATAAGCTCGTCGCTTTCCATCAAGGAACAAGAAGAAACCACTGGCATCTCGTATACTATAATAACAATAAACAGTGGGGATTTAACTCACGATTGGGACGAGCTATTCGAAGTGGAACCTACAAAAATAAATCAGTTGACTGCTTGTCTTGTTTACGTGAGTAACTTTATTCCAGCCATGGTCGTCAAGTCATACAAGATATTCTCAGTCCGCAACATATTAAAACTTGTGAGTGCGCCGAGCATAGTTGTGGAATGGTCGGCGAAAATCAATGGAAGACAGCGGCATACGAAATTGATTGTGCCGAAAGGGGAGATCCTGTACTTCGACCAGAAAGCGAGCCATTTGAAGAAGGGAACAATGGAATGGTGGATGCAATTATTCAAGCCGATGACAGTGAGGAGGGACAATCCGGATACCAAGGTCCAAGCAAAACAAGGAAAGTTTTGGATGGAAAACAAGACACTGAACACGACATTATCCCCAGAACTAATTGCGAAAATAACAGTAGAAAAACAAATATTATTATGGCATTATGTAAAAGAGGTGCTTTCACAGAAGCCGAAGCTATGGAACTGTTTGCTAAGTCAACATAAGGGATTGACTTTATCTGCACAAAGTTCTATGTTGAAAAAATCAGGACACACATCCAGCTCGCAAGAATTTTGGTATTTTCGGAGTCGGTAAAGCAGCGATTTCAACGAGCAAAGGCAAAGTACGAAAGGGAGAATTCGGATTTGATGAGGAAACACAGGACGAAATTAAGAAGAAACTTAAGGAAATATTAAACATAAATAAGATTAATCAAGACAAATTCTTCCATGATACATATAAACATTTCATGCTACAAGGAGATAAAAAAAACAACTTGTTTTTCATAGGACCACCGTCTTCGGGCAAAACAATGATTATTCCGAGTCTTGTAGAGTGTCATTTTAATTATTGTAGATTAACAGGCTTAATAGCAAATAGTAGTTTTAACTTAAGTGGTTTATTAAATACGAATGCATGTTTAATGGATGAATGTAAATTGACAGAAAATCAATTTGAGCAGTGGAAGATGTTGGCATCGGGTGTTCCAATGTCAACGGATGTAAAGTATAAGGATAGCTAAAAATGTGCCTATTGGGCAAAAAAAGAAGCGTGGACGCCCCGCGAAAGCAAGACCCGCTTTAATAATTCAATAAATTACAATTTTGTATCTAATTTTATATTTTTTTGCTGATCTCATTATGTGGTAATTAATAAATAATAAGACGACTGTGACTAATAAAATGCTGTTTTATTTAGAAAAACTGCTGTAAATAATAAAAAAAAATAGAAGCTATATTTAAAAGAAAAAAGAGTTAACATGTATAATGTGCATTAAGATTATTAGCTGAGAATTGATGAAAAAGCTTTTGCTTTAGGAAAAATCGCTGTACGCTGCGAAAATAAATTGTAGTGTGTTTAGTGATATTTTGAGTTAAATATTTTGCTGTGCAATCAGTAATTTTGATGGGAATTCGGAATCTTATTAATACTACCCCATTGCAGTTGGCGATACAGTACCAGTACATGAAAGCGAAAGCCTTCCAATCCCACAATGCTGCCAAAGCTCTTGAAACCCAACTCGACCTTTCACAGCAACTAAAAGAACTCAATTGTCGAAGAAAAATCGAAACCTACCCTGGGAGCTTCTTTTGCTGACATGGTCAAAAAAGGAGCCAACAATTACATCCAGCCGACAAACGCAAGTTCTGTGGCCATTTATCCGAAAGACAAATTATAGTCTAGTAATGAGACGAAATCTCTCGTCCAAAAAATTATTTGCCCCGAACAGATGAAGCTGCATGTCAGAGTCCTGGGCAAGACCAAAAACGGCGGTGTTATCATAAGCACTGAGACAAAAGAGGACATCGAAAAGCTGAGACAATCGGAGCAGCTAACAAAATCAGGTCTAACAGTCGACGAACCTTATAAAAGGAAGCCTAGGGTTGTAATCATACGAGTTCCAACTTCCATGTCAGAAAACGAGGTTTTTACGTGTTTGTACCACCGAAATCTCGCCGAGAAGCTTCAGGACTGCAGCCTTCAGACGTTTTTCACCTCAATCAAATTAAGCCATAAGTCGGGTAAGAGAGACGCTGACAATTGCAACTATGTCGTAGAAGCATCGGCAGTCATAGCACAGCAAAGCCCTAATTTCAAAAGAACGAGTGTTTGTAAATTGGTCATCATGCCCTGTAAGAGATACATTGGTCACACGATACTATAAGTGTCACCAATATGATCATGCTGCCAAATCATGTCGGCAGACTTCCTACACCTGTGGTCACTGTCGCGAGCAAGGCCACTCGATCAAAGAATGTCCAAAAAGGTCAGATGAACCAAAATGCGCTACTTGCTTGCATTTCAAAAAGTCAGACAAGCACAACACAGCGCAGCTGACTGCCCGGCGAAAATGATGGCCGAAAAAAGGTATATCAACTAAAGTTATTTATTTTAGATCTTTTTCAGTTTAATAGTATAGTTTTATTTATTTTTTGTTATTGTGAACTTTGTGAAGCTGAAAGCTGCAAGTGAGTTTTTAGTCAGTAAAAGTCTGACACTATCTCCCGCTCCGCCTAAGAGCGAGAGATAGTGTAAAATCATCTAATGACAAATCCATTAGATGATTTTCCCACCTTAAAAAAATAATAATAGTAAAACACAGTTTATTAATAACAATAAGTAATAAGTGCTTAATAATACCGTTAAAACATTCTTCTTAGTATAATTTTATAGTGTACCCACATAACTTTTTTATTCCAGTTTGAATTTGATTTTTTTCCTAACCGCCTACCGGTTTTAAATATCACCGCTTCATCGATCAGCTGTTGCTTTTTATAGTTATTTCACAGGCGTATTGAACCTGATTACAGTACTTTCAGCAGCTTTTTTGACTTCTGCTTTAACCTTTTATTTTTTCTTTATCTTATTTCCCTTTTAAGTGTTTAGAGCTTATCTTGCCTTTTCAAAGGCAATCGAACGCCGGCGTTCACGCGTGACGTCATCGCGCCATTCGGCCGAAAGTCAAGCGAGCGCCGGCGTTCGCTCTCTCCCACTTCATTGTAGGCCCTATTTTCAATACTTATAGACTACTTTTGTATGAACAAGTTTGATTAATTACGTTCTTGAATAAATTTCCTATAAATTGAACGCAACAATATTTATTAGTCTATGCTCTGCTTTTTTTTTCGGTTTGACATTCACCCCGAAATTGTTTTTGCGTGCGTGTGAGCGGCAATTGTTTTCTTATCATTTTACCGGATTTTACTCAAGTAAGTAATAATTGTTATTATAAAGTTATTATTTAGCTTATAATGATTCTATTTAGAGTATAAGTTGTACGAAATATATTGTTATAACTATTAGATAAAGCCGTTATAGTGTGTGAACATTTTTTCTGATTTCCGTGTAAATTATGATGATGTTTAGCAGTAAATGTAATGAAACTATTATAAAAAGTAAGTAGAATCATTTATACAGCGATATAATAACGTTTTTGTTCAATATTAGTGAAAAAAATCTTGACAAAAAAGCACGCGTAACGGTCGTTTGGTCTTTCAAAATCCAGCAAGCCATTTTGGTCCTTATTTGTATCTTAGGGCATAAACTGCGTTAAGCGTGCCTCTCGCGTGTCCACACAAAACCGACCCGCGCGTGCACACGCTCGTGAGCCCGTCGGGCGCCCGTCGCGTGATACTTCCGTGCAACGGGGCACGCATGCACGCGACGTGATCACGCATCACGTTGGACGGGTCCACGCGCGAAGCCCGCTAGCGGGTGCACGCGCGTGCTTGTTCAGTTGACAGCGCTATCTCGAACCGACCGCACGCGCGTGCCCGGCCCATAACAAAAAATGACAAATTTTGATACAGAAAGGGTAATTGTTGAAGTTCAGTGTCGTCCTGCCATATGGGACCAATCTAGCGAAATATTTAAAGACCGGGACGCTAAATCAAAAGCATGGCTAGACATTTGTACAGTACTGTTTCAAAATTTTGATGACTGGAGTGCAGCAGAAAAAAACATACAAGGTAAGTACCTACACTCTTTATTTATTTTATAATAACGTAGGTTAGGTAAACTATTCTTTGCGCCAAATTTTTATTTTTAATAATCTATGCAATTAGTTATATATAATTAGTTATTTCAATTGTATTTGTGACAATTAAATGTTTTCAACAATTAATCCAACTATAAAATTAAAACTCGGAATATTTACAATAATTTACCTATGTAAATATAAAATCATGCTTATATTCAAAACTAGTGCAGAGATACTGCGTATTTCTGAACATTGTGAAATTCGTGTGAACAATGTCCCATAATATTGGTATGGTTTTATATTGCTCGATAAATTCCAAAGTTCTTTCTTTCGGCCACGCGGTCGCCGCCATTTTGCGCGTCACGAGACAACCAGTACCTATGTTCACGACTGCGAGCTTCACACTACTTCACACTATCGGTGTATTTAGGGTTCAAAATCATTTTAGGGCAGAAACAGTGGATCGGTAGGTAAATAAATAAAACAATTATCAACTAAAATATTTATTATATTGGTTTTAGAATTGGGCTAGTAACTTTGTAAAATAAGCGTGCGTTTTGTAGTTTTGTAGGTTTTTCTTTGACATCTCTCAACTTTAGTTTACAACAATCTAAGTTATTTGGTTACATCCGATGAATTTAACAAATAAAATCATTAGGTATAGATATTATTAAAATATGCCTGCTATGTTAATAAAAAATGTGTGGTAACAAACCGTGAAAAATCAATTATTGAATGTACATAAATTATAAAAAAGCCAACTATCTTCAATAAATACTGCGATCTTGCCATGACAGCTGTCCGTCTGCAACGAAATAATCTGCGAAGTTATCGCGTAATGTATACGAATCTCTGTGGGTATTTCCAATTAACCCCCGAACTGAACGTATATGGTCTGGTATAATGACAATATCTGTCTGGTATAAGTCATTAATTTGACTTCTTGATCTTATAAAATTATGCAAAATACAAATTGTTTTAAGAAAACAAATTGCTTTGTCTTTTCCAACGTTCAATGGACGATGGAGTATGCGAAATTTATTAGCCATGATACCAAATGTACACTCAATATAACGTCGCGCCCTCGTTAACCTATAATTGAATAATTTTTTTTTGTAGTTTAAATCGAGAGCTCGAGCATATGGCCGCATGACATGGCTAGATAACCCGAATGCTTCATCTCCTACAATAATATAGGGCAAAGCTGCGGTTGCAGCAGTGTTGGTTGGTTTATCATTGTGTATTACGGGCAATGCTTTGGCAGGAGGAATATCTATTAAGTCATTGTTGATTTGTTCGTACAATCGGCTTTGTGTGAAAATTGCGGAGTCAGATTCTTTACCCTGCACTCCCACATTTATATAGGTAAACTCATAGTTGGCGTTACACATTGCAAGCAGTACAATAGAATAGTAATGCTTATAGTTGTAATAGAGGGAACCACTATGTGGAGGTCTTATAATGCGTATATGTTTTCCGTCTATTGCACCTATGCAGTTAGGAAACTGGGCTTGCGTTAAAAAACCTTTTTCAGTCTCTACCCATAGCGCACGGGAAAATTTTGGTATACATTCTTCCTTTAACCTTTCAATTATAATTTGACAAACTTCTGTTACTATTTTTCTGACCGTGGTTAGTCCTGTCTGATACGCCAGATGAATATCGACGAAGGTATGTCCACTAACTAAATATCTGTAATAAAATAAAATACCTGTGTTATTGTTTCAGTGAAAAAGCTGCAGCAAAGATGGAAAACTGCAAGAGACACTTATATAAGAGTGAGGTCTACTAAAAAAAAACTTAAATCAGGTTCCGGTTCCAGGGCAAATAAAACATACATTTACTATGACATGCTGTCATTTTTAGATTCAAACTCGAATACTCAAGGAGAAGAATCGGCAGACGATTTTAATCAGTCAGTAGAGCAAAACGCGTCACCGAGAACTTCACAAAATAATACGATTATTGAAGAAGATTTGATTAATGTACCTAGCACCAGCTCCAGCGTTACCAAAGAAACACGATCTTCCAAGAAACGTAAGTGCGAATCGCCAACTGATTTCGAATTAGAGTTGTTAAATTGCGTGAAGAATAACACTGCAGATAATATGGACGAAGACTTGAATTTTTTTAAGTCATTATTACCAACTGTGAAAAAATTGAGTTGCTTTAAAAAATTATTATTTCGTACAAAAGTATTAGAAGCTTTAATTGATATAGAAAAAGAAATTATTATTACCATTGATGACCTTTCATTAACGCAAAATACGGTAACGAATGATTTAGAATCCTTAAATATAAGATCAGACACGAACAATGAATAAATAGGTAACAAGAAAGACTGAAGATTTGATTAAGACTGTTTAATTATTAAGAACAAAAGAAAGAGAAGAACATGAAGAACTATTTAAGTTAGTAAAAAGCGCAATTTTATATTTATATTTTTCTGGTCTCATGTGCAATTATTATGATATACAAGGGCATTCGCCAAAAGTTTACAAGCCTTGAGTGTAATGTTCATAAGGAAAGAAACGGGGTCGATTCGGACACTTTTATCTTAAACCCTATTTAGGGTCAAATAAAAAAGTGTATCAATAGACCCCTTTTTTTACTTAATGGACCTTTTTTTTGAACCTACTCATAACATTGCTCCTTCATATATCCTCTTCTTAAATTTAATCTTTTATGTAGTAAACTGTGATTATGATTGTGATGATAAATAAGAATTTAAAATAATATTAGTACCCGATCTAGTAATAGAAGGGAATAATTAATAAGGGAAATATTCGTATGTAAAAACTTGCAATCAATATGCGTCATTATAATTAATACTTTGTAAGGTAGGTATATTATTATAATTAAGACATTTAGACTTATTGTACTGTTTTAACTGTTATTGTGTTTTTTTATTTTAAACTTGAACCTGTGATTTTATTAGTGTATTTCAAATGAATAATCAAAAACTAATTGTAACGTAACGTTTATGCAAGACACTGTGATGACTGTTGTGATTATATAAAAAAATAAGTAAATAAGTAGGTATAGATAAAAAAAACGAAAACGATAAAACTGTGTAATTTAGAAATAACAAAATATAATTAATAAATGTAAGAAACTGTGATTAATATGATGATTAATAAGTGTGCGGTTATGTGTTTCGGCCCTAAGAACAGAGTGCACCACATCAAGAAAAACATTTTAAGCCATATTCAGGTGTCACTGCCGAAACAATAAGAACTTCTTCTTCTTTCTGGCTTGATGTGGCTAAACAGTAGTGTGACTTACATAAATTGGCAAAAAAATATGAGTGTTCTAAACTTTTGTTAAATAATGACTGTTTTTTTTACATGAATAAAGATGATTATTAATATCGAAATGTCTTTACTTACCGCAATGTCATTGCAAATCGTTCCATTGGTGATACGATTGACGTAGATTTCAATCGTAGATTGTTAGTCTTCAGATAGGGCTCCAGTTTTGAATATAATTCATCATAGACTTGTAATGAAACTTTAAAATATTTGAAAAAAAAACCTTTCATTTTCTCTTAATATACCAAACTTCACCACGAATTCCCCGCACAGTAACCTAGATTCAACGTACGGGCTTACTGGCTGGCGTCTTTTTTTGGCAATTCGTCGTCGCCGTCGTCTTGATAAATAATACAACATTAATTTATCCATAATTACTCGACTGTACACCTCCAACGTCAAAATTGTACTGAGAAAACTGACGCGCCGATGCCCGCGCATAAGCACGCGAACGTGCTCACGTGCGTGCACCAGAAGCGTGGCCCGCGACGTGCTCACGTGCGTGCACCAGAAGCGTGGCCCGCGACGTGCTCACGTGCGTGCACACGCGTAACGCAGTTTATGCCCTAACGAAGGACAAAGTTGGTTTGAAACTTTTTTTTATGACCTTTTTGATTAGGGAGACGTAGTGTGTCGATAAACGTATCGATAAAATTTTGTTATTATCGATAGTGATAGCGGTATTTTATAATTATTGTATATTTATTTTTACATGATAACTTAGTTTTTCTAAAGCTCGAACATAAATTTATATATATATCTTTTTTATTACAAAACAAAATCAACTGAAGAGACATAGGGGTATATACTAAAGTGATATTTTTTTCTCTTTTTGTTTGACATGCTGTAGCATGTCGAATTGGCGCGTAAACGATGAGCCTCCTGCGGACTTCCTCGACCTGCTATATGGCGGGGAGGATCGGGACGTCGAAGAGGAGAGCGGCGATGAACTCGACGAGTTCTTTGACGATGAGGTTGTAATGTTTGCCTTATAATTAATTATAAAATAATAATTTGTTAACTGTTTTTTTTTTATTGCATTTGGATGGGAATTTTTTGCATGGACATTTCTTTGTACATTTTAGGATGAAGTTCATCGAAGTTCATCGCCGGAAAGCATGGGGGGCTCTCCACGAGTGGTATTGCGTTTATTGTGGTTTGCGGTGATTTATTGATTATGGGTGGCGGTATATTTGCATGTTTTTTTTTTATGTTTAGGGTGAAGAATCGGACCGATCTGAGTCACCGGAGGCTCCCCCTTACTCTCCTCTCACGTCACCAACGCGCCCTACAAGGAGGCTGCCGCAAACGGTAATATTTTTCTTCTTCTGTTCGATTTGCAATATTTCTGTATTTGTTACAGTAGGATTTCAGTGATTACTTAACGTTTGAATATTTTAGGATGATTGGTCGCCACGTCCTTCAGCGTCCAGGGACAGGTCACGATCCCCAATATATGTAAATCTGCCGTCGCAATCGTAAGTTTATATCTACTGATATTATTATTTATGAATAGTTATCTTCCGTATCATACCGATATGGACGTATGTGAAATAAATTTAGTAAAATTATTTATTTTTACAGCGTACTGGCTCCTGAGCTTCACCAAAATGCCGTCATTCGGATTTTTGGGGAGGATGGCCAACCACTGGACGCTGAAATTTTCGACGAAGGCGCCATCGTCGAAGTGGAGGTTGGAGCTTTCATGTCCCCGGATGCCCATGCTTTGTTTGTGTCCCCTGAGGAGTTAACTGAAAAAAGGTTCGCGTCTTCGCGCGCTTTTTCGTCACTGGACTGCAGAGTGGCGCAAGCGAGTAAGATAAAGATAGCGCTAAGTCGTGTCGTCGGGAGTTAGCCATATATCTCGCGCGTAAGAGCGGAATAGAAATATTTCGTTAGTGTAGGTGTGGTTTTACACAAGCCACGTGTATTTGTTTGATTGTAGACAGTCAAAAACATCTGGAAGAAGAGGAATCGGCAGCGGAGAAGATGGAGAAAATGGAGAAGATGGAAGAGGAGAAATTCCCGAATTGGGAAAAAATTCGGAACGACATGTTTCCTGGCCCAAATGGGGTTATCAAATCTCAAGACTCAAGCGGATGCAGAATCGAATGGGGAAACGAGCGAGTACGAAGATACTCTATTGGCGGAGGAAGCAGAGACAGAATGGAACATGATGATGGAAAAATGGGACGAATATCTAAAGTCGGCACGTATACAACAAGCCCTAAAAGTGAACTTACAAAATTATATGAAGGACCTTATAAGCTCGTCGCTTTCCATCAAGGAACAAGAAGAAACCACTGGCATCTCGTATACTATAATAACAATAAACAGTGGGGATTTAACTCACGATTGGGACGAGCTATTCGAAGTGGAACCTACAAAAATAAATCAGTTGACTGCTTGTCTTGTTTACGTCAGTAACTTTATTCCAGCCATGGTCGTCAAGTCATACAAGATATTCTCAGTCCGCAACATATTAAAACTTGTGAGTGCGCCGAGCATAGTTGTGGAATGGTCGGCGAAAATCAATGGAAGACAGCGGCATACGTAATTGATTGTGCCGAAAGGGGAGATCCTGTACTTCGACCAGAAAGCGAGCCATTTGAAGAAGGGAACAATGGAATGGTGGATGCAATTATTCAAGCCGATGACAGTGAGGAGGGACAATCCGGATACCAAGGTCCAAGCAAAACAAGGAAAATTTTGGATGGAAAACAAGACACTGAACACGACATTATCCCCAGAACTAATTGCGAAAATAACAGTAGAAAAACAAATATTATTATGGCATTATGTAAAAGAGGTGCTTTCACAGAAGCCGAAGCTATGGAACTGTTTGCTAAGTCAACATAAGGGATTGACTTTATCTGCACAAAGTTCTATGTTGAAAAAATCAGGACACACATCCAGCTCGCAAGAATTTTGGTATTTTCGGAGTCGGTAAAGCAGCGATTTCAACGAGCAAAGGCAAAGTACGAAAGGGAGAATTCGGATTTGATGAGGAAACACAGGACGAAATTAAGAAGAAACTTAAGGAAATATTAAACATAAATAAGATTAATCAAGACAAATTCTTCCATGATACATATAAACATTTCATGCTACAAGGAGATAAAAAAAACAACTTGTTTTTCATAGGACCACCGTCTTCGGGCAAAACAATGATTATTCCGAGTCTTGTAGAGTGTCATTTTAATTATTGTAGATTAACAGGCTTAATAGCAAATAGTAGTTTTAACTTAAGTGGTTTATTAAATACGAATGCATGTTTAATGGATGAATGTAAATTGACAGAAAATCAATTTGAGCAGTGGAAGATGTTGGCATCGGGTGTTCCAATGTCAACGGATGTAAAGTATAAGGATAGCTAAAAATGTGCCTATTGGGCAAAAAAAGAAGCGTGGACGCCCCGCGAAAGCAAGACCCGCTTTAATAATTCAATAAATTACAATTTTGTATCTAATTTTATATTTTTTTGCTGATCTCATTATGTGGTAATTAATAAATAATAAGACGACTGTGACTAATAAAATGCTGTTTTATTTAGAAAAACTGCTGTAAATAATAAAAAAAAATAGAAGCTATATTTAAAAGAAAAAAGAGTTAACATGTATAATGTGCATTAAGATTATTAGCTGAGAATTGATGAAAAAGCTTTTGCTTTAGGAAAAATCGCTGTACGCTGCGAAAATAAATTGTAGTGTGTTTAGTGATATTTTGAGTTAAATATTTTGCTGTGCAATCAGTAATTTTGATGGGAATTCGGAATCTTATTAATACTACCCCATTGCAGTTGGCGATACAGTACCAGTACATGAAAGCGAAAGCCTTCCAATCCCACAATGCTGCCAAAGCTCTTGAAACCCAACTCGACCTTTCACAGCAACTAAAAGAACTCAATTGTCGAAGAAAAATCGAAACCTACCCTGGGAGCTTCTTTTGCTGACATGGTCAAAAAAGGAGCCAACAATTACATCCAGCCGACAAACGCAAGTTCTGTGGCCATTTATCCGAAAGACAAATTATAGTCTAGTAATGAGACGAAATCTCTCGTCCAAAAAATTATTTGCCCCGAACAGATGAAGCTGCATGTCAGAGTCCTGGGCAAGACCAAAAACGGCGGTGTTATCATAAGCACTGAGACAAAAGAGGACATCGAAAAGCTGAGACAATCGGAGCAGCTAACAAAATCAGGTCTAACAGTCGACGAACCTTATAAAAGGAAGCCTAGGGTTGTAATCATACGAGTTCCAACTTCCATGTCAGAAAACGAGGTTTTTACGTGTTTGTACCACCGAAATCTCGCCGAGAAGCTTCAGGACTGCAGCCTTCAGACGTTTTTCACCTCAATCAAATTAAGCCATAAGTCGGGTAAGAGAGACGCTGACAATTGCAACTATGTCGTAGAAGCATCGGCAGTCATAGCACAGCAAAGCCCTAATTTCAAAAGAACGAGTGTTTGTAAATTGGTCATCATGCCCTGTAAGAGATACATTGGTCACACGATACTATAAGTGTCACCAATATGATCATGCTGCCAAATCATGTCGGCAGACTTCCTACACCTGTGGTCACTGTCGCGAGCAAGGCCACTCGATCAAAGAATGTCCAAAAAGGTCAGATGAACCAAAATGCGCTACTTGCTTGCATTTCAAAAAGTCAGACAAGCACAACACAGCGCAGCTGACTGCCCGGCGAAAATGATGGCCGAAAAAAGGTATATCAACTAAAGTTATTTATTTTAGATCTTTTTCAGTTTAATAGTATAGTTTTATTTATTTTTTGTTATTGTGAACTTTGTGAAGCTGAAAGCTGCAAGTGAGTTTTTAGTCAGTAAAAGTCTGACACTATCTCCCGCTCCGCCTAAGAGCGAGAGATAGTGTAAAATCATCTAATGACAAATCCATTAGATGATTTTCCCACCTTAAAAAAATAATAATAGTAAAACACAGTTTATTAATAACAATAAGTAATAAGTGCTTAATAATACCGTTAAAACATTCTTCTTAGTATAATTTTATAGTGTACCCACATAACTTTTTTATTCCAGTTTGAATTTGATTTTTTTCCTAACCGCCTACCGGTTTTAAATATCACCGCTTCATCGATCAGCTGTTGCTTTTTATAGTTATTTCACAGGCGTATTGAACCTGATTACAGTACTTTCAGCAGCTTTTTTGACTTCTGCTTTAACCTTTTATTTTTTCTTTATCTTATTTCCCTTTTAAGTGTTTAGAGCTTATCTTGCCTTTTCAAAGGCAATCGAACGCCGGCGTTCACGCGTGACGTCATCGCGCCATTCGGCCGAAAGTCAAGCGAGCGCCGGCGTTCGCTCTCTCCCACTTCATTGTAGGCCCTATTTTCAATACTTATAGACTACTTTTGTATGAACAAGTTTGATTAATTACGTTCTTGAATAAATTTCCTATAAATTGAACGCAACAATATTTATTAGTCTATGCTCTGCTTTTTTTTTCGGTTTGACATTCACCCCGAAATTGTTTTTGCGTGCGTGTGAGCGGCAATTGTTTTCTTATCATTTTACCGGATTTTACTCAAGTAAGTAATAATTGTTATTATAAAGTTATTATTTAGCTTATAATGATTCTATTTAGAGTATAAGTTGTACGAAATATATTGTTATAACTATTAGATAAAGCCGTTATAGTGTGTGAACATTTTTTCTGATTTCCGTGTAAATTATGATGATGTTTAGCAGTAAATGTAATGAAACTATTATAAAAAGTAAGTAGAATCATTTATACAGCGATATAATAACGTTTTTGTTCAATATTAGTGAAAAAAATCTTGACAAAAAAGCACGCGTAACGGTCGTTTGGTCTTTCAAAATCCAGCAAGCCATTTTGGTCCTTATTTGTATCTTACGAAGGACAAAGTTGGTTTGAAACTTTTTTTATGACCTTTTTGATTAGGGAGACGTAGTGTGTCGATAAACGTATCGATAAAATTTTGTTATTATCGATAGTGATAGCGGTATTTTATAATTATTGTATATTTATTTTTACATGATAACTTAGTTTTTCTAAAGCTCGAACATAAATTTATATATATATCTTTTTTATTACAAAACAAAATCAACTGAAGAGACATAGGGGTATATACTAAAGTGATATTTTTTTCTCTTTTTGTTTGACATGCTGTAGCATGTCGAATTGGCGCGTAAACGATGAGCCTCCTGCGGACTTCCTCGACCTGCTATATGGCGGGGAGGATCGGGACGTCGAAGAGGAGAGCGGCGATGAACTCGACGAGTTCTTTGACGATGAGGTTGTAATGTTTGCCTTATAATTAATTATAAAATAATAATTTGTTAACTGTTTTTTTTTTATTGCATTTGGATGGGAATTTTTTGCATGGACATTTCTTTGTACATTTTAGGATGAAGTTCATCGAAGTTCATCGCCGGAAAGCATGGGGGGCTCTCCACGAGTGGTATTGCGTTTATTGTGGTTTGCGGTGATTTATTGATTATGGGTGGCGGTATATTTGCATGTTTTTTTTTTATGTTTAGGGTGAAGAATCGGACCGATCTGAGTCACCGGAGGCTCCCCCTTACTCTCCTCTCACGTCACCAACGCGCCCTACAAGGAGGCTGCCGCAAACGGTAATATTTTTCTTCTTCTGTTCGATTTGCAATATTTCTGTATTTGTTACAGTAGGATTTCAGTGATTACTTAACGTTTGAATATTTTAGGATGATTGGTCGCCACGTCCTTCAGCGTCCAGGGACAGGTCACGATCCCCAATATATGTAAATCTGCCGTCGCAATCGTAAGTTTATATCTACTGATATTATTATTTATGAATAGTTATCTTCCGTATCATACCGATATGGACGTATGTGAAATAAATTTAGTAAAATTATTTATTTTTACAGCGTACTGGCTCCTGAGCTTCACCAAAATGCCGTCATTCGGATTTTTGGGGAGGATGGCCAACCACTGGACGCTGAAATTTTCGACGAAGGCGCCATCGTCGAAGTGGAGGTTGGAGCTTTCATGTCCCCGGATGCCCATGCTTTGTTTGTGTCCCCTGAGGAGTTAACTGAAAAAAGGTTCGCGTCTTCGCGCGCTTTTTCGTCACTGGACTGCAGAGTGGCGCAAGCGAGTAAGATAAAGATAGCGCTAAGTCGTGTCGTCGGGAGTTAGCCATATATCTCGCGCGTAAGAGCGGAATAGAAATATTTCGTTAGTGTAGGTGTGGTTTTACACAAGCCACGTGTATTTGTTTGATTGTAGACAGTCAAAAACATCTGGAAGAAGAGGAATCGGCAGCGGAGAAGATGGAGAAAATGGAGAAGATGGAAGAGGAGAAATTCCCGAATTGGGAAAAAATTCGGAACGACATGTTTCCTGGCCCAAATGGGGTTATCAAATCTCAAGACTCAAGCGGATGCAGAATCGAATGGGGAAACGAGCGAGTACGAAGATACTCTATTGGCGGAGGAAGCAGAGACAGAATGGAACATGATGATGGAAAAATGGGACGAATATCTAAAGTCGGCACGTATACAACAAGCCCTAAAAGTGAACTTACAAAATTATATGAAGGACCTTATAAGCTCGTCGCTTTCCATCAAGGAACAAGAAGAAACCACTGGCATCTCGTATACTATAATAACAATAAACAGTGGGGATTTAACTCACGATTGGGACGAGCTATTCGAAGTGGAACCTACAAAAATAAATCAGTTGACTGCTTGTCTTGTTTACGTCAGTAACTTTATTCCAGCCATGGTCGTCAAGTCATACAAGATATTCTCAGTCCGCAACATATTAAAACTTGTGAGTGCGCCGAGCATAGTTGTGGAATGGTCGGCGAAAATCAATGGAAGACAGCGGCATACGTAATTGATTGTGCCGAAAGGGGAGATCCTGTACTTCGACCAGAAAGCGAGCCATTTGAAGAAGGGAACAATGGAATGGTGGATGCAATTATTCAAGCCGATGACAGTGAGGAGGGACAATCCGGATACCAAGGTCCAAGCAAAACAAGGAAAATTTTGGATGGAAAACAAGACACTGAACACGACATTATCCCCAGAACTAATTGCGAAAATAACAGTAGAAAAACAAATATTATTATGGCATTATGTAAAAGAGGTGCTTTCACAGAAGCCGAAGCTATGGAACTGTTTGCTAAGTCAACATAAGGGATTGACTTTATCTGCACAAAGTTCTATGTTGAAAAAATCAGGACACACATCCAGCTCGCAAGAATTTTGGTATTTTCGGAGTCGGTAAAGCAGCGATTTCAACGAGCAAAGGCAAAGTACGAAAGGGAGAATTCGGATTTGATGAGGAAACACAGGACGAAATTAAGAAGAAACTTAAGGAAATATTAAACATAAATAAGATTAATCAAGACAAATTCTTCCATGATACATATAAACATTTCATGCTACAAGGAGATAAAAAAAACAACTTGTTTTTCATAGGACCACCGTCTTCGGGCAAAACAATGATTATTCCGAGTCTTGTAGAGTGTCATTTTAATTATTGTAGATTAACAGGCTTAATAGCAAATAGTAGTTTTAACTTAAGTGGTTTATTAAATACGAATGCATGTTTAATGGATGAATGTAAATTGACAGAAAATCAATTTGAGCAGTGGAAGATGTTGGCATCGGGTGTTCCAATGTCAACGGATGTAAAGTATAAGGATAGCTAAAAATGTGCCTATTGGGCAAAAAAAGAAGCGTGGACGCCCCGCGAAAGCAAGACCCGCTTTAATAATTCAATAAATTACAATTTTGTATCTAATTTTATATTTTTTTGCTGATCTCATTATGTGGTAATTAATAAATAATAAGACGACTGTGACTAATAAAATGCTGTTTTATTTAGAAAAACTGCTGTAAATAATAAAAAAAAATAGAAGCTATATTTAAAAGAAAAAAGAGTTAACATGTATAATGTGCATTAAGATTATTAGCTGAGAATTGATGAAAAAGCTTTTGCTTTAGGAAAAATCGCTGTACGCTGCGAAAATAAATTGTAGTGTGTTTAGTGATATTTTGAGTTAAATATTTTGCTGTGCAATCAGTAATTTTGATGGGAATTCGGAATCTTATTAATACTACCCCATTGCAGTTGGCGATACAGTACCAGTACATGAAAGCGAAAGCCTTCCAATCCCACAATGCTGCCAAAGCTCTTGAAACCCAACTCGACCTTTCACAGCAACTAAAAGAACTCAATTGTCGAAGAAAAATCGAAACCTACCCTGGGAGCTTCTTTTGCTGACATGGTCAAAAAAGGAGCCAACAATTACATCCAGCCGACAAACGCAAGTTCTGTGGCCATTTATCCGAAAGACAAATTATAGTCTAGTAATGAGACGAAATCTCTCGTCCAAAAAATTATTTGCCCCGAACAGATGAAGCTGCATGTCAGAGTCCTGGGCAAGACCAAAAACGGCGGTGTTATCATAAGCACTGAGACAAAAGAGGACATCGAAAAGCTGAGACAATCGGAGCAGCTAACAAAATCAGGTCTAACAGTCGACGAACCTTATAAAAGGAAGCCTAGGGTTGTAATCATACGAGTTCCAACTTCCATGTCAGAAAACGAGGTTTTTACGTGTTTGTACCACCGAAATCTCGCCGAGAAGCTTCAGGACTGCAGCCTTCAGACGTTTTTCACCTCAATCAAATTAAGCCATAAGTCGGGTAAGAGAGACGCTGACAATTGCAACTATGTCGTAGAAGCATCGGCAGTCATAGCACAGCAAAGCCCTAATTTCAAAAGAACGAGTGTTTGTAAATTGGTCATCATGCCCTGTAAGAGATACATTGGTCACACGATACTATAAGTGTCACCAATATGATCATGCTGCCAAATCATGTCGGCAGACTTCCTACACCTGTGGTCACTGTCGCGAGCAAGGCCACTCGATCAAAGAATGTCCAAAAAGGTCAGATGAACCAAAATGCGCTACTTGCTTGCATTTCAAAAAGTCAGACAAGCACAACACAGCGCAGCTGACTGCCCGGCGAAAATGATGGCCGAAAAAAGGTATATCAACTAAAGTTATTTATTTTAGATCTTTTTCAGTTTAATAGTATAGTTTTATTTATTTTTTGTTATTGTGAACTTTGTGAAGCTGAAAGCTGCAAGTGAGTTTTTAGTCAGTAAAAGTCTGACACTATCTCCCGCTCCGCCTAAGAGCGAGAGATAGTGTAAAATCATCTAATGACAAATCCATTAGATGATTTTCCCACCTTAAAAAAATAATAATAGTAAAACACAGTTTATTAATAACAATAAGTAATAAGTGCTTAATAATACCGTTAAAACATTCTTCTTAGTATAATTTTATAGTGTACCCACATAACTTTTTTATTCCAGTTTGAATTTGATTTTTTTCCTAACCGCCTACCGGTTTTAAATATCACCGCTTCATCGATCAGCTGTTGCTTTTTATAGTTATTTCACAGGCGTATTGAACCTGATTACAGTACTTTCAGCAGCTTTTTTGACTTCTGCTTTAACCTTTTATTTTTTCTTTATCTTATTTCCCTTTTAAGTGTTTAGAGCTTATCTTGCCTTTTCAAAGGCAATCGAACGCCGGCGTTCACGCGTGACGTCATCGCGCCATTCGGCCGAAAGTCAAGCGAGCGCCGGCGTTCGCTCTCTCCCACTTCATTGTAGGCCCTATTTTCAATACTTATAGACTACTTTTGTATGAACAAGTTTGATTAATTACGTTCTTGAATAAATTTCCTATAAATTGAACGCAACAATATTTATTAGTCTATGCTCTGCTTTTTTTTTCGGTTTGACATTCACCCCGAAATTGTTTTTGCGTGCGTGTGAGCGGCAATTGTTTTCTTATCATTTTACCGGATTTTACTCAAGTAAGTAATAATTGTTATTATAAAGTTATTATTTAGCTTATAATGATTCTATTTAGAGTATAAGTTGTACGAAATATATTGTTATAACTATTAGATAAAGCCGTTATAGTGTGTGAACATTTTTTCTGATTTCCGTGTAAATTATGATGATGTTTAGCAGTAAATGTAATGAAACTATTATAAAAAGTAAGTAGAATCATTTATACAGCGATATAATAACGTTTTTGTTCAATATTAGTGAAAAAAATCTTGACAAAAAAGCACGCGTAACGGTCGTTTGGTCTTTCAAAATCCAGCAAGCCATTTTGGTCCTTATTTGTATCTTACGAAGGACAAAGTTGGTTTGAAACTTTTTTTATGACCTTTTTGATTAGGGAGACGTAGTGTGTCGATAAACGTATCGATAAAATTTTGTTATTATCGATAGTGATAGCGGTATTTTATAATTATTGTATATTTATTTTTACATGATAACTTAGTTTTTCTAAAGCTCGAACATAAATTTATATATATATCTTTTTTATTACAAAACAAAATCAACTGAAGAGACATAGGGGTATATACTAAAGTGATATTTTTTTCTCTTTTTGTTTGACATGCTGTAGCATGTCGAATTGGCGCGTAAACGATGAGCCTCCTGCGGACTTCCTCGACCTGCTATATGGCGGGGAGGATCGGGACGTCGAAGAGGAGAGCGGCGATGAACTCGACGAGTTCTTTGACGATGAGGTTGTAATGTTTGCCTTATAATTAATTATAAAATAATAATTTGTTAACTGTTTTTTTTTTATTGCATTTGGATGGGAATTTTTTGCATGGACATTTCTTTGTACATTTTAGGATGAAGTTCATCGAAGTTCATCGCCGGAAAGCATGGGGGGCTCTCCACGAGTGGTATTGCGTTTATTGTGGTTTGCGGTGATTTATTGATTATGGGTGGCGGTATATTTGCATGTTTTTTTTTTATGTTTAGGGTGAAGAATCGGACCGATCTGAGTCACCGGAGGCTCCCCCTTACTCTCCTCTCACGTCACCAACGCGCCCTACAAGGAGGCTGCCGCAAACGGTAATATTTTTCTTCTTCTGTTCGATTTGCAATATTTCTGTATTTGTTACAGTAGGATTTCAGTGATTACTTAACGTTTGAATATTTTAGGATGATTGGTCGCCACGTCCTTCAGCGTCCAGGGACAGGTCACGATCCCCAATATATGTAAATCTGCCGTCGCAATCGTAAGTTTATATCTACTGATATTATTATTTATGAATAGTTATCTTCCGTATCATACCGATATGGACGTATGTGAAATAAATTTAGTAAAATTATTTATTTTTACAGCGTACTGGCTCCTGAGCTTCACCAAAATGCCGTCATTCGGATTTTTGGGGAGGATGGCCAACCACTGGACGCTGAAATTTTCGACGAAGGCGCCATCGTCGAAGTGGAGGTTGGAGCTTTCATGTCCCCGGATGCCCATGCTTTGTTTGTGTCCCCTGAGGAGTTAACTGAAAAAAGGTTCGCGTCTTCGCGCGCTTTTTCGTCACTGGACTGCAGAGTGGCGCAAGCGAGTAAGATAAAGATAGCGCTAAGTCGTGTCGTCGGGAGTTAGCCATATATCTCGCGCGTAAGAGCGGAATAGAAATATTTCGTTAGTGTAGGTGTGGTTTTACACAAGCCACGTGTATTTGTTTGATTGTAGACAGTCAAAAACATCTGGAAGAAGAGGAATCGGCAGCGGAGAAGATGGAGAAAATGGAGAAGATGGAAGAGGAGAAATTCCCGAATTGGGAAAAAATTCGGAACGACATGTTTCCTGGCCCAAATGGGGTTATCAAATCTCAAGACTCAAGCGGATGCAGAATCGAATGGGGAAACGAGCGAGTACGAAGATACTCTATTGGCGGAGGAAGCAGAGACAGAATGGAACATGGTGATGGAAAAATGGGACGAATATCTAAAGTCGGCACGTATACAACAAGCCCTAAAAGTGAACTTACAAAATTATATGAAGGACCTTATAAGCTCGTCGCTTTCCATCAAGGAACAAGAAGAAACCACTGGCATCTCGTATACTATAATAACAATAAACAGTGGGGATTTAACTCACGATTGGGACGAGCTATTCGAAGTGGAACCTACAAAAATAAATCAGTTGACTGCTTGTCTTGTTTACGTCAGTAACTTTATTCCAGCCATGGTCGTCAAGTCATACAAGATATTCTCAGTCCGCAACATATTAAAACTTGTGAGTGCGCCGAGCATAGTTGTGGAATGGTCGGCGAAAATCAATGGAAGACAGCGGCATACGTAATTGATTGTGCCGAAAGGGGAGATCCTGTACTTCGACCAGAAAGCGAGCCATTTGAAGAAGGGAACAATGGAATGGTGGATGCAATTATTCAAGCCGATGACAGTGAGGAGGGACAATCCGGATACCAAGGTCCAAGCAAAACAAGGAAAGTTTTGGATGGAAAACAAGACACTGAACACGACATTATCCCCAGAACTAATTGCGAAAATAACAGTAGAAAAACAAATATTATTATGGCATTATGTAAAAGAGGTGCTTTCACAGAAGCCGAAGCTATGGAACTGTTTGCTAAGTCAACATAAGGGATTGACTTTATCTGCACAAAGTTCTATGTTGAAAAAATCAGGACACACATCCAGCTCGCAAGAATTTTGGTATTTTCGGAGTCGGTAAAGCAGCGATTTCAACGAGCAAAGGCAAAGTACGAAAGGGAGAATTCGGATTTGATGAGGAAACACAGGACGAAATTAAGAAGAAACTTAAGGAAATATTAATAATAAATAAGATTAATCAAGACAAATTCTTCCATGATACATATAAACATTTCATGCGAGAAGGAGATAAAAAAAACAACTTGTTTTTCATAGGACCACCGTCTTCGGGCAAAACAATGATTATGCAGAGTCTTGTAGAGTGTCATTTTCACACACACACATATCAAAAACAAGTCCGCTCATCAGCTGTCCGAGAAAAAATTAGAAATGTCAAGTCAGGATATAACTCGACGCGGAGCACACGTTTGTTACCTCAATCAGTTCTTCAGATCTTCCACTTTCATATTCTCGTGCTTGTACTACTACGCTCCCCTATTGTGCCTTCTTCTTCTATTTATGTAAGGACTTGCGGACCTTCAAACGTGAGTTTGTTGTTGATTTATACCGCACACCAATCACATAACTAAACTTTGATTCGCAATAGAAAAAATGTTTATGAGTATGCATTATTTGGAGAACAAATAGTATTTAAATTGAGGTCACTAAAAACAGACTACGCGCGGATTACCGTGCAGCATCATATAAATAACATAATTTACGAAGCTCAACTTGGTAAATATGACTATCCAGAAACTCAAAATCAAGGTTACTTCACCACACTATATTCTACAGATGTACAATCTTCTAATCAATCCAACCTTCCATCCACTTCTCAAAACGCAAGAGATTCAATTGGAAATAACTTTTCGCCGGATAATACAACAGTACAGTCATTGGATAATTTCGAAGATCTCTCATCTGACATGCATGAAAATTAAACAATGTTCTTATATGGTTACTGTTTTTCTGAAAGATTGTTAATAAACCTGGAATACTATGTATATTTTTTATTTCCTCTAGCTTGTGTTAGAGATACATGACTGAAGGTAGTACTATTATTTATTCTGTGACTGAAGCCGAGTATCTTCTTCAGATCTCTATTCATTGTAATAAAAACTTGTCCAAGAATACTTACTTTTATGTAATCCCTGAGAGAACATATAAGCGCATTACATACTTCTGGAACTACACAAGAAATACTTTGTTGTGAAACGTTAACACTAGACTTTGATATGAATCACCACTGGGCAGAAATCGGAGTGTTATAAGTAACCGATTTTTAGGTGAAATTGATTGTCTGTAATTGGTATCCAATTTTGCAATTGAAGGAGCCACCATATTTAAGAGATTTTCAATATCACTGTTACTCATTCGAAAAGCATCCAAAAAACCACTGTTTAAAATGTAATTTGCAGAATGTAAGCGATCTTTGGCTTTAAAAAACGGTCGCATCCAAAGTGTTCTGCGTTTGCGTCTCCGTAATAATAGTACGAGCAACATCGTACTGGCCAACAACAACGCGTCCTCTTGTGAATACATTTTGAAAGAAACTGATGGTATATAGCCGGGGTTAATCGATCTACGTCGACCGATGCCATTGACCGGCAATCGATCGATTGGTTAGTCGACCGGTATCCGTCGACCGATGCCATCGACCGGCAATCGATCGATTGGTTAGCCGACCGATATCCGTCGATCAATTAAAGCTACCACACCAATCGATCAACGTCGACCGATGTCGATCGATGCCATCGACCGGCAATCGATCGATTGGTTAGCCGACCGGTATCCGTCGATCAATTAAAGCTACCACACCAATCGATCAACGTCGACCGATGTCGATCGATGGCATCGATCGACTATCGATCGACTGGTGTGGTAACACCCTAAAACACAGGTTGCTTTAACTACTTTATCAACAGTAGCGACTTGGCATTCGAAGTCCTTGTGGTACACGTACCACTTTCTCTTCAACACACCAAATGTGGCCTCTACTATGCGTCGAGCTCTCGATAGTCTATAATTGAATATTCGTTTACTTTGATCTAATTGATCTCTGGGATATGGTCGAATTAAATTATAAGACAAAGGAAAGGCTTCGTCACCAATAAATACGAATGGTACTCTCTCTCAATTTTCAGTAAGTGGTTCAACCTGTGGCAAATTTAAAGCATTGTTTTGCAGTATATAATATTCCACCGTCACTGAATCTTCCCATCGATCCGATATCTACCATTATTGTTTTCCGTTTAGCGTCAGCCACACACATTAATACAATTGAAAAACTGTGTTTGTAATTGAAAAAAGAAGAGCCTGATTTATTTAGTGCAACTATGTAAACGTGTTTGCCGTCTAAAGCACCAACGCAATTCTTAAATTGCCACAAGTCTTCAAATTTCTTTGCTATTCGATTCCAATCATCTTGAGTAGGTACAGGCATATACAAAGTTGATACGACAGATAGGCTTTCCTTTAAACTGCCTATACTAGGTACCATTTTCAAGCTCTGTACCAAAAATCAATTAAATAGGAGCAGTAGTTTAGTCGCAAATGATTTTTTAAGTTTTTGCTCCGTTTGAACACGATGTATTTTTCCTAACAGCTGATTATGTCTATACGCATAGGTCATGCACCTTAAAACGATAAATCGGAGTATAACCTACGATGCGTTGTTGCCGCTCTGACGCAAGTCACAAGTACAAACAAATATTTTCGCTAAAAGATATCAATGCAAACAGGGAAGCGATAAATACACACACTTGCACTTTCATTACGAGAGTGACAATCATAGCAAAACATCTCTTGCGTAAAAGAAATAGAAATAGGTCATTATGTTGCTACTGCATCTTAGATTTTTGCGAACGGTAGTGGGGCGTCGAAAAAACTTGTTTTTTCAGTTCGCCGACGCAACCCTTTGGGAACGTACTTAGGTTACGTAATACGGAAGCTCCCGCGCCGCTTTTGTTTTTTCGAACTCGCGCGCTAACAATTGTGATTTTGTTATTGTGATAGGACACTATAAAAGTTTAAGACAGACAGTATTTCTTTTTTTTATTGTGATAGGACAAGTAACTTGGGATTATTATTATTTAGTGTTAGTGTTTTTTTGTGATTGACTGCTTTTATCGTGATACGACACATAAACTAATAATAGTAATAATTATTATAAACTAATAATTAAACTTTGGTTGTGTGTGTGTGTGTAATTAAAGTTTTCAACAATGCCTCGTGTAACTTACACGGCGTCAGAATACACAGACATGATTTTAATTTACTGCGAATGCCGTGGAAACGCTGCTTTAGCTCTGCGAACATACCGACAGAGGTTTGGTGACAGCCGCAATTGCCCTAGAAACGCCCGCACCATACAATTGGCAGTACAGAGAATACGGGAAAATAAAAGTATAGTGCCGCAACAGGAGGGAGTGCCACCGCGGCAAATACCCGCTGCTTGGGAAGAACGAATTTTAGACCATTTTTCCCGCAACCCGACAACGAGTCTCCACAGAGCCGCCCGGCAGTTTAGGGTTTGTCATAGAACCATCCACAAGGTTCTAAAACGTAACAAACGCAAACCTTATAAATATCGGAAGGTGCAAGCTTTGTTATCGAGAGACTTGCCGGTCAGGAACAGTTACTGCCAATGGCTACTAAATAAAACAACCGAAGACCGTGATTTCTTAGGTAATGTAATATGGACCGATGAGAGTACTTTTACTCGGAACGGCATCTGGAATCGGCAAAACGTCACGTACTGGAGTTTGGAAAATCCACACGTGTTTCGAGAATCTGAACACCAGTACAGATTTTCTCTCAATGTGTGGGCTGATATCCATAATAATAATATTATTGGCCCAGTTTTTATTGTCGGCACCCTTACAGCGGCGAAATTTGTAGAATTGTTAAGTGGTCCTGTGGCCGAGTACATTGATCAACTGCCTTTAGCCGTTTATCGCAAGTTGTGGTACCAGCTGGACGGAGCGCCTCCACATTCTGTGATGGCTTCCAGGGAGCGGCTCACAGAAATGTTTGGGCAGCAATGGATCGGTCGATTCGGACCTGTTCGGTGGCCACCACGATCTCCAGACCTCACTCCCATGGATTTCTTTTTGTGGGGGTACATTAAGGGTGAAGTGTATGCCTCAGAGGAAATACAATTAATGAACTAATAAATAGGATTATTTTAGCATTTCACAAATTAAAGTGCTTAGCGATGGACAGTGATTTAATTAGAAAAATAAATAACAATATTCTCCGTCGGTATAATTTGTGCATTAATGTGAATGGAGGACACATCGAGAATTTAAAAATGTAGTGTTTTTGTTATGATTGATGTTGTGCGCGTATTTCAAAAACTAACATAAAAGCCAGCGCGAGCGAAGGCGTAAGCCGCCGTCCGCACCACCGCCGGCCGACCGCTTTGATACGAGAGAGAGAACACACGCGCGCCGCGCGCTAGCGACGTTGCCGCTTTAATACCTAGGTATCTAAGGTCAGTTAAATTTATTTACAAAGGGTGTTTGCGTTTTACTCTGATTTGTAAGCTATATTTTGTTTTCTACCGTATCGAATTAATACTAAAAACGTATAGTATACGTAGTGTAATTTAATGCCCCTATGTCATATCAACTCTGTATAAAGGCTGCAACACATTCCAAATGCATTCACAAGTTTCTTTAATTATATTCATTACTGTAGATGTAATAGATTAATTGAGTAGTATGTCTATGATTTGAAAATATAAGTTTTGTCTATGGTAACGCCCCAGGCTCGGTATCACAAGGCGTTGTATGTCATCCATCAAGATGATTTAAGAAGTTTATTAAAAGTGATTAGCAACTTGAAGAAGCCCTTTTATTAACATAATTACATGGCGCAGCCGGTAAGTGACAAATTATGTAAAGTAACCTACAGTAAAATATTACCGTCATAGTAAAAATGGAAAACCTTAAACAACCTCCGCCATTGCAATTTCATGGCGAACTAAAGGAAAATTGGAAAAGATTCAAGTAAAAATTTATGCTTTACTTTAGGGCTAGTGGATATGACAACAAAAAAGACACTACCAACGACCAAAGAGTAGTACCAAAAAGTAGTAACTTTTCATCTGAAGAAAAGGGAGATGTAATAGATTAATTGAGTAGTATGTCTATGGTTTGAAAATATAAGTTTTGTCTATGGTAACGCCCCAGGCTCGGTATCACAAGGCATTGTATGTCATCCATCAAGATGATTTAAAAAGTTTATTAAAAGTGATGAGTGAGTGTTTAGTGTTTAGTGTGAACTTGAAGAAGCCCTTTTATTAACCTAATTACAGTAGATTTTCCGACCCTAAAATCTTGTCGAAGTGTCTACTTAGTACCGTTCGCTAAATACCTGTAATAAACATGATAAATTTAACACTATAAATCATTAAAAAAGTAGAAAGGTATCCTATTATTGTTATAAGCGTTGAAATAGTCACACGAATTTAGTTTATATAAATTTTATTTTATTTTTACAGTAAAAACTGCTAAAGCGAAATGGAAAAAATTGCGTGACAATCATCGTTACGCAATTAAAAGACAAAAGTTCTACCAGAAGTGGCCAGGCGGCAAAACAAACCTGCCAATAGAATTATCAAAAAGTAATGGAGTTTTTGCTACCACATATGCAAAATAGAAAACGAACCTCAAATTTCAGGAATGATTCAGAATCGATAAGAAGCCCTAATCATGACAATGATACACAAATGTCAGCCACGTCAGTTACTACACACGATCAAATGTCAAACGATTCAGTACCCCTAGCACGAATATTTGTAGGTTTCGTATCGTTAACGTATCGAGTTGGCGATACGATAACGGGATACGACTAAAGTCGGAAGCACGAAGCTCTATCGTAATCGTATCGAGACCTCGATACGATTACGTTATTGACGTCATACTAATGTAAGTAAGGATGTACAAAATTGAACGAAAGATCTTAAAATTTATTGAACGTTTCGTTCAAAAACTATATACGTATTTAGTTCTTAGTGATTTTAGGGCATATAAAACTTTAAAACTGTTCAAATTTTGATGCAATACGAAGAAACTGCAGTAAAAGTTAATATAATATTTAATTTATTATTAAAACTTTGTGTTTATTGAGACTGTGTTCCTAAACGAACGACGCGTAAAACTTGACATTTTTGATGCGAAGCTCATTCAAGGTCAACTTTGTTTTGAAGTAGACGACTTGTATTTCTTTAGCATAAAGTTCTAAAAGTTAACTCTCGCAGCAATAAAACGTTTCCAAAATGAGAACCAGCCACCCGCAATACACCATTATGGTAGAATTTATGGAAAAGTAAGTAAATTTCATTTAAGATTTTATTGTAGGATTCTGTTTTTTGTTAAGGATAAAAAGCTACAGTTTATTTGTATACTCGATTCAATTAAAAATAGTAGGCTATAAGCTTGTTAATTTGTAAACAAATTTGGATTGAAATAAACTTTGATGAGGTATGTGCTTCATTTTTGACTAAGCACATATCTCATATTATGTATAGATAATTATGTAGGTCTATAATCGGAAGGCAACATACTATTAGAATAGATATTGGAATACAGTCCTTTAAATGTGGAATGGAGACTTGTCCAAACCCAACGGTTTGGTAGACACTATTTGCAGCAAAAATGGAAGGAGTTGATGGATATGCTCAATAGTGATGGCACAGGGGACTCTCGAACAGAGGAAAAGTGGCGAAAGGTATGTCTATTAAATCTTTAAGCATGTTTTAGGACATAATTTCACTTCACACAAATAGAAATTACATGCATGCATTTTATGTTGGTACTGGGCATCCTTCTCTTTTTATTGGTGTGGTGTAAAATGCTGTAACATTGCCTTTATAGCTCAACATTGCCTAAATTCAAAAAAGTTAAATTATTCCCGCTGCGAAATGTTTTTTGTTTATGGTATTACTAAAAGCAAGTCGGCAATCTGTATGGCAACATTCGATCATACGTCACTCCAAATTTTAGTTAACAAACTGTCAGTGTCAGTTTCATTGTCAGTGCGGATACTCGCTTTTTACCGGCTCTCAGGAAAATTTCATTTTGTGAGTATTTATGCTTTATTTTCTAGCGTAATATGTTATATAGCAAAGAAAATATGCTCTTTTTATGTATTTAAACTGTTTTTTCTGTATTATATCTTAATTTAAACCGTTAAATCATGGTCGGCAAAGTTGTGTCAGATTTTCGCAACTTTTTACTCAACATTATCTAGGGTTAGGGCTGCCACTTTTAATTTTTTCAACAAACTCTCAATCGACCGTGGTTTTGCTTGTGTAATTGTTTTTTTTTTTTTTGTAATTGATCTAAGAACGTTTTATAGAAGCTAGAACTATTGTTTATTTATTTATCATCATCAGAAATTAAGGATGTCAAATGTAATTTTCTTTAAGTTATTTATAGTACCTTTGTTATCATATTGTTCGACAGATTTTAAACATGAACAACCCACCCAAGAGTAGAAGAAAACCAGGGGCTATAAATTTAGTCACATGTAAGAAAATATCTTCATACGAGGCGGAGAAGCAATTCGGTATTCCTAGGCGTACTATTCTTAACAAATGTAAGAATCTTCGTGTAAAATCTGTGGGCCATCCTACAAAATTATCTGCAGAAGAAGAAAAGCATATAGCTGAGGTTGTTAATTTATCAGCAGAGTTCGGTTGTCCATTGAGTATGATTGACTTGCGTATTGTTCTGCACGATTATTTAGAAAAAAATTACCGATTGCAAGTTTTTAATGGAAAAATGCCAGGCGAACGATGGGTACGTTCTTTTATGGCGCGTCATAATTTTACTCAGCGTGCTACACAAAATATTAAAAGATGTCGCGCTGAAAAATCTGTTTCAGAAATGATTGAATTTTACAAAAATCTAGAGAGTTCTCTTCTAAACATTCCTCCCCAGAACATACTAAATTTTGATGAAACAAATCTTAGTGACGACCCAGGTACTACGAAAGCCATCTTTAAAAGAGGAACTAAGCATCCGGAGCGCATAGTAAATTCAACCAAAACTTCAGTGTCAATAATGTTTGCTGGTACAGCAACTGGTCAGTGTTTACCTCCATACGTAGTATATAAATCCGATCATTTATGGGCACGTTGGTGTCGAGATGGGCCCCCAAACGCCCGATATGGTTTGACATGAACGTGTTTGATGATTGGTTTGAATCTATTGTTCTACCCTGGGCCAATGATTTAAATGGGGCAAAACTTGTAATTGGTGATAATTTGTCGTTACACCTCAGTGTTAGTACAATAAAATTATGTCTGGAAAATGATATCATTTGTTGATCTCACTAATGTAAAACTCTTTGTTGATTTTATGTAAAACTATTTGTTGATCTCTCTGCAGGCTGCTGTTGTAATTTTTATTATACGTAATAGGTACCAACATTATTATTTTTTAAATGTTATTACCTACCTACATATTTGTTTTCCTATGAAAAAATGTTACTAGAATTTAAGTACAACAATTTGATTTCTTAAAAATATATTTGAATATTAAGAAAAATTGTTGCATTTCCTTTGGGGCAGCCCTACACCGAACTCACTTTTGTATGGGAGTTTTAGAGAAACCTGCACAACTTTGCCTAGCATTGTAAAAAAAAATTTCTTGTGCTATTCAAGATTCAGTGAAGTCTGACGTGGGAAAAAACTTCATGGCAATATAGGTGTCAAATCCGTTACCATAATACCTATTCATTTAAAAAGATATTATGACAGGCAATGTTGTAGTTTTTACCTCATTTTGCCTACGTTTTCAAAGCAATTTTTTGGTGCTTTATAGGTGTTTTTTTTACTAGTAGCAAATGTATTCCTATAGCTTAAAGTCCAATATTGGACAGTAATTGAAAAAACATACGACTTTCTTAACGATTAAAGATTTATCGAAGAAAAACGTCAAAATCCGTGCAAAGTTGCAGCATTTTAGGTGATTTAAAAAATAATATCAAGAAAAAGTGGGCAAAAATAAATAGGTCAGCTCAGGGTACAGGCGGTGGGCCAGCACTGCAATTAACATTAAAAGACCTAGAAAACAGGGTTATGAATATAATTGGGGTGCAGGCTGCTACTGGAATGCCCATACAAGAAGCTATACAGCTACAGGTGTGATATTTTATGTTGCTTGGTGTCATTTTATTATTTATATATTTTTTAAATTTTATTTCATTTTAACAGTAACCGGTATATTTTCAGGGAAAAATAATCAAGAGCTTAGTAATCATTTTAAAATTATCTGAATATTTAATTCCATAATGGGACAGAATATGGTCAAAAGTTTTCTTTTGTCTACAACTTACCTACCTATATCAATCCCTGAAGTTATAAAAAGGGTCACCACTTAAGCTCTTTTTTGTTAGTATTTGGGACACTTAAAATTCTTTTGTGGATGATGTTTGAATTCATTTCGTGCTTTTTATTTTTAGACATCATTATTAATATTGATAATATTGCCACATAATGTATTTCAATTATGATTCTTGTTAATACAATCTCTGAAGTTTGATGTTGTCTAGAAGCATTATACTCTAGAGCAGTTTTTTGGTAAGAAAAACATACGGTATAAAAACAGTAGACGCGGCTTTAAATCACAAATTGTATGTAAGCACTAATGCTAAATTGTTGTTTTTAATTAAAACAAGTTGGTGGTGGGGAGGAAGACAGCTTATCAGGTGTTCATCTGCAAGTACCAACCACAAAAACTGCAGATGAATTGATTGTCAACGAGGTTCAAATAGAATGTACACCAATTCCTGAAGGTTGGTATATTTAAATTTATCTATCATTAACTTTAGGTTAACTATAACACGTAGGGGTACAGAGGGTAATGGGAGCCAGAGGGTAATGGGAGCGGTGTGACTAGAGACAAACCTATAGCTCGTATTCACTCGTTTGTTACTCGGACGCCTTCGGCCCGCTGCGATCGTGTTTCTCTGCGGCGCTAGACTCGCCAGTGCCATGTGTTGTGACGACGGACGCTTGTTGATTTTTCGGTCCGCCCTTATAAGAAATACGAAATTTCATCGGCCAGGTATGTATAAAGTTATACGTTTATTATAATCAAACCTGTTTTATTTTATAGCTAATGTTATCAATTTTGAGTATCTCTGCATATAATTTCGTTACAAGTTAGATTCAGTATATCGTTTTATTTAATTTCAACATGGTGGTAGTCGGGTAATCGGAGCTTATTAGGCTCTGATTACCCCTTTGTGGCTCCAATTGCCCCATACGATTTAGTAATAATGTTTTTTTTTTTCAGATTTCAAAATGCCAAGGAAAAGGGAACGCACCACTACGAAAGCGTCTTGGACCGTTGAAACTTTAGAAAACGCAGTCGAAAAACTTCGGCGTGGTGGTACATCAGTATACAAGGTATCAAAAGAGACTGGAATACCCTACAGCACCTTAAAAAAGAGATTCAGGTTAGCTAAATTTAACGATACTAGCTACAAATGTCCTCCAAAACTAGGAAGGCCCTCTGTGTTCACTGTGGAACAAGAAGCCATTCTGGCTGATCATCTACAAAAAATGTCAAATAAATTTTATGGACTGACGAGGGCTCAGTTTTGTAAGGTTTGTTACGCCATGGCTGAAAAAATTGGAGTTGCAGATCGATTTAATGAAACCAAAAAGTCTGCAGGCAGAGACTTTCTAAATGGCTTTTTCCAACGACATCCTAATCTAAGTATTAGAAAGCCAGAAGCGACAAGCATTAATAGGATACTTGGGTTCAATAAAGCTGAAGTGGATCGGTTCTTTGAAAATCTGGAAAATGTCATGACAAAATACCACTTCCCGCCGTCTCATATTTACAATATGGACGAGACTGGCGTAACGACAGTGCAGGAAACCGAAAAAATTATAGCACCTAAGGGACAAAAACGTGTAGGAACAGTCACATCTTGGGAAAGAGGTAAAAACGTCACGGCTATCTGTGCTATGAGTGCTTCAGGGTCCTTCATTCCGCCTCTATTTATTTTCCCTCGACAGCGTCACTCACCGCAACTAGAAAAAGATGGTCCTCCAGGAGCTGTTTACACATGTTCTCATAATGGTTGGACAAACGAAAGCATATTCATTAAATGGCTGCGACATTTTATTGAGTACTCAAAACCCGCTGCTGAACAACCTGTTCTACTGATTATGTACAATCACAACAGTCATTGTACTTTGGAAGCTTGGGAAGTGGCTAAAGCCAACCATGTTGTAATGCTATCAATTCCACCACATTCATCACATCGGTTACAGCCTCTGGATGTAACCTTTTTTGGGCCGTTCAAAAGAGCCTACAACAAGGAATGCGACATGTTTATGAAATCCAGGAATATGGTAAAAATTACACCCTACGATATTGCAGGATTGTTCAACAAAGCTTATGCCAGAGTAGCAAGCTTAGACAAAGGGATCTCTGGCTTTAAAGCCACAGGAATATATCCCATGAATCCTGCTATTTTTTCAGAAGACGATTTTATTGCTGTGGATGGAGATCAGAGCCAAGTTAATGAGCAAGCAAGCTCAGATGTTGTTGTTCAGTTTCAAAGACCCACTTCTCAACGGCTAGTTACTGGAAACTATGACCCACTTCCGTGTACATCTCGTGATATTGACCACTTCGAACTGCTTCCATCTACATCTCGTGGTACTGGCAACTATGAACCACTTCCATCTACATCTCGTGGTATTCAACAGGAGCTGGAAATGCCTAGCTCTGTCCTGGTCGAATACACGCAAAATGTTGAAAAACAGCAGTTACCTGATATTTACCATGCTGTAAGTCCATCAATATTAAGTGAGCTACAAGAAGAGGCATCTATAGCAAATATTACACCAAACTTTTCAACAAACACAAACCCTTCTATAATCCCGTTTTCGTTGAATGATAAAACTGCCCCCGAGCTAACTCCTGCCAATACTTCCACGACCTTGTCCACAACAAACGACGTTCAAGAACAGTCACTCTGTACAGATCCAACCATATCAAATGATTTTGCGAAAGTTCTATCAGTTGTGAGTCCACTACCTAACATATCTAACAAAAATAAGACCTTGCGAAAACAACATTCAGTAATTTTATCTAGCACGCCAATGAAAACAGTATTTGAAGAGAAAGAGAAGAAACGTCTAGAGAAAAAATGTAAAACTAAAATCATTGCTAAGAAGAAAGGAGAAACCAGCAAAAAAGAAAGAATATGTACCGCAGGAAAAGGAAAAAAACGAAAGGACGCAACCAACAAAAACGAGAAAGTTAAAAGAATAAAAAAGAAACTTTTTGAGGATGAAACTGACACGTCTGAAGAAGAAAACCTTGAGAATATTTGTGATGATGAATCAGAATATTCAGAAGAAGAGACATTGTGTGCTATTTGCTGTGACTCAGGAAAAGATAACGAAATGTGGTACCGTTGCAGAGGTTGCGGTAATTGGGCACACAAAGAATGTTCTGGTTCTGACAGCCCGGTTGATTTTATTTGCATTTTTTGCTTGGATCCTTAAAGATAATTGTTATAAGGTTACATTTATATTATAATTTATATGATCAAGTCAGATTTAAGACTGAAAACGAAATTTTTGAGGCTGATTTAATAATTAAGTAGCTCCCATTACACATATGGGAATTTAAAGGCTCTCATTTCCCGCAAAGTCGGGTAATGAGAGCGATTCTGTTTTTTTCTTTAAAGTTTATATCTGTGGTTAAACGCCTAATAATGTAACGTTAACGCTATTATTAAATGATAGTCAAATGAGTAAGGATTTAGTTTTTTAATAAAAAGTTCTTAAGTATCCATAAATTTGACTTTTATTGAACTTTTTCCTTAGTAGGCTCCAATTTCCCCCTTCTCCCCTACCTCTTTAGTTTGAAATAACTACTGCAAAATAAAATTTAATGTAATACTTAAAAATAAAATCTAATACAAAAGCTAGTCAAGTCCAGATAACTACAGCTATCCAAATAATATTTATGTTGAACCATAATTTTTCCAGATATATAGAATATTCCAGGAACGAGTAGTCAACCTACAGTCGCTCCACCTCTTCCCGCGCAGCCACTAGCACCTACAGCAGCTCCAGTGGACACACATAGGAAACCGCCGAAAAAAAAAAGAAGAAAACCGAAGACGATGTTTTAAAAATATTTAAGGAGTGTGAGGGGACTGCTAGGGAGTATGAAAGAGAGCGTGACCGAATTGCAGTAGAGTTGGAAAGAGAGAGGATTAGACAGCGTGATGTAGAGCTGCAGTTGCAAGCTCAATGGTTGGACTTTATCAAAGAGGCTTTAAAAGTTTTAACTGCATATTTGGATAAAAAAAAAATGAATAGTATCAGACTTTTTCTTTTATTTCATAATCATCATCATCATTTCAACCAAAAGATGTCCACTGTTGGACATGGGCTTCCCCCAAATATCGCCACAATGACCGGTCTTGTCAATGGTCGGTTGTTTTATTTATTAAGGCTTATTAACAGACTTTACCTATACAATTTTTTTTTTTGTGTATGTTAGAATAAAATTTATTTTGCTCAAATTATATTCATGAAAGTTAAATCTAAAAGGTACTTAATTAATTATTTACATTGTGAAGTCTATTAATCCTATCCACTAACATGTCTCTTAGTGCTCTACCGCGAATCAATTCATCCCTAGAACCATGTTCGCGAAAAGCTTCTTCTGGAGAAGAAAATGATGATTCACCTAATCCTGATGAATATATCATATCTTCTTCAGGATCAGGCACCATAAAATCTAATGCTAGGTTGTGTAAAACGCTACATGCCATTATAATAGTTGCACATCTATCAGGGGTGTAGTGTAATGTGCGGTCCTTGCAGAGGCATCTCCACCTATTTTTAAACCTCCCAAAAGTATTTTCAATTACAACTCTGGCTTTCCCATGGATGGTGGTATACTTTGCTTCTGGAGTACCTTCAGCAGCATCCGTAATTGATGTCATCAACCAAGGCCTCTGTGGATATCCAGAATCACCTGCAAATATTTTTTTGAATGTAATGAATTAAGTAATCTAACAAAAATATGCAAATTCTAAGTACTAGGAATTTTAGAATTGATAATAAATAAATCTTTTTCAAAAACTATTATTTAGAAAAAAAGTAATGTAACAAAGTAAACAATGTGTGCGCGCCTCACACTAGTAGGTACTTGCCCGCTAACGAGCGCTCACCACACGGACGCACACGAGCGCGTCATCGCACTGACGCGGCGACGGGTATAAAAGGCCTCACGCCAACCGCTAGCTCAGTCGCGTGCTAAGTTAATATAGGCGCGACGTTTACCTAATTCACACATACACGACTCTACATTCTTTATATTCACGCATTTGGACGCGCGGGGCGGATCGCGTGTTCCAAATCGCTTCATGGGCGGTGTTACACAACACAATACCGCCCACACACCCACTACGCCCCTTAGTCTGGAGCGCAACCGGCCAGATCTGGAAACGTGACAGACGGGGGTTATCATCCACAGTGGGCAGCGCCCTCCCAAGTCGGCACCTCTGTCGTTGGTCGCCGTCCGCTGGGCCTCCTCCTCCTCTCACCCGGCGGCGACTGACCGCCGAGGTGGCGTGAAAAAGCGGCACTATGACCGAACAGTGCCGCGGCGCTTCCTAGTGAACAAATAACAGCTACACATGAACAAGCAGCGCGCGCGCGCTTGTCATTGGCCACGGCCTATATGGCCACCCCAATGATGTGCCCGTCGCTACGGGCACCAAACCTGCAACCGCGGGATAAAGGCTATGACTACAACCCGCCGGCCGCGCCCCCTTGCGGGGACGCAGCGACTTCCACGGAGGCTAGCTCAGTTCGGCTCCGCGCAGGCATTGCATCCGACGACTCGGAACAACTCCTCGCTGATCGAACGCACCTACGTAACAATATCTCACACCTGGTGATACATTCGTAACACGGAATATTATTAGCGTGTCTTATTGTGCGAAGGTTATTTTGCTTACAAGCGCTTCCCGCTTTCTTATTGATTTAGGTTAATTTGCTTATTAGCGCACCCCTTATTGTTTTATGTCAGTTTGCTTATATTTTGTATTTATAATAGTTTTAGTCGCTTAACTTTAAATCTCTTTGCCTAGTTAATAGTTTCATAGAATTGTAACATTCACGCTACCTGTCTATTAATGTGTCCCTAGCCTTATTTTTGTGTACCCGCTTTTAAATTCACTGTTTGCTTTTATGTTTTAACTTACCCACATTTTGTATATAGTCTACCCGCACTTATTGTATTTTGTGTACTTTCGTGTTCTTACGTTAATATAGGTATTCAGTACATTATTCTGGAGTATCATTTAAGGTCTCTGCACACAGCGGGCGCGGCGCGGCGGGACGGGACGGCGACGCGACACTGAGCAGTTGTAATGTACTAGATATTACGGACGACGCCACACAGAGCCGTTCCGCTCGACGCGACGGTAACCGTCGCGCCACGCCGCCGCCGCGCCGAGCGGGAATACAAGTCAGAAGCGGCGGGGACGGGCGCGGCGGGACGCGAGCGCAGCGCCCTCAGGACGCCGACGCTTTGTGTTGTTTGGTTTACGTATGTAGTAGTCACACTGCCGGCGGGGCGTGAGCACGTCGCGTCGGACGGTACGGAGCGTGAATGTGATTTTGTATCGTTTTACAAAAAATGGATGTCGAAAAATTAGTCGAATGTGTTCGTGCTCACGTATGTTTGTACGATTTGGGCCATAGGCAGTATAAAAACACTTCTTAAAAATGAATTCCCAAAGCGGTAAGTGACAGTTATTATATTACATTTATTCTATTATGATTAAAATAGGTGACAAACTTTTCCCTCACATCGAAAGCTGCGTTTGGAGATCTTTGATTTGTGGGTCTTACTGGAGTGAATGCCCTTGGATCACTCTGTATTTCCTTTAGATCAATAAAAAATGTTTCTCCTTTCACTCTGATGAAATTATGTAAGCAATAGGCGGCTTTTACAATATGTATTGCGGTTTCAACATTGGTTTCTATGTGTCTATTGAAAATTCTGAACTTCTGTGCCAAAATTCCAAAACTGTTCTCAACAACTCGTCTAGCTCGACAAAGTCGATAGTTAAAAGTTTTTTTTTCTGTTGTCATGTACAACGGCTGCTCTAGGAAAAGGTCGCATAAGATATTCTTTCAAAGCAAACCCCTCATCTCCTATCAAAACATGTGGTGTGGGATCTTTATCTCCTGGGAGAGGTTTTGGCGGTAGTAGTAATTTTCCGTGTAAGTACGCTTGATAAAAATTTGATTTTTCGAATATTCCGCTATCACTCATTCGACTATAGCTACCGATATCCCCAGTAATAAATTTATAAAATGGATCTACGATTGCTAACAAAACGATAGAGAAGTAATTTTTGTAGCAGTAGTAATGTGTTCCGCTATTTGGAGGACATTTAATAGCAATGTGCTTCCCATCTATACTGCCCACGCAGTTGGGAAAATTCCATAATTCTCTGTATCCAACTTCTGATTGCCTCCATGTTTCCTCTTATGGTGCTGGCATATACGTTGGCTAAACTTTCCTTTATGGACCGTCGATTTGGAAGTTCATGTTTTTATTGTAGATAGTACTCATAAATAGAAAGCTTTTTGCAAAATAGTAAGTTGCGCAAACTTACCGTTTACGAGATATAATTTTCCAAAGTTCCATAAAAATTGTAAACTAATACGCCATTTAGGTTAGATAAATTGTCATTATAGATGTCAAAGTTGACGTTTCACGTTCCGTTAAGCGTCCACGCTTGTTTGTGGTTTGTTTCATTCAATTTTGTCATATATTTTTTTAAATATAATTTTATTTTTACATATTAAATTACGTATGTAATTAATGTACACAAAAACCATGTTGTAATAAGCAATTACATTGACTTTTTACGTAAAAAATAACGAATATTTGTTTACACTGTGGAACGGAACGGAAGTGAAGCGACGCCATTTTGCATTATAGTTGTCATGTCAGTCATCGTTCGTTTGTTGCCCTGCAAGTTGCGTTCGTATGACTACCATGGCGTCCCCGAAGCCCTACGCTTCTGTGCCTGAAGAGTCGAGTGATGTGCAAGTGTTGGACTCAAATGAGCCGCTTGTCACGGCCTCCTCTTTTGTGCCTGTGTCTGTGTCTGAAGAGTCGAGTGATGTGCAAGTGTTGGACTCAAATGAGCCGCTTTTCACGGCCTCCTCTTCTATGTCTTCTTCTTTAAGTAGTGTGCGAGTGATGGACTCAAATGAGCCACTTATGCTCCCGTGTGTGTCGTCGGTCTTCGATGAACCGGTTGCTGGTCCCAGTGGAGTAGCAGTAGCAGCAGCTGGCTCTAGTGGCGCTAGTATTTCGGAGGACGAAGAAGACGACGACGTTATGTCTGCGATGCCCAGGCTTACTGGGTCTAGCGGCAGAAGGATCAATCCTCACTCGGATGAGTTAAGGTCAGTTTTGAATTATTGTATATATATGTTACTGCTACTCTGTTAAAGTGGAAAAATGTTTAAGTTCTTATATTAAGTAGCACTTTTTAATTTGTTTCAGATCTATGTGGAATTGGAGAAAGATCTTTGCTCAATTGGGAACACATGATCAGTGTCTTCAGTTTGCGGAGGAGAGAGGACTCATCCCTAGAATGAAATTGTGCTCATACCACCATTCGTCGATGTCATTGACGAAGGAAAGTGGTCAAGTGGGCAAATTCAGATGCCGAAAAAGCAACTGTCGGACAAGACAGTTGTCTCGTGCTAATGGGACATGGTTTGAAAACGCACGGTTGCCTCTTACCACTATTTTTCAAATTATGTATACCTTCAGTGAGGGACTGAGGTATCACCAAACCCAAAAGGAGTTAGCGAGTGACGATGGTCCGATAATATCCTCAAGAACTGTAGCAGATTGGTTTAGTTACTGCCGGGAAACCATTGCTATATATGAGCTGGAAAGTCAAAGGGCCCAAGGGAAGATAGGTGGCCCTAACAAGGTAGTACAAATTGACGAGTCGAAATTTGGAAGGAGAAAATACAATCGTGGTCGCCACATTAAGGGACACTGGGTGATTAGAATGATAGAAAACGGCAGTGACGCGGCTGGAGGTGTGTCCCGATAATGACAGATCTGCAGAAATGTTGGTGCCACTCATTAAGAAACATGTTGAGGAAGGCTCCATCATTCATACAGACCATTGGAGAGCATATCTGAGCCTTCCGCAGCATGGATATATACACAAACGAGTAAATCATAGTGACCCAACAAATAAATTTGTGGCACCAGATGGGACACACACTCAAAGCATTGAGAGCCAGTGGAGAGGCTTAAAACAAAAATTCCGTCAGCAACAACATAAACAAAATTTCACGGAATGGTTGTGTGAATATACGTGGAGGCGAAGAAATTTCATTGATCACTTGGATCCGTTTGACGAATTAATAAAAGCCATAAATCATGTTTATACCTATGATTAATATAATATTAAAAATATCCCTTGTGTTTTATTCTAACTATCCGATAAATACCCTAACCCAATCTCAGATCCCCCCTAATGTTAGAGAATGATTTGGGTTAGGTTAGGTTAGAACTGTGACCATCAACGCCAAATCCCCTTCTAATGTTAAAAGGCATTATGATTTAGGCCCCAAACCGCCCCATAAATCGATGGAAATTAGTTGTCTAACTTAACCTAACCTCAAACTTTAAACATGAATATCTCCTTAACCATGGGTTTGCGCGGGTTGGGAATGGTGCAGGGGGGTAGCCCCCCCTCCCCCCACCCCTTAAATCGACGGTCCATAAAGGAAAGTTTAACCTATACGTTGGTTGCAATAAAATCCATATTTCTACGCAGACATTCTTCACAATATTGCTGACTGTACTATGTCCAACCCGAAAAGAAAATGCAATGGTTTGATAAGAATCACCGGTTGTTAAATACCTTAAACAAAGAAATAAGGTTGTTATTTATGAGGAATAATTTGTAATGTTATAATACAATGCAATACAAATATATTCATTAAATAAAATAGTATAATTCTTTATTTTAAAGTTTGATTCTATTCTATTCTTGTAAATTTTATCATTACCGCAGGTGAAGCAGTAAAACACAAATGGAAGACAATCAGAGACGGCTACACTAAATATAAAAAACAGCTCAAAGGAACAACTGGTTCTAGTCGTAGAAACTTAAATTACACATGGGCATCACAACTGGCATTCTTGGACCATTTCAATGCGCCTCGAGAATCCCATTCAAACGTTCCTGTTGAAATAGTACCAACATCACCATCTTCGCCTCAAAGTCAACCATCTGGTCATACTCCTGGATACGATAGTATAACTTTCCAATCACCGGTCCCACCGATCACCTCCATCGCAGATTTCCCAGCCACCAATGCAAGCTACCTCATCAACATCGCAAGCCACCCCTCATCATCACAGGCACCCCCGTCATCATCAAGCATTTCATCTCGAAAGGCTAAACGATCAAGAGGACATCCAGGAAGTGATGATGATGTAGGGAGAGTGATACAGTTTATAAATTCTAATAAAAATAAGAAGGAACTCGACGTTACTGACAATTTATTCCTTAGTTATGCCGATACATTCAAGAAATTTCCGCCCAGAACAAGCCATTGTTAAACTGGAAATGGCCAAATTGTTTTCAAATATCGAACTCCATCTGCTCGATTCTACATCATATAATCCACTCCATACGAGTATATCGATGGTATCACCAGCTTACTCTAATATAAGTTCAGTTAACAACACAAACCAGGAATCGCCAGCTTCTCAACCAATTAATCTATCTGGAGATAATAATGCCAATGTGGGAGAAGAAAATTTTATATTAGAATTTTTATGAGTGAGTGATGTTGATAAGGAGATATTGAAAAGTTAGTCATCATTTGGAATTTATAAGTCAAATTCATTATTAGAATTAATCAAAGTATGGATATCATTTCAAAAATTAGCTTAGGTACATTGCCACTATATGCTATCTGTGATTAAAAGCTGTGAGTAATTTAGTATAGTATAATATAGATACATCATTATTTTAAAAAATAGCTATTTGTTATTGATTATATATACTGTTGATGTTAATTAAACTTAGAAATTGAAACTGTGATTTTGAGACTGTTGTTAATTAAAGGTTAAGCTAGATTTATTCATATTTTATGTTAAAAGTCATAAAGAAATAAATAATGAAGACTGGTGTTAAGTAGTAAGAGATTTAGTTATATACTTTATATATGCTGTTTGTGATCTGAAGTATATAGATTTGCAATATTTAGTTTTCTGGTTAAAAAATGATTCTATAAATTATAATTTTCAAAATATGAATCAATCAATGAAAATTGAAAAATTTAGTTAGGTTACTTTCATTAAGCTATTATTGTGATTATAAAGAATGTTGATAATTTTAATTACGCTGGATATATTTAATTTCATCGATATATATGTACTACGCACTAGATTACGCGTGCCGTACACTCACTTCAGTCAACTCAGGTGCAGTGTCTTCTATGCACCTTGATTTTGATGACATTAGTACAGTTTTGACGTTCATGCAGTGTGAGAGCGGCGCTTATAAATTCAAATTAAAGGGAATCTGGACGTAAATAATAATTATGTACTCATGTAAGTAAAATTACTGGTTGTTCGGACAATTTAATAGCTTCTAATATCGTAATAGTATGTTAGAAAATATATTATTTGATTTAAAAGCCTTTCCATTTTATAATCATAGACTAAAACACAAAAAGATGTTCCCATCTGCATGTTTTAATCGGGTTTGTCTCTCTCATGCATATACCTGCGTCTGTACCTGCTTGCGCGCGCGCCACTGATTTCGCACTGCAGTCTAACTTCACCCGTGATAATAATAATAATAATAATAATAAGAGCCTCAACACTCTACAGATGCCAGCACAAATATTCTACATGCTTCAAAAAGCCACAATCCTCAACACCTGTCGGATCACTAGAAAGTTCCTGACTTCTTCAACACTCACATCTACCTTTTCAATTTAAACTCCACCTTATATACTTGGCCCCGGCCCGTGTGTAAGGTTTATCTCTCTTAAATGGGAAGAAAAAAAAAAAATAACAAACAATAATAATAATAATAATAAAATTATTTATTGTCTCATTAAATTTTACAAATTTAGATGTGATCCGTTGTGTACTGTGCGCATTTTTATTTCATCCATTATTTTTAACGACTTTGCTTTACTTGGACTTTTGTATTGTTTCACCCATTGACCTGGCTTTTCATTTGGACTATCGTAGTGCTACATATTGCGTTTAGATTGAGTTTATTTTCGAAGTGCTAAGTGTTCTGAGCAATGTATCAACCACACAACAGGGTATGTTTACTTTGTAACCGTTCTGTGGAAAGAACCAGAAGACACACGTTAACTCGTAATCTACAGAACAACCATCATCATACGGTTCAAAACATAATTCAAGCTTTAACTCCACATGAGGTAAGTACTTTTTAAGTATAACATCACTAAGCGGTAGTCAAATTGAATCCACTGAACACTGTCAGGACCGTTCATGTAAATGTCACGTGTTAATTATTATGATCTTAGGGGCTACCAAAACGACTTTCGACTGTCGTGATCGTTTCGTAACGCATGGTGATTGCCATAGGTGATTAATTGAACTAAGTGATTGATTGCGATTTTTGTAGGCCCAATTATTCACTTTTGACGTGTACGACACGATATCTAACTTTAGAAGCGAACCCTTTTTAGTTTGTTCTGAAAAGGTGCATAGCCATGGAGGCAACGTAATCAACGAAACCACCAGTTATGGACGCGCCACCAGCTGTCGTCAAGAAGAAATCTTTCCAGCGAAAGAGACCAGTCCTACCCTCAAGAGAGCTGCCAAAACCTAAGAATCTATCAACCACATCAACACCACTTACGAATGATCCGCTTTGGCAACAAGCTTTTGTGTATGAGGGCGAACGCGGACTATCCAACGCAGAGGGAACCAAGTTCTTCAACGCCGACGCTTCAGGATACGTCGCACTGGTTGAGAGAGACTATCAAGCTATCGGAGATTGTGATAAGCACGTCGTTAAAGAGATCCCACCAAGTGCATTCGCATACTACCACCATATCCTTTGGTGGTACCGTGTGGCCTTAATGGCCAAACGCAGGGGTGAGGCGACCCACGACCAGGATAGACTTATCCATTTCGTCGAGGGATACGACGTTGTGTTAGGGGCAGGAGCAGCCACGTACTTAGCGGGAATGGAGGACTTCTGCGACGTCACAGGGGTCAACCATTACCTGGCAGCACAAGAGCCAGGCAATGACGGCCATTTCGGCATGATAGACGAGCGGTCACATCGTGATTATGAAACAAAGATCGCGCCAGCCGTCTCAGTCCAGCGCATCGTGTCAGACATCGCCGTGACAGAGGACCACGACGACGACGAGTTTAGGATGCCAGCAGGTATCCTTCCCAACCCGCCAGTACAAGCTCAGCAACCCGCTCAGCCACCAGTTCGCGCGCCAGCCAGAGGACGCGGAAGAGGGAGAGGGCGTGCCAGGCTACGACGAGGCGAAGTAGCTCTACTCATGGACGAGAGAGCACCACACAGTCTTCGTAAAAAATATCAGGCATCAACGAGCTCAAAAATGAAAACCCGCTTCATATAGTGCGCGTATTGGCTCACAAAATAGGAGTGTCAATAGAGGAACAAGATTTAGATTTTGTAACTAGAGCTGGACCACGCCAACAACATCCCAAGGATTCAGCTGAAACACCACCGCAAACACTTGCTGTTCGTTTTGTACGCCGCTATAAACGCGACGAATTCTTGAAGGCTGCTAAAGTCAAAGGAACTCTCTCTTCGTCTGACATTGAGATAGCTGGCGCAGCGAGGAATATCTATATAAATGAGCGCCTTACTCAAAGAAATAGGCAGTTATTTCGAGCGACAAAACTTGCTTCGAAGGAACATGGATACAAGTTCTGTTGGATTAAAAATGGTGCAATTCTCATTCGAAAGCAGGAAGGCAACCCATCCATCCTCATACGACACAACGAAGACCTGGAACGTTACCTGGGTACGATCCGAGAGTGATGGAATGCGCTCACGTCAACCGACCTGCAATTTGGAAACGACAACCCTGCCTAACGACAATCAGTGTAAACTTTTATATTTTTTATATCGTGTATTTTTAGATTTAACGGTCCCTTTAGATCTCATTTATCTTTTAGATCTCACATTATTTTTAGATTTTTAAATTCTATATTATTACCATATATTCCTTTTATTAATAGATATTTTTTTGTATGTTCCGTACAATTTATAAACATACTGTGTAACTTTATAACATCACCGCAACGCAATAACATTCACACAAACACCATTATCCCTAGATTCATAAACATACGTCTCGCATACACCCATAAGTAGTAAAACACTCGCAGCGCGCAGCGCGAAAGAGATAGAAATACGTGCCTCTCAGTACCTTCATAAAACGACGAGAGCTCAGTACGGCGCCAGCAGTTTTGGCGCGTAAACGTATAGTTTTGGATATACCGAGCACGAGGTGTCTGAGATACGTGTGTTTATGATTAGTGTAACAACTTTATATATTGGACGGTTTTACTATTTGCCTTATAAAATCTGGCTATCTGGCTTCTTTCCTCGTCATACAATGAAACTGAGGAAATTTATAACACTGTGAACACCCGGTCTCGCTCGCACACACACTCACACACATACATACACACCATCACACTAACCTTAACTTGCCACACTCACACAGACAATTTAGTATTAGGAACAATTATTTAGGATGTTTATTTTCATTGTTTTTTTTTTGTTTTGTTTTATTTTACTTTTACCCCGGTAGGCAGATTGCTACCGGTATTGTATTGCATTTTATTTGATTTGATATAAAAATAAAAAACTTGTTACAATTATGAAAGTAAGCAATTAGCATGTCTAAATGTAACTAAACGTAACTCCGGCCCCCAAGATACAGGCACTGCCTAGTTTGGGGACCACAGTTCACTTTAATGTTAATTTTACCAGTTACTGTTAATAACTCTATGTAACATAACTTTAGTAGATTAAGATACATTTTGTAACGCTGGACTAATAAAATTATTATTATTATTAGTACTATTTTCACGGCCTTGAGTTTGGCTGTTACGGTATTCAAGTTTTATTTTTATTTTCAGATAACATTCGATAACAGCGAACATATCTGCTATGGTTGTTGGACAAGAGCTCGACGAGGAAGGCTAACGCTCCCTGCAGTAGAAGGTGTGCCTGCAGTGGAAGATGTGCCTGCTGTAGAAGGTGTGCCTGCTGTGGAGAACATACCTGCTGTGGAAGATATACCTGCTGTGGAAGATGCGCCTGCTCTAGATCCGCCGGCAGTGGAAAACGTAACGTTTAGGCTTCCTGAGAATTACTGCCGAGCCCCGAACACATCAATTACTTGTATGGTATACAATTGTACAAACAATACTCGTCTTCGAGTTCCGAAAAGTCTAAAAGTGCAATTGCTCATAAACCACAATCACTTTATTCCAGCACATGCACGCGTGTGCCAGGAACATTTAGAAGACAACTCCTGGGATGATCTTTTCACTGCACGAAATCGTTGTTTTCATTTTAATCCCCAACAAGTCTTCGAAATGTTGGAATTATTAAAACTACCCAGAAGCCACATTATAGATTTTGAAAATCTTAATCAGCAACATGATGCCGAATTATTTTATTGGACTGGTCGCACTCGTGACAAATTCGAAAGGCTGTTCAATGAAACTACACAATTAGCACAAAGATGCCGATGTCCACGGACAGCACTAGGTATACTGCTGTCTAAACTTAGAACTAGGGAATCGAATGAAAGACTCGCCACGTTTTTTAACATGTCGCGAACGACTCTCGAACGGGAGATGAAAACAGCTAGGGAATGCCTAGAAAGTGATTTTGTTCCTCGCCACTTGGGTTTCGATCACATGACCAGAGAACAGATAATAGAAAGAAATCTAGCGGTTCCTAATGCTTTGTTCGCTAATAATGAGAAAGCTATTATAATCTGCGATGGAACTTATATTTACATCCAAAAGAGCAGTAACTTCACATTTCAAAAAGTCACGTACAGTCTCCACAAGTACAGAAACCTACTTAAACCATTTTTATTTGTTACATGTGATGGGCACATTATCGATAGTTCTGGACCTTATCAAGCGACTCAAAATGACGCTACTATTTTAAATAATCTTTTAGATGGTCCAGGTAGAGTTATTCATTGGCTGTTACAGTTTGGTGATATATTTATTTTAGACAGAGGGTTTCGTGACTCTTTACCCATGTTGGAATCCCATGGATATGTTGGCATAATGCCAGAATCTCAGGCAAGAAGAGCTACTCAATTCAGTACAATCCAGGCAAATAAATCAAGAATGTGCACCATTTGCCGGTGGCCTGTTGAGGTAGTAATTGGGAGGCTGAAACGTGATTTTAAGATTTTTCGTCATGAATATTGTAATGTAGCCATGAGCCATTTTTTCACAGACCTTAAAATCGCTGCGGCTTTAACGAATGCCTTTCACGTCGACATAATAGACAGTCCCCATGCAAGCGATTTTATAAACATAGCTAGGAGCGAGTGAATGTTGCCAATAACTTGGCAGATTACGTGGACGAAAAAAGATTAAACCGAAATAGAGCCCATTTCGAAAATATTACTGTTGAGCAGAATAATGTTACCGCATTTCCAATATTGACCACTGAAGAATTGACCCTTTTCGCTGTAGGCACCTACCAAATAAAACTTGCACCCAGTTACTACAGTGAACATGTACGCAGCAGTGGATCATTTCTTATCCAACAATATAACGGAGATCTTAACGATCTGTCAGCATTTACTATGCCTTCCAGTAATGTCCAACTCATAAGAGCACACATAAAGAGTAGACATGTATCGTCAAAAATGTACCACTGCTACATATTGATACATCAGGACAATCCTGGAATAGAGTGCATAAGAAACTATTGCTGCTCATGTTTCACAGGTCGCAGAACAATTGGCAGTTGTGCCCACATTATGTGCCTAGTTTGGTTTTTAGGCTGGGCTAGGCACCAAGACGTTATTAGGCGTCCTGCTCTATTTCTCGATACAATTATCATCGATGACGATGATGACGATTAAGTGAATAATTATAGATCATACGATGTAAACGAATAATGTAATAATATCAATGTTAGTAATTCATTGTTTAATGTCAAGTAGATAACTGTGAGTATTATTAATGTAAATCAATTCTGAATGTCAGAAATCATGAAATACTTGATTGTAATAATAAAGTGAGTAATTGTTTAAAATAATTACTGCGGTACGTACCATTGGATTTCATTCTTCACCAATAAAAAATCTTAACAAAAAATATTTTTTTCTCTTATCTCCTCGAATAGATTTTGATGAGCTTTCGTTTACAGAGTAGTGTTAGCCTAAGGTACATAATGCACTATGTGTTCATTCTGGGCAACACTTGGCCCAACTCCCATACATGGATGGTCAATGTCCTTTAAATAGCTCAAAATAAGTGAATTGTAATTGTATAATCGTATCTATTTTTTTGGTTTAACAGAATTAATCAAAAAAACTTTCAAGAAATTCACGAGTTTTTTACCAACCAGTATGTAAATCAATTCTAATGAGAGTAATTTGCCAAATTTGTTGACAGATATAGTATTATTTATTTAATTCGTAGACAGAGTATTTCTAGAAAAAAATCATTTTTTAAGTTAGCCAAGTAATCAAAAACAATTACATTGATCGTGTCAGGACGCCCTTATTATCTATGGTTTGACTTTTGATGGGATTGGTTGAAAAATGTTTTATGTATTTACAACCTTACTGTTGTAATCTTAAAAATCATATTCAACTGAAAGTTATTAGGCTGATTTGTTTGTAACTTTTTTTTAAATTTTGAATTTTTCTTGTTCTAAATAGACAGCAAAGTGGTGAATTGTAATTTTAAAATTTTCGGAATAATTTCTCTGTTTTTCAGTGTTTGTTTACGGCGTCCTAGTGTTCATTTGGTTTATATATAAGTTTAGTTGTTTAAGTTTAAGTTACTCGTTTTATACACTCACCGGCACGGAATCTTGGCCAAGCGCGTATTTCGGGATAACAAGAGCTTTAAGTGTTTCCTATGATTATTTATTATGAAGGTTGGTCTAAAAAATGTTTACCTTTAGTTCAAGAGGGTAATTTATCATGTTTGAGTGCAATATGACGTTATTTTTAAGTTTTAGTTGAACCCGGTCATCTGAGCGACTAAGTTGCTGTTTTAAATTTGTGTTTTGTGAAAGTTTATTGTTAGGTTATTCAATTATTGTGATATCGTACTGTTACTTCAATAACTAAAGGTGATTTAATTCCAATAAAAATGCCATTAACACCATCACAGGTTGCACAAGCTGTAGCATTGGTCGAACAAGGGCTGACACAGCGAGAAGTTGCTGTTATACTGAATGTACCACGTTCATCGATGCAGTATGCGCTGAAACGATACCAGGAGACAGGCCGCTACTCCCGCAGACCAGGCAGCGGAGGCGTCAGATGCACATCAGCCTGGGATGACCGCTTTATTGTCCTGGAAATTTTGAGAAACCGCTACCTCACCGCTGTTGAGATACGCCAGCGACTCCAGTTCACAAGAGGTGTCAATGTTAGTGAACGTACAGTGAGAAGACGAATGGAGGAAGTAAATTTACAAGCTCGTAGACCAGCACGCGGCCCAGAACTTCTCAGAAGTCACCGAGTAGCTCGACTTCGATTCGCACGAGAACACGTCAACTGGACCCATGAGCAGTGGGCTCGAGTACTGTTCACAGATGAGTGTCGAATCGCTTTACGAGCTCCAGATGGTCGGGAGCGAGTGTGGAGAAGAAGAGGAGGGCGGTTTTTACCCATTACCACCACACAAACTGTTAGTTTTCATGGAGGCTCTATAATGGTTTGGGGAGGAATAAGTTCCGATGCACGTACGGAGTTAGTTATCGTCGATAACCGATTAACGGCAACACGATACATCGAGGAGATTCTTCAGGAACACGTGTACCATATTCAGGGTTTTTTGGATTTGACGAATTCTAGGAGGAATTCGTGCACGATAAGGGTGTTACCACACCAATCGATCGATCGTCGATCGATGCCATCGATCGATGGTAGAATGGATTAGTCGACGTCGATCGATAGTTTCTACCACACCAATCAATCGATAGCCGATAGATGCCATCGGTCCACACTGATTATCGAAACAGAATAAAACGTCATGATGCACTTCTCGAAATAGCCAACTCATTTGAAATTACTAAGGAGGAAGTGGAAAAAAAGATAAAAAATTTACAATCAACATTTTCGAAAGAAAATAAAAAAGTTAAAGATAGTTTGAGAAGCGGTGCGGGACGAGACGAAATATACGTTTCTAAATGGTATGCATTTCAAGCTATGATGTTCATACAAGAAAGGAATCGCCCACGATCTACCGTGTCTACAGAGGATCGGCCTCATTCAAGCATGTCTCTGTCTGCTAATGTAAGTACCTACATATATAATATTAATATATAAATCTGAAAGTGTGCTTTTGAGTTTGTATGTTTTTTTGCCCGTCTTTCACTTCAACAAGGAGCAACGGATTTATGTGATTTTTTGTATGGAGATAGTTGAAGGACTGGAGAGTGACATAGGCTACTTTTTGTCTCCTACTTTTCCCCCATCTCCCTAAAATAGGGGGTGGAAGTTTCTTAAACACGTGATAACCGACAGCCACGCAGGCTGAGCCGCGGGCGACCGCTAGTAATATTATATTTCTTGCATAATATTGGAAGTTAAAATTATTAGAAGCTGGTTTTTTTTATTGAATCAGACCGTTTATAATAAATTCGTTTAACGTATGATAATATGATAGTTTTTAGAGGATTTGTAAGTTTCCTACGTGTTTCATACATGTTGGATAATTACGAGAAGAACTTGAAAATGTGTTTTTTTGTTTGTTGAGATAATTTACCGATTTTGGTGTCAAATGAAAGAGGAGAGGAGATAACTAAGAATAAGAATGGTGAAAATGTCGTCCGAAAGTCGTTTATTTAACAATACTTGTATTGCCATGTAATCTTCCCATCTTTTGAACAAAAATATTCAACGAACTCTTCTCTCACTAGTTCAGCTGGAGTTGGTAAACTGTAGAACTGTACAGATGACCGAATTTCTGGCGGTTGTATTATTTCGGAATCTGCACTTTGATTTATGTTATTTGAATAGCGCAATTCTAAATTTCTATAAGTCTCACAATTCCTTCTTAAATAGTTATGAAGATAAGTCGTAGCTAACACTATCTTTTCCACATTTTTCGGCTGAAGATAAAAAGGCTTTCGAAGCCAGCGAAATACTGCACTTAAAATGCCGAACGTACTTTCTACTATTCGGCGAGCCCTGCTCAACCTATAGTTAAAAATTCGCACCTTTGATCCTTTTTGGCCTAATTCTAGGAATGGCTTCATTAAATTTTCTGAAATAGGAAAGGCATTGTCACCTATAAAAACATATGGTGTCAGACAATTTCTTCCAGGTAACAGACTTTCTTTTGGGATTCCTCGTAGATTCATGGAATTCAAAATAGTATTTCCAAATACACCACCGTCAGAAATACGACCTTGGCACCCAATATCGCAGTACATAAAATTGTAATTCGCATCCACTACAGCCATTAGGACAATACTGTGAACTCCCTTGTAGTTAAAGTATGTGCTCCCACTGTTATTTGGAGCACGCATATTTATATGTTTCCCATCTATTGCACCCAGACAGTGGGGAAAATTCCACAACAGTTCAAAATCTCTTGCAATGTTGAGCCATCCTTCTTCCGTGCTTGGCACCTGTAAAATAAAAAATTGAAAATATATTGAATACGAGCTTCAACCCGCGACTTTACTCGCGTAACTTAAGTCAGTTTATACAATATTGCTTTTAAATTACAGCCTACTAGTTTTCCGCCCGCGGCTTCGCCCGCGTCGAGTTCGGTTATATCGCGTTTCCAAGAGAACTCTTCTAAAGTCCGGGATAAAAACTATCCTATGTTCTTTCTCAAGGTCAACTCTATCTCTGTACCAAATTTCATTAAAATCAGTTCAGTGGTTTAGACGTGAAAGCGTAACAGACAGACAGACAAGAGTTACTTTCGCATTTATAATATTAGTAGGGATGTGTTATTCTATTGTATGCTGTAAAGTTCCATCAAATTCAGTTTAGTATTTTTGGGTGAAAATGAAACAAACATTCATATATACATCCTCACAAATTTTCTCAATCCTCCCAAACTTTCACAAAATCCTCACAAACTTTTATAATATTGAAAGGATGTGTTTCAGATAAATTCACAAACATCTGAGTCAGGGATGGACAGTTCCATTGATAGTGAAGGACCTCGTAAAAAGCACCTCAAACCAAATGATGCCGCTATAGAAAAAACGTTGGAGATGGTTGATTCTTTGATTCGCAATAGAAAAGATGTTGATGAGTATGCATTATTTGGAGAACAAATAGTATTTAAATTGAGGTCACTAAAAACAGACTACGCGCGGATTACCGTGCAGCATCATATAAATAACATAATTTACGAAGCTCAACTTGGTAAATATGACTATCCAGAAACTCAAAATCAAGGTTACTTCACCACACTATATTCTACAGATGTACAATCTTCAAATCAATCCAACCTTCCATCCACTTCTCAAAACGCAAGAGATTCAATTGGAAATAACTTTTCGCCGGATAATACAACAGTACAGTCATTGGATAATTTCGAAGATCTCTCATCTGACATGCATGAAAATTAAACAATGTTCTTATATGGTTACTGTTTTTCTGAAAGATTTTTAATAAACCTGGAATACTATGTATATTTTTTATTTCCTCTAGCTTGTGTTAGAGATACATGACTGAAGGTAGTACTATTATTTATTCTGTGACTGAAGCCGAGTATCTTCTTCAGATCTCTATTCATTGTAATAAAAACTTGTCCAAGAATACTTACTTTTATGTAATCCCTGAGAGAACATATAAGCGCATTACATACTTCTGGAACTACACAAGAAATACTTTGTTGTGAAACGTTAACACTAGACTTTGATATGAATCACCACTGGGCAGAAATCGGAGTGTTATAAGTAACCGATTTTTAGGTGAAATTGATTGTCTGTAATTGGTATCCAATTTTGCAATTGAAGGAGCCACCATATTTAAGAGATTTTCAATATCACTGTTACTCATTCGAAAAGCATCCAAAAAACCACTGTTTAAAATGTAATTTGCAGAATGTAAGCGATCTTTGGCTTTAAAAAACGGTCGCATCCAAAGTGTTCTGCGTTTGCGTCTCCGTAATAATAGTACGAGCAACATCGTACTGGCCAACAACAACGCGTCCTCTTGTGAATACATTTTGAAAGAAACTGATGGTATATAGCCGGGGTTAATCGATCTACGTCGACCGATGCCATTGACCGGCAATCGATCGATTGGTTAGTCGACCGGTATCCGTCGACCGATGCCATCGACCGGCAATCGATCGATTGGTTAGCCGACCGATATCCGTCGATCAATTAAAGCTACCACACCAATCGATCAACGCCGACCGATGTCGATCGATGCCATCGACCGGCAATCGATCGATTGGTTAGCCGACCGGTATCCGTCGATCAATTAAAGCTACCACACCAATCGATCAACGTCGACCGATGTCGATCGATGGCATCGATCGACTATCGATCGACTGGTGTGGTAACACCCTAAAACACAGGTTGCTTTAACTACTTTATCAACAGTAGCGACTTGGCATTCGAAGTCCTTGTGGTACACGTACCACTTTCTCTTCAACACACCAAATGTGGCCTCTACTATGCGTCGAGCTCTCGATAGTCTATAATTGAATATTCGTTTACTTTGATCTAATTGATCTCTGGGATATGGTCGAATTAAATTATAAGACAAAGGAAAGGCTTCGTCACCAATAAATACGAATGGTACTCTCTCTCAATTTTCAGTAAGTGGTTCAACCTGTGGCAAATTTAAAGCATTGTTTTGCAGTATATAATATTCCACCGTCACTGAATCTTCCCATCGATCCGATATCTACCATTATTGTTTTCCGTTTAGCGTCAGCCACACACATTAATACAATTGAAAAACTGTGTTTGTAATTGAAAAAAGAAGAGCCTGATTTATTTAGTGCAACTATGTAAACGTGTTTGCCGTCTAACGCACCAACGCAATTCTTAAATTGCCACAAGTCTTCAAATTCCTTTGCTATTCGATTCCAATCATCTTGAGTAGGTACAGGCATATACAAAGTTGATACGACAGATAGGCTTTCCTTTAAACTGCCTATACTAGGTACCATTTTCAAGCTCTGTACCAAAAATCAATTAAATAGGAGCAGTAGTTTAGTCGCAAATGATTTTTTAAGTTTTTGCTCCGTTTGAACACGATGTATTTTTCCTAACAGCTGATTATGTCTATACGCATAGGTCATGCACCTTAAAACGATAAATCGGAGTATAACCTACGATGCGTTGTTGCCGCTCTGACGCAAGTCACAAGTACAAACAAATATTTTCGCTAAAAGATATCAATGCAAACAGGGAAGCGATAAATACACACACTTGCACTTTCATTACGAGAGTGACAATCATAGCAAAACATCTCTTGCGTAAAAGAAATAGAAATAGGTCATTATGTTGCTACTGCATCTTAGATTTTTGCGAACGGTAGTGGGGCGTCGAAAAAACTTGTTTTTTCAGTTCGCCGACGCAACCCTTTGGGAACGTACTTAGGGTACGTAACAGGGAAGCTCCCGCGCCGCTTTTGTTTTTTCGAACTCGCGCGCTAACAATTGTGATTTTGTTATTGTGATAGGACACTAAATAAGTTTAAGACAGACAGTATTTCTTTTTTTTATTGTGATAGGACAAGTAACTTGGGATTATTATTATTTAGTGTTAGTGTTTTTTTGTGATTGACTGCTTTTATCGTGATACGACACATAAACTAATAATAGTAATAATTATTATAAACTAATAATTAAACTTTGGTTGTGTGTGTGTGTGTAATTAAAGTTTTCAACAACGCCTCGTGTAACTTACACGGCGTCAGAATACACAGACATGATTTTAATTTACTGCGAATGCCGTGGAAACGCTGCTTTAGCTCTGCGAACATACCGACAGAGGTTTGGTGACAGCCGCAATTGCCCTAGAAACGCCCGCACCATACAATTGGCAGTACAGAGAATACGGGAAAATAAAAGTATAGGTCCGCAACAGGAGGGAGTGCCACCGCGGCAAATACCCGCTGCTTGGGAAGAACGAATTTTAGACCATTTTTCCCGCAACCCGACAACGAGTCTCCACAGAGCCGCCCGGCAGTTTAGGGTTTGTCATAGAACCATCCACAAGGTTCTAAAACGTAACAAACGCAAACCTTATAAATATCGGAAGGTGCAAGCTTTGTTATCGAGAGACTTGCCGGTCAGGAACAGTTACTGCCAATGGCTACTAAATAAAACAACCGAAGACCGTGATTTCTTAGGTAATGTAATATGGACCGATGAGAGTACTTTTACTCGGAACGGCATCTGGAATCGGCAAAACGTCACGTACTGGAGTTTGGAAAATCCACACGTGTTTCGAGAATCTGAACACCAGTACAGATTTTCTCTCAATGTGTGGGCTGATATCCATAATAATAATATTATTGGCCCAGTTTTTATTGTCGGCACCCTTACAGCGGCGAAATTTGTAGAATTGTTAAGTGGTCCTGTGGCCGAGTACATTGATCAACTGCCTTTAGCCGTTTATCGCAAGTTGTGGTACCAGCTGGACGGAGCGCCTCCACATTCTGTGATGGCTTCCAGGGAGCGGCTCACAGAAATGTTTGGGCAGCAATGGATCGGTCGATTCGGACCTGTTCGGTGGTCACCACGATCTCCAGACCTCACTCCCATGGATTTCTTTTTGTGGGGGTACATTAAGGGTGAAGTGTATGCCTCAGAGGAAATACAATTAATGAACTAATAAATAGGATTATTTTAGCATTTCACAAATTAAAGTGCTTAGCGATGGACAGTGATTTAATTAGAAAAATAAATAACAATATTCTCCGTCGGTATAATTTGTGCATTAATGTGAATGGAGGACACATCGAGAATTTAAAAATGTAGTGTTTTTGTTATGATTGATGTTGTGCGCGTATTTCAAAAACTAACATAAAAGCCAGCGCGAGCGAAGGCGTAAGCCGCCGTCCGCACCACCGCCGGCCGACCGCTTTGATACGAGAGAGAGAACACACGCGCGCCGCGCGCTAGCGACATTGCCGCTTTAATACCTAGGTATCTAAGGTCAGTTAAATTTATTTACAAAGGGTGTTTGCGTTTTACTCTGATTTGTAAGCTATATTTTATTTTTTACCGTATCGAATTAATACTAAAAACGTATAGCGTAACGTAGCGTAGTGTAATTTAATGCCCCTATGTCATATCAACTCTGTATAAAGGCTGCAACACATTCCAAATGCATTCACAAGTTTCTTTAATTATATTCATTACTGCAGATGTAATAGATTAATTGAGTAGTATGTCTATGATTTGAAAATATAAGTTTTGTCTATGGTAACGCCCCAGGCTCGGTATCACAAGGCGTTGTATGTCATCCATCAAGATGATTTAAGAAGTTTATTAAAAGTGATTAGCAAATTGAAGAAGCCCTTTTATTAACATAATTACATGGCGCAGCCGGTAAGTGAAAAATTATGTAAAGTAACCTACAGTAAAATATTACCGTCATAGTAAAAATGGAAAACCTTAAACAACCTCCGCCATTGCAATTTCATGGCGAACTAAAGGAAAATTGGAAAAGATTCAAGTAAAAATTTATGCTTTACTTTAGGGCTAGTAGATATGACAACAAAAAAGACACTACCAACGACCAAAGAGTAGTACCAAAAAGTAATAACTTTTCATCTGAAGAAAAGGGAGATGTAATAGATTAATTGAGTAGTATGTCTATGGTTTGAAAATATAAGTTTTGTCTATGGTAACGCCCCAGGCTCGGTATCACAAGGCGTTGTATGTCATCCATCAAGATGATTTAAGAAGTTTATTAAAAGTGATTAGCAACTTGAAGAAGCCCTTTTATTAACATAATTACATGGCGCAGCCGGTAAGTGACAAATTATGTAAAGTAACCTACAGTAAAATATTACCGTCATAGTAAAAATGGAAAACCTTAAACAACCTCCGCCATTGCAATTTCATGGCGAACTAAAGGAAAATTGGAAAAGATTCAAGTAAAAATTTATGCTTTACTTTAGGGCTAGTGGATATGACAACAAAAAAGACACTACCAACGACCAAAGAGTAGTACCAAAAAGTAGTAACTTTTCATCTGAAGAAAAGGGAGATGTAATAGATTAATTGAGTAGTATGTCTATGGTTTGAAAATATAAGTTTTGTCTATGGTAACGCCCCAGGCTCGGTATCACAAGGCATTGTATGTCATCCATCAAGATGATTTAAGAAGTTTATTAAAAGTGATTAGCAACTTGAAGAAGCCCTTTTATTAACCTAATTACAGTAGATTTTCCGACCCTAAAATCTTGTCGAAGTGTCTACTTAGTACCGTTCGCTAAATACCTGTAATAAACATGATAAATTTAACACTATAAATCATTAAAAAAGTAGAAAGGTATCCTATTATTGTTATAAGCGTTGAAATAGTCACACGAATTTAGTTTATATAAATTTTATTTTATTTTTACAGTAAAAACTGCTAAAGCGAAATGGAAAAAATTGCGTGACAATCATCGTTACGCAATTAAAAGACAAAAGTTCTACCAGAAGTGGCCAGGCGGCAAAACAAACCTGCCAATAGAATTATCAAAAAGTAATGGAGTTTTTGCTACCACATATGCAAAATAGAAAACGAACCTCAAATTTCAGGAATGATTCAGAATCGATAAGAAGCCCTAATCATGACAATGATACACAAATGTCAGCCACGTCAGTTACTACACACGATCAAATGTCAAACGATTCAGTACCCCTAGCACGAATATTTGTAGGTTTCGTATCGTTAACACGAAGATCTATCGTAATCGTATCGAGACCTCGATACGATTACGTTATTGACGTCATACTAATGTAAGTAAGGATGTACAAAATTGAACGAAAGATCTTAAAATTTATTGAACGTTTCGTTCAAAAACTATATACGTATTTAGTTCTTAGTGATTTTAGGGCATATAAAACTTTAAAACTGTTCAAATTTTGATGCAATACGAAGAAACTGCAGTAAAAGTTAATATTCAGTTAAGATAAATGATATAAATATTTAATTTATTATTAAAACTTTGTGTTTATTGAGACTGTGTTCCTAAACGAACGACGCGTAAAACTTGACATTTTTGATGCGAAGCTCATTCAAGGTCAACTTTGTTTTGAAGTAGACAACTTGTATTTCTTTAGCATAAAGTTCTAAAAGTTAACTCTCGCAGCAATAAAACGTTTCCAAAATGAGAACCAGCCACCCGCAATACACCATTATGGTAGAATTTATGGAAAAGTAAGTAAATTTCATTTAAGATTTTATTGTAGGATTCTGTTTTTTGTTAAGGATAAAAAGCTACAGTTTATTTGTATACTCGATTCAATTAAAAATAGTAGGCTATAAGCTTGTTAATTTGTAAACAAATTTGGATTGAAATAAACTTTGATGAGGTATGTGCTTAATTTTTGACTAAGCACATACCTCATATTATGTATAGATAATTATGTAGGTCTATAATCGGAAGGCAACATACTATTAGAATAGATATTGGAATACAGTCCTTTAAATGTGGAATGGAGACTTGTCCAAACCCAACGGTTTGGTAGACACTATTTGCAGCAAAAATGGAAGGAGTTGATGGATATGCTCAATAGTGATGGCACAGGGGACTCTCGAACAGAGGAAAAGTGGCGAAAGGTATGTCTATTAAATCTTTAAGCATGTTTTAGGACATAATTTCACTTCACACAAATAGAAATTACATGCATGCATTTTATGTTGGTACTGGGCATCCTTCTCTTTTTATTGGTGTGGTGTAAAATGCTGTAACATTGCCTAAATTCAAAAAAGTTAAATTATTCCCGCTGCGAAATGTTTTTTATTGTCTATAGTATTACTAAAAGCAAGTCGGCAATCTGTATGGCAACATTCGATCATACGTCACTCCAAATTTTAGTTAACAAACTGTCAGTGTCAGTTTCATTGTCAGTGCGGATACTCGCTTTTTACCGGCTCTCAGGAAAATTTAATTTTGTGAGTATTTATGCTTTATTTTCTAGCGTAATATGTTATATAGCAAAGAAAATATGCTCTTTTTATGTATTTAAACTGTTTTTTCTGTATTATATCTTAATTTAAACCGTTAAATCATGGTCGGCAAAGTTGTGTCAGATTTTCGCAACTTTTTACTCAACATTATCTAGGGTTAGGGCTGCCACTTTTAATTTTTTCAACAAACTCTCAATCGACCGTGGTTTTGCTTGTGTAATTGTTTTTTTTTTTTGTAATTGATCTAAGAACGTTTTATAGAAGCTAGAACTATTGTTTCTTTATTTATCATCATCAGAAATTAAGGATGTCGAATGTAATTTTCTTTAAGTAATTTATAGTACCTATGTTATCATATTGTTCGACAGATTTTAAACATGAGCAACCCACCCAAGAGTAGAAGAAAACCAGGGGCTATAAATTTAGTCACATGTAAGAAAATATCTTCATACGAGGCGGAGAAGCAATTCGGTATTCCTAGGCGTACTATTCTTAACAAATGTAAGAATCTTCATGTAAAATCTGTGGGCCATCCTACAAAATTATCTGCAGAAGAAGAAAAGCATATAGCTGAGGTTGTTAATTTATCAGCAGAGTTCGGTTGTCCATTGAGTATGATTGACTTGCGTATTGTTCTGCACGATTATTTAGAAAAAAATTACCGATTGCAAGTTTTTAATGGAAAAATGCCAGGCGAACGATGGGTACGTTCTTTTATGGCGCGTCATAATTTTACTCAGCGTGCTACACAAAATATTAAAAGATGTCGCGCTGAAAAATCTGTTTCAGAAATGATTGAATTTTACAAAAATCTAGAGAGTTCTCTTCTAAACATTCCTCCCCAGAACATACTAAATTTTGATGAAACAAATCTTAGTGACGACCCAGGTACTACGAAAGCCATCTTTAAAAGAGGAACTAAGCATCCGGAGCGCATAGTAAATTCAACCAAAACTTCAGTGTCAATAATGTTTGCAGGTACAGCAACTGGTCAGTGTTTACCTCCATACGTAGTATATAAATCCGATCATTTATGGGCACGTTGGTGTCGAGATGGGCCCCCAAACGCCCGATATGGTTTGACATGAACGTGTTTGATGATTGGTTTGAATCTATTGTTCTACTCTGGGCCAATGATTTAAATGGGGCAAAACTTGTAATTGGTGATAATTTGTCGTTACATCTCAGTGTTAGTACAATAAAATTATGTCTGGAAAATGATATCATTTGTTGATCTCTCTGCAGGCTGCTGTTGTAATTTTTATTATACGTAATAGGTACCAACATTATTATTTTTTAAATGTTATTACCTACCTACATATTTGTTTTCCTATGAAAAAATGTTACTAGAATTTAAGTACAACAATTTGATTTCTTAAAAATATATTTGAATATTAAGAAAAATTGTTGCATTTCCTTTGGGGCAGCCCTACACCGAACTCACTTTTGTATGGGAGTTTTAGAGAAACCTGCACAACTTTGCCTAGCATTGTAAAAAAAAAATTCTTGTGCTATTCAAGATTCAGTGAAGTCTGACGTGGAAAAAAACTTCATGGCAATATAGGTGTCAAATCCGTTACCATAATACCTATTCATTTAAAAAGATATTATGACAGGCAATGTTGTAGTTTTTACCTCATTTTGCCTACGTTTTCAAAGCAATTTTTTGGTGCTTTATAGGTGTTTTTTTTACTAGTAGCAAATGTATTCCTATAGCTTAAAGTCCAATATTGGACAGTAATTGAAAAAACATACGACTTTCTTAACGATTAAAGATTTATCGAAGAAAAACGTCAAAATCCGTGCAAAGTTGCAGCATTTTAGGTGATTTAAAAAATAATATCAAGAAAAAGTGGGCAAAAATAAATAGGTCAGCTCAGGGTACAGGCGGTGGGCCAGCACTGCAATTAACATTAACAGACCTAGAAAACAGGGTTATGAATATAATTGGGGTGCAGGCTGCTACTGGAATGCCCATACAAGAAGCTATACAGCTACAGGTGTGATATTTTATGTTGCTTGGTGTCATTTTATTATTTATATATTTTTTAAATTTTATTTCATTTTAACAGTAATCGGTATATTTTCAGGGAAAAATAATCAAGAGCTTAGTAATCATTTTAAAATTATCTGAATATTTAATTCCATAATGGGACAGAATATGGTCAAAAGTTTTCTTTTGTCTACAACTTACCTACCTATATCAATCCCTGAAGTTATAAAAAAGGGTCACCACTTAAGCTCTTTTTTGTTAGTATTTGGGACACTTAAAATTCTTTTGTGGATGATGTTTGAATTCATTTCGTGCTTTTTATTTTTAGACATCATTATTAATATTGATAATATTGCCACATAATGTATTTCAATTATGATTCTTGTTAATACAATCTCTGAAGTTTGATGTTGTCTAGGAGCATTATACTCTAGAGCAGTTTTTTGGTAAGAAAAACATACGGTATAAAAACAGTAGACGCGGCTTTAAATCACAAATTGTATGTAAGCACTAATGCTAAATTGTTGTTTTTAATTAAAACAAGTTGGTGGTGGGGAGGAAGACAGCTTGTCAGGTGTTCATCTGCAAGTACCAACCACAAAAACTGCAGATGAATTGATTGTCAACGAGGTTCAAATAGAATGTACACCAATTCCTGAAGGTTGGTATATTTAAATTTATCTATCATTAACTTTAGGTTAACTATAACACGTAGGGGTACAGAGGGTAATGGGAGTCAGAGGGTAATGGGAGCGGTGTGACTAGAGACAAACCTATAGCTCGTATTCACTCGTTTGTTACTCGGACGCCTTCGGCCCGCTGCGATCGTGTTTCTCTGCGGCGCTAGACTCGCCAGTGCCATGTGTTGTGACGACGGACGCTTGTTGATTTTTCGGTCCGCCCTTATAAGAAATACGAAATTTCATCGGCCAGGTATGTATAAAGTTATACGTTTATTATAATCAAACCTGTTTTATTTTATAGCCAATGTTATCAATTTTGAGTATCTCTGCATACAATTTCGTTACAAGTTAGATTCAGTATATCGTTTTATTTAATTTCAACATGGTGGTAGTCGGGTAATCGGAGCTTATTAGGCTCTGATTACCCCTTTGTGGCTCCAATTGCCCCATACGATTTAGTAATAATGTTTTTTTTTTTCAGATTTCAAAATGCCAAGGAAAAGGGAACGCACCACTACGAAAGCGTCTTGGACCGTTGAAACTTTAGAAAACGCAGTCGAAAAACTTCGGCGTGGTGGTACATCAGTATACAAGGTATCAAAAGAGACTGGAATACCCTACAGCACCTTAAAAAAGAGATTCAGGTTAGCTAAATTTAACGATACTAGCTACAAATGTCCTCCAAAACGTGTTCACTGTGGAACAAGAGCAACAGCCATTCTGGCTGATCATCTACAAAAAATGTCAAATAAATTTTATGGACTGACGAGGGCTCAGTTTTGTAAGGTATGTTACGCCATGGCTGAAAAAATTGGAGTTGCAGATCGATTTAATGAAACCAAAAAGTCTGCAGGCAGAGACTTTCTAAATGGCTTTTCCAACGACATCCTAATCTAAGTATTAGAAAGCCAGAAGCGACAAGCATTAATAGGATACTTGGGTTCAATAAAGCTGAAGTGGATCGGTTCTTTGAAAATCTGGAAAATGTCATGACAAAATACCACTTCCCGCCGTCTCATATTTACAATATGGACGAGACTGGCGTAACGACAGTGCAGGAAACCGAAAAAATTATAGCACCTAAGGGACAAAAACGTGTAGGAACAGTCACATCTTGGGAAAGAGGTAAAAACGTCACGGCTATCTGTGCTATGAGTGCTTCAGGGTCCTTCATTCCGCCTCTATTTATTTTCCCTCGACAGCGTCACTCACCGCAACTAGAAAAAGATGGTCCTCCAGGAGCTGTTTACACATGTTCTCATAATGGTTGGACAAACGAAAGCATATTCATTAAATGGCTGCGACATTTTATTGAGTACTCAAAACCCGCTGCTGAACAACCTGTTCTACTGATTATGTACAATCACAACAGTCATTGTACTTTGGAAGCTTGGGAAGTGGCTAAAGCCAACCATGTTGTAATGCTATCAATTCCACCACATTCATCACATCGGTTACAGCCTCTGGATGTAACCTTTTTGGGCCTTTCAAAAGAGCCTACAACAAGGAATGCGACATGTTTATGAAATCCAGGAATATGGTAAAAATTACACCCTACGATATTGCAGGATTGTTCAACAAAGCTTATGCCAGAGTAGCAAGCTTAGACAAAGGGATCTCTGGCTTTAAAGCCACAGGAATATATCCCATGAATCCTGCTATTTTTTCAGAAGACGATTTTGTTGCTGTGGATGGAGATCAGAGCCAAGTTAATGAGCAAGCAAGCTCAGATGTTGTTGTTCAGTTTCAAAGACCCACTTCTCAACGGCTAGTTACTGGAAACTCTGACCCACTTCCGTGTACATCTCGTGATATTGACCACTTCGAACTGCTTCCATCTACATCTCGTGGTACTGGCAACTATGAACCACTTCCATCTGCATCTCGTGGTATTCAACAGGAGCTGGAAATGCCTAGCTCTGTCCTGGTCGAATACACGCAAAATGTTGAAAAAGAGCAGTTACCTGATATTTACCATGCTGTAAGTCCATCAATATTAAGTGAGCTACAAGAAGAGGCATCTATAGCAAATATTACACCAAACTTTTCAACAAACACAAACCCTTCTATAATCCCGTTTTCGTTGAATGATAAAACTGCCCCCGAGCTAACTCCTGCCAATACTTCCACGACCTTGTCCACAACAAACGACGTTCAAGAACAGTCACTCTGTACAGATCCAACCATATCAAATGATTTTGCGAAAGTTCTATCAGTTGTGAGTCCACTACCTAACATATCTAACAAAAATAAGACCTTGCGAAAACAACATTCAGTAATTTTATCTAGCACGCCAATGAAAACAGTATTTGAAGAGAAAGAGAAGAAACGTCTAGAGAAAAAATGTAAAACTAAAATCATTGCTAAGAAGAAAGGAGAAACCAGCAAAAAAGAAAGAATATGTACCGCAGGAAAAGGAAAAAAACGAAAGGACGCAACCAACAAAAACGAGAAAGTTAAAAGAATAAAAAAGAAACTTTTTGAGGATGAAACTGACCCGTCTGAAGAAGAAAACCTTGAGAATATTTGTGATGATGAATCAGAATATTCAGAAGAAGAGACATTGTGTGCTATTTGCTGTGACTCAGGAAAAGATAACGAAATGTGGTACCGTTGCAGAGGTTGCGGTAATTGGGCACACAAAGAATGTTCTGGTTCTGACAGCCCGGTTGATTATATTTGCATTTTTTGCTTGGATCCTTGAAGATAATTGTTATAAGGTTACATTTATATTATAATTTATATGATCAAGTCAGATTTAAGACTGAAAACGAAATTTTTGAGGCTGATTTAATAATTAAGTAGCTCCCATTACACATATGGGAATTTATAGGCTCTCATTTCCCGCAAAGTCGGGTAATGAGAGCGATTCTGTTTTTTTCTTTAAAGTTTATATCTGTGGTTAAACGCCTAATAATGTAACGTTAACGCTATTATTAAATGATAGTCAAATGAGTAAGGATTTAGTTTTTTAATAAAAAGTTCTTAAGTATCCATAAATTTGACTTTTATTGAACTTTTTCCTTAGTAGGCTCCAATTTCCCCCTTCTCCCCTACCTCTTTAGTTTGAAATAACTACTGCAAAATAAAATTTAATGTAATACTTAAAAATAAAATCTAATACAAAAGCTAGTCAAGTCCAGATAACTACAGCTATCCAAATAATATTTATGTTGAACCATAATTTTTCCAGATACATAGAATATTCCAGGAACGAGTAGTCAACCTACAGTCGCTCCACCTCTTCCCGCGCAGCCACTAGCACCTACACCAGCTCCAGTGGACACACATTGGAAACCGCCGAAAAAAAAAAGAAGAAAACCGAAGACGATGTTTTAAAAATATTTAAGGAGTGTGAGGGGACTGCTAGGGAGTATGAAAGAGAGCGTGACCGAATTGCAGTAGAGTTGGAAAGAGAGAGGATTAGACAGCGTGATGTAGAGCTGCAGTTGCAAGCTCAATGGTTGGACTTTATCAAAGAGGCTTTAAAAGTTTTAACTGCATATTTGGAGAAAAAAAAAATGAATAGTATCAGACTTTTTCTTTTATTTCATAATCATCATCATCATTTCAACCAAAAGATGTCCACTGTTGGACATGGGCTTCCCCCAAATATCGCCACAATGACCGGTCTTGTCAATGGTCGGTTGTTTTATTTATTAAGGCTTATTAACAGACTTTACCTATACAATTTTTTTTTTTGTGTATGTTAGAATAAAATTTATTTTGCTCAAATTATATTCATGAAAGTTAAATCTAAAAGGTACTTAATTAATTATTTACATTGTGAAGTCTATTAATCCTATCCACTAACATGTCTCTTAGTGCTCTACCGCGAATCAATTCATCCCTAGAACCATGTTCGCGAAAAGCTTCTTCTGGAGAAGAAAATGATGATTCACCTAATCCTGATGAATATATCATATCTTCTTCAGGATCAGGCACCATAAAATCTAATGCTAGATTGTGTAAAACGCTACATGCCATTATAATAGTTGCACATCTATCAGGGGTGTAGTGTAATGTGCGGTCCTTGCAGAGGCATCTCCACCTATTTTTAAACCTCCCAAAAGTATTTTCAATTACAACTCTGGCTTTCCCATGGATGGTGGTATACTTTGCTTCTGGAGTACCTTCAGCAGCATCCGTAATTGATGTCATCAACCAAGGCCTCTGTGGATATCCAGAATCACCTGCAAATATTTTTTTGAATGTAATGAATTAAGTAATCTAACAAAAATATGCAAATTCTAAGTACTAGGAATTTTAGAATTGATAATAAATAAATCTTTTTCAAAAACTATTATTTAGAAAAAAAGTAATGTAACAAAGTAAACAATGTGTGCGCGCCTCACACTAGTAGGTACTTGCCCGCTAACGAGCGCTCACCACACGGACGCACACGAGCGCGTCATCGCACTGACGCGGCGACGGGTATAAAAGGCCTCACGCCAACCGCTAGCTCAGTCGCGTGCTAAGTTAATATAGGCGCGACGTTTACCTAATTCACACATACACGACTCTACATTCTTTATATTCACGCATTTGGACGCGCGGGGCGGATCGCGTGTTCCAAATCGCTTCATGGGCGGTGTTACACAACACAATACCGCCCACACACCCACTACGCCCCTTAGTCTGGAGCGCAACCGGCCAGATCTGGAAACGTGACAGACGGGGGTTATCATCCACAGTGGGCAGCGCCCTCCCAAGTCGGCACCTCTGTCGTTGGTCGCCGTCCGCTGGGCCTCCTCCTCCTCTCACCCGGCGGCGACTGACCGCCGAGGTGGCGTGAAAAAGCGGCACTATGACCGAACAGTGCCGCGGCGCTTCCTAGTGAACAAATAACAGCTACACATGAACAAGCAGCGCGCGCGCGCTTGTCATTGGCCACGGCCTATATGGCCACCCCAATGATGTGCCCGTCGCTACGGGCACCAAACCTGCAACCGCGGGATAAAGGCTATGACTACAACCCGCCGGCCGCGCCCCCTTGCGGGGACGCAGCGACTTCCACGGAGGCTAGCTCAGTTCGGCTCCGCGCAGGCATTGCATCCGACGACTCGGAACAACTCCTCGCTGATCGAACGCACCTACGTAACAATATCTCACACCTGGTGATACATTCGTAACACGGAATATTATTAGCGTGTCTTATTGTGCGAAGGTTATTTTGCTTACAAGCGCTTCCCGCTTTCTTATTGATTTAGGTTAATTTGCTTATTAGCGCACCCCTTATTGTTTTATGTCAGTTTGCTTATATTTTGTATTTATAATAGTTTTAGTCGCTTAACTTTAAATCTCTTTGCCTAGTTAATAGTTTCATAGAATTGTAACATTCACGCTACCTGTCTATTAATGTGTCCCTAGCCTTATTTTTGTGTACCCGCTTTTAAATTCACTGTTTGCTTTTATGTTTTAACTTACCCACATTTTGTATATAGTCTACCCGCACTTATTGTATTTTGTGTACTTTCGTGTTCTTACGTTAATATAGGTATTCAGTACATTATTCTGGAGTATCATTTAAGGTCTCTGCACACAGCGGGCGCGGCGCGGCGGGACGGGACGGCGACGCGACACTGAGCAGTTGTAATGTACTAGATATTACGGACGACGCCACACAGCCGTTCCGCTCGACGCGACGGTAACCGTCGCGCCACGCCGCCGCCGCGCCGAGCGGGAATACAAGTCAGAAGCGGCGGGGACGGGCGCGGCGGGACGCGATCGCAGCGCCCTCAGGACGCCGACGCTTTGTGTTGTTTGGTTTACGTATGTAGTAGTCACACTGCCGGCGGGGCGTGAGCACGTCGCGTCGGACGGTACGGAGCATGAATGTGATTTTGTATCGTTTTACAAAAAATTGATGTCGAAAAATTAGTCGAATGTGTTCGTGCTCACGTATGTTTGTACGATTTGGGCCATAGACAGTATAAAAACACTTCTTAAAAATGAATTCCCAAAGCGGTAAGTGACAGTTATTATATTTATTCTATTACATTTATTCTATTATGATTAAAATAGGTGACAAACTTTTCCCTCACATCGAAAGCTGCGTTTGGAGATCTTTGATTTGTGGGTCTTACTGGAGTGAATGCCCTTGGATCACTCTGTATTTCCTTTAGATCAATAAAAAATGTTTCTCCTTTCACTCTGATGAAATTATGTAAGCAATAGGCGGCTTTTACAATATGTATTGCGGTTTCAACATTGGTTTCTATGTGTCTATTGAAAATTCTGAACTTCTGTGCCAAAATTCCAAAACTGTTCTCAACAACTCGTCTAGCTCGACAAAGTCGATAGTTAAAAGTTTTTTTTTCTGTTGTCATGTACAACGGCTGCTCTAGGAAAAGGTCGCATAAGATATTCTTTCAAAGCAAACCCCTCATCTCCTATCAAAACATGTGGTGTGGGATCTTTATCTCCTGGGAGAGGTTTTGGCGGTAGTAGTAATTTTCCGTGTAAGTACGCTTGATAAAAATTTGATTTTTCGAATATTCCGCTATCACTCATTCGACTATAGCTACCGATATCCCCAGTAATAAATTTATAAAATGGATCTACGATTGCTAACAAAACGATAGAGAAGTAATTTTTGTAGCAGTAGTAATGTGTTCCGCTATTTGGAGGACATTTAATAGCAATGTGCTTCCCATCTATACTGCCCACGCAGTTGGGAAAATTCCATAATTCTCTGTATCCAACTTCTGATTGCCTCCATGTTTCCTCTTATGGTGCTGGCATATACGTTGGCTAAACTTTCCTTTATGGACCGTCGATTTGGAAGTTCATGTTTTTATTGTAGATAGTACTCATAAATAGAAAGCTTTTTGCAAAATAGTAAGTTGCGCAAACTTACCGTTTACGAGATATAATTTTCCAAAGTTCCATAAAAATTGTAAACTAATACGCCATTTAGGTTAGATAAATTGTCATTATAGATGTCAAAGTTGACGTTTCACGTTCCGTTAAGCGTCCACGCTTGTTTGTGGTTTGTTTCATTCAATTTTGTCATATATTTTTTTAAATATAATTTTATTTTTACATATTAAATTACGTATGTAATTAATGTACACAAAAACCATGTTGTAATAAGCAATTACATTGACTTTTTACGTAAAAAATAACGAATATTTGTTTACACTGTGGAACGGAACGGAAGTGAAGCGACGCCATTTTGCATTATAGTTGTCATGTCAGTCATCGTTCGTTTGTTGCCCTGCAAGTTGCGTTCGTATGACTACCATGGCGTCCCCGAAGCCCTACGCTTCTGTGCCTGAAGAGTCGAGTGATGTGCAAGTGTTGGACTCAAATGAGCCGCTTGTCACGGCCTCCTCTTTTGTGCCTGTGTCTGTGTCTGAAGAGTCGAGTGATGTGCAAGTGTTGGACTCAAATGAGCCGCTTTTCACGGCCTCCTCTTCTATGTCTTCTTCTTTAAGTAGTGTGCGAGTGATGGACTCAAATGAGCCACTTATGCTCCCGTGTGTGTCGTCGGTCTTCGATGAACCGGTTGCTGGTCCCAGTGGAGTAGCAGTAGCAGCAGCTGGCTCTAGTGGCGCTAGTATTTCGGAGGACGAAGAAGACGACGACGTTATGTCTGCGATGCCCAGGCTTACTGGGTCTAGCGGCAGAAGGATCAATCCTCACTCGGATGAGTTAAGGTCAGTTTTGAATTATTGTATATATATGTTACTGCTACTCTGTTAAAGTGGAAAAATGTTTAAGTTCTTATATTAAGTAGCACTTTTTAATTTGTTTCAGATCTATGTGGAATTGGAGAAAGATCTTTGCTCAATTGGGAACACATGATCAGTGTCTTCAGTTTGCGGAGGAGAGAGGACTCATCCCTAGAATGAAATTGTGCTCATACCACCATTCGTCGATGTCATTGACGAAGGAAAGTGGTCAAGTGGGCAAATTCAGATGCCGAAAAAGCAACTGTCGGACAAGACAGTTGTCTCGTGCTAATGGGACATGGTTTGAAAACGCACGGTTGCCTCTTACCACTATTTTTCAAATTATGTATACCTTCAGTGAGGGACTGAGGTATCACCAAACCCAAAAGGAGTTAGCGAGTGACGATGGTCCGATAATATCCTCAAGAACTGTAGCAGATTGGTTTAGTTACTGCCGGGAAACCATTGCTATATATGAGCTGGAAAGTCAAAGGGCCCAAGGGAAGATAGGTGGCCCTAACAAGGTAGTACAAATTGACGAGTCGAAATTTGGAAGGAGAAAATACAATCGTGGTCGCCACATTAAGGGACACTGGGTGATTAGAATGATAGAAAACGGCAGTGACGCGGCTGGAGGTGTGTCCCGATAATGACAGATCTGCAGAAATGTTGGTGCCACTCATTAAGAAACATGTTGAGGAAGGCTCCATCATTCATACAGACCATTGGAGAGCATATCTGAGCCTTCCGCAGCATGGATATATACACAAACGAGTAAATCATAGTGACCCAACAAATAAATTTGTGGCACCAGATGGGACACACACTCAAAGCATTGAGAGCCAGTGGAGAGGCTTAAAACAAAAATTCCGTCAGCAACAACATAAACAAAATTTCACGGAATGGTTGTGTGAATATACGTGGAGGCGAAGAAATTTCATTGATCACTTGGATCCGTTTGACGAATTAATAAAAGCCATAAATCATGTTTATACCTATGATTAATATAATATTAAAAATATCCCTTGTGTTTTATTCTAACTATCCGATAAATACCCTTTTTTTTTTTTTTGTTGCCGGGGTGGAAAATCCTCATGGATGTCCTTCGCCTGGGGCAGACGAAGGGGTCTGTCAGACTCTTACTGACTAAAAACCACCTCGGTGTTCCCTCCCACACTTGGACCGGGGATTGTGGGAGCTGATGCGCCATCCATGATCCCCGGCTAGTGCCGGCCCGCCTACGCGGGCCACCTCAAGCCCGCGGGGAGTGTGAGGTGTCCTCCCCCCGCGACGTCCGCACGGGGCGCGCGTGGAACACTACGCGCCGCCGCCTCGGGTCTTGCTGGATGGGGGACGGCGGACGACCCCGAGTCCACCGCCCCTCCGGACCTCTTTATGGGGGCTGGAAGAGGGCGTTGTCTGCCCTCCGCCGACGCCTGGTTCGCCTGCTGCGGCACGGAAGAGTGGCCACGGCCTCCCTCTCCCTCTCCGCAGCCTCCTTCTGCGAAATTACGGCTTTACAGAAGGAGATCACCGCATCCCACGACTCGACGCCCCCGACCATCGAACGAACGACGGCCGGCTGCGACAGGTTGTGTTTTATTCTAACTATCCGATAAATACCCTAACCCAATCTCAGATCCCCCATAATGTTAGAGAATCATTTGGGTTAGGTTAGGTTAGAACTGTGACCATCAACGCCAAATCCCCTTCTAATGTTAAAAGGCATTATGATTTAGGCCCCAAACCGCCCCATAAATCGATGGAAATTAGTTGTCTAACTTAACCTAACCTCAAACTTTAAACATGAATATCTCCGTAACCATGGGTTTGCGCGGGTTGGGAATGGTGCAGGGGGGTAGCCCCCCCTCCCCCCCACCCCAACCCTTAAATCGACGGTCCATAAAGGAAAATTTAACCTATACGTTGGTTGCAATAAAATCCATATTTCTACGCAGACATTCTTCACAATATTGCTGACTGTACTATGTCCAACCCGAAAAGAAAATGCAATGGTTTGATAAGAATCACCGGTTGTTAAATACCTTAAACAAAGAAATAAGGTTGTTATTTATGAGGAATAATTTGTAATGTTATAATACAATGCAATACAAATATATTCATTAAATAAAATAGTATAATTCTTTATTTTAAAGTTTGATTCTATTCTATTCTTGTAAATTTTATCATTACCGCAGGTGAAGCAGTAAAACACAAATGGAAGACAATCAGAGACGGCTACACTAAATATAAAAAACAGCTCAAAGGAACAACTGGTTCTAGTCGTAGAAACGTAAATTACACATGGGCATCACAACTGGCATTCTTGGACCATTTCAATGCGCCTCGAGAATCCCATTCAAACGTTCCTGTTGAAATAGTACCAACATCACCATCTTCGCCTCAAAGTCAACCATCTGGTCATACTCCTGGATACGATAGTATAACTTTCCAATCACCGGTCCCACCGATCACCTCCATCGCAGATTTCCCAGCCACCAATGCAAGCTACCTCATCAACATCGCAAGCCACCCCGTCATCATCACAGGCACCCCCGTCATCATCAAGCATTTCATCTCGAAAGGCTAAACGATCAAGAGGACATCCAGGAAGTGATGATGATGTAGGGAGAGTGATACAGTTTATAAATTCTAATAAAAATAAGAAGGAACTCGACGTTACTGACAATTTATTCCTTAGTTATGCCGATACATTCAAGAAATTTTCGCCCAGAACAAGCCATTGTTAAACTGGAAATGGCCAAATTGTTTTCAAATATCGAACTCCATCTGCTCGATTCTACATCATATAATCCACTCCATACGAGTATATCGATGGTATCACCAGCTTACTCTAATATAAGTTCAGTTAACAACACAAACCAGGAATCGCCAGCTTCTCAACCAATTAATCTATCTGGAGATAATAATGCCAATGTGGGAGAAGAAAATTTTATATTAGAATTTTTATGAGTGAGTGATGTTGATAAGGAGATATTGAAAAGTTAGTCATCATTTGGAATTTATAAGTCAAATTCATTATTAGAATTAATCAAAGTATGGATATCATTTCAAAAATTAGCTTAGGTACATTGCCACTATATGCTATCTGTGATTAAAAGCTGTGAGTAATTTAGTATAGTATAATATAGATACATCATTATTTTAAAAAATAGCTATTTGTTATTGATTATATATACTGTTGATGTTAATTAAACTTAGAAATTGAAACTGTGATTTTGAGACTGTTGTTAATTAAAGGTTAAGCCAGATTTATTCATATTTTATGTTAAAAGTCATAAAGAAATAAATAATGAAGACTGGTGTTAAGTAGTAAGAGATTTAGTTATATACTTTATATATGCTGTTTGTGATCTGAAGTATATAGATTTGCAATATTTAGTTTTCTGGTTAAAAAATGATTCTATAAATTATAATTTTCAAAATATGAATCAATCAATGAAAATTGAAAAATTTAGTTAGGTTACTTTCATTAAGCTATTATTGTGATTATAAAGAATGTTGATAATTTTAATTACGCTGGATATATTTAATTTCATCGATATATATGTACTACGCACTAGATTACGCGTGCCGTACACTCACTTCAGTCAACTCAGGTGCAGTGTCTTCTATGCACCTTGATTTTGATGACATTAGTACAGTTTTGACGTTCATGCAGTGTGAGAGCGGCGCTTATAAATTCAAATTAAAGGGAATCTGGACGTAAATAATAATTCTGTACTCATGTAAGTAAAATTACTGGTTGTTCGGACAATTTAATAGCTTCTAATATCGTAATAGTATGTTAGAAAATATATTATTTGATTTAAAAGCCTTTTCATTTTATAATCATAGACTAAAACATGCAGATGGGAACATCTGCATGTTTTAATCGGGTTTGTCTCTCTCATGCATATACCTGCGTCTGTACCTGCTTGCGCGCGCGCCACTGATTTCGCACTGCAGTCTAACTTCACCTATCACCACCCGAAATCTGCGATAGAAAGAGTTATATTGCCCAGAAAAGAAGGAGGAAGAGGATTGATCGAAATTTCACATCTCCACAAAAGACAAATAATTAATCTAAAACAATTTTTCGGGCGAAAGAAACATACCAGTAATTTACACAAAACAATTATAGAGATAGATAAACAGTATACACCATTGAACCCTAGTGATGATGATAATATTGAGACATTAGATAAAGTGCAACATATAGAAGAGATAAAGAGAAAATGGAAGCAAAAAGAGCTACATGGGAGACATCCCAATGATTTACAACAATCACATATAGATAAAGAAGCTTCTAACAAATGGTTAGAACTAAGTGGGCTGTTCCCTGAAACAGAAGGGTTTATGTTGGCCATTCAGGACCAAGTCATTAATACCAAAAATTATAGAAAATATATAATAAAAGATAGTACATTAAGAAATGATTTATGCAGAAAATGTCACAGCAAACCGGAAACAATTCAACATATTACTGGTGCTTGTATGACATTGACACAGAACGATTATACTCACCGACATAATCAACTTGTTAACATCATACACCAAAAACTCGCAATTAAACTTAAACTCATGCAAGACGCATACACACCATATTATAAATATTCACCAACACCGGTTTTAGAAAACCAATTTTACAAAATATATTACGACCGCACTATAATTACAGATCACACTATATATAACAATAGACCCGACATAACACTTGTTGATAAAGAAAACAAACATGCTTACATAATTGATATAGCAGTCCCAAACACTAATAACATTCAAAAAACTATCACGGAAAAAATTAGGAAGTACACAGAATTACAAGAGGAAATCACAAGAGTTTGGAAAATGAATAGAGTCACAATAGTCCCAATAATAATATCAGCAACAGGTGTTATTCCAAAACAAATATTCAATAGTTTTAATGTTCTCAATCTATCAAAATACACATACCTAACACTACAAAAAGCGGCTATTTTGAACACTTGTCGTATAGGTAGAAAATTTTTACAACTGGACTTAGATAATAATTTAAATTCAGTTCAAAGTCTTTTACCACCTTAAACCAATAATTAGGATCTCACCTTGGTTCATACCCGTGAGATTCTAAAAGAACACCAGGCACCAGCCTGAGAAAAATTGCCTAAAAAACCATAATAATAATAATAATAAAATTATTTATTGTCTCATTAAATTTTACAAATTTAGATGTGATCCGTTGTGTACTGTGCGCATTTTTATTTCATCCATTATTTTTAACGACTTGGCTTTACTTGGACTTTTGTATTGTTTCACCCATTGACCTGGCTTTTCATTTGGACTATCGTAGTGCTACATATTGCGTTTAGATTGAGTTTATTTTCGAAGTGCTAAGTGTTCTGAGCAATGTATCAACCACACAACAGGGTATGTTTACTTTGTAACCGTTCTGTGGAAAGAACCAGAAGACACACGTTAATTCGTAATCTACAGAACAACCATCATCATACGGTTCAAAACATAATTCAAGCTTTAACTCCACATGAGGTAAGTACTTTTTAAGTATAACATCACTAAGCGGTAGTCAAATTGAATCCACTGAACACTGTCAGGACCGTTCATGTATATGTCACGTGTTAATTATTATGATCTTAGGGGCTACCAAAACGACTTTCGACTGTCGTGATCGTTTCGTAACGCATGGTGATTGCCATAGGTGATTAATTGAACTAAGTGATTGATTGCGATTTTTGTAGGCCCAATTATTCACTTTTGACGTGTACGACACGATATCTAACTTTAGAAGCGAACCCTTTTTAGTTTGTTCTGAAAAGGTGCATAGCCATGGAGGCAACGCAATCAACGAAACCACCAGTTATGGACGCGCCACCAGCTGTCGTCAAGAAGAAATCTTTCCAGCGAAAGAGACCAGTCCTACCCTCAAGAGAGCTGCCAAAACCTAAGAATCTATCACCCACATCAACACCACTTACGAATGATCCGCTTTGGCAACAAGCTTTTGTGTATGAGGGCGAACGCGGACTATCCAACGCAGAGGGAACCAGGTTCTTCAACGCCGACGCTTCAGGATACGTCGCACTGGTTGAGAGAGACTATCAAGCTATCGGAGATTGTGATAAGCACGTCGTTAAAGAGATCCCACCAAGTGCATTCGCATACTACCACCATATCCTTTGGTGGTACCGTGTGGCCTTAATGGCCAAACGCAGGGGTGAGGCGACCCACGACCAGGATAGACTTATCCATTTCGTCGAGGGATACGACGTTGTGTTAGGGGCAGGAGCAGCCACGTACTTAGCGGGAATGGACGACTTCTGCGACGTCACAGGGGTCAACCATTACCTGGCAGCACAAGAGCCAGGCAATGACGGCCATTTCGGCATGATAGACGAGCGGTCACATCGTGATTATGAAACAAAGATCGCGCCAGCCGTCTCAGTCCAGCGCATCGTGTCAGACATCGCCGTGACAGAGGACCACGACGACGACGAGTTTAGGATGCCAGCAGGTATCCTTCCCAACCCGCCAGTACAAGCTCAGCAACCCGCTCAGCCACCAGTTCGCGCGCCAGCCAGAGGACGCGGAAGAGGGAGAGGGCGTGCCAGGCTACGACGAGGCGAAGTAGCTCTACTCATGGACGAGAGAGCACCACACAGTCTTCGTAAAAAATATCAGGCATCAACGAGCTCAAAAATGAAAACCCGCTTCATATAGTGCGCGTATTGGCTCACAAAATAGGAGTGTCAATAGAGGAACAAGATTTAGATTTTGTAACTAGAGCTGGACCACGCCAACAACATCCCAAGGATTCAGCTGAAACACCACCGCAAACACTTGCTGTTCGTTTTGTACGCCGCTATAAACGCGACGAATTCTTGAAGGCTGCTAAAGTCAGAAGAACTCTCCCTTCGTCTGACATTGAGATAGCTGGCGCAGCGAGGAATATCTATATAAATGAGCGCCTTACTCAAAGAAATAGGCAGTTATTTCGAGCGACAAAACTTGCTTCGAAGGAACATGGATACAAGTTCTGTTGGATTAAAAATGGTGCAATTCTCATTCGAAAGCAGGAAGGCAACCCATCCATCCTCATACGACACAACGAAGACCTGGAACGTTACCTGTGTACGATCCCAGAGTGATGGAATGCGCTCACGTCAACCGACCTGCAATGAGGAAACGACAACCCTGCCTAACGACAATCAGTGTAAACTTTTATATTTTTTATATCGTGTATTTTTAGATTTAACGGTCCCTTTAGATCTCATTTATCTTTTAGATATCACATTATTTTTAGATTTTTAAATTCTATATTATTACCATATATTCCTTTTATTAATAGATATTTTTTTGTATGTTCCGTACAATTTATAAACATACTGTGTAACTTTATAACATCACCGCAACGCAATAACATTCACACAAACACCATTATCCCTAGATTCATAAACATACGTCTCGCATACACCCATAAGTAGTAAAACACTCGCAGCGCGCAGCGCGAAAGAGATAGAAATACGTGCCTCTCAGTAAAATAAGGTCGACGTAACTTGACGGTTCTGAACATAGGCTCTGCGAACTTTCGCGCATGTACATTTGTAAAAAAAGTGTTATTGGAATTCATTTTTTTTTAAACCGAAATTCGAATATGAATTTCCTGATACAGAGACCAAGTACAAATAAAATAAATATCAAAACGCTATGAGACAGAAAGCTAAAAAAATAATGTACCTAATGAATTAAAAATTCACTCACCTTTCGATAGTAGCAAATTTTTGTCACAATCACACACAATATTATTTACAGTTTGATAAACTTTTTATTATTCAATCACTTTCGCTGAGGGGAGAAATCCCTAGCATAAAGTCATCTGCCTCTTGCGTACTTTGTGAGGTACTCGGTATAGGTTCGTCATCGTCATCATAATTGTCGTCGCTCTCACTTTCAGATTCATTTTCTGAGTCTGATCCTGTATTAATGACGAATTGTTCCGTCATTTCATCAATAATATGATCGCTCTGCCTATATTTTTCTTCGACTTCTTTCACTTTTCTGCATAAAGCACTCCATTGTTCCTGACCCATTGCATTTACTTTTTCCTGGATGAGTTCCATTGTCCTAGTTACATTCCAGTTGACGTTTTTAGCGGCTACGTACCCTTTAATAGCAGCCCACGCCATCTCGATGGGGTTTAAGTCGGGATGATAAGGCGGTAATCGAAGGACATCATGGTTGTATTTTTTAAACATTTCATCTATTACATATTTTTTATGCCCATCTTTGTTTTTTTTTATTATATCATAAAGTTGTGGTTTACGCATATCAGTTTCATATGGTATACACTTTTCTGCTAACCACGACTCCATTTTTGCCTTCTTATCATTAGATGTAGGGGCAGGATTCAAAATTTTGTTGTGGTATGGAGCATTATCGATAACCACCACCGAGTTAGGGCTCAAATTTGGAATCAGTTGAGTCCGTAACCATTTCTCATAGTTTAAGAAATTCATATCGTCATGATAATCTCCGGTTTTGTTTCCCGATTTGAACATCAGTAGGGAATTCGGAACAAATCCTGCTTCTGATCCAGCGTGCACCATAACTATTCGCTGACCTTTTGATATAGGACGCTTTAGTCCTTTAACGGAGCCATCTGACCATGCCTTACTTTTTGTGTGTGATGCGTGGGCGTACGACTCGTCAGTGTATACAATTGGTCGCCCTTCATCCCTGTATTTTTTTACTGCTTTCAAGTACAATATCCTTTTTAGGCGAATATCGGTTTTCTCTACAAGAACCATTCTATTGGTTTCAGTTTTTCGCCACTTGAAACCCAAGTTTTTGACTATAGCTTTTGTAGCGACATCTATGACGTCACATAAGAACTAATCCTGCATCGCGCAATCAAATTTCTCCGCGCGTTTAGAACATATAGAACAGCCCGAAATCATCTATCGGGCAGTAGTAGCTCACCAGACATAACACCCGTCTGGTCGGAGGATCCTCCCTTTTCAACGGAGGTTTGCGGGACTTTACTCTCTGTTCCGCATACCTCTAAACTGGTGACCCTCGACAATGAACGTCAGCGCAGCCTTCGTGCAGCCACTACTTCGTGACGTCATCATCACTTCCTCAAGCTTTCGAGCCATACAGCCAGCACCCACGGCTTCAAAGGGTATCGTGACCACCAGCATGCCTACCTGGTCATGCCTGGTCATCACCCTCAGCCTCATCAACGACCTTGGCTAGTCACACCGCACCCTCGGCCAGTCACATGAAGAGCTATGAAGAACCTCTCCTGGTCGACGCAAGCAGTCAAGCCACTACATCGCACAGCACCGCTCCGACTCACTGGAGCCAGCAGCACTACTCCGACTCACTGGAGCCTGCAGCATCATCCCGACTCACTGGGACATCAACACCCCGACTCACTGGGACATCATCACCCCGACTCACTGGGGCATCATCCCGACTCACTGGGATAGCACCACCCCGACTCACTGGGGCATCACCGCAGACAGTTCCGACTCACCGAGAACTATGCGGCATTCGGTTCCGACCCACTGGAACCAACCTACCACTGGCCTGGCACGCATCTTGATGCGTGCCAGGCCAGTGGTAGGTTGGTTGATGCTTCTTGAAGCATCAAGAACCATCGATCTCCGATCTCCGGAGGGGAGTGATGTAGCGACATCTATGACGTCACATAAGAACTAATCCTGCATCGCGCAATCAAATTTCTCCGCGCGTTTAGAACATATAGAACAGCCCGAAATCATCTATCGGGCAGTAGTAGCCCACCAGACATAACACCCGTCTGGTCGGAGGATCCTCCCTTTTCAAAGGAGGTATGTAGGGCTTTACTCTCTGTTCCGTCTACCTCCAAACTTTTAAGCTCGTTTTAGCTCCTTGAAAATTTATGTCTTGTTTGAGTTTCGCTAGTAATTTATTTAATGTTGGCATTTCTTTTTCAGAATTGTGAAAGTTGTGTATGCATCTTTTTATTACACCTTGGTCAAAATTGTCAATATCGGTAATAGGCTTTGATCTAGACCTTTTCTTACCAGGCGTGCGGAATACCGAAAGTAAGCCCGAAACATTGCCTTCAGTTGCGATCCGCTGTACTGTGCGTAGGGACACACCAGTTGCGTTAGCAACTCTTAAAAAAACTTTGTCAACATCTTTTACGCCTTCTTCTTTTTCTTTTTTGAAATACTGCGTTAAGTCAAAAATTATTTTTCTTGCCTGGCGATTTAATACCTTATTATGCTTCGGTGGCATCTTTGTTGGCGAATAATATAAATGCCAAGGGACACTTAACACTAACACAAACTTAAACACAAACAAAAAAAAATTGGTTGCCTGTAAAGTCGGTATACGGGCGAAAGTTTTACGTGACAACGATTTATGTCTGTCTCTCTCGCTCTTAGGCGGGCTAACCATGCCCGAGTGGAAGGGACGCGTGCCTCTCACTCGCTCTCATTGTGAGCGCATAACGTGAGCGGAGCGTAACGCAGTTTCTTGAAGTGTCACCCGGCAAACCAATTTATAAGACGTTGTCACGTCAAAACTTAACACTAAACAAAAAACCTAACACTAAACAAAAAACTTAACAAGAAAATAATAACAACTAACAACGATCAACGAAAACTTTTGTAACCGCCCGTACTCAAGATAGAGATAGCGACACGAACACGACACCAATGCTAACGTGTGACTGAGACACAATACCGCGTCCCGAGCATTACCGAATATGCACGAAGTTTTACGGAGTAAACAAAAAGGGATGTCCAATATGCGTATCTGAGGGTGTTGTTTAATCGATTATTTTTCAAATCGATTGAAATCCAATTATAAAAATATATTTGATTAAATTTTATAAGGAGGTTTAAAATATTCTCAAACAGTTGTTATTGTAGTAGTCGTTTATAAATAACTGATATTTAACTAAATCATGTCTTTCAACCAAGAAAATAAAATTTTATTCATTTTTTTTTTCATTAAAGTCGAAATCTCGTTTACTAACGACAACATTCACTATGTTTGTAAATCTATTCCGTTCAATATCTCATAGAAACAAAAATTAATAAATTCCAAATCGATAAAAATCGATTACGATATTTGATTGAATAAAGGGTCGATTGTGTTTACATAGAGTCAATCTCTAGCCTAGACCTCCGCCCCGCGCACGTCGCCTCATGCCACCATTTTGTTCCTAAAAAACGTTCGTGCGCAGCCTTCTGCGCGAAGTTCAGAACCGTCAAGTTACGTCGACCGTATTGTACCTTCATAAAACGACGAGAGCTCAGTACGGCGCCAGCGGATCCGCTCCGTTGCCCTGGTAGGACGTGCGCGCGCTACCATACTCGCTCGGACCGCCCTCTAGTCGGCCTAACCCTGTGTTGTCGTGAGTGTAAGCTTTGGCGAGCACTTACGGGAGCACTGGGGGAAGCCGCCTCAGTTTTTAATCTCGGTTTTATTACTGTCGCGGTCGCGTTGGCAACGTGCCACTGTTTTAATCTTTTTAATCTGTTTTAATTTTAATTTGAATTTTTAATCTTCGGGATGCCGAAGAAGAAACAAGGTGTACGTAGCTCCCTAGAGCCCGACACCAGCCTGCCGCTGGATAGCCAGATGGAAGGTCGGACGACGTCGCTTCCGTACCTCGGGAGTTCGATGCCCGGCCCCCCGCCCGCCGCTCCAGCCCCAGAAGGGAAGAAGCACACTGCCGGCTCACCGACGTCGCCGGCGACTGCGCGCGTTTCGCCGTCGCCGTCGTCGGGCCGCCAGCCAGCCGTCCCAGTTCGCCCGCCGGCCTTCCGCCCCGTGCCTATCCAGGCCCCGGGTCCAGCAGCGTCAAGCAGCCGTGCGCAAGCCGTACGACTCGCCACCTCCTCGATGCGCTCCGTTGCGCCGAGAACCCGTACCACGGAGCCACCGGGCCAAGCAGAAGTGACGCAGCCGCCCATATTGTAGCGACAGCACGCCGCACAATATCGCCCGCTCCCCGCCGCTTGCTGACGGACAGCAAGAGTAAGGTTGGACTCGCCCATCTTCCCCCCCCCCCCCCCGGGTCTCCGCCCGGGACTCCCCTGCCGTGCTGTCCGCGTGCTCGTCCCGACAGGGTTCGGACATGTCGGCTTACTCTGGGGACTCCTGTGCCGGGATCGAAGACGTGTCGCTAGACACGCCCTCCCGATCCGAGTTCAGGGACGGAGTGTACCCGGCCCCTCTCGAAGAACCCGTGGGCTTTGGCTATGAGTTCCAGCTCGACGCCAGAGCCCAAAGAAGACCAAGAAGCCCGGATGACGATGTGTCCGAGCAGGCCAAACGATATTGCCTCGACCCGCCCAGCACCTATGCTGACAAGGTGCGTTCCCCGCCCCCTCCGCCCACAGTTCAAGAGAGCAGAGGAGAGCCAACGTCTGCGGGCCCACCCCCCGCAACTCAAAAGAAGAATCCCTCCCGCTACCCTCCGCTGGTGGTGGAGGGGCTGCCAGACTGGGCCGCCCACTTTAGGGCGCTGAACGACCTGCTGGGCCGCCCCCCGAATGCCCGCCCTTTTCAGGGCGGCATTCGATTCCTCCCGGAATCCGCGGAGGAATACAGGGTGGTACAGAGGTACCTAGGCGACCAAGAGAGGGAGACCGGCCTGGCATGGTTTGCATACTCCCTACCCGCGGAGCGGAGCCTCAAGGTGGCCATCCGTGGCCTGCCAGCGGACACGGAGCCGGCCGAGATTGAGGAGGAGCTCAGGCGGCTGGAATTTCAGCCGGAGTACGTGCGCAACATAAAGGCGCGCGGTGGGAGACCCGGCTGCATTTTTCACGCCGTACTGAAGAGGACGCCTGGGATCTTTAAGATCTACGACATCACGCAGTTCCTGCTCATGCGTGGTGTCAAGATCGAGGCGTGGAGGGGCAGGCGCGGGCCTGCGCAGTGCCACCGGTGCCAGCAGTTTAGGCACAGTTCACACCGGTGCCACCGCCCGCTGGCCTGCGTGAGATGTGGGGAGAACCACGCCGCAAAAGATTGCCCACGCCTTAGGGAGGAGCGCCTGCGCCAACTGCGGAGGTGACCACCCAGCGTGCCACAGAAGATGCCCCGTCTTCATAGAAGAGGCACAGAAGAGGAGAGTGGGCACGGTCGCTATCTCCCGGCGACCAAACCCGCCCACCAAATCCACCCGTGGGCCCGTGGCGGCCGACGCCTCTGAAGCGCCCAGCGCGTCATTGATGGCGGCGGCCAACGACCCGACGGACAGGAGAGACGCCCCCCCAACACGGAGGAAGAAGAGAGGTGGGAGGAAGGGGAAGAAGCCCCTCCCCCCCCCCCACAACCAAGGAAGCGGACTCTGCCCCAGTTTCGGTGCAGTCGTCGCGCCCCCCCCCCCCCACTGCCGAGACCGAAGCCCCCAAGAGAGTGCAACGCCTGGCTAAGACAGCCACCGCCCCCCGGGCGGCCCACCAGGAGGCCAAAGTTCCCGACGCCGCGCCCGCCCAGCAGCGACAGGAGCTTTCCCTCGAGGAGCGGAGGATCCTCTTCGCATTCATTCACGAGCTCACGGAGTGCATCCAGATGAAGCGCCGTCAGGGAGAAGGGGACCCGACGGAGCTCATCATAACTGGGATGGCCCACCTGACTGTGATGTAGGTAATTCTATATTTTATATTTATGGCAATAAGTGGGTAGGTACAACCTTCTTGCATGTGTGAGCCAGTCTCTCAATAAATCTGTTACGCGATTGACGTGGTTTTACTGTAGCCGATTCCCCGGGGTTCCAGTGTCCAGAGATTCCTCAGTGGCGACGATTAAGTGATTTCACGCGTGAAAATTTTATGTTGCGACCAGAAAACTAATTTAGACCAGAAAAAAATTTTATCAAAATTTTGTATTATTTTGTAGTACTCCAGAATTCTGGAGTACTACGAAATTTTGATGAAAACTCATCCATAATATTCCCAGTTCTGAGTGGTACCTCAATCCAAACAGATTGAGGTGCCACCTTTATATTAATTTAACTTTTGAAGTATTCTAATACAAAATCCAATATCCGTTCTACAAAATTTTCTAAACTACTACTAAATAACTCCATTAGCCACTTTACGATGCGAAAAGTGGCACCTCAATCTAAACACACATTGTAACTAATCTCCTTAAATATTTTTCAGCCCAAGAATGTAAAGAACGGTGGAAGAATATTCGATGTAGTTACAGCAAAAACAAGAAAAGGCTAGATTTGCCATCTGGATCAGGTGCAAAGACGATTAAAGAGTACTACCTTTCACCACATCTACATTTTTTAGACAATTACTTGAAGTCCCGACCAACCAAAAGCAATCTAAGCAAATATGATTGCACAGACGGTAATGATAGTGAAGAAGTCGATGAGACACTGTTTACTGGTCAACTAGCTTCTGAAAACACAAATTCGGATTCCATCTCCAATCAATCCACGCCAACACCGCCACTGCTACCACTATTAAATAAATCTAGGGCAATCTCTTTAAAAGATGTTAATAAATCAGCACATGAATATTTCAGTCAAAGAGCATTACAAATGAAGACCATACATAGAGCTGAGCCTGAAACAGACAGCGATCTAGCTTTTTTTCAAAGCATGCTTCCAGATATGAAATCAATGACACCAGCCCAAAAACGAAGATTTAAAATGGGCGTTCTCAATTTATCAGAGCAAATTTTAAATGACCCAGTACCTAGTTATCCTAGGACACAGCCGTATTATCCACGAACACCTTCTCGAGAGACAGATTATGATCCTAATGAAGGTGCAACCCAGCAGACTCTTACATCCAGAGCTAATACAAGTCCAGCACCTTCGTTTACCTCGACTCAGCAGACAGCTAAACATACTGCAGTAGCTAACAAAAATCCGGAAACTCAGCTGACTTTGATATCCGGAGAGTATATAAATCCAGCACCACCGGCGGCAGTGGCTGTAATTGAACAAATAGCTGGGCCTTCAAGACACCGAACTTATGATGAGAAAGCTTATTATCAACTCAGCATTTCAGAATATCAGCAAACGCGGACACCGGGAGCTTATGAAAGAGCACAATCCTTAGCACCTCCGGCAACTCCAACTACATTATGTTTGCCAATATTTTCACCAATAACTCCAGCTACACCTCACCCGAATCCAGAGACATCTATCCAATCTCATGAAGACGAAATAAGTGATTTTAATGAGAACTATCCAATGCCTTGAACTTTATTTATAAATGGCTCTTAGTGCGACAGCTAGCTTGAGTAGTCATGTGCTGTCCCTGTCCGCATGCGCTGATTCTGTATTGTGAGATAAGGACAGCACATGATGACAGCTTGACAGATACTCAAATTAGCTGTAACACTGAGAGCAATTTATAAATACTAATTGTAGCAAAGATGCTAAACCAAAAACATTTTCAATGAATATTATCTTTTGATTTGTCAATAAAAGTTTGATCTGTAAAAAATAGTTTCACTTACCTTAAAGTTATCAGTAGTCTTTCTTCAGGGCTGATTGGTTTTCTCCAATTTGTAACTTGCTTCCGAAGTCCTTCTCTTACTTTTGACAATACGATATGGTAACATTCCAGTGACATTTTATAAACTGTGCGAAAACGATCAGGATATTCATATAATGTTTCCATTATTTTATAGTACCTGTGCTCTTCTGCATTTCTCCACACTGGATGTATCCAATACCTTCTTGGTCTTTGCTGTAAATTAATAATCTGTAGCAAAGCCAGTGCATCTTCATCTTCGTCTGAAGAGGAATACATGTCTTATCCCGTCAATATCACGCTCTATAATGACTTAACTTGCCGTATCGTCCCCGCGTCTGTTTGCGCAGATATCGCGCCTGCACCGTATCTGCGCCGTGTCTGTACCGTACCTTCGTCTCGCCGTCTTCTATTTGCGTTGCCCCTAAAGGTGCTGTGGATATTTTTATTTTTTTCGTGCGAACTGTGCGGTGTAAAGTTGAATAACGGACTTAAAATGGCGGTTGGAAAGATCGGTGCGTTTGACCTAACGAAAGACAATTGGGACACGTATGTGGATCGATTAGATCAATACTTTATTGCCAACAGTGTAAAAAGTGAATTAAAAGTCGCAACTTTAATTACTGTCGTTGGTAATAGTGCATATGAGTTGATGGTTAATTTATGTACACCCGTTAAACCATCCACAAAGACTTATTCGGAGTTAATAGCGGTAATGAAAGGACACTTAAACCCCAAACCGTGTATGCTCGCTGAGAGGTTCAAATTTCGGCAACGGATTCAAAAACCTGGTGAAAATATCGCGACGTACTTCTCGGAGCTTAAAAGACTGAGTAAAGATTGTTCTTTTACGGCGGACAGTTTAAAAGAAAATATGAGAGATCAATTTGTGTGCGGCTTAGTAAACGATGACATTCGGCAGAAGTTGTTTACTGAAGACGACAGCATCAGTATCGACCGGGCGTATAAGCTGGCCTTATCGATGGAGGCGGCTGAGACAAACGCGGCAATAGTGGAAGACGGTACGAGAAGAAGGACCGGCGGCAGTGCAGCGGATGCGGAGTCCATACCCGTTCATAAGATCGGGCATGACGGCGGCGGAGGAAGGCGCGGGGCGTTGGGAGGCGGCGGCGGCGGTGGCTATCGGCCGGCCGCGAGGCGAAACACTCGCTCGACGCGTGACTCACGACAATCCGGCGGCGGCGGTCCAAGTACCATAAGCGGAGCGGGTTACAACTTACTTCGATCGGGCACAAAAAATGAGGAATGCAAAGTATGTGGAGGCAAACACAATTCGAATACGTGTAAATTCAAACTGTATGTGTGTAGAATTTGTACCCAGGAGGGACATTTGAAGAGGATGTGTCCAAGGTTGACCAGGAATAATTTCATAAATAACATACAAGAAGACGGGCATGGCAGCGACGACAGGTGTGGCGCTTACTCGACGGGGAGCGACAGTGACGAGGTAATAGTACCTATTAATCGCTTATCACTTGGACAGTGTGAACCTATTATGATTTCTGTAAGTGTGCACGGTTGTGACTTAAGAATGGAATGTGACACGGGGAGTGCAATCTCGTGCATTAATTACCAATTATATCAGGAAATGTTTTCCAGTTTAAGTATTAAACCCACTAAGTTGGTTTTAAGATATTACACGGGTGAACTAGTTAGGCCTGTAGGTGTTATTAAACCCGTTGGTAAATATAATAATACTGAAAAGATATTAGATTTATATGTTATTGACAGTGGAAATACCGTTTTAATAGGTAGACAATGGTTAGCGGAGCTAAATGTATCGGTGTCGACTATGCATTATAATAAAGTCAATAATAATCGGAATTTGGATTTTAATTTCTCGGAATTCAGTTCCAGATACGGTGAGGTGTTTGCGGATGGCCTGGGGCGGTTCACGGGAGGACAAGTGAGCATCCGAGTGCGCGAGGGCGCGCGGCCGATTTTCCTGCGCGCGCGCCCGTTGGCGTACGCGCTGCGGGAGCCGGTTGAGCGCGCACTGGAACAGCTGGTGCGCGACGACATCCTCACTCCCGTCCACCACTCAGACTGGGCAACACCAATCGTGCCGGTCGTCAAGAAAGATGGTACCATTAGAGTCTGCGCCGATTTTAAACTAACCTTAAATAAAGTGTTAGAAGTCGACCGTTATCCATTACCTAAGGTAGAAGATCTTTTGTCTCGGTTGCACGGAGGCGAAAGATTTAGTAAAATCGATTTGTCACAGGCGTACGCTCAGTTTGAACTGGATGATACTAGGAGATACGCGGTAATTAACACACATAAAGGGCTTTTCATGTATAAACGATTAGTGTATGGGCTGTCGTCGAGCCCAGGCATATTTCAACGTTGTTTAGAACAATTGTTTGCAGATATACCCCACGTAGGAGTCTTTTTAGATGATATTATTATAACAGGAAAGGACACACCCCAACACTTAAGTAGCCTACATAAAGTTTTTGAACGCCTGAAGTCGAGTGGTTTAAAAGTAAAAAAAGAAAAATGTTCTTTCTTTGTGGAATCGCTCGAATATTTAGGGTATGTAATAAGTAAGGAAGGTGTTCACACGTGCAAAGATAAAGTGGAAGCAATTGTTAAAACTCCGACACCGAGGAACGTATCGGAGTTGAAAGCTTTCATTGGGATGGTCATGTATTATGGTAAATTTATAAAAAATGTAAGTTCGATCCTTACACCATTGTATAATCTGTTGCGTGCCGGGGTGAAGTATGTATGGAGCGATGCTTGTGAGGTAGCCTTTGCTCGGGTTAAGCGGGCACTGAGCACGAGTGAAGTGCTTGTGCATTACTCCCTGGAGCTACCGCTTGTGCTGACGGCAGACGCTAGCGCCACTGGGATAGGCGCCGTCATCTCGCACATCACGCCGGAAGGCGAACGCCCAATCGCATACGCGTCACGCACACTCAACTCCGCGGAGAGATCGTATGCTCAAATAGACAGGGAGGCATTAGCGATTATATACGGTGTTAACAAATTCCATCAGTACTTGTACGGTAGGAAGTTTACTTTAAGAACAGACCACAAACCCTTAACATACATTTTTGGAAATAAAGTAGGCATTCCGGTTATGGCAGCATCCAGGTTACAAAGGTGGGCAATAATATTAACAGGTTATTCGTATGATATAGAGTATGTTGCGTCTGCTAAAAACTGTGCCGACGCATTGTCGCGACTGCCTCAACCATCAGATAAGAATAAAATCGGGCGTGAATATACCTATTTAAATTTTGCAGAAAGTTTTTTGCCAGTGACGAATGATGATGTACGTCTAGCAACAGCGCGGGATCAGGTGCTTAGTAGAGTGATGGTGAGCGTACAGTCAGGGTGGCCGTCGCATTGCACAGACGAATTGATGAAACCGTATTTTAATAGGCGACACGAATTATATGTGGAACGGGGTTGTGTTATGTGGGGCTACAGAATTGTTGTACCACCAACTCTTCGGAACACAATACTAAAAGAACTTCATGTTAGCCACATGGGCATAGTTAAGACCAAGTCGATGGCTCGAAGTTTTGTGTGGTGGCCCAATTTAGACGCAGACATCGAATCGACATGCCGCTCTTGCGAAACATGTGCGATGGAGGCAGCTGCGCCGCCGCAGGCTGCACCACGTAGTTGGCCGTATTTAGCCCAGCCGTGGAGTAGATTACATGTAGACTTTTTAGGCCCATACCAGGGAAAAACGTTTTTCGTAATTATAGATTCCAGTACAAAATGGATTGAAATTTTTGAAATGAATAAAACAAATGCTTCGGCAGTCATTAAGGTTATGAGGTCATTATTTGCGCGATTCGGTTTGCCTTTGGAGGTTGTATCCGATCAGGGCCCACCATTTACAAGTACGGAGTGGGGAGAATTCTTAAAATTGAACGGTATTAAGCAGTCGTATTCCCCAGTATATCATCCAGCTTCAAACGGGGCAGCAGAAAATGCCGTCAAATTATGTAAGCGAACAATAAAAAAGGCAGTCCGAGAGGCAGTAGACATCGACACAGCTTTACAGACATACCTACTAGCGTATAGAAATAGTATTCAAAGCACTACAGGGGAAAGTCCCGCCATGCTGTTGCAACGTAGGTCGTTGCGTTCCCGGTTAGATCTTTTGCGCGCAGACCGCGCGCGTCAGGACCGAGTGGAAGGGGTGCAGCGTCAGCAGTCGATTAGTTCGGGCACTGAACCATTGCAACACACCGTTGGTGATACGATATGGGCCAGGAACTACGGTAGCAAAGACAAGTGGTTAAAAGGAACGGTAGTAAACCAACAAGGTTCACGTAGGTATGTAGTAAACAGCGATGATGGTCGACTTCTCACACGGCATAGCGATCAAATTAGGCAGAGAACTCGACGTTCAAGTATAATGTACCCAGACGTTATGTCCGAAGGACAGGTCAGTGGGGATGTCGTTGAACCGCAACAGCAACAGCTGTCTCCAAGTATATCGGAGCCAAGGGTTCGTGAGGGGACGAGTAGGGGCGAAGTCGGGGGTGACGGCCCAGTAGTGAGTGACGCGGTGGATACAGCAGTCACTGAGACCTCACCAACCCGTAGGGCACCATCGTCACCACCAGTCGGCAGTAAATCATCGCCGACGGCCGCGACCGTTCCGGATTCCGTGAACCGTCCCATCCGTATTCGCAAGAAACCGGTTAGATATGGATTTGAGTTCGATTAGATGTAAGAATATATTGTTATATTTATTATTATAGTACATAGAGTAAAAGTCTAATTATAATTAGGTTAAGTTAGTGTGTAAGTTAATGTTAACGTTTAGTTTATATCTTCCTATATTAGTTATATACTAGAAGTTTAAGTGTGGAGGTGTGATGTAGGTAATTCTATATTTTATATTTATGGCAATAAGTGGGTAGGTACAACCTTCTTGCATGTGTGAGCCAGTCTCTCAATAAATCTGTTACGCGATTGACGTGGTTTTACTGTAGCCGATTCCCCGGGGTTCCAGTGTCCAGAGATTCCTCAACGGGGGAAAGTGATGGCGGGTAAGTCAAATCACCCGACGCCTGAGTGAGCCGCTTACACCTACACACGGCTCACTCAAACAATAATACTCCACACTCATAACATGCACCCGGTGAACGTCGCGTGCTAAGTTAATATAGGCGCGACGCTAACCTAATTCATACACACACGACTCCACACTCAATATACTCACGCATTTGGACGCGCGGGGCGGATCGCGCGTTCCAAATTGCCCCCATGGGCGGTGTTACACAGCACCCATACCGCCCACACCCCACTACGCCCCTTAGTCTGGAGCGCAACCGGCTAGATCTGGAAACGTGACAGACGGGGTTTTACATCCACAGTGGGCAGCGCCACCCAAGTCTTCACCTCCGTCGCTGGTCGCCGCCCGCCGGGCCTCCTCCGGGCAACCGGAGGTCTCACCCGGCGGCGACGGACCGCCGAGGTGGCGTGAAAAAGCGGCACTGTGACCGCACAGTGCCGCGGCGCTTCCCACTGTACAAACAACAACTACACATAGACAAGCAGCGCGTGCGCGCTTGTCATGGCCACGGCCTATATGGCCACCATAATGATGTGCCCGTCGCTACGGGCACCTAACCCGCAACCGCGGGACAAAGGCTATGCCTACAACCCGCCGGCCGCGCCCCCTTGCGGGGACGCAGCGACTTCCACGGAGACGGCGCCAGCAGTTTTGGCGCGTAAACGTATAGTTTTGGATATACCGAGCACGAGGTGTCTGAGATACGTGTGTTTATTATGATTAGTGTAACAACTTTATATATTGGACGGTTTTACTATTTGCCTTATAAAACGAAAGAACGCACAGTTTTTTTTTTTTTAAAAGGTATGTATTTATTCTATTATATTTTACGAAAGTAGTTGTTAGTATGAAACAATGTTATCTATTGCCGTTGTTATAATTTTACTACAGTGGACCCCCGATAATCCGGCGCCCCCTGTAATCCGACATGACTTAGAATTACATGTATGTTTGACAATCTTTGCTAATACATATAGATCACGCAGGTTTGAACAGGTCACAACTCGTACGCGCCACCGCTATTGTGCTCGACGCGTATGCATTGTTTTACTTAGTTTGAATTTGACTACTAGTGATAGCGGTACGGCCTAGCGTGCGTTCATTGTTTACTATTTATTCATTGTGTATTAGGTATAGTACCTAGTAATGTCGTCACAAACCCAGAAGCGAAAGCACAAAACGTTGACAATTAAAGAAAACTGTGATATTTTAGATCGCTTAAATCGCAATGAAACTTTCAGTAGTTTAGCAAGTGAATACGGCGTAGGCCGATCTACAATTTATGACATTAAAAAAAACCACGAGAAGATTAAGAAGTTCGTGTCAACTACTGACTGCGGGCCAGGCAAGAGACAGACACTCAAGAAAGCTGAACATCCAGAAGTGGAAGAAGCTTTGTACATGTGGTTTCTTCAGGAAAGAAACAGGCATGCACCAATTTCGGGACCCATGTTGGCGATGAAAGCTAAGTTTTTTTTATAAGGAAATAACAAAAAAAGATGATTTTGTGACCAGCAAAGGATGGCTAGAACGTTTTAAAAGTCGTCATGGCACACGTTTAATGACTATTACAGGAGAGAAACTTTCTAACGATGCCACCTGCATAGAGCCCTTTAAATTAAGATTTTTGCAAAAGGTGAACGATTTAAATCTTGACCCGTCACAGGTGTACAATGCAGACGAATCAGGGCTTTTTTGGCGTGTGATACCTAACAAAACTTTCGTTTCTTGTAACGAAAAAGACGTACCTGGACGAAAAGTGAGTAAACAGCGTGTAACCATACTACCATGTGCTAATGCTGCAGGTACACACGCGCTTAAGATGGTGGTCATTGGGAAATCTAATAAACCAAGGGCATTCAAAAATATTGATTTACCTGTACACTATTACGGACAAAAAAGTGCATGGATGACAAAAGACCTTTTCAAAAAGTGGTTTGATGAATGCTTCGTACCTGAAGTTAGAAAATGGTTAAAAGATCATAATTTTCCTCAAAAAGCGTTGTTGCTTCTTGATAACGCTCCCGGTCATCCGTCTGAAGAAGAACTGACAACTGAGGATAAATGCATCACTGCGATGTTTCTTCCGCCAAATTGCACTGCACTGATTCAACCAATGGACCAGAACATCATTCAGTTTGTTAAGCAAGACTATAAAAAAAACCTACTTTTGAGAGCCGTATCAAAAGACCAACCAATAGAAAAAACTTTAAAAGAATTTAATATGAAAGACTTGGTTTTTGCTCTTAGTCAGTCGTGGAGTGCGTTACCGTCATCAACTATTAAATCGTCTTGGAAAAAGTTATGGCCAGATATAATCACCACTCCTAGCAACGATCCACAAATCAGTGTAACTTCGGAAGTTATAGAACAAGTCGCTACTGAAACACAGATAAGTCCGGAAGATTTGGAAGTCTGGTGCCGTGGAATGGATAAAGAAGAAAATGTTTTTCTTGAAATGTCTGACGAAGATATTATAAAAGAGGTTTCTAATAATACAACAAACGATCAGGAAGATAACGACGACGTGATTGCAACTGCTCCACAAGTCACAGATCAAGACGCAGTTAACGCTTTTGAGCTAGGTTTACAATGGGCTGAAGAGAATGGTACATCCTACAACGAACTTTTACTTTTGAGAAGACTGAGGGACAAAGCTCTGATCTCGCGTTATAACAACCTTAAACAAAAAAAAATTGATGAATATTTCAAAGCTTCATAATTTGATATAGTATTCACTACATGATTTTGATTAATATGTAATTCTTGATTATTTTGGTAGATATGTATGTGCATTTATGCTTAATTTTATAATAAAACGTAAGCTCTCAATTGTTATTTAATTTACTAAATTCGACTTACATAAATTAAGTCTGATTTGTACTTCAAAGTACATACATATGTACGTATAATATATAGATTCTTGTCATTAGATATGTAATTTGTCGGATTACAAGGTACTCTTTCGTAAAAAAATCCGGACTATAGGGGTCTTAGGCAGTGCTCTATAATCCGACAAATTCGATAGTCCGACACTGCCCTGCATAATGTTTGCCGGATTACCGGGGGTCCACTGTAATTAAACTGTTTTACTATGTATCAATTCGTAGTTATACAGGGTGGGCCAAGAATTCGTTAACATTTAAATGTAACTTACCGCGCAAACTATTGCCGTGCGGGGCGCGGGCGCGGGCGGGGGCACTAGCTCGCTTCTTGGAAATTTAGTCGCAATGGATCGCTTCACGGGGCCGCAACGCGCTTACTGCGTGAAACAGTTTTATTTAAACAACTTTTCGCTCATTACTGTGAGACGCTTATTTCGCGTTGAATACGGTTTACACGACTTAAGTCAGTGTCCAAGTGCTCCTTTAATAAAGAAATGGGTGAAGAAGTTCGAAGAGACGGGATCTACACTAAATGTGAAACAAACCGGCGGCCCGCGGACTTCTCGGAGCGAAGAGAACGTGCAGCAAGTTTCCGCTTCTGTTCGACGTGATCCAGATTTATCGACACGCAAACGTTCGGCTGAATTAGGATTATCTCGCACATCATTACGCCGTATTTTGAAATTAGATTTGAAATTACATCCATATAAGATCCAGCTAGTGCAAGAACTAAACCCTAATGATTTAAATTTGCGTAAGTCATATGCCGAAACAATGTTAACTCGATTCAGTAATTTTCACAACATCTTATTCTCTGACGAAGCCCATTTCCACCTAAATGGACATGTAAACAAACAGAATTGCAGGTATTGGAGCAGCGAAAATCCTAAAGCTAAACATGAGAGGCCACTTCACTCTCCCAAGGTAACTGTATGGGCTGCAATTTCAGCAAAAGGAATCATCTGACCTTACTTTTTTCATTCTCGAGGCCGTTCAGTTACTGTTAATTCTGCCGAGTATGTGAAAATGTTACGGGAGTTCTTAGCACCGATGCTACTGGAATTTGCTGGCTATAATCGTAACACATGGTTTCAACAAGATGGAGCCACGTGTCACACATCGAACGAGTCCTTGCCGGTGGTCAAAGACATGTTTCCGGAAAAGCTGATATCCAGACGGGGTGACATCCCATGGCCACCCAGAAGTCCAGATCTATCACCAGCAGACTTCTTTTTATGTTTAAAGAGTTGTGTCTACATTGATAAACCGAATACACTGCGTCAACTTAAAGAAAAAATCATCGAAGAGATGTCGGCGATCTCGCGGCCTCTTTGCAGAAGAGTATTCGAAAACTTTAGGACTCGCTTAGATGAGTGCAAAAACCGAAACGGTGGTCATTTAGACGAAATAATTTTTAAAAAATAAATTACAACTAATTAGCTTTCTCGTAAATAAACGATTTCTAAAATATGTTAAATGGTTTTTTTTATACGATTTTTTCAAATGTTAACTAATTCATGGCCCACCCTGTACTTATTTTTTATTATTAATCAAATACTTATTGTGTGTTATTGTTTTCCAGCATGGCTTTTTTGAAAGACGATGAAATTGGTGCAATATTATCGCGAGTGGATAACGAGGAAGAAGTGGATCTTCAAAATGATTTGGACAGTGAAGTTGAGGACATTTTAGAGACAGTTAGTGAGCATCCTACAGATGTTTCAAGCGATTCTGATGACGAACCCCTTCGAGCATCGAATATTCGTCGCCGTCGTCGTATATATTCTTCTGATTCATCAAACAATGAGCGACCTACGGAACAGATAAGGTCAGGCGAACAGCAACAGGCAGCTGAAATAATTTCCCCATCAACTAATAATTTGAGAGGTAAGAATGGTCATAAATGGTCAGCACAACCTTCCGAAGCTCGCACTAGCAGAACACAGTCACGAAACATTGTTCATATTGTCCAAGGACCCAATAATGAAGCGAAAAATGCAATGACTGCATTTGGACAATTCAAATTGTTTATTTCGGATGCAATCGTGAGTATCATTGTATTGCACACGAATGTGAAAATTGCTACAAAAAGAGGAAAATTACGCCGCAAAAACGGCAACTGTTAGTGATACTTGTGCTGAGGAAATATATGCTTTGATAGGATTGCTATTGTTAGCCGCAAGGAAGAAAGATAACCATCTGACAGCCGCAGAGCTTTTTGATCCATCTGAAAGTGGGACTAAATATATTTCGGTCATGTCTAAAGATAGATTCGACTTTTTGCTGAATTGCCTTAGATTCGATGATAAGTCAACTCGTGAAGAACGAAAAGCTATTGATAAGTTTGCACCTATAAGGGAAATATGGGAAATGTTAATTGCTGTATGTAGAGATAGTTACAAACCTGGCTCATACGTAACAGTGGATGAACAGCTACTAGGATTTCGTGGACGTTGTCCTTTCCGTATGTATATACCATCAAAACCTGACAAATACGGTATAAAAACTGTAGTTCTCTGTGACTCTAAAACAAACTACATGATAGATGCAATTCCATATATGGGAAAGGGTACAAACACAAATGGAGAACCCTTGGCATCTTTCTTTGTGAAACAACTTACCGAATCTATTCGAGGAAGTAATCGTAATGTGACCACGGACAATTGGTTCACGTCAGTACCATTAGCAAAAGAACTATTGCAAGATCCACATAAATTAACAATTGTTGGTACAATTAGATCCAACAAGCGCGAGATCCCTTCACAACTTTTGCAGCCAAGACAAACAAGATCTTCAATGTTTTGTTATGACGGAAACTGTACGTTGGTGTCTTTCAGGCCAAAGAAAAATAAAAATGTTCTGCTCCTATCCACGACTCATGGAATTGGCACTTTTGCACCATCTGGTAAGCCGGATATTATAGAATTCTATAACAATAGAAAAACTCAAAGATGGCCGCTCTGCTACTTTTACGGTATGTTGAATATGTCCATGGTCAATTCTTTTGTCATCCACGTCCATAATAATATGAATAATCAACAGAGACCACTGAAAAGACGAGCATTTATCAAAGAAGTGTCAGGTAAGATGATAGAGCCTTGGTTACGAAGGCGACGCGAAACACCAACTTTGAGGCGATGCCTAAAACGGAACATCGATGCTATTTTAGGTGATACTTTGCCTGATGCACCAGTCAACCCCGAAAATCAATCCAGAAAATTATGCAACTTTTGCTGTTATAAAAAAAAACGTGTGACTAGATTTATCTGCACGTCCTGCAAACGTTACATGTGTATGGAACATCGTGGTAGTTTGTGCCTAGAATGCTCGGATTGATATTTTTTAAATGTTTTTTATGTTTTAATTCTTAATAAAAGTTCATTCAAATTAATCATTGTTTTTTTTTTTTTGCAATATTTCCTATAATAATTACATTAGGTGACATTAAAAGTAAGGTGTATCAGACGTATGTTTATGAACTATGTAACCAAAAATATAGTTTATGAATCTAGGGTTATATCAAACACACAATCTCCCACTCCTGTCTACTTCAAGAAAACTATCAATTCTCACTTACACACACATATAAGCTTTTATAATTTCCTACACTCTGGTACTCATGTAACACTTATAGTAACGATAACATTATAACTACTTAAATGGCTTTACATAAAAAAAAAAAAAAAAATGGCTTTACTTGACATCATCCAGGACATGTAATCAATTAGAAGATTGTAGGAAATTGCTGTCTACCACTAGTGATTTAAAAATTCTCTCACTAAACATTAGGAGTTATCAACACAATTTTGACGATTTTTACACAGCTTTCCAGCGTCTTGATACCGAATTCGACGTAATCGTTTTAACTGAGTGCTGGTTAACTGACATGACAATACTAGATCTGCTACCAGGTTACTCCGCATGTCGTACATATACCCAACAGAATAAGAACGGAGGTGTCGTCATCTATATCAAAAACTCTCCAAAAATATTTCTGTATTAGATTCAGAATTCGCGGAAGCGGACAATTTTCCTTCAATAATAGATGATAGTGTGGCCGTCTTGGGAATATACCGTTCTCCTTCTTTCTTAAATATAGACAATTTTATGTTATCTTTAGACACGGTTCTTGCACAATTAAAAAAATTCCCGACCATCATAGTAGCCGGCGACCTGAATATTGATATTCATTCCACCACAAACATTAACCATACTGAATATCTTAGTCTTATGGCTTCGCACGGACTCCTTCCAGCTATTACCAAGCCTACCAGAGTGCCTAACTATCTCGATCACATTTTTGTCAAGTCAAATTTCAAATCTATAGGCATTGTAGGGAAATCATCTATTACAGATCATGATATAATTATGGCTGCCAAAGCACAAAAGGAAACTCATACGAAAGATAAGCAACGGTGGAAAACCAGAATTGACGAAGAGGCAGCTGCCGCAGAGATAAATAGCAAAGATTGGTCTAACGTCTTAGGGTCGGTTCATATCTAACGGAATATGCGTCGCGTATTATCGGTCGCGTAACGCCAGAACTGACAAATGTATAGAAAAACACTCGACCGTTCACACTCAACCGGTGATACGTTAGTGCGTCGAGCGTACAGCGTCTATTCCGTTTCCGTCAACGCATTATCGGTCGACGTAAGAGCGGCAACGTTGCGCGCGCCACGCTCTACGTGTATTTTGATTGATGCATACAGACTAGGCGTAACATTAGCAGAGATCGTTTGTGTACAGGCCGTTCCAAGTTTTTTGAAAATGTTCGATACAGAACGATTTATCACGTAGGTGCAAAATAGAATATGTCTATGGAACATAAAAGAAAAATCATATAGCGACCGACAAGCCAAGAGACGGGCTTGGGAGGAAATTGGAGAAATATTAATAGTTGAGTGGGAGACATATGATACAAAAAAGAGAAATGAATCACGTAAGTTAATTTATTTTATTATTAGTATTCTTATATAAATTGGTCTTGGTACTGCAATATTCCTTCGTTACAAAAATATTGTTTTAAAAAATCCCTATTATCGGTGGCAGTCGTTATTCTAGTTGATGTTGCTGTGGGTAAAGTCTGTAAGTGGCATATTTGAATTTCATTAAGATAGCTGTCTCTTCGTCGAAGAACAAAATTATGAAGTATACAAGCAGCCTTCACTATCTCCATAGCGAAATCGGGTTCGGTTAGAATAGCAGTGTGAAGTACTCTCCACTTATTGCACAATAATCCAAATGAACACTCAACACATCTACGCGCTCGACTGAGTCTATAATTAAAAATTCGTTTTTCTCTATCAATATTGCCACTAGGATACGGCCGCATTATATTTTTCTGTAAAGGAAACGCTTCATCTCCAACTAATACAAATGGTTTTGGGGGTCCATTAGAATTTGGTAAAGTTTTGTTTCCTGGAATATTGAAGTCATTTTCTAAAAGTTTTTTACCCATAATTGATTGTTTAAAAACGTTGCTATCAGCTTCTTTGCCATAAGCACCAACGTCAATGGCTACAAAATAGTAATTTGCATCTGAAATAGCCATAAGGGCAATAGAAAAGAATTTTTTATAGTTAAAATATTGGGAACCACTAAGATTCGGAGCTCTTATGCGAATATTTTTCCCATCTACTGCTCCAACACAGTTTGGGAAATTAGTTTTTTCATAAAATTGATCAGCTATATTTAACCACATTTCTTCATTCGGGCAAGGCATTTCTGTTTCTCGCAGCGTCATCCATATCACTTTGCAACATTCTTTAATTATTCCGGATATTGTAGATACTCCCGTCAGAAAGTCCAGGGATAATGTTTTAAAACTCATTCCAGTTGATAAATATCTGGAAATAAATAAAACTTAATTAATCATTAACTAATCTATAACCTACTAAATTAAATAATTATTCCATTTTTTAATGATCATGTACCATTTCTATTTCAGTTATTGACCTCCAGAAAAAATGGAAACATCTCCGTGACTACTATGTTAGAGAGAAAAAAAAAAGAGAACAATGTTCGCAGTGGAAGTTCTGCTGCTGCAAAGAAGAGGAAAACGCCATACGTAGAAATGCTTCGTGACTTCCGTTTAGATATTATGAATTTGGTAAAAAAATATAGATTTGCTACAACAAGTACAGTGCAACAATGTAACATCCAGTCCGATCAAGGTAATTACGAACAAGGTCGTCTGTCATTGCCGCAGACTTCTCAGTTTGAACACACCGGTTACTATACAACTGACTACTATACGGACTCACCACAATCAGCGACCTCGCAGGTTTCAATTGAAGAAGATATTGAAGCATTAATGCAGAGTTAATCCCTTACGTTTATTTAAAAATTGGTTGATTTTGGATTTTTGTATCATTTTAATATACATGTCAATAATATTAAAATACTAATGTCAAGAACAAAAGCAGTTATTACTATACAACTTACCTGTATCTACCTATAATATCTTACCTCAATGTAATACTCAGTCTTTCTTCAGGAGTAATGGCACATCGAAATTTCGTATCATATTTAGTTATGAAACATTTCACAATCTTAAGGAGTTCATCAAAAGATTCTATGGACATGCGGTAATACTGAATAAATTTTGTAGGATAGTTTCTTAACGTTGCATATAGACAATTAAATTGGCCACTTGATATTCTTTTAGTATTAAAAGGATGCACCCAATATCGACGTTTCCTTTTTCGGTCTTGTTCTGGCTTCATTTTAAAATTCAATATCACACAACACAACCGCTCTGTAGATGCTAAACGTAGAAACTGACTAGTGGCAGGACGGATGATACGCTCGACGCATTTTCCGTTTGATATGAACCGACCCATTCGACCGAATAGACGCGACCGATGATACGCTCGACGCATCATCCGTCAGATATGAACCGACCCAGCAGTTGTTGCACTAATACCTCAGTTAATTTACTTATTGAAGCAATCTCTAGCTCTGTCGCTAAAAACTCGCGTAAAATAACCATCAGCCGTAGTAAGTACAATCTTAAACCCTGGATAACGCCAGGGCTCATAAGGTGCATGAGGCACCGCGATAAGCTTCATCTTGACTTAAGAGCACACCCAAACGAAGAGATGCGACGCCTCGTGTACACCAGGTACAAAAATTTTTGCAACAACTTGTTACACAATCTTAAAAGCGACTACAACAGTCAACTCATTATGAAAAACCAAGGCAACGCTAAAAAACTATGGGATACTATCAAATCTATTTATAACCCAAATACTGTAAACAATGACTCTTCCCAGTTGTTATCTCATACTCAGAACCCTGCTGACTCACTCAATAGGTGTAATGCTTATTTTACATCCCTCGGTAAAAATTTATCTGACCTCATACTGACTCGATTATCCGAAACTCAAGCATCCCTAGCGAACAAATACAAACCTCGCGAAACTACCTCAAACTCTTTCTTCTTCCATCCAACGGACGAAGATGAAATAGAGAAACTTATTGATCAACTTAAAATTGATAGCGCTGCCGGTTTGGATGAAATTAGTGTCAGAATAATTATTCTTCTCAAAAAAACACTATTAAAACCGCCCACTCATATTTTTAACTTAAGTTTAGAAAGCGGTATTTTCCCAGACTGTTGGAAGGTTGCTTGTGTACGACCAATTCATAAAAGTGGTCCTAAAGAACAACCGGAGAATTACAGACCTATCTCTCTTCTGTGTATTCTATCAAAACTTCTGGAAAAAGTGGTAAATAAGCGACTAGTAAGTTTTTTGGAAGACAACTATCTATTATCCGATAGACAGTTTGGGTTCAGAAGTGGCAAGTCGACCGAGGATGCAGCCATATTATTGACTAACTCCATAGCTGCCAGTGTCGAAAAGGGTGATCATGTCATGGCAGTTTTCCTTGACTTAGCCAAAGCCTTCGACACTATATCAATAGAACTTCTTTTGGCCAAACTAGAAAGTATAGGAATACGAGGAAACGCGCTGGACTGGTTTCAAAGCTACTTATCTTGCCGCCAGCAATTAGTTAAAGTAGGCTTTATAGGTTATTTATTGGCAATAACCCACTACAGTACCCTTACTGTAGTGGGTTATTGCCAATAAATTTTGGCATTCCTCAGGGCAGCACTCTCGGCCCAACTCTTTTCGTCTTGTACATGAACGATGTACTAAACGCACCCCTTCAAAATGCTGAACTAATATCGTATGCAGACGACACGGCAATTTTATTTTACGGCAAAACTTGGGAAGAAGTGTACGAGTTAGGTGAAAGTGGACTGCTTACTATCTCTAAAACTCTTAATAGAAACCTGCTAACCCTTAACGTAAAAAAAACAAAGCTCATTACTTTTTTCAAAACCAAGGCTTCTAGTCCACCCCGTCAACTAACACTCAAGTTCCACACATGCTGCAACGATCACAATACACCTCTCATAAACTGTACCTGTACTTCTATAGACCGCGTTCCTTTCCTTAAATATTTAGGTATTACTATCGATGAAACCTTGTCTTTTAAACCCCACATACAATTGCTTGCCGGCCGCGTCAGAAAACTAATTTACGTCATGAAAAAATTACGAGACTGCACTCCTATTAAAATTCTCCGAACAATTTACCTCGGCCTGTGCCAATCTGTACTTCAGTACGGAATCTCAATCTGGGGAGGAGCCGGGAAAAGCTCATTTGTTGAAATAGAAAGAACACAAAGAGCCGTTATCAAAGTGAAAGCATCACACACAAAAAACCTTCAGGTTCCCGACAGACTTGCTATATGACAAATTCCCGGTCCTCCGGGTACGTCAACTATTTATTCTCAGTGCCACACTGCATGCACACAAATCCATCAAAAATAGACCCGACTACCAAAGTTTGCTCTCTAAACGTATCTTTCACGTCCCTCTTCCTGCTGAAAGGATAACAAAAAGCTGGCTTCTTTCCTCGTCATACAATGAAACTGAGGAAATATTAACTTAATAACACATTTTTACAAAACTGTGAACACCCGGTCTCGCTCGCACACACTTGCCACACTCACACAGACAATTTAGTATTAGGAATTGTTTTTTTGTTTTGTTTTATTTTACTTTTACCCCGGTAGGCAGATTGCTACCGGTATTGTATTGCATTTTATTTGATTTGATATAAAAAAAAAAACTTGTTACAATTATGAAAGTAAGAAATTAGCATGTCTAAATGTAACTAAACGTAACTCCGGCCCCCAAGATACAGGCACTGCCTAGTTTGGGGACCACAGTTCACTTTAATGTTAATTTTACCAGTTACTGTTAATACCTCTATGTAACATAACTTTAGTAGATTAAGATACATTTTGTAACGCTGGACTAATAAAATTATTATTCCATTTATTTATTTTTTATACATATCTTTTACATTTTCAAATATTTCTTTAAAAAACATATAAAAAAAAAACATTTAAAAATATAAAAAATAGTTGTCCGCCGGTGTCGGGAACAGGGTCCAAGCTACCGGTGGTTAGGGCTCCAGAGACAGGAACCTCCTCACAATGTGAGCCGTATCGAGGAGTACTGCCTTTTGTATCAACCTCGTGTGCTAAGTCGAGATATTTGATTTGTTTCTCTTTCTCAGCTTTTTTTCTCAATTATTATTATTAGTAATATTTTCACGGCCTTGAGTTTGGCTGTTACGGTATTCAAGTTTTTATTTTTATTTTCAGATAACATTCCATAACAGCGAACATATCTGCTATGGTTGTTGGACAAGAGCTCGACGAGGAAGGCTAACGCTCCCTGCAGTAGAAGGTGTGCCTGCAGTGGAAGATGTGCCTGCTGTAGAAGGTGTGCCTGCTGTGGGGAACATACCTGCTGTGGAAGATATACCTGCTGTGGAAGATGCGCCTGCTCTAGATCCGCCGGCAGTGGATAACGTAACGTTTAGGCTTCCTGATAATTACTGCCGAGCCCCAAACACATCAATTACTTGTATGGTATACAATTGTACAAACAATACTCGTCTTCGAGTTCCGAAAAGTCTAAAAGTGCAATTGCTCATAAACCACAATTACTTTATTCCAGCACATGCACGCGTGTGCCAGGAACATTTAGAAGACAACTCCTGGGATGATCTTTTCACTGCACGAAATCGTTGTTTTCATTTTAATCCCCAACAAGTCTTCGAAATGTTGGAATTATTAAAACTACCCAGAAGCCACATTATAGATTTTGAAAATCTTAATCAGCAACATGATGCCGAATTATTTTATTGGACTGGTCGCACTGGTGACGAATTCGAAAGGCTGTTCAATGAAACTACACAATTAGCACAAAGATGCCGATGTCCACGGACAGCACTAGGTATACTTCTGTCTAAACTTAGAACTGGGGAATCGAATGAAAGACTCGCCACGTTTTTTAACATGTCGCGAACGACTCTCGAACGGGAGATGAAAACAGCTAGGGAATGCCTAAAAAGTGATTTTGTTCCTCGCCACTTGTGTTTCGATCACATGACCAGAGAACAGATAATAGAAAGAAATCTAGCGGTTCCTAATGCTTTGTTCGCTAATAATGAGAAAGCTATTATAATCTGCGATGGAACTTATATGTACATCCAAAAGAGCAGTAACTTCACATTTCAAAAAGTCACGTACAGTCTCCACAAGTACAGAAACCTACTTAAACCATTTTTATTTGTTACATGTGATGGGCACATTATCGATATTTCTGGACCTTATCAAGCGACTCAAAATGACGCTACTATTTTAAATAATCTTTTAGATGGTCCAGGTAGAGTTATTCATTGGTTGTTACAGTTCGGTGATATATTTATTTTAGACAGAGGGTTTCGTGACTCTATACCCATGTTGGAATCCCATGGATATGTTGGCATAATGCCAGAATCTCAGGCAAGAAGAGCTACTCAATTGAGTACAATCCAGGCAAATAAATCAAGAATGTGCACCATTTGCCGGTGGCCTGTTGAGGTAGTAATTGGGAGGCTGAAACGTGATTTTAAGATTTTTCGTCATGAATATTGTAATGTAGCCATGAGCCATTTTTTCACAGACCTTAAAATCGCTGCGGCTTTAACGAATGCCTTTCACGTCGACATAATAGACCGTCCCCATGCAAGCGATTTTATAAACATAGCTAGAGAGCGACTGAATGTTGCCAATAACTTGGCAGATTACGTGGACGAAAAAAGATTAAACCGAAATAGAGCCCATTTCGAAAATATTACTGTTGAGCAGAATAATGTTACCGCATTTCCAATATTGACCGCTGAAGAATTTACCCTTTTCGCTGTAGGCACCTACCAAATAAAACTTGCACCCAGTTACTACAGTGAACATGTACGCAGCAGTGGATCATTTCTTATCCAACAATATAACGGAGATCTTAACGATCTGTCAGCATTTACTATGCCTTCCAGTAATGTCCAACTCATAAGAGCACACATAAAGAGTAGACATGTATCGTCAAAAATGTACCACTGCTACATATTGATACATCAGGACAATCCTGGAATAGAGTGCATAAGAAACTATTGCTGCTCATGTTTCACAGGTCGCAGAACAATTGGCAGTTGTGCCCACATTATGTGCCTAGTTTGGTTTTTAGGCTGGGCTAGGCACCAAGACGTTATTAGGCGTCCTGCTATATTTCTCGATACAATTATCATCGATGACGATGATGACGATTAAGTGAATAATTATAGATCATACGATGTAAACGAATAATGTAATAATATCAATGTTAGTAATTCATTGTTTAATGTCAAGTAGATAACTGTGAGTATTATTAATGTAAATCAATTCTGAATGTCAGAAATCATGAAATACTTGATTGTAATAATAAAGTGAGTAATTGTTTAAAATAATTACTGCGGTACGTACCATTGGATTTCATTCTTCAGCAATAAAAAATCTTAACAAAAAATATTTTTTTCTCATATCTCCTCGAATAGATTTTGATGAGCTTTCGTTTACAGAGTAGTGTTAGCCTAAGGTACATAATGCACTATGTGTTCATTCTGGGCAACACTTGGCCAAACTCCCATACATGGATGGTCAATGTCCTTTTGAATTTTTCTTCTTGTTCTAAATCGACAGCAGTGGTGAATTGTAATTTTAAAATTTTCGGAATAATTTCTCTGTTTCTCAGTGTTTGTTTACGGCGTCCTAGTGTTCATTTGGTTTATATATAAGTTTAGTTGTTTTAGTTTAAGTTACTCGTTTTATAGTTTTGGTAGGTACTTAGTTAACCTACGTTGTAAAAAATAAGTTTATTTTGATTCTCTGTCTAATCTTTTACGGAAATCGGAGTTTCGGAGAAAATCAAAAGGAAAATATTTAATTGAGATTTAAATACGCATACGTACAAAAATAACAGGCTGTTATTTAATAACAGATATTTGAATCTGTTATTTAAAGTAACACTAACAGTGATAACAGATATCATATTTAACCTGTTACAACCCATCTCTAATGGCGACGGACCAGCCTAGGAGGTGGTATGATTTTGAATGGAAAGAGTTTCCGAATTCTCCGATTCCACCTGACTCGAGGAGGGAAACGTTTTCCCAAATAAATTTAGGTCCTAAAACTCCACGGGACGACCCATATGACCTTTTCGTAGACATTTGGGATCGTCCAATCATGGAGTACATAGCCTCGGAGACAAACAAATATGCTTAGTGGTTAGCAAACCAGATGATGGCTAACAACAGCGTCCATCCCAACAGTCGAATAAGCAAGTGGAGAGACACGTCGGCAGACGAACTCCTTTGCTTGGTGGACATATACGCTACGAGAAATCGTTACGATCAGACTGTACAGTTCGAACGATACCGATAAGGGTCAATTCACACGTACCGCAACCACACCACAACGACGCCATGTGGTCGGGCGTATATTTTGTATTGAAAATGAATATTACAATTTACACGTACCACATTTTGCCGTTGTTATCGACCACTTGTGTAATACGACCACATCGCAACCACATCGCGACGCACAGTATGTTATTTGGCCCTAGTAGCGGTCGTCCTCATTTAACGTGGTTTTTAGAGAGATAACATTAAACAAATCGTATTTAAAAACTTATTTTTTTTTATCTATCTTAGTTTTAAAGAAATTAGGGAAATCGAGAAAAAGTCATAGAAACCATAGAAATATATTATCTCATAAATTAGCACTAAATTATCATTCAATCCTTTACGGTATGATGGGAAAAGCACTAAAAACATGAATAAGTTAACTACAATGTAAATAATCATACCCTTATGGATGAAATCATTACTTTTTTGTAATATCAAGATAAATATTTTCTAACGAATTTCTACATGGTCGCATTTCTTTTCAGTGCTAAATTTTTACTTACAATACTAACTACCCACCACACAAAAATCAGATGCTACGGATACAAGACTCCATAAATATTCAATCTCAAAGTTTGGAGTCAGGGTTGTCAGTCACACGCTAGTGCCAGTCAGTTTTCAACGAGCAAAGTTTTTTATGTTGTTGCTCTTTAAAAACTGACAGGCACTTATTGATTACAGGTGATTAACAATTTAAATTATATTCATTTTTAAAATGTGTTTATTAGTTGCAAAAGCTGGTTTAAAATTATGTAAGGAATCGAAAATTTAAATGCTTCTATTTTTCTAATGATTGATATTTAAAAGTCAAAGTTCTTTATTTCTTCGAAGTATAGGTATTCTCATAGAATACTTTATAATGTCAAGCTGAATGTTCGGACAAACGAATATTTTATGTGTAATCAAAATCTAGAGTGACTTATAACTCTATCTTCGATGAAGGTTATTATGTGGAATTGGGAAGGGGTCCACCCTCGTCAGGCAATTGCCAAAACCCCAATTCCTATACATAGTATCTGGAGAAGCGGGGGTGAGGTGTCATGGAGCCGTCAAAGACCCATGGCACTGCTTTGCCTCAGCAGAAATTGACCCATTCTGCTGGGGGATGTCCTTCTGGGCTCCGACCAGAGGACTTAATGCAAGGGGGGAATGAGGGCGCCAACCCTCATTCTGGTCAGCGAGTGGCAGAAACGATTACTAACGACGACAAAGGCATGAATAATGGATATGAAATCGCTTACGAAACTGGAAATATACACTCTTTTAGTCGAGAAAGCCCGTTCAAATGGACTGAAAAACAGGCCTACAGATCTCGATACTGATGAAAGAAACATGGTTGTGTTAAATGCTCTCTTTCCAAATGGTATTCCTAACAGTGTTGACATTCAAAATAAAAAAATCAAAGAAAATCTTTTAAAATTTATTAGCAAATGCGAAAAACTCTACAATGACAGCAAAAGAAATTTAAAACGATTCCGTGATAAAAATAAAGATTGGCTTGCTACTAATTTTAATATTGAAATACCGAAATTTGAAAATAATTTACGATTAGATGTTGATACATTAACTTCGGAAACTAGTAATTTTCCTACAAAAGAATCTTTGAATCCCAAGAATCCGGAACCGTCGACTTCCTCATCTATCACTCCATTATTAAGTGCATCGACACCATATGATAATCTCAGTGACCGTCAAAAACGTCGTTCAAGAAAACAGCTTGAGGAATCGCTTGAGGAAGAACCCCAACCAAAAATTATTAGAGCTGTATCTAGAGTTTTAACTGATACTGAAACCAAAGAAAAGTTAAAAAAAAGTTCTGCTCAAGAATTAGAATTTGTAATAAACGAATGCTTGAAAAGTCCAAGTAGGTCTAAAAAGATTGCGACCTCAATAAAAACTAAAGAAGAACCCACCAGACCTTACACACCAGATGAAGCCCTCAGTTTAATAATTGATAGGAAATTGACTGTAGATGATTATACTTTCATGCAACGTGATTTAAAAGAAAGAGGATTTCCAGCTTATCCCCCATACTATAAAGTAAGTTTAGCAAAAAAAAATGTGTTATCCGGAAGAAGACATAAACGTTACAGATAGAGAAGCAAGTGTTTCATTTCAAGGCTTGCTAATACACACATTTCGTCGAATCATTAAATTTCGCGATGAATTCATTTCGGAGTATTGTAGACAAAAACAGATAGACACTGTTCAATGTATCTTTGAGGGATCTTGGGGGTTTGACGGAACTACGGGACAGGCGCTTTATAAACAAAAGTTTTCAGATGATGATGATAGTGAGGATAATGAAAATTGTTTGTTTGCCACAACATACATCCCATTATATTTAAAACCAACTGACGGATTTGTGTTGTGGTCAAATCCGACTCCACAGTCCTTTAGATTCTGTCGTCCTTTGAAGATCCAATACAAAAAAGAAACCAAAGAATTAATTCACCAAGAAAAAACACGGGTAGAGCATGAAATACAAAATTTAACACCAATATATGCGGAAACTCTCACAGGCCAGAGCATAATTTCAAATCCTAAGTTACACCTTACTATAATAGACGGTAAGGGTTTAAAACCTTACCGTCTATTATAGTAAGGTGTAATAATTATGTTTAAAAATAATTTTAAATGTTACATCGCAACTACGTTGTTCTTGTTGTGATGCTACAGCCAAAGAATTTAACCAACTAGATGTTGTGAAAAACAAACCTGTGAATCCTGAAGCCTTACGTCATGGATTAAGTCCGTTGCATGCTTGGATCAGAATATTTGAATTCTTATTGCACTTGGGATACAAAAATGATCCAACAGTAATGAAATGGAGAGTCACTCAATCATCACCAGAGGCCAAAATTGTCGAGGAGCGGAAAAAGTCCATACAGCATGAAATAAGGGACAAAATGGGACTCTTGGTTGATGTTGTTCATCCCAACTCAGGTACCACGAACGATGGGAATACGGCGAGAACTGCTTTTTCAGACGAACATCGCCACACATTTGCAAATATTTTAGGTATCGAGACATGGCTAGTGGACGACTTACACACTATTTTGGTTGCGCTATCAAGTGGATTGACAATCGATGCTGTAAAATTTGAAGAACTGTGCACATATGTTGCTAGAAAGTACGTCGAGACCTATCACTGGTTTTATATGTCCGTCACATTACACAGAATATTAATGCACGGCAGGCAAATAATAGAGGCGAGTTCATTACCTATAGGTGTATTATCGGAACAAGCAGGCGAATCTAGGAATAAATTTTGGCGCTACGATCGTCAACACCATACAAGAAAATTAGATAGGAAAACCACCATCACCGCGATTTATTTCACCGAGCGCTGGAATCATCCGATCCTTATTTATCGTCATTAACACTCGGTACTCGACAAAAACTAAAAAGTCCTCGGCCAATACCTACTAAGGCTCTTCGTATCTTAAAAGAAACCAGAGATAATGTAAATATCAACCCAGTGGTGGAGTACTCCAATAGCGTTGAAGATATCATCGTACTAACGACAAAAATATTAGTTCATCCTGATAATGAAGATGAATCATAAAACTATAATAATAAATTTAATAATTTGAGTAACCTGTGTTTTTTTTTAGCCTATAGAAATGAGAAATTTTTCGACTTAATAATATCCTAGTTTTTAATTCAGACTAAATAAAAAAGTTCGTTGAAATACTTTCAGGAGTTATGGCGTGATGCGCCTACAAACATATAAACAGATAAATAAACGACCAGGAAAAAAACTAATTTGATTTTTGTGGTCTTAGGGCTTTTAAATTTTTCCTAAATATGTATATTCAACTCACACACCTCTGCTAGGTAGGTACAGTTTTATAATAATAACAAAAAAAATATATACTGATTTTAGAATCTCTATTTTGAAATCGATTAAAAACTTTTTGTGCCAACCCTATTTCCATAGAAATCTTTAAAAAACTTAGAAATAGCTTATCTCAGAGATCTCGCTAGATATACGCTTAATATTTTGCCAGTTTGTAGATACGCTAATTACGTTTATTCTGTAGGTAAAAAAAAATGCGACCATCTAGCCGTTATTTTTTTTTCATTAATTTTCTGTAATTTACAAAATATTTTTTTTCTTTATTTCCTGTGTGATGGGAGACTTGCAATTTTCACATTTAATATGTGTGTAGTAGGACTATTATTCTACATACTATTAAGGAAGGATTAGTGTCCCGTTTTTCTAGAAACGTAAAAAGAAGTTGCCGTTGACGTCAATGACCTTACAAAAAAAAATGTGTATTTTCAAAATTAAGGTAATTTTTCACGATACATCTCGCGAAATGCTTAGTGGAGGAGAGTTCGAAGATGCTACGGAGGGGCAAACCAGCCCCAGCTCGGCTGAGGAGGCGCCAAGTTCGGGACCAATCGGGGTTGTCTTAGCAAACAACAAGAAAAAAAAAAAAAAAAAGGTAATTTTTTAAACAGTTATTATTAAAGATGATTAATTATCACTTAAGCTATTGAAATCAAACAGAAAATGAGGACGACCGCTACTAAGGCCAAATAAAATACTGTGGGGCGGAGGTCTAGGCTAGAGATTGACTCTATGTAAATACAATCGAACCTTTATTCAATCAAATATCACGATCGATCTTTATCGATTTGGAATTTATTTATTTTATTTAAAATATGGGTATTGCTATAGGACTTCTAAGTGAAGATGCGCAAGAAAGTCGTAACAAGGACATAAGAAAGTACAGAGAGCAATTTTCAAGAAAATTTTCAAGGAAAATGGCTATGGAAGACACATACCATAGACTCATGGTATCTTCAGACCCTTATACAGGGTGGGCCATATCAGTGTTGGCGATTTAATTCTTCAATTTCTCGGTAACGCGCGGCGCGGGGTGGCGGGGGGATATGTTGTTCGCTGCACCGCTTCCTGGAAATTTAGTCGCCATGGAGCCGTACACGGGAGTGCAGCGTGCATTTTGTGTCCGAGCGTATTACGAAAACAATAAATCAGTGATTACTGCACGACGTTTGTATCGGCATGAACACGGTTTACGCGATTTAAGTGAAGTTCCAAGCGCCAATGTGTTACGAAAATGGATCAGAATGTTTGAAACAACCGGCTCAACAGTACCAATTACGGCTCGTGGTCGCCCAGTTTTTGCAAGATCAGCCGACATTGTGGAGCGTGTTCGTGTTTCAGTTCAGCGAAATCCGCAACAGTCAACACGTAAGAGAAGTCAGTGTTTGGACGTCAAAAGAACAACTTTGCGACGAATTTTGAAACGTGATCTGCATTTGAAGGCTTATAAGATTCAGATAGTCCAAGAATTAAAACCCAATGATGCCAATAACCGACTTAACTTTGTCAATTTGATGCTCGAGCGGTTCAACAATTTCAACAACGTGATTTTTAGTGATGAGGCTAATTTTCACCTTAATGGCCATGTGAACAAGCAAAATTGTCGGTTCTGGTCCGAGACTAATCCCCGACGCTTGCATGAACGTCCACTTCACAGCCCTAAGCTTGTCGTGTGGGCTGGGATAACGTCAACCGTCATTATTGGGCCATACTTTTTTGAGGACGAAAGAGGGCAAGCGATGACGGTTAGAGCTAACAATTATTGCAACATGATAACAGACTTTTTGGTGCCAGCTTTGCAAGAACTTCCTCATCCTGTTGAAACCACATCCTCGAGGTATTCCTCGAGGATGTGGTTTCAACAGGATGAGGCCACATGTCATACGGCTAGGGTATCCATAGAGCTGCTGAAAAATGTTTTTCCCGGAAAACTCATCTCGAAAAGGAGGGATATTGAATGGCCCCTCACGTAGCCCCGATCTCTCTCCATGCGATTATTTTCTATGGGGCTACCTCAAATCGGTAGTTTACGAGAATAATCCGACCAATTTAGAGCAGTTGAAGAGGAATATTATTCAGGAAAGTAACAAAATACCGAGAACAACTTTTCAACGAGTTTTCCAAAATTTGCTACTTCGGTTCCAAGAGTGCCAAGCAGCCGAGGGAAGCCATTTGGACAACATTATTTTTAAGTCTTAAAAATTCCTATGCTTCTACTTTTTAACAATACAAATATATTTGTGTTATGTTTCGTAATTTTTTTTAAATCGAATTTTTAAACCGCCAACACCCTTATGGCCCACCCTGTATATATCTATATATATATATATATATATCTTCAGACCCAACCGTCTGGTCACTTCTTTAATGGGCAGAAGCACTGTTGGCTGCTGTGCAAATGTGATGTGTATAGTGTGGTTTTTATCTTGGGCGCGGCATCAAGGTGAGGTTGAGCCACCTGCATCTGTAATAAATTAAATACTTTTAAGAGATGACTTTGAAAATGATAATGATGAACAGTAATGTCATCTAAGAACATCTTCGCGAAAAATGAGTAAAAAGGTAAGTTTTTATTTATGATTTGTTCTAAATATTATAAATATTGCAGCTAACTCAGTATTTCTGAAATTGTTACGTTTTTACATACATATTCAACGAAAAATTTTGACGTCGATATATTCAACTCTGCCCGCCCAGGGCTGGGCTAGTTATAAATCCTAGTATAAAGCCCTGGAAGGGCAGTGTCAAATATATCGACGTCATAACATAATGTAATTTTTTGTACAGAATTCTTAAATTTATATATAAATATTATGTAGTATAATTTCATATTTGCTTATTATAGGTGATCCCATTAGAGAAGTTGGAAGATGCTCTCGCAGACTTATTTGCTCTGTCAGACGGCGAAAACTCCGAAGACGGCAATGAGAGTGATGAGGACGAGACTAAAGCAGTTTTCTCATCATTTACCAGTACAGAACTTGAGGATATTTTATGTGGATCTGGTCTGAATGAATCACAGCCAACCACATCAACAGTTTCGATTCTTCCGTCATCTTCTAATATGGATATATCTGCCACACATGATAGTATTGCAGGCAGTACTCAACCTACTCCCTCTAGTTCTAGAATGTTTTCAATCAATGCAGTTTCCACATATTCCGCCTACTGAGAAATTTGATGACATTTTACTGCGACCATCACAGTTTTTTCCTAATCGAAGTTCTCCTGGGGCATATTTCAATTTTTTTTTCAATGGTGAAGTCCTATTGAACATAGTTGATCAGACAAATTTATATGTAGCCCAAAACCGACAGAAAGATCGGGATATTGTAATATTACAGGAACTAAAAGCTTTTTTTGGTATTTTGATACTTATGGGCATTCACGTACTTCCAAATATATCTCTCTACTGGTCTTCCGATCCTATGTTCCGTGTTGCAAAGATTGCTAATATAAAGTAACAGTATTATAATTGACAGTAAAGAGATTAAAAAAGATATTGGCAAATTTACACCTAAACGACAACAGTCAAATGCCCAAGAGAGGTGAAGAAGGATATGATAAACTATACAAAATAAGACCTATGATCAACATTTTGAATAGTGCTTTCCAAAGTGGTGGAGTGTGCTCATCATCGCAAAGCATAGTGCATGATTAAATTCAAAGAGCGTAACACTCTCAAGCAGTATATGCCAAAAAAACCTGTAAAACGGGGCTTTAAACTGTGGTCGCGCTGTGACAGTCTGACTGGATATTTACATCAATTTGAGATTTATACTGGAAAAAAAGATGACGCCACTACAGAGGTTGGATTAGGAGCCAGTGTGGTAAGAGAACTATCCAAAACTCTGATTGATGAAAAGGTTGAGAATACTCACATCGCCTTTGATAAATTTTTTTGCGTCCTTTGAGCTATTGCAGTACCTATTTGATAATAATACAGGGTGGGCCAGAAAGGCGTACGATTTTAAAAACACTCTCGCGTTTGAAACTTTAGAGAGGGGACTGCGCGTGTGGTGGGGTTAAGTAGCTCCGTTCTCGGAAATTTAGTTGCGATGGATCACTTCACCGGAGCGCAACGTGCATTCTGCATTAAACATTATTACAAAAATTGCGAGTCGTGCGCTATTGTCCGGCGTTTATTTCGGCGTGAGTTCGGATTACATGACCTAAATCATTGTCCGAAAGAAAGTGTGATTCGATCGTGAGTCAGAAAGTTCGAAGATACTGGTTCGACTCTCAAACAGAAGCCTGCGGGATGCCCAAGGTCAACAAGAACGGAAGACACAATTGAACAAGTTAGAGCTTCAGTTCAACGTTATCCTGCTCTATCGACTCGAAAGCGTTCAGCCGAACTTGTGGAATCCAGAACATCTTTGCGTCGCATATTGTTGAAAGATCTGAAATCGCACTCGTATAAAATTCAACTTGTGCAGGAATTACAGCCAAATGATCCAATTTTACGACGAGTTTTTGGTGAAACAATGTTGGAACGCTTTCGGAGTTTCAACAATATTCTGTTCTCCGACGAAGCCCATTTTCACATAAATAGGCATGTGAATAAACAGAATTGCCTTTACTGGGCTGCAGAGAACCCACGTGCAAAAAACATCAAAAGCCTCTGCATTCGCCGAAAGTAACCGTTTGGGCGGCCATGTCAGCGCACGGAATTATCGGACCCTACTTCTTCGAAAATCGACAAGGCCAATCTGTCACTGTAAATTCTGACCGATACATAGCCATGTTAAGGGATTTTTTTTCCACAACTGCAACAATTTGAAGCCTATAATCGTGCGACATGGTTTCAACAAGATGGCGTGACATGCCATACAGCTAATGCCTCTTTGGCGGTCGTAAACGAGATGTTTGCTGGGAAACTGATATCGCGCCGAGGTGACATTGCATGGCCTCCTAGAAGTCCGGATCTAACGCCACCGGACTTTTTTTTGTGGAGATACCTAAAAAGTAGAGTCTACTCCAATAACCCAGCCACGATTAACCAGTTGAAGACCAATATCCGGGAAGAAATGGCAGCTATTCCCCGAGCAATGTACCAGCGAGTTTTTACCAATTTGAGGTTCAGATTCGAAGAATGTTTGCAGCGGGGATAGTGCACACCTGGATGACGTTATTTTTAAGAACTGAATTTCCCAGATGTAAATTTTTACAGAAATAATTTTGTATGTGAATTGTACTAAGTTTTTTTTTTAATGATTTTTTCAAATTCGCAATTCTTTCTGGACCACCCTGTATTTATGCAACTGCAACTGTACGCTCAGATCGTACAAACTTGCCCAAACTTATAAGAAACCAAAAAAAGAAAGAAAAATGAACCTAAGCTGCCTCCTCTGGTACTGGCTAAAGGAGAGTACAAATGGCGAGTCAACCAGAACGTCGTATTTTTTGTATGGAAAGATACTAAATTGGTGTATGTATTTAGATACACCAATTTAGTATCTTGATGGTTCGAAGTCTGACGTTTCGTGTCCCATAAGAATCTATGTAGGAGTATACTAAAAAGATGGGAGGAGTTGATAGATTTGACCAGAAGAGAGGTACATAATCCATCTCAAGACGTAGTAAAAGATGGTGGATGCGAATATTTTACTTTTTGGTAGATTCTGCCATTAAAAATGCCTTTAAAATACAGGGTGTCAGGGAAACGCTTCCGAAAACGAAGACAGGTGATAGGACTACTGATTCTCGATAGGATACCATCAAAAAATCTGAAAAAAAAAAAATGAACAATTTCACCTATTTTTTTTAGCATTTTTCGTACACTGTGCATTGAGAACAGTTAAATGAAACCATTATTTGCGATTAAACACATTTTGTTTTCTTTACAACTCTAACAAGCAATGTATCAGCTGACGCTTGCGCGTGACCTCAAGTTCAAAGTACGCGCGCGCTCTCCGACAGCCGCGCGGCCGACGACCCCAAGTCCACGCGCGCGTACGTACGGAGGTGAAGGAGGAAGCGAGATGGACATAGGCTAGACATGGGTCGTACTTGCAAAATCGAGTACCAGGGCTTCCAAGTACGTCGAACATCCACCTTAAAAAACCAGGGCCTAAAACCAGGGCTCGAAATACTTTCAGGTGTTTTCTATTTGCATCGAAAATTGATCCATGACTTCATACAAATAAGAAGTACAATCGTGTATTCAAAAGCCCTGTTGGAAGAAAAAATACTAGCATAGGAAATTGATCCGTGACTTCCTAAATAAGGAGCAAAATCGCGTTTACAAATAAATACACACAAAAAATACACAAACCAATAAAGTAAAAAAATACTTGCATACGAAATTGTTCCTTATACTCTTACTGATAAATGATCGCATTTGCGAAAACTAACGCAGTTGAGTACCTACGTAGTTGAGCGTAACTTTTGTCGGGCGGCATCGAATGCAGGTGCAGGCGGCATGTTTGATCTTCATAGTACTTCTTTAGTAATCTAGTTACTTATTTAGTTCCTTTCCGACTCGGTTCGTGAGCGAACGTGCGTGAATCAATCCATAGCCATTGAATCGTATTTGTTACTGTTTTGTTAGTTTTGTGTTTAGTTATTATTGTTACGTTTTTAGTGCTGTTTTATTGTTTTTTAGTTTAATTTTTTGTGTTTTTTAACAATGCCTAAGAGCGCTTGTAAACGTCCGTTTTTTTCACCGGACAACGGACCGTGTTTTTTGCCGGATTCGCGGTGGTGTATGATTTATAATGAGTATGTGTATGTGTACAATTTACGCCGGATGCACCACCGCTTCCCCTCGGCGCGACGGACACCGGTCCGGTGTAAGAAAGAGCGGTCATCCACGCCAGTGTATTGGTGCGTGTTGACGCTGCCGGACGTATTGCCCGTTTTCTGTAAATTGTGTGCCGTCTACCTGCGTTCTTTTAAAAATGGGTGATATTGACATGGAATTGTTAATAAGTTTGGTTGAAAATAGGCCTGTACTGTGGGACAAAACCCAAGAGTGCTATAAAAATAGACAGTCGAGTTTTGCCGCTTGGAGGGAAATTTGTCTTGCGTTAAATGAAGGTTTTGAAACGTTGTCCGAGAAAGAAAAAAATGATTTTGGTAAGTAACTTTTTATTTTCATTATTTTTATGCATATTGATTTTGCCAGGGTACACGCCCTATTGGTGACATGAAATACTCTCCATATTTGTTACGAATCATATTTGCTGTTACATTACCTCGTGTTGAATGGGAACGAGGCAAATGGCATAGAGTAGACATCATGTGTGAACTAGCATTGTCAGTGGCATTATTAGCAATACCCTCTACTTTATGAATTATGTTTTGTAGTAAGCAGCATGTTTTTACAATGTTAACAGCAGAATCTGTTGAAACATTCAATGGTCTATGCAAAATCCTCCATTTATTGGATAAAATACCAAATGCGCATTCGACGTAGCGTCGCGCTCTCGTGAGACGATAATTGAAAACTTTTTTTATTGCGTCAAGTTGATGCCCACCATAAGGACGAAGTACGTGTTGATGTAAAGCGAAAGCTTCATCAGCAACAAATACATAAGGTAACTCACTTTCTGCACCTGGCAACTGCTTAGGTGGAGGAATACTTAATTTATCGTCTACTATTCTTTTCCAAAATTCTGTTTCTTTAAATACCGCTGAATCGCATTCTTTGCCGTAGGCTCCAACATCAATAAAAACAAAATTATAATTTGTGTCTACCACAGCCATTAATACTATTGAGAAATAGTGCTTGTAGTTGAAAAACATTGATCCACTTTCTTCTGGCTTGGTGATTCGAATATGTTTGCCGTCAATGGCTCCCAAGCAATGAGGAAAATTTGCATTCGTCTCGAAATTTTTTGCTATTGTTAACCATTCGTCTTCCGATGGTAGTTTCATATAAATTGGGGAATGGGTTTCCCACAATGCTTCACATACTTCTTGTACAATACAGCTGATAGTTTTTATACCCATTCTGAAACTGTAATGTAGATCACTAAATGTGTTCCCTGAAGCTAAATATCTGTAACAAATTTTTCTTTTTAGGCAAAGATATCATAAAAAAATGGAACAATGCAAGAGATAACTGGATGAAATATCACAAAGTTAAGGAATGTAAATCCGGCTCTGGTGCAAAAAGTCTACGAAAATATAAATTCTACGATCAAATGCTCTTTTTGTGTAAAATTGTGACTCGCCGAACAACGGAAGCAAGTATAACATCAGAAAAAAACATCACACAATCTCACAACAAAGAAACTGACTCACAAACCAATAATGAACCTAGCGCACCAGCCAATACTACCGATAGAACAAAAACAAGCAAGAAGAGAAAGACAGATTGTAGCGAAGTTGATCGACAAATGCTTACTTTAATTAAATCTGTTGAAGATGAAGACAAGAGTAAGAGTATGTGTTTTTTCAAAGGTATTGCTCCGATTGTAGACAAGTATAGTGACGACGATTATCTAGAATTTCAATATGAAGTCATTAAAGTTATGAGAAATTTAACTCGGAGAAATGAAGCGTCCATGCAGCAGCAAACTTACAATTACAATATTAATCGAGGCTACACTACGGCTACACCCGACTACAGGATACATGAATATCAGCCAACACAACCCATTCCATCGACATCCAGGATGCCCTATGAATACCAACTTAAGCCTCAAGAACTGATGCAGCAAGATGATTCCCAATCTTCAATTGTTACTGAATTAAGTTCAATCACATCGCCTGAATACGATTTCGATTTTTCTAAAACTCCTTAATTTCTTTTTTGAGTATAATAATACAATTACTACCTACTAAATTTTGTTTTAATTAATACAGGTAATTGTTAGTTTTGCCTTTTAGCTTCTTAAATACTAATCGTATTACAATAATATTCCCCTTTTCTATAATTTAAAATTGAAAATGTCTTTAACATACCTTAGCGTAACGGCTAATCTCTCCGCCGGAGTAATAGATTTACGCATGTCAGTGTCCTCGTGACTTATTTTATCATATATGACTGTTAGTAATAGCTGAAAGGTTTCTTTCTTCATCCGAAAATAATTGTAAAATTTAGTTTCATCTTCTTCCAACTGCCTAAAAAGAGTATGAAATGCACCATATTCTTCCCTTTCCAATAATATAGGATGCACCCACGATGACCTTTTACGTTTTTCTATTTCTTTTAGTTTCTTCTTATACAAATAGTAGGCCAATACGAGTTTTTTTTTCTTGTTATTCGACATTTCACACGTGTGTAATCTCTGACTACCAGTTCAAAACTAACGCATATAGACGGCACTCCAAGGTAACATTCATCCGGTAAAAAAAAAAAAATGTATACAAGGATAGCCGTTTATTGACGGTCCGTTATCCGGTGAAAAAAACGGACGTCTACAAGCGCTCTAACGCATACGTGTACAGTGCTCGTGAATACGGCAACATGTTGATGTGTTTAGGAGAAGCCCGTGGCAATGCTTCTCTAGCGTTGAGAATTTACCGAGACAGTTTTCCGAACGTCCGACATCCGTCTGATAGTCGCATGATAACGGCTGCTTTTCAAAGAGTCTTAGAAAATCGACCAATTGCGCCGATGGCGGCAGGTGGTGGACAACAAATGAATGTTCAGACCGAGGAGCGTATTTTAAATGTGATTCGCCAAAATCCACGGCTGGGCACACGAAGTGCGGCGAAATTATTGCGGCGCCGGGGCGTATCGACAGTCTCTCACTGGACAGTTCACAAAATCTTGCGCCGGAACAGAATGCGGCCCTACAAAATACACAAAGTACAAGCGTTGCTACCCAACGATCGCGTTCGTCGCCGTGCGTACTGTCGTTGGCTGCTAGATCAACAACAACGTGCACCTGGCTTCATTGAACACATTATCTGGACGGACGAGTCCACATTCACGAGAAACGGGATGTGGAACAGGAGGAATGCCCATGTATGGTCAGACGTGAACCCGTCCGCCACTCAAGAAACCGGCCATCAGACCAGATGGTCTGTCAACGTATGGACTGGTGTTTTTAATGGACGCATTCTAGGACCAGTGTTTCTACCGCAGCGCCTCAATGGACCAGCATATCTTAATTTTATAAATGTACATTTAGCTGATATGCTAGATAGTGTATCGCTGGCTGAATTTCGTCGAGCATGGTTCCAGCACGATGGCGCTCCACCGCATGTTACGCGCCCCGTTCGCGAGCGTCTCACTGAGCTTTTTGGTGACTGCTGACTCGGAAGGATGGGGCCGCACGCCTGGCCAGCTCGTTCACCCGATTTAACACTTTTAGAAACGGCGCAGGACGTATTAGATCCTGCCGCTCCCGCGCCGCCGCCGCCGCCGCCCCGCTGCCCGCAAGATTCGAGGCAGCGGCCGTACGGAGCGCTCGGCGCCCGCGACGCGCGTTGGCGCGACGTTGCCTTGCGTGTCAGTGACCTCACGTTTTATACGCTTTCCATTGCGTGTTTGCGAAATATGAAGTCTTGAAAATAATAAATTTAAAGCGAAAGGTTAGTGGTATCCGTTTGCATATAGGTTGTATATAATCTACGTTCTGGCTTCGGAAGCGTTCCCCTTACACCCTGTATACACCCAAAATGACAGAGTTCACAACCCTATGACCTCCTTGCATTTCCGCACCGTGCTTGCACGTAACCTGATAGACAACTTCAGCTCAAGGAAAAGGACTATGGCACAATCGCCCAACTTTGTAACTAAAAAACTAAAAGGGCCAACAAGTAGACAGAAGGCCATTCACTGAATACCTGATGAACTGAGGTTGAATGATGTGCGGTGTCACATGCCAATGGAGCTACTCAAATACAGAAGGTGCAGAGCATGCAGCAGCAAAAACCTTAACAAAACATCCAAAATACAGTGCACAAAATGCCAAGTTCCATTGTGCATTGTACCATGCTTTGCTCAGTTCCATACACCCTGAAGGGCAGTGTCGAATATGTCGACACCAAGTTTTTTTTTTTTTAAAATAAATTAATAAAAAAAAACTTTAAATTTATAAAAAAAAATATTTTTCACATACAAGTGTTATTTTTTTCATTCCCCCAGAGTTATATAAGCATAACCTTAATCTTATATACTTATCAAGGCTATTAGACAATAACCATCATTGTTAATTAGGCAATAAATATGATAGCACGTACTATTTCCTGGTATCATAAAGATAACAGGAAATCACTTAGAATAAGCACTCCTTGTATTACAATAGCATATAAGGTTTTTATCAATGAATAAAGTTAGTCTTAATCCGCTCTTCAAGCTGAACACTTGTCTTTTTAAAAAGCCTTTCGCCTCCGCCCACAACCTAACTGGCGCAGTCGGTACGTCGCGTTCTTCGGTTCCAGAGGAAGATTTCCGTAATCCTAGATTCCGTGGCGTGATCAAGAACCTACCGTGGGCAGCTCGCAGAGACGACGGGCAGCAGAAAAAGCAAGATTAGAAGCAAGAAGTTACGGACGACTCAACAGCCTTCTCATCGGCTATGCTCGTGGGGTAAGCATTAAATCTGATTATTCCCGAGATCCCTTGTTTTAACCATTCCTAGCACTAAAAGCAACTTTTGCGTGTTTCTGTGTTGAGGTATTAGTATTCATTGCAATACAACTTTTTATCGCTGTCTCTTATACATAGTTGTCAACTGATTCAAGAGATTAAAATGGCTCAAGATAAGAAGACACTTGATGAGAAACCTATGATTGAAACCGACTACTCTACGTTCTCGAAACTGTTACCTAACTATGACGGAAACAGGAGAACACTAGCATTTTACATAGAAGGTGTAGAAAATGCATTGGGACTCATAACCAATAAAGACGATGCGTGTATAGCGTGTCTAATAAGAAACAAACTTACAGGTAAAGCTGTTGAAGCTTTGTCTGAAAATCCCGGCACAAAATCCTGGGAAGACATTAAATATGTCTTACAAAAAAAATTCGGAGAATTTAGGACCGAAATCCAATTGGTCCAAGAATTAATGATAGTTAAACGTGAAAATAGCTCAATAGATGCGTTTGGAGATAAAATCAGGTCCTTAATGAGTACCCTCATATCAGCTAACCCAGACAAAAAAGATTATTATGAGCAAATGGCTCTAGAAAATTTTCTAGACAAATTAAATCCCATTACAGCTATCTTGATAAAACTAAAATGTGTACAAAACTTAGAGCAGGCTATTACAGTAGCAAAACAAGAGGAGATCAAACTCAGGGCTAGACGTAGCGAACAAAATAAAAATAGCTACAAACCTAACACAAATAATAAATCTAATAAATCAGCTGGCTTTCAAAAGAAAACATTCAGTAAAAATAATAATAATAATAATTCAGAACAACATAAAAAACTTCATTTCCAAAACGAAGTGGAGGAAGACGAGACAGATGATGCGACTCCAGAACAGGAATCAGAAGACGCGTCTGAGATAGTAGAAGATGAAAATTTTCTCACAGAACTAGAAAAACAGCTAACAATATAGTCTTTATGAATAACATTCAAAGTTATAATCGTCTACCTTACATCTATATTAGCGAACTAGGCGGCAGATTTCTACTGGATACAGGTGCGTCACAATCACTAATAAATCCACGAATTTTAGAAGATAAAAACAATATAGACATAGAAATAAAAAACGAGACACATTTCATAAAAACAGCACACGCAACTTCAAAACATAAGCAAGTAGCATATATTAAACTCCCCATAGACCTATTTAAAGAAGAAATTACACATAAATTCCTATTGTTCAACTTCGATCCAGATTTCATGGGACTACTAGGCTTAGACTTACTAGCCCCATTAAAATGTAAAATAGATATTAAAAATATGGTACTCAAAACAGATAAAACAAATATACCAATTAAAGACGACATAAAATTTCAAACTAAAATAAAACCCAAATGTGAGCAGGTAATTAATTTATTATGCAACTATAAAGAGGGTGAATATTTTTCAGAAAGAAAAGCAACAAAAAATGGTTTAATTTTTCCTCCAGCATTAATCACCGTAAAGAAAGGAAATGCACTAATGACAGTAATAAACACTTCTAATAAAAGTATAAACTTTAGAAACAGTTGTCACCTAAATTTCCAAAAGTTAAATATAAAAAAAAATAGTATTCCAGAATCAAATAAAAACAACAATAAAGATCTGGACAAACTACAAAAGCAGAATTTAGAGAAATTGCGAACTGATCACATGAACGCAGAAGAATATCGCGAAATCAAAAAAATATGTTACAATTATAGAGATATTTTCCATTGCGAAAAAATCCCATTAACATTTACTCACGAAATTAAACATCAGTTAAGACTAACAGATGACAAACCAATTTTTGTGCGTAATTATAGACAGGCACCGAAACAAAAAGAGGAAATTAAGAAACAAATTAACCAACTATTAGAAAATAATATAATTCAGCAGAGTAATTCGCCATGGTCATGCCCAGTACACATAGTACCTAAGAAATTAGACGCTACAGGAGAACAAAAGTATAGACTAGTTATAGACTACAGAAAACTAAACGATAAGACCATAGAAGATAAATACCCGCTTCCTAACATAGATGACATTCTGGACAAATTAGGCCGTGCTCAATACTTCACCACACTTGATTTAACATCAGGATACCACCAAGTAGAAATGCACCCAAAAGATGTTGAAAAAACTGCATTTTCCATAGATCGAGGACACTACGAATTCCTCAGAATGCCATTTGGTTTGAAAAACGCACCAAGTACATTCCAGAGATTGATGGATTCAGTATTGCGAGGTCTAGATAACGTGTTAACTTATTTAGATGACGTAATCATATATTCCACATCCCTACAGGAACACTTGGACAAGTGCAAACAGGTATTTGATAGATTCAGGACACATAACCTTAAAATCCAACTAAATAAATCGGAGTTCCTACAAAAAACAGGTCAAATTTCTAGGACACACACTTACAGATAAAGGCCTTCAGCCAAACGAAGATAAAATCGCAGCAGTAAAAAAATTCCCCTTACCTAAAACACAGAAAGAAATAAAATCTTTCCTAGGATTAGTAGGCTACTACAGAAAATTCATACAAGACTTCGCAAAACTCACAAAACCACTTACAAAATGCTTAAAAAAGGGTAGTAAAATAACACTTACACCAGAGTACACACAGGCATTTGAAAAATGTAAGGAAGTACTAATTAATGCACCAATACTTCAGTATCCAGACTTCGAAAAACCTTTTATATTAACTACAGATGCTTCAGACATAGCTATAGTCGCAGTACTATCACAAGGTGAAATAGGTTCAGATAAACCAGTAGCGTACGCTTCACGTACACTATCAGAAACAGAACAAAGATACTCAACTATAGAAAAGGAACTATTGAGTATCGTATGGGCCATTAAATACTTTCGCCCCTACTTGTATGGTAAACAGTTTACTATATATACAGACCATCGTCCACCTACATGGATTATGTCAATTAAAGACCCAAATTCTAAACTCACACGCTGGCGCTTAAGATTAGCAGAATATAATTATAATGTTCAATATAAAAAAGGCAAAGCGAACACAAACGCAGATGCACTTTCCAGAGTCCAAATATTACACCATAACGAACTCAGCGACAACCCTCAGCCAAGCACATCCAAGGACAATATAGACTTAACAGACATTGACATTCGTACATTATTGGGTTTACCCACTACCCCGGATAACATAATTCAATCGCAAGTAACACCTACGCCCGAAGTTACAGATAACACTAACCAAGTCACAGATAGTAACCAAGCAAATATAACATCAGACCAAATACCACAGATAGATGACGCAATCGATAGACAACTAAAACAATTCCACATCAGAAAGACACCCGGTGACACATACAGAGTAGAAGAAAGATCTAAAGGCAAAACGATTATAAAAGATGTTTGGATCCCAATAAACAACACTAAAGACCAAATAATCCAATTCCTAAAAGAACACACAATTCCGGACAGGATTTTCCATTGTTTTTTCCATCACAAAGAATACTATCCACTTTTTTGCGAAGTCTACAAAACAATATTCAACAATCGTGGACCGAAATTAGTTAGATGTATGAATAGAGTTACACTTATAGAAAATATTTCCGAACAAACAGACTTAATAAGGAAATATCACGAAGGTAAAACAATACACAGAGGAATTCAAGAAACGTATAAACATATTCATAGAAACTATCACTGGCCTAACATGCTAGCTTCAATACAGAAGTTCATCAATAAGTGTGGCAAATGCTTAAAAAGCAAATATGAACGAAACCCACTGAAATTACCTCTATCCCTAACTGACACACCACATAGACCAATGGAACATATGTTTATGGATCTTTATAGTAGTGGAGGCATAACCTTTCTGACCATAATAGACAACTTCACTAAATATGCACAAGCAATTCCACTCACCGCTTCAACCAGCATACACATTGCGGAAGCGTTACTAAGCTTATTTTCAGTAATAGGAGTACCAAAGAAAATCACCACAGACTCCGACACGAAATTCGATAACGAAGTTATTACTGAAATATGCGCAATGCATAACATACAAATACATTTCACAACACCTTATAACCCGAACTCAAATTCACCCATAGAAAGACTACATTCCACATTAGCTGAAATAATTAGAGTACAAAGAATATCGGACAAGGATGACACTACAAACTTAATGAAATACGCCATGATAGCGTACAATAACACCATTCATTCATCAACAGGATTCACACCTTTCGAGTTACTCTACGGACACACCGATAGCAGAAATCCTTTAGAGCTTCACTGCCGTAAAGAATTTTACCAAGAGTACGCAGTTAAACACAGACAAATAATGGAAAATACACAGAAATTAATTAATAGCAAACTTACACAAGACAAACAACAAACAATAGATAGATTCAATAAAGACAAAGAAACAGCACAATTTAAAGTAGGCGACGTTGTTTACAAACAAGTAGCAAAAACAGCTAGAAGCAACAAACTAGAACCTAAATATTTAGGACCATACACAATAGTTCGTTTACACCCAGAGCAAATAGCGGAGATAGTAGGCAAACATGTGAACGCAAAAACAATAAGAGTCCACTTCCGCTTACTAAGGCGTCCTGAAAATGTTTCAGGAACGCCATCGCCTTCGTCGCAGTGCTCCGGCTCGCCGCTGCCACAGCAGTCATACAGCCAATAGACAATCACAATGGGATCCTAGTAATAACAGAAGCTAAAGCACAGTATCAGGTAGACACATACCATCTAGCAATAGTATATAACACAACAAAACTAAGAGAAATTTTCCTAGATATCTGCAGTAACTTTTACACCATGAAATTGAAACAAAATAGCTCCGCAGACATAACAGCACTAATTAAACAAATAGAGTATCGTGTTGATACTATAGAAAGTAAGTTAGTATATTTAGGCTTAGAAACCGTAGGGTTTAGATTAGGATATAGATATAAACGTGGCCTTATAGATGGGTTAGGCACTGTAGTAAAAGCCATCACTGGTAACCTAGACCAGGACGATGCGACAAAGTTTGATAATGAAATAAAATCAATCCAAGCTTCAATAAACAACAATAGAGCCAACCAAAGAAAAACTATTAGTATTGTACAAGATTTCATAAAGAACTATGAAATTAATCTAAAACACATCAAAGATAATCAAGAAAAAATATATAGGGCAATAGACAGATACTCAACGCAGGAAACTGAGTTCGAAACCAATTACCTGACAACCAGTATTTTTAATAACATTGCAAGTTCACTTCAACAGCTTTATGACAGATTAGACACACTAGAAAATGCATTAACATTTGCACATCTAGAAAAGATGCACCCTAGCATTATCGACCCTTCATATTTAATAGAAGAACTGAATAATATTCAAAACGAAATAACCGGAAACCTAGCATTTGCCCCAAATCTAAACAACATTCAGCTATGGGAAAAAGCTATTACAGTAAAAGCTTATAGTACCAATGAAACTATTAACTTCATACTAGACATACCAATAGTTGCTGAACAACCCTATAACCTCCTACATCTCTATTCTATCCCGAACAATAACAATACTATCCTGATACCTAAAAATCCTCTCCTTGTCTTGGGAAATAATGAGTTTGCCTATCCTCACGAGCCATGCACGACGATAGTGGAAGACGAAGTCATTTGCAAACACCTAGAATGGAACACTCTACTGCACTCAGACGATTGCTTAGCTCAACTCATCCAACATCAAGAACCACACAACTGCACCTATGCAACTGCAACCTTCGAAAACAACATCATCCAGCAAATCAAGGACAACAGCTGGATAGTTATCATGAAACAAGAAGAAGTCATCAAAACAACCTGCGGTAACGACGTGCAATACCAACGCAACAAAGGCGTCTTCTTAATCACAACAGACAACAACTGCAAGGTACAAGTCATGGACAGAACTCTTACAACGCATCAAAGGTACATAAACGTAAAGGAAACCATACCATTACCACGGGCACACCAAACACCAAAAGTCCTACCAATGAAAATTAAACTAGAAAATATCGAATTAGACAATCTGAAGAAAGCCATTCAACAATCAGAAGAAGTGGAGTCTTCAGTAATAGATCCTGTAATCATTACCAACACACCTAGCTGGTCATCGATATCATTATATATAATAATCATAGTAACAGGAAGTGGAGCAGCAATCTACAAGTTCTGGTGGAAACCAAGATCAGCACATCTTCCGGTCCTGCAACATCCTGAAGAAGATGCAGTCCAACTTCAGTCGCAACCTTCGGCGCGCCTTCATCTTAAGGGGGGAGGAGTTATATAAGCATAACCTTAATCTTATATACTTATCAAGGCTATTAGACAATAACCATCATTGTTAATTAGGCAATAAATATGATAGCACGTACTATTTCCTGGTATCATAAAGATAACAGGAAATCACTTAGAATAAGCACTCCTTGTATTACAATAGCATATAAGGTTTTTATCTATAATATAAAAATGAATCGCAAAATGTGTTGGTAAGCGCATAACTCAAGAACGCCTGGACCAATTTGGCCAAATCTTTTTTTAAAATGTTCGTTGAAGTTCAAGGATGGTTTTTACGGCGAGAAAAATTAGAATTATTGCTGGAAAAACCCTAAAAATAGCCCTTTTCTTTTTCCCATACAAATGATTTCTAACTAAAACGTAGTCAATTTGAGCTTTATTGCTATGGTATAAAGTTCATATTAAATTACAAGCACTCACTGTTGTCTAAGCAATGTAGGTGTGTTCCTAACGTCAAAGATCATATATATCAAAACAATGTGCGTGTGTGCGTTGGAGCACAGAATACATAGTTGGAGGAGTTTAATGTCGCGTTCCGAAACTCGCGTTTCTTTTGTATTAGTTTCGGCACGCGAGATAAAATGCATCAGTTTCCACGTCATTACATCAGTCAAACAAAAATCACGTTACCAACAGTGTTTTATTATTTTTAATATACAAATTTTAAATAAATAAAACAATTCGTACGGCTTAAAAGGATTTGACTTCAAGTCATATCAAATTTAAAAAAAAAAAAAGTTGTCTGTTACCTAATCTACTGAGTTTGCTTTTGACAACTGATACACGAAACAAATTCGTATATCGTGTTTTGTGCAGAGTGTTTAGTTAGTTAGTGTTTGTTTAGTTCGTGATTAGTGAAAAAATAATTTATATTTGATATGCCTCCTATAAGACGAAGCAATTTAGGTAGAAGAACCAGAAATGCTACAAACCAAGCTAATTACCGATCTAATCGTACTGCACAAGAACGTGACGACGGAAATGAACGTGAAAGAATTCGGATATCACAAACGCGTGAAGCGCGAGCGCGACATTCAACTAATAATCGCGCAAGTTTGAATCGAGCTGCTTTCAGTTACGATGTGACAATTGACTACAGTAACTACCAATGTGTTGTTATTGGTTCTATGAACTCGGTTTGCTCACACTGTAAGGCATTAAAATACAAAAACGAAGCCAATGGATTGTGTTGCGCAAATGGTAAAGTGAAATTGATACCATTGGATCCACCACCAGAACCATTGTACTCATTGGTTTCAGGAATAGGAACAGATTCTATACACTTTTTGACACATATCCAACAATATAACAATTGCTTTCAAATGACTTCATTTGGGGCAACAAATGTAGTTCGGGAAAATTTTATGCCAACTTTCAAGGTATGTATTATAGCAGTTACTCATAATTATTTTAGCAAACAAAATTTTCTGTCACCAAAGTTAAGATGTGTCACTAATCTTCAATTTCATTAAGAAATATATCACTTAGTCATCATATTATATGGTGATTCAGTTTCAGTGACACTTTTATTATATTTGATAGATATTAGTTAAAACTAAATATATACTTTTTAAGATCAAATATTATTTAATTTTGATCACTGACAATCCATTAATTTATACCACACCATAATATTTTTTTTTTATTTACAGATACAAGGGCAAATATATCACAGAGCAGGTTCACTGTTACCAGTGTCAGATAGCGACAACAAATTCCTGCAAATTTATTTTATGGGCAATTCACCACAAGAAATTGATCTGCGTTGTGCACATAACAATTTAGTAAAGAGGTCTATTGTAGAACAATTACAAACTTTATTTCATCAACACAATCAATTGATTATATTGTTTAAAACTGCCCTGGATCTGATGCCATCCGATAATCACAAAATTGTAATCAGAGCTGATAAAACACCTGCAGGTCAACATACAAGACGTTTTAATGCACCAACTATTGATGAAGTTGCTATCGTTGTAGTTGGAGAAAACTTGGAATCCCGTGATATTGTTTTACATCGTCGGAATGATCAATTACAACGTATAAAGGAAACACACCGCTCATATGATGCACTGCAATATCCCATTATATTTTGGCAAGGTGAAGATGGCTACGATTTCTCAATAAAAATGATAAATCCCATTACAGGTAACTAAAATATTAGTTTAGCTATGGCGATAATATCTCAGTCATTATATTATGTATTTTAATTTTATATTTGAATGTTATTAAAACAAAATCTATTTACAGGTTCTGAAACCAACAAAAAAGTAAGTTCAATGAACTATTATTCATACCGCCTAATGATTCGGGAAAATGAAGATAATCACATATTGAAATGTCGGCGATTATATCACAAATATGTTGTTGACATGTATGTTAAAATTGAAACGGAGAGATTAACATTCATCAGGTTGAATCAAACCAAACTCCGATCTGAAGAGTATATTCACCTTCGAGATGCGATTAATACTGATGGAAATGCACAGAATGTCGGTCGGATGACTATTCTTCCAGCAACATACATCGGAAGCCCTCGGCATATGCACGAATATGCTCAAGATGCCATGTCGTATGTTCGTCATTATGGTACAGCAGATTTGTTCATCACATTTACATGCAATCCGCAATGGATAGAAATCAAGCAGGAGTTATTCTCTGGGCAATCACCCATTGATCGTCATGATATTACAGCCAGAGTCTTTAGACAAAAGTTGAAATCTTTAATGGATTTCATCGTAAAACATAATGTGTTTGGTGAGACACGCTGCTGGATGTATTCTGTGGAGTGGCAGAAACGAGGATTGCCACATGCACACATTTTGATTTGGTTGGTTGAAAAGATAAGGCCAAATGAAGTTGATGCAGTGATATCAGCTGAAATCCCTAATGTACAAGTAGATCCTGGATTGCATGAGGTAGTTATCAAAAACATGATACATGGTCCCTGTGGAACTCTTAATCAAAATTCACCGTGTATGATGGATGGTAAATGTTCAAAACGATATCCACGGACATTAATATCGGAAACAATTACTGGTAATGACGGTTATCCATTGTATCGTCGCAGATCGACAGCAGACAGTGGAAAATCAACAATTGTCAAATTAAATCAACAAGATATTGAAATAGATAATCGTTGGATTGTTCCATATTCACCCATTTTATCAAAGACATTCAAAGCACACATCAACGTTGAATCTTGCCATTCAGTGAAATCTATAAAATACATTTGTAAATATGTAACCAAAGGGAGTGATATGGCTGTGATTGGAATTGGTGCAGAGAATTCCAATGATGAAGTTACCCAATACCAAATGGGCCGCTATGTCAGTAGTAATGAAGCAGTTTGGCGAATATTTTCTTTTCCTATTCATGAGAGACACCCTTCTGTTGTTCACTTAGCTGTGCATTTAGAAAATGGACAAAGAGTGTATTTTACAGCACAGAACGCAGTACAAAGAGCTGCTCAGCCACCATCTACTACATTAACCAGTTTTTTTGAGACATGCCAAAACGATGATTTCGCACAAACATTGCTATATTCTGAAATGCCAAAATATTATACCTGGAATCAATCCTCAAGGAGATTTATACGACGGAAACAAGGAAAACCAGTTCCAGGATATACAGATGTATATTCCACCGATGCGATTGGCCGGATTTATTCAGTACATCCAAGCAATGATGAATGTTTTTATTTACGACTGCTATTAGTCAATGTACGTGGCCCAACATCATTCCAACAGTTACGAACTGTTGATGGTGAATTGTGTGGATCCTACAGAGAAGCCTGTCAACGTTTGCAATTGCTTGAAAATGACGCTCATTGGGATCAAACTCTCAATGATGCTGTAATATCATCACACGCTCATCAAATACGAACATTGTTTTCTATAATCATATCTACATGCTTCCCATCAAACCCAATTGATTTGTGGATCAAGTACAAAGATTATATGTGTGATGATATTTTGTATCAAATACGGAATAGAATGGGAAATCCAAATATACAAATCAGTGAAGAAATTTACAATGAAGCATTGATTTCAATTGAGGACATGTGCTTGATAATGTCAAACAAACTATTAATTCAATTAGGCCTGACCGCGCCCAATCGTCCAATGCATGACGCTTTTAACCAAGAGTTGCATCGAGAAAGACTGTATGATCTCAACGCTTTGAAAGAATTAATTCAAACAAATCTTCCACTGTTAAATGAACAACAGAAGTATGTATTTGAAACTCTTATGAAAGTAACAAATGATGAAACTGGAGGGATTTACTTCTTAGATGCACCTGGTGGTACAGGAAAAACTTTTTTGATTTCATTAATATTAGCAACAATTCGCTCACAAAATAAAATTGCACTTGCACTCGCTTCGTCGAGAATCGCAGCAACTTTGCTTGAAGGTGGTCGAACAGCCCATTCAGCACTAAAATTGCCATTAAATATGCAAAGCAATGAAACTCCAACCTGCAACGTTTCGAAGAACTCTGCAATGGCAAAGGTTTTGCAGCAATGTAAATTGATTGTTTGGGATGAATGCACGATGGCACATAAAAAATCTTTGGAGGCTTTAGACAGAACAAGATCTACGGAGCAATAATAACCGATTTGGTGGTGCAATGATTTTATTAGCAGGAGATTTTCGTCAAACATTGCCAGTGATTCCACGATCAACGCCAGCTGATGAACTCAATGCATGTCTAAAGTCCTCCAATTTGTGGAAACATGTCAAAGTACTTCATTTAAGCAAGAATATGCGTGTCGAGTTGCAAAATGACCAATCTGGAAACATATTCTCTAAACAACTCATTGACATTGGTAATGGCAAATTTCCTATAGACATGTTGACTGGCTGCATTAACTTTCCTCAAAGTTTTTGTCAGTTAACTCGATCAAAAGATGAACTTATTCAGAAGGCGTTTCCAGATGTTTCTCAAAATTACAGAAACCATGATTGGTTGAGCGAACGAGCTATACTGGCTGCAAAAAACATAGATGTAAATGAATTAAATTTCAAAATTCAAGAACAAATTACAGGCGAATTGAGGATATATAAATCAGTTGATTCGGCTACTAATCAAGATGATGTAGTCAACTATCCACCGGAATTTTTAAACTCGCTGGATTTGCCAGGATTGCCACCTCACAATCTTCAATTAAAGGTTGGATCGGTGGTTATAATGTTGCGAAATATCAACCAACCGCGTCTTTGCAACGGTACACGGTTAGCGATAAAAAAATTACTAAACAATGTGATAGAAGCAACTATACTCAAAGGAAAGTATAAAGGAGAAGATGTTCTCATACCGCGCATCCCAATGATTCCGACTGATGTGCCATTTGAGTTTAAACGACTACAGTTTCCAGTGCGGCTTGCTTTTGCTATGACTATAAACAAGTCCCAGGGGCAATCATTAAGTGTTTGTGGTATTAATCTAGAAAACCCATGTTTCTCACATGGTCAATTGTATGTTGCCTGTTCCCGTGTTGGAAAACCATCAGATTTGTTTATCTATGCGCCAGGTAATCAAACAAAAAACATCGTATACCACAAAGCACTACAATGATAATAATAATAATTATGATTCACATGATTAACAATAAAGCGATTACTTACTTTTAAATCCTTATATATGTTTTATTTAATTATTTTTTATTCACAACGCCCTATCACCAGGGTGACGGTTCTGTTCAGGAGAATTTTTTAAAATACGTAGGCACAAAAACTGCCACATTACAAATCTTTTTGACAGGACGAAGTCTGTCGGGTCAGCTAGTCAATGAATAAAGTTAGTCTTAATCCGCTCTTCAAGCTGAACACTTGTCTTTTTAAAAAGCCTTTCGCCTCCGCCCACAACCTAACTCCAGCCAGGAGCTTTTGCCCAAGGGATAAAAGGTGGTGTCGACAGTTTTGACAAAATACGCAAGATATATCCTGTAGTTGCAAAGAACTTATGTTAGCAATTATGTTTCATGGGATGCTGAATATGGCATTTATAACCACATTGATTATTTACTGTCATGTTTTGTTGAAGAAAAAAATAGCCACTAGGACATAGAAATTTCATGAAAAACCAAGTAATAGCTTGATGGAGTTAATATAAAAGAATGGAAACGCAACCTATTACAGGATATTTTTGCTGACTATATTCATGTTGAGGCAAAGTTGATAAATCTGACTACCGAAACAAAAGCCTATGAATACTGCAGTATGCTGAAACTACTACTCTAAGCAGAAACTTACGATTACCTCAATAATGGGCTAACCAGATTTAAAGTTTTTAAAAAAATTTCAACATCTCAAGCTGAAAATGCTGCTCTAGCTGCCATCCCAAAAATAAAAATGAAAATGAACAACATTAATTAGCCATTCAGAATATGGTATAATGAAGAATTTACTAGAAAAAAATGGGATATTTTTAAATGCACATCTGTATATTTTTTCAGCACACTAGGTAACTCCACTAATTAACTGAATGCATACCAGAAAAATGAATGCTGTGCAAAAAAACCAATTGATTAACTAAACAAGTACTGCAAAAAAAACTAAAAAATAACACAAAACGAGATGACCTTTTTTATCGAATTCACACCAAAAATGTGGTTCGTACATCGGATATATGATTTATAAAACAAAACTACGAATTGCTTATCAAAAATACTAACTTGCACTCTAAATTGTACTTTCTTACTACGGAATTTCTAAAACTAATATCTAAAGGTGCACCACATTAAAGTAAGTTTCCATTATCAAAAAAGCTCTACAAATCGACTAGTCGTGCAACTAAAATACATTATACCTAACTTTATTTGCTTTTTGTTTTTCTGTTTTACTGAAAAACATGTTGGCGCCTGCACATCTAGCGCCGCGCTCGCTCTTTAGCATCTAACGCGAGTGCGAGGGAGACCGAGCGATGCGAAGTAAGCAGACGGTGCGGTGGCGGGTGGAGGCCGGCGGCAGCGCATGCATTTGTTATTGTTTATCTATGACGTCGGATGCGCTCGGAGTGATCTCGCTCGTGTTTAATTGCAAATTAGGTAATTTAATTAGTGAAACTTGAACTTTTACTAGTGGCTGTTTCTACGGTCAATTAATATGGAATTAAACCAAATACTATTAGAAGACATCAGCAGTAGTGGTGTGCAAAACCAGGAAAATGTTCCTATTTATTGTTCACACGAATCTGAAGTGGAAGAGGAGCCTTCTGCCAAAAAGAAAAGGTCAAGAGGCAGAGAATATGTATTCGTGAAGAAATTTGCAAATGTTAACGAAGCCGAGACTTTTCTGCAAGCTGAAAATACGTGGTCGGTCAAAGTTTCGCATAACACGAAAGATGGTATGAAAACGTTTTATCGTTGCAATCAAGTCAGATTTCGAGGACCGCAGTGTGCAGCAAGTATTTATTTGCTTTTCGAATGCGACTCTAATGAAGTTTTACTTTACCGGACAGAAGCCGACCACGACCATCAATGTATTGGTTCGAAATTTAATTACGGTATAAGTCAAGAAACAAAAGAAGAGATAAATAAACTTTTTGCATTACGTTTGAAACCTAAGGCTATACTCAACAGTTTACGTAATATACAAGGTATCACAGTTCCCTCAAAGAAGCAACTGAACAATTATTTGTCAGACCATCGTCGAGCTGTTTACGGATCACCCACAATCAGCCTCGGAGAGCTTCAGGCATGGTTAATTGAACACTCGAAGGTACCTGATGATGAGCACAAACCTTATGTCATTTGTTACTATATCTACGAAAACGACACACCGAGTTTTCGATTTGCTATCTCCACAAAGTCTCTGCTAAAGTTAACTACATTAGCCACTAATATTCACGCAGATGCTACATACAAACTTATTTGGCAGGGGTTCCCTGTACTGGTAGTCGGGACTACTGATAAAACTAAGAGATTTCATCCTCTTTCTCTGGCTGTGTCTACTTCTGAACAAAAAGAAGATTTTCGTATGGTGTTCGAAGGTGTTCAAAACTGCTCCTTTTCCCTTTACGGGCACTCTTTACACCCAAAAGCATTGATATGCGACGCGGCTAAAGGCATCCAAAACGCATTTACAGACGTGTTTGGTACTGAAACTACTGTGGTAATGTGCTGGGCTCATGCAAAGAAAAATATTAAAACTCATGTGGAAAGACTTGTTAACAAAAAAAAACAGAAAACTTTACTACAGGATATTGATATGTTACACTCTGCCACATCTCCAGATATGTTCAACTCTGCATTAGAAGCATTTCTGATAAAATACTCCGAGCAAAGAGAATTCATAAATTACTTTAAAAAAGAATGGATATGTAAAAACTCGAACTGGTACCTTGGGTCTTCACAAGGATCTCCTGTTACGAATAATGCGCTTGAAGCTTTTAACAGTTGCTTTTGCATTTTGGCAGGTTGTATTGCCCATAAATGAAGATGATTGGGAAAATGGAGAGTGCACCTGCCCGTGGTTTTTCAAGCACTATATTTGCAAGCATATAGTCGGACTTGCAATCAGGTTAAAATATGCCACACCGCCTGTAGAGGCTAAAAACATTCCTATCGGCATCAAGCGTAAACGCGGCCGTCCTGGTGAAGCAAGACCAGCCCTAATAATTGAATAAAAATTATTACTACCTCAGTATTGTTTCTAAAGTGTTTTTTCTAAACTGAGTTACCACTCAGTGTGCCAATGTTTGGTGCATGTTAAGTGAGCACTTGATTATCTTTTTGGGTACCTAATTATATAAAGATGACTGATTAAATTGGGTTTTATTTAGAATAAACGATGTTCCTAAAAGTAAATTAGGTGATGGTTTTCCTTAAAAAAGGTTTAATATGTTTGTTGAATTATAGAATTGTTAGATATACTATTTTGATAATAGTTATTCGTTCAGTAAAACAGTTCTGCAAATACCATTAAACAGTATATCGAATTTGATTTATTTAGTGTGCATAATTTGAGTGCAAGTCAGTATTTTTGGTTTAACTTTGAAATATTTTGATCGAAAAAAGGGAATATACAGATATCGATTTAAATACATGCCGAAAAAAATATCATATGAATTAATCTTGTGTGGGACAGTGAACAATTATAACAATAGTTATTAGGTGTTAGCATAAAATAACAGTACGTATTATAATCTGGACTGGTCTACACTGTCTCTCATACCAATTAACAGGAAATATTGACACTGTAGTGGATAGAACCCTAACCAGCAACCTGCTGCGACTGGACAGAGGCAGCCTGCGTCTGGTGGCAGGAACCATCACCAGACACTGTTCCCTGAACAAACACTTTTTCACAATATCACAGATAACCCTCTGTGCAGAGAATGCATGGATTCATAAGAAACTGTCGCGCATGTGCTCCTTGAGTGCACAGACGTCAGCGAGATAAGAACTCGGACCTTGGGAGCACCGAATTCACTGATGGAAGCCCTGATCAAAATGAAGAGACTCATCTGTTTCTGGAATGAGGCGGGCTGGTTGGAGTAAAGGCCGCCATGGCCCACGCACAATGGTCCGATAAGGACTAAGTGCCAAAACCAGACCACAAAGATAAGATAAATGGAAATATTGAAAAATCAATCATTTTTTTAAAAGAGTAATGGTGGTTCTCACCTTTTCTTCTCTATAGGAAAAAACCAATTGAAACCATGCACTAGCTTCTGACACTTTGTGAAGTATGCCATACTTCACAAAGTGAACCACTCACTAACTTAATAATAATTAAATTCAAAAACTTTCAAATGTTTTTGTTTTATTTTTTACCTAGCTAGAGAAACTAAATCAAATTACGGGAAATAATTCCTTCTTAATAAAATCAGGTCATAAAAACCAAATGTAACCATTGTTTTTGCTGTTTATTTCTACTTATTACGTTTTTCTCAAGTTCAAATAGTAGGTAAAAAATTTGTGAGGAATTAAACCTTTCTAGTCAATCTGATTGTCCTAACACTGTTGTAATTTGACAAGTTCTCAAATATTTCTGATGTGCTATATACAAAAACATCTTGTAAGTATGTGAACTTGCAATTGTGAAAATAGTTTCATAATAGTGCCTAAATGCAACAATAATAGCAACAACTTAAAATGTTTTTTTTAATTTTTTGGCGTTTACCGAATCTAGAAACAAAACGTCTAGAAGGCCAGCAATAAATTAACAACCAATGGAGAAAATTAATCCTTGATAAATACCATTGATAGTTCTATGGAAGACATGATCAACTCAATATCTTTGTCCAATCAGTCAGAATATACATATTTCTGAACGAACAAAAAGAAAACTGAACTCGACAAACATTATGCTTGAACATTTTTGCACTAATAAATTAAAAGGTGAGACACCGGTCCACATAGGAGATTAAGAAACAATGTTGAAGTGCCCTAGCATAGTTCATGTACGAAACTTATATCTGTAACAATATGAATTCAATAAATAAATATCATCAACTATGGAAACAAAACTCCAATAGGTAAACCACGTGTGCCTCTAGATGTCAGCAAATCGTAGGGGCCTAGCAAGGACGAAGCCTACTAGGGCCACGGGTAGTGTGAAAGTAAAACCTGGGGCCCCAGGATGAAGGCAAAAAAGAAACAGGAGTGGGGTTTTAGTCAGAAAAAGTCTGACACTATCTCCTGGTCCACCCAGTGCTTCAAGTTTAGTAACTGCTGAAGATTATTGACAATCACAGTACATTTATAGCTGATGACACATTTTAAAGATTGGTTATTTTTCCAGTTAATTGTAGTTGAGCTTTTATTAAAAAATACGCTAGTCTAATAATCATGTTTATTGCATGTTTATTGTTTTCTATATTAAATTGTATGCCCTACGGGTAGGACATAGCTGTTCGCAAGACATTTATTGACACCAGCTGTATACTATATACATCGCACTTTCTTGTTCTATGATAAAGATGAATTGAGTTGATTACATTAATAACCACCAATATAAACAAATAAGAAAATGGAAGACACGATCGAGACATGATCACGACCTCTATTTCAAAATTGCACAACTAACTTGAAGAACAACTTCAAACAAAAAAAAACCACTACAAAAGCGTAAACAATGAAGTAAGAAGTCCAGAAAATACAATGCGACACATACATAACATACTTACACCATATATTACTTTACTGAACTAAAATCCCATGAGTTGTATAACCTCAACTTTTATGATTTTGCACAAAAAATGGTTATCTCCTCGACACATGAATGCAACACAAAAAGCCATAGAGTATTAGGACTGATTATTGGACCCCAACCGGTTCAAGAAACTATTCCCTAAGAGAGTAGCCAGGCTGGAAGACCTCAAAAAATAAAAAAATCAAGGTGAAAGAACTGGAAAGATATTACACGTTTCTGGGCCTTTATGATTCTATGCCTCATTGCCTGAAACTCAGTTCTATGCACAGACTACTTAGCTTGTTCAAAATGGAAAAACTGCCAATGTGCAGAATATGTTTAGCAGATGGTCTGAATTTCTGAAACTTACGAAAAAGAGAAAATAAGATTAAAATGACTTTGACTTGTATCTTTTTGGTAGAGATGATACAACTTGTAAGAATCGAAGTATCGATATTGGTAAGAAGAAATCGATATCATTGTTTTTATTTAGTAAGCCGAATATCCAGTTAAATACCCACAGATATCAGAAGCTGGTCAAAGTTTGTGCCTGCAACAAAACCGGATTAGAGGAAATAATTCTCATAATTGCTTATCTTGCAGCACATTGACAGCAAATTATGGAACTTTTTACTGTTACTTTTTAGGCTAATCTAACTAAAAGCCATCCCATATTCCTAGCTCATCGTGCTGTGCTGGAGGTGCCGCTGCGGCTGCCGAGGTCCCCAAGCGGCGGAAATATAACTACCTCGTCGGCAGTTATATTTTTGAGCCATTTGGGGTTGAAACTCTTGAGCCGTGGGGTCCGTTGCTCATACGCTTTTAAAAGAACTTTCCAAATACTTAGTTGACACTTCGCGTGACCCGAGGACTGGCTTTTACCTCGGTCAGAAATCAAGCATTGCCATACATCGTGGCAATGCTTGATTTCCCGCCTGACGATCCCACCTGATGGTAAGCAGTGATTGATGGTGATTCCAATCGACAGCAATGCGGAAAAGTTTTATGACGCCATAATTTAGTTCGCTTTTAGTTAGTTTAGCATTTAGTGTTTAAGGAACTCGGAAAATATGAGGACTAGATTACTTTATGTAACCATTGTGCATTGTTTCCTATCATAACACTGGCAGTAGCATACCTTAAAATAATTAATGAACTCTCTATATAATAAAGGTTCCATAACATTGTGTTGAACTCAATTTTGATATCGAGTTATCGATTTCAATATCGATGTTTCATCAATATCGCTCAATTTCAATCCCTAGTTACTGTAGTTTCTTAGAGTTTTTTGTGTCAATATTTATTTTTAACGTTTGCGGCTTGGATACTAAGTTCTTTAATCACTGTCTTCGCACGAAGTTATTTGAGTACCACTAAGTTCCACTAGAATGCGGATAATTTTTAATTTTCATAGTCGATGCTGATATGGACAGAAAATTCTCAGCAACTGAATTCGATGCTTGGGGACGCTTATACAGACTGACTTTTGATTTTAATTTTGTTTTTTTTTCCACAAACAGAGCATTCCTTGTATGCAAGTGGTTTATTCTTGGGAGAGCGTTGTTTTGTTTTAAGCTTCATTTACACAATTCCTAATGTGGTTAAGACTGGTTGAAAAATTTTTCGTAGCTATAAAAGTATCAAACTAGTTTGACACATGTCAATTCACTTCCATAACGTTATTTTTAATGTGATAGGTAATTTGAATTGTGTTTCAATATGTATTGCAAAAGGAAAAAGATAGAACAACATGATTTGGTGTACGACAACAAAACAAGGGATAGTATCCCTAAAAGGGGATACTATTCCGAGCTGGTTTCTGAAATGTCCAAAGAGGACCCGACTAAGGACCTTTGTACAAAAAAACGAATGAAACTGATATTACAGGTAATCTGAATTTAATTAAATTTATTTATTAGAACGGCTGATACATCGTTTCGTGTTTATGTAAGTGAATTTTGGGCCAAAAAAAGAGATGTTAGCAAAACTGATGGAGCCAAATAGGGCTGTCGATGTGTGCTAGGCCTGCGAGAACGTCGGTAGCCCTAAAACGCAAAGTAAAACAGAGGAACATAAGTGGGTTTTAGTCAATAAAACTCTAACAGGCCCTTTCGTCTCGCTCTAACCTAGAGTAGAAGAAGTTATTTGATGATTACCCACTTCAAAATAGAAAACTTTTATTTCAGTAATTTGGTTAATTTTTACGTTTTTAAAAGACTCATATTTATTAAGAAATATCAAAAGTATATGTATATAATTCTGTAATGTAATAACAACTTTTTAAAATCTAAATTCATCCATAACATGTATAAACAACTTTTTTTTTGAGCTGGAAAATCATCTAATAATGACTATTACACACTAGGGTTGAGCAGACTTTTACTAACAAAAATCACACCTGTGTCCTTCAGTTGATCTTTGCGGTCTAGGACCACAGGTTTCCTTTTCAGAAAATCCTCGCGGCCCTCGCTGAGATCTCTAGGAGCGCGTGGAAATTATAGGTACATATAAAACTTAAACGTTGAAGTAATCCTTCGCAAAAAGAGGACTAAAGAAGACCGGCAGCTTTGTTACGTTACATACATTCAATAGATATAGACCGAGCCAGCCCTATTGTCACGCAAAGTATCAATCAGTTGGCACGAAATTCCTTTGAAAACAATGCATACACTCGTACCCTATGATGCTTTTAGAATTCAAATACTAATTTAAAAAGTACAATATTTTGTTAGTAACGGTATAGCTACTCATAAATATTTAAGGAGCTCATTGACTTAGAAGAGTCCTTTTTCACTCGCCTATCGTCAACATCGAGCATGGTTTAAAAGCTCGTTACTTCATCTAACGCCGTCCAACGCGATTTTTGACGAAAAGGCAACGCGATAAAAGAAGGATAACGCCTGAAAACCCTGTTCAGTGATTCCGTGATTTACTTAAATATTTTACAAAATTTGTTCTAGGAAATACGAGTTTTTTTATAAACCCTTAACAGTTTTTGAAAAAAATGGTCCTCATTCATAACTTTGATTAAATTTGCAAGGTTGTACATTTTGTATTTTTTATTAAATTATGAAGTGAATGCAAAATCGCAGATATTCGGAGGTGTTTACTGGATTAGTTGTACGCAAATTTATAAATTGATTTCAAAAGATGCCGAGATAATATACACAAGATACTATGTTTCCAAAATATCTATAAGAAAAATGTGTAATAACGTCTTACAGCCAGTTTCTTCATCAAAAGTAACAGCCAAAGTAACGTCATAAAGTAAAAGTAACGGTAAAATTCGTTTCTTCACAATTTTAACTGTTAGTTTAACTGTTACTTTTGCCTTTAACTTTTACTGCTCAATAAGAGGCTGTTAAAGCTAAAGTCACTGTCATTTTGACAAAGTTGTAGGTTACATAGGTTTCATTGTATTTATTTCTAAAATATTTTAGTACTAAAATGTTATCACGAACTTCGTCCAGTGAAAGTTCAAGTTCATCACACGATGAACTTATCGTTAGTTATTTAACGCGTAGGCCTAAAAAGTTTAGTATTCGCAAAGATCATTTTTTATGGGACGATGCTGATTTTCTATTCCGATACAGAATTTCAAAGGAAACAGTTACATACCTCAGCCTATTGTTACAAGATAAACTGACGCCAAACATAGAAAAGTAAGTTTATACAATTATTGCTGGTTTTACGATTTTATGCAACGGTATCAAAGCAACAAGTAGTGGGCGATATAGCCGGCGTACATAAAAATACAGTAAGTAAATGCGTTTTCAAAGTATCTCACGCTATAGCTTCTTTAGCTGGGATGTTTATACAAATGTCAAGAAAAAAAGAACTTGAAAACATATCTTGTCAATTTTATGAGATAGCCAGATTTCCAAAAGTAATTGGAGCTATTGACTGTACCCATATAGTAATTATATCACCTGGTAAGTAGTATTTATTGCCAACCCACACTGCCACTACTATCATTTCCTAGGATAAATAGTACCTATCCTGTTTTAATCGAGGATATGGTCTGTGCCTCTGTATTTCAAAACAAATCCTAACACAATAAAAGTAGGTTGGGTTTTGCCAGTTTGCTAATAATAAAGACAGCATATTGGGGGCGTCAAATTCATGTCTAAATATCGCTCATTATCTTCGAAAAGCTCCATATTAATGTACTTAATTATGTTATTATTTATCAATTCAATTTCAATAAAAACATTCTTTTTTTTATGGCAATTGAGCCGGTTTCGACTATTCTGCCAGTGTCACGTTGGGAATAAAAACATTCGTTCGTTTAAAAAGAAATGACATTGACTTTTGGCACTACTTGACAGTGGATATTGCGATGTTGTCATGGGTAAAAAAAGCTCTCCTCGTTTTTTTGGGGTAATTATGACGTTTTTGTTGTGGTAACTCAATTGACTTTTAGTTTAACTGTTACTTGGATGAAGAAACACATTTGCTGTAATATCAGTAATAGTAAAGTAAAAGTTAATACTTTTACTGATAGTTTTAGTTGTTGATGAAGAAACTGGCTGTTAATCGCGTAAGAGTGGTTGCATGAAAAACAATGAAAATTTGTCGAGTTGCATCACCTTAAGCAATAACCAAAGATAGAACATTTGAGTCTGTTATTTAGCATATTTAAACTGCTGCCAGACAATACCTAAATAAAATTAACAATGAAATAAAACAACTATTTTCTTTATAATCACAAAATACGAACGAGTCTTAAGCAAGAACTACACTAGACCGACACATACGTAGGCCACGCATGATTTTCACGTATAGTCGCGTGGCGTGGCGTGGGTATAATGTAGCTCTACAAGTCTAGGTGCCATATACAATGTATGAAGACCGACCCGCCCAGATCGGCGTACGTGCCCCACGTGTGCACAGTGTTTACCTTTTAGTTATTCTATCCCGTCATCTTGCTGACCCACTGCCAAGTTACCGACCGAGTCAACTCAAGTTAAAGGAAAAAGTAACTCAGGTTGACTCGTTTGTAGACTGATTCGAGTATTTTGATTTAAAAAACTCGACTCGCCTATCGCTACTTGCGTCACATGCATAATTGCATTTCTTTAAAGGAACTTTTGGCAGAATTTCTTCAAGTAAAGTTCAATAACTGTTTTAATTATTGATTCTGAATGATATTGTGATGGTGTCGATAAAATTGGTGTAGTTATGTTTCTCAAGTGTCTGTGCAACTGGATAATATGTGGAATCATTGAAACAAGCGCGAACTCGGTAAAATAGAGCTGAGAAATTTGTTGTAGTGTTGACTACCCCAACTAAGTTTACCTAGAAAGTTGACTTACACATAAATTTACTAACAAATACTGCAAACCCATTAGAAATTGATTCATGCAAGTTTCAACCATATTCTAAAGTTAATCAAATTACCTATTTGTACGCAGACTTGGCTAAAAGGACTTAGTGCCCAAGCCAAAAACAATAAAATTTTCAGCACTTCCATTATAGTAAAATATAATAATATTCCACAACTATCACACAACGCTGTCTAGTCTCAAGAAAAGCAGAGCTTGTGTTATGAGTACTAGACAACTGATAAACATACATATATATTTCTGAATACATACATAATAGAGATAAATTACACCCAGACACAGAACAAATGATCGTGCTCATCACACAAACATTTGTCCTGGGTGGGAATCGAACCCACGACCTCCGGCATAGCAGTCAGGGCTACTAACCACTAGACCGACAGGCCAGTCATTTTTTTTCATTTATTTTTTCGGGTTTTTGGCAGGATTTCTTCGAGTGAAGTTCAGTGGCTGTTTTAATTATTCGCAAATTGATCCTTATTGGATATTGTAATGTAAAATTGGTGTAGTTTTGTGTCTCAAATGTCTGCGCAACTGGAATAATATGTGGAATCATTGAAATAGGCGCGATCTCGGTAAAATGAAGCTGAGAATTTTATTGTAGTTTTAGCTAGCTGAGCGAAGTTTGCTGAGAAGGCTGAATCGATACATTTGCTGCCAAATACTTGAAAAACAGTAGAATTTGTTACACCCGCATTCTAATGTAAAACAAAAAGAAACAAGTACATTGTATGATATTCGAATATTGAAGACTTATTACATAAGAAAACACGGACGAAAAACTAGGCGATATGGTCGAATAGCTATAGCCTTCCGTAAGGGGTAAACAGAAAAAAAGTATAATAAATACTAAAGAGGGAAATAATGAAATAATGCTTTTCTTTTTTGTTTTCTTGTCGTTCTCAAACTAAAATAATTATTGAAGTCAATAAATAAACATTGAACAGTAGTGATTATGCTCCTTGCAAGGCTACGTTCGTTCGTTTCATCGTAGTTTTTTATCAATGTTCGTGATAAGAGTTATGGGCAAAACAACTTTTTGTTACTTTCACATGGTCATTATTCAATAGTGAAAAGTTTATTTTGTTAAAAACAAACTGGTGATTCCATTTACTAGTTAGTAGTCGCTATTAGAAAAGCTTTTGACTTTCTCTATCCAAAAAGCTGCTCCTGATTTTCGTTGTTTATAAGCCGCTAATAACGTCAAAAAGTGAACCTGAAAAGTAGCACTCAATCCATTATTGAAAACCCAACTTTTAACTTAGTCTAGGGTTTATTTTGATAAAACATACTTTTGTATATATTTTATTTATTTAATAATTAATGTACGTGTGTACATTAATTGTTAAATACATGTGTATATATTACAATCCTCGTTTGGCCTACTTTCTTTAGACTTTACTATCGTAGAAATCCTACATCAATTATAGGGCCAAAAGAGGATCGACATATCATCAAATGTTAACGCGATCGTTTAATTGGCCATATCATGAAGTGATATATTTTTTGCATTATAAGTTAAGAGGTAATATGTTGTATGAAGTGACGGCATGGCATTTTTTTTAATATTTTAACTTAACAGGTTGACTGCCACTTGCAAAAATTGAAGGTCACCGGGAGGCCAAATATTTTTTTTTGTTTGATCGACTTTAAAAGTGATTATATAAGATTGTAATTATACTTAATTATCTATATGATATTTTACAGTATTTTAAATGAGGAGGGCAACTACACCGCACCGGTGCGTGCTAGGCACTGGGAATGAAATTTTCATTCTCAGTGCCAAAGAACGCACGGGTGCGGGTTATGAATTTATTACGTTTTTATGGTTAATTAGGAATAATACGCTTTTATTTATTTAAATGTGGTTTATATTAGATACTTCTTGCATTTTTGTAATGAAATAAACTGCAAAATCAACATTGATTTAGAGAAAAGTAAAACAAATAAATATTTTCTAATTGAACTTTACTTAGAAATGGCATTACACTTTGGCATCAATGTGAATAAAATATCTTATAAAACAAAAACAATCAGAGAAAAACGCAGAAATTATCAATCAACAATGTCATATTTAAAAAAGTTATAAAACCATGAATTATAACATTTACAGAGGAAGTTCTGAGTGGTAATTTTCAAAACATTCCACACAAAGTCCAGGTTTGTCAGGACAGGTGTCACAATACCAAGGAGAGTCAGTACGCTTTTTATTCTTGGTGCACTGACGGCATGTCTTTCGTTTGAGACGCCCATTTGAAGTAGTTTCAGTGGCTTTCTTTATTTTATGAGTTTGGGTATTTGAAGGTCTATTTCCTGGTACATTTTCGGGCAGCAGAGCATTTATGACATTCATGCGATAATCATAGAGAGACATTTTACGTTGCCCTGAATATTTATTGTACATCTTCATTGAATTCAAGAAAAGTAATTGGAATGTGTGGATGGCTAATTTCAGATACCAGCGTAAAGTTTTTCTTTCGCAAGGATAGTACGCTAGAAGCTGATCTTGCATGTCTACTCCTGACATGTAATCGTTATATTTCGAGATAGCTTCTGGCTTTTGAGTAACTTGGCCACGTTTATTTTGGACTGGAACCATTCTGTCTTTATACTGGGTAGTAATATACGTCACAACGCGTTTATCTTTCCACACGCCAACATGCACTCCTTCACGAAACATTGAGATATTTTCTCCTTTCTTAATATTTTTTTTCCTGATTTCCTGAGGATTTTCTTTCAAGTCTTTACGTAGAGTGCCCGTACAATAGGTGTTGTGATCAAGCAGCTTCTTCGCCAAACCAAAACTATTATAAAAGTTGTCCATGTACAATTCGTGGCCATTATTTAGTTTTCCCTGAAGCAGCTCCATGACAACTTTCTCAGCGTGACCCTTCCCAGATACGTCTGTATCTTTTCCACCTGCATAAACACGGAACTTCAATACCAATCCATCTGGTTCAGTTAGCATATATAACTTTATGCCGTATTTGTGGCGTTTATTTTTGATGAACTGCCGAAAACTCAGTCGCCCTCTCCATAGCACCATACTTTCATCCAGAGATAATTGTGCTGCAGGATAATAACATTCAGTCATTTTGTTGTTGAAGTAATCAATGACACTTCTAACCTTGAACATTGGATCCTCACTTTCTTCCTCTGAGGTAAAATGCAAACATCTCAGTATGAGGAGAAATCTGTTTCTGCTCATTTGTTTCCCAAAAATTGGAATTGAAAACAGCCTATCTTTTTTCCAGTAATCCTGTAAACGACTGAGAGGGATAGTTCCCATGTGGAACAGCAAACCAAGGAAAATTTTCAGCTCGCAGACAGTGACCTGTTTCCATCCAGAAATCCTGGCAAAATCTCTACTTCGTCTGCTTGAAACTTCCTGATTATGTCTACTTATCAACCTCTGTGCCTGTGCATTTGTCTCAGTACAAATCATCGTCAAAAAATCTTCAGTAAAAAAAAAATTAAAATAATCAATAGGATTTGCTCCTGCAATTTCACCATAAAATTCGTTTGATTTTGTAAAATAAATTTCTCTCATCTCGCCAGTTGTAGTCCATTCAGCGGTTGAGCCTACTGCAGAGGGTTGGTTCAGCTGGGCTTGACCTTGAGTGTCTGATACAGATGGTGAGTTTGGCTGCAGGTCTTGATCCTGAGCTGTAGGTGACACTAATTGACGTGCTGGAGAGCGTAATTCGATATCTAAGGGGTGCTCCTCACCTTCACTCTCTGATGCTGACTCCTCGTCACCAGGCTGATAATCATCTTCAGAATTATCAGAAAACAATACCTCTTCTATATCACTGTCGTGCATAATAGAAAACAATTGTTTTCGCTGCCTTTTAGGCCTAGAAGGGCCTTCTTCGCAATCCATTTTACTTGATATTTATTTCTGCATAAACACTCAACCGTCAAACATACGAAAAAACCAAAAACACGTTACGAAAATTTAAAATTTCAAGCGCAGTGCCGCTTCAAACAACGTTCTTGGCCCAGTGCCGGCGCCAAACTGAGTGTATGAATCTACTAAGGCGCGAGACCGCACCGGTGCGTGGTCGGCCTCTCGCATGGACACCCCTCCCCGCACCGGTGCGGGGGTGGCAGCGAACTTGTTAAGTATACATTTTTTTCATGGAAACTTTTAAGTTGAAAACGTTTACAAAGTGGCCAGTCAATTTGTTGGTTTTATCTCGTTTTATAAGTGACCAGGGTAAATACTCAGTACAGGGTAGAGACAAAATGCACAGGGGAGGATACTTTATGGACAGGGAAGAGAGATAGCCATATTAAAGACAGGGTTATTTTTAAGAATCAACTTTATTTATTTATTTTTATTTTAATTATGAATTATTTATAATCAGACATCATTTCTTAGCAGTCTTTGTTTATAAAATTGAATGTTCCTTAAGCGCTAGGTACAAAACATAAAAAGGTTCTTACTTTTCCTTTCCATCAAAACAAAAATATAACTTTATTATCAATAGTCAATAATGAAATAAAAAGAAACAAAAACTTCTCTGAGTAACAGTATTAAATTTTTCTTGTACTTAAACTCTAAAATCATTTTAATTAAAAGGTAACTAAAAAAAAATTCTTTTTCTAAAACCCGCGTTCAAAGACATCAATAGATTCATCAAATGCATAAAAAATATGCTGCCCTCTCATTTTTAAGTTAGGGGAGGGTAATTTTTTTAAAACCTGATCCCAGGTGATGAAAGAAATATCGTCATCATTAATTTTTATTTTTTTTCCAGTTTCATCACAGATTTTACAAAATATAACTTCAAGTTCATCATCTTGTTCAACACCTGTGCACATTGAACATAACGATATTCTGTTTTTGTATCTTGAAGTTTAACCAGCACAAAGTCCCCGTTGCAGAATGTTTCCTTTTCAGATGTTGAGGGCTTTGAATCATCTTTGTGCAGTTTGGTTTTAATACTGGTAGGTACAGAATGCTGTGATGTTTGTTGAGGCTTCTTCCTGTGTTCTTGAGATGTGAAATTGATTAGTGGTTCATCTTCTGACTCGCTAGCTCCGTATATATCATCAACACGTAGAGGAATTTTACGATGTGTTTGTGAATAATCCAAAGTACCCAATTGAAAATGACAACATAGCTCTGAGTCACAGAAGCAGCTCAAACTTCTTAATGTCAGGCAATTAGGTTTAAATACGCAACCGGTAACTTGGTGAACCTTTAGTGTGCCTGAAAAAGTCTTTATACCTTTAGTAGAACCTAATTTTGCTGCTTTTTCAGATATGTCTGCATCATCTATGGTGAAAATTTTAATAGGGGAAGGTCGGGCAAAGTGGCCACCCTAAGCTTTGAATGACTACCAATTAGATATAATATTAACATGTTTTATGTTACTTTATCAGTTTGTTCTCATAAACTAATGTAGTTTTGACATCAGATTGTTATTTTCACTTAGAAACAGTTATTCAACAATATTTTTAACTTTAAGTCAAAATGGGAAATTAACCACTTTACCTTCCCAAGTTGGGTAATGTGGCCTACATAAATCCACGAAGCGGGTAAAGTGGCACAGTCTCAATAAAATATATATTTTGTTATATTAATTAAAGTTTTATTTAAATTGAACATATGAAATAATTAAATATGATAAAGGAACTCAAAGTTTCTTAATTATTCATTATTTTCTATTGATAAGTAATTAATCATCCACACAAATTAACCTTAAGCACAAAATTCGCAAAGAAAGTCATTATCTTCGTCATCACAGCCCGAGCAGGCTTCATGGGCCCATCGTTTACAAATAGAACACTGTATCCAGCCATCATCATGTTTTGACTTAGACCAAACTTCCCCGCAGTAAAAACAATCAGGGTCATCATCCATATCATCATCAGTTTTAGTGCATTTCTTAATTTTAGTTTAGATTTTTTTGCACTTTTCTTTGGAACAATAGTAAGTTTAGAAACTCTCTTTGGTGCCTTCTTTTGTTCTTGTAGTGTTTTTTCTTCTTGTAATTCTTGTTTATATGGACTGCTAGTTAAAATTGCTGTACGACCCCTCTTTCTGTTTATTTTTTTTGTTTTAGGTAATGCCTTGGGAATCGGAAACAAGTCTCTAGGCGTTACTGCGAATGATGTGCTTGGTTGTGGATCTAACATTGGCGACGATATTGTGTTTGGTTGTGCATCTAACATTGGCGACATTATTGTGCTTGGTTGTGAATATAACATTGGCGACGTTATTGTGCTTGGTTGTGGATCAACCATTGGCGACATTAATGTGCCTGCTTGCGAATCCAACAATGGTGGTGTCATTGCTAGTATTTCCTCCAGGGCATCCTGTAGAACTGATGGAGACTCTTCTCTTTCAGGTGTCTCATTCTCTTTGTTGGCTTCATTTTGTTGTGTTACTGGTTCAGCATGTGCCACATCTGTTGTATCTGCAGCCAAAAAGTCATGGTCTTTGAAGACGTGGCGGTCTATTGGCTCTATTCCACATTTTCGAAAACCATTGACTGCAATAGACTGTTGGGCTGCCTCACTGTAGGCTTCGCCAAAGAGTTTGCTGAATTGGAATACAGTTATTGCTCTTCCTGGGTTATTGCGAAGATACTTCTCAACTGCACGGATGTAATACTTGTTCACAGGCCCCATGAAAGACACATCCAGTGGTTGAAGCCTGTGACTGCAGTGTGGCGGCAAACATAAGACTGTGGTGTGATTTATTCTTGCCAATTCAATAAAATCCAAATTTTTGGTGTGTGTATTATGTCCATCAAGAATCAGGAGAGCTGGATCATCTTCAGTCGGCTTGGCGAATTTGAGGAAATGTTTAAACCAATCTGTAAAAATGTCCAATTGCATCCACCCTGACGAATGACAAGCAAATCCTGTGCCTGGTGGTGCCCCATCTTGAAGTTCCACCTTCATTCTTTTTCGGGGAAAAATAATAAACGGGGGAATAAAGTTTCCACCAGCCGCCATACAAATTACAACGGTGCTTAATACACCCCGCTCTGCTGAGGTGATAGCACCCACCTGCTTCTTACCCTTTTGCGCTAATATTTTAGAGCTTTTGCTCTGCACCGTCGTAAAACCAGACTCATCCACATTAAAAATACGATGAGGTGGGTAGTTTGTTTTAGACCTTACCTCTTCCAGTAGGTCAAAAAATTTCATGACACTTACTTTATTAAAGCCCTGTGCTCGAGCAAGAGAGGTTGCTTCTGGGCTTCTTAATGTCAGTTCCGGATGACGTTTTCTAAAAGCAGAAATCCATGCTTTTCCAGCCATTTGAGTATCTTTATTAAACTTGTGTTCTATATTATTGCGTTCAGCCAACTGATAGGCCAGTCTCCGTACATCCTGTAAAGTTAATCCGTAAAATCGCTTTTCCATTTCTAAAATGTGATGCACCAATTCTTCTTCTTGCTCCATACTAAAAGTTGGGCGGCAAGACCCCAATATTTTTTTATTTTCAACAGCTTCTTTGTTTATTCCTTTTACACGTCTTTTGAGCGTCGATCGAGGAACTTTGAATTCTTTGCTAGCCTTGAGGAAGCCCATGTCTTCGTTTCGCACAGCTCTTATAGCTTTTTCCATCGCATCCGGATCCCATGTCTGTTGCTGCGACGTCCGTTTGTACGTACTTGGCATATTATTTCCTTAAAACAATACTAAACATTACTTATATTTACTGGAAAAAAATGCACAACGACGGGTAAAGTGGCCTACTAGGTCACTTTACCTACCCACTGGATAGGTCACTTTACCCGAAACGGAACGCGACGAAAAAAAAACGACTCCAATGTCAAATGAGGTTATATTATCCTCCTTTGCCGTGAAATAAACACTTCATTACAGCGACTAAACCGGTAAAATATCACATTGTTTATAACTTATGTTAAACACAGTAATAAATTACAATGTTTAAACCACTCACCTTAGATCAGAGACCACAAAAATCACTTTTTTTGGAATAAAACCTTTCCGCGTGAACTAAGCGTGTCCGTGTATACTGGAGCAATATCGGGCATTGAATTATTTCCACATGCCGTTGACAGATGGCGCTTGTAGGTTGATCCTTAAAAACGAGGTGTCTACTTTACCCGCCTAGGCCACTTTAACGAACCTTCCCCTATTCGGGCAGGTATTCTCAAGGGCTGTAGCTAAATCATCTATTGATGAGATATCGGTGCCACTCGCAACTAATCTATCTGCAGTTCTCTTGGAAGTAGCACCCACTCCATCAGGAGCTCCCTTACCGTGACCTGCTTCACGATAATTCCATGTGAAATTTTGAAGGTTAGGGTAGAAATCTTCTAGCATTGTTGCCAAAACCTTGAACATCATTTTATTACGATATTGGGTGACTGGCCCATCGCTCAAGAAATGTAAAGTCGTAACAGTAGCCGGCAGACAGTCAAGTATGGGCTGTAAATGCGCCCAAATTGCAGGAGGTGAGTGCAATAAATTTTGTGACAAAGTGCAGTAACATTGGCTTTTTAGCCTCTTGGTTGACATCTTTAGTATAGACTACAACGGTGTGCATACTTATTTGCTGTCTCGATCCTCCAAAATGAAAGGATTGTACTTCTTCAGCGTATTTTGTTAGATAATTTTCACTAAAATCTACGTGTATAATTGCTTCTGACTCAGTAAGGGACTCTTTTTTTTATTTTATAGTTTGATGTTGGTGCACTATGTTCAATTCGTGATTCAAAAACTTTTCCATCTTTGATTCCAAATCCAAAATCAAGTCCCTTGGTAGAATCTGTAGTGAGCTTTTAACGCATTTCGTTATAGTTCGTGGTTTTTTAGTTTTTAAATCCACGATATCTTGGCGTACACTTTGCCACTTGCTGTAAAATAGTGGAATGGAGTTATCGAATTCTTTGTAATGTAGACCTTTGTTTAAACACGTCTTGCACTCGCGTGATAAACATTTTTCGTTGAATCTGTTGCAGCAAACTTGGTTTAGAAGGTCACGTAATTCGACACAGATATTATCTTAGCGTTGTATAGTGATTTCAGCATTAAATCTACTTTGCTGTGTATAACACACATGCAAGTGTTACGACCGTCACAGCGTGGTTGGACGACCCAAAATGGTCGGAGTTTGCAGAACATTGTGTAAGATAGTTTAATGTGTGTCTTTTCCACAAAACGTTTGTGCAAGTTGAGTAACGTATCTAGCATAACTCGCTTTTGCTTACGCTCGCCCTTCTTCGTTATACAGTCTTTTTTTCCTGCACAAAGTCTACTGCTCGAATCATCTTCCATAAATTTGACTATGCACGTTTTCAAATTCTCACAGTTTTTTCTTGAGCTGCGCTTTGTGTCCATCAATCTTAATTTCTTGGCTATTTTACTCAAAGGTTTTATTTTCATTTCTTTCGGTAAAACATTGTATTTTTTGACTATTTTCCCACTTAACACTCTCCTGAAAACTCTTTTTTCTTGGACAGTGTTGAGATTTGAAAAAATTTCATTAAGTTGTTGAGTAATAACTTCACTGAAAAGCAGTTTCTTCTTTATAGTTTCTTTATCGCCTGCTCTTACTGCTGTTATAAGTGAATTTACTTTGGTGTTGGGTGTGCTAATTGGTGTTTTTTTGATCCGTTGTATTTGTTTCTTGTAGCGTTGGACTGCAGACTTAAATTGAGCTATTTCAGCCTCTTGTTTTCTTATTATCAGGTTTCTTGCTTTTCTTGCTCGAACTGACTTTTGCTGTGCTGCCTGCGCTCGCCTGTTTATATTTTGAGAGGGCGGTGGGTCTTCATTATCCGAACATGGTGGTGTTTCAGGAACATTGCTTATAACTTGGAGTGCTAAACGACGTCTACGAACGTACTTTTCTAACCTTCCGCTGCTCTCTGGGAGTCATTTGCTGAACTGTCTTAATAACTCCTTTTTCTTTCTTCTTTTCATATTTTTCCCTTTCCTTGATTTTTTGTTGAGCGTATTTATCTTTGTCATTTATAATTCTTTGGTATCTTAATCGTTCTGCTATCCTTTTTTTTTCGAGCCGTTCTTCGTGCGTCATTTTTTTTCTAGGTGCCATTTTTTCTGTAAAAAAGTCATATTAAATTGTAAAGCTAAGTTATACATAATGCCAAGTAAAGGTTTAGAGAAAAATGTAGAAGTATTCATGAAAACGCATACAAATGTATCTCCCCTGGACATCAAGTATCTCCCCTGCCATCAAAAAAGCCAGGGGAAATACGCCAGGGGAGATACATTTTCGATTGATATCTAAAATAGCCGTAAAAGTGTTTTTCGTACGCAATATACAATCAAACGTAACTGTTGTAAATAATAAACTGAGTTATGCTGAATTATTATGTTTTATTTGTCCTCCTACATGACAATCAATCTTTCTAGCGCGCCACAGCATAGACTAGCGGCATTACCATAGATAATCATAAACATGAAAACACAGACTATCACAACATCTCCCCTTTTAGTATTATTTAAATTGTATGTAACTAACACATAACATGTAACATTATAAATCTTAATTTTACAGAGCCATATTTTTAAATTTAGTTACATATCTAAATCCTAATGTCTGACATATATTAATCATCTATTATCTGTCAAATTATATAAGTCACATGGTTCTTCACAAGTAATTCTTGAACAGCTTTCCTTACTTCTAAAACATACCTTAGACACATACTTGCTAAAATATTTTTATTTATTAAGTACTTATATCTAATGAATCATATGAATCAGAGTGGACATAATCATCTAAATATCTGGGTGGCCTTGCCTGTCTTTTTGGTCTGAGATCTTCTAAATTACTTCTTTCCTCCAAAACATCTGTTTTACTTGAATTAGCCTGACCAAACTCTGAATTTCCTGAGTCTATAACTTGATCTTCTGGACCCAAAAGACTGGCAGGGGCCTGAACATAATTCTCTACATCATATAAATTATCATTTAATATATGTTTGTCAACCGTTGGTGAAAATTGGGTTGGTGCTAGTTTAAGGTGCCATCTGTTTCTCCTAAACTTTCCCCTATCAGTGTTTATTAAATACGATCTAGGTACTTCATACTTTTTTATGGCTTATGTTTAACTTACCACCAGATATAGTAACATATAACAGACAAAAATAGTAAATGATCACCAAAATTAAACCCGCATCTTATTGTAAAATTATAACCAAAGTTTTAACATCTCGCTATCCTGTTTAGGCAAAATGACTCCAAATAAATCATTGTTAACCCAAAAGTAGTAAATGATCACCAAAATTAAACCAGCATTTTAATGCAAAATTATTACCAAAGTTTTTACATCTTGATAACCTATTTAAGCAAATTGACTCCAAAAAAATCATTGTTAACCCAAAAATAGTTATTGAACACCGAATTATTAACCACATTTCAATTTAAAATGACATGCAAAAAAATAACATCTCGTTATCCGATTAAAGTAAATTACCCTCGGCAAAGAAAATATTTTGTCAAACATAGTAAATAAGTTCCTAACCTTATGTCCCAAATTGATTAACCATTACCAAAAAAAAAAAAATTCTTGTGCGTTTCGTTTATTTAACCAAATGCTAAGATAAAAAATAAAACTCTTATAATTTCAATAATCCTTTTTTTAATTGTTTAAAAAAATATCAAAATGTTAGTCCTCTTAAAACTAATAGAAAACAGTTTAAAGATCTTAAAAATAAACTAATAATAAACATTAAAAAATCTTAAGAAGTATCAGTCTTCTGTTGATTTATTGCACAATTAATGCTTTCTTAGCTTTGGCTGGTCGTCCTCTTTTGCGCTTCATGCCAATCGGAATAGCTCTGGCCTCTGAAGGTGGCTGAACGTGCTTAAGCCGAATCGCCAATCCAACGAGATGCTTGCAAATGTAATCTTTGAGAAACTTTGGGCAATTGCATGTCCCGTGTAACCAATTTTCCTTTTCTCGGGGCATTATAACTTCCCACTCTCTAAAATGTTGCGCTTTGTATTCGTCAAAGGTCTCCCACGGCTTTTCACAATTTTTGCAATCTAAATCCGACCCAGCTGTATGAGCAAACTAGCTCCGTGCTATTTTTTAATGGCACCTGCTTCGACAGTTTTGCCCATTGGTAACTTTCTGTCCACGTCTTTAAAGATACTGTCGGCTGTTGAGCGAACCGTCTCTCAGTATTAGTCATGTATTCATTTGACCAGTCCTTGACTATTTCAGAAGCAATTACTAAGAACCGCGCCAAAGGATGTCGCTCACGAAGCGTGCCACCATCTTTTATTGTTTTATTGAAAGATTCTAAAGCATTGTTTGTAGCAGGAGTCCCCGGAGATGCGCCCAAATACCAGAAACGATTTAGTATGAGCCATTCGTTTTCAAAGTATGTAATAAAATCATTTTCAGCTTTCCACTTGTCCAAAAATTTTTCGCTGGCTCGATCAAATATTTCCCGACTTGAGGCACACTGTAAAGCATCAATATCTTGTAAGATCTCTTTTTGAGATTTCTTTTGCACACTTTGCTCTACTCTTGTTTGCATCTTCTTTTTCGCATGCGCCCAGCACATTCTTATGACTGTATCCGTTCCGAACGTGCACGCAAAAGCAGTTTGTATAGCCTTCGCTGCATCGCAAACCAAAACTTTACAAGTTAAAGTGTATGAGAAGATTGAGAAAACTGCTTTTTTTAATGTGGAAAATAAAAATACGAAATCTTCCGTTCGTTCTGCTGTTGTCACAGCTAACCCAAACGGGTGAAAATGTTTATCTCTGTCTGTAGTTCCAATCACAAGTACCGGAAACCCTTGCCAAATGAGCTTGTACGTGGCATCTGCGTGAAGAACAGAACATTGGCGTGATAGACCAATTAAATATTTCGTCGTTAACATGAACCGGAAGTTTTGATCTAAATCATCTTCAGAAATTTCATAGCCCAAAACAAAAACTTCGTGATCATCATCAGGTATTTCAGAGTTTTCTTTTAACCATAATTCAAGCTGTCCCAAGCTTATTTCCGATGGCCCGTATTTCTTCTTACGTATGATTTTAAGATAATTGTTTAACTGTAACTTAGTCGGCAGAACTAGTCCATTACTTTTACTTAAGTTCTTCATAATAGATTTAGGTTTCAAACGCAGTTCGAATAGTTTTTCTATTTCCTTTTTCGTTGCCTCATTTATTCCACTAGTCGACTGACAGTCACAATTTTCATGGTCGTGACATGTTTCAGTACGAAATAATAATATATCATCGCATGATGCGTCAAATAAAAGATAAATCGCAGCAGAACACTGAATTTCAGCCCGAAGCTTCACTTTGTTACAACAATAGTAACGTTTTACTCCTTCTTCAGTCGTATGAATTTTTTGTATTGACCATGTCTTCTCATTTTTGATAAATTCCTCTGCGCTCCGTACAGTTATAAATTTTCTTTCAAAAACCCAAACTTTATTTTGCCTTCGACGTTTTTTCGTATGATTTGTGATTTTATCTTCGTTCCGATGAAGAACTCAAGAGCGGAGCACAAGAACTCGGTCCCGCTAAGTTTTCATTCGCCATTGTAAAGAAGATAGATACCACCAGAGAGAAAACAAAACGCATCCAACGAACGCAAGTGCTCGCACGTGACTAAATTGGGGATCGTGTCCGGGCGAGCGCGGCGCTTGCGGTGCGGTGGGAGGGGATTGCAAGCCGGAGACATAACTTAATATGGCATCATACTACTTTATTTGGTAGTAAGCCTACAGTTTATGGCAATGAGAGTGGGTTATTTAGGTAGAAATAGTGCATTAATTTGCTCGCTAAGATTTGGTGATCATTTACTACATTTGGTGTTCGAATACAATTTGAAGTGCAGTCGTGACTAAGATAGCTAGTACTATTGTAATTTTAGACTTTATTTTTCTGGTGTCAAGTATATATTTTTGGTAAAAGAACTTATGGTATCAAAGCATTTTATGGTGGTCATTATATTTAACCCCCTTTTTTATTACAGTGCCATATAGTTTCAGATCGGTGACCCATACTCTATCATTTATCTTCTGTTCTTGTAAGTTTACCGCCCTATGTCTCTTATTATAATAATACATGCCTTTGTTTTTCCTCTCAATTTGCTTCTGTTTCATATCTTCCCCTATGACTACAGGAATGTTAAGTTTACTAGATATGATAGGTAAATTATCTCTAAGTTTTCGGTTGAACATCAATTCAGCTGGACTGTAACCAATGTCTAATGGTGTGTTTCTATAAACTAATAATGCTAAATATATATCCTAATTTTTTGTGAGTAGAGATTTAGCAATCTTTACTCCAGATTCTGCCTGGCCATTACTTTGTGAGTAGTACGGGCTACTAGTTATAGACTTAAACCCATACTCACTAGCAAAATTGTTAAACTTATTCTTAAATTGACTTCCACAGTCTGAGCGTACCACCTCTGGAATTCCATATCTAGAAAACATCTCTTTACATTTTATTATTACACTATCTTCTGTCAAATCATTTAATTTAAATATTTCTAGAAATCTTGAATAGTAATCAATTCCCACTAAATACCAATAATTTTCAAATTTGAATAGATCTATTCCTACTTTTTGCCACGGTCTGTCTGGTGGTAGGTCTAATACCATTTTCTCTTTAAAATTTGGTGTATTTTCTATGCATTTAGGACATGACTTGACAATTTCTTCAATTTCTTTTGATATTCCAAACCACCACACCGACTGCCTTGCACGCTCCCTGCACTTAGAGATTCCTAAATGACCCTCATGAATTTTTATTAATATTTCTTTCTGCATACTACTTGGAATGGCTATCCTAGAGTCCAACAGTAAAATATCATTTTCCATTGAGAACTTATCCCTGTATTGGTAATACTGTTTAAGAATACCTAATTGATGTTGTCTAGGCCACCCCTGAACCATAAATTGTTTTATTTGTGTACATATATTACATTTTCCCTGCTCAAGCTTGATTTTAAGTAGTACTTCATCAGGTACTGTTTCACTTACAAACATTTTAATGTCAAACTGAACCTCCTTTGAATTGAATGCATCATACATAACTGGCAGAGGCTGTCTAGACAATGCATCAGCTACAACCAATTCTTTTCCAGGAATATAGTTAACTTCATAATCAAATCGAGTTAATTTCAATCTGAGTCTTAACAGGCGTGGACTTAGGGCATCAAACTGTTTAGTATGTAATATCTGTAAAAGTGGCTTATGGTCAGTCTCAAGAACAACACAAATTCCCACTATGTAATCTCTAAATTTCTCTGTCGCCCACGCCAAGGCTAAACATTCTTTCTCTATTTGGGCATAATGTTTTTCTGCTTCTGTTAGAGTTCTACTAGCATACATTACTACTGCTCTTTGGCCTTTTTGATCCTTTTGCATTAAAACTGCCCCTAGTCCAAAAGAGCTATCTGCTGAAACAATAATCTTTAAATTCGGGTCATAATGTGCTAATGTCGGTGCTACTTGTAGCTTGTCTTTAATAATATTGAATGCTTGTTGTTGAGAATGACCCCAAATATACAAGTGATCATCTTTTAGAAGTTCATGCAATGGTGCTAATATGTGATATTTGTTTGGAATATATCTACCTACAAAATTTACCATGCCTAAAAATTGAAGCAATTCTTTTTTATTTGAAGGTGATTTAAATTCCTGAATAGCTTTGATTCTCACAGGGTCGATTTTAACTCCATCTCTGTTTACTATATGCCCTAAATAACTAACTTTTGTTACCCCAAAAATACTTTTTGTTTTGTTAATAGTTATTCCCTCACTGTGCAACCTATTTAAAACTTCTCTAAGCATTTTATCATGCATTTTTTTATTAGATTCTAAAATTAGAATATCATCCATGTGTATGGCTACATTTAGGTCTTTAAGTAAATTTGAGAATTTTATACTGAAATATTCAGGTGCACAATTAAGTCCAAACGGTAAGCGGTTGTAAATATACCTACCAAAAGGTGTAATTATGGTAGTCAGCTTTTTTGAAGCTTCATCAAGACGGATCTGATGAAAACCTGAAGTGACATCAATTTTTGAGAAATACTTAGCACCTTTTAACCTTGCCAATGTCTTTTCTACCTTTGGAATGGGATAAACCGGTCGTAAAATATTTTTATTAACTTGAGTGTAATCTCCACAAATTCTCACTTTACCATTTTTAAATACCACTACTATTGGAGACACAAAATCAGTAGGTTCCTCAATAGGACTAATTATACCTAATCTATGCAATCTATCTAGTTCCTCTTTGACTTTAGGTAATAATGGGATAGATACACTTCGAGGTGTTGCCTGTACAAATGGTTTAGGATTGCTTACTAGTGTTATTTTAAATTCATCTTTAAAAACTCCTAACTCATTAAAAATGTTTGGAAACTCTTTCTCTACGTCAACTTCTGCACTAGAATCTGGGTCACTGATCTGATTTGAACCTGATATTGCACAAATACTAATAATTTTCATACTTTCAATTGAAGGTCGGCCCAAGATGGCAGTACTTAGATCTTTAATTACATATACTTTACCTTCATATTTTCTCTCTTTATATTGTAACTTTAACTGTACTGTACCAATAACATGTAATTTAGTCCCATCTGGCCCTTTCACTCTGTCACCAGTTTTCACCAACGGCAGCTTTCCATCTACAGCAACATGTTCTGGTATAGCACTTATGTCTGCACCTGTATCAATTAAAAAATCCAATTTTTTTATAAATTTATCCTCTTTAAAAATGCTCACTTTTACATTGTATTGGTTACTGTTATGAAACATACACACCTTATACTCTTGCAACTCTTCATCCATGTTTTTTATAGTTTTAGAACGACAAAGTTTAGCAAAGTGTCCTTGTCTTTTGCAGTTATGACAAGTCACTTTGGATGCTGGACATTTATCCCTTTGATGCCGTTCTAATCCACAGAACCAACAATTTCCTTTCTCTGGTCTTCTTTTTTCCAATTTGAAAATCTCCTCCTCTCCTCTCATCTTCTTTGTTTCCTCCTGTTGCATTTCAGCTTGCCGGCCCATTTGGATAGCTTCATCAAGCGTTAAATCTCTCTTCAGTAGCATCCTGTCGCTAGTTCCTTTGTTCAGAACGCCTATTACAATTCTGTCCCTAATGAGATCTTCTTTTAAAGTTCCATATAAACAGCTCTCCGCAATCTTGTGCAAATCTGTTACAAAATCGTCAAATTTTTCCCCGTTTCTTTGAATTCTTGTATTAAATCTGTATCTTTCGTATATAACATTTCTTTTAGGTAAAAAGAAATCGTCAAATTTTTCCATTAGTTCGGTAAAAGTGTTTTGTTTGATGACAAACTGTATTTTTATGTCTTCAGCCTTTTCCCCCATGCAGTACATGAGACAATTTATTTTGTCTTTTTCGGATTTGTTGTTGGCTCCCGCGAGACTTAGATATCTTAAAAATCGGGCTTTATATTTAGCCCATTCCTCCGGCACAAAACTGAAATTGGCCGGAGGCGGCACCGCCATTTTGCTGTCTTTGTTTTCTTCCATTGTTTCGTACTTAACTGAATCGTATTTCACTGATTACACGTAACTTCACTGATTATGACTTTATTTCTTCTTTTACCGCTGCCACCATGTTGTAAATAATAAACTGAGTTATGCTGAATTATTATGTTTTATTTGTCCTCCTACAAGACAATCAATCTTTCTAGCGCGCCACAGCATAGACTAGCGGCATTACCATAGATAATCATAAACATGAAAACACAGACTATCACAACAGTAACAATGTACGCACTATTCATAGTGAATATTCAAGTCTATATTAGTATTTTAACAAATAATTGCTAAATAAAACTTACCAGAGGAAAGACTGCATTCACTCAACACTTCTACACCCAGCGAGCGGCGTGACTGAAATGACAGTAAAAATGGCTGCGCAGTCGGCTTATGCGCCGCTTGCTGCTAGCTTCACGTTACATCCCATGCACTCAAGGTCACAACTTCCACGAACTAGCAAAACAAAACTGATTTTTAAACGAAAACAAAAAGCCAGGGGACGAGACACGAAACACGGAGGACAAATTTCGGCGTTGATATTATTTATGAAAAATTGGAATATAAGTAATTTTACTTATAGGACACTGACTAAGTTATTGTTCACTGTGACTAAGTTATTGTTCTGTATAAAATTAACGATGATAAAGTAATTATTGAATTTTAATACATTCGTAATAACTGGTTTACAAATAAAGTCGGTTTGGGGACAGACCAGGGGAGAGACTTTTTTCTTATATTAGAACTTATTGTGACTAAACTACGTACATTTCTGTAATAAATTTGAGTGAGCATAAAGAAAGCATTTAGTTTTAAGTAATAAATAGGTTAATTAGGAAGTTAGTATAAAAAAAAAGTATTTTTTTGTCTTGGCCATAGAAAGTGCCTCTTAACTTATAATGACCCATATTTCTATGATCTGGTTAAGACAGTGTAAGAGTACTGCTCTCTCTGTAGTTCGACTGCTTGGTGAAGGCTTTCCTAAAATGAATTTGCTATATTTAACATGCCATTATATTAGGCATGTACATTGTCTTTCCAAACAGGCAAACAGTCTTCAGTGTCTTCAACCTGTTTGCCCATCCAGTCTCAAAAGTTGGTGAGTGAGAGCAGCCACTGCCTGGCAATCCTAGTGGTGGCTACTCAGGCTACTATAGTGATGTGACCCATCAAATCCCAATTGTTTTTTTTTAACTTCAGAGGTTTTACTAGAGGTTTTGAGGTTTTGGTGCCTGATACTTAGACAGTAGTCAGGGGAGCCTCGTTTGCTTGTTGATATTTTATAGGATTTTTGTAGTAATTGAACTTGGCTGGTTTAAGATTCAACATTCATTTATTCATTGCAAAACATAGGTACATGATAAGTTCTTATATAATAAATGGAGGGCTCTAGGGCGTACAAAGTAATAAGTAATAATACATGCAATAACTTAATTAAAACAAGAATTTAATACAGATTTATAGACCACAAATAAAGAATTAAATAATTTTGATAATTTAACTCTCATTAACTATTGGAATGGAAAAAACATGGAATTAACAAAATGTCCGCAGTTGTTGTATTGAAATGAAAAATTGTCAGCACTTATTTAAAGTAGGGGAAACTGGGGACACTTGATCCCCCCTTTTGTTTTTTTGACATTATTTCGTAAATCTGATTTAAAGTATCTTATTACTGAAATTCATGGAATTTCGTTGGCTATGGTAAGTATAATTGCTAATGATATCAGTATAAAAATTTAGTAAGAAGCAAACGAAAACTTCGTAGGAATGATATCATGTGTCCCATATATATGTCTGGCTTGATCCCCCCTCTGGAACACTTGATCCTGGGGGGAACAGTCTCCCACATTTAGGGTGATGTGATACCAATACAGAAGAAGATGAATAAAATATGTTATTGTTTTTAATATTGATTTATTAGCATAGTAGGTAAACTAGAAAAAACAATGTATCCACTGTTTTAATAAATCACATATACCTAAGTTTTCAGCAAACATCACTTAATGTTCTTATTATCACAGAATCTTCTGGTTGAACTAAATTAACGTGAAATAAATTTTGCTATTATAAAATCAAACAAAATACCTATCTTTCATAAATGTATCTTAAACTTATAGTCTTTTCTTTCCATCTATTAGCAATCATCTATTCTTTTTTCTACTTCTCAATTGTTTGTCATTTATTTATTTGCTTATTAATCAACTAAAAACAACTTTTATTATCCACTGTATCACTTAAATTCTAGTAAATCTTCTGTTTAAAACTAAAAAATAACATAAAACAAATTTTGCGTTTAGCACAACAAAACAAAATACCCCTTTGGTTAAAATAAAATTAAAGTTGTTATTTTTTATTCTATTCTATTTTTTTTCTTAATGTTGAAATTTGAATTGTGAAAATTTAATATTAAGAAAAGAGAAAATATAATTGCTAATAGATTACTCACTTCTTATTTCTTAATATTAAATTTTCTTAATGATCCAAAATCAAAACTAATGACTCTCTTTGATGATGATTTTACTTTTGGAACTGGTAGTTTTTTCACTACTTGATATTTAGCAATTGAACAAATATCCTCGTTAACAGGCCACTTGAACATTTTATCATTAATTTTTTTTGCGAATTTAATGTCACATCCACCTCGACTTTCACTCAGTATTTGCCCAACATATCTATGAACGAGATTCTTTTGCGAGATTAGGTTCACCACAATCCAATCTCCAATGATGATGGAGTCATTAGTCATCTTCATTCACTGATTCGCTACAACTGCTACAAGACACATCACTATCATCAAACGCACTTAAAGCTGATTCTGGCGATGTCGGTAATTCTTCATCCTCTGACGTTGTCACTTCTTGTTCTTGTGAATTAAGGTTACGTTTTACTGCTTTTACTTTAGCTTTGCAAATCTTCTTTTCTTTTTTCTGTGTTTTAGCTGCCCACTCATTCTCAATTGCTAGTTTTTCCGGTGTGTCTGTTAAAATCCTTGTTTTACCTTTTTTTCTTCCCTTTCCAGAACCTTTTCTCGGTCCTGCTTTCGGGTGTGATGTTATTACATCAGGACTTACAAATGCTGACGTGGAGGGTTTTGGAACATAAATATTGTGAGAATGGGTCGGTGTTTTAGGTCTATCGTTATTTCTTATCTGTGAAGAACCAGCTGCAGTCGGTCTGTTATTATTGTAAGAATTCAGAAGAGCATCTTTATTACTGGCCTTACATACGGAAAGCAATTTTGGGGGAGATTTTGTAGAATCATTTTCCTTTTCATTATCAGAAATATCGGGAGTCACATCGTCATCTGGAATTGGCACTGGTGCAACTGGCGCAACATTGTCTGCATTTATCATTAAAGCAGGTGAAGGTGGCGCAGCATTTTCTGCATTTATTAAATGCGCGGGTAGAACTGGTACATCATTTATCACAGATTCAGGTGGAGCAATTAGCAGTGGTTCCTCATTGCTTACTAAAGGCACATCAATTAAAGATTCATTAAGTAAAATAGATGGTGATACAGATGATGAGGTTATTACATTCTCGGTTTCAGTTTGCACGTTTTCTCTGTCAGTAACGTAGGAGCTTAAATATTGTTCATCTGTGAATATATCAGGGTTGAATGGGAAAATACCAGTAACTGAGAAACTTTTCTGAATATTTCTAGGAGTCATTGCATTTGGGTAAGCACTGCCTAGGCATCCAGCCATATCATATATGGTTAACGGCCGCCCTGGATGACTAACCATCCAATTATCGCATGCTGTATTATAATATGTCTTCATCACTCCAAATACTAATCGATCCAAAGGTTGTAATTTTTGAGAGGTGGTATAGTTAAGAGATGGATAGGTACCATTATCTTTGCAGTAGTTTATAGAGTCAATGGTAATGTGTGACTCATGATTGTCAAATATAATAAGACAAGGGCTGTCTTTGGTGCATCTTACGTGCTTATGAAAAAATTTCAGAAAAAGTAGAAAGTTTGGTCCAGTCATCCACTGGGACGTGGAGCTCCTTCAGTACCTGGTGGTCCACCATCTACCATTCGTTGCTGCCAGTTTTTACGTGGAAATATAGTAAATGGTGGAAGATGGTTACCTATGGCATTTATAGCTCCACATAGGTACCGTAACAAGCTGCCCACGTTCTCCAGATGTAACCTTAGAAACCTGTTTGAGACCTCTACATGCCACAATTTTTTTGGCTTATGAACTGTAGTAATTCCAGTTTCGTCTACATTCCAAATTTGGTCCGGGCCAAAATTATATCACTGTAATAAGCTTTTTAAATTGTCAAAGAAATTTCCAACATTGTCTCTGTTAAAAGCTGTGGCGCGAGACAAACTAGTGGCCTCGGGTACACGCAATGATAACTCTTTGTGACGATTCATAAAACCGTAAAACCAATCATAAGTTGCTGTTTCCTGTTCAACCCATTTTGGTGGTATTTTTTTACTATTTTCAGAAGCATATTGAAATGCGAGGTCTCGTACATTCTTAGGAGTTAATCCGTGGTACATTTTACTAGCCATTATTAAATAACTAACAAGTTCTGTCTCTTCAGTTGACGAAAAAATTTGTGACTGGCGATAGTTTGGAGTGTAGTTTTGGCGTTTTGCGCCGTTTAATCTTAGTACCTTAACTAGGTAGTAATCTTATTCTTACTTGGAATAAAAGTCGGTATTGTCAAGCAAATTATATATTCGTCCTGACCGCCAAAAAGTGAGGTCTGATGAAGTGTCAGTAGTAAGACCATAGACAGGAAACTTTTGTTATACCACAGACTAAATATGTTTCAAAAGGTGGGTCCTACACATAGTACTGTAATATTATGTGGGACGCCACATAGTCAATATTTTTAGTCGTTGCATTTTTCTTCTTTCTGACATATCTTTTCAGTGTCATAACTGATATCCCGTACCCTTTGGCAGTACCACGAATACTCTTACCCCCTATAACATCATTAACCGCCAATTCCAAGATTTCCTTGTCAATGGGTGTTCTTTTTTTTTGCACCTTTTTTTGTTTTATATAATCTAGGCATATTGAATCTTGAAATTATTAAAAAATAATCATTAGAGGACACTTGATCCGGCGGGATCATATCTCCCATAAGAAAGTGTACCATGTGTACCCTAGCTATGACGAGGTTATAAAAAACTATTGTAAAAAATCTACTACTATTAACACTTTTCTATGAGACAGACGTATAAACACATATATAGTGATTAGTTTAAAAGTGATACTCATCCAAAATAAGTTTACTAACCAATTATTTAATCAAAATAAATACTTACGAAAAATATTTTCCTGCAACACGAAACAAACAATCATCCGCCATCTGTTCAACTGTTAAATTTGAACGGAGTACCAACTTTAGAAAGTTAGAACTTACCATAGACTACAAATGTTGCTACAAATTATGTAGTGTTCACAAAAGCTCTGTAAATCCACTGAATCTAGTCTCCCGTAAGGATCAAGTGTCCTCTGTCTCCCCTATATTAAAGAATCTGAATGATGTCATAAAATAAAATTAAATGTCAAAATGTAAAATTAAATGTCAAAATGTAAAATTAAATGTCAAAATGTCAAAATTAAATGTCAAAATGTAAAATTAAATGACAAAATGTAAAATTAAATATCAAAGTGTAAAATTAAATGTCAAAATGTAAAATTAAATGTCAAAATAGAAAATGAAATGTCAGAAATTTTATAACAACGTGTCATTCAAATATTTGGTGATTGAATAATAGCATTTTTCTATAAAAAAAAATCTTCAATTTTCCTTTAAAGTTGTGCAAATTTCTTTCTTGATGCTATCAGGAATTTTATTGTATATTATAGGACCCATGCGCAAAATACTCCTTGCTTGTGCTGTTTTGCATTTACTTGTACTCAACATGGTTTTGTATTGAGATCTAAGTTGATTGGTTCTTTTTCTAGTATCGACTACCGCAGAAAACAAGTTCAGGTTACATTTGACAAACAATGCTACTACAAGAATTTAGAGGCATGGATAAGTCAAGATTTTTAAAGATTTGAAGACAGGCTCACAGTTTTCAGTAGTTTTTAGGCCTACCATAGTCTTATATTTTTTTTTTTTTACTCCTATGTGGACCATTGTTCGTGGGCCATGGTGGCCATAACCTTAGGTGAGCTTATTTCAACCAGCCTACCTCTCTCCAAAAACAGATAAGGCCTTTTAGGTTTTTCAAGACATCAATAAGGGGGTTCGGGGATCTTCTACTCTTTGACCGTTATATGATTGACATTTAAACGGTTGGGTTATTGTTTGTATTGTAGTTATTGCTACCAAAGACTTTTAGTCTTTTTTGGTTTTTTGTATATTAATAACTAAGTTATTTTTATCAAGCCAATTAATTATTTGTTTAAGAGTATTATTTACATCTTCTTCATAAGTCAATTTATTGGTACATTTAATTATTGCCGTACTGTCATCAGCGGAGAGTATCATTGGATGCTTTATTTGTTGTGGTAGGTCACTAATGTGTGTAAGAAATGTAGGTGGTCCAAGGACACTGCCCTGTGGTACCCCATAGTAAAGTTTCCTACAGTTTGACAGACATTTTATTTCTCGTTTCGTGTTTAAATTGACTCGTATTTTTGTATATTGATTGCGGTTACTAAAATAAGATTTAAACAGTTCCAAGACATTTGCCCTTACACCGTAAGCGTCTAGTTTTTCAATTAGTGTCTTATGATCTACATAGTCAAATGCTTTTGTTATGTCAATAAACAGAGCACATACTGGCGTTTTGCTGTCAACATTGGTAATTATATGATTGATAAGATTATATACTGCCATATTGATGCTTCTATTCTTACGGAATCACATTTGTTCTGGTTGATATAGGGTGCCGTTTCTGAATTGAGTAAGAGTATTTAGAAAAAAGGTTTAGGGCTCCAGAAAAATAAAACGATAATATAGTGAAACTTAATTTTATTTTTACCTAGCAGAGATAGGTACATGCGCAATGTTGAGCAGAGTTTGAGATATAGCCTAACTAGAGTCGTCCGGGCCACAGAACATGTCCAGGCTCTCGACTTGTAGGTCCCGCTGGATGACGTTGTTCCTCACGTAGCGAGGGGCGTCAGCTATCCTCCGCAGCGCGATGTTCTGCTGCGCGCGGAGTAGCTTCTTGTTGGTCTCGCTCGTGAGAGCGAGCCAAGCTGGGGCGGCGTACGTCAAGATTGGGCGGATGTACGTTTTGTACACGCCCAGCTTGGCTCTCAGCGGGAGGCGCGACGAGAGCACTGGGCGTAGCAGGGTGCGGGCTGCTCTACCTTTCGCGACAACCTGCCGGACGTGGACGCCCATGGATGTACGTTTTGTACACGCCCAGCTTGGCTCTCAGCGGGAGGCGCGACGAGAGCACTGGGCGTAGCAGGGTGCGGGCTGCTCTACCTTTCGCGACAACCTGCCGGACGTGGACGCCCATGGAGAGCCGACGGTCAATTGTGACCCCTAGGTACTTGGCCGTCGGGGACCACTTGACGTCGGCTCCTTGCAGCTGTAGGGGTGGTGGGAGGTGGGCTTGCCCGATGACGATTGCCTGTGTCTTACTCACGTTTACAGTCAGCCGCCATTTCTTCAGCCATTCAGGGAGGGCGTCAAGTGCGCGCTGCATTTTGACGGCCGCGTGTCTCGCATTCAGCGAGGTTGCGATATACGCGGCGTCGTCGGCATACAGCGCGAGTGTGACGCCCTCAGTGGTGGGGATGTCATCCGTGTATCGTGAGTAACACACAGGCGAGACACAGCTGCCTTGCGTTACTCCAGCGGCCACCGGGCGGGCGCTCGAGAGCTCACCTTCGACCACCACCCTGAAAGTTCTGTTTTCGAGGAACGAGGAGATCACTTTGTAGAGGACAGTTTGTAGGGAGTGCCAAACACGATCAAAGGCCTTCTCCATGTCGAGTAATACTGCAACCCCGTGTTCCTTCTTATTGAGCGCCGCTGTGCAGTACCCATTAGGTGCAGTACCCTCGACAGCTGGAGCGTCGTGCGAAACCGCTGCGGTGTGAGGTGTCGCAACAGGAGTTGTTCAAGCACCTTCGAGACTGTGGGCAGCAACGTGATGGGCCGATAGCTCTCCGGCTTCAGCGTGTTCTTGCCCACCTTGGGCAGCATGATGACGCGCCCCTCTTTCCACGAAGCGGGAAAGGTCCCCGTGCGCAGCACCCCCGTGTACAGGCGCGCCAAGGCCGCAACTGTGCAGTACGGCAAGTGGCGCAGTGCTCTATTGGTGATGCCTTCCTGGGCTTCGTCCGCAAGATGGCGCGTCGGACTGCGCCCGGCGAGAAGAAAATGCCTTCGTCCTCGTGAGCTATCGGCGACTCGAAGTATTCTCGAAGGTGCCTCTCGACTGTTGCGACGTGCTCATCGTCGCTAGTCGGGTTAGGCTGTAACTGACGCTCCAGGTGTTTGGAAAAGATCTCCGCGCGGTCTGTCGCAGTGTATCTAAGCGCCCCGTCGCTGTTTAGCAGCGGGCGTACCGGAGCTGGGGTGTTGGTAAGTTGCCGGCACAATCTGTGTATGGCCTAACTAGAGTGTGCATCTTTTTTGAACCACATTTAGGGGGGGGGGGGGCTGGTTACGATGGAAGTCGTAGGTATGCCATATATGACACCAGTATGCAAACAAATCTCTTTACGACTTGGTCCAAAATGAAGACTCAGCACTTCTATTCCGTATTTGAGTCCAAAATTTTCTGAAGTCAATATGTATGAATTCTTCTGTTGCAATTAGGTTATTATTAGGTACTTTTTCGTAGAAGTATATCACATTCAGTGCGGACAACGCGCCTGCGCGTTTTTGGGACTTTTACCATGTGCTTACGACGCATATGTGCGTCCATACATTTTTTTCTTTCTTCGAGTGCCGCGCGACGCACCTGTGCGTTCATTGTGCATTTCTATTGTATCAAAAACATTGTAAAATAAAGATCGGTAAGGGTGTCTACACAATGGTTATTTCACTTGTTACGAACGCTATTGGGTTATTACTGAAGTAATACGTTACCGAGAACGAATATTATTCCACAATAATATTTGATCGTGGTGATACCCACCGCAACTAGTTTTCCGAGTCTTGTCTTTAGGAAGCTAATTATTTACATGTATTTGTGAGCGTGCAATAAAAAAATCAAGCTTTATATAATAAAATTTATTTATGTTTTGATTTTTTACCCACGCCTTACCCTTTGGGCGTGGGTAACTCCGGTCGGAGGCACGGTCGTTTCGCGGGTCGCTCATTTATAAGGGCGGTCTCTCTTGCCGCCTGCAGCAAAACCGCCATCGAATGGCGACCCGCAATGCAGCTTTTCTCCGCGGGCTCGCCGCTGCTCCCCCCGGGCTCGCCGCTACCGGGACCCAATCGCTGGGATTTGTATCCTCATCTTGCCTAACAAAAAGTTATAAAGATATAATCGGGCCTACTGGTTCAGTAATTAAAATTAAAATTTCTTTAATTCAGACCCATAAATAGTCCATAAATTGTTAGTGTGTTAATAACAGAAAGTGCTTAAATACTATATTAGTGTTATTAGTAACCTATAGCTAATTCCACCCAGTGTCTCTGGATGGGGCAATCCGGCCTGTCAGCAATCATTTTCAGGAGCAAGGAAGCGCAAGCGTTGCAGCAAGGAAGCCGCTTTCTTACGCATGATGGCGTGAAAGCCATCCGTGTGAGCCGCGGCAAACATTCCCGACGCACTACAACGCCGCGGCAACCGCAACAGCATCCTGAAAGCGTTGTTATATTGTATGCGCAGGACGTTGTAAGCCCGGTTTGTATATGAGACCCACAGGCCGCTCGAGTAGAAAGACTGACAGAACGCCTTAAATAAACTAATTTTGACGTCTGCCGTGCAGCGAGCGAACCTACGAGCGAGCATATTACCCCGCACTGCCAACGCCCTGCGCTCGCGCTTTATGTCGCCATCATCACGTAGGTCACTAGTGACAACATGACCCAGGTACTTAAAACTATCAACCACATTGAGTACCACGCCGTTAAGATATACTGGAGGCACACGGCGAGGCTGTTGTTTAGGTGCTTTGAACACTAAGAGCCGACTCTTTTTTGAGTTGTATTTAAGGCCGTGTACTTCCGCATACGTCTCGCAGATCGATAATAGCTCTCTCAGTCCGCTTATCGACGGACTGAGCAGCACCATGTCGTCCGCATAACTTATGTTATTGACACACGTATTGTCGATGTGACAGCCGACATGTTTGCTGCTCAGTCGTTCGATAAGCTGGTTGATATATATATTAAATAACAGGGGCGAGCTTAACCCTCCCTGCCTTACACCACATTCCATTCTGTACTCATCCGACAGAGTACCGACCCACTTCACCCGATTCATCTGGTGAGCATACCAGTATCTGAGGAGGGCTATGTACTCCACCGGCACACCCGTGCTCCTCAACTTGTCCCATAACACATTATAGGAGACAAGATCGAAAGCTTTCGACAAATCGAGGAAACACGCGTGTACCGGCGTCCTCCTCGCAGTGTAGTACTTGACGGTGTGTTTCAGGCTAAGGATGGCACTCTCAGTAGACACTCCCGCTCTGAACCCGAATTGCGCATCATGCACTTCTACGTGTTCCGAGAGGCAGCCATTTAACAGACCGTCAAGCACCTCGGCCGTGGTGGTAGCGAGCGAGATGGGTCGATAGTTGTTCATGTCGGATGTGTCACCCGTTTTGTTCTTAACTACGGGGACTACTATCGTCCGAATAAGCGGTTCCGGCAAATAGGAGTGACCCAGGCACAGAGTGAAAAATAGTGACAAAACTCTAGGCAGATGGACTCCCGCATGTTTAAAGTGTTCGATACTGAGACCATCGTGACCCGGCGACTTTCCGCGTTGCATTTTTTTAATAATTGCAGCTACTTTCTTAGCTGGTATTTTTGCGTTCCGCCCAGTCACAACGGCCCCAGCACCGTCCGCTTCACCAGATCCAGTGCACAAAGGTGACCGCACAGAAAAGTGATCCCTGAAAGCATCAGCAATATCCTTGTGATCAGTCATACCACCGACACCCACCGGGAGACTAGGCCTCACATTCATTTTATTTGTGTTTTTCCAAAAATGTTTAAAGTTTTTAGTCGCATGATTGGAAGCGAGGAGATCCATTTTAAGCTGCTCCTGCCTGTTCTGACACCATTTGAGTTTGGTCTTAAAATGTCTCCTCGCCTCTGACATATCAGAATGTACACGACCACTTTTTGGGCGACCGGCCAATGTCCACACTTGGAACTTAAGCCGCGCCTCACGGTGAGCGTCTGCGACATATCTGTTCCACCCAGTGATATAGCCACCCTTCCTCCTACACTTTGTCCTATAAGTCTGTGCGGCTGCCATTGCCAGTACATTTACAATATTTAAATACATTTCATCGAGAACTGAGCAATGTTGTCTGTGATCACAGAATTTATCACAACAATCACTCAGCTCCCGAGGTATATCTATAAGTTTTAGCTTAGAATGACAGAGGTCGTGGTATTCGCTAATCTGCTCCACTGTCCTCTCGCCCCACATAATACGATTAAAGTGATTATCATTATGTATGTTACTTTGAATTTTAGGACAAATTTTATGCAAATCACAATCGGAAAGAGAGAAGAGAATAATTATCTACTTTGGCAATAATAACTTCAAAGAAAAGTACTTAGATATACACACACTCATATTAAACATATTACAGCTAAACTTTTGTATTTGTAGTTATAAAAAATGTAATACTTACAAAAATCCAAATTCCATGTCGATGGTTGTTTCAAATGTCGATCAAAAGTTCAAAACTAAGTATATCAGTCTACTAGCTCTTACCAGCGGCTTTGCCCGCATGAAAGTCTGTTTCTCTACACAAACTTTGGACCCCCGTTTCATCCCTTTAGGGGGTGAATTTTGATAAATCCTCTCTTAGTGCTCGCCTACGTCATAAAAGGAAACCTTGTGCAAAAATTCACGTTCCTAGACCCTATAGTTGCGGCTGTGTGTTGATATGTCAGTCAGTCAGTTTATTCTTTTATATATATAGATGAGCAGAGTGTACGATAACTAACCTCTTTCAATTTTTTTAGTTTATGACCATTCAATATCAGGCAATAGTCATAGAACCGTACGCCCTAGTTTTAAGTGAATTGTTTTATTTGAACATTTAATTTTAATATTCTTTGAATAGCAACGACGTAATTAAATACAGTAAAATAATACAGTAGGTAGTCCATTGCGCAGTTAGTCTTCAGGACTTCCAAGATACCGTCGTCGGGCATACCTACCTACTGAGCAGGGACGTAAAATGACGAACCAACAATTCTGTGATATAGATCGAATCTGTATAAGAAAAGTACGAAGAAATTGGCTCAGGCCAAAAATATTTACACGCAATCCTAACTCCTAGATACATACCTAATCCAACATAAAAAGGATCATTCTTTGTAGACTACTATTGAAATCTATGTCTAGTTTATACTCACCTATTATTATTAGCCGTACCTGTTGAAAGTTATCTTGTTTGCATGTCTATGAGTTCAAATAAGATACAAAGGGTAATAGCAATAAAATGAAAAAACTTGAGAAAAGTTCATAGTTTATTGGGGGAGCCCTGATGAGTTGCTAGTACAGGAGCGATTCACCAGGGCTCCCCATAATCAACACGCTCGAGGAGCCAGGCCTGCCACACTCTGGGAGTCGGTGGCACTTCTACTGGTGCTGGCCGGGGACCGTTTGAACTGCAAAAAAGGAAATGGTGATTTTTAAAAAAAGGAATGAAAACTACTGAACATGAGCCTATACATTGAAAACTGAAATGTAATAAACATTCTTTGATGCTCTCGGGTAAAAATAGTAGACTACATTATAGTCCTTCAGACAAGAGGCAGGGTTTTAGAGAGTAGAATAAATTTGCTGGATAAGATAAAAGATTTGCTTTAGATTACTATTAAATTTATTATTGTGTACAAAAAATAACCCTGTTGTACACACAATTATGTTTATTTTGGTGTCCTAAGCAAAATAATATTATTATGAAGAGTTGGCAGATCCTGTATGTGTAGTTGCGAGTTACTCACAGCATCTCCATGTACTCGCCGTCTTCCGGCCTGTACACCAGCAGCGGGTGGAGGTTTACCTCCAATCGCCGCATGCGCTCTGGCACGTCGGCGATTGGCAGCAATATTCGCCGAATCTGTCGAAGTAACACAAATAATGAAATTGTATTTCTTCTATATAAAAGTACATTGTAGCACATGTTTAGTGTTTCGAGTGATCATAAAAATGGCTGTGTATTATTATTATCATTAATCTAATAGCCACATATTAATGAATTATTTAACAAAAGTGGCAGTCAATAATGGTAGGTATATACCTCGTCCACCGACTCCGCCATCAAGCGCAGCGAGTTCGCCGCGTCGTAGGCTTGGTGCAGCTTGTTTAATTTTTTATACACCGGCCTGAAATGAACAAAAACAATTAAAATAATATTTTTTTCAAGTGCCTAATGCATGAACTATTCATTAAGATATTGATACTTACTCATTGGCTCGATCCTTCGCACCAGACCCACAACAAATGACGCGGCGAACGGCATGGCCCCACGACTTAGACATTTTCAATCTATTATAATATAACTAACGCGCAATTATAATATAACTCCTATAAGTTCGCGTGACTCTCAACCGGAATCAAATCTTATTGAGGTGCGAGCCCCTCTACCGACGACGCAACAAAATTTAAAATGGTGTCACTGTCAAATTTAAATCGTGCAAAATTATGAACGAGTGAACGAATGAAAAAATAAAATAATGTTACCATTTCATTAGTATTTGATGAATTATACTTGAATTATAATTGTTTTTACCCGACTTCAAAAAAAAGGAGGAGATTATTCAATTCGGTTGTATTTTTTTTTATGTTGCTGACCAATATTAGTGGGCAGCAAGGAGAAATTAGTTTCAATAGTTAAATATTGTATTTTTTGGTCCAAGGATTACGATTGGTTTTATGTTTTTTTTTTATTAGGTTTAAGGTTTCCTTTTTGTTCATTGTAATCTTGGTGTATAATAAAGTATATAAAAATAAATAAATTTTCTACAACAAAACTTTTAAAGGAATTACGTTTACTGCGATCAGAGGATCGAAAAAAAAAACCGAAATGATTTTAAATAAATTTAATTACTGATTTAATATTACAAAATAAAACCTATGAATGATGATTCTAAATCGAAGTAGGATAGTAGAATGGTCATTCTTACAATTTATTGAACAAACAACAGCTTGCGAAATTAGTTAACGTCATAGATGCATCAGCGATTAAATAAGTTATTAAATATTGGCGCGGATGCAACATCAGCGATCTTCATATAGTGGCACTATGTAATTCCTCCCCCCTTAGAGTGGCGACTATTTTAGCACGTTGAGTGAAACGTCTGCGTAGGTAGCGCCAGGTCACTGTGACGATAACGAGTACGCTTGCACTCAATAGTACTCCATGGAATGGGATTGTAGTGTGGTAAAGTGCGTTGGTGTGCACGTTCTCAAGTTGAACAGGATTCTGGATCATAAGTTGGTCCTGGATGCGGTGTAGTCCTTGAAGATTAATAAAGGTCAGGTTAACGTGGGTAGCTGTGGTAGCCTGTTGCTGAGCGTCATAGGGTATCTTCATTATCTTCAAGGGTTGGCCATTAATTTCGTCGTTAACGTTTGCAATGGTGAACTCTTCAGATTTCAGATAGCATCCAATAGGAATCGTAGCAAGATAACTACCCTGAAGCGATGTGTAGTCTTTCTGATTGCAGGTTAATTGTACCTTCGTTTCTTGAGGGAAGGATAAGACGAAATGTTGGTCGTCGAGCTTTTCCATAGCTTCTCTCATCAGGGTGACTGTGGTAAATTTGCAGGAGTCCTGTAGAACTTGGTTGATTATTAACTCCTGGGATGCAGTCAGCTTTGGTGTGAGTCTGGTGGGTAATATCTTTCTCACAGAGGTACACAAGTAACATCTCGTTAGTTGCAAGGATGGGAAAGGGTGGAATAAGGGCTTGTGCGTGTTTATTGGGTACTACAGAGAGTCTGTAAAAATCGTACCTATCTTTGGAAAAGATTGGGAATTTAAATAAGAAATCTATCTGCTTATCTACGTAATATGATCCTGGTTTTATAATATCATAATAGTTTTTAAGTTCTAGATCTAAAATTTGCTCTTCAGCGTAAATGGTCTTAAGTTTTCTTATCATTGACTCTAGTATTTCTATATCTATCATAGAGTGGTGTGTACTACTCGCACGAACAAAAGCTAAACTATTTTCTATCCTAATTAATTCCTGAGTTAAATCCTCTTCATTATCACTTATAACTTCTAGTAATTGGCCAAAATGAGCATATTTTATTAAACTATTTTCTCTGAGTGCATTACTTTGCAATATAGTCTCTAAAGTAGTATTAATTTTATTCTGGTTTTGTACTATCTGTGTAATTACATTATTATATTTAGACATCCACTCTTTACTTATAATATGATCATTGAATTCGGTTACTAATTTAACAAGGCATAAAAGTCCAAGTCCCGACGTCAACTGACTATCGGGAACTTACCAAAGTCCTTCGTGAAAGGAAAATCTCCTTTCACACCTACTCCCTCCCTGAGGACACGCCGACCCGAGTGGTCATTAGACGTGTACCGAAGGAAATCCCCGCCGAGGACATTAAGGCCGACCTCCTGGCCCAAAATATCCCCGTTTCCGCTGTCCATCGCCTTCACAAGGCGAGAGGTAGCGAAGTATACGACATGATCCTTGTCGTGTGCGACCCGACCGACGGGCACCACCCCATCTTCAAGATCAAGTCGATCTGTTCCCTCTCCGGCATCTCCATCGAGAAGCCCTACAGACCCACGATAGTTGGGCAGTGTCACCGCTGCCAACTATACGGTCACTCTCAGAAGAACTGCTACGCTACACCCAGATGCGTTAAGTGTCTGGGTGAGCACGGCACTTCTGACTGCCCCCGTCCCAAGGATCGCACTCTTTGCACAGAGCCTCCCAGCTGTGTGCTGTGCGGCCAAGCCGGGCACCCGGCTAACTACCGGGGCTGCCCCAAAGCCCCCAAAATCCCTCCCAAGCTGGCAAAGCGTGCTGCCGCTCGCCAGCAGAGGGAAGCACCCTCCGGGAAAGTCCCCTCTTCCCAGCCCCCCGAACGTCTCGCACCCCAGAGACCATCCCCCTGGAATCAGCTAAACCATCAGAAAGCCTTCCCGGCTTTGGTGGCTTCCCAGCCAATTCCAGCGCTAATGGCTAAGCCCATCCCAGCGCCTCCCCCGGCTTCTGTGGCCCCCGTGGCCGCTAAACCTCCCCGAAATGCGCCCCAAGTTTCAGCTGCGTTCCCACGCAGATCAGTTGGCCAGATTATCCTGGACAACTATCGCATCTTTATGACGCAGGACGCTAGGGACTTAGCTGACGAGCTAACCCTAGCGGAAGTCACTGGCCAACTCGACTTAGCCAAGCGCGCTGCGCTATTCACTAAGTACGAGTCGGTCACAGCCGAACTCGACAAACTACCTGCCGTACCCCTAAATGGATAGACAACAAAAAATTTGTTGTACCAAACCGCGATCCCTAAAGTTAGGCTTCTTCAATGCCAACGGCATTATCAATCAGAGAGATGAGATCGCCACGTTCCTCCGCGACCATCAGTTAGACCTTCTCCTCATCCAGGAAACATTCCTCAAACCCCACCGTAAAGATCCTAGAATTGCCAACTATCGTCTAGTTCGCAACGATAGATCTCGTTGTCACGGTGGTGGCACCCTTATCTATTATAGAAAGGAACTGTACTGTATCCCTCTAGCTCCTCCCGTGCCCGATCTTTCTTAGAATACTCGGCCTGCCGAGTAGGCATGACTGGTCATCAACCGATCACTATCGTCTCTGCCTACTATCCCCCTCCGACTTCCTCGTCTCGTATGCCAGACGAGTCCATCGCGCTTACTAGCGACCTCACTGCCCTCTTTGGCTTGAGTGACTCCGTTATCATAGCGGGCGATCTCAATGCTAAACACCCCGCCTGGAACAGTAGTACGACCAACCCTAGGGGAAAGGTCGTGTTCAACCTTGGTGCATCCCTTAACTTTGACATCATCGCCCCGATGTGTCACACTCACTTCCCCCATGATCCCAACCATAGCCCCGACGTCCTCGATGTAGCGCTCCTTAAGAATGTTAACCTCCGGTTGCAATCTATAGAAGCAATACACGAGCTTAACTCCGATCACCGACCCGTGATTATGCACCTAGGCTCCCGCTCGGGCAATCTCGACCCGGGCCAGCCCCCCGCTTCCCAATTGATCACTGACTGGAAGAAAGTAAGCGAAAGACTGAAATCTACCACGTCACCTCAATTGGATTCTATCCCCGACCACATAGTCTCAGTCGCTGACACGACGGTGGCGATCGACTCGCTCACAGACCACGTACAATCCGTCCTGAACGAATGTTCAAGGGAGATTCCTGCGAAGGAGGACCTTCGCTGGAAAATCCCGGACGATGTACGGGCTCTGATGACCGAGAAGAACGCAGCCGTCCGTGCATACAGCGCTTTTCCTTGCGACGCTAACAAGGCTCACATGCGTAGATTACAGCGTGCTGTAAAGAAACGCATGACCGAGCTGCGTTCCGCCCGCTGGGACAAGACGCTCAGCGAACTCGAGCCTACCCATCTCGCCTTCTGGCAACTTCAGAGGAAATTACGTTCCACTGAAGAGTCCTCTATGCCTCCGCTCACCCGCCCTGATAAGAGTGTCGCTTTCGACAACTCTGAAAAAGCGGAATGCCTAGCCGACAGCCTCGAAGCCCAATGCTCGCCTAGCTCTCAACTAGTAGACCAAGCCCACATCGACATGGTGGACGCTGAAGTCGAACGTAGAGCCTCCCTCCCTCCCGTTGAAGACCCTGATAACCCTCTGGCCCCCGTCACTCCCGACGAGGTGGAGGATATCATCAAAAAACTTCAACCAAGGAAAGCCCCCGGCGCCGACGGTATCACGAACAGAGTGTTCAAACTCTTCCCCCCCCAACTTATAATGCTAATGACCGCTATCTTCAATGGCGCATTAAGCAATAATATCTTCCCCCAAGCGTGGAAACAGGCCACCGTCATCGGTATCCCCAAACCAGGCAAGCCCAAGTCTGACCCCACCAGTTACCGCCCCATCAGTCTCCTCAATGTTCTCGGTAAGATCTACGAGAGGCTTATTTATAAGCGACTCAAAGATTTTGCCGAATCCAAGGGTCTCATTCCTGATGAGCAGTTCGGGTTCCGTACCGAGCACTCATGCGTCCACCAAGTCCACCGCATCGTAGAGCACCTAAGCGCTGGCTTCCAGCGTAATACGATGACGGGTGTCTTGTATTTCGATATAGCGAAAGCATTCGACAAGGTCTGGCACAATGGCTTATTATATAAGCTATATCAACTCGGTGTGCCAGATCGTCTCGTGCTCATCATGCGAGACTTTCTGTCGAATCGCACCTTCCGCTATCGAATCGAGGGAGCCCTCTCCTCCCCCCACCCCATTCGAGCTGGAGTCCCTCAAGGCTCCGTAGTGTCCCCCCTAGCTTTCACGCTGTTCACCAGCGACATTCCCAAAAGTAAAAAGGCCCAGTTGGTTCTATTCGCCGACGACACGGCAATTTACTACACCGGTCGTGACCCCAGAGTTATCGCTCGCAATCTCCAAACCTCCGCAAACATTTTGGGCAAATGGTTCCGGAAATGGAGGATCGAGGTCAACCCTGATAAGAGTCAAGCTGTTCTCTACTCGAAACAGCGGAAGTCCGTCCCCCCTCCCCCTCCGATCACCATGTACGGTAAGCCGATCCCCTGGGAGAAGCAAGCCAAGTACCTCGGAGTGATCCTCGATCAGCACTTGTCCTTCGCCGAGCACATAAAGCAGGCTCGCTCGCGAGCCGCTTTCGCTCAAGGTAGGCTCCATTATCTCATGACTGCCCGCAGCAAACTGTCACTTAAGTGCAAGCTGCGCCTCTACACTGCAGTAATCCGCCCGATCATGACGTATGCATGTGCCATCTTCGCACACGCTAAGCCCCGCTTCCTCCATAGGATGCAGACCCTTCAAAATAGGACCCTCCGTAAAATTCTCGGTGCCCCATATTATGTCCGAAATGAGAATCTACATCTAGATCTCAAAATCCCCACCATCCAGCAGTTCATGAAACGCCTTTGCAAGCGATTCTTCGATACTGCTGTGAAACACCGCAACCCCCTTATAGTATCGGCAGCCCGATACGAACCCTCCCGCATCTCAAAGATTCGCCGTCCTAGGCATACTCTCGTCACCCCCGATGACTCCACTACCCTGCTCCAAGAGAGCCGTAAGGAAACAAGTACAGTTCGCAGACAATACAGACCGTCGTCCTTCCGTCCTCGCCGCCGAGGCCCGCCGCGACAGTCCCGTAAACGTCCTCCCCGTCCCTTGCTCGAGCCAGCCCGCGTCGCTGAGCCGTAGTTTTAAAATTCCCCGAAAATAATAATAAAATCTTTGTTCGATCCAGCCCGTCCCTTGCTGTCCCCCCCCAGCGACGCCCTAAGCCGAGGTCCGTACCCCACAGGGGGTGCCCTTAGCGTGTAGTCGCTTAGTTTTTAAGTTTTAGTTAAATAAGCCCTGGCTGGAGGCTTTGATTCTCGAATTGAGGCCGCCACAGGCAAGTCCGGTTAAGCAGCCGACAACCTACTAGGTTGACCTGCGAGAGGCCACACAAAAAAAAAAAAAAAAGACGGGTTGCACTCCGGGAGTGCCGGCAGAAGTGAAAACTTGATTATTAACGTTGAGCATGTTTGATATTTTGGAATGGTTAGGGAATAATTTTGCACCAATTGCTTTATCAGTATAAAAGTACTATCATTTATGTGGTAGAATACAATATTCATTTATTGCGCTATCGTACACAAACATGACAATTTATATTACATTAAAAATTTAACACTTTAAAACTATTACAATTATTTTACATTAAAAAGTTTATCTGTCCGAAAAATCAACTTTCATCCATAATTTCAACGACTTTTTCACCATCATCATTACCAGAACTATCATCGCCAATCTCTAAAACTGATACGATAGGTTTATGGTAGCTGAAGTAAGAAACGAACAGTTTTGATTCGAACCTATTTAAATGTCTAATAAAGACAAATCAAATTAAATCAACTTACCTTACTTACTTACTGTCTACTCTCCATCCGTCTTACGCTTTTTCGATCAGGTCACGTGTCCTGACGCGAGTTTAAGATTTTATACCCATTACAGAAAAAGTGCTCAACGCCGCTAAAGAAGTTTTCACTTCAAAAAATCGGTTACTAATTTATTTTGGTTACGTTCTAAAATTTGGATTGCCTGATTATACTTTAGCGCATCCTCGTGATCTAGGTTCCCGGTTAGACTTTTTATTATTGAACCTAGACCGTCTACAAGACCTCTTTTTGCTCTATTGGGCTCTAAGGATCTTAATTGTCTGAGAACATTGCCAAGTTTGCTAGCAAGATACTTTAGTTGAATTTCGTATAGTGCATAAGTGTCATTAGTCATTTGGTTTTGACAGATGGTTAGTTGAGTTTGCAGGGAGCGAACATTGTCTTCGATATTACTTAGTTGTACGTACTGGATGAAAGTATGATGATGAGTTGTAATTTTCATTTTTCCGAGTTTAAAGGGTAGAAGTCCTGGTCTGTCAGCGAGGCTTTCAAGTTTTATCTCCTGACATTGCGTCATGGGGAGAATTGTTATCAGTAGGATCCTGTAACAATTTTGCTGATTTAGGTACACGCTTAAGTCTTGACTTCGCTATGGGGCCACGTTTTTTAGATGTATAAATGTGAATCGGCAAGTCTGCTAAAACTGTGTCCTGTGTGTATCGTGGGGCAGTTTTCTGTCGACTAGCAAGAGGGTGAGATATGAATATTTGCTGTTGGGGTGCGTATTCTATCTCGGGTTCGCGGGTTTCGTTTCTTTTCTCAATTATCGCGCTCCGATGAGCTAGCGATGACGAGTTAATGTCAAACATGTTTCATTTTATCTCGATGAACTTGTGTATACTGTTGCAATAAATGCTGTGTAAGGTCAATATCTTTACAGTCTCGGGGGTCAAAATGACCAGTCAGTAAGTCAAAGGGTCGACATCTTGTAAAACTGTGTATAGAGCTATTATAAGCTATTAACGCATAGGGCACAAGATTAATTATCGGTTCGTCTTTATGCTGTAACTTAAGGAGTCTAAGATGTTCCAGAAGGGTTGAGTGAAATCGTTCGATATTTCCGTTGTCATTAGGAGAGTGAGCTAATATTCTATGGTGGTTGATTTTGTGGAGCCTCGTAAACTCCATGAACAATTGGTTCGTAAACTCGGTCCCATTGCCGGTGATAATAGTTATAGGGACACCGTGGTGGGTACAGTATTGCAAAAGGGCTTGTAATAGCTTGACCGTACTTTGTAAATACGTCGATGAATGTATTTTTCGCCCTGTACAGTGAATAGATCCGCGTGGACTATCTCAAACGGTTTAGTAGCTGGTGGTACAATGTTAAATTGGGTTTTTATTGGGTTTCTATCATACTTGGCCTGACCGCAAATCGTACACTCATTTATGAATTTAGTTATCAGGTCTTTCATTTTTGGCCAGTAGTACTTACGAGATAAGGCTAAGTGACACTCAGTGATTCCACGATGGTTAGTTTTACCGTTATGATAGTGTCGTATTATCTTCTGTTGTCGGAGATAATCCTTAACATTTTCTAACTCGGATTTAGCTAAAACTAGATTTAAGCATCCTTAAATCTAGAAGACTTTTGAATTTGTCCTGTATTATCGGTATAATCGAATACATGGCTAAAGGCGGATTAATTAAAATAGCTGTCTTAACCTTGGGGTTAACGTACTCCTTTATGGAACTGATCACTTCTTCCTCTAAGTTAGATTCGGATAGCTGGATGCTTATGCGTGTATGGGTGTCAAATGGCTTAGTAATAACAGGTCGTTTTTTAACGTCATTTACAATGGTGAAACAAATCTTTCTGTTAAATTTATTAATGGCTCGTCAGTTATGTGAACCTCTAAGATAGGGTTCTCAACGCTTGTATGTACCGTGTCGGTTGAGGAGTTTGGTTGGCCAAGAATACTTTCCGATGGGTTACCCATTAGGGAGTTGAGTTCATCAATTTCCTCTATTAAGGACATAGTTTCTTTGGTGTGCATTTCAATACGAGAAAGGGCGTCGGCGTTCGTATTGGATTTTCCTTTTTTATAAATAACTGTAAACTCGTACTCGCTTAGTCTAAGTCTCCACCTTGTCAGTCTGGAATTTGGTTCTTTCATGTTCATCATCCATTGTAATGGTTTATGGTCAGTGAACATTTTTAATTTACGTCCAAATAGGTAGGGTCTAAAATATTTCGTAGCCCAAACTATAGCGAGTAACTCTTTTTCTATAGTACTATAGTTCATCTCGCTTTCATTCAAAGTTCGAGATGCATAACAGATAGGTTTGTCTGAATTTATAGGTCCTTGGGATAAAACAGCGCCGATGGCTACATTCGAAGCGTCTGTTGTCAAGTTAAATTCTTTACTGAAGTCTGGGTATTGTAAGATGGGGTCGTTAGTCAGTAGGGTCTTACATTTTTCGAAACAGTTCACATAGTCGGGGTCAAGGGTGATCTTTCGACCTTTTTTTTAGACATTGAGTAAGAGGTTTTGTCGTTCGGGCTAAGTCAGGAATAAATTTTCAGTAATAACCGAGAAGGCCCAGAAACTGTTTTATTTCCTTCAGTGTTTTTGGAATGGGGTATTTTTGAATTGCCGATATTTTATCAGGATGTGGCTTAATGCCGTCTTTACTGATGATGTGACCTAAGTAAGCGGTTTCATGTTTAAGGAACTCCGATTTGTCCATCTGGATTTTAAAGTTGGGACTCTCGAAGTCTCTGAAATACCTTTTCGATATTCATTATGTGCTCCTGAAGTGATGTACTGAAGATGATTATATCATCCAGGTATACAAGGCATATCTCGTTTTGGAGACCTCTCAGGACATTGTCCATCACACGTTGAAATGTGGACGGTGAGTTTTTTAAACCCATCGGCATTCTGAGAAATTCAAAATGACCGTGCTCTACATTGAAAGCGGTCTTTTCTACGTCATCAGGGTGCATTTCTACTTGGTAGAACCCACTGGCCAAATCCAAGGTCGAGAAATAGTGGCACTTGCCTAACTTGTCGAGTACGTCATTTATATTAGGTATGGGGTACTTATCGTCCAGTGTCTTTTCGTTTAATTTACGAAAATCAACTACTAGACGCCATTTTTGCTTCCCTGAGGCATCTATCTTTTTTGGCACTACCCAAATGGGCGAGGTCCAAGCAGATACCGAAGGTCTTATGATTCCTTGGTCAAGCATTTTGGTTATTTGGTCCCTAACTTCTTGGCGGTGTACGAATGGATACCGGTAGTTTTTAGCGTGCACTGGATTCTCATCGGTAGTTCTTATCCGATGCTTTATCTTATTTGTAAAGGTTATTTCCTCCCCTTCAATGTAAAAGACGTCCGAGTAACGTGGGCAAAGAGCTATGAGATTGGCTTTTTCCTCCGGGTTTAGGTGATTAGTTTGTAAACGCGAGACTACTTCCTGAGCGCGAGTCGATGTGTGTTGAGTACTACTGCACTTAATATTAAATAATTCCGCGTGTGCCGGACGATCGAGTGAAAATATTACATCGTTTAGTGTCGGGTTTTCGATTTCTAAGCCCAAGTCCATAATTCTCTCATAAGGCCCAGTCTATAATTCTCTCCGCAGCTTGTTTCGCCGCCTCTTCCGTGTCAGGTATCGATGACGTCCTCGCCGAGTGACTGCCGCCCTCAAACACCACTGGCTGGGCTTCCACTTCTAACGCCATTCCGCTCCTTACCTCAGATTCTGAGGCTGCCTTCGACGTCGCGGGCTCAGTGGGCTTAGTTGGTGGTTGCCGTTCGGATGAGGTGGACTTTGCGGCATTTTTAAGGACCTTGGTCCTCAGCGAGCCTGTCCTAGGTGCGACTTCCGCAGCTAGTTTTCGGATGTTAGAGGTGGAAGACATATTTCTGATTTATTTTTACCTTATGATTAATTATGTGAAACTACAATTAATGATGACACAAAACTAAAGTCTAAACTAATACTAGTGATATAAAAGTTATTTTAAAAAAATAAATAAAATAAAATAAAAAATAAATAAAAATACAACTGACGGAATACTGCAGCAACGCTGACGTGACGCTCGATGGGCTGCGTCTACGTTGTGCTCCGGAGTACACGCCGGTGCGCGTCAGAGCAGGATGTACGCTCTGTTTCTTTACGCTAGGATGCAGCGACAAAGGTTTCCTGAGAAGATCTCTTGCCGGTTATCCTCTTTTAAGTGCTTTTTGGACTTTCCGCTGGGGTCAGATTATTCCTTTTCTCCTCCCGAGTCTAATGAGCCTTAGTTTAAAGTGTTTGTTAAGTTAAGTTAGTTAAGTTAAGTTCTGTTTAAGTTTCCTCGTATAAGTTAACGTTACACGAGTTATACATTATAATTGAGTTTGTCGCGGATTGGGTTACTAACATATTTTCTTTCAAATCTATGCGAGCTTCCCAATTATTTAACAGGTCCAAACCGATGAGGCCATCAAAATAATCGTGAAACCTATAGATGATAATTTTATGCTATTTGCATCGTTGAATTCCGCGAAACATGGCAAGGTTATAGAGTAGACTTCCAGCCTCCCGAACAAGCCGGATTTCGAAAAAGCTTCAGCCCCGTGGACCACATACATACGCTGCGGCAGGTTATACAGAAGACTGAGGAGTATAATCAGCCTATCTGCTTGGCGTTTGTGGACTACGAGAAAGCCTTTGATTCGATCGAGACTTGGGCTGTACTGCAGTCTCTCCAACGGTGCCAAATTGACTATCGGTACATCGAAGTGCTGAAGTGTTTGTACAAAAACGCCACCACGTCAGTCCGACTACAAGACCAGACCTCGAAACCTATCCTTTTGCAGCGGGGCGTGAGGCAGGGAGACGTTATTTCTCCGAAACTGTTCACGGTAGCAATGGAGGATGTTTTTAAGGTTCTGGAATGGAGAGGGCTAGGCATTAATGTCAATGGCGAGTACATCACTCACCTTCGGTTTGCCGACGACATAGTAGTCATGGCTGAGACTACGGAGGAGCTCAGTACAATGCTTGGTGACCTCAGTAGAGCTTCCGAAAGAGTGGGACTTAAAATTAACATGGACAAAACCAAAGTCATAGTACACAGCCATGTAGCACCATCAAGATCGGGGACTCAACACTCCAAGTTGTAGATGACTACGTTTACCTTGGACAGACGGTCCAGTTGGGAAGGTCTAACTTCGAGAAAGAGATCAATCGTCGAATCCGACTCGGCAGCGTTCGAGAAGCTGCGCGGTATCTTCTCGTCCAATATACCACAGTGTCTCAAGACGAGTCTATGACCAGTGCGTGTTGCCAGTGATGACATATGGCTCCGAAACGTGGTCGCTTACAATGGGCCTCATCAGAAGACTTCAAGTCACCCAAAGGGCAATGGAAAGGATAGCCCTTTCCATAGTTCGTAGTTTCCTTGCGTGATCGAATCAGGAATGAGGATATCCGCAGGAGAACCAAGGTTACCGACATAGCACGAAGAATCGCTAAACTTAAGTATTGCTCGCAAAACGGATGGCCGTTGGGGCCGAAAGGTTCTGGAATGGCGACCACGTACCGGAAGACGTAGCGTTGGAAGGCCTCATACAAGGTGGACCGATGACTTGGTAACGGTTGCGGGAGTCCAATGGATGCATGACGCACAGGATCGTTTATTGTGGCGACGCTTGGGGTAGGCCTATGTCTAGCAGTGGACGTCTTTCGGCTGAAATGATGATGATGATTACAAAGAAATTGGTTGTTATTTCTCGCAACGGTATGGCAACTACTTATTTTTCATTTGCGACTGGCATTCGAAACTGGATACTTATCCAGTTTCGAATTATAATGCAATATGTTGCTGCCTACTTAGGCAGCAACATATTGCATTATAATCAGTAACCACTGATACTAAAGACACAAACTTGACTTAATCAATACTAGGAAAGTTAAGTATCAAGATATGTTTAGTCAAAGTATAAAATTGAGCAAGCAATGGGCTCTGGGTGCGTGCGCGTATTGTCGATGTGTTGCGGCTAAGATACCTAAATTTAAGCGCGTGGAAAAAGTAAAAGCGTCCTTAAGCATTATAACAAAAATTAACCAACATAAATTTATCAAAAATTTCTTAGGTTTCAGTTCAATAAACCTAATCAAAGTGTAGACAAGAACGTTAGTTCTTTGAAAGAGTAAACATTTTGTAAGAATTTTGTAAAAATACCTACATAAAATTTTTAACCAACACAATCTTCTGAAAAAAATCTGCATAACATCGTGGAATATTAGAATTAACTAATGACATCAAATCTTGAAATTTATTTGGGAAATGGGTATCTTATCAGGGTAAGCTTTCTTCAGTTGCGCATCTTGTATAAGTCTTAGTTGTTTTCTAGCTCTACTGGATCTAATGTTGACCGTTTTGTAGTTATCATCTTTGTATGAAGTCTTATAATAGAAGATACCAGGATTCACTTTTTCCACTCGTAAGACACAAATCTCGAAACTTCTCCTCACGTGTGTTAACATTAAAATTGGTTGCAGTGGTATCCATGAGATCTTTTCAGGTCAAAAAAAAAGCTATGATGCACCTTAAATGATTCTCCAGATTTTCGTGCTGTTGAAATTAAAGTAGTATATTGCGATGGTAGATATATGTAGAGTATGGAGGTTATTGAAATCGGCCGATAGTTGGTAGGATCGGCACGGCTGCCCTTATTGGGCACGGGTTGCACGTTGGCAAGCTTCCAGGACTTGGGCACTATACCAGTTCCAAATGAGAGGCGATACAAACGCGTTAATACAGGAGACAACTCGGGTGCACAAGCCTTGAGAAAAATCGCTGGTATACCATCTGGTCCATTAGCTTTATTCACGTCAAGAAGACACAGTGTTCTCAGAAGTTCTTTATTCCTTATGCGAACCTCTGGCATCGAAGTGTCGCAGTGAGGCAGAGTCGGTGGAGTACCAGGATCTTCCATGTTATATCGTTTTTTAATTTCGGTGGCTGCAACTTAGAAATTTTTGCAGCATGAGAACTGTTCAATATCTTCACGATGTCTCATCACATCTGGATTATTCAACAGGTCATACACTTTGACGTCAAGATGCTGTGCAGCATCATGGAGCTGATGTCGCAGACTTTCAGGATTGATTTCACCAAGATTTGGCCTCATGACATATTCCCGTTGTATACATATAACGCAATACGATTTCCTGATATAGTGTACGAATTTTCTCATGTAGGTTGTTGGTTGGTACTTTCTCGCTTTGAAATTCCAGATTGAATTTATTGAATAAAGGGAGCAAGCATTCAAGGAAACTTAAATAAAGTTTGTAGAATGGGTTGCTGAGTTTTTCGGGAATAAATACTGTTCGATTTCTTGCATCTGCTCTTGCTCTTTAAAGGGTGACTGGTAATTAGTGACCGATACTTAAAGACATGAAAGTACTCATGATCACAAACAACTTTCCCAAAGAAACTTTTATATTCTCATTAGATTTATCACAATATTAAAACAGCTGTTTAAATAAGCGCGCGCGTGCCTGCGACCGGCGACCCCTCAGCCGTTAGCCGTGTGACGCCGTCGTACCATTGTAGGTAGTGATAGAACACCCGCGCAGCTTGCAAACTCATAGGTGTACGTACCTAATCAGTGAATGTACCTACAAACTAAAAAAAGTTTCTTTATTTATTTATTTATATATACTTTATTGTACACCAAGATAATAAATGTTACATATGAGCCTTATATCAAAAAACATACAATTGGCGGCCTTATCGCATTCCGCGATCTCTTCCAGGCAACCTGGTATGGAAAGAGATTGCCTGGACATTACATGGGGTTGCACTTGGTGCATTACAAAAAAGATAAAAAAAAAAAATGGAGAGAAATAAAGTACAAACTTAACACTAAAATACATACTTAAATACATACATACTAAATAATTATATAGGCGAGGAAACAAGTGACAACTACAATGAATACAGCTAAAAACGAAACAAAATTACAAGGACAAGTAATATTCCTTCACAAGTGTTTTAAATATATGTAGTGACTGCGCGCGTTTTATTGACACTGGCAGTGCATTCCACAGACGTAGTGGCCTGGACAGTGAAGGACTTATCCAGAAACGTAGTGGAATGCATCGGCATTTTGAGTCTCAAGTTATCTGATGACCTAAGAGATTTCGTATGCGAATCACAAAGAAATTCAAACCGTTTCTTGAGATAAAGAGGGGTAAAAGGGGAAAATAGCACATTATACAAAAGGGAAAGAATACGAGCATTCCGGCGAAGGCGAATTGGCAACCACTTGAGCTTAACACGGAACTCGGAAACATGATCATATTTGCGTAAACCAAATATGAACCTTATGCAAAAATTTTGAAGTCGCTCAAGTTTATCCAGTTGTACTTCAGTGAGGTCAAGATAGCTGGCATCAGCATAATCAAGGATGGGAAGAAGAAGAGATTGAGCAATCGCAATCTTGGTGGCAGTCGGTAGAAAATTACGCAGTCTTCTCAAAGATGCAGCAGAAGCGAATAATTTACGACTAACTTCCTGTAGCTGGGCAGTCCACGAGAAATTCGCATCGATAAATATCCCCAAGTTCTTAACTTTCTCACTGATGGGAATTATGGAATTATCAAAAGAAACTTGGGGAAGAGTCGTCCAGTCGATCCTTGAGATCGTCCTAGAACTGCCCACCACAATAACCTGCGTCTTTAGTGGATTCACTAAAAGTCCGTACCTCTTGCTCCAGTCACATATACGGGCCAGGTTTAAGGTCATGATGGCCTCAGATAAATTTCCGAGAGGAGCTCGAGAATAAATTTGCAGATCATCAGCATAAAGGTGGTAGGAAGAAATTAATTCGTTGGAGATTGAGTTAATAAAAACTGCGAAGAGTAAAGGAGATAAAACGCCACCCTGTGGTACCCCGGCAGAAGTACTACACCAGGAAGACATGGTCTCTCCGATGCAAATACGTTGCCGACGACCGAACAGATAACTACGAAACCAGTCAATTACCGATGGAGATATGTTAAGAGAGGAAAGAATGCCAAGCAAAATATCGAAATTCACAGTATTAAACGCATTACTGAAATCAAGTAGAGCCAAAACCGTTAGATTTCCCAATTCCATGGCTGATCTTATATCTTCAGTATTGTTAAGAAGCGCAGTAGTGGTGCTATGACCAGAACGGAAGCCGGACTGGAAGGGGTTAAGGAGATTGTTTTTGGAGAGGAAGGTGCTTATTTGGTTGTGGATTAGGCGTTCAAGGACTTTGGAGAGGAATGGCAAGACAGATATTGGACGGTATTCAGAGAAGGATGTGGGATTGGACTTTTTTGGTAAAGGAATAATTTGAGCATCCTTCCATGAGCATGGAAAGACACCACTAAATGTAGAAAAATTAAGAATGTGACAGATCACAGGTAGAATAAAATCTAGCACTGGGAGTAACATTTTCCGGCTGATACAGTCACTTCCGACCGCATTTGAAGTTATCGACAGTATGCTCCTCTTAACATCACATGCGGAAAAATGACCAAAAACAAATAGAGAATAATTGGGAGTCGGAAGAGATGAAAGATGGTTCAATGTGTGTAACTTTATTGTCCTATCAAAATTGGACGAAGCTGAAAAATGATTGTTCATTGCATCAATGTTAATATCTTTAGGAATAGTATCTTGTTGTGTTTTACCGACCCCCAATGACCTTAGAAATTTCCAAACTTTGGATGCGTCCCCATTTTGGACAGAATCATGAATGTAATGGCGATTAGCATTCCTACACACCTTATTGCAGTATTTACGGATAGACACATATCTGTCCCTGTTAGAGTCGGTAGGGTTACGCTTAAATTTAGCCTTAGCCGTGGCTTTTTTATTCATTAAGGTTCTTATTTCGTCCGTCAGCCACGGCGCCGGCAAATGTTTTACCCTAACTGATCGAACAGGAGCGTGTCGATCGTACAGCTCAACAAGTTTCGTTTTAAATAAATTTACTTGCTCATCCACCGAAGTCGAGGCAAATAGACTTGACCAGTCTATATTGCTGGCATCCTCACATAGATTGTCAATGTTCATACCACCAAAATTGCGTTGCATCAGAATTTTGGCTTTAGCCTTAGGTGGACGAATTTTATATGAAAGAAAAATCAGATCGTGATAAGAAAAGGCATCAGCTGAGCATTGGCCATGCTTAGCTACGCGATCAGGAGACGAGACAAGAATTAAGTCGAGAAGTGAAGGAATAGAATTTGGAAAATGATGAGTGGCACTTAGTGGGAGAATAGAAAGATTACTGGAAGCTGAAATATTAGTCAGAGAAGAAGAACGATGGTCTTTCTTAAGAAGACATGTATTAAAATCACCCATGATTATGCTATGACTGTAAGAAGGGATCAGAATTTCTAGGAGTTTTTCGAAAGATGAAAAGAAATTTATGCGTAAAGAAGGGCAGTAATAGACGCCAAGAAGTAATTTAGAATGATTTAGTTCGACCTCGAGAAAAAGATGTTCACCAGCATTTGATGGAGGTGGCTGCGCTGACACATTCACAATAGAGAAAGGAATATATGCGCGGATATATATGGCAACACCACCACCACCACCAACCGTTCGGTCATTTCTTACGAGCACGAAACCAGGAAGAGAGTAGCTAGTAGAAGGGAGACAAGGTTTGAGCCAAGATTCGGAAATAAGAATAGCATGAATATTTTTCAGTCAAAACTAGCCAGCATATCATGGAAATGAGTCGGAATACTCTGGGCATTAATGTGTATGACGTTGAAATTCTTAGGCACATCAGAAAACTGCGCAGTCAGACTGTCTGCAAGTGAAGGAATGCTTATAAAACTATCATCACTACTTGTAAAAGAAATAAAACTGTTATCATCACTACTTTCATCTTGAGTAGACATAAATAATGACATAGATATCTTTATATATATGAAAAAAAAAAAACTAAACTAAAAAATAACTAAAAAATAAAATACCTTAAAAACAATAACAAGTCACCTGCCAGTAGCGCTATTATATCATTCGAAACAAAAAATAAATAAACTAAATCTATAATGAAGTAATGGAGTCCGGGTAATAAAGATTGGTAAACAAACTAAATTGATACGAAGATATAGCTTAAAAAACTTAGTAACGAAGAAGGAAAAAAAAAAAAAAACAATTTAAAATTATGACACATTGACATTACAAAGTACTCTGTGACATTGACACTAGAACATTGACATTGACAAGTGCAAGTTAACTGCATTGACGAGTAAAAATGTCATAACAAGTTCTCAAAATACTCACAAAATAATAATGAAAGACAAAACAAAAATATATTACCCGGACCTTCAACAAGACAACACAAGGGAGGATATTATTTCTTCAGAGCAGCAACGCGCTTCAATCTTGCGGTCTTCGCAGCTATAGCAGTCGGAACAGAGTCAGGCACAGTCAATTTAGGCTCAGGCTCACCGGGAATCGGCACAATCCTGTCCAACTCGGCGAGGGACTCAACTCGATGTCGCGTGTCGTTGGGACCAAGGACATATACGCAGCCCGCCTTAGTCCAGCTCTTGGAGACGCCGCATCTTTCCCTCGCAGCCAAAAACACGTCATGCCGTCCCTTAGTGAGGAACTCTGACATGGTGACGCCTGAACCCCGAAGCTTGGCCTTCGAATACCAGATCTTATCTCGGACAGCAAGACTACTAACCTTGAATAGGATAGGCCTGGTTTTGTTAGCAACTGCACGTCCCATCCTGTGACAGCGGCTGATGTCAGCAGCAGTGAAATCGCTCAGCTGTAATTTAGTGCAGACCCACCTAGCGATAACCTTGGCGGTGTCTTCCTTCTGCTCCTCTTCAACACCGTGCAGAAGCAGGATTTTCCTCCGCCCTCGCATCTCAATTTGGTCAACACTGTGAGCAAGCAATTCCACCTGTCGCTGTAGGCTGTTGAGAGCTTGTGTGAAGAAAGTGCGGAATGTTGCAAACTCTGCAGCCAGGCTAGGAGCTGTGATTGGTGAAGAAGGGGTCTTGTGTAATTCTTCTTCAAAGACATTCATCCTTGCGTGAAACAGCTCCTTCAGTTCATTTAATTTGCTTGATAGTGAATCCATTGTGATGTGATTGATGTAGATATAAGTAAAAATAGTTATTGTAAAGAGATAACGCTTAACCAGCAGGTACTAACTATATACTAATAAAATATTGCATAAATAATGTTAAATTATGATTGTATTAAATTTAAATTAATTTTGAAAATAGAGCTACTTTATTTTAGTGTTACTGTGACAACTACCCACAGTGAAGTTCTTTGGGAAAGTTGTTGCCCCGCGTTTCCCCTAACCTTTAACTGTCTCAAAGTTTCATTGAAATATACATATTTACACTTTGATGCATGAATTTAACACTAAATACACATTCATGGCCTATTTACTTGATGAGTTTTTGGAAATAAGCTTTAAAAACAAAAGAATTTAATATTGAAAATTAAAATTACGAGGGATTAATTTAAATCAGCTGTTAGTTACAACCACAGGACTTTAAAACCGATAGATGTTAAAAACGTGTAACAGATAAAGAAAAACGTAACAATCTCTAAAACCGCGCATCTGCTATCGAAATATTTCACCAAATATTGCGACATTGGATTATTTGATAGATCAACAATCTCGATATTAGTGTTGAGTAGTAGACATCCATTTGAGTGGCAGTCAAAGACTGTCTTTCTGCTGCTTATATCGTTTTATTTTTTTTAGGCCAGCACTTAATAACCCAATAATAACAAGGTTTTTCTTTCAGGCTAAAACTGACAGACTGGCTCCAATGTTGGTTTCTCTACCGAAACCTCAAAGACCAAAGCTTCTTCTACCACCTGGCCGGTGGACAACTTATAGAGAAGATGATAGCATTGTTAGTGCAGTCCTTGTTATTTTTTTTGTGATTTACATATTATGTTTTTGATAGCAGTAAGAATTCAGCAAACTAGGAAGAAAAAAAAACATATTTCAGAAAATGTTTTATTTTCGAAACTTCACTTTTTAAATATATCACACGTACACACGTGTGAAGTAACTGTTTGGAAAAGTAGAACAATCGTATTCAGCGAAGTGCGATGGTCAATAGACAATTCAAAGTCCTGTATAATTTGATAAAATCACACTATTTTGTTGTTACTAACCATTGGGTTATTTTTAAAAACCTATTCTGTCCCACTTTATGTATTGTATATTATAATCTATATGGCTTTTTCCGTGACTTTCCGGATTTCTTTGTTCTTGGTCTGCTACGCTACATCGTTCTTTGGCTAACCATGATTAAGAACTATTATCTACTTGTATTTATTTAATATTTTCTAGCAATTTCCATTTGAAACCTTTGTGCCGAAACTGCAGTTTCTGAGCATTGTGTTGCCTAAGGAATTGCCTCGGTTAGTCAAGATTGAGAGGTTGCGAAGGAAATTCCTTGCTGCAAATATGAAGGTAATAACACCCGTTTCTTTATTCCATAAGTTTCTAATTTCATTAGTAACATTTGTAATACTTTGCATAGGGTTTTTCAACAAAAACTTTGTTTTTTAAATAAAACAAAAATAAAATACAATTTAGATTTTTTTATAGCATTTAAATAAGTAAGGTTTAGTAATTATAAATTAAAAATGATGGGCTGTATTTCTGTTGCCGCTATGGCAACAAATACAAACAGAATAAAATACATATTTAAGTGGTGCCCTCATACAAAAAACGTGATTATTTAGCCATTTTTGACGGTACTGAACCCTTCGTGCATGAGTTCGACTCGCACTTGGTCGGTTTTTTTCATGTTGGTATCTCTATATTGCTTAAGTTTTACATTATATATGACAGGATACTGCCTTAACTGTTCATCGGTCCTCTTTGTTATTACAATAATTATAACCGGAGGTAGATGTTACTCGGGCCGTCGTCGCTCGCAGAATGATGCTACAGACGTCTGAGATGTAGAACTACACAATGCACACGGGATCAGACGCGTGGATTACACCCATCAAATTGCGATAAATATCTCGGACCGCGCTGGGTAGGCGTCGCGTACGTAGCGTCGCATGGCGTGACGTCGCGTGGCCTGGATCTAATGTAGCTCTACAAGCCTAGTTTCCATATAAACTGTATAGAGACCGACGCGCCCAGATTAGCGTACTTAGCCCACGTGTGCACAATGTAGTTCTACCTTTATTATTATAATACGATTTTCGAGCAAAATTGAATTCATTGTAAATATTGTCAAAGTTTCTACTATTGATATTTCAAAAAAAAAGTCAAATTGACAGGTCGTTCCGATTTGCCTTTATTGGAAGACTAGCTTCTGCCAGCGGCTTCGCCCGCATCAAAGTAGGTTTCTCCATACAAACTTTGGACCCCCGTTTCATCACGTTAGGGGGTGAATTTTGAAAAATTCTCTCATAGTGCTCGCCTACGTCATAAAAGGAAACCTTGTGCAAAATTTCACGTTCTTAGTCCCTATAGTTTTGGCTGTGCGTTGATATGTCAGTCAGTCAGTTTCTTCTTTTATATATATAGATAAAGTACTTTTCGTAAAACCCGTTATGTAGGCTATTTAAGTATTTGTGTAATCCAATCTCAACCCCTGCAACAAAAAACCTGTCGATACAACTTCCAGAATGAAGCCTGCGTAGTACATGAGGAATCTTTGATTTTTTTTTTTAATTCATTAACTATCCCACAACGCCATCTAGTCCCAAACTAAGCAGAGCTTGTGCTATGAGTACTAGACAACTGATAAACATACTTATATATTTCTTAATACATACATAATATAGATAAATTACACCCAGACACAGAACAAATGATCGTGCTCAACACACAAACATTTGTCCTGAGTGGGAATCGAACCCACGACTTCTGGCTTAGCAATCAGGGCCACTAACCACTAGACTAACAGGCCAGTCGAGTCAGAGGTTTTAAAACATAGTTTTTGATTACGTATTTTTTGAATTAAAACCAAATCTTTCGTTCGTTATTCCAATAACGGTATTGGAATAACAAACGAAAGATTTGGTTTGTAGTTTATACATGATCAGCGGAAAAAGTTATTAAAAGACCTGCGTTTATTACCTGCCTATTACAGAAGATGCTTCGTGAGCTCGGCATACAGCCTTATTGGTTGTTACCAGTGGAGGAGTTCAAAATCACTGACATGGACCATTATGCTCTCTACAGTCCCTTCCCGAAACTAGATCTGGAGATTTTTGACAACACTGATTTTGACTGCCGGTGAGTCAAATATAGATGGCTGTTTTTAGTGGTTACCCCAGTTTTTATAGTTTTCAAAGTTATCTATTCTATGTTTGAACAATAAAAAAATGCGATAATTTTTCCTTGCATTAACGAAGTAAATTTAAACTAATGTGATTACAACACCTATCGATGAGCTTACTAAATAATCTTAACTACATAAAAGAAATCTGTACAACTTTGTATTTTCAGTATACCTGAAGAATGGATGTCTTTAGGTATGATAGAGGGCGAGCAGTATCCTTGTCCCGGGTTGGCTTATATCCCCAAGGATGATTCAAAGCCCGTCAAGCAGAATGGTGATATGATACAAAACTTAAACGGTTTGTATGAGGTGGGTGCTTCTTGTGGTTAATTTTTATGAAAGTAGACACGATTTTAAAAGAGGTATCGTAGACATATTTAAGTTTCCAGAGTGAAGACGTATCAGTGGAAGAAGAAAGCGTTGCCTACTTGATTATTGTTGCATACTTCCATTGTCTCTCTCTCTCTCGAACAATTCGTATGGAATCGGTTCGAATATATTCGGGGATGGTATAGAGTAATTGAATTGTATACTTATTGAAGTGTTACATTTGCAGTGGACAAACGTAGCAGCTTTCAATTACGATAAAAAGATTGATAAATGGGAAGTTATGGCCCTTGATGGTAGTAAGAGACAATACATGTAAGTATAATTCAATGTAAGCCGTAATTAACCCCCGACGGAAAAGCCACCAGTGCATTGCATAAATAAGCAACGTTACTTCGTGCTAGGTATTATTTTTATAATAATAATAGTATATTAAATAACATTATTTTTAAAATAACATATTCAAATAACATTGTTTAGGTAGGGGCTTCACGTAGTTCTTGTTAATAAGTTAAAAGTTAACTTTTGATTTTTTTATCAACGAGCCATTGTTGAAACCTGTTTATTTTACAGTATTATAAACCTGAGAAAGTCGGATTTACACTACTTAACACAACCAGCTTTTACTAAATTAACTGATTATCTGGCCAGTGGGGCAGAAGGATATGCCAGTTTATTAATAGTAAATTATTTTGTGCGCGAACTCTTACTTACATCCACGTTATTTTCAGTAAATAAAATCTAAATAATCATTAACTATTTACAAGAAATAAAAAAAACCCACAAAATCCATTTTTTTAATGATTTCGAGTTATGAATAATCCGAAATCAAATTGAATAATCCGCAAATTATATTACCTACTAGAATAAAATTACAGGTAGAGTAATATTTACTGTGTTCTTATAAAACTACCTAGAGTAATTATTTTGTAGTGTACCTCGCATACGTCTCATGTTCAAAGCGGACGACCCGGATACATTTGCGCAACGAGTCAAATTTGCCGTTGATCTTCGAAAGGAAGTAGAAAATAATCTTAGGTTTGTTATCAAAATACATTTATGGTGTAAATAGATTTTGTAGATAATGTGCTGCTACGGGCTTGGGTGGTTTGAAATGAAACTTCTATTATTCTATCCGCAAGCAAAAGCGGCGGCGAAACTCAAAAATTTTAAGATCTTTTGTAGCCTGTTTTTAAAAGAATCAGAAAAGTAACAAATCTGTTTGCTTCTTGTTTATCACTTGAACTTGAAATCAGTATTATGAGGGCGGAATTCTGAAGTGAGTACCTATTTTGAGTTAACGTATGAAATTTGGCTTTCAAGTAAGCCAAATTTTGACAGGTTTTCGGGAGAGTTTGAGGAAGTTCGGGAGTTACTACAAATGCAAAAATAAAATACTTTGAATAAAAAAGGGTTGTTACGATAAACATGTTTCATCTCTGATCCAGGTTCTATTTGTACTTGGATTGCTTATTACTGGACGGATTACCGGACATGCCTTTGGATGTAATGCCTCGAATTGACAAAATGGTGCTCATTCACCAACAAGCGAAGGAGCACGACGAGGATCATATGCAAGCGCTTCAATATGAGGTAAACTTACTATATTAAAGCTATCCATTACAATAACAATCGTCTAGTTTTTCTGCCTTACAATTTTGAGTAATCAAATTGTATTTCAGGTGGATCTTCTGTACAATAAGATGGAAGGCAAAATGAAAATAATTTACACTATAGAAAAAAACAAAGATTTATATAATTTTATAGATGTGCCTACACCAGACTATAAACCTCCAGTGCCAAAATTTGGTATAATATTTATTACTACTATACTGGTTGACCTATAAGGTTTAAAACATCTTACGTCTCCAATTTTAAAATGTCGTCCAAAATCAATTAATATTTACAGGTAGATATCCGTGTGTGATGGATGATTTCCGTGGGCGTCTCGAGTACAACCAATGGTACTCGCTATACGTGCTCACAGAATCGGTTGCCTGCATACATCTCGTCGTCGATGAGTGCCTAAAGGTATAATTATTTGACGGCTTCGCTAGGGCTGTACGATTTTTTGAAAGAGTCACCGTGGCGTGGCCAGCGTGAAATGCATACACATGAGAACTGAAAGAAAACAGGTGGATTTTAGTCAACAAAACTCGATTACTATCTCTCGCTTTACCTAGAGCGGGAGAATATGTTTTATGGTTTTGAAAAAAACGATGATCTTGTTTCCCTTATTTTTTATTCAAATAATAATAATGAATCATTTATAATATTTACAAACCTATCAATTATGGTTGTCAATGTGAGTTTATTGTACAATATTTTTGAAGTGAAACTTCTTTACGCACGCTTGACTTGGGGAGTAAGCTGGCGAACGCGTGACGTAAGCGTTACGAAAAGTGTGATCGGGCAAGGCGAACGGAAGTTCAGTGGGGGATATAAGCAAGAGACAGCAGTGCGCGCGCACATTTTCTTTCTCTCTTCCTCTCATAGCCAAATACGATCCGTATATCTAAGCACACTGCAGGCTTATTGTCTGTATCACAGTGTAGGAGCAAGAGAGAGCAGTGCGCGCGCACATTTTCTTTCTCTCTTTCTCTTATAGGCGAAAGAAGTTTCACTTCAGTCGTGTGGTCATAAGCACACTCGTTTTTTTTCGAAACATTTTTGTTTGAGTTCAGTATGTTTTTGGCAGTGTAATGCAATCTTACTGGTATCGTTCGACAACAGACGTTGATGTTTTTATTGTTGGTTTTTGATTAAGTGCTTAGTTTCATATTACTTGTGCTTTGGTGTGTGTTTTGTGTTGCAACGAATGTTTTGTATGTTTTGTTGTACTTGGTTCATAATATGTATATCGCCTAAATGTATTTTTTACTTCTATGTGTTTAGAGTTGTCATGTTGAATGATGGATGTATCTACTGTTTGACGATTTGGTCTTCTTACAGAAGACTGAATTATTGATATCCATTTTCCACACCGCACTGGATGTCGAGGAAAGCAAAAAAAACTTCATCTTTGATTTCTTTCTATGTAGGTAGTTAGTAGTGGTCTTGCTGGTTGTAACTTTTTTTTCAAGCACTCTAGTCTCCGTTGTCATTCCATTGATGAGACTGGAATTGGTGCCGGCAGTCATGATCTTCACCCATGCGTGACCGACAGCTTTTACCTATCTATTGATCTCATCCTCTTCGCCCTTTAAGAGATGGGGTCGCAAGGTAACCCTTTCAACGCAAACCAGGGGTATTTAACCCTAAAACTCGATCAAAATTATTTTTGTAAGTTTTTTTTTTTCGTGTCTTTTGACTATTTGAACTTAGAAATGTGTGAAAACGCATATTTGAAAGAAGAAAGAAAGAAAATATGTTTATTTGGCAAACCATAATTCAATTAATTGAAACAAGTATTTGAATTGGAAACTAAAAAAAAAAAAAATCGAGAAATAAAATTAACATTATGTCTCATGGCTACGCCAAATAGGTCCAGTTCAGCATAATGCCAGACAACTACGTAGCAGTTGCCTGACGATGGTTTTCAACTGAACCTTAAAGTGTAGGTACGGATGAAAATCTGTTTTTTTTCAATCAACTAATAAAATTATTTTCGACTTTGCTCTCGTGTCTAATTTGGGATCGACTTTTTCAACCGAAGTGGGTTGTCTTTATGTTCAAATAAGTTTGGACCGCGAATATCCTAGTGGGATAATTATTTATCCCTACCCGTCAGCCTTCAATCAGAGTCATTGTATTTCCAGAAATTTTCTGGCTGATGAAGATTTTTCTTTTTTTTAATTTATGCCCAACACTTTTTTTCTCGATGGTTAGACCACGGGACCACGTTACGAACTTTGGTTAAAGTCAATCACACTGCACTTCTAGTGTGAAAGCGAAGCCCGGGGCCCCGGGATAAAGGCAAAGAGGGAACAGGAGTGGGTTTTTAGTCAGTAAAAGTCTGACATTATCTCTCGCTCCACCCAGGAGTGGGATTTGTAATTAGATGATTTTCCCACCTTAAAAAAAAAACTGCACTTCTGTCTTTTTAACTTTTACTTTTATTGTCTTTCTACGGTTGGTAATGTCAAAAGAAAGAAAGGTCATAAATTTATAATTACAACACGATGTGAGGCCCGTCGCTTGTGCCAGCTCAGTGCCCGTCGACTGCGGCCCGGCGTGATGATATTTTGCGGGACAAACTTGGCCAGAAATAGCCCAAAAGGAGAAAGTTTAGAAGGAAAAGGGAAGGCTTTTACCCACTCAAAGGACACAATGTAGGCCAATAAAAGTAAAATCAATTCGATTACTTTTAGAAAACTTCAATACGCTAGCGATCGTCGATGTCTGTTTAAATTTGAACCAGAGACTTCGCATCTTCGATACAGAAGTACTAAACACGAATCTGACAAAATGCACGTGTTAATTACAGGTAGAATCGATGTTGTTCTTCACGGCTAACTTTGGCAGAAATGCAAGTTTGGCAGAATTCGATGCTGCGCAACAACATTGCACTTCAATGGTACGTTAAATTCATTTACGAGTTCTAGCCGCAGCCGTGAAGAAGGTACGGACATCCTCACTCAATTGCTGCCGCCAGAGGAGACGACCACTGTATTGTGAGACGCAGAGTGATACCCGACCATCGAAGGCAGTCTGGCGAAACTCCCATACAAAAAAAACGATGTATGAAACGGACGTTCTTTTAATGCCGGCTATTATCCGTCAAATTTAAAAAGAGCATTGAGAACTTTGGGCATATCAACCTATGACTCTTCACCACCTAGTTAAGGATTTTGACTGTCATTAACTCAGACTAACTTTTGACAGTTGGTTTGTTATGGTTTTCATGATAGATTTCCGTCTATTTATTGTTTAAAAGTATATTAATAATCATTTTCTTGGAAGAAATTGGTTCTCCAAGTGCCTTTGAGTATTTCTATAGATCAATATGAGATAAATAACGTGTGAAATTGGCGGTATAAGAACATTGTGATAGAAGAAGATGCCTAACTCAGCATATGCTGCGATATTTAAAACGATAAATAACGCTGCGCTGGTATTCTGTTAGGGTCTGCGGTGATACCAAGGTCACACTCACGGAGGTTAAATAAAACTATATAGGTATCGAAACAAAACAATAAATACAAACATTGATAAAACATTGGAAAAATAATAAATATAACAGCACGTGGCCATCATCAGTCAATTCTGGGTTCATCATTTCTGCCGAGCTATCGTGGGTAGGCGGGCGAGGAGAATAAAACCACGTGATAGAGACAATTGGTAATGCACTATTATTATTTCAACGAAATATCGACGGAATCCAAATCAACACTTTTAAATCAATCAGAATATGGCGACGCTCCACCGAACACGTCTCGCTGCTACGCGATGCCAACGGATTATCCTCCGTCCGCCGGTAGTCAGCAAAAGAGCCCGGAGTTGCGTCAGAGTGTAGAAACGTCAACCCGCGCTTGTCAGATGTCAGCTGTCATTCTTGACGTTTCTTGACACTCTAAATGTCGCGGCGCCGTCAAATACATAAAATTGGTAAAAAGCGTAAATTTATGGTAAAATGTGTCATGTGTTAGAAAAATATTTATAAAATGCAATAAATATAACGAAGGTAGTTCACCCATTTGGGATACCTCGTCATCAGAATCCAAGTTCGACATGGTGTAGGTAAGAAATAATAGTCTCAACACTAATTACAATCGTCTATTTGTTCACTACCAATTACAAAGTAACAAAATCTTAAATAATCAAGGCGATGGAAATGGATTAAACTACGGAAACGCGGTAAGTTCGGTACAGGCTGGCAGGACGACCGTTCGCCCTCGTGTCACACTCAAAAGTGAAGTCTCTCAAATCCAATGCGTTCAATGTCAAAACGAATGACAGCTGACAGTTGTCAAATATGCCACGCCCCGTACCGACCTCACCCAAGCACACTGCTTGGCGTTTCCGACAAACGATAATAGATGGCGTTGTAATAAATAAACGTTAATCAATAGCGATTCTATTAATTGTGCCTCTTTGTTAATTCTGCGACAAATACAATAAATAATGAACTATAGACAGACATCTGACGCCGCGCTCCAAAATCATTTATCAAAACTATATATAACGACAAACGGACGAACGCGAACGCACAAAAATCGTGCATTTTACGCATTTTTGGGGCAGATTTGGGGGTTTAGGGAGGAGAATCACCCTAAACCCCTTGGACTATAGCAATTGTATACTTTCATGTATTTAAAAATGAAAAAATAAATTTTGTTGTCGGGGAGCGCTCTACCATTGTCTACAAATATTTGTGCACTGAAATATAGGTTTCTGGGTGGTTTAAAAAAAAAATAACCCTAACCTAACCGTGGGAGGTTAGGTTAGGGTTATTTTTTTTTTCATCTAAATACATGAAAGTATACAATTGCTTTTGCTTTTGCTTTTTGGTCTCAGACACAAATCCCAGAAATAGCGTAAAAAATATCAACATATTATCTTTTATTTCTAATCAGACTTTTAATTCAGTTCTGTTTAAAAAACACTGGAAGGAAGTATAACCACAGTTCTTAATTAGGTAGGTAATTAATGGCTATAGACTCTCAAACAGTAGCCAAACAAATTTACAATATTTGACTCATATAACGATCAATATTGAATACAATTCTACTATTTACTAATAGTATAAGAGAAGCTAGAATTTTTGGTCTCAGACACAAAATCACAGAAATAGCGTAAAAATATACTTCTTAAAGCTAACAAATAAACAGAATAACCTGCTTTACAATAGGCATTACAAAACTATAACAGGTAACTAATCTTTTGGTTTTTGAGTCAAAACCTCAATCGGATACAATAAGAATAATAGTTAAATATTATTATTATAAAATAATCTAAACAATATTAAAAAATCTTAAAATTAACCGATTCTTCTATCGAAAACAAATACAATACCAAGATTAATGACATTTCTCTTCAAAATACAGTAGTAGGAAAATAGAAATATAAAATCGCAAACATTACACACAAATCACAGAATCCTAAAAAATGTTTAATTCGTCACTGTCATCTGATTTTTCATAATTATTAACTCTTGTGCTTCTGGTACGTTTGATTGAATAAAAGTCTCGAATTCTCGTTGGTGTTTAGAAATAAATACTTCTTCTAGTTTTTTAGGGGCAAGTTTTTACTTTGCCATCTTATAAAATTTGCGGTTTTCCCAACTTATACGAACATCAGATAAAATCTTAATTTTAGGAGGTCTGGTTACAGTTGAAGATGTAGATATATTAAGTATAGGTGAGAACTGTAAATCGATAGGACCCTCTAAAGATTTTAAATTTTTCAAAACGTCTGATTCATCTAAATTTAAATTATTTAAAATTGTAGACGTATCTATGCTACATATGGATTGGTTGTCTTTGAAACAAGTGACTTCGTTTTCACTACACTGATAACGAGATTGACTACATGCTGTTTCACCGTAGTAATCTGAATTGAGATAGCCTAAATGTTTATTATGTTGGCAAGGGATAAAGCAATCTTGACATTCAAAACAACTAAGACTGCGCAAAGTTATAGTTTTTTTATTATCAGCAGTCCATATTATTTGATGAACTTTCATTGTGCCTTTAAAACCTGGTATATTTGGCGGAATTATTTTATCTTCAATATCGCGTTCAGTTATCATATCAAAGTATACGTTTGGTATATTTTTGGTAACTAAAGCCCAGAAGTCTTCATAAGTACCAACATCTCCACCATATTTGGCAAAATTATCAGCAGTGCGTTTAACCACTGCTCCTATACCATCTGGAGCCCCTTTTCCGTGACCGGACTCTTGATAATTCCATGTCACTCGACATATATTGGGGTTAATAACTCCTAATTTAGTTATCATATAAAATATTATTTTATTCCTATATTGGCTGTATGGTGAATCAGATAAAAAATGAACTATTTCATAAGGCGCTGCAGTTTGCGCCATCTTTAAAATGGGACATAATTGTGCAAAACAATTTGGTCCGAAATACCCCTGCGTCATTATCCTTTTAATAAAGAACCCCGGTGTGTAAAGAAACTTGTTCTCTACTTCCTCCAAAGTGGAAAGATTATATCTCCTCATTATATTTTAAACAAAAATTCTCACTAAAATCTACGTGCACTAGTATCTCATGATCTTTCAAATTTTGTTTTAGTTGCTTGATAACTTGATACTGTACTACACTACTGAATACAATTTTTTTATCATTTTTAAATTCATGATAGTTCAAAACTTTATTTGCGCAGAATTCACATGAACGTTCGAGACATTTTTGCTTTACATCACAACAGAGACTATTTATAACATGGGTTCCCGAACTTTCAGAGATAATTTGGGCATTTTTAAGAGCCCTAATTAAAAGATTAACATTAGAATGTAATTTGCATTGACAAGTGTCTCGGTCTACTTTAGGAAAGACTACCCAATAGGGTCTATACTTATAGAAGGACGAATAGCTTACACTACATTGCTCAAAAATAGAATTTTTCATTTCATTCCAAAACTATTCATTACCTTCCCGCAAAAAAATGGACGGAACGAAAGGTAATGCAGAGGAGATGAATGAAAAATTTCACAATTTATATTGATAACTTCGTTGTAGAATACATTTAAAATTTGATTTTAAAACAGGACGAATATGGCTTTAAGAGATAGACACATATTACGTGTATTTATAATAATTTACTTATTACGGTACCTTGTGAAATCGAAGGAAGGTGATGAGCTGATTTATAGACGAAACACTGGTTACAATTCGAAGATCGTAAATAATTTTGTCCACAATACGCCACGTCCACTTGTCTCTGTTACCAGGGCCGACTGACCAGTATAAACCCGTTTTGACGGGAATCGTATCGGAGACCGTCTCGTATTCTCTTAAATTAAGAAGTTTCTGTGTACGGACGGTAATGAAATTTTTTTTGTGACATTTCGAAAAAGAAGCTTTTTACATAAATAGATCGCAATAAATTAAAAATAAAAATACATAAATTGTAGTTCAGGCCTTTAGCTTTAATTTTGCGTATTACTTAAAGTCATAATCACAAATGTAGAAAAATAAACATCTAAAGATCTACTGAAATCCCAATATGGAAACGGAGAGGAATGATTTTTCAGACAGTTTTACATTTTTTTAAAATATTTATTAAAAAATAATGAAATATTAGCGATACTACTTCTAAAGTTATTACGTCTTTATTCTCTAAGCAAAAATCAGTTCACTTTTTCTAATAAATTCATGGTTAAATTCGTCTGGAATTACTTTTTGCACAAAACCACGGAATGACCCTCAAGCAAATCAAAGTTAATGCGTACCTAGCTATATAGCTATGATTAAACATCGTTCATACAGTCCACTACTCTTGTTATTAAGTTAAGTTAGTTCAAATTAAAAGTGAAAACTGTACACACGCAGTTTTAATAGAAAATCGTGCCAATCATAAAACCAACCTTATCGCCTTTAACATATGGTCCTTCGAGCCGGATTATGTCTTGGTTTACGGCTTGGTCTAGAAGGTAGTTCTTTTGAACCTTCTGGATTCTCTTTGCCCATTCAAGGATAGAAGCGTATAGGTTTTTTTTTTTTTTTTTTTTTTTTTTTTCTCGGTAGGAGTGGGAAATCCTCATGGACGCCCAAGCTGCCTCACAGACGAGCCAGTCTGGGCAGTGTCAGACTCCTGCTGACTAAAACCGCACTCCTACCTTACATTTAAACCACGGACATGACGTCCGTGCCCTTGTTTGGTAATTCTACATTGTTTGCTTCTGGGCAACTCCACGTGCAAGTGGCGTCACTCCAGAGCACCTTTCAGCGATCATCACAATAAATCCCGTCAGAATTTCAGGGTTTAGAGGCCACCAGCCCGAAGCGATACCCAAGCGACAACGAGCCACATACGCATCAAAAATCAGGAATCTCCCAACCTTCAACACACATACAACTCATTGCCGCCCATAATGCCGCACCAAACAAATGGCCCCTCAACCCCAACAACTATACTTAAAACTAATACTTAATAGGTACAATTAATAATATATAATTATATAATATAACAATAAATACCCTCTAGTTTATAATACATATTATCGATAAAGAAGCGTATAGGTTGTGGTAGTTGGCATGATTAAGGGATGGGTGTTTATTGTTGTCAATTAGACGGCACATGTCGTAGTTTTCTCCCCCTATGGCCTTGACAGCTGACAAGGATACATCCAGCTTCATAGCCTCATTGAGAACGCTAGGGATGTCCAAAGCCCTGCTTCCTGATTCAGTAAAAAGATACATAAGGTTTACAGATTTAAGATAAGCGTCTTTGTATACCAAATCAAGATGACTCAGGACAGCTCTAGCAATGGCTGGTTCGCCCTCTCGTGATGACATGGTGCTAAGATACTTCATCATCAACTCTTTTCTTATTTCAACACGACTATAAAGAGACGGCTTCTTGTCTACGATGTACCTCCATACCCCCTCTGTGAATGAGTCCACTAAGGCGTTCACCTTTTGGACCCCCGTGAGTCCTGCAGCCCATCTTTTCCTGCATACTGAGGCATTGACAGTTGTAGGCTCCTTGACAAGGCCCATCAAGTAGGCCAGTCCTACAAACCCCACCCCCTGTTGCCCTGTGGGTGTTGCAGCACTCCCTTGAGGGGGAGGAGCGGTGTTGTAGCCTATAATTTTCGACGATGTAATGTCCAAAACCCAGTAGGCACACGATATAGTTGCATTATTTGAAGAGCAATTTGTCAGGAGAACCAGAAATTATACTGCGTAACTATACCACAACAGACGCGAATTAAGATGACGCCTGGAACGTATTAGTGAAACGTTATAACGATAAGAGATATAATTGTAACGCAATTTTGAGAGAACAAACCACGGAGACATCAAAAGAATGAGACAGCATGGCTACAGGTACCGATAGTGCGGGGTCAAGAGGTAAGTCCACTCCTTCTGTAAGTGGTGCAAATGTTGTTCCTTGTCATCTAAGGTCTTAGTTAGTAGTAAGAACGGTTGTAAACATATCATTAGGGCTTTATTAGACCAGGGGTCGCAAGCATCATTTGTGTCTTAGGCGACCGTTCAGTTAATAAATCTTACACGCAAATCAGTTAGTGGTTGGGTGTCCGGTGTGGGAGAGGGGCAAACGAGAATCTAACCCACTGGTTTCACTCTGCGTGAAATCACGCCACAATCCCAGCGAGTCAATTCGAGTAAATGCATTGTGTATACTAACGGGACTGCTATCCGCCATTAATTTTAAATGTCCTGATTGGGACAAACTCGAGAAATTGGAGCTGAGGTTTACGCCGATATCGACAAGTTTTTGCACAACCCAGTATATCACTAGTAATGTCATTATGTTGGCAGTATGTACTCCGCCATAGTTCTGTAATTCTGTTATGTTGGTATTGATCGAGACCGTCTTTTTCATACATCGGTTTTTTCTATGGGAGTCCCGCCTCTTACTTTACATACTCTTTGACCGAAGGCCCGATAAGGACTGAGCCCGAATCGTTGACGGCGTGTAGTTTTACTACATCAAACCGTAGGGGATCAGCAGGGCCGATGCCCGCTCGGGCCACGGAGAATTTCTGAAACGGAAACGTGATCTTAGAAGTGAAGGATAGGTGTGGTTTTAGTTAGTAAAAGTCTGACACGTCCTCTCGCTCCACCCTAGAGCTAGAGAAGTCATTGGATGAACTCCCAACAGAAAAACGGTCATGGGCCTTTTATATTAAAAAAAAAACATAATAAATAGACATTATGCTTCTATAAATAAAATTAGGATATCGTACGATGTAACTCGGCGGTCTGATTGGACCTAATACTGAGCAAGCAAAAGATTCTTGTGTTTAGGTCTATTTATCGGGTATCGAATGAAGAAACTCGAAACTCCATGGACACTCTTCACAATCATATAATGTGAAGAGTGTCCATGAAGTTTCTTGCATATTCTTCTCCATAGAGATCTACGCTTTGGAATGTGTAATTAGTATCATTTTTCTTACTGACTGACTTATATTCAAAACTGCCTATAAATATTATGTTTATTTGTAATAAATGCTTTGAATAATACGATTCAAATGTTAAAGTTAATATTGTTTTACTTGTTTTTGCACAATTTTATTGATACACAGTTTTTAGACGCCTGCTCTAACAAAAGGCTGAAGTATGCTTCCTTGAAGCAGCTTTACAATTTTGTACCGGTAGTTGTGGACACCCTGAGCAGTAGGAGTACGAAGGCAAAGTGTTATTTTAGGGGAATTGGGCCGTAGGCTCAAAGAGGCAACGGGAGACTCCCAGTCTAGGTTATTCTCGATTCAATGGTTGGCCATCGCACCTTTGGATAGGGAACGATCAGGGGAGGGTTACCAATAAATTGACATAATTTAATTGAAAAATTATATTAAAAAACGTAATAAAGCTTTATATATTTTTCTAATTATTATTATTATTTTATTGATGTTGGCAGATGTTAAAATATTTGAATATTTCTTGGCTGAATCAAACTGCGCACGCTATAAGGATGTCGTTTCGAGACGTCGGAAAAGGGTATTTTGTGATTTTAATATTGCTGCATGTAGTTTTTTTTATTGTTTGCTACTATGTGTTTGAGTACAACTATCACATCAATGTGTATTTTCACAGGTGGTTCAATATATACGAGAAGAATTGGGAGTTTTATGGAGTTAGTAAACTTTCCCGATTCATGCAGCTCGTCCGGTTTCGGATGCAGGTAAGCTAGTAACATATGTTGTAGGTAGGGCTAGACCCTCGTGAGCCATGTATGTGTGTAACTCTTCATATGTTGTAGGTAGGGCTAGACCCTCGTGAGCCATGTATGTGTGTAACTCTTGTTGTAAGAAACTAGGGTAGCAAACCAGACTCCAAGGCAGCCTGATACTGGGATGCCAAGCGACCGTGTGATCTTTGTAGATATTTTATCCAAAAGTTTATCGCATAATGCGTGAGGCCACAGCTTTATGCTGAGCGTTCGGCCGTTTTGCGCGGATGTGACGCATATCTTCCCTATTAATTGATAATGTTTGTTTGCTAGTTTTAAGATTGCGTCATTTCGCGCGAATAAACAGTTTTTCTTTCTTTCTTTAAGTTGTGCAGTTCGTTCGGCCCTGGAGATTTCTAATTAGGCAATGGACGAACTGCACGTGTTACATATTGAGGGCTGATCGTGATTGCTCCCATTTCAAGTATTGAATCGCACGCTTGCTTGACCTCTCGAGCCCAGTTACTTGTGTAGCGAAGTTAGTGTGACTGTCAGGCACCGACCAGATGCTGCGCCGACATCATCATCAGGCGTGTGTCAGTCACACCTTGTCCGGCTGCTACCAAGCCCTACATTCCCACCTTTAATTACTCCGGCAAATGCCATTCTGGGTGAACCGCTCAACGCGCCGCTTATACTTTCGGATACGGTTTACCCGATACTTATAGCGATACTTATAGAAAACGCCCGCCTCACAAAGAGCATTACTCTTGGGCGAGTATTGGCCTCCCTGAAGCAGATAATTTTGCCGATAAGTGTTCTGGCCCCACTAATACGATGCTCGCTCCTGTACTGCCAATCCGGTACGACTACACGACATACTGCTACAACCGCGTGGTACATTATCGGGTTTGTATCGGTGAGACCTTCGCAATCGTTAAAATAGCAGCCACCTCCATTCTGCATGGGCTAACGAGGTAAGCGTGATCTAAGTTCGAACGGTATTTTGCGATACTCCAAAATGGCACACTCCAGAGCACTCCTCAATTCGTTTTTGCACTGGGTACTCGCATGTGTGTAACCATGTCAGTACTCTCCTCGTCAGCGTGGTTGGAAAGATTGTTGAACGGTGATATTGTCACTGGTACCACACCTCGGAGCACATCCTGACTCCGTAGTGTATGAATGTGTATGCTAAGAGTAGAATCAGGGGATATCTGAGAATGTATTACATTTTTTTCTTATTATTAATGCCTAATCATTCATCATCATCATTCCAGCCGAAAGACGTCCACTGTTGGGCATAGGCCTCCTCCAAATGTCGCCACAATGACCGATCCTGTGCGTCTCGCATCCATCGGATTCCCGCGACCGTCACCAGGTCATCGGACCACCTTGTGGGAGGCCTAATATTGTCTGTGATTTTTAAAATATGAGATCCATCTTTTGTGTCATGAATCTTCAAATACTAACTGATTTTTATAATTTTGTTCAGTACGCTCTCCGGTTCTGCATAGAACAGTCAATGGCTATGTTCGTGTACATGTGTGAAACGCCATGTCTGTGCACTTACTGGTGTGAAGATGATTGGGAGTGGGACTCTTCAGATCTGATCAACTCTCCTTTTCGCTCCCCCACCGTCACCCTCTTTTACTTCAGCCTTATGATGTCTGAAAACGGACCTTATTATACCACGGATCCTGCGCAATTTGAGGTAGGTTTTGTAAAAAAAAAAAATATCCGTTTAGATTTTCGTCTCGTGAGGTAGTATATTCCATGTCGTCATGTAGACGACATGGAATATACTACCACTGGACTTATCTTTGAGACGATATATCCAATTACTAACGAATCCCAATTCGTCAATTCAAAAAACCAATCTCTGTACTTTTCTCGTAAGTAAATGATAAAAAGCTCTTTAATTTCGATGTAAATTTGAATGTAAAATGTTACTTGATTATTATCCAAAACACACATAATTATTGTTGTCGGGAATAGATAAAATTGCCATTGATTTTTTATAATGGTGAGTTCTTTTCCTACATGAATCTCATCAGAGACTATAAAGAAGTGACCAAGATACTATTTCCTTTCGGTAAAAAGGCTTTTTTGGATGCAACCTTTTTTACCGCTCTTGCCGCACTTGTATAATGCGTAATTTTTTCATATTGGTATCGTATACTGCCCTGTTAATCTGTAAAGTGCTACATCTCAGAGCATCAGCGAGCAGCTGAAGAATATCAGAGATAGCATCTCAGAGAGCAGCTGAAGAATAATTACTATAATACTTTACCTCGTCACTGTCGCTGTACTGATTATCTTTATCTCTATTAGCGTTATGTATATTATGCTAGGATGTATCTTATATACATACACTCTACATATGTATATTTTGAATTTGTACGTGTGTTCTTCGTGTGCGTTACCGCACATATTACATTTGTGACCAGTGATTGTTGTGCCTGTCTGACTGGTGTTCGCCCGGTCATTTTTCACTACTCGCTCCGCTTATGCCGTTTGAGGCACCACCGCTGCTGCCGGCCGGATCACGCGGAGCCTGTGTGACATCCCACTGGCTCTTATTCTTGCCTTTTTTACTCCATCCCAGGAAATTCACTGCAACATTTAGCTCGTAGTCATCTGCATTTCTGGCCTTTGTACAACCTCCAACTAATGCCGCATTTGTGTCTGCCGCTTCCATAGACATAGCTATAGTCAAGATTTTATCCAATGATATACTGTCATCTTCGGTAAACAATCTCTGGCGAATGTCTTCATTTGTTAAGCCGCATATAACTCAGTGGCCTGGTGCTAATAGGGCCAATATCAATAATCATTATTTTTAGTAATGAGCGTTGTAACAATGAGTAAGTATTAATAGTTATTATTTGCGTGTTATATTGTAGTATGGCTAAAATAATTTACTTTTATTTGATTTATATTTATAAGTAGATTTATGAATTAAACTCTTAATAAGATAAAATAGGTATTTTAGCGCCTTTAGCACTGATGATACTTATTATGTTAGTTCCCAATATGTATAAAATTAAAAAGGCCAATTTTGTTTTTTTTTTAAGAAATTTTATTATGGAGAGTTTACAATATTTTTAATTTTCTTTATCAGAACATTACGCAATACGACTGGGTGGTAGGAGGTACTCCAGGAATGATTGTAGGTCTCTGACTTCTGGTGCAGGGAGTTTAATAGGTCTCTGATTTAGGGGCATGAGAGGTGCCACTGGTGCAGTAACTTCTGATTGTGAACGTGTCATATTTCGGTTTCTTTTTAACACTTTCGGCGCCCGTGTATCATTTTTGCATACACTTGTTAATATAATAGGTATCAATAATGATACACCATGCCCATTGCGTTCAAGGCGTTGTGCATCACTAATGAACACGATTTTCATACATTTATTTAACGAGAAAGAGAACGTTGGCCTGGGCGAATATTTTGGTGTATTTGGGTTTGGGGTACGATTTATACTCCTGAAAATATGAACCTCTGAATCTAAGGGTAACTAAAAATAAAACAATTAGCTACGTCTTACCAAATTATAAAACGTAATCAAAAAAGAAAAGAACAGACGTCAATGTGTATTGTTGAAACACTTGCGATAAAAGAAAGTTGTACAAGTTGAACATATGGTATAGATTTGAGGTATTGTTTTATTCTTGCCCGCTATTTTTATATCCTTTCTTTCGTAAATTTTACAACATTCGGTACAACGTCCACAGACCTTCTTTCCATCTACAATCTTTTGAATTAAATGATGTTTATTATCTATTTGCCTTGATCTGGTAGCTTAGGATTGGCATTATCTGTTGAATTGTTTCTCTCCAATAAAGCTTGAATTACTTGCTCACGAAACTCTGTTATTGTCAATTTCTTTTTAGTAGAGTACTCATTATACAAGAAATGGGCGTTTACTAGACTTGTGCCTCATATGATTTCAAACGCCAGTTTTCGATACCATTTGGTACAACGGCATAAGGCTGACCCGTAGGTTGCCATCTGGTCACTAATCTCATAGAAGATTTTCCATTATTGTAATCAGCAATACACTTTGGTTTCGTGGGCAGTGCAGTAGCTCTTCTATTATTGTTAGGGACCGTTTCAAGAGCTGATGTTTTGGTGGTGAGCATCTTTACGTCTCTCTTATCACGCCAATTTAGCACTATTATTCATTCTCTGCTTTCCTTTGCTGCCATTTCTCCTTTCTTCAATTTAGCATGTATTACTTCCTTCGGCAAGTACTTTCTATTGGCCCTTAGTGTGCCTACCAAGTGGGTTTTTCTTTTTCTCAAACGCAAGGCGAGGGAAACACTCGTATAATAATTGTCGGTGTATAAAGTTCTGCCTTCTTCCAAAATGCCATCTGCCAAGGACATGACTGTTTTCTCTGAAACTTCAGTCTCTGAGTCTCTGGATTTCCCGATGTACATCATCAAGTTCCACGGGTATCCTTTGTCTGTACAAAGTTTAAACATTTTCATGCCATACTTAGCACTTTTATTGAGTATATGTGAACTGTCTGAATACCAGTCTGCTACACCAAGGTATCAGGGACTCATCTACGCATATTTTTTCTCCTGGTGTGTATGAACAAACTAGGTGTGTTCATATACAAATTGCGAGTTGTGCTTGACAAATTCACACCATGTTTGTTCATACGCACCAGGAGAAAAAAATAAGCGTAGATGAGTCCCTGATACCTTGGCGTGGCAGACGTGTTGTGCTCTGTAGCCACATCCACCGTATATTTTTTAAATATGATATAACCTATTCTTATGTACGGCTGACGGATACGGCGTACATGCATTGCTTGTGAATGTACGACTTTCAGTTATAAAAGAAAAAAGTAAATTAATGTGGCGTTGCTGTGGAAAATTCTCTGTAGCAACGCCACCTGTAATCAACATTTGTAGATACAATTTTAGGTATTTCTCAGAAGTTATATAATATACGAACGGTGTGTATTATCTACACGTGATAATAGTATAAAAAAATATGTTAATTTTAAAAAATATAGTTTAAAAGAATGTGAAATTTTGAATTTTGTTATCACTAGTTCCACTTTATTATCTTAGGCATTGGTGGAAAAACACTCTAGGTAAAAACACTTGTGAAATTTCTTAAGGGTGGAAAAACACTCGAGGTAAAAACACTTTTCTCAGCGATACAACTTTTTAGTTTATGGACAGAAACGAATAATGCTTGAATAAAATAACTTACGAACGTAAGTTATTTTAAAACTACAAAGAAGCAAAGTAATACATAACAATACTGTATTTCCAAACAGTGTGACTGTTTAAAAAAAAGGTATCAACAAAAACCCTAAGTAGTCAGTATTCAAAAATACTAAAATAAATGCACAATTAATAAATACATGTAATTTTGACATAACTATAATAATAATTACAGTCATAACACGTCAAGCTAGTCAAATAACCCGCCCCTAACTGTTCCCGGCGCAAAGGTGCCCAAAACGCTTGCTGCATTGCCACGTTGGATGGCAATGGCTAACCTTTGCACCAAGAACGAGCCGGAGCGGGAGTCACCCGTTTTATCACGGAGCTTGTGCCCTATCTCACTAATGAGCTTCCTGTCAGTGACCCAAGCACCCATGGCCTCCACGGCAATGGGTACAAAAAGGTAACGGTCCACCAGCGGTGCGTACTTCACCCTCTTCCTCTCAGCGGCGCCTTCCGCTGCTGCTGACGGTGAGTGGACAGTGCGACAAAGGTGGCTAGCAGCAACAGTGCTGACGCAAGTTGCGTCCCAAATTAGGCACTTGCCGTTTCTCCAAGGCACCAGGGTCAGCCCGTCCGGCCTCTTGCCGTCAGTCCTGCACAGACCCGGAGGCTCCAACACGCAGGGGACATCAGCCGACACAAAAGCCCTCCGAACAATGTCATTGAGCGCATGGTGACTCGAGGACCTCCCCGAGCAACGACGACAACTCAAAGCGTGATGGCCATCGGCCTCCACCATGGTACCGCAGGTGCATCTGTGGGGTTCACACACCTTGCAGCCCAGCCGGAGGGCCACCGCTACACGCAGAGTCGTCATCAAGCAACGTGCCTAGGTGAGGCGAAGGAAGCGCGTGCAACCATGCCCCCGATTCCGGCTGCGATACAGCCCTGAGTCTGGCTAAATTAGCCCCCGAGGAACCCACCAACATCTGTTCCTGGATCAGCTTAGACGTGACGTCGTCCCAAGCGCGCTGAACATGTGTTGCGTCAGGGCTTGCTGCCCCCATGTTGAGGACAGATCAAGCTGACCCGGCATCCAACATAAATGAGATGTTTGCCCCGTCACCATTGGTATCCAGAATTACAGTAACGAGGTCAGCCACCCCATGTGACGACGCCAGGAAAGCCGGCAGACACACATCATGCATGCACCGCACCCCAAGACCCCCGTACCGGATAGGAAGAGCCGCCTGCCTCCACTGCGCATCATTAAAAGACACATTCAGGATCGACTCAACCGTTTAGAGCACAGTCAAAGGAACATACTTCCTCAGGACAAAGCCAGGTAGGGGCGGTCCGCAAGAGATACGTAACCTTGGGTAAGGCAAACACATGCGCAATAACAAAATCGCAACGTGCGCGGAGAGATACTTGAGACGTTCCCGAGCATTGAGGAGAAGCTGTTTACGGGAGGAAATGGCTTCCGGCACTCCGTCGAGAAAAATGGGAGATCCCAAAAGGGAGAAAGAAAGAGGAGAAAGTTCCTTGAGGCCAGGTAAATGAGAACCAAAGCGTGAGAAGTGTGTACGAGCTCCAACGCCGTAGGGAAAAAATTCGCACTTGGAGGGATTCACCTCTAGACCGAGCTCCTTAAATTGAGGAACAAGAGCCTCCAGGTCCTGGCAAACCTCTTCCGGTGATCCACCAATAATGCCATCATCAAGGTACCACAGGTTCAAAGACGCTGCGCTCCCACTTGAGACGAAATGAGACTATCAATATAGAAAAGATTGGACGGAGAATAATATACCTGATAGAGAAAGTGGAATTTTATCCTTGACCTCACTCAAAAGAACGTCTCTTTCCAGGGTGTTAAACGCATTGCGTATATCTAGTTTCAACACCACGCCGTCAGAGTTCTTTAAAGGGTCCATGACAAACGCACGCGTCGCATGGATAGCGGCCTCGCACCCTCGACTCGTCCCGAACCCTAGTTGGTGCGGCTGCAAGTATTCGGACATAGCTACTCTTACGGACCGGCACGCCAGCTTGGCTGTCAACCTTCTAAACACGCTGCCGATGGATATTGGTCTCAGCCCTCCGTCTTTTTTCTTGAGTGCGCAAAGAGAAGCACCATACAAATATGGACAAACTACTGGATTGAGCTGACCACTCATTAAAAAGTTTGCGAGCTTTGTCAAGCACTCCAGCTAACGCCTCCCACTTTCACCCGCAGAACCAGATGTTAGCTCTTTCAAATGCCCCGGACGAATTCCATCCAAGCCTGCCGCAGAGCCAATATAAAAAGAGCTCAAGGCCAGCGCGACGTCCTCCACTGACGCAGTTACCCTTGGAAATGACAAGTCCGGCGCCGATGGAAAATTAAGCGGACGCGATGGGCTTGGGTGCTTGACCGTAATGTTATGATCAAAAATAAAAAGTTCGTTACACTTTTATATATTTTTTAAAATGAAGTACTTGCGTGCGCACGCAATTTGAAAAAAAGACGCTTGCACTATATTTGTTTACACTGTTGGAGCGTCGTCATCATCATCACCATCAGCCTGCGTCAACCCAATGCTGGACAAGCACTTCTAAACTTTAGAACGCCTGATGAACATCACATAGCAGCAAGGCGTCTAATTAGCTTCAATTAGTTTGTAATGTGTCCGGCCTCAATGACATTTCACTTGTCCAAAAATCCTCTTACTGTTCACACCTAATTAAATTTCATCTAACTTGCATTGAGCATCCAGAGTTTAATTTCTTCCGGAGTCTCCCTTTACTCTCGCCCATGGTCCATCGAGCCCGATAAAATATAATCTAAAGAAGATCAGCGGTTTTAAGCAAGAAAAAGGATAAAAACTAACATCCACGTGCAGTGGAGGTTAATTGCCGGTGAATTGGATTGATTTCAAGCAAAGTTAGTCAGTGGTGTACAGTTACAATTAACATTAATATCGTCACCCAACACTCAGGTAGTATATATAAATAGTCATATTAAGGTCAGTACTATTTTATTGTATTACCAATTATATTGTGTTAGATTAAAATCATTAGGTACTTGTTGCATTGTGATTAGTATTTTATTCAACAGTAACGTTAAGTTTAAAATCATACTTAAAACGGTATAGTTAGCTTATTTGCTACATTATTTAAACTTACATTATATAAAGCTGTAACTAATTACGTATCTGCTTAACAGCGGTATTAATAGTTAGCGAGTATCTTAACATAATAAAAATAATTTGAGAGTGTTAGATATTAGTAGGTACAAGTCATTGTTATAAATTATATGTATAGTAAGCATTTAAGATCATTTATGTAGTCAACATAAATTAGTGTTAGTTATGCCTATTTATTAATGTTAAAGTTTTACAAAAAAAATATTGTTAGCAAGGTTTAGATTTTACACTTTTACTGTAGGTAGGTAACTTGTGTCGTTTACTAGTTTGCATTTGTATAGTGTACACAATACAGTTAGGCGTATACCTATTTAAACTATATTGTTCGTTTTATTTATTGTATTCCTGTATCAATTCCAGGTTGACAACACTCGTCTCCCAGTATGTCTGAGGAAAGGGATTTAATTAAGAAGCGAGGCAGTTTCAAGGGTCGCTTGACTGGATTCCTCAATTTCCTGGACTCACTCAAGGACAAGGAGCTATCTAGCTGTGATGTGTCTGAGTTGCAGTTGCGCATGGGCAAGATTGAGTCGTTGTATGAGCAGTATGATGAGGTACAGTTACGCCTGGAATGCATTGTTGACGATCTCAAATTACAATATTCTGAGCGTTCCGAATTTGAGTCTATTTATTATAAGTCCTTATCCAGAGCCCAGAATATTCTGACTGACTACAATAAAGATAATAAATCGATGGAAAGTTGTAAAAGTACTCGTGTTAGCATAAACAAGCCGGTTAAATTGCCAACGATACAGTTACCAAAGTTCAGCGGATTATATTGTAACTGGCTTGAATTCCGTGACACCTTTACTAGCCTAATTCATTGTAATGATGACATAGACGCAATCAATAGGTTTCACTACTTGCGAGCATCACTTGAGGGACCAGCTGCTATCGTGATCAAATCCATTGAGTTCTCTTCAAGTAATTACTCTGTGGCATGGTCGTTGTTATGCGATCGGTTTGACAACAAAAGATTACTAGTCCAGAATCATATATGTTCATTATTTAATATTGAGTCAATCTCAAAAGAATCTTCTGTTGGCATAAAGAATTTGATCGATCAGTTAAACAAAGATTTACGAGCTTTAGAGTCGTTAGGGGAGCCTGTGAAATACTGGGATACACTTTTAATCTACATGGTTACTCGAAAACTTGATCAAAAAACCTATCGTGAGTGGGAGGAGTGCAAAGGTAGGATAGACAAGGATGACTTAATTACGTTTCACGCATTTATGCAGTTCTTACGTAATCGAGCCGACCTCATCGAGACCTTGGAACTCGTCCGCAATAATTATTCCCAATCACCAGGTAAATCAGGCCTTAAGATCAAGTCAATGGTAGCACAATCTCCTATCAATTCTGGTACTGACACAGCTTCTAAACCATGTCCTAAATGTAGTAACAACGATCACACTTTAAATAACTGTCCACAGTTTCTCGCATTAAGTAACGACGAGCGTCTCAAAGCACTACCTAGTTATAAGATATGTTTCAACTGTTTTCGTTCGGGGCACTATGCTAACAAATGTAAAAAACCAGGTTGTAAACTATGCAAACGTAGGCATAACATACTAGTTCACGTAGATTCTAAGGGCACTATTTTGAATACACCTAGTAGTAATTCGATGAACAACTTGTCTGCTACCACTGATACGAATAACGTAGCTTTATCTGCAAACATTGCATCTCCGCTTGGTCATACGCAACGAGACGTGTTGTTATCGACCGCTTTGGTCAAACTGCGAGACCACAATGGGTGTGTGCATCTCGCTCGCGCGGTGCTTGATAGCGGTAGCACGTCTTCATTCATAACAGACAGGTTGTGCAACAAACTTAACTTAATAACTAGCCAAGTAGATAGATCAATACTTGGAATCAATAATGCCACTTCGCACGTAAGTAAAATATGTCGGGTTAAGGTTACGCCATTAGATGATAGTTTTGTATTTGAACTAAATTGTTTTGTTCTTCCGTACATTACGAGTAGCGTACCGTGCCGTGAGATAAATATTTCTGATTTCGACTTACCCTCGAATATTGCTTTAGCTGATCCTACTTTTTATAACCCTGCCGATATTGATATTTTAATCGGCGCTGATCTGTTCTGGGATTTGTTAGGATCTCAAAGACTAAAGTTAGGTAATGGAAAACCCATATTATGTGAAACTCGTTTAGGATGGATAGTTTCCGGTCCGATTACACAGAAAGATATCTCACTGCTGTTGAATGACGTAAAATGCAATATCTCTAAAATGGTTTCCGACAGCGATAGTGACTGGGAAAAACTTAAGTCAGAATTGACAAAGTTTTGGCAATTAGAAGAGGTGAATGCGAAGTCTCCCAATTCTTACATGCCTGAAGAGAAATTGTGTGAGTACAATTTTGTTAAAAACACGACACGACTATCTGATGGTCGTTTTTGTGTTCGCATTCCCCTTAAGAAAGATCCTTCAATTCTAGGAAATTCTTTTAATAAAGCTACACATTGTTTACATTCTTTGGAGCGTAAATTAAAGGTTAGGACAAACTTTAGTAAAATGTATCATGACTTTTTATCAGAATACGAGTCACTTGGTCATATGACAAAAATTAATAAACCTAATTTATGTTTTGGTTATTTTATTCCACATATGGGAATTTTACGCGAGTCGAGTACCACGACCAAACTTCGTGTTGTTTTCAACGCAAGTTCTCCTACTTCGACGGGAGTGTCCTCTAATGACCTACAGATGGTCGGGCCAACTGTACAGGACGATCTATTGTCTATACTTCTTCGTTTTAGAGTCCACAAGTATGTTTTATCTGCGGATGTGGAGAAGATGTATAGACAAATAGTCGTCCACCCGTCAGACAGGTATTTGCAACAGATTGTTTGGCGTGATACTATTAGTGATCCTATTAATGTTTATCAATTAAACACCGTTACGTATGGTACGGCTAGTGCGCCATTCCTTGCGACACGATGCCTTAAACAAGTAGGACTCGAGTGTAGGAACCCTAAAATATCTGAAATTATTCAACATGACTTCTACGTCGACGACTTGCTGACCGGGGGGGATGACTTAGATGAAGTAAAGTTCATTCGTGCTGAAGTCACCAAGGCGCTTGCGTCGGCATGTATGCCATTGAGAAAGTGGAAGTCAAATGAGCCTCAATTAGTGTCGGATGCTGTCCCTGCGTCATTTGATTTGAACATTGGGCAAAATGAGCCAGAGAAGTTGCTTGGTCTCGGTTGGCATATCAGCACTGATGAGTTAGGGTTCTCTATAGGTCTGACTAAATCTTCGACTGGGTACACGAAGCGTGACTTGTTATCCGTTATTGCGCGAATTTTTGATCCCTTAGGTCTGTTAGGTCCTATTGTTATCACCATGAAGGTTTTACTTCAGAAAATGTGGTTAGATAAGTTATCATGGGATCAGTCGTTACCTAAAGAAATTTGTAAACAATGGGAGGTTATTATTAAATCTTTACCTCTTTTAAATCATATTCGCATTCCGCGAATTGTAGTCTGCAATTCATTTATGGAGTTAGAACTCCACATTTTCACAGATGCGTCTGAGACCGCATATGGCGCTTGCGTCTACATTCGCAGTGTTAATGGTAAGGGTGAGTATATGGCTCGCTTGTTAATGGCCAAAAGTCGAGTTGCTCCCATCAAGCCTACAACAATCCCGCGACTGGAGTTATGTGGTGCGGTAGTCGGTTCTCGTCTTTATGAGAAAGTGATGAGCTCACTTCGAGTGAAGATTAGTCGGGTCTATTGTTGGACTGACTCAACCATCGTGTTGGGATGGTTACAGATGATGCCTACCAAACTTCAGCCGTTTGTACGCAACCGCGTTGCTGAAGTTTTGGATAAGGCGGGTAACTGTACTTGGAGGCATGTCCCAACAGATCAAAATCCAGCAGACCTTATATCTCGTGGCATGGATATTGGTGTTCTGCAGGAATCAGATCTGTGGTGGAATGGGCCAGGTTTTTTAAAACTAGATCCGTCTGAATGGCCTTCTCAAGTTACGAGCCCAGGACTACAGTCGTTACCGGAGACTCGACCTAATATCGTATTACATGCTGTTAACGATTCGAAACCTGAAGTTTTAATTGATTTTAGTCGTTATTCTAATTACTCACGGCTTGTACGATCTGTTGCCTACGTATTGCGATTCATTAAGTCATGTAGAAAGCATTACCCTAAAACCAATTACTTGTCACATGATGAGGTACAAGATGCACTATCTCTTATCATTATTAAGAGTCAGATTCAGTCATTTCCTGAATACCAATTATTGGAAAATAAAAAGAATTTACCTAAAAAGAGCGCCCTTCTAAAGTTCAATGTTTATTTGGACGATAATAAAGTAATGCGAGTAGGAGGACGTCTCGATAATTCTAGTTTTGCTTATAGTAAGAAGCACCCTATTTTATTACAGTCCACTCACGAATTTACTAAATTATTATTTAATTTTGAGCATAAAAGGCTGATGCATGCTGGCCCACAATTATTATTAGCTTCCATTAGGGAAACTTATTGGCCAATAGGAGGTCGCAACTTGGCGAAGGCTTGTTATCGTAAGTGTGTTTTGTGTCACCGTATGAAGGGTAAGGTTGTAGCTCCCTTAATGGGTAACTTACCACGAGAACGTCTTCGTCCAGGTTATCCCTTTGAAAGCACAGGCGTTGATTATGCGGGCCCTATTATGTGTGCTAGCCGTCAAGGCCGTGGATGTAGGTTAGTAAAGGTGTATGTCGCTATTTTTGTTTGTTTCACCACTAAGGCTATTCATTTGGAGCTAGTTGGTGATTTAACTAGCAATAGTTACTTACTGGCTTTGTATCGTTTTATTTCTCGGAGAGGTAAGCCTGTTGATATTTTTTCCGACAACGGTACTTCATTTGTCGGTGCATACAACGACCTTTCCAAATTTTTAAAATTAAATAGTTCGTCCTTGGGTGAAAGTGCAGCGAACGACGGAATAAGGTTCCATTTTATTCCCGCCTACACCCCACATTTCGGTGGACTCTGGGAGGCGGGTGTCAAGTCAGCAAAGTACCACCTTCAAAGAGTGTTGGGAAATTGTAATTTGACTTTCGAGGAACTGTACACCACACTAACCAAGATTGAAGCCATTTTGAACTCTCGTCCACTGACGCCGTTGTCTTCAGATCCTGCAGATTATACGCCGCTCACGCCGGGACATTTTCTTGTGGGACGGCCACTTACTTCCTTGCCGCAACCCGATTACCAGGATAGCTCTGTCAATCATCTGTCTCGTTACCAAAGAATCGAGCAGCTCCGCCAGCATTTCTGGAGCAGATGGAGTAAGGAGTATGTTGCGGAACTACAACAACGGACCAAATGGCGTTCCTGCAAGGATGGCTTGAAGCTAAACTCCTTGGTCCTGATCAAAGAGGACAATCTTCCTCCTTTGAAGTGGAGACTTGGACGGATTGTGGCTGTTCACCCAGGAACGGATGGTATCGCCCGTGTAGCTGACATACGGACGTCCACTGGAGTAGTTCGGCGGGCATTCAACCGAATCTGCCCATTGCCTGTGTCTTCAGAATCTGGTTGAAACCGCTGGTTTCAACGCCCGGGGAAATGTTGGAGCGTCGTCATCATCATCACCATCAGCCTGCGTCAACCCAATGCTGGACAAGCACTTCTAAACTTTAGAACGCCTGATGAACATCACATAGCAGCAAGGCGTCTAATTAGCTTCAATTAGTTTGTAATGTGTCCGGCCTCAATGACATTTCACTTGTCCAAAAATCCTCTTACTGTTCACACCTAATTAAATTTCATCTAACTTGCATTGAGCATCCAGAGTTTAATTTCTTCCGGAGTCTCCCTTTATTCTCGCACATACACTAAATGTTTGGTTTAAAAATCACTAAAAGTTTACTTTGTTTTGCTATTTCGATGAATTTTTAAGACGTATTTAATCACTGTTTGTTTAGAAATGTTAGAAATCACTTTGTTTATTTACAAATGCTTATTAAGTCATGTTATTGTTTTGGTTGAAAAAAGACAGTTAAAGTTATAATTATTTATAGTCCACATTGGCACTGGGTCACTATTTTTAGTTATGCACTTTAGACGTATAGAATTGTAAAATTAAGGCTAATAACTATTTTTAAAATGCACAATTATATTATACAAAAATTAAATAAAATTTGAAGAAATTCTCATTATACACTTTATTATCTTTCTGTTCTTATCCCATGTGACTTGGGATTGGCGCAACACATTTTTTTTGGGTATGAAACATGTTACTGCTCGGCTAGTCCCAAAAGACCTGAACTTTCTCCATAAACTCAATCACATGAGAGTCGCTGAGGACATGCTAGAACGAGTCAATTCCGACCAACATTCATGAAACGCATTGTTACTGGTGATGAGACGTGGGTTTACGAGTTTGACATGCAAACTTGTCAACAAGCTTCGGAGTGGCGCCGTCCAACTGAACCGAAACCAAAAAACCACGCCAAAATCGATCAAAAGTCAAAGTCATGTTAACTGTTTTCTTTGATTATCGCGGTGTTGTGCACTCGGTATTCTTGCCGGAAGGTCAAACGGTAAATAAAGAATATTATTTGAGCGTTATGCGGCATTTAAGAGATTAATATAAATTATAAATTCGACGAAAAAGGACAGTTTTGAAGAAAGAAAATTCTTGGATTTTGCACCACGATAATGCGCCTTCGCACAAGGCTATCATTGTGAACGAATTTTTGACCAAACACTCAACAAATACCATCGAGCAACCACCATATTCACCAGATATGGCTCCAGCCGACTTCTTTCTTTTTCCTAAACTCAAATTACCACTTCGTGGTACCCGTTTTAAATCGGTAGAAGACATAAAGGAGTATTCGCGGCGAGAACTGAACTCAATTCCGGAAACAGCATTTAAAAAATGTTTTTATGGTTGGATTATTCGTTGGCTAAGTGTATCGTTTCTGAAGGAGCATACTTTGAAGGTGTTAAAATAAATTTGGATGAATAACAAACATTTTGTGTATTATTGATCTTTTTCCGGTACTTTCTTGACAGAGTAGTATACTATTAAAACACTAAATAAACGTTGGACCAAAATTCTACTAATTCGGTACTGAATATACTAAATTTAAGATACACTGTTTCCAAAACTAAACAATTATATCATCTCGACTTATGTAACGGCTCCTACGTTTATTAGGAATGTCAGTTTCGATAAATGTCTCATTATCGATAATAACATTTAATAAACGTAACAATGTGACGATTTTTTTAAACGTTTATTTAGTGCGGAATGGAATGATTCCAGTATATTGTTTGTACGATGGCGTAGGCCAAAGACGCTAATATTGTCAAGAGGCTTTTTAAGTAACCGCCCAACATATGCGATAAATTTAGGCATTTTGAGGTGAATACCTTCATATTCTGACGTTTTGTATTCCCATCATTTTAATATATATTCTTTTGGGTAAAAGTGGTAAAACTGCACAAAGACCCAAAATTCGTTTTTCGTCTTTGCGCTTATGTTCCAGTTGTTTTCCCATATGCCACACGTTCCGGTTCCAGTGGTAATAACAACCTTTTATGTGAGCATTTGGGTACACTTTAAGTATAGCGTTCCATAGGGCAATCTCGAAATCAGAATGAATTAAATTTATTTCTAACTGTGGTAATTGCGCTTTTAAACTTTGGAAAACTATGTCATAACTAATTTGGTTTTATTCGGCATCAGAGCATAAATCAAAGGTTTGGTGTTTGTCAATAACTCGGTGCTGCCAAAATCGCCGTGAATGCTTAAAAATTGGTAAAACGGTTTGGGGCAACTACGAAGTGGCATCAACAAAAACTCTGTTGTTTGACTTATTTGTGTTCTCGACGTTTAAGAACAGAATAAGATAACACGTGTTTTCCCATTATTGTAGGTAGTCGCCTAAAATTAAGTCATGAAATTTATTAGGTACTTGAACCTCCTTTAAATATTCAAAAACTGTTTTTCTGGTACCCACTGCTTTATTTCTGACATTGTAAAGTGCACTTTTTATATTTGCGAACCTCGGTATTTCTGACAAATTAAGGCCTTGTTCTTTCATGTCCTCTTTTGCTCTTTTATAAATTTTAGGGATGGGTAAATCGGTATCGATGGCCTTCTTTTTAAGAGATTTTTTTTCTTTTAATAGAATATTATTTGAGACATCCATTTCACAATTATATTCTTTTTTACTGATCACAATATTGTTCTAAAAATTAAAGAATGAAAACAATACATTAAACAGATATACAATTAGATAATTTTATAACGTTATTTACCGTGTTTTCCTTTGCACTGAAAAAATAGGTAGGTATAGTACGCGGCAAATAAGTTGAACCATTTGCTATGGTTTCGCGCAGCACCCCACTTTGATTGAGACGACTTATTTGCCGCGTGCTATACTTAAAACTCGGACGAGAGTAACTGTATACATATACCTACCTACAGATCATGCACAAAACCAATTTTTTTGTTACTAAGAAATAATCACAAGGATAGAAAACTTACTTTTACAGTTATGTTTCCTTTGCATTTCGATTTCTTATAGTTAATGCACCTAAAGTACAATGCTCCATTTTTATATTGCTAAACTTTTCCGCCGTTTTTTCACATCTCCATCATTTTAAAACCAATTTGTCAAATACAATCAATAAATTTTCTTACAATTTTTTAATCACAACTCGGCCCAACAATGATTTAATACTTCAATCCATTTTTGTCTTGACTTCAATCAGTTTGTCAGTGCATGTCTTGGGGGCATGCACTGACAAACTATTATCACAGATTTTTCCACCCATACAAATCTTCACAAGTGTTTTTACTTGTAGTGTTTTCCACCCATACATATTTTCACAAGTGTTTTTACCTATAGTGTTTTTCCGCATATACAAATTTTCACAAGTGCTTAATAAAGTGGAACTAGTGATAACAAAATTCAACATTAGTTGTAGTGATCACAAACCACCATACAGTCCATGACAAACTACCAGCTTTTGTAGCCACGAGCTCTCACTCTATTAGTCAGAGACAATTTCTTCATTGTCTATTATAAGTAACCAGTTCATTAGTGTACATAAATTATAAAGGTCTAGTACCAAAGTTGTGTAGATAGAACAAATTAAAACGAAGTAAAATATTCCTATCGGACCAACTGAAAAGTTGTACCGTTGAGAAAGCAAACAGTTGATCCGGTTCAAAGTTGATAAGATTGGAAAAAAATCCTTCACCAAGTACCATTCCGCACAGCCAGTTCATCGGTTCAGTTGATCGGAGTGGAAGTACCGAATACTTTGCCGCCTAATTGCCGCTGAACTTACGCTGGACCGAAGTTCGGCTGTATGCTATAACGCAACGTAATTTCGGCATAATGTGTCGTCGGTAATACAAATAGCATTGCAGGCGTTAACATACCGAACTTTGATCGCGTTTTTTCGGCATAGTGTGTTTAGACGCTAAGAGGAGGTCTTCTACAAGTTCTGTATAATTTTTTGACTTTCTGTTTCCGAAAAAGTTTTGCATCACCGATACAAAAGCTGTCCATACTTTTAATTCAAGCTTTGTCATAGAATTTCTAAATTCAGTATCTTTCGTAAGTTCTCTTATTTAGAGTCCAACAAAGCATACCGTCTTGAATCTTTTCCATTGAGAGCTGAGGAAACTTTTGGCAAATGTTACAAAAAGAAAAAGCAATTACCATTTCTATCGAGTGCTTTAACTGTTTTATAGTTCCTAGTTTTATCTTCAGCAGACACTACCAAGCTTCACTATTGTTTTAAAACTTCCATTCAAACTATGCAGAGCTATCGCAGCGTTGCTGTTTTCTTTAATCCGCCTCTCCATTTTTATTTAGAAATAGCGCCAAAAAACTATTCAGAAATACTTCAAAACTATTGAGTATTTGAATGAATTAGCATTTTTCCGAATTTAAATTTAGAAAGAATAATATTGATACTATTGCCAGACTAGGTTTATAAATATAAAAAGAGCTTATCTCTGATATAGTGTCTTTTAGTTCAGCAGGGTAGTCTAAGACTCCAGATGAAAAATACTGACGATAAAAAAGAACGAAATTTTTAATTTAAAGTAGCTGATCCGGCGAACTTCGTACCGCCTAACAGTCAATGAATGTAGTTTAAGTAAGGCCTGTCGGTGAAAGTGTCGAAGATGAAAGTTACTGTCGGTGAAACGTCTATAGGTGAAAGATTCTGCTAGGGAAACGGAAATAAATGATTCGTCCTGTCGACGAACAGTCCAATGACGAATCGGTCTTCGGAGAACGATTGCTGAATCATACAAGAGTATTCGAAGTTTATCAAACTTGTTTTTGGGCAACTGCACGTTCAAAATGTTATTAAAAAATAACATTTTAAACTAGCTTCGAGAAATTAATTAAAGGGATTTATAAATTGTGGCTTTCTGTAAATTCAGCCTTCTATAAAAAAAACTGGGCAAGTGCTAGTTGGATTCGCGCACTGAAGGTTTTGTACAAACATACCAATGAACAGTTCAATTCCCGAATTTTGTCACGTAGATTTTTCCGAATCGCAATTTATTTTTTTGACATAAAAATATAAATTTTTCAGATTTTTTTCCTATACTTGTGCTAAAACATGTTGTTTTAGCACACCGCCGACCTCAAATAACACGGGACAAGGGCAGGAAGATGATAATGATGACTTGTGCTAAGAGACTTTGCTTCATGTCTAATTTCAGGATTCTAAGTCAACGGGAAATATGAATTTTTAATCCCTTGAAAGTGTCGAAATACATGTTTTTTGTGACATAAACTGCCGTATCTTTTTTTCGTTAACTCAGAAGTTTGATTTTTTCACGTTCAAGGATCTGCAGACGTTGTTGTAGGTTTTCACGTCCAGACGTTCCCGAGATAAAGGGTCTTGACAGACAGACAGACGGACAATAAAGTGATCCTATAAGAGTTCAAATTTTTTCCTTCTGATTATTATTTCTAACGAATAAAAGTGTCTAACTTTATAAAAAAACTCGGTACACGGATTCCAGATAGTGATCCAGCGGCTGTTTCGCGAGATGTTGTACCGCTGCCACTTTATTGCTCAAGTGCACCCTATGATCATGACAGGCCTAGTCTTCGATAAAGAGCTGTTCCTCACATCTATCGGTGAGTCTGATCGAAACTGTTAGAAAAAGAATTATAAATCGTCAAGAATGCCAAACATAGCTGAAATACATCGTTTATTATAGAGAGCTCCCAAGCTTACCATCAAATTAGTTCGATGGTATCTTATAGCCAGAGTGCATCTCATGGCGATTTTAATGAACCCAAACACGGCTAGGAGGATACATTAATAGTACAGAGTTCCGGTACCCATCATCCGGTTTCCTCAGCAGATCAGTTCGATGTATCCCCTTCCCCTCTTCCTTCAGTCAGTCATCGATTACACGTATTATATTACGAAGCAATTTTACTTGTTAATGTTGTGCTTGTGATCCTATGAGGAGTTCCGTTCAATATCCTCGAAGTTCATCTTTATATCATAAAAATTTTTCTATGGGACCAATTCAGGAGATTATCTTAAATAATAAAGAAAATCAAATTCTGTCTACAATTACCCGAGAAATCGGTGAACCGAACATATAACCTCCTCCTTTTTGAAGGCAGTTAACAATTTTCCATTGACCATGGACATACTTTTGGTATTAAATTATATGTTTTACACTCAATGTTATCTTCAGGTTTGATGGAACCAAACGTGTCGGATTACCGTGAACGCTTGCTAAAGGCGTACAGGAAAGCCATTATACCGTTGATTGCTTACATGAGGCAATATGATTGTTACAAGGAGATATACGTGCTGGACATAGAGGAATATGTAGAGTAAGTAGTCATATTTTTTTAGCGTTACAGGCTTTTCCTCATGGGCACTTTGCCCATGTCACTGAAGCGTGAACTGATAAGCATGATTTTTTTCATTCATACCTATTGTGCACAGGCTTGGTCTTTGATTTACACCCAATAGTCCAAACTCAAAGTTTACCAATGTGCTAAGGAGCGCAGCATACTATGTGTTGAATTAACACATCACGTTTGAAACACTACACTGCGCTCCAACCGCAAATCGTTGATATAGTACAAAAGGCTACCCAATATAATATATATATATATATATAATAGGCCCGCCGCACTGGGCCCGCGTGGTGGATTATGGCCCATTCCCTCTCCTAGAGAGGAGGCCTGAGTCCCACCAGTGGGAACATTATAAGGCCGACTATGCTATGCTATGCTATATAATAGGCTTCTTTAAATAAGTTTTTACTTTTATTTATATATTACTTACTCGTAAATATAATTTTATTGTATTTTTGTTTGTTATTGCATAATAATTTATTGTGTCTCCTCCCGGGTGAGGGAACTGGCTTTTTTTTTTCTTTTTTTTCGCCGGCCGGCCAGCCCGCCTTGTGCCTCTAGTGCAGGGATCGGGCGGAGAGTAGACTGATACAGATTTCACCAGACAGTAGTCGGGACTACCTAACGGTGATGATATCGACACTAAATAGCGGTCTGGATCTGTTGTCAGCAGAAGGTCTAAGCAGTTGGCCGTGTGCTCCTCCATGTCCTCCGGGCGGTCCACACATTGGTGGCAACCGGGCTTTACTTCCGCACGAATCCGGTGCAGGAACTTCCTGAACTGACCATGTTCGGTGGGAACCTGCGTCATGCGGAAGGTAAGGACGCCGTGAGGTCTTTCCAGCCACTCCTCAAAGAGGGGATTTACCGCCATAATTATGGCGTGCCCAGCACTGGGTTGCGATAGTCGGTGCCGCGGCTTGTCGCGGCAGCGGAGTTTCGCCCCGGCGTTGCATTTCCACGCGCAAATTGTGCATGCGTGCAAGGACTGCTGCCTTCAGACCCCATGGTGGCAGGAGGCCAGCAAGGAGGCTCGCCGCTTCGCAGGAAACCGTGCACCATCCGTATGGCTATGACCCTCTGGCATGCGTTCAGCTGGGCCACCGGTCGCTTTTGCAGCGATGGCGTCCACACCGGCGCCCCATAAGCCCTTTATGGACCGAACGAAACCTGTATAGAGCCTCCAGCAGGAGGCGATTGGACCCCCTAGGTTGGGCAGGAGCCGCTTGAGGGCAGCCCCGGTCCGATTCAGTTTGGGAGCCAGACGTCGGAAGTGCTCTTCGAAATTCCACCGGCTGTCAAGTCCCAGGTACTTCATCGTCGAACCGACGCCGATGCGAACTCCTACCGCTAATTGGGAACGCCGTGGTGACGCGCCCCGAGGGCCGTGAAAACACAATATTATTACTTACCACCACTTAGCTTACCACCAACAAGTGTCTCCCACCAAATGTTAATGCACTACCTCAAAACTTAAGCATGAAGTGAACAAAGGAGTTGTCTGACAAAATAATAAAATCGACTTTTGGCATGAATATAGACTTATTTTTACTGTTACAGAAACTACCGTACCGAGAAGCATTCCGCTTCAGAGACCAAAGATGAAGTTCAGATACACTATGATGAGAAGCAGGATCTCATATGGAGGTTACCTCAATACATCAACATTGGACCTTTTTCTATAAATGTTGACTCCTTGAAGGTTAGTTTTGATTTGTGTTTTTCCGTTTTCTGTCATTGTAATATTTATACCTTCTAGCCTTTTCCTAAATTGAGTTTGGCTTCAGTGTAACTGGATTCAGCTGAGATTTTTGCGAAGTGACTGCCTATCAGACCTTCATAAACCCAGTTACTGGGTAACGCGAGACTCCACGGCATCGTAAGGACTACCCCTAACGACTGTCAAAAATCTTCGAATGACAGTTGGTTTAACGTGTTTTCAGAGGCATGGAATAATATTGATTTGTTAAGATGGTTGCCTTAATCTTGAAAATCGGCCTGTTACTGTTATTACTTAGCCTAGCCGATCCGACCCAAAAATCTTTGCCAAGTAACGTGTCAGCAATTGTACGCATATAAGGATACTTTTCCACCAGATATGCTTTGCAATTTGCTAATATTAATTGGTCCATATAGCTTAGCACTGGTGGAAATGGATTCAAATAAGTTCGACGACGAGCTCTACTGCGCAGCCTTCCTTGGCTCAGCATAACGTTAACCACGTCGCTGCTGACAATGAAGAAATCCTATTAACTACGTTGTCGTTAACAGTTTTATCAAACAATGGTACATACGTTACGTTAAGAGCGCTTCTAGATCAGGGGTCCCAAATTTCACTGATTTCGGAAAATGCAACTCAAATGCTAGGTTTACAACGGCGGCAATATCATGCCTCCATTTCAGGGGTAGGTCCGGTCTCTAAGCAGAGCAAAGGCATCGTAACATTAGATTGTAAGTCTATTTACGGAGATTACACCTTGCAAACTCAGGCGTTAGTTGTGTCAAAGGTTATAAATAGTCTACCTAACTCATCATTTCGCAAACAGTCCTGGTCACACTTGCAACATCTTCAGTTAGCAGAACCGGAATACAATGTCTCAAGTCCTATTGATCTTCTTCTTGATGCCAGTGTATATTCAGAAATTATATTAAGCGGTCTTATAAAGGGCCCAGCGCAGGCTCCTATAGCTCAACAAACCAAAATGGGTTGGATCTTATCAGGAAATGTTAAAAGGTTCAACTGTCATGTCGCCATCAATAACCTTGAAGAGATAGCCAAGTTTTGGGAGTTGGAGGATATACACGACTCATCATCATCAAACGTGACTATTGGTGATAAATTTTGTGAAGACTTCTACAAAAGCACCACGAGACGCTTAGAGAATGGCAAATATGTATTAGTGTAATGCGTATTAGTAAGCCATTTAGTAATTGCCATACTCTAAAGATTATATATTTTGCTTACGTGCGAAGCATTTTGGAGTACTGTAGCCCAATATGGTCACCCCAATACGAGGTTTATACTAATAGAATAGAAAATCTACAGAAAAAGTTTGTAAAGTTCCTAAATTTCAAATCCCGTAGACGTCATGATTCCTATGCTCTAGACTGTAAACACTACAATATACTTCCACTTGTGGATAGGCGTAAAATGTTAGACATGCTTTTTCTCTTTGATATTTTGCGAGGTCACTTGGACAGCAGTGATCTACTGTCATGTATAAATTTCTGTACCCCTAAAGCACGTACCAGACATGCCAAGTTATTCAGTATCCCTGGCTGCCGCACAAAATATGGGAGAAACGCTGTTATGACCCGACTGCCTCGCATATACTCCGAGTATTTTGAAAATGTCGATATATTTCTTTTATCCAAACAATCATACCGGAAACAAGTTAAGCAGATATTGTTTAGTAGACAAATTGTACCGTAACTCATTCCGCGCTAGCGCTAATTATTGAATGTAAATTAAATCGTACTGTTTAGATTTCACGATTTGATATTTTGTTCTTCACCTGATTAATTGTAATAATATTCCTTAATGGTCTATTTTTACCCTTTCAATCTTTTTTTTTCTTATTCTTTCCTTGCACCACTTTCTAGTTAACTTAGTTTTATAAATGCCGTGAAACTCTGTAATTGGTTTAAGAGATAATTGTCATCATTTCGCTATCAATGTGCAGCGTGTGTAGACCTCACTTTTACATGATCTATACGCAGCTACATTGGGCTGTTCATTGATAGTGGGTGAGCCTTCTTAGCCCATGTAACTTTACAAATAAACTGTTGAGTTTCCTAAAATAAATAAATAAATAAATATGTAGTTGGGATACCCATGATGCCAGGTTTCGAACAGCAACTCGGATCATCAAAGAGTCCAAACTGTCCAAAAATATATCATTTTCAAGCCTATACAAACAATTTATAAGCGAATACCAGGAATTAGGTCATATGCGACAAGTCGAAAAAACGACCGATCAGGCGTATTACCTACCACATCATGGTGTATGGAAACTTGATTCGACAACAACGAAATTAAGAGTGGTTTTTAATGCCTCATCCAAGACTACATCGGGTAATAGTCTAAACGATTTGATGTACAGTGGACCAAACTTGCAACAAGACTTGTTAGCACTTATTATAAATTGGAGGCAATACAAATACGTAATAACTGCGGATATTGAACAGATGTTCCGCCAGATACTCATCAGAGAGCAAGATCAGCCTCTGCAAGCAATAGTGTGGAGGGATTCAATGGATGATCAATTGAATCAGTATAATTTAACCACTGTAACGTACGGGACTAAGGCAGCCCCCTTCTTGGCTATGCGGACGCTAAAGCAACTTGCGACTGATGACGCTGAAAAATATCCCTTAGCAGCAGTAGCTGTACAAAACTCCTTCTACATGGATGATCTGCTGAGTGGACATAACTCCGCTGATCAAGCCAAGGAGCTACTACAGCAACTGATAAACATGCTCCAGGGTGCTGGTATGAATTTGCGGAAATGGTCAAGCAACAAGCCATAGCTCTTGCAGCACTTAACGACTGATCAATTGAACAGTCCTTACGAATTTAAGGGTCTCGAATCCAGAAAGACCCTTGGATTAAAATGGAATCCATCATCTGACTCATTCACGTTTCAAAGAAATATAATTCCAGAGGATAAGGTAGCGTTTACCAAGCGTCAGTTATTGTCAGAAATATCCAAGATTTTCGATCCACTTGGTTGGCTATCACCGCTTACAATCAGAGCGAAGCTACTGTTCTAACAAACGTGGTCCATGGAAACAAGCCGGGATCTAGAATTACCAAAGGACATGCAACATAATTGGCTTAAATTAAAAGAAGGCTTCAACTGCATCGATAAATACCGCATACCAAGATTTTTAGGTAACACAGAAATAAAGAATCAATTACACGCATTTTGCGATGCTTCAGACAAAGCTTACGCTTGCGTTATTTACCTCGTCACCAAGAACGAGTACACATCGACCATCGTTGCTGCAAAAACAAAGTTGGCACCAGTTGCAAAGAAAACATCTCTGCCTAGACTTGAACTCTGCGGTGCACTACTTTTATCCCATCTGGTGAAGAAGGTCGTTGATTCCTTACCAAACGTAGGTATGACCTTCATGCGTGGACAGATTCTATGATAGTTCTGGGATGGCTACATGGAGATATATCGAGATGGAAATCATTTGTAGCTAACAGAGTGAAGCAGATAACCAACATAATACCGGCCGAATTCTGGAGTCATGTCAGCTCGGAAGAAAACGCAGCTGATTGTGCGACACGAGGAGTAACGTTTCTTCAGTTGTTAAACCATTCGTTGTGGTGGAAAGGGCCAGAATGGTTAAAAGGTTACGAGAGAAAAGATGAAACTAAAATCGTGTACCAGTCTCCTATCATAGAAATAAAAGCAGCTTGTGTGAACACAGCCTTAGTACAAAATAATGTAACATTCATTAGTGACCTACTGCAAAACTGTAGTTCATTGACACGAATTGTGCGGATTATTTGCTGGGTCTCACGTTTCATCAAGCGAATTTGCGACAAACATATTTCAACACATCATGGTTTCCTATCGTCATCAGAAATAAATAACGCATATAATTTAATTATTAAAGAAATGCAATCACTAGAATTTCATCAGGAATTGCAAGACATTAAATGTAAACAACACGTGAGTTCAAAAAGCAAGATTTGCAGTTTAAATCCTTTTCTAGATGAAAACGGTATATTAAGAGTTGGTGGACGGTTAAATTACGCCAGTATAAGCACATCGGCGAAGCACCCCATCATTCTACCAAGCCATAGTCGACTTACTGATCTAGTTATTAGCCAGGCTCACATAACCACGTTACACGGTGGCCCCCGACTAACCCTTTCTTACATAAGAGATAGGTACTGGATTACCAGCGGGGTCAGGACGGTAAAACGCCAGTTGAGACTTTGTGTTAAGTGTCGTCGATTTAATAACGAAGTACAACAACAAATTATGGCGGACTTACCACGAGCCAGAGTTACTCCGTCGAGGCCATTTACTCACACTGGTGTCGACTTCACGGGGCACATAGAGCTGAAGGCCAATAAAGGACGCGGGATTAAAACAACAAAGGGTTACGTAGCGGTTTTCGTCTGCCTGTCTACGAAAGCGGTCCATCTGGAACTAGTTTCAGATTTGAGTACGGCCGCCTTTCTAGCGGCGTTCCGTCGTTTCTGCTCCCGGCGTGGATCTCCAGGTCACATGTACAGTGACAACGGTACAAACTTCGTGGGAGCTCGACTCATGAAGAAGGAGTACAAGGAGATCATCCAGAATATCAACCCAGACTTCTTTAATAAAATCGGTGAGATGAACATCCACTGGCACTTCAATGCACCTGCCTGGCCTAATGCAGGTGGGCTTTGGGAAGCGGCTGTGAAGAGCCTGAAATATCACTTAAAAAGGGTCATTGGTGATCAACGTCTTACGTACGAAGAGTTTTCGACATTACTTTGCCAAATAGAAGCGTGTCTGATTTTACTTCGATAAGATGTCAAACCTCCAAGTTATCAAGGACGATTGGAAACTCATTGTGTTTTATAACATGACCACGTTCTATCACGGAGTATCGAACGTAAAGAAGTACATAACTCATTTGAAACTAACCGCCGATTGCATGGGCTCGCAATACGATAGTGTCATTTTACAACTAGAACATGAACTAAAGGAACTTGAACATTATCAAACTCTTCTAGAAAAACCTAACGCAAGAAGGCAAAGACGTGGATTAATAAACGGAGTGGGGTACTTGGCAAATACCCTGTTTGGAGTATTGGATGAAAGTTTTGCTCAACAATACAAGCAGGACATAGAAAAGATAACCACCCATGAAAATCATCTCCAACAGTTACTCAAGAATCAAACAATTGTCTTGGAATCGGAATACAACATTCTGCGACGCAGCGAGGAGACAATGAACAAACAGTTCCATTTCATAAACGAACATCTTCGAAACGTGACTGTTGAAATCAACCAGGTGCGTCTGGACAACAGAAATGCTTTATATGTGACATCTTCCGCATTAGCCGCGAGTGTCATACTAGCAAATCTAATGCGCATTCAGCACACACTTATTGATACCGTGACAGACATCAGCCACGGTCGTATTGACCCTTACCTTTTGTCTCCTGAACAGCTGGCTCGTCAGATCAATATTATCTCCGGGCAACTACAGGGCAATTTAATGACCCCAATTGAACCAACAAACCTTTCCGACATGTACAAAATTATGAAGGCGTCAGCAACGCTATATGAAGGTAATCTAATTATAGAGATAAAGATTCCCCTGGTGAGCAACGAGGTCTTCGAGTTAGATAGGATCATACCTATCCCTCAGAAAAGGGGGTCGAATAACTTTCGCACAATCCCCAGCTCACCATTTATTGCCTATAACATCCAAAAGGACCTTGCTCTTCTCTTATCAGATAACGACCTGCAGGCATGCATACATGTCGTTAAGAGCAATAAGTTACTGTGCACCTATGACAAACCTGTTTACAATCTAAAAATAAAACAATCGCTATGTGACATTCAAGATGTAAGTGATATCAGGGGCGTTTGTAAACAAGAAGTATCCTCGTGCCACAATTGTTGGGTCAAATTACATAATGTAAATACCTGGTTTTACACCTGTTGTGAATCATGTGAACTTCGTATCTCCTGTATTGCTGATACAACAACTACTGTTATTCGAGGCAGTGGTATCATTAACGTAGGTCAGGGATGCACATTGAAATCGGACACTTATAGTATCCATGCACACAACAATTTTCTACGTCACTTGGATATTCAATCAAACATCGAAGTCCCAGAGGTGTCCATTCTGAATTCACTTATCAACACGACCTTGCCCATCTATTTTGACGCAACAGAAAACCACACCCATATGTGGAATCAGCTGGAAGAGCAGATAAAAAATATTAAGGAACAATCTTCCACAGAGTTAACCGTTCACGACATCCATCATTACTCCGTCGCATATATTATTCTAGCCTTAGTTGTCATCTTAGGCGGAATATGCATGTATTTTGTTACAAGAGGGAAGTGCCAAAATGCACGTGACAAGCAGCAGCACGAGATGGTGGAAGTACGTGTGCAGCAGGGTAAGCGCGCCCCGGGGGCGGAGGCGCGAGCTGAGCACGCAGCGCCGTCTACGGAGTGTGTGAGTGCAACTGTGCCAGTGTCAGTGTTCAGTGAGTGTAGTAATATAAGTAAATCCACCGAAAGTGTTGATAAGGGAACCTCTACCATAGTCCGCCAGTGATAGTGTGAACATAACCAGACAATTTAGTTTTACAGACTTTACTACTTAGTTTAGTTATACACCCAATGAAATCACCTTGTATCACCGTTCAACTGAAAATTATATCATATAATCTTAGTCATTAGTTTTTCACGTGTTTAGTTGCACCAATTATCACCTAGATTAAAACACGTCTCCTGTCTTCTCCTTTAGATTTGGCAGTATGTACGGTGAACCCGCACATTCATATAATTAAGTAGGTTATGCAACTGCAGCGTTTGCACACGCGCGACCATTTAGTATAATCGTTACTAAGTAAAATAAATCAGTGATTTTTCTACACTCAACACGGGCGGTTTTATTATCATCCCCGGTTTATATCATTTTACCATAAGTGTGCAGACTAACGTCGTACACAGAATATTATCAAATTAACATAAATAAATTTAAAAACTTACGTTTATGATGAAAACCGATTGAAGGTTAGGTTAACACGCGGCATCGACGTCACCCAACTAATGACGTTTCATTCACTCATCGATCCGTCAAACTCTGTCGCGAATTGATCGGCGCGAAGTTCAAAAAGTACTTTACACATATCAGAGATAGCAGCACTAGTTTTCTTTAGTAGTTAGGCCGTTAACACACCCTATTGCTATTACCCCACCTGACTCATCATCATCATCATTTCAGCCGAAAGACGTCCACGGTTGGACATAGGCCTCCCCTAAGCGTCTTCACAACGATCGATCCTGTGCGTTTCGCATCCACCGCATTCCTGCGACTCGCACCAGGTCGTCGGTCCACCTTGTGGGAGGCCTTCCAACGCTGCATTATCCGGTCGCCACTCTAGAACTTTTCAGCCCATCGACCATCCTTTGTCGGCGACCTTGGTTCTCCTGCGGATATCTTCATTCTTTATGCGATCACCTGACTCTATCAGGAATAATGCCTCTGTATCAGGCTCTTGATCCAACCGCGCAACGACAGCTTCGACAGATGGTCATCGAAGCTTTTGGCTATAGGGACAATGTCGCTCACGACAATCGGCACAAATGTAACCGGCAATAATAGCCGAGTCAATATTCCACATGTCGGCAACCTCGTATGCTAAGTCGAGATATTTGATTTGTTTCTCTTTTACGAGATTCACGTCATGTGTGATGGTGATATCGACTATCATTGCGCGGCGCGCTAATAGATCTATTACCACTATATCCGGCTTATTGGCAACAAAAGTCCGGTCAGGATTTTATTTTAGAGGTTCTTCAGGCGGCTTGAAGAAGGTTTCCTTCAACGTTTTCGTCATGTCAGCGACGTTAATGCCTATCGTTTCAGACTTTCCTAAGTTTCGGTCGAGGAGAGGGTTCTAAGGTGTATGGAATCCGAGAGTTGAATTCCTTCGGATTCCACAATCTCCCCTCGCTTTACATGCATGACTGCACATTCGTTCACACCAAATTCCATCCTGATGGCACTACTGAAAGTTTCAGTTACCTAGTTAGTAGTTCCATCAGTTGCAAATTGTTGTGGGCAAAACAGTTTCAAATCATCCATGTAAAGCAGGTGAGATAGGACCTGACCATCTCTTCTCAACAGATAGCTTAGACCTGAATCCTCTAGCAACGTTCTAAGAGGATTCCGGGCTAAGCAAAACCAAAGTGTACTCAAACAGTTGCCCTTGAAATATTCATTACATTATCATTATCATCATTTTCTTTATTTCATTTACATAAACATAAAAAAAAAATACATTTAAAAAATACAAAAAATAGTATCCCACCGGTATCGGGAACAGGGTCCAAGCTACCGGCGGTCAGGGCTCCAGAGAAAGGAACCTCCTGACAATACGAGTCCAGGAGTACCGCTCTCTGTATCGAGCCCTTGATCCAGCCGCCTAACGCGAGCCTCCTAAGGTGTTGATTGAGGCTCTTTGTTCGACACGACTATCGGTACAATGATCGCAGAGTCCACATCCCACATGTCGACAACCTCGCGACCCAAGTCAATATACTTAATTTGTTTATCTTTCTCGGCTTTCACGAGGTTCTCTCATGTGGAGTGGAAATGTCAACAATCATTGCACGCCTCTCGCTTCGGTCCACCACCACTATATCAGGCTTGTTGGCTACAATAGTCCTGTCAGTGATGATGGGCCGATCCCAGTACAAAGTGATATGACCATTATAAAGAACTGGGTCGGGCTCATACCTGTAGTACGGCACCTCCGATTCCACAAGAGAGTATTTCAGAGCAAGTTGCTGATGGATAATCCTTTCTACTAGGTTGTGCCCATGCAAGTACTCTCCGTTAGCTAGACAAGAACAACATCATCATTATTATTAGCATCAGTAGAAACGGTAATATAGTTTCATGCTTAGCTTTCACATCTTCGCAGAATAGTTCCATAGCATATCTCTGGTGGAAAAGCTCTCTAGCTTTTTTATTTACTCCGATCCCTACTGCACCTACCATTTTTTTAATTACCAGAACTAAGAGGTAGGCTGTACAGCTTTCATACAACATTTTATGCTATTTCAGCAACTGCTCGTTAACAAGAGGTCAGACATAATCAAAGCGTTGCTGCTGATGTGGTCAGAGGAAGTGCGAATCGTGGTGGATGACGTCATAATGGCCTACAAAAATATCATGCGAAAGTTAGGGGAGAAGCCCAATACTATAGAACATGTTTTCGAGATCAGAGAATGGATGGAATCGATACCTTTTGCGCTGAAGACGCAGGATGATATTATGAAGAAGGTCCACTCGGTACGGCTTTGCAAACATAAAACAATAGCCAGTTGTTGATATTTTATTTTATAAATCTCCCCAAGTTAGCATCACAACATCCCATTAGCATATTTATAGACTGTAATTAATGGAGTATTTAATATATCTTAAAACTCTTTTTGAACTGTTAACAATGATAAATGTAGTTGTCTGCTTTATTCTGATATCTGCTTAAAATTGACACATCTTACGCAGATCAACAACCAGAGTTACCAAAGGTAATATTGCATTAAGGTGTATCAACAAAAATTACAAATGAATCAATTAATTCTTAGGGAAGAATTAGTTTTATTTCTTTTTGTAGTAAATATTTATGAAAGACCATCTTAATTAATTTAAACAAATACGATAACGTATCCATCTCACCTTTATTAATAATTTGTGCTTTGAAGATTTCTGTAGTTTTTGCTGTTCCTTTTTTTCCATCAGGGGATCTAAAAAGGTCAATTTAGCAGAACCGTATTAGCATAATAATATGAATAATGTTAAAAATCGCAAAATTGTCACGAATTGGCAGTTCATATTATTTTAAGTAAACAATATTCATATTCTGCAAGTAGACCCTACTAAGCAGAAAAGATCCAACCAACATTTTGTGACTTTTGAGTTAATACGATTTGAATTTAGGAGTGAATATAAAACTAACAAGCAGAGGAATACAAAAATGGAAAGTTACTAATGGTAACACAGTAAATTAGCATTATTTGAAACTAGCGGTCCCGGCAGACGTTGTTCTGCCCAAAAGCGGGATTTAGTAAAAAAAAAAAATTACCCTACTCTACCCTACTCTACCCTACTCTACCCTACTCTACCCTACTCTACGCTAAAAAAAAAAAAGTAAAAAAAAAAAGTACCCTATGTCCGTCTCCTGGTTCTAAGCTACCTCCCCACCAATTTTCAGCCAAATCGGTTCAGCCGTTCTTGAGTTATAAGTGGTGTAACTAACACGACTTTCTTTTATATATATAGATGTAACACCACTGGCAGTTGAACACAGTTTTCCTGATTTTCTTAAAAAACTACCCGCGGATCTTTTATGCAAAAAAGAAAATTGTCGATAACATTTTTACACGAAATAAAATATATGAAGGTTTAAATTAAAAATCTTTATTAAAAGCAACACATATTTTTTAGTTACTTTTATTTATTACGTAGCCCGACGTTTCGGACACTTGCCCCGTGACAAAGGATCGTAAAAAGTGGCCGAAATTTCAGCTTAAATAATTGATGAAGTGAAAGCAAATAAAACGCGATAGTTCCGTAAGTTTTAATATTAATTGTTATCTTGTAAAGGTGCGTACACCTAATCAAGTTCTAATCAACAATCGATTTAATAGGATCACAATCTTCTTCCATTTCAATCTCAAAATCGGGTTCCCCGAAAATCCGTCTACATCATCTTCTATATTACTGTCACCAGTAATTTTTTACTGGTGATGATCCAATGCCATCGACTTATATTCTAGCGATAGACAAGCACGTTCATGGAAACTATTTGTCAAAATACTGAAAAGTTAAAACTAAAGTTCGCTGCAGCGCTTTATTGCCATTATGTCGTCTAATAAAACTATTAAAACATACAGCGCAAGAAGCAATCTAACTTCTAGAGCATATTTTTTCGCGAGAAAAACGTCTTAAGCACCACGAATTTCGTGACACTTACGCGTTTCGTTCAACATACTGTAATGACAGGTTATCCATATAGATTTATATACCGCAGAAGCGACACAGCTTTTTGCCTACAATACTTTATTACAATAACACTCTATTTCAAAATTTAATACATAAGTGAATTCAAAATCGTGTAAAATATTAAAACCATTTATTGTCATTAACCACTCTGAAGAATAACTATCCTGAGTAAATCAAAGAGACTAATACTACTAATCAAAAAGATCAGGACTGCGCTGCTAATATTTAGTAACAAAACAAACAAAAATGATAAAAAACAAATTAAAACAAAGTTAAAATTGTTTTTTGAACACACCTTTTCTTTAAAAATAAACTAAATTCGTCTAATTATCTTGACCGCATATGTCAGCTATCCTGAGTGAATCAAGATTAGGACTTTAAGTTGGTAATATTCAGTAACAAAACAAACAACAACGGTAAAAAACAAACTACAACACTGTTATATTAAAAAAACATAGTCTACAACACATTTAAAACAGTTTTATGTATACATCATTTACTTTGAAAATAAATAATAAAATAAACACAAAAAATAAAAATATTATTAGTGCCATCTATGGGTATATATTCTTACTATTTTTTGAGAAATTTTACTAAGATGCAATTGAAAATCTAGACGTGATGGAATATTTCTAGCATCAAATTCAAACTATTTAGTTTATTAAATTGTATATATATTATACAATTGCATTGTATCTACGATTCGTTTGGATATCTTTTTAATATCCACCTCTTTTTTCTCTCTTTTATTGCACCTGCCTCTAATTTTGTCTGCAACACCCCCAAAGGTTGACTGGTAGAAAATGCCTAAGGCATTAAGTCCGCCTCTGTGCCATTATGTGCATGAAGTGTTAAATAAATAAACATTTATGGTCATATCTGTTGCATTTCTAAAATAGAAAATTTTGGACTAGTTTCCTTCAAATAAGATTAATTTGGTCAATCTTTGTCTTTTTGTTATATAATTTACCTCGGGATCAGTTTTGGCTTCGTGGTGGAGTCTTATTTTGGCGTATTTTTCGATTACGGCTCTGATTAAATGCGTTCTAAGATTTAGTGTACCTGGCTGCTGTAAAGAGTGTGTATTTAATGAGTCAAATGTAGATGTATTTATAAACGTTTTCAGTGTATTTGATACAATTATGTTGATATTGCTATACATCCTCGGCAAATTTTTGCCGTATCCTTTAAATTTTATTAAATGACGTATTAACGTTTTAGTTTTTAAACAAATTTTGTATACATCTTCTGTTGAGTAGCACAGCCCACCCATATCTTTTAACTGAATTCATTTGTGATGCCATATTCGAACTGATGTAACCAATCCATTCTTCACTTTTCGGATGACAACAGTGAACAAACCTGAAATATAATTATAGTGTATGAAGGTCGAAATCTCAATAACAGTAATACAATTTCACACATAGGACTACAAATTCAACTGAATCTAATTTATATTTGAATACTAATCTGCACGTAATTATTAGGTTGGTTAGGTTAGGGTAGAACCTAAGTACTAACGAATGACAGAATGCTTAACGACAAAACTTACCGATGAAAACTGATACCCGATGATAACTGATACCCGATGATTTGCTGACATTTCTTGCTGAGTTTTTACAGTATCGAAAAACGCACGTCGTCATAATTTCTGAAATTGACGGAATTCATTGATATTATTTATACAACAAAAAAAAACATTAAATAAAATATTCCAAAAAAAAAACAAACGGAATAAAACATCATGCAAAGTTAATTAAACCAGTTGTAGGTAAAAAACGGGTTTTTATTTAAAACATGCAGATGTTCCCATCTGCATGTTTTAGTCTATGATTATAAAATGGAAGGGCTTTTAAATCAAATAATATATTTTTTAAATTACTATAACGATATTCGAAGCTATTAAATTGTCCGAACAACCAGTAATTTTACTTACATGAGTACAGAATTATTATTATTTACGTCCAGATTCCCTTTAATTTGAATTTATAAGCGCCGCTCTCACACTGCATGAACGTCAAAACTGTACTAATGTCATCAAAATCAAGGTGCATAGAAGACACTGCACCTGAGTTGACTGAAGTGAGTGTACGGCACGCGTAATCTAGTGCGTAGTACATATATATCGATGTCCAATGCATTAAGCTTTTGATGTCGTTCAACTTAGTTTCTGGTATCATCTTACCATGAGGCATTGCATTTGCATAAGATTTTTCGATATCAAGCGTGTTCTAGTGCGGATTTTTTTTTAAATCTTCTTCTACAAAACAAGCATCTTGACTGTACCGCATGAACAAAAAAAAACATAGCCTCCTTTTTTAGCAAATTTTCATTCGTTTTCAGCCACGATACTTTTTCTCCAGAAAGTGTTTTTTTCTATTAGTGTTAATATTCTCCAGTGCACGTGAACTAAGAAAATCTGTTGATTCCATAAGGTGAACTTGAAGAGGCTTAAGATGTTTCTTGTATGTTCTCATGCCATCTATGTAGTCCTCAGACGAATACACTCTTTGTTGGTACTTCAACGCATTTTCGACTTTACCGAAATTTGTACGTTCGACAAAAAGCTGTGTCCCAATTGTAAAAACTTCATACTTATTTGCTGCAACGTTGGGTGGTCTTCTAAGAAAGCTTTCGGAATAAGAGTAAGCTTGATGTTGCCATTTCGGCCCCCATAGGAATCGCTCCAAAGAATAAGGGAACGCCCCTTATAACTTCTTCTTTAAGTCTCTCTGACAGGAGTTCGAGACAAGATCCGACTTCCTGTGTGCCTCTGCCTGCTTCGCCTTCCACCCCACGGCAGTGGCCTTGATGATTGACACCTGTATGTATACCCAAATTATACAATTATATCTGGCGTTTGTAAAAAACTATTTTTGTTGGGATAATCGGAAGTGGCAGTGTTTTGTCTTTGTCAAATGTTATAGTTTCTAAGTTATGATTATTTTTGGCAAGGGTCATGTCATTTTTCATATATTTTTGTGGATCTTCTGCAGTTAAGATGCGTTTCATGTTCTTTTATAATTTTGTTCGTTTCTTTTATGTTTGTAGTTGTATTCTTTTTATTTTCATAGTAATCACATCTTTTGCAGGTGTCTTTGTTTAATGGTTTAGTGCGGAGAATAAACTTTGTTAAAAATATTTGCTTAGCTTTTTGGTATAATGGCTTCCTGCTGAAGTAGCTTCTTCACAGTGAAATTATTAAATGTTTTAATTGGTAAATCTTTGAAAAGGTCATGTCGGCTCTTAAAAAGTTTGCATCTCCTGTTTTCTGGCGACAGTAATGAGAAACATCCTTTGGTAGTTTTCCTATTAAGTTTATTAAAAAAATCTTCGCACTCGGGAGAAACTTTATCGTAGCCTCCGTTCATACACCTTTTGTCAGTGATAGAATTGGATCTCATTTTTTTAAGAGCAGTATCTATTCTTTTTGGAATAGGTAGTTTGAATGGTCTTCACGAACATATCTCTACAAACCAAAACACCTTTCAAGAAATACTGACGTGAATATGCTTTTTTTGGAAATATTGCGGGATATACAGTGCGAGTCTTTATAATGTGCACATATCGAAATGAGGGAATCTATGCATAATTTTATCGACGGAAAAATATTTAAAAAAATCTAAATATTTATTTATATTAATTATGGATTTAAAAAAAAATTGTTTGCTTTTGTGACCCCAGTGTATACAAAGCTGTGTAACTTTTAGACTAAACGCTCTATCATGATGAAACAAACTCCATAATGATCGGAAGTAATTAGTCGTTGTCATAAAATGAAAATTGTAGAAAAAAATAGCCTCAATTAAAAATAAACCATTTTTTTTGCAAAACTGATTTTTTTTCATGCATTTTTACAATAATTGTAAAATTTCTCAACATCACGCCCCCATCACCTACCTTTTTTATATTACTTTAAGTTATTCTTCATTGTATTAAGGAACCTAACGGTAAAAATTGCATGTTTTTAACTCAACCCCAACGTTTTTTATCAACTGTCAAAGAAAGGCTCAGCGCATAGCTATGTAAGGAGATTTTTAAACGACAATTATCATGATCAATGGATCGGCCGGCAAGGACCTGTAAGGTACGCAGGTCCTCACCGGGCATGGCCAGTTCGGGAAGTTCCTGCATCGGATTCTGGCGGAAGCAACGCCCGGGTGTCATCATTGTGCGGACCACCCAGAGGACACGGTGGAGCATACGGTGGAGGTGTGCCCCGCTTGGGCGGAGCACCGCCGTGTCCTCGTGGAGGCAATTGGTGGCAGCGACCTTTCGCGTCGGGCCCTGGTTCAGGCTATGGTCCGGAGCGAGGAGGAATGGCAGGCAGTCGCCTCCTTCTGTGAAGCAGTAATGCTAGCGAAGGAGGAGGCTGCACGCGTGAGGGAACGAAGGTCCTCACGCCCTAGCCGCCGTAATTCCGACCCCGACTACCAGCCACGGTAGACGCGGGCTTGCGGACGTTGAGCACTGGGTAGCTCGCCGTCCGGCTGTTCGGTAACTAACCGAACCGAGCCCAGTCGTCGACAGCGCGTAGTGATCCTCGCGCTCCTCAAAGAGATGTCAGCAAACCGTAGGGGCCCAACAGGGCCGATGCTCGCTAGCTAGGACCGCGGAGAATTTCTGAAAGGGAAACCCGTAGTCCTAGAACGCAAAGGGTAATTGAAGGACACAGGTGTGGTTTTAGTCAGTAAAAGTCTGACACGCCCTCGCGCTCCACCCAGAGCGCGAGAAGTCATTTAGATGATTTCCCACCTTAAAAAAAAAAAGGACCTGTAAGGTGGCCTGCGCGTTCACCCGATTTGACGCCCCTTGACTTTCTCAATAATACGCCCCCATGGCGTATTATTGAGAAAGTTTACAATTATTGTATAAATGAATGAAAAAAAAATCAGATTTTTGCCAAAAAAAATTGTTCATTTTTAATTGAGGCTATTTTTTCCTACAATTTTCATTTTATGACAACGCCTAATTACTTCCGATCATTATGGAGTTTGTTTCATCATGATAGATCGTTTAGTTTAAAAGTTACAAAGCTTTGTATACACTGGGGTCACAAAAGCAAACAATTTTTTTAAAAAATCCATAAAAAATATAAATAAATATTTAGTTTTTTTTTAATATTTTTTCCGTCGATAAAATTAAGCATTGATTCTCTCATTTCGATATGTGCAAATTATAAAGACTCACACTGTATAAGGTTGTTTCACTGGTTGTTCTTTTACACAAGTCACAATATACATATTTTGTGTGTCTGTTAAAACTAAATCTGAAATTTTATGTTATGCAATAAATTGTCAAACCTCTTAGTTCCTATGTAATCAATAAAATTCAGCAAAACTATTTTTCATAAAAGCTTCGAGGCGCTTGGTACTCTTTAAATTACAAGTGATAGAGAAAAAATATTTTGCAGATAGGATCCAACCTGTTTGGATAAAAAAAAAAAAAATACTTTCTTTTTTTTTTGAGATCCAAGAAAGTCATGTATCTTTTTTGCTTTTCTTTTAAAACGTAAAATGTGTTTTGGTACATATAGTGTCATAGAGGTTTGTTTGGTGAAAGTGATCATACTGATTGGATCTTTTTTGCGTATATAAAGTTCGATGTGTACATTCTAATTATATATATAACTCGATTTTCGACAAATTGCTGGTTGGATCTTTTCTGCTCATATTCTGGCAGGAGTTCGGGAAATGATTTGCATTTAGATGAACTGCCTATTGTGACCTTTTAAGGCCCCCAGGCCAGCTTTATCTTTCTATTTCACACTAATTTTTTCTGCTCTTTTAAAAGTTCTCTCATTGTTTTGTATTTATTTTTGTTAAGCAGACTATTCCAACGGTTATTCCAGCTTTCAATTGCATTTTGCGTGGACGAATATCCACGTGGCAAAGCAATCCCAAACAGACCATAAACTAGTGGGAATAGTTTCTTTAAAGTAAATTTTGTCATGTTTGTGAAAGGCTATGATCGATGATCTAGGTATATATCTATTGTATTATCATTTATCGTCGTATTTTGTGCGTCGAAATTCTGTATTTTACTCGTAAAGGCCTCTTTTTTTTGTTTTATGAAAAACTGAAACAAATATACCTGCAGCACCGATTGGTTGGTTCCTACAAGCGTAAACACTATACATTGATCTTTATAATGCAAGCGTGGAAATAAATTTCTACATATTATCTGCTGAACTAACTTCCACTACATGTTTTTTTTTTGTCGGAGCCCAAACAGTGTCTGGTGTGTGTAATGAGGTTATGTAAACAGGATATATAAAGATATTGAACTACACAAAATCAACAGGACTACGAAGTTCTAGATGCGTTCTTCGTGCCCTTAGAAAACGATGACTTCAGAGCCCTGTGGGAAGCTATTGGATGGCCTCAGCAAATATCGAAACAGGTATGCCTTGTGACGATTTGCACTTTTATGTAGATAATTATGGTTTTTAGTCTTCTCGTACAGATATCGGCACGGATCTTGAGCGCTCGACGAAAGAGTGGGGATAGCTTTGCGTACGCGTTTTATTTTTTTAAATGTAAACCTATTTTATTTTATTTTTTCTTTTACCTAGTACCTAGTAGGTAAAAGAAAAAATAAAATAACTACATTTAAAAAAATTAATAAAACGCATACGCAAAGTGATCCCCACTCTTTCGCCGAGCGCTCAAGATCCGTGCCGATACCTGTATCGGTCTACATTAAACATATGGTAGGTGCCAGATAAAATACATTGACCTTTTCCTAATCTCTGTTTAGGTAGTTATTCATTACTATAAAATGTAATGGCTCAAGATAAATGTCGAAACAAAACAGTTTCATGTATTTTTTTTGGATTATCTGCCGGAGTTTGTTTCTTATTAGCTACAACGTGAGGGGCTTTCAGTCTAGAGTGAATAAGTTACTTCGACGCAAGCATATTCCATTTTGCTCCACATCGCCGCTTTCCATCAGGTGTAATTGTGGTCAAGCACGAGCCTTGCCTTGTGACGATTTGCACTTTTATGTAGATAATTATGGTTTTTAGTCTTCTCGTACAGATATCGGCACGGATCTTGAGCGCTCGACGAAAGAGTGGGGATAGCTTTGCGTACGCGTTTTATTTTTTTAAATGTAAACCTATTTTATTTTATTTTTTCTTTTACCTAGTACCTAGTAGGTAAAAGAAAAAATAAAATAACTACATTTAAAAAAATTAATAAAACGCATACGCAAAGTGATCCCCACTCTTTCGCCGAGCGCTCAAGATCCGTGCCGATACCTGTATCGGTCTACATTAAACATATGGTAGGTGCCAGATAAAATACATTGACCTTTTCCTAATCTCTGTTTAGGTAGTTATTCATTACTATAAAATGTAATGGCTCAAGATAAATGTCGAAACAAAACAGTTTCATGTATTTTTTTTGGATTATCTGCCGGAGTTTGTTTCTTATTAGCTACAACGTGAGGGGCTTTCAGTCTAGAGTGAATAAGTTACTTCGACGCAAGCATATTCCATTTTGCTCCACATCGCCGCTTTCCATCAGGTGTAATTGTGGTCAAGCACGAGCCTGTCAATAAATAAAAACCGGGCAAGTGCAAGTCGGACTTGCGCACTGAGGGTTCCGCACAAGATTACCTATGAAAACAGTTCAATTCCCGAATTGAGTTACGAAGATTTTTCCGTCGTTTTCGTTTTTTAACTACAAATTTACAGTTTTCAGATTTTTTCCAATACTTGTGCCATGAGATCTTGCTTCATACCAATTTCCTTGACAGTGTCGAATTATTCGTTTTTTGCGATTTAAACGGCCGTATCTTTTTTTTGTAAACACAAAATTTTGATTTTGTTATAGCTTCAAGGGACCGCAGACCTGAGTATATGGTTTTAATTTCAATTCGATACCTCTACGCGTTCCCGAGATAAGGGGCCTTGTCAAACAGACAGACAGACGGACAACAAAGTGATCCTATAAGGGTTCCGTTTTTTCCTTTTTGAGGTACGGAAACCTAAAAAGGATGTCAATAAATGTAAGAGGGTTAATGACAGCTCTGCCAAACTCATCTGGCTCCTATCATAGTTAAAACTATAGTTGAGTTAATAATGTAAGATAATTTCGATCCATAGCTACCAACTCAAATGTTTACTGATGCTTTGTTTGTTTCACGGAGATTTTTAAATGATCATTTGCATTCATAATTCTGCATTCGAAAATCGTTGCTTGCGGCGCTTACTGCCTATACTATTAATTTACTGACCTCATTGTACAAAAGAATGTGTTGTTTTGTAGGTATTAAAAGAGATGTATGCGCGACACAGTATAGTTTCATGATTGCGGCACAAGTCGTTTAGTATTGATTCTCGAAGATGGTATTTTATAGTTATTATTGACAGCTATGTTCTGTGACAGGTGGATGAGACCATCCTTTTCTTAGAAGAAGAACAGGAGAAGTTCTGGAAGCTGCACCAACAAGACGAACAGACGTTATACGATAAGATTGACATGTTCACTGCACAGTGCATGACTCTCACACTACAAAACGACTTCTCTAAGGTATTAGGTTCTATAGTTAGACCATTGTAATCTTTATTGAAAAACTAAAACTTTAAAAACGTTAGGTAGCAGTATTGTTTGTTTGCCATGATTCCCTTTAAGAGGTTTTAATAAAAGGCAACAGTTAGTGGTGCCATTGAAAAATCCAAAGCTGAAATTTAGACATTACGAGTACTAAGAAGAAATTATTATTTCAAATAATCGGGACCTTCTGCTCAGTGGTCTCGTTTACGACAGCTAATAAATCGAAGCAGTAGTAATTAAAATTTAAATGAATTAATACTGTATCGTCAATTCGCATCAATTTTTAAAGTAAGAGTGATCTTTAATCTTCCCGGAATGTTCCTTTTGCATCGGACCTTATCCCTCGCTTTCTGTTTTTTCTATTAAGGTGCACGAGATCGCTAATGACATAAAGAAGGCATGGAAAGCGATGAGGGACGCACAAGACTGGGGCCGGATTCTCAATCAACGTCAGAAACTGTTCGGACAGCCCGTTGTCCCATTCTCGGACCTCAACAAACTTGTCAAGGAGTTTGAGCCCTATAGGAACCTATGGGTCACCGCTTCAGGTTAATTTAGTTTCTTTTTTCTTTTGAGAGCAAACTAGCTGGTTGCCCACTTAACGGCAATTAATTGGTCAACGCAGCCTATAACCCAATTCAAGGAGTTTGAGCCCTATAGGAACCGCTCCAGGTTACTTTATTTTGTTTTTTCTATTGAAAGCAAACTAGCTGGTTGCCCACTTCATGGTAATTAATTGGTCAACGTGGCTTATAAACCCATTCAAAGAGTTCGAGTCCTCTAGGAACCTATGAGTCACCGCTTCAAGTTACTTCATTGTCTTTTTCTTTTGAAAACAAACTAATTAATTGGTCAACGCAGCCTATAAACCCATTCAAGGAGTTCGAGCCCTATCCTATAGGCACCTATGGGTCAACGCTTCAGGTTACTTGATTTTCTTTTGAAAGCAAACTAGTTGGTTGCCCACTTAGTGGTAATTGGTCAACGGAACTTATAACATCATTCAATAAATTCGAGCCCTATAGGAACCTATGGGTCACCGCTTCAGGTTAATTTAGTTTCTTTTTTCTTTTGAGAGCAAACTAGCTGGTTGCCCACTTAACGGCAATTAATTGGTCAACGCAGCCTATAACCCAATTCAAGGAGTTTGAGCCCTATAGGAACCGCTCCAGGTTACTTTATTTTGTTTTTTCTATTGAAAGCAAACTAGCTGGTTGCCCACTTCATGGTAATTAATTGGTCAACGTGGCTTATAAACCCATTCAAAGAGTTCGAGTCCTCTAGGAACCTATGAGTCACCGCTTCAAGTTACTTCATTGTCTTTTTCTTTTGAAAACAAACTAATTAATTGGTCAACGCAGCCTATAAACCCATTCAAGGAGTTCGAGCCCTATCCTATAGGCACCTATGGGTCAACGCTTCAGGTTACTTGATTTTCTTTTGAAAGCAAACTAGTTGGTTGCCCACTTAGTGGTAATTGGTCAACGGAACTTATAACATCATTCAATAAATTCGAGCCCTATAGGAACCTATGGGTCACCGCTTCAGATACGTTGTTGTCTTTTTCTTTTGAAAGCAGACTAGCTGGTTGCCCCTTTAATGCTAATTAATTGATAACCCCATTCACCGAGTTCGAGCCCTATAGGAATCTATGGGTCATTGCTTCAGGTCAATTAATTGTCTTATTCTCTTGAAAGTAATTGGCCAACGCAGCCTTTAACCATATTCCTGTATCAATCATTGTGCAGTAATCAAAATTGTATCCTTTTCCCTTTTATCTTACCGGTAAAAATAAAATTGTTTCACTGAGAGTTAATACTGGTAATTCAGTCTTAATTCGACACATTTACTAAGGGCAACAACGAGTATTGATTCCAAGAAGTATATCGGTAATTGGTCGCTTCAAATCGTCTTATTACAGCAAATTTATCAGCGCATAAACATCGATATGGTTGACACTCGTCCGGTCCTGACGCATGGTCTTCAATGTCATAAACACTTTGCAAACCACCGTCGAAACGTAAGGTTTTAAAATGAAGTATTGAGTCGCATAACAGTTAACTTGGGTAGGAGGCTGGCTCAATAGGAGAACGAAATGACTTTGGTTTGAACTGAGAGGGTTGTATTGTTGTTGCTGATTTTTATTATTATAATTGTGTACGGTCGCGAGTCATATTTTAATCAACATACAATGCCCTGCGCGTGAAATACAGTACATTGACAGCCTCAAAGCGATGCTATGAGAACAAGTTTTCGATTGTACTGAAAATACTCGAAAAAAAATTAATCGTCTTGTTGTGATGCAGATTTCCTAAAGGCCCGTGAGATCTGGCTAGACAACCCGCTGATGTATGTTGACGCGGACACTATTGAACCGCTTGTCAACGAGTACTACAAGACGATCGTCAAGTGCGTCCGCACCTTCGCAGACATGCCCAAAGTGCAGCATGTTGCTAATATCATAAGGGTAAGAACAACATTATAAGTGTATTGCCTGAATTTGTTTAGAATACATTCGTTTTGCCAGTTAAAATGAACATGTTGACTGGCTGCTGCAGCCGACCAAATCGCTTTTATTGATCGGTGAGAAGGGAATGAGGATCGACGGTCTCCTTTTACGAAGCAGTAATGAGAGCGAAGGAAATACCCACAACCGTGTGAGTACGAACATCCTCACGCTCCAACCGTCGCCGAAAGAGACGTCCCGGGCGTCGGGAATCGCAGGGCGATTTCCGGTTACCGCAGGCTCGGGTTGGCGGGTAATGGGTAGGCAAGCCCGAGTCAGCGACGCGTAGTGTTCCACAAGTGCCTCAGAGACTTCAGCAAAACTAAAGAGGTCTCGTGAAAAAGTGACGGTGGCCCTAGATTGCAAAGGGCAACTATAGAAAACAGTTTGGTTTTATTCAGTAAAAGTCTGAGACACTCTCTCGTTCCATCTTAAAACGGGAGAAGTCATTTGATGATGTTCCATCTAAAAAAAAAAAATCCTATCAAGGTCAGAATCAACCAAACATTTAACACTACGTAAAATCTTAACTTACAAATTATAACTATGTCATTTTATTTTATACAGGATGCTATCGATGAGTTCAAACCACTGATACCGATAATACAAGCAGTGAGGAACCCTGGCATGAAAGAGAGGCATTGGAATGAGTTTATGGAAAAAGCTGGTAATAAAACATATCATCACCTATATTCCTTGAAGAGATAGTTGCGATCACATTTCATCAGTTTTTTGATAAAAAACCATCATCACAGGGTGATTCTTTTAACTACTTACACATACTTTTTTATTTTCTTGTACTTTGTTGTGAACAGACGTGCCGAAGAATTATTAAAATTAATAAATAAAAACTTGCTGATTCGTGACCTGGTTTACCTACTGACCGGATAACTGTGTCAAACGTAGTCATAATATGTACTAGTTATCTTACGTAAATAAATAATGTGTGAAGTGTTACCAAGCCAATAACTGTGTCACAATGGCAAGCAGCCCCTTCAGCCGGGGTGACCGATGTGCTCGGAGTCCACCTCCTACACCCGTGCCTACAGCTGCACCTAAACCAGTGCCCGCACTCGCATCTCACCCTCAGACGCCAAACCGAAGTAACGAGGTCATGGAAGTGGTTTCAACGCCGGAAATACAAAACTGGATGACGACTATTGAGCAATGTCTAAACGAAGTGTGCACTATTGCATCAGAAGGCAAATTAAATACTGAACAAAAAATGCGCATAAGTGCCTTATGCCGAAAAATTGGTCACGGCACGTCACAGATGGCTGTCCAGTACCAGTCGGTCAAGATGAAAGCAGTCATGGCAAACTCCACCGTGCAAACACTTAAAGACCAAATAGATCTGTCGCAGCAACTGCAAGAACTTAAGATGACAGTTGGAGCCTCTATAAAGCCAAATACGGGATCTTCCTTTGCTGATATGGTGAAAAAAGGTACCAACAAATTTATTCAGCCCTTAAATTTAAGTTCAGTGGCCATATATCCAAACGACAAACTAAAGTCCAGTGAGGAGACAAAATCACTTGTCCAAAAAATTATATGCCCAGAGCAGATGAAACTGCAAGTAAGAGGACTACGCAAGACAAAAAATGGCGGTGTCATTATCAGCACTGAAACAAAAGACGACATTGAGAAGGTGAAAAAATCGATGCAGTCAACAAATTCAGGCCTTACAGTCGACGAACCTCAGAAAAGAAAACCTAGAGTAGTAATTATCGGAGTGCCCTCATCCATGCAAGAGAAGGAAGTTTTTACTTGTCTGTTCAACCAAAATCTAGCCGATAAACTTCAGGATTGCAGCCTCGAGACCTTTTTGTCCTCCATTAAGCTGAGCCACAAGTCAGGTAAGAAGGATGCAGACACCTGTAACTTTATTATTGAAGTTTCTGCTCAGATACGTAAAGCCCTGATATGTAAAGACAGAGTATTTGTTAATTGGTCTTCCTGCCCTGTCAGAGACTTTACCCTAGTCACACGTTGTTATAAATGTCAGCAGTACGGACATGCGGCTAAATCATGTCGGGAGACCGCCTACACGTGTGGCCACTGTGGTGAATTGGGTCATTCCATCAAAGAATGCACTAAAAAGGCAGAGGAACCAAAATGCGCTACTTGCATGCACTTTAAAAAGCCAAGCAATCATAAGACAAGTGCAGCGGACTGTCCGGCGAAAATTATGGCAGAAAATAGGTACATAAACTCTATTGATTATGGAGGCGCCTAAGAGCGCCGTAAATTACGATTCTTCTTGGCCTTTGTTGTTATTTTTATTAATATTTTAATATGATTAATCATTTAATTAGTGACATAGATAATTTCTCTGTATCTCAATCACAAGTTTGTGACGTTGAACACTGCAAGCAATATCTCTCCTCTTACACTAGTCCATTAACCATATTAACCCAAAACATTCGTAGTGTTTTTAAGAATTTCGATAATTTTAGCATTTTTCTAAAACGTCTAGACATAAATTGTGACATTATTGTCTTAACTGAATGTTGGCTTGCTAAACAATATAACATACCACAAATTCCGGGATATTGTATGTATAAGAGTAACTCAACTTCCAATCAGAACGATGGGGTGATAGTTTATGCAAGAGATCATCTAAATGTGTCTGTCGTAGAGCCAAACATGCACGACTGTAGCAGATTGTTGGTTAAAATTGGAGCAGATTTTGCGATATTAGCTGTATATAGATCTCCCTCTTTTACGAATATAAAAAATTTCACTGACTCTCTAAACGACACCTTGCAGAACCTATCATCGTTCAAAAATACCATTTTAACTGGAGATATTAATATCAATATTCTTCCGGGAAGTGCAGACGCTTCCGCTGAGGAATATCTGAACCTATGCGCGTTCCACAGTTTGCTTCCCGCTCACACGCTTCCTACACATCAAAGTGGCTCCTGCTTGGATCATATAATGCTCAAGGCCAACTTCCCTGCACTTACCCTTGTAACTAATTCAACAATAACCGATCACAATGCTACCCTACTCATTCTTAATTGTAAATTGCCTAAGGTGGCCTCTCGCACGGTCTCTAAATTAAATTTACATAAATTTGAAGAAGACTTATGCAATATTGATTTTGTCCCAGTCTACAATTCCGATGATCCGCAGTTTTGTATGTTGTACCTAATTAAAAAAGTGCAAAATGCTATTCAGAAGAACACGGTCATATCTCGGTTAAAGAACAAATACTGCAACATAAAGCCATGGATCACGGCTGGTCTTATACGTTGTATGAAAAATAGAGATAAACTGCATATGAAAGCTAAAGCTAATCCGAATAATTTAATATTACAACTGTCATATAAGCGATATCGTAACTTTTGTAACGACCTCCTAAAAAAAGTAAAACGCAATTACGATAACACAGCACTAAAAGAGGCTGGTACGAATAACAAAAAGATCTGGAAAATTATTAAAAATGTGACGTATAATTCAAAACAGAATCAGTCTTCTTCAGGTTTATTACAGGCACATTCATCACAGTTAACAACTGCGAACATTGCAAATAATTTCTTTGTTAATGTGGGCAAGTGTCTAGCTGAAAAACTTCGGGGACAATCGCAGTACCTAACAAGCTCATTGTTTGCATCTAGCACTAGCTTATCATCCTTTGTGTTACTTGATACTGACGAGACGGAAGTAGAAAGGATTATTATGGGTCTAAAAGACGACTGTGCAGTTGGCTGGGATAACATACCTAATAAAATTATTAGGCAATTCAAAGACCTTTTAGTACCACCGTTAACTTACATTTTTAATAAATGTTTAACTACAGGTGTGTTCCCCAAGTGCTTAAAAAAAGCTGTTGTTGTCCCAGTTTACAAATCAGGTAGTAAAGATCAAGTGACTAATTATAGGCCTATTTCCTTACTGCCTTCTATGTCTAAAATATTAGAAAAGATTATAAACAACAGGCTTTATAAATATTTGGAGGATAAATCTATTCTCTCTAAGCGGCAGTTTGGATTTAGACCTAAAATGTCTACAGATGATGCTGTACACCATTTAACTAACTATCTAGCACAAGAACTTGATAAAGGTAATCACACCCTAGGAATATTCCTGGACCTCGCCAAAGCTTTTGACACAGTTTCTGTTTCCATTTTGTTGCGCAAGCTTGAAGCCATAGGCATTAGGGAAACGCAGCTGAAACTATTTAAGAGCTATCTAGAAGAACGTACGCAATGTGTAAAGATTGGTAATATTATCAGCGATGATGAAAAAAGCACAGCTTTCGGAATTCCCCAGGGAAGTATTTTAGGGCCTTCACTTTTTTTAATTTACATAAACGATCTCTGTAATCTAAATTTAGATCACGGCCATATCGTTTGTTATGCTGACGACACTGCTCTTTTGTTTTCGGCTGACTCAGAAGAAAATGTCTACAAGTTTGCGTAACACGGATTCAATGTTATTAATAAGTGGCTTCATAATAATTCACTGACTTTAAATGCTGACAAGACAAATTACGTCAAGTTTTCGATGCGCAAGCAAAAACTAACTGGCACTACCTCAACATTGTATGCTCATAACTGCACATCTAGCACAAATAACCAATGTGTTTGTCCCAATATTAAAATGTCAAATACTGTTAAGTACCTTGGAATTATAATCGATGAAACACTTTCGTTTAAACATCATATAGAAGCTGTAAATAATAGAATTCGTAAATTGATATTTGTTTTTAAAAAGTTACGCTACATTACAGACCCAAAAATAGTTAGACAAGTCTACTTTGCTTTATGTCAATCGATAATAACATACTGTATTACCACATGGGGTGGAGCGGGTAAAACGTTGTTACTAACCATCGAGAGAGCTCAGAGGGCAATTCTCAAAGTGGCTACTTTTCGCCCATTCCTTTTTCCCACTAACCTCCTATACAAAGAATGTGAAGTACTAACAGTCCGACAGCTATTTATAATGGGTATTGTATTAAAACAGCACGCAGATCTAACATATAGCACGGAGTTTACTAACAAAAGACGTAAAGACCTAGTCTGTCCTCAAAATCATACCAAACATGCTTTCACATCAAAATTTTACCTGTTTCTCGGTCCTCTCCTCTACAATAGGTTGAACGCGAAAGCAAACATTTATAGCTTAAATCAAATTAACTGTAAGAGAATTCTTAAGGAGGCTCTTCAAAGAATGTCCTACGATGATACAGAGAATTTACTGATTATGCTAAAGTGATTTTTTTGTCTTTATACAATATTTGACCTAGTTTAAGTATCTTGTTAGTTAAGAAACTAGAAGTTAAGATTTGGTAACATTATAAATTAATAGTATAAGATAACTTGCCTAATTTACAGATTTTTTACACGTTTGTGTTGTACTATAAAATCCTTTTGATTATTTGTTAATTTTAAATTATTTTAGCTCTTTTCGCCTGAAACACAGGATTTCCTAGTTCAGGCACGTAAGACTCAGAATTAAGAATTATATTTAAGACTGTATTACTTTATCCTGTAAAGAATTTTGAATAAATATTATTATTATTATTATTATTATTATACAATACACACATGTATGTGGATATCTAAATCCATGTGAAGTATGGGAACACTGTCTTAGTACCTTTTGCACTTTTTAACCGGCTGCAGAAAGGCAGCGTTCTGAATATGCTTGTTTTTTTTTTGTTAAGATTATTTGGTTATGATTATTGTTGGTCAAATGCTAGTCACCCATAAAAATGAATAAAACTTATAAACTGTTTCAGTTCAGTTTTCAAGACATCTCCGACACTAACCTGCATAGTTCTCATGTAATTTCTATTAGGATGTTACAAGAGACTTTTACCACTGAGTCTGTATCGGTGTTTCTTCTCAGGATCTCAGCTAGGAAATACCGGCCTCATATGGTTTAAACGGACGGCCAAAAGTGGTTTTCAAAAGCCCAGTGGCAAAATAAATATCACTTATCATTACCTCGTAGCAGAATTAATGTCAGGCAGAAGTTCCTTAAAAGATATGAATTCAACAAAATTAAAACAAGGCTAGTTAGATAATATAAATTGTTTATAGACGTAATACTCCTTGTTGCCATCAGGTATAACCGTAACAATGAATGAGAAGCAGACTTTCCAAATGTGTATAAAGCAAGGGCTGGCTAAGCACGGAGAGCTGATCGCTGAGATCGGTGAGCTTGCCAGCAAGGAGTACGTCATTGAGCAGTCGCTGGACAAGATGCAGGGAGAGTGGGCCAACAAGGTCTTGGAGATGAACCCCTACAAGAATACCGGTAAGCGAGACAACCTACGGGGTTACTTATGGTTTTTTTTTTTGGAGTGTGATATCCAATGACTTCTTTCGCTCTATTGTGTCAGACTTTTACTGACTAAAACCACATCTGTGCCCTTCACTTGCCCTTTGCATTTTAGGGCCATAGTTTCCTTTTCATGAATTCTTCGTGGCCCTAGCGGGCATCAGCGCTGTTGTGCACGGAGTGATTTTAAGTTGGTTTCTAAATTGAGTACTTAAAGCTAAGAACGTGTCAAACCCTACCTGAAACTTGAAAGCCAAATTTTGACGGGTTTTCAGGCTACAGTTTGTGGAGTACGCAAGATCAAATGCTTAAAGCAAATTCAAGAGTCAAAATAACGTAATGCATAGCATACGTGGGCTCAGTTTGTCTTTAGGTTTACTCGAATATTAAGCATATAATAAACTACCTTCTGCCGTCGGCTTAAAGTAAAAAATATCCCAGGGGAACATATCTATTCCCAGGATAAAGTATCCTTTGTGCTATTCAAAGACATGGTCTACTCATGTGCTAAATTTCATTCAAATTCAAAGTAAAATAGCAAACGAGGTGATGAAACGATTTTGTAATCCTAGGTACATATATCATGAAGATTGCTGACGAAACCTTGCAGCTACTTGACGAACATCTACTAGGGACTCAGCAGCTAGGCTTCAGTCCATTCAAGGCAGCGTTCGAGCTTCGCATTCAGGAGTGGGACGATAAGCTTCGCCTTACGCAGAGGGTGGTAGATGAGTGGATCGAATGCCAGAAGTAAGTAGGAATCACTGCGACTTTAGTACTGAAAACAAGAAAATCAAAGCATCAATTTCAAATAAACCATTTACAGGCACTTTTAAATTGAGAAGAGGTCAGTCAGTCAGTCAGAAAAATGATGCTAATTGCACATTCCAAAGCGTAGATCTCTATGACGAAAAATGTGCAAGAAACTTTTTGGACACTTTTAAATCATGTATTTAACGCTTTGGCTTAAAAAACCGAAATAAAAAACCCATGTAACAATTGAACCAATTAAAACTGAAAAGGGAATTTGTATATGGCATGTGCCTCACTGGGACGCCATGGCGGTGCCGCCAGCTCGCGCATAAAAATTAAAAAAAAATAAAAAATTAAATTATTATTTAGAAAATGCATGTTTTGTGGCACGTACCTTTTCTGGCGACTGTTGGTCATGCAATCAACCATACATTTTTTTTGACTACATGACCTGGCTACGCCGCCATGGCATCGCAGTGAGGCACAGCCCTAAGACATCTCCAAACACCAACTCTTCACTTCACTTCTCAGTCTTTCATAACACACAGTTTTGAACTGTGTTCAGACTAATTTAAAGTGTGTGTTCCTCTGTGGCCGGACCACAGTTTATTACTCAGATGCTATAGTTCGAAATAATACCTACCTAAAGTCTACTTTCATCGGAATATATATATATTTTTAGTACCTCAAGAGATATCTTTTTAATTAACAATTTATGTGGTCCGGCCGCCAGGCAGTGCTCTCTGGCCGCGCCACCTCAAATTAAATAGAGTATAATGAACTTAATAAACCAATACCCCGAAAAAAACTACCTAAAGAGTACCTTGCATACGACAAATATGGTCCAATAAACCCCTTTAGTTAAGGAGTTATTGATCGTAGGGTGTGGTCCGGCTGGAAGGTGTACTCTGCAGCAAGTAGATTTTGCAATATTTAATATTAACCATCCATAAATCAATTTATATAATAGTACCTTTTCTCTATTCTTCGTTGATACTTTTCTCTCTCAAGAAACTATTCATTTTGATTAATTAATCTTTAAAGTATGTGGTGTGGCTAGGGAGGATTACTTTCAGCAAATATGCTTTTTTTCTTTATGCCAACGAAAACTGCATAAGAAGTACTTTACAAAAAGACCTGGACTTCATCTATAAACTTTTATTTTTATTGCCAACAATGATTTTGAAAAATGTGCACTTTTTGGTTTTTGTTTACCTATCTATTTAGGAATAGGTAGTTAATTTGACGAAGTAAGTGAAAATTTTGGTATAAAATAAACAATAACTATACGAATAACAAATATATTTTCATAATCAAATATTAAGAATTGTTAATACAAGGCATTATAAATGACGGAAAAGTGTTTTAAAAAACAAACTAAAGTCAATAGATTGAATTTAAGCATTTAACCCTTTAAACAAGAAATAACAATGAAAAAAAGAGTGTACCAAAACCGCGTATTAAAAATATAGTCAATCAGTGTTACAAATAAAGGAGTTTTGAAGTTATTTTCCAACTTTAAAATGCAAGGCCTAAATTAAAAATAAACATTTTGATAAAAATAAGTTATAATTTACAATTTTGCGTATAAAATACAATGAACATTCATTTGCTGGTTTTTAGTCCTCGTTACTTAGATCATATGTTTTCCAAGTATCATCCAGACGCTTGCAGTGAGCGACGTAATGGCGAATATTTGGTAAATACTCAATCACTGACAACAGTGTAAATAATTTTCCTTGTAATGTTATAGTGTCTGGAATGTCACTTAAATCAAAGCCTAAATCAATTCAAAACAAAATTCTAATATTAATAAATTATTCAATGTGTAGTTAATAATTTGTTTACCGGTACATTTTACACCGTCGTCATTACTTTTAACACATAGCACACCTGAATCAATCTCTAACATTGTTTGAGCCGATTCTTCAAGGGCTGAAATGCCTTTATCAGACAAAATTAGTTCATTCAGTGGCATGTACGAACATACTCTTTGAGATGTGGAGTTGTTCTGACTGCATTGTGTATTTGTGCATCGTTTATCCGATACAACTATAGGAATATCTTTTAATAAAATTTTGTCTAAAACAAAGATTAAGAGATTCTTGCAAAAAGCCACTTGACTCATCTTTAGCTTTTTCAGTAGCCTTTGTTTTCTGTCCACTAATATCATCACTGAATTTGATCTTTAAATCCCTATTTTTTTTTAATTCATGGTACTTCATTAGGAATTCGTCCACCCGTAGTCTGTCGTTGGGACTTTTGAAAAGTGTTTTAATATTTTTGAATTGCATCTTGTTAATTCCACTCGATCTCGTAAACAATAAACCATGTCCCCTTTAACAGAGAATGGATGTACCTGGAACCGATCTTCACTTCTGAAGACATATCGCGTCAGCTGCCCATGGAAACCAAGAAGTATGGCACTATGGAGAGGATCTGGAGACGAATCATGTCATCTGCAGTCGCCTGTCCTAAGGTCTGTTGACTGAGGAAGTGGTGCTTACTTTTACGTCAATAATTTTTTTTTCTGATCCTTTTTGCTTTTTCTATGATCCTATTTTCTGAAAGAAACAAAAAACATAAAATTCAAGTTATTTGATCACATTTAACTATTAGTTGCCCCACACTTGGAATTACTACTGTATCGTGGGTGTTGTCGTTCTCAAACATGTAAACATGGGCAATATTCAAAATTTTGGTACAACCACCAAAAAGAATCATAAGTGAATTACGTTCCAAAAAGGATGTAATGTAATGTAACAAAAAGTTAGTCTGTAATAACCCTAATTATTTCTATTTGTTTATTAGAAATAATTACTAGGGTAATTTCACACTAAAAAAAATAAAGATTTAATTATTATTTTTATTTAGTAACAAATCTAGTAAAAGCAAATATAAATATACAGGTTGTTTGGTGCATCGTGTGCCAAATTGAAATGGTCGACGGCAGGGGTCATTTCAGACCACTAAGCACTGCTTATGCCCTGCGGATTTTTTTTCATAGACTTTTTATTGTTTTATGAAAATAAGACCTACATTTTACATTCAAATACAAATTAAAAAATATATAAGGCGTAAACTCGGAATTTAAAATTGGTGATTAATTTATTTATTTATGTACACACCAAATACAGATAAATTAGTACTAAGGTCCTGCTTATTTCTAACGAAATTTCTTCCAGCAGACCTGCGACAGGAGAGTTGGATGAGAGATGTAATCGCAGCGTGTATAAATAATATAGAGAAGAATTAAATAGACTATATTATCTAAATTAAACATACATATATATCAATAACAGTAAATTAATCTATATATATAAAAGGAAAAACTGACTGACTGACATATCAACGCACAGCCGAAACTACGGGGCTTAGGAGCATGAAATTTTTTTACAAGGTTTCCTTTTATAACGTAGGCGAGCACTAAGAGAGGCCTATTTTCACACGGGCGAAGCCGCTGGCAGAAGCTAGTGTACACGTAAATAGATACAAACATAAATTAAATTATAAAAATACATATAAATATAATATATAACTTCCGAGATGGTACGAGGTAATGTTCTTTGACTAACTTTTTGAAGACTGATATTTTTTTAGCATCACGGATCTTAGCTGGAAGTGAGCTCTAGTCGTACCGCATGAAAAAAGGAGTTAGAATAAAAATGGGTTTTATGGGTTGGGAAATTGAGATGGTATTTAAGGTTTTTTTTTTTGGTGGGAAAATCATCTAATGACAAATCTCGTTCTTGGGTGGAGCGAGAGATAGTGTCAGACTTTTACTGAATAAAAACCCACTCCTGTTCCCTCTTTGCCTTCATCCCGGGGCCCCGGTCTTCGCTTTCACACTACCCGTGGCCCCAGTGGGCTTCGACCCTGCTGGGCCCCAACGATTTGCTGACATCACCCTGAGGCGCGCGTGGAACAATACGCGCCGTCGACGACTTGGGCTCGGTCCGGACAGTTACCGGACGGTTGGACGGCGAGCCACCCATTGCTCGCCGTCCGCAAGCCTGCGCCTACGGTGGCCGGAAATCGGGATCGGAATCCCGGCGGCGGTTGGGGCGTGAGGACCGTTGCTGTTCTCCTTTGCTAGCATTACTGCTTCCCAGAAGGAGGCGACCGCCTGCCACTCCTCACTCCGGACCATGGCCTGTACCAATGCCCGGCGCGAGAGATTACTGCCGCCGATCGCCCCCACGAGGACACGGCGTTGCTCTGCCCAAGCGGGGCACACCTCCACCGTATGCTCCACCGTGTCCTCCGGGCGTTCCACACAGTGGCGACACCCGGGCGTGTCCTCCGCACGAATTCGGTGCAGCAACCTCCCGACCTTACCATGTCCGGTGAGGATCTGTGTCATGCGGTAGGTAAGGACGCCATGTGGTCTCTCCAGCCATTCCTCAAAGAGGGGACTTACCGCCATAATTGTGGCGTGCCCATGGTATTTAAGGTGGAATCTGCATGGGGCATCGGCAGGGCGAGTGAACGAAAAACGATTACGCAAGTAGCCAAGATAAGCAGGGTTGAATATGATGTTGTACAAGACACATAATACCCGAGTGTTCCTACAAAGACGGATAGGGAGCCACTTGAGATCCTTGCGGAACTGAGAGATGTGGTCGTATTTTCTTAGGTCAAAAACAAAACGAATGCACAAATTTTTCAAGTGGTCAAGCTTATTTAATAGCTCCTCAGTGTATAATACTTGAGGAGCTCGACAGTTTCAGAAGATAATGTATAGGAAAACAGGTACACAATGTTTGTGGTAACACAGATAGCAGCAAGTTGACTCCTGGATTTACCTATATGGTTTTTTTCAAAATTGTTTACAAAAACGTTTTCCAAATTTTTAATGTGTTTTTAAAACACATTAAACTCTTGATGTGGCATTTTCAAGGCGCGGCCAATCAAAGCACCGAACGTCTTATACGTGTCGATCGCGTTAAGGGCCGGTTGTACTAGGACTATATGCGATGAATAGCACCTCCCCTTTCCGTAACTGTACTCGAGCAAAGTTTGAAACTTTGGTATGGTTTCAGAGGTTTCTCTATGTTTTTACAAACATAATATTGTACCTACCTTATATACCTGGAGCGCCGCAACCATAATATGTAATCAATGGATTTTTTCCGACAGTTTTTCCTCTTACGGTTCAGCAATAGCCAGATGTGCCAATCGTTTGCGACAGTCCTCTTTAATAGCAGATGTTGTTGATTTTCTTGTTTTTTCCTTTCTCTTTTCCAATACTTCGTGGTGGTGTGCCAGTGCCAATAAGTCAGCAAAGGTTTTTATTACTGACCTAGCTATTTTCTTTTTGTGTTCCAATTTTAATAAATCATTCACAAAGCTAATATAGGCATATCGATAATTGACTAATTAAGGCACGTTTTCTGCATAAAATGGAATCGATACTTTCATTAATTCCTTGTAGTGTCGCGAACAGTTCTGGTGGCGCCTTACACCAATTACTTTGGGTGAAAATATAAAAATTGAATGCGGTTGTCACAGATGCAGGGATGGCTAGCTCAAAATTAGGGGAAAAATGGACTGTTTGGATGGGGTGGAAATGCACGAATGTACGTGACCTTACAAATGCGACACAAATAGGACGACGAAAATTAGGTTTTGGGTCAAAAAGGAAAACAAAATCTCGACAGCTAAATTTTCGAAAATTCTGTTCCGTTTTTGTATTAGAATTAGTTCAAGGGCGGATCCAGGATTTTTTTCTGGGAGCACAAGGAATAGAATACAGATCAACAATAAGTGTTAGAAATAAACTCGAAATAGGATACTTAAAAGTAAGTTCCAGTATGTGTTTAAAGATTTATGAAAATATCTAAACAAAATAGAAAAATTAAATGTTTAATAAAGACAGTTTTCTTTTGTTTCCTACTAAAGATGTCCAGCACTTCATTAGCGTCGGTTTTTCCCGCAACGTCGATGGATATGCATTAAAACCAATCTATTCGAACGCTTTTCTCTCATCCTGTTGCGAAGATATGACTTTAATCGGCGCAAGGTGAAGAAAGATAGCTCGGTAGTGCTAGTAGCCACTGGATACGTGCACGCTTGCACAGTAATTGACAAAGAGATCTAATATTCGGCAGCACCGTTGGCAAATGCCTACAAAAGACCAACGGTGATACTGGATATTTTCTCCCATCTTTTGCCAAATTTTTAGCTCTCCCATTAAAGCTAACAATGAAGGAAGGTCTCTATATACTTCAGCGCATTCCAAAAGATCCTTTTCATCTTCGTCCCGGACCCACACCTGCGCCCTCGCCCACCGCTCCGTCCCACCGTCACCCCGACCTACGAAATCTGATATTGCGAAATAAACGATCTCGTGTATTTTTTTATTCGTTGTGTTTTCCTTGTCCTCGTGAACAAGAGCCTGTTTTCGAATGAGTTTAAAATCCCTTTTTTAAATTCGCAGATAATGGTAATATGTCCAGATAGCCGTTTGCTGGACAGTATTCAGGAAGCCCTTCACCTGCTGGCGGTGGTTTCCCGTGGCCTCAACGAGTACATGGAACTGAAGAGGCTGCGGTTCCCGAGGTTCTTCTTCCTCAGTGATGACGAGCTGTTGGAGATCTTGTCGCAGTCCCGCAATCCCAGAGCAGTGCAGCCCCATTTGAGGAAGTGCTTCGAGAATATTGCTAAAGTGAGTCTGACTGACAATGAAACTCGGATGTACTTTAAAAGGAAACCTGCTGTTCATTAGCACGCGCCGTGTGTCATTGTATTAAGGTAAGTAGAATCATTAATGATAAATTGTGGTTTCAGGTGACTTTCCAGCCGGATTTGCAAATTAGTCACATGCACTCCAGCGAGGGCGAGGTCGTAGAGCTCAGGTACAAGTTCTACCCTAGCAATAACGTGGAACAGTGGCTGCTTTTACTCGAAGACACTATGAGGCATTCAAGTTAGTATCTGTAGTTCTTGGGCGAAATTTATAATCTCTTACGTCAAACTCGAGAGACCATCTGCCTACCCTTTTCCCGATTATATTGGGGCTACGTCTAGTATAATCAGATGCTTCTGAATCATTACGTACTCTCAAAAGCTTACCTAATCTCAGTGACACAGTTATTGCGGTCGACGAGCAATGGTTATCCCACCTTCTGATAAGAACCAAGCCCGTGTCGACGTCTATTTGTTACGACTGTTTAAATAGTTTAGATTTTCTATAACTTTTTTAACTCCAGTTCGGTTGACCCTGATCGACGGCCTTATCGAGTTGTGGCAGATTCCTCGCGCGGAGTGGGTACTCCGCTGGCCGGGCCAGGTTGTGATCGCAGGATCGCAGACCGCCTGGACCGCGGGCGTCGAGAATGCCATCGATGAGTATCGTATGGAGAACTTCTTTGAGGAAAACTTGATGCAGGTGACCAATGATTTGAAAGTGGGAAGTTTTCTTTCTATCTCTTGTCTTTTATATCAAAATTGTAAGCCTATTGTTACTCGATCTTGGACAACGCGTTATTTTGGATCTGTGTAAACACTGGACTCGAATTTGGTAATTTTTCTCCTACAGTACTTGAAAGTTTATTGCAATAGGGAATATGCAAGCACTTTTTTTTTGTTAAATTAAACCATGTTTTGCTCTAGTAAACAAATATGAAAGAATTTTTAAAATATCTTCATCAGCAACGAAGTTATAAAGCTTTCAAACTACTAATAAGAAAGAGATTTTCGATACAATCTATGACGTCAAAGTTATCACACCGCCATAGAAAATGTCGTCTTGGCGAGAGAGACATACATTTGTTTATAATTGTTATATCTCACTTCCTTTTTACCAATATTGATATTGTTTTCACGTATTCTATGTTTGTGTATTTATTGTTAAAGTGGTTAGTTAACAAATAATAATAAGTCTTGTTTAAAGACTTTAACTAGGAAGCACAGTATAGACCGCGAATTTAAAATTATCTTACGTCATTGTTCAAATTACAACTACGCATCAGGTTATATGGAATTAAATAACTTATCTGCAATCACAAGCAAGTTTCGTTTCAGTTGGACAGCCTGCGAGCGCTGGTGAAGGGCGATCTGACGTTCTTCCAGCGTGAAGTACTGTGCGCGCTTATCGTGGTGGAAGTACACGCGCGTGACGTCACACGCTCGCTCGTCGATGAGAACGTCCGAAACCTCTCCGACTTTCAGTGGATCTGTCAGCTGCGGTGAGTAAAAAGAAAATAGTAGATTATGTGGCTAGGGGATAAAGCAGTGTCTTAAAGTCGTGGGCGAAATGTTGCATAAAAATTCAAACCATGCAAGACTATGCAGACACATTCACAACAAAATATCAATCAACACAAAAAAGCTTTTTCATTCGTAAATCGTATGCCCAAAGCCCAAAACTTTCCACGTTTGTTGCCACACCATGTTAGTACCGCTGCGGTCGGCCGTAATCCTTGATCGTAACTTAAACCTTGATTTGCGGTTTATAATTCAATGTAACTTGCTTCACCTCGTTTTAATAAGTTGCCAAACTTAATTAGGTGACAGAAAACAATAAACATTTTAATTCAACAGTAGTAGTAGCTAAAAATTTAAAAACTGTAGAAGTGCAGAATTTATACTTACTTAAAAAATTTTCGACCACACGTGTCTGTAGTTTTAAAAGTCCGCAGTTTTCTTTTTTCGACCAATCTCGAACGAGCCAGAACGAAGTCCAGTTTTAAAAGTTTGATCCTCAGGGAAGAGAGGAGTTTTGAGTATTGATAGAGATGGTTCTCTCCATCAATAAATTACAAATGAAACAGACCAATTTTTTACGGATCTTCAACTGATGCACAAGTTTATCCCTGAGCACCGGGAGTAGAGCGTTATCATACGCTGAGGCAATATCCAAAAAAGCTTCCACTAAAAACTGCTTCCTTTCTTATGAATGATATGAATTAGAAGAATTCCTAGATAGGTAGGTATTTAAGACTAATCCCATACATATTGGTAGTAATAATACAATATAAAACAAAATGTTAGTACAGTAATTATTATTTTGGACCAGGATTGATAACTTTTTAAACCAAAAAAATGATAGTAGGATGAAACCCATTGAAAAAAGAAGAGAATATAATAAAAATGAAAGGAAAATAATTATTAATTTACGGGCGATCTGAGGTCGGCAAGTGGAAGGGGGTGAATTTTTAAGAGTAAAATCGGTTTGTCTCGATTTCCGGCAAAACTAAAGTTCCATGGAAAAAAAGTTAAATGGCAAAGTTGTAGGTAATAAAAAGATGTAACTTTTGTATTTACTTTTTCACTGTGCTTTTGCTCAAAGCAGCGGCAATTTTGGCATTGTATAGTGGGGTATTAGAATACCTCCACTAGAAGAGCCGTATGGTATAAAAATACCATTTGAGGATGTGTTTGTCCCTTGAAGGTGATAACAATTGTTTGAGTCTCCAGGAAGTTCAACCTATAACTCCATCGGTTTAGGCCGTTAACTAAAGGTAAACAAAAAAAACCATGTGATTCAAGGGTGCTATACCTTTTATTACAATAAGTATTTCTTGTGTTCTAATTAAACTAAATTTATGTGAAAATCGTTTATTTGTAACATAAGTACAAGCACAAATGCCTTAATCTTACCAGAGCCTATTAAAATGCATTATTTAAACACGAAAACGTGAAAAGTATCACATGATATTTAACAGCTATGTTTTGAGACCAATTCGAGAAGAAGGCTTTTGTGAAAATAGTTCTATTTAATGATCATATTCGAATGGAACTTATTCTGAATCTGACGATGAAGTAGAGCTATCTGTATGAATAATAAAGCGTTTGATTGTGTCATCTATTATTTTTGTCTAATTTAAACTTTTTTTGCTCCTCTTTAATGACGCGGTCCTCACAATTCTTCCAATTTTCCACAGTCACACTTGCCAAGGCCACTGGCAAAAGCATTTTCAACTCTGCCATTTTAAAAGTTGCTAAGAAACTTCTCACTTGAGCCCTTATTAGCTCTATGGGATTCAGCTCACAATGGTATGGTGGTAACCGTAATACTGTGACACCGTTTTCTTTTGCCAATTCATGCACTACATTTAATTGATATTTATGTCTTTCATACTTTACTTTTTGTAATTCTGCTTTTATTTCTGTTGCTTTAAAAGCTACATTTTTTTCTTTTCAGCCACTTTTGTATATCAGCCTTTCTTGTTTCTATTCTTCTGGAATAATAAGGAGCATTATCCATTACTAAAATTGAGTTTTGATCCGTTTTTCGAAATTATAGGAGTCCATTTCGGAGTGGTAATCACCATCACCCTTCTTAGCCTCAAATATGAGCTCTCCTCCTTCAACAAAATCACTGGATGAACCATAAACAAAAAAAAAATAATTCAACGTCTGACACGCGACTAATCTCATTTTGAAATATGCAATTTAATTAAGTTACCAGTATATGTTGTTAGTTTATTATACATGATATTTATCATAAGCTTGTTAAAACTATCATGTCTATCATTTTGGCATTTTATTAAGTTATACTCTATCTCTATTGGTGTGTCCTGCAGATTTCAATATTATTGATAAGTATTTATATTATGATAATTCTATACAAAGGTAACAATGTACAAGATTTATTTTTAAAATATTGAAGTTGTTATTACCTTCATTAACCCAAGTTTCATCCAAATAATATGTTTTCTTTCCACCTCTTCTATATTTTGCAATTTCATTTAAATATGTTTTACACGCCATACTGCAATGTCTGGTTTGTCAATAAGCATAATCTTACGGTTGCGTTGGGAGTATTTGAAGCCTTATTTAAATTTAAAATGATTATTCTTATAGCAGATAGAAGAACGTTGAGTTTCTGATAAATTCTATAATGTATAAATCACAAAGGGTTACCTCACAGGAGGTACAGAATATAAACTCTTCAAATCTAATTGTATTTTTCTTAATAAGTCTGATGGCGATGGCGTTTGTACAAGAATCAAACGTAAACTTGCAGGTACTATCAGAACGTGAAACCAATGTGGCCACTGGAACCTGACGAAGCTCCGGACATCTATCAGGACGAGACCCATCTGGACACAAGCAGGTTCTACCGCCAGTTCAGTCTGAACACCTGTGACGTTAAGGCGCTTAACTCCATCTTTACGTACCAGAACGAGTATCTCGGTAACAGGTTAGCTCATATTCTTTTATAGTATAAATCCATGAAAGGCAATTTTCTGTTACAGTGCTCTGTTCATGGTCTAGTACTTACAAGCAAGGCTGTGAAGCAAGTAGTTCTCATTCTTCCGTTTTAACAATTTAACATAATTTTTGCTGGGAATCGATTACTTTTTCGGTTAATTTTTTTTTATTTGGTTTTAATATGCTATATATTATAATGCACAAGTGAGTGCGCAAACTCCAGTGCACTCTATTCCTTTACTCACATAGTCCGATGGGATGGCAATCCGCCACGACCCGGAAGAGATCAGGTGCAAGACTAACGGCTTTACGTGCTTTCCGAGGCACAGGGGTGTTACACCACCAACTTCCAGTCTCTGGTCTGCTACTGGGTCCTTATAAATGGAAAAAATCCAATAGTACATTTGTCCGACCCGGAAATCGGACCTAGGAACCCACGCTCAGCAGTCGTGCTTGCTACCACGAGACCAACAAGGCAAATGGAACACAATGTAGCAGTGAAAACATTAAATAAATTCCAGCGGCCGTCTGGTGATCACACCTCTTACGGATCGCTGCTACTTGACGCTGATGTGTGCGATGCATCTCAAGTTTGGGGGAGCGCCCGCCGGGCCCGCAGGCACTGGCAAGACTGAGACCACCAAGGTAAAAAAGGAGACACCAAAAGGAAATACATTTGTATGACACTACCTGTTGAGGCACACAGCAAAATAATGAATTCATATAAATTTTATAAAAAAAAACTTTCGAGGATCCCTTTACTTTGTCATAACCGTCAATTTAGCATATCATTTTCCATCAGAACATAAAAAAGTGAGAGTTCTACTCGCATTCAGCATAGTTCTGGAGTTCCTGATACTTTTTAGAAAAAGTTTTATTATTTTTTTTCTAGTAAAAATATGATCTGCTAACTTCCAGTAGCAGATAATTTTTCCCAGAAGCAGAATTTGAAAAGTGCCTTAGGTGCGCAAAGGCGAGTTCTATAATTCTTAATTAATTTTAATAATATATAAATTATGTTCATAAAACTAGTGATAATCACGCAATATGACGGTTTTCTCAAATAATTCTGGCTATAATTAGTAGTTCAGATGTAAACTAAACAAAAAAGAGTGAAATAACGGTAATCGATTTTAAGTATCAGGTAAGCATGGTTAAAGGTGTACGTTAGCAGAGAGCATACATTTTAGTGTTCAAGTTGAAAAAATCATAAGAAAAACCAAGGACCGGGAACTCCTTGGTTTCTTATACACCTGCAACATTAATCAATGGAAACTAGACCTAGAACTCCGACTCAAGTATCAGCAGAGCATAGTTGAAGATGTAGATTAGCGAAAACTAGAATATTTTCTGTGTTCAAATTAAAAACTGAAAATTTCAAGTTAAAAAAAAAAAACAAAAAATGAAACTGATATTATGTATTTTTTTTTATTGTTGTATAGGTATGTATTATCAAATGAGGTGTAACTGATGTCCTCGAATTGATTGTCATACGTTGTTTTTAAGGCCATCGTATATAAGTCATAACTCGCCAGTTAACCCGTAGGTTACGTAGTGCTTTGTTCAATATTATAATTATTTATTACATCAGCTATTCGATTTTCACCTACTTTTACAGTCTTAGCTATCGAATCCAACCTATGAATTGGATTCGTTAGGTAAGATGTTACCTGTTTGTATAGCCAGGGTCAGTAACGACCACGGAATAAAAAAGTACACTGGAAGTAACTTGAGAAAATGTTTGTACCAGAACCGGTGTCGCCAAACTCGTACATTTACGATTTACTTTTACTACAAACCAGAAGATACAATTGGCTAAAATAGAAAATATGGGCGTAAACGAAATGCAAAAAAAATATTAAAATACATATTGGACTACCAAGTACCGCCACTCGTCGCTAGATGGCACTGTTCAGTATGAACTGTTGCTACGTAAAAATAAGGGTGATATTTGAATGGCGTATCACTGACACGAATGCAGGTTACTACTCAAATAGTGATGTAACCTAATTCGATCAAAATAATATCGATAGTATGAAAAAACTATCGATATTATTTATATGTGAAAAAAATATTGTATGCGATAAATGTGATAGTATCAAAATAATGAAATTGATATTTCGTAAGGCAATTTTTAAACGCAGTAAAAAGGGTATTTATTTGCTTGTAAATCCTACCTTTTTGTTAGTATTTTTTCATTTTATACAGGGTGATTGAAAAAAATGCTGAAAACCACGCAATATTTTATTATTACATTGCTATGTGAGTTTTAGACAAAATAAAACAGGGAAAAAAGTATTAAACAAGATCGAAGTCAATCATCAAAATCAAAATAATTTATTTAAAATAATTACGGGGACTTAAATTATTATGGGAAATGTACAAACGTACTATTGATTAGATGTTTTTTTTATATTTAATTTTAGAATGTGGTGTATTCTAACATTCATGTATTTTTCGGCGATTGCTTTAATCGAAAACGAAAATGATTTTTTTTTAAATTTTATTCAGGTCTGTAATATGGTTTGATGTTGGAAATTCGTCAATCTGATAGTAATTAATATTTTCAAAAATGTCCGTTCCTATAAAAAAAATGACTATTTTAATAAGTAATGTTTCTTTCTTAAAAACTGATTTTGATTTGTATCTGCTGACGGAAATAGTAGACCCCCTTTATTTTTAGCAATAATAAATTTATGTAAATCGTTACTTTCGTTTGTCGTTAAAGCTGCTACACATATATCATATCTAATACTTTTAATTAAAACACGCACAACGTACCCTGCGATATACGTAATTAGTTGTAAACTAAACTCGAAAATATTTTCAATCGTTAGTTGAATATCAGCTTCAATGTTTTCTTCATTTAAATCCTCTTGTAGTAAGTTTGGTCCACTAGTTTTATTTATTCGCTCTACTGCCGAGGTATAATTTAAAATATATATGTTTTCTAATGCTGTACAATTTCCTGAATCAGAATTTTTAATTTCGACATGTTGAGATTAATTAAAAACAGCAAAAGTAAATTTAACTCACGTAGTTTTATTTAAGAGATTCCACAGAGTACAAAAAAATCTAAGTTATTACTAGAGAAGTACTTATAAGTTAGTGTTGTCACTAAACTCAATATTATAGACAACCGGTAAAGTAGAAATTTATTATTACAACACTCTCGCCAAATTTTAACTTTACTTACATCTTAAAAAAAATATAGAGACTAACAGACAACTTTTAGCTAAAAATAGAAATTAATAACAAAAAGAATTACTTGAGAGATACTTTTGTACACATGTTTGTTTTCAAGAATTACTTGTGTACACATGTTTGAGCAAATAAATATATCTTATCTTATCTTATCTCTTATCTTATCTTACTTGCTTAGCACCAATTTTATTTCTAAGATATTGAAATTGTTCTTTAGGTAAAGCTTTAGTAAATTTGTCTGCATATTGCTCTTTGGTATTCACATATTTGAGATCAATTTGTTTCTCTAAATACTTTTCTTTGATAAAATTATACCTTATATCTATATGCTTACATCGCTTGTGATAATCTACATTCTTAATTAAACAAATTGCACTTTGATTATCAATATTTAGACAGATAGAGTTCTGATTAGTTCTGTGCCCGACAGGGTCCATGTGCACTTAACTGACTAACTATTCTTAAGATCTTATATAACACATGTGATATAGCAATAAAGAATTGAATTGAATTTGAATTGAATTAAATTCGTTTATGTCCATTAACAGTCCCTTTAACCATATAGCTTCTTTAGTTGCAGAACAAGCAGCCATGAACTCTGCTTCCGTTGTAGACAAGGCTACACTTTGTTGGCGTTGTGTTGCCCATGTTACTGCAGCTCCATTTTTCATAAATACATAGCCAGTTAAAGACCTGCGTGTGCTTGTGTCTTTGGCATAGTCTGCATCACTATAACCCTGTAGGTTAGACTTTGAAGGTGTATAACATAAACCATAGTCCATTGTACCTTTCAGATATCTTAATATTTTTTTGACAACATTCCAATGGGTCTGATCATAACAGTTCAAATATCTACTCACCAGACTGACTCCAAACATGATATCTGGACGGCTTACCACAGCCAGGTGCATGAGTGAGCCCACAGCCTCTCTGTAGGGAATAGTTTTGTCTGGGGCTTCAGTTGCTTTCTCTAAAGTAGTGTGAGGATCAACTGGAACACTGTTAAAGTTTGCATTTTGCATATTAAATTTATATAATAACCGTTCAATATATTTTGATTGGTGAATGAAAATACACTTTTCAAATCTTTCTATTTGTAATCCTACAAAGTTCTTTGGATCACACTGTTTAATTTCAAAATTATCTTTTAAATCACTCATCACTTTGTTTAGTGAGTCTTCTGAATTAGATATAAGAAGCCCATCGTCAACATACAACAACAAGTAAATTTTATTTTTGTTTACATTTCCAATATAGACACACTTGTCGCTATGACTATTAGTAAACCCAAATTTCTTTAGTAAATTATCAAATTTCTGATTCCAGCACCTTGGTGCTTGCTTTAAACCATAGAGTGAACGATTAAGTTTACATACCAAATTTGATTGGACCTCCAAACCTTCTGGTGGCTTCATGTAAATAACTTCCTTTACATCTCCATATAAAAATGCAGTCTTTACATCAAATTGGATAATTTTTAACTCATTTTGGACAGCTTTTGACAGTACAACTCTGATTGAATCATATCTCACCGTAGGAGAGTAAACTTCAGTGTAATCAATGCCTTGTTTTTGTCCACATCCTTTAGCACACAGTCTTGATTTATAGATTGGACCAGATGGATTGTCTTTTATTCTGAATACCCATTTACAATCAATCACTCGCACTCCTTCCGGTTTTTCAATGAGGTTCCAAGTTTTATTTTCTTCATGTGCTTTTAACTCATCTTGAATTGACTGTTTCCAATGTTTAGCATTCACATTGTGTGAGGATATTGCTGCTGTGTAACTTTCTGGAACATCATACTGTTCTGAAACTTCATTAACACATGAATATGTTTTAGCATCCATTTTACATGTTCTTTGTTTAGATCTTGTTGTTACATTTCGTGTAAGTTCTGTTGGATCAATTGTTTGGTCTGGTTCATAAATTGATCCTTCATCTGACTTAAAAGATTCATCACTGGTTTCAGATTGCAATTCACTATCTTCAGATGTATTTTCTAATTTAGTCTCATTATTGGTAGAACTATCATCATTGGTCTTGGGTTTTGAGACCGACTCTGATAATGGCAGTAATGCATAATTCCTTTTAACTGAACTTTCAATGAATATGACATCTCTGCTAATTAACACTTTCTTTGTCTTTGGATCTAAAAGCCTATATCCCTTTGTCTGTTCATTATAGCCAATAAAAATCATCTTGTTTGTCTTTGAGTCCCATTTTTTCGATTTTTCTTTTGGCACATGCACCATGGCTTCACAACCAAAAACTTTCAAATTAGTGATGTCCGGCCTTCTACCACTCCACTTCTCTTCAGGTGTTGCAAATTCTATCACTCGTGTTGGGCATCTATTTGTGACATAGGCAGCAGTTGAAATTGCTTCTGCCCAATACTGTTTTCGTAACTGAGCATTCAGTAGCATGCATCTTGCTCGTTCTAGAAGGGTTCTATTCATACGCTCCGCGAGACCGTTTTGTTGTGGAGTGTAGGGAGTAGTAGTTTGGTGTGAAATTCCAGACCTTTTGAGAAAATTGCGAAATTCATTGCTCAAGTATTCATTGCCATTATCTGTACGGAGAGTCTTTATTTTTAAATCCAGTTGGTTCTCCACCAATGCTTTGAATTCTTTAAATTTTTCAAACACATCAGATTTCTTATTTAATATGTATACAAATACCTTCCTGGTAAAGTCATCAATGAAGGTAACATACTAGCGAGCTCCTCCAAGCGATGGTACCTCCATAGGCCCACAAACATCAGACTGAATGACCTCTAGCTTTGCTTGTGCTCGAGATCCTTGAGAGGGAAAAGGTTTTCTTGATTGTTTCCCTTCTTGACATGAAATACATAAGACCTTTTCTTTATTTTCTAATTTAATTCCTGCAGATTCTGTTAGTTTACTCAAATCTTCAAAATTTAAATGAGCCATTCTTTGATGCCATAGATAACTGTCGTTGTCTTTTGATGCAGATATGTATGCTGGAGTACTGTGAGTATTTAGCCGGTACATATTATTCATCATCTTTGCAGTAGCCACTTGTTCTTTATTTCTGTTTAATATCTTGCAACCTTTCTCATTAAACTGTATATGACATCCATTTTTAAACATCTGAGTAACCGAGAGAAGATTAGTGGCCAGACCAGGAACATAAAGAACATTCTGCACTTGGATTGTATTTATCTTCCCATTGCAATCAGCAACATTTAAATTTATCTTTCCGCAGGCTTCTACCAAAAGTTTCTCATCATTCGCCACCTTTATAGTACTAATCGGAGGTGGGATTTTATCATATAGCCAGTCACTGTGCATGGTCATATGCATTGACGCTCCAGAGTCTATGTACCAACCTTTCTCATTGCATGTAGTTGCAGAAAATACAGCAACATAGTTGGTACTTTGTTCTGACTTTTCCTTCGACTTCTTATTTCGACAATTTTTACTTATGTGCCCATATTTATTGCACACGAAACATCTAGGACCTTTGCTGGTACTGGGTTTCTCTGAAGCTTGTTTGGCAGACTGCGTCCTATTTCCCTTGTTTTTATTAACATATAAAGCATTTGTTTCAGTGCTTCTCACATCTTGAAGCAGTTTAGTTTTTACAGAATCCGCTGTTATTGCCACACCGGAGCTTTCAAGTGCCATAATCATCGGCTGATAGACCTCGGGTAAGCCAGCCAGTAGCAAGGTTCCCAACCATTCATCATTCACATTAAACCCAATGTTTCGTAGTTTGTGTGCGGTCGACATTATTTTGCTAAAATAGTCTTCGATGCCTTGACATGTTTCTAGCGTTGTGGTAATCAGATCTCTTAATAAGCCAACTCTACGTGTCAGCCCTTTGTCATCGAAAGCTTTAGATAGGTTATTCCACACTTCTTTGGCAGTTTTGGCCTCTTGGATGTGTACATAGTTGATGGGATGTACCAATAAAACAATTTTGGACTTAGCTTTCAAATCTTGTTTGACATCGACGCTATTTTCTGTGATACAATGCCATAAGTCCTCGTGTTCAAGATATGTTTGGACAGCAAATCTCCACGTTGGATAGTTTTCCCTTCCGGTCAGCTTTTCAATCAGTGCCATATTATTTGTAGAAGACATTTTGCTGATGAAGAAGATTTTGTCACGTCTCGAAGCACCTCGTGTTGACTTAGGTTATGTTTATACGGAACTACTGTTTATCACTGAATTTACTTTGTATTTTTAATTATTACTTGTATTTTCGTTGTATTTAAACCGAAATCAGGTGGTCTGGGCCCATAACCTGTTGAGATTAATTAAAAACAGCAAAAGTAAATTTAACTCAGCGTAGTTTTATTTAAGAGATTCCACAGAGTACAAAAAAAACTAAGTTATTACTAGAGAAGTACTTATAAGTTAGTGTTGTCACTAAACTCAATATTATAGACAACCGGTAAAGTAGAAATTTATTATTACAACACATGTACTCGTATCAACAATTTTTTGTACGCCGCTACGAATTGACGGTCTGTGGGATTATTGTTGGAACCTCCATGTGCACGTATATTTTCAAAAAACAATTCTGTGATCTTGCCTCAATTTATAGAATGGTGATTAAATCAACATTTTCGTGACAATGAATTCATTATATAATAGTTTCAAAGCAGTAGCACATCTAATAAAACCTAAAGAGCCTGTCTTACGAGGGCTTTTTCAGGTGGGATCGCAGTCAAGCACTAGTTTATATCAATTAAAAAAAGAAAAATGGGACACCGTTCTCCGTTTTTAGGTTATTTATATAAATACAAGCCATATTTAAATAATCAAATATTTGACTTGCATTATTTTCTTTTATTGCTTTTTTAAATCCATATTGATGAAAGTTCATTGTATTAAAAATGTCGAAAGTATTATTAATATTTTTTATAAATTTTTCAGTAGCTTCACTGCGTATTTGCATTCTGTACATGGCCAGAACGCATAACTAGGAAACTGCTCGCGTATACATTTATTTATTTATTTAATGCTTTATGCACACAAATGTACAGAGGCGGACTTAATGCCGTAGGCATTTTCTACCAGTCAACCTTTGGGTGATGCAGAGAAGAGTAGTGGTAGGTGCAATAAAAGAGAGAGCAAAGGCGAATAAAGGAATAGATTTACATATAGACCATAGAATAGATATACCAACTATTAAACCATAGAATAAATATAATACAATACATACACATACACACACATACATGTACAACGTGTAACAAAAAGGGTATATACTTACCAAGTGCACGGCTTCTTGATAAGATAACAAACGATACGGGAAGGGTTTTCTAACATTATGTTTACATGGTAGGAAAATATGAATTATTTCAATGCACATGATACCAGAAACCGAACATTTCAAACTGAAATCAATACATCACTAGCAAAAAGTCAGCTGATCGGTGTCAATGAACTGTTCATGAATAAAAACAAACCTCTTACTCCTGGTATTCCTTCAAACAGTGGATAAAGGGTTCCGGATGTTTATTTTTCATAACAATTTTTTTTAAAAGAAAATAGTTTTGAGAAGAAAGAATTTTTTCCTACAAAAAACTAAGATTATGAACTATAGCGAGCGCGTGGCGCCGGACATCTGTGAAGGAAAACCCGCCAGCCGTGTAGAGATGTGTTCGTTAGCGCGCAGCTCATTCAATTTTTCAAAATATTAGACACGCAAGCGTGCGAGCCGCGCCTCTTTTAGAGGAGACTAAGTAGATAAGGTATTCATAAGGATATGGAATAAGTACCTATTTGGTATCTACATGAATCAATAAGAAATACCTACTTTTTTATTGTTTTACGTAGATATGATAGCAACAAACAAATCATGAGTGAACGTAACAATTATCGAAAAAGTAATCTACCATAGAATCGAGTACCTACAACACAGTAAATAATACCTAATTTAGTAACTACATTCCTATAAATTTTCTTACGTACCTAATTCTTTTTATGTCGGTTGCCATACATAGGTAGGTACATAGTTTGCGAGAAATTAAATTTTACTTAGATGAACACGGTGCGAAAGACGCTACGAAAAAGGATTTCATATCATAATATTTGAACCCAAAATATCATTTCTAAGCAACTTATGTCTCTCCTCAGTACAAATAAACTCCCGGTGGGTTCCGTTCTTGAATTTAATTTAATTAGAGGACTTTAATAAGTTGTTACTTTTTTGCAGGCATGAGATGATTTGAATCAATTGATTATAGTAAGTAATTTAAATATCGATTAAAATTAAATGATTTAAAAAAATCGATGATTTAAATCATTTTTTTTTTATGACGTAAAATTAATACTATTTAATTTTACTTAAAACGCATACATTTATAGTGATACACTCCTTACAGCGCAACATACATTCTCTATTAAGAAGAAATATGTTCATAGTTAAAAGTAATCATTAAAATATTTTATCAGCATTAGTTACTTAATATTTATGTTTAATTTTAACCTGAGATTATAAACAAAACAACAAATCTTCCGCGCTTATTTCACCTACATTTTCACGAGGAGGTTCTCACAGAGACAGACAGAATTTCACGACTGTCGGCCGTCGCCCGCCAGAGCAGCGGTGACGCCCAGAGAAAGTTTAGTGCTAAAACTGTACTAACCGGCTGTCGAATTTTTGGGTTTATTGGGGTACATTATTTGCATTTGGTTTAGGAAGAGGGGGGGTTAATGGTTATAAAATAAAATAACCATAAAGATTAAAGCGGGAGCTCCGTTCCGCTCCCGTTTTAACTTTCTTACCTAACCTATCCAAGACGGATTGCTCTGAATCAGGGTGTTAACCATAATGATAATATCAATATAGTCACTAGAGTATAATCACTTGGGCACTACTGGGCAGTGAAGAAGAGGCCGTAACAAGCGGCTCATTTGAGTCCAAAACTTGCACTACACTCGATTCTTCAGACAAAACAGCGAAATCCGAGCACTGAAATTTCGAAGACGCCATGGTAGTCACAATGTTGTAGAACTTAAACAGGAGTGCTTAAAACGATCTCGACTGCAAAGCAAACGAACAGTACTGAAAATACACCATTCAAAACACGCGCGCTGAACTCGCGCTGAACATATTTGCGTTTCCTTTCTCGTAATAAAAGAACAAACAATTTTTGTAAATTTTTGTTTGGTTGTTTACCACCAACAAGTACAAAGTGAATGAAACCTGTCAAAATACTGTCAAATATTACGAAATAATATCAATTATACCTTTTTTTTCTAAAAAAACAACGTTTGCGCACATTAAGTCTTTGCGTAATTATTTCATAAAGATAAATAAACCTTTTCTAGAAAAATAAGCTTAAAACTCAGCAGCCGGTATAGTACAGTTTAGCCAGTTTAGTATTAATTTATCTTTTCAAAATAAATGAAAAACATGCAAAAGTATTAGGAGTCCATAAGAAACGAGAATTGTTATTACTGAATTTAACAGCGGCTTGCGCAATCACAGATCCCTAATTTCCTTTCAGTATGATATTGAATACGATAAAATATTGTGTCCCTGTCGCACGCGCCACCTGCGTGTATTATGTGAAAGAGATGACAATGTTTCCATCGTCCGTTCGGCTACTCTTTTGGCGGCGTCTTTGAGCGCGCCGAAAGGCTAGCCTAAATGAAATTAGGTAAATAAATAAAGTAACATTTTGCATTAGTGAAAGACCAATAATCGTACATTGCAGTCGCATATTCGTCGCGGTGCTTGTGATTTGGATTTATTGTGGTTGTGACAATCGTATGTGATGGTGTTAAGTAATAGTGAATATTATGAGATGATGTTGTGTGTCGGAAGAGAGGAGGGTAATGTGCGAGCTGCTCGCGAACTTTATCGTCGCCGATTATCGAGGGTAGGCCAGAAGCTGAGCATCGACAGCTTCCTTCGGTGGCGTGTTTTCATCGGATGGTACATCATCTGCACCAAACCGGTTCCTTCCACGCTCCTGGGTTAGGGGGTCGCCCGCACAGAATTTGAGGAAGCCGTACTGGAGCATTTTGAAAATAACCCACGTACTAGCGCACTCGGCGAGCTTGCATTAGCGCTGGATGACTCTAACCATATGCAAGTATGGCGAGTGTTGAACAATGATGGTAGCACCCATACCGCTTCCGTCGCACCCAGGAGCTGACACCTGCAGATTTTTTGCCTCGCGTGACCTTATGCGAGTGGTACTGCAATCAGGTAGAAGCTTCGCCAGATTTTGTTTAGTTGTCATCAATCACATCGAACCACATCTTTAAAAATGTAAGTTAAATAATTGTTTTTCATTTTATTATTTACTTTGCTCGGACTATGGTAAGATATTTTTAAATTTTAGGTACCTACTAAGGCGAACAGAGCGTCTCATGTACGCGCGCGCCGCGCAATTTAAAATTCGGTAGACAGGTGTACTAGGCGATCAGATTTACAGAAGAAATGTTTCGTAATATTAGCAAATGACGTGGAATGTTATTGACCCTCGTAGTGTCGTGACACGTTTGTTATGATTTGAATAAAAGAATCATACGATACCAAGGATTTGGTATCAATTCTTTGAGTTATTTATTTTGGGCTGAAACTTTGTGTAGAGATTCTATACCACCTATAATCTTCACCGCTTCTTGATGTATATACCCTTTTTGTTACACGTTGTATATGTTGTTGTTGTATTTTTATATACATTGTAGTGCAGTTTTTAAATTTGCGATTACAATATATACAAGAGTAGTACGCAAATACTCGCATATACTTCGTAGTGACCTAACTACCTAACCTTATTCCATAATATACAGTGCCAGTACGAATATGGACTAATCGTGCGTAGATCGGAATAATCGCGCCTGGATATTAGGTCATGTTAGAATAGTGACCATTAGAACACGATGGCGAGCTAACGAAGCAATCATGTGGGTTAGGTGAGGTTAGAATAGTGACCATTAAAGCATGAAGGCGAGCGTGCCGCGGCAGCGGCCGCCGTGCTCCAGGTTCCCTTCTAATATTAGTGAATCATTTAGGCTCTCAGCTTGCACTTGATAATTACTTCAAACTTTTCCGAAGATTCAAATTCAAACAGTGTTTCTTTGTATTCACCACATTTACTCAGTAACAACTCTTGCAGAGTGTTTTTGGTATGTCTTTCACATTTTTACTAAGTAAACTAACGTATTTACCACTTTTTTGTAATAAATTATGCAAAGCCAACAAAAAAACCGCTAATCAAAACAAACAGCACGTGGCAAAAAATGATGCAATGTTAGAATAGATACGCAGATTTTATTACCATATATTAGTGAGAGATAGGTCAACAAACCAAAATGGCGAGCATGCAACTGCTCGCGTATAGTTTGGAATCTAGGGTTTTTCGCGCCTATTTCGATCTATACACGATTAGTTTGCATGCGGACTAGCACTGGAACAAAGCTAGTAACTTTGGCTACTACAAAGTTTACGCGAGCAGTTTCCTCCGGATGCGTTATAGCCATGTACAGAATGTAAATACGCAGCTTCACTACCTTTAAATTATATTGACGATATTTTATTTTTTCATTTTATTAAAATAAATCCGAAAATAATACTTACCCGACGGTGGTATGATACACCTCCATGAGTTAGACTTTTAGTCCGACTATGGTTTTTACACGCCAATATGGCACAATAAGGCATTTTAATATTTTTTTAATTTTTTTTTATTAGCCTATACTGTCCCACTGCTGAGCAAAGGCCTCCCCCAACTTCTTCCAGGTATTCCTTTCCTAAACTACCTCGAACCAGTCCTTACGGTCGGCATCTAGGTCGTCTCGCCACCTCTTCCCAGGTCGACCTCGGCGGCGTCGTCCATTTTAATATTATTTAACTCAAAATTTACGTTGACGCAGTCTAGCTTGCGAATGAGAGCGCTTGAACAGCAATTGCGTAATGCGGTACTAAATAGTGGCGACACCGCCTACTTACTATTTCCAGTGTTCTTTTCTATTCCGTGGTAACGACAGACGTGTCGATTATTAGGTGCGGTCTAAAATTGTTTGTGCATAACCTCCTGAGACCCGGGACGTATTTACGAATATTTAATTGATGGAAGTTAATTTTTATGCCTTAATATAACATAGAGATAAAAACATCAAATAAAAAAATCTACCTCAACCCCATTTTGCGTAAGAGAAGGTATCACCAGTGATACCTTGGGTTCAAAATGGTATTAAAACAAATTACTTTAGAAGGAAAATTTAATCAATGAAAATTAAAAAAAAAAAACTGTTCCTTGTGTGTGTGTTGTGTATTGTTGTTGTTTGTATATTATTGTACTTTTTATTAATTTATATGATAAATTAAAAAGCAATTTCGGTTGACATTAAAACAAAGAAAAATGTTGCATTCCAAGCATTTTACGAAAGTCTGAAAATTACTGCAGCAAATGTGGCGAAATTTGGATCTGTTGTTTTGAGAACCCTTCGCACATATTGGCAAATGTTTAGTTTTTCTTTAGCAGCATGACAATTTGTTTTGACCAATCTTATTTCCTACCCGCTGTTGTTGGCCTTATCACTATTTCTGGTTCAACCGGATTAGGATTACTCCGAGAGTTTCCTCTGTGACTTTGAACTGGACTACTGCGTGTAGTAAGTGCTAGCTGAGAGCTCAAATATTGTGGTAAAGAAGAGGCTGGTTCAGAATAAATTAAATGTTTCGCCAAATCAAGGTTGAAGCCCAGATTGTGCGGCATCTTCTCTGTACTGCACCCATCCTGAAGCTGCAGCAAAATCGAAAAAATGGAAAATGGCGCTTATTGTCCACTTGCCTTTTCTTTCCCGCATAGCATACTTGCCGATAATGCGATCTAATAAATCGATGCCACTCTTAAACTTGTTGTACTGTTTTATGGCAAGTGGTGGAGGAATATCGTTCCTTCCTTCTTACTCCAGCGCCGATATGTACCCTGTGGTTGAACAGCAAGCAGATTCAGATGATGTCCTTGATACGCTACCAATATTTGTACACTCAGACATAATTTCAATGTATTGAGACTATTATCGATGTATTGGGAAAAACTTTCGTACGAGCTTATATTCGTACGTAATCTTGATTGATCTAAGCAGATGTGTTAAGAACACGTGTGCTTGGATCAATCAAGACATACATTTGGCCTTCCTCGGGAGTAAAAGCAAAGTTTATCGGTCCGATATTTTAATGGCTGTGCCATTTAGGGTGTCATGCCATGATTTCCAGCCGACTTTGTCCAATTCATCTGCCCTTTCATGATATATACATTATCGTCGATTTGACTGTCGGTTTTCTGGTGCTAAATGTCACTGAACTATTACATCATGAATTATTACATCAATTAATTATTACAGCTGTATAAGAAACTGAAGAGTTTTCGGTCCTGGGTTATATATATTATTAAATGAGGTGTAATTGACGTCCACGAATTGATTGTCATACGATGTTTATTAAGGCCATCGTATATAAGCCATAACTTGTCAGTTAATCCGTAGGTTAGTGTTCTGTTCAATTTTATTATTTATTACACCAGCTATTACTTATGATTTTCACCTACTTTTACAGTCTTAGCTATCGAATCCAACCTATGAATTGGATTCATTAGCCCTGACCTGTTTGCATGGCCAGGATCAGTAACGACAGACATGTCGATGATTAGGTGCGGTCTAAAATTGTTTGTGCATATCAATTCATTTTCGCAATTATATCATGATATACTTGTCTAATATAATAGATGTCTATGGCAGCTTCATCTATTGTTCCTTGCATTAGATGGAGACCATGGCAAAGAATCATGTTAATATTGACGCTTATGAATGTATACGTCCTTTCATTTGAGTATCCGCAGATACAATCAACGCGGCAGGAATAGTTGGGTTCTTTTTCAAAAATATTGCTAAATGAGCAACGTTACACTCTTCATCTAAACGCTTTAATTTTTTGGGTAGGTTACCTTGGATTTTTTGAACATAGTAATGTTTACCAATATTTTTGCACGTTCCAATTTTTATCAATCTTCTAATCTTTTTTCTTTGATTAAATTTTTAGCCAATTTCACGATTGGAAAATTCAACGAAATAAGTTCTTGCCGTTCTTGGTAATATTTTTATTTACCCGCAGAGAATGAACTCGAATATCGAGTCAAATACACAAGTTGATATTAGGTTTAATTTGTAGACTCTGCACAGACCCTGAGATGTTGTCGTTAAGCAAAATAGGCGTATGAGCCGTTTTGAAATCTTTAATTATTTCCCATTCGCGACAAAAATCGATACATGTTTGGTGTGTCTTACGTCTTTTTTTGGGTGGTTCATGACCTTCTCGTTTAGTGTTTTTGTTCAAGCCTGAGGAGGCTTTCTTCTTCAACATGCCAGTCATTATTACAATGTGAAACATTTTTACCAAACGAGATTCCGTTATGCTCAATATCATTTGAATGATGATCTACTTGGCTTTACTCCTTACCTTGAGCTTTACCAATAAGAACCTCCGTCCTTATACTAAGAATTTTATATTTTGTGTGTTGTGGATAGCCATTGGACTCATTACTACGCTCCTTTATTTTTTCATCGATGCTTTCTAAATGCTGCATTACGAAACGATCAATACGATCGGTATTTCACCACACCAAATCAGAAAATTCTGCCTTGTCTGCAGCGGAGGTAGCGGGCACTGAGCCTCTACCGAAAACTGCACCATGATTGCTGTCCACAAAGGCAAGGTAAGGTAAGTAAGGCAGTAGGTACCTTTTTAGACTCTGTGCGAAATCAACGCTATAACTTGTGTTGATTGTATTGCCTTTCGAAGACTGGTCCGCTATTTTAATGGCTGTGTTATTTAAGGTGTCATGATTTCCAGCCGACCTTGTCCATTTTCACCTGTCATTTCATGATCGTCAGATTTATCGTCGATTTGATTGTCGGTTTTCTGGTTCTAGATGTCACTGATTCATATAGAATTATTGCAGCTGTATAAGAAATTGAGGGGTTTTTGGTCCTGGATTCTACTAGAAGTTTCTACATCTTCAACCATGCTCTGTTGATACTTGTGTTGAATTTCTGGGTCTGGTTTCCACGGGTTTATATAGTACTGTATAAGAAACCGTGGAGTTCCTAGTCCTGGGTACTTCCAAAAGCTTCTGATTCGTTTTTTTAATTTGAACACTGAAAATATTCGTGTTTTTTACTAATCGACATCTTCCACCATGCTCTCCTGATAGTTGTGTCGGATTTTTGTGTCTATTTTCCACTAGTTCACGTAGAACTGTTAGCATTGTTTATGAAACCGAGAAAGTTCCCGGTCCTGGGTTCTTATAGAAGTTTCTTGTATTTTTTTAATACAAATATTGAAAATATTCATGATTATTGCTAATATACATCTTCAACCATGCTCAGCTGATACTTGAAATCGATTCTGAATTACTGATCATGGCCAGAATTGTGTTGTTATCGCCAGTTTTATGAAAATTATTTGTTTAATCTAGGTATTTTTTTTGCCAGCTCTATTTAATAATAATAATCTTTATTCAGGTAAGTTACACCCATATCATTAAATAACACAACACTATACATGACACAATTTACTTTAACTTATTACCTAATAAGACTAGTGATTAATAATAAATAAATAAAATTGCCTCAAATTTTGAATTAATTAATAAAACACAATAATTACATTACATAATACAAAAATAAACAAATAATCAAATTATATAAATTAAAATAATGCAAAATTAAAATCAAATTAAATTAAATTGAATTGTAATTAAATCTAATTGACAGAGCTATTTTTAAAAGTAATTAGCAACTATAGAACTCACCTTTGTGCACTTAAAGTACTTTAAAAATTTGCTTGGAAAAATGATATGCTACCGGAAGTTAGCAAATCATATTTTCATTTGATATTTTTCCAGGAAAAACACCAGAGCTTTTCTAAAAAGTAACTTACTTATGATTTATTCTATGACAAGTATGTGGTCTATTGTTGAATCATAAGGCTTGAAGCCATATTATTCTGCAGGCTGGTTCTGTCGATTTATGGTGCGAATCTACTGAGCCGACTCCATAATTTGGGTCAAGGGCAGAAAAGTGATGATTCTTTGAACGGCCTACAGGATTTAGCGAAGGCGGTTGCAGTGCAATGCGTCGTGTTCAATTGTTCTGATCAGCTCGACTTCATGGCCATGGGTAAATTCTTCAAGGGACTGGCAGCGTAAGTAACATAATACAGTCAGCTTTAAAGCATCAGAATTACTGTAAAACTTAGTTTTATTACGCACAAAAATAAAATATCGGCATGTCTTTTGTCACCTTCTTTCTACCTTTCAACTAAGAGTGGTGAAAAGATATATATAACAGTCTCCGGCCACCATGTAACTGGTGTGGCATGCAGGTAACAGACTCCGAACAGTCAAAAGCCCTAATGGTGGCGCGCCGTGTTCAGAGTGCTTTTAGAGGAAACGGTTATGCTCTTAGAGTGTGACGGGACCCGCATTAATGCATATGAATCGATACCTGACCACGGGAGCGTGGCGAAATACACAAGCACTCCAGCATCTTGACCAAAGATAGCTGCAGAACACAGTGCAGTGTAAGTCACCGTTTGACCGACCCAGTGGTAGTCGTATTCTGACTGCGCTCGCCTCGGGGTGGTAGAGATGTGTGAAGATTTAAACACGTGCGATTTTTTTCGATATTTTCGACTTCGTTAGTCCCATTTTCATGAGTACACTGCAGATTCAAATAATCACACTATTATTTTTAGATACCTTTAAAAGTGAATATAATTATTGTTGTGAAGGTCCGGTGCATGGGCGTGCTTCGACGAGTTCAATCGGATTGATATTGAAGTGCTCTCTGTGGTGGCACAGCAGGTATGATTGCTTAAGTCCAATACGTTATCATCATCATCATCATTTCAGCCGAAGGACGTTGTGTTTCCTCTACGGGATCTAAGTGCATAATAGCGGTCGGTATAGGAACTCTCTCATATAAGGATTGATTGAGGGAGAAGACCTCTGGTATGGTCCAGGTACAGCATCCTCTTGTGAGTACAATTGCCATTCTCTCAGGCAGTTGGCCATATTTATGATAATATATGTTAATGGCTGATATTCCATAGAGAAATACAGACTGGAAACAGATCGTATAATACTCTCCCTTCTTTGCATAGGCAGTAGCAGTACTAGATTAAATTCGTACATGTGAAGCAAAGTTACTTGTTGAATTGCTCTGACCCAGGGGGGGTCAGAGCAATTCAACAAGTAACTTTGACCCCCCCTACTCATTGTGGGACACGGTAGCCTATAAGTAAGTGACTCGGAATACACATGAGAGGTGCATCTATATAGTTCCTCCTTACTTGCATCGGTCTTCTCCCCAATAATGGTATCTAAGAGTTTTGTAAGTCCCTCATCACCTTTCACCCACGATCTAAGTTGTAATGCCTGAGATAGGGATTGAGTAAAGCTGTATGATTCCATCTCTTGGAGAGGCTGCCTCTTTGCTCTGACACGTGTTGGGGCCCCAATGTAAGGTGGCACAACTCCACTTGTAAGGTGCCAATTGGTCGTGGGGTCTCCTATAGCCAGAGAGATAGCCTTGTCATAATGTTCTACCGGTACATTGCTCCATACACTGATCTGAGCCTGTTCCTGTTTTGCGGGCATGGTGATCCCGTCCAGAGGCAGAGCCCAACATTTCTCTCTTAATTGTTGAGCTAACAACAGAGTTAGCACATGCCCTCCTGAATAGTTGACAGCACTAAGTCCTGAAGATAATATGTTCCATCATTGTCTCCTCCATTGTATCAATGTCCTTTAGGACTTCTATCTCTGAACTCCATTCTCTTCATGCTACATTCTGGATCGACCTAGTGCTAGAAAACTTAATTATTAGTGCTTCTTGTTTCCCTACATTGGATAAAGTCATTATTTTAGATAGTAACTTAGGGTTACATGGTCTAATGACCATTAGGTCCTCTACTAATTGAGCCTTTTGAATCTTCTTCTTACTTCAGGTTCAAACAATGGCTTCAGTTCTTTATTCTTAACTAGTGCAGGTAGACCCTCTGCTATCTTGTTTTTTAGGTAATTTTCTGGTTGCCTTGGCATTACTAAGGGTATTGATTGTGGGTCCTTTATAAGCGTAGTGGGATTTGATTTCTTCATCCTTGTGGTTGCTACTCTTGATATGTGTTCACAGTGTCTAGGGGATTTAGATATGGTCTTAACTAGTGCACAAGTTAGGGGATCTTGGACTGACCTTGTACAAAAGTTAGGAAACAGGGTTATAGGCCAGCCACCAAGGGTTCTAGGGACAGATAGAAGTGACATATATTCGACGGGGTTCTTAAGGCCGGGAATCTATCCTGAGCCATTATGGATGCCTCCAAGACTGTGCACCAAAAAGCTGGTATTAGAAGATGGACTTTCTGTGCTGTGCCCATCCCGGCAGAAAACACACCTGCTATGTCGCCAATGAATGAGGGTATTGTCTGATTCGCCTCACTTGCCATACAAGATATTCGTTTCAAAGCCGAACTAAACTGTGCCCCCTTAAAGAAAAATTCACGTCCATACTCCAATAATAATGTCGACACCCATGTCTCCTTCAGTCATCCTGAGGCCTTCCAGTGTGACTACATTTGGCAGCCTTAAGTAGATAACTTGATTGTCTCCTTGACCTTCAAAAACTTTCGTTGATGATATGCTACAAACACTACAGTAAATTACAGTTAACTGTAAGCGCCCTAATTGGCAGACCTTGTGGCAAGTAAGTGACGGGTCAGTTAACCTTATGATTTGTGCTAGTCGAGTATCGTGAAACTCGAACGTGATATTATGGGTGACTTTAACTGACGATTAGCCTACTCGTCACTTTACTTGAGGGTGGTGAAAGAGGCCCTTAATGTTACAAATCAGCGGGCTTGTTGTATCCATGAGGCCACAAGTAATAAAGTCCGTTTGCTTAAGGTGGTGACGATCCAGAAGGCGCAGTTAGCCAAACAAGACAGGTTCATGTTTGAAGGTGTCGACCTGCCGCTCAAGGCATCCTGTTCAGTCTTTATCACTATGAACCCAGGATACGCGGGTATGTGACGGTGACAAAGATTTAAACTTTGATAATAGAGTTCATGTACATAGGCGAGAAAGAATATATTCAGAAATTTAATTTCAAAGAGAGTTTCCTCCCAGCGCTTAATAATAATAAAAAAATATATATAAATTAAACATTTACAATTATTTGTCACGGCCAAGCACACTTATTTTTCCGATTTGATGTTGTTTACATGAATTTAAATATCAAGGATGTGGCCATGTTATTGCTCGTGACTATACATCAGCTGTCCTATTTTTAGTATTTGTATAATAAAGAATATGTACAAAAAATAATATTTTAAAATATACCTACATATATATTTATATCATATATGTAGGTTTATGTTTATTCGGTTTGTTTGTATTCACAAAAATACTTAAAAAGTATGTTTATATTTATATATGTATATAATATATATATATTATACATATAAGATATGTTATTGAGGATTTTGCTATTAAACACAAATTGTTTCTCTGAAAATACAAAGATTTATTTAACACAATTTTACTTTTACAATATTACAACAAAATATGAGAATTACACTTTTATCTCACCTGAAAATACAAAGAAACGACATTTAAAGTTCACTAATATCGCCTCCTCAATTATATCCTTTCATTTATCTCTCTACAAGTTTTTTATAACATTATATTAACAAAATAATTTGAACATCATCCGCCATTGAATTACATGTCACCCCGATACGTTTTCTACTCACTTCCACAGACAACCTAATACACGCGCGAAGCGCGGCAAATTCAATTTAATGAAATGTCATTTCATTACATACATATAATAAGTGTTATATCAGTGTGAAAGGAAACGCTTTTTTTAAAATCGTTAGCTTCGCCTTAACACGTAAAAAGATCTTGGAGCTTCTGTTTACAGGTCGTACAGAGCTGCCGGACAATCTCAAAGCATTGTTCCGTCCTATCGCTATGATGGTGCCCGACTACGCCCTCATCGCTGAGATCTCTCTCTTCTCTTTTGGCTTCTCTGAGGCCAAAATCTTGGCTGGCAAGATAACGACCACCTTCAGGCTAAGCTCGGAACAGTTGTCTGCTCAGGTTAGCGGGTCTATTTTTTTTTAATGAAAAATAATTCGAAATACATGTGCTGTTTGATTCAATCTTAGGAAATGCCGAGTTGGTAACTCTTTCGCTGCTAGCTTAGGCAAGGGTCAGCGGAATAATTCCACTTCATTCAATGTCTCTCTCATTATTATTATTGCCCTAAGAACGTATTAATAAAAAAATAAAAACTTATGTACCTATTCGGCATATTTCGATCATGCAGCAATTTAGAAAGAAGACGTTAATAGAAATGTGGTAGACTCGCTAAAAGAACTAGGTGGAAAATCATGCAATGACATTTCTCGATTTAGTGTGGAGCGGGAGAATGTGTCTGACTTTAACTGAATAAAACAACACCTGTGACCTTCTGTTGTTTGCGACCCTCGCTAAAAGGACTTCGTGTATGGTTTAGACGAAGTTCTCTCGTGAACTATTAGATTACTATAAGATACTAGCTGACCCGGCAAACGTTGTTTTGCCATATAAATAATTTCCTAAAATTTTGTCTAAAAAATAAAAAAAAAATTTAGGGGTGGACTACCCCTAACATTTAGGGGGATGAAAAATAGATGTTGGCCGATTCTCATAGATACCGGATAAGCACAAAAAATTTCATCAAAATCGGTCAAGCCGTTTCGGAGGAGTATGGCAACGAAAACTGTGACACGAGAATTTTATATATTAGATTTGGAAATTTGTGAAACTTCAGTTTTTTTAGTAAAGCTGTTATATTTTACCAAGGACCACTATGACTTTGGCATGCGTGCCGTGAAGACGGTGATCACGGTCGCCGGCAACCTGATCCGACAAATGCCAGACGGAGATGAACGGCAGATCGTACTGCGAGCGTTGAGAGACGTTAATGTGCCCAAGTTCCTTGCGAATGACTTGCTACTGTTTAATGGTGAGTTGAATGAGGCTCGCTCTTGACCACCACCTCACCTGATGGAAAGCGATTATGTGTTCAAAGGTGGAGTATGCTTGCCTAGAAGTAACCTACTCTGGACTTATCCCCAGGTTTAGCCATAACATTTATTTGACATACTTTTTTGTAAACAATTTTGTCCCTTTTTTTAAAGGTGTTACAACCCACTTGTGTTCTGTGGTAACCCTTTCGAACATTAAACATAGCCCTAAATTTTTTACCCCTGTGGTTTATTTAAGTGAGAAAATTTAGGTGAAGTCGCAGATGTGATTGATAATTAAATGTATAAAATTAAATGTATGATATAATATGTAAAAAAATAATATGTGATATCACATACATGTATGTATGTGATATTACATACATCTTCCTCGTATATAGTATTAATAGAATAACTTCTACGAAAGAGAATATTCTGCAGTAGAATAGTCACAGGCTGGTATTATAAAACTGATATTACAAATTTGCTTCGGTATGCAGGTATAATATCGGATCTGTTCCCACGCGTGGAAGTGCCGGTCGTGGACTATGGCATCATGGAGACTTCCATCAGGAACATGCTCATCAAGAAAGGATATGACGATTTATATTGTAAGTTCTTATATAACTTTTACTTGTTTATGCATGCTGATCGAGTGTTGGGCCCGTAAATCAGTGTCCTAAATAGAAATTTTAACGCATTTTTTTTTACAAAAATACAGCTGTAATATCTCATGCGCCCACTTGTGGTTGATTTGACTTAGCAATTGACTGGTGTAGAACGACTGACAGTGATAAAAGCGTACAGCTAACATGTTACTTCGACATGCGATACTACGCCTCTCCTCGTTCCAGGTCAGCATCATCTGCCAAATCATCTTTTATTATGTGATTAAGCCAAGCGAAGGCATGCTTCTTTTTATGTGGGAAGTCATCAAAAAATTTTTTCCGCTCTAAGATGGAACGAGACCCTTCTCGTTGTGTTGCGTGTTAGATTTTTACTTACTGAAACCCACCTGTGTCCAACAGTTGGTCATCTGACGTTTCCACAGCCCCAGCAGGCATCGGCCCTACTGGGAGGCGCCTACGCCTCTCATACTAGTACGCACTCTGGGCCATGATTTTCTTTGACATAAATAAAATTCCTGACCTCACATTTTAGTTGTATTGTTCGCAGCATTTATTTTCAAAGTGATACAGTTATACGAAACCACAGTGGTGAGACATGGCCTTATGTTGGTTGGGCCAGCTGGAGCGGGAAAAACAAAGGTATTCCACATATCCAACTAGTAGTAGTAACTTTCCTTTTTTATCAATTTCATCCAAAGGTTTGTCCGAAAACCCTATAAATAAACAATTTTGAATCGACTTCAAAAAGGACTATGTTCGGCTGAATGTATTTTTTTACAGATACAAAAATTTTACAAATATATCTGTCGCGCTCGCCTAGACGCCGCTGGCGGCCATAATGAACTGACGACGTAACGGACTTCTCTCTCTTAAAGCAACTTCGTTGTTGATGAAGATATTAAAATTTTAAAAATTCTTTCATATTTGTTTACTAAAGTTGTCAAAAAATGAAAGGCCCGTTTTGACAACTGTCAAAACGAATACTTAAATATGCAAAAAGAATACTCGCAATATATTCCATCATATTATATAACGCACCAAAAAAAAATATGTAATTTTTAAAACAATTGTCTATAAATGTAATTAATTATTAGTTTATTGTTTCTTTCAGTTTCGTTCCGAGTTAGATTCTATGGTATCTTAAATGTCAAAACGGCTCATTTATTTTTTAACGAGTGTACAGCTAAAAATATTTAGCAATATTAAAATAATTGTATGCATGTTACTTAAAAAACAGATTGTTGAAAGTAAAGTTGAAATTTTCTAGTAACAGAAAGGCTTTGTGCCCCAATATTTTATTCAGCTATTTCAGCAGTTATTACCTTTTTCCTTCTTAGTGTTACGAAACTCTCAGAGATGCGTTGACAGCTATCAAAGGAAAGCTAGCCCCCGACGGGTTCCCGTTCACTCCCGTACACACATTCGTAGTGAACCCCAAGTCCATCACCATGGGACAGTTGTATGGAGAGTTTGATATGCTCACACATGAATGGTAATGTTCTACTAAAATCATATTTTATACACAGATATGTAAAGAAGGGTTTTTGCGTAATTTTGAAGTAGTGTCGTTCTTTCGTTTGTGGCATCGTAGCTTGCGATTGAATATTTCGATTTCGGTTAAACTAGTTTTTTTTTATGATTTTCAACACTGTTATTCCGTTGTGTGTGATGGTGTATGTGTTAATACTTGAGCGGCTTGTTAAGACCAGTGTTCCGCAAACTTTTTGTGTTCCAGGCACAGGGTTTCTGGGTTTTTAGTCGCGGGGGATGTCATAAGATGATTTTCCCACCGAAAAAAAGGCACACCTAGGAAATTGTAAAATTTTTGAGGACATACACCATTTATGAAAAATAATTTTCTACCTAATATTAAACAACAAAACCTTATTAAAAATCGAAACGGAAACGTAAGTTTGTTTGATTTGGAGGCCCAAATATAGAGTAGTTCATTGACAAGGCTGCTCTAATGTCTTCTTCGATCGACCCGAGGCGTTCTATTTTTTTTTTTGTTTTTATTATAAAAACCAAAAAAAAAAACTATAAACTTGCATAAATCCAATCCGTTGTCGCAAAAATATTGCAATATCATGCTTAGTTATCAGAAGATAGAAAAGTTTTGCATTTCTGAAAAAAAAAAATTTCAATGAACGAACCGTTGTCGGTTCCAAAATTTTTTCCTGCTCGTTAATTGGTCAGGGTTTAAAAGAAATGCCCTCGGAGAATGGATATCGAACCCAGTCTATAGGTTTGTAAATCAAAAGAAAGAAGAAAGAAAAACTGCTTATTCGCGCGAAATGACCAATCTTAAAACTAGCTAACAAACATTATCAATTGATAGGGAAAATATGCGTCACATCCGCGCAAAACGCAACACACGTACTGCAGTCACATATGGGCTGGTGCTGCAAAATGCATCTAGCAGCTTTGGACTCAGTGGAAAGGCATGTGAAGAGGCTAATTGGGGATCCAGATTTGGTTAAGTCCAATCTACAAAGCCTCGAGCACAGGCGCAGGGTAGCCAGCCTATCGGTATTTTACAGATTGCATTTTGGAGAGTGTGCGCGGGAATTGCATGACTTGATTCCGCCATCTCCTTTCTACCATCGGACAACCATCATCAACATCGTACGGCGTGTATTCACCCTTACGTTGTTGAAATTTCAACGGTCCGGACTAAGCGATTCGCTTCGTCGTTTATACCGCGTACATCGAGGAACTGGAACAATTTGCCTGCTGCGGTCTTCCCGTCCAACTATAATTTAGGTGCCTTGGAGGCTAGAGTGAATAGGCTCTTAATAAACTAGTGCGCCTCACCATCAATGATTGCATCACTGCTTAAATCAGGTGGGATCGCTGTCAAGCACTGGTTTATATAAAATAAAATAAAAAACGGCCGAACGCTCAGCATAAAGCTGCCACGCTTAGGGAAATAGAAATTCATTTTCTCTGCCAGAAGCAAAAGTGTTTGCCTGTCTAACTTATATAGCTTTCGTAATTTTTTCGATTAACAACTTTTATCCATTATTATAATGTTTATTTTGCATTAACTTTTTTACTTTGCATTATTGAAATATAACGACATCAGTCGGTTTTCTAAATGCTTTTTTTTGCACCTTTAATTCCTTGTTTCTTGATCTATGTATATAGTAATTCATCACTGGGCCCTTTGTGTTTTAATTCTGCCTTTCTTTTTTCATAAATCTGCTGAACTGGATCATGATTTATGTCCACTAGTTCATTTAATTAACTGACTGTGACACGCACTTAATTTTTTTTCAAATCTGGTACACATTGTGTTACAAGATTAGATCGAATATTTACAAAGTCGCCTGTCGGTTTCAATTTCACTGCATCACCACATTTTTTTTTTGTTACTGCAGGTCCAAACACTCGAATTTTTATTCTGTCTATGTAAGACATAGGCACACCCAGCATATAGTAACCATTTTCACCCCAATCTGTTTTTCATAAATTAGTAATAGCGCTCGCGCCCTTTAGAATGACCAGTTTCCGAAATTTTGGAGTGACACTGAATTTTCTTATCAGTTGCAATTGCAATTATTTAGTATTATAAACTATGATTCGACATTGTACATACTAACCTGGGTCATTCCATTATCGCGGGTGCAACATTTAGACGCCTGTTTTAGTTTAGCATAATTAAATAAAAAACATTTTTAATTAAATTAGTCTTTAAAAGACTACATTTTAATATGTTTATATTAATTAACAAAAAATTTAATATGATATTTTAAAAGCCAGGAAAAAGGTTCAAATTGCCATCGCGGGTGCAACAAATTTGGCCCAACCTTTCCAGATCACAAACAAAAAACTCATAGATCTATTAATTCTAATACATTTAATATGTTATGCCTTAATATTTTGAAATTAATTAAAGTAACAAAGAATATAAAATAAAAACTAAACAAAACAAAAATTATCAATTAATTATTATTTCTTTTAATAATCGCGGGTGCAACCAGTCTAATTTAAGTGAACATAAACATAAATTTTACTTATATAGAACAAAATAAGAGATCAAACCATATTTATTACTAACAATTTATATCAAAACAACGAAATGTAATGGGTGTAACAAGTTAACAGTGTATTCTAGTAGTCAATAATTCTTAATAAATAACAACATATACTTACATTTTTTGGAACAAGGAAATAAATGAATATATTGTCACTTCAGATTTAGTCGGTAAAACATAGCCTCAAACTATCAACAACAACTGTTTCGCGCCACTGTTGCTAGTTATGATTTTACAGTTATACCAATTCTTCGGATGGTATTATTTTCAAACGCGCCAAAAAAGAAGATATGGTATAAAAATAAATTTATTATTATATTTAAGACTTCTTCTTTGCACTAATAACAAAAAAAAAAAAAAACAACTAATAGCGTGATTGAAAAAATCATGTCGGAAATCTTCTATAGCGGAATCGCCCTCCTACGTATTTATAGCACAAAAATTTAAGCACTTTTTATGTAGACCGTATAAATTAACAAAACCGAAAAATAATGTTTTTTTTTTATTGAAGTTAGAGCCAAATTAGTATCGCATGGTGTTACTTTAAAAAAAAAAAACATATATAAAGAACAGTTTTATTCTGAGACCTATCGTAAAAAATTGTTCAAATTATGGTATATGATAGCTGAATATACGATGTGTCGACCCCTTAACGTGTACACACACCCAGTATATTACTACCGATTCTATTCATAGTTTGCTATATATTTGATAACAGAAAAAAAAATACAATCATAATTTATCGCATTCGGGGTCTTCCGTTACGGAGCCCTCAGACATAGGGGTCCTCAGGGAATAACCCATATTTTTGCGAGGCACACCAACTTATCTTCACGGTACAGTTCCGGAACACCCATTGCGGAACACTGGTTTAGACCATAAGGGTCAATGGTGCGTTAAGCGGGCACCTGTCGCGTGACTATGCGTGTGTCGTGTGTGACGGTCCCCGTAGCGGAAACCGGATTATTAACTGCTCATTGTCGCTAGTTCCACTTTAACGGTGTGCATGTAGTCGTGTCGATGGAGTGTGATATGAAAGAAAAGGAAGTTAGTGATAGCATGACGAGTGACAGGGCAGAATGGAAGAAAAAAAACGTGTTGCGCCGACCCCAAATAACACGGGACAAGGGCAGGAAGATGATGTAGTCGTGTCGATGGAGCACTTTAATTTATTACTGCGTAGAAAAACGGGCGCGAATGCCCGCGACGCCCGCTGCGACGAGCCGCGATTGTGCACTTTTGTACTAGACCGCACGGGCGACCGTAACGCAGTGTCGGCCCTAAGATATTTTATTACACCATTCAATTTACACACACAATGGAAGTAGTATATATATATTTAAATATATTGCGCGTCGTGACTCTTATTTTATTGTTATAAAGTAGAATGACTAATGCGTGCTTCTGAAATACAAAGTCTGTAGAACGTGTATTTCAGCACTATAGCTTGTTTGTACATTTATTAGGACTGACGGCATTTTGTCGAGTTTGGTCCGCGCTGGCATTGCGGTTGAGGACATGGACAAGCGCTGGTATGTGTTCGATGGACCCGTGGATGCCGTGTGGATTGAAAACATGAATACAGTTAGTTTTTAGTTTCGTTTTTTAGTAGTAAGTAGTAGACGCTGGAATCACTGGCTTCTCTTGAATGCCGTCGGCGTCTATTTTTCGAAGGGACTGATTTTAATATGCTCTCAATAGCTAACACTGTTCTTGTTTGGCTATTATAGAACTTTGCTCATCTATTTTACACTCCAGAGTACTGAATTTTATTCTAGTTTTTGTAACTCGTGCATCACCTACACTTTGGTGTTTAGCAATTTATTAAATAACTTCTTTTGGTCTGTTTGGAACGAGAGAGAGTGTCAAACTTTTAATGGCTACAACCCACCAGTTTTCCTTCAGTTGCTTAGTGTTCCAGAGCCAGCGCCGCGGTTATTCTCTCGAACGATCCCGCAGCCCTGGAAGGCCGATACCTTCCAGATACCTTCCTTCCTTCTATTTGAGACATTCGAAGAACACAACGCGCCGTCTTCGTCGCGGGCCTGGTTTTTACCGGACGGCGCCCCAAGCCTGCGCCATTATTGACGCCCAGGGCGTCTCCTGCGGCCCGTAGGCCAGTGATGAGGATTGCTCCACGTTCTAGACCTTCGAGAGCATTTTAGGTCATTACTGTGTTACGTTATTTATCGTTTTAAATAACACATTACACGCAGTACAGCTGAGTTAGGTGCCTTTTTAGCTTCGCACTGATTATATCTTGTTTTTCATTGTGTATTTTTAGTTTACACGATTGTGTGAGGCACAAATAAACGTTTTTTCTTTCTTTACTATATTTAAAAAATACATAAATACTGGGAACTGTACTATATGGCGCATCTTGGTTATCCAAAGTATACGCGGTCTTTTAAAAATTTCAGGTATTAGACGATAACAAGAAGCTATGCTTATCAAGTGGCGAGATAATGAAGCTGACTGAACGCCAGCGCATGATATTTGAAGTGGCAGACTTGGTAGTGGCTTCTCCGGCCACTGTCTCGCGATGTGGAATGGTGTACTTAGACGCTCAAGTGGTCGGTCTGCCGCCACTTGTGAATGCCTGGATCAAGAGTAACTTGCCACCGGTGAGCGAGACTGCTAATAAAATAATGTAGAGAATTAATCTGTTATTAATCTCTTTGGTTGTGAGGTCTTTCGGAGACATATTCTATCCTTGCACCATTGACTAGTATGTTTTTTTTTAAGTTTATCTTTAATTATTACACTATTTATAAAATGGGTCCTCGCGAATCCCTCAGAAATAAATTCGAGGAAATTGATATACTGACTCTGCTTTCTCTTTATATCTTAGAAAGTATTTTGTATGTTCGTAAAAACCTAGGACTCTTCAAAATTAGAAGCCATTTCCATAACATAAATATGCGTAGTAAACACGAAATTGTATTACCCAAATGGAGATTAGCTAAGAACAGCAAGTCATTTTTAGTAAACATTTTATAACAAGCTGCCAAAGGTGATGACTGAACTTAGCTAGGGAAAGTTCAAATTCCATGTTAACCCATTTAATGTATAGATTTTTGATGAGACGTACGTATTTTTCATTCACACCCTGCCTTTTTAGTGCTTCCCATATTTTGGCGTGTTTTAGTGAATTAATCGCTTTTTTGTAATTCACGAATGCTAGATAGTAATTAGTAATACCATAATCATTACTTTTTTGGATCACCTGTTTTATGGTGTGAATATGATCCAGTATGGTTGAAGTCACTGCGAAATCCTGCTTGTTCCTTTGGTTGATGTTCATCTAGAATCTTTGTTAGTCGATCTAGTAATATCTTAGAGAATATTTTGTATATGTTGGACACCAGGTTGATGGGTCTGTAGTTTTTTTTTTTGGTTGGAAAATCATCTTATGACATCCCCCGCCCTTGGGCGGGGCGGGAGATAGTGTCAGACTTTTACTGACTAAAAACCCACTCCTGTTTCTTCGTTGCCTTTCGTACCAGGGCCGAGTCTTCCTTTCAGAATCAGACCCTTGGCCCCAGTAGGCTTCGACCCTGCTAGGCCCCTACAGTTGCTGACATCTCTTTGAGGCGCGCCTGGAACAGCACGCGACGTCGACGATGGCACCCGGGCGTTTCTTCCGCACGAATCCGGTGCAGGAACCTCCCGAACTTACCATGTCCGGTGAGGACCTGCATCATGCGGAAAGTAAGGACGCCGTGTTGCCTTTCCAGCCACTCCTCAAAGAGGGGACCGGGTTACCGTGATGGGTCTGTAGTTAGTGATGTCATTTTTCTTTACTTTTTTATGCAGAAGTATTACGGCTGATGATGTCCATTAATGAGATATGTATTCTGACTGTAAAATTTCATTGAATAGATCTGTGATGGTGTTGAATGTTTTGACTGATGTTCCTATTAAAAGTTCGTTAGATATGCAGTCTTCGCCCGGTGCTTTGTCTCTTTTTCAATTAAACACATTTTTCCTTTAATATCTTTAAGTTTGCAGTGTAATAGTTATTTGCATATTTTTGCACAAGTATTCAGCAGCTATAAACAAAAACAAAATAGAAAAATAATGTTTTTTTTTATTGAAGTTAGAGCCAAATTAGTATCGCAAGGTGTTATTTTTCAAAAAAATAATAATATAAAGAACAGAGAGATTTATTCTGAGACCTATGGTAAAAAGTTGTTCAAATTATGGTATATGATAGCTGAATATACTATGTGTCGACCCCTTAACGTATACACACACCCAGTAAGCGAAGCCCGGGGCCCCGGGATGAAGGCAAAGAGGGAACAGGAGTGGGTTTTTAGTCAGTAAAAGTCTGACACTATCTCTCGCTCCACCCAAGGGCGGGGGATGTCATTGGATGATTTTCCCACCTTAAAAAAAAAAAACACCCAGTATATTACTACCGACTATTCATAGTTTGCTATATATTTGATATTCACATAATTTTATCGTTACGAAACCGATGATAATCTAAAAAATGGAGTATATTTTAACTGTCTTTACAGATAGCGGATCCTATCCGCAAGATGCTGCCAACTCTCATAGAGACTTATGTATACCCTGCCCTGGAAGTACTGCGTACAAGAATGACGGAGATTGTGTTGTCCATAGACTGCGCATTGGTACTCAAATTTTTGGAGCTACTCGACTACCGGCTTAGGCCTCTCACTGGGAAGGACGATAGGCCTCCACCAGCAGCACCTTTTTTGGCTTTATTGCGTGAGTTTACCCGCTTATGTAATCATTCATCATAATACTGGTGCACTAAATTGCTTGCAGCGGTTCAACAGCGATATGGTACAACAATGCAAAGATCTCGTCAGAAAATTTTAGTAAATGTTTCTCAAGAAATGTTACAAAAATAATTAGGAGTAAAGGATATCAATCATATCGTCCTAAAAGTCAGCTGTGACATAAATTTAGTGGTGTGGATCATGACGGTCATTTTTTATGCGATTCAGGACTTCTGCTAGTCCCAATAGTGAAAGCTGTGCATAATGATAAAGAAAAGAAAGAAAGAAAAACATTTTATTTGGCGAAACAAGGAGCAAATCTAGCACTAACAAATTAAAAGTATATTAAGTGAAAGAAATATGCGCCACATCCGCGCAAAACGGCCGAACGCTCAGCATAATGCCGTATCCACACGCAAAATGCGATGAGTCTACGGCGCTGGTTTTCAGCGTGGGCCGGTAATGATGAGAACTGTCACCCGCACATTAGTTGTAACAACTTGATATTGGCGGCGTCTTTATTTTATATTGTTAAGGTTGACAAGACACAAGCCTTTTCGATTCATAACGATTTCATAACTCGAAATTGGAAAAAGGAATCATTTAACGGAACGCAAGAGTAATAAACTTTACTTGTACTGCAAAACAGCTCGCTTAGCCCCTCTGTGGGTGGTGTGGGCAGTGATCTGGTCGGTGGGCGCAACCTGCGACCTCAACAGTCGCACCGTATTTTCTGAATTCATCAGAAAAACCACGACCGATGCCGGATTCAAGCCGCTATTCCCGGCCGCAGGAAGTGTTTACGATTACACGTAAGTAAAGTAGAACTACCATTACCGCGCCGGTTAAATAGATCTTCCCCGGATAAACAGTAGAAAAATGTGACCAATAGTATCCCAATACATATTGAAATTCAGCCCAATACGCTTTTAAATGTTTCTAAACACCTCGTAATCATCTACCTTACGGCTCGAATTATCTTTCTTGATGTGGAGGTTGACTTGATGTGGAGGTTGACTTGGTTGGGTGCCTTCAAGGCTAGAGTGAATAGGCTCTTAATAAACTAGTGCGCCTCACCATCAATGATTGCATCACTGCTTACCATCAGGTGGGATCGCAGTCAAGCACTGGTTTATAGCGAATAAAAAAAAAAAAAAAAAGACAAGGTAGATAGATATATTCTTTATTTCTTTATAGCCGGTGTGTATTTTGGTGTTGGGCTTGGTAGCCGGTGTGTGATGTGTATTTTTTTTTTTTGCTAGCTTGCTCATGGTTTCGTAAATTTAAGCTTCGCGTGAATAGTTTCCATGGTGATGAAAATATTTTACGAAGTGATAACTAAAACGATCTTTTATTTGCTGTTTAACTCTCGATTTCTCAACTCCCCAGATGGTGCTCCTTTCTTGCTAGTAGCATTGCACGAATTCAGAGTTATCGGTACTTGTCGTTTTTGAGTAAAGCGTTTTACTGATAAAATTACTGATAGTCACTGATATAAGTTTTGGTAGACACTAATATATTTCGATAGTCACTGTTACCACATATTCTTGTCCAAATAGAACAAACAAAATGTCATTCCAGGTTGCCTGGAAGAAATCGCGGAATGCGATAAGGCTGCCAATTATATGTATTAGTTTAAAGTTTCTGTTATGAATTTTTTTTATCTCAATTTACTATCGTGCAGCCGCGTAATTATAGTGCTTAAGTCCAGTATGTTAAGAGAAAATTTTGATTTCATCAAAATTGTAGTTTTTGCCGTGTCTTCCGAGCCTATACAATTTTTGGAGAAAAAAAGTTTAAAGTCGTAGGAGATAAAACTGGTCCTGAAAAAACTGTCCTATCTGTATCAGACTCAACGACGGTGGGTTCACTGATCCAACAGAAGATGGCGAGCCTGCGACCGCTTTTTGGTACAACTGGATGGCAAACTTGGAGCCGTATGTTGTGGATCCAGAGTGGCGCTATGCGGGTCCGTACCTATTCAGAATCTTGGAACTACAAACTCAGTTTCAAACATATAAAACAGAAATTCAATTTTTTGACAAATTAAAATACAAAATGCTACAATAAAAAATGATTCAGTGGGGCCACTCACGCTAGACTGAAAAATCTAGTAGCATTCAGAATAGAATAGGATTGATTCAATGCAGGCAATACAATACAATCCTTTATTTGTTCAATGTACCTCAACTGTTTTGATAGAAATTACAATTAATCGCCTCGTCCATCCAGCGAGGCCCTCGGTTCTATTACGCTCGGAATACATATATAATAAATAATACTGTTCGAAACTTGTACCAAGTACTTCTACCTCTCGAATTATGTATAATTCCAAATGATCTTTAACAAAACAAGTGAAATACAGCAAAAAAAAAAATGTCTGTCCAGCCCTTTGTAATTTAAGTTCATACTTGCAAAAAAAATACACCATTGTTATTTATTTATTGGTTCACTAACCATTGTTTACACTGGTATTATGCTAAAAATAAAACAATTTTACAACACTTAACATCTATTTCTTAGTTCTTATTTTACAGAGTATAAAAACCGCTTCACAGTACTGTAACAATCGGCTCAAACAACTTATTACATTAAAGTAGCAATATAAAACGCAAGACAATAACAATGATCACCAATAATTAAGTGATAATTTACAGGATTATCACTAATACGTCTGTTTATTTGTACATACAAAAATATATATACGGTTTTAATCTAGTTCGAGTAGCCCCACTGGATCGGAACGCATTAAAATTTGAGTTCAACTAATAAATGGAACTTAGAGGTCAGTTTTTAGATTTTGCAAAGTGACATTAAGTCGTTATGATATTATGTCGTCAGTGCACAAGTAGTCAAGAAAAAAAAGCGATAAACACTCTTAACGCAGACATCGAAGTACCAACGATGGACAACGTGCGCAGCGCAGCGCTCCTCGGGTACAAAGTGATCAACTACAACCACGTTTTGTGCGTGGGGCCGACGGGGACCGGCAAAACGGTCACAATCACCTCCAAGCTGTCTAGAGGGCTACATAAGAAGTTCATCTGCGAGTTCATCGTCTTCTCTGCCAGGACTTCTGCTAATCAGACTCAGGTGATCTAAACTAACACTTTGTAATTGAACTTGACTCTCAAAAATATTACGTTTTTCTTTGTAATCTTTGGACCAGATCTAATTTTTGAGGTTTGTTTTTTGAGAGTTCGTATGTCGTTTTCCTCATGGTTCTCCGTTTTTCACCGTTCCAAATAGAATTCAGTCTATCCCTTCTGATCCCATTTTCAATAAACTGCTGGTGAATATTTTTACTTTGAAAATACACAACAAAAACGATTTGGAGGTATGCGGAACAAAAGTGTAGTCCCGCAAACCTCCGTTGAAAAGGGAGAATCTTCCGGCCAGACGGGTGTTATGTCTGGTGGGCAACTGCCCGATAGAAGATTTCGGGCTATTCTATATGGGTACACTACATAAATACGAAAAACTATTCCGACAGTCACAAATATGAATTTCAAAATATACCGATTTTCATAATTCCGAATGGTTCAAAATTCCGAATATAACAACTCCGACTTATCATTACTCATATTTTTATAATTCCTAAATTTCAATATTCCTAACGTTTATAATTACTATTCTCAAAATACCGAGTTTCAATGGATCGAATAACAAAAAGTCCGACGTAATGATAATTCGCAACATCAAAAATACGAATTCCGACTATTAAAATACCGATTAAAACAATTCTGAAATAAAAGCGCCTTGTAAAACTGTATAGCAAGATATAAAAACATAATTGCTCGTCAGAGAGAAGAAGAAAAGTATAAGATGAGAAGTACAGTAGTTTTATATTTATTTTTTGTAGGCCTCCGCTGCCGCGGCATGCTCGCTTAGCTTGCTCGCCTTTGCGCTTTATTAGTCACAGTTCTAACCTAACCTAAGTGATTCATCAATAATTCAGGTATTTGCAGCATGCAGCAGGTACAACATGTTGATTTGTAGTTTATTCGACTTCGAGAAAATCGGAAAACTTACAAATCGCATTTACGACTTTCGGTAAAATAAATTTCGTGATTTTTAATAATAGACATTCTTCTTCATTAATTCTTAGGTATTATGAAATTCGGACTTTTGAAAATCGGAACATCAAAATTCGGAATAAAATATTTCGGAGTATTTGGGTATTCCCATTTTATGTTCCAATCGCGCGGACAAATTTAATTGCGCATTGCAGGATTAGTTCTTATGTGACGCCATAGATGTCGCTACAACGCCAACGATACTACTAAGAGTACTACGAGTACTATGTTTCAGGATGTGATAGATAATAAGCTGGAGCGTCGCCGTCGCGGCGTGTTCGGCCCTCCACCCACTAAGAGACAGGTGTTCTTTATCGATGACCTCAACATGCCTGCACTAGAAGTATTCGGCGCGCAACCGCCCATAGAACTGCTCAGACAGTTCATGGATTTTTCAGGTACGACGTTTTGGTACTTACCAGAATTATGCTGGGACTGGAGCTTGGTACATGAAATGAGAGACATATTGTTCTGTTGTGTTTACGATGTTGGGCTTTATGATAAATCAAAGATGGTTCGAGTTAGGAAATTGTATTCTCCAATGCTCAATTGATAACACAAGGTGGCAGCGTTAAGACTCAGAACATGCAAGTTTGCATAATAGACATGTGTGCTCCTATATATAATCAGTGGCTATCCCGTGCGACAACACGTTTTTTTTTTTTTAATTGACAGTCAATGACGCTAAATGTAGTAGTGCCTGCCGCTGTAGATGCGAGGTTCTTTTAAGTCTTACTTTCCTTCCAGGTTGGTACGATCGCGACAATATCGGTGAGTTCAAGACGTTGGTCGATGTGGGTATAGTGGCAGCCATGGGTCCGCCTGGCGGAGGACGGAACCCCGTCACTATGCGCCTCATGAGGCACTTTCATTACATCTCCTTCACCGAGATGGAGTATGCTAGCAAGGTAGAAACTTTTCATAATCAAAAAATTGTTATCAGTAGTAATTTATTTAAACTAGGCTAAAAGTCAGCACTCCCCTATTGAGTAGCGTAATTAGAGACACAATAGAAAGATGATGAATTAAACTTCATAAGAAAACAAATCCTGCATAATTCCCACTCGTTACCACTTCCACTAGAAGTGGCACACGAACTTCTTAGTACATCCGTATATTTCCTTAAGAGCATTCATCCGTTAAAATCACGCGAAAGTCTAAATCAATGATTTTCGATGGACAATATAACAATAATGTCTTTAATTTCTAGATAAGATATTGACAACATATTATTGGGAATTTCATAATCTAGTGTATGGTCCAAAAACATTTTCAAATAGTCGTATCGTTTTCCCATTAGAACAGTTCTTATCCAAGCCGTTTTTAAAACTAGCGGTCGATGGTCTACGTAGATACGAGATAGTAGTAAAACCCTGTATGATAAACTTACGACAATATTACTTTAAAAAAATATATAACATTGATTAATGCATGGCCGAAAAAAAAACACGATTGCTGTAAGTTTTCATTCAAGAAAAGTAAACTCAAAACTGTCATATTTAGCAATTTTTTGAGATATTAAACAAGTAAGTTTAGGATCAAATATGGGGCATTTTTGTTTTTTTTTAGACCTAGTAATTGAACACATTTACGTTCTTAGACATGGCATAATAATTTTTCTAAAAACTTATTTATTTAATTTACAATGTATTATTTAGAATTACTATATAATAGACGATTCATACTGACAATTTCATACTTACTAAAAACGTTGGCAAAGTATCAAAATTATCAATGCGGTGTACGACACGCGGTTATAATGCACTCCAATACAGACAGCTGTGTGCACGCTAACTGTAAAGCAGTGTGAGTAAATTTACCTAAAATCGAAGCACGCCGCTCTGGAGTAATGCTCTTAAATCTGAAAAAGAGTAACTCAATAATCCCTTTTTTTTTTTAAACTCTGCCCCAAAAACACTATTGTTCTAAACATTGTGTAGAGTTAATAAAAATAAATTGAGAGGAGATGAGTGGATAGCGAGCAATAAAAAATCCATTTCAGCCGTATGACAGTCCCTACATCAGTTGTTCACACGGCTGTCGACAGAGAAAAGAGGACCGCTTCTGTGCCGATACCACTTTTGTCTGATCGGCACGCGCGAACGCCAGCCCAGGTTCTGTCAAAGTCGTATGACGTCAGCATCGCTTCGAAACGTTAATTTGTTCTCAAGCTTCCGTACTATTGACTTCATCTCCTACTTCTTTTCGTGTCGATGGACTCGATAATTTTATTTCTGAATAGTATTTGGCAACCTGTACAGCTCTGTTATTAGCTTTGTATAAATCCTGAAAAGTGCAGGTAGTTGTGCAGAATGGGCAGCACAGCAAGTGACGCATGTTCTGTGCAGCAGCACCACACTGGCACTGTTAGAGATGGGTCGAGGAAGCCCCATTTGTCCAGACTGACATCATTTACTTCATCGACATTAAAAACACTAATGAATGCGGTTTTATACTCAATTACAGTACGCTATTTTCTCTACGATCCTCAAATCATGGTGCGACAACATGAGTCCACAAGTGATGCCGCTTATTCGTCAGCACCCCTTTCTCAAAGCGTCCATAGAGATCTTTAACGCTTTAGTGGAGGAACTACTTCCTACGCCAACTAAGTCACACTACACCTTCAATTTGAGGGATCTTAGTAAAGTGTTCCAGGGGATGCTGATGATGGATGCCAAAAATGTTGAGGTAAATCTATTTATTTCCACCTACTGATGATTAATGTTCCGGATAAAAATATTTCTATAGAACTTCTTGTATTGTTTATAGCATAGTATGTAAAGGTAACGCTTTAAGAGGCGGGACTCCCATAGAAAAAACCGATGTCTGAAACGTGCGTCCTTGATCAATACCAACCTACCAGAATTACAGAACTATGGCGAAGTACATACTGCCAACATAATGACATTACTAGTGATGTACTGGGTTGTGCGAAAATTTATCGATATCTGCAATTTTTCCTAACGGGGATGATTTTTTTTTATATCTTATGAACTTTTGTAGAGGTTTTTTATAATATTTCGACTTGATTTAAGTTTCTTAATTAACTTTCGCTTCCGACGTGTCATTGGGATAGCTTGTCTCTCTTGATATTTTCTTGGTGACATTAATGGTACTGAAACATAAAGAAAATCGGTGTTAAAAATCAAGTTATTCAAGTACTTGCAAACTTAAATAAATAGTATACAATACTCACTAGGACTACAAAATCTTCTTTTTAGGGAAGTAGATTAGTGTCTGATGTCTGGACTACATGAGCTCCTTTTTAAATTAACTGGTTTAGAGCTGTCTAGCTTTGACGTTGGAAGTTCTACAAAAACTAAAAGTAATTATTTTAAATATATTTTTGCTAATAAGACCATTTGGTAAAAAAATATAATACACAACAGGGCTTACCTACTTGGTTCACATACATTCAGATGGTAGTTAAATTCCTTTTGTATAACTGAAGATAATTCTGTGAACATAAATCAGACCTCTGCAATATATGAGAGCTGCACATTGTCAGTTCTTCTGGCAGGTAATGGTTGACTGCTAGCAATGTAATGGAAATTGAACTAAAATTTCATCAGATAATGGCCTACGTGAGATTTTCAGACTAGGAACATCCGTTTTCTGCAGTTGAGTTTTTTTTCGAAACCTGTACTTCGGAAATGTTTTGCACAAAGATATTTCAATTGATGCAATGTTTCAATAGGCACATAGACTAATTCTTCTTTCCCTGTCGCTTTGACCCATTGTTTAAACCTAAAAATTGGGTGATGAGTTATTTTTACTTAAAAAATATATAAATATGTATTATAAAATGTAACAAAATAACTAATATGTCTGGCGACATTTTTTTTAATTAATATATTTTAAACATTATATCAACCCACTGTTGTAACATTCATGTAATTAATGAAATTTATCATCTCAAAACATACTAATTGAGAAAACATTGATTTTACTTTCTTAAATCATTATCGTCATCAGCTTAAGCTTATAGATGTCCTCTGCTAAACATAGGCTTCTCCGGTCATTTCTATAACTAAACATCGATGTCTTTAAATCCTGGTTAGTGGTTACTAATAAAACGCAACACTACGTATATTTGTTTAAGTTTATTATTCTGTTAAAATTCACTAAACGTTCAAAAACTGTACTTGAAATGAGTTCTTTAAAGAAATAAATAACTAATAATGCTCACCGTTCTATATCTAATGGAAATCTTGCAATATAAAGATGTTTGTTATCATCAACCCGGCATGATCTAATACCACAAATTTCACACGTTACTTTTCTCATATTGATGTATAAAAATACTCAACGATAAATAGAGAACAAATTTCTTCCCACAAAATGATTATTAATAAACTTTAAAACAATATATAGACGGAAATCTATTTTAGGAAAACCATAACAACTGTCAAACGTTAGTGACAGTCAAAATCCTCTAGGATATTAATATTCTGTGGTCAAGGTGGAGGCGATGTAATCCAACTAAGCGTTTAAGAGTCATTAAAGGACCAGTTCTCAATTCTCAATGTCCTTCTTAAATTTAACGGATTATAGCCGCCATTAAAAAGGACGCACGTTTCATACATCGGTTTTTTTGTATGGGAGTTTCACCAGACTGTTTATAGTTAAATTTTTTATTTACGCATGTATAAAAGCCAATTAGTCTTGTTACCAGTGCTGAGACTCAGGCCTCCTTTCTAATAGAGGGAATGGGCCGTAGTTCAGAATGCCGGCCCAGTGCGTTTCGGTGGATATCACTTGTCTTCGAATTTTTGGTCTAGCAAATGCCGGTTTCCTGACGATATTGTCTTTCACCGTTTTGAGAGCAGTGATGATAAAATAAATATATTACACAAAGTTATGCATCTGCCTTGGTTTGAACATACGACTCACATCTCCCAAGCCGGGGCCGTTGCTATTGGGCCACCACTACTTGCCATAAATAATCTAAATCAATACATATTTTTAAAGAGAAAATATTTTTTTTTTTTGTTAGTTTGTACTCTAACTCAGTTTGTTAACTAATTTAAAAAAATCTTCGACCAATAGAAAGCTACGTACTTACAGTGAAATTTTTTTCGTCCCGAGAGTATCCTCGGTTTAATTTCCGACTTAAACACAGACAAAGACGCTGGCAGATGCTAGTACTCTTACTATAATATTTTCGATAGCTTACCAGTCTTTGTTGATAAACATTACTATAGGAAGAAGACGAGGTTATCAGACTGTGGTACCATGAGCATCAGAGAGTATATCAAGATCGGCTCGTGAACGACACTGATCGCAAATGGTTTACGAAGTATGTATCTGTTTGATCCTCCTTATTTATAACAATGCTTATCCATGTACTATCAATAAAATTGAAAATCCAGCTAGTTTTATTCGCCTCGTCGTTTATACCGCGTACATCGAAGGATTGTAACAATTTGACTGCTGCGGTCTTCCCGTCCGATTATAATTTAGGTGTCTTCAAGGCTAGAGTAAATAGGCTCTTAATAAACTAGTACGATTCACGATCAACGATTGCAGCAATGCTTACTATCAAGTGGAATCGCAGTCAAGCACTAGTTTATATCGTATAAAAAAAGTATTAAAAATGTCTATGATCGATACATACTGAAATAGCTCAGCATAATGCTGCAACATTTACATAAATTTTACCAAAGCCTGCAGCGCAGCGCCGCTTTAATGCCACTGACATATCTGTGGAATAAAGGATATCCCATCAGGGAGAATAAATAATACCACACTAATATTATAAAGGCGAAAACTGTGTGTCTATGTGTGTATGTTTATTACTTCTTCACGTTCGGACGGCTGAACGGATTTCGATGAAACTTGGGACACGGTATAATAGCACATTGAACACTTTTTATCCCGGTTCCCTTGTGATATATTTCTATTATGACACGGGTGATCGCTGGTCACGTGGTCCGCTACCAGCAGCTAGTAATAAAATAAAACTTTCAGTTTAGTGGAAAAGAAGATTCGTTCAGAATTTAATAAGGATCCGGAGGAGCTGCTAAGTGACAGGCTGATGTTGTTCGGAGACTTTATGGACATCGGCGCTGACGACAGAAAGTACATCGAGATCGACGATAAAGAGGAGGTACGGAACAACACTACAGACTATTCCTGTGTTTCTAAGTTTCACGTGGGAAATGGGGCGTCATGTGGCGTGGGAGTGGAATTCCCTGCCAGAGTCCGTGTTTCCTGATAGCTACTATCTGGGGATCTTTGTGTCAAGAGTGAATAGGTTACTTCTAGGCAAGCGTGCTCCATCGTCGACCGAAAGAACTAGGATTTGATTTTGGAAAACCCGGTTGCTAAAACGACTATTGGGCGTTCTGTCCTGTCCCACCTGTCGCGTAGGCGAACCAGTTCGCCCGCACTCCTTTGTAATAGAATGCCCAATATTATACGGACTTGGAAAAAAATTAGCATTCTGAATTCCACCTATCGCTCGGTGAAGTAAATTCGCTGTACATCCAATAATTATTATGTATATTTAGATAACTATTTAAAAAAAAAATACTTTTGTTGTGATGGTGTGTGTGTGTGTGTGTGTGTGTGTACACGTGTGTATTTCTTATAATTTACGGATTAACTGAACCTCAAGACAGATTTTGAATGCTCTCCTGATTTTATATAATAAAAAAAAAACAAAAGGTTTTAAATATTTTTGTTTGTTTGTTAGTCAATAACTAAATGCTTGGGGCTATTTTTCAGCCGAGTGAACAAATTCTTGCAATATACGCACGCCACTTTGATGTGATTGGATGGTTTGGAACTCGATACGAACAAGTGCTTTCTTCCATAACGCCATGGATTCGGTGTCAAGCGCATCATATGTTTTGTAAACTTTACAGTCGACACAGTATTCGCCGTCGGTGTTTGCACTTTGTTGCTCGCTTCCATTACCCATATGGTTTAAGAAGAACAATGATAAAACCGGGTGGTTGCTCGCTGACCCATCGTTGATCTCTGTGTCAGTTTCATTATTTCAGTTTTTTGTTCCCATGGAACGAGCTTAAATCTAATTGTAGCTGTTGCAGTCAGCTATGAATGTTTCTCTGGGCCATATAGAGCACCATGGACACCTTATCAATTATTAAGCTAATTCCTTCACCAGTCCGGAGGACGTAGAGCTTCTGATCCACGTTTCACACACTGAGTTACTCCAGTGGATGCTGTGCTTTTTCTAAGAGACTCAATCTTCTATTTAGTTCAGTCACGACCTTAAGAGTAAACGATTTTGTGCCAGTTTCTCCATTTACGAAAATACCGAGGTCATTTGGTATTTTAGTAGCTGTATTAAATTGAGTTGCCCAAATGAAGTTTTGCCTTATTTAGGAAACTTAGACCCCATCAGTGAGTTCTCGTCATAGCTGTTATGAAATATACTTGCTAAATTTTACAAATATTTAATGTATTTTTTCAACGTTGTTTTACTTTGTCATAAGAATTTTCATGAAAATCTTTAATTGCAATTAAATACATTATGTACCATCATTTTATTCTATTGTCAATAAATTTAAAACAGCTAAACCCGTAGAGACAATTAATGAAATGCATTTAATTTTGTTGTAGTCTGTACAATCTTTAATTACAATTAAATACTTTATCTACCATCGATCGTTTTATTCTGTTATTTATTATGCCCGCGTTTGACCACTATCTCACCTGATGGTAAGCGATGACCTATTCACTCTTTAAGAAGACCTCTAGGTCGTAGCTATCAGGAAACAGACATCGGCAGGGAATTCCACTCCTTAGTTGTGCGCACAATGAATGTATTCCCAAAACGCTCTGTACGTATGGGTGGGATGTCCACAATGTACCGGCCGCGCAACGCCGTACGTCTAGTAATCCGATGATAGAACGGACTTGGTGGAATGCAATTGTGCAATTCTTAAGTTGTGTTTGATTTTTATTGATGTTGTGTTTTATATAGTTGGATGACGTCTTAAGCCACTACCTTGAAGACTACAACCTGTCGACAACAGCACCTCTAGACCTCGTGCTGTTCGAAGACGCTGTAGCTCATCTGTGCAGGGTGACGCGCATCATGAGACAGCCTATGGCCAATGCGCTGCTGTTAGGAATGGGGGGCTCTGGTAAGTACCTTCAACAAATAAAGGGCAAATACCAATTGGGCCAAGCTACAGAGTGGCAATGCGAGCATGATTCCGTCGGGAGAAAAAGATAAAGCTATTACTCCTGTTTAGCTCCATCTCTGTCTGAATCATAATGTTTTTAAGACCTCATAGTAGGGCCTACTATGGTCATAGTAAGGCGTACGGGTTCTCGGAGTGGCGCGTGGATGTCAACCAGGCTATGTTGAAGGATCTTTTTTTATGCACCTGCCATGTTTTCTCTTCACCACCCTTGGATGATTGGTAGAGAATGCCTAAGGCATTTATTTATTTATTTAAACTTCATGTACAGTGGTGGTACATAGGCGGACTTAATGCCACAAGGCATTCTCTACAAGTCAACCTTATGTACTTTAGTGTTGCATGAAGTTTTAATAAATAAATAAATATGACCGGCTCCGACAACAGGATGCCTCCTATTCCGTCTTCTTATTCTCTGACGCACTGTTGACTAGGAATATATTCTAGTACAAATGCTGCATACAAGTGGAAAAAATAAAATGTTTTACCAGGTCGTCAATCCCTGTCGCGCCTCGCGGCTCACATGACTGAGCTGGCGTGCTTCCAGATCGAGATCACGAAGGCGTACGGGCTAGCGGAGTGGCGCGAGGATCTCAAGCAAACCATGCTGAAGGCCGGCGCCGACAACAGAGGCATTGTGTTTTTGTTCTCTGACGCACAGGTGACTTGAAATATATTAACAGATATTTACCTCTTTATTTATTAATCTTCTTCTTAGCGTATCGATGGAAAAACTAGTTAAATTCATTGCCTGGCCCAGAATTCGGCCACGGCAATGCCGTCCGCTAATGCTGTCATTAGGTCCCTACGTGAACAGGTAAAAGGGTACGTGATGCAGGATCGAAGGTGGGACATGGTCTGCGGAGAGACGCCGCACAAAACTGAAGATCGGAACCGTCCCAGAACCCCCATCTCTGGAGATTGTCTTTGCTGCGCCCAACTTGGGTGCGGAGTCTGTTTAGAATTTTCCAGGTGGGCCATGGCAACTCGTGCCCAGGAGAGAGCCTCTCCGACGGCTTGATAAAATCATCAGGAGGTTTTAACTTCTCCCGCCAGAGGTCGCATCTCTCCGAGGTGGTGTTACTTTGAGATGGGCTCACGCTAGCAACAAAACTTCTACGACTTTTAAGACTCAGGGGTACCGAACTGTAATTGTGCATTGGATGGCGAGGGTCGTTTAGTTGTTTCGCCCTTTCTATGCGGCTAGCCACAGCCCTGCGAATTTCTGGGGGTGCAATGCCGATTAGTGGAAACATTCGTACCGGAGTCGGCTTAAGGCAACCAGTGGCAATTTGGCACGTCTCATTAAGTGCTGTATCCATTAAGTTGGAGTGGGCGGAGCGGCTCCATACTGGACAGGCATATTCACCAGCGGAGAAGCAGAGCGCCATCCCAGTTGTCCGCAGAACTTGGGAAGAACTTACTTTAAGGGTCACTTACGAGTGTTATAAATTAATAAACTTGAAAGAAATAAAATTTAGTACACCTAACTAACCTTATCCTAAAATGGACACTCAATTATAGGCAACCACAGTTGACGCATAACCGAGCATACACGGCTCTAATTATGTAAAATATTAAATAAAATAAAAGTAGTTTGCATGCGATATGACATAAAAAAAAACAATATTAAAGGCAAAAAATAATAAAAGAATGTCAAAAATTAATCAGAATAAGTATTTCAACACTAAAAACATATTAGTCAGCTTCGCCCGCGTAAAAGTCGGAAATAATCCAAAGGAACATTTATTTATTTTATTTATTTAGTACAGCAAAATAGCAATTAATACTAAAATACGTTAATCGTTTCACTCTGTCTTCTCACAAAATTGCAAACTTTCTAATAATATTGTCTTCTGAAAGAAGACTCGGTGAAAATCCTACGGCACTTAACTTATGTAGCAAAATGTCATTATTAATTCTATCAAAGGCCTTGCGGAAATCAAAATACAGCACATCCACTTGCTGTCCGCGGTCCATTTGAGTAGAAATAAAGTCAACTAAGGTGAGTAAATTGGTGTTGAACGACTTTTTATTGCAAAACCATGTTGCTCATTGCACATATAAATATCGACTTTCCTTTGAATTTCCTTACACAAAATATGTTCAAATACTTTAGCTGGGGCCGACACCAACATACTTCCGGCATAACAAGTTATTCGTGTTTTTAGTCCTGATCCAATAAATATTCTAACCGTATAGCCCTTAATGCATAAAAAGTTATCTGTATATATAAAAATCAAAGTCCTGATTCACTCACTGATTTATCATTGCCCAGCCCAAACTCTTGGACCTAGAACGCTAAAATTTTGCACAGCAAATAATAAAAAAGAGTTTTCCAAAATTCACCCGCTAAAGCATGAAACGGGGGTCCAAAGCTTGTATGTGTGATGTATGTTAGTTAATAATTAGGTTAAGTGGGTGCGGGTAAATTAGGATATAATCTTTATTGTGAAGGTGCGCCAGTCTGTCAATATACACTATGCTATCCAGACGTTGTTTGATTTCGCTTCTTACTATTAAGTACCCCGTGCAGTATATTTCTCAGTGGCGACGAGAGTGAACAATTTGCGTGCAATACTATACTTATGATGTCTGTCGGGAAGATATCCAAGTTTAACATGCACAAAGATGAGAATGTCCGATCGCAGAAATCTTCATCTGGCCACTCTACTTGTACGAGTCATCCATGGCCCTCGCGTATTGCAGTTCAGCACTATTTCGTCGCCTTGCACTAATTTTATTGTAAATCGATAGTACACAATTAGCATTCACAGACGGCTGTACTCATCAGCGATCATTCACACTACATTCATATAAAATATGATAAGTTACGCAATAAATCAGATCTTTTTTGTGTTATGATTTCAAAGTAACAAGGTGTGTGCGACCCATTCAGCAGCGCATACATTTTTATGGTCCTTCGAGCCGGATCTCCAGTTTACGTAATCGTTAATTTGTCGGCGGTTTTTGCTTTCAATATTGTAATGCGAAACCCTTCGTTTGCGAGTCGCATTTGCTTTCTTGTTTTCGCCAATAAACCTTTTTGCATTTGCATTTTAGATCAAATTGGAATCCTTCCTCGAAGACCTAAACAACATTTTGAGTTCGGGTGACGTCCCAAACATTTATGAACCCGAAGATTTGGACAAGATCTACCAATCGGTGCGACATGCTGTCATGGAGATGAATCTTCAAGCCACTAAGACCAACTTGTTTGCATGCTTCCAGCGTCGAGTGCGGAGTAACATGCATATTGTGGTCGTTATGAGCCCTATAGGAGAGGTGAGGGACTGAAACGAACCCTGTAATTATTAAAATAAGGTTCGTGTTTCCTATGGTGCCATATTGAGGACTCTTTCAACCACTAAGATGAATCTTTTCTATACACATCGTGGTCTTGAAGTGAAGAGGTGAGTTAGTCCTAATCCAGATTGGTGGATGTCACTATAGAATGCTAGCTCCTTGAATTAAATTATTCAAGTGCAATTTACAGGCATGTGTATTTCGTCCTTTAAGAGCGTTCAACCCGAGATTTTATCCAAATCGGTCAAGCTATTTAGGAGGCGTTAGATGACAAACATACAGATGAATTATATACAAAGATAATTGACAGAGGTTTTTGAGATGGCTCTGTTTTATTGAAAATAATTAACGTACCTCAGCACCGAGATATTCTCGGTATGTAGGTAGGTACTTAGCTACGAACAGCTCTCATTATTTACTAGCTGTTATTATTATGATTATATCTCCGTCATCCACAGATATTCCGCGCGCGCCTGCGCCAGTTCCCATCACTCGTAAACTGCTGCACTATCGACTGGTTCAGCGAGTGGCCCAAAACCGCACTGGAGTCGGTGGCGCACCACTTCTTCGAGTCCATGGGGGAGCTCACCGTGGCTTCCAATGAAGTTCTCACTGCTATGGTCGTAAGTACTATTTACTTATGGTACACTCTATAAATGAGGTGGAGTAAAGTTCATAAAGGCCATCTTACATAGACCCAGTTTCATATCCCAAGTTTTATTTTTAATTCCAATTTGTCCACCACAGTATGCTGCTGAACATGGTAGAACTTTTCTATATCTCATTATTATTTTGCATGCAATGTATCATGTGCACGATGTTTAAACAAATCAAATACTTGCTTACTGTTTTTGTTTTTAAATTCATGCAAGAATATACTGATCTCGAATAGCAGCAAGCTTAAAAGAGGGTGTTTAAAAATGAATTCTATCTAACTGTATAGCTGTATGAGCGTATAAAAACGAGTGACCGCTTAACAGAGACCTTTTCTAAAGGGTGTGTCTAGTGGTGAATAATAATAAGTTATCATGCTATCGGATGTAACTGATGGGACTAATGAGATGGTAATAATGTCTACTAACAAGAGAGATAGTCAAATTGATCACTTATAAACCTTATAACCTGGTATCCTATGTAGGCGATTCAACGTGAATGCGGTTGCGAAACGATTCGATGCGGATGACGCGAATACATCGTGACGCGGCCACTGTTCCTAGTGTGCTAAGTCGCCGCTTCAGCCGTCATTTATACAAAACAAGTCACTGCACTGCAAAAGTTGTGCGAAAATTTCAAACCAACTGATCGCGACCGTTTCGCTTTGCTCGTCAGTGGGCCGCACCCACGTGCGGTTGGTCACGTAGAAACGTAGGCCACTGCACTAGAGTAACAATTGTTTGTACCGTTCGAGCCGCATCGTTTCACGTCCGCGTTCTATCGCCACAGATCAAAAACTTTAAACGTGTTTTTACGCGATTTGTTTTGTTATATTCTGACACTATTGCTATAGGTTTATTAACCTTGTCTTTATCACCAGTCTGTATGCTGTTATGTCCACCAATCCGTGGTGGAAGCGAGCGAGCGTTTCAAGGAACAACTGAACCGCATCAACTACGTCACGCCCATGTCGTACATGGAGATGTTGGGCGCCTACGCTGAGATGTTCCGCAAGAAACAGAAAGCTATCCTCACAGAGTCTAACGCACTCAAAACAGGTAAATTTTAACAAAAAAAAAAACTACTAAAAATACAATAATATCTTATATTGTCTTGGTGACAAAAATTCTAATCTCTATGTTTGTATGTCTATAAAAATTAAGGAGTTCCATCAATCGCCAACATCCCCCACGGATTTCAGCATATTTGTTAAAAATGGATATGGTATATGATCATCCATCTGAAAGTAGGTACGAATTTTTCGAATCGGTCTATAAATGACGGAGTTCTGAGGTTACAAAACATATAAAAATTACAACCGAATTGTAAACCCGATGAACGACGAACCGATCCCGGATACCATCATCTGGGATCGGTTCGTTGATTTCAAAAGGTTTGTTTTAGCTTAACATTCGCTTTATCACGTTGTCACTCTAAACATTTTTACATATAAGGTCCGTTTCATACAATTACCTGTTTTTGGTCCTTCTTTTATTCGGTCTATCTAGTCTACAGGAACCCTAAGAGAACCCTACGAGATAATAAGTGGCACGAAAAACGGAGTTTTAGGAGGGACTTAATCTTCACATAGGCCTACATGGGCACTTATAAAACGTCAGAAGCTAGTGCACTGTTCCAAATTGGATGTTTCCTATGGAGAAGATCTGGCAAGAAACTCCGTGGTTACTCTTTTAAAAAAAGTGGTTGATTAATATTTTCATATTACAGTATTAATAGATATTATGTAAGAACAGTGTAAACCAGTCATTATTGTATCCAAAAGCACAATAAATATAATCATATTAAAAAAAAAAGTGAGTCGCAATAGGAAGTAATCTAAGAATTCGTGGAGTCTACAGTGTTCTCTCATTAACATAATAAAAAGAGGCTATATAAAAAAAGCAATAAAGTATGAATAATTACAACTATCAATAAATGAGATGTAATAATTTAAAAAATATTGCAATTTAAGGAGGCCTTTGCCGAATAGTCGGACAGTATCCGCTTTATTCCAAAAGGCGATCTAAATTTAGTACTGGCATTATTACTATGACTAAATAAAAAGTTTATTACTGTGCTAAAGTTAGTTTGCCGAAACCCTTAGTTTAATTATGGTCTAACTTCGATACCTAATATAATTGGGGTTATTCCATATAAAAATCGTTAAAAATGGATATTAATACTGACTTGATCGATTTGGAAGATTATGACATGTTGGCGTTTGTATACGCACTAAAAAACCTTTCTAAGGTGGGTAGTCATCAAATAACTTCATTCGCTCTGGGTAGAGCGAGAGGAATTATCAGACTTTTACTGCTAAAACTCGGCTCTGTTAAACAAAATTCAAACCAGTAAAGGACAGTACTATCTTTCTAGGGTTATTCAAGTTGAACCAGACGGAGGTAGAAGTGAAAGAGCTTCAGATCGAGCTGGCAGAACTAAAGCCGCTGATGGAGCAAGCAGCCGAGGAGACCAGGAAGGTCATCGCACAGATAGCAACTGACACGGTTGGTACCTACACTTATAGTATCGAATTATGAACAGAATATACGCACAAAACGTTTTGAGAACACATGAATTGCGCGTACGGCTACGGAGTAGAATTCCCTGCCGTAGTCTGTGTTTCACGATAGCTACAATCTGAGGATCTTTAAGTCAAGAGTGAATAGGTAACTGTATTATTTTAGAATAATTAAAACAAAACTTTATACAAAATTTTATATATTAGCAATTACAGTTATGTGTGAAAACTTTGTGAGACCACAGATTCATAATAATGGTACATCTGTCATAGATTGATGAACAAAGGAATCGGAGGCATAGCCAACTCGAGGCGATCGACGAAAAGAGAATTTAAACGATACGGTTTTAACTTGGCTAGGGGGGCTTTCTGTCAAGTGAGCTAGTGGTGAAGCGTGAGCCCATCAGTATTTCAATAAAACATTTTATATGCGTGTTGTGTCCCGATCTTCTCTAGATAATTAAATATATCGGCTCCACCGGCTCTCGCGCCTTTGCTATCTGACAGCAGCTGTCCTCCGACCAGCCCCACACGTCAGTAAAAGCCCCCGCAGCACATCATCAGAGACGACAAAAAATATATACATATTGCCAATAAATTGTAACAATTAAATGTTTAATATAGATAATATATTTTATTATCTATTTCTTGAGTTTCTGATTATAGATATACACTACAATGCGGATTCTGTTATAAATTCTGATAAAATAAAAACAGGATTAGTATGCTAAAAAATGACGTCAGATGTCACTTTTTGGGGTAAAAAACACTGTGTTTCGTCTATTAATGAGGATCAGTCATTATTTTAGTGGAGTATGCAGACTTATAGCGTCAAAAAAAAACAGTAAATGCTGTGAAGAAATTATTTAAATCGGAACAAAAAAGACATAGATGCAGCAATTTTAGTGTATTAGTTCCAGAAACGCGCCCGAGAATGAAACTACTCGGCTGTGACGTCATCTGTCATGATCGGTCTCCATCGGCGAATGAATACGATCAAGCTGTTCGTCGCACAGATCATGACAGATGACGTAATCGTAAACAGTCCAGCGTGAGCGCGCGTTTCCAAGTAGCCGTTTAGAAAAACTTTAATAAATCAACCATTTCTTGACGGATTTTAATAATTTAAAAATTTAAATGCTCTGTAAATTATTACACATACGATATACTTAGTAAAAATTGGACGAATATGCTATTATGTGATTGATTCTCATTGCGGGTGGGATCAAAGATTATGTCGCTGCGCAGTGAAGCTTCACAGAACTATAATGTATTAATTCCCCTTTCTATACATATTGTCAACAGCCTATTAGGTCGTTAATCCTGTTTTTATTTGTTCCACAGGCTATAGCCGAGGAAGCTCGTGAGAAAGTGGAGAAAGAGACAGTGATGGCGGAAAAGATGGCCGCCATTAATGCGGCCATGGCAGACGACGCCATGAAAGACTTGGGTCAGTCACCATTACCTCCACATATTATTTGTAGTAGAATTTCTTGCACATTCTTCTCCATAGAGATCTACGCTTGAGAATACGCAATTAGCATCATTTCTCTGACTGAATGACCTCTTGACATTTTAAAAGTTCCTGTAAATGGTTTTATTTGGAATAAAATTCTTTTGAATCTTTAAAACAGTCATTTTCCGTGTCTGTCTCTCTTAGGGTTGGCAACATTTTTTTACAAGAAATAAAGTTTTTTATTTTTATTTGGGAAGATTATTAAACAGTATTTTTGAAAAAATAACAGTATTTTGGTTGTTTAACGCTTTCAATACTTGGTTTTTAGAGCTTATCAACAACTCCTTAAAAACTTATCTTCTTATCTTTTTAAAACTTTATGCGTCTCATCACAATTATAACAAAAATAATTGAGGAGCTCATTCGATTCGTTCTGAAACTCTATATGATTTCATTGTGAGTGTCAAGTCTAACACTTGCGAGTATAGTGTAGAGTTCACACACACACCCACAAAAGTATTAAGCATTTTGATGCTGAAAACAGTATTCTGTATACTTTATTTTTGTTGCATCTCGGTACTAGAGGTCTCTCCTACCCAGTGTGAGTGTACAGAACATGGACGATACGTTGGAGTGCCCAAAGTGCCCATACACCTGCACTTGGAGGATTTATTGAGTGCCAGCGATGCTGCAGTTAATGTATTCACTTATTAGGCCCAAACAATTTAAGGACTTTATTATTGACTCGAATAGAAGAGAAGGGCTGATTTGAATACTCAGAATATTATTTTTTCGAAAATTAAGGTGTTTTCAAGCTTATACTTTATTTCCAAAATTCTTCCCCTAAGGGGATGTACCGGGAGCCCAAAGTTTGTATAGAGAAACCTACTTTTACGTGGGCGACGCCGCTGGCAGAAGCTAGTCTGATACTCTTAACGTTATTTTTTCTTTGAAATTTTCTTTTTTCCTAATCAAAAATGTTTAAAGTATTTATTTTCTTAATCTATCACTGATATAATAAATAGGTAATCTTTGAAAATACTGGTCCGATTGCAAACATTTTTTTTACCGATAAAAAGCTGCTTTATTTCTGAGTGACATAGGCTATATTTTATGTACGTGGGCGAAGCCGCGGGCAAAAGCTAGTATTATGTAAAAGGAGAAACTGACTCGGCTGTTCATTGATATGCCAGTCAAACTACTGGGACTAGAACCATGAAATTTTGCACAAGGTCTTTTATATCGTAAGTGAGCCTAAGAAAGGAATTTTCAAAAATCACCCCCAAAAGGGATGAAATGGGGTTTGTATTCTCGCGGGCGTAGCCGCTGGCTTTGTAAACATATAATTTACATTAAAAAAATGCTTAGCTAAAGCTCTTTGAGTTTGATTCCATTTTTGTTAAACTTGCAGAGGAAGCACTGCCGGCGCTGCGAGCCGCTGAGAAGGCACTCCAGGAGCTGAATCGTAACGACATCGTGGAGGTGAAGGCGATGAAGAAGCCTCCCGGCGGCGTCGTGCTCGTCATCGAGTCCTTGTGCGTTGTATTCGACATCAAGCCCGTCAAGGTATATTTACCCACGGGAACTTTTTTTTGCAGCGGTTCAGTCGCAGGTCTATATGAAAGAAAAGAAAGAAAAAGAGTTCATTTACACCATACCTCAAAAAATGAAAACAAATAACAATAACGACTTACATTATAAGGTAGGATATGCGTCACATCCGCGCATAACGGCCAGCGCTCAGCAAAATACTGGGGCTCGTGTAAGACAGAGCCTCAGCGCTGATTATCAGCACCAGCCAGTAGTATCTTTTGCTAACAAAAGTAAAGTATCGATTCGAGTTACTTTTTTTCCACACTTCTCTAGAAAGATAGTCCATACTTCTGTGGAATGCCCTTCCTTTTTAATATCAGTACTGCCACCGGTCAGTATGCATTTAAGCTTTTTTTTTATATTCTTAAGTAACTATCACACAACGCCGTCTAGTCCAAAGCTAAGCAGAGCTTGTTTTATGAGTACTAGACAACTGATGAGCATACTTATATATTCCTAAATACATACATAACATAGATAAATTACACCCAGACACAGAACAAATGATCATGCTCAGCACACAAACATTTGTCCTGGGTGGGAATCGAACCCACGACCTCCAGCATAGCAGTCAGGGCCACTAACCACTAGACCAACAGGTCAGTCTCTTTTCCACACTATTTTCTACAGTTATTTTCTTCACTAATATCGGAAGGATTGAAGATATCCAAGCAAGAAAACCAAGGTTGCCGACATAGTACGAACAATCGCCAAACTTAAGTGGCAATGGACGGGGCACATTGCTCGCAGAACAGATGGCGTTTTTGGCCGGCGGTTCTGGAGTGGCGACCGCGTACCGGAAGACGCAGCGTTGGAAGGCCCCCTACAAGGTGGACTGATGACCTGGTAAAGGTTGCGGGAATCCAATGGCTGCGAGACGCACAGGACCATTCATTGTGGTGACACTTGGGGGAGGCCTATGTACAGCAGTGGACGTCTTTCGGCTGATGATGATGATGGCGGTGATGTGATTCAGTCGAGAGGATTATTTATTATTATGAACCGTGGGAATTTTTGAAAGAGACACCGTGGCTCTGGAACGCAAGGGCAACTGAAGAACATAGGTGGGTTTTGGTAAGTAAAAGTCTGACACGCCATCTCGCTCCACCCTAGAGCGAAAGAAGTCATTAGATGATTTCCCACCTTAAAGAACCCTGGGAGCTCCACATTTTCTCAAAGACGCTCTGAGTAAACTGAGAGGCTTCTTCTGCTTTTGGAGAAAGATGGGCTGGTTGGAATGAAGGTCGCCATAGCCCACTTACAATGGTTCACCAAAAATTGGTTCAAAGATTCCCAGGTTGTAGCCATCGGAAAACATGAGTCCAGCAGAATATTCCACTCTTTAGCTGTACGTACAATGAATGTGTTCTCAAAAACGTTTTGTGCATATGGGATGTCCACTATGTACCGGTGGCGCATCACCGTACACCTGGAGATCCTATGATGGAATGAGCTGGCGGAATTAATATGCACTTCGTGAAACAACGTACCATTCTTTTTTACAGGAGCAAGGTGCAAATTATGGTGAGAAAATCCTGAACTATTGGAAGCCAGGGTCCCTCATGTTGTCTGACCCCACGGCTTTCTTGGACTCGCTCCTCAAGTTTGATAAGGAGTCCATCACAGAAGATATGATCAAAAAGCTTAAGAGGTTCATTAATAACCCGGATTATGATCCTGCTAAGATTGTGAAGGTAATTTTATTTGTTTATTACTAAGAAGAATAACGTTCAAGTTTACAATAATTGCGGCCTTAAATTAGAACAGAAATGGTATTACCATGACGTGTTAAAATAATACTGAGGTCTAACCTGAGATCTTACCATGACGTGTTAAAATAATAATGAGGTTTAACCTGGGATCTTACCATGACGTGTTAAAATAATAATGAGGTCTAACCTGGGATCTTACTATGACGTGTTAAAATAATAATGAGGTCTAACCTGGGATCTTACTATGCCGTGTTAAAATAATAATGAGGTCTAACCTGGGATCCTACTATGACGTGTTAAAATAATAATGAGGTCTAACCTGGGATCTTACTATGCCGTGTTAAAATAATAATGAGGTCTAACCTGGGATCCTACTATGACGTGTTAAAATAATAATGAGGTCTAACCTGGGATCTTACTATGCCGTGGTAAAATAATAATGAGGTCTAACCTGGGATCCTACTATGACGTGTTAAAATAATAATGAGGTCTAACCTGGGATCCTACTATGACGTGTTAAAATAATAATGAGGTCTAACCTGAGATCTTACCATGACGTGTTAAAATAATAATGAGGTCTAACCTGGGATCCTACTATGACGTGTTAAAATAATAATGAGGTCTAACCTGGGATCCTACTATGACGTGTTAAAATAATAATGAGGTGTAACCTGGGATCTTACCATGACGTGTTAAAATAATAATGAGGTCTAACCTGGGATCCTACTATGACGTGTTAAAATAATAATGAGGTCTAACCTGGGATCTTACCATGACGTGTTAAAATAATAATGAGGTCTAACCTGGGATCTTACCATGAGGTGTTAAAATAATAATGAGGTCTAACCTGGGATCTTACCATGACGTGTTAAAATAATAATGAGGTCTAACCTGGGATCTTACCATGACGTGTTTAAATAATAATGAGGTCTAACCTGGGATCTTACCATGACGTGTTTAAATAATAATGAGGTTTAACCTGGGATCTTACCATGACGTGTTAAAATAATAATGAGGGCTAACCTGGGATCCTACTATGACGTGTTAAAATAATAATGAGGTCTAACCCGGGATCATACCATGACGTGTTAAAATGCCAGTCGTGCGAGCGAGAAAAAGGGCTGAAGCTATACCCTATATAAAACAATAGTGAACAACTAAGTTTATTCCCTACTGCTGGGATCCAGGCCTCCTCTCTAGGAGAGGGAACAGGCCATAATCCACCACGCAGGCCCAGTGCGGATCGGTGGATGTCACATGTCCATTATATACTCCTCAATCGATTTAGTTGATTAGTTATTCAATAGCAATCCAAAGATTTATGCTTTACCTTACTTAATTAAAAAGCGAAGCCTTTTTGTGCTAACCTAAATATATTTTGATGTTATATGTTGTTTTGTTTGTTTTTGTGTTTTATAATGTCTATACGTGAGGACTTGTAATTGGCTTTCTAATGATTATGGTTTCTTTTTTGTCTGTTTTTACTAGCCGTAAGTCCTCCATGTACTAAATAAACAAATAAATACGTATTTAAAGTTAGTATGTGCCAGGTGTCAAAAGCCTGCCAATCGTTGTGCATGTGGGTGCATGCCATGTTCAAGTTCTATCACGTCAACAAGGCCGTGGCGCCCAAGAAGGAAGCGCTAGCAAGGGCCACCAGGGACCTGCAGATCGTGGAAGGTACACTGTTAACAATACATATCGACTGATAGATTATAGACATAGAAAGAACTAAGAAAAAACGCTTTATCAATTTAAAAATCGTGATTAAAGGGCCTAGTATGCGATATTCAGCACACGATATTCAAACTCTGGTCTTATTTTTTGTTCCTAGTAAGACCGGTCTAACCCTTATTATACTACGCAACATCGACTAAGACTGTCTGAATGTCGAGTAGTGTAATAGGCCCTTAAGTGTAGAAATTACTTGAAGATAAAAAAAAATATAAATCCGGAGGTTACCAGGATAACAATTTTCTTTTGTCATTATCAGCAATGCTAGCAGCCGCGAAGGCGAAGATGCAAGCCTTGCTGGAAGGCATTGCCAAGCTCAACGCGTACCTCCAGGAGAAGGAGGAGGAAAAGAAGCGCATGGAGGAGGACATCAACCAGTGCCTTGCGAGAATGGACCGCGCTAACAGGTCACTCAATACACAAAGAAGATAGAGGCTGAATAATGCTTTTTCAAAATACTTATTTGAAACTGCTGTTATCCTTATTGCGACCAATTTCGTTGCTAAGCGACCCCCACAAGTCGCGCATAAACCCTCGTTCGTATCTTCGTAAGTGTTTTGAAAAACGTCGTTTGATAAATGCAGTCTGCCTTAGTCGCTATGATAAACTTTCTCCACTTGTATCAAAATGTACTATTTTTAGAGCTGAGCTTTCTGCTCAATTGACATCAGATGCTTAGGTGAAACAAGGCGAATTATATACATTTTAATTAAAACAATTCATTGGGGTTGACTAGAATAACGATTTTATATACTTTAAAATAAAAATGTGCAGATTTAAAAAAATAAACAATCTGATCTTCACAACCCAGTGACTAAAGATTCAAACATTCAAAAGCATTTATTTCAAATAAACCATTTACAAGCACTTTTGAAATGTCAAGAATTCAGTAAAAAAAAAAAAAATTATGTTAATTGCACATTCCAAAGCGTCGATCTCTATGGAGAAGAATGTGCAAGAAACTCCATGGACACTCTTTTCAATCATGATTTGCAATTACAAATATCTCTGTTACATGTTTCTGTTTTTTGTTCTCTATCATGTGAGAATAATGTCAATAAAGTAAAAATAAAAACTATTTATATTAAAATAGCAACTGGCAGCTAAGATATGACCAGTCTCAACTGACAGCGCCCGTTCACGGACATGACGCGAATCTTAGCACCACTCAGCTCAACCATTTTGAAGGGAATCGAATGATCCAACACACGCGCCACCATCAGTGAGACATTTGAGTGAGCATGACAAACTCTCAACTGATGAACATACTTATATATTTCAAAATACATAGAAAAATATTATAGATAAATTACACCCAGACACAGAACAAATGATCATGTTCATCACACAAATATTTGTCCTGGGTGGGAATAACAGTCAAGTCATAGCAGTCAAGGCCACTAACCACTAGACCAACAGGCCAGTCAAAAATTCATTAAGCAAAATCAACCAATCATTTAGCAAAATTGATTGTGATCGAAACTACATGTACCCAATGTCGTACGAATGACAACCGAAACCGACTGACGTGCTATCCGAGGCGCGGATAAAATTAATTAAATAAAATTCGGGCAAACGGCGGTATACCAGTTAAATTAAATAGTAACGAAAAAAAATTGTATGTGTTAAATGATATACTCATTTATGTTGGATTGTTATTAAAAGCTTTTATAATCTTCTTTATTAATTATAAATAAATTACATTTTTAAATATTTTTTAAACTTAATTACAAAAAAAATATATATATAAAAAATAATATCCCACCGGTATCGGGAACAGGGTCCAAGCTACTGGCGGTCAGGGCTCAAGAGAAAGAAACCATTATTGTTATTATTATTGTAATTTATATTTATTTTATGTTTATTTTTTATTTGATATAAACCAGCGCAATTAGCGGCTCTCCCGGCCCTCTAATTTTCGACATTTCTCTACTACTACAATACTCATCTATCACTCAGTATTATACACCTACCCCACCTTCCTCATGAATCACTGTACATTGGTGAAAACAGCATGAAAATCGGTTCAGTAGTTTTTAAGTTTATCGTGAACAGACGATTTAAAATATTATGTAAGGATATGCCTTTATGAATTCTTTATTGGTTTTCTAGAAAATTAAAGTTTTAAATCCCGTTACAGGTTACTGAACGGCTTGTCGAGTGAACGTGTCAGATGGATCAAAACTATCGCGGATTTGGACATCGCCATTGTGAACTTGATCGGGGATATACTGCTTAGTGCATGTGGGTTGAATGAACTTTTTAAACTAACGACCATATAGCCCATAGACGTCTAATAACAAGCAAAGCATGTCTGTCAGCACATATGTCTTATAGATTTGATGCAGGTTGCCCATGTCCGGTGCAATTGCGCACGCCCGTGTGCAGTTGCACTGATGACGTCACTATTTTCTCAACTTGAAATAGGTTATACAATTCCAACGTATACTCCCCGTCATCAGGGACAACGCCAATGATATTTTTTATTTTTAAAGTTATGAATTCATATTTTTTTCACTAAAAATGTTAGAATAACTATTTTATACAATTTAAATAAAAAAGCAAAAAATTTAAATTAAATTATTAAAGATATTATTAAAAGAATTTATATAATTCCACCACTGGGGGGTCCAGAATCATGTACTGGATCCATGGTATTCGTTTGTACGTCGATGTCAGTGACACGGTGTATAGTTTTTTGTTCTCAGGTGCTGTGGGATACATAACGCCATTTACAGATCAATTCAGAAGAGATCTACTTGCTAGCTGGATATCTCATATAGAAGTAAGTGACTGAAAAATATATCAGCTGTTCAGTACATTAGGCAAACATAAATGTACTGAACAGCTGATTTTTTTTTTCGCGATTTCAGATTTGTTCCCATAGTAAAAGTTGTTGGTTATCATGAGCACTATCACGCGTTTAAGTATCGTACACTAATTACCAGTCACCCTATATAGCCTAAAAAAACATTCAAATCCATATTTCATTCTTCCTTTATAATGTTGCGATATGCCGTGCCGGACACATCATTTTTCTCACCACTGACGCATACTGAGGCGAAAAACAAGACCATAAAAGACGTATTTCATACGATTATGGGTCCGATACAGACCGAAGAATCGTCAAACTTAAGGGTAGGTTCAGATGACAAGCGCTCAGCGCGCGTTGAACGCGCGTTGAATTTTTGTATAGTGTTCACATGGTGCGCGCTTGTCAGGCGTTAAACGCGCGTTGTTGCGGCCAGTTTGAGTTCTACATTTGTCGAAGATGGACGTAGAAACAGTTTTATCGGTGATTTTATACAGACGGCAGAAACGACACAACAGAAGACGGAGATATTGGGTTCACCCAATTTTGTCAACCAGGCTGACTGAAAGTCAGTACATTATTTTATATCCTAAGTTAAGGCAATTTGAGCCCAAATTCTTTAACTACTTCAGAATGTCCATCAAGTCATTTGATGACTTACTGACTCTCATAAACGATGAACTCGTAGCAGATAAAAACGCTGTGCGATATAGCATTTCACCGGAAGAAAAACTCATAATTACATTGAGGTAAGTTTTTTAATAATCAACATAATCTATAAATCAAATAAATCAAATCAACTTGTTTAGGAACAATTTTTTTAAAGAAAAAATAACATTTTGTTACTCGCAGAATAACTCTAACTCTGATTCATTGCTGACATTAGTTGGTGCTGGCGATGGAGTAGGTGTTACTGGCGATGGAGACCCCATTGCTGTAGTATAACCATAATGTGCAAAATTATTTGACACACTAGACTGCTGTGATCTATAATCATGATAACGAAAGCCTTCAACAGAAGCTGATGACTGATGACGCTGCTCTTGTGATGAATAATTTCTTCGTTGTGATACCGGGTAATTTTGATTTTCATATGTCTGTTGTTGTGGTCCTTGAAATTCATTTTGGTTTTGCAAAATTAAATTATAAATGGCAATTTTAGTTTGAAGTCGCCTATATTCCGGAATTTTTTTAATCTCTTTAACGAGTGACAAACAAAACAGCTTGTCTTCATCGTCATCTTCTTTTGGATGAGACACATTTTTCTGTGCTAAACTCTGCTCTAATATGTTTGCAAATCTTTCATCAGCAGGATTTAATTTTTGTTTTTTTCTTGAAGTAGATTTAGGACTCTTAAAGCCAGAACTTATTTCTACTTCAGCAACCTCTGACGAAGTTGATGCATTATCTGCATCGAAACTACTTTCTGTATCTTTGTTGGCAATTGATGCCTGTAGAAATCGTAGTCTATTATAATGAATATTATGTCGAAGTTTTGGAAGCTCCTGATCCAGATTTGACAGTCTTTATTTTCTTCACCTCTCTCATATAATTATCCCGTAAACTCTTCCACTTTTTTTGCAGGGATGACGCTGAAAAAAAAAACAGTATTTAGTAATAGTTTATGTTTGTTTCCAGATATTTGGCCATTGGATGTTCATTTGGGACATTAAGCTACGACTATAGAATTGGCAAATCTACTGTGGCTACTATAATACCACATGTATGTGAAACTATTTGGAAAAAATTAAGGCCCGTTGTTATGAGTGAACCAACGAAAGAAAAGTGGTGTGAAATATCCACGATATTTGAAAAGAACTCAAAGTTTCCCAATTGTTTGGGAGCCTTGGACGGGAAACATATACGGTTAATCCAGCCTGAACACACGGGTTCTATGTATTATAACTATAAAAAATATTTTTCGCTAGTTTTATTGGCGCTAGCGGATGCAAACTATTGTTTTGTGTGGGTTGACATAGGTGCCTACGGTAAAAACAGTGACTCAGGTATATTCAAGAATTCTTCATTGTACAAAAAGCTGACAGAAAGGTCATTAGATCTACCTGAGCCAAAGGCATTGTTAATACAAAATAGACCGACAACGTTGCCATATGTGATAGTGGCTGATGAAGCTTTTGGCATGATGGAGAATTTAATGCGTCCATATGGGGGAAGGTCACTAACTTATGCTAAAAAAATATTTAATTACCGTTTGACATTAGCACGCCGGTATGTTGAATGTACTTTTGGCATAATGTGCAATAAATGGCGCATTTTACACAGGCCGTTAGATGTTAACATCGGTTTTGCAGAAAAGATCGTAAAAGCGATATGTACACTAAATAATTATGTCAGAATCAGGGATGGCTACAATTTTGAAGACACACTTTATACGCCACCCCTGGAAAATCTAGCCTCACATTATACCGGACGTGCTGTGCGACAGGCGGATAATGTTCGAGTACATTTAACAAACTATTTCATTAATGAAGGAAAAGTAGATTGGCAGGATCGTTATATTTAACTTGTAACACAAACCGATTGTAAATGTAAATAAATATATATACTCACATAATATTTTCTTCTTTTCTTCATTGTCATGTCCTTCACAAAATATAAGGACGAGTTCTTCCCAAGCCCGTCTTCTCAAATTCTTATCTGAATAATCGCTACTTGTCATGTCCCATATCGCAGGACGTTTCTCTATTTCATCAATTAATAATTCCGTATTAAAAGCTTCGGTTTCCATTTCGGACGAACTTGATGAACCCTTAAATACGTCTATCCGCGTCGAAAGCGCGCGCTCAACTGAACGGAAACATAGAAAACCAATGATCTCAAAGCGGCGTTGACGCGCGCTGACAACAGTCGAGCGCTAGCGCAGCGTTGAACGCGCGCGTTACTAAAACGCGCGTTAGCATGTGTACGGCCTGAATAAAATGTATGTAGTTGTAAACGCGCGTTATCAAAACGCGCGTTGAGCGCTTGTCATCTGAACCTACCCTAAGTGGCAGTGGGCAGGGCACATTGTTCGCAGAACCAATGATCGATTGGGCCAAAAGGTCGGGCACCGGAAGGCGTTGGAAGTCTACCACAAAGTGAACCGATCACCTGGTGAGGGTTGGTTCCGATGGATGTGAGAGGCACAGGACCGATCGTTGTGGCGACACTTGGGCCTATGTCCAACTGTGGACGTCTTTCGGCAAAACCGACACTACATATCCCAAAGCTGTGCGTTTCGCAGCAAATTTAAGATTCTGTGTTCTGAATTAGCTACTGTTAAATAGAAACGAATGATCTTTTTGGTCTGATATCCCCAGAAGGTAAAAGTCCCGCACACGGAGCATGCAACGCCACTGTCCACACTAGGCGACGCCGTGCAAATCAGGTAACTGTTTTCGAATATTTTATCATCCTTATTTGCCATGAACAGTTCGTCAAGGCGAGAATGAATTATAAAGGTTAAAGTATGTATGTAGTACCTTATATAGCTAATGACTATAACTTCTACTATTACTAATTACACGCGGGCGAAGCCGCTGGCAGAAGTTAGTATAAAGTATTGTACAAAAATGATAAGTACGAGGACAGACGAGTGAAACAACGGCTTGCTAGTAACGCACTGACGTTTATTTGTAACCTTACTTAGAGGTGCGTAGGTACACGCACACATACTTAACATTCCTCCCCTTAGCTTAGTCATACTATCTAATAATTAAGCTACGCAAACCTAATGTTAAACATACATACTAATAGAATAATTTGTAGTTGATTTTAGGCATATTGCGTCTAGACCATGTTGTGGCCGCTGGCTCACCTGCCTGCTGTTGCGGTAACGCTTCTCCTGTTTGATCAGAGCTAGGAGAACCAGGCAATGCCTCCTCGAATTCCTCCTCCTCTTCCTCGGCTTGGTCTGATGATACAGACTGTGAATGCGTATCTAGGGGTAAACTTGGAGCAGTGCCCGCTCTTGTCTGGTTCATACAATCTGTTGCCTTTGTTGTGTCCTCACCCCCTTCACCAGTGTTCGTTTGCGACACTGGATATCCTAATCTGGTTAATTTGGCCTTTGCCTCTTCTGATAAGTCGCCCAACTCAGCACTCGCCATTCTCTTGATGTATTTGTCTATTAGCAATGTGTGGACCGACTGGTGGGAGCTGGACATTTGGAAGTTCTCTCCGACCAGCTTGTTCGCCTTGGCGTAGCTTATTGCCGCATAGTACAGGTCCGGGTAATGGGCCTGATTCAGGTTCGGGTGACTGCTGGGATCCCGCACTCGGCTGTAGGCTAGCAGAGGGTCTTCATTCTTCGAGGCCTCCCATTTATCATGCAGGGCCACTGCTTAGTCAAGGACAGCTGGGATTTCGAGGGCCCTGCAATGGGATTTGATGAATAGATCCATGTACTGCATGGTTTTCAGGGATGAGTATTCCCACACCAGTTTTATCTGGGATAGGATGGCTCCTTCTGCTCCTGTTTTAGTGAGCCCTAACATCTTGTCCACTATCTCCATGCGCAAGCTAGGCTTTCCAGTCACTATGGTGTGGAACACATTTGCCAATGATGTGATGCTGGACCAGGAGGTGGGTGCTACGAGGTCGGTTATGTTTTGGGAAGCCATTGCAGCCTTCCACCTCTTAGTGAAAGCAAGCACATTTTGGGCAGAGACAGGTTTAGCCAGGGTCATATAGGAAGCTAGGGTTATGGCAAGAACCTCCTGATTTACCTGCTCTGAGGTTTTTGCATGAACAACTGCCCCTACATTCGCCGTCCTGGCTGCATCAATGCTTGTGGTACTGAAGTGGGCAAGAAAGGACAGAACTAGCGACAATACCACTTCATCTGAGTATCTCACTCCCTGGTCTGTCTGCTCACCCCTCGCTGTGTGACAGTCCAACCAATTGTGCACATACTTATAGGTCTTCGTGCTATCTAGGGTTAAGCTCTTTGTTCTGTTGCCCTTGTTGTGTCCTCACCCCCTTCACCAGTGTTCGTTTGCGACATTGCTTGCGAAACTTGTGTTTCTGACGTTGGGTCACCACTTAGCTCCTCTAGGTCTATATCTATGTCTTTTCTGTTTTTGCAATCGTCACCTTTATACAGCATAATTTGATTTTTATGTTTTCTTTGAGTAATTGAAGTAATTTCGTCTCTGATTAAATACAATACTTTGCCAATTTTTTTATCACTGTTCTTTTGCACCAAGTGTATTTACCAATTTACCATTAATTGTTTGATTTTTATAATAAACTTTGTCCACCCGTCTTACTTTGCAAACACTGTCGGCGGATCTCGCGTTGCCAAAGCAGTTGCCGGACGTACCTTTCGACGACGTGCTTAGGCTGTTGGACGAGCATTTTACTTCTAAACGGTGTGGATTCGTGGAGCGTAGCAAGTTTTACGAAGCAAAGCAACAAGAAGGGGAGACGTATGCACAATGGGCCGCGAGATTGCGCGGGCTGACAGCGCACTGCGGGTTCTCGAACGTGGAAGAAGCGTTACGGGACAAATTTGTCATGGGGATGTTGCCGGGATCTGACAGAGAGAAGCTCTTCGCAAAAGATCTGGCAGGCCTGACATTGAGCAAGGCAATGGAGTTAGCGGAGAATGCGTGGAACGCTCGAGCAGCAGCGGGTGCCGGGATGCAGTCCGCGTCGCGCGAATTGTTCAAGATCGCGCAGGCTCCGGAATCAGTGACTCCACCGCAGCGGAAGGCTGCACCTAGTGCAGGGGTCAAAGTGCAGTGTCAGGTGTGCGGTTATCATAACCATGATTCATCGCAGTGTCGGTTCGCAAAGGCGAAATGTAGGAAATGTAATGCTACGGGGCATTTGCGTAAGATGTGCACAAAAATAAATGATGTCGAATCAAAAGCTGAGGATGAAAGCGACGACAGTAAGTGTTTCAATATTCGGTCAGTTAAAGGGGAACCGATGACGGAAACGGTTACGGTCTCAGGGATCGAATTAAAATTCAAGATAGATAGCGGCTCGGCCGTAACCGCGATTTCTGAAGGTACATACAAAAAACATTTTAGCAATGTACCATTGTCGGCGACTAGTAAACGGTTGTTTTCATATACGAGTGAAACAACGGCTTGCTAGTAACGCACTGAAGTTTATTTGTAACCTTACTTAGAGGTGCGTAGGCACACGCACACATACTTAACAAAAAATAAGTACAGACAGATACTAAATACTCGTAATATTATTATTATTTTAAGACCATAAAAGACGTATTTCATACGATTATGGGTCCGTCATGGTCCGTAGAATCGCCAAACTTAAATGGCAGTGGGCAGGGCACATTGCTCGCAGAACAGATGGTCGATGGGGACGAAAGGTTCTGGAATGGTGACCACGTACCGGAAGACTTCCGACGTACTCGGCCACGCACGGACGTGTCCGGTTTCTTTCGTTGACGTTCCGGAATTTCTGAAAGGGAAACCCGTAGTGTTAGTACGCAAAGGGTAATTGAAGGATATTGGTGTGGTTTTAGTCAGTAAAAGTCTGACACGCCCGCCCGCTCCACCCAGAGCGCGAGAAGTCATTTGGATGATTTCCTACCTTAAAAAAAAAACGTACCGGAAGACGCAGCGTTAGAAGGCCTCCCACAAGGTGGATCGATGACCTGGTGATTATGGCGGCATTTGGGGGAGGCCTATGTCCAACATTGGACGTCTTTCGGCTAAAATGATGATGATGATGATGATAATTATTATTATAATTTTTTTTTTATTAAAGCTAACCCGTATTGTTGCACTGTTGGGTAAAGACCTCCCTCCATTCTTTCCAACGATCACGGTTCCTCGCTTTCTCATTCCAATCTTTAAGGCAACATAGCGGGAAGAAACAATAAAGAATAGAATTTATTTTACTTCGGACACAAAAACATCCACAAAGTGTTAGTAACTTAATAAATAATTTATTATCTAGTGTTAGTACCCATTACACCTTGCATAATACATTTTATAATCGAAGAGCTATATAGCTCTCCGCTACAGTTCTCAGGATGCTGTTACGACTATCTGAGATAGTCTACCTCTCACTCTCCTAAGCAGCGAAGCGCTTTTCTGGCGAACAATCGCGTGGAACCCGTCGGTACGAGCCTGTGCAAACATATCCGACGCACTGCAGTAGTGGTGCAGTCCTAACAACATCCTAAAAAAATTATTATATTAGACAAAGAATCAAAAAATAAATTAGTAACATGGCATGCTCAAAATTGCAAACCTACCTACCTCAAAGGAGAGTTTTGACCGAAGGGTGCCGTGTATCGACGAAGGATACCGACCTCGTAGCGAAACACGAGCCGTCACTTCGAGTGAAATAGTTTGTAAAAATAAATAGTTATTGTATGTTCTTAATATGTATTAGTTTATTATTTTTAAGATTATTCTGTGTATTTTGTCTATGGGTCTTAGTTGCCTGAAAATATAGAATTATAATTATTAAAACGTAATGCACCATTAGTTTTTGCAATTTTAAGCATGTCAAAATCATCATTTTTTATTTATCATAGGATAATTTTCTCACATACAAAAAAAAAAATACCGCAATGCAGAATTTTATAGTTTTTAGTTTTTATGTGTCTTCATAGATGTCGCCACTGAGGCACCATATTTTTTTTTTAATTTTTGCTGGTTTAATTTGCTTATCGTCGACATCTTCTTTATTCTCAGAACATGGCAAATGTACGGGCTACCCCGAGACCCGATGTCCGTAGAGTCAGCGGTGTTGATGTCCAACTCGCGAAGATGGCCGCTCATTATCGACCCCCAGACGCAAGCCAACAAATGGATCAGAGCCATGGTAATTATGAATAGCTAATGTTGTTTTAAGGCTTCTCACAAGTTGGACTGATGACCTGATGAGGGTCGTGGGAATCCGATGGATGCGAGACAGGATCGGTCGTTGTGGCGACACTTGGGAGATGTCTATGTCTACCGGACGTCTTTCAGCTGTAATGATGATGATGATGATGGTGAGATGGTTTAGACGCGTACGACGAATATGGTTCGAGACGGCGCGGGAGAAGAATGTCTGGGGGCTTGGGGGAGGCATTTGCCCCTGTGTTCCTTCAGTTACCCTTTGCGTTCCAGGGCCGCGGTAACTCTTGAACCATCCCGCAGCCCATGGAACCCTCAACCGAACGGACGTGTGAGTAAGCCATATTGTTGATGAGCAGTTGCCAGTGGCTTCGCCCACATCATAGTAGAAAATTATCCCAAGGGAACACAGTCATCTAAATCCGTTCAGCAATTCGAGCGTGAAGAAGTAACAAACATTCACACACACAGACACACTCAAACTTTCGCCTTTATAATATTAGAATAGAAATACTTTTATTCTGGACAGACACAGCACAACGGTTATATACAAAAAGTGAAAAAGTACAAAAGCACAAAGTATATTAGTGTCATTGTATTCAGTGGCGTAGCGTGGACTAATTTAGATGTGGGCCAAGGCACATCAGCGAGGCCTTTTCTTTCATAAATTCGAAAACGAGACAGCCACTGTCGCTACCCAGCGTTCGACGTTCGAAAAAGTGGTCAAAAGAGAGCTTATCTATCATAAAAAAACCCTCGTTCTTAAAGAAGCGAGGGCTTGCACGAGACCCCTTCGGGTGCGAGGCCGTGGGCAAGAACCACATCGCCCGCGCCTATTTACGCTACTGATTGTATTCATATTTCAGGGCAAACTAGAAGGCTTGGTGGTGTGCAAGCCAAACGACAGAGATCTCCTGAGGAACTTCGAATCCGCGCTCAGATTCGGTAAACCGATCCTGCTGGAGAACGTTGGGATAGAACTAGACCCGGCTTTGGATCCTGTTCTAAAAGTAAGTAATGTATAAAAACCGGTCAAGTGCGAGTGGGACTCCGTAGCAAAAAAACGAGCAAAAAAATCTGACAAGTCCTTTCGATCCACTCTAGAGCGAGAGAAGTCGTTGGATGATTTTTCACTTAAAAAGACGGTAACATCTCACCATCTTTGCATACCACCATCATGCAACGTAAAAAAAGTGATTCGTTTATAAATTAATGATTAAATTCATACTATACTATAAATGTGTAATTCTGTTTGTTAAATTTATACGTCACCTCGGATCGGGATTTAAAATAAATGAGTATTCGAGTAAACCATGGCCAAGACTAGGACAAAGTTTATTTTTATTACAGGTGTACGTTCCCATCACAATTTCCAACTCCCGATTCACGCGAGTAAAGTCGCTTCCAGGAGCTAGTGCTTGTACATTTCTTCCTTCCAAATATCGCTTCTTTCTTCCAGCGTCAATACTTCCGACAAGCCGGTCAGCTGGTGCTGAAGTTAGGCGACTCCCTGATCCCGTACATGGCGGGTTTCAAGCTGTACATCACCACCAAGTTACCGAACCCCAAGTATAAACCGGAGACCTCTGTCAAAGTCATGATTGTCAACTTCGCTCTGGTACCCAGGTAAATACTAGGATGTATGGAGTAGACGGGCGGGACAACAAAATTGTACTATAGCGTATTCGTGTTAAGAAAATAGGAAGAGTCACTATTTTCTTAACGTTATCACTTAGCTTAGCGATGCCCTGTACTAATTCAGGGATGTAAAACGAGATAAAAAATGGGCCATTTATGGGCAAATAAATGAATCACATACACGACTATCTGAGCTTAAAATATTATGTTGAATTCTGAAATCTTATATAAAAGCGAAATACCACTCACTGATTAATCGCGAAATCTCAGAATCAATAACTGCTGTAAACTTTAAATTTGGCAGGTAGGTTCTTTATAGGGTGTAGACATCCACTAAGAACGGATTTTACAAAACTCCACTCATAAGGGGATAAAACGGGGGTTGGAAGTTTGTATTGAGAAACATACTATTACGCGGGCGAAGCCGCTGGAAGAAGCTAGTAATCTATATAAATTTTATTTATTTATTATATAATCTATATAAGAGGCAACTGTTACTGACTGACTGATATATCAACACACAATTCAAACGTATTGCGTTGTTTGACATGCATAATTATTTAGAAGTAGACGTGCAATAAGAAAGGTTTTTCCAAAGACATCCCCTAAATGGATTAATGGTTCCAAAGTTTTTATCCCTAGAGTATGTTCCCTTCTTATACCTACACGAGTAAAGCCGCTGGCTGGCTAGTGATACAATAAAAATGTTCCTTATATTTTTTTGAGTTAGGCCTATTGTCCCACGTCTTGCCGTCGTGTCGTCGAGTTTTATAGTTTAGTTTGCAAGCTACACGCAGGCGTACACCAAGCTTATAACAACGAATACGCATTTATGAAGCTACTCGTCCGTGGATAGTAGGCTATTTCTATTATTTATTTATTTATTGACTGGCCTGTTGGTCTAGTGGTTAATGGCCCTGACTGCTAAGCCGGAGGTTATGGGGTCGATTCCCACCCCAAGACAAATGTTTGTGTGATGAGTACAATCATTTGTTCTGTATCTGGGTGTAATTTATCATATTATCTATGTACGAGTATCAGAAACAGTTATTTAGTACTCATAGCACAAGCTCTGCTTAGTTTAGGACTAGATGGCGTTGTGTGATAGTTGTGGAATATTAACAATATTAATTTCCAAGTGGTATAAACGGGGGGAGAGTTGAATACTTTTAGCTGGAACTAAAATTTTATCAACATAAGGGAAACGTTGGAACATTTGATCACAGAACGTCACCTGCTACGATTCTTACATACTCTTTTAGCATCATTTCTTAGATAGTCCAACCATGTACAGAAAATGCATTTATTTCCAGTGGTCTAGCCGAGCAGCTGCTATCAACCGTAGTAGCCCAAGAGCGTCCCGACCTGGAGGAACTGCGCGGTCAGCTGATCGTGTCCCGCGCACAGATGGCGGCGCAGCTGGCGGAGATGCAGGCGGACATATTGTATGGGCTTTCGAATAGTGAGGGCTCGCCCGTCGATGACCTACCACTTATACTGACGCTGGAGGCCATCAAGATCAAAAGCTCAGAGATTATTGTGAGTACAAATAATAATAATAATTCTTTATTATCAGGCAACTAAGGCCCATAGACAAAACACACAAATAATAATAATACGTGCGTGCGAAGTCGCCGCTTCAGCCGCAAGAGGTCGCGCGAAAATATCACTAATTTCTGAATGAAAATCTGTCAAACTTTGGCATCACAGAAGGACTTGACACGTTTATGTTATCAATAGATAGATAGAACATTCATTAATATATAAGCTAAGCACATTAATGAACAAAAAATAAAAAAAAATAACAATCACAAACATGAAATAAATCAATGCAGAAACTTGATAAAAGATAAACAAATAAAAACTAACTAGCATAAAAGTAAAAGTGACTCGTACCGGAGGGAATGGCCCGCAATGACCTAAGAATAACTAGTATGGAAAAGGGACAGGCCCAGCCGGAAAAGCAAAAGGGATTAATTTAATTTTTTTAAATATTTTGTTATAATGTACCCGTTTTTTTAAACAATAATATTAACGATGCTAATATCTGTCTGCTTTTAAAAACAGACAGAGAGAGTTACTATCGAAATTATAATTATATTGCCTTCTGCCCGCGGCTTCGCTCGTGTAACCGTAAGTTTCTCCATACAAATTTTGGACCCCCGCTTCTTCCCCTTAGGGAGTGAATTTTGGAAAATCCTTTCTTAGTGCTCGCCTACGTCATAAAAGGAAACCTTGTGCAAAATTTCACGCTCCTAGTCCCAGTAGTTTCGGCTGTGCATTGATATGTCAGTCAGTTTCTCATTTTATATATATAGATTACAATTCAACTTTGCTAGATGAAAGTAGAAGACATAGAGCGCACGTCACTCGAGATCGACGAAGCTCGCAGCGGCTACGTGCCGGTCGCGGAGCGCGGTTCCATCCTGTTCTTCTGTCTGTCTGACATGGCCAATGTAGACCCCATGTACCAGTACTCGCTGGAGTGGTTCGCCAAGCTCTTCGTGAGGGCCATGGCTGAGACAGAGCCCAATGGTAAGTGTGTTATTATTATAAGTTCAAGATCCAAGAGCGATCTGACATAACTCATTTTCACATGGATGTAACCTTAGGTTCTCAGTAGCATCTCATGTGCTTTGATTACCCGTGTGCTTGTGGAGCTCCCCCTTGGGGCCCCTGGAAAGGTACCAGGTGAGAAAGGGAACTAAAAATAAAAGTTACTTATTTTAAATTTTTATGGCTGATTTTTATGTTTTGATTAAACACACACGTGTGTTTTATGTTGTGTTGTGCATCGCTGGTCGATGGATTATAAAATAAGCAATTTTCATCTTATTTCCAGAGGATATAGTAGAACGTGTGGACGTGATAATCGTTCACTTCACCTTCCTCCTCTACCAAAACGTCTGCCGCAGTTTATTTGAGCGACACAAGCTGCTGTTCGCCTTCTTGCTCTGCGCGAGAATACTGCTGGATAAGGGCGTTATCAGATTAGAAGAGTTTAATTTCTTACTGAGCGGGGCGAAGCTGGACACTGTGAGTTACTTTGTAATCTGTATATAATAATATATGTTTTTTTAAGGAAATATTTAAAAATGTAATAAAATATGTTTAAAAAGAATAAAAAAAGGAATAATAATAATATTCCACAACTATCACACAACGCTGTCTAGTCCCAAGCTAAACAGAGCTAGATTATGAGTATTAGATGACTGATAAACATATTTATATATTTCTAAATACATGCATAGCTATTATAGAGAAATTACACCCAGTCACAGAACAAATGATCGTGCTCATCACACAAGCATTTGTCCTGGGTGGGAATCGAACTCACGACCTCCAGCATAGCAGTCACCACTAGACCAACAGGCCATCCACTGTTTATATGTCGTGGCCATATCTTAGAATATTGATCACTTCTCGAAATGGCCAACTAAAACTGGCCAGATCGTTTAAACGTTTTGATGATATGTCAATCGAGGATTGACATATCTTTGATGTAGGATTTCAATGATAGTAAAATGTCTAAAGAAACCAGGCCAATCGATGATTGAAATATCATCAAACTTTAATGTTTACTATCTGACCAGTTTTACTTGGCCGTATCATGAAGTGATCAAATTCTAAGATCTGGCCACGCCATTATATATGCCATCAACGATTGCATCACTGCTTACCATCAGAGGGGATAGCAGTCAAGCACTAGTTATCATTTAAAAAAATATATAAAAAGCAAAGTATCTGATTCTCTCATTGACTCATCAATACCTAACCCAAATCCTTGGATCTAGAAAGCTAAAATTTAGCGCAGAGGTTCCTTTTATGTCATACTAATTTTTGCCCGCGGCTTCTACCACCTACATAAAATATAGCCTATGTCACTCAGGAAAAAAGCAGCTTTCTTTTAATGTAAAAATTTTAGCAATCGGACCAGTACTTTCAGACATTACCTCCTACAAACAAAAATAAAACATACTTTACCTCTTTATAATATTAAGTTCCGAAATCCGTCCCTTACGGGGATAAAACGGAGGTAAAATTTTATATGGAGGAAACTACATTCACGGAGGCAAAGCCGCTGGTAGAAGCTATAAGAATTATTTTTGACTGGCCTGTTGTTCTAGCGGTTAGTGGCCCTGACTGCTATGCCGGAGGTCGTGGGTTCGATTTCCACCCAGGACAAATTGATGTGATGAGCACGATAATTTGTTCTGTGTCTGGGTGTAATTTATCTATAATATGTATGTATTTAGAAATATATAAGTATGTTTATCAGTTGTCTAGTACTAATAAACATGCTCTGCTTAGCTTGAGACTAGATAGCGTTGTGTCAAAGTTATGGAATATTACATATTATATTATAGTACTACGTTCCATTAAAAATGTATACGAGTACTCGAGTGTGAGTTGGCTTCGGCCCCTCCAAGGCCCTTCCAAGGGTCCGTGACTGTATTTCCTGATAGCTGCAACCTAAGGGTCAAGAAGAGTGAATAGGTTACTTCTAAGCAAGTTTGCTTCTCGTCGCCCACATCATCACTTACCATCAGGTGAGATAGTGGTCAAACGCGAGCTTATCAATAATAAAAAAAACCGGACAAGTGCGAGTCGGATTCACGCACCGAGGGTTCCTTACAAACTTACATATGTAAATAGCTCAATTCCGGAATGAAGTCTCGAAAGATTTTTCCGAATCGCAAGAAATAAAAATTGGGAAGTTACAACAAATTTACAGTTTTCAGACTTATTCCTATGCTTGTGCTAAAAGTCTTTGCTTTATACCAAATTTCAGGATTCTGGATCAACGGGAAGTACCCTGTCAACTTGTGATTTCCTCGAGAGTGTCAAAATGTATTTTTTTTGCCACATAAACCGAAGTATCTTTTTTTCTCGTTAACTTACAAGTTTTTTTTTAGACCGTAGACCTGAGTATAGAGTTTTAATTACAACACCTCTCCTCTTATTTCGATACCTCCACGCGTTCCCGAAATAAAGGGACTTGACAGACAGATAAACAGACATACAACAAAGTGATTCTATTAGGGTTCCGTTTTATCCTTTTAGATACGGAACCCTAAGAAGACCTTAGGGTCCCGAGAGATACAAAATATAGAACAATAATAAATTTATTTGTAAATCTTCAAGCATTACATCGATGTGGTCTGAACCCCTGAACTAGGACAACCTGTATAACACAAAATGTTATGGGTTACAGGAACAAGACAACCCTGACCCGAAGTGGATATCTCCGCGGATGTGGCTGGAGCTGCAGCAGCTGGCCACCGTGAGCACCATGCCGTCCATCCTCGACGACTTCCAGGTCAACATGAGGTTCTTCAAGACCTATTATGACTCGCACACGCCGCATAAGTAAGTACGCTGTGGTTTGCGGTGTCTAGCCATAAAAAAAACTGGCCAAGTGCGAGTCGGACTCGCGCACTGGGGTTCCATACAAACTTGTATACAGTGGTGGTCATATAATTCAGAAAGATTTGTAATACCAGACAATTTTAAAAAAACAATGTCATATGAGAGAGCAGTGGTGGCCGAGTGGTAACGGCCCCGACTTACGATAATGTAGATTGCGGGTTCAAACCCAACTCATTACTTTGTGTAATTTATTTCATCACCACTGCTCTCAAAACGGTGAAGGAAAACATCGTGAGGAAACCGGCATTTCCTAGAACCAAAAATTCGAAGACGTGTGACATCCACCAACCCGCACTGGGCCTGCGTGGTGGATTACGGCCCATTCCCTCTCCTAGAGAGGAGGCCTGAGTCCCAACAGTGGGAACATTATAAGGCCGACTATGCTATGATAATCAACTTCCTGACTTTTACAGCACTAAATAGCGCCAAAATTACGCGAACAAATGGCTTAGTTACAGAGTGTTCTCTATTTAAATTTGGACAAAAAAATAAACTATTCAGCATTCTTAATTATGTGGACAGTCAGTAAGTTTGCTATAATATGTTAAGGTTTAATGTAAAACGTTTATCTATATATTAATGAATTAATCATGCTATAACTGAGTGCTACGACAATATGGAAAAATTTTGGGATACCGAGAGAGATAATAAAGACATGCAAAAAGTGTAATTCTCGTAAGTTTGAAATTTGTTTTTTAAATAGTCGTTCTTAATTATATAACCACCACTGTATAATAGTTCAATTCCCAAATAGAGTTTCGAAGATTTTTCCGAATCACATTTTTTTATGACGTAACAGCAAATTTACTGTTTCCTATATCTGTGGTATAAGAACTTGCTTTATGCCAAATTACAGGATTCTGGGGCAACGGGAAGTACGAATATATGAATTTTAATCTCTTGAGAGTGTCGAAATATACGGTTTTTGCGACATAAACGGCCGTATCTTTTTTTCGTTAATTTAGAAGTTTGATTTTTCCTTAGTTTCAAGGAACCGCAGACCTGACTATATGATTTTAATTTCAACTCGATACCTCCATAAGTTGTATATTTATATAACATAGCGGCCTTACGGTGGCCGGAGATCTCCACACTCCCCCCCCCCCGCACTCAGCGATTCCTGACATCCGGGTCGTGTAATGTGGCAGCTGCGGGGGCGTGAGGATATATACGTTCCCTCATTCTTACGGCCGCCTCCTTCGCTAGCATTACTGCTCCTGCAATGCGACAGCTTCCATTCCCTCTCGCCCGGACCATGGCCTGAACCAGGGCCCGGCGATCTCTGTAACGTAGATTTAGGAAAACGTTTAATGTACCTAAACATTTTGTTGTACAGATTACCGTTCCCGAAGCCGATGGACAGTCAGTACGACTCCTTTCAGAAGCTGCTCATCCTCAAGTGTCTCCGACCTGACAAGATGATTCCGGGATTTCAGGTTAGATCATATCATTATACTAGCTAGACTTGCCTGTTTCGATTCCTACCCAGGACAAATGTTTGTGTGATGAGCACGATCATTCGTTCTGTGTCTGGGTGTAATTTATCATTAATATGTATGTATTTAGAAATATATAAGTATGTTTATCAGTTGTCTAGTACTCATAACTCAAGCTCTGCTTTGTTTGGGACTAGAAGGTGTTGTGTGATAGTTAGGGAAAAAAATCGCTCGCGTGTAAGTAATTTTTCCATACAATCTTTGGTTTCATCCCTTTAGGAGTTGAATTTTGTAAAATTCTCTTTTAGTACTCTCCTACGTCATAAAAGGAAGCCGTGAGTGAAACGCGATCCTAAGTACCTGTATTTTTGGCTGAGTGTTGATATGTCATTCAGTCAGTTTCTCCTTTTATACATTACTAGTTTCTCTGCCAGCGGCTTCGCCCGCGTAAAAGTAGCTTTCTCCATATAAACTTCCACCCCCCACTTTAGGGGAGCGGGGGGTTGGAAAGAAATAAAAAGTAGCCTATATCACTCTCCATCCCTTCAACTATCTCCAATTAAAAAATCACGTCAATTCGTCGCTCCATTTTGCTGTGAAAGACGGACAAACAAACAGACACACACACTTTCACATTTATAATATTAGTATTGATTATACACCCCTAGTTTTTAATAAGTATAAAAAATGTGGAGCTCTATCCGTACCCGTTACTGATCATCATATTTTTGTAGTCAAAAGTAAAAAAATCGTAATCCTAAAATTGTCCACGAAAATTTCGGTAAATTCATAATTGAATCAATCGTTAATAACAATTGCCACTAGAAAATACTACGCGCAGTGTTTTTCCATTTTCGTCATTCATTCATAATAATTAATCAATAGAGTGAACCGGCTCCTGGGCTCTGAGGGAGATCCCTAGCAGTAAATTTATAAAGGAATATTATCAGGGAATATTAAAAATGAAACCAGTACACTTGCGTGCAATTACAAAATTTATTTCACTTCACCCAATGTGTGGGTACATAAGTTACGTTATAAAAGGTTGGCAAAATTCCCTAAACCTTAACAGCAAAGGTAGTGCTCTAACCCACCTCGTCTCCGTACCGAGGTGTGCTACAAAACCAGCATGAGAACAAATCACAAACTTAAGGTCGCTTGTGAATTGTGAAGGATCCGTGAGGTGAACCGTCGTGACTCCAGCTCTGTCGTGTACATACAGAAATTCTAGGCTGTGTACAACATTTAAGATAATATAGGTATATAGGGGATCAAACCAAGCGACACAAACCTATATATAATTCCTACTCTCTCTCTCCCGGGATATACTCTACAAAATGAGTTCTAATCAATCTATGGTTAGCGTATCTAAACTCTAGTTAGCGTATCTAAACTCTAGTTAGCGTATCCAACCCTAATTAACGTATCCAAACTAGTTAGCGTATAAAATCTAGTTACTAGTTAGCGCAACAGAGCCCCTTGCGGTCGGTGACGAAATAAAACTCCGTCACCACACGACGAACGCGCCCTACGGGGTGGAAATACTCTCCGGAACAAAACAGGAACAAAAAGGACGGACGACATCAAATGCCTGATGTGCTTCGTTGGTGTCGATTGAATAGGTCCAGCACACCTTTGCGGCACACGCCTGGTCCAGTCTTGACCAAGGTCAACTCCTGACGCAGCAGGGCGTCACGTCTCGATGGCGTTCCTGACCTTAAGCCAGTCAATAGAGCCAAATCTAGAACAATATCCACCCCAGTCAGAAACCAAAACTAGAAAGCTTCCATGGGAAATCATTTTTATTTGAAAATTATACTCACAGTGATTTCAAGCAAAACCCCACTTGGTGATTAAACCCAGAGGGTCTTGGCGATTACATTTCGAAGGATTGTAATTCTTCCTTCAATGTCTGCGTGTGAACTCTTTCGCGCCGCTCAGCAAAAAGAATACTAAACCACACCCAAAAACTACCTTCCTCTCTCATTAGTTTCTGACCACCGACGATAAATACGTTCCACTGTTTGATTTTAAGTTGATACTTGGTGAATTAATTATTATTTTATTTCTAATGTGGGAATGTTTCTGCTTCTTTTCCCTTATTAACTCACTGTTTTATATTTATACTAGCTGACCCGGCAAACGTTGTTTTGCCATATAAATAATTTCCTTGTCTAAAAAATAAAAAAAAAAATTAGGGGTGGACTACCCCTAACATTTAGGGGGATGAAAAATAGATGTTGGCCGATTCTCATAGATACCGGATAAGCACAAAAAATTTCATCAAAATCGGTCAAGCCGTTTCGGAGGAGTATGGCAACGAAAACTGTGACACGAGAATTTTATATATTAGATATTAATGTTGCTTTATTTATCGCAAATCAATTTATCACGGAACGCCATCTCTCGGTGAGTTCTACGCTCAACTATGAGGTGTCATTTCCAATGCCAAGAGATGTCGTTAGCAGTCCACTCAATAATCGATTTGCAACGTCACAATAGCCTGTACAATATTTCCATAAATTGAGTGACAGACAGCGTTTCTATAAATCCCAAAAATATAAAGAAACGCTAATAACTTTGCTGTTTTTGAATATTATTTATTGAGACTTTACCTAAATATTAACAAGACCTTTTCTAATAAGCCCTTTAAGTATTTGTACTAATTAAAAATTAGTGGTGTATAGATTATCATCTGCCAGTCCCTTACAATCTGTTGGGGTTGACCTTCCCGGATACATGGATCGACTACCCATCTGGTCATCACCACCCAAGTACCTGTTTATACACAGTGACTGAAATTCTATTATATATTTTGCGGGAATTTTTGCCCTTGATAATGTACTCATAAATTAAAAAAGTAAAGAAAATATGTTTATGGAAATTCTGCACATTAAATCGAGTGAATGACAACTTTTTTTTATTCCAAAATCTTTTCTTGGAACAAGTTTTGTGAAATATTAGAGTGAGTGGTGGAAGTTGCCGAATGCCAACCGAGCGTTCATGTGTTATGTCCCTTTTTTCGCGTTGCCTCTATCAAATACTAGCTTTTGCCTACGTCTTCGTCCGCGGGAATGTAAAAAATATATAGTCGTATGTCACTGAGTGATGAGAATTTTTGATAATCGGTTCCTATTGGACCGATTTTTCTTGAATTTATTTATTACAAACAAAAATACAAATCTTTTCCCTTGAGCAGAGCGAGAGGGCGTGTGAGACTTTTACTGACAAAAACCCCCTCTTATGTTTCTTGATTGCCTTGCAAGCCAGGGTTACGCGTTTTCCTTTCAGTAGCGAACCTATGGCTCCAGTAGGCTTAGACCCTGCTGGGCGCTTACGGTTTTGCTGACATCTCCTTGAGGCGCGCGTGGAACACTACGCGCCGCTGCGTCGACGACTTGAGCTTGCGGACGGCAAGCTACCCATCGCTTGCAGTACGCAGCCCAATGTGCGTTGGATTAAAGAAGAAGCTTTTCAATCATGCTTACGTTGGCGGCATGTAGCTAATGGCAGAGGTAACTGCAGCCGTCGACACTTTGGCGACATCCTTTGACCTAGTGACACTTGACACACTCGATGGCTGCCGCTGATCTTCAAAGTTGGAATGTCGACGGCCATCGTCGACTCGTCGAGTTAACTCTAATGACATCATGGGGTAGATACTCTACGCTCGCATTTTTGAACGCGAACGTAGAGTTCAACTGTCAATGCTAAGCAACTGTCATTCCTACCGCTTACACCAACCTACCCTGCTCGGAGTTAGTTGGGTTAACTCTAGGGTTGCAACTCGAAGCTACTCTGGTTATTTTTTAAAGCAGGGCCGTGTCGTCGGATGCAGTTACCTCCGCCGTCGGCAACATGACGCTCGTGTGTATAAGTTCTTAATCATCAGTTTGTATGAGCTCGCAGGACTACGTGGTGGTGGGGCTGGGCGCGCGCTTCGTGGAGCCGCAGCCGGCGGACCTGGCCGCGCTCTACGCGGAGTCCGACCCGCTGGCTCCCATCATCTTCGTGCTGTCTACAGGGACGGATCCCGCTGCAGGTATGGTTTATGCGTTTCCAAAAATGTGAAGAAATACGATTTTAAAAATAATACCTTCAAAAAGAGAGAAAACAGCGGCATAATTAAAAAGAAAATACCTTTTTTTTATATTTAAGAGTGAGTTCACACCGAGACGCGACGCGACGCGATGCTACGCGAAGAGCACTCAAAATACAACTTTATTTATTACACGAAACGAAACACTTTTCATTGTGAGAATTGTGAGAATACGTTGCACCACACAGCTCGCAGTCGCAGTTACGTTGAGGTTTGAACTGACCCTAACATTTAATATTACTGGCGAACGCTCAATTTTCACATCATGCTCCCCAGCAACAACATTTTGCTTTTTCTAAATTCATATAACAATTGTATGCTATCTGTACCCAAGCTCTGTAGCGCACTGAGGGTTCCGTACAAACTTACCTATGTAAATAGTTCGATTCCCTAATGGAGTCCCGAAGATTTTCCCGAATCGCAAAAAAAGTCTTTTTTTGTGCCGTAACAAAAAATTTACTGTTTACAGATTTATTCTTTCCCTACGATTTTGCTGACATCTTGAGGCGCGCGTGGAACACTACGCGCCGTCGACGAATTGTGCTCGATCCGGACAGTTACCGGACGGTCGGTCGGCGAGCTATGGGTAGCTCGCCGACCGTCAACAAGCCAGCGCCTACGGTGGCTGGAAATCGTAAATCGTGATCCTGATTTCCAGCCACGGGCGTGAGGGCCGTTCTCTCGAGTGTGCAGCCGCCTCCTTTGCTAGCATTACTGCTTCGCAGAAGGAGAGGACTGCCTGCCATTCCTCCTTGCTGCCTGCCATTCCTAGCAAAATAGATGACGGGGTTGCTGGGGAGTATAACGTCAATTTTCATAGAAGGGAAGTTTTTTATTTATTTAATTTAACTCCATCTATTATCAAAGAGCAGAACTAAAGATTCGGATAAAAAACTAGACCCATAAGGTATTATGATAACTTCAACTATGTAAACTAGATGTCGCTACTAGTCTGAAGGTTTCACCCCTGCTAAATATTCAAATACTGTATAAATTTCTAGACCTGCTGTTAAACTAATTAAACTAGATGTCGCTACTAGTATGGTATCCTCCATTTATTTTTCGGGGTGGAAATCCTCATGTATGTCTTCCGCCCTGAGGTGGGTTTTTTTTTTGCGGGTGGGAAAATCATCTCATGACATCCCCCGCTCTTGGGCGGAGCGCGAGATAGTGTCAGACTTTTACTGACTAAAAACCCACTCCTGTTCCTTCTTTGCCATTTGTTTTCCAGAGCCCCGGGGATCTCTTTCGCATCACCCATGGCCCCAGTAGGCTTCGACCCTGTTGGGCCCCTACGGTTGCTGACATCTCCTTGAGGCGCGCGTGGAACACTACGCGCCGTCGACGACTTGGGCTCGGTCCGGACGGTTATCGGACGATCGTACGGCGACCCACCCATTGCTCGCCGTCCGCAAGCCGGCGCCTACGGTGGCCGGAAATCGGGATCGGAATCCCGGCGGCGGTTGGGGCATGAGGACCGTTGCCGTTGCCTCACGCGATCGGCCTGGGGTGAGTGGAGGAATCTGTCAGACTCTTACTGATTAAAACCGCCACGGGGTTCCCTCGTACACTTCTGTCAGGATCTGCAGGTGCAGTTTGACTTTCGCTGCATGGTACCCCACTTACCCTCCTACCCCTGCTAAATATTTTAATTACTTATAATTTTTAGACCTGTTAAAATTCGCGGATAAGATGAAGATGGGCAAACGGTTCGAGAGTATCTCCTTGGGACAGGGTCAGGGACCGTACGCTGAAACAATGATGAAGACGGGCAGTGATTTCGGCAACTGGGTGTTCTTCCAGGTACGTACCGCGTTTGTCGGAGTAGGTAAGTATATTTAGGTACTTAAAATTCATAACATGGAGTTGATAAGACCACCTTTAGAATTCCTGAATAATACACATGACGGTTTAATCCCGGATTTATGAAATTGCACGTCACTTATTGCATTTTGAATATATTTGAACTAAATTATTATATTGAAGATATTATTATGGTTTTAGAGTTCCGTACTGAAACTGTTGAAGAGAGCTTTGTTTTAATGTACTTCATATAGTGTGAGACCTAAGGACCTAAAGGACAATTGGTAAAAATATATGAAAACTAGTCGTGGCACCAACTTCAAGCATAATTACACGCTTTCTTTGACATGGACGCACAAACGAATACCACAGATCCAGTACATGATACTGATCCCCCATTGATAGAATTTTACGTCGGATGTTTCTTAATTTTTTTTTTTAATCTACTATTTTAATTTAAACTGTGTAAAATCGTTATTCTAACTCGCTAATATCGTGGCGCTGTTCCGAACTTTCCTATCCTCATGTGTAGTATATGATAGGTGTTTTTGATATGAAGCAATAACTACAATAACATTGCATTGTACTCGTAAAACACCTGAAAGGTAGCAATAGTAGATTATGTGACTAGGGGATAAAGCAGTGTCTTTAAGTCGCAGGCGGCATGTTAAATTCCGAACGAAATGAAAGTTCCAAATTTATATAATTAACTCCCGAGCATCGCGAGGGAGGTAATAAAGAAACCTGAGTGAATTGAGGAATTCAAGCCGCCCAAGACAAAGACAGCTTTATCCCCGTGTTGCATACTCTACTTTTTACACCATCTGTGAGGTAATTAAAAGACATTTTAGTAAAACAAATCATATAATAAAGAAATATAAGTATTGGTTATTTATATATGCTATGCTAAAGTATTATTTACAAGTTAATCTTAACTGTCACTCAAAATGTTTTGAGATTTGAAACAAACAAAATTCACTACTCAAAGATTCTATAGTTTAAATATTCTATAACGCACTCGCTTGTTCATTACTTTTTTTTTTTAGAAACTCGTCCGTAACCACGTTTTATTCTGTTTTTTTTTTTGTTAGTGGTCAGTTTGAATTTTGAATAAACTGGTTTGATGCACTACATTTTATTTCACATAATGTTGACGGATTTTCACGTTCCAAATTCAAATCTCATTATTCCCTAGGGATCGCTCATACTGCATTATCTCCCTAGGGACAGAATGACTTGCTTTAAGTGATGGTTGTATGACGTATAAAAGGGCATTATCGAGCAGGTGGTGTAAGAAAGTAGTAATGAAACTGTTGAATGGTACCAGTTTTACAATCGAATTTGAATTTTGGTTCTGTACGAAATAGAGTTTGTTGTTTCAGAACTGCCATCTGTCTCCATCTTGGATGCCAGTCCTGGAACTGAATGTGGAGCATATTCAGCCGGAGCTAGTACACAAGGACTTCCGCCTGTGGCTCACGTCCACGCCCTCGCCGCACTTCCCTGTAGCACTCCTGCAGAACGGTGAATACCCCAGAGATTTTAAATCTTTAGGTTCAGCTAGCGAGGGTCGCGGGAATCCGATGGATGCAAGACGCACGTACTGTTTGTCGTAACACTTTGGGGAGGCCTATGTCCAAAAGTGGACATCTTTCGGCTGAAATTCTGATGCTGATAAGGGTCAGCTCACACCGAATTGCGATGATTTTGGAGGCCAGTACTTTCACACTGCGCCACTTCACAGCGAGGCGCGACGGGTTCGCAAGACTGATGTTAGATTTTCAGGTTTCTGACTATTGAACCCTGATCGATTGTCAAAGAACTAAAATAGCAGCCATTTTTAGGTGGTATGTTATCAAATGACTGAAACCCATCTGGGTTCCTCTAGTTGGTTTTTGCGTTTTTTTTTATTCTTGATAGATTCGCGCTTGACCGCTATCTCACCTGATGGAAAGCGACGATGCGGTCGACGATGGAACACGCTTACCTAGAAATAACCTATTCACTCTTGACTTAAAGATTCCCGGGTTGTATCCATCAGGAAACACAGATTCCGGGAAGGAATTCCACTCCTTCGCTGTACGCACAATGAATGTGTTCCCAAAACGTTTCGTATGGGCGGGATGTCCACCATGTACCGGTGGCGCATTGCCGTACGCCTGGTGGTCCGATGATGGAACGGGCTAGGGAAACTGCTGAGAAAAAGAGCTGCTGCAGAGTAACTCTTTGCAGAACTCTTTCGAAAGAATTATTCTGCAGTAACTCTTTCGAAAAATCACGTAGCTCAACAATTCCCGTTGTGGTATTTTTCAAATCTGTTTTGCCGTTTGGGCGTAAAGAAGTAATAAACAACCATACATACAAACTTTAGCCTTTATAATGTAAATATGATTTTCAGGTTATAAGATGACAGTGGAACCCCCTAGAGGAATAAAAGCTAACTTATTGAAGGCCTATATGAATCAAGTGCCCGATTTTCTGGAGTTTTTCAACTCAGCAGATGCCAAAGTGCCTAATTTTAAGGTAAAACTGACTTGGAAATCTCGAAACAATATTAAACGATTATAATCATCTTCATCGTGTTATTTGGGGTCGGCGCAACATGTTTTTTTCTTCCATTCTGCCCTGTCTTTCGTCATGCTATCACTAACTTCCTTTTCTTTCATATCACTCTTCACACAATCCATCCCATCTTTTCTTTGGTCTCCCTCTCCCTCTCCATCCATCCATATGTAAACTCATAACTCTAATATTAACCGATTATAAGACCCTATTTATTTTAAGTTCCTATTGTAATTTTATTTTTGGTGTATAATAAAGAGTATATATCTGTATCTGTCTAACGTTGATAATCTGATGATGACTAGCCTCTAGGTCTAGCGGTTAGTGGCCCTGACTGCTATGCCGAAGGTCATGGGTTCGATTCCCACCCAGGACAAATGTTTGTGTAATGAGCACGATCATTTGTTCTGTGTATGGGTGTAATTTATCTATAATATGTATGTATTTAGAAATATATATAGCAGAGTGCGTGCAGAATAGGTGTTAGTGATAAATAGATCAAATGAAAACTCTTACAAATAATAATAATAATTTGATATTCTTATAATAGGGGTTAAAGTATGAAATTGCCGTTGTTTAAAACGGGTTGCTTTGAAGTGTTATAGCATTGGATTGACTTTAATTATAAGTTCAAATAAAATTTATATTAAATGTACGTTATTCTAAAATTAAGTAAAAATTAGGTATTTATCGGTTTCTTTGTGTCTTTTTTTCTGTAATATTGCAGTTCTTATAACCATGAAAGCTAATAAAAAAACGTTTTTTTTTTTCATATTAAGAGTTCCAACGTAGAAACTATGCATTTCAAAGGGCAAGCAATATCAATTACGTATACCTACGACTTTCGTCTAACAAAATAACTTTGTGCTCTTGGTTTAATAGCTTTCGTATTGGAAATTTTGTCTTGTTGCCGCACTGAGGAGAAAAGTTATTCGTGAGATAAAATTTCCCACGTGAAAGTGATTGAAACAAAAATAGACATCCCATTCATTAGCAGTTTTAAGTTCATATACATCATTAATTTTGCATAACCGCTTGAGAAACATTGTTTCCACGGTAGAACTCGTATTACAAAATAATGCGAGTTTTCTTACATTTCATACTAGAAATAGTTACAGAAAATACAAAGAAACCAATAAATAGGTACCTAATTTTGAAAAAAGAATAACGTACCTTTAATATAAAGTTTATTTGAACTTATAATTCCAAGTCAATCTAAAGATATAACACTTCAAAGCAACCTGTTTTAAATAACGGCAATTTCATAGTTAACCTAATATTAAAAGGTCCTTTCTTTTTGATGTTTGTACGGTTTTCCTGTATGCTCGTTCCAGTGGTTACTGTTCGCTCTGTGCCTGTTCCATGGCGTAGTGCTAGAACGTCGCAAGTTCGGACCCCTCGGCTTCAACATCCCCTACGAGTTCACTGATGGGGACCTGCGTATCTGCATCTCACAGCTGCATATGTTCCTCAACGAGTACAATGAGGTGCCTCTCAGGGTGAGTCTTTCTGAAGGAAACTGCCTCTTCTCCACTTTAACCTCCCTAATGAGTTAACTGATGTCACAGCTATACTAATGTATAATGAGAAAGAGTTTCGTTCGAACCATCCTGCATCATATGTTTGGGGATTGATGACGGCTCAATAGAATGGACCAAAGCTGCATGATGTCATACTTCTTTATCCCGGCAGCATATAGGGTGACTAGTAATTAGTGACCGATACTTTTGAATACGTGATTGTACTTATGATTACAAACAACTGTCCCAAAGAACATTTTTTTCTAAACTCATTAGTTTAATCACAATAACAAAACAGCTGTTTGAAACTTTAAATACCGATACTTTGGGAAAGTTGTTTGTAATCATGAGTACAATCACGTGTTTAAGTATCGGTCACTAATTACCAGTCACCCTATATACGTTGTTGCGAGATAACTTTCGACTTTTCGACGACGAGGGCTAATGATACTTGTTCCACATTTCCAGATGTTAACATACACGGCGGGCCACATCAACTACGGCGGGCGTGTGACGGACGACTGGGACCGGCGCTGCCTGCTGTGCCTGCTCAGCGACTACTACAACATGTCCGTGCTGTCCGAGCGCCACACCTACGACGAGAGCGGCGCTTACCGCCAGGTTAGTGGCAAGGCAACAAGGCCTTTAGATAGGTCTTCATACAACTTTTGAACATTCGACCCCACGACCCGAGAGTTTTAACCCCAAATGGCTCGAAAATTGAATTACCAACAAGGTTTATTCCATATTTTCGCCGTTTGAGGTGAAGTCGTAGCGGCAGCACCAGCACGGCACAAGTTAGAAAGATGAGATGGCGTAAAAGTATCGACACAAGTAGCGTCCTACGCTAAAGGTCAAAGTAAAAGTGGATTAAATCAATATTATTTGTCTCAGCAACCATCATCGTCTAACATGGAAGAGTACACGAAGTACATCCGTACTCTGCCACTGTTCGACGACCCCGCGCTCTTCGGGCTACATCATAACGCTAACATCAGCTACGCCATGACGGAGACCAACACTTGCATCTGTTAGTAATTCAAACTAATATTGTAAAAGCGAAAGTAGTTACTCCTTCACGCTCAAATATCTGAACGGTTATGTGTGAAATTCGACACATGCGTAGACGATGTAATATAGTAAATATTTGACATATCACCCTTTCTAGGACAGATCATCCCTTTCTAAAAAAATATCACCACTTACTAGAACCTAGCGCTCCTATCTAGAACATACCAGCCCTTTCTACAACACATCACCACTTTCTAGAACATACTACTTTTTCCTAAGATATATTAGCCCTTTCTAAAACATATCAGCTCTATCAAGAACTTAGCACCCTTCTCTAGGATATACCACTCCTCTCTAGAACAAATCTTCCTTTTATAGGATATATTACTTCCTTTCTAGGACACGCTACACCTTTCTAGCACATATCTCATCATCCCCCTTTCTAGAATTTATTACCCTATTTTTAGGACACATTACCCCCTATCTAGGAGACATAACCTCCCTTTCTTGGACAAATATATATAAATTACTTATATAAATAAATTACACCCAGACACAGAACAAATGATCGTGCACATCACACAAACATTTGTCTCGGGTCGGAATCGAACCCACGATCTCCGACTTAGCAGTCTGGGCCACTAACCACTAGACCAACAGGCCATTCAAATTAAAGAACCATGCGAATCTGGGCCTTGTTGTTAGATTTAATATGAGTCTCTCCGTACAGTTACACTACGCGACCTGCAGCCTAAGGAGATGGTGGCGGCCGGCGGCGCGTCCGTAGAGTTCATCATAGAGCTGGCGGCCAACGACATCATGAAAGTGCTGCCCAAGCCGCTGGACATCGATCATATCACTACCACGTAAGATTGATAGTAATATTAAGATGCACATATGGGCTGTTCTTTCTTTATCGGCAACCCCTCGAAAAATAATATCCTAATGTCATATACACCACTTTTAATTAGTACAAATACTTGAAGGGCTTATTAGAACTGGTCTTGTTATTATTTAAGTAAAGTCTCATTAAATAATATTCAATTATAGAGTGAATAGGCTACTTCTAGGCAAGCGTGCTCCATCGTCGACCACATCATCGCTTGCCATCTGGTGAGATGGTGGTCAAACGCGAGCCTATCATTAATAATAAAAATAAAAAAATATTCATAAACTGCAAAGTTATTAGCGTTTGTTTATATCCCAAAATGTCACTCAATTTAAGGAAATATTGTACAGGCTATTGATTATGAATGAATAAATGGCGATCAAAATGGAAAAACACTAACGGGTACGGATAAAGCCTCATTTTTTTTGTATGTTATTATTAGCTAAATATACCATATTTGTTTTTCAGCTTTCATCCACAGTAATCCGAGGTAAAACCCAACATTTCACTATTTGTTAATGTAACTCGCATTGGGCTCGTGTGTTGGATTACGGCCCATTCCCTCGCACAGAGAGGAGGTCTGAGTTCCAGCAGCGGGAACAATGTAAGACTGATTATACTTTTTATGTCTACAGTTATCCAGTCTCGTACAAGGAGTCTCTGAACACGGTGCTCATACAAGAGGCCAATCGATACAACAAACTACTGGCCGTCATCAAACAATCTTTGAAGTAAGCTTTCATTGTTATACGGAATTCAAGTCAAATCAGTAAAAGTCTGATATGATCTCGCGCTCCACTCTAGAGCGTAAGAAGTCATTGGATGATTTTCCACAATAAAAAATCTTATATGACACTAAGTTGTACGATATTATTATCATGGTGGACATCCCACCCATACGTACAAAGCGTTTTGGGAACACATTCATTGTACGTACAGCTAAGGAGTGGAATTCCCTGCCGGAGTCTGTGTTCCCTGATAGCTACAACGTAGGGGTCTTTAAGTCAAGAGTGAATAGGTTACTTCTAGGCAAGCGTGCTCCATCGTCGGCCACATCATCGCTTACCATCAGGTGAGATAGTGGTCAAAAGCGAACCTATCAATAATAAAAAATAAAATAAAAACATTTATTATCTGCGATTTGGTGAGCTTCCTTAAGAGTTATTCAACGTTGCAGGGATCTTCTGAAAGCCATGAAAGGTTTGGTGGTGATGTCTGAAGCCCTGGAGAATATGGGAGGTAGCCTGTCCAGGAATGTGGTGCCTGAAATGTGGAGCTCTAAGGCCTATCCATCGTTAAAACCGCTTGGTGAGTTTATTTGAGAAATTAGATATAGATAGATTATTATTGATAAATAATAATAGTTGATTATTTGACTAGGGGATAAAGCAAGTCGCGGACGGCATGTTGAATTCAACCTTTGAGAAAGGAGACGCAAAGCCTTTCATTTGCATCACCTCCCTCTCAGAATACTATGCATTACCATAAAAAATTCTGTCCCTACCAGCGGCCTGGGTGAAAGACCTGTGTCTCCGCGTGCAGTTCATGCAGGAGTGGGAGGCGCGCGGCATCCCCAAGGTGTTCTGGATCTCTGGCTTCTACTTCCCGCAGGCCTTCCTCACTGGGGCGCTGCAGAACTACGCCAGGAAACATGTCATTGCTATTGACACTATCGCTTATGCGTTTGAGGTACGTTGTTTATTTTATTTTATTAGGGAAAACAAACAATTGTACATTTTTTCTTACGTCTAAGTTAACAATTTAGTAGGTAAACGTACAATCAACAACATTTCCACTTATTACTAGTATAGTTTTACATTCATAGGTACAGTACTTGTTTATATGTCAGAGGCCGTAGCTTCTTTTATTATTAATAATAATAATTGATATAAACTAGTGCTTGACTGCGATCCCACCTGATGGTAAGCAGTGATACAATCGTTGATGGTAAGGCGCACTAGTTTATTAAGAGCCTATTCACTCCAGCCTTGAAGACACCCAAATTATAATCTGACCGGAAGGCCGCAGCAGGCAAATTGTTCCAGTCTTTCGATGTACGCGGTATAAACAACGAGACGAAACGTATAGCCCGGACCGAACAGGTTTCAACAACGTTTTTACGTTAACGTGATGGAAAGGTTTAGGTACCATGTTTGGCTCTCTGATTTGTTAAGAGCTTGGAGTGGGCCAATCGGAGTGCCGAACGTAAACGTAAACGAAACTAGCAGTAGGCACTTTGTATGTATTGTTTAGCTGATATACAGGGTGTAATGGAAAGGTGAGTCTTATTTTAAGGGGATCTTTTTTCACTTGCCTATCGTCAACATCGAGTATGGTTTAAAAGCTTGTTACTTCATCTAACGCAATCCAACGCGATGTTTGACGAAAAGGCAACGCGTAAAAAGAGATATGACGCCTGAAAACTCTGTTGGCATTCGGAAATTCCGTGATTTATTCGAATATTTCACAAAACTTGTACCAGGAAATACGTGTTTTTTTTTACCCTTAAATGTTTTTCAGAAAAATTGTCGTCATACAGAATCTCAATTAAATGTGCAAGGCTTCTATTGATGTACTTTTTTTATATTTTTAATATATGAGTACATTATGGAGGGCCAAAGTTTACGTAAAATAGCAGATTTTCAGAGGTCTTTACTAGATTAGTTTTACACAAATGTATGTTTTGATTTTTATAGAAGCCTAGATAATATCCACAAGATAGCTGTGTATCCAAAATATCTAGAGAAATATGTGTACTAACATCATAATCACGATGTTGAAGACAATTCCGATTAACACACACAACAAAAAATATATGCTTTGTGTTATTTGTGTTTTGATCAGTTCATTATTATGCTTTTAATCAAAAGTACTTTTTAACACTTAAAAATGAAAAGAACAAACTAGTGCGCCTCACCATCAATGATTGCATCACTGCTTACCATCAGGTGGGATCGCACTTAAGCACTGGTTTATATATAAAAAAAAGAAGAGTACAAAGGTCCTTTATAAAAAGTTGTCCATTTTCATGAGCAGAAGCAGGTTTTAAAATATGACTACCGATAACGCGTGGTCGCGGGCGCTCAATGTATGACTTCGACTGTACCGATACCTATGCCACCACACAGGAACTACCTTGCAGCGCGGTATCAAAGTTTTCCACGCGATCATAACATATACAACAATCCAAAATCAACTCTTGGGCAGTGGCTCGGACCAGACATAATATCTGTCTTTCAAACTTAGTTCCGCATACTTTTAAACGATGTGCCTCCATTGTATACATTTTAGGCGTTAGCACAGCCTCCTTCCAAGAGGCCAGAAGACGGGTGCTGCGTGCGAGGCCTGTACCTGGAAGGCGCGCGCTGGAACATGGGCGACCTGTCGCTCGAGGAGAGCAGGCCCAAGGAGCTACATGTCCGTGAGTATACTGTTCTGATTATAACTGCTTGAACCTGCCCCGCCACCGTAGGCACGGGCTTCGCGGACGAAGAGCAATGAGTAGCACGCCGTCCGCCTGTCCGGTAAGGACCGAGCCTGAGTCGACGACGGCGTGTAGTGTTCCACACATGTTTCAAAGAGATGTCAGCAAAAAAAGGGCCCAGCAGGACCGATGCCCGCTAGGGCCACGACAATTTCTGAAAGGAATACTATTGCCTGGAACGCAAGGGGTAACTGAAGGACACAGCTGGGTTTTAGTCAGTAAAACTCTGATAACTCTCGCTCCGCACTAGATCGGGAGGACGTGTAAAAAATGCATGGATTGTGCATAAAATTACTTTAAAAACGGCCGCAAATATTTAAGTGGCTGCCAATTCGGTATCGGCTTCATATCTATATCATATCTCTTCTGTACATTATCCAATACAATCCAAATTCTCCACAATACCTTCGTGAACGCTTTGAGTACTTCGTCTCGAGGGGCAAACCCTGTCGCACTGCCAATTCTCTTCTTCATATCTATTTCACACTTCCAGCCGTTACGATGGCTCTTTTTCTGTCATTGCAGTGCCTCACTGGAACTCTTTTCCCCACTCTGTACGTCACAGCCCTTCTCTGGATATCTCCAAGAGGAAAATTAAAGAAACTTTTTTTTTACACTCATTAGTTTTATGACAATAACAAAACACCTGTTTGAAATTTCCGTGCGCGCGCGCCTTCGACTATTATTACCTACGTCACTACTACACGGCAAAGGGAGCGGTGTGGACGGGGGGGACGGGACGTGACTCGTGAGATGCTGTACTAGTACATTGCCCTTTCCCAAGCGCGCGCGAATTTAAAACAGCTGTTTTGTTATTGTCATAAAACTAATGAGTATATAAAAAAGTTTCTTTGGGAAAGTTGTTTGTAATCATGAGGACAATCACGTGTTTAAGTATCGGTCACTAATTACCAGTCACTCTATATAATAATAAATTATGTATTATTTGTAATTTTAAAATTGCGCACTGGATCTTACCGTCTATTGCGATCTCTCTCTATCACTCAATGGTTTGCTGAAAAAAAACTCAATTTTAAGAGGGTCCTTTTTCACTCGCCTATCGTCAACACCGAGCATGGCTTAAAAGCTTATTACTTCATCTAACGCAATCCAATGCGATGTTTGACAAAAAGGCAACGCGAAAAAAGAGAGATAACGCCTGAGAACTCTGTTAGCATTCGTCAAATCCGTGATTTACTCAAATATTTTACAAAACTTGTTCCAGGAAATACGTGTATTTTTTAAACACTTAAAAGTTTTTAAAAAAATATTGTCATTTAGAATCTTGATTAAATTTGCAAGACATTGTTATACTTTTTTGACTTTTTAAATTTTTTAATAAATTATGAAGTGTCAAAGTTCATGCAAAATAGCAGATTTTCAGAATTAATTTTACACAAAAATTTATAAATTGATTTCAATAGAAGCCTAGATAAGATCCACAAGATACTGCGTTTCCAAAATATCTAATGTGTAATAACGTCATAATCGCGTAAGAGCGGTTATATGAAAAACAGTGAAAATGTATGTCGAGTTACATCCCCTTAAGCTCGCCTATGTACATGAACTCGTTTATCGACATAATTATATTGTAACTATTTAAGGTGTACAGTAAGGGCGGAATTCGCCAATAAAACTAATCGCGTTTTAACGTTTGGCTGGCATAATCGCGTTTAGCCGCTGTCACTAGTGTCACTTGTAAAAATAGAACAAAAGAAAAATACAGACAAGTGACACTAGTGACAGTGGCTAAACGCGATTATGCGAGCCAAACGTTAAAACGTGATTAGTTTTATTGGTGAATTCCGCCCTTAAGCATTTAGGCATTAAAAGACTTTTCAAATAACTTAATTTCTGTGACAGAAATGGCGATCCTGTACATGAAGCCGGAACAGAACCACAAGCTGCAGCAGAACCTGTACGAGTGCCCCACGTACAAGACGCTGCTGCGCGCCGGCACGCTGTCCACCACGGGACACTCCACCAACTACGTCATGACCATCGAGATGCCCACGCACAAGCCGCAGATGCACTGGATCAAGAGAGGCGTTGCACTCTTCTGTGCGCTTGATTATTAGGCCATCTGAACTGACTAGATAAGACTAATTTTGACTGACTATACTGCTTCCGGAAACCAAAATAGGTGTCTTGATAGATGTTTATTTTCAAATTTTTAGGTTTCCGTACCAAAGGGTAAAACAGGACCCTATTACTGAGAGTCCACTGTCCGTACGTTTGTCTGTCTGCGTATCTGTCTGTCTGTCCGTCCGTCTCTCACCAGGCTGTATCTCATAAACCGTGATAGCGAAGCGAGACAGAATTTTCACAGATGATGTATTTCTTTCTGTTGCTGCTATAACAACAATCAATAAAAACAGAAAAAAATAAATATTTAATTGGTGCTCGCATACAACAAGCATCATGATTATTTGCCGTTTTTTGCTACGGACGGTACAGAACACTTCGAGCGCAAGACCGACTCGCACTTGGTCGGTTTTTTTTTTGCTTCGGAAAGTTTGGAATTTTCTGCATCAAGCAGATTCGTTGAAAAACAACAAACTTTGTGGAAACCATGAAAATTAACATGAAAAAAAAAAACAGTCCCCATTTACTTATTTTTGAATTGCGAAAAGTACAGTCCGGTCAAAATATGTCTGACGTTCTGAAGTTGGCGTTCAGAATAATAATTCGAAAAAATACATAATACATAATCGGCATAATTATTCAAAGTTCGGAGTAGTCAAGATGTGTCAGTTTAACTCTAGTAATTGGTTTAAAAAGTACGCTTAAGTGCTCATATAGACGACCAGCACTTTGTTAGCGGCAGTCGGCAACGTGTCCGCGGCAGTCGTCTACGCGTCGGCGACAGTCGTCAAGTCGTCGGCGGTAATCTTCAATGCGTCGACCGCCTGCCGTCGACGCTGTAAGTTTGCTCTATAAGGCCTATTGTACATAGACGCGTAGCGTCTTGGTATATGCCTGCTTGCAGCTTACATACAAAATTATGAAATTTCCTGATGGCTACAACTCGGGAATCTTTAAGTCCAGAGTGAATAGGTTACTTCTAGGTAAGCGCGCTCCATCGTCGACCGCATCGTCGCTTTCCATCAGGTGAGATAGCGGTCAAGCGCGAACCTATCAAGAATAAAAAAAATATTTAAAAAAAAACTGTCGACGAAGCGGCAACGTCGTGCCGTCAGTCGCCGCGTCGTGTCATTGCATTGCAAGCTGTGAGCAAGCGCACACCAAACGTATAATGACGAATACGCGTCTATGAAGCTATGCGGCAGTGGCCTAACCCAATGAAAATGACAAGGACAGACGGCACTTATAAATGTTTTGTTTTGACTTGGACTTTAGAACAGACGTTTTACAATTAACATTGAGAGGAACTATGTTATCTTTCAATCTATTCTGTTATGGAGTACGGGATCGTTGTTAGATGTAGTTGCTTGTTATTGTACATTTACATATTATAATGTATTGTTATGTTACGTTAGTTTTTTTTTTTTATAAATAAATGATTGTTTGTTTTGTGTTCTTTTTAATCGACCCCTATTGATTGTTTAATAGAAGTATGTACTCGTATACAACATTAGTTTTAGTATATGCGAAACCCGACACACGTGTCTAGTTTTTTTATGTAAAGAATCTGTGTACAAAATTTCACAACTGTATGATGTGAAAAATCACAAAGTTATAAGCTTGTTATGTTACCTGGCCGCACAAATACATGATCACCGGGCCACCCGGGCGACACTTGTGACCTTTATTAAATATTTTTGGAAAAAAATCCAACATGTTGTAAAAATTATTGGAATCGATTCAGTTACTGATTCTGAACCCTATATTCAGGTTTCGCTTAATACTAAAGATAATGATTTTTTGCACCGTTCTGGCGAACGATTGCGATCTACTTGAATTTCGGCTGATGCAGCAGTGGGTGAGATTGACGTGCCGTAGGGAAGAATATGTCAGAACGACAATACCAGGGGCCTTACCATGACTTGTCAAAATGACAAGTGTGCGAGCGAGAAAAAGGGACGGAGCTATACACCCTAACTCCATCCTTTTTACGGATCCAGTTTAGGTTGTCAAATGCCTCTGGTTAGTCTTCAGGACAGCTTCGCACGCACGATGTCACTATTTTCAGAACACAAACATCAAATTTCACTCGATTTCCGAACGCTGATTGCTGACTCAATACGAACAGGATCAGTCGAACGACTCCATTGAAAAATGCGGGTGTCATCGAAATGTCATTTAGTTCAGTATAGGAGCTCCCTTTCACTCGATAGGTATGTGAAGGAAAGGGATGGATATAGGAATTGCAAAAACCAGCAAAAAAAAAAAAAAAATTAAGCGCTAATTAAATAAAAATGAATCTCTGTTTCCCTTGGTCACGCCATAACTTGAGAACTACAAAGTTTTCCAATATCTACTTTACAAATATTACAAAAAAATAAATACACTGGTGTCGAAGAATTCCTACATAATATCGGCGCATGCTGTAATCCGAAACTAACCAAAAATTCGAAGACATGTGACATTCACCAACCTGCACTGGGGCGGCGCGGCGCGGTGGATTATGGCCTATTCACTCTCCTAGAGAGGAGGCCTGAGTCCCAACAGTGGGGACATTATAAGCCCGACGGTAATATGCTGCTATGTCATCCGAAACGTGTCTAGAAGACTGGCGGCATTGCCACTAAAATGGCAATGCAAATTTTTTTTGGCAATTGATATATTGAACACCCCTATTTTATATTCCAAAATTCGCATTTCAAAGGCGTAGTTATACAACTTCGCGTACACATTGTGTGCGCAACAAATCAATTGTGTGAGCATTCGTGAACACAAGCTAATATCTATATTTTGTCTGGCTCTGTACCTTGCATAATTTGTAGACAGTATTTTGCCAAATCAAAATAAAATATAGTGTTCATCAGGAATCGTATTGTGTAACCTTAAGGTGAATGTCCTGCCTGTAGCTAAAATATTGCTTTAATTAAAAACCACCTACTTCTGACTGCTCATGACTCTAACTACAGTTAGCACTATTACGTTAAGTATGTACTTACCTATATAGCGCTATTTTTAATTAACATAGCTATACAAAAATATATATAACTAAGTTCAATATACTAAAACGTCTATTATAGTAAATACCAGCTGACCCGGCGAACTTCGTACCGCCTAACAGTCAATGAATGTAGTAGGTATTTTTTTTTTTTTTTTTTTTTTTTCGGGTGGGAAAATCATCTCATGACATCCCCCGCTCTTGGGCGGAGCGGGAGATAGTGTCAGACTTTTACTGACTAAAAACCCACTCCTGTTCCTTCTTTGCCATTTGTTTTCCAGGGCCCCGGGGATCTCTTTCGCATCACCCATGGCCCCAGTAGGCTTCGACCCTGTTGGGCCCCTACGGTTGCTGACATCTCCTTGAGGCGCGCGTGGAACACTACGCGCCGTCGACGACTTGGGCTCGGTCCGGACGGTTACCGGACGATCGGACGGCGAGCCACCCATTGCTCGCCGTCCGCAAGCCCGCGCCTACGGTGGCCGGAAATCGGGATCGGAATCCCGGCGGCGGTTGGGGCGTAAGGACCGTTGCCGTTGCCTCACGCGATCGGCCGCCTCCTTTGCTAGCATTACTGCTTCGCAGAAGGAGGCGACCGCCTGCCACTCCTCCTCGCTCCGGACCATGGCCTGTACCAAGGCCCGGCGCGAGAGATCGCTGCCGCCGATCGCCCTCACGAGGACACGACGGTGCTCTGCCCAAGCGGGGCACACCTCTACCGTGTGCTCCACCGTGTCCTCCGGGCGGTCCACACAATGGTGGCACCCGGGCGTCTCTTCTGCACGGATCCGGTACAGGAACTTCCCAAACTTACCATGTCCGGTGAGGACCTGCGTCATGCGGTAAGTAAGGACGCCGTGAGGTCTTTCCAGCCACTCCTCAAAGAGGGGACTTATCGCCATAATTAAGGCGTGCCCAGCACTGGGTTGCGACAGTCGCCGTCGCCATTCCACCATGAGATCCCGCTGGAAGTTTTTCCGCCATGCCGCTACTTGGCGCGGCAGCGGAGTTTCGCCCCGGCGTTGCATCTCCATGCGCAGATCATGCATACGTGCAAGGTCTTTTGCCTGCAATTCCCACGGTGGTTGGTTAGCGAGGAGGCATGCTGCTTCGCGGGAAATCGTGCGGTATCCCCGCACCATCCGGATGGCCATGACCCTCTGGCTTGCGTTCAGCTTGGCTGCCGGTCGCTTTCGAAGAGACGGCGCCCATACCGGTGCCCCGTAAAGGGCCATGGACCGAACGATTCCTGCATATAGCCTCCGGCAGGAGGCGTCTGGACCCCCTAGGTTGGGCAGGAGCCGCTTGAGGGCAGCCCCTGTGCGGTCCAGTTTGGGAGCCAGACGTCGGAAATGCTCCTCGAAGTTCCACCGGCTGTCGAGGACAAGTCCAAGGTACTTCATCGTCGACTCGACGCCGATGTGAACTCCTCCTACCGTTAGTTGGGAACCCGATGGTGGCGCGTTCCGAGGGCCGTGGAAGCACATGGCTTCGGACTTGTGCAATGCCACCTCGAGTCCCAACTCTTGGATCCTCTCCACGACTGTCGCAACCCCGCGAGTCACTAGTTCGACCGCCGCCTGGTATGACTCTCCCCGCGCCAGGACCAGCGTATCATCTGCGTAGCAGACCACGCTGACCCCGTCAGGGAGATCGCCGCGCAGCACGTAGTCGTACCCGATGTTCCACAAGGGTGGTCCTAGTACCGATCCCTGCGGAACACCGCACGACATCTCTTGCCGTTTCCACTCTCCCAGGTGACCAGGGTAGATAATGTACCTGTCCGACAGGTAGGCCTCGACAACATGACAGAGGTAGTCAGGCACCCGATGATACCGGAGTGCCCTCCTAATGCTACTCCAGGGCAGGGAATTGAAAGCGTTGGCGATGTCCAAAGACACCACTAAGACACACCTGCCCTGGGACACCGCATCCCCCGTCGTGAGGGCTCGCACGCGCATGATGGCGTCCACCGTAGAGCGCGCCCTGCGAAAGCCAAATTGGCCGTCCGAAAGATCCGGCCCCACCCGTGTTAGGTGCGCGACGAGGCGGTCTGCAATTACTCTTTCAAAGAGCTTGCCCACCTCGTCGAGCAGCACGATGGGCCGGTACGCGGACGGTGAGTCCGCAGGGCGCCCCGGCTTCGCGATGAGGACCAGTTTCCCGGTCTTCCAGCGAAGTGGGAACTGGCCCCTCTCCATACATGCGCTAAAGAGCCCTCTTAGTCGAGGCCCGAGTTCCTCCATGGCCAGGACCCAGGCCTTTCCAGGCAGGCCATCGGGTCCTGGGGCGGTGTTTTTGGCACTGAGCCTACGTACCGCCACTCGCATCTCTACCTCGGTCACCTCTGGAGCAATGTCGTCGCCGTCGCCGTCGTGGTCCACGTTGGACACCGCAGGTGGCGGAGCCATAGGCGGGGGAGAGTGTTCCCCTCGCGTGGGGAATAGAGCGCTAACCACACCCTCCACAAGCTGGGGCCGGAGACTCTGCGTCAGCGGGGGAGCCCAGGGGCGGAGCTTTTCTCGCACCACCTTGTAGGGGCGCCCCCATGGGTCTCTGTTCAGAGTTTCCAGCCACACGTTGCGGGCCTCTACCTTCGCCCGCTTTATCTCCGCTCGGAGGGTGCGTCTCGCCTCTCTGTATCCCTCGTAGAGCTCCGCCTCTCTGGTCTCCGCATCCGGCGGACGGATGCGGCGCCTGCGGTGCCTGGCGTACTGGCGCCGCGCGGCATTGCACGCGCTACGCAGTGCCGCGATCTCTGGCGACCACCAGTACATCTGGCGCCGGGCACGTCCTGGCCGGACTCGGGGCATTGCCACGTCGCAGATTTGCGACATGGCCTCCCGGAACCACTCTGCCTCGACGTCGATGTCAACAGGCCTGTCCGGTGCTTGCACCCAGGCCTGTACCATCGCGGCTTCCAGGAGGAGCTCCCGGTCCAGCTGCTTCAGCGCCCAACGCGGACCACACGGGGTTTGTTGGACCGGCGCGGTTGAGGACTGGGCGGAGACGTCAAACCGGATGTATCGATGGTCTGAGTACGTCTCCACCCCTTCCATGACGCGCCAGTCAACGACACGCGGTGTCAGAGCGGGACTGGCGAATGAAATGTCCACCACTGACTCGCCCCGCATCCGCACACACGTGGGGACAGAACCCCGGTTTAGGACGACCAGGCCTAGCTCCAAAGCCCAGTCCTCCACCATCCGACCCCGCTGGTCTGTGTACCGGGAACCCCAAGCCAGGTTCTTGGCATTGAAGTCCCCGCAAACGACCACGGGGAGGGAACCAAACCCAGCGACGACGGCATTCAGCTCCAGAAGGGAGATGTGGAGATCGGCGAGAGTTCGGTTCGGGGAGAGGTATACACCTACGACTGCGATGTCCCCGAACCGTGCCGCTACGCAACCCTGCCCCCTCGTGACGGCCTCGAGGGACGGGGTACCGGCGGCGGCCGACGAAATTAAGGTCACCGAGCCGATCAGGTCCTGCACCCAGTCGGCCCTGGGCTGGACGTAGTACGGCTCGGAGACTACGGCGATGTTTATCGACCACTGCGCCATGCTCTGGAGCAACAGATCCTGAGCGGGGGCGCAGTGGTTGATATTCGCCTGGAGGAGACGTAATGGAGCTATTATTGACAATCCATTACAGTCTCCTCCCGAGCCCCTTGTGAGGGCCCTGCCACTGTGGTCGCCGCGGCGGCGTCTGCGGAAGTGATGGCGGCGGTGGCCAACTTGGCGGCCGCAGCGGCGAGCACATTCGCGGGGATGGGCCTCGGGACCTTGCCCTTGGCCTTGGCGGGGGGATCACAGGACCTGCCCCCAGCCCGGTGTTCGGCTGGCTTGCCTGCCGCTGCACATGCGTAGCAGTGCGGCGCTGCACTGCAAGTGATGGCCTTGTGACCGGGCTGACCGCACTGAAAGCAGCGGTCACTGCGATCCACCTCCGCTGCGCAACAGGCCCCCACGTGGTGCCCCACGTGGCAGCGATAGCAACGTAGAGGTCTGGGCTCCAGCAGTTTTACCCGTGCGGAGACCCAGCCCACCAAAAGCCGTCGGCCCTCCCCGCTGATATTCCTGGCCGCTGACACAGGGCAGCTCACCGTCACCGACCCCATGCCCGTGCCGTCAGCACGGATGGCGCCTGCCCGAACCTGGTTGGCCAGGCACCCCCCTATCCTGACGACGGCGGCCACAACCTCATTTACCGTCACTGAGTCATCCAGGCCCATAATGCGCATGTCAACGCATTTTGTGGGCCTGGACACTCGGGCCTCCTCCGCATCCAAGGACGTCCTTATTTTCTCGGCCAGGGCGTCTGCGGTAGGGCCGCTGTTTGCCCCGGGGACCTCTAGCATGAGGGCACCAGTCGCGGTATGCCGCATCCGGAAGCCCCCGGTGATTCCGAGCTCGGCAAGGTTGACCGCTCGCCTCGCCTTCCGGATGACCTCGCCGTAGGTCACGCCCTTTTTCTCCGCAGCCGGCTGCAGTGTAATCACTACAGCCGTAGAATCCGGGGCGCGACACCTGGCTTCAATGGCCCTTCTTTTCCGCTGCCGCCGCCGTTCTCGTTTCTTTGCGGCCCGATCCGCTCTACCCGCCTTTTCCTTGGCTCCAGCAACCTGCCATTCGGCTTCGGCCGGAGATTCCGTAGGCGGGGGAGGCGGCAAAGGCCGTCTGCATGCCGCTACAGCAGGGGTTCCCACCGCCTTAGTGGCCGGCGGCGTTTTGCCCTTCTTGGGAGGAGGGGCAGCAGCAGCGGCTTGCTTCCCCTGCTGCTGTCCTCCGGCCAGAGGGGCTGACCTCGCGGACTGCGGTACCACAGTCCCGCGCTCGGCCTGCCCCGACGGGCCCGGCTTGGGCGCAGCAACCGTGGCCGCAGCAGTGGCAGCATAGGACGCCGCCTTTCGCTGGCCGGAGGCCGCAAGTGGGGGGCGCAGCACAATGCCCTCCAGTAGGGACAGCTGCTGCTGGATCCGCAACTGGAACTGCTGCTGCTGCTGTTGCAGCTGCTGCTGAAAGGCAGCCAGCTCCCGCTGCACCAGCGTCAGCAGCTGGCTCTCCGGCTCGGGCTGGCGCGTTGGCTGACTCTGCCCCTGCCCCCGCTCGCGCTCCCCTGCCAGTCTGCAAGAGTCGTCCTTTGGCAGCTCTTGCTGGCCCAGGGCTTTCCGTAGCCGAGCGTTGTCGGCCCGAAGCCTTGCAAGCCCCCTGCGGATGGGGTCCACTACCTCTTGGAGAGAGGTCCTGGCCTGGGAGATAGCACTCCTCTTGGAGGACTTCTCCCTTTTTTTGGCTACGCTATTCAGGCCAGATGCCAGGACTAACTCTAGCCTCTCTAGCGCCTCATCGATAGCCGAGTCGCCTCCGGCGTCTGGCTCACTGCCAGACAGCCCCGAGGGGTCAGCCTCAGTGCTGGTCGCTCTGGGGTAGCGTCCCTCCACGGCGAGCCTTTCAGCTCGCTGGGTGGACTCTTGGACAGTGAGCCCCCTCCCCCTTCCTCGCGCTCGGCCCACACCGCGGCTACTGGTAGGGATTTTTGGGGCCGAGCCCTTCTCACCCTCGGAGAACGACCCGTCGTCCCCCGGTTTGGAGCGCTTCCGGTAGGAACTTGCGTTTCTCCCGGAGTCTCCCTCTACTCCACCGCCCTCCGAGCCCTTCGAGCTCCCTCTGGATGCCGCATCGGACTCCGACTGCGCATCGCTCTCCGTCTCCTCGTCACTTGGGGTTTTAAAAAATTTGGACATATTCATTTTTGTTCCCACGAGTAAAAAACATTCTGTACCGGCTCAAATTGAGTGGTTCGCACTAGAGACTAATTAAGCTACCCATTAGCCAAGCTAACAACCTCCCTCACGGTGCGCCGCCGCTTGGAGGTTTGGGGTAATTTTTTATAGAGGTTGTCTTCCTCGCGGCCCGGGCGGTTAAGCCAGGACCCTCGACCCCCATCGAAAGTCAGAAACATGACCTTGGACAATCTCTGAGGCTACGAGACTAACGGTGGCAGAAGGAAGAGCAAATCTTCCTCCTGCCTGCTCGGTGGCAGGGTAAGTGCACACCGAGCCCGCTCTTACTTCGCCACTGTGCCTTCTGCTATAGCAGAGGGACACGCGTTGAAGAGTTCCTTCGGACAGGATATTCGCAGGCGAAAATCGAGACCCCTTAGGCAGAAGTACCCAAGGGGAATCGTTGGCCGCCTCCCAGGGTGCACCGTCCCGCGAACTGGCCTTCGCTCTGGACGTATCCATAAGGGAACTACAGCCCGCGGACACGCGTGGAGGTTTCCTGTCGTAGCACCCCTGGAGGTTTCCTGTCGTAGCACCCCAATGTAGTAGGTATATATTTCGATTTAGTCAACCGATTGCGATGAAACAAAGCCTAAGTAAAATATCAAGTTACACACAATTTTATGTATAAAAGTTAATCTACATCGATTTCGTACATTTTACGTGATGCGCGCACTACTAAAAACTTCTACAGATTTATTATTATGTATAGATTATGTATGGTTCCAAATACTGAAAACAAACTAAACTAAAAATGAAAACAGGGATTCCGATCCGACTCAAGCAAGCGTTGAACTGGAATTCTCAAGAAAAAACAAATCGTGGTCGTCCCTGAAACACCTTTTTTTAAGGTTGGAAATCATCCAATGACCTGTGTCCTTCAGTTGTCTTTTGTGTTCTAGGACTACGGGTTTCCTTTACAAAAATTCCCCGCGGTCCTAGCGGGATTCGGTCGCCAAAAACCAAATGGCACAAAAAATTACACACAAATAAAGAACTCTAGTTTGTTCTTTATTTGTGTCTATTTTTTTTGTCAGAGGTAACTCTAAATTGCATCCAATTTCTTGGTAACAAAATCACAGCCAATTCAACTAACTCACAAAACTAAAAACTCTACTAGAAATAGTCGTAGAATGTAGCAATTATGTGCAATTTGTTCGTAGTGAGCGTCTCACAGAGCTACGCAACACGTCGTCGGCGGCTACTCTTTGTCGGCGGCCGCTGTTTGAGACGGCACTGTAAAAACTTTTCATACAAACCCACGCTTGATTTGTATGGAAAGTCAATTATGTGCCTGGTATTGTGCCAAATAAATTTATTTTCTTTCTTTCTTTTTGTCCTCATTTCTTTCTTTCTTTCAGTAGTAATTAGGTATTTACCTGTGAACATTTTTGTAGAATATTTTATACCCACTATTTCAACTGAAAGACGTCCTCTGTTTGACACAGGCTGCATCTGTGTCTCGCATCCATTGGATTCCCGCGACCTTTACCAGATCATCAGTCTACCTTGTACGAGGCCTTCCAATCTCAAACTCAAATTCATTTTAGTTCACACAGGCCTGCAAGGGCACTTCAGAAGCTAGTGCGCGGTTCCAATTGGTCGTTTCCGTATTAAAAAAAATATATGATTGATTTTAATATATTTCAATTTTACAATGCTGCCGCATGTGCACGCCACTCCAGAACTTTTCGGGACCATTGATCACGCCACGCCTCCGATTCCTTTGTTCTGACCACGTGACTGAGCGTTGAGATGACGTCAGAACAACAGAATCGGAGACGTGGCCTATTCGAGTTGTTCGACACAAGAGAATCGAAACGAAACGGTCGTAACTTGGCTAGGGGCGTCATTCTGCAAGCAATGCCCTACCCTCAGCCTCTTAAGCTTGATGATTCTTCGGCGATTTTATACTAAACGAAAAATAATACTGAAAATAAATCTTTTCTGAAAACAACATACGCTACAAAAAGGGGTCAAATGCTTGAGTGATGTCTCTGGTCACTGCTGACACGGCATTCCGAGCTCTACGGACGTCCGACACTAGCTAATAGAATTAGTGAGAGCCACCTGAACTTAGAGTCCTCTTTTTAGTCCCACTGCCCCTTGCACTTTGACTTCCAAGTCCTTTTTTGTTAGACAGAACTGAACTCTTGGCTGTATTTAAATCATTTCCTTCAATATGAAGTGACTTGTTTAACTTCAAGGTGTATAATATATCTACACAATTAGTACATTTTGAGTGATGTCACATCACTGATGTGTTTTCTTTTTTTTCCTGACTGTTTTCATTGCGTAATCTAACTCAGTTGAATTGTCTCTCCAGGATTGGATCAGCTTCATCGATTCTGCCAGTGCTCTTCTGTTTTCGATACCGTGGCCCTAGAACGCTAGGGGCAAATAAAGGAACATAAGAGTAAAAGCTTAACACGCCCCCTCACTTCACCCAGAAAACCACCACCACCTCAAAATAATAGTATGTTTTGATACAAGTGGAGAAACTTTGTTATTGCGACCGAGGCAGAATTCGTTCGTATGGAGCCATGTGCTGCAGTGACTTTCTATGTGTATTAAACGACGTGTTTCATTTCAATACACATAAGAAGAAATAAATAAACGGTGGTTGATCGGCGACTAGTGGGGGTTGTGGAGGCCAGCTGACGCACTTTTCTGTACTAGGGCGGATAATAAATTGCGTGCCTAAAAGCCATAGAAGCGGGTTTTCGAGTAGGTAAGTATATATGAAAAGGCTATATTGACTCTGCTAGTGATCTGGGATTATTGAAAATGAGTTAAGTCTACTCGACACGGACGCTTAGCTTCATAGACGCGTATTCGTCGTTTTACTCTTGGTAGACGCCTGCTCACTGCTTACACACAAGACAATGAAACTATGTCTACGAAGTGGAAGCGTAGTGTCGTTGCGTATATAATACGTGTCTATGAAGCTACGCGTCATTGGATAGTGGGCCTTATCGTGCTAGGTCATTTTTAGGGTTTCATACCTCAAAAGGAAAAAACGGAACCCATAGGATTACTTTGTTGTCCGGCTGTCTGTTTGTCTGTCAAGACCTTTTATCTCGGTAACCATATTTACCATTAAAACCATATACTCAAGTTTGCGGTTCCTTGAAGCTGTGAAAAAATCAAATTTCTGTGTTGACGGAAAAAAAAGATACGGCTCAAAAAAAGACACACTCCCAAGGGAATCAAAATTCATAGGGTACTTTCTGCTGCCCTAGAATCCTGAAATTTGGCATGAAGTAAGGTGTCATAGCACAAGTATAGGAAAAAATCTGAAAACTCTAAATTTGTAGATACGTCACAAAAAAAAAACCTTTTTTTGCGATTCAAAAAATCTTCGTAACTAAATTCGGGAATCGTACTGTTTTCTGAAGTTACTTAAATATATGTAAGTTTGTACGGAACCCTCAGTGCGCGAGTACGACTCGCACTTGCGATGTTTTTTCATTTTGTAGTTAGTAAGGACCAATGAGAATACATATTTCGTTTTGCAAACATAAAATTTCACTGAAGCATAATGAAGTCGGTTAGTATGCAGGACTGGCTCCATGTTTTTTGTGACCCTACAATCTGTTAACATTTCCAACGAGTCAATAAAATTGCTTGTATTAAATTTTATTTTCCTAAAGGTTTTTTGTTGTGATTGATTGGTAAAGTATGTATGTTTTGTTAAACAATACTAGACATCGTACCAATATTATATATTTATATATCATTTCATTTATTCAAGTAACTAGGACTCATAATTACACATAACACAGGACATAACACCAACAAAAAAACAACATTTAAATATTTCACGTACAGTTATCGATGACTGCAGGTAACATGCAAGTCACTGCAGCGTCTTATAAAAGGACAGTCAAGCCGGTCGGCTATCATCATCAGCACACTGTTGGGGCTGCCGCGCACCTTGCGCACCAGAGATGCGCTCCGCTTACGCATCGTCGCATAAAAGCAGTCAACGCTAGCGGCGGCAAACATGCCCGAGACACTACAGTGTCGCGGCAGCCCCATCAGTGCCCTGAATGTGTATAGTGGACATGGAGGGCTTATTATAAAGGCGAAAGTTTGTGACTGTATGTTTGTTACTTCTTCACGCACGAACGGCTGAACAGATTTCGATGAAACATTGTACACGGGTAGACCGTGTTCTGAATTACGACATAGAATTTTCATTCTGGTAGTTTGGTCCCTTCCTTACATGTTATGAAACAAAATGTCCCACCGTGTCAATCTGTCTGCATGAACGCGATAAACACAAAAACTTTCACCAGTAGGCAGAGTAATTTATGAGGAAAGTCTAGGTGTATAATCTATATATATAAAAGGAGAAACTGACTGACTGACTGACTGACATATAAACGTACAGATAGGATTGAGAAATTCTACACGAGGTTTCCTTTTTGACGTGGACGAGCACTAAAGCTCCTCACCCACGGCGACTTTTTGTAGCGATGCTGTAGCGCGTTCGCATCGATACAGTGGCGAGGCTGTAGCGCGTTAGTAGTGCGTTGACATCTTTTCTAAAAAGATCGATTGATTGTGTGATCGCATAAAGAATGAAGATATCCGCAGGAGAACCAAGGTCGCCGACATAGCCCGAAGAATCGCCAAACTTAAGTGGCAGTGGGCAGGGCACATTGCTCGTAGAACGTCGAAAGGTTCTAGAGTGGCGACCGCGCACCGGAAGACGCAGCGTTGGAAGGCCAAGGTGGACCGACGACCTGGTGAGGGTCGCAGGAGTGCGGTGGATGCGAGAAGCACAGGATAGGTCATTGTGGCGACGCTTGGGGGAGGCCTATGTCCAACAGTGGACGTCTTTCGGCTGAAATGATGATAATGATGATGATGATCTTTTCTAAAGCGTCTTGCAAATGCGGCTAACGCGCGACAGCATCGGGTCTAAGGGAGGATTTTCCAAAATTCACTCCCTAAGGTGATGAAACGGGGGTTCAAAGTTTGTTGGAGAAACCTACTTTCACGCGCACGAAACGGCTGGCTGAAGCTAGTACATACACATTATAGTGGAGAAAATCCGAGGATTTCAAAGATTTGTAACACCCGTGCCAAGCCGGGGCGGGGCGCTAGTTATATAGAGTAATAAAACACTGTTACATAGGCAGAAGTTAGTTTGAAAAAAAAAGATTTATCTATAAAACCCAACTACGCTACCTAACTCCGCCCTAATCATGTTTTTCTAAAAGTCGAAACGGTTACGAAACCTAACAATTCTTCGCTAAACAGACTTAAATCTACATCCCCTAATTAAGTACTCGGACCTTTCGACGCAGTAGTCGTTAAGGCACAGCTTGTTAGAACCGGTCCGGCGCCGGGTAGGAACCGCACGGCCCCATCCGACATAGGTTCGGATACGCCTCTCTTTTACAAAGGAATTTAGGGCTTAATTTCGCTAGTTTTCTCGGTAAAATGTGTTTGAAACAAAATTCAAACACAACGTAGTGTTTTTAATCAACCATCTGCATCCATTGTTTGATTGTAAAAACAAGAAGACTGTGTGCAAGAAATATCAAGATAATTGAGTATTATCCTGTGTTTATTTTTGTATAACATTTTGTACTAAACAACAAACAACTCAAAATATAAATATTTTTCTGATAATAATATTAGAATAGAATAGAACAGAATATACTTTATTAATATTCCTTTATTTCCTTTTATTTTTATTTTTTTTAATATTCCTCAACTATCACACAACGCCGTCTAGTCTCAAGCTAAGCAGAGCTGGGTTATGATTACTAGACAACTGATAAACTTACTTATATATTTCTAAATACATACATATCTATATATATATAAAAATCAATGCCACTTTTCGTTGTAATTTTATAACTCAAGAACGGGCTCACCTATCCAAACTAAATGTTTAGGCTTTGTTCGGACTATTTATCACATCGTAAGGTAGGTAGAGTAGGTAACTAGGTAGGGAAGAGTAGGGTACAGTAGGGTAGGGCAGGGTAGAGGTGGGTAGAGTAGTCAGTTCACGGGAGCGAAGCCGCGGGCAAAAGCTAGTTAAAGATAAATCACACCCAGACACAGAACAAATGATCGTGCTCATCACACAAACATTTGTCCTGGGTGGGAATCGAATCCACGACCTCCGGAATAGCAGTCAGGCCCACTAACCAATAGAACAGCAGGCACAATTGGTTATTTAATTAAGCCTCAGATCAAGTACAAAATGAGCATTTCGAATATTAGTATGAGGAAGAGGGGGGGGGAGTGTAATGGGAACATCATGTTATCTCTACCCGATTGCGCATAAAAAATCATAGATCTCCATGAAGAAGAACGCACAAGAAACTTCAAGGACCATCTTTGTGAAGCTGGAAGTCGAACCGACACAGTTTGGAAAAGAGCTGACAGAGAATTTTCGTGCAGTGTATATATGGCCGGCGAAGGTCTTTGAGAACATCCTCCACAATGCCATCTACCAACAAATAAACACATACTTATGTAATGAGCAGCACGGTTTCAGGGGCAAGAGATCTGTTGACACCAATCTCCTGACTTTGGTTGATTACATATCCTCTAGCTTAGACCGCGGACGTCAGGGAGACGTACTTTACTTTGACTTTCGAAAAGCGTTTGTATGTAGTTTCATCAGCAGCGTGTCATTATTAATCCTATAATAATGACACGCTGCTGATAAAACTAAACAAAATTGGTTTCTCTCAATGAAAGTACATGTCGTTTATAACTTGAAACTTTTTGTTTAGTTACTGTAATTTGTTGTTTAACCGTTGTAATTAATTGGTTAAATAAATAAATATGTCGTGGCCAGATCTTAGAAATTGATCTCTTCATGATATGGCCACGTAAAACTGGTTAGATCGTTTTTAAACTTTAAAGTTTGATGATACTTCAATCTTCGTTTGGCTTCTTTCTTTAAACCTTTTATTATCATAGAAATTCTACATCAATGATTTATGGGCAAACGAGGATTGACATATCATCAAATGTTAACGTTTAAACGATCTGGTCTGTTTTAGTTGGCCATATCATGAAGTGATCAATTCTAAGATCTGGCCACGACATGTATAAGGTGACTGGTAATTAGTGTACGATACTTAAACTACTTAACGTACTTCAGTACATTAGACAAGCATAAATGTACAGAACAGCTGATTTTTTTTCGTGATTTCAGGTTTGTTCCCGTAGTAAAAGTTGTTGGTTATCATGAGCACAATCACGTGTTTAAGTATCGTACACTAATCGCCAGTCACCCTATATACAACTGTCTGTAATCCATGTCTGATGACCTAATTGTGTTTATGTGTTATATTGCCGAAGCACTCAGCACCCGAGCTGAAGGTAGGTACTCAAGCCTTGATGAATGCCAAATAAAAAGACTTATTCACCAAAAAGCCCGACAAAAGAAAAAAGTGGAAAAACTAATTAAAAGTGAAGTTTCAAAACAAAGTCAATTGAACCTGACTTTTATTTTTTATTTTTTAATTTTCATTTGATTCGAAGGCGGTCCCTAATTGCCGAGCGCTCATTGTATCTACGTCTTCCGCAGCCACAACTTTTATTATTAAACGCTAATTAATTATTATTAAAGAGAGAAAAATATTTTCAGCGAACTGTTTAGAAAGATTTTCGTATTGTGGACTTTTTGTACCCATTTTTTTTTAATGAGGAATCATTCAATGTCTTCTCCCACTACAGGCTGGAGCGAGTGGCTTTCAGTCTTTTAGTGACTAAAACGACTCACATCAGTTCCCCTTTGCGTTCTAGGGTTTCATTTTTAGGGATTCTCCGTGGTTCTAGCGGGAATCGGCCCTGTTAGACCCCTACGGTTGTGCTGACATCAATTTGAACCAGCAGGCAGCAGGTCTACGTTTAAATTTCTAACATTTTTTAAACTATTGAACACCATCTAGTCCCAAGCTAAACAGAGCTTGTGTTTTGAGTACTAGACAACTGATAATCATAGATATATGTATATTTGTAAATACATACACGTATTATAAATAAACTAGCTTCTGCCCGCGGCTTCACTCGCGTGAATTTAGGTTTCTCCATACAAACTTTGGACCCCCGCTTCAACCCCTTAGGGAGTGAATTTTGGAAAATCCTTCCTTAGTGCTCGCCTACGACATAAAAGGAAAACTTGTGCAAAATTTCACACTCCTAATCCCAGTAGTTTCGGCTATGCGTTGATATGTCAGTCAGTCAGTTTCCCCTTTTATATATGTATATAGATTACACCCAGACAGAGCTAATGATCGTGTTCATCACACAAACATTTGTTCTAGTCAGGGAGGGCCACTAACCACTAGACCAACAGGCTAGTCGAAAGTCAAAGCCAAGATGATGAAATGAAGCCGTAGGGTTCCTTACAAAGCTTTCATTAGACAGTCTTTGTCTTTTAGTTGTTACTGAAGACACGAGAGAACCTGTTAAAATTGAGACCAGTCTGTCCAAGATGTATCGAGTTACCCAGTTGAATTTTAGATTCAGTCAATAATTTAGGGAAAGGCTAGGTTTTGTTTAAAACTAGCGGACCGCCCCGTGTTTAATCTGTAATATCTTCGAAAATGTTCATTTAAATTACATGTAGTAAAGGATCATATTGACCTATATTAAATACACAATGTATTTAAGGTATTAAATTGGGTAAGGATTAATGCTGTATTGCTTAAAATCACTTCGTAAATAAACCATTATTTCTCGTAAAAAGTAAAGGATAAAAAATTGTTATTGTGGGTTATCCCTAAGAGATAGTCATATACCATCACAGACCTTTTTCTAGACCTTTTTAAGGTGTACAATAATTTAGTACATTATTTTTATCTATCTCGTAGGGTTAAGCCAGCGTTTGCAATGTAAACGCAAAAAAATGTGTTTATTTACGACATCACATTAGAAACCTCTAAAATTATCAGTGTTTCTCTACTATATTATGCATGTATTATGCATATAAACCTTTCTCTTGAATCACTATATCTATTAAAAAAAACCCCATCAAAATCCGTTGAGCAGTTTTAAAGATCTAAGCATACATAGTGACAGACAGCGGGAAGTGACTTTGTTTTATACTGTGTAGTGATAAATGTGTCATATGAGAATCGTAAGTATTATTACTAGCCCATATTGTCCCACTGCTGAGCAAAGGCTCCGTTCCTTCCAACGATCACGATTTTTTAATTCTCTTTTCCAAATGGAGATTTGGAAAAGAGGACCTGGAGAGGTAGTCCCGCAATCTTCGTGGATTGCCGCGGCCCTGTGCCGCTGTGTATATCACCAATCCAATGTTTCACGGATTAATGAATGTTGCTGTGGGCAGCACGTCAGGTATGCGGCAGACATGTCTTGCCCAGCCCCATTTAAGTTGAGTTGGCGTTGTCCGACCGTCCGTTAACCGTCCGGACCGAGCCCAAGTCGTCGACGGCGCGTTCCACGCGTGCCTCAAGGAGATGTCAGCAAACCGTAGGGGCCCAGCAGTTTCGAAGCCTACTGGGGCCAAGTGTCTAATTCTGAAAGGAAGACTCAGCCCTGGCATAAAAGGCAACGAAGGAACAGGAGTGGGTTTGTAGTCAATAAAAGTGTGACACGCCCAAGAGCGGGGGATGTCATTGGATGATATTCCCAACGAAAAAAAAAAAATCCGACTCAGTATTTCTTCATATTCCAGTAGCATTTAAAAATGCATTATCCACGTAATACTTAGAAATGGTAAAAATAGCAATTGATTGGGTCCCAAACATAAGTAACCGGTGATGCAGTATATAAGGTGATGTCGGAATTGAACTTCTACCTAAAAGATTGGGCTCAGTTTGCCCAAGATAGATAAAGTGGGGACAAAACCTTTACGCTGCAACGGACTTTTAACAATATTAACTTGCTTATAACTGAAGACCTAGACTGTAAACCTATTCCACAAGTTTTCTATTTTCCATTTAAATTGAAGTTTCGTAAGTTTTGATTTTATCTGCTTCTCGACTTGCTTATAGGATAGTGCAGTCTTTTTACTTGAGATTACTTTTCCAACCTTTTCATATTCATCCCAGCATGTTTATGGCTTTCTAAATCGTATTAGTTGCTCAAACTTTGCATCAACAAGTTCATATGCTGTATATTGTCTGCATCAGCAGGATTGTGGACTGATATATGAGATAGGGACAGATTTTTCAATCTCTATGATTGAAAATTTTGTGTTACCGCCATTTTTTTTCTTGTTGGTGTAGTGGTTAGTGGTTCTGACTACTATGCCAAAGATCGTCGATTCCCACCCACGAAAAATGTATGTGAGATAAACACGATCATTTGTTCTGTGTCTGGGTGTAATTTATCTATAATATAGGTATATTTATTTAGAAATGTATATGTTTATCAGTTGTCGAGTAATCATAGCACGAGTTCTGCTTAGTTTGGGACGAGATGGCGTTGTGTGGCAGTTGTAGAAAAAAAAAATTGACAGTTATATTTTATTTACCTTTGTCAAGCTATCGTTTTAAATTTTTCAGATGGAAGTTGTTTATAGATTACCAAAGACTTACCAACGTATTATATGCCAGCTAGAATGCAAATGCGATTACGAATATTGACTTTGAACAAAGTGCGCGCAAAATTACATACAGTTACAGTTTTGACATTTCATGTCAGCCCTGTTTAAACAGAACATAGCAGAGCCAGTCCTGTGCGTCTCGCATCCATAGGATTCCCGTAACCCTCACCAGGTCATCGATCGCCACTTGTGGGAAGCCTTCCAACGCTGCGTCTTCCGGTACGTGGTCACCACTCCAGAACCTATCGTCCCTATCGACCATCTGTTCTGCGAGCAATGTGCCCTGGCCATTGCCACTTAAGTTTGGCGATTCTTCGTGCTATGTTCTAACAGGTACTAAAATTTTTTTTTTATTAAATAAATTTGTTGACCCGTCAAACTTTACAGTTCGTTGGTGAGTATCACACAAATGAAGCTGTTTTACTGTCCCATGCTGTTTACTACTTAATACATTATGTAAATTATACTTAAAATTGATAATAACATCATCTTCCTTCCTGCCCATCGACTTATATTCTAGCGAACATATATATCGATGTTCCTGCCCTTATCCGATGTTACTTATTGCATGTTTCTTACGAATACGAATGTCAAAAAATTGCGAATATTCGTTACATCACTAATGCATACATATATATGACGGCGCGCCGATAATAGACTAGTTTTAGTTATAAAGTACGCAATTATTACTTTAGAATTTACTGTTAATTGTAACTCGATTTTTCAATGATTGTTTTAGTTTTAGTCGATTTGTTTATCGACAACATAATAATTATGAGCGGGTAACCCCGAATAGAGTAGTAAGTGTCACTACGAGCAATGGCGGCGGTCATTCTATTGACAGCTGCCGAACGAAGTGCACACGTGCTAACCTATTGGCTCGCAATCCAGTTTAATCTTGTCAATTGTGTGTGATTTTGCATAAAGTTGTGAGAAAATCAAATAATAAGAGATTGGACTATACAAGTGTGCTTTTATTTTTAAATTCCGGTCGTTACAATGCCCACGATGGATAGCGACAGCCAAGACCGCTACGAGGACCCTTCTGACGCTCCGGCATCAGAAGTGGGATTACCTGTAACGAATCAGGAACAGAATACAGGTCAGTCCGTTAATATTTCACAAGATAATGAATGTGAACGTTGGAAACTTCTTTTTGAAATGCAGCAACAAAGTATGATGGAGTTAATTCGTACTATACGAGAACCACGTACATCCAGCATGATAATAACGTTACCTGAGTTTAATCCTGATACTCCAGAGCACGACGCTCGCGCTTGGTGTGAAACGGTGGACATATGTTTACAAGAAAAACCTATTTCCGGCAGTGATTTGATTATCACAATGAGCAAGGCACTCAAGGGATCAGCATCATCATGGCTTGCCCAATCTAGTTACTCTGGAATTACGTGGCCGCAATTAAAAGACCTGTTTTTAGCTCGATATGATACTGTTGAGACTCCAGCTGCAAATTTATGGCGACTGCTCAATAGTAGTCCAAAGGAAGGCGAGTGTTTGTCTGCGTATGCCGGGCGATTTATGAGCACTATACTAGCGCGGTGGAAGTCTTTGTCGATGGAACAGATTGCGATCGCGCTTACCCTAGCTCATGCTTCAAAAATTGAGCCACGATTGCAAAGAATCACATTTACTACTGAGATTGACACTCGTAATAAATTACAACAAGAGCTCATGGCTTTTAGCTTTAGAAAAAGAGGACCTCCAAATAGTGAGAAGGCTACTCCGACTGTGGAAGCGAAGAAGCCACGTATGGATATTACGAGGCGATGCTATAATTGTGGCAAGCCAGGTCACGTATCTAGCGAATGTCGAGGCAGTAGTAGTCGTGACCATAATACTAATACACGTCCTGAGATTTCAGATACCACCTCCTCTCAACATTCAAAGGAAACTGGCGCGCAGAAGAAGACGATTACTCCAACCTGCTTCAAGTGTGGTGAACGAGGCCATATCGCGCCGCGCTGCCCCAAGGTGGATGTCAAAGCCAGCGATGCACGGACCGAACGACGAGTGGATGTCTGTTCCATCCAGCCAGCTACGGATCAGCTCTTAGATGAGACCGGTGAGAAGTTTTCATTTTGTTTTGACTCAGGTGCCGAATGCTCTTTAATTAAACAAGTTCTATCAGATAGATTTCCGGGTAAAAGACAATATAATACAGTAACATTATTGGGTAAGTAACGCGCGCCTTGATTGCAACCTCCAAATTCTTTCTACAGTTTCAATTCAGGGTTATTCAGTGCAGTTACTATTTCATGTGGTGCCCGATCTGTGTATTTCTAACGATGTAATGATTGGACGGGACCTGCTTACATTAGGGTTTTCAATAGAGATTTTTGAAAATAATCTTGTTCTTAGAAAAAATAGGGTAGTTTCTATTTGTGACATAGGTACAAAGGTAAACCACTTCGAAAGTATAGAGTGCGACGTGCCTTATCGTGAGAAAGAGCAATTAATAACTTTACTGAAAAATCATTCCAGTAATTTCGTAGAGGGTACACCCACTGGTAGGGTTAGCACAGGTCAGCTGGTCATTAAACTAATTGACCCTAATCTCACGGTTCAACGTAGACCCTATAGGTTAAGTCCAGATGAAAGACAAGAAGTACGGCGTCAAATCAAAGAACTTCTGTCTGCTGGCATTATACGTGAAAGTTCTTCCCCCTTCGCGAGCCCAATCATTCTAGTTAAGAAGAAGGATGGGAGCGATAGGCTTTGCGTAGATTACAGGGAATTAAACAGCAACACGGTGCCTGATAGATATCCTTTGCCACTTATTTCTGATCAAATACAGCGTTTAGTGGGGGCTAACTATTTTACTTCGTTAGATATGGCTAGCGGCTACCATTAAATACCAGTCGAAGAAAATTCCATAGAACGTACCGCATTTGTTACACCGGATGGCCAGTTTGAGTATTTATCAATGCCATTTGGTCTTCGTAATGCACCGTCAGTATACCAACGTGCCATTAATAAAGCCCTTGGGGCATTAACTGAGTCATTCGCTGTAGTATACATCGATGATGTATCTAATCATTCCATCACGAACAGTAGGCGAGGGCATCGAACGATTACAGCTAGTTCTTAAAGCGTTAACTGATTCGGGATTTTCGTTAAATATAAAGAAATGTAGTTTTCTTAAGACGAGGGTAGAATTTTTGGGTTTTGAGGTGTCGTCCGGTGAAATAAGACCAAATCCTCGTAAAATTCGAGCCCTTACTGAACTCCCACCACCTCAAAACGTCACTCAGCTTCGCCAATTCATTGGTTTGGCTTCCTACTTTAGGCAATTCGTACCGGGGTTTTCTCAAAAGGCAGCTCCGCTTTATGGGCTTACGTCGGGAAAAGGAAAAATTAACTGGACTCCCCAACTCGAGAAGGTTCGAAAGGATTTAATCGACATTTTGATTGATAAACCTGTATTGATGATCTTTGATCCTAACCTTCCAACAGAGCTACATACAGATGCCAGCGCTGAGGGTTATGGTGCAATACTAATGCAGCGAGTCGATGGCAAACTGCATGTAGTTGAGTACTACAGTCGCCGGACCTCAAGCGCTGAATCAAAATACCACTCGTATGAGCTGGAGACGCTTGCTGTGGTGAACGCTGTCAAGCATTTTCGTCACTATTTGCAGGGTAGAAGGTTTACTGTTGTAACTGATTGCAACGCTGTCAAGGCGTCCAAGTCAAAAGTAGACCTTACACCTCGGGTTCACAGGTGGTGGTGTTTCCTGCAAGCTTTTGACTTTGATATCGAGTATAGACTGGGGAAACATATGAGCCACGTAGACTTCTTTTCCCGTAACCCATTGCCAACCACAGTGGGTTCAGTTATTAGAACCGAACAAAAACGTATTCATTTGACCGCGATTTCAGACCATTGGTTAAAGGCTGAGCAAGAAAAAGATAACGAAATTAATTCTATTATGACGAAACTTCAGGCAAATGAGCTTAATAGTGATATCGCTAAAACTTACGAAATTAGGCGCGGTCTTCTTTATCGGAAAATTGACAGGAATAATAAGAGCTATTGGTTGCCAATCGTGCCTAGGGAATTTCAGTGGGCTATAATTAACCATGTGCACGAAAGTATCATGCACTTAGGGTGGGACAAAACACTAGAAAAGGCCTACTGCCACTATTGGTTCCCAAATATGAACAAATACGTACGAAAATTTGTAGAAAATTGCATAACTTGCAGAATGGCAAAGTCTAACTCAGGGAAAGTTCAAGCTGAACTACACCCAATCCCTAAAACTCCAATCCCATGGCATACCATTCACATGGATGCGACAGGTAAACTTAGCGGTAAAAAAGATGCAAAAGAGTATGTTTTTGTATCAATAGACGCTTTTACTAAGTACGTAATATTACATCATACACGCAACATAGACGCAAATAGTGCCATTAAGGCATTAACATACAATGTATCTTTGTTTGGTGCCCCCACACGTGTTATCGCTGATCAGGGTCGATGTTTTTCTGGAAAAGAGTTTAAGGACTTTTGCAATGCACAAAACATTAACCTACACCTTGTAGCTACCGGATCAAGCCGCGCAAATGGGCAGGTAGAGCGGGTCATGTCCACATTAAAGAATTTGCTAACTGCTGTTGAGGTAGATAATAATAAGTCATGGCAAGATGCACTGCCTGACATCCAGCTAGCCCTCAACTGTACTATGTGTAGGGTTACAAAGGCAAGTCCTTTAGAATTGTTAATAGGAAAGGTTGCTAGGCCTCTAAACTTAATGTCGTTAGAAACAGATAACATAGAAGTTAATTTGAATCATATTAGAGAGCAAGCGACACGAGCAATACAGGCTAACGCTTCTTCGGAGAAAATTAGGTTTGATAAAAGTAAAGCAATGTTAAAAAAAAATTCAAGTGGGTGATTATGTGCTCCTTGAAAATCACGAGCGTAATCAAACCAAACTTGACCCAAAATTTAAAGGCCCTTATAGAGTAGTTGAGCTGTTGGATGGTGACAGATATTTACTGCGGGCCCTTAACTCTAATAGGACGTATAAATACGCGCACGATCGTGTGCGTGCTATGCCCGAATGTTACGTTCCATTAGAGTTAAGTGGCGGATTGGAAATCCCAACCAACCAAATTGAGACAGAATGCGCCGATGACGGCCATGGTAAGTAATTACGTTTCTTTTCAATTGTACTTTTGTTCTATGTGACAAAGACTAGCCTGTGTGGCAAAGACTAGCCTGTGTGGCAAAGACTAGCCTGTGTGGCAAAGACTAGCCTGTGTGGCAAAGACTAGCCTGTGTGGCGATGACTAGCCTGTGTGGCGATGACTAGCCTGTGTGGCAATGATTAGCCTGTGTGGCAATGACTAGCCTGTGTGGCAATGACTAGCCTGTGTGGCAATGACTAGCCTGTGTGGCAATGACTAGCCTGTGTGGCAATGACAAGCCTGTGTGGCATTGACGGACGTTTGTGACATATTTTGTAGGATCTTATGTTATGTGTGTCTTTCACGAAACATTTCGTTGTATTTGGACTCAAAATTTGTAATCACTGTAAGTTGTTGTATAACATGAACAAAGGGAGTCATTTGAGGGGTCAGGGAGACCGAGCGGAGTATATTGTAATGGACTATGTCTTTGGCTTACAGATGAGACCCACACACACGAGGACGTGTGATAATGCAGGACGGCCGTGACGGCGCGCCGATAATAGACTAGTTTTAGTTATAAAGTACGCAATTATTACTTTAGAATTTACTGTTAATTGTAACTCGATTTTTCAATGATTGTTTTAGTTTTAGTCGATTTGTTTATCGACAACATAATAATTATGAGCGGGTAACCCCGAATAGAGTAGTAAGTGTCACTACGAGCAATGGCGGCGGTCATTCTATTGACAGCTGCCGAACGAAGTGCACACGTGCTAACCTATTGGCTCGCAATCCAGTTTAATCTTGTCAATTGTGTGTGATTTTGCATAAAGTTGTGAGAAAATCAAATAATAAGAGATTGGACTATACAAGTGTGCTTTTATTTTTAAATTCCGGTCGTTACAATGCCCACGATGGATAGCGACAGCCAAGACCGCTACGAGGACCCTTCTGACGCTCCGGCATATATATCAATTAGAGTGGCTACTCCAACAAGATTATGATCACACAGAATCACTTTTAACTTACTTAACCTAGCATTTGCACGCTCATGCACATACGCACACACATATACACACGCACTCACATACACACACACACATGCATACACATTACACACTCACAAGACTATCAACAATTTAACTATTTAATTCTATTCTTTGTTATCATTTTCGGATAATTGTTTAATTGTGGATGAATAGATCGACAGTGTCCTCACTTACAAAATATGTAATATAAGAACTAAGCCTTTTGGCCGTCACTGTCTCTTAAGATACAGGTATACCCTAGTTTAAGAGACAGGGAAACGTATAATGTCAACAGATGTACCATGTACTTAATTTTGTTCTATCATATAATATAGTTCATAAACTTGTAAACTATCTTGCTGTTACTAGTTTAAGTTCTTTTTCGCACCATCTGTACCTTCTTGATCAATAAACAATTATTATTATTATTATTATTAATTATAGTAAAATAAACCACATAAATAGAATTAGATACAATACCTAAATTAAATTACATATCTATGATATTTGACTTTACGAGATGGTAGAGAGATAAGTACCTAATGTTCTTTGAGAGGCTGTGCGAAAAGTACTTATTTTTTTATGCTAGATAATGATGAGGAGTTAGTCTGGTTATATTTTCCGGAAATAATAATAATAATATAATAATAAACACATTTTTTCATATTGGTTAAAATTATGGAACATAGAAATAGTTTAAAACTGTACGATTGTTACATAATAACTCATACATTGAATCTGTAGCTTTTCGGGCTTTTACAAATGGTGTTAAAAATGCAACTCAATATTGAGTTGTAAATAAAATTTTTGTTTCCAAAATACGAAGCATGAAGGTCCGTTTGTCGCATCTCTATGGGTAGCAGTTTAAAAATGGAATGCGAAACGAATGTCAATTGCTTGTAAATTTACATTTAGGTTCCGCAGGATATAACTGGAATCAACTTGACCATAACAAATCATAGAAAAAGGAAAAGTATTGCAGAGTGCCATTTTAGTGAAGGCATCTGCTCTGAAACGTGGTCGCTTACATCAGAAGACTTAAAGTCACCCACAGAGAAATGAAAAGGGCTATGCTCGGAGTTTCCTTGCGTAATCGCATCAGGATTGAAGATATCCGTAGGAGAACCAAGGTTGCCGACATAGCCCGAAAATCATCAAACATACATAAGTGGCAGCGGGTATGGGCATATTGCTCGCAGAACAGATAGTCGATGTAGCCGAAAGGTTCAGGAGTGGCGACCGCGCACCGGAAGACACAGCGTTAGAATGGCCTTCCACAAGGTGGACCAATAAACTGGTGAGGGTCGCGGGAATCCGATAGATGCGAGACGCACCGGACCAGCACCATTCGTTGTGGCGACAGTTGGGGGAGACTTATTTATACATAGTGCAGTAATAAAATATAAGATAAAAAATAAAAGAAGTGGAAGTGCACGCATGCTCTTTGAGCATGTAATATCTTTGCGTATATGTGTGTATTTGTGTGGGTGTGTACGTATGTGATGATGTGTGTAGGTGTGCAAGTGTGATGGTATGTTTGTGTATGACTAAAGGAAACTCTCCTCGAATTACACATTTTAGGTGGTAGATCTAGGACGGCTATTGAACGGACCCACGTTCACTAATTACTCTATTATGTCCGCTAATATCTTCGACATAGAGGGATCAAATCTGTGTTCACAATATACAGAACCCAACGCTTGTAATACGAACCAGGCGGGCAGTTTAATATTCGCTATGAACCTGCAACAATGCTTGTTTGATTCGGCGCGCTCCATTGTTTATCAGTCTACCATATCAAGTAAGTTTCCTGCCCACACGAATTATTTACATCCACTTTATTATAGAAAATACTGTAGCATCTACAGAAATATTGTTCTCATCATCATGATCATCATCAACATCATTTCAACCGAAAGACGTCCACTGCTGGACATAGGCCAAGTGTCACCACAATGAACGGTCCTGTGCATCTCGCATCCATCGGACTCCCGCAACCGTTACCAATTCATCGGTCCACTTTGTTAGAGGCCTTCCAACGTTACGTCTTCCGGTACGTGGTCGCCATTCCAGAACCTTTCGGCCCCAACGGCCGATTCGTTCTGCGTGCAATGTGCCCTGCCCGTTGCCACTTAAGTTTGGGATTCTTCGTGTTATGTTCTAACAGGTACAATTTTTTTTTTTATTAAATAAATTTGTTGATCCGTCAAACTTTACAGTTCGTTGGTGAGTATCACTCAAATGGAGCTGTTTTACTGTCGCATGCTGTTTACTACATAATACATTATGTAAATTATACTTTAAATTGATAATAACATCATCTTCCTGCCCCTATCTCATGTTACTTGGGATTGTTTTTTCGGTGGGAATAGAATCTTATGACATCCTCGGCTCTTGGGCGGAGCGGGAGATAGTCTCAGACTTTTACTGACTAAACCCACCCCTGTTCCTTCGTTGCCTTTCGTACCAGGGCCGAATTTTCGTTTCAGAATCAGACCCTTAGCCTCAGTAGGTTTTGACCCTTCTGGACCTCTACGGTTTGCTGATATCTCCTTGAGGCGCGCGTAGAACAGTTCGCGCCGTCGACTACTTGGGTTTGGTCCGGACGGTTACCGGACGGCGAGCTACCCATTGTTCGCTGTCCGCAAGCCCACGCCTACGGTGGGCGGAAATTGTGATCGGAATCCCGGCGACGGTTGGGGCGTGAGGACCGTTGCTTCACGCGATCGGCCGCCTCCTTTGCTAGCATTACTGCTTCGCAGAAGGAATGTTACTTGGGGTTGGCGCAACACGTTTTTTTCTTCCATTCTGTCCTGTCAATCATCACGTTATCACTGACTCACCTTTCTTTCCTACCACTTCTCACCCAATCCATCCATCTTTTCTTTGGCCTCTCTTTCCTTTTCCATCCATCCACATGTATACTCATAAATAACAGGATGTTGATGGGGCTACCCTGTTTCTGCAGTGCATCAAGTATGTTTGCAGAGGCACACGACGATAGCTTCCACGCCATCGTCAAACAGATATCGGCCTCTTTGCTCTGCTGAGTGCGGGCCAGCTCCAACTCTATCCTGAATACCATAACGCGAGGTACTATAATTCTGCTTTGCTAAGTGATTTATTTTATTTATTTCTTTTCTTTATTGCAACTTAACTTATTACAGGACTTAACTTATTGTACACTTATTTATAAAAAATTAGTGAATAATAGGCGGTCTTAGTACACAGGGCAATTTCTATCCGACAACCTTTGGATGGACTGAACGAAAGGAAAAGATTTTGGGCTGTCAGTGTACAACAACATAAATATTGCACAAAAAAAGAAAAGATAATAAAAATACGAGCACAATAAAATATATATACATATACCTCATACATAAATAAGAACATTAACAAATAATAAACTAATAAATATTAAAATATACGATAGAGAAAGGAGAAGAAAAAATAAAGTGCTATTGTTTGCAGATCATGAACAACAATATTTTTTTTTAAATAGAAAGAAAAAAACTTAAATTCAGGTTACTGACATTTATTATTTCATTTATTTATAATTTTTTTTTTGATTGGCCTGTTAGTCTAGTGGTTAGTGGCCCTGACTGCTAAGCCGGAGGTCGTGGGTTCGATTCCCACTCCGGACAAATGTTTGTCACGATCATTTGTTCTGTGTCTGGGTGTAATTTATCTATATTATGTATGTATTTAGAAATATATAAGTATGTTTATCAGTTGTCTAGTACTCATAGCACAAGCTCTGCTTAGTTTGGGACTAGATGGCGTTGTGTGATAGTTGTGGAATATTATTATTATTTTTATGGGTTAGTAAACAATTACTTACTACTTTACTATAATAGGAAATTATGATGATGAATGATGACTAGTTTACTAACATACGTATAAATTTTTCTTACTTAAAGTTTTTTATAAGTCTTTTAGTTGACGTGGCTCAGAAGGCAGCGTGTTAAGTGGGACTGAGCTGAACATGTCTGCCGCATGTCGATCGATCGGTGGGTCAGTAAAACACAAAGTTGGTGCCCTGAAATCGCACGACGGGGTCGCGGCAGACCAAGGAGATTTTTTTTTTAAGGGAGGAAATCATCTAATGACTTCTCGCGCTCGGGGCGGAGCGAAAGGTCGTGTCAGACTTTACCTGACTAAAACCACACCTGTGTCCTTCAGTAGCCCTTTGCGTTCTAGGACAACGGGTTTCCTTTTGAAATTCTCCGCGGCTCTAGTTAACGGGCATCAGCCCTGCTGGGCCCCTACGGTTTGCTGCCATCTCCTTGAGGAGTGCGTGGATCACTACGCGCTGTTGACGACTGGGCTCGGTCCGATCAATTACCGGACGGCCGGACGGCAAGCTACCCATCGCTCGACGTCCGCAAGTCCGCGTCTACCGTGGCTTGTAATCGGGGTCAGAATCTTGGCGGCTGGGGCGTGAGGACGTTCGTTCCTATTCGTAGATCTAGAAGGAGATGGCGGGACTACTTGGAGGCCACTTCTTGCTTCATGAAGTGGCCTAGAGCCGGGAACAATGGAAGGAATGGAGGGAAACCTTTCCCCAGCTGTGGGACAGTATAAGAGTTTTTATATTATTTAACTAACGACCCGCCCCGACTTCACACCGGTGCAATGCTAATACCACCGCAACCGCTATGTCCCTGCATTTTAAAACTGTAATATCTTCGAAAATATTCATTTAAATTGCATACTGTAAAGGGCCATATTGATTTATATTAAATGGACAATGTATTTAAGGTACTTAATCGGATAAGGATTAATGCTGTATTGCTTGAAATCAGCCATTATTTTTTATAAGGATAAAAAACGGGTTATTGTGGGTTATCCCTAAGAGATATACATACATATACCATTGCGGACTTTTTTTTAGACCTTTATAAGGTGTACAATACTGTAGTATATTATTTTGATCTATTTCGTAGAGTTAAGCTAGCGTTTGCAATATAAGCTCAAAAAATGTGTTTATTTACGACATCACATTAGAAACCTCTAAATTTATCAGTGTTTCTCTAGATATATTATGCATGTATTATAGAAAAAACCGCAACAAAATCCGCTGCATAGTTTTAAAGATCTAAGCATACATAGGACAGATACCGAGAAGCAACTTTTTTTTGTACTATGTAGTGATAATAATATAATAACTCTTTTAGTAACATGCGTTTCATCCCTCCTCTTCACATGATCATGATCATACCTAGGCAAACGATCCTCTTTCAGTTTTCAGTTACTGGCGCCACTTTTAAACTTAAACAACATCGCTCGTAAGTAAATTTTCACTGCATCTAACTACAGGTATGTTGAAAGCTTATTTACCTACCTTTTACCGTTTCAAAGTAGTCTTATTTTCTCAGAATCAACGGTAAAAGCATCGGTTTTTCACGTAGGCAAGCATAAAGATGGTATTCCGTAGTAATGCGTCCTAAGTCTAGTCTGCGCGGTATTTTATTCAGGATACAATCTGATAATCCTGGATTACGGCGGATACCTCTCCAGCGCGTGAATAATATTTGGTTGAAATGCCAAAAATGTGAATGATTACATGTATTTCTATGACCTCTATAAGAAATGAAATGGAATGAAAGCGTTACCTACAAAATTAGATAAGCTTATGAATGTGAAAATGATATGAAACAGGGTATTCGTTTTGTTGCGTGGAAGAGGTCGTGGAATGCGATAAGCTCGCCCATTATAGGTATGTGTTTTAGTTTAAGGTTTTTATTTACATTGAACAATAAAGTATATATACTCATCATCATCATTTCAGCCGAAAGACGTCCACTGTTGGACATAGGCCTCTCCCAAGCGTCTCCACAACGACCGATCCTGTGCGTCTCGCATCCACCGCATTCCCGCGACTCTCACCGGTCGTCGGTCTACCTTGTGGGAGGCCTTCCAACGTTGCGTTTTCCGGTGCGCGGTCGCCACTCTAGAATCTTTCGGTCCCATCGATCATCCATTCTACGAGCAATGTGCCCTGTCCATTGCCACTTTAGTTTGGCGATTCTTTGGGTTATTTCGGCGACCTTGGTTCTCCTGCGGATATCACTATAAGTATATACTATTAAGTATATGCTTTGTACATACGATTCTTTTAACTTCTCCCCCTTCGGATGGACTAGAGGGAGGGTCAGATTTTAACTGATTGAAACCCACCCCTGTTCCTTCATTTGCCCTTTGCGTTAAAGGCCACGGTGCATTCTTTCAAATCCCGCAACATTTTCTTCACTCCTACGCATGACGATTATAGACCGTATATGATATAAAATCAGTATATATATATATACTGATTTTAATTTTAGTTCTGATTTAATTTTAATTTTTATTCAAATTATTATTGTGATTGTAATGAATTGGTTTTGATATATTTTGATTGTAATTTTAAGATTTAAGATAAGAATTACTTAAATGTTTTTTTTTTTAATTATTTTTATTTCTGTGTTTTCACCACACACAAACCTAAAAACTGCAGCGTCCATTATAGAATGTGTGAAATATACGAAACGTCACGTCAGTTTAGTAGTAAAAGTGTCACGTTTATCATGCGAATGCAGAACACATTTAACCGTTACGAGCTCAAAGCTTTTATGTACTAAACGACAAATATCATAACATCTTATGACACCTTTGAGAATCGTCGCTTCACATGGTCACAAAATTCGCTTAAAATTTCTGAAACATTGGGTCTTTAGTTTAGAAAAGGACAATGGTTAAAATAGTATGGGAAAAAACCCACGGCGGACAGAAATGAAATTGCGAGGAGAATAGAGATTAATGTCTTTATAGTTCACTAGCTTTTTCCTGCAGCTTCGCCCGCGTACATAAAATATAGCCTATAATAATATCACTCAGGAATAAAGCAGCTTTCTCTCGGTGAAAATTTTTTAGGAATCAGACCAGGACTTCCAGAGATTGCCTCCTACAAACTAAAAAAAAACAAAAACAAAAAACCAAACTTTACCACTTTATAATATTATATATAGGGTGACTGGTAATTAGTGTACGATACTTAAACACGTGATTGTGCTCATGATAACCAACAACTTTTACTATGGGAACAAACCTGAAATCGCGAAAAAAAATCAGCTGTTCAGTACATTTATGTTTGCCTAATGTACTAAACAGCTGATATTTTTTTCGTGATTTCGGCTTTGCTCCCGTAATAAAAATCGTTTGTTATCATGAGCACAATCGCGTGTTTAAGTATCGTACACTAATTACCAGTCACCCTATATATAATTATAGGTAAGTGTAGATTTGTGGTTTACCGCGATATAAAAAAAGTAATATTATTAATGTATGGTCAAATCCTTTTGTCAAAATATTCTGTGCAAAAATTCTGTAAAAACAGCATCGCGGTCGCGTCCAATAACGTATTAGCTAGCGTCAGTGGTCTATGCAAAGTGCCACAGATTATAAAAACGAGTTGAGTTGCTCTAATGCATAATGGTGCTACGGGCGCGTCGTGGTGTTGCCACTTTATATTAAAGTATTTGTCATGTTATTTTTTACTTTTCCTTTTAATTCATAATTCATATGTATTTTTATTTCCTTTTTCTTTTCAAATCTCGTTGTACGCTGCACCGTTCGGGCGTCTTTATGTTAACACCGCATCCGGCCCACGCTGAAAACCAGCGCTGTGAGCTCATTGCATAATGCGTGAGGCCGCAGCTTTATGCTGAGCGTTCGGCCGTTTTACGCGGATGTGACGCATATCTTCCCTATTGTATTGATAATGTTTGTTAGCTAGTTTTAAGATTGCGTTATTTCGCGCGAATAAACAGTTTTTCTTTCTTTCTTTCGTATGTGTATTATTAATTGTTATTTTAAGGCATTTTTTTAACTGATATAAATTAGTGCTCGACTGGGATCCCACCTAATGCCTTTCTCTATCCTACAGATCAGTTATACAAATCCTGTAACGTGCTTTCTATTCGCCAGCTTTTCATAATGCACTTAGTATTAAAACAACACACCATGCTTTCCTTCAACGCCGAAATTACTAATAAGAGACGGAATGATATTGTTTGCCATTCTAATGCATCATCAAAATATGTTTTTGTAAAAAGATTTTTTTATTTTTTTAGGCCCATTTCTGTGCAATAAATTAAATAGAGTATTAAGTATCTACAAATTAAATAAGTATAACTGTAAAAAGATGATTTTCCAATATTTCCTAAGCATATCTTATGTAGAGACAGAAGACCTACTTACTGTTTGTAAATAAAACTCGCCGTATCTCTAAATTTAGTTAAATTTTTATAATAGTCATATTTAGAGTTAATTTATTATTTTGTATTTAAGCATTCTCTCGCCTGAAGCACAGGTTCACCCTAGTTCATGCATTTGTGCAACTGTGTTCTTTTTAATATTTAATATACTTTATTGTAAATATAAATGCCCTATGTTATAAATAAACGATTTTATTATTATTGTTGACTGGCCTGTTGGTCTAGTGGTTAGTGGCCCTGACTGCTATGCCGGAGGTCGTGGTTTCGATTCCCATCCAGGACAAATGTTTGTGTGATGAGCTGAGATCATTTGTTCTGTGTCTGGGTGTAATTTATCTATATATGTATGTATTTAAAAATATATAAGTATGTTTATCAGTTGTCTAGTACCCATAACACAAGCTCTGCTTAGCTTGGGACTAGACAGCGTTGTGTGATAGTTGTGGATTATTATTATTATTATTATATTATATTATATTATACTATATTATATTATATTATATTATATTATATTATATTATATTATATTATATTATATTATATTATATTATATTATATTATATTATATTATATTATATTATATTATATTATATTATATTATATTATATTATATTATATTATATTATATTATATTATATTATATTATATATATATATTTTTTTAATGCTTTATGCACACAAATGTACAGAGGCGGACTTAATGCCTTAGGCATTTTCTACCAGTCAACCTGGGTGAACGGGAAGACCGCAGCAGGCAAATTATTCCAGTCCTTCGATGTACGCGGTATAAGCGACGAGGCAAATCCGTTATTTATTTTTGGGTTCCGTTCCTCAAAAGGAAAAAACGGAACCCTTAGAGAATCACTTTGTTGCCTGTCTGTCTGTCAAGACCCTTTATCTCGGGAACGCGTAGAGGTTACGAGTTGAAATTAAAATCATATACTCAGGTCTGCGGTCCCCTGAAGCTGTGAAAAAAATCTAATTTCAAGTAAACGAAAAAAAAAGATACGGCCGTTTATGTCGCAAAAAACGTGTATTTCGACACTCTCAAGGGAATCAAAATTCATAAGGTAAGTACTTCCCGTTGACCTATACTCCATTTATTATAGCATTAGAAAAAAGAGGCTCGTAGAAGCAGGAATGCAAAACATTTTATTTCAAAGTTAAGATAACTGATAGACAGTTCTAAATACTTAGGTAAACGAAATAAAGGAATTTCTTTAAAATTATGCTTTATTTATTAATAATATCATCATCACACAACCAATCACATCATGATGATTTAAATGTAATTAAGATTAAAGGAAATAAAAGTCATGTTTTAACAATATTTTAATGAAAATAACTTACAACACACTATAGTTGGTGAAACTTCTTCGTCTTCATCAAAGAATTTAGTCACTATCATCAGATGATGAAGATGAAGAAGTTTCACCGACGTTAATTATAAATCTTTCTACTACATCATCCATTATGCCATCAAGTTGGCAAAACTTTTCCTCTTCTTTAATTGCATGAGCAACGCAAGACTGCCATCGTTCTGGCGTAATACTATCCAGAGCTAGTGGGAGTAATTGTTTCACCTCGTTCAATTTAAAAGTTTTATTATGTTGGGCCACATACCCCTTCATTTGAGCCCATATTAGTTCTATAGGATTGAGCTCGCAGTGGTAGGGTGGAAGGCGCAATACTGAAATACCCTTCTTTCTAGCCATCTCATCTACAACAAACTTTTGGTATAAATGTTTTTGTATTTTTACTTTTTCTAATAAAGTTGCCCTAAGATCGTTTTCATTAAAAGGAATATTTTTGCTTTTTAACCATTCCTGTATATCTGCCTTTCGTGTGGCTGTAGTTGGCAGCTTCTCCAGTTTCCTTGAGTGGTATGGCGCATTGTCCATAACAATTACAGCGCCACTCTCAATTTTATTTAAAATTAATTTGAACCACTTTTCAAAGTTGAAGGCGTCCATTTCGGAGTGGTAGTCTCCATCACCTTTCTTTGCATCAAATATTAATGCAGCATCCTTTAAAAACCCTTCAGTCGATCCTGTGAAATAAAATAAATACAAGTCAATTATTCCGTACCCCCTATAAAATTTCATTGCTGGAAATAGTTCTCATTTCTACTATAAAAAAGTAACAACAATATTTATAACTTTAAAAGTTCGCTTTGCAATGCAATGTTTTATTACTTAATTAATAGTTAATAACAATGGGGTGTTCATTTGCTAATGGTCAGGGCAGTCCACAAAATATATTAAAAACTAATGAATGCAAGTAAATCAAGTACATACTCGTACCAATATGCCCAATTATAAGCCGCCTTCCTTTTCCCGTTGGGTTCTTTAAACCAGTGGATAGACCTTCCCGATGTGCTTGTTTTGAAGACTCAATAGTGGTGTCATGCCATACTAGGCTTTTCGTGTGACCTGTTATGATAAAAGGTTTAAATACAATTTTTACAAAACAAACATGAAATAATGTTGCACTTTCCTCCTATTTAACTTTATAATTAATCATATTAAAATACATATAAGTAATAATGATTAATTATATGCACCAATCAGTCTATGACCTCCTCCATATACTGATTGGTGCATAAAAAACTGTTAAGATATTTAGAAGTACTGTACCTTCATTTAGCCAAGTCTCATCTAAATAATATATTTTTCTTCCTTCATTCCTTAGCCTTTTTATTTCATGAAGATATTTTACTCTCCATAGGACAATCTCCTGCTTGTCTATGAGTGCACTTTTTCTGCTCCGTTTGATATAAGTGAACTTTAATATTTCTTTAATTATTTTATATAGACTGCTTCTCTTAAAATCTGGCAGAGAATCGTCACTGTTTACTGCTTCAAGTATCTTATCCAAGGTGGGCAACTCATAATTAAAGAAGAAAGAATGAATTTTCCTGCGTATTCCACTGAACGTGATGTCATCAAAATCATTACGTTTCATGTGCTTCCGTTGGCGAGGGGGAGATTGCAGGCGACCTTTTATGTTGTACTCTTTGAGTATATTGTACACAGTAGCCCTAGATACACCTGTAAATAATAAGTAAAATATCTGTTTTGTCATAATACATGTTACCTACTTTCAATTCTTTCAAATATTTTTATAGTAATAATTTTATGAATCATCCTTACCGGCAACTTCTGCAGTTTTATTTATCATCTCAGTCTTATAACGAGGAGTATCTGCAGGCCAGGACTCCTTAAATTGCTTGAAAATATTTATCACGGTTTGCTTTTCTACAGCACGAAGTGCAATTTGTTTCATTCTCTTCTTCTTAGGAGACATTATTGTGTCGTCGGGGTCAACATTTGGACCACGTTTATTTCGCCGTTGGCTTCGGTCAGACTCAGAAATTTTAAGTTGTTGTAAGCCACTCGGGCCCGCACCGGGATCACCCATAGTTTAACAAAACGAAACGATTTGTACAAACAATCCAATAACAATACTGATAACAAAACAATAACAACACTGATAACAAAACAATAACAAAGGAAAACCAGTAACATATAAAAACAAAATCACGAAAATTTGGGATTAACTAAGTCGCAGCATTCACAAGTATTCACAAGTGAATGACATTTATGAAGACAATCACAGAAAAAAATATTTACGTCAATTTCACAGACGACGTAATCCGCTAAAATTAGAAAAACCCGGCTGTCAGAGCTTATGAAGTGATTATTAGACATTTTACATTTGGTAGGGTTATAGTAAAACGAAAACCGTTCCAGTATTGTTCATCTCTGCTTCTTTTAGGTTTTTAGCATTGACACTGTCATTTTAAATTGGAATGAAATAATGTAGCTAAATGAAAGCCATTTAATTTCATATGATAAATTGTTAAAATGATTGCAATTAAGTGTGACAGCTGGTATATAAATCGATTTTAATAAATTTGGCGTCAATCGTAACTGTAAAAAGTTTATTGTATTTTTGCTAAAAAGTGTGCATTAAAAATAACCTTTTTTAACTTCTGTCTAATGCTATTACAAATGGAGTATAGAATCCTGAAAATTGGCATGAAGCAAGGTCTCATAGTACAAGTATAGGAAAAAATCCGAAAACTGTAGTTAGGTAGATATGTCACAAAAAAAAAAACTTTTTTTTTATTCGGAAATTTCTTCGTAACTCAATTCGGAAATTGAACTGTTTTCATAGCTAAGTCTGTACGGAACCCTCCGTGCGCGAGTCCGACTCGCACTTGCCCAGATTTTTTATTTATGAATAAGTAATATAAGTCGCTAATTTAAGTTAATATAAATTGTGTTACAGTACATTACCTGAATAAAGATTACTATAAAGTAATCCAACGATGGTTTGTATCCTGCAATGTAATTCTACTTGTATACAATTCGCTTGCTGGTGGAAACAGTCTAACAATGACTCACTTTTGTACAAAATTTCATACATGTAGACCTGTCCCCCTAGCCAAGTTACAACCATTTCGTTTCGATTCTCTTTTCGTTGATCGCCTCGAGTCGGCCACGCCTCCGACTTCTTTATTCTGACGTCATCTCAACGCTAAGTCACATGGTCAGAACAAAGGAAGTGGGTTCGATTCCCACCCAAGACAAATGTTTGTGTGATGAGCACGATCATTTATTCTACGTCTGGGTGTAATTTATTTTTAAATGTGTGTATTTAGAAATATATAAGTATGTTTATCAGTTGTCTAGTAACCATAACACAAGCTCTGCCTAGCTTGGGACTAGACAGCGTTGTGTGATAGTTGTGGAATATTATATTATTATATTATTGGCGGATGCGATTTGGTGCATAGTGAGGTAGTAGGCAAGGAAGGATGAGGAGGAGGTTTATTTCGTCAGAGTAAAACAATAGACGATCACTCGCAAGAGGCTGTTCCTTCACTTCACATTAGGCACCCAATAAAATCACCAGAGGTCGGAACAGGTTTTTTTTTTTAAGTGGGAAATCATCCAATGAGGGGTCATTGCTCGCCAAGGGCGGAGCGGAGCGGGTTGTCAGAATTTACTGACTGACTAAAACCACACATGGTCCTTTCTTTGCCCTTGCGTTCCAGGATCACGGGTTTCCCTTTCGGAAGTCAATTCATGGCCTCATAAGTCTTTGGTCCTGCTGGGCCCTGGATTTTGAAGCACGCGTGGAACACTATGCGCCGTCGACGATTCGGTCTCGGTCTGGACGGTTACCGGACGGTCGGACGGCGAGCTACACATTACTTGCCGTCTGTAAACCCACGCCTTCGGTAGCTGAGAAAAGGAGTCGGTGTCTCCGCTGCTGGGTTTGTGAGGATGTCCGTTAGAGATCGGAATATGTAGAGTATTTTTTTTACCTAAAGTTCCATAAAGTAAGTAACATAGAGTTGATAATACCTCCTATAAAATCCTAGAATCATAAACCTGACTATTAAATCCCGGGATTGATGAAATTGCAAATTACTTGTTGCGCTCTGGATTTTGAACTAAATTATTATAATAAAGAATCTTATTATGTTTTTAGTGTTCCGTGCTAAAACTATTAAATTATTTATTAAAAAGCTTTGTTTTAATCTAACAGTTCTAGGTCATAGATACGCAACTCTAAAACGTAATAAAGATTCTTCAATATAATAGCATAGCATAGCATAGTCGGCCTTGTAATGTTCCCACTGCTGGGACTCAGGCCTCATCTCTTGGAGAGCGAATGGGCCGTAATCCACGACGCGGGCCCAGTGCGGGTTGGTGGATGTCACATGTCTTCGAATTTTTGGTTCTAGGACGTTTCCTCACGATGTTCAATATAATAGTTTAGATTATTTTTATTTTTTTTACTCTTGATAGGCTCGTGCTTGACTGCTATCTCAGCTGATTGAAAGCGACGATACGTTCGACGATGGACTGCGCTTACCTAGAAGTAACCTGTTCACTCTTGACTTAAAGAATCCGGATTTTAGCCATCAGGAAAAACAGATTCCGGCAAGGGATTCCATTCCTTAGCTGTACGCACAATGAATGTGTTCCCAAAACGTTTTGTGCGTATAGGTGGGATGTCCACCATGTACCGGTGGCGCATCGCCGTACGCCTGGTGGTCCGATGATGGAACTGCCTAGGCGGAATTAGGTTATGCAATTCCGAATTTAAATTTTAATTAAAAAAATAATTTGAATTCTTAAATGCAATTTAAACGTCAATTATTCCGGGCTTTTAGACGAGATATTATCAATTCAATGTTACTTACTTCCTGGAAATTTAGATAAATATACTCTACCTATCTTAATACCATCCCTGGTAATCACTACTGGGTATATGATACCCCCTGATAATCATTACTGGGTATATAATACCCTCCTTGATAATTTCTACTGGGTATAAAATATCCTCCTTTATAGTCACTACTGGGTATATAGTACCCTCCTTTATAATCACTGGTGGGTATAAAATACCTTCCTTGATAATCACTACTGGGTATATAACACCCTCCCTGATAATCACTGCTGGGTATATAATACTCTCGTTGATAATCACTACTGGGTATAAAATGGTCCACCTTAGCTCCCGTAGCTTAGCTTAGTAGCCATCAGGCCCGTCAATATACCATTTATCTGCTAAAAGGCTCAGTTTCTGTAGGAAAAAACAATGACTAATTTGTATTATATGAGCCATTACTCTTATCCCACACACAACTTTTAAAATATTTTTTACAAGGAATAAAAAATGCCCTTTTTACGCGTACTAGGTTTTACCGGTGGTTTCGCCTGCGTGAAAGTTGAAATTTAGCCCCCAGAAGAAAACGCACTAGTATTTCCTTTGCAGGACTGTTCAAAAGACCGCGGACGTAGGACGCAAAGGACAACTGAAGGAACACATGTGGATTTTAGTGCGTGAAAGTTTAAAATTATCCCCCAGAAGAAAACGCACTAGTATATCCTTTGCAGGACTGTTCAAAAGACCGCGGACGTAGGACGCAAAGGACAACTGAAGGGACACAGGTGGATTTTAGTCAGTGAAAGTCTGACACTTCCTCTCGTCCACTCAGAGCAGAAGTTGTTTGAAGACCAGTTTAGTGGCTGGCTTGTTGGTCTAGTAGTCAGCGGCCCTGTCGTGGTCGTAGGTTCGATTCCCACCCAGGACAATGGGTGTAATTTATCTATAATATGTATGTTTAGAAATATTTAAGTATGTTTATCAGTTGTCTAGTACCTAGTCATACCACAAGCTCTGCTTAGTTTGGGACTAGATGGCGTTGTGTGTTAGTTGTGGAATATTTAAAAATAAAACCTATGTTCTAATTCAGGCCACGGTCTCACTGTTTTCCATATCTTATCTAAATACTTTTGGTCAAAAAGGCTTGACTGATTAATACAAATCGTTTCTTGCTTCAATTTGCTTTTAGCTTCATCAACTATGCGGGCGTTTCACCGGTGGTCGCTACTGCTGATTCTGGCTTTCAGGAGTTACAGTGGTTGAAAATAGTGTAGCGAGTTTTGAATTATTATTGATAGGCTCGCGGATCTCACTTGACGGTAAGTATAATTTTAATAATAATAATAATTTATTTCTTTAAGCACTTTTACAAAGATATAAAACAAACTTAAGAATACTTGGTAGTACTAATTTCTAAAAACATTGGCTTAATTACCTAATTATATAAAAACTAGTTTAATTTACACATGTTTATATTGACCTATTATGGTGTATTAGTACTGTCATTACAACTTGTAGCGACTTGCCTGAGCTAGGTTAACAAAAACCTGTGTTTCAGGCCATCACTAGACTAAGCGATCAGTATATTTTGGTCTACATTTAATTAATTTTTAAAGAATAATATGCTAATAAAACAAAAACTACTAATTTAATATCTTAAAAATTATTGAAGTATTTCAAGAAGTTTTTCTGTGTCCGTGTAGTCAAGTTTGCCCAAATATTCGTATAACTTAAGACTGCAATGTTTGTAACTAACACTATAAATATTAAGTATCCTATTGAGCTTATTATATAAAACGGGTCCTAAATAGACAAAGAAACGGCTTACAAAAGCATGTCTAGTACGAGGTTTTATGAAAACCAAATCTTTCCTTCTCTTGTCCGAAGGTACTGGCTTGTACGCGACTTCAACATGCTGATGTAATACGATGTGCAGTATAAATAATTGGCGTACTGTTAGTACCTCAAATGCAATGTAAAGCTGATGTGTAGGGAATCTAAAAGGCCTAAAGGTGGCTACCTTTAGAATTGCTCTTTGAGCGCGTTCTAGAGGCAGCAGAATTGTCTTTGCCGCACCACCCCATGCAGTTATGCAGTAGGTAAGAACAGATTGGCACAAAGCCAAATATACCTGTTTAATTAATTTAAAGTCGGCAATGTGGCGTAAATTTTTAAAGATATATATTAATTTACGAACTCGAGTACATAGCAAATCAATATGTTTACGGAAATTCAGATTTGTGTCAATAGTGATTCCTAAATATTTCATATGATCGGTTTTAGCTATAGTAGGGCACGAACATGTAGCGTCAGCGTCTGTCGTACAGTTATGAGCGTAAATGTTAGGGTTAGTAAGCGATATATTAGTGTGTCTCATTTGAAATAAAATATATTTGGTTTTATCTGCATTTAATATTAGTGTATTCATACGAAGCCAATTAGATACAATATTAAAGCCACTCTGGGCATATTTATAGACCTCCTCTCTGGATTTAGCTGAAAACAATAGGGCTGTGTCATCTGCGTATGACATTATGATAGCATCTTGTAATTTTAAGTTGCACAGTTCATTTATATAAATTAAAAACAACGTTGGTCCCAAAATACTTCCTTGGGGAATGCCATAGCAGCTATTTTTAAGCTCTGAGCTTCTATACTGACCGAGTTTTACACACTGATAACGATTTCTAAGATAATCAGAAAAAAGTAGGAGTTGTGTTCCTCTTATCCCAAGAGCCTCAAGCTTGTGCAATAGTTTAAAACAAGAAATAGTATCGAAAGCCTTGGCAAGATCCAGGAATATTCCCAAGCAATGAAAACCCTTATCCAGATTTGTAGTAATATAATTTGTCAGTTTGTGTACAGCTTGGCAAGTTGATCTTTTTGGTCTGAAACCAAATTGACTATCTGAAAGTAAGTGGTTGTCCTCAAGATATTTTATCAACCTATTATTTATAATTCTTTCCAAAATTTTTGAGAGACCTGTTAAAACTGCAATGGGTCTGTAGTTATTTACGCAATTTTTGTCTCCAGATTTAAAAACAGGGGTGACCAATGCTTTTTTAAGTAGGCTAGGAAAAACTCCATTTGACAGACATAACTGAAAGATATGTGTTAATGGTTGGACAATTAGGTATTTAAATTTCTTAAGGATCCTATTTGGTATTTCATCCCACCCGACAGCACAGTCATCTTTCAACCTGGAGATCATTCCTAATACTTCATTTATGTCGGTATCTAACAAAACAAATGAATTTACTGGATTTAATGATACACTTGACTGGTTTTGGCAAGGGAGAGTTCTAGTTCCAAGTGTTTTATCAGCCAAATTTTTACCAACATTAACAAAAAAATCATTTACTTTATCTGCTGCTTTAGATGGGCTAACATCTGTTGAAAGTAGATCAAGTGGAGGGTCTGAGTTTTTTACACTAAAAGTGTTTGTTCTTATAAACTTCCAAAGTAGTTTACTATTTTTGCCTGCTGTTTGCAGCTCATATTTATCATACTGGTTTTTTATTTTCTTCAGAAGGTTATTACAGAAGTTCCTGTACCTTTTATATGTTATGCTAAGGATCTTGTTGTCAGGTTCGAGTTTAGATTTTAGGTGCAATTTGTCTCTATGTCTTATACAGCGGACGAGACCTGGTGTAATCCAGGGTTTGACATTACTATATTTTCTAGGCATTTTTATAGTGAATGTATTTTTAATTATTGCATGTTGCAGTGAGCCTATAAAGTAGTTTAGTGAAATATTTGCGTCACATGATTTGTAAACTGGGTCAAAATTTATGCTACGTATGTCAGTTTCAAGTTTTGTCATATTGACTTTGGTATAGCTGCGCAGGCAGTCTTTCCTAGGTAACGATAATTCTAATGTTAGTAAAATTGCACTATGATCTGTCAGCGAAGAATTAGTAATGAATGTTTTGGATCGTGTTTTCGTTTTCAGAATACAATGATCTAAGCATGATCCACTTTGATGCGTGGGGTAATGATAAGCTGGCAACAGTCCGTGATATGAGCAAATGTTTAAGTAGTTATGTGCATGGTGATCTATTTTCCCGGAAGCAATGTTAATATTTATGTCGCCCATTAGTATAATATTTTTATAATTACAATATTTTTCCAGAAGTGTGTTAAGGGAGTCTAAAAATCGGTCAATATCTTGAGAAGGAGGTCTGTAAACAGCCATTACTACTATATCGAAGCTAATTGCAATGATTAAGCAGTTACTATCCTGAACTATCGGTTCCTCTACCGTTGCTTTTAGATTATTTTTGATATACACTACTAAGCCGTCATTTTGATTAATTTGTCGATTGGTTTTGTAGGTAGAATAACCATCCAGGGGTGGCAAATTGAGTGTTTGGTTGGACAACCAACATTCTGTGAGGACAATTATATCACAGCATATGCCAAGGTTCTGTAATAATACTTCAAAACCATTCATATTTTTGTTTATGCTTCGAATATTTTGGGTGAGCACGGTTAATGTTTTATTTACAGCAGGGATAAAACGTTTACAGTCCTCAACATTACATATTTTAGTATCAGACACAGAAAAGCTATCTAGATCATAAAGCAAGTTATTGATCATAATTAAAATAAAAAACTATTAAAAATATAAAAAATAAAACTATTCTATTCTATTCTATTCTAAAACAATAAAGTTAGATTCCTCAACTGCTCAAAAAGTTGTGAAATCTGTAGCGCTCTTAGGCGCCTTCATAATCTATAGAATTAATATAGTTTTCCTCTGCAAATTTACGTGCCGGGCAACTAGCATCCCCTGTTTGATGGTCACATTTGCGCTTGAAGCGCTTGCACGTCGCACATTTGGGAGGAGCGTTCTTATTGCTGCAATCCTTAAAGGAATGACCAGTCTCTCCGCAGTGGTTACAAGTTGTACTAGTTTCTCGGCAATACTTGGCTGCATGTCCGAATTGCTGACAGTTAAAACACCTGGTGACTATCGTGAAGTCTCTCACCGGGCAAGACGTCCAATTGATGAAAATTCGCCCTTGATCAATGAGAATTCTCCTGATATTAGCTGGTAACTCTAGAATATAATTACAGGTACTCTGATTTTTCTTACCTGATTTGTGACTTAATTTTATTGTAGCTAAGAGGGACTCACGGGTTGTGTTCGGCAGCTTCTCAGATAGGTTTTGCTCGAAAATACACTCAAATACTTCCTGTTCAGTTAGGGCTACGGGAACACCAACAACTGCAACTCTGGGACGGCGTTTTGTTGTTTCTTCAACCGTAAGGCCTGAGGAAACTAGTTTCTCCGATTTACGTAGTTTGTCTATATCTGCTTTCTTGTCCGTGCTGATGATGACTCCTCCATTTCGCACTTTTCTAACGCCGCGAACATGAAGTTTAAGTTCTTCGGGAGAGATGATTTTCTGGACTAGGGATTTAGTTTCGTCACTGGTTTTAGATTTATCGCTAGGATAAATAGCAACGGAGCTTAAATTTGCAGGGCGGATGTAGTTGTCACTGCCTTTCTTGACAATATTCGCGAAGGAAGTACTTTCTGTGGGCTTCAATTTACTTTCTACGACCTCTTTGAATTGCCGAAGTGAATTCGCAACGCCTTGCTGATTTTTTAGGTGTTCAATAGTGGAGAACGCCTGAATAGTTTTATGAGTCAAGGCCTGATACAGGACAGCCATCTGAGATGTCCCACTATTCACCTTACGGCATAAACCACTCACACGGATCTTCTGTTCCGAGTTAATTTTTCCGTCCGCTACTATACTACACACCTCACCCAAGATGGTCTCGATTGTGCTCATCCATTTCTGAATCTCCGACGTGGGTAGCACTTCAGAGGGTAACTCATGTTCTGTGGGTGCTAGGGGAGTTGGGGTTGAGGGCTTAGCTCGTTCCGTAGGTGTCGGCGGGGGACTTCGCCGCAGCAATTGGCTACGGCCGAACGGGCTAGAACCTGAGCTAGCCATATCCATCACAGTATCACTAATCTATAAGAATTAGTTCATTGATAATGTAATGAATACGTAGAAACACTTTCTATAAACTCGTGACACACTTTATGTTGAATGCTTACACTGCATATTATGTAATTTTAATAAAACTTTAAAAGTAATTATTTAATTATAACACATTCTAAGCAAAACAAAAGACACGTCCGCTTAGGCAAGCGATCAATCGCATGAAAAAGACAAGTGACAGTAGCGTAGCTAGGCGTGGGCGAAGTGGGCCCTCAACCACGGCCTCTCACCCAAAAGGACCTCGCATAAGCGAAGGCTCTTTAAGAACGACGGTTTTTTTTATAATTGATAGGCTTGCGTTTGACCACTATTTTACCTAATAGTAAGCGACGAGGTGATCGAACACTGGGTTGCGACAGTCGCTGTCTCGTTTACGAATTTATAAAAGAAAAAGGTCTCGCTTTGTACCTTCGCCCACGTCTAAATTAGTCCACGCTACGCCTCTGATAAGTGATGATGTTGTTGATGATGGAGCACACTTGCCTACAAGTAACCTATTCACTGGTCCAGGCTTGTCCCAAATAACAAACATACAGACTTATTATATTAGTCGGATTAGGACAAAGGGTGTACCTTGAGTTAATGAAGCCTTTAGTACCAAAATGTGATGACCCTAATTATAAATAATTGGTGTACTTTGTTTTGCATAATATCTAAATATTTGCCTGAAAATGAGCTCTAAAAATTTATTTGAATTCATTGTTCTTGACCCTTTATATTAATGGGAGGGATAAGTTTGACGTTCAGTTGCGATTACTTTTATTATTATAGTTGTCTTATCAAAATGATTTACTGCAGGAAAATACTATTATTATTATTTATTTATAGCAGATACAGGATCCATTTTATGTTAGTAGCATAGTACTTAAAATTATTTTAGTTGGTAAAATATTGTAAGTAACATTTACAAAACCATATGTTAGTAACATTATTACATTACTCACTAAAATAAAGTAAAACTGTAAATACCGTTAGATTACACACATGACATTTCATATTAGGATCATTTAACAAAATTATGTTTTTTGCTACCATTAAAAAACAAACAGAATAAATTAATAGTTGATGTCGCTATTCTTGAAGTGCATTTATTTTATTTGACTGACACTTGTGTTTCATTCCTAACTCTATAGTCTCAGAACTCGCAGAACGGCCTACTGTAAGACCGACCAATCAGAGACAGCCTTCGGATAGTTGACAATTTAACGCGCGATTGATTGTAAACTATCGAAAGATTGTGAACCTTTTTCCTTTTTTTTTATATATTACAATCCACCGGAAAATAATTCGTTAAATTGTGAGCTGTTTGTTAAGGTTCACAATCTTTCGATAGTTTACAATCTCTCGAGATAGATTGTAATTTATCGGTATTTACAAATTTTACGGTGACATATATACAACTGTACTCGCTTCCCGCTGCACCAGACCAGCGGCCAGCTTCTCCTTAATAATATACCTACATATAAGTATGTACAGGTAGGTATATTTTTTTTTACAAAGTGTTACTTCTCACTAGGAATTACACCTGTATACGTAGGACCGTTCACAGACATGCAATCTCACATACACAAGAAATCTGGACCCTGATCAACTATCTGTAGGCCGTACAAATATCTGTTCCATGAGGAAATCGAACTCGCAACACGTAGCGCAGCAGCCAATCGCTCAATCGCTGCGCCAAGCGTAAGGTACAGTTATAATCAGAGGTTAAAATTAGGTATAGTTATACATGGTACTTGCATCGAAATGTTGATATTAATATGGATTTTCCCGGGATTTCTAATGAAAAATCCTGTGTTGCCAAAAATATTACAAATAATAATATTAAAAACCTCAAAGATAAGAAAAATAAAACAAAGATAATTAACGTACAATTTTTATTAGTATTTTTCATTGAGAGCAGTGGTGACCGAGTGGTAACGACCCCGACTTACGAGTTGTAGGTCGCTGGTTCAAACCCAGTCAGATGCATTACTTTGTGTAATTTATTTCTTCACCACTGCTATCGTAACGGTGAAGGAAAACATTGTGAGGAAACCGGCATGTCCTAGAACCAAAATTTCGAAGACATGTGCAATTCACCAACCCGCACTGGGCCCGCGTGGTGGCGCGGTTTAAAACGTCATTATAAAATGAATTTTGCTGTTCTAGTAATGCCAGTAGTTGGAGTTATCCTTACTATTATTCGGTACGAAGTTCGCCGGGACAGCTAGTTTGAATTTGAAATAAATGATTGTGATTAGATAAAAAAAAATAATTTCAGAAATCGAGAGTAGCCCCCGATTTACTTAAACATTCACGAAATTGAGTATTTCTCAAACTCAACTGTAGCCTGAAAACCTGTTATTTGCATTTAAGAAGGGCTTGAAACGTTTTTAACTCAGTACTCAATTCAAAAACGACCCTTTGTTATAATAATAATAATAATCCTCCTGACCGAATTTCAATCTCGGTGGCCAATCTCGACGGAGATTAGCCAGTTACGCAATATGTATTATAGAGCCCAAGTGTTCTCATAGTCCGATGGGACGGCAATCCGACAAGTCAACCGGGGAGAGAATGGGCGCAGGACCACAGGCTTTACGTGCTTCCCGAGACATGAGAGTGTCACACTACCATTTCCAAACTCCGGGCAGCTACAGAGTAATTCTTTATAGGAAACCCCAATAGCCTGACCTGCCTGGTGACTGGCCTGTTGGTCTAGTGGTTAGTGGCCCTGACTGCTATGCCGGAGGTCGTGGGTTCGATTCCCACCCAGGACAAATGTTTGTGTGATGAGCCCGATCATTTGTTCTGTGTCTGGGTGTAATTTATATATAATATGTATGTATTTAGAAATATATAAGTATGTCTATCAGTTGTCTAGTACTCATAACTCAAGCTCTGCCACAGAATAAGAAATTGTTGGCTCTGCTTAGCTTGGGAATAGATGGCGTTGTGTGATAGTTGTGGGATATTATATTATTATTATATTATATTATAGCACTTTAACCAGGGAGTCGGTCCCAGGACCCTACCTTGAGACCAATATGGCTAATCGAAGGTTGGATCGGAGGTTGACGCGCGCCTCATAGAGGTCGCTTAGCGCGCAGCCTGATACGATACATGTAATAAAATTGTGGCGAAGTCGACCACGTTCACTTTTTCGCACTAGTGCGAACAGTAAATTACGGGGCCTAAAGGCGGTACGGTTCATAGCGGATTTTTGAGTGTATTTGTATTTATTGAAAAATATTTTTGGGTCCATTTCGCTAGGGTCGTATATTTACTACCAAATACTTCATCTCGTTTAACTCTTCAATTCCGAAACGACGTAAGGGTTAATGTGTTTGTTCTAATGCCAGATATTACACTTTACTGTTGGGTCTTGTATCTTTGGTTTATCACCACCTACTTAGCTTCATCCTGGGTATAGAGTACTGCTCTCATCTTTGGGACGGATATGCCAGATACCAAATTGATGCGTTTGAGTCAATTGAGACACGAGCCAAGAGGATTATTGGTAGGATACACTCGTCGAGTCGACGCCGAGTCGCTAGCCTGTCGGTTCTGTACCAATTCGGGAAGTGTGCGTCGGAAACTTAAGTCCACCCGGAAGGGCACGCCACAATTATGGCGATAAGTCCCCTCTTTAAGGCGTGGTTGGAAAGACCTCACGGCGTCCTCACCTTCCGCATGACGCAGGTTCTCACCGAACACGGGAAGTTCGGGAAGTTCCTGCACCGAACTCGTGCGGAAGCGACGCCCGGGTGTCGCCACTGTGTGGACCGCCCGGAGGACACTGTGGAGCACACGGTGGAGGTGTGTCCCGCTTGGGAAGAGCAACGCCGTGTCCTCGTGGGGGCGATCAGCGGCGGCGATCTCTCGCGCCGGGGCTTGGTACAGGCCATGGTCCGGAGCGAGGAGGAGTGGCAGGCGGTCGCCTCCTTCTGCGAAGCAGTAATGCCAGCAAAGGAGGCGGCCGAACGCCGGATGCAACGGCAACGGTCCTCACGCCCCAACCGCCGCTGGGATTCCGATCCCGATTTCCGGCCACCGTAGGCGCAGGCTTGCGGACGGCGAGCAATGGGTGGCTCGCCGTCCGACCGTCCGGTAACTGTCCGGACCGAGCCCAAGTCGTCGACGGCGCGTATTATTCCACGCGCGCCTCAGGGTGATGTCAGCAAATCGTAAGGGCCCTGCAGGGTCGAAGCCTACTGGGGCCATGGGTAGTGTTAAAACGTAACCCGGGGCCCTGGGACGAAAGACAACGAAGGTACAGGAGTGGGTTTTTAGTCAGTAAAAGTCTGACACTATCTCCCGCTCCGCCCAAGAGCAGGATTTGTCATTAGATGATTTTCCCACCTTAAAAAAAAAAAGTTAACCCGGACCACCTGGCTTACAGCTGTGCGCTACTGGTACATGGCAGAGATCCCACCCATACGTACAGTTTAGTTGTGCGTACAGTTAAGGAGTGGAATTTCTGCCAGAGTTTGTTTCCTGATAGCTGCAACTACTGGTTTTTAAGTCAAGAGTGAATAGGCTACTTCTAGGCAAGCATGCTCCGTTGGCGACTATAACTAACGGATGAAATATTGGTCAAGTGCGAACCCATCAATAAATAATAATTAAAAAAACTGGACAAGTGCGAGTCGGACTCGCGCCCTGAGGGTTCCGTTCAAACTTATCTATGTAAATAGTTCAATTCCTGAATGGAGTCGCGGAAGATTTTTCCGATCCGCACAAAAAAAATTGTGACATACAACAAATTTTAAATTTTCAGATTTATTCCTATACTTGTGTTATATGTAAGACCTTGCTTTATGCCAAATTTCAGGATTCTGTGTTAACGGGAAGTACCATATGAATTTTGATTTCCTCGAGAGTGTCGAAATGTACGTATTTTGCCACATAAACTGAAGTATCTTTTTCTCGTTTACTTACAAGTTTGAATTTTTTACAGCTTCAAGAGTCCGCAGACTTAAGTATATAGTTTTAATTTCAACTCGATACATCCACGCGTTCCCGAGATAAAGAGTCTTGACAGACAGACAGACAGGCAGACGGACGGACGGACAACAAAATGTACAGTATTTTCCTTTTGAGATACAAAACCCTAAAAACCTAATAGGTATAAGTTCCCATAATCTGTGACTTCGACAAACCGTTCGTTTGCCACGATACCCTTTATTTATTTATTTATTATCTAATTTATTGTACACCTCATAATGTGGACAGGATAAACATATACAAAAACAAAGTGTACAAAGGTCGGTCTTATCGCACAGAGCAATCTCTTACAGACAACCTTAGGATGGACTGAACGAAAGGAGATAGATTTGGGGCAGTCAGTGTACAAAAAAAAACATAAATAAGATTATACAAATAATAAAAAAAATACATTTAGACAATATAAATAAATATACTAATTAATATCAAATATAAAATTGAGCAAGGAGAATAAAGAAATATTACAGTGGAAGGTTGTTGGGACTGGATGTAGATGAAGTGGACTGTATTTTCTATAAACGCTTGTATATTGCCGTTAGTCATTACTTCAGAAAAACAACGACCCGGGAAACAATAATAAATTTATATACGAGAGGTGTCGTCCGTCGCGACGGTGTCCGTAGAAGCGAGTGGCCGCGGTGCGCCGGACAGCCGTGTACCATCCGCGCCTGCGTTCCCCGCTGCCGTCGCGCGTCGCCTGCGCGTGCAGACCGCGTCATCGATCTTTTGGGTTGGATTCCCAACAAAGGTAAGGCTTCCCCTCCCTCCTCCTTCCTTCACTTTTTTGTCCTGGCAAAGGGTTTCGGTTCGACGGGTAGTCACATTAAAAAAAAAAAAAATTGCCTTTTGACTAACCGTAATGATCATTCGATCGATCTTGGTATGTAATATAATATAATATAATATTCCACAACTATCACAACAATGCCGTCTAGTCCCAAGCTAAGCAGAGCTTGTGTTATGAGTACTAGACAACTGATAAACATACTTATATATTTCCAAATACATACATATATAGATAAATTACACCCAGACACAGAACAAATGATGGTGCTCATCACACAAACATTTGTCCTGGGTGGGAATCGACCCCACGACCTCCGGCATAGCAATCAGGGCCACTAACCACTAGACCAACCGGCCAGTCGATATGTAATAGATGCTCACCCATCAATAGGCTATACCCGCCTTTACGTCATCTTCCTGCCCTTGTCCCGTGTTACCTTGGGTCAAGGCAATACATTTTTTTTTTTCATTTTATCTCGTCCGTTTTCTTTCATATTACTCCCTCTCTATCCAACTACATGTACACTCATATCTCTTCTAGTAACATGCGTTTCTTCCTTCGTCACAAGACCATACAAAGATAAACGCTTCCCTTTCAACTTTCCAGCCACTGTGCTACTTTCAAAATTCCTCTAATTTATTAATTTCTCACACTTTATCTATTCTCATCACACCGCACACCCATCTTCCGGTAACCGTCCAGACCGAGCCCAAGTCGTCAACGGCGCGTGCTGTTCCACGCGCGCCTCAAGGAGATGTCAGCAACTGTAGGGGCCCAGCAGGGTCGAAGCCTACTGGGGCCAAGGGTCTGATTCTGAAAGGAAGACTCGGCCCTGGTACGAAAGGCAACGAAGGAACAGGAGTGGGTTTTTAGTCAGTAAACGTCTGACACTATCTCCCGCCCCGCCCAAGAGCGGGGGATATCATAAGATGATTTTCCCAACAGAAAAAAAAAACACCCATCTTAATATTCTCAGCTTCGTTACATGCAACCTTTTTTCACCCGTGCGGCAATTAAAGAGCCTCGTAAAACTTAACCTCCGACTGCCATATTCAGAGTAATTATTTTATTACTATTATGTCACACTTAACATAAATGTATATAACTGAACCATGTGGAGATATTACGAGTTTAGGTTGAGGTCTGTGCACTCCTGATAAAGAGTTATTGACCAAATAAGCTGACGGCCATTTTGCATTTTAACTTTTGATGTATTCACGTGGGCTGTTGTTTATTATTTTTAGGGTTCCGTACTGGCGTACCAATGGGACTCTATTACTAAGCCTTCGCTGTCTGTCCGTCCGATTGGTTGCTTGACTGTGCGTCTGTCAGCGGGCTGTTGTACCTCATAAACCGTAACAGGTAGAGAGTTGAAAATTTCACAGAATGTGGATTTCTATTACTTAAAATAAAGTTAAAAATTAAAGGCGGTTCCCATACAAGAAATATTATTTTGTAGATGTTTTTTTTTTTTTTTTTTTTGCTTGATTTTAATAAGTATGTACAGAACCCTTCGTGTGCGATGCCGACTCGCACTTGTCCGTTTTATACTAGCTACTGCCAGTGGCATCGCCCGCGTGAAACTTGAAAATCGTAGAAAGGGAACTCACTCCCGGGATAACAAAAAGTATTCTATGTTAATAAAGATATGGTCTCATGTGCTAAATTTCATCAAAATTCTTTCAGTAGTTTCAGCTTTAATTAGTGTTATATATTCGCAATATGTGGTTGCATCAACCACTACTTATGTATAGTATCGGGTCACTTGACAAAATAAAGATAGTGCGACACCAGCTATTGGTCATTTTACTGGTTTGCCACTTCGTTCGCGAGAACGTTGTCATAAAAACTCCACCTAAACCGTATTTTAGGTACAGTTTTAAAAAACTAATTACATTGACATTACAGCCTTTATAATTCATTTATGTTAGATTTGTGCCAAGTTTCAAATCACAAAACCCAGCAATAAGAATCCTCCATACACATATCTTTAACACATCCTATAAAGTTTTGAAAAACAAATAATGACAACCTTTTTTATTTATTTAGGTTACTCATCATTTCAGCCGATAGATGTTCACTGCTGGACATAGGCCTCCCCCAAATGTCACCATAGTGATCGATCCTGTGCGTCTCGCATCCATCGGATTCCCGCAACCTTCACCAGGGTATCGGTCCACCTTGTAGGGGGCCTTCCAACACTGCGTCTTCCGGTACGCGATCGTCACTCCAGAACCTTTTGGCCCCATTGGCCATCTGTTCTGCATTTATCATTAGTGATAGCATGACGAATGACAGGGCAGAATGGAAGAAAAAAACATGTAGCGTCGACCCCAAATAACACGGGACAAGGGCAGGAAGATGATGATGGCCATCTGTTCTGCGAGCAATGTGCCCTGACCATTGCCACTTAAGTTTGGCGATTCTTCGTGCTATGTCGGCAACCTTGGTTCTCCTGCGGATATCTTCATTTCTGATTCGATCACGCAAGGAAACTCCGAGCATAGCCCTTTCCATTGCCTTTTGGGTGACTTTGAGCCTTCTGATGAGGCCCATTGTGAGCGACCACGTTTTGGAACCATATGGCAACACGCACTGGTCATAGACTTTCGTCTTGAGGTTATTATTCGTGCTAAATTTCAAGTATACCATACATTACCTACGGAATAAGATTTTGCATACAAACGAATTTCCCTGAAAATTTGTGCTCGCCTACGTCACAATAGGAAGCCTTGTGCAAAATTTCACATTCCTTGTCCCACTAGCTGTGCGTTGATAAGTCATTCAATCTGATTCTCCTCAGATATACAACTTTAGTTTACTAAAACTAAAGTCATGCCAAACCTGAAACACGTGTCTAGTATTTTTATGTAAAGAATCTATGTACAAAAATTCATAACAGTATCAATCACAAAACTTATGTTACCTAGTTGTCCGCACAAATACATGGTCACCGGGCTATCCGGGTGACTGAGGGGTTGTTTTGCTCCCGCACCCAGCTGTGCGCTGGCGCCTTATACCTGCTATGACCTGCCGTGACCTGTGTTGTACTAAGTGTCGGTGGTGTCCAAATTATGACCTTTTTTAAATATTTTTGGGAAAAAATATAACACGGTGTTTTTTTTTTTTCGGTGGGAAAATCATTCGATCATTCATCGCTCTTGGGCGGAGCGGGAGATAGTGTCAGACTTTTACTGTTTAAAAACCCACTCCTGTTCCTTCGTTGCCTTCGTCCCAGGGTCCGGGTTTCGTTTTCACACTACCCATGGTCCCAGTAGGCTTCGACCCTGCTGGGCCCCTACGATTTGCTGACATCTCCCTGAGGCGCGCGTGGAACAATATGCGCCGTCGACGACTTGGGCTTGGTCCGGACGGTTACAGGACGGTCGGACGGCGGGCCACCCATTGCCCGCCGTCCGCAAGCCCGCGCCTACGGTGGCCAGAAATCAGGATCGGAATCCCGGCGGCGGTTGGGGCGTGAGGACCGTTGCCGTTGCCTTACGTGATCGGCCGCCTCCTTTGCTAGCATTAGGTACTGAAAAATTATTGGAATTGATTCAGTAACCGATTCTGAATGTTGTACCTTCATAACCCAGTTACTGGGTACTACGACATATTTTGTACGGGTATGACTTATTTACTCTCCTTTCTGTTTCGTTCTTGACTGTGGCATGTCACTGCTGGCAACAGGTACTTACATTCTGACTTTTCCTTAACTCGTACTATGAGACCTTGCTTCTTGTCAAATCTCCACCTAGAGTTATACAGATTGTATAGCTCTGTCCCTTTAACAATTTGGTTGAGGTCGTAAAATGGCGTTAAGAGCTCGTGGTAGGGCCTCACGGGCCTTACCATGACGTGTTAATTGTTAGTCCTGTGAGCGAAAAAGAGAGATGAAACTATACACCCAATAAAAAATCGGCCTCTCCATAGAACTGTACAATCAAGTTTATAATTTTGAATGGTGAGGCCGATTTTTTTTTTCGTTTCCTATAAAAAATCTTTTTGAAGGTAGTTTAGTTTCGTCTACTGAGCAAGCCCTTAAAGTTTGCGGAGACCTGTCTCTTACACGCTGTATAGCTCCATCAATTTAACAGTTCAGTTGAGGTCGTAAAATGGATCGCTTTAAGAGCTTGTGGTAGGGACTCTGCCCCCCTAGCCAAGATACGACCATTTCGTTTCGATTCTCGTCTCGAGTCGGCCACGCCTCCGATTCCTTTGTTCTGACGTCATCTCAACGCTCAGTCACGTAGTCAGAATAAAGGAGAGAGGAGGCGTGTCCAACTCGAGGCGAACAACAAAATGAGAATCAAAACGAAACGGTTTTAACTTGGCTAGGGGGGCTGATCGTCTGTTGTTATCGAAATAATTCTACGGGAGAATTATCTTCATACTTTGTTATCTATTTTAATAACTTAACTCAATCAAAGTTAGGTTTTTTAAATTAATATCTCTAACTTTCAGTCAAGTTTTAATTAAAATAGCTTAAAATTAGTTTATGGTATACCTATGATTAATCACCATTAATCAGTTATTTTGTGTGAGGGAAAAATAAATAAACAATCGCAGATGCAATTTCTCTATTATTTGTATAATTTGATTTTAATTTGTATATCTAATCCTTTATGGTTATATTCAAAACAACATTATGAAGTCTTACATTTATGTTTAATTACTTATTTATAATTTTATTATCTACTGTTTGTAGAGCTACGATGCATTAGTAAGATAATCTATAATTTTTGAATTAACGGAATAAATTATCTTTAAGAATTGAAAATGCAAAAAAGAAAAATATTCGTTTTAATTTTGAATGATTACAACATTTGAAATCACCATTGGCAATGAAGAAAAGGAAAAACACGTAGTCTCATTTTTGCATTTGAAAGTAGAACTCATAAAAATGTACACCTGTTTGTAATATTAATTTAAGAGTATTTTGTAATGATCCTGCTTTGAAAATTACCATCGTAAATGTCAGGTAACACGTGTCGCAAAAAAATATGATTCAATATAATTTATTCAAATTAAATCATTGTGTTCTAAATGACTAGTCCTCGAGGAAATTAAACCACTTTTTTCGCTTCATTATTTATTTAACAACATAAATGCAAGTTCAAGCTTATACTATTACTTACTTCGCGATCGTAACTCCACACTGACTATGATTTACAATGATTTTAATCTTTTACACAAATAACTACATATTATTTTTAACAATAATTTACAAATTTATTAAATTAAAATGGTTTGTAACCAATAAAATAATTAAATGAATCATACAAATAAATACATAAATAAAATATTCAAATAAAAAATACATTCTCTTTTCAAATCACGCGTTCTATATTCGAAATGTTAAATATTCGAAATGCCTAATTTATGTGAATTATGCAGTCAAAAATCTTATCATTATTAATTAACTGTTTGTTTTATGAAAACTTACGTGGAAATATAAATAAAATATTATCAGAGAAATAATAAAAATATGGCAAATAGTTATCTTTGAGATTTCCTTGTGAAAACTGGCTGGATTTTTCACATGAAAATCTTTTTAAGGTTGAGGTAGACATAATACTAAAAAATAATTTATATTAAAAATAGTAGTTGAACACAACTCATGACTAGTCAATAATAATTCTTCTAATATTTAAAAACGAGTCCCACGCAAATTCTCAATACCGGGTATCACTTAATCATAAATTAACAAAATTATTTAAACGTCAAAATAATTGTCGCTGTCTTCGAGTGATGCATCATCTGCCGACCGTTTGCCCAGGCCAAAGCTGAAACGGTGCATGTCCCTCTCCCTTTTGCCTAAACCGAAGTTGAATTTGCTCGCTAGCCGCTTGCCCAGTCCGAAGTTGTAGCTCTTTGCCCGTTTGCCCAGTCCAAAGTTGTATAGAGGTAGTCGTTTGCCCAGGCCAAAGTCGTAAGCCCTGGCTCGTTTTTCTTCTGGAGTTTCGTCATCAGCAACGCGTTTGCCGAGGCCAAAGCTGTAAGGCCGAGCGCGTTTTGTTTCGTAACCTGTGAAGAGAAGAAATGATACAATTAATAACATATTGGAGGTATTTTTTATGCCGTATTGCGATTGTCAGTACCCTTTCTTATTACCGTTTAATGATGTGATTAGGGAAACATTTTTTAAATGGCTACAGAATATCCATTTTGAATGTTATGTTAGGTATTTAGGATAAACAATTAAATTATAAGTATTCAATTCAATTCAATTTAATTCAATTCGCGCTGAACGCTTCGAGTAGGCCACGCCTCCGATTCCTTTGTTCTGACGTCATCTCAACGCTCAGTCACGTGGTCCGAACAAAGGAATTGGAGGCGTAGCCAACTCGAAGCGTTTGGCGTGAACGATACGATTGTAACTTAGCTAGGGGGGTAGATTTATCACGGTAGATACTATTATATAGTTTTCCTTGGGGTGGAATCCGAATTTTTTGCGGACGAACTAGCTAGTCATAACGATTTGTTTTATCAATGAATTCAACAAATAACTGAACTACTGCAAGTCAAAAAATAAGGAGTATTTTTTTTAAATACAGTAAAGATTAGAGCAGTGGTGGCCGAGTGGTAACGGCTCCGACTTACGAGTCGTAGGTCACAGGTTCAAACCCAGCCAGGCAATGCGCTTGGCTGGGTTTGAACCTGAACATTGTGTAATTTATTTCATTACCACTGCTCTTAAAACGGCGAAGGAAAACATCGTGAAGAAACTGGCATATCCTAGAACCAAAAATTCGAAGACATGTGACATCCACCAACCCGCACTGGGCCCGCGTGGTGGATTACATCCCATTCCCTCTAGTCCCATTAGTGGGAACATTATAAGGCTGACTATGCTATGCTATGCTACCGTAAACATAATACTATGCTCTCGTTTCCTTTGTTCACTATAATTTTGTAACTTGCTACACCTACATCCTTCATTGTTTCTCGCGCCGGGCCTTGGTACAGGCCATGTTCCGGAGCGAGGAGAAGTGGCAGGCGTTCGCCTCCTTCTGCGAAGCAGTAATGCTTGCAAAGGAGGCGGCCGATCGCGTGAGGCAGCGGTCCTCACGCCTCAACCGCCGCCGGAATTCCGATCCCGATTTCCGGCCACCGTAGGCGCGGGCTTGCGGACGGCGAGCAATGGGTGGCCGCCGCCATCCGATCCTCCGGTAACCATCCGGACCGAGCTCAAGTCGTCAACGGCACGTGCTGTTCCACGCGCGCCTCAAGGAGATGTCAGCAACTGTAGGGGCCCAGCAGGGTCGAAGCCTACTGGGGCCAAGGGTCTGATTTTGAAAGGAAGATTCGGCCCTGGTACGAAAGGCAACGAAGGAACAGGAGTGGGTTTTTAGTCAGCAAAAGTCTGACACTATCTCCTGCCCCGCCCAAGAGCGGGGGATGTCATAAGATGATTTGCCTACCGAAAAAAAAACATCCTTCATTGTTTAAAAGGGGAGCATTATTTTTTTCCTACTCAAATCTCCAAGGGATCATAAGAGAGAATGTAAACGGTCGTAAAAAATCGGTCCATAAAAATATGGCGACAGTAACATAATACGTAGGCGTCTCAGAAAATAGGTCGTACAGAAAAACATCGATTAAAAATCAGTTACAGACAAACAGAGAAAAGGCGGTCGTTATTTGCAGTGTTAGTACGCATTTAAGAATTGTGATGGCATTTATATCAAAATAATGAAAACTCTCTAGTTTTTATATTTTATGACTTTAGGCCGTACGCGTGACGTGTGTGTGAACGGATGTTCTCACGCCCCGGTCGCCAGGACCCCTAGCCAAGTTGATAATCTGCAATCGTTAACGTTAGCCGAAAACTAATCAAATGTATGGGAATGACATCATCTCAACGTTAAGTCACGTGGTCAGAACAAACAAATAGAAAATTCGTAGCCAAGTTCACATCGTTCAAAATGATACCTAGAATGATTTTTTATCGTTTCTACAATGTTCAACGCTAATTTTTTGTTATTGTAGAACGAGCGGCCGACTCTTCTTCTTATCGTTTTCTACAATTACTGACACCTAAGCGTTACCGATTGGAGAACGAAATTCAACACGAAACGGTTGTAACTTGGCTAGGGTAGCAACCCGACTACCAGTCACCGTAGGCGTGGGCTTGCGGACGACGAGAAATGTGGCTCACCGTCCGACTGTCCAGTAACCGTCAGGACCGAACCCGAGTCGTCAACGGCGCGTAGTATGCTACTGTATGCTTAATGCGACGAATTCAGTCAGGCTTGTACTGAATCACTACTGCAACCACTTCTATGTTCCTTCTTTGCCTTTTACGTTCCAGGACCACGGGTTTTCTTTTCGGAAGTCAACTCTAGTAGGCATCAGCCCTGTTGGGCCCCATCCATTTTTGCCATCTCTTTAAGGCACGCTTGGAATAAGAGGCGTGTGACGTGGTCCTGGGCTTGGTCTTTATTGGAAGGCGGGCTACCTATTACTCGCAGTCCGCAAAACCTACGTTCTCAAAGTAAACAATTTTTTTTTTGAAAATAGTATAGATAATAAGGTCACCAATGGGTGATTGGCTTACCTGCGTCATCATATTGGTCGAAGAACTCAGCTAAGGCAGCTTGGTCAAGGTCATTAGTCATTTGCTGGTCTTCATTGGACTGCTCCTCGTCTACCGAGCGCTTGCCAAGGCCGAAGGAGTAAGGCCTGGACCTAGAAAGAGAAATCATATTAGTTGTTATTACGTGGTCTTGATATTTTTGAGATTTTCTTGTCACTTTTACTAATGTAGCTGCTGTCAGTGGAAAGTAGAAAATTGTTCGAAGATAATATAAATCCAGGATACAATGTATCCTGTGCTATACTATACATGTGATGACATGGTCTACCAATGTTCCAAATATCATCCAAATTCGTTCAGCCGTTATTAGCATGGAGAAATAACAATCGTACACTCTCACAAACTTCCACCAGTAGATTTTGTGACACTTGTTTTAATAATACAGGGTGTCTTTGACGCACAAACGTATATCATGACTTTTTTATTTCAAGTAATTCATTCATTTTGTCACAAAAATGTTAGAATAGCAATTTTATATAGTTTAAATTAAAAAACGTAGAATTAAAAAAAAACTAAAGAACCGACGAAATATTCAACCACCGGGGGGTCCAGAATCATGTACTGGATCCGTGGTATTCATTTGAGCGTCAATGCAAAGACGCCGTGTGAAGATGAATGTATGGTGAGGAGATGATGATCTATCTATGTCATTTAATTTAGTAGGACATGTTAATATTATGAATAATTTAAAAGATTCATTTTGTTTCCAAAAAAGAAGGACAATAACTACAATTACATTGTTATATATATATATATATATATATATAACAATGTAATTGTAGTATAGTTGTATATATATATATATATATATATATATCATAACAAACGTGCCACGACACTACGAGGGTCTTCTGTAATTCTGTTTGGGCGATCCCCTAACCCAGGAGCGTGTTTAGTTATATGAGTAGTGTATGTATGTGAGTATGTGTGTGTGTGTGTGTGTGTGTGTGTGTGTGTGTGTTAAATTAAATCAAGCCCAAAATTCGTAAATACTTTTTTTAATTTACACTAAAAAAAACATTTATGACAATGTCCAGCTTAATTTTGTGTCCTACGGGGTCCACAATAGTATCTTAAGGGGTGACCAGACGGTTACAAACTAGTGTTCTAACCAAGGTGACCTTGGTTTATGTGTTTGGTTTGTGTAGCGGCTACATGGATGTAAACCACGCGCCAACACGTTCGGAAGTTGGGAAAACGCGCCTCCCAACCAAGTCAAAGTCAAAGTCAAAGTCAAAAATTTTTTATTTCACATAGGCCTACATGGGCACTTATAAAACGTCAGAAGCTAGTGCACGGTTCCAAATTGGTCATTTCCTATGGAGAGGAACCGGCAAGAAACTCCATAAAGGGCTCCCAAGGGCGTTGAAGGTCATGGATTACAATTGCTGTCTACACCTTGCTAGTTTCAATAACCAGCAAGGTCACCTTGGTTGAGACGTTGGTTTGCAATCATCTGGTCATCTCTTTAGCTTTAAGCAATTAATGTAACATTTAATAATGTTATGGTACATAGATAAAGAAATGAATATGAACTAAACCTCACCTCTTGCCCAATCCGAAGTTGTAGACAGGAAGCCGTTTGTATTCTGACACGTAGCTATAAGCCCTCTTGCCTAGGCCAAAGTCGTAATGAGGAGATCTCTTCGCTAGGGGCGCAACGTGGTCACTGTGGGGGTCATTCCCTTCATGTGTGATGGTTTCATGGGGGTCGGGTTCATTCTGCATCCTCTCAGGAGCGCAGAGCGCTGCGCCGATGACGAGGAAGCAGACTGGTAGAGATGTGTACAGCATTCTGGAACAAGAGAGATTTAATGTAAATAGTTTATCATTTGTTAACTTTTGTGCCGATAGGTGGCGTTGTCACGGTTTTGAGATTCTTCACCGACTAACTAGGTTAATACTTTTGTTATGCAAAAATGATCTCAATACGCAGTTGAAATATCAAATAAAGTTGTTTCCTTATTAATATATCTTCACCCTTGCTAACGTATCGAGTGCTGCAGAAGTCTTTCTGTGAAATAAAATGTGACACCTAGTATCGGGTTGTTCAACACGGGAACACATTTACTGTGCGTACAGCTGAGGAGTAGAATTCCCTGTCGGAGTCTGTCTTTTTTACTGATAGCTACAACCGTAGGGGTCATTAAGTCAAGAGTGAATAGGCAATTCTTTTTGGCAACTGTGCTCCATCGTCGACCACATCATCGCTTACCATCAGGTGAGATAGTGGTTAAAAGCGAGCCTATCCATAATAATAAAAAAAATGACATAACGTCGTCATAAGGCAATATTAAACAAGAGAAGAGTGATTCACAATAAGATTAGACAAACCTTTTTTAAAGAAACCGGCACGGATCTTGAGCGCTGACTTCTACAGTTCTACTTGCGTAGAAGTGAAATATCGGGTTTCTTTAGTAGTATTAAGAAAGATGCGGGGGCGGGGAATGCAATCCTTGTACAGGTATTGGCACAGATCTTGAGCGCCCGGCAAAAGAGTGGAGATCGCTTTGCGAACGCGTTTTATTTATTTTTTTAAATGTACACCTGTTTTATTTTATTACGCAAAGCGATCCCCACTCTTTCGTCGAGCGCTCAAGATCCGTGCCGATACAGTGATTGGGTCGCCGATCTAGTACGATGCGCAAAGCGAGCCCCGCTCTTTCGCCGAGCGCTCAAAATTCGTGCCGCTATCTATACTACCCGTTCAACGGGTTTTGATATCTACTGACATCTTTTATTGCGTTGGTTACAAGATAAATAGCGGCTGCAGTAAGTAATTGGCATTGTAACCACCATTCAAGCACTGAAATGTTACTTAAATGACACTTATGTAGTGCTTTTTTAAGAAATTAGTTATTCTAAATTGTATTAATAAATATTTATTAGCGCACACACAAACACACTCGTGACGTAATCAAGATTTATCAATATATGTATTTTTTATCCTAAAATAATCAAGAATATAAATAGACCTAATTTAAAAATAAAAAATAGTAGAAATATCTTTAAAAATAGTTGAAATTGATTCAGTAGTAAATTCTGAACATAGTGCTTTCAGGATGTAGGTTTAATGTGTTACATGCTGTATATGCTCTAAAATAAAATAAAAATGTAAAACAACCCTATTGTAATTAATAATAATAAATAAATAATACATTTCTATTTTTTAACATAACTATTTTTACAATATATAGTGCTTGTTAACAGCTATATCAGTGTAAAATAAAACTGTGTCGCAACCATTAGCACCTCCTAGAGGATAGACTTCGGAGTTACAGCTTAATTAATGGAAATTATATACAATAAAAGAAAAAATGATAATATCTTAAAATTTTTAACAACCATTATGACAACAAAACAGCATAAGAATTAATAAAATTCCAGTTCTTCTATCATGGTATGTGGAATATGTATGTGGTATAGATAAAAAAAAAAATATAGCGTCTTATAATTCCTCTGCATCGCGGAATTGTCACGCTGTATGCCAATGCTTATCCTCTGCCTAAAATAAAAACCAGCCCTCGGGTCTCTCAGAGTATCAACAAGGCGCTTAAATAGGTCTGTATACAATTTGTGAGCACTCGGACCCTATTCACAGAATTCGAAAAGTAAATCTTGTTTCCTGCAAAGTTTTACCCAAAATTCACTTACGACGTTTTTCTTTCACGGTCATCAAAATAAACTTGCCGAAATCCTTACAGGCAGTAACTTTGTGTAGAGTCAACAAAAGAAAAAAAGGAAAGCTGTGTAAACCAATTGATTAGCTGGTAACTTGTCTCGACATACCGCAGAGCGTTCGAGAGAACTGCCGAATATGTGACATACTGCAAGTTGTGGCAGAAGTGTCTTTTTGAAAAAAAACAGTAACACTTATTGCAAAAATAAACTATTATACACCGATCACTAATTAATGCAAAACTTCAAAGTTCTGAGCATCGACGCCAAGTTCCTACCCTGTAGTTTTCTATCATTTACATTTCGGGGACTGTGCATTGGAATTGCACAATTTAATTCCGCCAAGTCCGTTCCATCATCAGACCACTAGATATACGGCGTTGCACCACCGATACATGGTGGACGTCCCACCTATACGTACATAACGTTTTGGGAACACATTTATTATGCGTACAGCTAAGGAGTGGAACTCCCTGTCGGAGTCTGTGTTTTCTTATAGCTACCTAGAGGTCTTTAAGTCGAGTTGAATAGGTTATTTCTAGGCAAGCGTGTTTTATCGTCGGCCACATCATCGCTTACCATCCTTTGTGCACGTGAGCCAAGTTTCATCGAAAACCGTTTAGCCGTTCGAGCGTGAAGAAGTAATACACACACAAACTGTGACCTTTATTATAGCATAGCATAGCATAGTCGGCCTTTTTAATGTTCCCGCTGTTGGGACTCAGGCCTCCTCTCTAGGAGAGGGAATGGGCCGTAATCCACCACACGGGCCCAGTGCGGGTTGGTGGATGTCACATATCTTTGAATTTTTGGTTCTAGGACATGCCGGTTTCCTCACGATGTTTACCTTCACCGTTTTGAGAGCAGTGGTGATGAAATAAATTACACAAAGTAATGCGCCTGGCTGGGTTTGAACCCGCGACCTACAATTCGTAAGTCGGGGCCGTTACCACTCGGCCACCACTGCCCTTACCTTTATAATATTAAGTGTTTTTATATTTTTCTGAGAAATAAGTAAACTTTATTTTCTGTCTTTTCCCGTCTTCTCGTAAAGTGGATAATTCAACTAAATGCGGTCTCTACTTAAGTGGAACGTATCGAGTCTTCCTTCCTCATTAGATCACTTTCTTTACTTTTTTCCCTTTTTATTTTATTTATAAGGACCCCCTTAACCTTTCTTGTTTCTACAGCAATGAAATTATCTAAGTTTATCTAGATTTTTTTTAACAGTTACCTACAGTTATGAGAATATAAAAATTATAACTAACCACCAACCAACCAACCAACCATATATCAATAATAATACTAATTATATTTTTATTTATCATGTTTATTATTAAAAGTTTTTAAGAAATATTTAAATATGTAGTAAACAAATAAAACGATGAATAAACAAAATAATTGTATAGGTTTTGTTGACTTGTGAGAAGGTTTTCCATTTTATTTTGTAATTTTTTTAATCTGTATTATATATTGTATTTTTAATATTAAAAATATATATTAATACTAGCTGACCCGGCAAACCCGGCGTTGTTTTGCCATATAAATAATTTCCTTTGTCTAAAAAAAAAAAAAAAAAAATTAGGGATGGACTACCCCTAACATTTAGGGGGATGAAAAATAGATGTTGGCCGATTCTCATAGATACCGGATAAGCACAAAAAATTTCATCAAAATCGGTCAAGCCGTTTCGGAGGAGTATGGCAACGAAAACTGTGACACGAGAATTTTATATATTAGATATAGTTACAGTAATCTGTATTATACAGAATATTGTAAAATGAAAAGATTTGTATTTTTGTTTGTAATGAATTAACTCAAGACTACTGGACCGATTTTAAAATTTCTTCATTACATACATCATTCATACGTTCCTTTTATCCATCATACAATATTTATTAATGTTATGGATAATTAGCTTCTGGCAGTAACGTCGCCCGTGTGAAAATTGATTTCTCCATACAAACTTTGGACCCCTATTTCATCCCCTTTGGGGGTGAATTTTGGAAAATCCTCTCTTAATGCTCGTATACCTAACAAAAGGAAGCAATATGAAAATTTCACGCTCACTTAGACTACCAAGTAGTTTCGGCCGTCCGTTAATATGTCTATCTGTTACTAGTCCTAAGTTGAGCTATACGAATACTGACAAATGCTTGCACTGACTGGACTGGTCCATTCAAATCTGTGTGGTTATTTTCTCAAAACACCATCTGAGACACTAATCTGTATGGTTCTCATACAGTTGACCATTACATGTTTGCTGTATGGACTTTAAAAGAGACTGACCCCTGAGTTTGTTTCGGTGTTTCTTCTCAGGGTAGTCAGCTAGGAAACAACGACCTCATCTAGTTTAAACTGACGAAAAAAATAAATATCATTTATCATACTAGTACATAAAAAGAGAGAAAAAACCGTAACTTATGTAGTTACGGTACAAGCATGTATAAAAATGGAAAATATGTTGTGTATTTTTATGGTACACAGAGATAATGCAATATACAAAGGTTAATCTATAAAAAAAGCTCAAAAAAAAAATTGTATTATCAAAAACAACAGCTTTTCATAATCAGTTTAACCAACTTGCAACAAAAAAGGGGTTTAGGTAAACCTACCCAAACCGCACATATGTAAATAGAAATTATTCTTTTAATTAAATTCCAACGCAAAACACTTAGTAACTAAGTGTCGACAATGTTACGCAAAATTAAACAAAAAAACATTAACAGGGTTAGGGTTTGTCCTAAAACCCTTATTATATCGGGCGACATCTTTAGGTAGATTTCATTGTGAAATGTATCGAGCCTATTCAGGAAAATGTCGTAAGCGACAGTTCTGCTTTTTGTAGGAAGGGGTTTTTTCTTTCCTAATCAAAAAGTATTTATGATAATATCTTTATAAAAAAAAAAACGGGCCGCAAAAAACGACTATAAAGTTCGAAAGTTTTTTTAAGCAGTCCGGCGCAGTTGGTTGAATTTATTTCGGTTGAATCATCTATTTGATGCCGCGAGGCGAAAAGCTTAGTCCGGGCCGTAGAGGTGTCATCAACGTAAAGATGGACACTCGCCATAAGTCGGGTTGTCCGATAGTGATGGTAAATACATGCCTTGAATCAAATCATGTAATTTCTGAGCACACTGTCCAAAATGCATCCGGTAAAATACCGAAAGACTGACTACGCTACGCCTGTGCTCCAGGAAATCAGGATCACCAATTGTCCTCTTCGCAGGCGTTTACACTGAGTCCAAAGCTTGCATCACTAGCCCATATAGCTCCACACACGATCTGGCTTGTGCTTTTTGGACATGATAATTATTATACCCATTAGTTATCTTTCGCGCCGGGCCTTGGTACAGGCCATGGTCCGGAGCGAGGAGGAGTGGCATTCGGTCGCCTCCTTCTGCGAAGCAGTAATGCTAGCAAAGGAGGAGGCCGCACGTGCACGCGCGAGACAATGGCCCTCGCGCCTCAGCCGTCGGGATTCCGATCCCGATTTCCGGCCACCGTAGGCGCGGGCTTGTTTGTCCGGTAACCGTCCGGCCTCCGCGAAATGGTCAATAACACCAAGGCGCTGCTGGCCTTCCTGGAGGAGCTGGGGTGGCTCGAATGACGCATTTGTCCCACCCGTACGCAAAATACGCGCTTAGTCGTGGAGTTGCGGATACCAGCCCGTTATACAATACAATACAACCGTCTGGAACGAGCCCAAGTCATTGACGGACACTACGCGCTCAAGATGTCAGCAACTGTAGGGGCCCAGCAGGGCCGAAGCCTACTGGGACCATGGATGATGCGAAAGAGATCCCGGGGCCCTGGAAAAATGGCAAAGAAGGTACAGGAGTGGGTTTTTAGTCAGTAAATGTCGGACACTATCTCCCGCTCCGCCCAAGAGCGGGGGATGTCATTAGATGATTTTCCAACCGAAAAAAAATACCCATTAGTTTTTTGTAGCACCTTCAATATTTTGCATAACTTCCTACGTACGTAGCAACATTATCATATCATTCATTCGAGAGATAATATTACATTTGGTCTCATACATCAAGTGTCAGTCACGTGTTGATGGAATATGTAACAAAGTGCCTTTGTTACTTTTTATGTTTTACTATAAACTAGCGCGTGTATTCTAAAACCCAAGGACTTATAATACTGTTTAATTAGGACAGAATAAGCGTTTCGCCTCGTCGTTTATACCGCGTATATCGTAGGACTGGAACAATTTGCCTGCTGCGGTCTTCACGTTTGATTATAATTTAGGCGTCTTCAAGGCTTTTTTTTTTAAGGTGGGAAAATCATCTAATGATAAATCCCGCTCTTGAGTGGAGCGAGAGATAGTGTCAGACTTTTACTGACTAAAAACCCACTCCTGTTCCCTCTTTGCCTTCATCCCGGGTCCCCGGGCTTCGCTTTCACACTACCCGTGGCCTCAGTAGGCTTCGACCCTGCTGGGCCCCTACTATTTGCTGACATCACCCTGAGGCGCGCGTGGAAAAATACGCGCCGTCGACGACTTGGGCTCGGTCCGGACAGTTACCGGACGGTCGGACGGCGAGCCGCCCATTGCACGCCATCCGCAAGCCTGCGCCTACGGTGGCCGGAAATCGGGATCGGAATCCCGGCGGCGGTCGGGGCGTGAGGACCGTTGCTGTTGCCTCACGCGATCGGCCGCCTCCTTTGCTAGCATTACTGCTTCGCAGAAGGAGGCGACCGCCTGCCACTCTTCCTCACTCCGGACCATGGCCTGTACCAATGCCCGGCGCGAGAGATCACTGCCGCCGATCGCCCCCACGAGGACACGGCGTTGCTCTGCCCAAGCGGGGCACACCTCCACCGTATGCTCCACCGTGTCCTCCGGGCGTTCCACACAGTGGCGACACCCGGGCGTGTCTTCCGCACGAATTCGGTGCAGGAACCTCCCGAACTTACCATGTCCGGTGAGGACCTGCGTCATGCGGTAGGTAAGGACGCCATGTGGTCTTTCCAGCCATTCCTCAAAGAGGGGACTTACCGCCATAATTGTGGCGTGCCCAGTCTTCAAGGCTAGAGTGAATAGGCTCTTAATAAACTAGTGCGCCTCACCATCAACGATTGCATCACTGCTTACCATCAGGTGGGATCGCAGTCAAGCACTAGTTTACATCAATTAAAAAACGAAGGGGTTTTTTTTTAATTGATGAGCGTTGAGATGACGTCATCTCAACGCTCAGTCACGTGGTCTGAACAAAGGAATAGGAGGCGTGGCCGACTAGAGGTGATCGACGAAAAGAGAATCGAAACGAAACTTGTAACTTGGCTAGGGGGGCTGATGGTAAGCGATGATATGGTCGACGATGGAGTGCGCTTGCCTAGAAGTAATCTATTCACTCCTGGTTTAAAGACCCTCAAATCATCTCAACTAAAGCGCCTATTACGCCACGAGTGGTGTAATACCTGATGTGTGATGTTTTTCTCGATATTCAGGCAGTCTTAGTCTATGTAGCGTCACAAAAGAAAAAAAGCAACTTACGCCAATGTCGTGTAAAGGAATGAAACAGAACGATGAGATACATAGATATATATAGACTGTCTGTCTGTCTGACTGTCTTAATATCAAGTAGTGTAATAGGCCCTAATAACTGCACTGTGCAACATCTTCATTCATCTTGCTTTTGAAACTGCAAACGTCTTTCTGGACAACAACTGCTTTCCAACCATTAATTAACATTTATTGTACCAGTAACTTTCATTTCCTGAGTTAATAATTGAACTGGTCTATGAACGTACTAATTAAGTACCTAGACGACTTTATTAGTCGTTTATTTTAAAAGTTACTTATATTTCAGTTAATGGTCTACACTGTCCTCATATCTATTGACAAGTCTGTTGGTCTAGTGGTTAGTGGCCCTGACTGCTATCCCGGAGATCGTGGGTTCCATTCCCACCCAGGAAAATGTTTGTGTGATGAGCAACGATCATTTGTTCTGTGTTTGGGTGTAATTTATCTATAATATGTATGTACTTAGAAATATATAAGTATATTTATCAGTTAAATTGATAAAAAAAACACTTAACTAATTAAAACTATAGCATAGCATAGTCGGCCTTTTAATGTTCCCACTGTTGGGACTCAGGCCTCCTCTCTAGGAGAGGGAATGGGCCGTAATCCACCACGCGGGCCCAGTGCGGGTTGGTGGATGTGACATGTCTTTGAATTTTTGGTTCTAGGACATGCCGGTTTCCTCACGATGTTTTCCTTCACCGTTTTGAGAGCAGTGGTGATGAAATAAATTACACAAAGTAATGCGCCTGGCTGGGTTTGAACCCGCGACCTACAACTCGTAAGTCGGGGCCGTTACCACTCGGCCACCACTGCTCACTCGGCCACCACTGCTATTAAAACTATAACTAAAGACAAAAACTACTAGCTAAAATATGGCGTCATAAAATTTATCAGTTGTCATAACATAAGCTCTGCTTAGCTTGAGACTAGACGGCGTTGTGTGATAGTTGTGGACTATTATTACTATTACTATTATCTATTGTATTAATCAACCAGTTACCTGCTGATATAAGAAATCAGAAAATAAAACGCAAACGAGGGTTTCCTTTGGCTTTATTAAAAAAAAATGTGATTCAAAGACGCAGTTGCTATAATAACATTAGGTTAATATCTACTCTCTACGTGTATAAATTCGGCTGGCCTGTTGGTCTAGAGGTTAGTGACCCTGACTGCTATGCCGGAGGTCGTGGGTTCGATTCCCACCCAGGACAAATGTTTGTGTGATGAGCACGATCATTTTTTCTATGTCTGGGTGTAATTTATCTATAATATATTATGTATGTATTTAGAAATATATAAGTATGTTTATCAGTTGTCTAGTACCCATAACACAAGCTCTGCTTAGCTTGGGACTAGACGGCGTTGTGTGATAGTTGTGGAATATTATATATTATTATAAAACACTAGATGCATTGTCGTGTTAAGTAGCATTACTTTGTTATTGGTAAAACTCATAAAATAAAGAATGACTCTACAACGATTATTATAATATCGTATGATTTCAAATGCAACTTATGTTATAAATCTATACTGAACTCCTTAAGGTCCGAACCAGTGGCGTAACTAGTCATAATGGGGCCCCATATCAAATATTTTTGAAATTTGTTGTTTTTGTACAAAATAGCTTCTACTAGCATAGAAATAGTGCCTTGAGAGGCCTCGAAAATGATAGTGAGCTCGTTTATTTTATCAATCTGAAGGTAATTACTTGAATAAGTTGAGTTTTAGTTGTCGTCTTAAGTAGAAAATGCTAGAACGAGCTAAGCGAGCTAAAAACTATTAGAAAAGCCTACTATTTAGTCATTATTTATTAACTACCGGCCTTTTGTCAAAAAGAGAATTTAAGGTTGTGGATAACATATTACGAATTTTGGTACATGTCGAGGCCCCAGTAGCCCAGAGGCCCCGTATCCAGCTGATATGGCTGTAGCTACGCCCCTGGTCCGAACATTAACTGCTTATATAGTTACTCCATATCCTCCAGTAAGGCTTATCTCCCACTGAGAGCGAAAAGGAACAAAAGAGGTTTAAAGTCATTGTAGAATCATCTGTACCGAGATTTTTATTAATCTGTACTTGACGGGTAATTGATCTTTTAGAACACGATTTATTACTAAATCGATTCTTTAGAGTTCAATTCGTATTGATTGAAAAATCGATTTTTATTAGAAAGAAGGTAAGTAGGGTGCCCATTTTAAATGAGACTGGGCTGGTCATGAACATGTCTGCCGCATGGGTATCAAGCGGTGGGCCAGTAAAACATAAAGTTGGTGCCCTGAAATCTTACGACGGGGTCGAAGCAGACCAAGAAGGAGATGGTGGTATGACTTAGATGTATTTCTTTGGAATTGGCAAGAAGTAGCTCAGAGCTGAAAACAATGGAGGGAGGCCTTTGCCCAGCAGTGAGTCAGGATATAATAATCATCATCATCATCATAGGCCTCCTTCAAGTGTCGACACAATGACCGTTCCTGTGCGTCTTGTATCCATCGGATTCCCGCGACCCTCAGCAGGTCATCGGTCCACCTTGTCAGAGGCCTTCCAACGCTGCGTCTTCCGGTACGTGGTCGCCATTCCAGAACCTTTAGTTCCCATCGATCATCTGTTCTGCGAGCAATGTCCTGCCCACTGCCACTTAAGTTTGGCGATTCTTTAGGCTATGTCTGTAACCTTGCTTCTCCTGCGGATATCTTAATTTCTGATGTGATCGCGTAAGGAAACTCCGAACATAGCCCTTTCCATTACCCTTTGAGTGACTTTAAGCCATCTGATGAGGCCCATTGTAAGCGACCACGTTTCGGAGCCAGATGTCATCACTGGCAACACGCACTGGTCATAGACTTTAGTCTTTAGTTTAGAGACACTGTGGCCAATTTTGAACGAAAAGACACCGCGCAGCGCACGCACGCGGATACAAAAATAATAAGGAAAAATCTCTATTTTTAATTTGGTTGTTAGAATAGGGTCCTTACGTGTCTCGCTCCGCTTCTAGTCGCAAGCTGTCCTACTGGCCTTTGTCCAGCTCGACTAAGTTCCAATTAGTCAGCAGACGACTTTGGAACTCGATTAGTATGTATTAAGTTTATGAATCAAACTACACCGAACTTCTGTTTATTTTGGAGAGGGTGAAATAACGTGTTTCAATGCTCAGTGGCAATGGTCCTTTATCTTTGGCAAATGGCACTAAGGCTTATATTCTCTCTCGTCTTTTAAACTGAAGTAGGTGCCTTTTCTGGCCTTGCAATACATTTTTGCTCTATTTTTTTTTATTACTAGCTTACCTGGCGAACTTCGTACCGCCTAATAGTAAGGATAACGCCATCTACTGGCATTACCAGAACAGCATAATTAATTTTATAATGACATTTTAATTAGAGATGGCGTTGAATTCGGATTTTTTTTTCAAGATTTTTTCATTTTTTCTCACCGTTAAACCTTCCCTGGTCTATCACGAATATTTCAAAACCAAACTTAGCCAAATCGGTTCAGCCGTTCTCGAGTTTTAGCGAGACTAACGAACAGCTTTGCATTCATTTTGTATTTATTATTGTTTAATTTTATTAAGTTACGTGTGTGAGGTATAAGTAAACATTTTTTCTTTCTTTCCAATTCAAAATTTTCGCTGTCGAGTCAGTCATCATAACAGTGGAAAAATACTAGCAATTAATCTCAATAAATAACAAGAAATTTTCAAGCAAGCGTGCTCCATCGTCGGCCACATCATCGCTTACCATCAGGTGAGATAGTGGTCAAACGCGAGCCTATCAACAATAATAATAAAAAAAAAATTGATGACTTGAAGTGTTCATTTGTTTTTTGGTTTTTATAATTATTTTTATTAGTTTATTTCAATTTTCTCCTAATTTATGTTTATTTCTTTTTACCACGTTTTGCTATTGTTAGGGGGAGGGGGTGGGGTTCTGGTTCTTCAAAAACCTACTTTAGGTAGGTTTTTGTAACCAGTCTACTTACAATGGCGGATCGAATGTAGTTTGAGCATTTGTTAATTTTTAACACAAATTGTTATTTGTTAAGAAAACTAATAAGTGAAAACAAATTACTTTGAGTTTAATTGAATTGAATAGACATGATTGGTAATAGGGACAATGAGATTAAAATCTTAAATAACCTTTGTTCGTTTCTACAACTTCCAACTTCAAATTTCTTCCGTTACAATATTTAGGTAGGTGCGTAAAATATTTGTAAATTACAAGATCGAATAAACTTAACATGCTATTCAATAAAGACTCAATAGCACGGAATATCGACAGCATGTAAAAATATATTATTTTTTTTGTTGCACTTAAGGTTTTTCATGTTCCTAGTTCAGTACACAAACAAAACCTTCACACGTCCATCACACCTGCACCTATTTTTGACCACCTATTGTTACCCTAATGAGTTACCTGACACTGGACCGTGAAACCATTCATCTTGGCTAAGTCCGGTCGAGGTAAAAAATAGGAGATAAATCCTAGTAGCATTTAACTTCACACACAAATTCAGACTAGCTCTGGTTTTTACGGATAATTCGTACTAGAAAAAGCCAATAACATTTCCTTATCTACAAATAAAGAAAAACTATTTCTTTCAAAAATTTTGTCCTTTTTTTGTATTTGTAAACGTACACAGAACAAACAAAGAATAAAATAAAAATGACAAATAATTGCAAAAAATGACTTAATAATTGTATTTAAGTCATTTTTTGCAATTATTTGTCATTTTTCATCATTTGTCAAAAGAATAAAAAACCTGAGCGAGGTCAAAAAGACAATATCTCAGCATAAGCTATATTAAAAATAATAATAACTCAAATCTTAAAAGTTCAGTAAATGTTAAAACCAGCTTGAGTGATTGTTATAACAAGCTTGACTAATAAATGTTAAAACTAACTCGAGTAAATAATTGTTAAAACTAGTTCAAGTAATTGTTTAAACTTGCCTGAGACTAAATATAATATAAATGACTTCGCCGCCTAAGTGTATTTTTTACTTAGTATAGTTAATATTTTAGTTACTTGGAATTATAAGTTCATTAAAAATGTCACAGATATACAAATAATAAGATTTTACGTTTATTTCTAGTCTAGATCATTCATTTTTGGCCGGGTAAAATAAAAAAAAAACCTGTCTTAGCCTGCCATTTAGATTCCGCTTTTATCCGAAACTATCCGAAACTTTGATATAGGTTTCGGTTATTTTATTTTATTTTATTTTATTAGGGAAAAAAAACGATATTACAATATATATTACACTTATTAGTAATAAAACGTATACATAACAAAATCAATGTAATAACCACAACATTTTCCACATATTAACATAGAGGTACGCTATGATGAGGACTAACAGGCAAGCTAGGTATTATTCTTGAAAACACTCTATATACGCGTGTATATGGTTACGGATATTATCTTATTTCGAATATCCGATAGTTTCAGTATCATACATGACTGAAAACGTCATCGCATTTTCGTAACTGATTCATGATGACATCAATAGTTACCTACCTGTTTAATATAAGGAAAACGATTTACCAAAACGAAAAATATAGAAAGTACCTTAATATGGAAAAATACCAAAAACCATTATTTTCACGCCACTCGACCCTGTCAGAGTAATTATCGCAAACATATTATTTGTTTCTGTATTTATTTTCAGGTGTATGTTATACATACATATATATATAATAATAATAATAATATTCCACAACTATCACACAATGCCGTCTAGTCCCAAGCTAAGCAGAGCTTGTGTTATGGGTACTAGACAACTGATAAACATACTTTTATATTCCTAAATACACACATATATAGATAAATTACACCCAGACACAGAACAAATGATCATGCTCATCGTATATTATCATCGTATATCACATCATATATTACTTCTATCTACATTATTTTTTCTGTTCAATGCGAGTTCAAGCTCTATAAGCATCATCTCTCCAGCTTTTTCCCAACTAGCTTGGGGTCCTCCTTCTGCGAAGCAGTAATGCTAGTAAAGGAGGCGGCCGATCGCGTGAGGCAACGGCAACGGTCCTCACGCCCCAACTGCCGCCGGGATTCCGATCCCGATTTCCGGCCACCGTAGGTGCAGGCTTGCGGACGGCGAGCAATGGGTGGCTCGCCGTCCGACCGTCCGGTAACTGTCCGGACCGAGCCCAAGTCGTCGACGGCGCGTATTGTTCCACGCGCGCCACAGGGTTACGTCAGCAAATCGTAGGGGCCCAGCAGGGTCGAAGCCTACTGGGGCCATGGGTAGTGTGAAAACGAAACCCGGACCCTGGGACGAAGGCAACGAGTCGGTTTTTAGTCAGTAAAAGTCTGACACTATCTCTCGCTCCGCCCAAGAGCGGGATTTGTCGTTAGATGATTTTCCCACCTTAAAAAAAAAAAACTGGCTTGGGGTCAGTTTCCACTCACTGGCTTGGGATGCGGCTGGTGAGCGACTACCTATCAGACCTCCACAATCCAACACCCCTAGCCAAGTTTATAATCTGCAATCGTTAACGCTAGTCGAAAACTAATCAAATGTATGGGAATGACATCATCTCAACGTTAAGTCACGTGGCCAGAACAAACGAATAGAAAATTCGTAGCCAAGTTCACATCGTTCAGAATGATAGAATGAATTGTTATCGTTTCTACAATGTTCAACGCTACATCCTTTGTTATTGTAGAACGACATTGTAGAACGAGCGGCCGACTCAGGTGCGTCAACATGGCTACCTTTCGTTTCCTACAATTGCTGACACCGTGGCGTTACCGATTGGAGAACGGAATTCGACACGAAAAAGTTGTAACTTGGCTAAGGGGGCAGTTACTGGGCCACAAGATCCTCCTTGGATAGACTGATAGACTTTCTGGCATCTGACTACCTACCTATAACAACTGTCAAAGATCTACGAATGACGACCAATGGCTTTACGTGCTTCCCGAAGTAATAAACTGAGAAAAGTATTGAAAAAATTAAACAGCGATGTATTAAGCAAGCATGGTTATTACAATGTACGACAATAATTGCTTTCGTTGCTATATGTTTATATAAAAATCAATAGCTGATCGTTAGTCTCGCGAACGGTGAGAAAACATTGAAAAAGTCACGCGAAATAAATTTGAATACAACGCCATCTCTAATTAAAGTGTCATTATAAAATGAATTATGCTGTTCTGGTAATGCCAGTAGATGGCGTTATCCTTACTATTAGGCGGTACGAAGTTTGCCGGGTCAGCTAGTCTATATATATAAAAATGAATAGCTGTTCGTCTCACTAACACTCTAGAACGGCTGGACCGATTTGACTAATTTTGGTCTTTAAATATTCGAGATAGTCCCGGGAAGGTTTAAGCGGTGAGAAAATATGGAAAAATTCAGGAAAAAATAATCGAATACAATGTCCCTAATTAAAATGTTATTTTAAAATGAATTATGTTGGTTCTGGTAATGACACTAGATGGCGTTATCCTATAGACAGTTTAGCTAAAATGTATCACAACATTCATTGACTATTTAGGCGGTACGAAATTCGCAGGGGCAGCTAGACTAGCTGCCCCTGCGAACTTCGTATAATTACTACTTGCAGCAACAAAAACACTTAATTGCTAAAACCTAATAAACTCGCAGAACGTTACAAATTTCATTAGTAGCTTTAAGCATTCCTTTTACAAGCAAAACAGAAAATTACCAGCATCCTATAAGCCATGCTGCCGTTAGCGGCTTTAAAGGGATTAACACTTATTACCAAACTTTGTAGTCAAAACGTAACGCCGTCGAAGGTCGAAACAACGTTGTTTTTAGTATATGCGAAACTTGAATATAATTTCTTCAGATTTGATTCGAATAATATTTGATAATTAATTTATTATACTAATTTCTTATTAAATACAAGTTTTTATTAAATTATTCAAAAAAAGGTCACAAGTTGGACCGCCGACACTGAGTGACGCCGACACTGAGTGACGCCGACATGACACAGGTCATAGCGGGCATTAGGCGCCAGTGTACAGCTAGGTGCGGGAGCAAAACAACCCCGCAGTGTTCATATACTCAAGTTTGCGGTCTCTCGAAGCTGTGAAAAAATCAAATTTCTAAGTTTACGAAAAAAAAATATATGTCCGTTTATGTCTCAAAAAACGTATGTCCCGTTGCTCCAGAATCCTGAAATTTTGCATAAAGTAAGGTCTTATAGTACAGGTATAGGAATAAGTCTGAAAATTTAAAATTTATTATTACGTCAAAACAAAATAAAAAAATGGCGTTTCGGAAAAAAATCGAGACTTTATTCAGGAATTGAACTGTTTACATAGGTAAGTTCGTACGGAACCCTCAGGGCGCGAGTCTGACTCGTACTTGCCCAGTTTTTTTCATAAATATCTATTGAAGATTAGACGCATGTATTCCGTAAGTTACCGAGGTGAATGCACTTTCTTGCCTTCAGGCAAGAATCTCCCCACGTGTAAATGAGCCTTAAATGCCGTTGCTTCGTACCTTCATGTAGTCGAACCACGGCCCTTCTTTGACCCTTATTTTAAGGCGTTAAAGTCTATAATCCATTGGCAAAGCGCACGCTATTTTGGTAGTTCGTTTCTAAAGGAATGCATGGTTCATTTAAAATTCAATCGTGTGGTTTTGCAAACATACCGGGCTATTCCCGGAACTTATATTGGAATACTGTCTTTCAGAAGATTGTAATGGTAGAATATTGTGCTTTTTTAAATAACGAGGGTGATTCTGTTCACTAGTTCAGCAAGATTTTGACCTGGTTTCGGCTTCTTACTTCTAGTTAAGTTTACTTATTTTGTAAATAATGATATTGTTGTCGCGAAGTACCTTATGAGTTTTGATTCCCTTGAGAGTGTTAAAATATACGTTTTGTTTTTCGATAACTTAAAAGTTTGATTTTTTCACAGATACAAGGGACTGCAGACCTGAGTATATGGTTTTAATTTCAACTAGATACTTTCACGCGTTCCCGAGATAAAGGGTCTGGACAGATAGACAGACAGACAGATGGACAACAAAATGATCCTTTAAGGGTTCCGTTTTTTCCTTTTGAGGTATGGAACCCTAAAAATAAAATAAAGTAATCAAGTGTAGTAAGTAGTAGTGTAAGTAGTCATAATAACGTTTATTCTATTCTATAATTTCTCTTCAAACTTTATTCTCTCAATAGATCCTAACATTATGTTACGAAAATACTGTTAAGTACATAAACCGTTGAAATGAGTTCTAAAGTTATATTACCGTTTAGTTTTATTGAAATGAAAACTGAGATTTATGGAGTGTTATTGATGTCAACTTATATTGAAAAGAGACGGTTAAGTTTTAATCAAACTACCGTGAAATTGGATTTATGATATCTCGCTTTTTAGGTGGGTGAGAGGGAGAAAAAACAAAACTAAAGTCATGATAAACAACCATGTAGCAACCACTCCTATCAAGATTGGAGACTCTATACTCGAAGTTGTGGACGATTACGTTTATCTTGGACAGACAGTCCAGTTGGTTAGATCTAATTTTGAGAAAGAGATGAACCGTCGAATTCTACTCGGCTGAAGCTGCGCGGTATCTTCTCATCCAATATACCATAGAGTCACAAGATGAAAATCTATGACCAGTGCGTGTTGCCAGTGATGCCATATGGTTCCGAAAGGTGGTAGCTCACAATGGGCCTCATCAGAAGGTTCAAAGTCACCCAAAGGGCAATGAAAAGGGCTATGCTCGGAGTTTCCTTGCATGATCGAATCAGAAATGAAGATATCCGCAGGAGAACCAAGGTGCCGACATAGCACGAAGAATCGCTTAACTTAAGTGGCAATGGGCAGGGCACATTGCTTTTGGCTGAAATGATGATGATGATGAATGAAAACTTTAACGTAACGCCGTCTATCGACTACCAATTGACCACCATCATGATCACAGAGCAAAATGTCATTCGGAGTTTTCGTCAAATGACGAGCGAAAATATGAAATGTAAAATTTAAATGCATTTCTATGGCACTTGTCGGTTGAATATTGGTATTTTGGTTTACAACAAAGTATATTTCTATAGAAATCCAACAAATAGCTTGAAACAAAAATCTAGTACAAATGTAAAGGTGTTAGAATATCGGCTTGCAGTTTCGTTCCACTTGAATGCCAGCATTACTTCAGTTGGAGTAAAAGTTGGTCTGAGAAACAATGTGCAGTGAGCTATTGTAGGCAGTTTGTTTGTTTGTGTCGCAGTATTGTTACTGGAAGACTATTGATGAGGTATCGAGATAGGTGTAGGCCTTCGGTTTAGGTATATAATACACTTTTAAAGTGGGATTGATCATGGGTGATTTTAAATTTTTTTGTACAATTACAAAAATGAAACAAAAATGAACATCGTTACAAAAGTGACCAATGTTACAAAAAATAACAATAAGGAAATATTAGGGCTATTTCACAACACTATTAAAACAATGAAATTGGAGCTTAATAATTTATTGATAACATAAGAAGTCTCTCTAATTACAAAATCAGTCTCAGAATAAATTGTGCATTCCGTTTGGTCATTAAGTATTTATTAAAATGTTTAGTCTACAGAAAACAAACCATTGGTGATGGAACTTACGTTTAAAAATTATTAATTACTTTTATTACGAAATTACAAAAATAATAGGAAAGTTAATTATTATTTATCAGTATTTTTTATTAAGAATGAACTAGTAATAAACCAAATAAAAAATACTCATAAGTGACGTAGAGCTACTACGAGTAGTATCTATACGTCGCTTATAAATAATTAGTAAGGAAACTGTTATATCTACAACGCAAAATTTTGATCGTTTTAACCCCGTGGAGGGTCGATCCGGTATATGAAACACTATCGATTTGTACGTCAGCTGATCGAGTCCAATGACCTGTAAGTAAAAAAATTGCGCACTAGTTTATACATTAGCCTATATGTAGGTACCTACGCATAATTAAAAAAATAATTCCATTATGAAATCGGCTTTGCTTCATATTTGTTACATCATTTTTGTTACGCAACAAAAATATGTAACAAATCGTTACGAAAATAAAAATCAACGGTTTGTTGAATAACGACCTTCAACATTTGAAGGTTAAAAATAATGTTGTTGGACTTGTCTATCACCTTAATCAAATTGAATCAATATTATTCTTTGAATTTACGCAAAAATAGTAAGACAGAGACTTACCGTTATTTTTATAGCTGATCAACTAAAATGAAAACTTTATTGTTGAAAAAACACTACACCGCAAGAAACACACTTTTCACAACAATGACAACTGCAGCCAAAATGGCGGAGTAATATTTTGTTGTCATCTGATTGGATGTCTGTGACAAGAATGTGTTGCCATTAAAGAATCTCAAATATCTACTAATGTATGCGTTACGATAATGATCAACAAAATTGAATGAAATAGAAGACACATTTTGAAAGGCTTATAATATAACTATTATATAAAGGTTTTTTATTACAATTTTGTATAATTTACATAATAATTACCTAATAAGAAATTCCGCAAAGAGAATTTACAATAAAATGAGTAGTTTAATCTTTATGATGGTTTGTGTAACGCGCTCTCGCTTAGAGACACGAGGTTGATGTATGGAAATATTATGACACTAAGAGCATGAATGTCATATATTTCAGACTACTTATTTTTTTTTAAACTGAAATGTTAAAATGCTTCTGAATAAACCGTTATTCAATGATAATAACAATAATTTGATCGTTTAACATGTTATGTCTGGACAATATTTCGGGGGACGTTTTCACGTCCCAAAATGTACATAAATTTTGAAAATCACCCTCTGAATGTTAAAGAAAATTATATTGTCATAAATTTTCTTTAATATGATCAATCCCACTTTTTAATATTTAATAGTTTAGGTATATATATATATTAAATTAGCTTCTTGTCAAATTAGCTCTTCGTACTGTGCTGGTGCTGCCGCTGCGGCTGCGGAGAACCTCAAGCGGCGTAAATATAACAACCTATTTTTGAGCTGTTTGGGGTTGAAACTCTTGGCCCGTGAGGTCCGAGTGATCATACGCTTTTTAAAGAACTATCCAAACGCTGAGTTGACACTTCGCGTGCACCAAGGGCTGGTTTTACCTCGGTCAGAGACTAAGCATTGCCATACAGCGTGGCAATGCCGCCAGCCAGCCTTTAGGGCACACTTCCAGTCGACAGCGAAGCGGAACAGTTTTATGACGCCATATTTTAGCTAGTAATTTTTGCCTTTAGTGTTTATATAGTTTTACCTAGTTAATTAGTTACAGTCAATTCGCCTCATATATATTTCTAATCTAATTATTTTAAACTTAAATAAATAACTTCAAGATTTATGACCAAATTATAACCATTTGGATATTGCTTACAGGTAATAATAATAATAATTGTCATTTATTCTCCCTTTACGAAGTGGAATTAAAGTTAAAGTTTTTCAAGAAAATGTTTCAGCTGTATTCCACCTTTGTGAGAGTCTGGTGATTGATATAGGAAAAAACCTGTGTTACAGGTTACCAGTCCCCCTAGCCAAGTTACAATCTTATCGTTCATCCCAAATGTTTCGAGTAGGCCACGCCTCCAATTCCTTTGTTCGGACCACGTGACTGAGCGTGGAGATGACGTCAGAACAAAGGAATCGGAGGTGTGGCCTACTCGAAGCGTTCGGCGCGAAAGATACGATTGTAACTTGGCTTGGGGGGTAGGCCTGTTCACTATGTAAGAACATAGTTACCGTGCAAGAGTCGAGATTGAGCAATATTTAAAAGTGCTAAACAATAAGCTTAACACACATAATAGAAGTAATAACAAGAAAAATACCAATAATTGTGCAGAAGTTATTGAGTCATGTTGTAACATCTGGAGTGAGACTAATAATATTGCTTACAAGTCAATATTTTTTAAACCTATACCTTTGTTTTATTAGACGTTGATTCCTGTCAACTTGCGAAATGTTCGTTTTAATACATAACCATTCTATGAATTAAAGTCGAAATATTTAAATTTTGGATTAGGTCTCTATAATTCATAGGATTCGCCGCCGGGATTCCGATCCCGATTTCCGGCCACCGCAGGCGCGGGGTTGCGGACGGCGAGCAATGGGTGGCTCACCGTCCGACCGTCCGGTGACCGTCGGCGACGCGCACTGTTCCACACGCACGCCTCAAAGAGTTGTAAGCAACTGTAGGGTAGCAGGGTCGAAGCCTACCGGGATCAAGGGTCTGATTCTGAAAGGAAGACTCGGCCCTGGTACGAAAGGCAACGAAGGAACAGGACACTATCTCTCGCTCCGCCCAAGAGCAGGGTATGTCATAAGACGATTTTCCACCGAAAAAAATAAAATAGGATACTTTTCATCCCGGGAGCCGTTTCCATCCCTTGGGATAATTTTTGGCTTAAACGCGGGCGAAGTCGGTGGCAGAATCTATCTAGTGTACAATAAAACGTAACAAAATACGACGTTACTACATATTGGCATATTCCATCAATATGTGACTGACACTTGACGAATGAGATAGAAATATGTAATATGTCAGGTGGGAAATATAGTGAAAGGCTTCTACATATGTTCCGAATTTCTAAGTTATTTATAAAAAGGCTATATTTCACCGGGACACCATGCCGGCGCGACCAGTCTCCGCTACCAACAAAATGTATATAGCTCTATAAAGAGTTACTCACCTGGTATCCGTGTGGTTGCGCAACCAATTTGACGGCGCGACCAGCTCAGACGCGTGCACTTAAGGTCCATTTTGATACTGTCTCAGTATGGTGTAGTGACTCTGGTGTCTAGTTTGGTAGCTTACGGACACCATGGCGGCGCAACTGGTCGCGCCGCTACGGTGTCCCGGCGAAATATAGCCCAACTCTTGGAAGCACATTTAAAAAAATATTATCCCTTCCTAGCGGCTTGACGGCCGACCTGACTTCTCTGCCATTCTCCGTTTCTTCCTATCAAATACGAAAGCTTAACTACACTTAATATTACAAATATTATAAAGAGGTAAAGTTTATTTTTTGTTTGTAGGAGGTAATGTCTAAAAGTAATGGTTTGATTATATAGCTGCTTTATTCCTGAGTGACATAGCCTATATTTTATTATTATTATTTTATTTAATTCAGATACTAGATCCATATTATAGCAGGCACTTAAAATTATGTTAAAATAACAAAATGAACATAAACAAATACAAATAAACATTACCATATATACCAATCAAATTACAATGTCAAAGCTTAAATAAAATAAAAAATAAATAAAATAAAATTAATTAATTAATTAATTAATCATTAAGTCAAATTATTAAATGTAATGCAGAATTTCAATATTATGTTAATTTAAATAAAATAAATAATTAAAAATCATTAACATTGCAATAAAATTGATAAGATTAAAGAGATTTTATGTACACAAGCGAAGCCGTGGGCAAAAGCAACACTGACGTTGTTAAAACTTCTACGGTCCGGACTAAGCATTTCGCCTCGTCGTTTATACCGTGTACATCGAAGAACTGGAACAATATGCTTGCTGCGGTCTTCCTGTCCGATTATAATTTAGGTGCCTTGAAGGCTAGAGTGAACAGTGCGCCACACCATCAACGCTTGCGTCGCTGCTTACCATCAAGTGGAATCGGTAAAGAACAATTTTTTTTTTTAAATAAGGCATTTACCTTAAAAAGTATCATTATCTTGCCAGTTTGCAAATTAATAAGGGCTATAACAAAAATGCGATTTCCTTCAATATCATAATATTATAGAAGCTCTCATCATCATCATTTCAGTCGAAAGACGTGCATTGTTGGACATAGGCCTCCCCCAAGGCATCGCCACAACGACCGGTCCTGTGCGTCTCGCATCCATCGGATTCCCGCGACCCTCACCAGATCATCGGTCCACCTTGTGGGAGGCCTTCCATCGCTGCGTCTTCCGGCACGTGGTCGCCACTATATATAAGAACTCTACCATGTTGGTACCTTCGTAGTAGGTCTTTAGCAAACATGTACTACAAAAAAAACATACTTTTAATAACATACGAATGTGTTTGTAAAACATAATCGACTTATAGGTCAGACAAACTTCGTAAAACATGAATGGGAAATGGTATTCTAGTATAAATAATTTTTCGACGTACAATTGTACTACAAATTCGTCTATCGTTGGTTATATATGCAATACTAGCTACTGCCAGTGGCTTCGCCCGCTTGAAAGTAAGTTTCTCATTACAAACTTTGGACCCCCGTTTCATCCTTTTAGGGGGTGAATTTTTGAAAATCCTCTGTTAGTGCTCACCTACGTCATAAAAGGAAGCCTTGTGCAAAATTTCACGCTCCTAGTCCCAGCAGTTTTGGCTGTGCGTTGATATGTCAGTCAGTCAGTTTGTCCTTTTATATATAGATATATGATCAGTTATGATAACACAGTCGACCTTACTCAGGGTGACATATGTATATTGAAGAAGCCTTACGGTTTCCTGACATCTCTTTTGGGAAATTATCAAATGACTTCTCCCGTTCTAGGGTGGAGCGAGAGTTCGTATCAGACTTTTATTGACTAAAACTCACCTGTGCCGTTCAGTTGCATTTTGCGTTCTAGTTTCTATTTCACTCTCAAACGGCTGAATGAATTTGCATGAAATTTTGTATACGGGTAGATCTTGTCCAGGAATAGCACATAGGTTATCTCGGCCGGTAGTATGATCCCTTAAGATAATTTTCTAATTACACAAGGGCAAAGAGGCTGCCTGTTCAGAAGAATTATATAATAAAGATACCGGCAGAAGCTAGTTTAGTATCTTTATATACAGGGTGTAAAAAGACCGATCACATACCCGTTAACTACACATTCTGTACATATAACTAAGTCATTTTGAACAAAAAATATTGCTGGGAAACAAACTTTTTTTTCCATCTTTAAAAAAAATATGCTTTTTATTGCGAGCAATGTAAAGCGCGCAACTGATTGTGCCGGTGTGTGTGTAATAGGTACCGTGTATACGATAAGCGAGGCGCGGCGCGGCGGCGCCTCGGCGTCGCGCGCGTTTTGCCTGGTGTAGGTATTAAATAGGCTCTTGGTAATTAAAAAAATCTGTTATGTACAATTACTTAAGTATACGAAATACGTACAGTTTTTAAATAGCCTGAGTACTTACCTACACTGTCCATCACTTTAACTGTCATCCCGCACAGGTGGCCTCTCAACACTGACGAGCTTCGGTTCAAACTGCCGACATTCCACGCGGAGACAGATGCGCGCCCTAGCCCGTGTGTTTTCATGAACTCGCTCCAGGGACCAGGATCCCTTCTTGCGCTGACCACTGCTTAAGTTCATCACATCAATAATTTTCTGTCGCATTGCCGCAGCGGTCTCGCAGGGGCGGTCAAACACCCTATCTTTGACGTAAACCCACAATAAGGCGAGCGTGCTGGCCATGCGTTAGGCCCAAACCATCCGATCCAGTTGTTTTCGAAAATCGTCGTCAGTTGCTCACGAACTGGTCTCACAACATGAAGCGGCGCACCGTCGTGCTGGTACCACAACCCAAGCTTCTGAACTAGTGGCATCTCTTTCAAAGTGTCGGTTAGGTAGCCAGTAACAAAATTGAGGTAGGCAGGCCCGTCCATTCTCGGTGGCAAGAAAACCGGGCCTAGGATCTGGTTTCCCACAATGCCAGCCGTGTCTGGAAGCCCGTTTCTTGGGTTTGATTTGGATTGACGGAACACCAATAATGGGTATTTTGGCGGTTCCACATTCCATTATTTGTGAAAGTGCTCTCGTCGGTGAAAATTATTTTTTGGATGAAGTCTCGTTCCTGGCTCAACAGCCACCTGCAGTAATCCATGCGACGTATCGCGTCACGTAACGAGCGCTCGAGCACTAGCACACGATGGATTTTGTAAGGCCGTTGCCTATCCCGCCTCAACACTTGTGCACATTAGAATGGGAAACCATGTGCCGAACGTGATGAACATGCCGCCTTCGCAATATTTTGGCTGCTGTTCGTACGCCCAATCGTGGGTTTTCCTGCATCACAGCGAGAATGGCCTCATCGAACGCTGGTCGTATTTGTCAGCCGCCTCCCAGAGAAATTGGTACTATCGGTTGGTTGTCCAGCAATCGCTGAACAGCTCTGGTCAAGATCCGCGAATCCGTGGGTTGATACGCGGTAGGATGCTTAATCCTGTACAGTCACAGAGCCGCAGTAGCGTTTCCATGAGCCATGCCGTAACAATAAATAATATTCACGTACTCGCGCACCGAATAAACATGAAAAGGCATCTTAACTCGCGATAGGTGCCTACAACTAAATGAATCCTGAAAAGAACACACTACACACACGAACATACAACGCACTCACAATACACCTACACTAAGCCTATCACTCCAACGCTTTCACTACTATCAGTCTATCACACAATACTACACAAACACAACTAATAACAGTAATTCGCAAAAAAAAATATCCACAAGTGCATTCGATGACGTAAGAAACCGAACTAATAACAAACACGTAGGTAAGTAAATTCGCAATAAATAAAATTCCTTTAAATTTATTTGCGGAGGGGGGTCGGACCGCTGGCGGCCTTTTTGATGCTTTGAGCACAGCCGCGCACCGCCGGTGGGCGGCTTTTCCCTTTCATAGAGCACGAGCCGCTCGCGTGCTACTGGCGCTAGCGCCAGCCTGGTGTAATAACAAAATGTGATCTTATAGATTTAGGTGTCGCTCTAGTTATAAATAATTTCCTAAATTGAGTTTGAGTTCTAACGAGCATTAAGAGGCTTCATCAGTTTACGTACTTAAATTATTCTGTAGGTTGTCTCGTGATTACATTAAAAAAAATGTTATCAATGAACACAGATAAATGAAATTCTGACCGAATTCTGGTTAGTATTTGTGAAATAGCTAGCAAGTAGTTTTGAAGGCCGCTCTAAACACTAAAACAAATTGTATCTCAGTTCAGACTGCTGCAGTTGTGTACGGAAACGTGAGTAGCTTTGTTTTTTTTTTTAACGTTGTGAAATCATCAAAATCATCTCGCGCTCTGGTGGGAGATCCCAGTTTTAGACTTTTAGTGACTAAAACCCAATGTTGATCCTTCGGTTGCCTTTGCGTTTCAGGGTCGCGGTACCTAAATCTTTGAAACATTCCCGCGACCGTGCCTGGCATCGCTCCTATCAGGCCCCATCAGTTTAGCTGACAGCTTCTTAAGGCGCACGTGGAACACAACGCGCTGTCCACCAGGGCTTGGTTGTTATCGTACGGAGAGCTACCCATTGCTCTCCGTCCGCAAGCCCGCGTTTACGGTGGCCGGGAATCGATCTGTGACTCCCGACAAACTAACGACTTCACGCAGGTAAAACGCGCCGCGTGCTCGTTTATGTTTTAAAATGTAATTTATTAGGTGGGTACCTACTAAACATTTTTATAAAATGAGGTACCTATCTACGACATTTATTTCCAATCATGCTTAACAGGATAGCTTTTAGTGCATAAGCCTTACAGCCTTATGCACTAGAAGCCATCCTCACTAGAAGTCATCCTCAAAAATGCCTACAATACTTACGGATTGTAGGCATTTTTGAGGGGCTTTATCGTTATCGTATTATCCGATAACTAGGTTGTGCAGGCCAAATAGGCAGTCCGGTTAGATTGAAAGGAGACCCTAATAGTTGGGAGAAACCTAAGCAGGTGATGATTAAGTGTATGGAACTTTGTGTGATTTTTCCGATAGCTTTAGGTAGGTACCTAATTCAAACATAATAAATGAAATTACGAAATTTACTTTTCCTTTATCATTGTGATCGTAAATGCAGCAATCACGTCGTTTTACCTGTTCGTATCACATCTTATTTACCTACTTAGTGAGGTTTATGTTATGCTTATGAACCAAGTGAGGTTTATCAAGTTGTTATTTAAGAAGTTTAAATTGTAGGTAGGTACCTACCTAGGATTTAAGTTTAGTTTTTAGATAAGTAGAAAGTAACTTTTTTGCGATAGGAAATCATCAAATGTCCCCTCGCGCTCTGGGTGAAGAGAAAGGGAGTGTCAGACTTTTACCGATTTTTAGTCAGTTAAAAGTTTGAAACTCCATCTCTCTCTCTCTCTCTTTGTTCCTTCAGTTGCCGTTTGTATACCAGGGCCGCGTTACACCCGGGCGTTTCTTCCCGCTGAATCCGACACGGGAACCTTTCGAAACAACCGTGTCCGGCGAGGACCTTCGTCAGGCGGAAAGTGAGGACGCCGTGGTGCCTCACTAGCTACTCCTCAGAGAGGGAACTTACTATCCTACCTAGGATTTAAGTTTAGTTTTTAGATAAGTAGAAAGTAACTTTTTTGCGATAGGAAATCATCAAATGTCCCCTCGCGCTCTGGGTGAAGAGAAAGGGAGTGTCAGACTTTTACCGATTTTTAGTCAGTGAAAAGTTTGAAACTCCATCTCTCTCTCTCTCTTTGTTCCTTCAGTTGCCGTTTGTGTACCAGGGCCGCGTTACACCCGGGCGTTTCTTCCCGCTGAATCCGACACGGGAACCTTTCGAAACAACCGTGTCCGGCGAGGACCTTCGTCAGGCGGAAAGTGAGGACGCCGTGGTGCCTCACTAGCTACTCCTCAGAGAGGGAACTTACTATCCTACCTAGGATTTAAGTTTAGTTTTTAGATAAGTAGAAAGTAACTTTTTTGCGATAGGAAATCATCAAATGTCCCCTCGCGCTCTGGGTGAAGAGAAAGGGAGTGTCAGACTTTTACCGATTTTTAGTCAGTTAAAAGTTTGAAACTCCATCTCTCTCTCTCTCTTTGTTCCTTCAGTTGCCGTTTGTGTACCAGGGCCGCGTTACACCCGGGCGTTTCTTCCCGCTGAATCCGACACGGGAACCTTTCGAAACAACCGTGTCCGGCGAGGACCTTCGTCAGGCGGAAAGTGAGGACGCCGTGGTGCCTCACTAGCTACTCCTCAGAGAGGGAACTTACTATCCTACCTAGGATTTAAGTTTAGTTTTTAGATAAGTAGAAAGTAACTTTTTTGCGATAGGAAATCATCAAATGTCCCCTCGCGCTCTGGGTGAAGAGAAAGGGAGTGTCAGACTTTTACCGATTTTTAGTCAGTTAAAAGTTTGAAACTCCATCTCTCTCTCTCTCTTTGTTCCTTCAGTTGCCGTTTGTATACCAGGGCCGCGTTACACCCGGGCGTTTCTTTCCGCTGAATCCGACACAGGAACCTTTCGAAACAACCGTGTCCGGCGAGGACCTTCGTCAGGCGGAAAGTGAGGACGCCGTGGTGCCTCACTAGCTACTCCTCAGAGAGGGAACTTACTACTGCTATCATGGCGCGCCCAGCGCAAGGTTGCGACAGTCGCTGTCTTCAAGTTCATACCATACCACCACAAGATCTCGCTGGAGCTCTGTCTGCCGCGCCGTGCCGCGATTGGACGCGGCAGCGGAGTTTCCCTTCGACGGCGTTGCATCATCACGTATTAGGATTGTTGCCTGCAAAATCCCACAGTGGCAGGCCAGCATGCCGGCTCGCCTCGCATGAGACCGCGCGGTATCCCTGTATCATTAGGATGGCCATGACCCTTTTACTCACCTTCAGTCCGAGTGACCGAGTCTAAACCCGTAAACGTCCATGGACTGCACAAACCACGGGGTCTACGCGGAGCGTAGACCCTCTGGCAGGAGGCGTCAGGACCTGCCAGATTGGGGAAGACCTGCGTCAGCGCAGCCGCGCTTAGTTAAGTAGGTACGGTAGGTAGGTACATACTTTTAATTTCTACCATTTAATACCTAATTTCAAAATTAAATCAATAAACAAATAATAATCAACGTTTTTATTGAAAACGTAAAATCGTAAACTGTTCAATTCATAAAATAAATAAATTGTCCATACTGTCATCAGCTGAGCGCGTTTCGCATTTGTTCGTTGAACTCGGAACCTCGCACGCTAGTGTGCGCGCCACAGCCGCACAGCTGCGTCGAAGCGTGCGTAGTATTTTGTATTCATTGCATTTTTGTAACTTCAAATGCGTAATTTGCTATGAAAAATTAATAATTTTGATAATGTTTGTTCGGAAGAAAGTTTTCTAATGACACTTGGAATACGATTTTGAAAAAAAGTCAACTTTTTTTTTCTTACTTTGACCTTGAATATCTCTGGAACCAGTGATTTCCCAGGTATGTTCTTGAAGAAAAAAACTATCCCAGTGATGGGTACAATACGTAGTTTTCGTTTACGTTAAGGGTCTTTTTACACCCGATATGTAGATAATATTATTCTGTACATAAGTTTGTCACCTAATTTCTCTTAAACAGCTTGACTGATTTGGATGCCATTTTGTGTGTATATTTCTGTGGGTCTGGATGGGTTTTTTTTTTATTGGGTGGGAAAATCATCTTATGACAAATCCCGCTCTTGGGCGGAACGGGAGATAGTGTCAGACTTTTACTGACTAAAAACTCACTCCTGTTACTTCGTTGCCTTCGTCCCAGGGCCCCGGGTTTCGTTTTCACACTACCCATGGCCCCAGTAGGCTTCGACCCTGCTGGGCCCCTACGATTTGCTGACATCTCCTTGTTGCGCGCGTGGACTCTGGATGGTTTGAAAATACAATTGGACCCGGTAGGTGGCGCTGCCCCGATCGCAGCGCCTTCTTAATTTTTTTCTGCCAAAATACCAGCTTTTTGGTAGGGGTCCATTACACGATAGGTTTTGCCACAGTCAAATATCTTGACTGACGAAAAACCTACCGTGTAATGCGATGACGAAAAATGTATGGCGATAAAATTCCGTCAGTCAAGCTTCATTCATGGTTGATGGTTTTGATTGACGCTTGCATGACCGTGTAATGGACCCCTTAGGACAACGTCTGTCGGGACCGACAGTCTTTAATAAATATATCATATGATTTGTAACCGTACCAATATACTTATCTTAAGACCAAAAATACGACGGATCTCTTAAAATATTAGAATATCTACATAAGTAATGCTAGTTAGGACTTCGCACTCTGAAGAGCTACATGCAAGACGCACCGGGATGAATTCATGATGAACATTTGTACCTCTTGTCCTGCCAATTGACGTAAGTGAATAAGTTATGTAGCAGGCCTAAGAGAGATGCGAAGTGAAAGGATAAATAAGGAGAAAACACTACGGTTATGTTGGTATTCTTGAGGGAGGTAAATGATAGTTTACCTCAGGCCTAGTTACCAAAACTAGGGTAAATAACAAATATTTCATAAATAATAATAAACTTACTGAAGAGATGAGTAAACTAAGTTGGTACTTACTAACTAAAACACGTTAAAACACCTACTTACTATCTCCTTCTTTGAAGAGTGGCTGGAAAGGCAACACGGCGTCATTACCTTCCGCATCACGCAGGTTCTCACCGGACACGGTAAGTTCGGGAAGTTCCTGCACCGGATTCGTGCGGAAGCGACGCCCGGGTGTCGCCACTGTGTGGACCGCCCGGAGAACACGGTGGAGCATACGGTGGAGGTGTGCCCCGCTTGGGCAGAGCAACGCCGTGTCCTCGTGGGGGTAATTGGCGGCGGCGATCTCTCGCGCCGGGCCTTGGTACAGGCCATGGTCCGAGGCGAGGAGGAGTGGCAGGCGGTCGCCTCTTTCTGCGAAGCAGTAATGCTTGCAAAGGAGGCGGCCGATCGCGTGAGGCAGCGGTCCTCACGCCCCAACCGCCGCCGGGATTCCGATCCCGATTTCCGGCCACCGTAGGCGCGGGCTTGCGGACGGCGAGTAATGGGTGGCTTGCCGTCCGACCGTCCGGTAACCGTCCGGACCAAGCCCAAGTCGTCAACGGCGCGTGCTGTTCCACGCGCGCCTCAAGGAGATGTCAGCAACTGTAGGGGCCCAGCAGGGTCGAAGCCTACTGGGGCCAAGGGTCTGATTCTGAAAGGAAGACTCGGCCCTGGTACGAAAGGCAACGAAGGAACAGGAGTGGGTTTTTAGTCAGTAAAAGTCTGACACTATCTCCCGCCCTGCCCAAGAGCGGGGGATGTCATAAGATGATTTTCCCACCGAAAAAAAAAAAAAAAAAAAACATACTTACTATCTATATATATAAAAAGAGAAACTGACTGACTGATATATCAACGCACAGCCGAAACTACTAGGACTAGGAACGTGAAATTTTGCATAAGGTTTCCTTTTATGACGTAGGCGGGCACTAAGAAAGGATTTTCCAAAATTCGCCTCTTAAAGGGATGTAACCGGGGTCCAAAGTTTGTATGGAAAAACCTACTTTTACACAGGCGATGCCGCTGGCAGAATCTAGTCTATACATATATATGTCGTGGGCTGATCTTAGAAATTGATCACTTCAAGGTATGGCCAACAAAAACTGGCCAGATCGTTTTAAACGTTAAAGTTTGATGATATTTCAATCCTCGTTTAGCCTACTTTATTTAGACCTTTTATTATCATAAAAATCCTACATCAATGATATGGTGAAACGAGAATTGACATATCATCAAATGTTAACGTTATAAGAAGAAACTGATTGATTGTAATATCAAAACACGGCCGAAACTACTGGGATTTGAGAGTGTGAAATTTTGCACAGGATTTCCCTTTATTGTTCCCAAAATTCACTAAGGAGATGAAATGGGGGTCCATAATTTGTGTGGAGAAATCTACTTCCATATGGGCGAAGTTTTTGGCTGTAGCTAGTATTACATATCTCTGACGGTCTGTGCACAGCCACCCAGGGAGACACTACACTTGCTCATCTTCCCTGCCGGCTACAATAAGGCTGTTGTTGCTGTCGCGCACCCGACACTTCAGTGATGCGATTTGCAAACGTAGCAGCGAACCGAAATCTGTCCCCTAGCCAAGTTACAACCGTTTCGACTCGATTCTCTTTTCGTTGATCGCCTCGAGTCGGCCACGCCTGCTATTCCTTTGTTCTGACCACGTGACTGAGCGTTGAGATGACGTCAGAACAAAGGAATCGGAGGCGTGGCCTACTCGAGGCGATCGACGAAAAGAAAATCGAAACGAAACGGTTGTAACTTGGCTAGGGAGGGCTGGAACGCGTCCGCAAACATCCATTCAATCCAACGCGATGTTTAAAGAAGAGGCAATGCAAAAAAAGAGATAACGTATAATGATAAAACTCCGTTGTCATTCGGTAATTCCGTGATTTACTCAAATATTTCACAAAACTGGTTCCAGGAAATACGTGTTTTTTTTTAAAAATAATATATGAGTACAGTATGGAGTGCCAAAGTTCACGTAAAATAGCAGATTTTCAGAGGTCTTTACTATATTAGTTTTACACAAAATTGTGTTTTGATTTCTATAGAAGCCTAGATAATATCCACAAGATAGCTGTGTATCCAAAATATCTAGAGAAAGATGTGTAATAACATCATAATCACGTAAGAGCGGTTGTATGAAAATGTACCTTGAAAAGGACGCTCTTAACTTCTGAGGGCATAGCCAAGTTGATAATCTACAATCGTTAATGTTAGTACAAAACTTCAAATATATGAGAATGACATCATCTCAACGTTAAGTCACGTGGTCAGAACAAAGGAATCAGAGGCGTTACCGACTGTAGAAAGAGATTTGAAACGAAACGGTCGTAACTTGGCTAGGCCTGCTGGTCGTAACTTCGTACAGACAAGAATAAAACTGTTTGACGTCACTTCTTCACCACGATCGTAACAAAAGTCAGCGGCCATCGCTTTAAATCGCTTCGAGCGGACTTCACAGCTTTCAAACGGTCATTTAATCTCCATTAACTGTACTTAACAGCCTGTTATAGGTTAACTGCTAATAGAATATTAAGTGTCATAGCGACCGACAGAACATAATTGTCTTTTTAGGGTTCCGCACCCAAACAGATTAAAACGGACCCCAAGACCAGGCTGTCTATCTGTCACAATACTTGTACGTAATTATTTTTAACCGAAACAGCTTTCATTATGATTAATTGATAAAAAACACTTAACTAATTAAAACTATATATACACTAAAGTCAAAAACTATTAGCTAAAATATGGCGTCATAAAATTCCTCCGCATCGCTGTCGACTGGAAGTGTGCCCAAAAGGCTGGCGGCATTGCCACGTTGTATGGCAATGCTTAATCTCTGACCGAGGTAAAAGCCAGCCTTTGGGTCACGCGAAGTGTCAACTAAGCGTCTGGATATTTCTTTGAAAAGCTTATGAGCACTCGGACCCCACTGCCCAAGACTTTCAACCCCAAACGGCTCAAAAATATAACTTCCGACGAGGTTGTTATATTTCCGCCGCTTGAGGTTCTCCGCAGCCGCAGCGGCAGCACCAGCACAGCACGAAGAGCTAGGAAGATGGGATGGGGCAAGAGTGTCGACACAGGTAGCGTCCCACACTAAAGACCTACCCATCTTCCACGGAAATAAAGACATACCGTCCGGTGTCTTACCATCGTCGCGTGCCAGGCCATGAGGTTTCAAAACAGCCGGAACGCCGACGGTGACAAGGGCTCGTCGGATGATGTCGTTAATATTCGCGAAACAGCTAATTCGATTTTGGTCCCGACAGACTGAAGTCCTGGCCGAAAACTGGCTAATCGTCAGAAAAAATATAAAGAACCCGGTCACATCATCACACACAGCATCTACCGTGTCTAATTGTATTTTCAAACCATTCAGGAAGCCGCTTAAATATACACGCAGTTTCCTCAAAATCGTTAACCCATTTAGGAGTTGAAAGAAAGAAAGAAGAAGAAATGCGGGCTTGCGGACGGCGAGCCATAGGTTGCTTGCCGTACGGAAAGGACTTCGTTGTTTTCGACGTGTGTTTCAAGAGATGTCAACAAAATTTATGGGGTCAGGGCTGCGGATTTTTCAAAGGACTTGTAGCGACATCTATGGCGTCACATAAGAACTAATCCTGCATCGCGCAATCAAAGTTCTCCGCGCGATTAGAATATATACGACAGCCCGAAATCATCTATCGGGCAGCTGCCCACCAGACATAACACCCGTCTCTGGCCGGAGGATCCTCCCTTTTCAACGGAGGTTTGCGGGACTTTACTCTCTGTTCCGCCTACCTCCAAAGACTTACCGCAGCCCTTAGTGCACTTAGTGCAAAAAAAGGGCAATTGAGGGTACACTGTGGGTCAGTAAAACAGGTTCTTCATCTCGCTTTATCTAGAGCGGGAGAAGTTATTTGATGATTTTCCACGTAAAAAAGCCTACTTCTATTTCTCCTGGCTTCTGAAGGTCACACTGGACCCGCTCCAGACTCGACATGCCCCTGAAGACTAGTTATATTGACTTTTATATGTATTGTTACTTATTTTACCTCACAAGGACTAAAATATTAACGGTGTTTCATCATTTATTATTTTCTTTTCCCATCTTATCATTTACTAGCTTTTGCCCGCGGCTTCGCCCGCGTGCATAAAATATATGTATATAGCCTATGTCATCCAAGAATAAAGCAGCTTTCTATTGGTGAAGAAATTTTAGCTATCGGACCAGTACTTCCAGAAATTACCTTCTACAAACAAAACAATAAAAAACTTTACCTCTTTATAATATTAGTGTAGATGTAGGTCTTATGCTACAAGCTAGGACACAGTGCCTCCCTCTGCAAGGGACTAAACCACGCGGACCCAGTGCAGCTTGACTGATGTGAACTGCTGGTACCTGAACATCCCCGGCTTCTTCGCTATATTTTCGTTCACCGTATTGAGAGCCAGAGGTGGTGAAATAAATGACACAAAGTAAATTGCTGCCTTCGGTTTGAAGTCAAGGCCTACCAGTCTTTAGTCGTTGATAGGCTACGACTATAGTACTTACATTTTGATACAAGTGCAGAAAGTTTGTCACTGCGACCGAGGAGGAATACGCACGAGCCGAGGGCTACAGTGACAAATTTGCACGTGTCTCAAACGACTTTTTTTAATACACTTACGAAATAAGTAAACGGGAGTTGACCGGCGACTCATGGCGGTCGAAGCGCGCCCAGCTTGATACGATAAATGTAATAAAATTGTGGTGGGGAAGAGCACGTGCACTTTTCTGCACTAGTGCGGAAAACAGTCTATTGCAAGCCCAAAAGCAGTGGGATAAGAGCGAGTTTTCGAGTAAGTGTATTGAAAAAGAATTTCCCACTGCTTCATTCTGCTCACTGCTACTAATACTTCTACGGTTTTTTAAGTCATGGTTGGCGCAGTGTTTGAGTGATTAGCTGCTGCACTGTGTCTCACAGGTTCGATTCTATCACGGAACAAATATTTGTATGGCGTACGGGTAGTTGTTCTGGGTCTGGATGTCTCGTGTGTATGAATTTACATGTTTGTGAACGCACTTACGACACAGGAGTAATGCCTAGTGTGGGGAAACGTATTTATAAGAAAAAAATCAGGCAAGTGCGAGTTGGACTCGCGCACTGAGGGCTCCGTATAAATTTACCTACGAAAACAGTACAATTCCCGAATTGATTTACGAAGATTTTAAATGCATTTTTTTTTTCTTTGATGTTTTATTTTTTCACAGCTTCAATGGACTTGAGTATACGGTTTTAATTTCAACTCGATACCTCCATGCGTTCCCGAGATAAACGGTCTTGACAGACAGGCAGACAGATAGACGGGCGGACAACAAAGTGATCCTATAACGGATCCGATTTTTCCTTTTCAGTTACGGAACCCTAAAAAAAGAATCAATCTGGCCTAAAGGGCCAGGCTCATCCAGGTTGCTCAAACAGTCTTGCCAAATGGGGCTTTCTCGATCCATCCCAAACACAGTGTCAGTGTGGAACCGATTCATAGAACATGCATCACATGCTATGCTGCCCGTCCTGCTAACACATGCACCTTCCAGGATTTATACGTGGCCAATGACAGAACTGTACAGGTTGCCAAATAGTGGTCACAGGTCAAAATTATTTTGAGTTTATCGCCACAAAAATTAGAAGAACATTTAATTTCACATGCGGAACTCTCAGTGCGTGAGTTCGACTCGCTGTTGGCAGGTTGTTTTTATCTAGATGTGTATAAAAATATTGCTCTTTGTACACGAGTTTGTTTTTCATTAAAATGCAAAAAGGTTTTAGAATGTTTTTGTATGAGGTGTTTGAAAACAGGTTTTTTGAAGTCTGTCGGTGTCATAATAAAATCTATTTGTGTATAACCCTAAAGCTTATTCATAAAATTGTTACAATAATTTAGTAAAGATATTTTTCCTTTTATTGTATATTTATAAAGTAAGTTTTTTATTAAAGGTTGTCTCATTCATATATTGTATTTTAAAATGTTCTACAATTTATAATTTACTTTTTTAATTTTTTACTTTGGCTGTCATTCCATTAGCTCATTATCTTTCTATTGTGTCTCTAATTACGGTACTCAAAAGGTTAAAAAGTATATGACATTCAGAATTTGTATTCTTTCTTCTTGGTCGTTTCACTCTTGCTAGAGTGGTCGTGGTTATCACGAAGGTAGTTCTCCGGAAGCTGTCATACACGAGAATTTATTAAAGCACCAAAGAAATAAAAACAATTTTAATTTCCATCTATCAGGGTGGAGCCGACTCGAGCCTATCAATGATAGTAATAAAAAAAAAAACAAATGGAACTCAGGCGTCCTCTCTAGAAGAGGGAATGGGCTGTAATATAGTGCGGTTTGATGGATGCCACATGTCTACGAATTTTTTGGTTCTGGGATATACCGATTCCCTCACGATGTTTTTCTTCACCCAGCTTTTAGGCTAAAAAGTGGCGAAGTGTCAGAAGAAAAATGCACACTGATCGACTGACAAGTAAATAAATTTAATAAATAATAATAAATTGAGAAAACATCACTTACTTTGTCCTGGTCCTAAACTAAGGTTTTCCCTTGTACTATGGAAACCAGGAACAACGAAGGTACCACAAACACCCAGACCCAACACAAATATCTGTTTTATCAACAAACATTTGTGTTGGTGCGGGAATTGAAGCCGCGACCCTTGCGTCTTAACCGGCGCTCTAAACCACTGCGCTAAACGGGTCGTCGGGAACCTAATGAAAGAACGCCCATACCTAAAAGGTGATTACTGATCTGTTTCTTGCTGTCTATTGTCACTGTTTATTTCTCATGGTTGCTAGAGCCCCCGGAGTCGGCGCCCCTGCCTCCAAATGTATGAGAGTATTGGCGATAAAATAATTACACAAAGTAAGTCAGTATTACAGTATCTATCTCAAAAGTTTAAAATTTAAAGTAAAGTTACCTTTTTTTAAGGTTTCGTTGTGTCAACAATGTAAAATTAAAATGAATGCAGAACACACAATGGAGAGTGTTCCGGTTTGCATAATAAGCTCCATAATGAAATGTTGCCACTTTTTAAGTAGTTTGTTTAGCGACCGTGAAGTTTATGAAATAGTATTTATTTAATTTCAGTTAAAACAAGGCTTTAGGGTCCGAGTGCTCGTCGAGTTGTTCGAGATATAAGCAAACAGCTGATTGACTTTTTTTGGCCAAGAAATCAGCACTGCATTGTCGTCATCTACTTCCTTTTTTTTTGTCTTAATTTTTGCATCAATTGGTTGTAATTATGAGAAAATCTCTGCTAGTGATTATGAGGGTGGGCACTAATACCTATATATACAAGATATTAAGTTAGCTTAGGTATCAGCTGTAACACTTACTTAGTTCATTAAACCCGATCGGTCATTATCTTTTTATTGTGTCTCTAATTACGCTACTCAATAGGTTAAATATCACAATTACTTAACCTTTCGACCTAATCTATATATATAAAAGGAGAAACTGACTGACTGACATATCAACGCACAGCCAAAACTACTGGGACTAGGAGCGTGAAATTTTGCATAAGGTTTCCTTTTATGACGTAGGCAAGCACTAAGAGAGGATTTTCCAAAATAAACAATTTATTCAACGTGGCAATGCTGCCAGCGTTCTCAGCATTGTTTCAATTAACAGCGACGTGGATGAATTTTTTGATGACCAGTGAATTCTTTTTATACCTACGCGTTTGTATATACTATTCTATTCAGATTGTATATATATTTAACTAGCATGGCGATTAATTATTTACTGAAATTCTATACAATTGCCAACATCTGTATATCGCTTGTGTGCTTCAACAATGTGACAAGTCCAATAATATTATTGTGGCGATATATAAAAATAAATCCCTATTTTCTTGGTTACGTCATCACGCGTGAACGGCTGGACCAATTTCGCTAATTCTTTTTTTGTTCTATTTGTTAGTGTTAGGAAAAGGTTCTTACAAAAAGAAAAAAATTAAGAAAATTATGCAGAAAATTAGAAAACTACGACATATATATACTATACTCTTTAACTACGACTATATAACCTGAGCTTTGACAGTTCGCGCGTTTGACAGTTCATTGCTAAGATATGACAACGTCTCGTCTGTCGCACAGAACAGATAAAATTACCTATTTGTTCAGTGGTCGGTCGGGTCAGGTAGTTATGTATAATTGTTATCTTTTTTGTTTTCATAATTCTGTGTTAATTGGTACGTAAACCAGAAACAAAGAAAAACTTTTTATTTGCCAAAAAAGGCGCAAACTTAAAACAAGACAACATCATAGGTAATTAAAAATAAAATATATGCGCCACGTCCGAGTAAAATGGCTGTACGCTCAGAATAATGCCGTGCCCACACGCGAAATACGACGAGTTCACAGCGCGTGATTTTTCACCTAACTCATCCTAAACGACTTGACCGATTTGGATGAAATTTTGTGTATTTGTGTGGGTCCCTAGATGGTTTGAAAATATTTGGATCCGGAAGATGGCGCTCCAAACGAGTTCTCAACTTTTTATTTTGACAAAAAACCAGCTTTCCGACAGGACAAAGTCTGTCGGTACCGCTAGTTAACTATAAATAAATACAGATTTATGAATGTCAATAAATGCATGAGAGCCTATATATACTGCATTCACGGCGTTCTCACCTTCCGTATGAGGTAGGTTCTCATCGAACATGGTCAGTTCGGGTAGTTCCTGCACCAGATTCGTGCAGAAGTAACGCCCGGGTGTTACCACTGGAAGACACGGTGGAGCATACGGTAGAGGTGTGCCCCGCTTGGGTTTTTCGCGCCGGGCCTTGGTACAGGCCATGGTCCGAAGCGAGGAGAAGTGGCAGGCGGGCGCCTCCTTCTGCGAAGCAGTAATGCTAGCAAAAGCGGAAGCTGCACGTGCACGCGCGTAGGATCGGCCCTCACGCCCCAGCCGTCGGGATCTCGATCCCGATTTTCGGCCACCGTAGGCGCGGGCTTGAGGATGGCGAGCAATGGGTAGCTCGCCGTCCGACCGTCCGGTAATCGTCCGAACGCTGGCACCTATGACTTGCCGTGACCTGTTTTGTACTTAGTATCTTAGGTGGTGTCCGACTTGCGACTCAAAAATTATTGGAATCGATTCAGTTACTGATTCTGAACAATCTATAATTCAGGTTTCGCATTTACTAAAAATAATTGTATAATATAATACAGATTTTAATTAAAAGGTAAGTTGGGTAAATCGCGTTACAAATTAACAGCATTCAATTAATACCGTTTTCTGTTGAATATTCATTGAATCGCAGCCAATGACGAGCGCTTGACAGTTTTACGCGTTAATTTTGCGATCATCATAATAGTATCAAAAAGGCGAAAGTTTGTTTATATGTGTGGGTCTGTGTTTGCTACTTCTTGATGCTTGAACTCATGAACAGATTCTGTTGAAATTTGGCACACGGGCGTCCTAGAATAGGACATAGAAAAAAAAAGAGTTTTTTTATTTGGCACACGTACACGCGCGCGCATTGTGGAGGCATCATTTAGAAACTTGAGATTAATTCATACAACTAAACATGTAGGATAGTTTTTATTCCGGGAATATGTTCCTTTGGGATAATTTCGATAGCAGAAGTTAGCATAGCATAGTCGGCCTTATAATGTTCCCATTGTTGGGACTCAGGCCTAGGAGAAGCTCTATGAGAGGGAATGGGCCGTAATCCACCACGTGGGCCCAGTGCGGGTTGGTGGATGTCACAGTCATGTCTTCGAATTTATGGTTCTAGGACATGCCGGTTTCCACACGATGTTTTTCTTCACCGTTTTGTGATCAGTGGTGATGAAATAAATTACACAAAGTAATGCGCCTGGCTGGGTTTGAACCCACGACCTGCAATTCGTAAGTCGGGCAAAAAAGCAGAAGTTAGTTCTAGTTAAACATCTTGGCCTCAGTAGTTGTCGCATTTTGCGTGTGGTCATGGTATTGTGCTGAGCGTTCGGCTGTTTTGCGCGGATGTAGCGCATATTTTTCACATAATATACCTACTTATGATTTATTGGTTCTGTGTTTGCGCCTTGTACCGCCAAATAAAATGTTTTTCTTTCTTTCTTTGTTTTTAATATTTGAGTTTAAAAATACAATAGCAAAACAGTTTAAGCAGTTTACATTTGCTACTTTTAATATGATTAATCATCGATACAGATTTACTCAATGTTTTAAACGAATTAAATAACCCTAAAATGTTCCAGAACATCAGATTTATAACAAGTTAAGTCCACAATTTCGCTACTATCGCTAAAATCAACTTGAAGCATGTTTTATCTACGATCTCGCTCCGTCGAGACCAGGTGAATTGCTTGTATATCGGAAAATGGCGATTCTGCATCAGAAAAAAGGGAATATAGTTTCATTTTCATGGTATCAGAAAATTATGTGGCATTGTAAACGAGCTTTTTTTTAGTGATTTTTCTGAATGAATTTTATTTTGTTTAATTTTTAATTTAATTTTAATATATTAATTTTATTTTGCGCGGATGTGTCGCATAATTCACTCTATTGTATAAATTTCTTATTTTTATATTTTTTAATGTATGTGCCGAGATTGTCGTAAATAAACTCTTTTTCTTTCTTTCTTATTAGGAATATATAATTATATATTGCTCACTTTTCCGCCTTGATTCTATATCCTTTGGGCATATTTCACAAAAATCGTCGTTTTATCTACTATATAAAAATAAGTCGGGTTTTCCTTCCTGACGCTATAACTCCATAACGCACGAACCGATTTCCACGGTTTTGCATTCGTTGGAAAGGTCTCGGGCTCCGTGTGGTTTATAGCAAAGAAAAGAGTAGGGTAGAGTAGGGTAGAGTAGGGTAGAGTAGGGTAGAGTAGGGTAGAGTAGGGTAGAGTAGGGTAGAGTAGGGTAGAGTAGGGTAGAGTAGGGTAGAGTAGGGTAGAGTAGGGTAGAGTAGGGTAGAGTAGGGTAGAGTAGGGTAATTTTTTTTTTTTACTAAATCCCGCTTTTGGGCAGAACAACATCTGCCGGGACCGCTAGTTTTATTATATATTTTAATTACTTTCTACTTGTACAATTTGAACCAACACAGGCAGATTATATTAAAGAGAATCAATATTTATGTTATAATTCAAAATAAAAATTTATATTTGATTACAAATTAATAAGCAAAAAATTAAATAACATAACAATCAAAATTAAGCGATACAACAAAAAAGAAACAGAAAGGAAAAGATATTATATAGAGGTATAGTTTGTCTTTTTGTTTGTAATGACTAAAAGTAATGGTCCGATTGCTAAAATTTTGTCACCGATAGAAAGCTGCTTAATCCTGAGTGACATAGGCAATATTTTATGTACGCGGGCGAAGCCGCGAGCAAAAGCTGGTTAATAATAAAGAAAATAACAAAATATTACTTCTTTTTTATTTTCATTTAGTGAAGTTTTAATAAATCACACTAATATAATAAAGAAGAAAGTATGTATGTGTGTGTGTATATGTTTGCACGGTACGTTCAAATGGCTGAACGCATTTGATTAAGGCGTATAGTCCCGTGAACATCAGGCCATATAGAGCCCCGCTGACCTTTAAATCCATTTTCTTTACGAAATATTTATTGATTTACACATACAAACATATTTCTAAAGATCAAGATTTGGTAGAGTAGGGAAAACAAGCGAAAAAATATTACGTACATTCATTTTAGTAAGTTTTTTGCAATTTGCAGATCATTGTCAGGTTCTCAGTTCATTAAAATGTGATTTGCTAGCGTTAGGTAAATGGTTTTACAAAGTTATAATCATCAACATGAGTTTAGGTAACACTATTAATGCATAGCATAGCATAGCCGGCCTTATAATGTTCCCCCTGTTGGGACTCAGGCCTCCTCTCTGGGAGAGGGGATGGGCCGTAATCCACCACGCGGGCCCAGTGCGGGTTGGTGGATGCCACATGTCTTCGAATTTTTGGTTCTAGGACATGCCGGTTTCCTCACGATGTTTTCCTTCACCGTTTTGAGAGCAGTGGTGATGAAATAAATTACACAAAGTAATGCGCCTGACTGGGTTTGAACCCGCGACCTATTAATGACTTATCATGAAATAGCCGAGGGGGTCGCCGCGGTCACGTTTTTTATAATTTCAACTTTATTTATTTCTACGTTTTATTGGGTAATAATTTTGAAATCGTCTCCTCAAGTCCTTATTTTAATACCTTACATTGTACAATCTGTATGAAACAAAAACCGGGCAAGTGCGCGTCGGACTCTGAGGGTTCCGTACAAACTTACCTATGAAAACAGTTCAATTACCGAATTGAGTTACAAAGATTTTTCCGAATCGCATTTTTTTTTTGTGATGTAACTACCAATTCAATTTACAGTTTTTAGATTTTTTCCTATACTTATGCTATGAGACTTTGCTTCATGCCAAATTTCAGGATTGTAGGTCAACGGGAAGTACCCTATGAATTTTGATTTCCTTGAGTCTGTCAAAACATACGTTTTTTGCGGCCGTATCTTTTTAATTCGTTAACTCAGAAGTTTGATTTTTTCAAGGGACCGCAGACTTGAGTATATGGTTTTAATTTCAACTGGATACTTTTACGCGTTTCCAAGATAAAGGGTCTTGACAGACAGACAGACAGAGAGACGGACGGACTACAAAGTGATCCTATAAGGGTTCCGTTTGTTGCCGTTTGAGGTACGGAACTCTAAAAAACATTATTTGGTGCAAAAAACTCGTCATTTTTTTTATTTTGATGTACCTAGTGAAAGTTTCACAACTAAAACAAATCTACCGACGCCTCTTAAGCTAAAAAGCAACAAGTCGTTTGAGCTCTAGGGCGTGCCAAAGAAATATATATACTGTATGTATATATATAGCGATCCCGACAGACGTCCACTCCGAAAGCTGGCTTTTCATCAGAAAAAAATCAGATCCTGATTGTAGCGCCACCTCCCGAGTTCGCCGGGCATTGGTACAGGCCATGGTCCGGAGCGAGGAGGAGTGGCAGGCGGTCGCCTCCTTCTGCGAAGCAGTAATGCTAGGCAACGGTCCTCACGCCCCAACCGCCGCCGGGATTCCGACCCCAATTTCCGGCCAACGTAGGCGCGGGCTGCGGATGGTGAGTAATGGGTGGCTTGCCGTCCGACAGTCCGGTAACCGTCCGGACCGAGCCTAAGTGGTCGACGGCGCGTACCGTTCCACGCGCGCCTCAGGGAGATGTCAGCAAATCGTAGGGGCCCAGCAGGGTCGAAGCCTACTGGGGCCACGGGTAGTGTGAAAGCGAAACCTAGGGCCCCGGGAAGAAGTCAAAGAAGGAACAGGAGTGGGTTTTTAGTCAGTAAAAGTCTGAAGCTATCTCCCGCTCCGCCCAAGAGCGAAATTTGTCATTAGATGATTTTCCCATCTAAAAAAAAAACCTACCGAGTTGAATAGTATTTTCAAACCAGTCAAATATACACACAAAGTTTCATCTAATAATCGATTTAGGTGAGTTAGGTGATAAACGTACAGAAGAATTACAATAGATACATACATAGACTCGAAAAGCATTACACCCTCCTTCCGGCGCAGTCGGTTAAATAATAAAACAATGACTGTACCAGTCTACGATATTAGCTGAGATATGAACCAAGATTTAGTAAGCAAACGGAAAGGCTAACGAGATAATTCATATTAAGAGATTTAAGACCGAGAAGAAACAGATTTTATTCGGTTTCATCCCACTCGTGTCTCTGTAATTACATGTCGTGTCTTATCTTGAGTCGCTGCAGGATCTAACAGCTACTGTGTGCTTAGTGAATTAACTTAGAATGTGCAAATAATTGTTGAATCTTGCTCGACTTATTGTAGGGGTACTTAACTAATATTTTAGGGTTAACCGAAAGGGTAAAAACAGGACCCTATTGCTCCCAAGCTATACAAAAAGCTACCAAACATATTGTATCAGCTAACAACATAAATGATTTTAAACGTCAGCTTTTTAAATTATTGAATGTCAAGGCATATTCTCTGTCGATGAATACCTTAATGATAAATTTTGACATAACAATTTCATACAATTTGATTTAGTTTTGACAATTTTGTATAATTGAGTAAATTTTGATAATCATAATTTACTTTTATTTTTTTCCTGACATTGTATTAATTTTTTATATATATTTTGACATTTTTTAATTATTTTTAATTGATTTAATTTTGACAACTGTAGTATAGCTAACATTGTTTTTAATGTTCTTGTTTAAATTTAATTTTTTTGCTGACATTACAATATTATTTTTTTTATTTAAAGTATATTTTGACATTTTATAATATTTTAATTGATTAAATTTTGACAACTGTAGTATTTCTGACATTGTTTTTACGTTTTTTTTTTTAATTTTTTGCTTGATTTTTATACTGTTCTATATTTTGGTCAATTATCATTTGCGGACCTTGTATTTACAATTAATTTAATTTTGATAGTAGATATACATAATATTGACATTACCATCGCTATTTTGTATGCCTTTCGGCGGAATATTGGATGGACCAAACATATATTATAAGATCATTGTACCCTTTGTTCACAAAATTAATAAATGAATTGAATTGAATTCTCACCGAACACAGTAAGTTCGGGAAGTTCCTGCACCGGATTCGTGCGGAAGCGACGCCCGGGTGTCGCCACTGTGTGGACCGCCCGGAGGACACGGTGGAGCACACGGTGGAGGTGTGCCACGGTTAGGCAGAGCAACGCCGTGTTCTCGTGGGGGCGATCTCTCGCGCCGGGCCTTGGTACCAGGCCATGGTATCTCTCGCTCCACCCAAGAGCGCGAATTTTCCCACCTAAAAAAAAACCCTATTGCTATCACTCCGCTGTTCGTCTGTCTGTCACGTATACGGCTGTATACGGGTTGGCATGATTAAAACAAGATGAACACATGTTTAAAACAGTTTGAATTTAAACCGTGTTTTTTTATCACAAATATTTAAAAAACACAGATTAAAACAAGTTTTTATGGTGAATGTATGGATATAAAGTGAAAATAAATTAATATTTAGGAGTCTTAATAGCTTGACATAAAACCAGTTGATTTTATGCTATTTTAGGACAGAGAACATGATTTTTGTGAATTTTGTGAGAAGTAATTAAGAGCGAGCAACTCGAGGTACATTTTCACACAACCGATCAATTTCTCACTTACTTAGTATTGGACGGATCTGAAAATTATACATCTAAAAATATATTTACGTCTTTTGACGCATGACAGTACCAAGCGGGGTCTACCGATTACGCAATACATATTTAAAAAGCTGTAATAATTACGGTGTTTTTCATGATATTACTAATATCCCCAGGGTCATACTAACAGAAGAGGTAGAAATATCACTTAAGAAAAACATGTTCTAGAAACTGTGCTCGTACCGCCATAGTCTGATATATGAGACATTGAAATGGAAGGATAAATGGGTTAAAAAAACCCATTTTTTTTTTTGTAAACACATTGTTAACGATGTAAGTGTTGGTTTTTTGAACCCGGAATTTTTGGACCGTGACATTTGGTGAGCGTTTTTAGGATTCCGTTCCCAGAGGGTAAAACGGGACCCTATTACTAAAACTTCGCTGTCTATCCGTCCGTCTGTCTGTCTGTCCGTCTGTCACCAGGCTGTATCTCATGGACCGTGATAATAAGACATTTTCACAGGTTATTTCTGTTGCCGCTATAACAAAAAATACTAAATAAACTGAATAAAATCAATATGTTTATTGTCGTTTCTTGTTACGGACAGTACGGAACCCTTCGTGGGCCAGTGCGACTCGCACTTGGCCGGTTTTTTTTTATAAAAAAATGTGGTGTTGAAAAAGTTAATTAAGGTTGAAACGATCTAACTGTCACATATAAATACTCGTATAAATTGTAATGTTTCCCATCTCAATTTAAAAAATCTCTTCAATAAATGAATCAATTCAGAATGTGACATCCACCAACTCGCACTGGGCCCGCGTGGTGGATTCCGGCCCATTCCTTCTCCTAGAGAGAGAGAAGGCCCGAGTCCTAGTAGTGGGATCATTAAGTCGAAAGGCTGGATTCGCGCCACGATACCAACTTCAAGTCGTTCGTGATACGTGTTCCAACCCACCATCTACAGACCTTTTTGAGAGAGGACTTTTGGCCGAAAGGTGTCGTGTATCGACGTTTCCGAGGAAGGCTACGCGACACCACGCAGCGGAACACAACGCCGATGTTACGTGTATAATCATAGTTAATTGTTTGTGTTATTTTTAATATTTATTAGTTTATTTTGTTTGTAAGATTGTAATATTATGTATTTTATCTATGGGCCTTAGTTGCCTGACAATAAATAAATAATAATAATAATAATAATAATTAAAGGCTGTTTATGCTTATTGAGCTTTTCTTGGATTTGAAGGTGTTTGTAAAGGTTTTAAAGGTGACATCACTAGCTTCAGCCTAGTCACACCCAGCTCGGTCAGCTGATTCCCTACATGTTACTGCGTGTTTACTGCATAGACTTTAACCTCCAAGTTTGTTATGGTGTTTATTCAGGATTTCTTTCACGAAAGTATCTTTTCTGTTGTAATTACTGTTGTACTACTTTAGCCAGCGGTTTCACCCACGTGAAAAGTATCCTATATTCTATTCCAGGACATGACCATGTCTATGCCCATATCGTTTGACTGTTTGACTGGCCTGTTGGTCTAGTGGTCAGTGGCCTTGACTGCTATGCCACAGGTCGTGGGTTCGATTCCCACCCAGGACAAATGTTTGTGTGTTGAGCACGATCATTTGTTCTGTGTCTGGGTATAATTATAATGTATGTATCTAGAATTATAATAAGTATGTCTATCAGTTGTCTAGTACGCATAACACAAGCTCTGCTTAGCTTGGGACTAGACGGCGTTGTGTGATAGTTGTGGAATATTATTATTATTTCGCACATAGGTAGATCAGAAATGAAGATATCCGCAGGAGAACCAAGGTTGCCGACATAGCACGAAGAATCACCAAACTGTGCCCTGCCCATAGCCACTTAGGCTATGGGCAGGGCACATTGCACGCAGAACTGATGGCTGATGAGGCCGAAAGGTTCTGTAGTGACGACCGCGTACCGAAAGACCAAGCGTTGGAAGGCCTCCTAAAAGATGGACCGATGACCTGCTCAGGGTTGCTGGAATCCGACGGATGCGAGACGCACAGGATCGGTCGTTCTGACGACGCTTGGGGGAGGCCTATGTCCAGCAGTGGACGTCTTTCGGCTGAAATGATAATGATGATGATGATGACATAGGTAAACCTACCTATATGCAACATTACAAGCAGATCTGTCCAGACATTTGAGCGTAAAGGAGTAACATAATATATATGCACATACCATCGACTTATATTCTAGAGATAGACAAGTACGTACATGGAAAATATTTGTCAAAATACTGAAAAATTAAAACTAAAGTTCGCTGCGGCGCTACATTGGCATTATGCCGTTTAACAGAACTATTAAAACATACAGCGCTAAGATAGCTTTTAGAGGATACTTTTTTCGAGACCAAAATGTCTTAAGCGCCATGAATTCCGTGGCACTTACGCGTTTCGTTCAACATAGTGTTTCAAGTTCAAGGTAAATGGATTACACTGCACCTGAGTCGATTGACCGTCCGACCGTCCGGTAACCGTCCGGACCGAGCCCAAGTCGTCGACGGCGCGTGCTGTTCCACGCGTGCCTCAAGGAGATGTCAGCAACTGTAGGGGCCTAGCAGGGTCGAAGCCTACTGGGGCCAAGGGTCTGATTCTGAAAGGAAGACTCGGCCCTGTTACGAAAGGCAACGAAGGAACAGGAGTGGGTTTTTAGTCAGTAAAAGTCTGACACTATCTCCCGCCCCGCCCAAGGGCGGGGGATGTCATAAGATGATTTTCCCACCGAAAAAAGAAAAAAAAAAAAAAAAAAAAAAAAAACCTGAGTCGATTGAAGTGAGTGTTCGGCACGCGTAATCTAGTGCGTAGTACATATATATCGATGACATATACACACACACACACACAATTACATTCCTCCTTATAATATAGTGATGTGGTCTATTTTTACCCTCTTACCCAACGTGACATCATCGCTAGGCGATTAACATGCAAATACTGTTGTCTCAGACCAATCAGTTGTCTATGGCGATACGTTTAGAAGATTAAAGATAAGAGTGTACATATATATGTATGTACTAGCTTCTGCCCGCGGCTTCGCTCACGTAAACGTAGGTTTTTCCATACAAACTTTGGACCCCCGCTTCATCCCCTTAGGGAGTGAATTTTAGAAAATCCTTTCTTAGTGCTCGCCTACGTCATAAAAGGAAGTCTTGTGCAAAATTTCAAGTATCTAGTCCCAGTAGTTTTTGTGCGTTGATATGTCAGTCAGTCAGTTTCTCCTTTTATATATATAGATTTATGGCGCCGTAAGATGTGCCAGTGTAGAAGGATTTCTTTTTATTTACTGTGGTGTAGAATCATTTTGCTTGCAATATGCACTTCAACGTGGCCGCTCAAAATGGGTCTCATCCATAGATATAAGAGTTTTTTATATTTCTATGGTCTCATCAATGATGTAGTAACTTGAATTGTAAACGCTCGTCGCACCCGGGCTTCTAATATGACACTACACCTGACTTATAATATGTATATAATATATACATATAATATTTATATGTTTATATATTGTCTTTTATATATAATAGCTATATTATATCTATGTATAGTCTAGTATACAATTTTAAATTTTATTCATTTGCAGTACACCACAGACTACCCCCTTTTTCTATTTCAAGTTCTTACGTTCCATCCTAAGGTTGTCTGGTAGATATCGCTGTTAGCGATAAGACCGCCTTTATACCCATAGATTAAGTTACCTAGTGTAAAAGTTTTGTTACTGTTTTGGTGTACTTCATCTTTTTAGCAAAAGAGGCGATAGACATAATTATCTTACAAGAAATAGGGACCAATTAGTTCAACCAGGTTTTAGACTGGCTAAAGTGGCCTCTTCTTTCATGGGGTACTGCTTGAAATGTTATAACAAAATACCTCCACAAATATTAGAACTCAATGAAACGAAATTTAAATCTTGTATTAAACGCACACTATGCAGGCAAGCATATTATAAGTTGGAGGATTATATTCAAGATAAAAATGCTTGGCTCAATGCTGGTCCAGCTCCACTACCACCGGGGTGTACAAATTGATTAGTGTTGAAACTATAATTTGTAAAATATTATTGTTGTTAACTATTATTGTATTGAGTATTGTATAATGTAGAAGCATTTTTTTTTTCAAAGTTTGTAAATGTGAGTACCATGGAGCTATTTTATGGTTTTTAGGTTATTATTGGTCCTGTTTGACATAAATGAGCATGGCAGTTGAGAGTTTGTCATGCTCACTCAAATGTCTCACTGATGGTGGCGCGTGTGTTGGATCATTCGGTTCCCTTTAAAATGGTTGAGCTGAGTGGTGCTAATATTCCCGTCAGGTCCGTGAACGGGCGCTGTCAGTTGAGACTGGTCATCTCTTAGCTGCCAGTTGCTATTTTAATATCTATATTTAGTTTTTATTTTTACTTTATTGACATTGTTCTCACATGATAGCGACAAGAAACATGTAACAGACATATTTGTAATTGCAAAACACGATTGAAAAGAGTGTCCATGGAGTTTCTTGCACATTCTTCTCCATAGAGATCTACGCTTTGGAATGTGCAATTAGCATCATTTTTTCTGACTGACTGACTTCTTGACATTTCAAAAGTGCCTGTAAATGGTTTATTTGAAATAAATGCTTTGAATTTGAATTTGTACAATAAAGTTTATTCTATTCTATTCTATTCTCTATTCGCATGTAAGACATAACGCGTACTAGTGACTTTTGTCAGGATGGCAATTTTTTTTTTGTAATTATTTACCCAACTGTCACGTATTCAAGTGCGCGCACCACATTTTTGGTTCATAAGCACAGTAAACAAAAAGTCACGGTGACAGTCACCAGTGCGCGCTAGTTCTAATTGTGTACAAAAAAGAATATAATTTCCAGTATGGGGTTAAAGTATTTTTTTTTTTAATTGATATAAACTAGAGCTTGACTGCGATCCCACCTGATGGTAAGCAGTGATGCAATCATTGATGATGAGGCGCACTAGTTTATTAAAAGCCTATTTACTCTAGCCTTGAAGACACCTAAATTATAGTTGGACGGGAAGACCGCAGCGGGCAAATTGTTCCAGTCCTTCGATGTACGTGGTATAAACAACGAAGCGAAACGCTTAGTGCGGACCGTTGAAGTTTCAACAACGTAAGGGTGGATACTCGCCGTAGGTCGGGTTGTCCGATGGTAGAAAGGAGATGGCGGAATCAGGTCATGCATGCAAAAGTTTAAAAAAATATTACAATACAATAAGCGATGAAAAGAGGCATTACAGTCTCCTGGTACAGGTAATTATACGAATACAATTAAAGAACCTATTTACTTTAAGATAATGAATTAATTGTCATAAACGTATTGTATACATTTCATTGTATCCGTTTCGCCCCTTCAGGGACTAAACAGGCCTACAAAAGTATAAAAACATTACCCTTTTAATAAATTAATTTTTCCAGTAAAAAACTACAAAAAGAAATCCGTATGTCCGTTGATTGTTATGTTTATAACTTTTTTTATTTATTTTTTTATAATGCTTCATGTTTTTAGGGTTCCGTAGCCAAATGGAAAAAAACGGAACCTTTATAGATTCGTCATGTCTGTCTGTCTGTCCGTCCGTATGTCACAGCTACTTTTTTCCGACACTATAAGAACTATACTTTTGAAAATTGGTAAGCAGGTGTATTCGGTGAACCACATTAAGATTTTCGCACAAAAATAGAAAAAAAAAACAATAAATTTTGGGGGTTCACCATACTTAGAACTGAAACTCAAAAATTTTTTTTCATCAGACCCATACGTGTGGGGATCTATGGATAGGTCTTTAAAAATGATATTAAGGTTTCTAATATATTTTTTTTCTATACTGAATAGTTTGCGCGAGAGAAACTTCCATAGTGGTAAAATGTGTCCCCCCTCCCCTGTAACTTCTAAAATAAGAGAATTATACAACTAAAAAAATATATGATGTACATTACCATGCAAACTTCCACCGAAAATTGGTTTGAACGAGATCTAGTTAGTACTTTTCTTTTAATACGTCATAAATCATAAACCGCAATTTACCTTTCAAGTTTGTACGGAACCCTCAGTGCGCGGGTCCGACTCTCACTTGTCCAGTTTTTTTTATTTTTGGCATGATGATGTCTTAGACCATTCTTCTTAATCAGCTATATATATATTTCAATTCGAGAACTACAGTTTCGCAATGTGTCATCGGCAATTTATTACTATCGAAAGTGCACAGATTCTGTAGTACAAATTACGGAAGTGGAGTCGCGGGAAAAAGTTTCACAAAAATAACAGCAAGTTAATTTGTCTGAGTACTTAGGACGTATTATTTTATTGTCAAAAATATATAATAGCGTGAACGTTGATGCACTTTTCAAAGTACGTTTATTAACTTTAAAGTAATATGCTAATGGATTCTTAATTAGTTAGAGTTACCTTTTAGTTATTCGTGTACGTGTGACTGAAGCTTAGTCACATTTTGTTACTTCTGAATACTTCATTTGTATTGCTGTTCACAACCTATAAGGCCGTTTTCTGACAAAATCAGTTTTTTTGGAGGTATGCGGAACAGAGAGTAAAGTCCCGCAAAAAGATCCTCCCTTTTTGCGGGACTTTACCTCCGACCAGACGGGTGTTATGTCTGGTGGGCAACTGCCCGGCAGATGATTTCGGGCTGTTCTATATGTTCCAATCGCGCGGAGAACGTTAATTGCGCGATGCAGAATTAGTTCTTATGTGACGCCGTAGATTTCGCTACGACTTCTTCCGATCTAGGGTGTAGTGGGACCGCGTGTCATACTTTTACTGGCTAAAACCACACCTGTATCCTTCAGTTGCCCTTTGCGTTCTAGGACCACGGGATCCCTTTTTCAGAAATCCTCACGTGGCCCTTGCGGACATTGGTCCTGCAGGGCCCCTACAGTTTGCTGACATTTCTGAGATTATGGTTATATGTGTACGTATGTCGGGTTAAGGTTTTCAGAGGTGGCCTAGTTACCAAGAACTATGTAAATTGTTGTTATGTGATTAATACACATCGATATAATAGGTAGGTTCATTTGCCTTTTGCGTTCTAGGACGATCCCTTTTGCTCTGTGATTCTTGTCGCCCGGGGCTCACCCTTGCGGCCGCCTTCTTCGATAGCATTACTGCATCGCAGAAGGATGTGACCGCATCCCATTCTTTCTCGCTTCGGACCATGGCCTCAAACAGGGCTCGTCGCGAGTGGTCGCCGCCGCCGATCGCCTCCACTAGGACACACGGCGGTGCTCTGCCGCTTGGAGCGTGGTGAACCTCCATCATATGCTCCACCGTGGCAGGGCTTGCACACTCAATAAATGGGCCTCCAAAAACGGTATCTAGCACGAAATGACGTAGCAAAAACGGGACAACATATGACTAGGTATTTGATGAGTGGAATGGTATACCATCCCTATCAGCACCTCCGTCATCATCATCATCATTTCAGCCGAAAGACGTCCACTATTGGACATAGGCCTCCTCAAGTATCGCCACAATGAACGATCCTGTGCGTCTCATATCCAACACCTTACTGGACAATAAATCTTTTTCTCGAGCATGTTTTATTTAATTTTTTTGTTTGGGATAACAAACGGTGGTACATTACAATTTTACGGCAAACAATATAATACAATAAATGAGATAAATACACAACCAACAACATTTTCCACATAATATAATTGAGTTTGTAAAATAAAATTTAAATTCAGTACGTGTGAATATATAAAATTGTACATTAAAATTATATTCATATCAAACACTAAAATTAAATTAAATCGATATTAAATTAAAATTAAATCAAATAAATAAATTAAAAATCAATTAAATTAACACTTAAAACTAAGATAAAACATATTGTACATAATATAAAATATTACAAACATTAATAACACAGTGGAGCAATAGGTAATGATCGTTGGGTAAACATCGATATTTGCTTTTATCTTTCTTATTATCATAGTTGGCTAAACTTACGCAGTTCCCGATTGCCTGCATTATCTTGTCCCCTTTATATCTGTGGCTTCAATGCATGAACTTATTTCGAATTCCGCTTCAAAGGCAAAAGGGATCAACAAAATATACACAGAGACGGAAATTCGAATATCAAAGGTATCCGTCGCCGTATATTGAAGATAAATAAATCTGCAGATTGAGCAGTGGTGGCCGAGGCGGCCAACACTTCACGCCACCAACTTACAAGGGGTTCAAACTTAGCCAGGCCAATAATTTGTATAATTTATTTCATTACCATTGCTTTCAAAGGAGTGAAGGAAAACCAGGAGTGGTTGAGTGGTGCTAATATTCGCTTTATGTCCGTGAACGTGTTGTCAGTTGAGACTGGTCATCTTTTAGCTGCCAGTGGTTATTTTAATATCTATTTTTAGTTTTTATTTTTACTTTTTTTACATTGTTCTCGCATAATAGTAGCGACAAGAAAAATGTAACAGTGATATTTATAATACAGAGTATCCATGGAGTTTCTTGCACATTCTTCTCCATAGAGATCTACGCTTTGGAATGTGCAATTAGCATCGACTGACTGATTTCTTGACATTTCAAAACTGCCTGGTTTATTTTAAATAAAATGCTTTGAATCATTGAATCATCATGAGGAACCTGCATGTGAAATTCCCCAACTCGCACTTGGCTCACATGGTGAATTACTGCCCATTCTCTCTCCTAGAGCCCCAGCAGTGGGAATATTATAACTGACTGACATATCAATGCACCGCCGAAACTACAGGGACTAGAAGCTTGAAATTTTGTACAAGGTTTTCTTTTATGTCATAGGCCAATACTAAGAGAGGATTTTCAAAAACTCACACCCTAAGGCGATGAAATGGGGGCCCAAAGTTTGTATGGAGAAATCTAATTTAACGCGGGCGAAGCCAGTGGTAGAAGCTAGTTATATATGTATAATAATTGAGAGTTGGCTGCTGTTTCGTTCGTCGGGTCCTACAAACGTGTTTAAAAATTTAGATAATTTTGTCGGAGTAAATAAACTCATCCTACAGGGTGAGTTCGTAACTTAATAAGATTTCTCATGAGACGTTATAGAACCTATCGCTAGGATTGTTGAGTACTCCTGCCAGGCTTAAGCATTACCGAAAGAACCCAGGTAGTCAGTAAAAGACTGACACTCCTTCTCGCTCGGAACAGATGGATTTATATCGCTCATTTGTGACAAAAAATCGTTTTTTGTCACAATTGTACTAAAAACTTAAGTTAGCTACCAAACAATAAACTGGCATGTGTACTGTAAATGTTGTGTTTATCCGTAATTGGCATAAGAACTGTACATATGATTTGTTTTTATGTGTGTGTATTTAAGTGCTGTGGGTGAACCTAAATAAATAAATCATTAACTCAAAAACCTCGATTTAACAGGTGAGCATTTTAAGATGAATAAATATATCCTTCTATTCATTTTCCGTTCTTTAAAGATTTCTGAGCAAAAAATATGATGAAAACTTTATTATACCTTGATTTATTATTTTTTTCATGTTTTTTTTCTGTTTTGTTTTTATTTTTGGTGTACAATAAAGAATATATCTATCTATCTATCTATAACGAAATCTGTTTGTTAATCCAACGCAATTAAATTGTATTTTTATAATGTCTCCCGCCGTGGAGAGAGAGGGAGAGAGAACGTCAGGTTTTTACTAACTAAAACGTGTTCCTTCATTTGCCCTTTGCGTTTTAGGAGCATGGTAACTCCTTCAAAGATTCCAGCGGCTCAGTTACTACAGCTGGATTATAATGCGACAGCCATAATGCAACAGGTTAACTGTCAAAAGTTCAAGCAGCTAAAAGGCCATACCACTGCCCAAGAGGGTCGTATAGACCCGTTCACGCTTTGATTAATGTTGGTTGCTAATTAGCAAAAGTGCCGAGTGTATTCATGAAGCAAATATGTACATACGTTATTCATTTGGTAATTTAGTATTGAGTTATAAGTTGATCGTAATAACAGGGTAACTCTTGTAGGTAATCTATCTATATAAAAGGAGAAACTGACTGACTGACATATCAACGCACAGCCGAAACTACTAGGACTAGGAGCGTGAAATTTTGCACAAAGTTTCCTTTTATGACGTAGGAGAGCACTAAGAGAGGATTTTCTAAAATTCACCCCCTAAGGGGATGAAACGGGGGTCAAAAGTTTATATGGAAAAACCTACTTACGCGCGGGCGAAGCCGTTGGCAGAAGCTAGTCATTGATATATGATGATTATAATTTCAGTTTGACGTATGTGTAAATAGTCAATTTTATTACTCGATTCCGTGAGAAGGGTTTGAAGTGTATGTATGTATATTCTCAGTTTCTCCTCACCGCACTAAATGTGTGTAGTTCATTTTTATTTTTATGTGTATTTCTTCTTTGTTTAATTGTGTTTAACTGTAACTTGTGTGTATTAATATTTTTTGTGTTGTAAAAATGTTAATAGTAAATAATATTAATAATATTCCACAACTATCACACAACGTCATCTAGTCCGAAACTAATCAGAGCTTGTGTTATGAGTACTAGACAACTGATAAACATACTTAAATATTTCATATAAGTTTCACCCAGATACAGAACAAATGATTGTGCTCATCTCACAAACATTTGTCCTCGGTAGGAATCGAACCCTTGGCATAGCAGTCAGGGTCACTAAACAGGCCAGTCAATCTATGGACAGAACCATGGGTCATCCGAAAGGGAACCCCGAGGTTTTGAGACGCAAGTCCAAGAAGGAATATAAGAATGGATTTTACTCAGTAAAATTCTGGTCTTCCGCTATTCACCTAAAAAAAAATCTATGGATTGAAAAGTTTATTATTGTTCTTATATTTTTTTGGCACGCCCTAGTGCCTTAACGGTTTGTTGTATTTTAGCTGGAGATGACGTTAGATTCGTCTTAAGTCTACATTAAGTCAGCCAGTCTACCCTAGGGTTAAAATGACTACACTGTGGTGTGCACAACAAATAAATAAAAAGAGATATGACATCACATGAGTATTTTATAGGTGAAAGTTACTGTGTTTGTATATTTTTGCTACTTAAGAACGGATTTCTATTAAACTTAGTACACGGGTACACCATGCCCTGGATAAGTATATAGGATACTTTTTATTTCGAGAGTATAGTCCCATGGGGTAATTTTATGGCGCGTACTGTTCCACGCGCGTACTGTTCCACGCGCGCCCCAGGGAGATGTCAGCAAATCGTAGGGGCCCAACAGGGGCCACGGGTAGTGTGTAAGTGAAACCCGGGGCCCTGGGACGAAGGCAAAGAAGGAACAGGAGTCGGTTTTTAGTCAGTAAAAGTCTGACACTATCTCTCGTTTCCCCAAGAGCAGAATTTGTCATTAATGATTTTCCCAACTAAAAAAAAATATGTGGTAATTATCGCCTATCACTCGGGCGAAACCTTTGCTGCTATTTTGAAATAATTAAAATATCATTAAGGAAATTATCCGATTATTCGATATTAGATTGAAAGTTGTTTCGGTTATAATGATTAATTACCTTCCAACGTGAAAGATCAACGTGAAGGCCTCCCACAAGGTGGACCGACGACCTGGTGAGGGTCGCGGGAGTGCGGTGGATGCGAGAAGCACAGGATCGGTCATTGTGGCAACTCTTGGGGGAGGCCTATGTCCAACAGTGGACGTCTTTCGGCTGAAATGATGATGATGATGAACGTGAAAGATTGCTAATGAAATAAGTCACCCTGAATACCTTCTTATTACCAACATACTGCAAACATCATAATAATATAAATCGTCTAACATCTGAGGAGGCTCTCGTTGGACAGTTGGATCAAAGGTTTGATCCAGAAAGCAGTACGCCTGGACACGGCGAGCATTGTTAGGAAAGAAAGAAATAAACAAAAGAAAAACATTTTATTTTCCGGAAAAGGCGTAAAGTTTTTTTTTTTTTTTTTTTTTTCTTTATTATTAAGAATAAATTTCTTAATAATTGATTACAATCTAGCCTAAAAGACTAATAAGTAATTTAACTTTAACTTATTTTTATACGGTTTTGCTTAAACTAAGAATAGCGTCCTTTAGCACTTATAGAAGTCCATAGCACTTTCTTAGAGTCTGATATTTTAAAAACACTTTGTTCATGTGTAATATGCATAGCACAGCATTGATCACTATTATACACTAACTTTAAACACTACACTAACTCAAAAGGTTTAGTTCTCTTTAGTCTACGCACTAGGTCCGTATTGTCTAACAGCTGAATAGCCTCAACATTCACGTGTCGGTGAAGTCTGTGTTCGTGGGCTTCAGCAAATTTTTGAATGATGGTGGTGACGAGTTCCATTTTGAGGTCACGGTGGAGGTCGTCATTTCTGATATACCGAGGTGCTTTTACAGCATCCCTAAGTACTTTATTTTGGAACTGTTGTATTATTTTGATGTTGCTCCGTTTAGTACAGCCCCAGAGTTGGATACCATACGTCCAAATTGGCATCAAAATATGCTTGTAAATAGTTATCTTATTGTGTATTGATAAACAGGATTTCTTTCCGAGTAACCAATACATGCTTTTATAGCGTATGTCGAGTTCCTGTCTTTTCTTTTTGACATGAGCTTTCCATCGCAGCTTGGCGTCGAGAGTTATGCCAAAACTAACATATGCATAAGGCGTAAAGTTAAAACTAACATATTGCAAACATTTTCCAAGACAAAAACATAATAAAACTCAAATTGACAAATATGCGCCACGTCCGAGCAAAAGGGCCGTACGCTCAGCATAATGCCGTGTTCACAACGCAGAAATGCGACGAGTCCACAGCGCTGGTTTTCAGTCACGTGCTCAGAACAAAGGAATCGGAGGCGTGGCCTACTCGAGGCGTTCGACGCAAACGAAACGGTCGTAACTTGACTAGGGGGGCTGATGCGTTACACAAACATGGAAGTCGCAACAACACCCTGAATGCGTTGGTAAATAGGACCCGCAGAGCACTGTATGCTCTCTGGGTGTAGTCAGCCCAGACTTCCCGAGTACATCTATGCAACGCGACGGGAGGATCTGCGAGCCAACATGCATATCATCTTTTAAATTATCGGTAACCCAATGTCCAAGTACAGTATCGATAGAATCGATTTAAAATATATATATATTTAATAGGTATAGATATATGCAAAAGGTTTTGAACCTTTTAATCTAAAATGTCTTTAGTAAATAGTTCGGTATAAATTTCTTGTAACTAATTCCTAAAGGTCAGCTCTTTAGAGGATCTAGTTTTTTAAAGGTCTAAAAAATTCTCAACTTTGAGCACTTTTACGTTACAATAACATGGAAACAATTTGTGTGAGTAAGGGTGCATTTCCATTGACGCGAGCTGGGCTGAGTGGACAGTGAATTGGCCAATCACAGTGTTCGAAATCTCTAAAATCAGAGATAAGAGCAGTGGTGTCGGTCAACGGTCTCGACTTACGAGTTGTAGGTGGTGGGTTCAAACCCAGCCAGGCGCATTACTTTGTGTAATTTATTTCATCACCACTGCTCTCAAAACGGTGAAGGAAAACATTGTAAAGAAACTGGCATATCCAAGATCAAAAAAATTACGTGACATCCGCTTACTCGCACTGGGCCCGCGTGGTAGATTACGGCCCATTACCTCTCCTCCTACAGAGGCCTGAGTTCCAGCAGTGGGAACATTAAAAGGCTAATTTATGCTTTGCTATCATCATCATCATTACAGCCGAAAGACGTCGACTGTTGGACATAGGCCTCCCCCAAGTGTCGCCACAATGAACGTTCCTGTGTGTCTCGCATCCTTCCAACGCTACGTCTTCCGGTACGTGGTCGGTATTCCAGAACCTTTTGACCGCAACGGCCATCCGTTCTGCGAGCAATGTGCTCCGCCCATTGCTACTTAAGTTTGGCGATTATTAGTGCTATGTCGGAAACCTAAATAATATTTATTTTGCAAAAATGTTTAAAAAAAAATATTTTTACACGACAACTTTTTCGTCAATTTAAACTAGATGAGGCCGATGTTTTGAAATAAAACACCGAAACAAAGTCTTGACTTTGTTTAGGTAAAGAGACTTGTCTCTTTAAAAGTCCATACAGCAAATAAATGTAATGTACCACGTACCAGAAGACGCAGCGTTGAAAGGCCTCCCACAAGGTGAACTGTTGACCTGTTGAGGGTCGCGGGAATCCGATGGATACGACACGCACAAGACAGGTCGATATGGCGACACATGGAGGAGGCCTAAGTCCAACAGTGGATGTTTTTCGGCTATAATTATGATGACGATGAAATGTTATGTAATTTTCACTGTTCTTGTCGGCTTTACTCCGTTCACCTCTGCTTCAGTGTAAATTCTCTCTAACGAAGAGGTTGTTAAATATTATTACAAGCGAAAACTTAAGATCACGTTACCAGTTATTTTAAAATATTCGTAACCCGTTGCCAGGGATTTTAAAGTGAAAAATATGAGCCCAAAATATGAAGGAAAATTTGGAAAGCGAGACGGTAAATTCGATAATAAGGGCATCATTACATGTAATGCCATGTTATGATATTTTAGGATAATAATAAGATTCTATGCCGTAGTTGCCCAGTGGTTAAGATACCTCTCTTACATGAGGGAGCGGGGTTTTTATTTTAGGTGGAAAAATCATCTTATGACAAACCCCGCTCTTGGGCGATAATAAAAATAAAACATAAAAATCTAACGAACGACAATATTAATAAAAACTTGTACAAAGTTACATTTGACCATTTTGTACAATATACCTACACAAACTTTTTCATTAAACGGTAAATACAAAACCATAAAATTCTGTTTTGAAATACTGTTTTAATAAAAACATCTGAAGTGGGATTAACAATAATTCTATCAGTGTCGTAAATATTTATAACTTCTCAACCCTGTAATAAAATATTACTATCAATTACTATGACCGCATATTAAGATATAAATTATGCAGATTAACAGCAATTTGTACATCGTAAATTATAAATTCATAGTGACGTTATTACATATCCCTTTTATAACAAAATTATATACATTATAATAGAATGATTTATAACAGTACTTATCTTATCATGTTTGGAAATTGATGGTCAAAATATTCATAAACAACTTTTAGTAATAACTGTTGTAAATACTAACTACAGTCTTGTTAGTGGTCGGTACATTAATGTTTTCTGATGAATGGAAGATTATATTGGCTGTACTGGTCTAAAGAGACCACTATGAAAAATAATTTTATCCAAATTTACCTTATGACCAACCGCTGGGTAAGAATCAAAATATGATATAAATTAGTTGGCTCCATAAAAAAAAGCCGGGCAAGTGCGAGTCGGACTCGTGCCCTGAGGGTTCCGTACAAAGTTTTTTCGAATCGCAAGTTTTTATTTGTGACGTGTCTACAAATTTAAAGTTTTCAGATTTTTTCCTATACTTGTGCTATGAGACCTTGCTTCGTGCCTAATTTCAGAATTCTACGTCAACGAGAAGTAACGAGAGTGTCGAAATATACGTTTTTTTGCGACGTAAACGGATGTATCCAGACAGACAGACGAACAACAAAGTTAGGATCACTTTTTTTTTCCTTTTGAGGCACGGAACCCTAAAAATCACGAATCTGACCCCTAACTTACGATTTCAAACGTGTATATCTAAGAGATTACGTGGCGGAAATATTTGAAAGTTACATAAAAAAATAAAGCTGGTTTTTAAGGTTCCGTACCTCAAAAGAAAAAACGTAACCCTTATAGGATTACTTTGTTATCTGTCTGTCAAGACCCTTTATCTTGGAAACGCGTGGAGGTATCGAGTTGAAATTAAAAACCATATACTCAGGTCTCCGGTCCCTTGAAGCTGTGAAAAAATCAAACTTCTGAGTTAACGGAAAAAAAAAAGATACAGCCGTTTATGTCGCCAAAAACGTGTATTTCGACACTCTCAAGGGAATCAAAATTCATAGTGTATTCCCGTTGACCTAAAATCCTGAAATTTGTAATAAGTATAGTAGTACAAGTATAGGAAAAAATCCGCAACTTGTAAATTTAGCAGTTACCCTCTCCGCATGGATCTTGCGTTCCTGAACCGTGGTAACTGTTACGAACGATCCCGCATCTCATGAATTATGCTGACATCTCTTTAAGGGGCACTTGGTATACAACGCGCCGATTTTAGAAACCTTAACGACATAAACGCCTTTGAAGGTTTAAAAATTGCTTCGAATCAGGTCAAATTGTTATATGGAGCAAAGGTAGATGCCTATTTTTGGTATTTAATCTGAACGGTTCGAACCGAAAGGACCGCGAGTCACTTGACTGTAAACACAAGTCGTCGACGTTCCAGAGTGCCCAGTCGCAAATACACGACCCTGGCGAATAGGACACGAAAACCATTTTCGGACCAATCCGACGCAAGCAGTTAAAGAGTTCAAAAGTATTGTGGTAGAACTTCATGAATTTTGAACTATTTAAAGAAGAAAAAAACCTAATACTGACTGTTTATTAGTGTTGCAACAGAACCCTGCTTCCGCTTCTGCAGAAGTTCCGCAAACTTTTTCACTTCTGTTTCCGCTTCTGCTTCCGCAAAATTTATAACAGAACTCGATTACGACGTAAACCTTATGTTGTTTTTAAAAATAAAATTGTACTTTTTCTTCATAGTATTAACACTTCCGTTTCCGCTTCCGCATCCGCAAAGATTTACTTTTGACGTCTGTTTCCGTTAAGACACTTCCGTTGCATCACTACTGTTTATGAAGCATTTTATCTATACCACAACAATGAAAACCAGCCTGAATATGACCGCCGTCGTAGCTTTTGCCTTAAAACCACATCTTGACGACTGTAATTTAATTCAATAAGGTTCAAAATCGTACAATCACTAAGTCCTTGAGTCTATAGTCACCCCGGATGAGTATAAAGTGGGGGCAGTAAGCAGATTCTAGTTAGTAAGTGGCTTCAGATATCGACTTTTTATTAGTGCGTTTGCAGAGGTTGGACCGCAAACAATATGATTTATATATTCACTGTAAAGGGGTGAAAAGTAAGACGAGAAACCTTGTGATGTTTTTTTAAGAGTGGGTGAAGAAACGGATCTTTAACGTAGATAATGGAACTGTATGTAGGCTAGTGATTTTTTCTTTCTTTTTCTTATTATCGTCTTCATATATTATATTCATTGATAGCGGTCTATACAGGATGTCTTTGACATCGACGCACAAACGAATACCATGGATCCAGTACATGGACCCCCTAGTGGTGGAATTTTTCATCGGCTTTTTCCTAATTATTAAAAAAAAAACTGTACTTTTTTAAATTTAAACTGTGTATAATCCTTATTCTTAAAGAAAAAAAGAAAGAAAAATATTTTGTTTGGTACACATGGATACAATCACTGTAAAAACAAAATTTAAGACAACTAACAAAAACAAAAAACACACAATGTGTGTCTCACGGCTGCGCCAAATAGGCCCAGTTCAGCAAAAATGCCAGACAACTACATGGCAGTTGCCTGACGCTGGTTTTCACCAACTTCTTACCAACCCCGATGATATTTTTAGTAAAAAAACAACAAAAAAATGTGCTGGATTCGTGGTATTCGTTTGTGTGTCGATGTCAAAGATACTGCGTATACACAGGGTGAAGTTTTGAATCTACAAAAAAAAAATGTGGCATTTATTTTATGTTAGTAATTTTCGACCCGGATTGACAATAAAATGGGTAAGTATTTTTTAAAATTTTATTTTTATTTACGGAGATGGGTAAAAGTGTTTCGTAGAGTAAGTTGGCGGAGCCTTGTACAGGCTATCGCACTCATGCACACAGTGACATGACTCGTGATAAATCGTAACGGGTAAAACTGTTTTTTTTTTTTTTTAAGTTTTTAATAGAGTTATTCTGAACAATATTAAGTATTGTTCAGAATAACTCTATTAAAAAACAACAAGTAAAAGAAATCAGAAATCAGAAACGTTTATTTCAAATAGACCAATTACAGGCACTTTTGAATTGTCAAAATGTCGGTCAGTCAAAAAAAAAAACAAGTGAAGCTAAATTGCACGTTCCAAAGCGTAGATCTCTATGGAGAAGAACGTGCAAGAAACTCCATGGACACTCTTTTAAATCATATTATGAGTTACATAAATCTTGGTTACATATTTCTTGTCGCTTCTAATATGTGAGCACAATGTAGATAAGTAATAATAATAAAAAAATAAAAAAAAATAATTAAAAAAAAATTGAAATTGAATTAAGTCACTGGCAGCATAAAACTAAAATAACAAGTGTTATTGATCTAGATTGACCAGCCCCCCTTGTCAAGTTACGACCGTTTTGTTACGATTCACTTGCGTCGAACGCCTCGAGTAGGCCACGACTCCGATTCATTTGTTCTGACCACGCGACTGAGCGTTGAGATGAAGTCAGAACAAAGGAATCGGAAGCGTGGCCTACTCGAGGCGTTCAACGCAAGAGAATCGAAACGACACGGTCGTAACTTGGCTTGGGGGGCTGGTATCGTATTTTATATGGTTATTTACGAGTTTTATAATAAACTCCTGAAATTTTGTGCAGATTCAAAACTGCAACTTGTAGAAGAAGACTAGAATTTGAAATTTTATTTATTTAGATTTAATATCTCGTGGTAAAGACGTCTTATTTTATAACGTTTCAGAATAATGTTCTTGAAATGAAATACTTAAACCTTTACTAGTCTTTAGACGAGATACTGCTGGAAACAAACACTAAAGTCTTACGACTCCTTTATTGAAGGTATACCTTGCTTGTACCGCGTGATTGACTTAAATAGTAACCCCGCGTTCTACGTGGGTTAATCAACGCGATTCTGCTTGCAAAGCTATCCGATGTGGTTTACGCGAATTGAACGCGATACGGCTGCGTTGTCCTACGTGCGCGGTAAGTTACCACTTTAGCTGCCATTTATACAACATTAATTTTAGTATGTGCGAAACCCGAAACACGTGTCTAGTATTTTTATGTAAATATTCTATGTACAAAATTTCATAACTGTATCATGAAAAATCACAAAGTTTACAGCCTGTTATGTTACCTGGTTGTTCGCATTAATACATGGTCTGGTTTGGGGTTGTTTTGCTCCCGTACCCAGTCGTGCGCTGGCGCCTAATGCCCGCAATTACCTGCCGTCGCGGTATCTTCTCGTCCAATATACCACAGTGTCTCAAGACGAAAGTCTATGACCAGTGCGTGTTGCCAGTGATGACATATGGCTCCGAAACGTGGTCGCTTACAATGGGCCTCATCAGAAGACTTAAAGTCACCCAAAGGGCAATGGAAAGGGCTATGCTCGGAGTTTCCTTGCGTGATCGAATCAGGAATGAGGATATCCGCAAGAGAACCAAGGTTACCGACACAGCACAAAGAATCGCCAAACTAAAGTGGCAATGGGCAGGGCACATTGCTCGCAGAACAGATGGCCGTTGGGGCCGAAAGGTTCTGAAATGGCGGCCACGTACCGGAAGACGTAGCGTTGGAAGGTCTCCTACAAGGTAGACCGATGACTTGGTAACGGTTGCGGGAGTCCGATGGATGCGAGACGCACGGGACCGTTCATTATGGCGACACTTGGGGGAGGCCTATGTCCAGCAGTGGACGTCTTTCGGCTGAAATGATGATGATGATGACCTGCCGAGACCTGAGTTGTACTTAGTGTCGGTGGTGTCCAATTTGTGACCTTTTTAAAATATTTCTAGGAAAAAATTTAACATGGTGTAAAAATTATTGGAATCGATTCAGTTACTGATTCTGAACAAACTGAATTCAAATAATTCTGATTCAGGTTTAGCATATACTAAAAATAATGTTGCTTACTACAAGACAACGCACCACTTCCACGTGGTTGGTTACGTGTGTGACATATGCCCCGTAGGTAATCATTAAGTAACTCCTTATATAATAATAATATTCCACAACTTTCACACAAGCACAATACCTACTTATATATTTCTAAATACATACATTTCATAGATAAATTATACCCAGACACAGAACAAATGATCGTGCCCATCACACAAACAGTCTTGGGTGGGAATCGAACCGACTAACCACTAGACCAACAGGCTAGTCAGCCGAGTCAGAGTTTTACTAAGTAAAATCCACCTGTGTCGTTCCAGAGCCTTAGTAACTCTTTTGAAAAACCAACAGCTCACAAGAATCTATATTTCAAAAGTGACGCATGTCACTTGACCATTTCAATTCAATAGTTTCGCAAAACCGATATTTGAAATTCGAACCGTTGTCGGATTTACGAATTTGTGTTCTCCGAGGCATAAATTTGATCTGATTAGAGGTTTAACCTCAGACCAATCTAGTTTGGTTTAAGCTCTCATAGCCTTTTAACTGTCGAACGGTCGCTCGGTGTCGAATCGACCGCACTAGATTTATTAACGTCAATAATATCTGAATTTCTAGTCACAGATATTTGTTTTTAGTTTGTCATTAGTTCACTACGCTACGGTCGGTAAGGATATTTTTAATCTGTGTATAGCTTTGATGTCAAAGAAAATGTCAAAACTGGCCTTTTATTTCGAAGAAATTTGAACATCAATGTAATATAATTTATAACAATGCTTATTTATTACGCTACTAGATTTGGCCTCTGTTTTTGTAAAAAGCTCTTAAATGTTTCGTTAAAAACCGACTTCGAGTTCGATTTCTGCAGATAAATTCTTCTTTCTTTTTCTTCTTTCCTTGGCTTAAAATGCTCCCATACAGTAAAAACAAAATAAACTAAAATAAATGTGTTGACTTCAGCAACATCTAGTTAGAGAATGGCGACGCTAGGGTTCGGAGCTTTCACCATAAGCCCATTTCAAATAACCACGCGCCCACTTTAAGATTCAAATCTCAGATACACTAGGGGACAAAATGTCCCCCAACATGACGCGCAACGTTGTCAAATTGTCCAACAACATGTCCTGCGTCATATGAATGCGTTGTAAAATGGGGCAAGTTGTGGGGAAACGTTGCAGTCTCACGTAGATTGAGCGTTGCCAGTCATGTTGGGGGACTTTTTGTCCCCTAACGTGTCTGAGGCGTAAAACAGCGTCGTTTCAGTGTAGGAAATAAATCTCAGTTGATCAACCATTAAAACCTAGTCAGATCATTACAGTCCTTTGTGCTTACTAAAATTAAAAATCATTTCCTTTCCGTCTAATGCTATTCTGGGTCTACCTTATTTCATTTCTAATATCAATAACCGACTTTTAGTCTTTACTTTTTTCGCTTCCTTCTATAACATTATATATTTGTAAGCTTATATAATGTCTTTATTAGGACTAGGTATATTATTTTATATCTTTTTGTTTCTTGTTGTCTGGTAGATATCGCAGTTAGCGATAAGACCGCCATTGTATCCATGTATATTTAAGTATAATTATAAGTTGTGTTACTATTTTGTTGTAGAAAGTGTCAAAGTTGGTACTACTCTATTATTTTATTCTATAAATTAAATTGATGAAAAATTTTGATGTTTGTGACTTTCAAGGATGGTTTTTTTTTTTGTTACGACACGAAGTTTCGGCTAAATGAATTTAGATAAAGTAGAAAAAAATCTTTCTGTTTTCTCAACTGATTATGAAACGAAAATTACTTAATGTAAAATTAATTAAAACTAGAAAAAACTTAGCAGATTATTTGCATCCAGATAGATATGTAATGTAGAAGTTCCCATTTTTTTTTTAAAATGAAATAATTAAGGAAAATGTAACAAAAATATGAAAAAATCTTAAGAATATCTCAAAAAATCAAAAGTTATGGAACTTTAGGGTTTTTAATACGGATGCGGGTTTGCCCCGCACGCAGAAAATTTCAAAATGCAACAAAATGCGTCCCGCGTGCGTAATAAATACTTGTGAAATGGACATTTGCGGGCAATACGCGTGCGGTGGAAACCCGCATCCACATGAAAAATCCACATGATATTAAAAACACCCTTAAAGTAGCGCTTGAAAGAACAATTTCGTTTTACGTCGCATAAAATTTTCACTGATTTATTAGCGTTATCTGTTGATCTAAATTTTCATCATCATCATCATCATCATCATTTCAACCGGGAAGTGTCGCTACAATGAACGGTCTTGTGCGTCTCGCATCCATCGCATTCCCGCAACTCACACCAGGTCATCGGTCCACCTTGTGAGAGGCCTTCCAATGGTGCGTCTTTCGGTGCGCGGTCGTCACACCAGAACCTTTCGGCCCCAACGGCCATCTGTTCTACGTGCAATGTGCCCTTCTCACTGCCACTATGTATATTTTTATTGTTGCTTTTTTTGTAAACTATATCGTTATCAATTTTTTTTACGAGTCTTATTTTATTTTTTAATATATCAATTAAGATTGTACGTAAACAAATTATAATAAGTATTTTTTTTTCGGTGTGCAAATCATCCAATGACATCCCCCGCTCTTGGGCGGAGCGCGAGGGTGTATCAGACTTTTACTGACTAAAAACTCACTGCTGTTCCTTCGTTCCCTTTCATACCAGGGCCGAGTCTTCCTTTCAGAAGCGAGCCCTTGGCCCCAGTAGGCTTCGATCCTGATGAGTCCCTACGGTTTGCTGACATCTTGGGTACGCGCCGTCGACGACTTGGCCTCGGTCCGGATGGTTACCGGACAGTCGGAACGAGGTTCCCATGGTTCGCCGTCCGCAAGCCCGCGCCTACGGTGGCTGGAAATCGGGATCGGGATCCCGGCGGCTGGGGCGTAAGGGCCACTCCCTCGTGCGTGCATGTGCGGCTTCCTCTTTTGCTAGCAATTGTAATAAGTATAAGAAGGGAACTGTTTCCTGAGATACAGGTCAACTACCAACTTCAGGAGGCAGAGCATTTATTTAACAGTGACACTTGTTTGCAAATAACTGATGATTATAAATTTTAATTCCATTTGATTTCAAAACGTAAGAGGAACCTCGAGCTTAATAATATCTCATAAAAACAAAAATATCTACCAAACACTGTTTCATCTCATAACGTTATTTTCAGAAACGATAACAGTAACTGATATTAGTAACGAGATTAAACCGTTAGATTTTATGAGATTGTGTCCCGACGAATTTACGCACGTTGGTCAAATTGCTTTGAAAAAGTTAAATAACAATCATTAATGTTTCTTTTAAATGAGTTGTTTATATGAATCTTTATTGGAGTGCTTGTTAAATATGTTGTTTTTATGGTAGTGATTGTGTGTTTTTTATTATTGACTAGCTTTTGCCAACGGCTTCCCGTCGGAAGTCGTGGGTTCAATTCCCAGCCAGGACAAATGATTGTGTGATGAGCACGATCATTTGTTTTGTATCTGGTTGTAATTTATCTATAATGTGTATGTATTTAGAAATATGTAAGTATATTTATCAGTTGTCTAGTACTCATAACACAAGCTCTGCTTAGCTTGTGGCTAGACGACGACGTTTTGTATAGTTGTGGAATATTATTATTATTATGCTGCCGAAGCAGTGTTGTGCGAAGATGGCGCATAATTTTCATAGAAAATGTTGATCAGTAAGAGTTAGTCCTAAGATTGCGTCTTTTCCGTCAAATAAAATGTTTTTTTTTTCTTTCCATGTGATCGGTGGCCGACGATGAAGCGATAGGGCACGCTTGCCTAGAAGTAACCTATTCACTCTTGAGTTAAAGACCCCAGGTTGTAGCTATCACGGAAACTAACTTCGACAGGCTTTTTTTTAGGTGGGAAAATCATCCAATAACATCTCCCGCTCTTGAGCGGGGCGGGAGGGTGTGTCAGACTTTCACTGACTAAAAATCTACTCCTGTTCCTTGCCCCAGTAGGCTTCGACCCTGCTGGGCCCCTACGGTTTGGTGACATCTCCTTGAGGTGCGCGTGGAACAGTACACGCCGTCGAAGACTTGGGCTCGGTCCGGACGGTTACCAGACGGTCGGACGGCGAGCTACCCATTGCTTGCATTGTAAGCCGGAAATCAGGATCGGGATCCCGGTGCCTGGGGTGTGCCACGTGCGGCCTCCTCCACTCCTCCTCGCTTCGTCCAACAGGTTTGACTTCAGCAAGCATTGCTTAATCTTGAGAATCGACTCGCGGTTGTATATACTTATCTACGAACTGTATTGTAGAACAGCAGATTAAAAACAAAACTTTTTCAAGAACGAAGTGGCATTAGCATCTTTTTCTTGCTCGGAACTAGTAAACACGACATCGTTTGTCCTTGTATCATAAAGTTTTATGTGCAAACTTTCAATCTTCAATCTCGAGACTAGTTTGAAAGTATAATGTGGTGCGTCTTTAGAAGAATGTTCTTGGTTAAGCGGAGATTGAATTTGTTGGTGCAACAATATCTCGGTCCCGTAGAGTATGGGTAAAGAAATAAATTAGTGTTGTAACTTTAAAGTCTAAACTTAAGTAGTATAGTGAAAAAACAAGTGAAGAAAGTTTGTCATTGCGATCGAGGCGGAATCGCACGAGCCGTAGGCAGGGGTGTTATGGAGCCGAGTGTTGCGATTGAGTGAAAAAAATAGTAGATTTTGATACAAGTGGAGAAAGTTTGGCATTACGACCGAGGTGTAATCGCTCGAGCCGTAGTGTTATGGAGCCGAGTGTTGCGGTTGAGTGAAAAAAATAGTACATTTCGATACAAGTGGAGAAAGTTTGGCATTACGACAGAGGCGGAATCGCTCGAGCTGTAAGCGGGAGTGTTATGGAGCCGAGTGTTGCGGTGACAAATTTCCACGTGTATCAAACGACGTTTTTTGGTACACTTGCGAAGATATAAATGAATTAGAGTTCACACGCGGCTCGTGGTGGTCGCTTAGCATCCAGCTTGATACGATAAATTAGAGGCGGGATCGAGCTTGCGAACTTTTCTGAACTGGTGCGAAAAATAGTAAATTGCGTGCCTAAAAGCCGTAGGGATAAGATCGGGTTTTGAGTAAGTGTAATGAAAAAGTACATTTTGTTGTAAGTGGGTTACTTTATCATTGCAGCCATTAAGTACTTATTACTTAAAAGTAATCAATCATCGAATCCGACTCAGCTGGGTAGCGATCCGAAAACTTTTTATTTATTTATTATTATTAAATATACACACTATATTTAAAAAAAAAAATAAGAAAAGTCATACTCTTACAGTAACAACTTAACTTAACTTGAACGGTATTTTCCAGTCCAACATACCACAGTGTCTCAAGACGAAAGTCTATGCTGGTGGCTCTGAAACGTGGTCGTTCACAACTGGCCTTATGAGAAAGCCTAAAAATACCCAAAGGACAATGGAAAGTTTCTGTATTGGGATTTTTAAAAATTAAATACAAGCCGAGGAAAACCGGATCGGTTTGCAATATATAAATATCTAAGGAAATAGAAAGTACACAGGTTATCATATTAGGCTCAAAGAAAATTAAATACTTCTCTAAAAAGTATAGTATCGTAGCAGATTGCGTCTACGAGATCGTAGCGCGTAGCAGTGTCTACGTCTTTCGTAGCAACGTAGCCTCTTAACTGTAAATGTAGTATTACATTTTTTTTTGCTGGGGATTTTTTTTTTGAGGTGGGAAGTGATCTAATATACAGACTTTTATTGACTAAAAACACACTTATGTTCCTTCAGTTGCCCTTTGTGTTCCAGGAGTTTCTATAAAAATAATATGAGTGCATTATACAAACTATGCAGTAAATAAAAACGTGACAACAGTTAAAAGCATTCGGAAATGGAACACGAAATCCATTGAAACAAAAATACTCATTGTCATATATATATGTTACCGCTAATGCGCGTAAATCAGTTAGAGTGCAAATTAACTCGTTAATCTGTAGATTATCTGATTGAGCCCGTTAAAGTGGGAAAAAATTATAAGTTGTTATAGTAACTAGATAATCTGCAGACTTCCTGGGTAATCAGCAGACTAACGCCCAAGCGTACTAAAAAATAATTGTAATTATTAAAAAAAAACTAATAAAAATCTAAAGTTTAATGACATATTTATTTTAGCGCACCCGACTCGGACAGGTTAGCCTTCGTGGTTATTTTTTTTATAACCACCCAGAAAAAAAGTGAAGATAATCTGCTACTTTGAGAAACTTGAAATTTTGCACTTTAACGGATTGTACCCGATAATTTGCAGATTAGCTAGTTAATGCGCATATTAACGTATTCCGCATTCTATTTTGACTAGCCTGTTGGTCTAGTGGTTAGTGACCCTGACTGCTATGCCGGAGGTCGTGGGTTTGATTCCCACCCAGGACAAACGTTTGTGTGATGAGCACAATCATTTGTCCTGTGTCTTTGTCTCACACACACAATCATTTGTCTTTCTTTTTTTTTAAATGTGAATGTGAGAACACTGTAGACGTCGCGAATTCTTAGGTTACTTCCTATTACGACTCACTTTTTTTTTTATATGATTATTTTTATTGTGGTTTTGGGTACAATATCGACTGGTCTACACTGTTCTTACATAATGTCTATTATAATAATAATAATAATATGCCGACGTGGGCATGCATCGAGATGTAGTGGCAGTGGACAAAGGACTCACCCCGCTCGCCCTGGCTAATGAGAACTGGCGCAAACCGGTAGTGCTTGACACTAACGATCGCAGGGAAGTATGGCAGAGCAAGGAACTTCACGGACGCTTTTTCCGGGCCCTTCACAGGCCCGATGTAGACCAATTGGCGTCCGTAGCCTGGCTGCGTTCCGGTGACCTCTTTGGGGAAACCGAAGGTTTTGTCTGTGCAATTATGGACGAAGTTATCATGACGAATAACTACCGGAGATTTATTGTGAAGGACGGCACGGTTGACATCTGTCGGGCATGCCACCGTCCGGGAGAATCAATTCGTCACATTATCTCTGGTTGTTCTCGTCTAGCTAACGGAGAGTACTTGCATAGACACAACCTTGTAGCCAGGATTATCCATCAGCAACTTGCTTTGAAATACTCTCTTGTGGAATCGGAAGTGCCGTACTACAGGTATGAGCCCGACCCAGTTCTTGATAATGGTCATATCAGTTTGTACTGGGATCGGTCCATCATCACTGACAGGACTATTGTAGCCAATAAGCCTGATATAGTGGTGGTGGACCGAAGCGAGAGGCGTGCAATGATTGTTGACATATCCGTCCCGCATGACGAGAACCTCGTGAAAGCCGAGAAAGATAAACAAATCAAGTATATTGACTTGGCTCGCGAGGTTGTCGACATGTGGGATGTGGACTCTGCGATCATTGTGCCGATAGTCGTGTCGGGCAATGGCTTAATAGCCAAGAGCCTCGACCAACACCTTAGGAGGCTCGCGTTAGGCGCCTGGATCAAGGGCTTGATTCAGAAAGCGGTACTCCTGGACACGGCTCGCATTGTTAGGAGGTTCCTTTCTCTGGAGCCCTGACCGCCGGTAGCTTGGACCCTGTTCCCGATACCGGTGGGACACTATTTTTTATATTTTTAAATGTTTTATTTTTTTTATTTTTACTAAAATATTTAAAAATGTAATTTATGTGATAAGATAATAAATAAACGAAATAATAATATAATATTCCACAACTAACACACAACGCCGCCTAGTCCCAAGCTAAGCAGAGCTTGTGTTATGGGTACTAGACAACTGATAAACATACTTATATATTTTTAAATACATACATATTATAGATAAATTACACCCAGACACAGAACAAATGATCGTGCTCATCACACAAACATTTGTCCTGGGTGGGAATCGAACCCACGACCTCCGGCATAGCAGTCAGGGTCACTAACCACTAGACCAACAGGTGGTCTGGTCTATTAATACTGTAATATGAAAATATTGTAAACAATCACTTTTTTAAAAGAGTAACCATGGAGTTTCTTGCCGGTTCTTCTCCATAGGAAACGACCAATTTGGAACCGTGCACTAGCTTCTGACGTTTTATAAGTGCCCATATAGGCCTATGTGAAATAAAAACTTTTGACTTTGACTTTGACTTCTTGGTGTAATTTATCTGTAATATGTATGTATTTAGAAATATATAATGTAGTATGTTTATCAGTTGTCTAGTACTCATAACTCAAGCTCTGCTTAGCCTAGACGACGTTGTGTGATAGTTGTGGAATGTTATTATTATTTATTATTATTCTAACGGTAACTTGTATAGTAATGTATCCAAAAAGCTACCACGTTGAATGACACGCTGAACTATTAAATAATGTCTACGTAGGACAAACATTTGGAACACAATGCACAGTAGTACCAAATCACACATTGTTGGACAAAACTGTCAAACGCACTGCTGCACGGTGGGCAAATTGATGTACGTTTAATTTTGGGTGGCCAGCTTGTTGCTAGTTTCTATAATTTCGTTGATTACGACGCGGTCTGATTATTTCGACGGATTTCCACGTTTAACGGGGAAATTTGAGTTCGGGTTATTAGTGAAATTTCGTATCGCGAATATAATTTGGTAAGTAGATACCAGATTTATCTTATTTTTATTTTTGTATAATATTTTATAATATATATATTTTATGAGCAGTGGTGGCCGAGTGGTAATGGTTCCGACTTACGAGTTGTAGGTCGCGGGTTCAAACCCAGCCAGGCTCATTATTTTGCGTAATTTATTTTATCACCACTGCTCTCAAAATGGTGAAGGAAAACATCGTGAGGAAACCGGCGTGTCCTAGAACCAAAAATTCGAAGACATGGGACATCATGATGACGATCATGTGATTACGGCCCATTCCCTCTCATAGAAAATTATAAGGCCGACTATGCTATGCTATGCTATAATATTTTATAATATATAATAAAAAGAATTTTCTTCTGAAAACAGCACCAAAATTGTCATTAGTGTTGCAAAATTGGCATTAGGAAGTGTGGGGGCTTTTTTTTAGGTTTGAAATCATCTAAGAACTTATCTTGTTCGATATCGTAGCGCGTAGCAGTGTCTACGTCTTTCGTAGCAACGTAGACTCTAAACAGTAAATGTAGTATTATTACATATTTTTTTTTGCTGGGGATATTTTTTTTTTGAGGTGGGAAATGATCCAATGACTTCTGTCGCTCTAGGGTGGCGCGAGGTCTCTGTCAGACTTTTACTGAAAAAAAACTACACCTATGTTCCTTTAGTTGCCCTTTGCGTTCTAGGACCTTTACCTTCTGAAAAGGTTTCCCGTAGCCCTAGTAAGCATCCCTGCTGGGCTCCTACGGTTTGCTGACGTCTCTTGGAGGCGCGCATGGGACACTACGCGCCATCGACACGGCTGACTAGACAGAATGGAAGAAAAAGAAGTGTTGCTACGACCTTAAGTAAAATGGGATAATGGCAGGAAGATGAAGATGAAAATGCAAGGGTATCTAGAAGTAAACCAATTCTTTTTCTTTTCGTGTTAATGTACTCAAATTAATGACCAGTATTTGGCGACCAGCCCCTAGCCAAGTTAAAAAGCGTCGGCATAGTGAATGTACTATTAATACAGATTGTTGTAGGTATGACCTAGGTGTCCTCAAGTCAGGAGTGTAGGTAGAGTTCGATAATATTCCACAACTATCACACAACGCCGTCTAGTCCCAAGCTAAGCAGAGCTTGTGTTATGAGTACTAGACAGCTGATAAACATAATTATATATTACTAAATACATACATATTATAGATTAATTACACCCAGACACAGAACAATTGATCGTGCTCATCACACAAACATTTGTCCTGGGTGGGAATCGAACCCACGACCTCCGGCATAGCAGTCAGGGCCACTTACCACTAGACCAACAGGCCAGTCATTTTACAGTTTATGTCCTACTTTCTTTTTCACGGCTTTGGTTCAGTGTCATATCACATAGAAACCGTACATGTTTTCAGGAATTAGTGACGCGGTTGGTACAGTAATCGGGTCTAGGGATCGAACCGCAAAATTAAGTTTGTTTTTATTGTATATATATGATGTACTTATTAAACAATAGAGAAGCAAGCAACTTCTGATTGCTGCGATGCAATCGTAAATAATAATAATAATTAATAGCCAAGAGCCTCGACCAACACCTTAGGAGGCTCGCGTTAGGCGGCTGGATCAAGGGCTTGATTCAGAAAGTGGTACTCCTGGACACGTCTCGTATTGTTAGGAGGTTCCTTTCTCTGGAGCCCTGACCGCCGGTAGCTTGGATCCTATTCCCGATACCGGTGGGGTACTATTTTTTATATTTTTGAATGATTTTTTTTCTATATGATTTTGTTAAAAAAGGAATATTTAAAAATGTAATTTATATGTGTTTACAAAGAATAAAGAGAATAATAATAATAATTTATTTATTATATATTTTCTCCTCACAATGTTTTGTTTATAGCTAAAACGGTACAATTACTCAGTCTAGTAAGTGTTACATATGTGAGGAGCTGGTGTCCGTGAAAGGCGTGAGATGCCTGTGTTACGGATCACCAGTGCCCCACCCATCGAACATGTACAATCAATTTTGACTCGGTGCATTTTATATATAGCGTGAAGGTACTTATACAAAATAGAACAAAAAAAATAAAAAATGGCTGAACTCAAAACTACGTATGTATACAATTCTGGAGTAATCGCTATGTATTTGCTTCTAGTAGAAGCAAACAACGATTAAATAAAGAAAGAATTTTGTAACGCCTATTACCTACTATGAGTAATTGTGGTAAATGGTGAAGTACACTAGTTTATTAACAGCCTATTTGTACACGGTATAAACGTCGACGCGAAGTGCTTAGTCCGGACCGTAAAGGTCTCAACAATATAAATCTGGACTGATGAGTTTCCGACCTCTAGAATTTTCAAATTGAACTTGTACTTCCATCGAACCAGGATCTTACATACGCAAAAAACGTTTTATGAACATATAATAGAACAGAATTTACGTTTAGTATAGAATATTGTAGCAGTAACCTTGATGTCTTCAAGTCAAGTGTGAGTAGACTCTGGTTTGGCGCTGCAAAAACAATCTGGCCAAATGAGGCTTCCTTGACCCATCTTTAACACGGTGACAGTGTGGAGCCGCTTCATAGGACATGTGTCACCTGCTGAGCTGCCCGTCCTGCACTAGTTTGCACCTCTCAGGTTTTAACGAGGCTAATAACTGAGCTGTACAGCCCCCCTAGCCAAGTTACAACCGTTTCGTTTCGATTCTCTTTTCGTCGATCGCCTCGAGTAGGCCACGCCTCCGATTGCTTTATTCAGACGTCTTCTCAACGCACAGTCGTGGTCAGAACAAAGGAATAGGAGGAGTGGCCGACTAGAGGCGACCAACCAAAAGAGAATCGAAACGAAACGGTTTTAACTTGGCTAGGGGGGCTGTACAGCTCAGTTATTAGCCTCGTTAAAACCTGAGAGGTGCAAACTAGTGCAGGACGGGCAGCTCAGCAGGTGACACATGTCCTATGAAGCGGCTCCACACTGTCACCGTGTTAAAGATGGGTCAAGGAAGCCTCATTTGGCCAGATTGTTTTTGCAGCGCCAAACCAGAGTCTACTCACACTTGACTTGAAGACATCAAGGTTACTGCTACAATATTCTATACTAAAAGTAAATTCTGTTCTATTATATGTTCATAAAACGTTTTTTGCGTATGTAAGATCCTGGTTCGATGGAAGTACAAGTTCAATTTGAAAATTCTAGAGGTCGGAAACTCATCAGTCCAGATTTATATTGTTGAGACCTTTACGGTCCGGACTAAGCACTTCGCGTCGACGTTTATACCGTGTACAAATAGGCTGTTAATAAACTAGTGTACTTCACCATTTACCACAATTACTCATAGTAGGTAATAGGCGTTACAAAATTCTTTCTTTATTTAATCGTTGTTTGCTTCTACTAGAAGCAAATACATAGCGATTACTCCAGAATTGTATACATACGTAGTTTTGAGTTCAGCCATTTTTTATTTTTTTTGTTCTATTTTGTATAAGTACCTTCACGCTATATATAAAATGCACCGAGTCAAAATTGATTGTACATGTTCGATGGGTGGGGCACTGGTGATCCGTAACACAGGCATCTCACGCCTTTCACGGACACCAGCTCCTCACATATGTAACACTTACTAGACTGAGTAATTGTACCGTTTTAGCTATAAACAAAACATTGTGAGGAGAAAATATATAATAAATAAATTATTATTATTATTCTCTTTATTCTTTGTAAACACATATAAATTACATTTTTAAATATTCCTTTTTTAACAAAATCATATAGAAAAAAAATCATTCAAAAATATAAAAAATAGTACCCCACCGGTATCGGGAATAGGATCCAAGCTACCGGCGGTCAGGGCTCCAGAGAAAGGAACCTCCTAACAATACGAGACGTGTCCAGGAGTACCACTTTCTGAATCAAGCCCTTGATCCAGCCGCCTAACGCGAGCCTCCTAAGGTGTTGGTCGAGGCTCTTGGCTATTAATTATTATTATTATTTACGATTGCATCGCAGCAATCAGAAGTTGCTTGCTTCTCTATTGTTTAATAAGTACATCATATATATACAATAAAAACAAACTTAATTTTGCGGTTCGATCCCTAGACCCGATTACTGTACCAACCGCGTCACTAATTCCTGAAAACATGTACGGTTTCTATGTGATATGACACTGAACCAAAGCCGTGAAAAAGAAAGTAGGACATAAACTGTAAAATGACTGGCCTGTTGGTCTAGTGGTAAGTGGCCCTGACTGCTATGCCGGAGGTCGTGGGTTCGATTCCCACCCAGGACAAATGTTTGTGTGATGAGCACGATCAATTGTTCTGTGTCTGGGTGTAATTAATCTATAATATGTATGTATTTAGTAATATATAATTATGTTTATCAGCTGTCTAGTACTCATAACACAAGCTCTGCTTAGCTTGGGACTAGACGGCGTTGTGTGATAGTTGTGGAATATTATCGAACTCTACCTACACTCCTGACTTGAGGACACCTAGGTCATACCTACAACAATCTGTATTAATAGTACATTCACTATGCCGACGCTGTGCCGTCGTCGGGGCTATAAAGCGACTCGTAAACTCCAATCAGCCGTCACAGAATGGCAACGAATTAATACATTATGTATTGCTTTGTTTCTTAGTCACACCATGACTTGTAAACAAATTAAACTGGACGATATTACACTAGTATTATTATTTTTTAAATAATAAATTATAATTTAGGTGTCTTCAAGGCTAGAGTGTACAGGCTCTTAATAAACTAGTGCGCCTCACCATCAACGATTGCATCACTGCTTAATACTTTTTTTTTAAGAGTGGAACTCATCCAACGACTTCTCTCGCTCTGGGCGGGGTGGAAGAACGTGTCAGATTTTTACTGACTAAAACCACAGCTGTGTCCTTCGGTTGCCCTTTGCGTTCTAGGACTACGGGTTTCCTTTTCAGAAATTCCCTGCGGTCCTAGCTAGCGGGCATCGGCCTTGCCGGACCCCTACGGTTTGCTGACATCTCTTTGAGGAGCGCGTGGACCACTTCGTGCTGGTAACGACTGGGCTCGTTCTGATCAATTACCGGTCGGCCGGACAGAATATCGGCGGCTGGGGCGTGAAAACATTCGTTCCCTTACACGTGCGGCCTCCTTCTTCGCTAGCATTACTGCTTCGCAGAAGGATGCCACCGCCTGGCATTCCTCCGACGCCAAAATAATCAAGGTAATCGTCGGCAGCGATTTCTTCGCTGCCGACGATTACCTCCACGAGGACATAGCGGTGCTCGACCCAAGCGGGGCACACCTCTACCGTATGCTCCACCGTATCCTCCGGGCACTGCTTACTACGTGGGGCATACGAAAATCGCTATATCTGGCCACTTACAATAAAATAATGAAAAAACAATTATAGAATTCGAAAATGGAACTCTTTGCGAACATGTTATACTTTTTGATTTGCGAGACTTTCATTTGTTTTTTCATTGTGGCGTCCTTTCGAAGATTGTGTGTGGCTATCAAAATAAATTTAACTCGTTAACATTTTCATTCAATGATTTTATAATTATGATTTTTGTTGTGACTTAATACAACAAGAAAATTGCCAGAGACTTCAATTGGCATTTGGTGATGAAGGCACCAAGTCGCAGCTCTGTGTATTTGTGGTTTGGAGAATTTAAACGTGGTCGTGATCATCTCTATGGCGGGGTATGCCCTAAATATCAGGTGGGATCGCAGTCAAGCACTGGTTTATATCAATAAAAAAAAGTCGCCTTTGTATGTAAGCTGTCTTATTCTAATAATTACGTATATTTGAGCTACGTTGCGTAAAATCTTCAGTGATAAATAATTGTATAATATTGTCCTTTGATAAGCGCGTCACTTGAGAATGGCAGAATAATTTGAAAAAGGTTCTTAGCAAAAGAAATTGAAAAAGATTCCCGGAAAATTAGAGAAAAGTACTTTCATCAATGTGATTTTTGTTTGATCCGAATTCCGAACTGTATGAATAATTCGTGAAATCAGTGACAGCTTCGGTAGTTCACCGGTCACAAGTGTTACTGCAAACATTGAGGAGCTGGGTTCGGTTTCCCGGTAGGGCCATAGTGTTGATTGGCTGCGCCATAATAACTTGTTACATCAGCATATCATAAACTCTCATAACTAAATGTTAAGAGCGACCAACCTGAGGTACATTTCCATGAAATCGCTATTACGTGATTATGACGTTATTATGTATCTTTCTTTCTCTTGATATCTTGTGGATATTATCTAGTTTTCTATTGAAATAGAAAAATAAATTTGTATAAAAGTAATCCACTAAAGACCTCTGAATATCTACTATTTTGCGTAAACTTTGGCCCTTCATAATGTACTCATAAATAAAAAAAAACAGGAAAATATAATTATAGAAACCTTGAACTTTTAATCAAGATTGTGAATGACGAAACTTTTATCAAAAGCTTTTAAAAAAAAACACGTATTTCCTGCAAAAGTTTTGTGAAATATTCGAGAATATGACGAAATTACCGAATGCCAACAGAGCGTTCAGGAGTTATCTCTTTTTACGCGTTTCCTCTTTATCAGATATTGTAAAGGATTGCGTTGGATGAACTAACAAATATATAATATTTGTACGCCTCTAAGCATAACATAGCAACCTATGAACCTTATTTAAGATCTGTATTCACTACCTATGTTAAACAAATAATAAATGATTGATTGATTGACGATAGATGATACAGGAAGGGCCCTCTTAATGATGCTCCCATGAACTAAAAACAAAAAAAAATGAATTCAGCGCCATCTAGTGACAAAATGGCCACGATCAAACTCGCAGCTTTTACTGTAAACAAAACTTGCGAAATATGGACCAAACTATAAATACGTCTGATTAACCCTTCGGAAAGTTCAGGAGTGCTCTCATATTATTTCCATGAATAGATATAAAGTTTTGATTTTGTTTTGGTACATAAAAATACAGTCTATAAACTTTTGAGCTACCTAAACAACAACAACAGACTAAAGGGCTTAGTTGCCAATCCTTACACATGGTCTGCTCTTCATATAAGAACAGTTAACCTAAATATTTAAAAGAATGGGAATACTGTAAAACAGTAACGTGTTTGTTCATCGACTTAACGGATATTGAAATTGTTATATATTAATGGGATCTATTCTATATGGCACAATGTTTTATGTCATAATATTATTTTACATAACAGCGGATAGCATAAACTTAAAATTCTACCATCTTAAAAGCATGCCATTGTAAGGATACATAAAAATTCGGCCAAACAACAATTATATTCAATAATTTTTATTCCTTAATTATATCATTTGACATAATCTTTTATGCCAATTATCATCATTTCAGTCGAAAGAAGTCCACTACTGGTCATAGATCTTCCCCTAGTGTTGCCCTGCTCACTGCCACTCAAGTGTATTGTGCCAAATAAATTTCGAATTATCAAGATTCTGCCCGCTTTTATGGTTGATCCTTTTATTATTAAAAACCAAAAATTTGTCTGACTGTAAATATATTTTTGAAGAATCAATTATGATTCAATGATCAAGCAATACTTTCCTTTCATCGACCGGAATCATTAAAACCATTGTAAATTTAAAGCCACAATTTATCCTAATTAATGACCTTACCTCTTTATATTTTAAGACCAAGGCGCCACAGTAAACAAAAGCAACCCAGCGGCCGCTGTTAGAGATGGCATTTAGAAAACTTTCCATCCAATCCGAGCGAGACAGTGAGTCGTTTTCTCAGCGAGTTATGTTGAAGTAGCTTTCTAACACGAGGTAAATCAAAAAAATTGTTCATTCGATGTACTATTCATTTCATTGAGTAACCAGGCCCCCTAGCCAAGTTACAGTCGTTTCGTTCGCGGCGAACGCTTCGAGTATGCCACGCCTTCTATTCCTTTGTTCTGACCACGTGACTGAGCGTTGAGATGACGTCAGAACAAAGGAATCGGAGGCGCGGCCTACTCGAGGCGTTTGGCGCGAACGATACAATTGTAACTTGGCTAGGGGGGTTGATCACTTATACATCCCAAATCGATAGCACTGTCTTTGTTTTCCATACATTGCCACGTTCTATGAAAAGTCTCTGAGGGTCTTTTACGCATTAGCTTCGGCCCCTCGTATGCCAACTAAAGGTCCAGGAACCCAATGTACTGAGATATATAAAGACATAGATAACTCAATAGATGATTTCGGGCTGTTGTATATATTCAAATCGCGAGTTCAAGATTTCGTAGTTTAGTTCTTATGTGGCGCCATAGATGTCGCTGCAATATAATAATAATGTTCTCTACCAATGCGGCGTTTCCTAGCTCTGTGGGCACCACAAATACTTCAGTCTATGGACTGCTCACCATCAATTGTTCTGATCGCGAACAAAGCGAATGGTGTTATTTCGTTTATAACAGGGAACATAAATGAGGGCGCCATTGTGTTTACTTACAACCCCTTGTAAATAATAATAAAGCCTTCGGGTGCAAGCTGGGTTTATTTTTAGTTTTGCTTTTTTCTGCTACATATGTAAATACGAAAGGTTACTGATTTGGCCGATAGTCTTTTTATGTTATACTAGCGGTATTCCGCGGTTTCACCTGTGTCTTTGGCAACTGCTCCGCTTCTATGGGTTATAGAGTGATGTTATAAAGCCTATACTATTTTTCATGAATCTGGCTATACAGAATAGTACATTTTGATACAAGTGTGTCATTACGACCGAAGAGGAATTCACCCGAGCCGCAGGCGAGGATGTTATGGAGCCGAGTGCGACTTACGTATTTTATTACCAAATTCATTCAAAATTATTATTTGGCTAAATACAAAATTTGGTATTTAGAAATGAAATGATTATTTAAGGATTTCAATAAAGTATTGTAGTTGAATTAATATTAAGTTCTGAAAATGATTTGATATTTTTCATAGTATTTATTAGTTGATAATTTTAGCATATATTTATATATGTATTTTATTATTATAAATAACTATTTTTTTTCTGTTTGAATTATCTGTTATTTGTTTATTGTAAAAACCTACCCTAGTGTTGTCTTTTTTAACCCAAAGGTTGACTGGTAGAGAATGCCTTGTGGCATTAAGTCCGCCTATGTACCACTACTGTACATGAAGTTTAAATAAATAAACTTTCTCGTTGGTCTCGTAGTCGCAACTGCATAGCGTGAGGTCCTAGTTTCGATTCCCGGTTCTAGCAAAAATAAGGCATTGCTACTTACTCTGTAGCTGCCCAGAGTTTGGAAGTTGATGATGCGATACCCTTATACCTTAGAAAGCCCGTAAAGCCGTTCGTATTAAAGAAAGAAAGAAAATATGTTTATTTGGCACACTATGATTCAACAAAATCAACAAATAATTAATTTACAAACTAAAATTAAACGTAAAAAAGTAAATAAGGAGAAATAAAATTAATAATAACAATATGTCTCACTGCTACGCCATATATGTCCAGTTCAGCATAATGCCAGACAACTACGTAGCAGTTGCCTGATGCTGGTTTTCAACTGAACCTTAGAGTGTAGGTACGGATGAAAATATTTTTTTTATAGGGGAATTAAATAAATAAATATATAAGTATATAAATGTGTAAGTACATTACGCTTGATATCTCCATGGCCAATGTTTTTTTTTTATTATTATTGATAGGCTCGCGTTTGACCACTATCTCACCTGATGGTAAGCGATGATGTGGCCGATGATGGAGCACGCTTGCCTAGAAGTAACCTATTCACTCTTGACTTAAAAACCCCTAGGTTGTAGCTATCAGGGAACACAGACTCCGGCAGGGAATTCCACTCCTTATGATATTGTCGGATTACCGCCCCATCGGATTAAATAAGAGTAAAGTAAAAGATAATGCACCTGTGTTTAGGCACACACTTGTACACTATAATAGCTCCTACGTACTTGGCTAATATCTGTTAAGATTGGCCACCTAGATTCAAATTCGGCCGGGAGAATTATTATTATAGTTGATGTCGCAGATTTTTAATTTTAGATGGGGGCCATGTCGGGATTGTTTGCGTTTGGATGATTGACTGAGCGGATGGAGTTTATGTACTTATAATGTTTTTACTGTCTTTGTTTTTTGGCTTTCTTTTGTTATTTGTTAGTTAATCAAGAAGACTATCCACGAGAACACTGCCGACAAACTGTACTGCAGTTTGGCAGAAGATAATGTGAAAATATTTATGTAAATTTTCTTGAATAAAACATTAAAAAAAAAAATAGGAATTACTCCAGTACAAGATATCCAAACCTGGAATAACTTCTGTGGGCCATACAAATATTAGTTGCATGAGGAAAATAACTGGGAAAGTGCGAGTCGGACTCGCGCACTTTCGTTCCGAGTGAGTTACGAAGATTTTTCTGAATCGCAATTTTTTTTTTACGTAACTCCAAATTTGTAATTTTCAGATTTTTTCCTATAGTTTCCTACTTGTGCTTTGACACCTTGCTTTATGCCAAATTTCAGGATTCTAAGTCAACGGCAAGTACCCTATGAATTTTGATTCCTTTGACAGTGTCGAAATATACATTTTTTAACGACCTCAGAAGTTTGATTATTCCACAGCTTTAAGGGAACACAGACTTGAGTATGTGGTTTTAATTTCATCTTGATACCTTCACGCGTTCCCAAGATAAAGGGTCTTGACAAACAGACAGACAAACGGATAACAAAGTGATCCTATAAGGGTTCCGTTTTTATTCCTTTTGAGGTATTCTAAAAAAAGAACAATCGTTCAACCACTGCGCCATCGGTGTCACCTTATCACGTCTCTAGCACGGTCATGGTATGATCATGGTTTAGCACGTTACAGTAGGTTGAGTATTTCTCAAACTCTACTTTAGCCTGCAAACCGGTCAAAATTTAGCATTAATGTAGGTGCGCCCTTACACCCATAAAACTTGGTCCTAGTTAATTCCATGTACATCGATTTGGCTTCAAAATTAATACTCATTTACTTCCACATTTAGCTAAGATATTTATTTTTACCGTTAACATAATTTCAATAACACTCAATGGTACTAAAAAGACAAACGTGGGTGCGTTATTAGAAGCAGCCTTTGTAAGGTTCGGCGCAGACAAAAGACGTTGTGTGTGATATAGAATAATAAACCTTATTTTCAGAGACTTAAAGTGCAAAAGAAAAACAAAGAGCGTACGCAAAGTCGCCAGAAGAACTGTTTGATGTCTTCGTCGATGCTTGTACGATTTTGAACTTTAGTTTTATTTTTATAAAGCTGGTTATTAAATGTCAATAATTAATAAATATTCTGTGATCTTCTTTGGATGTTAGGAGACCAAAGATCACGTTTGTAAAGGCCTATTTTGTCTGAATAGGTTAATGATAATAAGTCCTGATTTAGACAAGCTTTCTTCAAGATTGGCTTTTTACATGTTACCTTGTTAATGTTCAAAATGGGAGTCATTGAATTTATTAGCGTTTACTTTGTGCGTCAAGTTCTTGATAATCAGATTTTTTTCGAATAATTTTTCGAGTGTACTTCTGTCTGCGAACTTATGCCTTGTTTACTAGATATAGCTAGAGTTTGTGTGTGAGAGGTTCTTTTTATGCGCCTTGCCATCCAAACTATGTCATAATTTGGTTGGCCCTGACTGCTATGCCGGAGGTCGTGGGTTCGATTCCCGCCCAAGACTAATGTTTGTGTGATGAGCACGATCATTTGTCCTGTGTCTTAATTTCTTTGTAATATGTATGTACCTATTTAGAAATATATAAGTATGTTTATCAGTTGTCTAGTACTGATAGCACAAGATCTGCTAAAAACTCACAAGTCCCTGTAAATGATTTTAATTGAATTTTGAGATTGTCATATCCACACGATGTGAAATGTCGGTTCTTAAGTTTTTTGTCTGTCTGTTTGTTACAGCTAATCCCCGAAACGGCTAGACCGATTTTGACGGGACTTTCAATAGTAGATAGCTAATGTTATAAGGACTTTACTTAGGACGCTACTTTTATTACGTAAATAACAAGTTTAAAACTAACTTAATTTCAGCATAATAATTATATACATAAGTACAAATAAAACCCTTAAACAATGAGGGATACATATGGATTGAAAAAGTATATAAAAGTTTTTATGTGTAACGAACATAATTACATGATTTATTCATTAAGAACACTTTATAATTGATTTACAATTAACTTTAAACACATTTTCCAATTGATCAATTAAAACTTCGTACCGTATGATTCAATTTTAATTGTGAAGTATTGTTTTCTCTTAATTTGTGGGGAATTGATTCGCATTTTAGCTTTGATTGATTAATTTATTTTCATGTATGTTATAAATGGAATCTCAAATTATAAGCACGTGTAAGTGACAGAATGCCTATATACAGTCACACTTTTCAAAGAATTATCCAAACGCTTAGTTGACACTTCGCGTGACCCAAGGGCTGGCTTTTACCTCGGTCAGAGATTAAGCATTGCCATACAACGTGGCAATGCCGCCAGCCTTTTGGGCACACTTCCAGTCGACAGCGATGCGGAGGAATTTTATTGCCATATTTTAGCTAGTAGTTTTTGCCTTTAGTGTATATATAGTTTTAATTAGTTAAATGTTCCTACACGTGCTAATAATTTATATATATATAATTAAAAATATAATTTATTAAAAAGTCAAAATCCTGCACCGCTTTATCTGAGTTCTCGGCGCGATTTGAATATATACGCATATGTAACCGGCAATCTGTATAATTCAGGTATTCTAAACAAAACCTAGGCAATGTATGAAATACCTGGGGCGTCCAGGTAATTTTTTTATCTTATTTATGTATCTCATACATTTTTAACAATCGTTTTACATATTTTTAGCTCGCCAAACTTTATAGTTTGATGGCGAGAAACGCTCGTTTTACAATTATGTCTATGACATCATAAAAAAGTAAAAATAATATGAGAGGCTTTGCTGTCTCAGGATGTGTACAATATACCTTATAAACTTAATACTTAATTTATTAATTTTATTATGTACATATATTGTTACAAAATATATATAAATATATATATGTATTTTTTTTCCTCTTTGAGGAATCTATTTCTCGACAACGGCAGATCCATGAAATTAAAAAATAAAAATTAAAGATATATGAAATATTATGATTATTATTGTCCAATACATACTTTGCATAGGAAATGTACCTATATAATTCCTAGGGATTGCATAGAGTACCTGCTGGTCTACGGGCATAGTGTAAAATAAAAAGATTTTGGTCTATGTTTAATCATGTTAGTCGAACTACCTATATGACGGGTAAATGAAACATGTTCTATTGCATAAAATTGATGTGTATAAAGACCAGGGAAGGGATGGAGTTGACGTAATTATAGGGTACCCTTACACGGACAAGTTAGGTTAAAAGGTTCAAGCCTTAGCCTTCGTGCTTATTTTTTTTATAACCAACAGGCCTTACTTACTTTAAATCTCGCGGACAGAAATCGGACCTGACAATGTTTTAACGGAGGCATGTAGGACTTAACCCCGTTATGCTTACTCCTAAATACCTACTGCAATGTAGGACCGCTTAGGATCTAATTAAGGTGGACTACAGGATTGTTCGAAAGAGTACCACGGCTCTGGTACGCCAAGATGATAACGCATGCTTAGCCTTAGCTAAGCATGCGTTGTCATCTTGGCGTCACTTATGAGGGCATTCTAAATCCAATATGGCGGGAACCTTTAGATGGCGGAATGGTTATTTTTGTATGTACTTCCATGATATGGGTATCAATTGAAAGGTTTCGTTAAGAAGAATACGAAAGAAAAAATGTCACAATAAATCCAATACGACAGACAAATTTTAAAAGCTTTAGTTTTTAATCAATAAATCAATACGTTTATTTGCATAATACAGGTAAGTATAAAAAGGTATTTTTATATTACATGTACCTAAGTATAATAGGTACGCTGAACTTTGACGTCATGATGTGTACAAATATATTAATTTTAGATTCCTTTTTACATTTTTTTTAGATTTTCGTACCTCAAAAGGAAAAGAACGGAACCCGTATAGGATCACTTTGTTGTCCGTCCGTCTGTCTGTCTGTCTGTTTGTCAAGTGATAAATGATATTTATTTTGCAAATAGGTTTTTTAAAAACACTTTTACATGTCAATTTAAACTAGATGAAGCCAGTGTTTCCTAGCTGACTACCCTGAGAAGAAACACTGAAACAAACTGAGGCTCATCTCGAGACCTCTTCAAGAACCTTTATCTCGAGAACGCGTGTAGGTATCGAGTTGAAATTAAAACCATATACTCAGGTCTGCGGTCCCTTGAAGCTGCGAAAAATTTAAACGGTAGAAAAAAAAAAGATACGACCGTTTATGTCGCAAAAATCGTAAATTTGACACTCCTAAGGAAATTGAAATTCATAGGGTACTTCCCGTTGGCCTAGAACCCTAGACCTAGAAATTTGGCATGAAGCAAAGTCTTACAGCACAAGTATATAAGAATAGGAATAAATCTGAAAGCTGAAAATTTGTAGTAACCGTACCAAAAAAAAATGTTTTTCTGTTCGCAAAATCTTCGTGGGTCGATTCGGGAATTGAACTATTTACATAAGTTAGTTTGTACGGAACCCTCAGTGTGCTAGTTTGACTCTGATTATCGAGTAGTTTTCCTGAAGTAGCCAATCAAAAAAATTAACTTGTTTCTACAATTAAAACATTTTTACAACATTACAACAATTAAAATTAACCTTTTATTTAGGTATATCTACTGAGAATACGCAAAATCGTTTAAAGGTCCAAAATAAATCCAAGTCTTAAGGGTGAGTGGGTGGACAATAGGGGACAATGCTAAAGCAAGGGTTGAAAGAGGTTGAGGACGTAATAGGCCTCTTGTCACGGGGGCGGCAATCAACATACGTCCTTTTCCCTCTTAACTGCCTCTCATGAGGTTACTTCGCGAGTCGTGATGTAAGCTGAGTTTAAGTGTAGCGTAACGTATTACTGTTGTGAACGTATCTTGAATTTAGTATGGCATGTTTATGAATAATAAGAATTGTACCGATAGTCTGTCAGCCAATGGCTTAATAGCCAAGAGCCTCGACCAACACCTTAGGACGTTGGCGTTAGGCGGCTGGATCAAGGGCTTGATCCAGAAAGCGGTACTCCTTGACACTGCTCGTATTGTTAGGAGGTTCCTTTCTCTGGAGCGCTGACCGCCGGTAGCTTGGACCCTGTTCCCGATACCGGTGGGACACTATATTTTATATAATTTAAAAAAAAAAAAATATTGAAATTATTAAAAATATTATTTATATGTTATAATAATGAATAAACGAAATAATAATATTTATTTACAAGATAATATTGGTCCAATGGTTAGTAATAATTAAAAAACTTAACCTACATACTGCCGCACCAGCAACCAATGATTGATCAACGGCTCATCCTGCTTATCAGCTAAGGCTCGAAGAATGTCATTGGAGCTGGTTCTAGATCTACTAAGCAACGAGGCAGCCTTCTTCCTCATTATAGTGTGAAAATCATCCACACTTATATATACAACGTGTAACAAAAAGGGTATATACATACTAAGTGCACGGCTTCTTGATAAGATAACAAACGATACGGGAAGAGTTTTCTAACATTATGTTTACATGGTAGGAAATTATGAATTATTTCAATACACATGATACCAGAAACCGAACATTTCAAACTGAAATCAATACATCACTAGCAAAAAGTCAGCTGATCGGTGTCAGTGAACTGTTCATGAATAAAAACTAACCTCTTACTCCTGGTATTCCTTCAAACAGTGGATAAAGTGTTCCGGATGTCGTTGTATATGTATATATATATATATATATATTATTTTATTTATACTTTTTGGTTTATTTTTTACTAACACTAAATTAGCCTTGTTACTCGAAATAAAGAATATTATTATTATTATTATATTTAAGTCAAGATTGTTAAGTGTCGTCTTGGAGCAACCGTCGATTCGGGCCCTACCATTAGCGTCTCTCGCTTTCTTGCTTGTCAACCTGCGTCTAGACATCCTGGTATTTACTTTTTTTTTTTTTTAATTGATATAAACCAGACTTACAATCGATCTCACGAAAACGCATTAACGTGCGTTAACGCTGCGTTAGGGAATGGGCGCAGTGCGGGTTGGTGGATGTCACATGTCTTCGAATTTTTGGTTCTAGGACATGCCAGTTTGGTCACGATGTTTTCCGATAAATTCTACCGCTGGGGGGTCTTTAATTATGTACTGGATCCGTGGTATTCGTTTGTGCGTCGATGTCAAAAACACCCTGTATTTTCATAAATATATTCTCTATGATGTTCTTCCTGAATGAGCTCTCAACTCAATTGCTATTCTATGGGGTCTGCACCCCATCCAGGGACCTAGTTGCCAAACTCGACTGTGACAGAAATGGAAACACGTTTTATCGTGTTCTCTGAAGCTTTTTCCGTATATGAAAATGCCTAATGGGATAGTCAAACCTGCGTCATTTGGGCCTGAGCGGATACATCTTTATATACACGAAAGAGGCCTCGATATTATGAAGGTAAGTGTACGTTTTGTAAATCGTAGGTAACTATAATACTAAGCTTTTCAAGAGCAGTGGTGGGCCAATGGTAACAGCCCCGACTTACAAGTTATATTTATTTATATATACATTGCGGGTTCAAACTCAGCCAGGCACATTACATTGTGTAATTTATTTTCATCACTACTGCTGTCAAAACGGTGAAGGAAAACATTTTGAGGAAACCGGCATGTACTAGAACTACGGGACTGATTTAAAAAATCCTTGTTCAGTAGAATTGAATGCTCCTTTATCACACTACATATCCTTTATCATATTACACCATTTATTTTACACCATATACGAATTTTGTATATATTTCGTTGGCAGAACCTAGTAATATATTATTTCGTGTAAATGTAAATTATTAAATCCGGGCAAAACCAGGGTGGATTGCTATTATAAAATAAAACGGCAATTGAATAGGCAGTGAATTCTTAGCGGATATCGGAATTCCTCGATGGGAACTGTCTGCCAGGAAGCGACGCGGGCTTCCTCATCGCCTCTTTGTAACCTTGCTACTAGGGTGCATGAGCAAATACATAAGGAGAGACATGGTTACATGGGTACACATCCTACTTCCGACTCTCTAGTAGAATAGAAAAGTTAACTATCATTTGAAATACAGGGTAACTCAGAAAAAAAAACAGAAATAATAATAATATTCCACAACTTTCAAACAACGCTATCTAGTCTTAAAAAAACAATTGCAAAACAACAAACGATTGCTTCACTGCCTAGTTTGACTTGTTCGTCAACTCGCGACTGCAAAACTCGCGCCTGCTCGCGAGTTTCGATTCAACCTAATTTTTAGGGTTTCGTACTTCAAAAGGAAAAAGCGGAACCCTTATAGGATCACTTTGTTATCCGTCCGTCTGTCTGTCTACCTGTCTGTCAAGACTCTTTATCTCGGGAACACGTGGAGGTATCGAGTTGAAATTAAAACCATATACTCAAGTCTGCGGACTCTTGCAGCTGTAAAAAAATCAAACTTGTAAGTTAACGAGAAAAAAGATCCTTCGGTTTATATGGCAAAAACGTACATCTCGAGGAAATCAAAATTCTTAGGGTACTTCCCGTTGACCCAGAATCCTGAAATTTAGCATGAAGCAAGATTTTAAAGCACAGGTATAGGAAATTGGTTCTTACGTCACAATTTTTTTTTTTGCGATTCGCAAAAATCTTCAGAAACTCCATTCCGGAATTGAACTATTTACATAGGTAAGTTTGTACGGAACCCTCAGGCTGCGAGTCCGACTTGAACTTGCCCAGTTTTTTGTCGTCAACTCGCTCGAACGTGAATATTAAAATTATAAAAGGTATAATAAAAGATATATAAATTATAAAAAAAAAAACTCAAACAAAATAAAAATAAGTACATTTTGACATTTCCATTTATCCACGTTAAAACAAAGTTAGAAACAATAAGGCGTACCATCTTGAGTACTTGTTGAAATTTGAGATATTTCTCAAATATCTTTGGACAGTGAATATCGGACGACACAAAACTATTTTGTAAAGTTCAGAGTGCTGAGTGGCCGGTAAGAGACTCCGTTTGTCTTCGAGAGTTTAAAACAATGCTCAACTTTGTAATTGTTATATTTGAAATGAATATCTGTAGATGTTCATTAACAGCGTTATTTTGGTTCAAGTTTTCTAGCCTATTGTTGTCCTCTTTCTAAGAATAAGTAGAGTGATTTAATGGCTTTATTTTGTATTAAGTATAATTTTGAAGACGTTACTAGTGCTACGGGAATGTTTGAAAGAAATGCCTTGGAATGCAATGGTCAACTGAAAGAATACAGGTCGGTTTTAAACCTCGAGCGGGAGAAGTCATTTGATGATTTCCCACCTCAAAACAAAAATCGCTCTTAGTGTTTCACCCGGTATAGCGCAAATAAAAATAAAAACATTTCACAAGGGCTACACGTAGACCTGTAACTAATTTGAAACTTCAAGACAAGCTTATAAAAAAAGACGACTGTGAAGTAGTGACGGAGCGAAACACAAATTGAAGCCGAAACCGTAACCGAATGTTCGGCTCCTCTTACAGTTTCGGCCGCAACTGAAATTTAAACTGACGTTTAACAGAAGAACTGACAAAAAATAAAAAAATAAACATTTCAAAATATTTGTGCTTAATTATATAGTTAGTAATATGAAGATATTCGCAGGAAAACCAAGTTACTAACGTAACCCGAAGAACCAACTTAAGTGACAGGTATACACTTAAGTCACAGTAGGCAGGGCACAATGCTCGCAGAACAGATGGTCGATTAGGCCGAAAGTTTCTGGAGTGGCGACCATGTACCGGAAGACGCGGCATTGGTAATCATTATGGCGACACTTGGGAGAGTCTTATGTCCAACAGTGGACATCTTTTGGCTGAACTGATGATGATATAGTTTAGCTTTCATAAAATATTTTGGTCGAGATAAATATTCGACCTCTTTTAAGCCGAAAAAATTTTTTTCGACTAAACGTAATTAGCCGAAACCAAACCTTCGGTCGGCCTTTACTGTGAAGTGAAACCACTTATTCTATTCATCGTGTTAAGGTTTGTTTTACGTGTTACGTGCTTCGAAATAGTACGGTTACAAATAGGGATGGATGTTAGTCAGCACAAACGTAAAGCCGGTAACGTTTTTACAAGTTGACAACGTGATTCCTTTGCCGTAGTTCGAGCGGTATTTTTAAAGGTGATTTTTTTTCGTTTATTGAATTGATATGACGGGCGTGGCATGACAGGTATCTGTGACATGCGTAGACATGTGTTGGTTTAAGTGCGTGAGGTTTGAAGTTGTAGTGTGTTAGTTATATGAGTGGAAAATAATAAATATGTTGGATTTTTTTTTGTGGCGTCATTTCTTGTTTTATTCTTTTTTAAGTTTCGTAGGCCTTTATTGCCTGAATTTGCTATTGATATAAATAACTAGTTGAGTTGATTGAGACTCTTTTAAAGTCCATACAGTAAATAAGTAATGGTCAAATCACATGAGAATCATGCAGATTAGTCTGAGATGGTCTTTTGAAGAAAGAACCATACAGATTTGAGTGGATCAGTCCAGTTATTGCAAGCATTTGTCAGTATCCGTAAAGCTCAATTCAAGACTTCTAAGAAGCTCAATGACTTGACGAACAATACCAAGGAAAGGACATTTGGGTAGGCCGCAGAAAATACTCAAATTGCCAGACATACGTTAAAATTACTGAAAAGGAAAAAAAAGCAATCAACATAATCCTCACGTTCACAATAATAAAGGAAATAATTATATAGTTTACAAAATGTAATACTTAGTAAGGTAAATATGTATGTAAAAAATAAATTTCAAATTGCAAAATAATCTACAATGTCAAGTTGTAAAAAAAAAAATATAATAATAAAAAGCACAATTGAAAATAAAAACAAAAAACAAAAATAAGACAACAGCAGTAGTGCATAATGGAGCAGGTCAATCCCAAGCCTTTTCGTCCTCAACATAGTCTTTTATAGTGTAAAAATCCTTTTGGCAAAATTGAGGGAGGTTACAAAAATTTAAAGTCTTTTTAACGCTCTGTTTTATTATTTACCCCTTCTATTATCAGGGGATACATGGTTTATTAAAATAATAACAATCAAAGTGAGAATAAGAATTGAAAGCAATAAGGATATTTTAACTCAGCAGCAACAAAAATGCGCCCGACGTCGGCGTAATTTTTTTTTACACTTTTTGAAGTCCAAAATTTATCTATCGTGTATTTTCAATCATATTGCCTACGCGTCGCGCAGAGTGGTCATTGAAATCACAATGGACATACAAAACGTCCGGACAAAGCAATATTTTTAGATAAAATCTACATACAGGCGCAATTCCAATTTGTAACTATTGTGTAGTTTTAGTACAACTAATGTGTCTATGCAAATGACGTTCGCATTGCGTGCAGCGAAAGCTAGAGGCATGTTGTTACGTCAGATAACTGCGAAAATAGCCGTCCAATGATGGCTGTTATTAAAAAAATGGCTTTTAACTAAAAATAATAAAGTGTTAGGTTTTCTTATAACCAAGAATATTGTTTAATTTATTTAGTATTCGATTATTCATTGCAATCAATTAATTGTGTTGGCAACATCGAAACGTATTTGTGATTATCTGTAGTAACTGTCGATGTAGCGTAATGGCGGGTAACAGTTTTTTTGTTTAATTGGCGATTGTCGAGATCGGACGAACAATTATTGGTTTCTTGCATTCTTGTAGCGACAAGAAATATACAACTGAGATGATATTTGTAATAGGTACCTAATACGATTTAAAAGAGTGTCCATGAAGTTTCTTGCACGGTCTTCTTCGTAGAGATCTACGCTTGGGAATGTGCAATTAGCATCACTTTTCCATTCCATAAATATAGTAATAAATAATATATTTATTGAATATATATATTAAAGTGAGCAGTTTTATTACAGAAAAATATTTTAAAATAAAAATATTAATAATTTTGATAAATTCTTGATAAATCTGATTGCGTTACTCTCTTGTTTGTGTGTACGTGCGTAGATACATCGATGCGCTATGAATGTAGTGCGTTGGTGCCCATACTATTTGTCTACAATTAGGACAACTATTTTCTTAAAAAAAAACTACCTAAGTGCATTTAAGTGAAGTATCAGTGCTTGAATTATGATTATGCCATAATTTTGTAATTGGGTGTCCATGATTCTAGTTACATTTCAAATAAATACATGTATGGTAAGAACTATTATAGATTTTTTGATGTCGCAAGAGAATTACTGTTCCAAGACAGAGCATTGGTACACCATAACGTAACTCATACAAAAAACCGGCCAAGTGCGAGTCGGTCTCGCGCACGACGGGTTCCGTAACATTATCTACACAACATTAGACACTATGTATAGGCACAAAAACACGTTTATATTTATTTTAATTTATTTTGTTAAATTGAATATACATTTAAATATTCTGTGAATATTTCAAGCATCTACCTGTTACCGTTATTAATGTTAAACAGAAAACGGCAAAAATACATGTTTGTTGTTGTGAGCCCCACTTAAATATTTTTTATTTGTTGTTATAGCAGTAACAACTACATCATAACAAAAAATACATCATCTCTGAAAATTTCAACTGTCTAGCTATCACGGTTCATGAGATACAGACTTGTGACAGACAGATAGACAGTGGAGTCTTAGGTAATAGGGTCCCATTTTTAAATTACGTACGGAACCTTATAAAATGTAAGCTGTTACAGTGTTGTTCATATTTCTTTCTTATCACAATATTATTTACTGCAGCCCTAACACATAATTTGGATAGGGGGCTAACTTTATTGTGTACAATGTTTATTTACATAATTACGTCATCAGGCAGTTTGTAGGTTTGTTGTTTATGCAAGATGGGATTAGAGCAAAATAAAGCTCTCTATCTATACTGTACTAATATAATAAACCTCCCCCCTGATTGCTCAGGAACCTAAATCCGATATTTTTGATAGCAGTAAAAAAAAAATGTTTGTAAATATACATTTTTTTTTAGTTCATAAATTGTTAGTTTGTTACTGAAAAGAGTTATGAGTTTACATGTGGATGGATGGAGAGGGAGAGGGAGACCAAAGAAAAGATGGATGGATTGTGTGAAGAGTGATATGAAAGAAAAGGAAGTTAGTGATAGCATGACGAGTGACAGGGCAGAATGGAAGATAAAAACGTGTTGTGCCGACCCCAAATAACACGGGACAAGGGCAGGAAGATGATGATGAAATTGTTGGTTTGTTGTCTTGCTGTACGCTTTGGTGCATACTGTAAGTATAGCAAGCAAATGATAAATAAATAATAAATAAATAAAATGTTTGTTTATTTGAAAGCGCTTATCTTAGGAACTACTGTTCGATTTAAAAAAATATTTAAGTGTCGGTTATAAGCGTATGGCTGCCAGGCAACCGAGCAAGTACCAATGTTCATTTTCCAATTCATAATTATGTACTTTTCTAAGTTTATCTAAGACATTAATACTGACACTCCGTGCCTCTGAAAGCATGTAAAGCCTTTTGCCCCGGTGGTCATTCATAGATCTTTGACAGTCGTTATAGGTAGTCAGATGCCTGAAAGTCTGACCATCAGTCTATCCAAGGAGTAACGTGTTGACAAGTAATTGGGCTGTGGAGGTCTGATAGGCAGGCGCTCCATGTAAAACACGGGAACTCGTTCGCACCCAGTTAGACTGGAAGCTGACCCGAAGCTAGTATTTTTTTTCGGTGGGATAATCATCTTATGGCATCCTCCACTCTTGGGCAGAGCGCGAGATATTGTTAGACTTTTACTGACTAAAAACCCACTCCTGTTTCTTCTTTGCCTTCGTCCCAGGGCCCCGGGTTTCGCTTTCACACTACCCGTGGCCCCAGTAGGCTTCGACCCGATTGGTGACATCTCCCTGAGGCGCACGTGGACCCCAAGATAGTTGAGAAAAGATTGGGGAGTTGATGGTGATGAGTGTGTTGCGGACCACCTCGCCGATTCCACCGCGTGCGATCGTATTCCCACTCTTTACTTGCTCTAGTAAATAATGGTTGTCCGATTTTCGGCCACCGTAGGCGCGGGGTTAATGCGATACTACGTATAATGGTAAAATGTTACTTGTAAAATAATCTGATAGACAATTAGAATAATTGCATCTATATTTGTTCGGTTTTTAATCGATGAAAAGTATTTTTAGAGGAATCTTCGTGATTTTGTTTTCTATCGTACGATACAAAACACACAAAGGGGAATAAAACTTTTCCCATACATTGCTGGCATGTAATTTTTTTTCTTTTCGCCAAAAGTGAAACCTAGGCCATATCTCAAAGGACTGTATAATAAAACAATAGCAAAAATAATTATGTCTATTAACCGTAACCAAACGAAGTAAGAGACTATTTAGTATATTGCTATACTTTATGGGGTTATTTTTCTTAAATGAAAAAACTGTATGTCTGATATTTTAAGTTTCCCATTGTTAAATATAGTTTTAGTTTCAGTTTTTATGATGAGTAAGCATTAAATAGTGTCAATCACTTTTTTTTTTTACTAGTTTTAGTGATGAAAAAATGCGAGTGGGAAAAACATATTTGTTAATATAATAAATATTAATTTAACCAATTTAATCTATTTTATCAGTGGAAACCTCAAAATACTACTTATTATATTTACATTTCATTATAATATAACGAAAATAAGTAACGCCTGACCAAAATATACTAGCTAATGCTTCTATATGTATCTTCGTTCGGTTACGGTTTAGAGACCTGGTTCTTTTAGCTATTGCTTCCTCCTATTGGTCTCTAATATATAACCTAGGTTTTATTTCTGGCGAAAAGAAAAAAGTAAATCATGCTAATAGTTTGCATTGGCCTTTAACCAAAATATAGCATTTATCTTGAAGAACAAATATTTTGTTGATTCTGTTTACCATGGATCATATATTACTCGCGATTAGCTCCTCTATAGTCCTTTAAATAGGAAACATACATTGTGCACACAGCCTAAGGTTTATCATATTATATAACTACAGTTCGCGTAGGGATACACGCGGATTAAGGCTAAGCCCGAGGTGTAATTAAATACTGGTTGCGAAGTTAAAGCTAATTATTTCACACAATTATGTACATTCGATTAAGTAGTTTGGACATGTTTGACATAAACTTGCTGTAATTATTTCCTTTGACAATCTGTGAATTTGATTTGCGGGAGGATATGAAACTGTTTGGTAGTTTGAGACTTTTGGGGTGAGACTGAAATGCATAGTTTGTTTTTTTTTCTTTTTTAAGAATTTTTGTCTACTCTTGGTTGTCATGATAACAAGAAAACATCACTCAAGACTGATTTTCATACAACCGCTGTTACGCCATTATGTCGTTATTACACATTTTTCATTGTTTTTTTTTAACACAGTACCTTGTGGATATTATCCAGGTTTCTATTTAAATTTATTTATAAATTGTGTTAAACTAATCCAGTAAAGACCTCTGAAAATCTGCTTTGTTGTATGAACTTTGACACTTAATAATTTACTCAAAAAATTAAAAAGTCAATAAAGTATAACAATAGAAGTGTTGCAAATTTAATCCAAATGTCGACAATTTTTTTCAAAAACTTTTAAGGGTTAAAAAAAAAAACACGTATTTCCTGGAACAAGTTTTGTGCAATATTTGAGTAAATCACGGTATTACCGAATGCTAATAGAGTTTTCAGGCGTTATCTCTCTTTTTTCACGTTGCCTTTTCGTCAAACATCGCGTTGGATAGCGTCAGATGAAGTAACAAGCTTTTAAATCATGCTCTATGTTGACGATAGGCGTGTGAAAAAGGATCCTCTTAAGTGTTCATTTGTTTGAAGAAGACTGAGTCGAGTCTGAGTCGAGGCTGAGTCGAGGCTCAGTCGAGGCTCAGTCGAGTCTGAGTCGAGATTGAGTCAAGATTGAGTAGAGGTTGAGTGAAGCTTGAGTCATGGTTGAGTCGAGGTTGAGTAGAGGTTGAATCAAGGTTGAGTCAAGTGAAGGAAATTACTCAGAAAGCTTCATATTGTTCTGCAATGCTTATGAGTGGAAATCTGAGACAAGACTTAGAAAGTCATCCCACAAAAGTTAAGTTAGAAATTGCCACCAGGCAAAGAGCAACAGTTGTAATCAATACTACTTAATATTAAATAGGTCTCTACGCCTCACTAGTACAATTAGTGCTAATATTCCTTAATTGACAACTCTCAGGTAAATGTCAATTAACCTAACAGTAAGCTAAATGAGTTAATGAGAAGGCTTTTAAACTAAACACATTATGAGCTTAAAACACAGAGCAAGGCAGCGACTAGAGGCTCCAGTTGGAATAAAATTTTGATGCGTCTACGTTCCTTGATATAAATAATTTGTGAAACACTTTTAATCAATGTCGCTGGATGTAATAGAAATAAAAAAATATATTTTATAATACAATTTTACTAAAAAAATATGTTACGACTTTAAGCATAAGAGACATCGATTTGTTCGCTCGTAATATAAACAGAGCTCAAGTTTCAGCTTTCATGGTTTCGCTTGTTTTTGTCTCATGTTTGTGAACGCTCCCACGATACAGGAATAATTTCTAGTGTGGAGCAAAGTTTTTTTTAATGATATTAATTAGTGCCTGACTACGCTCCCAACTGATGGTAAGCAGTGATGCAATCGTTGATGGTGTATTGCACTACTTTATTAAGAGCTTATTCACTCTTCAATTTGTTCCAAAACTTCGATATATATTTTTTAGGTAGGAAATTATCTATTGACTTCTCTCGCTCTTGGGCGGGGTGGGAAGGCGTGTCAGACTTTTGCTTACTAAAACCCACTCCACTCCTATGTTACTTCTTTGCTTTGCTTTCCAGGGCCCCGGGTTTTCTTTTCAAAAGCGAACCCATGGTCCCAGTAGGCTTCGAGCCTGTTGGACCCCTACGGTTTTGCACATCTCCTTGTCGACGACTCGGGCTCGGTCTGGACGGTTACCGGACGGCCGAACGGTGAGCTACCCATAGCTCACTGTCCGTAAACCAACGCCTACGGTGGCTGGAAATCCTTCGATATATGCGATATAAACGACGAAGCAAAACCGTTCTGTCCATCAATGCCATCTGTAACACTGGCCACTATGGCGCCGCATTGCTCTGTGGCTGATACTACGTGGTTTTAATGTTTTCTTGAAAATGTTCTTAATATTCGCAGCGGGACCTACCTATAATGTTTTCATTTTAATTATTCACACCGCGGGTTGTCATATATTCTGATTATGATTTTATTTAGTGCGTAGGTGATATATTTCATGAAAATGAGTTTAATTATTACTTTTTTTAAAGTATTACCTAAAAGCATTAATTTTGATTTTTTAAATGATCCCAACAGTTTTGTTCGTGTGGTGTTTGTAAGCGAAAACTTGTTTTAAGTTAGTAGTCCTTTTTTTCAATGAGATTTCATTAACCCCTGTCGCTCCGGGTAGAGTGAACTCCTTGCGACCGAGGCCACGGTTATTTTTTCGAGCAATAGAATAGAATACAACAGAATAAACTTTATTGTACACAAAATTTGTTAGAAAACTTTTACACAGACTTAAAAACTTAAATCGAAAACAAATAATGACAATGGTGGTCTTATCACTAACAGTGATGTCTACTAGACACCCTTAGGACTTTAGAAAATATAATGGGGCTCTTCCCCCTTTTTAGAGACTTTAAATTAGTGAATTATAGCAATGCCGTATATTTGAAATTATAAGGAATAAATTATCGCAAAAATCTATTCGATTTTTGCAATAACAATAATATATAAATAAGTAGAATCGAATAGAAGAAGAGAAATACTTTTATTCGGGACAGACACAGCAGAACGGTTATAAACACAAAGTAAAAAAGAACGACGTACAAAGTGCGCCGAGCGTGCCCGTACCGAAAGGGTGACCACCTCAGCATTTGCTAGGCGTCAAGTAATTTTCTTCCCACCTTTTCACAAGACCCCATCAAGACAAACGTTTCTTTTTAAACTTTTCAGTTGCTATCGCCTTTTAACCTTTCTCTAATGTACTATTTTTTCATTGTATCCATTCTCGAAAATCCACACATCCATCTCAACATTCTCATCTCCGCTCTTGTAACCAAAGTAATATAAATAAACTAGTAGTTACTCATGACTCCACTTCGCCAAAAGACTATCGTGGTATTAACTTTACTCAGAGCCTCATATTGTGCAGATGAAAATATAAAGGCGCCTCACACCACGTATAGGAAACGCTGCGATTTGTACGTGGTGGTTTTGTGGAGCAAATAAGTGTAGATCTTATTTGTACTGAAAATTTTCAGCAAATACCTAAAAATGTGTTTTCTTGAAACATTTAAACATTTCATTGGAATTTCTTTTTCAGTCATATACGTTTTTAATTAATATAACTAAAAAATTCATGTATTTATACCTAATCATTGTAAAAATAATGATATGCTATGTACTTCCTTACGATGTTTTCCTTCACCGTTTTGGGAGCAGTGGTGATGAAATAAATTACACAAAATAATGCGTCTGACTGGATTTGAACCCGCGACCTACAACTTGTAAGTCGGGGCCATTACCACTCGGCCACCACATTACACCGGCATGTCCTAGAAACAAAAACTCGAAGACATGTGACATTCACAAACCCACACTGGTCCCGCGTGGTGGATTACAGCCCATCCCCTCTCCTAGAGAGGAGGCTTGAGTCACAGCAGTGGGAACATTAAAAGGCTGATCATGCTATGCTATGTACTTCATGTACTTCTTGGCTACTCAATGACGGGCCCATATTTATGGACCACGGTTGGACCCAGCGGCCAGAGGGCGAAGCCCTGAAGCCGCTTGCCACGCCCCCTGACGGGGACGTAGCGACTGCCACGCTCGCTCGCTATGTACTTGTCAAAGCCTAGCCACCTAGCCTTTAGCCCAGGCTTCCAGTCTTGCCGGCTTGGAGCTGAACTTCAATACTTTACATGGAGCCACTGTCTATTTTGACCTCCAAAACCCAGAAACTTGGCAGTGTTTTTCTTACTGAAACCTGTAGCGGCTAATATTTACAGTTTCATATAAGCAGTACTATATTATGAGACATCACACTAAGTCGCAGCGTGACAAAGTCGCTAGTCTGAACACCTCTTTACAACTTCTGCGTAATGAGACCGCAAATATCTCGTGAATTAAGTTTTGCACAAATAATAAACCAACTTACTATAATATATAAGTTTTGTTCTTGTTAGTGTTATATAAAATGTTGCTAAACAATAACAGCTGCAGGGGTCCGTTTTTAGGTTAAGCATCGTTGGCTGAGGTCGGTCAGTAGATGGGTGACCATCTCTTTCATACCAATACTCTTCAGTCCCTCGGAAAGCACGTAACTAGGTATGTATTGTCGTTGAAATAATTTTAATTGAATGATTGACTCGTGCATAAAGAATAAATAAATAACCATAGGACTATTTATCATTCGATCAATATGGCAGTTTTGTAGGTTTTCTTCACTTCCTTCAAATCCGAAATAATTATTCGGAACTCGTTCACGAGTGCTTTTTATTAAAATTTGCATGTCTTAAGCAGAACATGGATATTCAAGGACGGCACCACTCAATATTGTTAATGTAATCTCATCGAAACGGGTTAGGAATACGAAATTCATGATCATCAATTGGAAACATTGAAACGGAATGTGTTTGTGAACTGTGCTCGTATTATTGTGACACACAAACATTGTTCTACCATCATATTTCATTAGATTAAGCCATTGCAAAGTTTAGATGGTTTCAGGTTTCCTAATAAAGTATTAGGACAACCTATTTTCAACACCATTTTATGAGGGTCCAGCGCAACCGCTATGTTTCTGCATATTAAATCTATAATATCATCGAAAATATTCATTTAAATTACATGCTGTAACGGGCCATATAAACCTTCCTCTTGAATCACTCTATCTATTATAAAAACTGCATCAAAATCCGTTGCGTGGTTTTAAAGATCTAAGCATACATAGGGACAGACAGCCAGAAGCAATATAAGTACATTGTTTTATAATATGTAGTGATAGTGATTTGCTTTATCATTACCTCGTTGGTCTCGTGGAAGCGTGACTATTAAGCGTGTGGTTTTAGATTTGATTCCCGGGTCAGGCAAAAAGTGATATTAAGATTTTCCAATATGATGGTTGTAACAAACATACAAATTTTGACCGTTAAAATATTCGTGTGAGTTAATTGCCGTGTGATAATTTATTTTGATTTTCACACTGAAGACAACTGTCTATTACTGAAATTCATTAACATTGGCCAGATGACCGGGCCTTAGGCTAGGCTTAAATCTAGACTTTACTTACCAGGGGATAAGCTTGAGTTTAGGATTATCATAATGAAAACAGAATTTCTATTCTTAGTTTATTCGACAAATAAACGAAAATGAGGTAAGTGAAAGTTATTTTAATCTGAGCTGACCTGAAATTACCTAAAGCTATTCATAAAAATTTAAACACTAAGTTATTATTTATTGACATGGCGGCGAAAGCGTGATTAAAAAAAAAAAACTGGCAAGTGCGAGTCGGACTTTCACACTGAGGGTTCCGTACAAACTAACTTATGTAAATTAGTATAAATAAGTTCAATTCTCGAATCGAGTCTCGAAGATTTTTCCTAATAGAAAAAAAATTTTTTGGGACGTAGTTTAAAAATTTACAAATTTTTAGTTTCTATATTTATTTGTATACTTGTGCTATAAGACCTTGCTTCATGTCAAATTTCAGGGTTCTAGGTCAATAAGAAGTACCCTATGAATTTTGATTCCTTTAAGAGTGTCGAAATATACTTTTTTTTACGACATATACGGCCGTATCTTTTTTTTTCGTTAACCTAGAAGTTTAATTTTTTTACAGCTTCAAGGGACCGCAAACTTAATTATATGGTTTTAATTTCAACTCGATACCTCCATTCCTGCATTCTCGAGATAAAGGGTCTTGACAGACAGACAGTCAGACGTATGGACAGCAAAGTGATCCTATAAGGGTGCCGTCTTTTCATTTTGAGGTACGAAACCCTAAAAATAACAAAGCAAAGCAAAACGACAGAAAAAAGATATTACAAATCACAAATGACATTTAAAGATTTTTTTTTTTACTTTCCCCCACACTAAGAATGCGCAGGTGAGTGGAACTTAAATACACAAGACACTCAGACCCAGAACCTATCTGTAGGTCATACAAATATTTGGTTCGTGCGGGGATCGAAGCCGCGACACGTTGCGCAGCAGCCAATCGCTCAACCATTGTACTTATAATTAATGAATGCACAATCATCATCTTCCTGCCCGTGTCCCGTGTTATTTGGGGTCGGCGCAACACGCTTTTTTCTTCCATTCACCGTCATGCTATCACTAACTTCCTTTTCTTTCATATCACTGTTCATACAATCCATCCATCTCTTCTTGGCCTCCCTCTCCGTCTCCACCCATCCACATGTATACCCATAACTCTTTTAGTAACAATTAATGAATGCATAATAATACGTATTAATTATTTTATTATAATTAACCGATAAAATAATATTTACACTTCTTCAAGAACAAACGCATATTGGAGGGGAATATGCGTTGCTCGGTTAGATCAAGGGCCTGATACAGAAGGCAGTGTTTCTCGATAGGGGTCGAATTGTGGTTCCTGTCTCTGGAGCCCTAACCATACCTATAATATATATATATATATATATTATATATTGTTTGTATTATATGTATTTTATTAGTTATGTATTGTATATATAAATAGTACACCACGCACGACCTGCGTATCCTTCTCTGACAAATCCATCCAAAGGTTTTTTTTTTTTAAGATAACATATGGATCATTCATTTACATTAAAAATACTAACTATAATCACAATAAAATATTATAAATAATAATAAAAACCCTACACTAATTACAACTAAAACCAAAATATGGCGTCAAAAAACACTTCCACATCGCTGTCGACTAGTAATATGCCCAAAAAACTGGTGGCAATGCTTATCCTGTCCGAGGTAAAAGCCAGGCCTTGGGTCACGTCAAAGGTTGTCTGTAAAAAATCGCTTTAATCGATAAAACCGTTTATTGTGACACCCTATTGATTTTAAGTTCCTATTGTAATTTTATTGTTGGTGTATAATAAAGAATATATCTATCTATCTCATTGAACGTGGGTGAACTATTTTTCTAATTTTTCCAAGAATTTATTGTTGATCTAGCGAGGCACCCCAACTTATTCAGCGTAACTGAATACCTGTGGTTTTACATAGAACTGCCTTCAAGGGTTCTTCAAGAATAGATTGAATAGGCTTTTAATAAACTAGTGGGCGTCACCATCATCGATTGCATCCCTGCTTACCCTCAGGTAGGATCGCAGTCAAGCATTATGTCATTTAAAAAAAAATATAGACGGTATGGAATGAATATCAAAGTTTATGAATGACATCGCGCGTAGCAGAACGACTACGAGCTACGTCGTAGCACTGCTACGCCGTTTATGTGCTACGACTTGGAACCTTCGTAGCAAGCAAGTCTTGCATAGTGCATTCCTTCGTTACTTCTATATAGGGTGGATTTTTGAGAAGGCCAGTAGGGACCATTACCGTTGTTTATTTATTATTCACAGGCTCGCGTTTGACCACATCTCACCTGATGGTAAGCGATGATGTGGCCGACGATGAAGCACGCTTGCCTAGGAGTTACCTTAACTCCTTACATTTTTGAGTAATTGGTAACAGATTTAGATAAAAATGTACAGTTGGCACGAAAATTGGCGATTTGTATAAAAACTTTTTTGATGTCGATAAGCATTGAAAAATATTTTCTTTATTGCTATTTCTGGCATTTTTAATTCTCGTGGGTCGATTTGGAACTCAAAGAGATATCAGCAATACCGTAGACGGCACTGATGGATTTTAGTTAGTGAAAGTCTGACACGCCCTTTTTCGGTCCACCCTAGAGCGGGCGAAATTATTGGATGATTTCCCACTTCAATAAAAAAGGGTGGGTTTGAGACGACGTGGATTTTTGAGACGGGTGCAGCCCATCACAGCCCAGGACAGGTGTCCCGAATGCCCCATCTCAAATATACACCCTGGGTACTATTAGTATTATAAATGGGTGTTTAGGTTTTCTGTGAATTCATTACGCTTCAGCATCTGAACTGGTGGGTAGATCTGTATACAAACAGGCTCTTTTTTCCAATAATCCGTTACCTTGATAACATTTTCTAATTCCAGCTGGCTACATCTGGTAAATAAAATTCGTCGAAAACAGCCTAAAATTAAATTTAATCTCGTTTATTTCATAGATTTAATAAACTAATCCTTTCCTTAAATTAGACGTTATAAATCACTGTTTTCTATCGAATTAAGTAGAAAAGTTAAGATGTGATTAACGGTTAAATGACTTTAAATTAACATACTAACGAACTTTAGCCTATAATTAAAATCGGATTGAAAAGGTGACGGGGTACTTTCGAATCAAGAGGTGACGGGGCCCTTCCGGATCAAAAGGGATCAAATTAATATAGTTCATTGTCACTGCTCTCAAAACGGTGAAGAAAAATATCGTGAGGAAACTGGCATGTCCTAAAACTAAACATTTGTAGACATGTGACATCCACCAACCCACACAAGGCTCGTGTGGTGGATCAGGCCCCCTAGTCAAGTTACAACCGTTTCGTTTCGATTCTTTTCGTCGATCGCTTCGAGTCGGCCACGCCTCCGATTCCTTAGTTCTGACGTCATCTCAACGAGGAGTGGCCGAATCGAGGCGATCGACGAAAGAGAATCAAAACGAAACGTTTGTAACTTGGCTAGAGGGACAGGACTCAGGCCTACTTTCTGTAGTGAATGGTCCGTACCATTTCCTCTTCTAGAAAGAAGGCCTGAGTCCCAGCAGTGGGAAACATTATAAGGTTAATTTATGCATAAGTTTATGAACTTTTCAGTTTGTTTCAAGGCCAAGGGTTTACTATAAAAGTGTTTCTACACTAATATTACAAAACTGAAGAGTTTATCTCAGAAACTAATAGTTCGGATTGAAAAATTATTTTAGTGTTGGATGGCCGGTTTATTGAGTATGTTTATCGCTTGTCAAGTACTCCTAGCTCAAGCTCTGTTTATTTTCGTACTAGACAGCGTCGGGTGATATTTGTGAGATATAATATATATTATTATAGAAGAAGACTATATGCTATTTATCATAACGCTACTACCCATTGGAGCAGAGTGGTTATTAAAGACGCGGGTGAAACGAAAAGCAAAACGGCGAGCAATAGATAGCTCACCGTTCAATAAGGACTAGACCCGAATCAATGGCACGTTGTAGTCCACGCGCATCTCAAAAATATGTCAGAAGAAATGACGGAGCCCGTTATAGTCTGTTCACGACTTCGGCGGCGCGGCATCGGTACGCGGGCGCACGGCGCTGTGAGCGGCGTCTCGTGACGTGCTTATTAAACGTGCTTCAAACATTTTTATACTTTTGATTTTACCGCTCGCCGCCCCGCGCTTAGCTACCGCTTACAGCGGCAAGGTCGTGAACGGGCCGTTAAGGCCGATGCCTGCTAGGGCTGCGGGATTGTTTAGAAGTTTTATCGCAGTCCGGGAACGCAAAGATAGATAGATAGATATACTCCTTATTATCATGAGGGCACAGCTTTATGCTGAGCATTCGGCCGTTTTGCGTGGATTTGACGCATATCCTCCCTTTAAAATGATTATGTTTGTTAACTAGTTTTAAAAATGCACCAAAAATAAAATTTACAATATGAACTTAAAATTAAATATTCTCGCTCCACCTGAAGCGGGAGATATAAGCGTAGAGCATCGTTTGATGATTTTCCACCAAAAAAATAAATAAAAAAGCAGGGCTGTTCATAAAATGACAACACAAAAACAACATCAAAAACGAACTTACTTTCCAAGATGAAAGGAAGCTGTTATTTTAAGTATTGCATTCTTTCTTTTTTGACATTCCTTAGAACAGGAAAAAGACTATTGCGAAAATAACAATGGCACCCCGGAATCTGGAACTATAGATGGTGAACGGGAATCGGCTTTCCCTGTAATGGAACCAAATTGAAAATCGTAAATCTATATATATAAAAGGGGAAACTGACTGACTGACATATCAACGCACAGCCGAAACTACTGGGATTAGGAGTGTGAAATTTTGTACAAGGTTTCCTTTTATGACGTAGGTGAGCACTAAGAAAGGATTTTCTAAAATTCACTCCCTAAGGGGATGAAGGGGGGTCCAAAGTTTGTATGGAGAAACCTACATTCACGCGAGTGAAGCCGCGGGCAGAAGCTAGTTCTTGTATATGTTACCGGCAATCTGTATAATTTAGGTATTCTATACAATACCTACGCAATGCGGCGTCTCTCGCTCCGCGCTCGGCCTTGTTACAGGCTATGGTCCGGAGCGAGGAGGAGTGACAAGCAGTTGCCTCCTTCTGCGAAGCAGGTTAGCAAAGGAGGCGGCCGTACGTGTGAGGGAATGGCTCTCACGCCCCAGGTACCGGGATCCTGATCCCGATTTCCAGCCGCCGTAGGCGCTGGCTTGCGAACGGTGAGCAATGGGTAGCACACCGTCCGGTCGTCCGGAAACCGTCCGGAACGAGCCGAAGTCGTCGACGGCGCGTAGTGTTCCACGCGCGCCTCAAGGAGATGTCAGCAAATCGTAGGAACCAACAGGGTCGAAGCCTACTGGGGCCATGGGTTAAGTCAAAATGAAACCCGGGGCCCTGGAACGCAAGGCAAAGAAGGAACCAACGAGTAAGTTTTAGTCAGAAAAGTTTGTCACGCCCTGCCGCTCCGCCTAAGGGCGGGAGATATCTTTAGATGATTTCTCACCCAAAAAAACCCCTTCTCGCTCTACTTAGAGCAGAAGAAGTTATTTGAAAAGGATCTAGGACATGCCCATGTGCTGATAGTGACCACCGGGGTGAAACCCTCAAAAGGCGCCTGAACTTTCGGGGGGAAAACCAGGGAGTGTTGGATTCTTACCTCACTAAAACCACCCGGGTAATCACCATCACCACATGGAGAAGGGCCCTGTGACCTTCACAATATTTATTTACACCCGTTTTGCATATCTTTAAAACATTTAACCGTCACCAGATTTTTTTAACCTATCAAAAATATATCATGAGCACATAATCAGCCGATCAGATTCGTCAATCATTAGTGTGCTGTATCGGAAAAATTATTAGATAAAAATACTATTTATTAGGTTGCAGTCGAGTTATCGATAAGAATTACAACACTATTCTTTATAATGGGAAAACCGAGTGTTTTTATTATTATTTATAGGCTCGCGTTTGACCACTATCTCACCGCGTTTGCGATCGCTGCCGCCGATCGCCCCTACGAGGACACGGCGGTGCTCTGACCAAGCGGGGCACACCTCTACCGTGTGCTCCACCGTGTTCTCCGGGCAGTCCACACAATGGTGAAACCCAGGCGTTTCTTGCACGAATCCGGTGCAGGAACCTCCCAAACTTACCTTTTTTTTTTATTCTAGACAGGTTCACGCTTGACCGCTATCTCACATGATGGAAAGCGACGATGCGGTCGACGATGGAGCGCGCTTACCTAGAAGTAACCATTCACTCTTGACTTAAAGATTCCCGGGTTGTAGCCAGAAAAACAGATTCCGGCAAGGAATTCCACTCCTTAGCTGTACGCACAATGAATGTGTTCCCAAAACGTTTTATGCGTATAGGTGGGATGTCCACCATGTACCGGTGGCGCATTTCCGTACGCCTGGTGGTCCGATGATGGAACGGGCTAGGCGGCGTCTTTCTCTTATTATAATTCTTCGAGTAGTACCTGTATCTATATAAGCAGCGTTTTCAAATAAACAACAAAGATCGTTATTCATCATTTAATTCTTAACAAGCTCCCCTAAAGGCCATGGTAACTCTTTCGAACATTCCAGCAAAATATTTAAAATTACGTTAAAAAAAAAAAAAATTGTACTACCCGACATTTCCTGAAACCTCTCAATCACTTGGTTTGCAAAACTTGTTAGCATTTTGCTAATTACCAAAAGTATGAAATTTGGAGTTATGCCCTTTATAACTGAAAGAGCCGAAATTGTTTATTTCAAAGATTGAATGCCAACAAATAAGGTAAATCATTCGTCAATACCAAGAAAATACTAATTATTTTTCATAAAATGAAAAATACTACATAATCTGGTTTTAAAAAGATCTTTAAAAAAAAACATGTTTTCTTAGAAACTCAGTCTTATTAGTATAAAGTTGCTAGATATTATCTTTCCTGTGTTTTTCTGAGTAATTATGCATTATAAGAGAACTATTTATATTCTTCACTTGATATTTTTTAACTATTTATTGTTATTGCTATAAAACTACAAAAATGTAGGTCATCATCTTATGACTTCTCGCGCTCAAAGGTGGAGCGAGAGGGCGTTTTGCTCCCACACCCAGCAGTGTAGTGGCGCCTAATGCCCGCTATGACCTGCCGTGACTTGTTATACTTAGTGTCGGTAGTGTCCAACTTATGACTTTTATAAAAATATTTTTGGGAAAAAATATAACATGGTATAAAAATTACTGGAATCGATTCAGTTACTGATTCTGAACAGACTATATTCAGGTTTCGTATATACTAAAAATAATGTATAAACGCACACACATGAACAAACTTTTGCCTTTGTATGTCGATAGTTTTGTTGGTTTTATAAAACAGACTATATTAAGTGCTTAAGATCGCGATGATGATATCAGGGAAATTGCAATTGTGACTGTGTCTGAAGCCGAAATATCTGATACGAGTACATATCGACGGTTGAAAGGCTAATTGATCTAAACGACATTTTTTCCAATATTGAGTTATATACATATTCGGAATCAGCAAATTTTTCTCCGTCGTTTGAGTCAGGATTCAATTTTTTTCGAAAAAATGTCGCTTAGGTCAATTAGCCTTTCAACCGTCGATATGAATGCCATTCTTTTCTTTTGTGGAGTGATATCGTCTAGAATCCGTCGTATCTTTAGTGCTTTCGTAGATCAAAAAGACCCGAAATAAAGTGCATTACTCTATTAGAATAAGTTTGGCAACTCCACATAGGGAGATGAGTTTATTTATGTTCATCATCATCATCATCATTTCAGCCGAAAGACGTCGGCTGTTGGACATAGGCCTTACCCAAATGTCACCACAATGACCGGTCCCGCGACCCTCTCCAGGTCAACGGTCCACCTTGTGAGAGGCCTTCCAACGCTGCATCTTCCGGTACGTTGTCGCCAGTCCAGAACCTTTCGTCCCCATCGACCATCCGTTCTACGAGCAATGTGCCCTGCCCACTGTCACTTAAGTTTGGTGATTCTTCGAGCTATGTCTGTAACTTTGGTTCTCCTGCGGATATCTTCATTTCTGACGCGATTACGCTAGGAAACTCCGAGCATAGCCCTTTCCATTGCCCTTAGAGTGACTTTAAGCCTTATTTATGTTACAATAACTTTATTGATTAGCTTGTTACACCTTCACATTGGAATACAGCAAAAGCAGCTTGGAGACAGACAAAGAGCTCTGCTACCACAAATTATTCTAAAAGCTTAAATAATCCTAATTTCAATAAATCTTATTGTGTTCGAGTCCTATTCTAACTCGAAGCAGAAATAGACATACATTTTTAGGGTTCCGTATCTCAAAAGGAAAAAACGGAATCCTTATAGGATCACTTTGTCTGTCTGTCAATACCCATTATCTCGGGAACGCGTAGAGGTATCAAATTGAAATGAAAAACTTATACTCAGGTCTGCGTTCCCTTGAAGCTGTGAAAATATCAAATTTCTAAGTTACGGCCGTTAGTGGCGCAAAAAAACGTACATTTGGATTCTAAGATTCAAAGATTCAAATATTCAAAAGCATTTATTTCAAATAAACCATTTACAGGCACTTTTGAAATGTCAAGAAGTCAGTTAGTCAGAAAAAAAAAATGATGCTAATTGCACATTCCAAAGCGTAGATCTCTATGGAGAAGAATGTGCAAGAAACTCCATGGACACTCTTTTCAATCATGTTTTGTAATTACAAATATCACTGTTACATGTTTCTTGTCGTTATCATGTGAGAACAATGTAAATACAGTAAAAATAAAAACTAAATATAGATATTAAAATAGCAACTGGCAGCTAAGAAATGACCAGTCTCAACTGACAGCGCCCGTTCACGAACATGACGCTAATATTAGCACCACTCAGCTCCACCATTTTGAAGGGAACCGAATGATCCAACACATGCGCCACCATCAGTGAGACATTTAAGTGAGCATGACAAACTCTCAACTGCCGTGCTCATTTATGTCAAACAAGTCCAATAGTAACATAAAAAACCATAAAATAGCTCCATGGTACTCACATTTACAAACTTTGAAAATAAATGCTTCTACATTATACAATACTTATAATATTTTACAATTCCCAAAAAAAAAAGCATTAAAAAATAATAATAATAATTTCCAAACTAATCAATTTGTATACCTCGGTGGTAGAGGAGCTGGACCAGCATTGAGCCAAGCATTTTTATCTTGAATATAATCCTCCAACTTATAATATGCTTGCCTGCATAGTGTGCGTTTAATACAAGATTTAAATTTCGTTTCATTGAGTTCTAATATTTGTGGAGGTATTTTATTATAACATTTCAAACAGTACCCCATGAAAGAAGAGGCCACTTTAGCCAGTCTAAAACCTGGTTGAACTAATTGGTCCCTATTTCTTGTAACATAATTATGTCTATCGCCTCTTTTGCTAAAAAGATGAAGATTTTTTCTAACGTACATGATGTTTTCATAAATATATTGACAAGGCACCGTCATGATGTTAATATCCTTAAACAGTTCCCTTAGAGAATCGCACCGGCGAAGATTGTAAATAGCTCTGATAGCTCTTTTCTGTAGTATAAAAATTGAGTCAATGTCTGCAGCCCGTCCCCATAGTAAGATACCGTATGACATGATACTATGAAAATAACTAAAATAGACTAGTCTAGCGGTATCAACATCCGTAAATTGGCGGATTTTTCTAACAGCATATGCAGCTGAGCTAAGCCGTCCTGCAAGAGATGTTAAATGAGGACCCCATTGTAGCCTTGAGTCAAGCGTAATCCCCAGGAAAACCGTTTTATCGACAAATTCTAGCTTTTCATCGTTTAATACTACGTCACAATCACTGCTTTTGACATTAGGTAAGGAAAATCTTATGCATTTAGTTTTTTTTCCGTTTAAAACTAGATTATTAGCAGTGAACCAGTTTTGGACCTGCAGTAGGGCATAATTTTCGTCGTCAAGATTATTAGTCCTTCTATTTATCTTAAAAATCAAAGAAGTGTCGTCAGCAAACAACACCATATTAAGTTTATTTTCCAACAAATAGGGTAAATCATTAATATAAACTAAAAATAAAAAAGGACCTAAAATTGAACCTTGGGGTACCCCCATTTTCACATTTAATCCCGACGAATTGACACCGTTTATTTGAACTTGTTGCTGTCTGTCAATCAAATAAGATTTTAATAAGCTTAAAGCTGTTTTGCCTAGTCCGTAATGCTCAAGTTTCAAGAGTAATGTTTCATGAACCACGCAATCAAACGCCTTAGACAGGTCACAGAAGATGCCTATAGCATCCTGTGCCTCTTCCCACGCATTAAAAATGTGTTTTAGTAAGGAGACACCAGCGTCAGTTGTACAACGTCCTTTGGTGAAACCATACTGTTTATCGTGTAAGATGTTATTTGTGTTAAAATGATTAAGCATTTGATTTAACATCACCTTTTCAAATATCTTGCTAAAAACTGGCAACACGGACACCGGCCTATAATTATTAGTGTCTTTACTGTCCCCGGATTTAAAAAGTGGTATCACTTTACTATATTTCATTAGATCAGGAAAGACTCCTTGATCTATACACAAATTAAATATTAAGGCTAAGTACGGCGCTATAGTCTCAATAATTGAGGTACAAACTTTGATAGACATACCCCACAAATGATTTGTTTAAACGCTTTTATTACTGTAAAGGGGTTTATATGCTTAAAGTTAAATTCAGTCGAACAGGCTGCAACGTTTGCCTGTAATAAACCAAAAGCATGCGATGGCGACGAATCTAGGGCTTCAGTGGTTTTAGTTGGTATACTAGCAAAGAAATTTACAAATTCTTCTGCAACTAGTTTGTTATCGCTAATAAGACCATGATGTGTCTCCAAAGTGTAATCATTATTATGTATTTTGTTCCTGTTGGTTTCATTATTTATAATTTTCCAAACCGTTTTTATTTTATTATCTGCTGATTTAACTTTATTGCTAATGTACAAGGCCTTAGCTGCCTTACAAGTGTTTTTAAACATTTTTGAATATGTAGCAACATACTTATTAAAAGTTTCAGTGTTAATAATAGGCTTAAGGTCATACAACTCAAAAAGTCTTTCCCTACTTATTCTGATTCCTTTAGTTGCCCAGTCACTAAATCTAAACTTAGGGCAGATACTTTTAGTTTTCTTCTCAAAAGTCTTCTTGAACTCAGTTTGGACTATTGAAAAAAAATCGTTATACAAAAAATTACCATTGTTCACTTCAAGATTCCAATCACCTAACTTACTAATTAAAGTGCTGTTAAATTTATTGAGTTTACCAGATGTTATTGGTCTGGAATGAATCTGCACTTGTTGTATCGGTAAGTTGGATTCAAAAGTTACCAATAGGCCGCTATGATCAGAAGGCAGATAATTTACAATGGCCTTTTCTAAATAGTTGCAGCAACAAAAAACATTATCGATACATGTAGCAGTAGTTGTCGTAGTTCGAGTAGGTTCTATAAACACATTTGATAAATTAAATGATTTGAAGAGATTTAATAATCTGCTGCTATCTGAATTATTTTCTAAAATATTAACATTAAAGTCTCCACAGATAATTACTAGTTTGTTACCAGTTGCAAGTTTTGCCATAACATCTTCCATGACAGACTCAAAAATAGAGTAGTTTTGATAATTAGGGGGCCTGTAAACGCACACTATGATATGCCTATCCAGCTCAACACAAGACAGTTCAATGCTATGTTCAACGGATAGTGCAACTATATCTTTACGAGTTTTAAATTTAATACTATTCCTAATTAGGATCAGTGAACCCCCACGTAACATTGTTTTTCGGTTAAAACAACTGCCTACATTATAATTCTCAAAATTGATTAGCATTTCAAAATCCTTTAACCAATGCTCAGTAAAACAAATGATGTCAAACATAGTTTTTTCTAAAAATAATTCAATTTCCAATTGTTTTGAAGAAAAACCCTGAATGTTTTGAAGAAACAAATTCAACGATTTTTGCCTAGCCCCTCTAGCTTGAATGCCAGAAGATACTTTATTGTTAAGTTGATCTGAATTGTCAAAAGTACCATCTGTTGTCTTATTAACTAGTTTAAAGTAACATTAGTACTATTACTAATGGTGGGACTAATAATAATTGGGAACTTCGACATACTAACTATGTCCGAGTTAATGTTATATGCTAATAGCCTCGCTATTTGACGTCTAAATATAATAGGTAGGTACACAGTATACCTAGTCGAAAAAAGATTGTCAACAAAATTGTTGATGTCAAAAAATATTAACTTATCACTATGGTGACTAACTAAAAAATGAATATGCATATTTAGCATATGTATGTACTTATTTTCCCTATATGACAAGTGCTCAAAGTATGGAAAAGCACATAAAATAATTCTCTTACAATTTATCTTCAATAGCTCTGTGACATTATATGTGATGTCATCTTTATCAACATTTATGCTATTACCCACAAATACAGTTAAAATATCATTGGGATCATATACTTTTTCAGCAACTAATGACATTATGTGATGGTAGGACGCTTGTGGTATACAATGATTTTGAGAGGAAAAAGGGAGGTTCTTACTAACTAATTGACCTAAACCTCTTCCTATACTGTCTGAAAACATAATTGATTTATAATCACCGCTTTTATGAGAGGAAAAACTACATTTTACTGAATCTACCCCTTGAGTTAATTCTTGTTGAATGTGGGGTGCCTGGCTGGGAATACAGTCTTGAGTACTGATGGCCTGGGATGTGTCCTCTGGTCCAAGTTGGACGCCAGCCAGGTTAGATTCTCTCTGACAAGTACATTTGCTGTTTCTAAGAGTAAGTGAGTCTACTTTGTCCACTAACTCGTTTGTAGCAAGAATATGTTCCTTTATTTGGTTCTTTGAACATACATATTTATTATAAATTGACTTTAGTGAGTCATCAAGAGTCTGTATTTCTGACTGTAAGCTCTGAGTGTCAATTTCATAAATATTTATACTGTCTTCTAACTTAATCTGATAGTTATTTAGTTGATTAATTAAGGTAACACGTTCTTTCCGCAGTTGAATATTTTTGGAAAAGTGTTTTTGTTGTTTCTTGTGGTTTTTACATTTTTTAATGATTTTATTGAGTCTCGCATATTTTTTAATTTTATTTTGACTAAGTTTATAATTATTACTGTGTTTTAATAGAGAATCTTCAGTAAGATCAATTGTAACTAAGGAACGAGGGTTACAATTTGAATTTAGTAATTCATCATATAGACGGTTAGTTTTCTCAGTCTGAATACATTCCTTTTCCCTCTGCAATTTAAGAATATGACTGTTAGCATGAACTAATTCATCTTCCAGATCCCTAACCTTACGCAAAGCCTCCTCGTACAAGTTACTACAGTTATTGAAACCATCCGTGACCACTCGCAGTTGGTCGCGTTCATCAACAACATCTTGGTATTGCTGACTAAGCCCTACCAACTCTTGTTTTAGGCTAGTATTTTTGAAGACTATGTTCCTTATTTCAATCTCACTCTCCTCATTTTCTAGCAATATTTGCTGGCACTGGAGTTTGGATTCTTTAAGCTCCTGGAGGGCAATTTCCAATTTAAGCTCCATATCCTTAGCTGTTGCCATACGGGTCATCACAGGCATGGTTTCAGAATAAGTTACTGTAAATAGGAAATAAAAGAAACAGTGAGAACCAAAAAGATGACAATTAAAGTTAGAAATGAATGAAAAATAAAATAAATAAAAGAATAGGAAAGTGCAGTACAGTAAGTGAATGAGGTAGACTGCTGAATTGGCTAGAAAAGATAATATTTATTGAGTTTTCTTGCTTTTCATTGCCTTATGATATTACTTTTACTTAATGTGGGTAAGTTGATTAGAATGTCAAGGTCTGGTTTAATAGATTTTTTATCAATTAATAACCAAGATAACAAAGCAAAATAACGACCAGAAGCGTTGTTGACCAGTATAATATTACGGGATAAGTATAAATTAATCAAATTATGGAATGAAACGACGATGTTTTGTTTTGTACAATGTAAACAAAACTATTTCGACAACACGCTGAGTGTTAAGTGAACTAATATGAAAAGATAAAACTTGTAAGATCGTGTTTTAAATTAAATTATGGAGTGTTCCACTATTGAGGCTAATATAAAATAAAAAATAAGTAAATAATACTCCCCGTGTAATTCCGTAGTTCAAACGTCAGCTGTTCGTTACCGGTGACAACCGGTTGGCACCCAGAACTCGTGTTTTACTAAATATTTTTCGAGGAAAACGATAATCCTGACGATTTATGCAATTATATTATATTTATACAAACAATTACACATTAATTACACTTAAATACTACTTAAATTTAATTTTAAAATACGGAATACAAATTTGACAAGTCACTAGGGCAGTGATGCCAGCAAAAAATTTCTCTCAAGGGAATCAAAATTCATAAGGTACTACTTGACCCAGAATCTTGAAATTTGGCATAAAGCAAGGTCATATAGCACAGATATAGGAATAAATCCGAAAACAGTAAATTTGTTGCTACGTCACAAAAAAAATGCGATTTGGAAAAATTTCCGAGACTCCATTCGGGAATTGAACTATTTACATAGGTAGATATACGGACACTCCCCGGAATTATCCCCAAAGTCCGGTAAGTGTCCGTACATACTTTTTTTGTTTTCGAGGGGAAACCTTCAAAAGGGGCCTTTTGAAGGTTTCCCCTCGAAAACAAAAAAAGTATGTACGGAACCCTCAGAGCGCGAGTCCGACTCGCACGTGCCCAGTATTTTTATTCAAATCTACTTTGTCGCTAAAATAAAATCATCTCTTAGATTTTGAACTGATTTCGATTTGTTTCCTTGTCATGAAATCTGCGTGTACCTAAAGGTTTTGAAAATTTTATGGGCTTGCATTAGAACACTATCTCACGTGATGGTAAGCGATAACATGACCGACGATGGAGCGCGCTTGTGTAATTACGATCTGTATTACTGAATTCTATGCACGTGTGTAACCATTTATATACACTATCATAGCATAGTCGGCCTTATAATGTTCCCACTGTTGGGACTCAGGCCTCCTCTCTAGGAGAGGGAATGGGCCGTAATCCACCACGCCGGCCCAATACGGGTTGGTGGATGTCACATGTCTTCGAATTTTTGGTTTTAGGACATGCCGGTTTCCTCACGATGTTTTCCTTCACCGTTTTGAGAGCAGTGGTGGTGAAATAAATTACACAAAGTAATGCGCCTGGCTGGGTTAGAACCCGCGACCTACAACTTGTAAGTCGGGGCCGTTACCACTCGACCACCACTGCACACACTATCATATGAAGTATAATTCAGTATTACTCTAAGCATTCACTAGTTTCATTTACCATCAACACCGCACCTTACACTTGCCTAGAAGTAACCTATTCACTCTTTACTTAAAGTCATTTGATATGTATTAGAGAAGTTAAGCTGTGCCCGACAGGGTCCATGTGCACTTAACTAACTATTCTTAAGATCTTATGTAACACATGTGATATAGCAATAAAGAATTGAATTGAATTGAATTGAAGTGTCAGATTATTGTGTACTTAAAGGAATCGCTTTAACAGACACACTAAGAGGATCACCGCTTGGTTACTCCGTCTAGCCTGGATTGGAAAAAACACATTGGCATGTAACGGTGTGTTTTTTTGCGGGCACCCACCGCGGGCATCCGTACCCCGCGCCCGTTTTGCTACGTAATAACACATTAAAGTTCTCTATCGACACGACTACATGCACACCGTTAAAGTTGAACTAGCAACACTGAGCAGGTATTAATCCTGTTTCCGCTACGGGGACCAACGCACACGACACACACGCGACGTCACGCGACGTGTGTCGGCGCGGGCGCCCGGCCCTAAATTCATAAATACGAGTATGTACTTTTCTAAGTTTTATGGGACTCAGTAACTGGGTTTTGGAGATCTGATAGGCAGTCGCTCGGTATAAAACACAGGTATTCAGCTGCATCATGTTAGACTGGATGCCGACCCCAAGCTAGTTGAGATAGCAAATGAGGAGGCCGCACGTGCACACGCGAGGGAGTGGCCCTCACGCCCCGGCCGCCGGGATCCCGATCCCGATTTCCGGCCACCGTAGGCGCGGGCTTGCGGAAGGCAATGGATAGCTCGCCGTCTGACCGTCCGGACTGAGCCCAAGTTCCACGCGCGTCTCAAGGAGATGTCTGCAAACCGTAGGGGCCCAGCAGGGTAAAAGCCTTCTGGGGCCAAGGGTTTGTTTCTGACACGCCCCTCCTGTTCCGCCCAAGAGCGGGGGATGTCATTGAATGATTTTCCCATCTACAAAAAAAAAAAGCTTATTGGGAAAAAGGCTATGGAGAGGGTGAATATGTTCTTTTTATTTCCTATTCAGATGCACAATAGCATGGTTAGCGCAGTGGTTGAGCGACCGGCTGTTGCGTTGCGTATCGCAGGTTCGATTCTTACACAAAACAAATATTTCTATCTTCTTCTTTTCCTGTCGATGTAATCTAACAATTTTTTTTCTGACCAGTATTTGGCAACCTCAACGGCTCTGTTATTGACCTCGTATAGATCGTGAAAACTGCAGGTGGTTGTGCAGGATGGACAGCATAGCAAATGACGCACGTCCTGTGCAGCAGCTCCACACTGGCACTGTCTTAGAGATGGGCCGAGGATGCATTTGGCCAAATTAATTTTACAGCGGCCAACCTACAACCAAGTCCGCAGTCGGTTAAGAGAGTTCCAGATTGGCCACAGATTTGCTATTATTTCTATGATCTATAGATATTTATTCTGGCTCTGGGTGTCTTGTGTACATATGTACACAAGGTTCTCTATAACTCTCTGGTGAGAAGTATAATGGAATATGCATCTCCTGTATGGAATCCAACGTATCGCGTCCACATTGACAGATTGGAGCGCGTCCAAAAAAAGTTCACGAGATACCTAAGGTACAGATCACCGACTTGTGAACGCGAAGCTGATTATCCGCAAAGACTTAGTTACTTTAAGATGAACTCCCTGGAAAAACGAAGAAGTTGCATGGACTTGATTTTCCTATATAAGACCTTACACGATTTGGCGAACGTACCGGAGTTGGTTTCGGAGATCGGTCTAATTGTGCCCCGCCGTACTTCTTACAGATCCAATTTTAAAACAGAAACATTTGTGATGCCATATAGTAGAACCAATCTTGGTCGTTCAGCTCCTCTATACCGGTGTTTGTCTGTTTACAATAAACTAAGCACACACACCAACAACCTAGACATATTTGCGAACAATTTTAATGAATTCAGACGATGTGTGTTCTCGGTTCCTGATTGATTTGTTTATATTTTAACTTCGTGTGAATCAATTCAATTTAATTAATCTTTTAATTTTAACTGTTAAATGAAAAAAAAAGAAAAAAAAATTATTAATCTATTATACTTGTAATTAATGTAATGTGTCCCAATCAATTTGTATTTTTTTTTTTCACTCTTTTTCTGTTATTTTAATGAGAAATTTTGATTTTGTATTTCAACTTAATCGATATTATTAATTTCTAATGACAGTACAATCTATTTGAATTATAATCAATGTAATGTGTCCTAATTTATTTGTTATTTTAAGTCCTAATTTATATTTGATTTTATAATCCAGTTTAATTAATGTTCAAAATTTTTTATTGTTCCTATTTCAATAACTACCTAGTACTATTTTATTTTGTCATCTTTTTTTTTTAACTTCTTATATTGACTACCGTTAAGTGCTGTGCACGCCTATAAGTGACGAATTCACCGCACAATACAAGATTGTCATAACATCTACTGTAAACAATTAGTGAATAAGTCGTTGGTGTGTCAATAAATAAATAAATAAATAAATATGTGAGTTTATATGTTTGAATATACCCACTGTGTCATACACCACTATATGACACCAGAGTAATTCCTAGTTTAAAAAATCTTTTATTATTGTTTTTATTTTTTTCGGAAGACAAAGGATAGATTTATCAGATTATCTCCCTTAGAAGATCAAACAGGGCGAAATAGCACATAGATACTTGAATGAAATTGTTAAGAGAATATGCCGTTATTGTATGCTTGAATTACTCATTTTCCTTCCTCGAAATTTCTAAATCCATAATGAAATAGTTTTTATAATGTTGAACAAGTTATTTGTTTATGGCTAGAGTCGGTGGAAAACCTGAAAATAGTTATTTCGCACTTAAATATAAATCTCTTCTAACATTTTTTATGTGTGCGTTTGTTAAGCCTTCACGCTTAAACGGCTGTACGGATTTAGACGAAATTCAGTACACGGGTAGATCATTTCCTATATAGGATTTTTATCGCAGAAGTAAGTGCCTCTGCTGTCTGTCCATCCGTCTGTCAGCGGGCTCTATCTTATTAATCGTAAGAGTTCGAAAGTAAAAAAAAAAACACAGAATATGTATTTCTATGGCCGCTATAATATTAAATAATTAAAATAAAATTATGTTAAAAATGAAATGCATGAAGGCACACACAAGAAACATTATTTTTCGGCTTCTGTTTTTTTTCCGTTTGCAAGTCCGATTCACTTTTGGCCAGTATTTTTGTACTGATGAAATGTCTGCAAAAAAGACGAGGGAGAGATTTTGTGATAATTGTCGTCTATCACGCGAGCGAAATTACAAGTAAAAGCTAGTAAAAAAACAAGAGTACATTATAATCTGTAAGCTAAGAACAGATTGGTTTTTATTTCTTTGTTCTCTGAAATTACTTCACAAATGTAACTAATCATAAAGTTTTATTACTTTTTATTAAAAAAAAAACGTACGAGTTTCGAAACCGTGGCCGCGATTTAACAATGTACAAAAACAATTACACTTTCTTTAAATTATATCAAAAATGTTACTCCAGCCTTCCAATGACATCTCTCGCCCTTGGGTGGAACGCGAGGGTGTGTCAGACTTTTACTGACTAAAAAGCCACCCCTGTTCCTTCTTTCCCTTCGTCCCAGGGCCCCGAGTTTCACTTTCACACTACCCGTGGCCTCAGTAGGCTTCGACCCTGCTGGGCCCCTACGGTTTGCTGACATCTCCTTGAGGCGGGCGTGGAACAATACGCGCCATCGACGACTTGGGCTCGGTCCGGACGGTTACCGGACGGTCGGACAGTGAGCTACCCATTGCTCGCCGCCCGCAAGCCCTAGCCTACGGTGATACTCACACTCTTAGGGCCATGAACAATTTTGATGTATTATGTTATTGTTAGTTAATTTTTTACTTATCAATAAAAATAAAACAGTATTAACGGCTTGACTTGGCGAGTTGAAAGTCGCGGGTTCAAACCCAGCCAGACGCATTACTTTGTGTAATTTATTTTATCACTACTGCTCTCAAAGTGGTGAAGGAAAACATCTGAACAACGAAACCGGCTTTTGACGTTTTATAGCACCCATGTGGATCTATGTTAGATAAAAATAAATTGAATTTTGAGACACTATCATAATTCATCGAGAAATTTATCAGAAAGGGGGAGAGTAAAACAATATGTTTTTATTACATAATGCTATTACATACATGATTTTAAAGTTCACTGCAAGAATATGCTTGTGTTCGGTGACTCCGCTCTTCCACTTAACTTCTAGAAAAAGCTACTTAAAGTAAAAAATGTGTTAAACAAATATTTTCGATACGGAATTTACTAAATTCAAAAAATTATTCGCGTTAAAATTTTTAAAAGGTCGTCTTATAAATTACGATGTTCAAATGTTATTCTATGATCCCTTTCGTGACACCGCGGTCGATCGAAAATTGTTCGTCCTAATATTTGTCAAGGACTTAAAACAGTTATTTTTTAATACCACAAAAACTTTAGTAGCCAGTGTTAGTTTTATGAATTATTCCTTTTTCGTTTTGTTTAAAATAAAAAGTGTTGAAAAGTTTTAGGTGCTATGAAATCAAAAGGCTAAAACAAGGAAAACGTTTAAAAAAGTAGATGTATTTTTATGAAAGTGCCAGATACTTAATTTTATGTAGGTTTCAGTCAAAATCAAAATAGTTTGAGATCTCACATGATTACGCGTATGTAGGATTGATTGTACTGTACGACGTATTGTTATTCAACAAAGTCAAGAGGTGTGGTAGTCCAGTGGCAATCCGCAACGACCTCGATTTCAGACTTTACGTCGTGGATTCAAACTCAGTCAGGCGCTTACTTTATTTAATTTTTCCATCATCATAACATACATAACATAATCAGCCTTTTAATGTTCCCACTGCTGGGATTCAGGCCTCCTCTCTTTAGAAGAGGCAATGGGCCATAATCCACCACGCGGGCCCAGTGCGGATTGGTGAATGTCACATGTCTTCGAATTTTTGGTTCTAGGACATGCCGGTTTCCTCACGATGTTTTCCTTCACCGTTTTGAGAGCAGTGGTATAAAATAAATTATAAAAAGTAATGCATGCGCCTGGCTGGGTTTGAACCCGCGACCTACAACTCGTAAGTCGGGGCCGTTACCACTCGGCCACCACTGTTCTCTTATAAAAAAATATCGTGTGAAGAAATACAGGTGGGTTAGTCAGTAAAAGCTTGACACTACTTCTCGCTCCACCTAAAGCCAGAGAAGTTATTTAATTATTTCCCAGCACAAATAAAAATAAAACGTATTTATAGTAGATTCTCGTATTGGCCTGAAGGATCTGGGACCCAATTCTTATCAAGTCTTTTAATTTCTGCCATGCGAAGTCAATTCAATTTATTGTTATGTGATACTTCGTCGTCGAGAACAGTGGTTTCCATCATCAGCTCTCAAATAAAAAAAGGAAAACATTGTGAGGAAACCGGCTTGGCCTAGAACTAAAAATTCAAAGTCATGTGTCATCCACCAATCCGAACTGGGCCCGTGTGGTAGTTTATGGCCCATTCTCTCTCCTAGAGAGGAGGTCTGAGTCTCAGCAGTGGGAATATTTGAAGGTTCATTATGCTCGTGTTTATGTTTAACAAAAGCTAGTCTACCGGATCATATAATTTTAATGAGGGCCACGAATATATTTAAACTTGCTTTTTTTTTCGGTGGGGAAATCATCTAATGACATCCACCTCTCTTGGGCGGAGCGAGAGGGTATGTCAGATTTTTACTGACTAAAAACCCACTCCTGTTCCTGCGTTTCCGGTTCATACCATGGCCGAGTCTTCTTTTCAGAAGCAGACCCTCGGCCCCAGTAATCTTCGACCCTGCTGGGCCCCTATGGTTTGGTGACATCTCCTTGAGGCGCGCGTGGAACAGTACGCGCCGTCGACGACTTGGGCTCGGTCCGGACGGTTGCCGGACGGTCGTACGGCGAGCTAAAACTTACGTTATGTAAGAACTACTTTCAATGTATATAACTCTAAGATCATGGGGTCACAAATTCTATAAAGATTTGTCAAAACGTCTTGTTGACTCCTCGTTGAGCCAAGGGCTAGCTTTTACCTTTTTTTTTTTTTTTTTTTTTAAGGTGGGAAAATCATCCAATGACAAATCCCGCTCTTGGGTGGAGCGAGAGATAGTGTCAGACTTTTACTGACTAAAAACCCACTCCTGTTCCCTCTTTGCCTTCATCCCGGGGCCCCGGGCTTCGTTTTCACACTACCCGTGGAGCTTTTACCTTAGAATGAGTATGAGCATTGCCATACAGCGTAGCGTGGCAATACCGCCAGCCTTATGGGTACATTACCAGTCGACAGCGATGTGGAGGAGTTATTTGATGCCATATTTTAGTTTGTTTTAATTAGTTTAGGGTTCTTATTATATTTTTTTGGATTTAGTATTTTTTTTTATGGTGGGAAAATCATCTAATGACAAATCTCGCTCTTGGGCGCTCGGGAGATAGTGTCACTTTTACTGACTAAAAAGCCACTCCTGTTCCTGCATTGCCTTCGTCCTAGGGCCCCGGGTTTCGCTTTCACACTACCCGTGGCCATAGTAGTTTTCGAGCCCGCTGGATGCCCTACGATAGTTTTAGTATTTAAATAATACTTCAAAAAGGAGGAGGTTATATGTTCGGTTGAATGTATGTTTTTTTTTAATGTCAATATGTGTATAAACAAAATAAATAAACATACCTTTATACAATAAAACAAACAATGACCCCTAACTAATTAAAACTGTCTAAAATATGGCGAGAGGGAGTGTCAGATTTTCACTTACTAATTCCCACGTGTGTTCCTTCAATTGCCCATTGCGTTCCAGGAATATGGTAACTCTTTCGAACAATCTATCAACCCTATATCTCATGCACTGTGACAGCTAGATAGTTGAATTTTTTACAGATGATGTATTTCTGTTGTTGCTATAACAATTAATACTAAAAATAGAATAAAATGAATCTTTTTTTTATTTTTTTTACTTTATTCTAATTTTGCTTACATTATTCATTGCAAAAATTCTGCCAAACTGTAAAACAGTTTGTCGGCAGTTGTTATCGTTTCACATTTTAACAACTTTTTTAAGACGTGACAATAAATGTATGCTAAGCCAACAACATGATAACACTTACTAATACACCCACGAAATCAAACAAACTATCCCACATTCTACATCCATAGACTATTTTCACTGTTCATACACAATACTGTTAATCTACGGACACAGTGACAGATAATGTTTTTTTAGTATTTTTTTAAGATGGTTTTTCAATTTAGCACATGATAACAAGTTTGGGGGTGTAACATATTTCCTCGTGCGTTTACCAAAATAGTTACTTACTTTAGGAACAGCAAGTATCTTTTGTTTAGATAGACGAGTTGGGTACATACGCCTACGTTCCTCTTTGTATTCTTCATTATTAAATTGTTCAGATAATCTGGTTAACTTTATTTTTTTATGAATCGGGAGCGTTTTACAAATTTTAAACAGTTTATCATAGTTTTTTTGTCCACAAGTAGTTTTAGTAATCTAATCTGCAAAATTTTAATTTTATTTAAGTGTGTTTCCCTACACACTTCGCAAGACCATATCCACCCAAACCGTAATCAATAACTGAGTCCGTCAGTGCATAATACAGCGTATTTAAGTCTCCCATACAACAAACGTGATTTTTTTGCTTACTAGGCCGGTTTTTTATACGGTTAGGTTAGGTAGGTTCCTTACCTACCTACCAAATTTTAAGTTTGTAGGATTTCGTGATTAATCAGTGAGTGATATTATGCTTTTATATATATATAGATAACTAACATCCCAAAGTCCAAATTTAAGGTTTGCCAACGTGCTATGGAGCGCAGCATACTATACTAGGTGTTAAAATAACGGATCGCGTTCGAAACACTATACTGCGCTCCAAAACGCAGATCATCGAAGTGGCTCAGAAGGCTGCCCAGCTTAAGTGGGTCTGGGCTGGAGATGCGTCACTGCGGGATGCCAGCTGAAAATCAGCGCTGGGTGTCTGACGCCCAGCAATTGCTGAGTTGGCGACCCGTTCGGTTCAGTCACGCTTAGCGAAACTATATTGTAAACCTGTACTTTGTTTTTTTGTTTTTGTGTTGTTGCCTATTGTATTAATAAGAATAATAATAAACATTTATTTCGGACCTTTACGTCCATAGGTAACACATACAGCATTTACACAACATTATTAAAAACAACACACAGCAGAAATACCAGATGTTAGTAACACAAAAAACTTAACAACTATGTTATTAGACAGTATTTACAGGAGCATATAGCATGTGTTATTGCCTGCATCGAATAAATACTATTCTATTCTACACATATCTTCCGCATGTCGATCGAGCGGAGGACCAGTAAAACACAAAGTTGATGCCCTTAAATCGCACGACGGGGTCACGGCAGACCAAAAAGGAGATGGCGGGACGACTTAGATATCTTCCTTACGAATTGGCAAGAAATGGTCAAAAGCCGGAAACAATGGAAGAAATGGAGGGAGTCCTTTGCCCAGCAGTGGGACAATATAGGCTAGATATAATAATATTATTATGAATAGGCTTGCGTTAGACCAGTACCTTCTCTAATGGTAAGCGATGATGTGGTCGACGATGGAGCACGCTTACCTAGAAGTAACCTATTCACTCTTGACTTAAAGACCCCAAGGTTGTAGCTATCAGGAAACAGACTCCGGCAGGAAATTTCACACCTTAGCTGTACGCACAATAAATGTGTTTTCAAAACGTTGTCTAGGATGCAATCCTAACATTAATATATATATTTTTATTCTTGATAGGTTCGCGCTTGACCGCTATCTCACCTGATGGAAAGCGACGATGCGGTCGACGATGGAGCGCGCTTACCTAGAAGTAACCTATTCACTCTTGACTCGAATATGATGTCAATGCAATGCAAATCCAATTGCAAAGATACAAAATTTTCACTGAATGCCTAACGGGAAGATTCTAAATAAAAATGCAAGTAGTCCGATTATACACTAAAGTAAACATACTTTACATAAAAGCATGCAATCGTTGTGCGATGTGTGTGTGTTTGTGGGATGTTCACCAAATATTATTCAGCATTTTTACAAAGATCTAGAATATTTTTTGATAAAGAGTATTAGCATATCGACGGTTGTAAGGCTAATTGATCTAAGCGATATTTTTTTTCAATATTGAGTTATATACATATTCGGAATCAGCAAATTTTTCTCTGTCGTTTGAGTCAGGTTTCAATTTTTTTTTTAAATCTCTAAACATAACAATAAATGCGCATCCTGAAAGTAGTATGTTCAAGATCGGCTACTGGATAGATTTCAGCTACTTTTAAAATAGGTAATTTTTATCCTAAAATATTTTTGATTATTTTTAAGATAAAAAAGAACCTATAATGATAAATTCTTGATAAATTTTGATTACGTCATTAGCGTGTTTGTGTGTGTGTGGGCATATAAATGATTCTGGACCTCCCAGAGGTGGAACATTTCGTCGGCTTTTTCCTAAATTACAAAAAAAAAAACTGTACTTTTTTAAATTTAAATTGTATAAAATCAACAATCGGTATTCTAATGAATTTGTTCATATTTTCACAAAACATTTTAGAATAACGATTTTACACAGTTTAAATTAAAATGAATGTAAAAATATTTTTTTAGAATCATGTATTTGATCCATGGTATTCGTTTCTGCGTCGATGTCATAGGCACCAATACCGATGCGCTACCAATGTAGTGCAACGATGCCCATTTTATTTGCCTACAATTATGATAACTATTGTTTTTTAAACATTATCTAAATGCTTTAAAGTAAAATTTCAGTGCTTAAATGATTATGATTGTGACTTAAATTTTTGATTGGGGCATTGGAGCATCCTGAGAACTGTGACGGGAAGTTCCAGCTCTTCAATAAATTGTAAAATTACTTATGCAAAGGATAATTGGTATTAGCAGTAGATAATAAGTTAAAACTTATCAAGTTACTAATATTGATCTTTTTGTGTCCGAAACAAAATAAATTTCTATTCTATTATTTTTTATTTATTGACATTATTATTTTATTGATTTGATCTAATTGTTTGAGTATGTATTGTATAATTGTATTATATTTATGGTTTATTAGTATATCTTTTCTTGTACCTTTTCGCATTTTCTCTCTCTTATTGCACCTACCACTATTTATCTCTGCATCACCCTAAGGTTGACTGGTAGAAAATGCCTAAGGCATTAGTCCGCCGCTGTACGTTTGTGCATAAAGTATTTAATAAATAAATATTAATGGTAATTCTAATCTTTTTGTTTTGAGTTTTATTAACGGAGCATAATTCAAATCTTTTTGACATTATACATTTTATGTTATTCTTTTTATTGTAATGAAATTTTAAGCAATTCAATAATTCTTTTTTATTGCTTATGTTCTTAGTTTTTAGTTTTAATATTTTCCACACAATATAAATTGTTTTTTGAATACATCGATCAATATTAATATTCCAGTCACATGAAAGTGTTAAGTTTTGTTTTAAGAATAACACAATTTACCCCTTGTTATTTAAGTGTTATTCAGTAGTAGACTTGTTAGTTTTGTTAGAGATAATAGAATGATTTGCGAATGTGTCTAAGTGCTTGGATATTCTGAATGCGAAAGTAAGTTTGCGTAATTTTAATTCACAGCTTTTTGCTGTTTAAATCTTCTTATTAAACCATTTTGAGAAATTAAATTTTATTTAACGTGAAACAGGAAAAATAACCCCGTCAGTAATTAGGTATTTATTCCATTGTGACACATTTCCGTCGGAAAACTTTTTTTTTTTGTAAATCAATATGGGATAAAATTTATCAAAAATAGCTTTTCCTTTTTGATGTCAGACAATTCCAACGTTAAAGTTTTATTTTTAATATACCTTTTTTTTTAGTTACGTATATAAGACAGTGTACTTATATACACATGTAAAAATAATTATTATATTTAAAATAACTATATATTTATTAAATTAAGATTTATTATTATTAAGAAAAAAAACATATTTTTTTCCAAACCTATGAAAATTATCGTAATTATTTCTTTAAAAAATTTAAGAACATATATATTTTTTTTTCATTTTAAATGTACGTATAACTTATTAGAAACATTTTAATGTTTTTTCCTATCTTATATACTAATTTGGAGCAATATTTGAGATATATAGGAATAAATCGTCTATAGAAATAAACAGATAATAACCCGAACGAACTTCTGTTTAAATCTATAAAAACCACAATTTTTTTCAAATTCTATTAAATACAACGTAATTTTTCTTTTTAAATTCTCTAAGGTAAATTTGAATCTTTATCCTGTAAAAAAATATTTAAAACCATGTAGAAAAATTTCCTTTTTATTAGTAGAACTTTTCAACTACCCAAAAATACTTACAGCAGACGAAACACACGCTAACATTAAATCCGAATATACTTTAAAAAAATTCTAACCTGAAAAATCTAGTTTAACAACTTACCTGAAAATCTCGATGACTTCGTAAGGGTAAACGTACACGCGGTATAATGCGGCGTGCCTTAAGCCCGCTCGCTTCAGACTGTGCGCCGAACTTATGTGGACCGCTTTTATAAGCACGGACGAGCCAATGAGTGGAGGCGGGCGGGATTATACACGATACGAAGGTAGTGGTCAAAGAGAAGTGGCGGTTTTATTAAGGGTAGTTAGTTGTTACGTGTTTTCGTTATTTGTTATGTTTTGTATTAGTTAAAGGAAACGACAAGTTGGATGGTTTATGAGAGGAGTGATTGAAATTTGATTTAAGTTAATTTATTGAGTTAATTTTTAACCGACTTCAAAAAGAAGGAGGTTCTATGTTCGACTGAATGTATTGTTTTCACCGATTTTTCGGTCAATTGTGGACAGATTTGAAAAAAATATTTTTTGATTCAAAGTTTGGTTACATAGCAATTTTGTTATGATCTGATCATGAACTTCGAATATAGGAACAGAACTCGTCATAGGATCACAGCAGAACTGTCGTAGTAAAATTGCTTTGTTTATACGTATTGTCTATGGCTGACTGAAAAAATAGGAGGGGGAATATATCGAAGTGATCTGGTGATGAAGCCTGAAGTTAGGCACCGGAACTTTGTAATAAATTAATGCAATCTAATCGTGTTTGGGATTATTAGAATTGTCATGAGATGCACTCTGGCTATAAGGTATTTAAATTTGGTTGAGGGGTTCTTTTTAGTGGTTGTACCATAACTAAAAAATAAAAACAGTTTTACAAAAATAAAATACAACACACTTAAGTAGGTTGTATTTTTTTTTGTAAAATGTTTTTATGATCATTTCAATTATTGCTGACATTTCTTCTTTTCACTAACTTAAGCGTAAATGTAGGTTTCTCCATACAAACTTTGGACCCCCGCTTCATCCCCTTAGGGAGTGAATTTTGAAACTAGTGAACTAGTGTTTTGGAACTAGTGTTCGCCTACGTCATAAAAGGAAACCTCGTGCAAAATTTCACGCTCCTAATCACAGTAGTTTCGGCTGTGCGTTGATATGTCAGTAAGTCAGATGACATTTTATACTATTTAAGATTGATTTTATTTTGACAACTCTATTATTACTGACATAATTTTTCTGACTGACTGATTGACTTTTTGACAGTTAAAGAATGCCTGTAAATTGTTTATTTGAAATAAATACTTTTGATCTTTATTTTGGGTACTTGATAAAGGTTCACAGCTTACTGCAAACTGCATTGTTATGACGTTAAGTTCTTTTCTAGAATTACTGAAGTTATATTAGCAATTAAGATATTTCTACAAAAATATTTATATAATAAATAGTCGTTTTGGTTGGGGCCGAAAGGTTCTGGAATGGCGACCACGTACCGGAAGACGTAGCGTTGGAAAGCCTCCTACAAGGTGATCCGATGAATGCGAGACACACAGGACCGCTCATTGTGGCGACACTTGGGGGAGGCCTATATCCAACAGTGGACGTCTTTCGGCTGAAATGATGCCAGTAAACATTGTTAACAGTGTTTACCAAGCAATATATTTATAATTCACCGTTTTGAATTTGTCAACATACTAGCTTTTGCCAGTGATTCCGCCCGCGTGATTGTAGAAAACTATCTCTGGGTAATATATAAATTATCTCAAGGGAATATATATGTTTATTGCGGGGGAATAAAAAGTATAATATGTGCTATTCCAGGACATAACCATGTAGAAATCCGTTCAGCCATTTGAACGAGCAGTGAGCGGTGGTGGCCGAGTGGTAATGGTCCCGACTTACGAGTTGCAGGTTGCGGGTTCAAACCCAGCCAGGCGCATTACTATGTGTAATTTATTTCATCACCACTGCTCTCAAAATGGTGAAGAAAATCATCGTGACGAAATCGGCATGTCCAAGAACCAAAAATTCGAAGACATGTGACATCCATCAACCCGCACTGGATCCGCGTGATGGATTACGGTCCATCTCCTAGAGATGAGGCCTGAGTCCAAGCAGGGTAAGGAACATTATAAGGTTGATTATGCTATAAGCTGTGCTATTCGAGCAAGGAGTGACAAACACAGGCATACATATAAACTTCAAATTTTATAATTATTAGTGTGGTGATAATGATTCGCACTTTAAAAACCTTAACTGAAAGTCGTCATACTTTTCAGAAAAGAATAATAATATATTTATCGCTTGTATCTTCAGATTTATGCCTAGGTGTACCTAAAATACAATAAAAAAGTTAATCTACATTTCGTATCGTATATCTTAAGAGCGTACCGGCGTGATGAATGTTGTTACAAAATGGTGTTAACAATAAAAATACATGCCATTGCAGTTTCAGCACAGCAGTTTTTTATCAGATCTTCAGCAAATTGAAATGGAACCACCTGGAGAAAATATTATAGTATTTCAAACAAAAATGAATCATGAAAATCGGTTAACATTTAACGAAGATGTCGAATGTATTAAAAAATGAAAATCTTTCTGAACTTAACTCTGGTTAAATGCACACACCATACAAAATCAAAAGGGAAAAAAACAGCAAATTGAGAACAATTGGGTAAATCGTAGGCGTTATGTTCCACCTACTGGACTAGAAAAACAGATTCTAGATATTTTATTAAGACAAGTCCGAGCCGGACTCTCGCACGAACGGTTCCGTAACATTATCTGTACAACTTTTTGTTACACAATTTACTTGACCAGAGGTCTGGGCTTTTCTTCGTTCAACGAATCAGTATTGCCATCCAGCGTGGCAATGCTATCAGCGGTTTGGGCACTTTTCCCATTGACATCAACGTGGGCGAATTTTTCGATGCCCTATGAGTTCTTTTCTACCCTTTTGTACATAATGATTTTAAGTTTGTTTAAATACCTATCTAGTTATAATATTTAATAGTTAAGATGTATATATTTATTAATTTATTTTGTTTTTATTATTTGTTGTTATAGCGGCAACAGAAATACATCATCTGTCTAACTACCACGGTTCATGAGGTATACCCTGGTGACAGCCAGACGGACAGTGGAGCCTTAGTAATAGGGTTCCGTTTTTACTCTTTGGGTACGGAACCCTAAGAATAGGAGATTTCCCTTAAAATCGTGGGTGTATCAAACGGGGATGAAGCGTGAAATTTCACACAAGAGAGTTTAATTTGATACCTGTAGCGCTATGTTAAGTATAACGTCCTGGTTTCAATTTCCGGGTTGGGTGAAGTATTATTAGGTGTTTCATCTCAAATTCTTCGGTACAACCTTTTGTATTTTTGTTTTAGGTACGAATCATCAAATAACTTGTCCCGCTTTAGAGTAGAGCGAGAGGGGGTGTCAGACTTTTTTTGAATAAAAACCCCTTTCTTTTTTTATACGGGAAATCATCACAATGACTTCGATCGTTCTAGGGTGGAGCGAGAGGGCTTGTCAGACTTTTATTGACTAAAAACCACTCCTATGTTCCTTCTCCGTCTTGCTTCAGGACCCCGGGGTTCCCTTTCGGACGACCCATGGCGCCAGTAGGCTTCGGACCTGCTGGGCCCCTACGGTTTTCCTGATATCTTTTTCAGGCGCGCGTGGAACTCGGTCCGGATGATTACCGGACGGCCGGACGACGAGCAACACATTGCTCGTTGTCCGCAAGCCCCTGCCTACGGTGGCTGGGAATCGGGGTTAGGGGCCTGGCGGCTGAGGCATGAGGAAGTCCGTTCCATCACGCGTGCGGCCGTCGCTTTTGCTAACATTACTGCTTTGAAGAAGGAGGCGACCGTCTGCCATTCTTCCTCGCTTCGGACCATGGCCTGTACCAGGGCATGGCGTGAGAGGTCGTTGCCGCCAATCGCTCTCACGAGGATACAGCGGTGCTACGCCCAAGCGAGACACACCTCTATCGTATGCTCCACCATGTGCTCTGGGCGATTCACACAATGGTGTTACCTTTATGTGGATCACCCGTGGGCTTTTCTTCCGGCATGGATCCTCTGCAGGAACCTCCCGACCTTACCATGTCCAGTGAAGACCAGTGTCATGCGGAAGGTGAGGATGCCGTGATGTCTTTCCAGCCACTTCTCAAAGAGGGGGCTTACCGCCATAATTATGGCGTGCCCAACCCACCTGAGACCTTTTCTTTTTTTTTAGGTGGGAAAATCATCTGATGATATCCTACGCTCTTGGGCGGAGCGGGAGTGCGTGTCAGACTTTTACTGACTAAAACCACACCTATGTGCCTTCAATTGCCCTTTGCGTCCTAGGACAAAGGGTTTCCCTCTCAAAAGACGACCCAGGGCCTCTGACAAGAAGATGATGATTCACTATTGCATGCATTCTAATCTATTTTTTAATACACTTACTCGAAAACTCACTCTTATCCCTACCGCTTTAAGGCACGCTATTTACTGTTTTTTTGCACTAGTGCAAAAAAGTGCGCGTGCTCGCCCCCGCCACAATTTTATTACATTTATCGTATCAGGCTGGGCGCAAAGCGACGCCCACGAGCCGCGCGGAAACCTCCGTTTATTTATGTTTTCGTAAGTGTATTGAAAAACGTCGTTTGATACACGTGAAAATTTGTCACTGCAGCCCTCGGCTCCATAACACACTCGCCCCCAACTTTTTCCACTTGTATGAAAATTTACTATCTATACCACAGCAAGATCAATTTTTCTCCAACTCGTGCCGACAAGAAAAACCATCCACATTGAACTCACGCCCCAGTAGCTCGTGCTGAGTGTTGGTATCACTTGAATTCGTGTTCACTCCGCAAACCCAGCGATGCGTAACGATAAAAAGTAAGTTATCTGGAAAAAATATTATTTTCAACTTCACTCAACTTGGTAACTTTCTTGGTATCAGTTTTTTACTGAAGCTTTAGAGTAGTACTATCCTAGTGGTGGCGATTGGAACTTTTTATTTTTGAAGTCGTAGAAGAAAGAAAGAAAAAAAAAAATTGCAGAAAATAATGCAGTCTTAGGATTAGCTAAGAAAGAAAAAAAAAGGTGCAGAAAATGAAGCAGTCAGGATTAGCTTACAAATAGGCCTTGCATGCATCCGTCAATCAGGCGTGGGGGCAGGTAACATTGCCAGTATTATAATAATTTTAGTACTTACTCGTAATTATTTTTCTAAACTTTATTTTATTAGCCTTTCAATTCAATAGGCATTTAAATTATTATAAATTAATTGTTTTATCAAAATTGAAATTGTAATATGACATTTTAATTTATTGTTTTGATTTAAGCATTTTAAGTTTCACTGACATTTAATACTATGACATACATTTTATGTAATACTTTATAACATACATTTTTTACTAGAGAGCAATGGTGGCCGAGTGGTAACGGCCCCGACTTACGAGTTGTAGGTCGCGGGTTCAAACCTAAACAGGCGCATTACTTTGTGTAATTTATTTCATCATCACCGCTCTCGAAACGGTGAAGAAAAGCATCGTGAGCAAAACCGGCATGTCCTAGAACCAACAATTCGAAGACATGTGACATCCACCAACCCGCACTGGGCCTGCGTAGTGGATTACAGCCCATTCACTCTCCTAGAGAGCAGGTCTGAGTCCCAACAGTGGAAACATTATAAGGCCGACTATGCTATGCTAACATACATTTTGACATTTTAATTTATTGAACATTTTATTAGTCAATTTTATTTTATTGTTTTCGTGTATTATTATTTATATTTGATGATGAATTAATGTAGATATAAGAATCACTAACAAATGTTGTAGACCAAATGTTGTCTTATTAATAAATTATTAATATTATTGATGAGGCGTGTAAATAGCCTCATCTGAGAAAGGGAGGTGTTTTAAGACAACCAATATGGCGGTGAAAGAAAATTTAAATTACGCAAAATTAAATCCCTGTTGACGATTCCTCTGAGACACCAATACCCACAACATCTATTTGCAGAAATAAAGCCCACGTACCTTGCTAATCCAGGGACCTCACTTGAAAGCAGGAAGGCGCCTCGTTCACGGGTGCGTGGTCGCTTGGTGGGCTGCCGGCCGGCGAGCTAACTTGGTTCATCCACCGGTGGACTGGTCAGAACTCGTGAAATCAACACTGCACTATAAGGTCTCAATGTCTCACAGTAGCAGATACACTTATCACACGAGAATTCTCAGGTTTTCAGCATATATGGGATTTCTATAGCGGGGCGGAATGCGTTCGACGCAAAATCGTAATCGGAAGTGGTGCGGGAGACTTTTTTCTTTTGCGGGAAGACGCCCTCTCTCGGTCTTTAGCGAGCGTCTCAAGGGAGCATTCGATACGTCAACCAATGGGCGCTGCGGTTGTAGATATTGGTGAATGGAATCCTCAACAGAGACTCAATTGACTTACTTTTTTTCTAAACTAAGTAATGTTTTTAATAAAGTGCGGAGAATGCGGGAAACGTAACTAATTTATATTATTTATTCTCTAAAAAACATATACACATTGAGAAAAGGCATTGACGCTTCACCATGCTCCCCCCCTTGGAAGGACGCAAGTGCTTTCAAAGGGAAAGGTGAAAATTGTAAAGATTTACTGACCTAGATCATGATCAGAAAGTCTAAGCTTTATCACTAAATGCGGAAAATAAAAATTATTTAGAATACTAATCCTAAACCTTAAAAACTACGATATCGTTAAAATGAAATTTTATTGCGTTGGAATAGGATATAGTTTTGTGACAGAGCGTTTAAAATTACCAAACCTTGTCCTCACCATTGCAACGCGAGCGACATTGTCAGTCCCTTTATAAACCTCAATTATGACTCCTAATGGCCAACACAGAGGAGGCGAATTGTCCTGTCCCACGAGTACGACAGTTCCAACTTCTACAGGCTTGTCCGGAGTTGCCCATTTTTGCCTAACTTGCAGCGTATGCAGATACTCTAGATGCCATTTCTTCCAGAAGGATTGTACCATACTATCTAACAACTGTTTACGTTGGGACAGATTTAAGCGCTGACCAGACAAATCGGCTGCCGGCAAGTACTGCAATGGAGTCGACATCAAAAAATGAGCGGGAGTAATAACTTCAGGATGCGGATCAGAAGACAACACGCTCAGAGGGCGTGAGTTCATAATGCACTCTATTTGGATGAGTACAGTTTGTAACTCTTCATAAGTGAGAAGTTGATTTCCAATCACTCGATAAAGATGCGTTTTTAATGTTTTTATATTGGCTTCCCACATAGCGCCAAAATGTGGGGAGCGAGGTGGAATCATTTTCCACTTAATGCGGCGAGCTGATAACTCATCTAAAAGAGATGAATTGAGGTTTGACCTCATTAAGAAATTATAAAGTTCATCTAGCTGAGCTTTAGCACCAACGAAATTGGTAGCGTTATCCGAATATAGACAGGATACTGGCCCTCGACGCGAGATGAAACGTTTAAACGCGGCTAAAAAGGCGTCGGTAGTAAGTTCAGAGACTAACTCTACATGGACAGCCTTGGTTACCAAACACACAAACAAGCAGATGTAAGCCTTCTGAGCGTGTTGACCTCTGCGACGAGAGAGAGTTATGCGTATGGGACCAGCATAATCCACTCCAGTATGGACAAATGCCTTTGATTCCGATATACGGTATTCAGGAAGGTCCGCCATCATTGGAGTGGGATGCGTCGGATTAACTCTAAAGCATGTGTTGCATTGTCGCAACTTGGACCTAATGACAGTCCTGGCATCTAGTATCCAAAATCGCTGTCGTAAAATAGACATAAGTAGCCCAGGCCCAGTGTGACAATTCATCACATGGTAATGACGAATTATCAAATCCACAACAGGATCATGTTTGGGAAGTAAAAAAGGATGCTTAGCATCAAAGGGAAGGTATGACTTTGAAAGTCTTCCCCCAATGCGTAATATACCCTCTTCATCTAAAAAGACAGATAAACTGCTAAGTTTCTTTGGTAACAATTTACCACATTTGATGAGCTTAATGTCATCTGCGAAATGAACAGATTGCACAGCACGGATCATAACTCGTTCCGCCGCTGACAATCCCTGAGGCGACCGGGGTTCACAATGAACCTTCGGTCTAGCGAATTTAAGTATATAAGATACGATGCGCAACAGCTTATCCCATGATGAGGTGCGTTGCGCAAGTTGACAAAGAAGAGGAAGTTCTACTTGCGTGGTCACAGTTAAGACATTTACCTTATGCTCGGGGAGTTCCCCACAGTCAGTGGGACAGAACGGTTTGACAGGCCAATCTTCAGGAGCACAACGAAGCCAAGAAGGGCCGCTCCACCAAGGATCATGTGACACCAACTGTGAAGGCAGTAAACCACGAGATAGGCAGTCGCTTGGATTCTCAACACCTGCTACGTGGTAGAAATGTTGAGAGCCCAGGTTCTCCTGACATTGAGCTACTCTATTGCTGACGAAGACTGACCAGCGATGCGGAGAAGAATGAATCCACGATAAGGCTATCGTGGAGTCTGAAAATGCGTAAATCCCTACAATTGGAACACGTGAAGCGTAAGTATCGCGAACAGTCTTCACCAACTTTGACATGAGCACGGCTGCGCACAGCTCCAGACGTGCAAGAGTTGTGACCTTGGTAGGTGAAACCTTTGACTTCGCACAAAGCAAGCGAACTACGACACCGGACGGGCTAGTAGAGTGTATGTAAATGGCACAACCGTACCCACCCATACTGGCATCGGCGAATGCGACTATACGAACACAACAATCATCGGTAACACCCACATGACGTGGTATCCGTAAGGAATCCAACAAGGGAAACTCCTGCATGAGAAGCGAAAAACGTTTGACGATCTCGTCAGGAGCGACATCATCCCAACCGATATTGCTCAGCCATAACTCTTTGATGAGCAGCTTGGCGTAAAAGATCACGGGAGCGACTAGACCGAGAACATCAAATAAGCGGGCAACTATCGAGAGTATATTTCTCTTAGTACATTTCTCGGCTACTTGAGCGGACGTGAAGAAGAACTTATCCTGAGAAGGTTCCCATGAAAGACCTAGAACCCTGGACACATCATTGCCCTCGTGAAACTCGAGTGACTTACGATGTGAATCAGGTAGGCTGTTTAAAAGCGCGGGTGAATTGCTACACCATTTTACAAGGTCAAAATCGCCCGACTTAAACATTTTTATGAGATCATGCGATAGCTGTATAGCGTTCTCTTCGTTATTCACCGAATAGACCAGATCGTCCATATACAAGCTGGTCTCTGCTACTTTAGCCGCTTCGGGATAATGCGGACTGTCCGAGGCCAGCTGTCGCACAGTGCGCATAGCTATGTAAGGACTCGACTTCAGTCCAAAAGGTAAGCGGTTAAAAGCGAATGTCAACACAGGATCATTCTCACTGAATCGAAACAAAATGCGTAGGTACTTACGCTGCTCAACAGGTACGCAAATTCGTAAGTACATCTGCTTAATATCAGAATTTATAGCGATAGGAAATAATCTAAAATTGATTAAAAGAAGAAACAAATCTGTTTGTAAATTTGGACCAATATGGAGTACATCATTTAAAGATAAACCGGTATGAGTCCTGGCACTCGCATCCAATACAACGCGCGGCATCGGTTTGTCTGGCCGAACGACAGCGTGATGAGGGATGTAGTACCCGTCATCCGAAATGGCGGATTCGTCGACTTGACTTAAGTATCCATTATCTATGTACTCTTGGATCACTGCGTTATAATTTTCCCGCAACGTCGGCGATTGGCGGAGTTTTCTCTCCAGCGCAACTAGTCGACGGTACGCGGCGGTGCGGGAGTTACCTAACTCGGCGGGATCTTTACTAAAGGGTAACGCGACAGTGTAACGTCCCGCATCGTCACGTGACACGGTCGAGGAAAAAATATTCTCACATTCGGTTTCCTCAGGAGATAAAAAACGTTTATTTTCAACTTCTTCCAATTCCCAGAACTTTTGTAATAAATCATTAAGGGCTAATGCTGTGAAAGAAGAGCTAGGTAAATTTAAATTATCTTTACTATGCGGAAAATCACCCATAAGGACATACCCGAATGTGGTCAATAATGCGGGTGGCGCATTTGAACCTAAGTCTACCCTATTCCCCAAATAAATATACGGAAACAGTTGAGCGCCTAACACTATGTCAATATCTCCTGGAATATTCCAGCTTAAATCAGCGAGCGGAAGCGAGTGGAAGTCCACATGACAATCCCACTTAATATGATGCGAAGGTAGCTGGTCCGTAATGCACTCAACTACTAACGCGTGAATAGTATATTTTTGATGCGAGTATACGCGAGACTCGATATCTAAATTCACATAACCTATTATCGGCCGCGACACAGAACCAACTCCTTTGACAAAAGAATTATTCAAAGGAATTATTGCTAAGTTGAGTTTCCTACAACAATCTGTAGTTATTAAATTATTTTGCGAACCATTGTCAATTAAGCACCTAACTATTGTTTTATGGCCCGAACTATTATTATTCGCGCGCGCATAAACCTGAGCGGTTGATAACAAGACTGCTGACTTAGTCTTCGTATCTGCAGCCAATAATACGGCCGTGTTATGGGTCGGAAATGTTTGAGTAACATCACCCGAACCACAAGACGCCGCGCGGGGCGGGAGGAGCGCGGGAGGCGCAGCGGACAGCGGCGCCGCCAGACTGGACGCGACGACTACATTGCAATTCGTCGGTTTAACATCAGCTATATGCGGTTGTTTATTATTTTTCTCAAAATGTAATAAAGTATGATGGCGTTTTTTACATACGTTACAGACTGAGGTCGACTTGCAATTACTCAAACCGTGCGACGTGCTCAGACAATTTGCGCAACCATGTACGGATTTAATAAACTCAAACCTAGTTCTAGGAGTCAACGCGGATTGAAACTTAGCGCAGTTATACAAATGAACATGAGCGTTATCTTTACAATACGCGCAACTCGAGACGGAGCTTAGCGGAGCGGGAGAATTAGGCGATTGATTCACGACAAACGCTTTCGTTTGCGTGCGAGGCTCGCGAGATGCGGAACTATGAGGTTTATTATAATTATTTTTCGCGTTCGAATGAGATAAATTCGAGCGTGCTAATATCTTAGCCTGATCTTGAACAAAGCTAATTAACAATTTAGTTGTAGGTATTTCAACATCGCGAACGGAAAGTTCAAACGATTGACCAGTCTGTGAATCTATTTTTCTCATAGCGCAATGCAAGAGAATAAAATCCGCAAGATCCGGAATACCAAGTTGTTTCAAGGCAGAAATACTTGCACTAAATGTTTCAATGAAAGAATCGAGACTATTTGCGTTACACAAACAACTTTTTAAATCTAATATATTATTTAAATAGTGTATACCTAATGTACGCTTATCCTGGTATTTATTAACTAAGCTGTCCCATAGAAAATGATAGGTATCAGCCGTAGGTACAATACCGGCTGTAATCTTTAACGCGTTATGTGTAAGCCTACCTACTAAATACTGCACACGCTGCGAGTCAGTCAGCTGTTCATTGTTATGAATATTCGACTTGAACGACTCATAGAAAACAGGCCAATTCTCAGGTTTCCCGTCGAAAGATGGCAATGCGATTGGAGGCAGTTTTATTTTTAGTGGTTCAAAAAGCGTTTTCGAATTACTACATTGTGATAACTGAGATTGACTACTGTCGATTTTATTCCTAATACGCTTAATGCGAATAAACAAATCTTCAAAGGATTCTAAACAAGCATAGTCGGGACTCGAACCAGGTTTCAAATTAATGTTTATGTGGTTAATTTGATCGACATAAGATTCAAATTTGTCACGAATGTCGTCAATAGTTTCCGATTCAGTCATAAAACTTTCATTATTTCTCGAATCGAACGACGAAATATTTTTCGATAAATCATATAATCGATTAAGGCGTTTAAATAACAATCCTTTCTTTTCATGAAGGATAGTCAGCAAATCTTCCGGCTTTAATTGTTTCTCAGTCATTTTGATAAGTTAATATCAAGAGCAATATCTAAAAATATGCGCGGGTAAACTTATCAGGCGGTTTGCAATAGTGAAGTACCTACCAACTATGTGGCGGTATCTGAATAAAAATAACTAATACGCACAAAGCCGAAATGATGGGTAACTACCTCCTATCGTATGTTACCAAAGTGAAATACGTAACACATTAAATTCTATGAAACAATATTGACAGATTTACCAAAACCTACGTAGAATCTATTGTCAATTATGTTTATGTTATAGCGGAAAGCGGTTTATAGGCAAGAATAATTTACCAATGGTTTACGTAAATATCTATAACCTATATATATCTATTATGATTTTCACCAAATATTACGTAAAAATCTAACCGGGAGCGGTTACCTATCCAGGCTCGAATGGACCAAATAATTGTGATGAGGCGTGTAAATAGCCTCATCTGAGAAAGGGAGGTGTTTTAAGACAACCAATATGGCGGTGAAAGAAAATTTAAATTACGCAAAATTAAATCCCTGTTGACGATTCCTCTGAGACACCAATACCCACAACATCTATTTGCAGAAATAAAGCCCACGTACCTTGCTAATCCAGGGACCTCACTTGAAAGCAGGAAGGCGCCTCGTTCACGGGTGCGTGGTCGCTTGGTGGGCTGCCGGCCGGCGAGCTAACTTGGTTCATCCACCGGTGGACTGGTCAGAACTCGTGAAATCAACACTGCACTATAAGGTCTCAATGTCTCACAGTAGCAGATACACTTATCACACGAGAATTCTCAGGTTTTCAGCATATATGGGATTTCTATAGCGGGGCGGAATGCGTTCGACGCAAAATCGTAATCGGAAGTGGTGCGGGAGACTTTTTTCTTTTGCGGGAAGACGCCCTCTCTCGGTCTTTAGCGAGCGTCTCAAGGGAGCATTCGATACGTCAACCAATGGGCGCTGCGGTTGTAGATATTGGTGAATGGAATCCTCAACAGAGACTCAATTGACTTACTTTTTTTCTAAACTAAGTAATGTTTTTAATAAAGTGCGGAGAATGCGGGAAACGTAACTAATTTATATTATTTATTCTCTAAAAAACATATACACATTGAGAAAAGGCATTGACGCTTCACCAATTATATTATAAACATTCTATAGGGCCGAAAATATGGCCACAGAATTATAAGCATAGGTTCTGGAGTGGCGACCGTGTACCGGAAGACGCAGCGTTGGAAAGCCTCCTACAACGTGGGCTCATGACCTGGTAAAGGTTGCGAGACGCACAGGAGCGTTCATTGTGGCCAAGGTGTCCAACAATGGACGTAGTAGTCTTTCGGCTGAAATGATGATGATGATGATTATTATTAGCATAAAATAAATTGCTGTGGACACATAGTGCGACGAGTCCAAAGCGCTGGTTTCCAGCGTGGGCCGGTGACAGTCTCGACACAAAACACGTCGGAACGGTATTATGTTCTAATAGATTTGAGTAAAATAATGAAAAATATTTTTTTGGATAAATTCATAAATGGAAAAAATAATAAATAAATTCCTTCCGCACTGCGTGGAACGAGAGGGAGGACATTCAATCCTTTGCGTTGCTAATCTTTGGTAACACTTTTTGACTGGCCTGTTGGTTTAGTTGGTAGTGATCCTGACTGCTATGCCGAAGGTCGTGAGTTCGATTCCCACCTAGGATAAATGTTTGTGTGATGAGCACAATCATTTGTTCTGTGTCAGGATGTAATTTATCTATAAATATGTATATATTTAGAAATATATAAGTATGTTTATCAGTTATCTAGTACTCATACCACAAGCTTTGCTTAGTTTGAGACTAGATGGCGTTGTGTGAAAGTTGTGGAATACTATTGTTATTACTTTCGAATAATCCCGGAGGACTTCCAATTTGTAATATATTTGTCAAAATTTTTTTCATTGTGAGTTTTTTGTATGTTTTAAATTTTGTTTCATTTTGTTGGAGAATATCGAATCGATATTTTTTTAAACTCCACACTATGATTAACTTCTGTATCGTTGGTGCGTTCACAAACATATAAATTCACATTCACAAGACACCCAGACCCGGACATTTATCTGTAGGTCATACAAATATTTGTTCCGTGCGGGAATCGAACTCGCGGTACGCAGCGCAGCAGCCAATCGCTCTACCACTTCAGTAACCGTGCCGTCGAATTTGGTACTTGACTCAATTTTTTCAATAATTAATCGCAAATAGAAAGAATTTTTCAAATCCGTTCAAATTTAAGTAAGTTACAATCCTTTCAAATCTGGTGGAGGGGGAAACTGTCCTGTTACAGAAAAAGGATGCACAGACTACAATGTGACGTCACCGCCATTAGGTTACACGCGTAGAAATGAGATAGCGAGAGATCCCCACTACTCGCCTACTATTTCTCATATAAATATTTGAAATGCTAATTGCTGCTCCAATTTGTAATCAATTTTGATGCAGTTTTCAGATAAACATTTATTTTTGGTAATATTTTATTGTATTGTCTATACGTAAGGACTTGTAATTGGCTTTCTAGTGATTATGGTTTCCTTTTTTTTTGTCTGGTTTTATTAGCTGTAAGTCCTCCATGTACTAAATAAATAAATAAATTTATTGTTTAGTACAAAATATTGTATAAAAATAATCACAGGCAACTGGATACGTGGTCGCTAGTCCAGAACCTTTCGTCCCCATCGACCATCTGTTCTGAGAGCAATTTGCCTTGCCCACTGCCACTTGTCACACACAGTTTGGCGGTTCTTTGGCCCTACGGCCTTATTCTACGACGTCTTTAATAGTTCATCACCAAGTGAGATACAATTATCATCATCATCATATCAGCCGAAAGACGTCCACTGCTGGACATAGGCCTCCCCCAAGCGTTGCCACAATGAACGGTCCTGTGCGTTCCGCATCCATCGGACTCCCACAACCGTTACCAAGTCATCGGTTCACCTTGTAGGAGGCCTTCCAAAGCTACATCTTCAAATACAGTAATGCACCGTTTAAATTAGTCTAGCTCGTTTTAATACACATTCGCAATTTCCAACTCGCAATATTAGTAACTGTATGAGGAGAAGTTTAACTCATATTTATAACCAGTGCGTCTAGATTACAAACTGTTGCGTCTTAACTTTAATCTTGGCTAAAACCGTAGTGTAAGAAATAAACACACGCTCCAAAAGTGACTTTTTTTTTGTAGGTGGGAAAATCATCCAATGACATCCCCGATCTTGGGCGGAGCCAGAGGGCGTGGCAGACTTTTACTGACTAAACCACTTCTGTTCCTTCCTTGCCTTTCGTAACAGGGCCGAGTCTTCCTTTCAGAAGCAGACCCTTGGCCCCGGCTTCGACCCTGCTGGGCCCCTACGGTTTGCTGACATCTCCTTGAGGCTTCAAAAGTGACTAGAGACGGTAATTCTTTCGGAAAATCTCGCAACCCTGGCAGTCATCGGACCTAGCGATCCAGTGAATTTTGCAAAGATTCTGAAAACCCTATCAGAACCAGTGAATGATCAAATCGACCTATGTGGCTGTTACTACCCCTTAGTCACAAGCTCGTCATCGAATTGAGACGCCATTACTATAATACCTACCCCTTTTTTCTTAGGTGGGAAAGTTTTTATAAATAGCCCGGATTGCTCTCTTTTGCAATATGAAAATTGAGTCTACATCAGCTGCAGATCCCCACAGTAAAATGCCATAAGACATAATACATCTAATGAAATCATCCAATGACTTCTCACGCTCTTGGGTGGAACGTATGTCAAACTTTTGCTGACTAAAACCCACATGTATTACTTCAGTTGCCCTTGGCGTTTCAGAGCTGTGGAAACTCTTTCTAAATAATCCCGCAGCCCGACACTACCCTACGTTTAACAGTCAATTATCTATTCAATTCCTTTTTTTTAACTATCACACAACGTCATCTAGTCCCAAACTAAGCCAAGCTTTTGCTATGAGTACTAGACAACTGATAAACATACAAAAATGAACGCAAAGAATCGCCGTAAAGACGATCGAGTTATACTTTTTGTGTTTTTTTTTTAATCGAGACTAGAGATGAGAAAAAACAGGCTAAACCCTGGAATTGTGATTAAACCAGGTGATTCCCCATCTTTAGTTGAGACGGTAATTCGGATACCAAAAAAAAGCGTCATTTTGGTTAATTTTTATTTTAGCGTGGTAACTTCGAGAACGATCCCGCAACCCACAATGCCGCCTCTAGCAGAGCTCTATGCTATAAAATCTAAGCGTAGGAAGCGTAAACTGAGCTTTTTTAATCTTTTCCCTTTTCCACTAATAATAGAGTTTAAACGTAAGCAACTTAATCTCACATTTTTTCTTATTAAGGAGATTAAATTTCCGTAAATAATAATACCTAATATTATTTTAACATTAACCTCGTAAGGCCCAACCTAAATTTAGGTCGATATACTTGTACATTACGACCCAATGTACTAAAAATAGTTGTGCCCCAAAAAATTTGTAAAAAAGTGTTCAAATGTAATGCTAAATACTTTTAAGCGTTATTTCCTACACCTAAAGTTGACTGTTTTATTCAAAAAATATAGTGAAATAATATGTTCACGGTAAGTATTTTTTTGAGATACTTTAAACCAAAAACCACGATTAAATATTATTTCATAATTTTAGGTCACTGGACTTTATTTTGAATGGGTGGGAAAATCATCTTATGACAAATCCCGCTCTTGGGTAGAGCGGTAGATAGTGTCAGACTTTACTGACTAAAAACCTACTCCCGTTCCTTTTTTGCCTTCGACCCAGGGCCCTGGGTTTCACTTTGAAATTACCCGTGGCCCCAGTAGGCTTCGACCCTGCTGGGCCCTTACGATTTGCTGACATCTCCTTGAGGCGCGCGTGGAACAGTACGCGCCTTTGACGACTTGGGCTCGGTCCGGACGGTTACCGGATGGTCGGACGGCGAGCCACCCATTGCTCGCCGTCCGCAAGCCCGCGCCTACGGTGGCCGGAAATCGGGACCGGAGTCCCGGCTGCGGCGGTTGGAGCGTAAGGACCGTTGCCTCACGCGATCGGCTGCCTCCTTTGCTAGCATTACTGCTTCGCAGAAGGAGGCGACCGCCTGCCACTCCTCCTCGCTCCGGACTATGGCCTGTACCAAAGCACGGTGCGAGAGATCGCCGCTGCCGATCGCCCCCACGAGGACACGGCGTTGCTCTTGGCGTAGGCACTTACACCTACAGAGTCGAAACGCTTGGGTCATGGGGTCCAAATACGCGTCTCCTTTTTAAGGAAATTTCACGCAACTGATCGATACTTTGCGTGACCAGAGGGCTGGCTCGTTTTTCGCCCAAAGAATTAGCATTGCAATTCAACGTGGCAATGCTGCCAGTCTTCTAGGCACATTTCCGGATGACAGCGATGTGGAGGAGTACTTCGACGCGTGAGTGTATTTTGTTTATTGGTATTATATGTACATAGTTAGGTTTAGTATAATAGTATTTATAATTACTGTGATTATTTATTCATAATGTTTTCACTTTTCTCGCCTGAAACATAGGATGATCTAGTTCAGGCATGGAACACGTTGAGATAGAACATATATTATGACTTATATGTTGTGTAGATATTTTTTTTTGAATATTTATTATTAAACACTAAGCAGATATAACAAGTTGGTTACAAACAGCAAACTGTAAGGGCGCAGCAGGACCGACGACCACTAGGGCCAAGGGGCAATTTCTGAAAAGTGAACCCATGGTCCTAGACCGCAAAAGACAACTGAAGGAACATAGGTAAGTCCTAGTCAGTAAAAGTCTGACACGTCCTCCCACCCCACCCTAGTGCGAGAGACGTCATTAGATACAAACGTCCTGTATAAAAAAATCTGGTTTCAAGGAGAAATGAGAATGAATGAAAGATGACACTGGTAGTTGATGTTGACATAAACTACTGTCATTAAATGTTGACATTACATAAATAAATGTTGCTATCGAAATAAACTTGATTTTAAACTAAATGCTGTTTCTAACAATATTTCACTAGTTGTGATTAATTGCCATATTTTAATGGGGAACGAGTCGATTACCTTTAATCGTTCACAAATCCAGACTCCGAGTTGCGTTTGAAGAAAAATAATTTAAACTAGTCGAAAATGAACTATGTATGACCTTTGACAGTTTGATTCAATCAATCATTCATTCAAACAATCAATCATTTTCCCAAACCAAACTGCCTAGCCATATCTCAAATCAAATTGCCTAGGCCTAACTGGAACAAAAAAATAATTTAAACTAGACGAAAATAAATAATTTAATGACGTCCCAATTAGAAAGGCGACGACGCAGGTTTCAGACCACAAAAAATACTGATTTCCTATTTTGCCAACAAATCAAAATGTTATTTCTTGTTTTAGTGTAGTAGCTTTCGCCGAGAGAATAACCATTTTTTTTTTACATTTACGAATATGCCTACTACCCTCTTTTTCGATCCCATCAGCACTGATAGTAACGTAATAATAGATTATGATTGCAAATATTCGCCAAAACCATCGTAAGTTGATATGAGATGCCCTCGAGGCGTGAAATGTTTTATCAGTTCCTGGTTTATTCCAGCCAAGATCAACCTTTTCACATAATATTGGAATAGGAAAAAATAAACTGTTAAGTGCGATTTGGACTCGCACAGTAAAGATTTCGTATCATAATCCCAAAAACCGGATAAATCAACATTACTTACCTACCGAAGTTCTGGGCCTCAAGTCTGCTATTACAATAGTATCAGAATGGTCTATTATTGATTGCATAATTGTTGATTTTGACAAGTTTGGTAATCTACTAATATAACGGCGTCATTATGACTTTCCAATGGTCAACCACTGACAGTCCATTGCAAGAAGTGGCATAGTAATCTCGTACATACACAAATGAATGTCTGCTAAAGTTTTGACAGTTCCTTTGATCAATGACCTACCATCAGAACGTCATTGTGCAGTCATTGCTTTTAATAAGCTCGATATTGTCATTCTACCACAACTCAATTACGAGACCATTGACCGATCAATGATCGATCATTATGAAGTAGCAGATTACGAACTTTTAGCAAAATGACAATGGGATCGTGTTGGAATGACGAATTTATAAAAATAGCAGACTTGGGCCCCAGGAATGAAGATATCTACAGGAGAGGTTACCGACATAACCCGTAAAGTCGTCAAACTGAAGTTGCAGTAGGCTGAGCTTAACGCTCGCAGAACAGATGGTCGATGGGGATGATAGTAACTACAAAGCTAAACGTAGTTAAATATAATTTTTTTACAAATATAAAATTTTTACTTGTGCTATGAGAACATCAATCTTGCCTTTTATGATTCTAAAGTACCAGCCTGCATTTGAAACTCGCAAGGCTGTTTCCATGTCCAACAGTGGACGTCTTTCGGTTGAAATGATGATGATGATGATGAGACGTATAATAATAATCATCAATCCATCAACATTTTATCGAACCAAATTATCGTTACTATTTGACTAGTAACGATAATTAATTAAAAAAAAAATCGTATTAATAAAATCTTTAAATATCTGTATTTACTTTATAATTATATTGAGATTGTTAGATTTATTTTGTAATTACTTACACATATAACAATAAATAGACCTACATTGGCGGCGATCTCTCGCGCCGGGCTTTGCTACAGGCCATGGTCCGGATCGAGGAGGAGTGGCAGGCGGTTGCCTCCTTTTGCGAAGCAGTAATGCTAGCAAAGGAGGGCTTGCGGACGGCGAACAACAAATAGACCTACATTGGCTTGCCTTAATCACCGCATTCTCAAAGAGTGGGTATTTGGGTCATTTGAAAAAATCTCAGCGTAATTTTAAGCGTATCCTTTGGTATAGTTCCGTTACAACTTATAGGGCCCATGGGAAATCGAGCACTAAGACGCATCAAGCCCCCTTCGGCTTGCCCATCAAAGCTTTTCGTGATTTCGGATTCGTAAAGTAATTTTCTTGTTTATTCTTCGTCCAAAGGAATAAATAAAAAGGATGTTTTTATTTTTGTACGATATAATTTTAAAATTATGTTAAATTCCACAAATTAGTGTTGATTGTGATTTGTGTGTTGTGTGATTGTGTTTCGATATTACATCATCTTCATTTCAGCCGAAAGATGGTCATTGTTAGACATAGACCCGCGACCCTCACCAGCGCCCCTAGCCAAGTTACGATCGTTTCGTTCGCGTCGAACACCTCGAGTAGGCCACGCCTCCGAATTATTTGTTCTGACATCATATCTACGCTCAGTCACGTGGTCAGAATAAAGGAATCGGAGGCGTGGCCTACTCGAGGCGTTCGACGCAAACGACACGATCGTATCTTGGCTAGGGGGTAGTGGTGGGTCGTTGTCGAATTTTAGACGGACGAGACGTAACCGTTTTGGCGACGACGAAAACGGTTGCAGAAAACGGTCCTCGTCGCAACTGGTTTGAAGACGAAACTATCGTTGAGTGAAGTAGTTGCAGAAAACGTTCGTTGTCGCAACTAGTTTGAGGACGGTAATAAAATCTGTACTCGTCGCGTCGTTGTTTCAAAACCAGTTATTGCAATGAAAATTGAATTTTATGTTTATAGACATAAAGTTGAAGCAAAGGATTCTCGACCTTATTTTCTTTTTAGTAAGATACCAATTCGCATACAGTAATTCGAAGTCTGGTTTGTGCAACGAAGACTGTTTGGTCGCAGGATGGAAAACGGTTGTTACGTTGCAGAACAAAAAACGGTCTTTGAAAACTGTTTGTCGTTGAAACGCCCACCGCTACTAGGGGGGCAGGTCAAAGGTCGGTCGAAATGCCTATAAATGCTGCTTCCAGTACACGGTAGTAACTCTAGAACCTTTCGGCCCATCGACCGTCTGTTCTACGAGCAATGTGCCTGCCCGCTCCTACTTAAGTTTGGCGATTCTTGGGGTTTTTTCGGTAACTGAAGATCTCTTGCGTATATCGTCATTCCCAATTCTATCAAGTAAGGAAACTCCGAGCATAGGCCTTTCAATTGCCTTTTGGGTGACCTTAAGCCTGCTGATCGAAATCTTTATTCTATTCTATTCTTTATTTGTGTAACCATTGTATACATATAATAGCATGCAAGAAAGAGATTTATTGTTTGACTCCAGTCCAGATGTAAGAAAGTAAACCTCTTGTGTGAAGTATACTAGATTGTGAACCAGCAGTGATAATAACAGTGAGGGTCAACGCCGCGTTAAGCGGTCGCGCGGGCACCCGTCGCGTGACGTCGCGCGTGTGTCGTGTGCGGTAGTCCCTGTGGTAAAAACCGGATTATTACCTGCGCAGTGTCGCTAGTTCAACTTTAACGGTGTGCATGTAATCGTGTCGATGGAGAACTTTAATTTATCATTACGTAGCAAAAAGGGCGCGGGGCGAGGCTGCCGCCCTGAATGTTGAAAATTTATTATGTAAACAAATGTTAAATTAAACTAACAAGCCGTTCGTCCTGCGCGTAATTTCTTCCCAGTCGTGCCGGATTCCCGTCCCATCGGACTATGAGAGTATAGGAACAGAGAGTAGATACACCTTTGTTTGCGCATTTACTTGTGCACTATAACATCATCTGCGTGCTTAGCTTTTCTCCGTTGAGATTGGCCACCGTGATCGAAATTCAGTCGGTAGAATTATTATTATTATTCTATATTTAATAACTAGCTTCTGCCCGTGGCTTCGCTCCCGTGAATATATGTTTCTCCATACGAACTTTGAACCCCCGCTTCCCTTAGGGAGTGAATTAGAAAATCCTTTCTTAATGCTTGCTTACATCATAAAAGGAAGCCTTGTGCAAAATTTCACGTTCCTGGGCCCAGTAGTTTTGGCTCTGCGTTGATATATCAGTCAGTCAGTTTCTCCTTGTATGTGTATAGATTATTCTAATCAACGTTAAAAAGGACCAAGTGCGAGCGTTGCGCTTGATTCGAAATGGTTTACTAAAGCGAAGGGAGAGAGGGATAATATCACAAAATAATATCGTAATACATATTAAATGAAACATAACAACGAATTTATAAGTTGATAGTCGGTTTCTCCATACGAATTTTGGACGCCCGCTTCATCCCCTTAGGGGCTGAATTTCGGAAAATCCGTTCTTAGCCGATATATACACTCTGTAAGGAACCTACCTGCCAAATTTTAAGTTTGTAGGTGTTATATAGTTTCTGAGATTTCGTGATTAGTGAGTGGTATTTCGCTTTTATATATATAGATTACACACGAAGTGACGGCGTCTTGTTTCGCTGCGAGGTCGATATTTTTCCACGAAATCGTCGATACGATCGACGACACCCTTTGTTAACCTTCGGCCAAAACTCTCCTTTGAGGAATGTCTCCAAGTGATGAGTTGGCACCCGCACCACAAACGACGCGACTCCAACAGTATGACTCTCACAATTCAGTTCGTCTTGACACGCACTTAATCTACGATCTCTTCAGCCTTTGCGGTGACTTTGTGGTGTGAAGTAGTCTCGACACGTATAGCTGCGTCATAGGTATCGCTGGATGCAGCAGCATGTTGGATCCTGCCAGCCGCACTAGTTCTGACTTAGTTGAGCTTCTTCTTCTTGATTAGCGATGATTAGTAGCATGTAGCGACCGCTGGCGTCCATTTAAAATGTATAGCAATGGGTCGCCGTCCGATCATCCGTTAACCGTCCGGACCGAGCCCAAGTCGTCGACGGCGCGGACTGTTCCACGCGCGACTCAAGATGTCAGCAAACCGTAGGGGCCCAGCAGGGTCGAACTACTACTAGCATAAAAGGGACTGGTATGAAAGGCAACGAAGGAACAGGAGTGAGTTTTTAGTCAGTAAAAGTCTGACATACTTACCCTCTCGCTCCGCCCAAGAGCGGGGGATGTCATTGGACGGTTTACCCCGCGGAAAAAAAAATGAAAACTAAAAGTAATAGATTGGTGTCGGCGTTTTGATATGGTTGTCGCTGACCCGTGTGCACTGAAAAGCATTACACCTACCTATTTTATTGAAAATTAACGACAGCAGAACCAAGCTAAATTGCTTTATAACACAATCAAATGCAAAAATCGTAATCCCGTGATTCATAAATGATCGACTATGTCAGTATCTTTTGAATATTTTCATGAATTCCCTAAAATTAACCAAACTGTGTCAGATTTGTGTTGATAGTACTTTGTGCCAATATTATTGGAACGCTTGAGGTCGACACAACATTTCCATAGAACCCATCGCATCAACACTATATAGCGAATGATATCAGCGTTTCTTTGTATAAATACTTAAATCCAACATTTTGGGGATCCGCAAATAACTCGCTTGAAAGATACTCGTTTGAGCCGTTTGGGGTCGAAACGCTTGTCTCATGGGGTCCGAGTACGCGTATCCTTTTTAAGGAAATTTCACGCCAACTGATCGATACTTTGCGTGACCAGAGGGCTGGCTCGTTTTTCGCCCAAAGAATTAGCATTGCAATTCAACGTGGCAGTGCTGCCAGTCTTCTGGGCACATTTCCGGATGACAGCGATGTGGAGGAGTATTTCGACGCCTGAGTGTACTTTGTTTTTTTGTATATTTATGTACATAGTTAGGTTTTAGTATAGTTTAGTTAATATTTATGTATTTTATGTAAGAGAGTGTTTATATATATTTATTTATTTTTAATATACCGTTTCGGTTTATTACACATTGTTTTGTTAGCCTTTTTAAAAAAAAAACGATATAAACTATTGCTTGAATGCGATGGCACCTGATGGTAAGCAGTGATGTAATTGTTGATGGAGAGGCGCAATAGTTTTTTAAGAGCCTAGCCACTCATTCTAGCCTTGAAGACAACCAAAGTTAAAACGTTTGGTCCGGACCGTAGAGGTTTCAACAACGTAAGGATGGATACTCGCCGTACGTCGGGTTATTTATTATTTATTTTCACACTATAAACAGACAAACACATACCTATATTATATTATGCCTTTTTATCACATAACATTAATTATTCAAAACTTATTTCAATGCTTATCTATATATATAAAAGGAGAAACTAACTGACTGACATATCAACGCACAGCCGAAACTACTGGGACTAGATGTTTGGAATTTTGCACAAGGGTTCCTTTTATGAAGTAAGCGAGCACTAAGAAAAGATTTTTCAAAATTCAGCCCCCAAGGGGATGAAACGGGGGTCTAAAGTTTGTATGGAGAAACCCATGTCACGCGAGCGAAGCCGCTGGCAGAAGCTAGTATTATATAAGTTTTCTTTACCATTACACATTACACTACAAAACTGTCTATCGTCTGTTGCGACACCACCTCAGGTTCAGTTGAAAACCAGCGTCAGGCACTAGTTGTCTCGCATTTATGCTGAACTGCCTATTTTGACGCAGCCGTGAGACACACTATTTTGGTTACATCACACACATTTTTCTCAACATTGTCATTATTCCAATCCCAGTCAATTTTTCTTTCCTTCCTCCACACCTTTTACTTTTCTCAAGCCCGTGCTTTATCTTTTCAGTTCCGGGGAAATCTGCAATATTATTTTAGAAGTATGCGGAACAGGGCGTAAAGTTCCGCATACCTACGTTGAAAAGGGGGATCTTCCGACCAGACAGGGTTTTGAGTCTGATCCAGGCAACTGCCCGATAGTTGATTGCCGACTGTTGTATATGTTCTAATCGCGCCGAGAAGTCTTAATAACACGATGCAGGATTTTGAAGTTTATTAATATGTGGCTTTATAGATGTCACTGAGTTATATATAAAAAAGAGGATCATAAAATAAATAAAATATATATATAAATAAAATAATGAATAAAAAAAAATAAGTATAAGTAAAATTATAAAAATAATATTATTATATAGTATATATATATATATATATATATATATATATACTATAGTATTGAATGATTAATTTATTAATACGAAAATTGCATGTCTAAGAAATCGAACTAAATTATCAATTTGTTTTTTGTTTTTTTAATATAGTCCTTCCAAGTTAAAATATTTTTGTAATAGAAAATGGAATAAAGTAGAATAGTCTTTTTTTTACTTTTTTTTAATTTTATTTTTGTCCCACTGTTAGGTTAAGACCTCCCTCCACTCCTTCCAACGATCACGACTTTTCGTTTTCAATTCTTTGTCTTTCCACAAGAATATTAATAAAAATCTACGGAACCTCATCAAAAAGCCGAGTATACGCCACAATATTCTCCGTTCAAAGTCTCGGTATAAGATAGATAACATCAGCCAATAGCGGGCGCCGCGTGGGTCGGGCGCGATGACGTCATGCTCAATGACGTCACGGACTTGCTCTGACACAGCTGTATTTTGTAGGAGCTCTTAGAAAAGTACTCGCTGTTAATTAAATGATTTTAGATTGATAAACTTAAATACGATCTGTTATTTATTTAGATTTATTTGAAACTAGCTTTTGCCTGTGGCTTCACCCGCGTGGATTTAAAAAATTAAACCAAAAGAATATACTCCCGGGATTAAAGGTATCCCATGTGCTGTTCCAGGACATAATCTACCGGTGGGCCATCCAAATCCACAATAGGCTACTTCTAATCAACCGAGATCCATCGTCAATCACATTAGGCGCGGGCCTACGGACGGCGAGCAATGGATAGCTCGCCGTCCGACCGTCCGGACCGAGCCCAAGCCGTCGATGGTGCGTAGTGTTCCACGCGCGCCTCAAGGAGATTTCAGCAACTGTAGCGGCCCAGCAGGGTCGATGCCTACTGGGGCCATGGGTGATGCGAAAGAGTTCTCTGGGGCCCTGGAACATTGGCAAAGAAAGAACAGGAGAGGGTTTTTAGTCATTAAAAGTCTGACACGCCCTCCCGTCCGCCCAAGGGCGAGGGTTGTCATTAGATGATTATCCCACCTAAAAAAAATCGTCGACCACATCGTCACTTTCCATCAGGTGAGGCAGTGGTCAATCGCGAGTTTAGCATAATAAGCATAGATAATAGCATAATCAGTCTTTTTTTTTCCCACTGCTGGAACTCAGGCCTCCTCTCTAGGAGAGGGAATGGGCCGTAGTCCACAACGCGGGCCCAGGGCGAGTTAGTGGACGTCACATGTCTTCGATTTTTTTGTTCTCGGACTTGCCGGTTTCCTTACGATGTTTTCCTTAACCGTTTTGAGAGCAGTGGAGATGAAATAAATTACACAATGTAATGCGCCTGGCTTGTTTTGTAAGTCGAGGCCCACAACACTGGGCACCAGTACTTTAAAAAAAAAATCTAAACCTAAAGACCTCTAGGTTGTAGGTATAGTAATTTATGAGGAAAGTTTAAGTAGATATTATATATTATATATTAGAGGAAAACCGAGAATTTTAAAGATTTGTAACACACTTGCAAAACTGGGACTCCCGCCTTAGTCCAGTCCAATTTAAAATGATTTATTAACTTTCAAACCTCCAAAGTTACCAGTTTCTATTCATTGTGCTACCAATTCACTGAATATTTAATTCACTAGTAAATTAAGCGTCACAAATAAAAAAAACTTTATAGAAAAAGCATTAATTTTTCAAACACCAGTAAAAAAGTTTTTCTATCAGAAATCAATTGCGTAGGATCAAGCAGTCATCCAATTTTTGCGAGACCGCCCTCTTTTGCGTCATACGGGTATTATGACCAATAGCATTGCGGTGTGTAGGCTGGCCTCCCACGCAACTGAGACTAAATGCTGACCTATAGGTAAACTTATCTTGTCACTCGATATCAGGAGTGTTTGCAAAGGCTTTTTAATATAAATACCAACTTATGTAGGGCTGTAGAATTGTTTAAAAGAGTTGCCGTGGCCATAGCGCTGAATGATACCTTTTGAAGAGGAGTAGCAGGCGGTAGCTCGCCGTCTGGCCGTCTGGTAACCGTCCGAATCGAGCTCGAGTCGTCGATGGCGCGTAGTGTTCCACGCGCGCGAGAGATCCAGGAGATAACAGCAAAATCGTAGGGGCCCGGCAGTGTCGAAGTCTACTAGGGCCAAGGGTTGTATGAAAGGGGACCCCAGAGCCCTGACACGAAGGCAAAGAAGGAGTATGGAGTGGATTTTACTCAGTAAAAGTCTGACACTCTGATCACGGTTCTCACAGCGGAAACAGTGTAAGTGAAGCCGAACGGAGGGCACGAAAACGGAGGGTAGTCGGTACATGGTAGACATCCTACCCATACGTACAAAGCGTTTTGGGAACACGTTCATTATGCGTACAGCTTCGGAGTCTCTGTTTCCTGATAGCTACAGTCTAGGAGTCTTTATATCAAGAGTGAATAGGTTACTTCTAGGCAAGCGTGCTCCATCGTCGGTCCAGCAAACATCGCATTGGATAGCGTTAGATGAAGTAACAAGCTTTTAAACTATGTTCGATGTTGACGATAGGCGAGTGAAAAAGGACCCTCTTAAGACCTCCAGTCATCATAAATCATTTTTTTCTGCTACGCTGTTACGTCCTGCTGCTGTGGAATTTGCTGGAGGAGTCTGTGTTTCCTGATAGCTTTAACCTTGGGGTGGTCTTAAGGTTAAGAGTGAATAGGTGACTTCTAGGCAAGCGTGCTCCATCGTCGGCCACATCATCGCTTACCATCAGGTAAGATAGTGGTCAAACGCGAGTCTATCCATAATAAAGAAGAAAGAAAGAGCTCAACTCCAATGTACTCCGTATTAATGGAAACACTTGCTTTCACTGCTTTTCTTCTCCCCACACCACCTAGCTCCGCTTAGATCCTAATTTAGTCTCAAATTATATTTAGCAGTTGGCAAACAGCTTCTAGAAGTCGTGGGCGTAAGTGACTTTGAATGTATATGTAAAGAAGTAATGGTGGCTGAATTAGTGTGGGCTGTCGTTCGTAATACACTAGAATCTAGATGTAACATGGGTAAATAGGTTATGATATAATAACTTCAAGCTTGTTTTGCTCGAGGAGGTGATCTAATGTGTATAGTTCATCACATTTCATACAGTCATGTTAAATCCCATGCAGTAGGGTGCGAGCCGAGAACAAAATGTCGATTCTTTTAAGGAAAAACGTCGTAAGCGACAGATTGCCTTTTTTAGCACTGTTTGACATTTGATTTTTTCACGACTTCAAGCGACCGCAGACTTGAGTATATATGGTATTAATTTCAACTCGATACCTTCATGCGTTCCCGAGATAAAGGATCTTGACAGACAGACAGACAAAGTGATCCTATAAGGCTTCCGAAAAAGGGAAAGATATAAATTATTATTTAAAAAAAGGCACACCCTTGCGCCCAGACATTTAAACGCAAAAATATAAATAAAAAACAGTACTCGTTTACTTATAATCCACTTTAGAAAAATCCAACAAAAATATTACCTGCCGAAAAATGTACGTACGGAAAATGATTTCCTCGGTTGCAAAACAAAGGCAAATTGGTTTAGTTGAGTATCCATTATTTTGTATGTAAAGTTATTACGCAAATGTGTGAGACGGCTCTGTGAGGGGATCCAAATAAAATGTATTATTTTAAATACTTGATGGGCTTCAGCTGAAGGGCTTTTAAGACTAAAATGAACGTATTAATGATAATGATAAATGATATTTATTTTGCAATAAGTTGAAAAAAAAAACACTTTTACACTTCAATTTTTTTTTTCGTCTATCAAACTAGATGACGTCGGTGTTTCCTAGCTGACTACCCTGAGAAGAAACACCGAAACAAACTCAGGGGTCAAAGTCTCTTTTAAAGCTATACAGTAAACATGTAATGGTCAAGGACTGGAACGATTTGCCTGCTGCGGTCTTCCCGTTTAAGGCTAGAGTGAATAGGCTCTTAATAAACTAGTGCGCCTCACCATCAATGATTGCATCACTGCTTACCATCAGGTGGGATCGCAGTCAAGCACTAGATTATATCAAAAAAAAAATGAGAACCATGCAGATAAATGGCTCAGATGGTCTTTTAAAGAAAGAACCACACACATTTGAGTGGACCTGTCCAGTCAGTGCAAGCATTTGTCAGTATTCGTTTAGCTCAAACTTGGGACTACTAAGGAGCTCAACTATACTCAACAACATTATTATGATGAACACGTTACACAACAATACGACATGACTGAAAAGAGGGGTTACGTTGTCGTCTACTCTCAATTTCAGGTCATACATCGATTCAAAAGCTCAACTAGCTAGCTAGCCAAAAAATTGAGGATCTTAGCAAAGGTGAGACGGTACTTCACGCCGGAACCGCTGCTCAACGTTTATCAAGCGCAATTTCGATCATGTATGGAGTACTGTTCTCGTCTTTGGGATGGGTCTGCCAAATCCCGGCTCGATGCACTGGAGTCGATTGAAAGGCGAGCCAAGAGAATCATCGACATTGATGCACTTGTCGAAGCTCCAAAACCTTGGGCATCGCCGCCAAATTGCTAGCCTGTCGGTTTTCTATCGTTTACATTTTGGGGAATGTGCACTGGAATTGCACAATCTAATTCCGTCAACGTCAAGTCTGTTCCATCATCAAACCAATAGACGTACGACGTTGTGCCACCGGTACAAAGTAGACATCCCACCCATACGCTAAGGAGTGGAATTCCCTGCTGGAGTCTGTGTTTCTCGATAGCTACAACTTAGGGCTAAAAGCTCAAAAAATACGTTTTTTTTATTATTGTTAGGCTCGTGTTTGACCACGATCTCACCTGATGGTAAGCGATGATGTGGCTGACGATGGAGCATGCTTGCCTAGAAGTAACCTATTCACTCTTGACTTAAAGACCACCCCAAGGTTGAAGCTATCAGGAAACACAGACTCCTGCAGCAAATTCCACAGCAGCAGGACGTAACAGCGTAGCAGAGAAAATTGATTTATGATGACTGGAGGTCTTAAGAGAGTCCTTTTTCACCCGCCTATCGTCAACATCGAACATAGTTTAGATGCTTGTTACTTCATCTAACGCAATCCAATGCGATGTTTGACGAAAAGGCAACGCGAAAAAAGAGAAATAACGCCTAAAAACTGTGTTAGCATTCGGTAATTCCGTGATTTACTCGAATGTTTTACAAAACTTGTTCCAGGGAATACGTGTTTTTTTTAAACAAACCCCACATAATTTTTTGAAAAAATTTGTCGTCATTTAGTATTTTGATTATATTTGCAAGGCTTCTATTGTTATAATTTTTGGACTTTTAAATTTTTGAGTAAATTATGAAGCGTCAAAGTTCATGCAAAATAGCAGATTTTCAGAGGTCTTTACTGGATTAGTTTTACCCAAATTGATTTCAATAGAAGCCTAGGTAATATCTACAAGATACTGTGTTCTCGAAATATCTAATGAAAAATATGTAATAACGTCATAATCGCGTGCGGTTGCATGAAAAACATTGAAAATGTATATCGAGTTGCATCGCCATAACACGTATGTATTTAGGGATTTATAATCATAAAAATCAACAACTATCTCAGTTCGTCTAACCTGGTCTAACCCTATTGAATGAAAAAATCATTCAATGCAGTAAAATTAATTTTAAAGGAGAATGGGCAAGTTACTATGACACTTGGTTGCGCATCTTTTGACACAGTATAGTGGTGAAAATTAAACACAAAAAAGGGGCAGTGTCATACTTTAAAACAAGGTTAAATTTAAAGTGATATATGAAAGGGTTTTTGAAAAAAAAAAAATGAGTATTGAGGTTATGTTACATCTCAAAACAATTCGTTTTGAAACCCTGCCTCCGGGCCATGGAATCAGATGCCTCTCTGATTTGGTGGATAAGCAGTGGGTGTGCTAATAAAAGAGAACAATTACACAGCGCCACATATTGTTTTAAGTCTAGATTAAATCACCATGGACGTAAAAACGTTCCAACAATTCACTTCACAGCGACATACAAAAAGAGTCAAATCGCTTGAACGTGGAAGAATCCTAAATCTCAACTTGGCACGAATTTACATTTGTTAGCAGAGAAAAGCTAATAACAATAGTTTCGCCTTGCCGGCAGTTAACACGGTAAACGATATTTTGTTTGACATTTCATCGAATAATGTTGTGACATATCAATTGACTACGGCGTTAGAACATTATCGATCATATCTTAATTGTTTTATTTTTGCCCAGAAATTGCTTTTTAACGAAAGAAATATTAACATAATTAAAGAAAAATAATAATTACAACTCTTAATATTTTTTAGTTGCGAATGTAGATATTTTTGTTTACCCACGATTTACGTTAATGTTTAATCGATCGATTATAACTGAAAAATTAGTCGCTTCACTATAATGGAACAAATGACGTATTTATTGTATTAAATACTAATTAAAATGAAAATAGAAACCCTACAAATGATTTCAATGAATTTAATTAAAAAATCAATAAAAACAATAGTTATGATATATAATTATACAATAACACAAATGGCCTTACAAGTCAAAAAGTGAATCTATAAGTGCCCAATCTCCTTTCGCACTCTACCCTCTAACACTCCTTTATAAAGCAACGAAAACATTTCCGCTCTTTTATCTTTGCTCTTGAACAAGTGCGAGTTAGAAATAGTCGTGTAATAACACGACTATTTCTAACGGAACACTAGATAGTAAAGCAATTTTAAGTCACGACAAACTGCACTTGTAAATACGATTCAATAACAAAGCAATATGGAGTACTTCAGATTGAACGGTTATTGCAATTTATGAGAATGTAGGATTGAAAAACAAAGTTATCCTAGGACCAGAGGCCCTGACTCCGTGAGTGCTCGGGGGCTCGAGCACCCATGAGAAATAAACAGTGGGTGCCGAGCACCCTTGAGAATAGACATCTAAAAACAGATCAGTAATCACCTTTTAGGGATGGGCGTTTTTTCATTAACCGACGAACCGTTTAGCGCAGTGGTTGAGACGCAAGGGTCGCGAGTTCGATTCCCGCACGAACACAAATGTTTGTTGATGAAGCAGATATTTATTTTGGGTCTGGGTGTTTGTGGTACCTTCGTTGTTCCTGGTTTCCATAGTACAAGGGAAAACCTTAGTTTGGGACCAGGACAATGTATGTGATGTTGTTTCAATTGATTATTTATTAACGATGCGAGTAACCATGGAGTTTCTTGCCGGTTCTTCTCCATAGGAAACGACCAATTTGGAACCGTGCACTAGCTTCTGACGTTTTATAAGTGCCCATGTAGGCCTATGTGAAATAAAAAATTTTTGACTTTGACTTTGACTTTGATGCGGGCTACGGATGCCAGTTACTGATGCCGGGTATCCGTTATCAAAATGTCGATCAGTTTTTTTTTTTTTTTTTTTTTTTTCGGTGGGAAAATCATCTTATGACATCCCCCGCCCTTGGGCGGGGCGGGAGATAGTGTCAGACTTTTACTGACTAAAAACCCACTCCTGTTCCTTCGTTGCCTTCGTCCCAGGACCCCGGGTTTCGCTTTCACACTACCCATGGCCCCAGTAGGCTTCGACCCTGCTGGGCCCCTACGATTTGCTGACATCTCCCTGAGGCGCGCGTGGAACAATACGCGCCGTCGACGACTTGGACTCGGTCCGGACGGTTACCGGACGGTCGGACGGCGGGCTACCCATTGCTCGCCGTCCGCAAGCCCGCGCCTACGGTGGCCGGAAATCGGGATCGGAATCCCGGCGGCGATTTGGGCGTGAGGACCGTTGCCTCACGCGATCGGCCGCCTCCTTTGCTAGCATTACTGCTTCGCAGAAGGAAGCGACCGCCTGCCACTCCTCCTCGCTACGGACCATGGCCTGTACCAAGGCCCGACGCGAGAGATCGCCGCCACCGATCGCCCCCACGAGGACACGGCGTTGCTCTGCCCAAGCGGGGCATACCTCCACCGTATGCTCCACCGTGTCCTCCGGGCGGTCCACACAGTGGCGACACCCGGGCGTCGCTTCCGCACGAATCCGGTGCAGGAACTTCCCGAACTTACCGTGTTCGGTGAGAACCTGCGTCATACGGTAGGTGAGGACGCCGTGAGGTCTTTCCAACCACGCCTCAAAGAGGGGACTTACCGCCATAATTGTGGCGTGCCCAGCACTGGGTCGCGACAGTCGCTGCCGCCATTTAGCCATGAGAACCCGCCGGAGCTCAGTCCGCCATGCTGCGATTTGTCGCGGCAACGGAGTTTCGCCCCGGCGTTGCATCTCCATGCGCAGATCGTGCATGTGAGCAAGGTCTGTTGCCACCAGATCCCATGGTGGCTGGCAAGCAAGGAGGCTCGCCGCTTCGCGGGAAATCGTCCGGTATCCTCGCACCATCCGTATGGCCATAACCCTCTGGCACGCGTTCAGCCGGGCCGCCGGCTGCTTCCGCAGCGCTGGCGCCCATACTGGTGCACCATAAAGGGCCATGGACCGAATAATTCCCGCGTAGAGCCTCCGGCAGGAGGCGTCTGGACCTCCCAGGTTGGGCAGGAGCCGCCCGAGGGCAGCCCCAGTCCGATTTAGTTTGGGAGCCAGACGTTGGAAATGCTCCTCGAAATCCCATCGGCTGTCGAGGACGAGTCCCAGGTACTTCATCGTCGACCCGACGCCGATGTGGACTCCTCCTACCGTTAGTTGGGAACCCGGTGGTGGCGCGTTCCGAGGGCCGTGAAAGCACATGGCCTCGGACTTGTGCAATGCCACCTCGAGTCCCAACTCCTGGATCCTGCCTACGACTGTCGCAACCCCGCGTGTCGCTAGTTCGACCGCCGCCTGGTACGACTCTCCCCGAGCTAGGACCAGCGTGTCATCTGCGTAGCAGACCACGCTGACCCCGTCAGGGAGGTCGCCGCGCAGCACGTAGTCGTATCCGATGTTCCACAAGGGCGGCCCTAGTACCGATCCCTGCGGAACACCGCACGACATCTCTCGACGTTCCCACTCTCCCTGGTGACCAGGGTAGATGATGTACCTGTCCGACAGGTACGCCTCGACCACACGACAGAGGTAGTCGGGCGTCCGGTGAAACCGGAGTGCCCTCCTAATGCTACTCCAAGGCAGGGAGTTGAAGGCGTTGGCGATGTCCAAAGACACCGCCACGACACACCTGCCCTGGGCCACCGCATCCCCCGTCGTAAGAGCTCGCACGCGCATGATGGCGTCCACCGTGGAGCGCCTCCTGCGAAATCCGAATTGGCCGTCCGCCAGATCCGGCCCCACCCGTGTTAGGTGCGCGACGAGGCGGTCTGCAATTACTCTTTCAAAGAGCTTGCCCACCTCGTCGAGCAGCACAATGGGCCGGTACGCGGACGGAGAGTCCGCAGGGCGCCCCGGCTTCGCGATTAGGACCAGTTTTCCTGTCTTCCAGCGAAATGGGAACTGGCCCCTCTCCATACATGCGCTGAAGAGCCCTCTTAGTCGAGGCCCGAGAGCCTCCATGGCCAGGACCCAGGCCTTCCCAGGCAAGCCGTCGGGTCCTGGGGCGGTATTTTTGGTACTCAGCCTTCGTACCGCCACTCTCATCTCTACCTCGGTCACCTCTGGAGCGTTATCGTCGTCGTCGCCATCGTGGTCCGCGTCGGAAACCGCTGGTGGCGGAGCCATGGGCGGGGGAGAGTGTTCCCCTCGCGTGGGGAACAGAGTGCTCACCACACCCTCCACAAGCTGGGGCCGGAGACTCTGCGTCAGCGGGGGAGCCCAGGGGCGGATTTTGTCCCGCACCACTTTGTAGGGGCGTCCCCATGGGTCCCCATTCAGAGTCCCCAGCCACACGTTGCGGGCCTCGAGTTTGGCCCGCCTTATCTCCGTTCGGAGGGTGCGCTTTGCCTCTCTGTATCCCTCGTACAGCTCCGCCTCTCTGGCCTCCGCATCCGATGGACGGATGCGGCGCCTGCGGTACCTGGCATACCGGCGTCGCGCGGCATTGCACGCATTACGCAGTGCCGCAATCTCCGGCGACCACCAGTGTACCTGGCGCTGAGCACGTCCTGGATGGACTCGGGGCATTGCCGCGTCACAGATTTGCGACATGGCCTCCCGGAACCACTCTGCCTCGACGTCGATGTCGACAGGCCTGTCCGGTGCTTGCACCCAGGCCTGTACCGTCGCGGCTTCCAGGAGGAGCTCCCGGTCCATCTGCCTCAGCGCCCAACGCGGACCACAAGGGTTCTGTCGGACCGGCGCGGTCGAGGTTTGGGCGGAGACGTCAAACCGGATGTACTGGTGGTCTGAGTACGTCTCCACCCCCTCCATAACGCGCCAGTCGACGACACGCAGCGACAGAGCGGGGCTGGCGAACGAGATGTCCACCACTGAGTCACCCCGCATCCGCACACACGTGGGGACAGAACCCCGGTTTAGGACGACCAGGCCTGTCTCCAGAGCCCAGTCCTCCACCATCCGACCCCGTTGGTTCGTGAACCGGGAACCCCAAGCCAAGTTCTTGGCATTGAAGTCCCCGCACACGACCACGGGGAGGGAGCCAAACCCAGCGACGACGGCTTTCAGCTCCATTAGGGAGATGTGAAGATCGCCGAGAGATCTGTTCGGGGACAGGTAGACGCCCACCACCGCAATGTCCCCGAACCGTGCTGCCACGCAACCCCGTCCCCTCGTGACAGCCTCGAGGGTCGGGGTACCGGCGGCGGCCGACGAAATTAGGGTCACCGAGCCGTCCAGGTCCCGCACCCAGTCTCCCCTGGGCAGGACATAGTACGGCTCGGAGACCACAGCGATATTGATCGACCACTGCGCCATGCTCTGGAGCAACAGATCCTGAGCGGCGGCGCAGTGGTTGATGTTCGCCTGGAGGAGACGTAATGGAGTTATTGACAGTCCATTACAGTCTCCTCCCGAGCCCCCCGTGAGGGCCCTGCCGCGGCGGGTGCGGCGGCGACAGCGGTAGCAGCCAAGGAGGCGGCTGCAGCGGTGAGTACGTCCGGGTGGATGGGCCTTCGTACTTTGCCCTTGGCCTTGGCGGGGGGGTCGCAGGACCTGCCCCCAGCCCGGTGGTCGGCCGGCTTGCCTGCCGCCGCACATGCGTAGCAGTGCGGCGTTGCGCGGCATTCGACGGCCTTGTGACCAGCCTGACCGCACTGGTAGCAGCGGTCACTGCGGTCCACCTCCGCGGCGCAATAGGCCCCCACGTGGTGCCCCACGTGGCAACGGTAGCACCGCAGAGGTCTGGGCTCCAGCAGTTTTACCCGCGCGGAGACCCAGCCCACCAAGAGCCTTCGGCCTTCGCCCGTGATGGCTTTGGCCGCTGACACGGGGCAGCTAACCGTGACGGCTCGCATGCCCGTGCTGTCAGCACGAATGGTGCCCGCCCGCACTTGATCGGCTTGGCACCCTCCCGTCTTGGCGACGGCGGCCACCACCTCATCCACCCTAACGGAGTCGTCCAGGCCCATGATGCGCATGTCTATGCACTTTGTGGGCCTGGACACTCGGACCTCTTCGACGTCCAGGGACGCTCTGATCTTTGCGGCAAGGGCGTCTGCGGCAGAGCCACTGTCCGCACCGGGGACCTCCAATATTCGGGCCCCGGTTGCGGTGCGCCTCATTCGAAAGCCTTCAGAGGCTCCAAATTTGTCGAGGTGCTCCACCACCGCCTGCTTCGCCTTTGCCATGACCGTGTCATAGTTCACGCCCCTCTTTTCCGCAGCTGGCTGTAGTGTAATCACTACAGCTGCGGAATTCGGGGCGCGAAGTCTGGCTGCCATGGCCCGCTTCTTGCGCTGCTGTCGCCGCTCGCGCTTTTTCGCCGCTCTAGCCGCCTTGCCCGCCTTACTGCTGGCGCCGACAACCGTCCATTCCGCGTCCGCCGAGGATTCTTTAGGCAGGTGCGGCCTAGTCGCCGCCGCGGCAGGAGCCCCTACAGGTTTAGCAGCATTCGCCGCCCTACCCTTCGGGGAAGAAGCAGTCTTCTCCTGCCGCTGCCACTGCTTGGTTATCGGGGCCGGCCTTGCAAGCTCCGACAAAACGGCCCCGCGCCCAACCTGCCCCGATGGGCCCCCCTTTGGCGCAACAGCCGTGGCCGCAGCGGCGGCGGCGTACGTCACCGCCCTCTTTTGGCCGGAGGCCGCAAGCGGGGGGCGCAACACAATGCCCTCCAGGACAGCGAATTGCCGCTGGACCCGCTCCTGGAACTGCTGCTGCTGCTCCTGCTGCTGCTGCCGGAAGGTAGCCAGCTCCCGCCGCAGCAGGGCCAGCACCTCGCTCTCTGGCTGGGGCAGGGGCTGCGACTGACCTTGCCCTTGCCTGCGTCCCCCTCTTGGCGCCACCTGGGGGCCAGTATCACGGAGACCGGCCAGGTCCGCCTCGAGTCGCTCAATCCTCTTGTTGAGGGATTTTTTGAGCGGCTCCAGGACGATCCCCAGTGCCTCGGTTATTGAGGTCGTGGCCTGGGTGATGGATCGCCTCTTGGAGACCTTCTCCCTCTTCTTGGCCACGCCTGTTATGGCAGCTGACACGATCTCCGTGAACTTGGTCAGCGCCTCCTCCATGCCTTCTGGCTCACTGCCAGAAGGCTCCGGCTCCGAAGGGCTGGCCTGACCGCTGGGTGCCCCGGGGTGGCGCCCCTCCCTGGCGATTTTGAGGGATCGTCGGGTCACTTCCTCGGTGGTGCGCCAGCTCCTCTTTCCCGTCTTCCGGCCTGCACCCCGCACAATGGTGGAGATTTTGCGGGCCGATGCTCCCAGTTCGTCGTCGGAAGATATCCTCCGGTCATTCCCCAACATGGGGCGTTTGAGGAACTGAGTGGTCTTTCTAGAGGTGGACTCTTCCACCTCCATTCTCTCCGAAGACGCGGCATCGGAGTCCGACGCCGTGTCTCCGCTCACCTCCCTGAGGCCGAAGCTCCTGCCGGCCTCTGCAGGACCCACCGGCGCAGCGGATGTGCTGGGAACAGGTCCCAGGGACTCCACGCTGCCGGTGAGTGAGCCACCCTGGCTCTTTGCGTCCGCGAAGGACGGTACAGGATCCGAAGACGGCGGTAGTTGCCCCCCCCAGAATACGAGGGGCAGCCCGAGCTCTGCTCGGGGAGGGATTCTCCTGCATGCAGGTACCCTCCTGGGGTAGTCATTTCTTTACTATCCGCGCTCATGGTTGTTGCTGAACTCAGCTTTGCCTTTTTTTTTCCAATGGGGTGGGGTCCCCAATAACACGTTCGCCATCATGGTCACGTCTGATAAGCAGACGCGTACCTGAGGCGAACCCACTCTCCCAAAACCACTATCCAAAAACACCAACAGCTGTTGGTGCCGATGCTTCTGGACAGTGCACCCTCCGTGGCGGTCCGTCTGGACTCCGCCTGTGTGTGTTCCTCTTGGTCTGGTCTCTCACTTGAGGCCTTCCGGCATGAGTAGCTCTACCGGCATAGCCCTCAAGATCACAGAGACACGCAAGCCCCACCACGACGACAACGTGGGAACACAGTTGGTGGGGGGAACACAGTTGGTGGGGATGTCGATCAGTGAGCTTTTCTCTTCTCAAAATTCGCCACTTTTTCGAGGCATCAGATGAAACGGTTGTAACTATATCCTGGCATAGCATATAGATTACTTTTTATCCCGGGAGATATATGATCCCTTGAGACAATTTTCTACTATCACACGGGCGAAGCCGATAGCCGCAGCTAGTCTATATTAAAAAACTAGGCAAGTGCGAGTCAGACTCGCGCACTGAGCGTTCCGTACAAACTCACCTATCAAAAAATCTTCGAGAGTCCATTTGGGAATTGAAGTATTTTTTCAATTCCCAAATGGACTCTCGAAGATTTTTCCAAACTGGTTTTTTTTTTGTGACATAACAACAAATTTACTCTTCTTAGATTTATTCCTATACCTGTTATAAGACCTTGCTTTATGCCAAATTTCAGGATTCTGGGTCTACGGGAAATACCCTATGAATTTTTAATCCCTTGAGAGTGTCGAAATGCACGTTTTTTTGCGACATAAACGACCTTTTTTTTTCTGTTAACTCAGATGTTTGATTTTTTCACAGCTTCAAAAGACCGCGGGACTTGTAAATATGGTTTTAATTTCAAATCGATACCTCCACGCGTTTCTGAGATAAAAAAAAAGGTCTTGACAGACAGACAGACCACAAAGTGATCCTATAAGGGTTCCATTTGTTTTTACTATTGTGGTACGGAACCCTAAAAAAAAATATTACCACCATGACGTTTCACTGAATTCATTACATCAGATTTTGTGGGCACGGAACCACAATAATGAGCCACTCTGTCCAGCTTTGTAAGTTACACACCGTTTTCAAGAATAACTTGCAGAGTTTGAACCCTTTGGGAAATTCTCAGTTAAAAGTTCACTTGGAAATTAAAATTACTTTTTCAAAGCAAACGCTTGGACTTCGTATTGTTGGAGGAGTTTTCATGAATTACTTAATTGTTTAAATTTAGATATGGTTAATATTTTCATTTATAATTTTTTGGGAGCAGTGGTGGCCGAGTGGTAATGGCCCCGACTTACGAGTTGTAGGTTGAGGGTTCAAACCCAGCCAGGTGCATTACTTTGTGTAATTTATTTCATCACCACTGCTCTCAAAACGGTGAAGGAAAACATTTTGAGGAAACCGGCATGTCCTAGAACCAAAAATACGACCCGCACTGGGCCCGCATGGTGGATTACGGCCCTTTCCCTCTCCTAGAGAGGAGGCCTGAGTCCCAACAGTGGGAACATTATAAGGCCGACTATGCTATACTATGCTTATATTTTCAGGTTGACATTATTCGAAAGAGCTACCGCGACCCTGGAACGCGAAGGGCAACTGAAGGAGCACATTTAAGTTTTAGTCAGTTAAAGTCTGGCACTCCCTCTCGCGTCACACAGAGCGCTAAGAGTTACATGATGGTTTCCAACTTCCAAAAATACTGTTAAAATACGGTGACTTTCTTTATTTTTCTTTTTTTTGGCACCTGCCCTAGATAACTTTCTGTAACGGCTTTGCAGAATTATTTCTGAAACTTAGTCTTGAATTTAAGACAGAATTAAAAAAAAGATAAGAACTTAGAATCTTGTGTTTAAGCCATTATTTTTTTATTGTGCTCATTGGTTTAAAATTGAGTCCCAAAGCGATTGCGTGTCTTTATTTTTAATTCATTTAGCTGCATCCTTAAAATCTAGCAAACCCCACGAGTGTAATCTTGAAGTCACTAAGAAAAGTTTAAACATAAAAAAAATATACTTAGAATGCAATGTTTGTTTAAGTTTTGCTTGCATCTCTTAGGAACAGTATCAACGGTGCACTTGTGATACTACATACATACTTAAATAAGCAGCCTTGGAATGTTTCCACTGTTGGGACTAGGTTTTTACTTCGTCACCATCATCATCATCATTTCAGCCGAAAAACGTCCACTGTTAGAGATAGGCCTCCCCAAGCGTCGCCACGTCGCGTCACCACGATGACCGGTCCTGTGCGTCTCGCATCCATCGGATTTTATTCGATTTTTACTTAGATAATCTAAATATATAAAAGGAGAAACTGACTGACTGACATATCAACGCACAGCCAAAACTACTGGGACTAGGAGAGTGAAATTTTGCACAAGGTGGTTTCTTGATATAGGCGAGCACTAAGAGAGGATTTTCCAAAATTCACCCCCTAAGTGGAGGAAACGGGGGTCCAAAGTTTGTATGGAGAAACCTGTTTTCACGCGTGTGAAACCGCGGGCAGAAGCTAGTTTAAATATATAAACGCGCACTGGCCAAACTGTGTGCATTATAGAGCCCTAAGACCATTTGATTATTGGCTGATTATGTGAGTACGTACTAGGTTATTTCAGTTTGAGAGGGAACGGTCGCCTTCTTCTATAAAGCAGTAATGCTAGCGAAAGAAACGGCCGCACGCTTGTGGAAACGGACATCCTCACGCCTCAACCGCCGCAACAGGAGATGCCCCGGCGTTGGGAGTCGCAGGGAGATCCCCAGCCACCGTAGCCGCAGGCTTGCGGACGATGAGCAATAGGTAGCTGTCCATCCGATCTGTAACTGTCCGAACCGCGCTCAAGTCGTCGACGACACGCCGGAAAGATATGTCAGCCAACCGTAGGGGTAAGGCAAGACTAATGCCCGCTTGGGATGCGGGGAATTTCTGAAAGGAAAACCCCTGATTCTGAAGGACACAGGTGTGGTGTGTTAATCAGTACAAATCTGACACGCCTTCCCGTTTCACCCTAGAACGGGAGAATTCATTGGATGATAATAAGAAGAAAAGGTTACTTCTGTTAGTCGCACGTGGTGTCCGTATGTCTCCCATATAAAACAATACAATACTTCTGCTAGCATACACACTGGAAAACGCTGGCGCCGTGTATTGCATTTAATAGCGATAGCAAAACAAATTATCATTTGAAATTGTAATAATTCTTATTTAAAGTACAAATAAATGATTGAATGGGCTGCGTGAGAAACGACATTGTTTTTATTTTTTAGTTGATATAAACTGGTGCTTGACTGCGATCCCACATTATGGTAGGATATGTGATGCAATCGTTGATGGTGAGGTGCACTAGTTTATTGAGAAACTATTCACTCTAGCCTTGAAAACACCTTAGTTATAATTGGACGGGAAGATCACAGCAGGCAAATTGTTCCAGTCCTTTGATGTACGCGGTATAAACGACAAAGCGAAATGCATCAAGCTAGTATTTGGCAGACCCATTCCAAAGAACTACACACCCATTTGCCGGTATTATAATGGTCTCAAAAAATAAACACAAATCCAAGATGGCGACTAAATGATGATAGAACAAACATCACTTTGCAAAGTATCTTAAAAAAGTATGCTGATTTGAATCCGGGATTATTCACTTCAAGCTTATGAATGTAAAATAAGGCAAAGTCAAAATTTCCTCCGACTTTTATATTAATGTACGTAATTGCAGTTTGATAAGAATCTGTATTGATTCTTTGAAGTCGTTACAAGTTTAAAGTCGGTAATTGTATTCTCGTCCTGAACGGAAGGTGGCACTTACTTTTTGTTAGCCGTGTAAGTTTGCTAAGGTCTTAATTAGAAAATTCCTACGACTTTTTTTTTAGTTGATATAAACTAGTGCTTGACTGCGACCCCACCTGATAGTACCTAAGTAGTGAAGCAATCGTTGATGGTGAGGCGCACTAGTTTAGTAAGAGCCTATCTATTCTAGCTTTGAAGATACTTAATTATAATCGGACGGGAATACCGCATCAGGCAAACTGTTCCAGTCCTTCGATGTACGCAGCATAAACGACGAGGCGAGACCGTAAAGGTTTCAACAACGTAAAGGTGGATACTCGCCGTATGTCGCATGTGCATTTGTTCTGACCACGAGACTAAGCGTTGAAATGACGTCAGAATAAAGAAATCGGAGGCGTGGCCTACTCGAGGTGATCAACGAAAAGAGAATCGAAACGAAACGGTTGTAACTTGGCTAGGGGGGCAGAACAGAATGAAAGAAAAGAACGTGTTGTGCCGACCCCAAATAAAACGGGAAAAGGACAGGAAGATGATGATGATGTATATGAAATATATTTATATCAGAAATAAAACTAAATAAATTGCAAGCTTTTTCTTCTATCCCTACACTAGTATTACGACCGTTGTAACAAACATTAATAGGAATCCTACGCACATCGGTGCTCGACTGTACCACAGTGCCACTGTATCAGTATTTTTAACTTTTTCCAATACGCTCGCTGTTTATAACTTTTTTCTTTAGTGTGCCATTAGTCAGACTATGGCGAACCGAAGACTCATAAACACTCCAGTTTTGCTTATTAGTTAGCTTAGCTGAGCTTGCGACTGCACTCGTGTGATTTCGGTTCTTGTGTTGCTAATAATTTTTTAATCGTTACTGAGTGGTGACCGAGTGGTAACAGCCCCGACTTACGAGTTGTAGACCGCGGGTTCAAACCCAGCCAGGCGCATCATTATCATCATCATTTCAGCCGAAAGACGTCCACTGCTAGACATAGGGCTCCCCCAAGTGTCGCCACAATGATCGGTCCTATGCGTCTCGCATCCATTAGACTCCCGCAACCGTTACCAAGTCATCGGTCCACCTTGTAGGAGGCTTTCCAACGCTACGTCTTCCGGTACTTGGTCGCCATTCCAGAACCTTTCGGTGGCCCGTTCTGCGAGCAATGTGCCCTGCCCATTGCCATTTAAGTTTGGCGATTCTTCGTGCCAGGCGCATTACTTTGTGTAATTTATTTCATCACCTGCTCTTAATCCTGCTCTTAAAACGGTGAAGGAAAACATCGTGAGGGAACCGGCATGTCCTAGAAACAAAAATTCAAAGATATGTGACATCCACCAACCCGCACTGAGCCTACGTGGTACATTACGGCCCATTCCCTCTTCTAGAGAAGAGGCCTGAGTCCCAACAGTGGGAACATTACAAAGGCTGATTATGCTATATGCTTATTATATTGTATACCTATATTTAGTAGTTCAAGATCACAGAGCAACAAGACGTATGTAGGCATGAATATACGCGTAGCGGTCGGCCAATTTTTTTTTATTTATTCCCTGTAGTAAAACATATTTAATAAAAAAAACAAATAGGGTTTGTTTTACATCCTAAATCATGACTGATTTTCATTTGCGTCAAAAAAGAAAAATAAAAGTTCTTACACAATTATATTTTCTAATTAGGCGTTCAAATATTATTTTATTATTAAACAATATTCTGTAAAAACATCCTCAGTGTCAATAAGACTTGCTTGAAACGTACTAAAACAATCCACAACAAAAATAAAAAAAATATTCCGGTGAAGTGAGAAGACTAAATGACTTTTTTAACCTGAGGGTTCTGTACGAACTTACCTATGAAAACAGTTCAATTCCCGAATTTGGTTACAAAGATTTTTCCGAATCGCAAAAAAAGTATTTTTTTGTGACGTAACTACAAAATTAAAGTTTTCGAATTTTTTCCCATATTTGTGCTATGAGACCTTGCTTCAAGCCAAATTTCAGGATTCTAGGTTAATGGGAAGTACTCTATGAATTTTGATTCCCTTGAGAGTGTCGAAATATACGTTTTTTCATGTTCATATTCTTTATTGTACTCGTACGGACAAAAAAAAACTTTAGCTTAATGTATGGGGTTGAAACACTAGGGTTAGGGTAGGTTCGGGATATCAGCAAACAGCTGGTCGAATCTTCGCGTGACCAGAGGGCTTTTTTTTTTTCGGTGGGAAAATCATCTTATGACATCCCCCGCACTTGGGCGGGGCGGGAGATAGTGTCAGACTTTTACTGACTAAAAACCCACTCCTGTTCCTTCGTTGCCTTTCGTACAGATGCTGACATCTCCTTGAGGCACGCGTGGAACAGCACGCGCCGTTGACGACTTGGACTTGGTCCGGACGGTCGGACGGCAAGCCACCCATTGCTCGCCGTCCGCAAGCCCGCGCCTACGGTGGCCGGAAATCGGGATTGGAATCCCGGCGGCGGTTGGGGCGTGAGGACCGCTGCCTCACGCGATCGGCCGCCTCCTTTGCAAGCATTACTGCTTCGCCTGCCACTCCTCCTCGCTCCGGACCATGGCCTGTACCAAGGCCCGGCGCGAGGTGACCAGAGGACTGGGCTTTTCTTCGGTCAACGAATCCGCATTGCCAACCAGCGTGGCAATGCTGCCAGTGTTCTGAGCACTTTTCCCATTGACATCGATGTGGACGAATTTTTTGATGCCCTATGAGTTTTATTTCTACCCGTTTGTACAAATATTATTTCCTTAATACATTGATTTGATAATTTATGTACAAAGGCGAGCTTAACCCAACAATGAGTTTTCTCCCAGCAAACCTTTGAGTGACCGAGAGAGATCACATTCGAGGGTAGGATCCAGTGTACAACATAAACCTACATAAATACGTCTAATATATATATAACAATATATACTAATACTAGCTTCTGCCAGCGGCTTCGCCCGCGTGAAAATAGGTTTCTCCATACAAACGTTGGACCCCCCTTAGGGGGTGAATTTTGAAAAATCCTCTCTTAGTGCTGGCTTACGTTGTAAAAGGAAACCTTGTGCAAAATTTCACGCTCCTAGGCCCAGTAGTTTTGGCTGTGCGTTGATATGTCAGTCAGTCAGTTTCTCCTTTTATCTAGATAGATTATGTCAATTGAGAATGTAAGTGCTTTTTAATTTTTTTTACTACATAAACGGCCGTATCTTTGTTTTTCGTTAACTCAGAAGTTTGATTTTTTCACAGCTTCAAGGGACCGTAGATCTGAGTATACAGTTTTAATTTCAACACGATACCTCCACGCATTCCCGAGATATAGGGTCTTGACAGACAGACAGATGGATAGACATTAAAGTGATCCTATAAGGGTTCCGATTTTTCCTTTTGACTTACGGAACCCTAAAAACTGCTAGAAATATATATATAAAGACACTGCAGCCTACTCAGCAGGCTATTATTACCGTTACTTGATACAGCCATTATTTCTCGAGTAGATTTTCTTTCGAAATTGAGTGCCATTTGATATTGAATAGCTGTTTTGCCTTCGGATAGTACAGCATCCGTTCTGTTTGTTGATTCTTAATGAATTGCATTTGAAGGAGGCTTGCACTCCTTGGGTTACAAAAACGTTCAGCGTCGAGACTGTTTTGTTACTTGTTCTTTAGAAATACCCTGTTTTGGGTGGGAAAATCATCTTATGACAAATCCCGCTCTTGGGCGGAGCGAGTGATAGTGTCAGCCTTTTACTGACTAAAAACCCACTCCTGTTCCTTCGTTGCCTTCGTCCCAGGGCCCGGGTTTCGTTTTCACACTACCCATGGCCCCAGTAGGCTTCGACCCTGCTGGGCCCCTACGATTTGCTGACATCTCCCTGAGGCGCGCGTGGAACAATAGGCGCTGTCGACGACTTGGGCTCGGTCCGGACGTTTACCGGACGGTCGAACGGTGGGCCACCCATTGCCCGCCGTCCGCAAGCCCGCGAGAAATACCCTGTTGCAGGAATTTTCTTAATGGCAAGAATTTTGAAGAAGACACATGTTTGCTGGTCTTCAGGCATTTTTAAATAGGTTAGATAACATTTTTTTTTATTAATTAGCATTTGGAGGTATGTGGAACAGAGAGTAAAGCTCCACATACCTCTGTTGAAAAGGAAGGATCCTCTGATCAAACGGGTGTTATGTCTGGTGGGCAACTGCCCGTTAGATGTGAGCGTGGCAGTCGCTACGTCCCCGTCAGGGGGCGTGGCAAGCGGCTTCAGGGCTTCGCCCTCTGGCCGCGGGGTCCAACCGTGGCCCATAAATATGGGCCCGTCATTGAGTAGCTTGCTATGGCTTAGCTTTTTAGGTGTTGAAGCACCGTGCAACCCCTTTAGATGAATTCGGGCTGTCGTATGTATTCTAATCGGGCGGAGAACTTTGATTGTGCGATGCAGGATTAGTTCTTATGTGACGCCATAGATGTCGCTACAAGCATAATAGTATAGCATAATAACAAGGCATAATCAGCTTTATAATGCTCCCACTACTGGGACTCAAGCCTCCTCTCTAGGAAAAGGAATGGGCCCTAATCAACCACGCGGGCCCAGTGCAAGTTGGTGGATGTCACATGTCTCCATATTTTTGATTCTAGGACATGCCGGTTTTGCATTAGTCAATAAAAGTCTGGCACGCCTTTGAGCTCCGCCCGAGAGCGGGAGGAGACATTGGATGATTTCCCACCTTAAAAAAAATAGCTAGTTTGGAAAAGGTTGACGATGACACGGAAATTGTCCCAATAGTGGGAACACTTATTGCTCGAAGTTACTCATGTTGAACTTACGCCGTATTACATGCAAAATGAGCAGAAAATGAAATCCATCCATTGTTTCAACTGTGCACGTTGGCGAGAGCACAAATTGTATTCGTGAATATTTCATTGAATATCAAATGTTTCAGTGATCATTATTCTTGTGACTTTCAAAGAGTCTGATGCACTCGATGTTCATTTATGCCATTTGAATAATACCTACCTGTATAGAGTAGTCCACCACTACTCTACCAGAGGTAACAGCCCCGACTTAGTGATGCACCTGGCTGGGTTAAAACCCACGGGTTTGAACCCAGCCAGGCGCATCACTTTGGGTAATTTATTACATCACCACTGCTCTCAAAACGGTGAAGGAAAACATCGTGAGGAAACCGACATGTCCTAGAACGAAAAATTCGAAAGCGTAACATCCGACCCGCACTGGATCCACGTGGTGGATTACGGCCCATTCCTTGCCTTGCAAAGGAGGCCTAAGTCCCAGCAGTGGGAACATTATAAGTCTGATTATGCTAAGTAAAAATAATCAAATTCTATTTAGATTCAATTTTAAAGTTCTTAAAATGGCATCTCTCTCTTTTTAGCGTGTCGATGGCAAAACTAATTTTAAAATCTTTGCCTAGCCTAGTATTCGGCCACGGCAATGCCGTCCACTAATGCTGTCATTAGATCCCTATATAAACGGTAATAGGGCACGTCATGCAGGATGGAAGGTAGGACATGGTCTGTGGAGAGACGCCACACTATTGGTTTTTTTTCGGTGGGAAAATCATCCAATGACATCCCCCGCACTTGGCCGGAGTGAGGGGGTGTATCAGTCTTTTACTAACTAAAAACCCACTCCTGTTCCTCAGTTGCCTTTCATACCAGGGCCGAATCTTCTTTTCAGAAGCAGACCCTTGGCCCCAGTTAGGTTTCGACCCTGCTGAGTGCCTAGGGTTTGCTGACATCTTCTTGAGACGCGCTTGGAACAATACGGGCCATCGAAGATTTGGGCTCGGTCCGGACGTTTACTGTACCCATTGTTCGCCGTCCGCAAGCCCACGCCTACGGTAGCTAGAAATCGGGGTCGTGTTCTTGGCGGCTGGGGCGTGAGGACGTACGTTTCCTCACACTTGCGACCGCCGAATTTCGGATCTGTATATAGTTCATTGCCAACATCATCATTTCAGCCGAAAGGCGTCCACTGTTGGACATACATAGGCCTAGACTGGATAGGAATAATATTTATCGTTATGGTTTATTTCGGACTAGCTTCTGCCAGTGGCTTCGCTCGCGTGAAAGTAGGTTTCTCCATACAAACTTTGAACCCCCGTTTCATCGCCTTAGAAGGTGAATTCTGGAAATCCTTTCTTAGTGCTCACCTACGTCATAAAAGGAAACCTGGCGCAAAATTTCACGCTCCTAATCCTACTAGTTTCAGCTGTGCGTTGATATGTCAGTCAGTAAGTTTCTTCTTTTATATGTATAGACAAGCTTATGCCAGCGGCTTCGCCCACCTGAAAGTAGGTTTCTCCATACAAATTTCGGACCCTATGACCCCTGTTTGAGAGATTGCCTTAGGAGGTAATCTCTCAAACAAAAATACAAACTTTATTTCTTTATAATATTAGTATAGATAATATCCGATACTGCGACAATTTCGGTTACGGTTATGGAGCTCCATAATGTCCCTGCTTTACCTTTAAAGCAGATTACTCTGTAAATTGTGAATGTCTGAAAAATATTTATGTCCTTAAGTACAAAAAGAAATAAAATGTCCATTTATCATTGTCTGTTCCGCAGGTGCCACAAAAACTTTATAACAATACGAATTTCTTAACAATTCATCACTTTTATTTAGGAATTAGGCATTTTTATTGTGCTTATTATTTCTTTTAAACAGCGTTATCATTATTTTACACTAGTTAGTTCCCGCGACTTTGTCCACGATAAACTTGTAAAACAGCACAATGCCATTTGGTTACAATTTTAAGAAGTTTATGTTTTGCGCGGAACCCTACTTTTTTTAAAAATAAAAGTTAACTATCTATCAGTAATAGTCCCGTTAAAATTGTTTAAAGGTTTCGAATATACTTTCGTAGGTATTTAGTAAAAAAAATGATAATACAAGCAGATAATACAATTTTATTTGTACATTCAGTCAGAAAAGTATCGGGAATAGATGATTTGTTTATGGTTCCAAATTCAATTTTTTGTTGTTTTTGTTGTTGGTAGATTGGCACAACTGTTTTCCATTTTAACTAATTATTTTTGTATGAAACATGTTACCGCTCGGCTAGTCCCAAAAAACCTAAATCTTCTCCAAAAACTCAATCGCATGAGAGTTGCTGAGGACATGCTAGAACGAGTCAATTCCGACCCAACATTCATGAAACGCATTGTTACTGGTGATGAGACGTGGTTTTACGAGTTTGACATGCAAACTAGTCAACAAGCTTCGGAGTGGCGCCTTCCGAAAAAACCACGCCAAAGTCGATCAAAAGTCAAAGTCATGTTGACTGTTTTCTTTGATTATTGCGGTGTTGTGCACTCGGAATTCTTGCCGAAAGGTCAACCGGTATATAAAGAATATTATTCGAGCGTTATGCGGCATTTAAGAGAACAAATTCGACGAAAAAAGACAGATTTGTGGAAAGAAAATTCTTGGATTTTGCACCACGATAATGCGCCTTCGCACAAGGCTATCATTGTAAACGAATTTTTGACTAAACACTCAAGAAATACCATCGGCAACCAATATAGTGGTTGATATGGCTCCAGCCGACTTCTTTCTTTTCCTAAACTCAAATTACCACTTCGAGGCACCCGTTTTCAATCGGTAGAAGACATAAAGGAGAATTAGCGGCGAGAACTGAACTCAATTCCTGAAATAGCATTTAAAAAATGTTTTGATGTTTGGATTATTCGTTGGCGTAAGTGTATCGTTTCTGATGGAGCATACTTTGAATGTGATAAAATAAATTTGGATGAATAACAAACATTTTGTGTATTATTGATCTTTTCCCGGTACTTTCTTGACAGAGTAGTATGTGTGGGTGTAAGTATGTTCAGATTGCAAATGACAATAAATAATGGTTTACATGAGACTATAATTAGGGTGCGTCCAGACTGCGGTCAATATTGATATCATTCCGACATTGTCTGTGTCATTATGATTTTTAAAAGTTACACATGTATAGACAATAATATTATGAGATATTCGGAGGCTATTGTTTCTTTTGGTACTAGTGAAAGTGGTTCCTATAAAAAAAAAAAGTAAAAAAAAATACATTTATTTCAGAAAAGAATATTTACAAAACACGTCATAAATCACAGCGAGAGTATTTACAATAATATTAATTACAAAATACTTATACTAACTTAAGAAACACGTTAATAGTAATTGTAAATGTATTAAAATAAATGTAAGCTAAAAAGTCAGATTTTAATTAACTATAATGTTTTTAATAAAGCAAAAACAAGATTGTAAAAATAAAATACTAAAGTTTTTTTTCCGGCTTCTTAATAAAAATGAATTATTCAAAAACTTACGATACATTGAACAAATAAAAAAGGTGCAACATTTCAAAGGTTTTTGTACGATTAAGTAAATTTAACATATTGTAGTATTGATCAAACAAAAAATCACATGAATCATAAATATTTTGGTAAATATTATTGCAAATAAATAAGATAGGTATTGGGTGCAGTAAATATTTCTTGTTTTATATAATAGAGCAGATACTTAATAATAAACCCACTTTTTGCTCTTTGAGAAAAACAAAAATAAAAATTATAAAAATAAAAAACACTTAACCATTATTTTTATAGGTTACTTAAAGTATACACTGTCATTCAGATCGATCCCATAAAAAAAAAATGTCCCAGTCATACACCACGTGCTTTATTTTAGAGAAAGACACCCATCTTTATATTCTCTGTTTTTGAATTAACAATTTGAAGTTAACGACACTTCAAATTAAAATATAACTAAACTTTTATAAATGTTTTTCTTTTATCAAGACAAAAAATAAAATGATCATTTCCAAGTGTTGAAGTAGAGTTTGAAAAGTTCTAAATTTCAAATTCTCAGTTCAAAAATGTGGTATTGATTTGTTATAGAATCTTTATTGTAGAATACCAATAATTATGTTGATTTCAACACAATAATATCCTTTGAATATAGCTTTGTTTAGATATGTCAAGACTGCAATTGAATAGACTATAATACAACACTGAAAACAAAAGCGTGCAAAATATAAACGATTTGTCGTCACAATACAAAAAAAAAACTGCTATGACAATTTTTTTTTATACAGGTTGGTTTTTAATTCATTGGTAATATTTAAGAGGATTGATAATCTGTAAGCCATTGAACGAAACAAAACAAGAAAAAAAAATTTGAACATCTGATTTTGTTTTTATATATCAGGGTTGATCTGATAATAAAGGGCATAATTAATGGTTATGAGGACTTTCACCGCCTGTAGAATCGCCAATGAATAAATAAACAGCCTGTTTTTGGACGGGTACGTGTTGGGGAGCAATTTATAATTGATGATCACAAAATAAAGTAGACACATTTATGTTAAAAATTAAATCCCAACAAAACGGATCATTTAACGCAAGTAATTCTTCAATTTCTTGTACGTATAATTAAATAAAAGGTAAGTATAGCAAACTTGTATTCAACAAATATCAAAAAAGTGCACAGCAGCGTTCGAAATAATTTTATCTAAGTAATTTCAACACTTAAAGTCAAAAATTGTGTTTTTGATATTCAAAATAAAAACCCGTATTTATCCAAAAATACATATGAGTATTTAGAAATATTTTGCTAAACATTTTCTTTTTAATTGTAAGCGGGATGAGATTTATTTGGTCTTATAAAACTAATAAGAAAAAATCGATAAGAAGCTGGGGACCCAATTATACACTAATGTGGACATCTAAAAGTAGTTTTTCATCAATTAATTTTCATTTCTTTTCAAATACACCGTTTACAATCATTCAGAAAGACCCCCTTTTTTAAAGCACTTATAAAACTCAAGCTAGATTTCTAATAACAAAATCTTCATACTTATAATATAAATATTTTTGTCAAAAACCTCGCCCTGTCAGTTCAGTAAGCAACAAAACTCAACTAACACTTTTTATAATTAATATTTTAAAAAACTTAACACAATTATTAGTATTTAAAAAAACTGTAAACTGTTTTCTAAATATTAATAATTGTGCAAAACAATAATAATTCTAAGATCAATAATTCAGAGCTATTTTATGTTTAGTTCTAAAATTCAGATTATTGAACCATTTTTTGCCAATTTTAATGATAAGTAAATGAAACAGCTTTAATAGACTTTTGTCGCTGACCGTACCTACTTGGTGAATAGCTGCAAATCCATGGTACAAAAACTCTATGTCTGTTTGATGTAGCTAGTTTGATTTTGCGGGAATGCCCACAATTAGCTCACGGCAAGATGGCAAGTCCACCTCGTTGATTTCTCATTTTAAATCATCTCAGTCTAGCATAGGCTTATAATACTATGAGGTATAAAACATAAACCTTTTTTATGTTGATTGTTTTTCAAACTGTCAAAAATATTCCTAATAATGCTGAAAACTTGCATAAAATCTGCAGCTATTTACCCTCAAAAAGCCTGATTTATCCGTAATACTGTGGTCCATGGTACAACTGCTCAGCTCTTCGATCGATCAGGACAAGGTTAGTGGTCTTCGCTGGTACCCCATGATGATAGATCCACTTCTTCCCGCCGTCTTTGCCCGCTTTTTGGTGGTGGTCATTGCCGTGCTGCGCGTGGCCGTCATGACCCATGGCTGCTTTGTGACCCTGGAAAGGAAAATTTTGTTTTTCATTTAAAAGACTGTTCGTTTGGGGGTTTTATTTATAAGACTCTGTTCGTTTGGGGGTTTTATCTATAAGATTCTGTTTATTTGGGGGTTTTATTTATAAGACTCTTTTTGTTTGAGGGTTTAATTTATAAGACTGTTCGTTTGGGGGTTTTATTTATAAGACTCTGTTCGTTTGGGGGTTTTATTTATAAAACTGCTTGTTTGGGGAGTTTTATTCATAAGACTGTGTTGTCTATTGTGAGTCTTAATTCTAAGACTGTTGTACTAGTTTCTGACAGCGGCTTCGCCCACGTGAATGGAGAAAATATATTGCCTATGTCACTAAATAATAAATTGACATTCTACTGGTTAAATATTTTTTTAATTAGTCCAGTAGTTTTGAGTTTATTCATTACAAACAAAAATATAAATCTTTCCTTTTTATATTGGTATAAAACCACAAGAACCCTTTACGATTAGAGACGCAATATATAATTCTATTATTGCTTAGATAGGAGCCTTTTTGGCCTCGCACAGGTCTTTTATTTTTATCTTTTAATATTGTTTTCTTTTATTTTTTAGTTTAAGTTAAGTATTTATAGGTTTAGTGGTTATTTTATTTTATTTTATTGCTGTTTGTCCTGTGCGAGTCTTAAATAAATGTTGTCTTTCTTTCTTTCTATAAGTTAAACTGTTCGATATAATTAACTTTACAAGTTAGTACTCTATGTTCCATAAGGATTTATTAACATGAAGAGCAAAAACGGACTTCGTTAGTTCAGAGGCCCTACCAGAAGCTCCTAAAGCGATCCATTTGACGACCAAACTGAACTGTTAAACCGACACTAATAGTCAGCGACTGACTGACCGAACAAAAGAGGAGCTAGCGTCACTGCCCGCGCATCAAGATTATTCGAATAATAATATGTCCTTCATTTATTAAACAGAATAGAAATAAAAACCGTAATATCAAAAGATTGGTAATTAAATTATCTTTTAGTTTGTGAAAGTTTCATAAAAATACACCGAATGGTTTTTGCCTAATTTTCGCTCTTTTGTTTGTGTTAAACAAAACTTTGAAAATAAATCACAAGTTTTGTCAAAAAAAAATTGAAAATATTCGTATATCAAATTATTAGGCTAATAGTCTTGTCTAACAAATATTTTTTTTTAATATACCGACTAACCGTTTAGACGTTTTTTTTTTTATTTTTTTAAGCTGTGAAAATCATCTAATGACAAATCTCGCTCTTGGGTGGAGCGAGAGATAGTGTCAGACTTTTACTGACTAAAAACCCACTCCTGTTCCCTCTTTGCCTTCATCCCGGGGCCCCGGGCTTCGCTTTCACACTACCCGTGGAACCGTTTAGACGTGATGTTGGATTTAAAATCATCAGACATCATACATATGCCTCTTAAAGGGATGGAGCTATACAGCTCCATCCTTCTTTTTCGCTTACACGAATGACATTTTAACCCGTTTTGGTAAGGCCCCTGCCCCCCTAGCCAAGTTACAACTGTTTTGTTTCGATTCTCTTTTCGTTGATCGCCTCGAGTCGGCCACACCTCCTATTCCTTTATTCTGACCACGTGACTGACCGTTGAGATGACAAAGAATAAAGGAATCGGAGGCGTGGCCTATTTGAGGTGATCGACGAAAAGAGAATCGAAACGAAACGGTTGTAACTTGGCTAGGGGGGCTGAGCTCATATCGACCCAGAAAAGGTAAAGTTCAGAAATGATAATATCTGTTTATTTTACAAAGCGTTGACTCATAACCAATGTACATAAATAAACACTTTTACATAATTATAAGAGATAATTTACCTTATGCATGTGCAAATGCCCTCCCTTAGCGAAATGTCCGGATTCGCCCTTGGCATGTTGCTCGTGGCCCGCTTGGAGGTTGCCGTTCGTAAAATGTCCCCCCTGTAGAAAAGAAAAAAAAAAGATAAATATGTAGAAAAGAAAGAAAGAGGTAGATAAATAGAAATAAAGAAACGGAACGAGCGATTGATCATCAAACATTTCTGGGTTTATTGTCTGGTTGTGGGATTGCAGTCAAGCACTAGTTTATATGAATTAAAAAAAAAACACCAGATGATATAGCTCAGCTATATAGCACTTGAGGGCGTGTCAGACTTTTACTGACTAAAAACCCACTCCTGGTCCTTCTTTGCCTTCGTCCCAGGGGGAGGCCGGGTTTCAGTTTTACACTACGCGTGGTCGGTTCCATACAGATTTAAGCAAAACTGTATTTACTGTTTTAACTTTGAACATTTCTTTTTTTTTCTTTTTTTGGCGGCCGCGTACCAGAAGACGCAGCGTTGGAAGGCCTCCTATAAGGTGGACCGATGACCTAGTAAAGGTTGCGGAAATCCCATGAATGCGAGACGCACAGGACCGTTCATTGTGGCGACACTTGGGGGAGGCCTATGTCCAACAGCGGACGTCTATCGGCTGAAATGATGATGATGATGATTTCTTTTTTTATTAGATTTTTATCAAATATTATTTATTAGCTTCTGCATGGGGTTTCGTTCACGTAAACGTGACAAATAATCCGAGGAATGGAAAATTTAAAATCAGACATTCTCTATCGCTTTACCTAGAGCGGGAAGAGTTACCGACTTAAAGCAGAAATCTGGTTTCACATTTTTGTTTAAACTTTCATTGTTTTGTACAATCTAAATAAAAGTTTATATTTTCATACGAAATACTTTAAAATTAACCCTGAGAAAGTTATATAAAGCAATGAGTTCGTTACGACATTTCTATTATATATTACTACCCACCGAGCTTAGTTAAAACTTTTATTAACTTGTCTTGTAAGTCAGATTAGAAGTTTGAGATCTGTCTTGAACCACGTCTTGAGGTTTCCAGAGCTCGTATATTGAAATAGAACGCGATTGCGAAGCGAAGCGGCGCGATTTGATCGAAAAATTATTACTCTCGGACGCGATCACCACGATCACGTGCACACCATAGCTTGGATTAGCATATAGGATACTTTTCGCAACTAGTACTTCATTATACTTGATTGCACATCATAATAAATACATACCACAAACACATACACCATCCCCCCCCCCCCCCCCGACCCCCGCTATATGTCAAAATAAAATAAATATCTTCATTTTCTTAACTAGAAACTCATTTTATCATAAAACTATTCCATTAACACAAAGTTAACTAAATGTAGAGTTAATTAAGTTTAAACATAAAGTGTAATTATGTTAACAAAACACGGATTTAATTACATGGGGCCGTTAAGTTAACTGCATGTTGCAGGCTTACGGTAAGCAAGGAAAGTTACTTACTGACATTAACTTTCAGTTACTTCTCTAGTTATTGTTCAGGGAATGAATAAGGTTTTTAAAGGTTATAACGGTTTGAAGGTTACTTAACGAACTTAACCCAACTTTAGCCCCATAGGACTGGCCTGTTGGTCTAGTGGTTAGTGGCCCTGACTGCTATGCCGGAGGTCGTGGGTTCGATTCCCAGGACAAATGTTTGTGTGACGAGCACAATCATTTGGTCAGTATCTGGGTGAAATTTATCTATAGTATATAGTATACATTTAGAAATATTTAAGCATGTTTATCAGTGGTCTAGTTCTCATAACACAAGCTCTGCTTAGCTTGGGACTAGACGGCGTTGTGTGATAGTTGTGTGAATATTATATTATATATAAAAACTGCCCCGACTTACGAGTTGTGCGTCGCGGGTTTAAACCCAGGCAGTCGCCAGTTCTTGGATAGACTGATGGTCTGACTATCTATAACAACTGTCAAAGATTTACGAATGGCAACCGGGACTCATGACTACGTGCTTTCCGAGGCACGGGGTGTTACTAATGTCCTAGATAAATTAGATATGTACATATGAATTGAAAATTCACATTGGTACTTGCCCTGCCCTAGGCAGGCGCTTTCCTCTATGTAATTTATTTCATCACCACTGCTCTCAAAATGGTGAAGGAAAACATCGTGAACCAAAAATTCAAAGACAGACATCTAAGTACCAACTCGCACTGGGCCCGTGTGGTGATTTTTTTTTTTTGGGTGGGAAAATCATTTAATGACATACCCCGCACTTGGGCGGAGCGAGAAGGCGTGTCAGACTTTTAATGGGTAAAAACCCACTCCTGTTCCTTCTTTGCCATTGTTCCACCTGGCCCCGGCGATCTCTTTCGCGTCACCCGTGGCCCCAGTAGGCTTCGACCCTGCTGGGCTCCTACGGTTTGCTGACATCTCCTTGAGGCGCGCGTAGAACAGTACGCGCCGTCGACAACTTGGGCTCGGTCCGGGCGGTTGTCAGACGGCGAGTTACCCATTGCTCGCCATCCACAAGCTCGCGCCTACGGTGACCGGAAATCGGGATCGGGATCCCGGTGGCTGAGGCGTGAGGGCCGGTCCCTGGCGCGTGCACGTGCGGCCGCCTCCTTTGCTAGCATTACTGTTTCGCAGAAGGAGGCGACCGCCTGCCAGTCCTCCTCGCTCCGGACCATGGCCTGTACCAAAGCCCGGCGCGAGAGATCGCTGCCGCCAATCGCCCCAAAGAAGATCGACCCACGGCGGCGCTCTAGGAATTACTCCTGTATCGTGGGTACGTTCAAACACGTGTTAACTCACACACACAAGAACAATTATCATTTGGTCATACAAATAAATGTTCCGTGCGGGAATCGAACACGTAACACGCAACGCAGCAGCCCATCACACAACCGTACCGTCAAACCATACGAAAGGTCTACTGTGGCTTTGGAAAGCAAAGGGCAACTGAATGACACAGGTAGGTCAATAAATGTCCAACACGTCCTTTCGCCCCACCCTAGAGCATGAGAAATCATTGAATGATCTCCCACTTCAGAAAAACTACCTCATGCAAGCAGTAGCGTTTGCAATCGCTACACTAAAGAGACAATTAAGTAAATAATCCATTGATGAAATAGAATTGCGTCTATTCAATTACAAAGTATAATGACCACAAAACAATAACAAAAATCTACTATTATACCTTGAATTTCTTGCAAAGTGAAAATCGCTCGTAATTATCAGTCGTGACGGCCAATTATCCGCGACATCTATGCAAATTACTTTTATAAGGTCAAACATTGCAATAGGTAACAAAAAAAGCGATTAATAATGTTATTATAATCGGTATTGTCACTTTCCTTAGACGGAACATCCAACCTTGGCGCTTTAGGTCGCTAGAAAAATAAACCCGGCCTTGAAAACTGAGACAGATAAAAAACCCGTAAGACGAAAGTTCTCAAACACTTAATTTATTTATTTTTTATGCTCACATCGGAACGCCTTGCAGCAATTACACCAATGGATCACAATAGCCCAGAATCTGCTACTTTCCAACATCATGTGCGCAGTGGAATGGTAGCCATAAAAGGAGTGGCGCGGCAAAGGGTCACGTCGTTTACTTACACACATTTTGAAATGTCAAAGCTCTTTTGATGAATTTTTACAAAGAAATCTGCATATCTTAATATCTGCATTGTAAAATATATCTTCGAACGAAGCTTGCAGTATAATAGATGATCAAACGAACTTACCTGTGATGTTCGATCATTATTACACGTAGCTTCGTTCGAAGATATAGGGAACCCAGGGAGGGTTCCAGCCTACCCAGCAAAACTAAAATTTATCTCTAACTCAGAAAGAATGACATATAACATAACTGTCAGATATTCGCGGGTTGGTGCGTTTTGTTTTTTGATCTAAGGGCTCTAAAGAAGCGTTTGGTTTGCCGAGTACATCCGGAAAGCTTAGTCTGTGACAGATTAAGAAGAACTAAAACAAAGTTCAAAGTTGGAAGGCCTCCCATAAGGTGGACTAATGACCTGGTGAGAGTCGCGCGAATGCGATTAGTGCGAGACGCACATAACCGTTTGTTATGGCAAGCAATGGGTAGCTCGCCGTCAGGCCGTCCGGTAACCATCCGGACCAAGCCCGAGGCAGGAGGAGATGTCAGCAAAACCGTAGGGTATATAGGGTCGAAGTGCACTGGGGCCATGAGTTCACTTCTGAAAGGAATACCCGGGGCCCCGGAACACAAGCCAAAGAAATAACATAGGAGTGGGTTTTTAGTCAGTAAAAGTCTGACACGCCCTCACGCTCCGCCTAAGATCGGGGGATGTCAATTGACCCAGTGCGAGTTGGTGGATGTCACATGTCTTCGAACTTTTGGTTCACGATGTTTTCCTTCACCATTTTGAGAACAGTGGTGATGAAATAAATTACATAGAGAAAAGCGCCTGCCTAGGACAGGGCAAATACCAAATTGAATAATTAAAAAAAAAAACCGAACTGTTTGTTGTGGCGACTCATGGGCCCGACCTATGTCCTACGGTGGACGTCTTTTGGCGAAAATGATGATGATTATGATGAAAACAAAACTCTTAAAAGTAAAGTATTGTCTATCTCAACACAAATTAAGACCAGACAGTTTTGAAATAGAAACTTCACGATTCACCCGATCTAATTTATAAATTAGGCAACACGTGGTTACAGTTGCAGGCCAATGATTTTCACTTAAACACGACGAAGCGAGACGAATGATTTATTAATGTGAACAAATTTAAAATAAAGATAAGTTTTCAATATAAACTGGAAACAATTAAGCTCGAACTAGATTAGACCGACGCACACGTGGACCACGCCTTATTAGTACGTAGAACGACGTCGCGTGGCGTGGATCTAATGTAGCTCTACAAGTCTAGTTGCCATATAAAATGTATGGAGAATGACGCGCCCAGATCGGCGTGTGTGGCACACGTGCGCGCAGTGTAGTTCTACCTTTAAAAGTGTAATGGCGCATTGGCGATTTAAAACTAACATTCGGGTGTAAAAGAATCTAAAATGGAGATTATTCTGTAAAGAATTTTAAAGGTATTCGGAACGGAGTGTAAAGTCTCACATATCTCCGTTGAAAAGGGGGGACGTACATGAATGTATGTAGACGTCTACTGCTGGACATAGGCCTGCCCCAAATGTCGCCACAATGAACGGTCCTGTGCGTCTCGCATCCATCGAATTCCCGCAGCCTTCACCAGGTCATCGGTCCACCTTGTAGGGGGCCTTCCAACACTACGTCTTTCGGTACGCGGTCGCCACTCTAGAACCTTTCGACCCCAACAGCCATCTGTTCAGCGAGCAATGTGCCCTGCCCGTTGCCACTTAAGTTTGGCGATTCTTCGTGCTATGTCGGCAACCTTGGTTCTCCTGCGGATATCTTCATTTCTGATTTGATCACGCAAGGAAACTCCGAGCATAGCCCTTTCCATTGCCCTTTGGATGACTTTGAGCCTTCTGATGAGGCCCATTGTGAGCGACCACGTTTCGGAACCATATGTCATCACTGGAAACACGTCACAACATGTGTAGGTCCTACATTTTTATTATTATTTAAAACCGCTATACCCGGTAGATACACTGTGTTCCTATGCTAAGAATAACGTAATAAGGAAATCGATATAAAGTAGAAAGATTCCTTTCCCGTGGGCTCTTAATAATATTTGTTATGTCCAGTTTTTTTCCCGGATTATGATGAAATATCCGCTTCCGGGAAAATACCTATGGTTGAGATGTCTGCAAAAGTGTTTACACATAATAGTCACGCTGGTATTGGGAATATACCCTTCGTATCCTTCGAGTAAAAAAGATTAGGCGAATATCTATAGTGCATCCATATTACGCCAGTTTTTTTTTTTAATTATTAATGTTAATTAGACCAAAAAAGAGTATACATGTTGATGGATGGAGAGAGAGAGGGAGTCCAAAGAAAAGATAGACGGATTGTATGAGAAGTGATATGAAAGAAAAGGGAGTTAGTGATAGCGTGACGGGTGACAGGACAGAATGGAAGAAAAAAACGTGTTGCACCAAATGAAACGGGGCAACAGCAGGAAGATGATGAGTGTTAAAACAGAAAATCATATTAGTTGGTAATTTTCGACTGGGCTGTTGGTCTAGTGGTTAGTGGCCCTGACTGCTATGCCGGAGGTCGTGGGTTCGATTCCCACCCTGGACAAATGTTTGTGTGATGAACACAATCATTTGTTCTGTGTCTGGGTGTACTATATCTATAATATGTATGTATTTAGAAATATTTAAGTATGTTTATCAGTTGTCTAGTACTCATAACACAAGCTCTGCTTAGTTTTGTGATAGTTGTGTGAATATTAAAAAAGAAAATTATTAAAAATTTATAATGATTTTGAATTTCTAATAATTTTAAATTTATAATAGTTTTGAATCTTTACACCGTAAGGTAGAATGTAACGGAAACCCTCACTTATGTATCATCTCATATCTATATCTACATTAATGGCAAATAAATAATATTTATCTGAATCTAAATCTGTAAGTCTGTCGAGACTATTGACATCAACCGAGCATGAATCCTGAACGATTGCTACGAAATCCAGATGGAAAACATCAGTAACTCTGGCAGATCCGGGAATCACAGGGCCTCATTCTAGGGCTGCGCAATTGTTCGAAAGAATTACCTCGGCCCTGGAACGAAAAGGGTAACGAGAGGAAAATGGGTTGCTTAGTCCCTCTCACTCCACCCAGAACGAGAGATTTTAATTGATGATTGAGTTTCGGAGCTCCATAACATTCATGCTAATAATACTATGCCCGGATCTATCTAATGGCGAAACGGGCAACGGCCAAGGCTCCTTAGATAAAAAGGGCCCTCAGCCTCCATATAGACCAATGAAAAATGTATATAGCTTGGTTGAATATAAACTTTAGTAATAAGTGGACTGCTTTTGGATAATCGTAGTAAAATAGTAGACATTGCGAGTCTTTTTATAACACTGCTAATATGATAGATTACTAATAACAATGTAGTTAATGGGTTGAAAAGTACTTTTTTTATGTTGCTTGCTTCTTCACTTTTCCTCACAAAATAAAAAAAAAATCTAACACGAGTGGTACTTTAATTTTTAAGCTAACTAGCATCTTAATTATATGGGCCCCCAAGTAGTGTTAGCCTAGGGCCCTACAAATTCACGATCCGCCCCTGGTTGGTACTAAAGACTGAGTATAGCAAGACGTAGCTGTACGTTTATATGAGACTCACATACTTTGCATAAAGAGTTACTTAACTTATCACCTACCCCCAGACATAAGCAAATTAAGGACTCCAAGACCAAATTACATGAGCCAATATATTTACATAAGGCCCCGTGATTTTATGATACAAATATACAGGCTGTTTTTTTATAAGGGTAATCTTTCAGGGGGTGTAATCCTCATGGGAATGAACCACGTTTATATTGAAAATAGCTGCAAAAATTTGCTCTTGGCTTGGCTCTCAAGGAATAACCAGTATTTTTTTAGGGTGAAAATTGTTTGTACCTATCATATTCAGGGGCGCCGACTCCGTGGGTTCTCGGGGGCTCGAGCACCCATGAGAAATAAAGTGGGTGCCGAGCACTCCTGAGAATAGACATCAAGAAACAGACCAGTAATTGCCTTTGAGGTTACGTATAAATTATTACATTTCTTGATAATAAAACTTAGTTTCATTTTTATATAATGGTTTCATTTTATATTTTTGTCAAAGACAATTAGGAATTAAGTACGCAGTGTGTAAGTAGGACATTTATTTATTTGTCGGTCGATCAGTCTGCATTTCCCTTCTCACACTTCGCCACTTTTTCGAGTCCATCAAATGAGCATGAGTACCCATGAGGTTTTTTAAAAGCCGGTGCCCCTGATCATATTTGTATTTTTATTAATTTCTTGTTACCGTTAATTATCGTTATTATGGTTCTACAAATGTTCTTTAAGATACAGGATTCATTCCTAGTTTGGAGGACAGTCTTATTAATGTGAACGGTCTTATTTATATGAAACAACCACTGCCACTTCCATTTTTGGAGTTTCGGCTAATATCATTAAGCCGAAGAGTTTGTTTATTTGTCAGTAATCTCAGAAACTGCTGATTCGAAATGAATAATTTGTACCAATAACACCAGTAGTACCATCAGTAGTAGTTCCAGTATTTGACAGAAATTTGCTACCAAAGAAACCGTAAGTTACAATTTACTAAAACTTTACTTATTGGCATATCTTTTTACTCAATATGATTTCTTCATTACTTTCACCCCAGCGAATTTCAACTCGCCCTATATAAGCTTATTTAGTTCTTTGTCAATCACAGAAAATCGAAATCTACTTGAAATTAATGAACAAACCTTGGTAGGGCGAAACTATTAGCACACTCTAATTTACAAGTTAACAAGGAAAGCTAATTAAATACTTAATGAATTAATTAAGGCCTATAATTGATATTTCCACGGCTTTCGTGAAACACACACACACAGTGTACAGTCGATAAAACGGTTTGGTGTGCTGTATTTTTTGCAACTATGACCATTTAATAATAATAATAAGTTTATTTTATATTTTTAAACGCTTTTTATTGTTTTTTTTTTTTAAGAAATATTTTAAAATGTATTTAATAAGTTAAAATTAATAATTAAGAAATTAATAATAAGTTTATTTTAATAATTTGTCGACAGATTCAGTAGTAGGATACAAAATACTTTGCATGAAGTATTATCTTTTAGCTCCCAAACTAGGTTTATAGCCTGTGACTTGATGATCAGTGATTCTATATGGGTAAAAATAATAGTATAATGTCATTTTTTGGCTTAAAAGAAAAATAAGTAAAACAAAAAATATAATATTTGCATTGATGACTAATATTTTTTACCCGACTGCACCAGAAGAAGGGTTCTGCTTTTTATATAGTTTTGTAATTTCACTTGTGCAAAGGGTCACACAATCATAAGATGTAGTGTGTGCAATATATATTTTTAATAAAAATACGTATTGTGTCTTTCTGAACGGTATGATTGATTTATTTACTCCAAGACACAACATAGTAATTATAATCTTTTATGTGGGCGTGCTACTTATCTGTTTTGTTAACTGTACATGAAAACGTGTGCTTATATTGATTGAACTAGATTAGATTGAAGTTACGGAGTGACGTAAGACGTACTGTCAAATAAATGGAAATCTCTTCTTTGAGACTGAGGTGATCAGAAGCAGTCAGAAACTGCCGTCTATATAGCATAATCAACCTTATAATGTTCCCACTGACGGGGCTCATGCATCATCTCTAGAAAGAGAATGAGCTGTAATTCACCACGCGGGCCCAGTGCGGATTAGTGGATGTCACATGTCTTCAAATTTTTGGTAAAAGGATATGCCGGTTATCTCACGATGTTTTCCTTTACCGTTTTGAGAACAGTGGTGATGAAATAAATTACACAAAGTAATGCGCCTGGCTGAGTTTGTACCCGCGACCTACAATACTAGTGGACTAGTAGTTTTCATTTATAAAAACTAACCGGTCCGAGACAACTAATTATCGATTTGAGAAGAACTGTAATATTGAAGTCGAATTAGCAAATTTCACGTTCTAAGGGTTTGAGAACATTTTAGAAAAACCCAAATTAATTGCTTGTGAATAAGTGCTTGACTGTAATCCCAGTTGATGGTAAGAAGTGATGCAATCGTTGATTTTGAATTTCCAAAGACACTTACCTTCGAATGACCATGCTCTTCGTTGAAGCCACCATGTTTCTCCTCCTCGCCGGAGTCACCTTCTTCCTCAAAGAATTCCACTTTCTTCTCAAATTCCTCTTTCTTGTGGATATCGTGGCTGCCTTTCGTGCTATGTCCTTTCGAATGTTTGCCCGATTCCTCATACTAAAAGAGATTTTTGGTTTTTTGCTTTACATCACATCTACATAGGTTGGTAAAAATTAAATGTACAAAACGGTTTGTGAGTGACTTTTTGCTTTGCCAAAGGGAAAATAAAAATAAAGAAGGCAGTAGAGTAAGGCAAAATCACACGCATTTTTGGACATTAATTTATTTTTAAATTTGTAAATTACTCTCCAAAAACAGTACCTAATTTATTTTTAAATATATGTGGATAATCGAGACAGAGCCTTTTGACTTAACCAGGGCACATGTCTAGACTCCGGACTTTTTACCCATACCACTGTCCAATCTAGGAATCGAACCCAGAGTTACTAACTAGACTATGGAAGCAGTCGTTCACAGTGATATTATAAATTGGTGCAATCACAAAGAAAGTCGTCAGGCGTTAACAATAACAGATCTGGCTACTACGACGTGTCGATGACATCAGGATCCTGTTGTGAGAAAAGACTAATGCTATTCTTCCTACACTATCGAACACGCCAACATCACCACAACACAACGCTCAGTTTCGTGGTCAGAACAAAGCAATCGGAGGCGTGGCCTACTCGAGGCATTCAACGCAAGACAATCGAAACGAAACGATCGTAACTTGGCTAGAGGGGCTGAATTGTCCAGCGTCGGTTTGCCCTTTTTCAACATTAAATTGCTTTAACCCTTTAACAGCTTGTTTCGTTGTTCCGGACTGGTCTGACAAGTATTTTCACGTCCTATTTGCCAGGGTCATGTGTTTGCGACTGCTACTCCATCTCGTTTAGCTCTTAAATCCCCATAGGTGAAAGAAGAGCTGACAAGATGGAAAATTCGACCGTGGATATGCGACTCTGGAATAAATGCGATAGTGTTTGTAGGATATAATGTCCCTTAGACAGGGTAAAGGTCGTATATTACCAATTTGGAACTTTGCCCTAGCTTCTGACGTTTTACTGCCCATGTAGACCTATGTGAAAAAAATAAAAAAAAACATTTGTCATTTGAATTAAAAGAAGTAAAATCATACTTTTGCATGCTTCTTGCCGTGCTCCTCGTGATGGTGGTCGCCGTAGTGGCCTGATTCCCGCTCATGATGCTCATCGAGGTCTCCGTGGTCGTCGTACTTGCCCAGGTGGTTCTCCTTATCATGATAACCCTTCGCTGATCTGGTTTCCTCATGTACGCCCTGGAATTTGAAGAATATGTCAGTTTTTTTTATCTTGGAGTCGTTGATAGTGGTTGGTAGGACAGGATTGAAGAAGAAAACGGTTTTGCGCTGCAAGTGACATCAGCCCCCCTACTAGCCAAGTTACAATCTTTTCGTTGATCGCCTCGAGTCGGCCACGCCTCCTATTCCTTTGTTCTGACAACATGACTGAGCGTTGAGATGACGTCAGAATAAAGGAATCGGAGGCCTGGCCTACTCGAGGCGATCAACGAAAAGAGAATCGAAACGAAACGGTTGTAACTTGGCTAGGGGGGCAGACAAGAGCAGGAAGATGATATGAAGAGATGGTTTCTAGAGTACAGTCAAACGAACTATTTGGTGTACAGGTAGGTAAGTTGTATCTACTATTAAACATTGTTGTGAGGGCGTTAAGTAACTGTAGTGTTTGTATACTTGTCACGGATGTATAAGTGGTGGGATTTGACCTTTTGACATTTATAGTACTCGTACTAATACAGGATAAACACATTGGCTCGTTACGTCACCGGTAGCTAGGGTCAACACGTGCGCCTCCGTCAAAGGTTCACATGCAACTGGCAACTCCCACCACTCGTACACCTGAGATAAGTATGGAAACACTAGAGTAACCAAAAAATTTTGTACATCGCTCTTGGCAATGGGCCGGTTATACCAGCCGTGGAACTGATGACCGTGGTATAGATGTGCTTTTGATTGAGATCATAAAATATGTGATGAAAAGAAATACTTGACTTAAATTACTATTGACGTACGCAGATAAAAAATACTACAATATGTATTAGTGCGGCGGCAGCTATGGAACAAAATGTTTAAAAAAATATCTTACAGGTGTCCTTGTACGCAAAATACGCGCTTTTTAACTGAAGTGACAGACACTACCTCGACATACATGCAGGTGTCCTTAAAATTTTCATAAGTAAGAATCGAATGAAATAAATTTTATTGTACACCAATAAGTAACACTGCTTATACATAAACTTTAAAATATCGTGGAAGTCAATAAAAAACATGATTATTAAAGACCTCATTTAATCTTAGATCATTACAATTCAATTATTTTGAAGGGTTAAGACGGTTTTCAACCACTAAAACGTAATTAAGCATAAGCATAATCAGACTCAGGCGTCCTCTCTCTAGGAAATGGAATGGGCCGTAATCCACCACGCGGGCCCAGTGCGGGTTGGCGTATGTCACATGTCTTCGATTTTTTTGTTCTAGGACATGCATAATGCTTTCCCTAAGAATTGCCACCTGGAACGTAAATGGGTTATCAGCTCACACCCAAGAACTAGAAGTACTGCTCAAAGTTAATAAAGTGGACATCGCTTTAATCTCTGAAACCCATCTCAGTGACAATAAAAAGGTCAAGATAGCCAACTACTCCATCTATAACACAAATCATCCAGACTGTACGGCACATGGTGGATCTGCAGTCATTATCAAAAATAACATAAAACATCACCTACACAGTGAATTTAGGGAGGAATGGATGCAAAGCACTACTGTGACCATTGATGGATACTTGGGGCCAATTAACGTTAGTGCAATTTACTGCCCACCAAGACACCAACCTAAACAAGATATGTTTAACCGCTATTTCTCCAGCCTCGGAAACAGATTCATAAGTGGAGGAGATTGGAATTGCAAAAATACTCACTGGGGATCTCGACTAACAACAACAAAAGGACGGGAACTAAAAAAATGTGTTGACCAAAACAACCTAATAACCCTCGCAACAGGAGAACCAACCTATTGGCCAACAGACATAAACAGAATACCGGACCTCGTGGACTTCTTTATAATAAAGGGACTATCGGATGTGTACTTTAATGTCGAATCATTGCTTGATTCTGTATCGGACCACACTCCCATCGTAGCTACATTTAGCATTTCACCAATGCAAAGAGTCCAAAAGCCTTCACTATATAACAACAAAACTGACTGGAGTGCCTTCACCGAGTTCCTGAATGATGAAGTCAATCTTAAAATCAAACTCAAAACAGACGAAGACATTGAAGAGGCAACATTCTACATCACAAACCTCATTCAAGTAGCTGCTTGGCGCTCTACCCCAACATTGAAGTACAAACCCGAAATAAATGATATTCCACTAGAGATACGGGACAAGCTACGAGAAAAACGAACACAAAGGAGACAATTACACCTGACAAGATCAGACATGGACAGATCACTCTATAACAAATTATCGAGAGAACTAAAGGAATTGATAGATGAAAATAAGAATGCAATCTTTCAACACAAGATATCTGGTCTCTCAGCTTATAAAAAGGACAATTATTCTTTATGGAAAATGACAAAAACATTTAAGAAACCTCAAAATCATATCCCACCAATACGAAAATCTTCTAATCACCTTTGGGCTAGAAGTGATAGTGATAAAGCAGAACTATTTGCAAAACACTTAAGCGAAGTATTCACTCCTAACGAATCGACCATGGAAGACTTTGAAACTGAAGTTGATAAAATTATCAATAGCGACCAGCAACTATCTGCACCAATCAAACTGGTTACTCCGAAAGAAGTAGCACGCACGATTCAGTATTTACAAAACAAAAAAGCTCCTGGTTTTGACCTTATAACAGCTGAAGTGCTTAAGCAGTTACCCAAAAAAGCCATTGTCTTCCTAACAATGCTTTTTAATTCAATATTTAGAACACATTACTACCCAAAATTGTGGAAAATATCTCAGATATGTATGATCCCAAAGCCAGGGAAACCGCCAACGGATCCTAGCTCATATAGACCTATAAGCCTTCTCCCCGTACTGTCAAAGGTGTTTGAAAAGACTTTCCTGCGAAGACTCAAACCCGTACTCGATGAGAGCAGGATTATACCAAATCACCAGTTTGGTTTTCGGGAGAAACACTCAACAGTCGAACAAGTGCATAGGGTTGTCCACGTGATCAGGCAAACGCTCGAGAAGAAGGAGTATTGCTCAGCAGCTTTCATAGACATACAGCAAGCCTTTGACAGGGTGTGGCACAAGGGACTGCTGTACAAGTTGAAAATACTTCTGCCTAACTCATTCTTCATGATCCTGAAATCCTATTTACACGAAAGAAAATTCCAAGTCAAATGCGGAGAGGAATACTCGAACCTGTACTTGATTACTGCCTCTGTGCCCCAAGGATCAGTTCTTGGCCCCGTGTTATATTCTATATATACGGCAGACTTGCCTGAAACAGAAGGTGTTGTAACGGCCACCTACGCAGATGACACGGCATGCCTTGCGAGCGACAAAGACCCGAACAACGCATCATCGAAGCTGCAAGCACAGCTCGATAAAGTTGATTCTTGGCTTCGGAAGTGGAGAATAAAAGCTAGTGTAACCAAGTCAACACAAATAACATTCTCACTGAGAAGAGGCGAATGTCCACCTGTTCGTATGGATAACAAGGCCCTGCCAAATCACGACAGCGTAAAATATCTTGGTCTACACCTGGATAGAAGACTGACCTGGAGTAATCACATCAAAGCCAAGAGGAAAGAAGCGAACTTCCAATTTCAATCGCTAAACTGGTTGCTTGGACGACAATCTCCTCTGTCTCTTAGTAACAAACTCTTGGTATATAAAGCCATCATAAAGCCCATTTGGACCTATGGAATAGAACTGTGGGGTTCTGCAAGCAACTCTAACATAGAGATCCTCCAGAGATTCCAAAACATCGCCTTGAGAACTATCTCAAGCGCGCACTGGTTTGTGAGAAATATTGAGATACATGAATACCTGGAGATACCTACTGTTAAGGAGGAAGTCGGCAATATTAGCAAGAGATACAAAGAAAGACTGAGCAAACACACAAATGAACTGGCAAAGAATTTACTGCAGTCACAGGAAAATATCAAACGCTTAAAAAGATGGCACATACTGGACCTGGACCAAAGAACATGAAAACAATAACATATTTTATATGGTGCCATTCATTGGAATGTCGCTTACAAAGTTAAAGAAAGTGGAACACATCTGATTATGGCTAGATAGCCGATTGCAGATTTGAGATTGGAAAAAAAAAAAAAAAAAAAAAAAAAGGACATGCCAGTTTCCTCACGATGTTTTCCTTCACCGTTTTGAAAGCAGAGGCGATGAAATAAATTACACAAAGTAATGCGCCTGGCTGGGTTTGAACCCACGACCTACAACTCGTAAGTCGGGGCCGTTACCAGTTGGCTACCACTGCTCATCTCAAATAAGTAAAGGAACTGCTAAATCATCTGCCCCAACACACACAACTAAACCCTTTACTCAAACACGGAAAAAGTTAAAAAGAATAACCGAAAATAACCTTCTCTTGTTTAACTTATGAATTCGTAATAACTTTTTACCCTCAAAAACCTCGTTGACGCAAAGAATCTATAAACCTATCTTCTTTAAACACGGTTTCTTTGACTTTGACACACAAACGAATATCGCGAATCCAGTACATGATTCTGGGCACTCCAGTAGTGGAATTTTTTGTCGGCTTTTTTCCTAATTTAAAAAAAAAAGAACCGTTTTTTTTTAATTTAAGCTGTGTAAAATTGTTATTCTAACCAACCCCGACGATATTTTTAGTCAAAAAACAAAAAAAAATAATTAAAAGTTATCGGGGTAGATAAAATCGTTATTCTAATCAACCCCGATGACATTTTTATTTAAAAAAAGTAATTCATTCCTTTTTTCACAAAAAATGTTAGAATAACGATTTTGTACAGTTTAAATAAAAAAAAAACGTAAATCTTTACGTTTTTTTATTTAAAAATTAGGAAAAATCGACAAAAAATCCACCACTGGGGGATTCAGAATTATGTATTGGATCCATGGGATTCATTTGTGCGGCGATGTCAAAGACACCCTGTATATGTACGTGTGATTGTCACGTAACTCCTCTTAAATAGCTTGTCTGATTTGGATAAAAATTTTTGTTTATATCTGAGTGGGTTCCTGGGTGGTTTGAAAATACTATTGAAACCGGTAGGTGGCGCTGCAATCAGGTTTTTAATAAAAAAAATCTGACAAAATGTCAGCTTTCGAGCAAGACAACGTCTGTCGGGACCACTAGAGTGTATAAATAAAACACTAAAATGTTTCTACATAATTATGGCCGTTACAGTCAGAGGTCGAAAGTGCATTGCACTTCCATCAATGCTAAAGAGTCTAAAATGTCTTTGTAGAAGAGGGTCAATGGTTCATGGTTCATACCTGATTTGATTTGTAGCACAGAATCTATAGTATTGATTAAACTAGTTGTGGACTATGAAACTTCTACTACAAAGTAATTTTAGACACTAGCATTGGTAGAATGCAACTGCACTTTTGACCCCTGACTATACATATCGGCCATATTGTTTCTACATAAAAACAACCACAGTTTCCAATGTACGTGGAAACTTGTGTCCTGTCCTTAATTTTCTTTATGTTACCGGCCAAACCCTCTCTAGGGTGGAGCGAGACATTGACATCGACTTTCGGTTGCTATTATGCCAGCTCTTAAAATTATAGGCCTGACAAAGCAATTTAAAACTCATCTTCAGGATCTGTATTAGTACGCACATTTACTTTTAAAATAAATGCCATTATTTTTTAATTGACAGTTCTAATTAATATCTACTAGCAATTTTTTTATACAATGTCAAGGGTTCTGTGATAAAAAGCAAAAAAAAACTGCACAGTTTACATTTTTAATGTTATTAAGTAACCGATTTATCCCTTCAGATGAAGGGCCGCTGGCAAGAAAATCTAACTCTTCTCGTCTAAAAAATACACCGGACCGTAAGATTCAGTGTATTGTAAGATTCAGTGTGTGATTCATCAGTAAATTTTGCATGCCATGAGGCAAAATGTACAAGGATTCCAAAATATTGTAACACCAAATTGTATTAATTACCTAAATAAATCTATCTGTCTATCTATCTAGTGTGTTGTTCTGAACTTGGTTACACGGGATAGCATATTATTTTTTTTTAAATGTTTTAATTTACTGCCTACAAAATATTTTTAGAACACACATTTATTGTGAATACAGAAGCATATTGTGTATATAGCATATGGAGTGGAATTCCTACAACCTTAGGAGTATTTTAGTCAAGAGTGAACAGGTTACTTCTAGGCAAGCGGGGTCCATCGTCGACCACGACCACCATGACGTTTAAAGTAAAATTGTTTCATTCTTATTTCCAGTGTGGATAAGAGAGGGCCCTAGACAACCTGTATAGCTCTGTCTAATCAGTCACACTAAAATAATGAAACAATCTAACCCCGCACATCATCACTTACCATATGTATAGAATAAAGAAAATATATATAGAATAATAAAGCTAGAACTACATTAGACCGACGCACACGTTTAACACGCCAGATTTGTACGAAGAAATACGTCGCGTGGCGTGGATCAAATGTAGTTCTACAAGTTTAGTTTCCATAAAAAATGTATGGAGACCGTCGCGCCCAGATCGGCGTGTGTGGCACACGTGTGCGCAGTGTAGTTCTAGCTTAATGGTCAAACGCGAGCCTATCAATGATATAAAGAAACGTTTTATTGACAATTTAATATATGAGTATTATTAAAACATACCTACTCACATTATCTTGGATGTAATAATGAAGTCAACTCTATACTACTAATGTTATTCTACTACGCTCAATTGTAACCACCAATACGTAAACTGAACTGACTTTTGAACTGTCAAAATTTTACCAGATTACCGCATACGTCAGACATTCATTTGTCAATAATAATAATAATAATATGAAATTTGTTTCAGACTGTTTATTTTATTAGTTTAATATGTACGAAATTACCAAATTCTATGCCATTTCTTTCAATGGAGTGTCAGTGGTTGACCATTGGAAAGTCATAATGACGCCATTATTTTAGTAGATTACCAAACTTACCAAAATCAACAATTATGAAATCAATGATAGACCATTCTGACACTATTGTAATAGCAGACTTGAGGCCCTGTACAGCTCTGTTAATGGTCTTGTATAAATCCTGGAAGGTGCAGATGGTAGTGCAGCATAGCATGCGTCACCATGTCTTGTGAAGCGGTTCCATACTGGCACTGTTTGAGATGGGTCGAGAAACCTACATTTATTACGTGGTATTTTGTCGACAATACAAACATATTTTGTTTTCTTTTCGTCGCCTCTGTATGGTACGTGTGACATTTGTATTGTTTTGGAATCATGACATTGTATTGTCTCTTGAAGATCTATAAAGTTCCGGTTGATAATTAATTGTTGACCATTTTTGTATTGATGCCCACGGAATTAATTGATTTGAGTTTTAAATGGTCTTTTTTTATTAACAGGTCTCTTGTTAACATAAAAATGTCTTACTATAAAACGTAAACTAATATAGTCTACATAACTTCAAAAAGGCTACATCGCCTTTTGTTTTAAAACGAAATACGTTAGTACTTGACTGCGATCCTATCTGATGGTTAGCAGTGATGCATGATCTTTGATGGTGAAACGCACTAGTTTATTAAGAGCCTGTTTAGTCTAGCCTTAAAGACATCTAAATTATAATCGGACGGGAAGACTGCAGCAAGCAAATTGTTCCAGTCCTTCGCGACTATTTTATTTATTTTTTTGGGCTCTCAAGTAGCTCTTTCCACTATGGGTTGAACGAAAGTGAGTTTCAGGTTTTTTCTCTAAAACCTACCTGTGTCTTTCTGTTGCCCTTTTGCGTTCCAGGGCCACGGTAACCCTTTCAAGCAATCCCACCGCCCTTGGACTCCAGTTTATGTACCCCCGTGCCCCGGAACATACGGAAAACCAATGATCTTGCGCCTGATCTCTCCCCGGTCGTGTCAGATTACCGTCCCATCGGACTAAGGTGGTGACTAAACGGTTCCAAACCAACGTCCCAACCAAGGTGACCTTGCTATTTTCAATCCGTGTAGACAGCAGTTGTAATCCATTACCTTCATCGCCCTTGGTTGGGAGGCGCGTTTTCCCAATCACCGAACGTGTTGACGCGTGGTTTACATCCATGTAGCCGCAACACAAACCAAACACATAAACCAAGGTCACCTTGGTTGGAACGCTAGTTTGCAACCATCTGGTCACCCCTTTAGAGAGTAAATTATAAAGGTGCACTATAAAGGGTCGAAGCTCTTTGGACCGGGACCTCGGTCTCAATTTCCACCTATAAAAATAATTCCTACTGGGGACCAAGTGGGTGATGCGAAAGAGAACCCCGGGGCCCCGGAACGAAGGCAAAGAAGGAACAGGCGTGGGTTTTTATAGTCAATAAAAGTCTGACACTATCTCCCGCTCTGCCTAAGAGCGGGGGAAGTCATGGAATGTTTTTTTTTTGGATGTAGGTGAGATACTGGTCAAACGCGAGCCTATCCATAATAAAAAATATTTATCTTATCTCTGTTTAATTTCGAGTAGTGTAGTTAGTAAAGTACAAAATACAAATTTAATTAAACAAATCTTTAAAAATGACATTGTATTTTTAGGGTTCCGTACCTCAAAAGGAAATCTACTCATTAATGGTAATCCGTGAACAACGCTGTGGGCTACATTATTATCGATATATATAAAAGGAGAAACTGACTGACTGACATATCAACGCACAGTCGAAACTACTGGGACTAGAAGCGTAAAATTTTGGTCAAGGTTTCCTTTTATGACGTAAGTGAGCACTAGGAGAGGATTTTCCAAAATTCACCCCCTAAGGGGATGAAACGGGGGTCCAAAGTTTGTATGGAGAAACCTACTCTCACGCGGGCGAAGCCGCGGGCAGACGCTGGTTTAAGATATTTATGTAATTATGTTTTTAATGTCGCAATAATATATCTGTATGTTGTTCCTTAGCAATACAATAAAGTAAAGTTACAAATCTCGATTTTATTTATGCAAGCCAAAGGCCAAAAGGTCTTAACAATAAATAAAAAGTCATCACTAGATACAACAAGATAGGTATTGTCAGTACTACTGAGATGTTTTCAAAACAATATTTTTAGAACCGAATGAAAATAAGCTTTATAAGACAATAGATATTTACTAATAACAATTTAGTATCTACTGAATGATAACAATGGAACTGAATGGTAGAAGAAAGCGTGCGTCATATTATAGAATTTCGTAATTATAAATATCTTCTATAGAATTGGAAGATTTTTTTTTTGTTGCAAAATACTATATTTTTTTACTCAACTGCGTGCTGTCCTAAAGAAGGGTATTGTATTTGGTATGGTACTTATGTATGTTTGTAGTTATGTACCATCTAGACTCATAAAGGAAATAGTTTTCTTGAAAGGATACCGACCTTGCAGCGGAACACGACGCCGTCACTTCGTGTACAATAGTATAGTTTAGTTTCTTATATACATAATGTATTAGTTTATAATTTTGTAAGATTATTTGTGTATTTTATCTATGGCCCTTAGTTGCCTGATAATAAAGGATTATTATTATTATTATAAACACATACTCCATATTATAATAGCTACATACGGTTTTTTATTTTTAGGTGGGAAGTCATCCAATGACTTCTCCCACTGTAGGGGGAGGGCGTGTTAGACTTTTACTGACTAATACCCACTCCTATGTTCCTTCTTTGACTTGCGTTCGAAGACCCCGGCGTTCCCTTTCGGACGACTCATGGTCCAAGTAGGCTTCAGCCCTGCTGAGCCCCTACGGTTTTACTGGCATCTCTTTGAGGCACGCGTGGAACAATACACACCGTCGACGAGTCGGGCTAGGTCTGGATGGTTACCGAACGGCCGGCGAGCTACCCATTGCTCGTCGTCCGTAAGCCATGCCTACGGTGGCTACACTGGGTGGATTTTTGAGACGGATCATTAAGGGCAGGCACCTTAAACGTAATAGTTACATGAAAACGTTCCTAGGAGACCATCCATAACGTATTAAGACATTCTGAACTGCATTCACAGATTTTGGAAAAAAAATACAGTCAGCAAAAAGTGCTAAAAAAAACTAAAAAACATTGTCTGTTGATGCTATTTTATGTGGAGATCAAAAGACTCTATGGTCCCATAGAATTTTTTATTTAAGATAGGTACGATTACTAGAAATGACAGAAAACGCCAAAAAATTTACCCGTATGTACATTTTGTACGGAAAAACGATAAATTAACTCAAAATATTCTATAGTACTAAACGATATCGCTGACAGCGATAAGACCGCCATTGTACCCTTAGATTTAAGTTTGTGTAAAAGTTTAGTTACTATTTTGGTGTACAATAAAGTTAATTCTATTTTATTCTTCTTTCATTTTAACTTAGTACATAATAATAAGTATGAAATAGCCGTTTTTTAAAACTGGTTGCTTTGAAGTGTTCCATCTTTGGATTGACTTTGAATTATAAGTTCAAATAAACTGTATATTAAAGGTACGTTATTCTTTTTTCAAAATTAGGTATTTATTGTTTTCTTTGTGTTTTTTATTTTCTGTAATATTGAAGTACTACTGCATCTAGTCACGAACATATTTGAATATTTTATAAAAATACCTAAAAGAAATGTGCTTTTATGTAATTTAATACGTACCTAATCGAATCTTTCAACTTAACAAAAGTAAACTAATAAATTAGTGAAATCTAAACATGAAACATGATGTCAATTCTGTTAAAACAAATTAAAGTACAAATACTTCCTTTTTCATATCACCAAACAATTTTTTCCAAGCATTAGGAATTAGATTAATCTGTACTTCTATGTACTATCTGTACTTAATATTATAAAGCTATAGAGTTTGTTAGTTTGAACGAATGAAACTCAGGAACAACCGGTTTGAATTGAAAATTTATATTATACAAGGCGCCAGGTAAACCTTGGAATAAAGTTCATTGACCTTTTCCTAACATAAAGCTTTAATTAAAGAAAACAAAAATATAATAAACATAAAAAATAATAAAAAAATAAAGACTTTTTCCTAATAAAGTGAGAAATGAGTATATTAGGGAAAGTTTGAAAGTGGCGCCAGTGACTAAAAAGTTGAAAGGGAATCGTTTGTCTTGGTATGGTCATGTGAAGAGGAGGGATGAAGCACATGTTACTAAAAGAGTTATGAGTTTACATGTGGATGGATGAAGAGGGAGAGGGTGACTAAAGAAAAGATAGATGGATTGTGTGAAGAGTGATATGAAAGAAAAGGAAGTTAGTGATAGTATGACGAGTGACAGGGCAGAATGGAAGAAAAAAACGTGTTGCGCTGACCCCAAATAAGACGGGACACCTTTTCCTAATATCTCTACGCAGGCACCCAAAAATCTAACATCGAAATGTTTCTCATTACTAGAAAATTTAAAAACTTAAGATAACTGTCGATTCAAGACAGCTTTAAGTCATTATTTCCGTTTTAGAAATTAAGAATGTCAGTAAAGGGTTGACCAGACGGTTGCAAACTAGCGTTCCAACCAAGGTGACCTTGGTTTATGTGTTTGGTTTGTGTTGCGGCTAAATAGATGTATGTGGTTGGGAAAACGTGCCTCCTAACCAAGGGCGTTGAAGGTCATGGATTACAACAGACTGTCTTCACGGATTGAAACTAGCAAGGTCACCTTGGTTGGGACGTTGGTTTGCAAACGTTTTTTTTTTTTTTTTTAAGGTGGGAAATCATCCAAATGACTTCTGAGCGCGAGGGCGTGTCAGACTTTTACTGACTAAAACCACACCTGTATCCTTCAATTACCCTTTGCGTACTAGGACTACGGGTTGCCCTTTCGGAAATTCTCCGCGGTCCTAGCTAGCGGGCATCGGCCCCACTGGGCCCCTACGGTTTGCTGACATCTCTTTGAGGAGCGCGAGGATCACTACGCGCTGTTAACGACTGGGCTCGGTGCGGTTAATTACCGAACAGCCGGACGGCGAGCTACCCAGTGCTCGACGTCCGCAAGCCCGCGTCTACCGTGGCTGGTAGTCGGGGTCGGAATTACGTCGGCTAGGGCGTGAGGACCTTCGTTCCCTGGTTTGCAAACGTGTGGTCTTCCCTTAAATGCCGTTAATCCAAGTTCATCTGACACCTACGCTATAGGCTATATAACATCACGCTACGACCAATGGGAGCAGCGCAGTAATCAAAGACGTGTGTGGAACCACGAGGAGAAGTAAGTGCAAGTTTTAAAAAAAGAAAAAAAATCAGCTGTCCAGTTTGACGTTCGAAAATGACAACTTTAGGCAAACAGCTGAGTATTTTAACCCTTTAACGGTTATAAAAATTTGGCTAAGGAAAAAACATACAGGGAGAATTTACTAGTGACGGACTAAACATTTTTTTTTTGTTAAATAGTCCACATCGTGAATATTTAATGGAGAATTGAAATGTCTTCAAATACTTAGCCTTGTAAAACAATAGAATACCTATTAGGAACGCGATTTTTACGAATCCGTACCCAAAGGAAAAAAAACGGTACAATATTGCTATAACTCCGCTGTCCGTCTATATGTCACCAGACTATATCTCACGAACCGTGATAGCTTGACAGTTGAAATTTTCATACTAAAAACAGAATAAAATAAATATTTATGGCTCCTAGAAAACAAACGTGAATATTTTTTAAAATTAAAATCTACACTAATATTATAGAAGTACTTTTTTTTTTTTTTTTTTTTTGATTTTCGTTTGTAGGGGGTAATCTTAGAAAGTACTGGTCCGATAGCTAAAACTTTTTCACCGATAGAAAGCTGCTTTGTTCCTGAGTGACACAGGCTATATTTCATTCTTTAAAATATGATGGTAAAAATAAAAATATTCGCTGTCTGCAAAAGGCTGTTTGAAGCCTAGAAAAAATCGGATGGTGATAAAAATCTGGTTGTATTCGCCTACATGTGTGTTAACATATACCTCTGTGTACATGGTTAGAACATGACCATTAAGCACATGACTTACGTCCACATAAAGATAATACCAGGGCTTTGCTTTGATCAATTTCTTGTTAGGGTTGTACGTGTTCTTCGCACCCCACCTCGTCTTGCCCTTCATACGAATTCAAAAACATGTGAATATCGTTGCCCCAGCAAGGTAAACCTATTCCTTTAAGGAGAAGGTGAAAGTACTAAGGTAACGCGCAAAATTAAAATTATTTTTTTTATGGAGCCGAGCGCTGCAAGTGATAAATTTACACGTGTAGGTATCTAATGACGTTTTTCAATACACTTACGAATAAATAAATGTGGGTGTCGCTTAGCGCCCAGCCTGATACGATAAATACATCAATTGTGGCGGGGGCGCGCTTTTTCGCACTAGTACGGAAAACAGTCAATCGCGTTTATCCCTAGATAAGAGATTTCGAGTAAGTAAGTGTATTGAAAGTCAGATTTTAATCAATATACAACTTGACACTGACCTGTAAAATGCAAAACACTTAAGAAAATTTAAATATCGTAAGCTACCTTGGAGTATTCATTTTAAAATTTTACAATATTGATCGTTCCAGAAAATAGGTTTCAATCCCAATATACCGTGGAGCTAATCTCAGCCAAACTGCAATGGGTAAAATCGGGATAGATGCTCAAGAGTCCTATACTCTTTATAGTAATTACCCTAATCTCGAGGACGGTTTGCATCCTAATTTACATAGCCATAGAAAAACTGTCCAATTACCACCAAGTTGACAGAGTCGCTTTAAATTTTGCGAGTTCATGAAGTGAAGGTAAGGTGCGATCATAATATATGTGGGATAGTTCTGTTGTCCTGTTACTCGGCGGTAACTATCCCCTATATGAGCACCTCTCTGTCATAGAAGTTAGAGACAGCCCAAGCCCTGCGTTCAAAAATAACCAGAATAGAGTAGAGTTGCTACTCCAACCGTTCAAAAATGCTTCAAGTTACAACCCAGGGTCGTTCTTTTATATAACTCGAGTAGCTACCCTAGAGTTAACCGAACTAACTCTAACTCCGAGCAGGGTAGGTTGGTGTAAGCGGCCATAAATGACACTTGCTTGGCATTGACAGTTGAACGTAGAGTATCTACCCTCATTATGACGTCATTAGAGTTAAATTTAACCTCATTTTTGAACGCAGTGTTGTAGAGCCTGCATGGAGGAGGACGAGACAGCAGCTCATCTGCTTTTAAGCTGCCCTGTGGTCACTGTTACAAGTTAAAGTACTTCGAGAACCCAGGTACCCTCAGCTAAATGGTCAGTAACACCAAGGCACTACAGGCCTTCTTTGAGGAGCTGGGGTGGATCGAATGACACATTTGTCCCGCCCGTACGCAAAATACATACTTTAGAGGCCCCCTTTATAGACACCAGCACGAAATACAAATCCTCGCTTCGGATTCCACATTACAGAGGATCGTGAAGTTCCCGTTGGGTCATCCTCTTGCTGATGGTGACTTTGCTGGTAGCTATGTCGGAATTTGGCGTCATGTAGACGTGCAATTGGGTGTCTAATGTGAAGCGGATTTGCCCATCTTCTTTGCCATTTTGCCAATCAAGATGAGCTGTTCAAGGTTGTGGGAATTTTCCCTGTTTAAATGGCCAAAAACTAGCACTCTGAACATACAGGTAGTTGTCGGTCTAATCTTGCGTAAGATATGCGTATACTGATTGTGCGGGCGTATGCATGACTATGTCATAGATTTTTTTCCTTATCCTAGGGTACATCCAAAGGATGGACCCTATTTTTATTACAATCTAGCCTTTTAGATAGACTAATAAGTAATTTGATTATTATCCTAAACTAATAAATTGTCTTTACTAAGAATGTGTCCAATAGCACTTTTCTTATTGTCTCTATTAAGGCGAATACACTTTGTTCTTGTGTTTATTAGATAGCATTTATGCTACATTACACTATTCACAATCACTAAACACTAACTCGAATGGTTTTGTTATTTTTAGCCTTCTCACTATATTCTTATATATGGCCTAAATGAAACAAAATTTTGAGGTCCATAAAATTTGCTAATACTCAATATTTTTTTTTTAATATAAATTTGTACATGATGTGTTGAAGTACCTAACTGACAGTTTTAGAAATAAAATATTTTGTTTATTAGACTGAGAGCTATAAAGTGATTTAATTAACGAAGTGTCGCATCTATCCCGATCTTACCATATTGCATTTTTAATGCATTTGCAATATCAAAGAACAAAATTCAGGAATATCTTTTAAATTGTAACTTTTAAAGTTTGAACAACCTGAAAAAGACGTATCTCAAAACGTTATAATATTAAGTAAATAGTTGTTTTCTCACCTCGTAAGCTTTCTTTCCTTCTTCGCTGTGTTCCTCGTCGTGTTCTGAATGATGCTCCCTACCGCCACCTGTAAAAATAGTTGTTATATTAACACGTTGACAGTCGCACTCATTTTTCTATTATTTTCATTCCTGCGGTACGGGGCGTTTAAGACCTAGTTTGAAAACTATCATTATGACACTAAGGGGCTTATTAGACCCCGTAACGTTTAAGAAAAAAAACTTTTTTTTTTAAGTGCGTCAAAGTTACCCTGTATTAAATATACATACACCACTGCACTTCTGTTTTAATAGATCTTAGATATCATCTCCTATCCCAAACTAAACCAAATTAAAGTTACAGCCTCGCACGGCAGATGACTAACCATGTTTTTCTTAACTGCACCGCTTGGAGGATACATACAAGGCATATTAGACCTCGCTCCGCATTGAACGTGTTAAAAGTGTAAGATATATAAAAAAAAATTACTAGCTGACCCAACAAACGCTATCCTGCCTTAACTATGAATATTCTGTCAAACGCGAGGTTTAAATAGTCCTTAAGTTTTCTGATTATTTTGAATAGTCCTAAGCTTTTAGAGCTTCGACGCCGAGTTGCTAGCCGGTCGGTTTTCTACCCGTTTATATTTCGGAGAGCTAACATTGGAATTGTACACTTTGATTCGGCCTAGCTCGTTCCGTCATCGGACCACTAGACGTACGGTGTGGCGCCTGCGGTACAAGGTGAACATTCTACGCAAAGGTACAAAATTAAGAAGTTACGGCATGCCAGCCGAGCGTTCAGACGCTATCTCTCTTTTTCTCATTGCTGCTTTTTCAAACATTGCGTTGCACGAAGCAATAAGCTTTTTAACCGTGCTCACGTTAATGATAGACAAACCGGAAAGAGTCCTTTTAAAAGCGTTATACAAATGTACCCCAAAAATGAGTGAACATAACTTTAGTCGTATCTCGACTATTCACTCCAGGGGCGCCGACTCCGTGGTAGCTCAGGGGCTCGAGCACCCACGAGAAATAAACAGTGGGTGCCGAGCACCCATGAGAATAGACATCAAGAAACAGATCAATAATCGCGTCTTAGGTTACGTATCAATTATAATATTTCTTGATAATAAATATAATATAATTATGGTTTCATTTTATATTTTTTTTAAACATTAAGACGCAGTATGTAAGTAGGACATTTATTTATCTGTCGGTCGATCAGTGTGCATCAAATGACCATGAGCACCCATGAAGTTTTCTAAAAGCTGGCGCCCCTGATTCACACATTACTTGTAAGCTAAAAATATTACATTTATACTAATTTCACTGTTAGTGGCCCTGACTGCTATGCCGGAGGTCGTGGGTTCGATTCCCATCCAGGACAAATGTTTGTGCGATGAGCACGATCATTTGTTCTATGTCTGGGTGTAATTTATCTATAATATGTATGTATTTAGAAATATATAAGTAAGTTTATCAGTTGTCTAGTACTCATAACACAAGCTCTGCTTATCTTGAGACTGGACGGCGTTGTGTGATAGTTGTGGAATATTATTATTATTTTATTATCTATACATATAAAAAGAGAAACTGACTGACTGACATATCAACGCATAGCCGAAACTGCTAGGACTAGGAGCGTGAAATTTTGCAGAAAGCTTCCTTTTATGACGTAGGCGAGCACTAAAAAAGGATTTTTCAAAATTCACTCCCTAAGGGGATGCAGCGGGGGTCCAAAGTTTGTATTGAGAAACCTACAATTACGCGAGCGAAGCCGCGGGCAGAAGCTAGTCTATATATATAAAAGGAGAAACTGACTGACTGACTGACATATCAACGCACAGCCGAAACTACTGGGACTAGGAGCGTGAAAATTTGCACAAAGCTTACTTTTATGACGTAGGCGAGCACTAAGAGACGATTTCTTAAAATTCACCCCCTGAGGTGGTGAAACGGGGGTCCAAAGTTTGTAGGGAGAAAACTATTTCCAAGCGGGCGAAGCCGCTGGCAGAAGTTAGTTATATATAAAAGAGTCCTGCTCCTATTTATGTAGCACAGTGTCATTAATATAAATGTCATTTTTTATTTAGATCACACAAAGGTAAAGGTGTGCCTTGAAACTTGAAACATTTTCCTACAAATGGTATTAATGATAAGAGGTCGTCTCTCTTGAGCAAGATGAGTATTCCAGTAGGGCAGCGAACGAAGGTTAACAGAATTTACATTTGAAGTAATGATGCGATTACAATAAATCTAATATACAAAAATTTGAAACTTGAATTTGAACTTGTAAAAGCAGTGGTGGCCGACTGGTAACGGCCCCGACTTACGAGCTGTAAGGTCGCGGGTTCACATCCAATCAGGCGTATTACTTTGTGTAATTTATTTCATCACCACTGCTCTCAAAACGGTGAAGGAATACATTGTGAGGTAACCGGAAATCCTAGAACCAAAAAAAATCGAAGACGTGATATTCACCAACCCGCACTGGGCCCGCGTGGTGGATTATGGCATATACCCTCTCCTAGAGAGGAGGCCTGAGTCCCAGCAGTGGGATCATTAAAAGGCTTAATATGCTATGCTTATGCTATAAAAATTTCGTGTCACAATGCTTTTTATCGATCAATTTTATCGATCTCCTCCAAAACAGCTCGACCGATTTTTATGTAATTTTATATGTATATTTTGGAAGTCCAGGAATAGGTTATAGGCTGCCCTCCTTTTTTACCCTCCTGCCTCCCATTTTTTATATATGGCGGACCTGAACGCAAAGGCTTCCATTCTATTCTTCCATTCTTTAATTCTGGAGTGGAATTCCTTGCCGGAGTCTGTGTTTCCAGTTAGCTACAACTTAGGGCTCTTTAAGTCAAGAGTGAATAGGCTACTTCTAGGCAAGCGTGCTCCATCGTCGACCACATCATCGCTTGCCATCAGGTGAGATGGTGGTCAAACGAGAGCCTATCATTAATAAAAAAATAAAAAACTGTCCCTGGCTACATCTAGGCAATTGGTATTATACTCTAGTTCAATCAAATTAAAATGTTATTATATTTCAAAAAAAAAAGACAAAGACATCCTGGATCAACATTTTACGTGGTCCAAAAATTAAAAAAAAATACTATACTATACGATATTTTGAACGTCGAATTGCAATACTTCAGTTAATTAAAAAATAAAAATGTTATGCATAGAACTATTAAGAACCCATCGCAAGCTACTATTTCAAAACTATGTATAACAACGTCTTAAAGTAATCTAAAGGCCTCAAAACCGCTTATCTCAAATAGTTTAAGTCGGATAACCGGGTATTTTTCAATCCGGGTAACTTTATGACGTGAGATATAAATTAAATGTACAACGGACAGTCGCCACGGTGACAGGGCCACAGCGACGCAATCCAATTGCAGTGTGGCGCCTGCCATAGACTAGGAAAGAACAGAAGGCTAACTGGAATATTTCAGAAACATATATTGGCGCGCTCTGGCAGCGAAACTGGCTCGAATGCCGTGACAGCAAACGGCATGACGCGATCATCCCGTGATGCCCTCAGTTCGCCGCTTTTGACTTCTTTATGATCACGCGTTTCACATCTGCTGGGCGTCTCGTGACGGTGACAGAATATGCATGAAAAAAACATTATTTATCTAACCAATTTATCAATAAATATACAAAAGATTGAATATTAACATAGGAAACGATATGAAAATTGAAAACGACAGGATCTATTCCTGACGGGTCTTCGACCATCTTTTGTGTAACTAAGACAAGCATGCACCATGAAATACTGAACATATTCTTTTAATTAGTATTATTCATTTTCATTACTTAAAAAATATATACATATAGCCCATGTCTTTTTTCAACAAAACCACCCACTGGAACCAACCTACCACTGGCCTGGCACGCATCAACAAGCATCAAGAACCATCGATCTCCGATCTTATGTGACGACATAGATGTCGCTACAAACTAATCCTGCATCGCGCAATCGGGACTTTACAGTCTGTTCCGCCTACCTCCAAATCTATAAACCCAAAACATATTCCTATTAGTTTATGTGTGACATTTGAAATCTGGAAATATCACTCCAAAACTCTTTTCGGTGACCAATCAAAGCAAAAATGTTCTAGACCTTCTGTTTCAGTTCTTTACTTTGTATGTCGGACGAGTAGCATTCAAGGAATTGCCAAGTTTTATCTTAAATTGAATTGAAATAGTGAAAACTGTCATTTAATTTTATAATCAACTTGCTTTTACCCGTTTTTTAAAAAGAAAGCAAAAAATTGCGAATTGTTTACTTATTTTCAATTGTTTTTCTTTACGTTCCTGTCCCCCTAGCCAAGTTACAATCGTATCATTCGCGCTGAACGCTTCGAGTAGGCCACGCCTCCGATTCCTTTGTTCTGACGTCATCTTAACGCTCAGTCACGTGGTCCGAACAAAGGAATTGAAAAGGAGGCGTGGCCTACTCGAAGCGTTTGACGTGAACGATACCATTGTAACTTGGCGGGGGGCTGTTTCGAAAAGGTTCTACGAAAAACGCGAAAGAATAACGTTAAGGTTTCTTTTTATATTTCTGTCCACAGAATACTGCTGGAAAGTAGTTATGATGAAATGACTAACGCTGGTCTGCAATCTGGTCAAACAGGTAAGGGCCTGCGCACACTTGAGACGAGATAGTCTTCGGCAGACTTGTCTACGACACCGCAGACTTGTCTGCAACAAGACTGTCGGAGGCGTGGCCTACTCGAGGCGATCGACGAAAAGAAAATCGAAACAAAAGGGTTGTAACTTGCCTAGGGGGGCAGGACTTGATAATTGCGGACAATCAGCAATGGGTAGCTTGCCGTCCGGCTGTCCGGTTAGGACCAAGCTCGTTTCGACAGCGCGTTGTGTTACACGCGTACCTCAAAAATGTATCAACAAAAATGACGGGGCCCAGTAGTTTTGATACCGTCTAAGTCTGCGGATATGTTTGAATGAGTCTCTGTGACCCTGAAACGCAAAGGGCAACTGAAGGAACACAAGTGAGTATTAGTCAGTAAAAGACATCACACTCCACCCAAAGCGGAAGAAATTATTTGACGAATTTAAAAAAAAATTGAGGAAAATGAAAGCCCAGTTACTTATCGCAACAAAAATAAATTCAAAATTATTTTAGAAAACGCGCAAACGCTTGTGTAAAATTTCTCTCAAGTAAATAAGATAAAAACATAATAAAATAAATAAAAAAACAATACATGATCTCCTATTTAAACAGATTAACACTCGATTATTCAAAACAAATCAATTATTACACCTACTTTTTTGTTGACTGTACAATCTTATGGTAGGTCGATACGTCGATTTATAGGCCGCCATGACAGTGACGTCATAACCACCATGAAATCTCAACGCTATGGTTATTGAAAACCATAACCATACGGTTATAATGTCTACAGGCTGTTTGAAAATTCATAGTTCGTAAAATCACGAGAAATCACGAATAACTTCGAGTCCCGTAAACCTCCGTTGAAAAGGGCGGATCCTCCGACCAGACGGGTGTTTGTTCCGGGCAACTGCCCAATTTTTAGGTTCCGTACCTCAAAAGGAAAACACGGAACCCTTATAGGATCACTTTGTAGTCCGTCGGTCTGTCTGTTTGTCAAGAACCTTTATCTCGGGAACGTGTGGAGGTATCGAGTTGAAACTAAATCTATATATTCAAGTTTGCTGTCCCTTGAAGCTATGAAAAATTCAAACTTCTAAGTTAACCGAAAAAAACGGCCATTTATGTCGCAAAAATCGTATAATTCGACACTCTCGAGAGAATCAAAATTCAAAGGCTACTTCCCGTTGACCCAGAATCCTGAAATTTGGCATGAAGCAAGGTCTTATAGCACAGGTATAGGAATAAATCTGAAAACTGTAAATTTGTAACTCGGAGTCTCCTTGAGTGATCGAATCAGAAATGAAGATATCCGCAGGAGAACCAAGGTTGCCGACATAGCCCGAAGAATCGCCAAACTTAAGTGCCACTGGCAGGGCACATAGCTCGCAGAACAGATGGCCGTTGGGGCCGAAAGGTTCTGGAGTGGCGACCGCGTACCGGAAGACGCAGTGTTGGAAGGCCCCCTACAAGGTGGACCGATAACCTGGTGAAGGTTGCGGGAATCCGATGGGTGCGAGACTCACAGGACCGTTCATTGTGGCGACATTTGAGGGAGGCCTAAGTCCAGCAGTGGACGTCTATCGGCTAAAATGATGAAAATTATGATGAAGATGATGATGATTGTTGTAGATAGTTCTAATCTCTGTTGTGCAGACCTATTTCTAGTTTATTTTATTTTACTAGGTAAGTCATTTTAAAATGTTTTATATTTTAAAATATTTGTTTTGCCTTGTTACTTGCTTAAAAACACTTAGTAACATAGTTTCTCTTATTTATTTACAAATTCTTTATATTTACGAGCCTTCATCCTATTATTCTAACAATGATGATGATGATGATGATGATGAAGATGTCTTGTTGGACTTAGTCACTAATAAATGTGGTCCTGAGTTCGATGGAATGGGGCGTGTAATACGCTTTCCTATTGAAACATTTTTATTTGCAGATCTGAGTCTGGATCAAAATCCTTACGACAATAATAACTCGAGAAAGTGACATGTGAGGTAGGAACATGATATTATATTTGTACTATTTACCCTTTCAAGAATACACGTGTGAATATTTAATATATTATTTACTAAACGGCTTTGATATATAAAGGGGAAGGACCCGATGTCCTTTTCAGAAATTCCTAAGTTTATATATAAGAAATTATTAAGGTATCTGCCCTGCTGGGCCCCTACGGTTTTGCTGAAATATCTTTGAGGATCGTGTAGAACACTACGCGCCGTCGACGACTTGGGCTCGATCCGGATGGCCTGACGACAAGCTACCCAAATAAAAAGCTTTGAAAATATTTTCTTTTTGCCGTTTTAGTTATAAATTACTTTTTTATAAATACGAATAAGTATATATATTTTTTTTTAATTGACAATTCTGAAACAGCCTGTACAACTGGATAGTCGAAATTCGTTAAACCACTCTAGAATCCAATTGATTTTCCCATCATTTCACTTTCTCGGTACACTTTCGATTTTCAATGGGATTGTCCACGGTTTATTGTTACGGTAGAGTGAGCATACGATCGGATGGGATGCGCTGAGCAGCTGAGCGTCCCTAATTGAGTGCAATCGCTAAAATATTGAAGTTATTAAAATATTTGTTTTATTTTTTACCATCGGTTTAAAGCTTGTAACTTGATTTTAATCAGTACTCGTTATATAAAAGAGAATCAGGGGCGCCGACTCCGTGGGTGCTCGGGGGCTCGAGCACCCATGAGAAATAAACAGTGGGTGCCGAGCACCCCTGAGAATAGAAATCAAGAAACAGATCAGTAATCGCCTTTTAGGTTACGTATAAATTTTAATATTTATTGATACTAAAAACTAGTTTAATTTTTACAAGTACCTATAATGGTTTCATTTTATATTTTATCGAACATAATTAGTAATTAAGTACACAGTATGTAAGTAGGACATTTATTTGTATGTCGGTTGATCAGTGTGCATTTCTCTTCTCACACTTCGCCACTTTTTCAAGTCCATCAAATGAGCATGAGCACCCATGAGGTTTTATAAAAGGCGGCGTCCCTGAAAGAGATAATGTTATCTTATCTCTTTAGCGCGTGTGGATGATTTCCACGCTATAATGAGAAAGAAGACTGCCTCGTTTCTAAGAAGATCTAGGACCAGCTCCAATAGCATTCTTCGAACCTTAGCCGATAAGCATGATGCGCCAGTGATCAAGCACTGATTGCGATTGCCGATGCGGCAGTAGGTTAAGTTCTTTAGGATTTTAAGTGTTACTAACCCTTTTGTTGATTAGTTTTTATTAATCATAGGACCTATGTTATCTCATAAATAAATAAAAAACTGGGCAAGTGCGAGTCAGACTCGCGCACTGAGGGTTCTATACAAACTTGCCTATATATGTGAATAGTTCAATTCCCGAATGGAATTTTTCGAATCGCAAAATAGTTTCTTTTTGTGACGTAACAACAAATTTTCTGTTGTCAGATTTATTCCTTTAACTATACTATATGACTTTATGCCAAATTTCAGGATTCTGGGATAACGGGAAGTACTCTATGAATTTTGATTCCTTTGAGAGCGTCGAAATGTACGTTTTTTTGAATATAACGGCAGTATCTTTTTTTTTCGTTAACTTAAAAGTTTCTTTTTTTCACAGCTTCAAGGGACAGCAGACAATTAGCACATGGTTTTAATTTCAACTCGTTAACGCCTCGTGTTTCCGAGATAAAGGGTCTTGACAGTCAGACAGACAGACAGACAAACAGACAGACAGATAGACGGAGAGACAACAAAGTCATCCTATAAGGGTGCCGTTTTCTCCTTTTGAGGTACGGAACTCTAAAAATATTATTATTATTACATTTATGTTTTTTGAGTACTTGACGACTTGACAACATAGTTGACCCAGTGGTTGAGCAATTGACTGCTGCGCTGTGTATCGCGGGTTCGGTTCCCGCTCGGATCAAATATTTGGATGGCCTACAGATAGGTGGTCTGGGAGTCTTGTTTATGTGAACACGTTTCGGACATGTAAACTACATGTCCGAAACAACAAGAAATACTTGTATGCAATTTAAATTTATATTGATACTAGCGGTCCCGGCAGACGTTGTTCTGCCCAAAAGCGGGATTTAGTAAAAAAAAAAATTACCCTACTCTACCCTACTCTACCCTACTCTACCCTACTCTACCCTACTCTACCCTACTCTACCCTACTCGTTAAAAAGTCCCAACCCTACTCTACCCTACTCTACCCTACTCGTTAAACCTCCCCACCAATTTTCAGCCAAATGGGTTCAGCCGTTCTTGAGTTATAAACAGTGTAACTAACACGACTTTCTTTTATATATATAGATTGTAATTTCAATGTAATTTGACTACATTTTGTTGTTACCTACTTGAACGGCTAATCGAAACTTGGCACAGGGTTGGACCAGAATTTGATAAAGACATTAAATGATCTTTGTATGTTCCTTTTTTGTAAGATAATTTTCGAGATTCTCACAGGCAAAGCCACTGGCAACAGCTTGGCTTTTGGAAGTAGTCAAAACTACTAAAAGTTCTCAGTTCTATATTACCGAGATCCGCCTGTTTCAAAGATTTCTCATATTGACTAGTTGTATAGATACTTGATGTACAAAACTAGACCACAAATCGTTCAAACTTATAACAAGGCTCTTCAAGCGTCGGTTAATAAAGAGCAACGAACCTTCATAAATTCAACGTAGCTATCTGTAACTTCACGTGGTACTCATGTCCAATAAAACTATCTTCTGACAACCCATCAGCCAATGGAGCGTTTTCACAATTCCTAACAGTACGCTGAGCGATACCCAATACATTATGTGAATCTGTCTGTGATTAGGGTTTCCAACTGATTCAGAAGAATAATAACGGATCACAATTTTTTAGTACGAAACGGGTTCTGTCGTGTACTGAACAGTGGTGGTTAAGTGGTAACGGCCCCGTTTTACGAGTTGTAGGTCGGGTTCAAACCCAACCAGGCGCATTACTTTGTGTAATTTATTTTATCACCACTGCTCTCAAAACGGTGAAGGAAAACATCGAGAGGAAACCGACATGTCCTAGAACCAAAAAATTCGAAAACATGTGACATCCACCAACCCGCACTGGGCCCTCGTGGTGGATTAAGGCCCATTCCTTCTCCTAGAGAGGAGGCCTGAGTCCCAGCAGTGGGAACATTAAAAGGCTGATTATGAGTACTGTCAGTTGAGACTGGTCATCTCTTAGCTGCCAGTTGCTATTTTAATATCTATATTTAGTTTTTATTTTTACTTATTTACATTGTTCTCAAATCATAGTAGCGAAAAGAAACATGTAACCAAGATATTTGTAACATATAACATGATTGAAAAGAGTGTTTATGGAGTTACTTGCAAATTGTTGTCCATAGAGATCTACGCTTTGGAATATGCAATTAGCATCATTTTTTTTCTGACTGACTGACTTCTTGACATTTCAAAAGTGCCTGTAAATAGTTTATTTAAAATAAAATGCTTTGAATCTTGAATCTTTGAAAAAAAGTATTTGAAAGAAAAAGAAAGTATCTTTCATAATTTTGTTTATTTATTTGATCCTTCTTTTGAAGACTTTATGAATGAAGATTGTATGTGATTCTAGTACACACTAACGGTATTTCCTTACATATCGCACCTATAATATAATAGTAATATTAGTGTTTAATTTTACGCATCACAGTAAAGATTAAAAATAAATAATTAATTAATTGCCCTGTGCAATAAGACCGCCTATTGTACATTTATTTTTTATAAATGTCTGTCCTGTAGTAAGTTAAGGTGTGCAATTAAGTAATAAATAAATAAATAATAAATAAATAAAATAAAGTATTTTCATATACCTTATTTTTATGCAAAAGTATATTTACCAAAAATAAAAATACGTCATTATAAAATATGGTTGGCAACCCTATCTGTGATATCCCCCACTAATGCCCGGAAAATGGGATATTCTCTCGAGATTTGTATTGAAACATGATTTTTCCTTATCTATTTAGTTGTGATGGAAATTCGTCATGCCACGTATTTTGGATTCTATGGCAATGGGAAAAAATAAGACGAGGATTCTCTTGTTTGCAAAGTTACCAATATAGCCCGAAAAATCGCCTCAACTTAATTGGCAGTGGGCAGGTAGGCTCGTAGAAAGATGTTCGATGTGGTCGAAAGCTTCTGGAGTGTTTTTTTTTTAGGTGGGAAATCATCCAATGACTTCTTCTGTGGAACGGGAGGGCGTGTAAGATTATTACTGACTAAAACCCACTCCTGTATTCCTTAGAAACCATGGCTTCTACCCTGCTAGGCCCCTACGTGCCGTCGACGACTCGGGTTCGTTCCGGACGGTTACTAGACGGCAAAACGGCGAGCTACCCATTGCTTACTGTCTGCAAGCCCATGCCTACGGTGGCTGGAAATCGGGGTCGGATCTCGGCAGCTTGGGCGTGCGGGTCGTTCCCTCACGTAGCTTCTGGAGTGGCTAGCATAACATTTTCAGCCATATTGTTTAGTTACTTCCCACTGCTTGGAATCAAGCCTCCTCTCTAAGAGAGGGAACGCGCCGTAATCCCCCACGGGGGACTAGTGCAGGTAGTGGATTTGTTCTAGGACATACCGGTAACCTCATGATCTTTTCCATCAACGTTTTGAGAGTAGTGGTGATAAACTAAATTACAAAAAGTATTGCACCTGGTTCGGAACCCACGACCTGAAACTCGTAAGTCGGGGCAGTTATCGCTAGGCCACTACTGCTGAAAATTTTCGAATGGAATATCTAAATCCCTTGTCCTAGTTGACCCTCAATACGTAAGCTAGTTATGCTTGCAGCCTCTGTACCAATGAAGCAATTATTATGTATGAGGCTCTGTCCCATTGCCGTAAACCTGGTTATCAAATGATTTTCCTGATTGGTTTCTCTGGTTTTCAGTAGTTTGACAATGTGTAAAATGTAAAATGTTCAGCAGCAGACATTTCGTCAAACTGAAGCCAGTGAATAGGGCTCATTGTTCCCAGAACAAATGATTGATGGGACCCAAAGTTTCTGGATTGGCAACCATGTACTGAAAGACGCAACGTCGGAAGGCCTCTCTCAAGATGGACCGATGATCTGGTGAGGGTTGCGTGAATCCCATGAATTCGATACGTACAGAATCGGTCTTTATAGCGACACTTGGGGGAGGCCTATGTCAGACAGTGGACGTTTATCGACTGAAATGATGATAGTGATGAAACATTTCAAGCGGTTTATTTTTGTAAAAATTCTAATTCGTTTCCTTCACTCGGCAGCTCAGTAAAATTGATAGTTAAAACTTATTATTTGATGGTTTTTAATAAAACAAAATTGTACCATTCTAGGAATTACTCTGTATCGAGGTTGCACCCACAAACAAGACACCCAGACCCGGAATAACTATCTGTAGACCATACAAATATTTGTTACTTGCGGGGATCAAAACCCCGACAGTCAATGCAGCAGGCAATCCTTCAACAATTGGTCTAACCGAGCGGTTGCTCATCAATCAAGGGTTTATTTACGGAGTAGAGGAATTTTCCTTCTTGTAATGTAAGAATGGTTTTCAAAACATTCGTGTTAAATACTTTAGAGACAAATCATCTTAATTGATTATCTCTATATTATAAATCTACGATTCAATCCAATATGAGCGCTATCGGCTCCGAGTAGCGATTATTCCAGACCTGTCTAAACAGGTTGGAGTGACGTAACTACGTGCAGATCAACTTGCGGCCGCAGTACTACGGGTCTGAGATCGGCAGCGGCTGCAGTGCAGGCTGTTTTCACATAGAAAACCAGTCGTGCAGCTGTAGCCGGCTTCGTGCAGCCGCTGCGTGTGCTCCTTGCATCCGCAGACTACAGCCGAGGTTCGAATAGCACCTTAAATTATAATTGGACGAGAAGAATTTGGAAGAAGGGATTTGTATGAAACTTGGCACACGGCTAAACCATTTCCTGGAATAAGCACATGAGACACTTTTTATGCCGGGAGTATGTTCTCATGGGTTAATATTCTACTATAACGTTTTTGGCCACTTTAGGAGCGGGTTTGCGGACGACGAGCAATGGATAGCTCGCCGTCCGACCGTCCGGTAACCGTCCGGACCGAGCCCAAGTAATCAACAGCGCGTACTGTTCCACGCGCGCCTCAATGAGATGTCAGCAAACCGTAGGGGCCCAGTACGGTCGAAGCCTACCGGGGCCAAGGGTCTGCTTTTGGAAGGAAGACTCGGCCTTGGTATGAAAGGCAACAAAGGAACAGGAGTGGGTTTTTAGTCAGTAATTCCAAGTAGCTAGTCATGAATAAATCATAGGAATATAGTACCTACGTGACATAATAAGATTTCTTAGATTCAATTAATATTGGATGTCTTTGTTGTAATCCCGGAATCGGTATTCTATGAATGAATGAATGATTTATTTGCCACCAAACAATTTCAGATGGTTTAACTGTATTCGACTCTTAAGTCGTACAAATATTTGTATGTACCATTTAGCATACATTGTAGAATAATATTAAAGCTAGAACTACACTGCGCACACGTGTGCCACACACGCCGATCTGGGCGCGTCGGTCTCCATACATTTTATATGGAAACTAGACTTGTAGAGCTACACTTGATCCACGCCACGCGACGTCTCGCGACGTCGTTCTACGTACAAGTCAGGCGTGTTAATCGTGTGCGTCGGTCTAATGTAGTTCTAGCTTAATACTTATTTAGAATTGATTTCATTATTATATTCAAGATATTAAAATGTCAATAAAATAAAATGTCAAAATATTAATATTAATAATTGGATATCAAATAAAATAAAATTGTAGTATGAATTAGATCCACCTCAATGTCGCACGGGCTTTAGAAATCATTGAATTTCTCGATTTCTCTTTTGAAATCAAAGCTCCAGCCATCGACTTTTATTCTAGTGATAGAAACACGTTCATGGAAAATATTTGTTAAAATGCTGAAAGTTCGCTGCGGCGCTACATTGGCATTATGCCGTTTAACAGAACTATTAAAACATACAGCGCTAAGATAACTTTTAGAGGATACGTTTTTCGCGACCTAAATGTCTTAAGCGCCATGAATTTCGTGGCACTTACGCGTTTCGTTCAACATAGTGTAATGTTCTAGGTGAATGGATTACACTACACCTGAGTCGATTGAAGTGAGTGTTCGGCACGCGTAATCTAGTGCGTAGTACATATATATCGATGGCTCCAGCAGACTCACGTTTGAGAAAAAGAGACTCTAGTATTCTCTGAGTTGGCCGCAATTTATTCTTCATGCAGTTTCTTTGGTTTACTTATGTTATTTTAATCTATTAGCAAAGCAACTGCATGTAATGTGATGTTAATATTAAAAAAAAAATGTGTACGGTATTTTTTTCTCAAAATTTCACTAAATACACAACAAAGCTAAAAAGAATTGCTAAAAAATATTCAGCCGTATTCATAAAATGAATTTTAAAAAATTGCCGCAGTAGAACAGCTCTTTTCCGCAAAAGTATTTATCAAATGACTCCAGTATTATACAATAAAATTCGCCAAGAAATAAAGACACCCAAGTTAGTTATTGTTAAAAAAAGACTGAAATTTTAATAATTAATAAATGTCTACGACTTAATTTATGGAGGATAATTAGGTTTACTGTTGATAATTCTATTTTAATTTTTGTCATCGTTTACTATTTTTATTTTATTTATTAACTGACATTTTAATTATACGTACCGACATTTATAAAACCTAAATGCACTTAGTAAAAGTCTGCCACTATTTCCCGCTCCCACTAACACAACCCCTTTGAGTACGAAACACTAATAAATATAATTTAAATTGCCACCAAGGTATTTCAGATACTACTTAAAACCATAAAAAACCTATCGTCAATGTAACCTATATTTAGAAACGTTTGAAATTATTCAATTGATAAACCAATATTAAATTAACAAAACCCTGTTTAATTTTCAGTAGCCTGTATTCAATTAAATTATAATAAAGAGATAAAATGGAAATGCGAGGAGTTTGATGGAATTTCCTTACGATTGGGGTATTTTCCGAATTGGCAACGTTACCAGTCAAAACACGTTATTGAAATACGTTATAATATAAGGAAGATTTTGATGCCCAAAATGCCTTTTGTATCATGATACGAATGAATATTCAATGGACAAGAAAATATTTCAGGTAAAGATTCTTAGAAAATATGTAAAAATACCTCGAAGTAATCCCTACTTGTGGGTAGGTATAAACCTAAATTTATATATTTACGACAGTAACTATTATTCCCTTAGAGTGCAAAGGAACTTAAAAATTCCTGCAAATACATACTGATTTTACCAACTGCCTTTTTCTTGCGTGATCACATCAGAAATGAAGATATCCGCAGGAGAACCAAGGTTACCGACATAGCCCGAAGAATCGCCAAACTTAAGTGGCAATGAGCAGGGCACATTGCTCGCAGACCCGAGTCCGGCATAGCTATCAGGGCTACTAACCACTAGACCAACAGGCCAGTCACCATTTTTTACGCCATATTTTTATCTAGGAGTTAGCTAAGTGTTTTTATTTTTATTGTTTTAATATTTAATTAGTTACAAAATAATACTAAATAAAATAAAAACTCAAAAAATAATCATTATCAGTTTAACCAGAAGACGTCAGTCAACTGCTGGACATAGACCTCCCCCATGTATCGTCACAACGGTCCAGTGCGTCTCAAATCGTACATATTACAGATTCGAGTGAGCGGCTCAATATTTGAAACTCAATCGACCAATAATATCTTGTCCAACGGCCGTACAACCAAAATAGATTTCAGCAAATATATGCTCGAGAATTCTATATAACTTTCGTCCATTGTGTAGGGGCTATTTGAGACTCGTCACATTGTTAAGTTACCATGGCAACGTGATCAACAAAGTCCTACTCCACAAAAGGAGTCAGGTGGGAAGTAAATATCAGATACCAATAAATCCTTTAATGTTATCGGCCTTTAATATTCTATAACGGTAGGAAATTTTTTATTTATTTATTTTATTATTTATGCACACAAAAGTAAATGCCAGGCATTTTCTAGCAGTCAACTTTTGGGTGATATTTCTTTCAACTTTTCAGTGAATGTCGGCATTTCCAGGCCATTTAAATCAGTTTACCATTCAAGTTTTTCCTGAATATGTCAATATTTCACACATAGTGACCCTGATCTCTCTACAGCCAAATTACTGAACATTAACACAACAAATTACTAACTACTCACTTAACATAATAATTTTGTAGTCATATTTTTTGAGCCTTTAATAATAATTAGACTGGCCTGTTGGCCTAGTGGTTAGTGGCCCTGACTGCTATGCCGGAGGTCGTGGGTTCGATTCCCACCCAGGACAAATGTTTGTGTGATGAGCACGATCATTTGTTCTGTGTCTGGGTGTAATTTATCTATAATATGTATGTATTTAGAAATATATAAGTATGTTTATCAGTTGTCTAATACCCATAACACAAGCTCTGCTTAGCTTGGGACTTGACGGCGTTGTGTGATAGTTGTGGAATATTATATTATTATATTAATTGTTTTTTTTTTCAAAGTAATATTTAAAAATGTAATAAATATGTATATTAAATAAATAAATGAAACAATAATTGACCCTGTTCCCGATACCGGTGGGTACTATTTTTTATATATTTTTAAATGTATTTTTTGTAAAGAAATATTTTAAAATGTATTTGATACGTCACGTACAATGGTCCACATAGGACTAAGTGCGGAAACCATACCTTAATAGATAGATAGAATATATTTAATAAGTTTTAAAGACAAATAAGGAGAATAATAATTAAAATTATCTAAAGGGCCTCTGCGATTTGGCTTTGGCCCCTCGTACGCCTTCGCCGGGGCGTGAGATAATAGGTATCTCAAGCGGTAAATTCATAAAAAATAATATATAATACATAATATGAGTAAAACATTAAATTGATACTTACTACAACAAAAAGATATTTAATATACATACACATATTGAAATGACGGTCTTTGTACCGCCATCCAGTGAAACACTATTAGGCCATCCAACCTGCCGGAAAGCCAGCTGACACTTAAAGAAGTGTGAGGTCACGGGTTTACGGACGGAGAGCAATAGGTAGCTCGTTATCCACCTGTCCAAACTGGACGGGGCCGGATGGGCAGATGCCTGCAGCCCCAACCCTAACGGGATTGCCTGGAAGTCATTTAATAATTTATCACCTCAAAAAAAAGGGTCGTAATCCACCACGCGGGTCCAGTGCGGGTTGGTAAGAGCGCCCCCCTATGCCGCCACCCGCCGTAAGAGGGGGCGGAATTCCGGATGGAAAAAATCAAAGATACTTTTTCTCACTTGAGAAATGAAATCTTATGTTACCAAACTAACGTATAAGAAAAACCAAGTATATAACGAAGGAGGAGAAATGTCCTCACGCCCCAGCCGCCGAGATTTTGACCCCGACTACCACCACGGTAGTCGCGGGCTTGCGTACGTCGAGCAATGGTTAGCTTGCCGTCCGGCCGTCTGGTAATTGATCGGACCGAGCCCAGTCGTCAACAACGCGTAGTGATCCTCGCGCTCCTCAAGGAGATGTCAGCAGGGCCGATGTCCGCTAGCTAGGACTGCGGTGAATTTCTGAAAAGGAAACCCGTAGTCCTAGAACGCAAAGGGCAACTGATGGACACAGATGTGGTTTTAGTCAGTAAAAGTCTGACACGCCCTCCCGCCCCGCCCAGAGCGCGAGAAGTCATTAGGTAATTGCCACACTTTAAAAAAAAATGTCTATAACGACAAGTTATATTGAAGCTAGTAAAATATTGCGCATAGTTCGATTGAAAACTTCCGCATCCGGGGTCAAACTCCTTGCACTTGCTTAATGTGGTTAAACACAATTGTCAATTGTATTATAATTTCTTCCTACATTTCTTTTCACTCGCGGTACTGACACCAATTGATTTTGTCATCGACCAAACCGAACTTTTGTGGTTGTGGGCAGGGGCGTGACGACTTGCGCAACAGATGTGGGTGCTTATTTATTTCACTGTTCAGTACAAAGACTTTATTTTATATGTATTGTGAACTTAACAAGTATGAACTAATCGAAACACGTAATCCTTAAGCAATTCTTTCAAAAATTATTTAAACCTACATAGAGGCTGTTATTTAATTAAATGCCAATATTTGAAGAGGTGAAAATACTCTTTAGTATGGGTATACAATTTTTTTTTTAGGTGGGAACATTATCTAATGAAAAATCCTGCTCTTGGGCGGAGCTGAAAATAGTGTCAGACATTTACTGACTAAAAACCCACTCCTGTTCCTACTTTGCCTTCGTCCCAGGGCCCCGGGTTTCACTTTCACACGACCGACCGGTGGCCCCAGTAGGCTTCGACCCTGCTGGGCCCCTACGATTTACTTACATCTCCCTGAGGGGCGCGTGGAACAGTACGCATCGACGACTTGGGCTCGGTCCGGACGGTTACCGGACGGTCGGACGGCGAGCCACCTATTGCTCGCCATCTGAGGTTTACAACATTGTTGTATATATACGTACAAACTGTTATAGTGTGATACAATTCCAACTAATAGATATTATAAATTGAATATAAAAGAAATCTGAGTTGACTGGCCTGTTGGTCTAGTGATTAGTAGGCCTGAAAGCTATGCCGGAGGTCGTAGGTTCGATTCCCACCATGGACAAATGTTTGTGTGATGAGCATGATCATTTGTTCTGTGTCTGGGTGTAATTTATCTATAATATGTATGTATTTAGAAATATATAAGTATGTTTATCAGTTGTCTAGTATTCATAACACAAGCTCTGCTTAGCTTGGGACTAGACGGCATTGTATGATAGTTGTGTGATTATTATATATTATTACTACTATCAAAATTAAATTAAAGCGAGCGAATACGTGGGCAAAATGTAGTTAATGCTAAGAGCGTTCGAATTATAAAAAAGATACTTATTCTGCTAAAAAGTCCCAAAAAAAGGCACTTATTTAGCAACATCCTTATTCGTTTTGACGCCATTTTGTTTATCCCCACTTACGCATACATAAACGGGAGAGCTTCTAAAACAATGTTCACCTACTTCCTTAAACAAATATATCCGATGGCAAGGTAAATACACCTACATCTAGTATAATATAAGGGTGTAATATTATAACGAGAATGACATTTTAGGACTGCCCTTTACATTTAAAAATGTTTAGTGAAAATCCTCCTTTTTTCGGCTTTTTTAAAGCCGAAAATAATTTCTAAACTGACCTATATCTGATTTATTTTTTGAATTAATTGTGTCAAGGAAACATACTGTCGGGATAAAAATATTCTATGTACTATTCCAAGACATGATCTACCCGTGTTCCAAATTTCATCCAAATCTGTTCAGCCGTTTGAGCGTGAAGAAGTAACAAACACACACTCAAAAAACTTCCGCCTTTATAATATTAGTGTGATTGGGTAATTGACTCATCTTTTTTATATGATAATAATTATAGGTCTTTACCTCAGTTATGTCTTTTTAACAAATCTGTGAGCTTCACCTATGTAATTGTCGTTTTTTAAAACGGGTTGCTTTAGGCCTCTTGTCCACGACACGTTTTCTTAACCGTATGGCGTGTTAGCCGTACGGTTAACAAAACGTGCAAGCTTGTACATGGCACGGCGAAGCTACCGGTCGAGACAACGGCCAGGTGCCGCTCAGTTCATATTTTTCTGCAGCCAAGTTACGACGTTTTCGACATGAACCCTTTTAAAAAAAAGATTATTCTTGCATACTATGTATATAGAAAACTTAAAAAAAAAAGAGAAAAGAAGAAGGTTTTGGATACATCCAATTTTAGAAAAACGCGAAGAATTTGGCGCTTTTCATACACTTGATTATGATTTATGTTGCATGCAGGTCATTCCAGGTGTTCAGGAGACATGAAGCCACAATATATTTGGTGTTTGATACCTATTAGTATACCTGCATCATATTAAATCTATACTACATCTATACGTACTAATAAAATTGAAGTGTCTGTTTTTAATATAATTTTTTTTACTAAATTTACACAGTAGATTCGATACCTACATATTATATCAAGAAAGCAATTTTAAAACTTGGTGTCCGTCTTTTCCGGCTAATCTCCGAAACGGTTGATTTATGTTCATTTTACTCGTAATACAAAATAAGCGTATGTAATCCGTCACGAAAACGTTAAAACGTCCGGCACCGTCGACACGCTCGCATAGACTGCAATACAACACTGATCAAAATGGCGCCGTGTGTAGACGCGGCGTGCCGAAGGGGACGCACGGCGAACACGGCGGCGGCGCCGGAACGTAAAGCCGCCGTGTATGTCAACAAGCTTCTACAGTGGCCCATACAACACTGACAGCCGTGCCTACACACTGTGAATTTACCGCAGATTTTTACGGCGAAAAAACGTGTGTGTACAAGAGGTCTTAGAGTGTTATGTCATTGGATCGTCTTGGAATTATAAGTTCAAATAAGCTTTGTATTAAAGGTACGTTATTCTTTTTTCAAAATAAGGTATTTTTATTGGTTTCTTTGTATTTTCTGTAATATCGCAGTACTTATAACCAAAATCGGCAATTTCATAGGTAAAGAATTATTCATCATCATCATCATCATCATCATCAAAAAGTAACTTTATTCAAAGTCTCAAATAAAAAATATTTTCAAATCCGTTCAAAATTAAGTAAGTTAGAAAGCTTTCAAATCTGGTGGAAGGGGGAACTGTCAAGTAACAGAATAAGGATGCACATACTGAAATGTGACGTCACTTCCATTAAGTTACGTGTTTAAAAAAGAGATAACAGGTTGTTCCCACCACGGCTCCTCTTTTCTACAAACCAAAATTTGAAATGCTAATTGTTGCTTGATATAACACGTTCAGTGTTGAACGAGGTCTTTTACGCCTCGTATGTATTTTCCTTGCAGTGCGGCTAAGAAAATCATAATGTTCTCTGCCGTAAGATGGCTATTAAAACAGAATCCAAGGTCACTTTGACCTCATACCGCCCTTAGCAAAAAAAAAGCTTTTAGTTGCTTAAACTTCACGGGGTCTAATAAGCCCCTTGCTGCCATAGTTAATAGTTTTCAAGCGAGGTCTTAAACGCCCCGTACCGCAGGAATGGAAATAACACAAAAATGAGTACCGTTGTCAACGTGTTAATAACCATTATTCGTGCTGTTTTCAGAAAAAGACTAGTTTTAGTGTAATTTGGTATAAAATAATCTACAAAATTAACCAGGAAAATAATGTAAACATTTACGCAACTTGTCGAAACTACCTAATTATTTGCTTGGTTTGATCCTAAACGAGGGCTATTCTGAAGAAATCTGGACTTACTATGTTGATTGCTTTTTTTTTTCTTTTTAGTAATTTTAACGTATGTCTGGCAATTTGAGTATTTTCTGCGACCTAGCCTAATATCCTTTCCTTGGTATTGTTCGTCAAGTCGTTGAGCTCCTTAGTAGTCCTGAGTTGAGCTTTGCGAATACTGACAAATGCTTGCACTGACTGGACAGGTTCACTCAAATCTGTATTTCTTCAAAAGACCATCTCAGACCAATCTGCAGGATTCTCATGTGATTTGACCATTACATATTTACTGTATGGACTTTAAAAGAGACTTTGAACCCTGAGTTTGTTTCGATGTTTCTTCTCAGGGTAGTCAGCTAGGAAACACCGGCCTCATCTAGTTTAAAATGTTGTTTTTTTAAAGTGTTTTTTAAACCTATTTGCAGAATAAATACCATTTATCATTTACTTAACAATTTGAAATCAACAATAATTATTAGAGCAAGTTATATTATTCGTTTTCTTTCTTTTCTTTATTTTATTTCTTTCTACGTGAGAATGAAAACTGTTTAGAAATGGAAAATTATGTTTGTTATGATTGTAAAAATGCTGTGTGAAACTAGTTGTACTGTTCACGGAAGATTTTACTATTATATTAAACATAATTCAAGTTTAAATAAACTAGGATTTTTTCTCATATTGTATGGGAAAAAACATTATATATGTTTTCCTGGGCTACTAAATCAATATTTATCTGTGAGAAAGGTGACAGACATTGTCACCGCCAGCCGGCTGGGCTGTCGGACGACGAGCAATGAGTAGCTCGCCGTCTGGCTGTCCAATAAAGACCGAGTCCGAATAATCGGTGACACGTAGTGTTCTACGCGTGCCTCAAATATATGCCAACCGCAGAGGCCCAATAGAGCCCATGCCCGCTAAGGCCGTAGGAATTTTCGAAAAGAGTTACCGTAGCCTTGAAAAGCAAAGGGCAACTGAAGGACACAACAGAGTTTCAGTCAGTAAAAATCTGACCAACCCTTTCGTGCCACCCGGCGTGAGAAGCCATTTGATAATTTCACACCTCAGAAAAAGCGACATTACAAAAAAAATGCAATCTCTTCTAACGTAGCGTTTCTGTTATATCAAACAAATCACTAAATAAAGCCACTTAATCCAAAAATAAAAATTGCCTCCATAGAATTTAAAATAAACAACCCTTGGCAAAGAAATGTTTGCATAGGATTACAGAAAAATAAAAATAACTTCAAAGAAGATCCTTCAAAAAATAAACCGTTTAAATTTTAATTTTTTAGGGTTCCGTACCTCAGTTGCCTAAAAACCCTTATAGGATCATTTTGTTGCCCTTCTAATCAAAAACCCTTTTTCTCAAAAACACGTGAAGGCATCAAGCTGAAATTAAAAGCAAACATCTATCGACTCTGCCACCCCTTCGAGCAGTAAAAAATCAATCTTCTGTCAATGCAATCTAAAGACAAGGGCCTTTATGCTCAGTTTACGGTGCATATTTTGACGCTCATAAGGGAATCAATACCTACAAGGCACTTTCCGTTGGCCTAGAATCATGTTTCAAACAAAAGAAAATAGCAGTAACGTCAATTTCTTTTTTTTTGCGATTGTAAACTTATTTGTAGTCGGCAAACAGTTTTCCAATGGCAAAGTTAAGTTGGTCCAGTTGGGCCAGTTGGGCTACTGGGGCCAGGGGTAGTGTGAAAGCGAAACCCGGGGCTCTGGGATGAAAGCAAAGAAGGAACAGCAGTGGGTTTTTAGTCAGTAAAAGTCTGACACTATCTCCCGCTCCGCCCAAGGGCGGGATTTGTCATTAGATGATTTTCCCACCTAAAAAAAAAATAAAAAACAAAAAATAGCAGAGTTAAATTTTTCCCTCAGTACGGTAGTTTATATTTTCGTTCGGTATTTTAATTACGTAAGCTTGTACGAAACCCACGGAGCACGAGTCCGACTCGCACTTGACAGGTGATTTTTAACGTTGCTCCCACTAGGAGTTACTCGTGTGTCGTGATATATAAACTGTCATACACAAAAAACCCAGACACGAAACAAACATACCGTACAAAAGTATCGAGCGTGAATCGAACCCCAGGACATGCTGTTCAACAGACACACGCTTCGAAATCTTAATCAGTGCGCTAATGTTTTATTGTGATATGAAAAAAAAATACTTTTTACAAAAAATATATAACCGACTTCAATGTAAAAAAAAAAATACAAAAAAAGTACAAAATAACTTGAATTTCGGAAGTCGGTGTTTCTATATTAGTTTTGTCTCTTCGGTATTTAATCATGCATCGTAATAATCATTTATTATTCCGTAAATAAGTACGTATTACGGCTGTCAACATAGCTGTCAATCTTATTTTAACACTAGAACCGCGGGCGTCTCGACCCATTCCTATGTTTTTCCTACCCTAGTTTCGATATCCGTGGCTGTCAATCATTATCCGTGCTGTCAATAAAATTTTAACACTAGAAGCGCAGGCGTCTTAACCTATTCCTATATTCTTTCGGCTCTAGTTTTTTATATTTATTTTATTAAGCGTAGAATCGCAAAGTACACCAAAATATGTAATGATAAAAATATTGTACTATCGGTTACCAGTTTAATTTATATACCATCTCTCCATATTACTGTAGCAAAAATAAAATGGCCTAAATTGACTTAGATATTCCGGATTTCTAGTGTTAATCAACACAACATGACATTGACGTGTACTTAAAATACAAAACACTTAAGAAAATATGAATTTCACGGGCTATCTCATCCTCCTTAAGTTTGTAGACAGTTCAATCAATGTTTTTTTCTAAGATTCCAACATGAGATTGTCGTTCTCATTGCGCATTTCTATAAGCCCCAACTAAGCTAATTAATTGAGCGGGTTTTTGTTCACATTAAACAGTGAATCGAGAATAGTTCTTACAACTAACTTCACTACGCGTTAGTCAATCGAGTTAATTTTTTTTAGTGTGGAAAATGTTCAAATAAATGTTACCGCTCTGGGTAGAGCGACAGTGTTTTATTGACATTTAAAAAAAAGTGCCTGTAAATGGTTTATTTGAAATAAAATGCTTTGAATCTTTGTCAGATTTTTACTAACTAAAGCCCACCGTATTCCTTCCCACAAAACTTAAATTTTAAAAACAAACTCTAAAAAATCCGCCATACTGTAATAATTGTGATGTTATTTTTTTTCGAATTTATTCAACAAAACCTTTCAATTGATACCCATACTACAGGGGGGGCATAAAAAATATCCAGTCCACCTTTTCCAAAATGACAGCAGTGGACAATGCCCAGCTGTCGATGAACAATGGCCTGCTGACATTAAACCATTGTTACAGCTGTCACTTTAGTAGATACATCTAATTAAAAGTCATGGCATAGTTAACCATGCATAGCATAGCATAGAATAGTCGGCCTTATAATGTTCCCACTGTTGGGACTCAGGCCTCCTCTCTGAGAGAGGGGATGGGCCGTAATCCACCACGCGGGCCCAGTGCGGGTTGGTGGATGCCACATGTCTTCGAATTTTTGGTTCTAGTGCAACATGCCGGTTTCCTCACGATGTTTTTCTTCTTGTTTTGTTAACCATGCATTGTCATCGAAACTGAATATGTCGAAAATATTTCAGATCAACCGGTTATGATTCATTTGCAAGATTTGACGTAAATAAACTTACAAACAAACATTGAAAATTATATATCGACGGTTGTAAGGCTAATTGATCTAAGCGACATTTTTTTTCAATATTGAGTTATATACATATTCGGAATCAGCAAATTTTTCTCTGTCGTTTGAGTCAGGTTTCAAATTTTTTTGAAAAAATGTCGCTTAGATCAATTAGCCTTTCAACCGTCGATATGAAAACTTGTAAAAAAGAAAAAAAAAGACAAGAACATCGTGTCTCTTACAGTTGCACTAAATAAGTCCTGTTCAGCAAAATGCCAGACAACTAAATATCAGTTACCTGGCGCTATTGCGAAACCACCACTCATACGGAACAAGGCTGCTCTATAATCAATAAAAAGTACAGTTTTTAAGCAACGATTACTTCATTTAATTTAATTTAAAAATCAAAGCACCTGTATGCATTTTTAAATTAACAAATCGGTTTAGAAACTGCACCTCTTTCCTAACAGATAATATCGACAAGATAAATAGCTAATTCGTTCTACGCCATTCATTATTAGCTAGCATAAAAATCAATCAACAAATATCGCAATGATTTCGTTTTAAACGTGAACCGTTTGCAATGTGTTGGCGACATCCTTAGTTAATTTAATGGTAATAAATGTTGCGGAGTGAGGCAAATTGATTTTGGAACAAATAAACAATAATATACGTATTTTAAACGATTGCAGACAAAACAAATACTGGCCGGCAGTTTTCTAGTCTAGCCGAATGCAGTCTAGAAAAACTTTTTGGTCTTAGAACGCAAAGTTTGGTGTGGTTTTAGTTAGTAAAAGTCTGACACGCCCTTTCGCTCCACCCTAGAGAGAAATATATTATTAAAGGATTTCCCATCTTGTAAAAAAAACCGGATGCAGTTGAATACCTTTTCTTTTGTGGGGGTAATCATCAAATAAATTCTCCCACTCTGGGTGGAGCGAGAGAGAGTGAGACAAAACTCGCCAGTATTCCTTCAGCTGCCCTTTGGGTTCCAGGTCAACGGTGTCTTTTTCAAACAAAATTCAACTAGATTAGTATTTTACGTAGACTATTTTTTTTTACTTATTAACCTTCACAACCCAGTTACTGAGCAACGCGATACCCCGGCAAAACTGATTGTCAGTCTGATAAACCATACTGTCAATTTTTTTTTTTTTAATTGGGAAATCATTAAATAACTTCTCTCACTCTGGGTAGAGCGAGAAGAAATGTCAGACTCTTCTTCACTAATAATATAAAGAGATAAAGAGGTAAAATTTGTTTTTTTGTTTGTAGGAGGTAATCTCTGAAAGTACTGGTCCAATTGCTAAAATTTTTTCACTGATAGAAAGCTGCTCTATTCCTGAGTTACATAGGCTATATTTTATGTACGCGTTCGAAGCCGCGGTAGAAAGCTAGTAATGAATAAAACCCACTGTATTCCTTTAGTTCAGTGTTCCTGGTGAGGGTCGCGGGAATCCGATGGATGCGGGACGCATAGGACCGGTCATTATGGCGACACTTAGAGGCAGCCTATGTCCAACAGTGGACGTCTTTCGGCTGAAATGATGATGATGATGATTTTTTCAGTTGTTCTTTTGATCCAGGGCCACGGTAAACTCTGATTTTACGAAACTCCACCCTTAAGGGGGTTAAACGGGGGTTGGAAGTTTGTATGGAGAAACCTTTTTTCACGTGGGCAAAACCACTGGTAGAAGCTAGTCTTCTTTTTATATGTATACAAAAGGAGAATCTGACTGAGTTACATAAAAACGCACTACTGGGACAAGGAACGTGAAATTTTGCACAAAGCTTCCTTTTAAGACGTAGGCGAGCACTAAGAAAGTATTTTCCAAAATTCACTGCCTAAAGGGGTGGCACGGGAGTCCAAAGTTTTGTATGGAACTTACTTTCTCGAGGGCAAACGACTTTCGTTGGCAAAAGCTAGTCAGTAATAGTTGGTTATCAAACTAGCGTCGAGGTCTTGGCGGGATTTTTTTCGAGTAAAGTTTTTGACTGTTTTAAGGGCCGGTTATAGCCACTGAATCATCTTCATTATCATTTCAATCGAAAGACGTCCTCTGTTGGAATTAGCCCTTCCCCAAACGTCGCCACAACGACTGATCCTATGCGTCTCGCATCCACCGCATTCCCGCGACTCTCACCAGGTCGTCGGTCCACCTTGTGGGAGACCTTCCAACGCTGCGTTTTCCGGTGCGTGGTCGCCACTCTAGAACATTTCGGCCCCACCGACCATCCGTTCTACAAGCAATGTCCCATAAGTAATGACTGGCAACACGCACTAGTATTTTGAGTGAACTCCACCCGGGTCTATATCGATTTCGCGGCCCCGTAACAGCGGTTTTATTATTATTATAAAAAAAAAACAATATTACTATTCTTGATTTTTGTCTTCATTATTTTTTGTAACTTTCAAATATTTCCGTGACATACTCGCGACAGACGTCAGATTCGCGAATTTTTTTTTTATCAAGCCAGCTAATATATATCATATTTAGATTTTTGCCTGGCGGTTGGTCATATAGTGAAGTTTAATAAAATAATTTTTCATGGTGTTTTTTTTTATATTGGTGGATTTCCAGAGGTTTAAAAAGTTCAAAATGAGTAGAACCTGGCCTTAATTATTCACAATTTATTTGTAATGGCTATTGTGATGTAAAATTGATATAATATGTGTAATATGTATGTGGAATTCGCTACCTCTTGATATCAGGACGGCCACGAGTAAGTATGCACTTATGCGAAAGTTGCGGAATTACTTTTTACACAATTAGCAGAATCATCTCAAAACTCCTGTACTATGTATATATATAATTTTATGTATGTATGTATAGGTATATATTTTATTAATTATGTATGTATGTTTAGTTTTAGTTTTATATATAATTTTGTGATACTTGTTGTCTAAATTATATTTTCTTTTTTTTATGCACCTGCCATATTGTCTCTCCACTACCCTAGGTTGACTGGTAGAGAATGCCTAAGGCATTAAGTCCGCCTTTGTACCTTTTGTTGCATGAAGATTAAATAAATAAATAAATAAGTATCCCAAGTGTCTGAACTGGACATTATGTGGGAAAATTGAAACAGGCGCGATCACTCTTAAATTGAGCAATATTTTTTATAAGGTTCTTTTTTCTTATTGCTTATGCGTTTACTGTATTTCAAGATCTGTATCAAATGTTACGTTTCCAAATACTTAATTCGATTTATATGCTCAGCCAGCAAGTGGGCTTTAACCATTGATAATAAAAAAGTAATCGTCACGATACAATCGTAGTTGAAAAAGGTGTGAAATTAACTATTTCGTATGGCTGTCACACTTCAAAATACAGTGAAAAGCCGACCGAAATTCAAGAATACTTTGTGAAATAGTAAACAAAATACAAACTAGTTTTGTGACTGCTTTTTTGCTATTTTAAAATTCACTTTCCGTGGTGGAAGTGAATTTCAAAATAGCGAATTACAAAGATCTATTGAGAGCTTTATCAACCCATTAAGTCAACATTCAATGACGGCCTGTCATGGCCACGTTATCTTTTTTATTTATTTATTAAATCTTCATGGAAATAAAGGTACAAAGGCGGACTTAATGCCTTAGGCATTCTCTACCAGTCAACATAGGGTGATGGAGTAACTTTATCACCTTTTATATTGTAAAGGCCTTTATTTTGTATATATTTATGTATGTATATGTGTGTTATTCCTTCTACACACTTTAATAAATATTATAAAGACAAACGTTTGTATGTCTATGTGCATGTTTGTTACTCTTTCACGCTCAACCGGCTGAATGTTTTTGGATTTTTAAAATACATACAGACCATGCTTTGAAATACCTCATCAGAGGGTTTGAGGTTTGATGGCAATGTAAATAGTTTCCAGAAAAATTACTCACATAAAAGATCATAAATAATGTCTTTGATATTAAAAAAAATGATGTTACATTTTATGGGCTATTATAATCCCCCACACGATACTTTAAAAAACTGGGCAAGGGCGAGTCAGACTCGCGCCCTGAGGGTTCAATACAAACTTACATATGTAAACAGTTCAATTTCCAAGTTTTTTTCCGAATCGCAATTTTTTTGTTGTTGTGACGTAACATCTAATTAACAGTTTTCAGATATATTCCTATACCTGTGCTATAAGAACTTGCTTTAAGCAAAATTTAAAGATTCTGGGTCAAGTACCCTATGAATTTTGAGTTTCTCGAGAGTGTCGAAATACACGTTTTTTGAGACATAAAGGGTTTTGACAGACAGACTGACAGACGGACGGACAGACAACAAAGTGATCCTATAAGGGTTCCGCTTTTCCTTTTGAGGTACGGAACCCTAAAAACGAAACACATTTTATATTCATTTGTGAGAGCAGAGGTGGCCGCCTGATAACGGCCCCGACTTAGGAGTTGTAAGTCGCGGGTTCAAACCCAGCCAGGCGCATTACTTTGCGTAATTTATTTCATCACCACTGCTCTCAAAACGGTGAAGGAAAACATCGTAAGAAAACCGGCATATCCTAGAACCAAAAATTTAAAGAGATGTGACATTCACCAACCCGCACTGGGCCCGCGTGGTGGATTACGGCCCATTCCCTCTCCTAGAGAGGAGGCCTGAGTCCCAACAGTGGGAACATTAAAAGGTTGATTATGCTATGCTTATGCTGTATATACAAAAGGTAGAGTTTAAAACTCCTATACATAATACAATTGATCAATTCGGTTTCAATCAAACATTTCGATTGCAGCCCCAGTTTTTTTTTTGTTACTTAACTAGGCGAAAAGTGGAGCTACAAATGACCACTTGACCGACTGAACTATGTAATAGTTTAACCACAGTTCACACGGTCAAGTAGTTACCTATTAGCGACAAATAATGATTAGATTCGAAATGTTTAGGATTGACCATGATACAAATGCGTTCCAAATAAGAATGGGATCGATTGCCAGGTTGTGACGTCACGTCATACTGTCAAATCGCAAGAAATTGGGCAAAATTGAAGAACTCAGAGATGAGCAAAATTGAAGAACTGGATTATGATTAAACTTTTTTCGTTCACAGTTCGTAAATAAATTAAATTTAAAAAATTTCTTGTTTTGCTCACCATAATAATTCTTCGATTTGACAGTATGACGTGACGTCACAACATGACAATTGATCCTATTTTTATTTGGAACGCATTGTACTTTTCAGGACCGTAATCAGCCTTAAAATGTTCCTACTGCTGGGACTTAGGGCTCTTTTCTAGGATAGCAAATGGGCCGTTATCCACCACGCAAGCTCAGTGTGTATTGATGGATGTCACATGTTCTAGGATATGCAGGTTTTGTCATAATGTTTTCCTTCACCGTTTTGAGAGCTGTGGTGATGAAATAAATTACATAAAATAAGCGCCTGGCTGGGTTTGAACCGGTGACTTACAACTTGAAAGTCGGGGTCGTTATCATTGGGCCAGTATTGTCTCAATAGCGTATATGTCTATTTAGTGATCATTATCACAGGTCACACTGGGCTCGTGTGGTAGATTACAGTCCACGCCCTCTCCTTGAGAGGAGGTCTGAGTCCCAGTGGCGCCTAGACCAGAATCTGTGCATTTAATTCTGGCCAGCTGCGCTCGGATAGAGCCTCGCTTGACCTTTAAATTCATTTTCTTGGCGGAATATTGATTGATCTTTGCTATGTATATTCTGAAGAACACTTAACCACTAATTTTTATTGTGTAAACATATTTTTAAAGCTCAAAGCCGTTTAAAAGAAATAGGGAAAACAGGTGAAAAAATATCATGTTGTTAATTTTTTTTTTTTGACAAACGTATTAGTCTTATGAAAAAATCATATGTTGACAATATTGTACATGAATCTATAATAAACATATATTTTTTTCAAACCTATTTACCTAGCCGTTACCGAGGAGTAGGCTTCAGAAAGTCACTGTTTTAAAGCACTGCTCGGGAGTTAGGAACTTAAAGAGATGTCAGAAGAACCGTAAAGGCCAACAAGAGCCAATGTCCGTTATGGAGACGGGGAATTTCTGAAAATATAACCCGAAATCCTAGAAACCAAAGTGTGTCTGAAGAAACATAGGTGTTGTGTGTGGTTTTAGTCAGTAAAAGTCTGACACGCCCTCCTGCTACACCCTAGAGCGCGAGAAGTTATTTGACTTATTGTGACATCAAAAAAAAGCAACGTTGTCCTCAACCGCTAGCTTTTCAGGTCAGCTATAAAAAAAAAACTAGCTCCAATTATTATTCGTAGACTACAAAATTTATCTAGTTATTATATTTAATATAATAGCTGTAATAAAAAATTGTATCACAATAATAATACAATCCAGTGTGACCAGTTTTTCAATATTTATTTCTTTTGTAAGTCTCGGTGTTACCATTTTTATTCAGCATATTTTTATTATGATAATATTAGATTGGTTACGACTATTATTCGATTGAGTTCGTATTGTTTGAGTAATACAGCTTTGTTTGTAACTAAATATTTTCGGTTGATTACAGTTTGTTGGTAAACTTAATTAAACTCGCTGAATAGGGGATTTTGTGAATGATTTATTTTGCTTAAACTCAAATTAGGATGTTTACAAATGTCATCAACTCCCTAGTCTTTTCCCAACTACCTTGGGATCGGTTTCCAACTAACCTTACCTAATCGATTGCGGCTGAATACCTGTACCTGTACACCTGTGTTTAACATGGGGCGACTATCTATTAGACAGATAACATCATGACTGGCCGGTTGGTCTAGTGGTTAGTGGCCCTGACTGCTATTCCGGAGGTCGTGGGTTCTATTCCCACCCAGGACAAATGTTTGTGTGATGAGCACGATCATTTGTTCTGTGTCTGGGTGTAATTTATCTATTTAAGTATGTTAATATGTTTATCAGTTGTTCAGTACCCATAACACAAGCTCTGCTTAGCTTGGGCCTAGACGGCGTTGTGTGATAGCTAATAAAAAAATAAAAAAATGTACTGAAAGTACAATAAATTTTTTTAGTTATTGACTATGAGTTTCTCAAAAAAAGTTCATTTTCGTGGACTGTAGCAGTTATTTTTTAAATAAACCACATATAGAAAACCACTTTTGATTTTATTTTTAATTCTCGTACTAACAAAAACAGCACTTCTTTAGAGAACACATTTTTCAGATATAAACTACATAGTATATTTTGTCAGAAGATGCAATTCAACGGTCCAGTGGGCAGCGAATATTACCTTGAACACTGCGTCAAATGCTTCACTGATTGGAAAAAAATAAAAGTTTGTTTTTAGATTAAACTTTAAACGATCAACACTTGTTTTATTTGTTAAGACTTAAAATGTAAAGATATTTAATAGAATCTTGATTTAAGTAATTGTTTATTTTAACTTTATTTAGAGGTATTTTTTTATTAATTAGTAACATTTCTGTTTCTGTTCATGGTATTTATAAACAATTATTGCAAATGGGTACACGGACTGGGATGAAAATTGGCATACGGGTAGACCATGAACTGAAACAGTACACAGGATACTTTTTGTCCTGGAAGTATGTTTCCTTAGGATAATTATTCTATACATACGTGGGTGATTATTGGGGCCAAAAGGTTCTAGAGTGGCGACCGCGTACCGGAAGACGCAATGTTAGAAGGTGGACCAAGGTGGACCGATGACCTGGTGAAGGTTGCGGGAATTCGATGGATGCGAGACGGTCCTGCCATTCATTGTGGCGACATTTGGGGGAGGCCTATATCCAGCAGTAGACGTCTATCGGCTGAAATGATGATGATGATGAGACGCGGGTGATGCCGCCGGCTGAAGCTAGCCTAATACTAATAACAAATCACTAGTTTAATATACCCCAGTAGATACCAAAAATAGAAAAAAATATAAGCTTGAATTATCGATATATCAGTAAATGTCAATACACAATGGATCTAATAGAATAAGTGAGGAAAAATCTCACTATTTAGAGCAATGACCTTCCTGAGAAATTTCTTGAATTCTATTTAGTAAATCTATATTTATCTACGGTTAATCGTGCGTATCAATATTTCTCAAAGGTTTGCTTAAGATTGGCACTTACTACAGTTAGATTATAGATGGAAGATGGAAAGAAAAAAATATATTTACGGAAAATGTCGCAATCTTAAAGCTAGAACTACATTAGACCGACGCATACGTGGACCACACTTGATTTGTACATAGAACGACGTCGCGTGACGTGTATCAAGTAAAATTGTAGAGCTACTACAATTTTAGGGCCCAGATCGGCGTGTGTACTAACAAATTATAAAATAATTATAATATATAAATTCGATTGGGAAAATTTACGTAACATCCCCACAAAACAGACAAGCACTCAGTATAATGCCATGGCACGCATATAGCGATGAGTCCACAACGCTGGTTTTCAGCGTGGGTCGGTGACGGAACGGTATAGTGATTGTAGTCATAGAAGATATTTATAAACTGTGTGCTTTGTGCTTTCGTATGGTACCTTAAATTGTGTTATAACAAATCCTACCAACATAAAACAACAATTCTTTTGCACATACCTAAACTCAAGCCAGTTCCTCTTGCTAGAAAGCTAAAACAATTAATAGATCGTCACCGGCACATACATCCACATTATGTACCAGTGTACTTTTGTTTTGATTACGTCCACATAATTGGTCATAGCGAAGTATGGCGAACCCATGGTAAAAATAATTCTTCTTTATTTAACAAAATAAACAGGCAACTGTAAAAATTACTAGATACGAATTTCGGGATGGAAATTAATAGCATGTAGTTCAATTTTTGTCCAGCAAATCACAAAGTCAAGATTTTTTGGCGCTGCAGGAACATTTGAAACATTTACCGTGGCCTTACAATGCAAAGGGCAAATGAAGGAACATGTAAGCCGTAAGGATTTTAGTCAGTAATAATCTGATACACCTTCTTGTACCACCATAGAGCGAGAAAAGACTTTTTGATGATTTCTCACCACAAAGAAAAAAAAATTTTTGCTGTACGATATGACCACGTAATTTTTATCATATATTTAATAGAACATTCTCCAATGAAGGTTTGCCTTGTTCAAGTTTGCGTTTTTGAGTGTGATGTCAAAATACTGATAATTGTTAATCTGATATTAACTATAAAATAATGATAAAAGAATGATGACTTGAAGCCTAAAGCCATTACAACAAAAACAAAAATTTAATTTGTGTGAAAGTTAAAGGGGTCCATTACACGGTCATGCAAGCGTCAATAAAAACCATCAATCATGAATGAAGCTTGACTGACGGAATTTTCTCGCCATACATTTTTCGTCATGCAAACGTCAGTCATCGCATTACACGGTAGGTTTTTCGTCAGTCAAGATATTTGACTGTGGCAAAACTGACAGCAAAACCTATCGTGTAATGGACCCCATTGACTGACATTATATTTCGAAAAACAATTATGAAAGAACTAAGATAGTTCTTAGCCATAAATAATGATCTATGAACTATGTGTAACGTCTACGCAACCGTAACTTTTATGTTTCAATTTAACGCCAATAGCATTTAAACGCTAATTGACCCATTAGAAACAAGAGCATTGTGTGGTAAGAATATGCGAAATATCGTTTGTCTATGGGATTTCAGTAATAACAGTAATCCAAAAAAGAGAAAGTGGATTAAAATAGCTTCCACTTGTATCAAAGACCTTGAGCCCGTGTCAATGCACGAAGCAATTCTACGCACGAAAAAATTCAATAATACGGTTAACTGTTTATATATTGGTTAAACGAATAACAAACTTATTTTTTAATGTAGGACATCTAATGACTTTTCTTACTCATGGTAGAGCGGGAGGGTGTGTGTGTCTGACTAAAACCACACCTGTGTCTTTCAGTTGCTGGGCTCCTACGCGCTTTCGGCGACTTGATGGAAATTACCGGCCGGCCGGACGGCGAGCTACCCATTGCTCGCTGTCCGCAAGCCCGGGGCGCAAGATCGGGGTCACGGTGGCTAGGGCGTGAGGATATCCATTCCCTCACACATGTAGCCGTCTCCTTCGCTAGCATCACAGATATACAGAAGGAGGCAACCGCCGGGCATTCCTCCTCTGGATCATGGCCTGAACCAGAACTCGGTGCGAGAGGTCGCTACCGCCGATCGCCCCCACGAGGACTCGGCTGCGCACTGCCTAGCGGGATACACCTCCGCCGTATACTCCACCTTATCCTCCGTGCGTTTCACACAAACATGACACCGAGGCGTTTCTTACGCCTTTCTTCGAAATTACCATGTCCGGTGAGGACCCGCGTCATGCGGAAAGTAAGGACGCCGTGACGCCTCTCCAGCCACTCCTCAAAGTGGTGACTTACCGTCATGATTATGGCGTGCCCAATTAATAATGAACTTGTGAATATATTACAATATTTGGTGATCTGAATGTGTTAATTATAGGCACAACCATCAGTGCACGTCTTTTGGCTAATTGATGCGTTTCGTAACATACTAGGAAACTATGAGTGTGGTCAAAAATTACGTATTTAAGTACCTACTTATATTTTCTAAACAAATCTTTTCTAATAACCAATCACAAAAAAGAACTGAACATCGGCAAGAAATATTAACTACACGTCAACCATTTATTATACCTAATCAATAACATCCATAACATTGCGTGGGGGGACAGATTCATTACTTAAAGGAAAAAAAGAAACCTCATTATTTTCGAAAATATATCTTTTATCAATAAAAGTCGGATAACAATCAAAATATTGTATCTCACAGTCTCCTATCTCTGAAACGAAAACCTTGTCAAAGAAATTGGGGTATTAGTAACTATTATACGACTATTTTCGTCTAAAGGTAAACAATTTCGATAATTGTAGTCCTTAATTTCGATGTCTTAAAGTTCAATATCGGCGAGAATATTTTCTCTGGAGATGCAAAAAGAATTTTGTGGGTGATGTGAGTGGTTTATTCCTATAACCGCAACTGTATGAAAGGTGAAATTTTCCTGTACGTATATTTTCGTAGATGTAAATTGAACGAAAGGTCAAAGCATGTAAGTAAACTTTTTACGTCAAATTTTTTCCAACGGCCCGCAACATTTGACCACTATGCGAATTGCAATATCATAATATTTTATAGGTTAATTTAAGTTTTTCGGGGATATTGCGTCATATTTATTGCATAAATATTTTTGGGGGTGTCAACATGTAAAAATATACAGTATACGCATGAATAAATTCTCTTATAGAACCAATGGTATGTCATAAAAGCGATACTTTTGGATCGCAAGTGAATTAAATGCGTTGGAATCTTTTTAGGGTTCCGTACTCAAAAGGTACAAACGGAACCCTATTACCAAGACTACTGTCCGTCTGTCTGTCATCAGCCTGTACCTCATGAACTGTGAGCTATCACGATTCACGAAACAGACAGTTGAAATTAACACAGATAATGTATTTCTGTTGCTGTTATAAAAATAAATACTAAAACACAGAATGAACTAAATATTTAGAGGGGGGTGGGGGGGGTTAGCTTATATAGTATTTTTTGATGAAAACGGGTCTAAATAATTCCTTAAAAGTTATACAGAACAGGGTGTAAAAACTTCGACCAGACGGGGGTTTCGTCTGACCCGGGCAACTGCCCGATAGATGATTTCAGGCGGTTGTATATATTCAAATCGTGCGGAGATCTCTAATTGCACGATGCAGGATTTCGTAGTTTAGTTCCTATGTGACGTCATAAATAACGCTACACCACAATAGCCAGAGGTCATAAAACCAAGTGAAATTTTATCAGCAAAAACGAATGTGGCCAAATTGTTTAGAATTTCTACATGTAAAACTGATAAAAGTCAATGGCACATCAATTAGATCAGTAAACTACAATTGAATGAATTAATACTGCTACAATATGAATGAACAATCATGAGTCTTGTTTTAATGTAAACTTAGACGAAGAAAAACATTGCGAGGAAACTCAAATTCCGATATTGTTCAATCTGAAGTATTGTGGGACAGTTTGATGCGACATATTAAAATCACGGCAACAATATTAGTTTATTCTAAGTACAAACCTACAGATGTTTAACTAAATTTAAAAAAAAGGATATGCTTTAAAGAAATATTTCAAAAATAAGTATCGAATTCTAAGAGACACTTCAGATAGTATCTTCTACATATGCGTTTATTAAACAAAAGTATCACTTACCCTTCTCTCGATGATAGTTCTCAGCCTTCTTCTCTGGTTCCTTGTGATGCTGTGTTGATGATGTGATAGCATCCGTTACCGGTTCAGTATGCGTAGGAACTAAGTCGCTTGCTGAAGGTCCTGTTTCTATTGTAGTATCAACCTTGATTGAATCAGATCCTGTTGCATCTGTACCCGTTGTGTCAGCTACTGTTGTTGAGGTTACTTCAGATACATTTGGTTTTCTTAAATCAGGTGTTGAAATAGGTTTAGCCTTATTCTTCTTATTCCTTCTCTTTTTGGGGAAGAATAGAGCAGGCTCTCCTTCTTTGCCCTCATCTTCTGGCACTAGTGATATTCTGTCAGGATTATCTCCATTCATCAAGGAGTATTTCGCTGAGAATTTCGTTGATGTTTCGACAGCGTTTGCATGTGCAGGTTTCGCAGTAGTGGTGGTAGTAGTAGTGGTAGTAGATTCATCAGTGTCATAATCATATACCATATAAAGTTGTGGGTTTTTGAAGACAGACAGTTTTCCAGATTCCACTTTCTTTTCTTTTATTTCCTTCTTTTTGGCTGGAGTTGTTCGTTTTGGTAATTTAGTTGTGGTTGGTTTTGGTGCCTCAGTATTAGCTTTGGGTTTATATTTTTCATCATCTTTGTCGTCATACTCATCGTATTCATTATTGTACTTCTTTTTTACGTTTCGTGGTTTATCGTCATATTTGTCGTGGTCAGAGTCTATAGACAACTGTGCTTGAATCTTTTCTCTTTCACGTTCCTCTTGGTACATTTCCTCTTCCTTAGCTTTCTCTGATATTGCTACTTGTTCTTTAGCATGACGTTGTTTCAGTTCATCAACGGTGTTCAAAATTCTTACCTTTTTTGCTTCGCTTTCAATTTTCTCTGCATCTGCTTCATTCAATGGATCTGGTGTCCGTTTCTCTTGAGGAGCAGAATCATCTTCATAATCAGCTTCTTCTTCATATTTACGAGCTTTTTTTCTGCTTGCTTGTGCTTCTGTTGGCTTTGTGACCTCAGGGATCACTTCTTTAGTTTCAGGTGGAGTCTTGTTTTCGTTGTCGTTGCCTTCTTCACTGTCTTCTGCCTCTTGACTACTTTTTTCAGCTTTTTCTTTTGCTCTCTTAAGAGCTTCTACAACAGGGTTCTCTGGTGGTTTAGTTATTATATTTACAACGCCATCTATTTCAGATATTTCAGTGTGGTTAACTGGTTTAACTTTTTTACTGGTTAATACAGGTCTGTTCGTGTCAGACCAGTCTTTCTTTTCATAATAGTCCTCACTGTCACTTCCACCACCAGCCTCTTTTTCATAATAATCTTCGCCCTCTGGTTCAGCCACAGCCCTAAGAATGAAATTCATTGGTGGTGCTAATCGCTTCTTGGGTTTATTTTTCACCTGTACGAAATCTCCTAATTCCTCACCATGTTTATTTTTAAAGGGCACCCAATCCGGGAATAGGTCACCTAAGTTCGCTTCACGTTTCGTCACATTATTTTGTACACTCACTGTTCCTATACTAAGCGCGTTGGTACTATATACTATAAGTGAAATTAGTGTTAGCTGTGTTGCTACCATTTTTACGTATCTAATGAAGCATAACTCGATTGTATCACTGCACTGAGGTGATTGTGCGGCGGCTGCGCGCGATCAACTGTTTGAGTCAGTTAAAACTACTATTATTTATATTGTTTGAAAAACGATTCTCTTCGCTAGCCATAACTATAGACACTGGAGAATTGTATGGATCTGTTGCTGGCATTTTACTGATTTTGAGCTGTTGAATAGCCTTTGTAGTAATTATGCCGTCATTCGGTGCATAACAGTTTATAGCAATTCTTATTCTTTTATCGACTTTTCAGGACATTACTTAACACAATATGGAATAACTGTAAGTATTACACGATCAGACAAAGGCATTACTGGATTCTTAAGATTCCAGAACCGTTTTTTTTATCGTATACCATATAGCTTTAGTAGAAATTTCACATGCATCTTTACATTCCTGGGTAATGGTGAACTATAAACAATATTATTACGACAATTATTTTTTTTAGGTGAGAATCACTTCCCTCGCTCTATTATTGACGAGTAGGTTGAAAGGTTGGTCCTAACAGATGACCTATAAATCAAAATTATCAACACCTAAACCTAAAGGGCCTATTACACTACGCGATATTCAGAGTCTTATTTTTTGTTTTGTCTGAATATCGAATAGTGTAATATAAGTGAATAGTGTAACTGGGGCCATATTACAGCACTTTAGGTAGACCCTCGCTTGATCCTTCGAGAAATGCGTTATATCGCACCTTTAGGACGAAAACCACATAATTAAAAAATAACGAAAATTGAGTTATCAACATAAAATAACTCAAAACGGGATTCTCAGTGTAACAATAGTTTAAAGATATATTCGAGCGGGAACAGACCAAAAAAATATTATTTTAATTAAAATATACTTTTGTGATCCTTGTTTTTCAAATAGTACTGTACTTTTTTATGTACCCACCGAATGTCTCTCCATCACTCTTGGTTAACTGGTAGAGAACACCTAAGGCATTAAGTCCGCCTTTGTACATTTAGTTGCATGAAGATTGAATAAATAAATATAATGCCAGACAGTCAATCTTGATTCCGTAAATTCAACTTCAGTTACTTAAAAACCTCACTAAGAAAATGTAGGTCAATCAACTACCTAAGATCTTATATTTCCAATAGGTATTAAAATATATGAATGGCTTAAGTCGTATCCATACTATTCTCATCGACGCCTAAAGTGGAGACAGCGCCGTGAAATCTTGAATTATCAGTGCAATTTTAAACAGACTGGCGTTTTAAACGCTGCGGTTTTAAAACTGCCGACCTATTGTAGGAGGTAAATTAGCCCTTGAAACTGTGCATGTGGAGTAAAAACTATAGGAACTGTGTACTTTTACGGAGTGAAAAAGAACTTTTAATACTCGGTAAAAGTAAAGATTTTTAGCAGTGACAGAATTTTTGTAACCAAGTTTTATCTCCAAAGTACCAAACAAAAGAAAAAACCGGGCAAGTGCAAATCGGACTAGCCCACGAAGGGTCCCGTGCCATTATCGGCAACAGATATACATTATCTCTGTAAATTTCAACTGTCTAGATATCACGGTTCATAAGATACTTCCTGGTGACAGACAGACGGACCGTGGAGTCTTAGTCTAATAGGGTCCCATTTTTACCCTTTGGGTACGGAAACCTAAAAAACAGTTTCACATTTTTCAAGTAGACTGACGAAATTATTACAGTGCTGTCTAGTGTACTTAACGATGTTTATACAACTGTAAGGTGATGGTTAATTGGGTGAATTTTTAAAACACGGATGGGTTTTTAAATTGGGCAGTAAAAGTATAACACTCCCTCTTCTCCATTCAGAGTGGACATTATGTTGCAACTTTGATCCTATTCTGTCACTAAAAGAATTTTTTTACTGTTTTTAACGCCATCTGTTTGCTGAGCACTAACATAACAGATGGCGTTAAAAACAGTTTTTTTCTTTTTTGAAAAATTTCGTTTAGTGACGGTTTTGGATTAATTAATTTGGACGATTTGATGATTTCAAGGTCAAAAAAAAGTTTGATGCGGGTTGGTGGATGTGACATGTCTTCTAATTTTTGTGTTTAGATTTTTTCTGGATCTTTTCCTTCACGATTTTGAGAACAGTGGTGATGGAATAAATTGCACAAAGCAGCCTTGCTGGGTTTTAATGAATATGAACTACTTTTTATTTATATATCAGGAAACTATAAGTTGGATTGGGAAAAAAATCAGTATGGGATAGTCAGATTCATGACGAATATTAGGTACCTAAAGACCACGGAACAGATGAAAGAGGATCCATTCTCTGACCTATCAAAATATACACAAAAAAAATAATTGTCAAGCCGTTTTGAAGGAGTTCGATAACCAACATTGTAACACGAGAAAATTAAATAGTAGATAGATAATTATAACATCATGAAAGCGGAGCAGTAACTAAAGCAGCGGGTTAAATCACAAGGGACAGCTAGTATAAAATAAAATCACATGTTACATGTGTAAAATATTCTTTACGCGTATTTTGTTTATTTATTTATTTTATTTGGCTCTTCAACAATGAGTACACTATTACAAGTAAAGGAAAACAATTCGATCTTAAGTCTAAGTGCCCCATCACTTAAAGAAGAGCACTACATGCACTATTTAATACGCCTTAACAGCTAATAACAATTAAACCACAGAAAAAGAACAAGAATAAACACCAAAACAGAACAGAATGTAAACATCATCATCATCTTCCTGCCCTTGTCCCGTTCTATTTGGGTTCGGCGCAACACGTTTTTTTCTTCCATTCTGTCCTGTCACCCATCACGCTATCACTAACTCTCTTTTCTTTCACAGAACTTCTCACACAATCCATCTATCTTTTCTTTGGCCTCCCTCTCCCTCTCTATCCATCCACATGTAAAATCATAACTCTTTTAGCAACATGCGTTTTATCCCTCCTCTTCACATGAGCATACAATCGATTCCCTCCAACTTTTCAGTCACTCGCGCCACTTTCAAACTTCCCCTAATATACTAATTTCTAACTTTATAGATCCATCTTAACATTCTCATCTCCGCTACGTGCAATCTTTTAACATCCGTATAATCCGACTTTTTCACAGCCCAACATTCTGATCCATACAGTATAACCGGCCTTATCACGGACTTGTAGATTTTATCCTTCAAATTGAGTGGCATGGCATCCGTGGGTCACAAGTTGTTCCCGTGACCTGTCGCCATTTCATCCACCCTGCGTTGATCCTTTGTGTTACGTCCCGGTTTACCTCACCATCCCATTGGACGAGCAACCTGAGGTACTGAAAGTCGGTACAGATCGGTATGGACGTTCCAGTGAGAGCTAAAGGCACTGGATTGTATTGTAAGAATGTAAACAACAAAAACCGAATATTACATTTCGACAAACAGAAATTAACATTAAACATAATTATTTAGGTATTTTTATTTGTTATAGCGTTTAAACCGCAGCGTTTTGCCCGCCCGTCTGCCTATTCAAGGCTACCTGACGAAACTCGTGTGCCGACCATCAGCTCCTGTAACCGACTCTTGCTTCAACAGCAAAAACTGAGGTCAGCGACCTTGTCGTCTGCTGAACCGAATTGTGTACATAGCGCTATAATTTGGCCCGTCATGTTTGCTAATCGATTTCCGTGGTTATTCTCACTATGTGTAAAGTTTTTGTGGTTCAAATTACTGTGGCGTACGCTTGCCGCTGCAACTCGGTTCCGGCTTCGGCTTCGCTTCGGTGACATTATTTATCGATGTTTGATTTACCTTGTAGAGGATGGTATAACCCTTTTTATTGAGTTGAGAAAGCATCGATTAACATTTTTCGCCCTGAGTGTAGCGAGGGGGAGTGTCAGATTTTTACTGACTAAAACCCAACTGTGTTTCTATAGTTGCCTTTTGCGTTCTAGGACTGCGGTTTCGAACAATTCCGCAGCTCAGTATAATCGATCCTTAGTTTCCTTTGCTGCCCTCATAAAGGAAGAGAGAAAGAAATCAAAAAAGAAGAATAAATACTTTTTTTGAGATTTACACAGGATAGACTACAAAATAAAACCAAAAATGTTAACTAGTTACATTACCAAACGTAAAAAAAAAATAAAATAACAAAAACATTTAAAAATCCGACTGTTTAGAAAATTACTATAAATAAAAACTGAAAAGAAAAAATAAATTAAATCCAGAAGCAATTTAATTACTACAACACTGAAATAATTTAATAATCGATAGACACATAAAATAAAATAAATATTGAATTCTAACACGGACTGCAACAGGACCCACATTTGATAGTATGATTTTAGTCTAGACTATTTAATGGCATAAATAATAAATAACATAATTATGTTTTGTTGTATTTATTTATTCATTTATTTATGTACACACAAACACTTAAAAATTAAAAGAATAAAAGCAGATAAAAGAGCACAAAGGTACTGCTTATTTCAAATGAAATTTCTTCCAGCAGACCTGCGAAAGGAGAGTTGGATGAGAGATGTAGACACAGTGTATACAAATAAGTTAAAAAACTAAAAATATACTATATTATCTAAATTAAATCATATACATAATTATATATATCAATAGAAATATATAAAACACATAAATAGATTTAATTATTTAATTATTCGAAACAAATAATTGACACAACTTCGCATGTAAGTCGAACGCATCAGTGTAAACATCAATAATTTTATAGGCTATTGTAATTTGGTCAACAACCCGCCTAACCTTTAATATCGATAACAATAATAATATATTTTTTTTATTCGGGTCAATTATACCCATTTACAGAATTTAAACACATCACAACGCAAACAACACATGAAAATCAAATAAAATAATATCAAAATGAAACCTAATTAAATACATTAAAATTAATAAGACAATGTCAATAAATTACAATTAAATGAAATAATTTAAAATCAGATAAAATAAATTGAAATCAAATAAAATGGATTAAAATCAAACAAAATGAATTAAAATGTAAGTCCAGTTATATCTAAGTCATTTAATTAAAAGCGGATAAAATAAATTAAAAATTAAAATTCAATAAATTAAACAACAGCTCATCATCTTCCTGCCCTTGTCCCGTGTTATTTGGGGTCGGCGCAACATTTTTTTTCTTCCATTCTGCCCTGTCATTCGTCATGCTATCACTAACTTCCTTTTCTTTCATATCACTCTTCACCCAATCCATCCATCTTTTCAAATTAAACAACAGCTAAATAAAATAAAATAATGAGTGGCAATTTAGGCATCCTAGGATAAACTTAGTAGGATATGGATATTATCCAACAACGTGTTGACAATTGTTTTAATGTGGAGCGAAAGGGCGTGTCAGGCTTTTAGTGACCCATCTACCTATACTCCTTCATTTGCCATTTGCGTTCCAAGTTCATGGTAACGTTCCCGCAACAGTGAAGGAGTAATGTTGTACCAATAAAAATGTATATGTCGTGGCCAGATCTTAGAAATTGATCACTTCATGAAATGGCCTACTAAAACTGGCCAGATCGTTTTAAACGTTAAAGTTTGATGATATGTCAATCCTCATTTAGCCTACTTTCTTTAGATCTTTTATTATCATAGAAATCCTACATCAATGATATGGCCAAACGAGGATTACGTTTAAACGATCTGGCCGTTTTTAGTTGGCCACATTATAAAGTGATCAATTTCTAAGATCTGCCCACGACATATACAATAAACCTGCTAGGACTGCGGGAACGTTTGATAGAATTACCGTGGCCCTAGAACGCAGACGGCATCTGAAGGACACATGAGTTATAGTCACTAAAAGCCTGACACGCCCTCTCGCCCCACATTAAAAACAATTTGTTAACACGATGTTGGATATTATCCATATTGTATTATACGAAGTTTGTCCTAGGATGATTAAATTGCAGTTCATTGTTTAATAAAAACAACTAACTTTATTACACTAAAACGACGCACAGAACCGTTTGTTAACCGTCCGGACCGAACCCAAGTCGTCGACGCCGCGTACTGTTCCACGCGCGCCTCAAGGAGATGTCAGCAACTGTAGGGGCCCAGCAGAGTCGAAGCCTACTGGGGCCAAGGGTCTTCTTCTGAAAGGAAGACTCGGTCCGAAAAGTCTGACACACCCTCGCGCTTGGCCTAAGATCGGGGGATGTCATTGGATGATTTTCCCATCGAAAAAAAAGCACTAAAACAAACAATCTAAAATATGGCGTCGAAAAACTCCTCCGCATCGATGTCAATTGATTATATGCCCAGAAGACTGGCGGCATTGCCACGCTGTATGGCAATGCTTAGTATGCTTACCCTCTGTCCAAGGTGAAATCCAGTCCTTGGATCATGCGTAAGTATGAATGTAATTAATAATATTAAACTAAGTAACAGAGTACAATATTTGTCTTGCCTAAAGATAGTTGTACCGGAACTGGCTGTTGTGTATTTGAGGCTTCTGTTGGTATACGCGCCCACGATACAGGGGGTAATGTTGATTTAGTTCTAACTCATCATTATCTTGGCTTCGCTAAATATGGTATACATACGCCAATCGTATTTGTCTTGCCCGTATTTCATATATTTATTTGTGCCGTAAACAATTTATGAAAACTACCATTTAGATTTTTATAAATATATGAAATAAAAAACCCTAAAATAATAAATTCAGTATTTACTGTGATATGTAAAATAATAAAATAAAAGTTCAATAAATAACGGCATGTATCTGGAAATTTTATTTATTATTTATATGAATATTCTTTATTGTACACCAATATAATAAATAATACAATTTGAGTCTTAAACTTAAAACAAAATACAATTAGCATATTTATTTTATAACCAATTAAATACAAATAAAAATACTTGACTAATTAAAACTACATATACAAGGCCTCCTCCTAACTAAAACAATATATAACTGGAATAATTACACACACCTCAATAAGCAAACCAAGATCATAATTTAAACACTAAAATTTAACAAAGCACTCAGGTAGGGGTTTTTTTTAAACAATTAGGTTAAATCTAATCTTAATAATAGGCAAATGATATGGGAACTGATGCACTACATTAGCTGCGCGTCGCTATTGGAATCTACGCACGCACAAACAAACACACTAGTGACGCAATCAAGATTTATACAAATATTAAAAAATAATAGGAAAAAAACTGAAATCGATTCAACACTATATTTATAAAATAGCTGTAATCGATTCAGGTATGCGATTCGGAACATACTACTTTTAGGATTTGCGTTTATTATGTTACATCTATAATAATATTATAAAGAGGCTAGATTTATATTTTTATATGTTTGCATTTTTGTTTATAAGGAATTAACTCGAAAAACTACTGGACCATTTTTAGGGTTCCGTTATAGGACCACTTTGTTGTCCGTCTATCTGTCTGTCTGTCTGTCAATACCCTTTATCTCGAGAGCGCGTGGAGGTATCGAGTTGAAATTAAAACCATACATATACTCAGGTCTGCAGTCGATTAAAGCAGTGAAAAAATCATACTTCTGAGTTAGCGAAAAAAAAGTTACGGCCGTTTATGTCGCAAAAACCGTGTATTTCAACATTCTCAAGGGAATCAAAATTCATAGGGTACTCTTCCCGTTGACCTAGAATCCTGAAATTTGGCATGAAGCAAGGTCTCATTGCATAAGTATAGGAAAATATTTGAAAACTGTAAATTTCTAGTAACGTCACGTAACTTAATTCGGAAATTGAACTGTTTTCATAGATAAGTTTGTACGGAACCCTCAGTGCGCGAGTCTGACTCGCACTTGCCCAGATTTTTTTAATTTCTTTCACCCGTATTAGTAGCCTTTCAATAGTGATAGTAGTAGTTATCTTATTTTTAAAGTCACAAATTTGACACATCCTCTCGCTCTACTTAGAGCGGAAGAAGTAAATTAATGAAATCACACCTCAAATGAAAACTACTACTTATATGTATTTGTTTAACGACATATGTAGAAAGTTCCGATTATAATTTGGGTGTCTTCAATACTAGAGTGGATAGGCTCTTAATAAACTAATGCGCCTCACCATCAACGATTGCATCACTGCTTACCATCAGGTGGGATCGCAGTCAAGCACTACTTTATCTATATATATATAAAAGGGGAAACTGACTGACTGACATATCAACGCACAGCCGAAACTACTGGGACTAGGAGCGTGAAATTTTGCACAAGGTTTTCTTTAATGACGTAGGCGAGCACTAAGAAAGGATTTTCCAAAATTCACCCCCTAAGGGGACGAAACGGGGGTAAAAAGTTTGTATGGAGAAACCTGGTTTCACGCGGGTAAAGCCGCTGGCAGAAACTAGTTCCAAATTTAAAAAAAAAAAATCACTTGTAAAAAGCATTATTTCTTTTTTAACACTTCAAGATTCAAACGTTTGGAGTAACAATTGTTGTTAATGTTTATTCTGTTTCTCATTTACTTATTTCACTTATAACTAAATACTAAAGATTCTATTTCTTGAATATTCGTCCGTATTTAATTGAGACTGTCTGAAATCGCTTCTGTTATTTACCGTTGCAGAGTTCTTGCAACTGCAAAAAAAAAATAAAAGAAATGTTCAGAAATAAACTAGATTTTTGCAATGAAGCACTAAATATCGCGGTCAAAGTTAATACAAAGATGTCTTGTCAAAGTGACAGCAGATGAGATGATTGTATTGTTGACACTTTTGGCAAAAAATATATGTAGGTAACCTTCGTAACGATACTCGGTAATACTTTACTAACTTAAGTAACAAAAAATCTGAAGTGATTTTGAATTTACCACACTAATATTTTAGTTCTAACATACCCTATGTTCTACATAATCTGTGTTACATTGTATTTTTATTTTCTATTTTATTTCTTCTTGAACCATGATGAAAGAAACTGGTCTCCACGACACGGAATCCTAGTGTGGAGACCAGGGAAGTATTCGATGTAAAAGTGTATTTTTTTTTTTTTCCTGAACAATAAACCATTATTATTACTAATATTATAAAGACGAAAGTTTATGATTGTTTGTGTGTTTATTTTTATAACTTTTTCAAGGACTTTTTATTCTGGCAGTATGTTCTTTTGAGACAATATTCGAAGCCGCTGCAGCAGCTAGTGAATTTATAAATGGTACAAATACTTAATATTTTTTTGACACGGCTAAATGGAAAACTACACTAGACCGACGCACACGTGGACCACGCCTGATTTGTACGTAGAACGACGTCGCGTGGCGTGGATCTAGTGTAGCTCTACAAGTCTAGTTGTCTTATAAAATGTATGGAGACCGACGCGCCCAGATCGGCGTGTGTATCAGATACGTGCCTATTTTCAGAATATGACTAGCCTGTGGCATTGAATTATTATCTAAGGAGTTCGCATAACAATCATACATTGTTTTAGTAGTCTGATCTATATACTGAAATATACTTTTAAAGAATTGTAGTGATGTAATAAAACGAGAAATAACACCTTGTATTAGTTTTATTACTTGATTTCACAGCTTTACATACAGCAGTATATGTACCTACGAAAACCAAAATACAAGAGCAGAACAGTGTTACCAAAATAACGCAGTGACATTAGTTTTATGAACCTATAGGGTAACCTGGGGTCCTTCCCCGGGTTACCCTTTCGGAAATCAACCCATGACCTCAGTAGGCTTCGACTACGCGCCGTCGACGAATCGAGCTCGGTCCGGACCTTACGACGGCACGACGGCGAGCTACTCATTGCTCGCCGTCCGCAAGCCCACGCCTACGTTGGGTAACTAGCCTATAGTACTATTTAATTATCTAAGGAGATGAAAATATTACCTTGTATGCAGTGAGTCTCAGACCTCCTCCCTAGGAGAGGGAATAGGCTATAATCCACCACGCGGGCCCAGTGTGAATTGGTGGATGGCACATGTCTTCAAATTTTTGATTCTAGGACAGGCCGGTTTCTATATGATGTTTTTCTTCACCGTTTCGAGAGCAGTGGTGATAAAATAAATTACACAAAGTAAAGCGCCTGGTTGGGTTTGAACCCGTGACGTACAACTCGTAAGTCGGGGCAGTTATCAACGGGCCATCACTGCTCCTGAATGAATTGAATATACAGCTTACAGTGTAAACATGGACTTAAATACAGCTCTTATACAGCATGCCTATTACTAAGAATATTAGATATCTAATATTCTTACTAACTATAAAATCTAATATTCTTATTAAATATACATATGTATGTAAAGAGTTTACGGTTTAACTTTTGAATTAAAGACACAATTAAAAAGCCATTGTGCCCCGCGTACATCTGCGCTCTGGCATACAACAGGTTAAGAGTTACCGTGACCCTCGCAAAGGGCAACTGAAGAAACACTGTAAGTTAGATATTCTTATTTTCCTTTTTTTTTATTTATAAACATGTAGCGACATCTATGGCTTCACATAAGAACTAATCCTGCATCGCGCAATTAAAGTTCTTCCCGCGATTTGAACATATAGAACAGCCCGAAAACATCTATCGGGCAGTTGCCTACCAGACATAACACCCGTCTGGTCGGAGAACACTCCCTTTTCAACTGAGGTTTGCAGTACTTTACTCTCTTTTCCGCATATCTCCAAAAGTACTATGTAGGGCCAAAGTTCACACAAAACAGTAGATTTTCAGAGGTCTTTACCGGATTAGTTTTACGCCATTTTTTTTAAATTTTATTAGAAACCTAAATAATATCAACAAGATATCCGTGTTTCCAAAATGTCTAGAGAAAGATGTGTAATAACGTCATAATCACGTAAGAACCGGCCTATGATAATGAATTTCGGTTTGGACGCTCTTAATTCTAGCATTATGAGCTAAACTACTATGAGTTAAATCAATAAAAACTGGAAAAAAAAAGAAAAACAAAAAAAGAAGTTATGAAACTACCAATCAAATACAACCGTTGACTCTAAAAACAAATCCAAGATCCATTTTTAAATCTAAAACCGTCCAATACGCTAAAATTAAATTAATTTTCAAACTAAAACTGTTTTTTATGCAAATAGGTTTTTATTTTACGAAGTCGACTTTCAACTTGGAGTTTTTAATTAACGAGGGAATCGCGCCAATATCTGAGATCTTAATTATTTGCTACCTTGGCGGGCTCTTGCGTAAATAATTAATCATTATTTTGATATATTTCCGGTTATTTAAGCTTGGTAGATTAAGGTGGGATAGTAGCAAGCTTCAACCGATATCTTTTAGATTATATAAGTACTTGCTTCTGCCCGCGGCTTCACTCGCGTGAATGTAGGTTTTCCATATAAACTTTGAACCCCCGCTTTATCCCCTTAGGGAGTGTATTTTGGAAAATCCTTTCTTAGTGCTCGCCTACGTCATAAAAGGAAACCTTGTGCAAAATTTTATGCTCCTAATCCCAGTAGTTTCGGCTGTGCGTTGCAGTCAGTCAGTTCCGCAGTTAAGCATAATTATAAGCATAATCAGCCTTTTAATGTTCCCACTGCTGGGATTCAGGTCTCCTCTCTAAGAGAAGGAATGGGCCATACTCCACCACGCGGGCCGAGTGCGGGTTGGTTTTAACAATAAGTATCTTTTTTTTACGTGAGAAATCATCAAATGGCTTCACCAGCACTAGAGTGGAGCGAGAGGGCGTGTCAAACTTTTACTGACTAAAACCCAGTGTTCCTTCAGTTGCCCTTTTTGCGAGGGCTGCGGTGACTCCTTCAAACAATCCGCAGCTCTAGTAGGCATCGGCCCCATTGGGCTCCTTCAGTATTGACATTTCTTTGAAGCGCACGTGGAACACAACACGCCGTCGATTCGGGTTTAGTCCATATCTAATTGACTGGCCTGCCAACAGGCCAATCAATGGTTAGTGGCCCTGACTGCTATGCCGGAGGTCGAGGGTTCGATTCTCACCCAGGACAAATGTTTGTGTGATGAGCACGATCATTTGTTCTGTGGGCTGGGTGTAATTTATCTACAATAATATGTATTTAAAAATATATAAGTATGATTATCAGTTATCTAGTACTCATAACACAAGCTCTGGTTAGCTTGAGACTACGGCGTTGTGTGATAGTTGTGGAATATTATTATTATTATATCGGACGGCCGCAAGCTCTCGCCTACAGCGGCTAGGACGTGGGGATGTCCGTTCTCTCTCTGGCCCTCGCATTACTATTTTTATTATTATTATTATTATTGATAGGCTCGCGTTTGACCAATATCTCACCTGATGGTAAGCGATGATGTGGCCGAAGATGGAGCACGCTTGCCTAGAAGTAACCTATTCACTCTTGACTTAAAGACCCCTAGGTTGTAGCTATTAGGGAACACAGACTCCGGCAGGGAATTCCACTCCTTACTATTTTGGAGAAAGTGGCAGCCGATTCCCATTCCTTCTCTCTCCGTACCATGAATTGAACCAGAGCTGAATGCAAAGAGTTACCACCGCCAGCGCGCCAACCGCCCGATTTGTTGAAGTCAACTGTGTACTTCACCGTGTCCTCCGAGGATCCCGCAGTCTAGAATTTATCAATATAATTTAAGAAGCATTTTGTATTGCTTGATTTTGTTGTTTATTGTACGCAATAGGTTTATAATAATAATAATAACTCTTTATGATCAGGTAACTAAGGCCCATAGACAAAATACACAAATATTAATTCTCCACATCACCTTCGTCTACCACATCATCGCTTACCATCAGGTGAGATGGTGGTCAAAGGCTAGCCTATAATTAATTAAAAAAAAAAAAAATTTACAAAATAATATACTAATACATATTAAAAAAAAAGAGCAACTAATCTATGCACTGTTATTAAACTATTGCACACGAAGTGATGGCATCGTGTTCCGCTGCAAGGTCGATATCCTTCCACGAAATCTTCGATACACGACACCCTTCGGCCAACTCTCCTTTGAGGAAGGTCTCGAAATGATGAGTTGGTACCCGCACCACAAACGACTTGATATTTTATTGGTACATAAACATAAACTTTTAAATTATTGCTTACAAAAGCAAAAAATAAATAAATATTGAGGTGTACAGTATACCAACTTCAAACAGCGACTTCTCCCGCGTGGCATTAGAAAATTATCTCAAGGAAACATTGTATAATGTAGAAGCACTTTGTTTTTCAAGTTTTGTGAATGTGAAGTACCATGGAGCATTTTTATTAGGTTACAAATTGTTTGACATTACGAGCTTGGCAGTTGAGAGTTTGTCATGCTCACTCAAATGTCTCGCTGATGGTGGCACGTGTTATTGCACGCGTCATGCTCGTGAACGGGTGCCGTCAGTTGAGACTGGTCATCTCTTTGCTGCCAGTGACTTAATTTCAATTTCTATATTTTTAAATTAATATTTATTTTTATTATTATTACTTATCTACATTGTGCTCACATATTAGAAGCGACAAAGAAATGTAACCAAGATTTATGTAACTCATAATATGATTTAAAAGAGTGTCCATGGAGTTTCTTGCACGTTCTTCTCCATATAGATCTACGCTTTGGAACATGCAATTTAGCTTCACTTTTATTTTATTTTTTTGACTGACCGACATTCTGACAATTCAAAAGTGCCTGTAATTGGTCTATTTGAAATAAACGTTTCTGATTTCTGAAACATCCACAGGACAAAAAATATCATTATCATTATCATTTCAGCCGATAGTCGTCCACTGTTGGACATAGGCCTCAAACGATAAGCGTCCCCCAAACATAAGTCCATAGCATAATCAGCCTTTTTTTAAATATTCCCACTACTGGGACTCAGGCCTCCTCTCTAGGAGGCGGGTTGGTGAATGTCACAAGTCCTCAAATTTTTGGTTCTAGGACATGCCGGTTTTCTCACGATGTTTTTCTTCACCGTGTTGAGAGCAGTGGTGATATAATAAATCACACAAAGTAATGCGCCTGGCTGGGTTTGAACCCGCGACCTACAACTCGTAAGTCGAGGCCGTTACCACTCGGCCACCAATGCTCCCCCAACAAACCAATATTATAAAAGCGAAAGTTTATAAGTGTTTGTATACTTGTTACTGAAGGGCACACGGGTGACGAGGCTTAAATAGTATATAGAATATTTTTTATCTCGGGAGTATGAACTCTTTCAGGTAGATTAAGCTCAGCCGCATATGCAGTACGAAAAATAAGGCAATTGACAGATGTAGCCACCGCTAGGTTAGTTTACTATGCTTATTTCCACAGTATTATGTCTTATGGCATTTTACTGTGGGGATCTGCAGCTGATGTGGACTCAATTTTCATATTGCAAAAGAGAGCAATCCGGGCTATTTATAAAATGGGTCCTCGCGAGTCCCTCAGAAATAAATTCAAAGAAATCGATATACTTACTCTGCCTTCTCTTTATATCTTGGAAAGTATTTTGTACGTTCGTAAAAACCTAGGACTTTTCAAAATTAGAAGCGATTTTCATAACATAAATACGCGCAGTAAACACGAAATTGTATTACCCAAATGGAGATTAGCTAAGACCAGCAAGTCATTTTTAGTAAACAGCATACGCTTTTATAACAAGCTACCAAAGGCGGTGACTGAACTTAGCGAGGGCAAGTTCAAAACCCATATTAAGCGTGTCCTAACTAAAAAAGCGTATTACAAGGTTAAAGACTATGTCGAAGACACGCTTGTTTGGCAATGACTGCTTCTGCACATGTGGCCCCCTGGTACATCTATCTATTAACTGCTCCACATTTGTTGTAATATATACATTTTTTCTTTTCTTCCTACACATTGCTTTTGAAATATTTTTTATATTAGTAGACGCCAACCACCATAAATTCGTTAGTAATTTTCTTTTTGTTGACATGTCATTTATTGATAATTGTAATTACTTATTGTTCTTGTTTTTTTTTTTTTTTATATAGCTTCTTTTTTTTTTAATGTGTATGTGAGAACACCGTGGACTTCGCGAATTCTTAGGTTACTTCCTATTACGACTCACTCTTTTTTTTTTAAATATTATTATTTTTACTGTGCTTTTGGGTACAATATCGACTGGTCTACACTGTTCTTACATAATGTCTATTAATACTGTAATATGAAACTATTGTAAACAATCATTTTTTTTAAAAGAGTAACCATGGAGTTTCTTGCCGGTTCTTCTCCATAGGAAACGACCAATTTGGAACCGTGCACTAGCTTCTGACGTTTTATAAGTGCCCATGTAGGCCTATGTGAAATAAAAAATTTTTGACTTGACTTGACTTTTTATGTTCCCTTAGAACAATTTTCTACTTTCATACGAGGGAAGCCCCAGACAGCAACTTGTTTTATTTTAAATATTTTCCTACTAATTTTGCTTAGCGTCAAAATCAATTAAATCGATAACCTAGGTAATTCAATTTATTTGTTCTGAATGTAATTGATTAGCTTAGATTATTATGACTGTTATTACTTACTTTGATCTAATACCTAGGATTTGAAGGCCTCCATCAAGGTGGACCGATGACCTGATGAAGGTCGCGGGAATCCGATGGAAGCAAGACGCATAGAACCGATCACTATGGCGACACTTGTGGAAGGCCTATGTCCCACAGTGGACGTCTTTCAGTTAAAATGCTTGTAGCAACATCTATGGCGTCACATAAGAACTAACCCTGCATCGCTCAATCAAAGTTCTCCGCGCGTTAAAACATATAGAATAGCTCGAAATCATCTATCGGGCAGTAGTAGCCCACCAGACATAACACCCGTCTGGTCGGAGGATCCTCCCTTTTCAACGGAGGTTTGCGGGACTTTCTGTTTCGCATACCTTCAAATTGGTGACCCTCGAAAAAGAACGTCAGCGCAGCTTTCGTGACGTCATCATCACTTCCTCAAGCTTTCGAGCAGCGAGCCATACAGCCAGCACCCACGGCTAATACCTAAGATGAGAGAGGAACTCGTGGCCTAATAATAAGAACGGCTCAAGTTCACATTCAAGGTTAAGTATCTATATATTTTTTTACATGCTTGACTGTGATCCCACCTGATAGTAAGCAGTGATGCAATCGTTGATGGCGAAGCGCACTAATCTATTAAGAGCCTTTACACTCTAGCCTTGAATACACCTTATAATCGGACGGGAAGACCCCAGCAGGCAAATTGTTCCAGTCCTTCGATGTAACCGATACAAACGACGAGGTTAAACGCTTAGTCTGGCCGTAGAGGTATCAGCAATGTAAGTGTGGACATTCGCCGCACGCGGTTGTCCATTGGTAGAAAAGTGATGGCAGAATCAAGTCATGCAATTCCCGCGTACGCTCTCCAAAATACATTCAACAGAAGACCGAAAGGCTGGCTACCCTGCGCCTGTGCTCCAAGCTTTGTAAATTGGTCTTAACCAAATCTGGATCCACAAAAGTACAGACAGCCGGACGACAAAGTGATCCTATAAGGGCTCCGTTTTTTCCTTTTGAGGTACGGATTCCTAAAAAGATCAAAAGCCAGAAAATCTGACAGCAGTCTTGCCAAGGGTTATCAGATTACATAACTACTGTATTGTGGACGTCAGATCAGTCACTCCATGTAAAAAAAACTGCGTCGAAATCGGTCCATTGTTTAAGAGCTACGATGACACGGACACACAGACACACAAATACACAGACACACAGATACACAGACACACAGATACACAGACACACAGATACACAGATACACAGACACACAGACACACAGACACACAGATACACAGACACACAGATACACAGACACACAGATACACAGACACACAGGTACACAGACACACAGATACACAGACACACAGATACACAGACACACAGATACACAGATACACAGATACACAGATACACAGACACACAGGTACACAGATACACAGACACACAGTCACACAGATACACAGACACACAGATACACAGACACACAGATACACAGACACACAGATACACAGACACACAGATACACAGATACACAGACACACAGATACACAGACACACAGATACACAGACACACAGATACACAGACACGTCAAACTTATAACACCCCTCTTTTTCATCGGGGGTTAAAAATATAAATAAGGAGTTCCATACCTCAAAAGGAAAAAAACGAAACCCTTATAGGATCACTGGTATTCAGCTACGTCCGCAAGAGTGGAAGCTGACCCAAGTATAGTTGGGTAAAGACTAGATAGATCAATAAATAATATTCCACAACTATCACACAACGTCGTCTAGTCCCAAACTAAGCAGAGCTTGTGTTATGAGTACTAGACAACTGATAAACATGCTTATATATTTCTAAATACATACATATTATAGATAAATTACACCCAGACACAGAACAAATGATCGTGCTCATCACACAATCATTTGTCCTGGGTGGGAATTGAGCCCACGACCACCGGCATAGCAGTTAGGGCCTCTAACCACTAGACTAACAGGTCAGTCAGTCTGAAGAGTGGAAGCTGACCCCAATATAGTTGAGAAAAGACTAGATAGATCAATTGTTACTGTTCTATAAAGATGTGGCAAGTTCATCCATTGATCTTTGATCTAGTTTGCCACATTTCATTACTGATTACTTAGCCACCATTGCATTGCTACCGTAGATAAAGCTAACAAGTACCGTGTCATAGTAAGCAGCAGTCGTACCTTTAGAAGATTTGCGTAAAGAAATCACGTTTTACTCAATCTAGCATTGTTAATTGAGGAAGACAAGTAATTGCTTGTCTGCGGGTGTTTAAAATTACCAGTTTTCTTATGAAATCAAACAAGTTGACTTATATATTTCTAGAATAGTGACCTACCGTAGTTTCGTTGTCAGCGACCGTAGGGGCCCAGTAGGGTCGAAGCCTACTGGAGCCATGGGTGATGCGAAAGAGATCCTCGGGGCCCTGAAAAAAGAGCAAAGAAGGAACAGGGTTGGGTTTTTAGTCAGTAAAAGTCTGACACTATCTCCCGCTTCGCCCAAGAGGATGTCATTTGATGATTTTCTCACCCGAAAAAAATCAAAAGAAAACCCCAGTTTCGTACGGGTGTTAAAGAAGCTTTGAAATTCTCGGCTTCGAATCACCCTGTCTGTTGGTTTTTAGGTTTCTGTACCCAAAACTAGATTTAAATAGTCTAGTTTAAGTAGTAGTAGAAGTAAATTTACCAAATCTCATCCTGAGATGTTTGAAAAACTGGGAGATAAATGCTCGTTCAGAACTAGATTTCCTAATAGGTTGATTAATCCCAAAATGAGAACGGATCTATATAGGCGAAGTTGTTACCCTATGTGCATTAAAGTTTATAATAAGATTCCAGACCATTTTAAGAAACTTCCAATGGTCCGCTTCAAAAGGGCCTTACGCAGGTGGTTAGTTGAGAATCCCTTTTATACTATAAAAGAATTCCTTCAGTTCAAATTTAATTAATAATAATTTGTTTATTTGTACTACAATTTAAATAATATCGAATTAATTTTACCTGTAAAAAATTTGCATGTCATTATGTTATGATTAAATATGTTAAGCAACTATTCTATATATAACCATTGTAAGAACTTTTATAACCAAATTTATCTGCAAATAAATCTTTGACTTTGACTTTGAAAAAGTAAAAATGGGACCTATATCTGATGAACCGTGATACCTAGACAGTTGAAATTTTCACAGATGATGTATTTCTGTTGCCGCTATAACAACAAATACAAAAAACAAAATAAAATAAATATTTTATTGGTGCTCCCATACAACAAATGTGTTTCTTTTTTGCTGTTTTTTTGCTACGGACAGTACGGAACCCTTCGTGCTCGAGTCCGACTCGCACTTGGCTGGTATTTTTTTTTTTAATAAAAAAACTCATAGCGACATTTTTTGGTTTGGCAAAAAAATAATTTTCGTTAGCGGTTATGGACTCCCTCAACCTATCCAAAATCCATCATCATTTGGACACTGTTGGACATAGGCCTGTCCCAAGTGTAGCCAAAACGACCAGGCTTGTGCGTCTCGCATCCATCGGATTCCCGCGACCCTCACCAGGTCATCAGTCCATCTTGTGGGAGATCTACCAACATTGCTGATTAAACCTTTACTTATTTACAACAAGCTTGCCCTTTAGTTTTATTATCAAATAATATTGAACACGTATTTTTTGCTTAATCAAATCAATAAGAATAAACAACAAAACGCATTCACGTTCAGAAGTCAAAAGGTCATAATGACGTCACTTCTAAGTAAAAAGTGTACCATGGCGTGACGTATTACAAAATTTCAACGCACTGTAATGTTTAAATATTTTGTGTGACAAATATTTTTTGGTTTTTAAATTTACAGAATCAAGTTAACGTAAAAATGGAAAACAAATGAAATTGACCCCTCGAGCGCCGATTGTACATACGGTTGTATAACTTGAATGACCTTGAAAAACGCTAAATTTTAGTATTGAGAAAAATTTGCGTACCCCTAAACACAAAAATTATTCAGCCGAGAGTCAAAGTCAAAGTCAAAATTTTTATTTCACAAAGGCCTACATGGGCACTTATAAAACGTCAGAAGCTAGTGCACGGTTCCAAATTGGTCGTTTCCTATGGAGAAGAACCGGCAAGAAACTGCATGGTTACTCTTTTAAAAAAATGATTGTTTACAATATTTTCATATTACAGTATTAATAGACATTATGTAAGAACAGAGTATGAGCGCGAGAGCACGCATGCGTTTCAGAGCGAGTGAGACGATTTCATGAACTGACTGGATGTGGTCACTACAATTTGTCTGACTAATGAAATATAACTTGGTAATAGTTACCATAATAACATATTTAAAAATCAGACATGTAAAAATAAGTAAAGTTTATTTACTTTTTGTGGAGCTTTAAAGCGTCTGACAAGTTTTGGTACATGGAAAGTGTCTGACACATATGATACTACTTTAGAATAATATTCTACTAAACATATATAAAAATAAGACATAAAAAACTAAGTTACGTATCTCGTTATTTTTATTTCCCTTTCTCACCTGGTCCCTGCTCAGAGGCCCCAAGGGGGAGCTCCACAAGTACACAGGTATTCAAGGCAAATGAGACGCTACTGAGAACCTAAGGTTTCATCCATGTGAAAATGGATGGGCATGGGCAAAAGCTAGTGGACCATAAATATCAAAAATTTTTCAATACGCTAATTCGAAAACTATCTCTTATACCTACCGCTTTTAGGCAAGCAATTTACTATTTTTCGCATTAGTGCGAAAAAGTACGTGAGCTCGCCCCCAGCACAGTCTAGTACATTTATCGTATTATGTCTGGCGCTAATGACCCCACAAGTCGCGCGTCTATCCCCTTTTATTTATATCTTCGTAAGTTTATTGAAAAACATCGTTTGATATACGTGGATCACTGCAGCACTCATTTCTTTAACATCAGCCAGCGCTAGAATTCCGCTTAGTTTACAGTGACAAACTTGACAAAAATGGTGAAGTTATGTGTGTTCTAACATACACATAGATAATAATAGGTCTTTACCTATGAAATTGCCGTTTCTTAAAACGGGTTGCTTTGAAGTGATCTTTAGATTGACTTGGAATTCTAAGTTCAAATAAACTTTTTAATAAAGGTACGTTATTCTTTTTTCGAAATAAGGTATTTATTGGTTTCTTTGTGTTTTGTATTTTCTGTAATATCGCAGTACTAGTAACCAGTACCGATGTTAGATGGTCAATTGGGCGAAAGGCTCTGGAGTGGCGACCGCGTACTGGAAGACGCTGAGTTGGGAAGCAAGGTGAACCGATGACCTAGTGAGGGTCGTGGAAAGTTAATGGATGTAAGACGCACAGGATCATTCGTTGTGGCGACACTTAGCCTTTGTGTAGATAGAGGTCTTTCTGTTAAAATGATGGCGACGATGGTGATGACGGAGGTAACGAGGAATATAGAAATGAAAACCATGAATTAGGCAATATTTAGAAGCCCGAAAGTCAAGTCTTACCAAGGGCTATCTTTTTGCCAAGTTACTTGGTTACGAAGGCAAAGTATAAAGGATCTTAACTTGGTACAAGAGTATAATGCCAGCCACACACGATCCATCTAGTTTGCAGCATGCTTGAAGCACGTCCTATTAACTTGACCATGTGTGCCAAACAGCAGTTCTACCACGAACTGATCACGTGATCCATTTTACGACCTAAACTGAATTGTTAAAGGAATGGAGCTATATACCCTACATAGCTCCATATCTCTTTCAAGCTCGCACGTAAGATAAGATAAGATAGGATAGGATAGGATTGGATAGGATAAGATAAGATATTCTTTATAAGTTCAAAAAGTAAGTGTGTGTAAGTTTTTGGTGATTATCTAATACGCATGACAAGTCTACTATGAGTATGAGCGGTCAAGTATGCATGACGTTAGTCGGCTGCAAACTTGACAGTAAACTTGATCATGTGTAGCTGGCATAAAGATTCTCGAAAATAAATCTGATCGACTCAACAATACGACTTTATTTCGTTAAGTATCATGTATATTTACAAAATAATATTGAGCAATAATGATCGTTTAGCAAATTTTTCACACCTAATTACTTAATGTACGAAATTTTCAATTTGTACAATTTCCAGCTAGCTTTCAATGTATTCATATAGCACCGGACTTGCGACACTGAAGTGTCCTACTTTTTAAAACCAATATACCTAGTGTAACAGCTAATATAATATCGGAAATCGCAGCAAGCATGAAATAAATCAAATTACAGTGTTCTAAAGGAAAATTGACAACGAAATACTTTTGCAGACAAACCATTTGGAATTCTTTTAACAGAAAAATAGAGTTGTTAACACATTGGCAGTTTTGGTCCGAAATTTTTAATTCAGGGGTTGGAATTTCAGCTAAATGTGGTAAATATAAAGTTGTTTTCGGCTTGATAGTTGTTGAAACGATAAAAAATTTCGATTATAATTAATTTCATCGTTATTTAGTTGAAGCGTAGCTTATTGAGGGACGATTCACCTGCTCTTGAAATAGTTTTTACATCGATTTCTTCTACACTAATATTATAAAGCTGAACAGATTTTTTTGTTTATTTGTTTGAACGTACTAATCTACTCGTTTGTAGTGAAAAAGTCTTTTAGTGTTGGGCTAACTTCTAACAGTGGCCTTGCCTGCGTGAAAGTAGGTTTCTCTATACAAACTTTGGACCGTTTTATCCCCTAAGTCCCCTCTTTGAGGAGTGGCTGGAAAGACCAGAACGCATGACGCAATTTCGCACCGAGCATGGTCAGTTCGGGAAGTTCCTGCACTGGATTCATGCGGAAGTAACGCCCGGGTGTCACCACCGTTTGGTCCGCCCGGAGGACACGGTGGAGCATTAGGTAGAGGTGTGTCTCGCTTGGGCAGAGTACCGCCGTGTCCTCGTGGGGCGATCGGTGGCAATGATCTCTCGCGCCGGGCCTTTGTACAGGCCATGGTCTGAAGCGAGGAGGGGCAGGCGGTCGCCTCCCTCTGCGAAGCAATAATACTAGCAAAGCAGGATGGCGCACGTGCATGCGCGAGGGAGCGGCCCTCATGCCCTAACCGCCGGCATCTCGATCCCGATTTCTGATCACCGTAGACGTGGGCTTGCGGATGGCGAGCAATGTCCGACCGTCCGGTGACCGTCCACGCCAAGCTCAAGTCGTCGTGGGCGCGCAGTGTTCCATGCGGGCCTCAAGGAGATGTCAGCAAACCGTAGGGGCCCAGCAGGTTCGAAACCTACTGTGGCCATGGGTTCGCTTCTGAAAGGAAAACTTGGCCCTGGTATGAAAGGCAAAGAAGGAGTGGGGTTTTTTGTTTTTTTTTTATTCAAATATGAAGGGCTCTCGCACATGCGATAATGCACCCTGGTTAGTTCAAAGTGGGTTTTTAGTCAGTAAAAGTCTGACACACCCTAGTGCTCCGCCCATGAGTGTGAGATGTCATTGCATAACTTTCCCACCGAAGAAAATCCCCTTAGTGGTGAATTTTGGAAAATCCTCTTTTAGTGCTCTCCTACGTCATAAAAGGAAGTTTTGTGCTAAATTTCACGCTCCTAGTTCAAGTAGTTTCAGCTGTGCTTTCTTATAACAATCAGTCAGTTTCTCCTTTTTAACCGACTTCAAAATAGGAGGTTCTATGTTCGGCTGAATGTATTTTTTAAAATGTTTTTTCACCGATATCTCGGTCAATTGTGGACCGATTTTGAAAATTATTTTTTGTTTGAAAGGTTATACTTCCGAGTTGGTCCCACAGAAATATTGTTATGATCTGATCATGTACTTAATGTCGGAAGTCGGTGTTAAGTAACGAAGAGACAAAACTATTATAGAAACACAGCCTTCCGATATTAAAGTTATTTTGCACTTTTTAGAGTTTTTTTACATTGTTTTTTATGTAAAGTTTTTTATATATTTTTATAGGTATAGCCTATTTATCGAAGAAGGCAATAACATCACGTTACAACTCATGGGAACGGAGCGCGGAGCTTAATCAAAGACGCGAATAAAAGCGCGGGAAACAGCTGTAACATAATTCAGTACCTACTAAAGTTTAGTGTCGTAGTGTAGTTGTGGTCCTGGAGTAAAAGCATGAGATAATCTCTTTTATTGGTATTCTAGAACTGGCTGAGCCATATTTGCCGCATGCCTAAAGAGAAGTGGGTCAATATAGCCACAATTTGGCTTCTAAACATCATAACTAGCGACGCAATAGGCCCAAACGGGGACGATTAGGCGAATTGTACTCTTTTTAGCGTTTCGTACCTAGGAAGGAAAAACGGAACCCTTATAGGATCACTTTTTTGTCCGTCTGTCTGTCTGTCAAAACCCTTTATTTTTTATAACTTTTTTTTGTAATTCGGAAAAATCTTCGGGAATTGAACTATTTACATAGATAAGTTGTACGAAACCCTCAATGCGTGAGTACGACTCGCACTTGCTCAGTTTTTTTTGACAGACTGACTAGACCTTTCAAAAGTACCTGTAAAAGGTTTATTTGAAATAAAATGCGTCCACGATACAATTATAGTAATTCCCAGTGTGGGAAAATGTTTAAAAAAGATCTACTCGGAAGATCATTCAAGATTTTCGGATAGACATGTTAGAATCGACCAAGTTACGATTGATTCGTTCTCGTATTAAGACTACTTCTCAAAGGAAAGCCACACAAACTTAGTCCTAATGACATGTCAGTATCACTAGCTAATTAATCCGTCAACAAGATGTATTAGCTTTCATTAATGCTTATTGACACAATAAATACTAATTGTTGTTTTTGGTTAGCTCGAGTAGTATGGTGGTCATAAACTTTAGATATCTACTAATATGCGGTGCTCTGACATGAATATTGTTTTATTATTTTATTACAAAAAATATATTGTGAGGTTTGAACTCGCAACATCGGAAACGCCAAGGGTCTGATTCTGAAAGGAAGACTCGGCCCTGGTACGAAAGGCAACGAAGGAACAGGAGTGGGTTTTTAGACAGTAAAAGTCTGACACTATCTCCCGCCCCGCCCGAGAGCGGGGGATGTCATAAGATGATTTTCCCACCGAAAAAAAAAAATAGCCGTTCTTGCAGAAAACTGGTCAAAATAGCCGTTCTTAAATACACAAAGTCATGATTATTTGCTTGGCTTCTTGTACAAAATAGCGTGATGATTTTCCATTTCTGACCTTAAATTCATACCCAAATTTAAAAAAGAAGTGTACTTTTATCGCCGGTTCCATTTTAACCTATTGAGTAGCGTAATTAGAGACACAATAGTAAGACATTGACCGAGCGAACGCCGGGGTTCGCTCGGGGTTCAATGACATAAGAGTTTTTATTGGTTTTTACTAAAATATTTCAAAAAATATCGAATAGAAATGTTAATGGCAATTTAAAAATACATAAAAAGCCATTTTATTATTGTTCTGGAAATATCATCCTATAATATGTACTAAAAACACTAAAATAATCACAAAAATATTAGTTGTACCTGGGGATCGAACTCACGGCAATAGTCGTTCAATAAAGACATTTTAGAATATTGCTCACCCCCCATAGCAAATAGCGTGATAATTTATAGCCTAACAGTTCCCTGTAAGGAATATCTATGCAAAATTTGAACAGGAGTGGTTCAGTAGTTTTTGCGCCAACGGTCCACAATTTTACTGTTTTATTATATGTATAGATTATGGAATAGTAGTTATCTTGGGTGTCCTGTTAATTCACTAAAATATAATTTACAATTTTTTACACGACAAGAAATGATTGGCAAATACAGATATAAAAAAACTGGGCAAGTGCGAATCGTACTCGCGCTCTGATTTCAAGGGTTTAAATGTTTTTTTTTTTTTTTTGTGACGTAACTACAAATTTACAGTTTTTAGATTTTTTCCTATACTTGTGTTATATACCTTGCTTCATGCCAGATTTCAGGATTCTAGGTCAACGGGAAGTACCCTATGAATTTTGATTCCCTTGAGAGTGTCGAAATACACGTTTTTTGCGACACAAACGGCCGTATCTTTTTTTTTCGTTAACTTAGAAGTTTGATTTTTTCACAGCTGCAAGCGACTACAGACTTGAGTACATGGTTTTAATTTCAACTCGATACCTCCACGCGTTCTCGATATAAAGGGTCATGACAGACAGACAACAAAGTGATACTATAAGGGTTCCGGTTTTTCCTTTTGAGGTACGGAACCCTAAAAATGGGTCAAGTACCCAATTGGACAATGACACACCTCTTCAATTATGTAAGTACATAATTGTTTAAAATCCATTGCATTAACAAACAACTACCCTACAAACGAGTACTAACACATAACCTTATTCAGATCGAGTCATAAAACCTTACTGCAACTGTACTTGCAATGAGGGTAATGTTACTGGACATCAGACATCTGACGCTGTGCCGATGGACCGTACAGTGATAGAGGGGACCAGGAACACATTTTTTTTTTTTTTTTTTATTCGGTATAAACCAGTGCTTGACTGCGATCCCACCTGATGGTAAGCAGTGATGCAATCATTGATGGTGAGGCGCACTAGCTTATTAAGAGCCTATTAACTCTAGCCTTGAAGGCACCTAATAAACCACATTGCTGCTATAATCTAAATTAATACCAAAAAAACGACAAATGACAACAAGTACCTTTTGAGTACCGTAATTAGAGACACAATAGAAAGACAATGAGCGAGCGAACGCTTGGGGTTTAATGAATTAAAGAACAAAAAAATATAGAAAAAACTCTGGGCAAGTGCGAGTCGGACTCGCGCACTGAGGGTTCCATACAAACTTATGTAGGTAAATAGTTCAATTCCCGAATGGAGTCTTGAAGATTTTTCCAAATCACAAAAAAGTTATTTTTTGCTTGCTTTATACCAATTTTCAAGATTCTGGGTACGGGAAGTACCCTATGAATTTTGATTCCCTTGAGAGTGTCAAAATATATGTTTTTTGCGACATAGACGACCGTACCCTTTTTTTCTTTAACTTAGACGTTTGATTTTTTCAAAGCTTGAAGAGACCGCCGACCTGAGTAAATGGTTTTAATTTCAACTCGATACCTCCACGCGTTCTCGAGATAAAAGGTCTTGGCAGACAGACAGACAGACAGACGGACCGACAACAAACCTTAATTAAAAAAGGAAAGTTTTATTAAGCTATTTTCTTTTGTGTATATGTTTGTAAAAGTAATCTAGTAGTGACGTCGAGGGAAAGCGCCGTTAAGGCCGTCCTAGAAAGAGCTGGTGGGATGATGTAGAAGCGCACCACGAGGACTGGTTTGTCTGGAAGGACTTGGTGGAGTTCTTACAACTCTCAGTTGAAAACCAAGTATAATTTGGCTCAGTTCCAATATGACTTAATCTGAAACTTGCTCTCCCCCGCAGTTTTACCCACGTCTTTGGTTCTGCGCCGCAACCGTTAGAAGTAATGTGATGTAATAACGCTTTCCTCAATAAATAGGCTACCCAACACTAAAATATTGAAGTCCTCTCAACTTAAGTTCGGTCTTCGTCAGAATTATTATTAAGTTCTCTTAGCGATTTGATATTTTTCACAGTATTTATTAGTTTATAATTTTAGCATATATATGTATTTTATTATTATAAATAACTTGTTTTTTATTTTATTTTTTCTGTTTGAAGTGTCTGTTATTTATTTATTGTGCAAGCCTACCACAGTATTGTCTTTTTAACCCAAAGGTTGACTGGTAGAGAATGCCTTGTTGCATTAAGTCCGCCTATGTAACACTGCTGTACATACAGTTTAAATAAATAAATAAAAGATTTTTTCAATATGAACCAATAGTTTCTGATTAGCGCGTTCAAATAAACAAACTCCAGTTTTATAGTATACTAGTTTTTGCCCTCGACATCATCCGCATAGAAGTCGTTAATTTTTCTATTAGGTTTTTTCATTGTTTTTATTTATTTATTTATTTTTTATTTGTCCGCGATTTTGTTCGCGTAGAAATTAGTAAATATTTGTGAAATGTAAATTCATTAGAAGCTGGCTGTTTAAGGTACATCAAGGTATTACCATTTGCGCTGGTGGACCAGTTAAATCTGTGGCACTGATCACGATAATGAAAAGAAATTTAACTCCAAGTCTGGGTTTTTTTGAACTTTTAAAGAGAAACAATTTTGTAGTACTTACATAATTTTTGCGTAACTTTAACCGTTTACGCAGCGCACGCAACGGGAGCTCTAAAATGGAATAATTTTCGCCCGCTTTTAGAACGTTTTTGTCAACACTCCGCTCCTATTAATAATATATAATAATTATTTATTTATTTCAAGTAACATTGACTCATATACAATATAAAAAAAAAAGTACGCAAAACAGTCACAATTAAAATCAGTTTGTACAGCTAAAAGCAATTTATTGGTCATAGCGTAGCTTATAACTTCTTTTTCTCGATAAATTGGTTATCCTACACTGAAAGAATTTTTCAAATCAGACTGGTAGTTCCTGAGATTAGCGCGTTCAAACAAACAAAAGTATTGACAATTTATGTCATTAAAATTAGTGTCACTGAAACACGCACACGAACCTTAGGATCCCAGAACTCCCTTATTGATATCCTGAAAAACCTAAAAGGCCTTATTTGTTTTTGGAGAGAGGTGGGCTGGTTGGAATAAGCTCACCTAAGGTTATGGCCGCCATGGCCCATGTACACTGGTCCACATACGGCTAAGTGCGGAAACCAAACATAAATAGATAGAAAGTATTGACAAATCTGTCATCTTTATTATATTAATAAATACCTAATTTCGGAAAAAGAATAACGTACCTTTAATATAAAGTTTTTTTGAACTTATAATTCCAAGTCAATCCAAAGATATAAAACTTCAAACCCGTTCCCGCTCGTTCGTTCTTCCGTCCCGTTCGAACCCGTGTTAAATAACGGCAATTTCATACTTTAACCCCTATTATTAAAGTATTATAGTATAAATTTTTTCAATCTTGAACGCCAATAGCTTGGTTGTCAAATTCAGAATATTGAAACATTCGAACTCAGTTTCAACAATTTACTAACAGTTCTTGTTTTTAATAGGTAGGTCATTTATGTAATAGTGGCGTTAAACTTGAAGTATAAAAGCCAAATAACTGGAATTTCTCAGAAGCAGCCTGTAGTTGAGCTATGTGGCTACTTAATTGCAAATGGCTGGACCCCTGTTACAGGGGATTTGAACATAATCAATAACAATCATTTAATAATTTGCTGACCAGTATATTGGCAACCTATACGGCTCTGTTATTGGCCTCGTATAGATCCTGAAAAGCAGGTGGTTGTGCAGGATGAACAGCATAGCAAATGACGCTTGTCCTGTGCAGCGGCTCCACACTGGCACTGTGTTAGAGATGGGTCGAAGAAGCCCCATTTAGGTTGCCAAATACTGGTCAGAAAAAAAATACTTAGAGTACATCGACATGAAAGGAAGAAGAATTAATTTGCATAGCATAAGTAAATAATCATAATAATATACTTCTTAAAATAGTAATAAAAATGCGTTATGTATTTATTATTTCAATAACACAAAATGAACAGTATCTAACATATAGTGTATGTCAAAAATTTAATAGATCTATAATTACTTTATACTCTCAAAAAAAAAACTAATAGAATGTCAGAACAAACACATCAAACTAACAAATAAGAAATATTTATTTATTACAGCTTGAAGTAGGTACATACAGCTTATAAAAAAAAAACTATTTAAAAAGACAAATAATCATAGACAGCAGTTAGCTCCACGTCCTCACCTCTAGAGTCAGTCCTAAAATTGAGAAGTGAGCATAAACAGCACTTGGCACAATGAATTAAAGTTACTAACAGGTCACGGTTGCATAAAAAATCTAGGCCAGTAATATTTTTTTTTTTTTAAATAATATAAACTAGTACTTGACTGCAATCCCACCTGATAGTAAGCAGTGATACAATCGTTGATGGTGAGGCGCACTAGTTTATTAAGAACTTATTCACTCTAACCTTGAAGACACCTAAATTATAATCGGACGAGAAGAAGCAGCAGACAAATTGTGCCAGTCCTTCGACGAGGCGAAACGCGGTTCGGACAGTATAGGTTTCAACCTGTATATATGTCACTATTCTGCCATTACATTTTTAACTGTCAGAAATTCATACCATCAATCTGCCTGACCCTTTCCTGTCTATATTGAGTCGTCTTCAAATCTAACCGGAATGCAGATAGATAACTGCCACAATTTTACATAGATCGACTCCTATCTGACCTTCACAACCCAAATTTTCTGTCTTTTAAATATAAATAACGACTGTCAAAGATCTTCATATGTTTCGTCATTAACATAAGCGTTTTGACAGGTGCCTGGACCTGACGACTCAGTGCTGCCACACCGTTAACGTCATTTTAGAAAACTGTCACCCCTGCTTTAGGAAATACAGGCTCAATGTTATAGTGGTTAGTGGTCCTCTGCTATGCCGGAGGTCGTGGGTTCGATTCCCACCCAGGACAAATGTTTGTGTGATGAGCACGATCATTAAATTTATTTTGTGTCTGGGTGTAATTTACCTATAATAATGTATGTTTTTAGAAATATATAAGTATGCTTATCAGTTGTCTAGGACTCATAACACAAGCTCTGCTTAGGTTGAGACTAGACGACGTTGTAGTTGTGGAATATTATATTATTATATATGTATGGGAAAATTCATCTATGATATCAGTCATTCATCATTATCTTCTGATAACAATAAAACTACTTATCTTGTTTCAAATAGTATCACTAACATTGACACCTGACGAAAATATTATTATAATAACTAAATGCTGCTCTTATTACAAAGAGTTTATATAATATATCTACTTCAGATAGTTAAATAGTTTCGAGAACAAGAATCATCCTTCTAAAGGCTTGCCCAGACGACGGACTTTTCTCCGCGGCGGAGAAAAAAGTACGCTCCGCAAATAAAAAGTCCGCCGCGGATTTACCGCGAGCTCAACGCACACGGTGTGCGTGTTTATCGTTGTGCATATGTACAGTGAACCTTTAGAAGTGGTTGGGTACCTTAACGCCTATTTTCCCTTGCACGTTAAAGTTCAAGTTTTACAAAATTAAACTAGATGGCGTTGGTTTCTTCACAGCTAAGTAGCGACCAAAGGCAATCTCACAAAGTATAAACTTGACTTTTAGTTCAACAAATAATAGACACTTGCGTCATCATTGTCGTCAACAACTGATTGTAGTTCATAATTTCATCATTCAAACTAGAGTCATGTTGACCTAGTGGTTTAGCATGTGCAGATAGATGCGTAAATCAATGAGCCGTGAGTTCAAATCTCACGTAGTACTCACACTTTTTGTAAGTTATGAATGACAAACTAAAGAAATCGGTAGGAATATTATATCAAAGTTAACAAGTGGATATTTATTTGTAATATAATATTCAAGTGGGTAGTTACTCAGCAAGACGAAAAAAATGCTGGTAAACAGGCTCATCAAACAAAAAAGCACTATTAAAAAAATAATATGTTTATTTCTTACAATTTCTTATTAAAATTTAATAATCACCGTTTATTAACAATCACCGTTTATTAATGACCGAATAAGATTATAATATTATATATAATTTCTTATTGAGGCCATAGCTTAAGTATTCGTTTCCAATATTGGAAAGAGGATTGAAGCTTATGTAACCTTAACAAAAACAAACAAAAGACCAGATAATTTTATCACAAAGATCAAAAAGATTAAATGTAGGCTAAAAACTATAAAATTGCACAACAACATATCAAGTGTTCATAACTTTTTTAATGTATTAATTACGGATATTAAGTTAAACACACATAACAAGGTCTCCAGTTAATACAGAGAATAAGCACTGAGTGAATAATATTAAATCAGTATTATAATTATTTATTATCTTGTAGCCACAAACAAAACCGTCCGTGTTCACTGGACTTAAAAGTTTTTTCATGAGTAAACATGATATTACTCTAATCAAAGTTTATGTGATCCAAAGCAAACTGCAATCTTGCCCTTTTATGGTTTTCTGTAAGCAAGCCTCCGACGGACAGTGCCAACGCTTGTATCATGGTTTGACACTGCAATATGTTTATTAGTTTTAGTCTGCCAGCTTTTTGATGGTGTTTTAAAGAACCCTCTTCTTCAAATCGTCATATCCATAGAACAACTTTTTTTCTCTGCAACAATAAAACATAAATATATAATACCCAATAATGATTATTATATAGGAGTTTTTTGTTATATAAAAGAGTTAAAAAAACTACTTACATTTACACTGGTCTCTCTGGCGTCTTCTGACTAGTTTTTACCTTGATTATGCTTAGCAATTATTGGAGCTCTTTTTACTAAATCTATATAACAATGCATATTTACTCATTTTGGTAAAATAAGTAGACAATACACCTGGTTAAAAAAAATAAATAACGAAAGGCGCTGGGACGAGATAATCGAAATTAACTTGGCAAACAAACAATTGAGCTTAGTCATAATTTTTTGGTCTAAGTATCATTTATACTCCATACTACCTACTAGTTATTATTTATAAATCCTTATTCAACCTACCCTCTCAAGTTTGAAAACTAACACATAGATAATCAAATATTTATAAATTGATATTCAATTTTAATATCTTCACCTCTTTAACTTAAATTATAAATTATTTCAATATTTAAAGAAACAAAAAGAAAGTACTACAAAAATAAGCATTAATTAAGCACAGCGACGCCATCTATTAACAGTATAATGTAATGTTATCAATAGCAACATTTCAATCTGGTTTTACGCTAGATGGCGTCATTTCTCGCTTCACACGATTTTTGTTCTGTATTTACTATGGACTTTCGCATCTTTAGTGTACGTCACTCTCGAGCAAACAACGCGGACTAAAGTCCGCCGGGGACTCCCCCGTACTTTTGTCCGGTCCACTCTCTGCATGTCCTCGGTTATTCGGAAGAGTTTTTGTACGCGGTACTTTTAATCCCTCATTTGCGTTACTCGATACAGTTGTAAGCGATCTATTTTAGCGGACAAAAAATTCCGCGGACAAAAATCCGTCGTCTGCGCAGGCCTTTATGATGATTTTCCCTAAGAGATGTGCTATGTAATTATACTCCATTTGAAGTAACATTCGACAATAAAACGAACTTTTTCACTGTCCGTTTAACTCATTTTTAACCCCCGACGGAAAAGAGGGCTGTTATAAGTTGGACGTGCCTGTCTATGTGTCTGTCCGTGACATCGTAGCTCCTAACGAATGGACCGACTTTTATGCGTTTTTTTTTTTGCGAGGTGACGTAATCAAGATGGTTTTTAGGTACAATTTATATAGATATATCCAGGTGTTCAAGGTCATTAGCTCGTTTGTTTTCTGCGGTAGGGGTTTTAAACACTTAATGGGTATTTACTTAACTTTCAAACATATGTGTAACTTAATAGATAGATAGATATATTTTGTATTGTACATGAATATGCTAGCGCCATTGAGCTGGTCTGATGATGAAGCTCGATGGTAAGAGACGTAACCTTGGATTGCTTATTAGTAGACCCATCCAGTTTTTGCTCATTTATATTCGTCTAAACTAGTTCTGTTTATTTTTCATAATGACGAGAACCTAATGACGAGGACCTAATCTTAGAACTAGGAGGTGAGGTGACTAATGGAACCCTGGAGTGCCTACCAATAAACCCATCGAGTTTGGGTTCGTTAGATTCGTCTCAACCCGTTCCATAGTTTTCTCATGATGACGAGGACCTAATGCTAGAAATGGAAGATGGCTGGTTTTTTTTTTTTTTTTTTCGTTGGGAAAATCATCTTATGGAATCCTGGAATACCAACTAGTAAAAACCCTTCGAGTTTGGGTTCATTAGAATTGTTTTAACCAGTTCTATACATTTCTCATGATGTCAAGGACCTGATACTGGAACTGGGTGGAGCTAATGGAACCCTTAGATGCATACTTATATACCCATCGAGTTTAGGCTCATTAACCAATTCTATACATTTCTCATAATGACGAGGACTTGATGCTAGAACTGGGATGTGGCTGATGGAATCCTGGAATGCCTACTTGCATACCCATCGAGTTTGGGCTCATTTGATTCATCTTAATCAGTTCTATAGGTACATTTCTCATGATGACGAGGACCTGATGCTAGAAATGGGTGGTGTCTGATGGAACCCTGGAATGCAAACTAGTAAACCCATCGAGTTTGGGCTCGTTAGATTCGTCTTAATTAGTTCTGTTCAGTTCTCCTGATGACACCATATAAATATGACACAGACCTGATGCTGTCTGTTTGTCCGTCTGGTGTTAGTCCGGACCAAGTCCGAGTCGCCAACGGCACGTAGTGTTTCACGCGCGCCTCAAAGAGATATCAGCAAAGCCGTAGGGGCCCAGCAGGGCCGAGGCCTACTGGAGCCGTGGGCTGAATTCCGAAAGGGAAATCCACGGGGTCCTGGAACGCTACGCAAATGTGGAACATAGGTGCGCCTATAGTCTGTAAAAGTCTGACACACCCTCTCACTCCGCCCTAAAGCGAGAAAAGACATTGAATGATTTCCTTCCTTAAAAAAGTAGTTATCACAATAACCCATTATTGTTCAAGATTAATTTAAAAAGTGTGAAATAAAAATAAAATTTAAAAAAACCCCGACGCAAATACCTATAAAAAAGTAAACATAAGTTAATAAATTACTGTTTAAGCCGTTTTCCCTTCATTAAAAGAACTATAAATATTTTAAAGATGAGCGTCGCTGAGTCAGGGGACCGCAATTTTCTTATAAACTATTTAAATCTAGTAGGTAGGTATTTTCTATTCGTTAAAGCTTCACATTGCTGTCCCCCAACTCAGCGACGCTCATCTTTAAAATATAAAAAAAGGAGGTAAATATTATTTTTGATTTTTGTGCACTGACCGCTCCAAATCTATCTCCTTTCATTCAGTCCATCCTAAGGTTGTCTGCAAGAGTTTGCCCTGTGCGATATAAGACCGCCCAGGCGCCCATTTGCACACTTAGTTTTTGCAAAAGTTAATCCTCTCCTCATTATTAGGTGTGAAATAAAGTACGTATAAAGTAATGAATATGATTGGTGGTAATGTAGCATACATCTTTGGTGGAAAAGTATCCTTAGGTATCTTTAGGTACTTATAACAAAACTGACTCCTAACTAACAAAAATTAATTCTAATGACAATATTTAGATAGAACTAAACAAAACTATCCTAGCAGGATGTTTAAATTTTAAATCTATAATAGGCGCAGGTCTATTGTATTATGGATGTTGAATTTTAATTTCGGAAAAGAAATGCTTAAACAAAGTGCATAGTTATGAAAACAATCTAGTTTAGGACTTGCATCTGTAGCTTCTCTATTGGTGTACCTCATTATCTTCCTGCCCTGCATCCATCATCCATCCATCCATCCATCACTCCATCATCATCATCATTTCAGCCGAAACACGTCTGTTGTTGTGTTGCTGTCTGTTGGACATAGGCCTCCCCCAAGCGCCTGATCTATATAAAAGGAGAAACTGACTGACTGACATATCAACGCACAGCCAAAACTACAGGGACTAGGAACGTGAAATTTTGGAGAAAGTTTCCTTTTATGACGTAGGCGACCACTTAGAGAGGATTTTTCAAAATTCACCCCCTAAGTGGATGAAACGGGGGTTCAAAGTTTGTATGGAGAAACTTACTATCATGCGGGCAAAACCTAGTAATAAATGACACATGTCTTCGAATTTTTGGTTTCTAGACATGGCCGGCTTCATCACGAGTTTTCTATACCGATTTGAGAGCAGCAGTGGTGATGAAATAAATTACACAAAGTAATGCGCCTAGCTGGGTTTGTACCCGCGACCTACAACTCGAACGTCGGGGCTATTTCCAAGGAAGGCTCCAAGAATGCAAAAGACAACTGAAAGATTCAGGTCTGTTTTTAGTCAATAAAACTCTGTGATCTATAAAAATCATTGGATGATTTCTTTCCTTTTTTTTTTAGTTGGGAAAATCATCTAATGACAAATCTCGCTCTTGGGCGGAGCGCAAGATAGTATCAGAGTTTTACTTACTAAAAACCCACTCCTGTTCCTTCTTTACTTTCGTCCCAGGGCCCCGGGTTTCATTTTCACGCTACCCGTGGCCCCAGTAGGCTTCGACCCTGATGGGCTCCTACGATTTGCTGACATCCCTCTGAGGCGTGCGAGGAACAATACGCGCCGTCGACGACTTGGGCTCGGTCCGGACGGTTACCGGACGGTCGGACGGCGAGTCACCCATTACTTGCCCTCCGCAAACCCACGCCTACGGTGGCCGGAAATCGGGATCGGAATCCCGGCGGCGGTTGGGGCATGAGGACCGTTGCCTCACGCGATCGGCCGCCTCCTTTGCTAGCATTACTGCTTCGCAGGAGGCGACCGCCTGCCACTCCTCCTCACTCATGAACCTCTGGACCATGGCCTGTACCAAGGCCGATCGCCGAGATCGCCGCCGCCGATCGCCCCCACGAAAACTTAAAAAAAGATCAGAGAACGCAAAGGGATACTGAAGGAACACAGTTGGGTTTTAGTCAGTTTATTTATTTATTTCAGGTACTCTCTGCACTTACAGTCGAAACCAACACGTGCAGAGAGTCATTATTATATTACAATACAAAATATATCATATGGAGAATCGTTTCATATGGAGAAGAACCGGCAAGAAACTCCATGGATACTCTTTTAAAAAAAATGTTGTTCTTACAATATTTCCATATTACAGTATAAGTAGATATTATGTAAGGACAGTGTAGACCGGTCAATATTGTACTAAAAAAAACAATAAAAATAATCATAATAAAAAGTGAGTGATATCGGCCAGCAATCTTTTTATTTCCTTTCTTGCCTTTCTTTCCTTCCTTTGCTGTATTCCCTTTTTTCCTTTTTCCCCTCCTTTCTTTTCTTTTTTCCATTTTTCCTATATTTTCTTTCTTTCTTTTCTTTGTTCCTTTTTTTCTTTCTTTCTTTTTTTTCAGAATATTTTAAGTTTCGCCTTTATAATATTAGTGTGATTTTACGTCGCACAGTATTAGGATGAAGAGCAAAATATTCTTGACTCCCTCTTAGTTAATCTCGGCTAGACGGCAAGACAAACTGAATGGTCGCTGTGATACCCCAGTTTAATATTACAAACTACTCGGAGTATACTTCAGTGCATCGCTTTAAGATTCTGTATCTGCACTTGGTACACTTATTTGTGCTAACAACCATTTTAGGTTTGTTACGGAAATACTGTCTTGTATGAGGATTTTATAGAAGTAAACACACATCGATATAACCATTTCATTTTATTTAGAGCTCCGTACCTCAGTCGGCAACAACCGGACCCACATAGGATCACTTTGTAGTATATTGCCTCTAGTATATTGCCATGACCCTTTTTTAACCGACTTCAAAAAGGAGAAGGACAATTACATAACAAAATAATAACTTTTTGCAATTATAAACTTATTTGCAGTTGATAAACTAACCGCGAACTATGTCGATGACATCTACTCGATGTATGGGGACAACAGTTTTCGAATAAGTTTGTCCTTGAGAGACACTACAAAGATATTTTAGACTCTTTAGAATTGGTACGAATGGCAGAGTTATATTTGCTCTTAAGGGACACTACAAAAACTGTTTAGACTCTTTACTAGTGATAGAGTGCAACTGCAATTTCCACACCTAATTGCACCTATCGTGCAAAGTTGACGGGACCATCACGACCGATGCCTAATAGGGCAAAAAGGGCTTTCAAAAAATTCCGTATTTTTCAAAAGATTTATTGAAGCTATACACTTATCAAAATGAGTATGAGAAATTTTTCGGAATATCTTACGACCTTCAAGAAATGTTTCAAAAAGAATTTCTTCAGAAAGATGTTCGTTTCTATGAACAGAAACAGTGTTTAAATTATGACCACTCATGTCCATTCAACCTGCAGAGAAGTAAGGAAGAAAAACAGGCTGAACCGATCTCGAAATAAATTGGGAAGACTGGTAATTAGCGATTTTTTGATGAATATAATTGCGTAAACGATGTTGTTAATGAAATATGCAGCAGCAGTGAGCAGTGGTGGCTGAATGGTAACGGCCCCGACTTACGAGTTTCGAAGACATGTGACATTCACCAACCCGCACTAGGGTCGCGTGGTGGATTACGGCCCATTCCCTCTCCTAGAGAGGAGGCCTGAGTCCCAGCAGTGGAAACATTAATCAATGTACAACTTGACACTAAAATGTTGAATGTCGCGGGCTACTCTGTCACTTTCTCTTAAAGAGAAATTACTTAAAGTAAATATTACATGGAGACCTTGTAAACGAATCGATTAAATTGTAATTAGTCAAATGTAATTTTTCTTGTTTCTTATTTACACAGTCCTTCATTCATACGCATAGTTATGCTGTGAGTTGGGAAGTTTCTGTTAGATGGTTCACAATCCAGCCAACTTAACCAGAGAGCCACTGGACAATAAGGTTACTATATTCGTACAATACTGATTGATAGAGAAAATGGAAATCTCTGGAAATAATTAACCGTATCCGTTCACGGTCACCATAAAAACTGGGTCTTGCCATAAAAATTGCATTTTTGACATCATTATTTCTTAATTACTTGATTGTTTTTGTTTGAATTTGGCACCGACATTCTATTAATTTTATTAATTTCCACCATCAGTGAGACATTTGAGTGAGCATGACAAACTTAACTGTCATGCTCATTTTTATGTCAAACAAGTTCAATGAGTCCAATGGTAACCTAAAACCTTAAATTGCTTCATGGACTCATTGGACATGAACTCACTATATGTTTAGACGTTTTCATACCCACGAAGGCGATCGGCGGCAACGATCGAAGCGAGGAGGAGGCCGCACGTGCACGGGCGATGTACTGGCCCTCATGTCCCAGCCCTATCCCGATCCTGAGTTCCGGCCACCGTAGGCGCGGGCTTGCGGACGGCGAACAATGGGTGGCTCGCCGTCCGACCGTCCGGTAACCGTCCGGCCCGAGCCCAAGTCGTCGACGGCGCGTACTGTTCCACGCACGCCTCAAGGAGATGTCAGCAAACTGTAGGGTCGAGCCCAGCAGGGTCGAGACCTACTGGGGCCAAGGATTTGCTTCTGAAAGGAAAAGTTGGCCCTGGTATGAAAGGCAACGAAGTGAGTTTTGACACACCCTCTCGTACCGCCCAAGAGCGAGAGATGTCATTGAATGATTTTCCCACCTTAAAAAAAATACCCACGAAGGCGATTTTCTGACATCTTAGGCAACGAGTCACCACGAGCTCTTAACACGATCCATTTGACGACCTCAACTGAACTGTTAAAGAGACGGAGTTATATAGGGTGTTTAGCTCCATCACTCTTTCTCGCTCACACGCTTGACATTTTAATACGTTATGGTAAGACACCTTATCGGAGATCAGTGCGGCTTTGAAGCTTTCTCGAATGTGAAAATCATTAAGTCATCAGTATTACGAAAAATATAAAATATCACACCTTGCGTGGTTTTCTCATGTGCCATGCGTGGTAACCGCTGCTCGATATATTAGCCATCGTGTTAACTAATACAGCTATAAAAATGTTCAATAAACAAGAAAATACGACTATCAACGTATTAGCGAAATATCTTTACAACCGCTGATAGTGATCTGCAGGAAATTAGTTTAGTTTTAGATAATATTGGACGACCACTCCCCCCAAAGGTTGGGGGGATGGGCTATATGACTACTTTTGTAACAAATATACCTTTCCATGTTTAAAAGACTGGTATTTAGGTATAATGTGTCTTTATTAACGATCTTAAATATTAGTTAGTATATTGTGTAAGGGTCTGATTCTGAAAGGAAGACTCGGCCCTGGTACGAAAGGCAACGAAGGAACAGGAGTGGGTTTTTAGTCAGTAAAAGTCTGACATCTCATCATTTCAGTCGAAAGAGGTCCACTGTTGGACATAGGCCTCCCCCAAGTGTCACCAAAATGAACGGTTCTGTGCGTCTCGCATCCATCGGATTCCCGCAACCTTTACCAGGTCATCGGTCTACTTTGTAGGAGGCCTTGTATGCTCCCAGGCCCCCCTAGCCAAGTTACAATCGTTTCGTTCGCGCCGAAAGCCTCGAGTAGGCCTCGCCTCCGATTCCTTTGTTCTGACCACGTGACTGAGCATTGAGATGACATCAGAACAAAGGAATCGGAAGCGCGGCTACTCGAGGCGTTCGGCGCGAACGATACGATTGTAACTTGGCTAGGGGGGCAGGTCCAATCGTCGACGGTTGATCGTTCTCGCCCAGAGATTCTTAGCTTCCCAGACCCCATTTTCTTCTATGCATTTGGGGGGTTTGGACCATAACCCGCTACGCTGGTCTAGCGCGTGTTGGCGGGTCGCCATAGCCTCGCCCGTTTGTCAGCAAGGTGTACCACGTGCAGGTGAGGTCCGAAATCAACTATCGGGCAGTTCCCCAGACCAGATACACCAGTCGCTTAGTCGGAGGTCCCTCTCTATTGAAAATAGAGAAATTTCCAGTCCATTTAATATCCATAATACAGCAACATTACAGAAAATACAAAACAAAAGACTAATAAATAACTAATTAAAAAAATAACGCACCTTTAATATAAAGTTTATGTGAGCTTTTATTTCTAAGTCAAACCGAAGATAATTATTATTGGTTAAAGCTAGAACTACATTAGACCGATGCACACGTGTAACACGACTGATTTGTACGTAGAACGACGTCGCGTGGCGTCGCGTGGCGTGGATCAAGTGTAGCTCTACAAGTCTAGTTTCCATATAAAATTTATTTATTTATTTTATTTTATAATTTATGTACACACAAATTCAAAGAAGAAGATAGGTATCTTAATATAAATTTTGTACAAAGGTACTGTATGGAGACCGACGCGCCCAGATCGGCGTGTGTGGCACACGTGTGCGCAGTGTAGTTCTAGCTTAAATTAACCCGTTTTTGAAAACACCAATTTGTACCTAATATTTTTGGGGTATGATTTTATCAATTTTTTTTTGGTTACCTAATAAATAACATTTTTTCTTAAAATACTAGATCACCTAAATTGAATCACCAATATTTTAACGCTTACTCAAATATAAATAAAGAATTAAGTACTTAGAAATAATATTTCACACATCATCGTTTTTCTATTCAAAAATTCAAGCGCTAAGTTCACCTAAATTTACTAACTACTAACCTACATTGTAAAAGCGTAAATTTATCTGCACTACTATAATGTATTGTGAAATATTTTCTGTTTTAATATTGTTTATGCATGCTGTGTCTATCGTATGATATTGTACACTTGGTTTGTATAAAAGCACGTATATTTTGAAGGTAAAGTGTAACAATTGTAGATTTATGTGCCATAAATAAATAAATAAATAAATATCAATCATCAATACTACGGTGGTTGGTATACTATGGTCCTATGGTAAGCAAAGGCCTCCCGCAAGTCCTTCCAGACTTTCTTCTCCCGCACCGTCTTAAACCAGTACGTCTGGATCATCCTGCCACCTCTTTTTAGGCCGGCCACGACGGCGCTTTCCGTCTGCAGAAACCAACTGCGTGGCGACGACACTTGCCCAGCGGTCTTTATGCATGCCACTAACGTGACCCGCTCAATCCCATGTCTATGGGAGTTAAAAATAAAATAAAAACCGGGCAATTGCGAGTCGGACTCGCACACTGAGGGTCCCGTACGTAACTACAAATTTACAGTTTTCAGATTTTTTTCCTATACTTGTGCTATTCTTCATGCCAAATTTCAGGATTCTGGGCCAACGAGAAGTACCCTATGAATTTTTTTGCGACATAAACGGTCATATCTTTGTTTTCGTTAAGCCAGAAGTTTGATTTTTTCACAGTTTCAGGGGATCGCAGTATATGGTTTTAATTTAAGTTCGATACCTCCACGGTTCTCGAGATAAAGTGTCTTGTCTTAAAGTGTTGGCAGACAGACAGACGGACAACAAAGTGATCCTGTAAGGGTTCCGTTTTTTCCTTTTAAGGAACGGAACCCTAAAAATAACCTCTTTCCGTAACCAACTCAACTTCTACCCTAACCTGTCCGTGTCAGGGTGTCCTAAAATTATGAGCTCGCTTCGCTCGCTTTTGTGATCATTAATTTAATATACCTACATATTTACATTAATCCTATTAATTTATTTATACTTAGAGACAGTTTAGATGAATATGATGACTAATACATTGGGGATAGGTATTATATTATAAGGTTTTTTTAGGGGGGAAATCATCCAATGACTTCTCCCGCTTTTGAGCTGAGCAAAAGGGCGTGTCAGACTTTTTCTGACTAAAACCCACTCCTATGTTCCTTCTTTGCCTTGCGTCCCAGGACCCCAGGTTTTCCTTTCAGAAGCGATCCCATGGCCCCAGTAGGCTTCGACCCTGCTGGGCTCCTACGGTTGTGCTTACATCTCTTTGAGGCGCGCATAGAACACTGCGCGCCATCGACAACTCAGGCTCGGTCCGGACTGCTACCGGACGGCTGGATAGCGAGCTAAACATTGCTCGCCGTCCGCAAGCCCGCGCCTACGGTGGCTGGAAATGTTGAATTGTCATGCTGACTAGGAAGTATTAGAATTGTTGATATTTATCACTTCTTGTGTCACACCCACAACATGCAAGTTTTTTATCATTTCCGTGGGCGTTATTCGCAGATAAATTATAAATTATGACACAAGCAAAATATTCATAATTTCCCGTGAAAGTTCTTAAATATTTTCAGTTTTTTTTTTAGCTTACAATACTTCCCCACAAGGACCTCCCCCAAGTTCTTCTAGGTATTTTTTTTTTGAGCCATCTTGAACCGGCCCTTGCGGTAGCTGTCTAGGTCATCTCGCCTTCCCCCCACTTCGTGGAATCTCTTGTCCAGCGGTCAATATACATGCTGAAATATAAGCTTGGTCAGCGTTAAGGTGGGTCTATGCTAGAGGAGCCGAGCACAAGCGAAGCACGAGCCAAGCTCAAATTCGTGTAGTGTCGCTCGTGCTCGGCTCCTCTAGAGTCGATTCACACTACACGAATTTGAGCTCTGCTCGTGCTCCGCTCGCTCTCAGCCTGTCTAGCAGAGGCAATTGGACTCTGAGGGTCTAAAGGCTGAATTCGCGCCATGATACCAACTTCAAGTCGTTCGTGTTACGAGTTCCAACCCATCATCTACAGACCTTTTTGAGAGAGGACTTTTGTCCAAAAGATGTCGTGTATCGACGTTTCCGAGGAAGGCTACGCGACACCACGCAGCGAAACACGGCGCCGATTTTACGTGTCTAATTATAGTTAAATGTTTGTGTTATTTTTAATATGTATTAGTTTATTTTGTTTATAAGATTGTAATATAATGTATTTTATCTATGGGCCTTAGTTGCCTGACAATAAATAAATAATAATAGACCTACCTTTGAGTCATTCAGTGACAACCATATATACAAAACCAGATATCAGATATAGTGATTTTAATAAGATGATAAGCGAGTCGTGTGATTCACGTGCTACAAAAATATTTTGCACAAATCTTTATCTTAAGCCAGTCATACTATAAAAAATAAATCATATATATATATCAATCATATCTGTATAGAAAAAAGACACTCCATCGTCTTATTAGCGGCCGACTCCTTATAATATTATCTTATATATAGTTCGTACAACAATTAATTATTACAAAATGTATAAGCTGGTTATTTGTTCGCTGCTAATATATTTTTGTCTTTTGTGCTACAGTGATGAATTCAGTTTAGATGGTACTGAATTGGAATTAACATTTTTGGTAAGCAACTCATTAAAAAAACAGCCCCCTAGTCAAGTTACAACCGTTTCGTCAAGGAATAGGAGGCGTGGCCGACTCGAGGCGATCAACAAAAAGAGAATCGGAACGAAACGGTTGTAACTTGGCTAGGGGGCAGACTTCCTTTTTTTGATCGCTTACTTTACACAGAGTTAAGCGATTTTCGGCCACCATAGGCGCGGGTTTGCGGAAGACGAGTAATGGGTAGCTCGCCTCACTCGGATCAAGCCCGAGTCGACTACGTGTTGTGGTCCACGTGGGCCTCAAAGCGATGTGAATGAAAACTAATGGGGCCCAGTAGTTGGCCCTACTGGGCCTGGGGTTCAAATTGAAAGACATAGTGCCTTTTTTTTAGGTAAATCATCCAATTCCTTCCCCGCTCTTGGGCAGAGCGAGAGATAATGTCAGACTTTTACTGACTAAAAACCCACTCCTGTTCCTTCTTTGCCTTGGTCGCAGGGCCCCGGGTTTCACTTTCACACTATGCGTGACCCCAGTAAGCATCGACCCTGCTGGGCATCTCCTTGAGGTACGTGTGGCGGAACATGGCGTCGACGACTTGGGCTCGGTTCGCGAATTTTGGAAAATCTCTTAGTGCTCGCCTACGTCATAAAAGGAAATCTTGTGTAAAATTTTACCCTCCAAGTCCCAGTAGTTTCGGCTGTGCGTCGATATATCAGTTATTAAGTTTTTTTTTTATAACTTGTAGTCTATACAGCCCTATTTTTAAATCAATACAAAATAATTCTCTATCCGTACCCGTTACTGGTCATATTTGTGTAGTCAAAAGCAAAAAAAAAACGAAATCCCAAAATCAACCACGAAAATTTGTCATAATTGGTAAATTCATAATTGAACAACAACAACAATAATTCATAACAATTGCTACTAGAAAATACTAAGCGCAGTATTTTTCCATTGTTTTTCATTTATAATCAATAGCCTGTACAATATTTCCATAAATTGAGTGACATTTTGGGATATAAACAAACTTTGCTGTTTATGAATATTATTTAATGAGATTTTACTTAAATAATAACGAGACCTTTTCTAATATGCTCTTTAAGTAGCATAGCATAGCATAGCATAGTCGGCCTTATAATGTTCCCACTGTTGGGACTCAGGACAGACTACCAGCTTTTGCCAGCAGCAACGCCCGCGTGAGAGTATTATAGAAAATTATACATGGGGCCATATTTCCGGACTAAAAAGTACTCTATATGCTATTCAAGTACATGGTCTACCTCTGTATTGATATGCTTATTATTATGAGTCTTTAAACATCCTGGAACACCTTTGTTTAGAAAGACAAAATATTTTATTTATAATTCTATATGCTTGGTTCAAGGTTCATCGCCATGGCGACAGAACTCCAGTAATATCAACGTTGAGTCAAAGCAACGATCCTGACGCCCTCATCGAGGCTTCTGCTAAATATGGCTACGGTCAGCTTACGGATGTAAGTATCTTCATCATCATTTTAACCGAAAGATGGCCTACGTCTGCTGGACATATGGAAGTCGTATGTGTACCAACGTCGCCAGTTAAGTTGTAGGATGATTCAAAAAGTATAGATATTAGAACCCAGGTCGGGAACAGATGGTCAATGGGGCCGAAAGATTCCGAGATGGTGACCACGTACCGGAAGACGCAGAGTTGGAAGGCCTCCCACAAGTTGGACCGATGACCTGGTGAGGCTCGCGGGATTCCAAGATCCGGCAAAATTTCATCGGGGACGCGAGGAATTCAATGCTCGTGGCAAGAGATTGGTGTTGGAATAGATCACGCTGAAGAATCAGTCGGAGATCAGTCATGGAGGCGGAATGGTGAAGGAGGCTCTTGCGTCCTATCGCCGGCCTCGTTGTGATCGAGGTGGTCCGGTCAGTGCTCGACCACTGGCTCGGAAGGAAGCACGGCTCCATGACATTTCAGGCGACACAGATGCTTTCGGGGCATGGCAGTTTCGGGAAATACCTGTGTCGCATAAACAGGGAGCCATGCCGTTTCTTCAGGGTACTCGGTGCTTTCACTGCGTCCACTGCTTGAAGGAGACGGCACGGCGTGGCGTACGATGACCATGTGTACCGCATGGGAGGAGCCATGCCGTCTCTTAATTTCGAAAGTCGGAAGCGATCTAACGTTACAGGCCGCGGTTCATTCCATGGTCGCCGATGCAGTCCTGGGATGCGGTGATCTCCTTCTGTGAGAGTGTTATCTTGCAGAAGGATGCTGCGGAAAGGGAGACTACAAATTCTCTCCTGCCCCGTGCCAGACACACGGACGGGCGGCTCTTCCAACCCCCTTGATAAGGTCCAGGGACACGGACTAGGGGACATCCGTCGCCCCATCAAGCTGGACCCGAAATAGTGACTCGTAGTGTTCCAAGCGGGCGCGTCTCTTAGACTTATAAGGTGGTCACTTCCCAACACGGGACGAGACACGCGATTCGGGCCAACACAAGTCCATGGCAGTGGAAGTCACACCGCATCCGCTGCTCCCGACGCAAGAGTACGAGGGAACACCGGGGTGTCTCATCGGGCTGTCCGGGCCAGTTCAGTAGTATAGTAAAATTACAGCACGATAAGACATACTACTTGTCTTATTATATTCTTTTAATCTATGATGCATTTTCTCAAGATAATATCTCCATTACCAGGTCGGAAAACGCCGTGGCTACGCCCTAGGTCAATTCATCCGCCGTCGGTACGACAACCTTCTGTCCCCTAACTTCAACAGGTCAGAGATCTACATCAGATCCACTGACTCTACCAGGACTAAGATGACAGTTCTGTCAGCAATGGCGGCCGTCTACCCTGTCGACGAAGACAGTTGGAGTGACTACGTCAAATGGACCCCTGTTCCTTACACTACTGTACCTGCGAAGTATGATTATGTGAGTGATGGTGTTGGTCTGGCACTTAGTGTTTGTGTCTGTGCGGTATTTGTGTGATGTTTTTTTGTGTGGTTTTGTTGTGTGTGTCTTTTTCTTTCTTTTTTTAGGGTTCCGTACCTCAAAAGGAAAAAACTGTCTGTTGGTCTGTCAAGACCCTGTATCTTGGGATTATGTGGAGGTATCGAGTTAAAATTAAAACCATATACTCAGGTCTGCGTTCTGCGCGGGTTTGGCATAAGCGAAACTAGTTCATTATAAGATCGGATTTAGCCAGTAACAGCAACAGAGTCACCAAATACATATATACATCTATTATAACTTAATAGGTATTTAAACAAACTGAAACTAATTATATAATTAAACGGGTAGGATAAGAACTCGTAGAGCATAAAAAAATCAGCAAACAGCGCGATTCATCGCGTGACCAGAGGGCTGGGCTTTTCTTCGGTCAACGAATCAGCGTGGCTATGCTGCCTGCGTTTTGGGCACTTTGCCCATTGACATCGATTTGGACGAATTCATCAAAGTTTTGATGCTTTGAGCATATTTGATATAACTTTTTAACTGAGTTCTATTCTTATGACCTAAGTACTATAATCATACCAATATTATAAGGGCGAAAGTTACCTATACGTATAGTGTGTATATTTGTTACTCCTTTCTACCATCGGACAAGCCGACGTACGGCGAGTATCCACCCTTACGTTGTTGAAACTTCAACGGTCCGGACTAAGCGTCGCTTCGTCGTTTATACCGCTTACATCGAAGGACTGGAACAATTTACCTGCTGCGGTCTTCCCGTCCAACTATAATTTAGGCGCCTTCAAGGCTAGAGTGAATAGGCTCTTAATAAACTAGTGCGCCTCACCATCAATGATTGCATCACTGCTTATCATCAGGTAGGATCGCAGTCAAGCACTGGTTTATATCAATTAAAAAAAAAAACGTCTGATCGGATTTTGATGAAATTTGTTACCAGGTTAAGCTATCTATTCTGGATTAACAGACAGGCTATAATGTCTAAATTCAAGGTGGCGAAGCTATTTTTGTATGTGGTCAAGGCCATTGCTATTCATCGTTCATTCATCTAGTCGCATGCTCAATCAAAAAGAAACGTAACTCAAAAAAGGGTATTTGAAAATTGAACCTTATTTTTGAAACATGATATGTTTTCAGATTCAAATACCCTGTTTTTGAGTTAGGACTTTTTATGATTAAGCATGCGTAGTGGTTGCGATGCGATTAACACTACAATTACAATAAAAGATACAGCTGCTATTTCAATTAACACCACATTTATTATATCAATACTAATCATTTGGATGAACGTTATTGGCAATTTGTTTTATTAATGATAACAATTTAGTATCTACTGCGTAAAATTTATTGATTTAGGTATTATTCAAATAGCTGCAGCATACGGTTTCGCCTGTGTTATAGTAGATTTTTGACGTGACAACGTCTTATAAATTGGTTTGCCGGGTGACACTTCAAGAAACTGCGTTACGCTCCGCTCACGTTATGCGCTCACAATGAGAGCGAGTGAGAGGCACGCGTAACTTCCACTCGGGCATGGTTAGCCCGCCTAAGAGCGAGAGAGACAGACATATATTTTACCACTCAAAGTCGTTGTCACGTAAAACTTTCGCCCGTATACCGACTTTACAGGCAACCAATTTTTTTTTCCCAAGAGAATGTACTCCAGGGATAAAAAAATATCCTATGTGTTATTCCAGGGCATGGTCTAACCGTGTGCTAAGATTCGTCGAAATCCGTTCCGCTCGAACGGAGCGTGAAGAATTAACAAACAAAAGTACCTCAAAAGGAAAAAACGGAACCGTTATAGGATCACTTTGTTGTCCGTATGTCTGTCGGTCTGTCAAGACCCTTTATCTCGGGAACGAGTGGAGGTATCGAGTTGAAATTAAAACTGTATTCTCAGCTGCGGTCCCTTGAAGCTATGAAAATATCAAACTACCGAGCTAACGAAAAAAAAAGATACGGCCGTTTATGTCGTAAAAAACATGTATTTCGACACTCTCAAGGGAATCAAAATTCATAAGGTACTTCTTGTGGATCTAGAATCCCAAAATTTGGCATGAAACAAGGTATCATAGCACAAGTATAAGAAAAATCTGAAAACTGTAAATTTGTATTTTTTTTTTTTAGGTGGGAAAATCATCTAATGATAAATCTCGCTCTTGGGCGGAGCAAGAGATAGTGTCAGACTTTTACTGGCTAAAAACCCACTCCTATTCCTTCTTTGCCTTCATCCCGTGGCCCCGGGTTTCGCTTTCACACTACCCGTGGCCCCAGTAGGCTTCGATCCTGCTGGGCCCCTACGATTTTCTGATTTGCTGACATCTCCCTGAGGCGCGCGTGGAACAATATGCGCCGTCGACGACTTGAGCTCGGTCCGGACGGTTACCGTCGGAGTTTGTAGTTACGTCACAAAAAAAAAAACTTTTTTGCGATTCGGATAAATCGTTGTAACTCAATTCGGAAATTGAACTGGTTTCATAGGTAAGTCTGTTTGGAACTCTCAGTGCGCGAGTCGAACTCGCACTTGCCCGGTGTTTTTGCCAATCATTGCTTGTCATATAAAAAATTGTATATTATTTTTTGGTGAAATGACAGGACACCCCATATAACTGCTATTCCATAATAAAACAATATTCATGTCACGGGGCACCGCATATTAGTAGATATCTAAAGTTTATGACCACCATACTACTCTTTGACTGGCATGTTGGTCTAGTGGTTAGTGGCCCTGACTGCTATGCCGGAGGTCGTGGATTCGGTTCCCACCCAAGACAAATGTTTGTGTGATGAGCACAATCATTTGTTCTGTGTCTGGGTGTAATTTATCTATAAATGTATGTATTTAGAAATATATAAGTATGTTTATCAGTTGTCTAGTACCCATTACACAAGCTCTGCTTAGCTTGGGACTAGACGGCGTTATGTGATACTTGTGGAACATTTTATTATATTATATTATACTCGAGCTAACCAAAAACAATTACTAGTATTTATTGTGTCAATAAGCATTAATGAAAGCTAATATATCTTGTTGACGGATTAATTAGCTAGTGATACTGACATGTCATTAGGACTAAGTTTGTGTGGCTTTCCTTTGGGAAATAGTCTAAATACGAGAACGAATCAATCGTAACTTGGTCGATCCTGAGATGTCTATCCGAAAATCTTGAATGATCTTCTTTATAATATACTAGCTTCTGCCCGCGGCTTCGCCCGCAGAAAGTACGTTTCTCCATACAAACTTTGAACCCCCGTTTCATCCCCTTAAGGGATTTTTTGTAAAATCCTCTCTTAGTGCTCGCCTATGTCATGAAAGGAAACCTTGTGCAAAATTTCACCCTCCTAGTCCCAGTAGTTTGAGCTGTGCGTTGATATGTCAGTCAGTCAGTTTCTCCTTTTATATATATAGATATAGATTTCCTAGACTCACAAAAAAAAGACTGTCGTTTTTTCTAAACTTAGTAACGAAACTGATCTAATTTCAATTATTCTATTACAGAACCTAGCAGTAATAAACTGTCCAAACCTTTTGGCCAGCTACACTTCACTGGATGACTTCATGGATCCCTTCCCATCATTAGCACAGTACACTGATGCTCTGAACCAGTGGTCCGAAGTGGTAGGCTTCGACATCTCCTCGCAGCCGATGTATGCTTACACCCTGAACGATATTTACACTGCCCAGGTAAATAAAATTATAAAAAAGTATAATATGGCAAAGCTGAAGAGTTTTTAGCGACATCTATGGCGCCATATAGAAACTAAAAATCCTGCATCGCGCAATTAGAATTCTGCGCGATAGTAAGCGCGATTTGAAGATGTACAACAGCTCGAAAGCGTCTATCGGGCAGTTGCCCTAAACAGACATAACACCCGGTCGGAGGTTCCTCTGTATTCAACGGAGGTACAGACAGCGGCTCGAATCTTGAGCGCTCGGCGAAAGAGCGGGGATCGCTTTGCGCATCGTACAACATCGGCGAGCCAATCACTGTACAAGGATTGCACCCCCCGCCCCCGCATGTCTTTTCATACCACTAAAGAGACCTGATATTTCACTTCTGCGTGCTTCTGCGCAAGTAGAACTGTAGAAGTCAGCGCTCAAGCTCCGTGCCGGTATCTGTATGTGGGACTTTATACCCTGTTTTATATTACCTCTAAACTGGTGACCCTCGGCTATAACAATAGTTAATTAAGGAATTTTATGTAAATACTAACATTTTGAGAGCAGTGGTGGCCGAGTGGTAACGGCCCCGACTTACGAGTTGTAGGTCGCGGGTTCAAACCCAGCCAGGAGCATTACTTTGTGTAATTTATTTCATCACCACTGCTCTCAAAACGGTGAAGGAAAACATCGTGAGGAAACCGGCATGTCCTAGAACCAAAAATTCAAAGACATGTGACATCCACCAACCCGCACTGGGCCCGCGTGGTGGATTACGGCCCATTTCCTCTCCTAGAGAGGAGGCCTGAGTCCCAACAGTGGGAACATTAAAAGGCCGACTATGCTATACTAACATTATGGACGGCAAGGTCTGCAAATAAATGTTTATTATTATTATTATTATAAACGTCAGCGCAACCTTCGTGCGGCTACTACATCGTGACATTGCCTGCGTTGCGTTGCGTAGTGAAGTTTGTTTGAACGCGTTAAACTCAGAACTACTGGTTCTAACAAAAAAATTGTTTTAGTGTTGGATAACCCATTTATCGAAAAAGTACGTGTGGGTGTACCTACCCACTGGAGTGGAGCAGCAACCAATGACGCTGGTGAAACTGGGGACAGCTAGTGTTTACCTCCATAAACATTTTACACGTCCAATAGAAAAAAAAACTTTAACTAGGTGAACTTTAACTATATCTTCGTACGTAACCTCATTTTGCTGATAGTAGTATCAGTGAGTAAGTCCTGTATCAGTAGACGCAGCGTTGGTGCGGCCTCTTACAAGCTGGACCGATGATCAGGGCCTCAAGTCTGCTATTACAATAGTGTCAGAATGGTCTATCATTGATTTCATAATTGCTGATTTTCACAAGTTTGGTAATCTACTAATATAATGGCGTCATTATGACTTTCGAATGGTCAACCACTGACACTCCATTAAAAGAAGTGACATAGAATGGTAATCTCGTACATATTGACAAATGAATATCAGACTTATGCGGTAATCTGCTAAAATTTTGACAGTTCCTTTGATCAGTGACCTACCATTAGAACGTCATTGTGCAGTAATTGCTTTTAATAAGCTCGATATTGTCATTCTACCACAACTCTATTACGAGACCATTGACCGATCAATGATCAATCATTATGAATTAGCAGATTACGAACTTGTAGGAAAATGAAAATGGGATCGTGTTGAAATGACGAATTTATAAAAATAGCAGACTTGGGCCCCTTGATGAGCAGGAAAAGCGATGGATACGAGACGTATAGGACCGTTCGCTGTAGCGACACTTGGGAAGGTCTATGCCCAGAAGTGACCACCTTTCGGCTGAACAAATGATAATGATTATAATTATAGTTCTTTAATAGAAAAAAAATAATGATCTTCAAAACTGATCAACTTTGTTTATTCACAGATGAGTCTAGGAATCCCCCTGGACCCCAAACTTCAGGAGATTTACCCTGAAATTGAACAAATAGCCGGCGTCGCCATGGATTATCTGTTTGGCAAGAAAGACCGAGCCACTTTGCTAGCTGGTAAGTTTTTAAACTTAATACCGTAAGGCACCTATTACACCATTCGATATTCAGTCAGACAGTCTTCGTCTATGTTTATCTATTTATCTCATCGTTCTGTTTCATTCCTTTACACGACATTGGCGTAAGCTGCTCTCTTTTTTGTGTGACGCTACATAGACTAAGACTGTCTGAATATCGAGTGGTGTAATGGGCACTTAAATTAGTAAGCAGGGTGCGTCGCGGTTCGGAATCAACGGGAAGAACACCCATTTTTTTTTTTTTGCGTGTGGCCTCTCGCAGGTCAACCTAGGAGGTTGTCGGCTGCTTAACCGGACTTGCCTGTGGCGGCCTCGATTCGAGAATCAAAGCCTCCAGCCTACTTAACTAACCTTACAAACTAAGCGACTACATGCTAAGTGCACCCTGTGTGGGGTACGAACCTCGGCTTAGGGCGTCGCTGGAGGAGGGCAGCAAGGGACGGGCTGGATCGAACAAAGATATTATTATTAGCAACGGGGAATTTTAAAACTACGGCTCAGCGAGGCGGGCTGGCTCGAGCAAGGGACGGGGAGGACGTTGACGGGATTGTCGCGGCGGGCCTCGGCGGCGAGAGTAAGAACACCCGGGTGTCTTAATTAATAAAAATAAATAATAATAATCTTTATTTATTCAAAGCGTTAGTACAAGATATTAAACTAAATGTTAGACTTATAAACTAAAATAAACAATATATCTCTGGCCCCCACACTAGCAGACCCTGTGTCGTGAGGTCCAGTCATCATCTTCCTGCCCTTGCCCCGTTTTATTTGGGGTCGGCGCAAAACGTTTTTTCTTCCATTCTGCCCTGTCACTCGTCAAGCTATCACTAACTTCCTTTTCTTTCATATCACTCTTCACACTACAATCCATCCATCTTTTCTTTGGCCTCCCTCTCCCTCCCCATGTCCATCATCTCATCCATCCACATGTATGCTCATAACTCTTTTAGTAACATGCCTTTCATCCGTCGTGAGGTCCAGTCTTTTCCGTAAATTTAAATATTAAAATAAATAAATGCAGTTTTTATATTTTTGCTATTATTATTTTTTTCGAATTTAAAAGAAAAACAAATAAAAGGAAAAAGTTACCTACAATTATGCGGATAGATTGGAGAACACGATGAAGCATACGGTGGAAGTCTGCGCCGCTTGGGCTGAGCATCACCGTGTCTTCGTAGGTATCGGGCAGCTGTCTACCAGACTTAACATCTGTCCGGCCGGAGGATTCTCCCTTTGCAACGGAAGTTTGCGGGACTTTATACTCTGTTCCACCTACCCCAAACTGGTGACCCTTGACAATGGACGTCAACGCAGCCTTCGTGCAGCTACTACTTCGTGACATCATCATCACTTCTCTCAAGCTTTCGAGCAGCGAGCCATACAGCCAGCACCCACGGCTATAAAGGGTATCCTGACCATCAGCATGCCTACCTGTTCATCACCCTCAGCCTCATCAGCGACCTTAGTGAAGCACACTGCACCTTCAGTCAGTCACATGAAGAGCCACGATGAAGAACCTCGATGGTCGACGCAAGCAGTCAAGCCACTACATCGCACAGCACCGCTCCGACTCACTGGAGCCAGCAACAATACTCCGACTCACGGGAGCCTGCAGTATCATCCCGACTCACTGGGACAGCACCACCCCGACTCACTGGGGCATCATCCCGACTCACTGAGACATCATCACCCCGACTCACTGGGGCATCATCCCGACTCACTGAGACAGCACCACCCCGACTCACTGGGGCATCACCGCAGACAGTTCCTACTCACCGAGAACTATACGGCATTCGGTTCCGACCTACTGGAACCAAACTGGAACCAACCTACCACTAACCTGGTACGCATCAAAAAGCACCAAGAACCATCGATCTCCGATCCCCGGAGGGGAGTGATGTAGCGACATTTATGGCGTCACATAAGAACTAATCCTGCATCGCGCAATTAAAGTTCTCCGCGCGATTGGAACACATAGAACAGCCCGAAATCATCTATTGGGCAGTGGGTACCAGACAACACCCGTCTGGTCGGAGGATCCTCCCTTTTCAACGGAGGTTTGCGGGACTTTACTCTCTGTTCCGCCTACCTCCAAACAGAGCGAGAGGGAATAAGAAGGAGTCGCCTCCTTCTGTGAAGCAATATTGCGAGCAAAGAAGGTGTGAGGAGGCGACAATCCTCACGCCTTGGCCCGGCTCGAGACTCCTGGGATTTCATCCTGGCCGGCTTCCGTAAACGCGGGCTTACGGACGACGAGCTGTAGGTAAATTGCCGTCCGATAAGGACTAGGCGCCAGAGTCATCAGAAAAATTGATGTGGTCTGCCAAGGCCGATCCCTGTCAGGACTGCGGGATTGTTCGAGAGAGTTACGGTGGCCATGGAATGCAAAGGGCAACTGAAGGAACACAGATGGGATTTATTCAGTAGAAGTCTAGAGAAGCGAGACTTTATTTGATGGTTTCCCACTCCAAAAAAAAAAGGATACATTGCGTAAATACTTAGAATGACTACTGAAAACTAAAATAATAAAGCCAATCATGTAATGGTGAAGAAATTCTGAAAAACACTCAAAAACGACAAAAAATCAATTTCGGTCAATCTGATGCAGTCAACGAGCCATCAGCTTTTATTTTTGTTTAATCATAGATTTCATGCCACTGCCGGTTTTTGTCGCGTTTTTTTGTTTAATTTAATTTCGATGTTATTTATTTACTTACTTAAATAGTTTTAAAATATTCCTATACAGGATAGATTTTTGAGACGAGTCAGTAAGGGGAGAGACCATCCATTGCTTTTTAAGATATTTTGAACTGTATTCAGATTATGGAGCATCTTTTTTTCCATTATAGAGGTAAACATAGAAAAAAAATTAGAAATTGGGCAAGTGCGAGTCGGACTCGCGCCCTGAGGGTTCCGTACAAACTTACCTAAGTAAAGAGTTCAATTCCTGATTGGAGTCTCGAAGATTTTAAGAAATCGCAAAAAAATAAATTATTGGGACATAACAACAAATTTTCTGTTTTCAGATTTATTTCTATACTTGTGTTGAGACCTTGCTTTTGTGCAAAATTTCAGGATTCTGGGTCAACGGGAAATACTCTAGAATTTTGGTTCCCTTGAGTGTTGAAATATACGTTTTTGCAACATAAACGGCCACATCTTTTTTTTACGTTAACTTAGAAGTTTGATTTTTTCACAGCTTCAAGGGACCGCAAACCTAAATATAAGGTTTTAATATAGTTTTAACTCGATACGTCCACGCGTTCCCAAGATCTCTCCAAATCTCTCTGTCAAGTTCTGTCTGTGAAGACCAAAGGGTCTTGATAGACAGACAGACGGACGGACAACAAAGTGATCCTATAAGGGTTCCGTTTTTTCCTTTTGAGGTACGGAACCCTAAAATAAAAAAAAATTACAATGCTAAAAAGTTCCAAGTATTATTAACTCAATAACCTCAGTAAGCGATAGGACAATTAAGAAATAATTTAGATTTTTTAATATTTTTTTAATTTGTGTAATTTATCTCATCACCACTGCTCTAAAAACGAAGAAGGAAAACATCGTGAGGAAACCGGCATATCCTAGAACCAAAACTTTGAAGTGTGACATTCACCAACCCACACTGGGCCAATAGATATGAGACAATATAAAGTTTTTAACATGCTTTTTTATTAATAGCTTCACTTGTAACTATGTATGTGAGAAAATCTTGCAATCTTAATTTGACCCACTTTCCGGTATTCGATTAGGATGAAATTTTGCACACGCTCTGAGTTCTGATGACAATACATGACTAGCTAAGAAACGTCATTACAAATCCAATATGGCGGCCTCCCCAAGATGGCGGACTGGCTGTTTGAAATCCACCCCCATGATATGGGTATCAAACGAAAGGGTTTGCTGTGAGGAAAACGAAAAAAATAGTCACGTGACTTAAATCCAATACGGCGGTTTTTAAATTTTTAGTGCGTGCTAAAAGCGTGTTTTTTTAGTTTTTTAAACTTTTATTTAATATTAAGCCACGGTTGCGAATAAAACACGGTAACGAAACATTAAAGTCATTAAAGATTTTATTTTATGAAAAATTTGGCAAAAATATGCCAAATTTTTTGGTACATATTAATAGGTGTTGTTTACAATACATACCCACGTCAGCTTTTCCTTTCCAGGTGTTCTCCTAAACCAGTTCCTCACCGTAGCAGACCAGGTGATCGCTGGAAAAGACGTACCTCGAGTCCAGGTGTACTCTGCCCACGATATTAACGTGTTCACCTTCCAAGTGGTCACACAGATCACTCCCAGGCAAGGAGTTCCTAAGTACGGTTCTGCGTATGCTTTGGAGCTGAGGAAAGTGGTTGCAACTGGGGAATATATAGTTGTGGTAAGTGTTTCATGAGGACAAGTCCTAGGAACTTCATGATCACATGTGAATTCCTCCTACTGCTATGTGGGAAACCGGTTGTGGCGCCGACGGCCATGACAACACATGGCCTGAGATTTCGTTCGGCCACCGCCTGGTGCGACTCACTCTGCGCCAGCTCCCCTAGCCATGTTACAACTATTTCGTTTCTAATCTTTTTTCGTCGATCGCCTCGAGTCGGCCACGCCTCCGATTCCTTTGTCATCTCAACGCCCAGTCACGTGGTCAAAACAAAAGAATAGGAGGTGTGCCAGGCTCGTGGCGATCAACGAAAAGAAAATCGAAACGAAACGGTTGTAACTTGGCTAGGGGGGCAGGACCAGCGTGTCGTCAGACTACGCTGACGCCACTGGGGAGGTCGCCGCGCAGCACGTTGTAATGACCGATGTTCCTCAAGGCCCCAGGTAATTTTGAAAGAGAAAGGTGGGTTTTAGTCTATAAAAATCTGACACGCCCTCTCATTCCACTCTAGAGCGAGAGAATTCATAGGATGATTTCTGATGAACTAAAAAAGAAGCTACGAGTATATCGTAAGGAAACCGGCATGTCCTAAAATAAAACAAGTCGAAGACATGTGACATCCACCAACCCATACTGGGCTCGCGTAGTGGTTTAGCTATGGCCATTTCCTCTCCTAAAGAGGAGGCTTAAGTCCCAGCAGTGGGAACATTATAAGGTCGTTATGTATATATAATCCGTTGGTTCTGTGCCAGATCTCTCTAGCCGTGCCGTGGTTTTTTTTTAATGGGTGGGAAAATCATCTTACGACAAATCCCGCTCTTGGGTGGATCGGGAGATAGTGTCAGACTTTTACTGACAAAAAACCCACTCCTGTTCTTTCTTTGCCTTTGTCCCAGGGTTCCCGGGTTTCATTTTCACACTACCCGTGGCCCCAGTAGGCTTCAACCCTGCTGGGCCCCTACGATTTGCTAACATCTCCCTGAGGCGCGCGTGGAACAGTATGCGCCGTCGACGACTTGGGCTCGGTCCGGACGGTCGGACGGCGAGCCACCCATTGCTCACTGTCCGCAAGCCCGCGCCTACGGTGGCCGGAAATCGAGATCGGAATTCCGACGGCGGTTGGGGCGTGAGGAGCCATGTCGTGGTTTTTTTTTTTTTTTTTTTCGGTGGGAAAATCATCTTATGACATCCCCCGCCCTTGGGCGGGGCGGGAGATAGTGTCAGACTTTTACTGACTAAAAACCCACTCCTGTTCCTTCGTTGCCTTCGTCCCAGGACCCCGGGTTTCGCTTTCACACTACCCATGGCCCCAGTAGGCTTCGACCCTGCTGGGCCCCTACGATTTGCTGACATCTCCCTGAGGCGCGCGTGGAACAATACGCGCCGTCGACGACTTGGACTCGGTCCGGACGGTTACCGGACGGTCGAACGGCGGGCTACCCATTGCTCGCCGTCCGCAAGCCCGCGCCTATGGTGGCCGGAAATCGGGATCGGAATCCCGGCGGCGATTTGGGCGTGAGGACCGTTGCCTTACGCGATCGGCCGCCTCCTTTGCTAGCATTACTGCTTCGCAGAAGGAAGCGACCACCTGCCACTCTTCCTCGCTACGGACCATGGCCTGAACTAAGGCCCGACGCGAGAGATCGCCGCCGCCGATCGCCCCCACGAGGACACGGCGTTGCTCTGCCCAAGCGGGGCACACCTCCACCGTATGCTCCACCGTGTCCTCCGGGCGGTCCACACAGTGGCGACACCCGGGCGTCGCTTCCGCACGAATCCGGTGCAGGAACTTCCCGAACTTACCGTGTTCGGTGAGAACTTGCGTCATACGGTAGGTGAGGATGCCGTGAGGTCTTTCCAACCACGCCTCAAAGAGGGGACTTACCGCCATAATTGTGGCGTGCCCAGCACTGGGTCGCGACAGTCGCTGCCGCCATTTAGCCATGAGAACCCGCCGGAGCTCTGTCCGCCATGCTGCGATATGTCGCGGAAACGGAGTTTCGCCCCGGCGTTGCATCTCCATGCGCAGATCGTGCATGTGAGCAAGGTCTGTTGCAGCCATGTCGTGGTGGATATCTCACCCTTTTGGGAACACATTTTTAAAACATACATTAAAAAAACGTTTAAAATTTAAAAAAAAATGTCTCTTTAAATTTTTACAAACGTAGATGAAGCCCTGAACCACACACTAGGATTCCCTGTCATGTGGGGTCCAGTCTCTTTCAATCCATATTCAGAAAGTACAGTAACAAAGACAATAGTTTTAGGTAACTAAACTATTTGTTTAACAAAATTTCAGTAGTTTGTGTAGGGTGTGGTGTAGTGAATGTAGTGTAGGAAGTGTAGTGCGGCAGGTGTAGTGTCGTAGGTGAGGGTGTGTGAGTGCATATGAGAAGGGTAAGAGTGTTTGCAAGTGTTAAGCTAGAACTACACAGCGCACACGTGTGCCACACACGCCGATCTGGGCGCGTCGGTCTCCATACATTTTATATGGAAACTAGACTTGTAGAGCTACACTAGATCCACGCCACGCGACGCCACGCGACGTCGTTCTACGTACAAATCAGGCGTGTTACACGTGTGCGTCGGTCTAATGTAGCTTTAGAGTGGTTGCAAGTGTTAGTGTGATACTTACTCGTATACCTGAGCGTTTATTGATTATTATTGTATCTCTGTTGAGAAAATTCGTTGAGCTTTCTTAGCTTTCTATCTTAAAATCAACTCCTGATTGTTACATAACAAGTTACAGATTGCCTGAGACAGCGTAGCTTTACAGTCAAAACTAATTTTGGAAAAAAAGCTTTCTTCGTCAAATTTGGTTTAGATTTCGTTACTTCTTACTTTGGAACTTTCTCGTGTAAGATAAGATCAAAGTCTATCTGTTATTTTATTTATAGCACGATTTAGGTTTTTTTTATTATTATTATTGATAGGCTCGCGTTTGACCACTATCTCACCTGATGGTAAGCGGTGATGTAGCCGACGATGGAGCACGCTTGCCTAGAAGTAACCTATTCACATTTGACTTAAAGATCCCTAGGTTGTAGCTATCAGGAAACATAGACTCCGGCAGGGAATTTCACTCCTTAGCTGTACGCATTATGAATGTGTTCCGAAAACGCTTTGTATGTATGAGTGGGATGACCACCATGTACCGATAGCGCAACGCCGTACGTTTAGTGGTCCGATGATGGTTTCTAGTAAAATGCGACTATCACACGAGATTTACCTTCATAAGCTTAAAATGACTTCACATATTCACAGACCTTGAACCTCCCGCAGGACACGATGGAGCATACAAGTTTTAGACACGCCCTCTCACTCCACTCTAGAGTGACAGAAGTTATTTTATGATTTACCACCACTAAAAAAAACTGCTATTGGTTAACTGATCAAAAAATCTAAGGCATTAATAACGCCTTTGCACAAAGATGGATTGTGTGAAGAGTGATATGAAAGAAAAGTAGATAGTGATAACATGACGGGTGAAAGAATAGAATGTAAGAAAATAACGTGTTGCACCGACACTAAATAAGACGGGACAAGGGCAGGAAGATGATGATGATGACGATGATGAATTACGCCTTTATACATTTATGCTGCATGCAGTTTTAATAAATAAATCTTAATTAAATTAATATACCTAGTAGTATATGGTGACTGGTAATTAGTGTACGATACTTAAACACGTGATTGTGCTCATGATAAACAACAACTTTTAATATGGGAACAAACCTGAAATCGCGAATAAAAATCAGCTGTTCAGTACATTTATGTTTGCCTAATGTACTGATCGCCTGATATTTTTTTCGCGATTTCGGCTTTGCTTCCATAATAAAAAATGTTTGTTATCATGAGCACAATCACGTGTTTAAGTATCGTACACTAATTGCCAGTCACCCTATATATTCAATAGTAACTAAAGATATCTATAATCCTATGCCCACTAACTATCTATGTATTTACTTGTTTCCCGAATTTTCAGTTGTATTTATTTTAATTTATTTTTTTAATCTTGATAGGCACACGATTGTCCACTATCTCACCTGATGGTAAGCGACGATGTAGCCGACGATGGAGCACGCTTGTCTAGAAGTAACCTATTCACTCTTGACTTAAAGACCATCAGGTTGTAGCTATCAGGAAACACAGACTCCGGCAGGGAATTCCACTCCTTTTATGCTTGTTGATCATCTTTTTTACCTTATTTATATTTATATAAGAAGACCCCTTCTGCTTTTACCCTTCTACATAAGTTTCTCCTAATCAAACTAATCTTATTTCTTCCTCAGCCGGTGTACCTCAACACACCAAGTGAAGACTTAGTCACCTACCTGCAAGTCGAAGGTTGTGACCAACGCTGCAGCATCGAGAGCTTCCGTTCAATCACCGCAGCTTTCAGTCTGGAGGAAGCTGAATGGAGGACCAAATGTGGCTTCTCTGAAGACATGGATATCGATACGTCTTCCATTGATTAACAAGGGAGAATCGACTGGATTTTGTACATGAATTTTGGATGACAGATTAAATTTTTATAAGAGTTTTTTTTTTAATATACTTTTAATACCCACACTTTCTCCCGATTTTCCGAGCGTGGCTGTGTTCTCGCTAAATGGCTGGTTTCGTACCTCAAAAGGAAAAAAACAGAACCCACTTTGTTGTCCATCCGTCTGTCTGTCTGTCTGCCAAGACCCTTTATCTCGGGAACGAGTCATGGTATCGAGTTGAAATTAAAAGCATTATACTCAAATCCCCCTTGCGGCCCCTTAAAGCCGCGAAATAATCAAAGTTAACGAATAAAAAAGATATGGCCGTTTATGTCGCAAAAAAAACGTACTCTACGTACTTACATTTCGACACTCTCGAGGAAATCAAAATTCATAAGGGTACTTTTACTGGGGCCATGGGTAGTTACCGGGGCCATGAGTAGTGTGAAAGCGAAACCCGGGGCCCTGGGACAAAGGCAAAGAAGGAACAGGAGTGGGTTTTTAGTCAGTAAAAGTCTGACACTATCTCTCGCTCCGCCCAAGAGCGAGATTTGTCATATGATGATTTTCCCACCTAAAAAAAAAAAAGTGTACTTTCCGTTGACACAGAATCCTGAAATTTGGCATGAAGCAGTCTCATAGCACAAGTAGGAAAACTGTAAATTTGTAGTTACGTCACAAAAAAAACCTTTTTTGCGATTCGGAAAAATGGAAAAATCTTCGTAACTCAATTCGGAACCCTCAGTGCGCGAGTCCGTCTCGCACTTACCCAGTTTTTTTTTTAATTACTTCGCCCTACACTAGGAGTACTACGCCTATGCCTACCGTGGGTGCGTTCCCAAACTTATAACTCACATACACAAGTCACCTAGACCCGCAACCACCTAATCCGAGCATCTGCCAGTAAGTAATATATCAAGTTACACAAAATTTTAATGTATAAAACTTATTAACATCGATTTCGTACATTTTATGAGATGCGCACAACTAAGACTTTTCTACAGATTTATTATATGCATAGATAGATAGATTATAGGTAATCTAGGCTTTGCTAGCATGAAGGTAGAAAATATATATTAATAAACTGAGACCGATTCTAAAAATGCTATCACTGAGTGATTTAAGCTATGTATTTTCAACTTTGAGACAGGCGAAGCCGCTGGCAGAAGCTAAAAAAACAAATATTTCTATGGCCTACAGATCCGGATCCAGCCCCCCTAGCCAAGTTACAATCGTATCGTTCGCGCTGAACGCTTCGAGTAGGCCACGCCTCCAATTCCTTTGTTCGGACCACGTGACTGAGCGTTGAGATGACGTCAGAACAAAGGAATCGCGAGGCGTGGCCTACTCGAAGCGTTCAGCGCGAACGATACGATTGTAACTTGGCTAGGGGGGCTGGAAGCGTCGCGGGCTGCTCAACGCGGGACGCGCGCGGGCTACTGTTGCCATAGCTCGTTCATATGGTATATTTTAACGACTCCGATTCTTTCAATTGTTGTAACCACCCACCCCATCCCGTCCCATCGCTACGCTCGATTGCGAACAGGCACTATAGCGTGCGTCCCTGCATCCGCGCCGCTCCCCGCACCGCGCTGCTAGTGTGGTCAAGCAATCGCGCGTGTTCCCGCACCGCGCTGCCAGTGTGGCCGAGCACTATGAGTATAAAGTGCTTTGAGTTCGAGTACAAAATGGTTTGAGCAGTTCACTACAGTAACGCCAGTAAAAATACACACTATGTATAAGTAACCCAAGACAACAAGCTGTTATAATATTCAACTATTCCAAGGTACCTATACTGTTATAATTTCCTATGGGATCGTCGTCTCGTAATAATATGCAGACATATTGAAAAATGCATTGAATGAATATTACAAAGTATAATGTAACATTTTCTCTTGATCTTAGCTAGAAATAGCAGATGGAAAGAGTAAAAACCTTTGAAAATTTATAATAGACTACTGGTAGTACAAAGCAGTGGACCTTCTTTGGGTGGTATCCCAGCATATAACTACTCCCGCACCGAGTAGAGCGAGAGAGGGAGTGTCAGACTCTTACTGGATAAAACCCACCTGTGTTTTCATTATTAGGACAATTAACGGGAAAGTATAAGGTGGGCTGTGGGATTTTTTGAAAGATTTATCTTGGCTCTGGACCGTATAGATCAACTGAAAGAACACAGGTGGGTTTTAGACAGTACAAACTTAATATTCCCACGCGCTCCACCTAGCATAGCATAGCATAATCAGCCTTTTAATGTTCCCACTGCTGGGATTCAGGCCTCCTCTCTAGGAAAGGGAATGAGCCGTAAGCCACCACGCGGGTCCAGTGCGGGTTGGTGAATGGCACATGTCTTCGAATTTTTTCGTTCTAGGACATGCCGGTTTCCTCACGATGTTTTCCTTCACCGTTTTGAAAGCAGTGGTGATGAAATAAATTACATAAATAATGTGACTGGCTGGATTTGAACTCGCGACCTACAAGTCGTAAGTCGGGGCCGTTATTACTGCTCTACCTAGAGCGGGTTATATGATGATTTCTAACAAAAAAAAAAAACCAAGTTCGAACAAAAGTAAGGACCGTAGCAGGTAACGTTCTATAGCTACTGCAACGGGAAAAAGGCGCAAGTTTATCTACACTAGTATTAAAAAGAGGTAAAGTTTGTTTTTTTTTGTTTGAGGTAATCTCTGAAAGTACTGGTCCGATTGTTTATTTATTTATTTATTAAAACTTTATGCACTAGTAAGAAACACTGTACAAAGACGGACTTAATACCTTAGGCATTTTCTACCAGTCGACCTTAGGGTGGTGCAGAAATATAACATGAAGGTGCAACAAAATGATAAACTTGATTAGAAATAAAATAATAAATATATACTTAAATACATACATACAAATTAACAATGGCATTATGAAAAACGAATCCAACAAATCAACGCTGTGATGATTACGCGAACTTCCTGCGAATGTATTCACGTGCCATCACTTTAAAAGTGAACCGACTGGACGCCATGCTGATGTTCAGAGGGAGCGCATTCCAGAGGAAGATCGCCTGGATAAAGAAGGAGGACTGGATAAACCCAGAGCGATGTGTGGGACATCGTAGTAGGCGATTTTAATTATGACCAGAGCAAAGAAATTGAATTTAAGAAGTCAAATAGGAAGGAGAAGAAGGTTTATTCAGAAAAGAAAACAGCGTTGTCAAGGTTGGTTGGTTGGTTGGAGTGTTATTTTTTTTTTACCGATAGAAATATGCTTTATTCCTGAGTGACATACGCTATATTTTATGTACGCGGGTGAAGCAAAGGGTGGGCAGAAGCTAGTGTAGAATATTTGTAATTAGAGGAAGTTTGAAAGTGGCGCCAGTGACTGGAAAGTTGAAAGGGAATTCTTCACAAACGATTCCCTTACTAAAAGAGTTATTACCATTCTTGTGAATGGATAGAGAGGGAGAGGGAGACCAAAGAAAAGATGGATGTATTGTGTGAGGATTGAAGGAAAAGGGAATTATAAAGTGATGGGTGACAGAACAGAATGGAAGACAATAAAATTTAAATAAATAACTTTTCTTAAAACTACCTTTTAATTGCTTTTAATTACTTTTGATTGCTTTTAATTACTTTTAATTACTTTTAATTACTTTTAATTACTTTTAATTACTTTTAATTACTTTTAATTACTTTTAATTACTTTTAATTACTTTTAATTACTTTTAATTACTTTTAATTACTTTTAATTACTTTTAATTACTTTTAATTACTTTTAATTACTTTTAATTACTTTTAATTACTTTTAATTACTTTTAATTACTTTTAATTACTTTTAATTACCTTTAATTACTTTTAATTGCTTCTAATTGTTTTTAATTGCTTTTAATTGCTTTTAATGCGTTATAAATAGAATCGATATAATTTAATGTAATTTAATAATTTTATATGTATAATTTGCAGTGTCCTTACAGGGTGCATGTTTTAATACTGTGTCATGAAATTTTAATGCATGCTTGATATCCAGTGTTTTACATGTCAGCAAATAAATAAATAAATAAAGAATATTTTTTGTGTAATTCAAAGCAAGCTCTATAATTTGATATCCATATTGTAGGAGTGCATTAAAAATAACTAGTACGCCATCTTGGGTGTTCCCCCATGTTGCATTTAAAATTACGTCACACAGCTAACCATGTATTATCATCCAAAATAAACGTGCATACGAAATTTCAACTTAATCGGTTGAAGATATCTGCTTCAAAATTGAGTTACAATATTTGAGCCGAACATTACAGTTACAGTACATATAAACATACATTACGTGTTAATAAAAAGCTTCTAAAAACGTGTTGCGTCGAGCCCAAATGACATGGAACAAGGACAGGAAGATGGTGATGTGAAAATACAGATTAAATTATACTTTGCCGTGTAAAATCGCGAAGGAAAAGTAAATTTCAAAAATAAAATCTTCAAAGAATTCTGTCTCACAAACCAACGAACGATTTATAAGATCCAACAGAAAATTTCTTTCACTCAAAACAGATTGAATGAAAACTTAGCCCCCGAGACTTGGCTTCCCAAGTACGTGACAAACATACAAACAGGTAAGAATTTTATGTTTAAAGTAGAGGTATCAAAGACAAATTATGTTGTAAGTTAGTGGATACCTCTAGATCAGGGTTGTTATGGATTTGAAATTTCGGATCTGAAAACGGATCATCGATCTTGTCTCGAGTGCTCGGGCAGTGACAGTTGACAGCGGCAGTCGAGTCGACCGCGGCAGCAGCCGCCGAGCGCCAGATCCCGTTCTAATGTTAGTGAATCATTTGGGTTAGGTTGAGTTCAAAATCGCGCCTGGATTAGATCAGGTTAGAGTAGTGACCATTAGAACGCGATGGCGAGCGATCGAAGCGATCATGTGATTTAGGTTAGGTTAGAACAGTGACCATTAAAGCCAGATCCCCTTCTAATATCAGTGAATCATTTGGATTAGGTTAAGTTAAAAGCCTAATTATGAGTTGGGCCGTTGGTGAAGACGGACGTGTTGAACCTAACCGCTGGTGACGTAACGAGCCAAAGTGTCTACCCAGTGTAAACTGTCTCAGTGCGTCCACTACAATCGTCATTTCATCTGAAACACGGACACTCCTAGGTCTCCCTCAAGAGTCACCATAACAACCAGTTCTGTGCGTCTCGCATCCAATCGGATTATCCGTATTATCCTTAGTTTCGGTTATGGATATTAGAATTTTAAAATTATAAAAGTAAAACACATATAGCAAGGTTTGGTTTTATTTCTGGTCTAGATTATCATTTGTTTCTTGGCCAGGCAAGACAAACAAACTCTGCCTTTATCCAATACTATCTGAAACCTTTATGGATATTTTTGGGATACGGAACCCCAAAGGTTTAAAACGGAACTATTACTAAGACTTCACTGTCCGTCTGTCTGTCTCCAGGCTGTATCTCGCGAACTGTGATAGCTAGACAGATGAAAGTTTCACAGATGATGCATTTCTGTTCCCGCTATAACTAAATTGTGTAAAAAGGCTTGTACAGATCATTATAAACAACTTTATGTTACTCACGCTCGAAGGGTTTCGCACTTGGCCAGTTCTTTTATTTCGGATTTCCGGAAGTTTCGGTTACGGCGCTTCATAACATCCCTATTCTACATAGGCTGATAACTTGTGTTTTTAGAGCTAAGTAGTAAGTAGGTTGATACTATAAGTAGCTAAGTACAGGTTGATACTATAACTATAAGTAGGGCGACAAAGTATGTCGAATTTTTTTGGAGGCTTGAAGATTCTAAATTAGAAGCGACTTGTTAAATGGACGCTTTTTGAGGTGTGAAATCATCAAATAAGCTCTCCTGCTCTGCGGTAGAGCGAAAGGGAGTGTCAGATTTTTACTAAATAAAACCTACCTGTGTTCCTTTCCTCCAGTGGCCATTTGTGTTCCAGGGTTCCAGGTTTAATGGAAACCTACGGGATTGGTTCGAAAGAGTTATCATGTGGTGAAAGGTGACTGTGGTATAGTGTTGAGCGCAGAGCGAGTACGAGGGACAGAAAACTCGCAAGCACATTATTTTATGAATTTTGTTCACTGAACAATTATCTATCTTTTTATTATTTACCACTTATTAACACATATCATGTATGTAATTATTTACCATACCCCTAACACTTTTTTTTAAGGTGGGAAAATCATCTAATGACAAATCTCGCTCTTAGGTGGAGCGAGAGATAGTTCTACTGTTCCTTCGTTGCCTCTCATACCAGGGCCGAGTCTTCCTTTCAAAATCAGACCCCCGGCCCCGACCATATATACTCTCAATTTCGGCTCATATATCGAGGCAAAGGCTCAACTGGCTGCCAAAAAATTGGGGATCTTAGTAAAGGTGAGACTGTACTTCACGCCGGAACAGCTGTCTTTATCAAACGCAAGTACGATCGTGTATGGAGTACTGTTCTCATCTTTGGGACGGGTCTGCCAAATACCAGCTTGATGCGCTCCAAAGCCTTGGGCATCGCCGCCGAGTTGCTAGCCTGTCGGTTTTCTATCGTTTACATTTCGGGGAGTGTGCACTGGAATTGTACAATCTAATTCTTCCAAGTCCGTTCCATCATCGGACCACTAGACGTACGGCGTTGCGCCAACGGTATATGGTAGACATCCTACCCGTTCGCACAAAGCGTTTTAGGAACACATTTATTGTGCGTACAGTCAAGGAGTGAAATTCTTTGTTGCGTGTGTTTCCTTATAGTTATAACTTAGGGGTCTTTAAGTCAAGAGTGAATAGGCTACTTCTAGGCAAGCGTGCTCCATCGTCGACCACATCATCTCTTACCATCAGGTGAGATGGTGGTCAAACGCGAGCCTATCACTAATAAAAAAAAGACAGACAGACGGACAACAAAGTTTAGTTTTTTTTACTTTTGAGGTACCTACGGAACCCTAAAAATGACTTCAGGAGAGTCTTACCAAGAACAAAACTTCACATTTAATTAACCTGGATGCATATTTCTACGGTTTCTTCCGTAAACTATAATCTTGGTGCAAAACCTTATAATTTCCCGGCACAATGAATATCTGTACCTACCTACGAAATGAGCACAGAGCAAGATATGACGAGATGTTTTTATCTGCGGCGTTACTGGATGTGCTAGAGTTTCATGTCGCGGGGGTTTTAGTCTTACAGTTCTTGAAATATAAACCTAGGATTTTTTTTCTTTTCAAATCCGGGTTTTAGAAAAAACTTCTCTTTCTGCGATGCTTTTCCAGCGAGATATCGGCGATAACATTTTCTTCACCGTTTCAATGGCGCGGCCATGGGAAAAATAAAATAATAATAGAGGAACACATTCATTGTGCGTACAGCTAACGAATGGAATTTCCTGCCGGAGTCTGTTTCCTGATAGCTTCAACCTGGGGAACTTTAAGTCAAGAGTGAATAGGTTACTTCTAGGTAAGCTCCATCGTCGACCACATCGTCGCTTTCCATCATGTGAGATAATGGTCAAGCGCGAACCTATAAATAATAAAAAAATGGCCAAGTGCGAGTCGAACTCGCACACTGAGGGTTCCGTACAAACTAACTTATGTTAATAGTTCAATCCCCGAATAGAGTCTTGAAGATTTTTCCGAATACAAAAAAAGTTTTTTTTTAATTGTAACGTAACTAATTTTTTTTCTGTTTTCAGATTTATTCCTATATTTGTGCTATAAGACCTTGCTTCATGCCAAATTTCAGGGTTCTAGGTCAACGAGAAGTACCCTACGAATTTCGATTTCCTTAGGTGTGTCAAATTTACGATTTTTGCGACATAAACGGCCGAATCTTTTTTTTTCGTTAACTTAGAAGTTTAATTTTTTCACAGCTTCAAGGGACCGCAGACCTGAGTACACGGTTTTGATTTCAACTGGATACCTCCACGCGTTCTCGAGATAAAGGGTCTTGACAGACAGACAGACGGATGGACAACAAAGTGATCCTATAAGGGTTCCGTTTTTTTACTTTTGAGATACGGAACCCTAAAAATATTGTAACAATAACATCCTGTCTAATATGTAGCCTCTTCCACAATTCTTACATCCTTGTCCCTGAAATAAAACGAAAAAGGGACCGGAGATGATCCTGTGATGGCTTGTCCGGCTCGCCTTCCGCTCTCTAACCACGCTTGCATGCATAGACATTTCTGAGACTATAAACGTTATTATACTAGATTTATTGTGATGTTAAATGTCCTGATGAGACCGCGTTAGGGCTAAGTGTTGGTCGAATTAGGTCCTCTATTTGTGACTTTTTCTAATTGGGTTTATAGTTGACCTAATTAAAAAAAAAAACCGGCGCAGTGCGGGTCGGATTCGCGCACGAATCTATACAACGTTTTTACACTATTTGTATAATTAATTTTTAATCATTAATAATTAATTTACTATAATTATTATTAATTTTATTATTATTATTTGCTTTATTCTTTGTAAACACATATAAATTACATTATTATTTTTTTTAAAACAAAATCGTACAAAAAAAAACATTTAAAAATATAAAAAATTGTAGTCCGCCGAGTTGGGAGCAGGGTCCAAGAAATCAGAAATCAGAAATATTTTATTTGTGATACATAGGTAGGTACAGTGGTTGGACATGTTTAAGGTTAATGTGCGCTATGATCAGCCTATTGTAGGCATACAAAAAGAATTAATTACAATTTTACATGCAAATAAAGAGCTACCAGTGGTTAGGGCCTTAGGGCTCCAGAGACAGGAAGCTCCTCACAATGCGAGCAGCCTTCAAGGAGCCTTCGACAAGAATATTATTATTATTTTCTTTATTCATTCATTATAAATATTAATTAAATTTTTAAATATTCTTTTATAACAAAATCATATAGAAAAAAAAAACATTTAAAAATATAAAAAATAGTAGTCCGCCGGTATCGAGACAGGGTCCAAGTTACCGGTGGTTAGGGCTCCAGAGACAGGAACCTCCTCACGATGCGAGCCGTATCGAGGAGTACTGCCTTCTGTATCAGGCCCTTGATCCAACCGTGCAATGACAGCTTCGACAGATGGTCGTCGAAGCTTTTGGCTATAAGGCCGTTGGCGGTCACGACAATCGGCACAATGACAGCCGAGTCTACATTCCACATGTCAGCAACCTCGTGTGCTAAGTCGAGATATTTAATTTGTTTCTCTTTCTCAGCTTTCACGAGATTCTCGTCACGTGAGATGGTGATATCGACTATTATTATTATTTCATTTATTTATTATTTTATCACATAAATTACATTTTTAAATATTTCAGTAAAAATAAAAAAATAAAACATTTAAAAATATAAAAAATAGTGTCCCACCGGTATCGGGAACAGGGTCCAAGCTACCGGCGGTCAGGGCTCCAGAGAAAGGAACCTCCTAACAATACGAGCCGTGTCCAGGAGTACCACTTTCTGAATCAAGCCCTTGATCCAGCCGCCTAACGCGAGCCTCCTAAGGTGTTGGTCGAGGCTCTTGGCTATTAAGCCATTGGCTGACACGACCTTCGGTACAATGATCGCCGAGTCCACATCCCACATGTCGACAACCTCGCGAGTCAAGTCAATATACTTGATTTGCTTTTATTATTATTGTCTTTAAAAAAAAATAACATTAGTTATAACAGAATACTTTTTAGGGTTCCGTACCTGTGGTGTTCACTAAAATCACTAGTTAGAAATTTGGATTTATAAATTAAACAACCAAATAACAGTAAACAGGCACAACTTGAGAATACCGTCTTGTCGTTCTCGGGGACAGATCGAGAGTGCCCACGAGTCCACGACGTCAGTTGATCTACATATAATATGTATACCACATCTCTTCCTTTTTATAAAATGATTTAGATTTCAAGATATTTAACACTCAGATGATCCATCGTAGGCGCGGGCTTGCGAACGGCGAGCAATGGGTAGCTCACCGTCCAACCGTCCGGACCGAGCCCAAGTCGTCGACAGCGCGTACTGCTCCACGCGCACCACAAGTAGGTGTCAGCAAATGTAGAGGCCCGAAACCTACTGGGGCCATTATGAAAGGAAGACTCGGCCCTGGTACGAAAGGCAACGAAGGAACAGGAGTGGGTTTTTAGTCAGTAAAAGTCTGACACTATCTCTCGCTCCGCCCAAAAGCGGGGGATGTCATAAGATGATTTTCCCACCGAAAAGAAATGCACTCAGAATTTACAATATTTACTAGTTTGGTTTTGAAGTAAAATTACAGTATTCAGAATTTTTAATGTGTATACCACAGTACCCGAAGGGTAAAAACGGAACCCTTTATTATTAAGATTCCACTGTCCATCTGTCTGTCACCAGACTGTATCTCATGAACTGTGATAGCTAGACAGTAAAAATTTCACAGATGATGAAATTTTTTGCGGCTATAACAACCAATATTAAAAACAGAATAAAAAAATATTTAAGTGGGGCTCCCATACAGAAAACGTGTTTTTTGTTTTTGCAGTTTTTTAATATTATATTTCGGAACTCTTCGTGTACGTGTCCGATTAGCACTTGGCCAGTTTTGTAAACGGGATACCGCGTGTCGTCAAAGGGTTCAGATCTAGCTATTTCATTAACCCAAAACTGTTTACACATTCAGATTAGAGGCAAATACAGCGGAACTAGGTAAATTGTTTTTTTTCTGAGTGGGTGTCCCCTCGTAAGCGAAACGTCAAATGCCTGGCCAGGAATTCGCTTTAATCGAACGGTTCTCGAGAGGTTAATAGTTGTTTAAGAAAGTGACTTCGTAAATCGAAAGATTTTTTTTAGATAAGTTATCTACGTTTAATATTGAGTACGTCAGAATGCTTTCAAATCTGTTAGATCGAGAAATTATCAAGTAACAGAATAAGGCTCTCTGTCCACTGGGGAGGAGTGAGGCAGCGGAGCGGAGCAAAGGAGTAATGCGGAGCGTAGTTGCGGACTGTGTGTCTGTCCACCAGAGCAGAGCGAGGCTTCGGAGCGGAGTGAGAAAGTAATTCCCCTCTCTGCTTCCCCACTCCAATTCCCCGCGCCTTTGCTCGTTCCCGCTTCCCGGTTTTGTAAGAATTTTTAAACTAGTTCATACTCCTTGTCCACTGAAGAGGAGCGGAGATTTTGTGCAATCCCATTGGTTAATATTTCTCCGTTTCCCCGCTCCGTAGCCTCGCTCCGCTCCGGCAGCATATGGACACTAACTACACTTACACTACCGCTTCGTACCCTCTACTCGGCACCACAGGCTGCTCGACTATTATGCGTTTTGTCCGGCTCGAGGCCGCATGTTCATTTCATCATCATTTCAGCAGAAAGACGTCCACTGTTGGACTTAGACGAAAGTTTCTGGAGTGGCGACCACGTACCGGAAGACGCAGCTTTGGCGCGGCCTCCCACAAAGTGAACCAAAGACCTAGTAAGGGTCGCAGGAATGCGATGGATGCGAGACGCACAGGACCTGTTGTTATGGCGACACTTGTGTTAGGCCTATGTCCAACAGTGTTCATTTAGTTTGATGAAAGTTTTATGTGAAATTCCGCACAGAGCCACTCCGCTACACTTGCACTGTTTCCACTGATTGACTGAGTGAAGATTACGAGCAATGTGATTGACGAATTCATAGTCCGCTTCTCTATACTCGGTACCGATAGCCAAGGAAAACTAAAAATGACAGTCAGGCCCAACGGCTTCACGTGCTTTCCGAGGCACAGAGGCATGTCGATATATAATACCTGTAAGGATATTATTATTTTAGCTGCAAGTTCGGTCCTTAACTGTCCTAATTCAGCTCTTGAGAGTTGAAATTTCCTCAGACCTTTACTTTGGGCAGTTCATTGACTCCAAAGCCAAGGTTCGGCGGTACTTCACACCAGGACAGCTTTTAATGTTTTACAAAGCACAGGTCCGTTCGTGTGTGGACTGAGTACTGCAGTCACATGGGCTGGTGCTGCAAAATGCCACCTAACAGCTTTTGATTCGGTGGAAAGGTGTGTGAAGAGGCTAATTGGTGATCCAGATCTGGTTAAGTCCAATCTACAAAGCCTTGAGCACAGGCGTAGGGTAGCCAGCTTTTCGATGTTTTACAGGATGCATTTTGGAGAGTGTGCGCGGGAATTGCATGACTTGATTCCACCATCTCATTCTACCATCCGACAACCCGTCGAATGGCGAGTATCTACCCTTATGTTGTTGAAACCTCTACGGTCCAGACCAAGCGTTTCGCCTCGTCGTTTATACCGCGTACATCGAGGGACTGGAACAACTTGCCCGCTGCGGTCTTCCTGTCCGATTATAATTTAGGTGTCTTCAAGGCTAGAGAGATTAGGCCCTTAATAAACTAGTGCGCCTCACCAACAACGATTGCATCATTACTTACCATCAGGTGGGATCGCAGTCAAGCACTAGTTTATAACAAAAAAAAAGTCTAGATTAAAAAAAAAAAAATGTACTAAGTACTTAAGAAGTATGCAATATTAGATTTTTCTAAGTGATCAATATCTTTTCAGCCTTAATTTTACTGCGAGGTGCAGGTTACCTCTGATAGTTACGAATTTATGGAGAACTCCCCTTTTATTAGATTGTTAATAAAAAAAAATAGGGATTACTAGTGGATGCGTTCACAAACATGTAAAATCACATACACAATACATCCGGGATTATTCCTAGCTTTAAAACCATGACTAAATAAAACTTAAAAAAAAAAACACTAAAAGGATCAAAATAACTTTAATTTTGGAAGTCGGTGTTTCTCAGTACCTATTGTTTCTTATTTAACTCTCACTTCCGAAATTAAAGTTATTTTGATCCTTTTAATGTTTTTTTTAGTGAAGTCAGTAATTTTTTTTTTTGTAAAGTTTTTATTTCACACTTTAGTTGCGATACACTTATAAATAGAGTGCCTATTTCTCAAGACAATTCCAATTAACCCAGACACTGCTAGGTTACATTGTTTTATTATGAAGTTCCTGTGTCTACCTTCTACCTTCCGGCTCCATCATCAGATCAGTTCGATAGTACTTTATAGCCAAAGTGCATCTCATGACAATTTAATAAGCCCAAACACGGCTAGCATACATTGATTAATTACGGAGTTCCTGTGCCTACCTTCCGGCTCCATCATCAGATCAGTTCGATAGTACCTTAAAGCCAAAGTGCATCTCATGATAATTCTAGGCTGCCTTGATTAATTACGGAGTTCCAGTGCCTAACTTCTGGCTCCATCATCATCAGATCACTGATACCATTTTCAACGTAGGTAACTATTCAGAACCATTCATTTATTTGTATTGTCATAGTAGCTTAACTATCTTCATTGTGATATTTATGTGAGTATGAAGTTCCGTTGCCTATTTCTGGTCATCTTCATCAGTTCCATTTCATCAAATGTTACTTTTTGCTTAAGTTTTCGATGAAAATACCTACCAAAATCTCTATATGGTTGTCTATAATATTTGAGGAGTTCCCTCGATTCCTCATGGATCCCATCATCAGAACTGGATTTTGAAACCAATCTTCTTTTAAAATTTGGGAGCAATCTGGATATCCTATAAATGGAAAAAAAATAATTGCAAATCGGTCCATAAACAACGGAGTTCTGAGGTAACAAATATAAAAAAATAATAAAGATAAAAAAATACAACCGAATTGATAACCTCCTCCTTTTTTTTGAAGTCGGTTAAACAGGAAGTTTACCACTAGTTTCTGAACTATCTATGGTAGTAAAATTAGACCGCCGAAACCCCTAGATCTTTCGTCCATGTTTTCTTGCGTAATAAGTTTTCAATAATAATGTCTTTCGTATTCGAATATTATAGTTTGGTTTGTTTCTTTTCGATTTACATTAGAATGCGGGTGTAACACATTCTAATGTTTTTGAAGACTTTGTCAGCAAATGTATCAATTCAGCCTTCTCAGCAAACTTCGCCGAGGTAGCCAAAACTAGCTCCATTTTACCGAGATCGCACCTCTTTCAATGATTTCACTTATTGTCCAGTTGCGCAGATACTCGAGATACAAAACTACACCAATTTTACATCACAATATCCACTAGGAATCAATTTGCGAATAATTAAAACAGCCGCTGAACTTCACTGGAAGAAATCCCGCCAAAAAACTCCGCGCGTCAGCGACGTTTTTAAGTCGTTTGTAAGTCGTTCCATTTCACGCTGAATATGTTAAAAATTTGAAAACTTGATTATAAAAAGTTCGTCAAAAGTACGATTAGTGCTTATTCAGAAAACTGTTACATAAACAAAGAACAATTTTTAAATTCAATCATTATTTTATCGTTTACTACAACAATATTTAAAGAAACGAAACGTTTGCTACAGATAAAGATCGTATGAATGAATAAAATAATGCCATTTCTGTTCCTTATCTGTGGATATTATTGAAACCACAGTCTTTCAATGGCACAACCTGATCCTCCTGATTATATTTATGACAACAATATCCGTTTGTAAAAATGTATAAATATTTATTAGTATTTCAACAGACTTTTGTCTTCTTTATTTCTTTATTAACTTTTAATAACTAAGTTTATAATACCTATATTTTTACACATTCCTGATCCTGTATCCTTGTTGTTATAAATTCCGTTTCTTTTCATTTTCGCGTTAAATGTTTCCATACCTTTCTCTTCAAACCCCACCCAAAATAAAGTCCTATCGATAAACAACTTGACGCTGGCAGATGCACATGAGTGCAAGCCATAACCTCTAGTCCGACGGACTGGAAAAAAAACCTGATCCTCAAAGTCTTAGTTTTGTAATCAGAACAAATTTTACTGTAACAAGCCTAGACATTTTAACTCTTGGTTCAATCCAGTACTAAAGCATTTTTTTATAATAAGACGGATATGGTAGGTATCTCTTTTTTCACGTAGCCATTTTATCAAACATGCTTGTTTCATCCAAAAACCAGCTTTTATACCATCATGGTTGACGATAGACGAGTGGTAAACGGCCCTAAGAATATTTTTGTATAATGTTATATGTTATTATTGAGAGCAGTGGTGGCCGAGTGGAAACGGCCAACCATGCAGGCGCATTACTTTGTGTAATTTATTCCATCACCACCGCTCTCAAAACGGTGAAGGAAAACATCGTGAGGGAACCAGCATGACCTAGAACCAAAAATTCGAAGACATGTGACATCCGCCAACCCGCACTGGGCCCGCGTGGTGGTTTACGGCCCATTCCCTCTCCTAGAGTGGAGGCCTGAGTCTGAACAGTGGGAACATTATAAGGCCGACTATGCTATGCTGTGCTTTTTTAAGGTTGCCTCGTTCAAATAAAACCAAAAAAATCAAATTTAAATAATTTTATTTACTTAACCTTATCATAAATAGTTTAACATGCATCCACGTAAGACTAACATGAAAAATAAGCGTCTTTTATGCTACTCAAATTACAATTATACATCGTTAAATAAAAAGTTATCAATCTTACACTGCAGTGCACACTGATCGACACACCATACAAAATTTAATTGTTTTATTGTGAAAATTAAATTGTATAATAGGGTTCACGAAAGGTCTTTCAAACAATTTTTTTTTCTTATGATAATATTTGTGTATTTTGTGATGTTTTTTTGATAAAAAGAAAGCTTGTGAAATCAGAAAAAAAGGTGTGTGAATCCGATTCATTCTAATAAGCTGTCAATTTTGCCCGTTTTATTACAGAAGTGATGACAATATAAGTCTTAATTTTTTCACTGGTATAAAGGTTTGAAATCGCTCTTTTACAAACAAACTTCTTAAAACTAATGTGGTGTTTTGTCAAAAGTCCCTCAGAAAAGGAACTAACTGGCTTTTAAAAATTCAGATATTTATTTAAAAAAAAAATGTAACATCACAATATGGCACTATCTTATAAGTAAATATTATAAAAGAAAAAAAAAACACTATATCCCTTTAAATTGTTATACAAAAATGTCAAGATGTAAGAAAACTATGGAAGTAAAAAAAAAACAGTTACATTTTTATGGATACTGTTTAACGTGTGAATGTATACATATCATTATTATTATTTATGATGCACAAGTGTAAAAATATACAGCCGTGTAGAACCTGTGACGCACGGTATTATTATTATTATTAATATCAAAACACTATGCGATCCAAAACTTAACTACTTCTATGTTATATTTATAGTTAGCGTGTTCGTTGATAGTTAGCAGTTGACTATGTTTTAATTAGAACAAAATCGGGTCTGCGTAGTTTCAAAATAATTGTAAAATTTCTAGTGTTTAATAATGATAATAACACAGTATAGATATGAAACAGTACGGAAACTACGTAAAAATGTTCGAAACGGCACACTCACACAAACATACGCATCGACGAGACTCCTAAGCGTTTCTCGCGGTGCTGTCAGTAGCAAGAAATGCTTAGGAGTCTCGTCGATGCGTATGTTTATGTAAGTGTGCCGTTTCGAACATTTTTACGTAGTTTCCGTGCTGTTCCATATCTATACTGTGATATTAACGTGTTTCTGTTATAAAATTATGACTCGTGTAGTTTCTTTGATTGGAATCAGTAGTTCCTGAAATTCTGGTTCGAATTAAAAGTTTATTACAGTGTTGGATAGCCCACTAATCGAGGAAGGCTATATAACATCACACTATGACCAATAGGAGCGGAGCAGTCAACTGCTAACTATAAACAAAACACCACACGCATCGGTGTGCAGTTTTTTTGTGCCAGCAAGTGTAGTTTATCCTCACTAATACAAAAATTCAACGTGAGATAACATCCTTCTTAATATTGCACAAATCTTGCTCATAGGCCACTAAACTATGAACAGTCAAAAATTAATATTAATTACTAATAAAAAAAAAATTAAAAACCTTAAAAATATCGTTGTAAAGCAAAGTAATGGCAAGAATTAGCATCACTAGATTTTTTAAATTATAAAAAACAACATTTAATTTAAAAAAATAAATAAAAAATAATGAGTATTATATGGAATGAACTTAGTACTTCCAATGTCAAAATACATAATCATATTGATTGTCTTTTGTTACACTTGAGTGCAAATAAAAGTAGGATCGTTTAAAAATTCAGATTACAAACCTACGTCTATTTAGTAAAGCGGTTTAAATATTTACACGATATCTTTATATTACGTACAAAATCGTGATTACTTGTTTGTCTCACTTTAGTACGCTTAGCGAAGACTAATTTCGAATTCTGACACACTGTGTAGCAATAATTCTTGTGTATGTGGATTTTATCCATTGCAAGGTGTATTAGGCAACGGCTGCGCTGCCAAATTGTCAACGTAATGGGACTTTTTTGAATTTTTGAAGAACATTTTCGTTTAAAACAAAACCTAATTTTTAATTTCACTGTCAGGGAATGTAATTGCGGTCCCACAGCAAAAATAAAATATTTTTATATCCTAGCTAACTGAATAAATCTAATGCGAAGACAATTTATTATGTTTTTACTAAATATTTCTAATTAGAAAACATATAAGCTTTTATAACCGTCGCGTTCTAAGTTAACAATTTTAATTTAGCATCTAAATTATATTTATTGTATCCAACATACGTTATATCAAAGAGGATTAATTTCTAAATAAACACTTCAACATTTTTCCGAGAATTTTAGTAAAAAATTATGAATATTATAGGAAAGTAAACATTGTAAAAATCTAGTATCAGTCGTAATTCTATGGTTTGGGCTTTAAAACTACGGAGTACCACGCACTGCATTTGTGAGATTCGCATACCGAGAAACGTGATTTCATCGAGTTACAATATAAATAACAACTACGTACAACGATCGCTACTTATCATTAATGATTAAAAAAATCATTGTTTTTGTTTTTACAAGATATTTTTATACAATAATGATAATGCCTTAAAATTTACATTCTACGTGATATATCCTTACCGTTACCAAAAAAAAACTTCAGTATAAACAGACTTAAACAAACCGGAAGATGGAAGCAAAAATAAACAGGATGAGAATATCAAGAATAAAAGTATCCATCCAGCTTACTAACAATGTTCTTATAAAAGGAAAAAATTAACGACGTCATAGCCAATACTAAAGATTTGAAAGGGATTTACAAAGTCTTCTTAGCGTATCGATGGCAAAACTAGTTAAATTCCTTGCCTGGCCACGGCAATGCCGTCCACTGATGCTGTCATTAGGTCCCTACGTGAACAGGTAACAGGGCACGTGATGCAGGATGGAAGGTAGGACATGGTCTGTGGAGAGACGCCGCACAAACACTGAAGATCGGAACCGTCCAAGAACCCCATCTGTGGAGACTGTCTTTGCTGCGCCCATACAAAGATCTGGGATCAGTGAACTTCTTTTACTTGGACACTAATCCACCTCCTATAGATACGGTTCTCTTGTACCTAAAGCAGCTGAAACAGTGAACAGAACTAGGGAATTCCTTTATTCGGTGTTACAACAGAACAATTGCATTGGCAGGGTGAAGTCTAGTCTTCCCTACAATGAGATCATTAGCAATTCGCATCCAGGGAAGTTCTACAGTAGCTTAACTTCCACCGTCCGGTAAAAGTCGAGCTCGAGTCGTCAACGGCGCTTAGTGTTCCACGCACGCCTCAAAGTAACCTATTCACTCTTGACTTAAAGGTCCACAGGTTGTAGCTATCCGAAAAAAAGGTATTGGATCATTCCTGTCAAATATGGTGTTTAGACTTCTACCATACGACCTCAGGGAAAGAACCCATACGAAGACTGTCACACTATAGCCAAAAGCACAGATGTTGGTCTCCAGCATATGACGATAAATCATTTCGGAGCAGAGAACAAGATTATGATCGAAACAGATAACGTGAGAAAATTGTATCGGGTTCAAATTGATCTTAGTAAAAAGACGGAAATATCTGGTGAAATTCTGTTGATAACTTTTTTTTTTAATTATTTACTAGCTGACCCGGCAAACGTTGTTTTGCCATATAAATAATTTCCTTGTCTAAAAAATAAAAAAAAAATTTAGGGGTGGACTACCCCTAACATTTAGGGGGATGAAAAATAGATGTTGGCCGATTCTCATAGATACCGGATAAGCACAAAAAATTTCATCAAAATCGGTCAAGCCGTTTCGGAGGAGTATGGCAACGAAAACTGTGACACGAGAATTTTATATATTAGATAGGCTCGCACTTGACTACGTAAGAGCATATCATCGCTTACGTGGTCAAATGCGCCTTTTCTAGCAAATAAAAAGTTTTTCTTTCTCTATCTCAGGATTCCGAATATCAAAACGCCTCTCAATAACGCAGATGGAATAAAAATGTGACGTGATAAAATGTAGGCAAGCGAAGGAAAAAGAGGTATCGAATTACACACCCTATACCTAAAGCTCCATACCTTTAACAGTTCAGTTTAGGTCGTCTAATGGATCGTGTTAAGAGGTCGTGGTAGAAGCCTTTGATCTTGAATTAACTCCCGACGAGGAAATGCTATAAGAATAAGCCCCTAGTTTTCTTGGATTCAGAGAAAAGGATCATATTAGCGGTGATCTTGTCTGCTTTCTCTCTAAATTTGTTATCGCCCACTTTTTTTTTCTTTTAGATATCCATTCAAAATTTTTACAACAAAAAAAAAACCAAATGTTTATTTCGCAAAAGAACTTGTCGAAATAATTTGTTAAAAAATAAAACGGTGGTCTTACAAAAACTTATTACAAAATCGTCGTATTTTTTAAATTACAAATAATTCTTATTCTAATGTCTGTCAATTTTAACACTCGGTGCGCCCTATTCGCATATTTCGCGGCAAAATCCTTAGACCGGCTGAATAAAATTTAATAAAAATGCTTACTGTATACTTTTATTCGGCCGGACGTGTAATACCTATGAGTATATTATAGTGTAGTAGAAAAAATATTAATAGCTATTTTATGTGTCTTTAGCGTTATAGGCCTATTACCTACCTATGCTCGTTCTTTGGCCATTACATTGTACCAAATATTACTGAATATCACACTAGATAGCGTAGAATAAATAACATCAGGTGCCTTATCGTGACATGGTAAAATGTCAGGTGTGCCAGTGAGCCACCGTAGGCGCGGGTTTGCGGACGGCGAGCAACAGGTAGCTTGCCGTCCGACCGTCCAGTAACCGCCTAGACCGAGCCGAAGTCGTTGACGGGGCGTACTGTTCCACACCCCCAGCAGGATCAAAGCCTACTGGGGCCAAGGGTCTGTTTCTGAAAAGAAGACTCGGCCCTGGTATGAAAGGCAACGAAGGAAAGGAGTGGGTTTTTAGTCAGTAAAAGTCTGACAGACCCTCGCGCTCCGCCCAAGAGCGGGGGATGTCAGTGGGTGAAAAAAGGCGTGCGAGGGAGAATGAGGGATGGAGCTGTATAGCCTATCTATATGCTCAGGCAAGTCGCTATAAGTTGAAATGGCAGTACCAACATACCATTAATAGGTCAATATAAACATATGTAAATTAAACTAGTTTCTATACTATTAGGTAATTAAGCCAATCTTTTTAGAACTTGGTACTACTAAGTGTTCATAAGTTTGTTTTATGTACCAATTGTGTGTGTTTGTTTTGTTTGTGTTTGTTTACGCTGAAAACCAGCGCTGTGAGCTCATCGCATAATGCGTGAGGCCGCAGCTTTATGCTGAGCGTTCGGCTGTTTTGCGCGGATGTGACGCATATCTTCCCTATTGTATTGTTAATGTTTGTTAGCTAGTTTTAAGATTGCGTCATTTCGCGCGAATAAACAGTTTTTTTTTTTTCTTGTACTTGTACTTAAATAAATTATGATTACATTATATAGCTCCATCCCTTTAACAGTTCAGTTTAGGTCGTCAGATGGATTGTTTTAAGAGGTCGTGGTTATAGCCCCGAGTTACTAGACTGAAGAACTGAGTGGTCCTACGGCCCTGGAGCGCTAAGAGCAACTGAAGGAACACAGATAAGTTTTAGTCAGTAATATTCTGACTCGCCCTTTTTCCAGCCAAAGATCCCTCGAGGATTAAGGCCCGTGCCTACCTGGGACGCAATGGCAGTGCCGACAGTTCGCACAGCCACGAAAATGCATGCAGTTGTATGGTGTGTACCTGGCCCCTGTTGGTCACATAGCCAACTACGCATTTTTTTGGCGTCACGATTTGGTTACGCCGCCATGGCGTACCAGGACCTTATTATCTGATTGCTACCACAGAAAAAAAAAACAAAAAACAATCGAATAGTTAGAAAAAGTAAGGAAAGTTGAGAAAATGCCTCTCCAACATTTAGTTTCCTTAGTTTTTTTTTAGTTTTTGACATTGATTATAGCTAGAATGTGATTACGTACTATGTACAATTTTGCTTTCGATCATTTGCCTTCTAATTTACTGATTAATTACGTTTCCAAAAAAGAATATTAACCTTGTAAGTTACATTTGGTACAATAAAGGTCTAATCCAAAACTTATTACAGATTTTCAACATTATTACTTATCACTAACATTATAAGGGTCAATATTGTGCTTACATTTTGTAATTGTTTATCTCACTGAGTCCACTCTCTCATATATGTCGTCATAGGAAATTTACTATATGAGTAAAGGTAGAGACAAATTGACCCCACTTTGGAGGTATGCGGGACAGTGAGTAAAGTCCCGCAAACCTCCAAACTGGTGACCCCGACGTGATCGAACAGCACCAGCGTGTGCGAGACGAGCCACTCGTTGTAGTCGAAGCCAAGCGGCAGGTCCACGGGCTGACGCATGTCGATCACGTCGGGGTCACCAGTTTGCCACATACACTACACATTAGGACATCTAGACTCTTGTATTTGCTCGGAAACAGACGACTTTTAAGTCACCCAAAGGATAATGGAAAGAGCTATCTATGCTCGAAGTTTCCTTGCATGACCGTATCAGGAATGAAGATATCCGCAGGATAACCAAGGTCGCCGACATAGCCCGAAGAATCGCCAAACTTAAGTGGCCATGGGCAGGGCACATGCTCGCAGATCGATGGCCGAAAGGTTCTGGAGTGGTGACCGCGCACTGGCAGACGCGGCATTGGCGCGGCCTCACACAAGGTTAGAGCGACAACCTAGTTTATATTAGTGAAGGTCGCGGGAATGCGATGAATGCGAGACACACAGGACCGTTCATCGTGGTGACATTTGGGGGAGGCCTATGTCCAGCAGTGGACGTCTTTCGGCTGAAATGATAATAATGAGATTACTGTCACGGGGCGCGTTGCGTAGAATACGTGGCTTACGTGGGCTCAGTTTGTCTTTAGCTTTAAGCATTTCTATAGTCAAGATGACAGTCAATTTTTATCAATTTTTAACTTATTAAAACGAATTTCACAGGGCTGATTATATTATTATAGTCCAAAGTTTATTAACAATTTTAAATTAAAAGGAATATGAAAATAAGATAAATTACCGCCATTTTCTCGTACGAAAATTATTGTGAAAAATTTACACAATTATTGATAAAGTTTACGCTCATTTGTCAATTTCTCATGTTAATTTTTGGTCAAGCAACTGGGCGTTAAGCTACTTATTAGTAATTGTAGAGAAGGGTGGGAAAACTGTACCAACCAAGTTGAACAGCCGCCTAGCCAAGTTACAACCGTTTCGTTTCTCTTTTCGTTGGTCGCCTCGTTTCGGCCACGCCTCCTATTCCTTTGTTCTGACTACGTGACTGAGCGTTGAGATTACGTCAGAATAAAGGAATCAGAGGCGTGGCCTACTCGAGGCGATCGACGAAAAAAAAATCGAAACGAAAGAGTTGTAACTTGGCTTGCTGATATAGATTTGAGGTTATTTTCGAACATTTAACAAAAAAAGGTAGTAAAATACTTTTTGCGGTGACGAATAGAATACTGTATTTCTTGCATTTTGGACCAGTGAAATGTTATTTTACAAGTTTTGTATTATTATTTGTTGTTTTTGTATTGACAGGTGAAAAGTATATGTTTTTTTTTTTATAATAGCCTGCTGAGCAGCCGCGTGGGAGATTATGGCCCATTCCCTCTCCTAGAGAGGAGACTTGAGTACCAGCAGTGGAAACATTTTAATGTTGATTATACTATGTTATGCTGTGCTGCTGAGCTTGTATTTAGGCTGAGTAAAGTGTCTTGGGCTGACCTGATCTTTCGAGGCTTAGTATGCTAGTGTAGGCTCGGGTCCTAAGTGATGAGGCGCGGCTGGTGCAGGCCGCACAGGCGGCGCGCGAGCGGCGGGCGGTGGCGCGGCTCGCCGTCGGCGTGCGGCGCCCAGTCCTGCAGGCGCGCGCCCGCCGCCAGCCGGTGCGTGAGGCGGTGCGCGATGCTGAACCCGCCCGAGCCCTCCAGTTGCGTCAGCACGATTATCACTTGTCTGGAAAGAGGAAACATACAGCACAGGTTTTTATAGGAATAAAATATTCAAGCATTTACGTTGGCATCTAAAAACAAGAAAGCGCGTTTATGTAAAACTACTGAGGTTATTGATACGTAATACTGTGCATAGTCCTAGTAGTATAGTGGGTAGCTCTGCTACCCATTGACTGGTCGTACCGCGAGCCAATAATGCTGCCTTCAACATTCGATGTAGCCTTTCAATTTGACCGTTCGACTGAGGGTGGTATGCTATGCCGTATTACGTATTAACATTACGTTGTTACGCTGTTCATTTTTAGTATTCGTGTTATACCTAATTTTCTGTCGCATGTGTATCCATCAAAACGATGATGTGTTATTTTTTGGAAGGGAATAATGGTGAAGTTCCCTAATAAAAAATAAAAAAACTTAGTTGATTAGAATCATATCTGATTTAGCAAAAGTAATAATTTATCGTTGTAAATAGCCAAGTTGATTCCAATTTTTTAAAGACGCTAGTCTACTATGAAGTTATGGCACCAAGACTAATAATGAAATACCTACGTTTTACTTGTAATGCTTCTGATTCAGACTTAAATATTTACGATATTTAAGTCTGAATCAGAAGCATGATAAGACCCTAAAATGCATTTAAAATTTTTATTCACTCAGTATGGCCGATCAGTTCACAGTTGACAGCTGTCACTTTAGTTTAGCCACCATGTTATTACGTCATTCGGCTGTCGAATGACGTAATAACATGGTGGCTACTATTTCATGGTGCTACAGAGCGAAAACTTTGAATTAAATTTGTTATTTTATGAACTAAACCTAACACTTACTGACTGCTTTTTGCCTAAGTTATCTTAAGAATATATTTTTAGAGCTTTTCCTCATAGAGAGTAAAATACCACATTAATGTGTTCCCGTAACGTAATTTCGTAAAACCTTTTCGGTTGCATTGTTAAAAGCTCCAATAATAACGTTTACCCGTCAAAAGGCTTCAACGTACAATGCGTTCCAAATAAGAATAGGATTGATATTTACGCCATGTTGTGACGTCATAGCTGTCAAATCGAAAATTTGGTTAGGGTGAGCAAAACAAGAACTTTTTTAAATATTTATTCATAAATCGTGAACGAAAAAAGTTTAATCAGAATCCAGTTCTTTAATTTTGCTCATCTCTGTGTCACTGTGTGAAGTGTACCGCCGCCGGGATTCCGATCCCGATTTCCGGCCACCGTAGGCGCGGGCTTGCGGACGGCGAGCAATGGGTGGCTCGCCGTCCGATCGTCCGGTAACCGTCTGGACCGAGCCCAAGTCGTCGACGGCGCGTAGTGTTCCACGCGCGCCTCAAGGAGATGTCAGCAACCGTAGGGGCCCAACAGGGTCGAAGCCTACTGGGGCCATGGGTGATGCGAAAGAGATCCCTGGGGCCCTGGAAAACAAATGGCAAAGAAGGAACAGGAGTGGGTTTTTAGTCAGTAAAAGTCTGACATTATCTCACGCTCCGCCCAAGAGCGAGGGAGATGATTGTCCCACCCGAAACAAAAAAAAAAACACTGTGTGAAGTGTCTAAGTAGAGGTAAATGGAAGAAAAAAGCGAGTTGTTCCTAACAATGAAAATAAGAAAGAAATTAGTATTTTTTGAACTAATTAAGACTTAAACAATATACCTATTTAGCTAATTAAGAATAAACAATAACGTTTTTACTTCACCTAGATTTAACTAAGACTCCGTAATACAAACCAAAAAAAAAACTTTATTAATACGCCAATAAGTTTTCTTTGTAAACCGTACTTTTCAATCAACCTTTGACAGATCGAGTTTATTGACTTTCCTATCCTTATCTGGAACGCTTAGTATGTATTCGTACTCACCTATGTAGTGGTGGCACGGAGTCGATAGTCTTCAGCTCCCCTCTAGTGGACACGACGTTGTAGCTCTCCTGGCAGTCACACTTCACGTGGATCCACTTGTCTGTGTGACGGTTTTCTACCATTACTACTAAGCCGGCCCAACCCTAGAACCAAAAATCAATGAGTTAACTTTGAATATAGGAAAATTTTGGCATCTGGTTTGTGGAGGTCAGATAGACGAGGTCGATAAAATAATCCAGACAAGTATAGGCATAGTAAAATTCTTTTACACCTGCAACTTATGGGTGAACTTTACGCAGAAGGCGCGTGCGGCCGCCTCCTTTGCTAGCATTACTGCTTCGCAGAACGAGGCGACAGCCTGCCATTCCTCCTCGCTCCGGACCATGACCTGTGCGCGCGGCCCAGCGCGAGATATCCCCGCCGCCTAACGCCCCCACGAGGACACGGCGGTGCTCATGCCAGGCGGACCACACCTCTACCGTATGCTCCACCGTGTCCTTCGGGCGGTTCACACAATGGTGACACCCGGGACGATTTGCACTTGGAGATGCAACGCCGGGGCGAAGCTCTGTTGGCGGACAGAGTTCCAGCGGGATCTCATGGTGATTTGCAACCCAGCACTGGGCACGCCGTAATCATGGCAGTGAGTTCCTTTTTTGAGCAGTAGCTGGAGAGGCGGCATTATTAACTTCTATATGACACTGGTCTTCACCGGAAATAATAAGTTTGGGAGGTTCCTGCACTGGATTCAGGCGAAAGAAATGCTCGGGTGTCACCGTGCTTACTGCTCAGAGGACACGGTGGTGTCCCTGCTTGGTAGCACCACCATGTCTTCGTGGAAGCTCTCGCACAAGGCCCTGGTTCAGACCATGGTCCGGAGCTAGAGAATAGCAGGTGGTCGCTACGTGAAGCAGTAATGCCAATGAAGGAGCCGGCCGCAGGTGTGAGGAAATGGACATTCTCAGGTTCTAGCCACCGCGACTCCGACCCCCGCCTTCCAGCTACGGTAGGCACGAGCTTGCGGACAACGAGCAATGAGCAGGTCGCCATCCGGCCGTAGTTAACTTCCGGAACGAGCCCCCACCTCCAAAACCTAAATGAGAAAATGAGCCTACATGTTGTGTAAATGAGAAGAAAGCTACCTTGGTGAGGTAGTAGGCCGTCATGCCCTGGCGGCCCTCGTGCCGCTGGCCGCGCGCCAGCGTGAGGCCGATGATGGCGTCGGCCAGGATGTGCGCGTGCAGCGCCGGCCGCTCCACCGCCAGCGGCTTGGACGAGTGCGCCGCCAGCACGTGCCGCGGCCACGAGCTGCGCGCCGCCAGCTCCAGCCCCGTGTGCCAGTGGTTGAACGCCAGGCACACTACCAGGTAGAAGCCCTTCTCTAGCATCTTGTGGCAGCCTACGAAACCTCGGACCTGGAAACAACGGAACATAATAAGTAACCCAGATGTAGGAAGGCCTCGCACAAGGTGGACCGATGGCCTGGTGAGAGTCGCAGGAATCCGATGGTTGCGAGACGCACAGGGCCATTCGTTGTAGCGATACTTCGGGGGGGCCTCAATTCAACAGTGGACGTCCTTCGGCGGAAATGATGATGACGATGATAATAAATAACCAAGTGAAACGGTTCAAAGCTTCTCGATTATTAACTGACTCAAAGTTTGCCAGATATGCGGAGTAAGGGGACTTTGTTCAACAGTGAGACAAAATGCATCTTATAAAGGGAGACGCTCCAGGCTAGCCCACGAAATTCAAATTTACTTAAGTTGTAGCGACATCTACAGCGTCACATAAGAACTAATCCTACATCGCGCAATCAAAATTCTCCGCACGATTTGAATATATACAACAGCCCGAAATCATCTATAGGGCAGTAGCCCACCAGACATAACACCCATCTGGTCGGAGGATCCTTCCTTTTCAACGGAGGTTTACACTCTGTTCCGTCTACCTTCAAAAAGTATTTGCATTTTTATTAAAATAAGTCGTACTTGTCTTTTACTATGTGCGACCAGTTTCCCAACTTGCGCGCTGGGTCCTGATTTCGTGCGGAACACGACCACGCAGAGGTCCAACTGTGATCGTTGGCTCTTTGCTGAATTCCTGTAACATAAATTAGAGCATTTTTAAGCAAAACGTGTACCTACTTCCTTACGTAGTGAAGTGCACTATTCTATTCAGAACCTATTCACTCTAGCCTTGAAAACACCTAAATTATAATCGGACGGGAAGATAGCTGCAGGCAAACAGTTCCGAACCGTAACGTTGTTTACACTCCGTAAACAACGTAAGGGTGGACACTCGCCGTACGTGGGGTTGTCCAATGGTAGAAATATGATGGCGAAATCAAGTCATGTAATTCGCCGCGCCGCGCCCGCGCTTTTAGTCTGGCCCAGCACATACGCATTGTTATGATTTTACCATATTTGGCGATTTTTTTTTTCTGGCTGCCCCCGTAAGGCAAAAGTTCATTTTATGCATGTGTAAAAATTATTTTGTTTCAACTCTTACATCCGAAATGCATTGTATCTTTTCTTTATGATCTGTTTACATCGTATGCATATTACAATAAACAACTGATTCGTTGGTCTCGTGGTCGCAAGCGCGACTCCTTAACGTGAGGTCGATCAGATCGGGCAAAAAGTGCTAAGTTTTGGGTTTTGGATCTTTGGTGTCCGAAATAAAATTATTATTATTAAGAATTACTCTGTATCAGCTCAAAATTTGGAAGTTGGTCGTGTGACAACCTCGTGCACCTAATTTCTCTTCCGTCGTGTAGGATTGCCGTCTCATCAGACTGAAGGAAGAGAGAGTGCATCTGTATTTGCGCACACACTAGTGTGCTATAACATCTCCTGCGTACTTGGTTAGAAAGAAAGAAAAAGAAAGAAAGAAAAAAAAAATATTTGGCGGAACAAGGCGCAAATTTAGAACAAAATAAAAAACTCTAGAATCAAACGACGTAACAATAGGATCGACCACAGTAATAGATATTCGGTCGGTAGGATTATTATTATTATTAAACGAGCCAAACCAGACCCCACACTAACAATTTATTTATTTCACTATTTATGTACAGACAAAAAACAGAAAAAGACAATAGTACAAAGATACTGCTTATAATATTTAATATTTCAACGGTATATTTTTTCTTATTGTGACAAGGTCGTGCTAAAAATTATTTAAAAAAAAGTTAATTACCTATTTTCAAAAAAAGATTTTAATAATAGTCAAGTAGGAGAATCCACGAAAACGTTTTTTTTTAAGATCTCTTTTTTGGAAAAAAAAAACATTTATAACTTCGTATAAAACTAGAATATAATAAAAATACTTTTCATTCCAAGAAGAAAATGCAAATCATGTGTTTCTGATACACAGTTAAATTGAAAAAAAAAAATGTTTCAAAAGCAAAAACTTGCATTCGACGCCAACGGGCAACTCGACCGTTTCAAATTCCGGCTCGTATGTGTAAGTCGTAAATATATCGTTATATTCATTCCTATCAACACAAATAAAAAAACGATACTATCATATAATTTATTAGCTTTATTAAGTTTGTCATGTAGTCGTGACTGTGGCGTGTTGGACACTTTTTACTTTGTCATGTATACGTGACTGCGGCGGGCAAACAATACCTAAATGATTGAAAGAAAATCTAAAGTACACAGTTAAAAAAAAGTTAGATGTAATACGCACAAATTCTCGAGCCGACTTACCTCTGTCCCTCTTGGAAGAGAGTGAAGTCAACTTCGGTAGGCTGGCTGGCAGTGAGGAGGAGGCACGTGAGGTGGCGCGTGGAGGACATGGGCGGGAGGATGCCTGCGAGGCGCACCTCATGCCAGCCTACCCGGACCTTGCAGATGTCTATGCAGTCGAAGTACCTGTAGCAAAGAAGAAAAGTTTTTTAGTAAGTAGAACCAAAAAAAAAACCGACTAAATCGGACTCGCACACGAAGGGTTTCGTACCGTCCGTAGCAAAAAAAAGGCAAAAAAACACGTTTGTTGTATGCGAGCCCCACTTAAATATTTTATTTTGTTTTTAGTATTTTTGTTATAACGGCAACAGAAATTCATTAACTGTGAAAATTTCAACTGCCTAGTTATCACAGTTCATGAGCTACAGCTTGGTGACAAACGGACCGACAGACGGACGGACAGTGGAGTCTTAGTTATAGGGTCCCAAATGCTAAAATTCAAGTCAGTCGAAACATTAAGTGGTGATCATTTCTTCCTAAAGTGCATTCGCGTTAAGGAAATAGTAACATCAACATTGTCATTCGACTTAGTCACGCCCCTTGACCAATTATATCATAGTAAATTAGAAAGTCATGATCACATTGATCAGTTGAAGTAAACCCTTCGCACAGTACATACCTAGGCGTCTTTTGATTATTTAAAAAAATGAATACCTAGCCTTTTCGTAAAAAAAAGCCTTGTGCACACGCGAGAGGTACTCACTTCAGCACGTCGTCGAAGCTAATCCAGAAGACGCCCTGGTCGCGGTCGATGTGCGGCGCGGGCTTGCTGGCTCGCAGCGCGTCGCGCGCCGCGGGCGTCCAGCGCGCACAGCCGGCCGCCCACGCGCCCCGCCACGTGTAGTGGCCCCAGGGGTTGCGCAGGCGCAGCAGCCGCGTCGGCGCTGAGGCGGCGATGTTACCTTTGGCACACAATAATCATACTTAAAAAATCGTTTAATTCAGACAGTTTTGATCCTATTCCTCTTGACTAAACAAAGGCGGATAATTTCAACGGAAAGACTGGTTAAGTACGCAGTAAAATTTATGCACCAGTGACTGCTAAACACTGGGGCACTCTAGTCTCTCACTCTTACACAGCCCATAGGATAAGCACTGTGAAACTCACAGACATAAGGCTACTAATTCGTGTTAGCCAGCGCACGCGAGACTTAAAATAACCAAAAATAGATCATCATCATTCATCATTTCAGCCAAAAAGTGTATACTGGTGGACATAGGCGTCACCCAAGAGTCGCTTCAACGACCGATCCTGCATCCGTCGGATTCCCGCGACCCTCACCAGGTCATCGGTCCATCTTGTGGCAGATCTTCCAACGCCGCGTCTTTCGGTGCGCGGTCGCTACTCCAGAACCTTTTGGCCCCATCGACCATCTGTTCTGCGAGCAATGAGCCCTAGACACTGCCACTTAAGCGATTTTTCGGGTGATGTCGGCTTTGGTTCCCACTCAAGCAAACTTAAAGCATAGCCCTTTCCATTGCTCTTTGGGTGACTCTAAGCCATCAGCGACCACGTTTTAAAGCAACATATCATCACCAGCAACACGCATTGGTCATAGACTTTCGTCTTGCGGCACTATGGTATGTTGGACAAGAAGATACCGTGCAGCTTGCCGAGCGCTGCCCTGCGGATTGACCTCGTTCTGAAAGTTAGACCTACCTAACTGGACCGTCTGTTCCAGATAAACGTAATCGCTACATCTTCGATTGTAGATTCTCCAATCTTGATAGAGGTCGGACAAAATCAGTCATGGTAAACAGCCAAGTGCTACATGGTGACATGACTTTGGTTTTGTCCATGTTCAAATTAAGACCCACTCTTTCGGAAGTTCTACTGAGGTCATCGAGCATTGCACTGAGCTCCTAAGTAGTCTCAGCCATATCGTCGGCAAAATGATGGTGAATGATTTAGTCGCCATCATTGACATTAATAACTAGCCCTCTCCAGTCCAGAACCTAGATGACATCCTCCACTGCAGCCGTGAACAGTTTCAGAGAAAAGGCATCACCCTGCCTCATCTTGTAGACATGGCTCAGAAGCGAGATGGGCCTGTAATTCATAATCAGGGCATTGTCGCCCTTCTTAATGAAAAGTACCACGACACATCTGCCCCATGCCTGTGGCGTTTTTCCCTCAAGTATGACGGAATCAAACAGCTTCTGAAGGGCCTTCAGGGTCGATTTTCCACCCGCCTTCAGAGCTATCTATCTTTGCTATCTTTCTGGTTCTAATCTCGTACAGGCTGACGTCCGGGATATCCTCAGCAGTGTCGGGTCAATCTAACTGTTGGTTCGTTTGCTAGATTCACACACGTCAAGTACCAAATCCGCTATTTAGTACTTGAAGTATACAACTGTCAATAAAATACCTCGAACTCTCTCAGAAACTTCGATTTGGCGGATATGATTCTGCCATCGTCGGACTTCAGTTTCTTGAGCTGGTCTGCTCAATAGCCAAATACTTATCTTGCAAACATCTTGGAGCCCTTATTCTGCTCAATGGTATCTTTAATCCTTTCAGACTTGTAGATCCATATATTGAGCTGCTGGTATATGCACGCATCGTCTGAAGATTGCAGAATCATCTCACGCCTCTTTTTCATGAGTTTGAGAGTTGTATCAGAGTCTCTTGAACTTAAAATACACAGTGTACCAATATAGTAGAAGTGTATTCGATCCAGACGCAACGGTGAAGCCAAGAATCAAGAACGCCACCTGTCTCCAAAAATTAAGCCTAATTTCCTGACCCCTGATCCTGCACTTGTTTACCTGTGCTTACAAAACGATTACGCTGCAAATGACACGTTACGCTAAGTTATATTACCGCATATTAGTCCTTTGAAGCCGCAAATTAACATCCACATCCATAATTTCTGGTAGCAGCTACCGGTTCTGACGCACTGGAACCAATATTCCACTAGCCCGGCACGCACCGAGTCGCATCAAAAACTGTCGATATCCGATCTCCGGTAGGGAGTGATGTAGCGACATTTGTGTCGTCACATAGAATAGAATAGAATAGAAATACTTTTATTCGGAACAGACACAGCACAACGGTTATGATCACAAAGTAAAAAAGAACAAAAGTAGTGTGTGCGCGTCGCGTGGCCGCACCGTGCGGGTGACAACCTCAGCATTAGCTGGGCGTTAGACACCCAGCGCTGGTTTTCAGTTGGCACCCCACAGTGACGCACGGAGTATACATATAGAAACTATCTTGCATCGCGGTATCAATTTCCCAGACTGTTGTTGTGCGACCATGGAGGACACATTAATACTACTAACTTGCCACTGGCAAGACATACTTTTAAGGTATATATATGTTTTAAAAAGTTTAGGATGGATAGATGACAATACAATAGAATTAGGAGGTTAATAAAAATGTAGACGTAATCTATATCTATATATATAAAAGGAGAAACTGACGTGACTGACATATCAACGCACAGCCGAAACCACTGGGACTAGGAGCGTGAAATTTTGCACAAGGTTTCCTTTTATGACGTAGGTGAACACTAAGAAAGGATTTTACAAAATTCACTCCCTAAGGGGATGAAGCGGAGGTCCAAAGTTTGAATAGAGAAAACTACTTTCACGCGAGCGAAGCCGCGGGCAGAAGCTAGTATTATATAAAAATGAATCACTATTTCCCTGGTCACGCCATCACGAATAAACGGCTGGACCGATTTCACTAATTTTTTTTTTGTTGTGTAGGCTAGAGTAGAGTAGCGTAGAATAGGGTAGAGTGTAGTAGGTAAGAGTAGGGTAGAGCAGAATAGAGTTGTTAGTTGACGGGAGCGAAGCCGCGGGCATAAGATAGTTTTATATATAAAATGTATTAGAAAGTGCTTCATACAATATAATAACAGTAAAATTGAACCAGAAGCTTTTCATTTGCGCTACCTCTATCACAATATCTTCTCTCGTGCGATTTGAACATATACAACCGTCCGAAATGAATTATCGGGCAGTTGTCCGAACCAGACAGCACCCGTCTGGGCGGAAGATCCTCCTCATCAACAGAGGTTTACGGTACTTTACACCCCGCTCCGCATCTGGTAGTGTCACTGTTGAAATATGTGCCTATACTATCTACAATACACACCTGCGCTACTGGATCCGCCCGCGCTCACTGAAGCTGTGCTGTTGCCGCTGGTACAGACTTCTACCACGTCTAGCACAGAGTATGCGTGGCGAGGACGAAGGCCTAGCCGTTGGTATTCTTCTTCATCGACCTGATGATAAGTTTGACATTAGTAAATAACACAAAATTTACCATGCTCCCCAAAAACTTGGCAATTTTAGAGGTTTTATCGTAATCGTGACATGACGTCACCATCGAGTACCTACTTTAACAGCGCGTTACTGTACTTACATGTACGTGTTTTTTTTTTTCTATTTGTTTTCTAATATTTATAGAGTCAGCTCATGACGTAAGGCAACGCTGCGTGCTCTTTTCAAGATAGCATACATTTTTTGTGATGAATTAAAATCGATATTTTCTCGCTATTTTGAAACGTGTTCGCAGGTGTCACCTCGCATCTGGGCACGCCATAACTATGGCGGGCCAGCAGGGTCGAAGCCTACTAGGGCCATGGCACCTGGCGCCCTGGAGCGAAGGCAAGGGTTGGGTTTTAGTAGTCTTACACGAAAGACCGGGAGAATCCATAATCGTCGTTTTTGATAGGCAAATACAAGTTGTTGATAGTCAAGACAAGGTAGATCGATTACCTGGTAACAGGCGCAGCAATTTATATGATGCGAGATTCACAGGGCGCTTGGGGGATATCTATAGGTACAGCAGCAAAACGGCTAAAATGATGACAATGAGAGCTACCTTCATGTTCCCTCCCCCGCAGCTAGCCCCCATGAGGAAGCAGGCCTGGCGCGAGGACAGCAGCTGCGCCCACACCAGGTCGCGGTCTAACTGCTCTAGAGGAGCGCCGCCGCCCGCGCCTCCCGCTTGATGATTACCTTCATGTTCCCTCCCCCGCAGCTAGCCCCCATGAGGAAGCAGGCCTGGCGCGAGGACAGCAGCTGCGCCCACACCAGGTCGCGGTCTAACTGCTCTAGAGGAGCGCCGCCGCCCGCGCCTCCCGCTTGATGATTACCTTCATGTTCCCTCCCCCGCAGCTAGCCCCCATGAGGAAGCAGGCCTGGCGCGAGGACAGCAGCTGCGCCCACACCAGGTCGCGGTCTAACTGCTCTAGAGGAGCGCCGCCGCCCGCGCCTCCCGCTTGATGATTACCTTCATGTTCCCTCCCCCGCAGCTAGCCCCCATGAGGAAGCAGGCCTGGCGCGAGGACAGCAGCTGCGCCCACACCAGGTCGCGGTCTAACTGCTCTAGAGGAGCGCCGCCGCCCGCGCCTCCCGCTTGATGATTACCTTCATGTTCCCTCCCCCGCAGCTAGCCCCCATGAGGAAGCAGGCCTGGCGCGAGGACAGCAGCTGCGCCCACACCAGGTCGCGGTCTAACTGCTCTAGAGGAGCGCCGCCGCCCGCGCCTCCCGCTTGATGATTACCTTCATGTTCCCTCCCCCGCAGCTAGCCCCCATGAGGAAGCAGGCCTGGCGCGAGGACAGCAGCTGCGCCCACACCAGGTCGCGGTCTAACTGCTCTAGAGGAGCGCCGCCGCCCGCGCCTCCCGCTTGATGATTACCTTCATGTTCCCTCCCCCGCAGCTAGCCCCCATGAGGAAGCAGGCCTGGCGCGAGGACAGCAGCTGCGCCCACACCAGGTCGCGGTCTAACTGCTCTAGAGGAGCGCCGCCGCCCGCGCCTCCCGCTTGATGATTACCTTCATGTTCCCTCCCCCGCAGCTAGCCCCCATGAGGAAGCAGGCCTGGCGCGAGGACAGCAGCTGCGCCCACACCAGGTCGCGGTCTAACTGCTCTAGAGGAGCGCCGCCGCCCGCGCCTCCCGCTTGATGATTACCTTCATGTTCCCTCCCCCGCAGCTAGCCCCCATGAGGAAGCAGGCCTGGCGCGAGGACAGCAGCTGCGCCCACACCAGGTCGCGGTCTAACTGCTCTAGAGGAGCGCCGCCGCCCGCGCCTCCCGCTTGATGATTACCTTCATGTTTCCTCCCCCGCAGCTAGCCCCCATGAGGAAGCAGGCCTGGCGCGAGGACAGCAGCTGCGCCCACACCAGGTCGCGGTCTAACTGCTCTAGAGGAGCGCCGCCGCCCGCGCCTCCCGCTTGATGATTACCTTCATGTTCCCTCCCCCGCAGCTAGCCCCCATGAGGAAGCAGGCCTGGCGCGAGGACAGCAGCTGCGCCCACACCAGGTCGCGGTCTAACTGCTCTAGAGGAGCGCCGCCGCCCGCGCCTCCCGCTTGATGATTACCTTCATGTTCCCTCCCCCGCAGCTAGCCCCCATGAGGAAGCAGGCCTGGCGCGAGGACAGCAGCTGCGCCCACACCAGGTCGCGGTCTAACTGCTCTAGAGGAGCGCCGCCGCCCGCGCCTCCCGCTTGATGATTACCTTCATGTTCCCTCCCCCGCAGCTAGCCCCCATGAGGAAGCAGGCCTGGCGCGAGGACAGCAGCTGCGCCCACACCAGGTCGCGGTCTAACTGCTCTAGAGGAGCGCCGCCGCCCGCGCCTCCCGCTTGATGATTACCTTCATGTTCCCTCCCCCGCAGCTAGCCCCCATGAGGAAGCAGGCCTGGCGCGAGGACAGCAGCTGCGCCCACACCAGGTCGCGGTCTAACTGCTCTAGAGGAGCGCCGCCGCCCGCGCCTCCCGCTTGATGATTACCTTCATGTTCCCTCCCCCGCAGCTAGCCCCCATGAGGAAGCAGGCCTGGCGCGAGGACAGCAGCTGCGCCCACACCAGGTCGCGGTCTAACTGCTCTAGAGGAGCGCCGCCGCCCGCGCCTCCCGCTTGATGATTACCTTCATGTTCCCTCCCCCGCAGCTAGCCCCCATGAGGAAGCAGGCCTGGCGCGAGGACAGCAGCTGCGCCCACACCAGGTCGCGGTCTAACTGCTCTAGAGGAGCGCCGCCGCCCGCGCCGCCCGCGCCTCCCGCTTGCAGGGACACTGACTCGCAGGGCGCGCCTGTTAGTGTGCATAAACCTGGAAAAATAAAACAAATAAATAAAATTACAGTATTGAGTTTAAAGAGATACCGCCCTTTGGCAACTGAAAGAACACAGGTAGGTCTTAGTCAGTAAGTCTGACATTCCCTGTCAGTCTACCTAGAGTGGAAGAGGTTATCTGATGATTCTAAAACTCAAACTTTAGCTGCCAAATCCCGAGTCAGCGACGTTGATCTTTAAAATATTTATAGGTTCTTCTAATGAAGTAAAAACGGCTGAAAGAGTAATTTATTAACTTATTTTTTACTTTTTTTGCGTTGGGGATATTTTAAAATTTTCAATGTTAATTTTTTTTCACACTTTTTAAATTAATCGCAGTACCCATTATTATAATTACTTTTTTTAAGGTGGGAAATCATCCAACCGACCGACGACCTGGTGAGGGTCGCGGGAGTGCGGTGGATGCGAGAAACACAGGATCGGTCATTGTGGCGACGCTTGGGGGAGGCCTATGTCCAGCAGTGGACGTCTTTCGGCTGAAATGATGATGATGATGAAATCATCCAATGACCTCCTGCTTTAGGACGGAGCGCGTGGGCGTCTCAGACTTTTACCGACTAAAACCACACCTATGTTCCATCTTTGCCCAGTGTTCCAGGACCCCGGGTTTCCTGGGAAGTCAGCCCGTGGCCCCAGTAGGCTTCGGCCCTGCTGGGCCCCTACAGTTTTGCTGACATCTCTTAGAGGCGCGTTCAACCGCCTCCTGCGCTAGCATTATTGCTTCGCAGAAGGAAGCGACCGCCTGCCATTCCTCCACACTCCGGACCATGGTTTGTACCAGGGCCCGATGCGAGGGGACCTAGCTAACTAACTTACAAATTATAAGTATTATTTGTGAATAATATCCGCCATGTCCACGCAAAACGGCCGAATGCTCAGCATAATGCCGTGTCCACACGCAAAATGCGAGTCTACGGCGCTGGTTTTCAGCGTGGGCCGTTGACGGTGTCGACATAAAGATGTCGGCACGGTATTGTGTGCTAATAGATTCGAATAAGATAGATAAATAAAGATCTAGCATCAGGTCCTCGTCATCCTGAGAAATGTATAGAACTGGTTATAAGACGAATATGATGAGGCGAAATTCGATGGTTTTACTAGTAGGCATTCCAGTGTTTCATGAACTACCTCCCAGTTCTACCATCAGGTCCTTGTTATCATGATAAATGTATAGAACTGGTTAAGACGAATCTAATGGCCTGTTGGTCTAGTGGTTAGTGGCCCTGACTGCTATGCCGGAGGTCGTGGGTTCGATTCCCACCCAGGACAAATGTTTGTGTGATGAGCACGATCATTTGTTCTGTCTGGGTGTAATTTATCTATAATATGTATGTATTTCGAAATATATAAGCATGTTTATCAGTTGTCTAGTACTCATAACACAAGCTCTGCTTAGCTTGGGACTAGACGGCGTTGTGTGATAGCTGTGGAATACTATTATATTACTATTATAATGAGGTCAAATTCGATGAGTTTTCTAGTAGCCATTCCAGGGTTCCTTCAGCTACCTCCCAGTTCTACCATCAAGTCATCGTCATCATGAGAAATGTATAGAACTGGTTAAGAAGAATCTAAATGAGCCTAAACTGGATGGATTTACTAATACGCAATCCAGGGTTACGTCTCTTACCTTCGAGCTCCATCATCAGACCAGCTCAGTGGCACTAGCATATTCATGATTATTTCAAATATTAAATTACACATACGTTTGAAAGTAAAGTAAACACCCATTTTGTATTTAAGATTCCCTACCGCAGCTAACAAACGAGCTAATGACCTTGGACACCTGGATAGCTCTGTATAAATTGTACCTAGAAACCATCTCGATTATGTCACCTTTCAAACAAAAAAAAAAACCGCATCAAAATCGGTCCATTCGTTTAGGAGCGATTATGCCACGGACTGACACACAGACACGTCAAACTTATAACACCCCTCTTTTCCGTGGGGGGTTAAAAAGGGAGTTTGATAGCGTGACGGTTGACAAGACAGAACGGAAGAAAAAAATCTGTTCCGCCTACTCTGGTGCCAGCTGAAAATCAGCGCTGGGTGTCTGACGCGCAGCTATTGCTGAGTTGGCGACCCTTTCGGTTCGAACACGCTCAGCGCAACTATATTGTAAATCTGTACTTTTTATTTTTTATGTTGTATTGTATTGCCTGCATCGAAAAAATCTTATTCTATTCTGTTGCGCCAACTTCAAATAACACGGGGCAAGGACAGGAAAATGATGATAGTTTGAAAATCACAGTAGCCATGCTCTATATTTTATTTTTTATTTTTTTATATGATATAAACCAGTGCTTGACTGCGATCCCATCTGATGGTAAGCAGTGATGCAATCATTGATGGTGAGACGAACTAGTTTATTAAGAGCCTATTCACTCTAGGCTTAAATACACCTACATTATAGTTGGTTGAATTATGTAATTTATCTATTTAAGTATGTATTTAGAAGTATATAAGTCTAATGTATAATGTTTATCAGTATTTATTTAGATTAACCATAACGCAAGCTCTGCTTAGCTTGGGACTAGACGGCGTTGTGTGATAGTTGTGGAATATGATTATTTTATTATTATTATAGTTGGAAAAGAAGACCGCAGCAGGCAAATTGTTCCAGTCCTTCGATGTACGCGATGTAAACGACGTATATAGGCTTCAATGAATGACCTACCTTCTATAGCTCTTCCCGATACTAACGCTTCGTAACATCCATGTAGTTTTGCGACGGCTTTTTCTATAAGTGGCACCCACAGCTGTTTTCTTTTTGCCTAAAAATAAAAAAGACATCGAATTAGTCAATTAGAGTTACGAGAATCCGATGGAAGTGAGACGCACAGGACCGTTAAAAGTGGCGACACTTGGAGGAAGCATTTGTACAACAGTGGACGTCTTTCGGTTGAAACGATGATGAGTCAATTAGACTACAGCAATATCAAAGGCGTCACGCAGTGTCCTATGTAGGCGATTCCACGCGATCGCGATTGAGAAGCGACGTGGCACGAATGGAACAAATAATAATTGATTAAACTGCTGCGGTGGCCTACGTGACCAACAGCACGTGGGTGCGGTACGGCGACGAGCGAAGTAAAGCGTTCATAGCGTTTCATATTTTTGCGCTATCTCTTGCGATGCGGTGACTTGTTTTATCGCGCCCACGTATAACAAAGCCGCCGCGTCACTTTAAATTCATTTGAACCGCATCGAATCGCTTCGAAACCACAATTACGTTGAATCACCCACGTAGGAACGCCGCGTCATAAGAACGCCATCTCCAAAACAAAACTATCGATGCTACTGAAGCTACGCTGATGACCGGAAACCTGTGTGGAAATCAGTCACCATGGCGAGCTGCGGGATTGTTCGAAAGATTTACCGCGGCCCTGCCACGCAAAGGGCACGAAGTAACACGGGTGAGTTTTAGGCAGTAAAAGTCTGACATTCCCCCTCACTCCACCTAGAGCTGGACGAATTATTTGTAACACAAAAAATTATGCTTCGCTTTGTTCATCGTCGCTCCGCATCCACGTGTGGTCTGTTCCAATCGCATCGCTTTACTTTACTCCCCATATAAACGCATCCACGACAGAGAAGTGATTAGTGTGGGGTAACGTTTTTATTTAAATAAAGATAAAAATATGCAAATAGGTTTTTAAAAATTATGTGAGGCCGGTGTTTTCTAGCTGACTACCCTGAGAAGAAACACTGAAATAAACTCAGAGGTCAGTCTCCTTTAAAGTCTATACAGTAAACATGTAATGGTCAAATCATATGAGAACCATGCAGTTTAGTGTATTTTGAAGAAAAAATCCACACAGAGTGGACCTGTCCAGTCAGTGCAAGTATTTGTCATTTTTTTTCTTACTTGCGAATAAACAAGGTGTCCCTTCTTGTTGGCTGGCAGCAGGTCGTCCACGGTGACCGTGAGCCACCGGCCGTCCTTGCACAGTCTGAGCTGGTAGGCTCCCACGCTGGGCTCTCCACGCACTACGACTCCTCGCACGAGGGAGGAACGTTCTGCTAGTACTGCCAGCGCGGAAAGGAGCCAGCAGTTGCCGAGGACACCTGGGGAAGAGAAGAAAATTACATATAACAGTCTGTGCCTATATTGGATGCAATGATTTGAATCTACATCATTTAATAAATAATAATAGTCCACTACTACCACACAACGCCATCCAATCCCAAATGACTGTCCTGTGCCACTCGCTACCGTCGGATTCCCGCGACCCTCACCAGGTCATCGTTCCACCTTGGGGGAGGCCTACCAACGCTGCGTCTACCGGTATTCGCACGCCACTCCAGAACCTTTCGTCCCCATCAATCATCTGTTTCTACATTGTTTGTATCTATGTGTGCCAAATAAAATATTTTTATTTATTTAATCTTCATACCACAAAAGCGGACCCAATGCCTTAGGCATTCTTTACCAGTCAAGCTAAAGTGGTGAAGAGACAATAGGGTAGGTGCATAAAAAGAAAACGTTATTTAGAGTAAAAGTATACATATAGTTAAAATAAACATACATTTACATTTTTCTTTCTTTCTTTTGTTTCTTTACTTTCTTTCTTTCTTCCTTTTCTTTCTTTTTTTTTCTTTCTCTCTTGACATTCTGTTCTGCGAGCAATGTGCCCTATCCATTGCCACTAAGTCTGGCGTTCCTTGGGGCTATGTCGGTAAGTTTGTCGGCTTTTGTTGCTCTGTAATATCTAGTAAGTTACCTTGCGATATGTCAGAAGGCCTGGGGTCGCGGAACACGACCCAGGGCAGGCGATGGTCGGTCTCCACGTGGATCTGATGCGGCCGCAGCCAGCGCGTGGCGGCGCCGGTCTCTGCGCCGCCGCTGTAGTATAGCGAGCGAGGGGATGCGGGGAATGATGAGTCTACGTATGGTTCGCCCGTCTGGGGGGAGCAAAAATTTAGTTACAAGGAACAGCATTTCAATATACTTTAAAACTAAGATGATTTTTTTAGGGTTCCATACCTTTAAAGGTACGGTTTTGTACCTCAAATGGAAAAAACGGAACCCTTATAGGATCACTTTGTTGTCCGTCTGTCTGTCTATCTGTCTGTTAAGAACCTTTATCTCTGGAACCGTTTTTTTCTTTTTGAGGTACGGAACCCTACAAAATGCCATATTTCTTCATAACTTAATAAAATCTTATTTTTCTCACTACGAAAAACTAACCGAAGCGCACTGTGCCAGTACTTCTTGCCATTGCGTCCACGCATGGCTTTCTTCACTTAGCCGCAGTATCTCCATGGGCGTACTCTCTTGTCTCTCGCCGTCTGAACCTTCAGCTGAAACAAAAAAAAAAACATAATTTTAATAGACATAAAAACCATTGCTAGCATAAGGGTTTTTTAATGTCGTGCATATCGTGAATTGCTCCGCACGGGTAGCCCCCGCTAATGTCCTTTTCATTTAAGTATTTATTGTAATGCGTGGAATACGGTTCTCACCGAACACGGGAAGTTCGGGAAGTTCCTGCACCGAATTCGTGCGGAAGCGACGCCCGGGAGTCGCCACTGTGTGGACCGCCCGGAGGACACGGTGGAGCACACGGTGGAGGTGTGTCCCGCTTGGGAAGAGCAACGCCGTGTCCTTGTGGGGGCGATCGGCGGCGGCGATCTCTCGCGCCGGGCCTTGGTACAGACCATGGTCCGGAGCGAGGAGGAGTGGCAGGCGGTCGCCTCCTTCTGCGAAGCAGTGATGCTAGCAAAGGAGGCGGCCGATCGCGTGAGGCAACGGCAACAGTCCTCACGCCCCAACCGCCGCCGGGATTCCGATCCCAATTTCCGGCCACCGTAGGCGCGGGCTTGCAGACGGCGGGCAATGGGTGGCCCGCCGTTCGACCGTCCGGTAACCGTCCGGACGAAGCCCAAGTCGTCGACGGCGCGTATTGTTCCACGCGCGCCTCAGGGAGATGTCAGCAATTGTAGGGGCCCAGCAGGGCCGAAGCCTACTGGGGCCATGGGTAGAGTGGAACAGCAACGAAGGAACAGGAGTGGGTTTTTAGTCAGTAAAAGTCTGACACTATCTCTCGCTCCGCCCAAGAGCGGGATTTGGCAAGAGAGGAATTCTAATGAAAATCTTTCAATTTGAAATTCTTCTACGATTATTTGGGATATGAGGTCAATAACTCGCTCAGTAGAGCTAGAGGGAATAACAAACAATTACTGACGAATCTAGGGCCATGGGTTCTTTTCTGAAAGGAAACCTGGGGTCCCAGAACGCAAGGCAAAGAAGGAACATAGGAGTGGGTTTTAGTCAGTAAAAGTCTGACACGCTCTCTCGCTTCACTCTACAGTGGGAGGTCTTTGGATGACTTCCCACCTGAAAAAAAAAACGTGTTTCTTCAGTTATACGGTATAATTACAAAATCTCTAATACAGTTTTCTAACTTTTCAACGATTTTCAACTTAACCTAACCCAGATGATTGACTAACAATAGAAGGGGATCTGGCGCTCGGCAGCCGCTACCACGGCACGCTTGCTTCGCTCACTCGCCTTCACGCTTTTATGGTCACTGTTCTATCCTAACCTAACCCATATGATCCCTTCGTTAGCTCGCTATCGCGTTCTAATGGACAATATTTTAATCTGACATAATCCAGATATTTGAACGATAGACCTAATGATTTCGATGAAATAAACTTTATATCCAATAACGTTATACGAAATAATTTTTAGATTATATAAATTTCTCGCCATCAAACTATAAAGTTTGGCGAGCTAAAAATATGTTAAACGATTGTTAAAAATGTATGAGACAAATAAAATAAAAAAATTATACGTATAATCTCACGTTTATTATATCTTGTGAATGTTATTGAAATGAAAACATAGCAAATAACTTTATATTACATGAGACGCACCCCTTTCTATCAATTCTGTGGCCCCGGCAGGCATCTGTTTATGTTTTATTTTTAATAGGAACCTAGATAATAACCACAAGATATCTGTGATTCTAAAATATCTAGAGAAAGATGTGTAATAACGTCATACTTTCGTAAGAGCGGTTGTAGACGCATTGTGACACTCTATTAATTTTAAGCTCCGACTGTTATTTTATTTATGGTGTAATATAACATAATCAGCCTTTTAATGTTCCCACTGCTGGAACTCTTGCCACCTCTCTAGGAGAGGGAATGGGCCGTAATCCACCACGCGGGCCCAGTGCGGGTTGGTGAATGTCACATGTTTTCGAATTTTTGGTTCTAGTACATGCCGGTTTCCTCACAATGTTTTCCTTCACCGTTACGAGAGCAGTGGTGATGAAATAAATTACACAAAGTAATGCGCCTGGCTGGGTTTGAACCCGCGATCTACAACTCGTAAGTCGGAGCCGTTACCGCTCGGCCACTACTGCTACAATTAAAAGTATATCTATCTATCAAGACTTGGGTGCTCTTAATAAGACAGTTAAGTAGAATACTCACGCGAGTCGTCATCGTCTAGGCTGGGCTGCTCGGGCGCGGCGGGCAGCAGCCTCGCCCTGGGCGACTGACACAGAATACTCACGCGAGTCGTCATCGTCTAGGCTGGGCTGCTCGGGCGCGGCGGGCAGCAGCCTCGCCCTGGGCGACTGACACAGAATACTCACGCGAGTCGTCATCGTCTAGGCTGGGCTGCTCGGGCGCGGCGGGCAGCAGCCTCGCCCTGGGCGACTGACACAGAATACTCACGCGAGTCGTCATCGTCTAGGCTGGGCTGCTCGGGCGCGGCGGGCAGCAGCCTCGCCCTGGGCGACTGACACAGAATACTCACGCGAGTCGTCATCGTCTAGGCTGGGCTGCTCGGGCGCGGCGGGCAGCAGCCTCGCCCTGGGCGACTGACACAGAATACTCACGCGAGTCGTCATCGTCTAGGCTGGGCTGCTCGGGCGCGGCGGGCAGCAGCCTCGCCCTGGGCGACTGACACATTTCACACGCCAGCGCCGACCCGCTGTTCATGTACGTACACTCGGAACACGGCCATTCCGTTGTTTCCGGCCTGAAAGAAGAAAATAAAAGAAAATTAACAGTTTAATGTTGAATTGAAAACTGTCTCAGTTCCGTAGAAGATTTTCTCTACTACAGCAAACGGTTTTTTTGTGTAGTAATAATAAAAAAAAACCAAATATAGCAAATCTTTAAATTACTATTAAAACAATATAATAACATGTGACATACCTAAGATTAACATATTTAGGTTCAGGCGGCGGCGTCTTGTGGCGGGAGCCGCGGCGAGGCAGCGCCGGCGTGTTGCGGGAGCTGCGCCGGGGTGATGGGCTGCGACCCGCTGTGTTTACACACAACACACATACAGTTAGATTATTAAAAACATTTTACAAAAAAAAAAAAAAAAACACTTCTGACTGCTACAAAAAACACTTAAACGTTTAGAATAAAAATTTAAATTAAATAATATTTAAGGAGTTCCATACAAAGCTATGGTCTACCGTTCACGGAGGTGTAGGTTCATAAACGGCACGACGATGCCTCTTCGTCGATAGTTTCATAGTTTTGTATGTCGGCTTCACGCAGGCGTACACCAAGCTTATAATGACGAATACGCGTCTATGAAGCTACGCGTCCGTGGAGTGTAGGGCACAGTTTTGTATGTAAGCTTCCCGCAGATGTACACCAAGCGTATAATGAGGAATACGCGTCCGTGAACAGTAGGCCTCAGTTTTGTATGTAAGCTTCACGCAGGCGTACACCAAGCGTATAATGACGAATACGCGTCTATGAAGCTACGCGTCCGTGGACAGTAGGCCATAATCAAACAAATATAGCCAGTACTCACAGGCACCATGGTTAGCGTCGGTCACCGGCACAGTGAGTCCGTGCTTGGGTACCGGCGGCGTCTTGCAAGCGAGGCACAGGTTCGCCGACAGAGGGTTCTGTAGTGTACAAGAACTACACGACCTGAAATAAGAAGAACATTGAGAGTGAAAACCGACTTTTGGGGGAGGCCTATGTCCAACAGCCTATGTCCTACGTCTTTCGGCTGAAATGATGAAGTAAACCAGTTAGCTGGTACGAGGTATACCATTTTCGGTACACTGGGGCCTGAGAGGATAATGCCATCGCATCCTTATGCCTACAGAATAGAAGTCAGAATCGGTTGAACGGACAGTAAAAAAGCGTTTGTATAGCGTCTAATCTTATTACGAATGAAGTATAGTCTAGTCTAAATATTTTTACCAAAAGTTATGCGGCTGTGGTCTGGAGCCCGCGCAGGCTGCGCACGCGGCGGCCGACGACTCGTTGACCAGCGTGCAGCGGCTACACGACCAGGTTATTACTGCCGGACTCGGCGCGGCCGTTGAATCTGGAAATTATTTGAAGTAAATCCAGAATCCACAGCGGCGACCACAAGAAAGACTTAATGAAGCTCGACGACTGCCGAAGACGTGATTCAACGGTTGTCTATTGTTTACCCGAAGATTATATACCATAATCATCATATTCTCGAATTTCATTTAACCGAATTTCATTTGCCCGAATGTTTTGTTTGCCCTAAAAGACATATGGCATACTGTTAATTGCCCGAAACTTAGATACCATAAGATACGAGTGCCATACGTATTGTTTTTCATATTTTTAAGTGCCATAATAATTATCAAACATAATATTTAAACGCCATAATGATTATTAGACATAACATTTAAATGCGAGCGAAGCTAGCGAATAGACCTAGCCAAACCTTAAAATATTCTATGCATGGTTAATGGTGGGCTTGGTTGACGGAGCCCTGCTTCGCGGGGCTCCTACTTCTTTGTGGTTTAAAAAAAAATAAACTCCCGATTGCATCCAGTTTCTCCTGATATAACAACCGTTACATACCCAATGTCGATGGAAATGATGTTATGGCATATGATAATTATGGCATGTGATAATTAGGACATGTGATAATTATGGCATGTGATAATTAGGGCATGTGATAATTAGGGCTTACAATTATTATGACAAATGATGTTATGGTAAGTGACTTTATGGGAAACAAAGCTTCTAGCACGTGACTAATATAGCAAATAAGAGTAGGGCAAATGAATATTACGTCGTATAATATTACTATGATGGCAAATGATATTAGGGTAAATAAAATTCGGGCAAACGGCGGTATACCTGATTCAACTATAATTGAACCCGCAACAAAATTAATCAGAAAAAAAAACAACGAGGTGTAAGAAAAATACTTTTATAAAAATTATAGAAATTCCAAAAAAAAAAACTACTAATATGGTAATTGTACTTTATTATAGCTTTGACACAGATCAAGAAAAGTCTATTTGTAGGGTACTGTACCCCAAGGGTAACTTTTAACAGTTAAAAGTTAGCGTAATAGTGTTAGTTTTTCTTACCCTTTCCGAATATAAAAAAAAAAATAAAAAATAAAATAATCTTTAATTCGGATAAGTGACATCCATATGGGTTAGTAAACAATTTAGAAAAATTTAAACCTATGTTAGTAAACTTACAATCTATATATTTATTTTAAAACAAGATGGTTGTTCATGATGCATCTGTGAACAACATCACCTAACAGAGGAGAATCGTACCTCCCCGCTATGGTTTTCAGGATGGAGTTGGAGCTAGCCCGTACTCTGCAGAGCAAAGAGGCAGATTTCTGTCTGATGATGGCGTGAAAACCATCGACGCTTGCCTCTGCGAACATACCTGATGCACTGCAGAAACGGGGCAGCCCCATCAACATCCTGAACCCGTTATTATATTGGACCCGCAAGGCGCTGATAGTCCGCTGAGTATAGTTGGTCCACAGACTGCACGTATAAAACACTTGACAGTAGGCTTTAAAAAGTGTTATTTTAACTGGTCTGCTACACCGTGCAAACCTGCGAGCCAACATGTTACATCGAACTGCCAGCGCCCTACGTTCCCTCTCAATATCCTGTTGGTCATTAAGGTCGTCGGTGACGTAATGCCCCAAGTCCTTAAACTTACGCACCTGCACTATATCCTTCCCATTAAGTTTAATGGGGGGAACATAATCAGGACATTTACCACCGACAGCCTTAAAGACCAAGAATTCGCTCTTCTTAACATTATAAATAAGGCCGTGCTTCTGAGCATAGGCTTCGCAGCAACTTAACAGTTCTCTCAGCGCCCTAACTGTTGGGCTCAGCAACACCATATCATCTGCATAACTGATGTTGTTGACACTCACGTCATCAATGCGACACCCTATTTTTTTGCTGCTGAGCTCAACAATCAGATCGTTAATGTAAAGGTTAAACAACTTTGGTGAAGTTATCCCCCCCTGTCTAACCCCGCACTCTAGTCCATACGACTCCGACAACCTATCGGCCCATCTTACACAATTTGTCTGGTTACAATACCAATACTGGAAAATACGCAACAGCTCCGCCGGCACTCTTCTCTCCCGCAGCTTCTCCCACATAACGTCGTAAGAAACAAGGTCAAAGGCACGGGAGAGATCTAAGAAGCAAGCATAAACTGGTGTCTGACGTTTTGCATAGTATTGTACCGTATGTTTGAGGCCGAGAATCGCACTTTCAGTGCCAAGATCATTACGAAACCCAAACTGTGCATCGTGTAGTTTGAGTAAGCCATCCAACCGAGCATCCAGCTGGCTGTCGAGTACCTTCGCGATAATTGTAGCCAGGGAGATGGGCCGATAATTACACTTATCAGCAACGTCACCCGTTTTGTCCTTTATAATAGGAACGACAATAGTTCTCATGAGATCACAGGGGAGGTACGAGTGACACATACACAACGAGTAAAACATAGCGAGCACTCTAGCTATGTGAGGACCAGCGTGCTGCAAGTGCTCAATGCTTAAACCGTCGTGACCAGGGGACTTCCCTCTCGTCATTTTCTTAATCGTGCTTGATACTTGCTTGGCCGAAAAACGGACCAGATCCGAGTCACGACAGCATCCGTCATCGAGCACTCGCAACGATGAGCCCAGCGGTGACTCCACTTTGAAGTGGTCCATAAACATATTGGCGATGCTGTCCGGCTGATCAGCACCACTGACACTGACAGGAAGGCCAGGCCTAACATCCAGTTTTTTAGTGGCCTTCCAGAACTTTTGAAAATTATTGGCCTTACGGAGAGAAGTTAAAATATCGAGCTTAATTTGTTCTTGATGAGTCTGACACCACACCAACCTACTTTTAAATATCTTTCGTGTGAGACACATGTCGTTGTAGACATCACCAGAAGTTGGTTTATTGTGCCACACCCAAAGCTGATATTTATGCCTCGCCATCGCGTGCGCGGCTCGCACGTGCTTATTCCACCCGACAACACGACCAACATGTCTACGAGGCCGAGCTTCCGCTTGGCTCTGTACCGCGGCCTCTGACAAAGTAGTGACAATACTTTCATACATCTTGTCAAGAATTTGCCTATGTTCAGCATTGCTACAGTGTCCATTACTGCACATACCAAATTCCTGGGGGTAATCAATTAATTTTAACTTACTATTACATAAATCATAGTATACGTTTATTTGATCGCTGTCCCTCTCTCCCCAAATTACTTTGTTATGTGATGGCTTATGATCAATTAACTTAGGTTTAATCCTATCCAACCTACACTCAACAAATATAGGGCAGTGATCAGACCAAAATACATCATGCACTATACCTATCTCAGTAACCGTTAACCAAGCAGATTGTGTTACTATACAGTGGTCAAGCCATCGCCTACAACCGTGCGCGTCACTGACAAAGGTATAGCTACTTGATCCTAAACCCAATTTTTCAAAGTCCGCACACCTCCACTTTTGTTCATTACAGAATTGTAACAGTTCACAACAAAAAGACTCACCGGGGTGTGCGTTGAAATCGCCAAGTATGTAAACCGTTTCAACGTTACTAGCTTCGACAATCGCACTCACTTCACTTAAGCACTCTGTGAACTCTGCCAGATTTTCACTCGAGTCAGTAGGCATATAGACACTGAACACTATTATGCATCTGTCTCCGAACGAAACTTTAACCGCTGTTAAACGCGCACTAACGCAGCTGAGCACCGTCACTGATTCAAAGGCTCGCTTACGCCACAGGATCGCAACACCACCATACGGTCGCCCTCTCAGTAATCCTGCTGAGGTGTCAACAGCTGACTTTCCAGTGTACTCGAAATCCTTATGAATTTGCCCAAGATAGGGTATATCATGGGGAAGGAGCCATGTTTCCTGCAGAGCAACTATGTCCGCTGACTGACACAGAAAATTAACTGCTTCAACAGACCGCTTCACCGATTTGCAGTTAAAACTTACAAACTTACTTATTTGATAATCGTTGCTATCCATTATTATTATGTCAATGTTTGCTTAATTATGCCAGGCTTCGTTTTGTAAGTTTCATTCACAAAACGTCTGAAAGTAATTCCATCGGGCCATAACTTATTATCTAGAAAAAGTTCTAGCTTCGTTTTGGGAACATATAATTTAAAAGAGTTGTACCGCTTTTCTATTTTCCTGTTAATTTTAAACAGAGTAACCTCTTCTTGTGTGCTGTGTTTAATGTACGCCCGAATATCGCTTTCATTTGTGGATTTACACACATTGGAGATAAATAATGGTACCTTTATGATAGCAGCCTTAAATTTCCCATCAGGAGCTACGTACGCTTTTCCCATGTTTCCACGAGATGAGGGCTTTTTGTGCTTTTTATGCGTGACAACGTTCCACTTTTCCCCTACTATATGTTTACATTGGTCACTCGCTTTCAATACATCTGCCATCGACTGACGCTCATTACTTCGCGGTGCGGTCGACGTATTATCTACGTTACCATTCGAGTTAATGAGATTTGAACTCGCGGTAGGGGTAATGCATTGTTTACTCGGCTGCCTTTCGTCAGTAGCTCGCTGTTGTGACTCACTAAAGTTGTCGAGCCGCTGTGTGAGCGAGACCGCGTCGCACAGGTTTACGTCATCCGGCGCGCTCGCACCATCAGCTGATCGTTTCGCCTCGATAACGGTCTCTGGTGTGGATATAAGTTTTTTCTGTATACCCACATATTTTGGAAAATAATCACTAATAATTGATTGAGACCTAGATTTCTGTGATTTCTCATTACTCTTCGAATTTGAATGCTGTTGTAAAGCCATTGGACCACTGTCAAAGTTATGCAAGTCTTCAATAAAAGCGCCTCGCCGTCTATTAACAAAGTCGAAGTTGTTGTGCACAATTGAGGCACTTTTCAAATTGTCTAATTCTGTTCTTAGCTCCAATATTTGAGACGCTGTCGCACTGTCATTTTTTAGGACTTTGATATCCGACTTTAGCACGAGAATATCCTTCAGTAGTGACGTTACGTCTATGTGGTCAAACGTAACCGGTGGAAGTTTTTGTAGATCCCGCGCTACAAATATGGGCACTAACTCTGGATCAGTAAGCTTCAAAAGACATATGATATCCTCGATGTCTCGAGCACTTTTTCCTTTGCTTTTGCGAACTTTTCTTTTTGAATTCGGAACTGAATCGAAAAGCAATTTCTTCGCCGCAACAATTTCACTGTCCGCAAAACTATCACTGCATAACCGAGTGAGGGAAACCTCATCCATAACATCCGCCTTGTTTTGTATAAACGCTAATAGCTCGTTTATCACAATATCACAATTTGCACATTTGACAATATTTGACGCCATAGCACCGATATTAAAGGTACGCTAGTAGTACGTACGCTCACATTCGCGCGCGAACGACGACTGACCGAATATAGGTGTCATATTTGGTTATGAATATAATTCACAACATGATTTTTATATCACCATTCATTTTGCTAAGTACTTTGATATCAAAGTATTTATTTCAAATAAACAATTCCAAAGCGTAGATCTCTATGGAGAAGAACATGCAAGAAAGTCTATGCATGACCTTTTAAATCAATAAATAAATCGACAAAAGGTGACTCTCGTATATTATCTCTTATTATTTATGGTAACTGGACAAAACGTAAAAAACAACAAAAAAAAATTTTCAAGTATTTTTTTATAATAATTTTTTTTGTGTATTTGAGAGGAATCGTGCAAAAAGTACTAAACACAACTTCTAAGATTTTTTATCAGGCAGCATTACTTAGCTACAGTTTTTAAAGTACGGATATGAAACAACACTGACACACGACTCATTCAACATTTCAAAGTTAACTGAATTATCAATGAATTATAGGTGAAGCATTGACCAATCAAAACCATTATATTTGATCACGAATGACTTACAGAGAAGGAAAACGTCGTGTGAACAGGAAAACCAGCCATAGTTCTAATCATTTTCCTTTACTCATATTAGAAATGACCTCTCAACGGGACAGTTATTACTAGTAGTTATAAATACCCAATTATTTCTTAAAACCCCAAGAACATCTCCCGCCTGGACGTGAATAGGGTATTTTACTCTGTATGAGAAAAAAACTAAAAATATATTATTAAGAGCGTTCACTCGAAATTACGCGCTATTTGGCCAAAATCCATGATTTTCAAACTCGTTTATATCCATTAATGATTTATTGTACAAACATGTGATTTACCAATAACATTAGGAAATATTCTTGTCTAAATAGTTAAGTAGGATTTTATTTAAATTAATAGCACACTTGTGAACTATATTCACTTAAGTAAATACAGTTTTTGAAATTTTACTTTCAGAGGCAATTTCGAAGCTTGACAACTTCTACAGTTCTAATAGAATTAATAAACAAAAAATACAAAACAGTAACTAGAATCCTTAACAAAATAGTTATAGAAAAATATTTATTGATTTAGTTTACTAATTTAGAAAATTAAAATAAAAACATTGTCAAATTATTAAGAAATTATGGGTAAATAAAATGATGATTTGCACTGATTTAACTTAATTTTATCATTATAATAATAGCTTATTCTAATAGAAGAACATGTGTTTCAAAACTTACTATATAAAATTTGAATAAAAAGAGCTTTGTCAATTTTTAATAAATATCACAAATCTCGGCGCGCAAGCGTGATGATGAATTTTGTTGGGCGACTGAATTTGCGACGCTCGTGCGTCGATATTTATGGTCCTTTTAAAATATTTGTTAAAAATTTAAAAAGCTAATTTAATTCAAACTTTATATAGTAAGTTTTGAAACACATGTTCTTCTATTAGAATAAGCTATTATTATAATGACAAAATTAAGTTAAATTAGTGCAAATCATCATTTTATTTACCCATAATTTCTTAATTATTTGACAATGTTTTTTATTTAAATTTTCTTAATTAGTAAACTAAATCAATGAATCTTTTTCTATAACTATTTTGTTGAGGATTCTAGTTACTGTTTTGTATTTTTTGTTTATAAATTCTGTTAGAACTGTAGAAGTTGTCAAGCTTCGAAATTGCCTCTGAAAGTAAAATTTCAAAACCTCTATTTACATATGTGAATATAGTTCACAAGCGTGCTATTAATTTTAATAAAATCCTACTTTACTATTTAGACAAGAATATTTCCTAATGTTATTGGTAAATCACATGTTTGTACAATAATTCATTAATGGATATAAACGGGTTCGAAAATCATGGTTTTTGGTCAAATAGCGCGTAATTTCGAGTGAACGCTCTTAAGATAGCTTTGGCAAAATGCAGTCGGTAAGTGTTGGTTATAGTTCATAAAATAACAAAATAAATTTAAAAATTCAATTCATAGTTTTCTGTTTTTTTTATTTGTTCTTTATCACCTTGAAATAGTAGCCACCATGTTATTACGTCATTCAGCTGTGTAAAATAAAGTGACAGCTGTCAACTGTCAACTGATCGGCCATACTTAGCGCATTTGTTTACACAGCCAACTGACGTCACGACCGCAGAGTAAATATAGCATCCACTGCTTTCGTCAATTGCGCGCGAAATTTGAAAATGTTAATTTTAAATGCATTTCTAAGGTACTTCGCGACTGAATAAAAATGTTGTGTTTTTTTTAGTGGTTTATTAGCACTATAGAATCTTATTGAGACACTTTTCAAAAATGAGTGTAATACTCTATTGCAAGGGTCTGTATAGAAAGCACTAAATCGGTTGCACACCCAGGTCTGCCCACTGCAGACACAACTTGACGAAATGGGGTTTTATAGGCCCGTCGAATACTCAGTGTGAGTGCAGTGCCCCTATTCAAAACATGAGCCACATGTTTAGAGTGCCCCAAGTGCCCACACACCTGCACTATGGAGGATTTAATGAGTGCAACCGATACAACAGTCAACGTAGCCACCTACCGGCTCCTTACAGTTTAACAAGTTTACCATCGATTCGAAAAGAACAAGTTATAAATACGAATCATATTTTAATCAATATAAAACTTGACACTGGCTTGCAAAATGCAAAAAAAAACATAAATTTGCATTTTTCGGGCTAACCTGGACCATCCACATTAACATCAAAGGCCATCACAGTTTTATTATGGACTAGCTTTTGCCCGCGGCTTCGCCCGTGTACATAAAATATAGCCTATATTACTCAAGAATAAAACAGCTTTCTATCGAAGAAAAAATTTTAGCAATCGGACCAGTACTTTCAGAGATGACCTCCTACAAACAAACAAAAACTTTACCTCTTTATAATTTTAGTGTAGACTAACACAGTAACTTACCAACAGCAAACAGCAGTTCATCACTATTCAAATCGTGATCCAAGGACGCTATGGGCACAGTCAGCTTCTTAGGTTCTCTGCTTAACTCCACCTTAGTACTACCAGACGCTTCTGAGGTCGGTATGGTTGGACGTGTACTGTGGGAATAAAAAAATAAAGATTAGAAAGTGTGATTTACTTATTCACAGTCGGTAGTATAATGGCTATATTTCGCCGGGACACCATGGCGGCGCGACAAATCGCCGCTACCAACAAAATGTATACAGCTCTATAGAGAGTTACTTAACTGGTGTCTGTTTGGTTGCGCAACCAACTCGGACGCATGCACTTAAGGTTCATTTTGATACTGTCTCAGTGTAGTGTAGCCACTCTGGTGTCTGTATGGTGTCTAGTTTGGTAGCTCGCGGATACCGTGGCGGCGCAACTGGTCACGCCGCCATGGTGTCCCGGTGAAATATAGCCCTAAGAGTCCTATCATCATCATTTCAGTCATACACAAGCATATGTCCACATAAGCTTCCCTTAAATGTCGCCACAACGACCAGTCCCGTGTTATTCCCGCGACCCTCACCAGGTCATCGGTCCACCTTGTGAGAGGCCTTCCAACGCTGCGTCTTCCAGTATGCGATAGCCACTTCAGAACCTTTCGGCCCCATCGACCATATTTTTTTGCGATCAATGTGCCCTGCCCACTGCCATTAAGAACAAACATAGCAATGAGCTAAACTTATTTGCCCGCAATTTTTCTGTGAACATATGCGTTTTAATCTGCCAAAAGCCCTTCTTCACTAGATCGAGAAGATCGCCTGCAAAACCGATAGCATAGCATAGTCGGCCTTTTAATGTTCCCACTGTTGGGACTCAGGCCTCCTCTCTAGGAGAGGGAATGGGCCGTAATCCACCACGCGGGCCCAGTGCGGGTTGGTGAATGTCACATGTCTTTGAATTTTTGGTTCTAGGACATGCCGGTTTCCTCACGATGTTTTCCTTCACCGTTTTGAGACCGATGATTAAGTATATTTATAGAGCATGAATACATCGAAGACATGGGCTTTTTGGCAGATTATGCTTCCAGAAGATGTAGTACCCAATGGGCCTTATGAGAAGGCTTAAAGTTACCTAAAGGGCAATGGAGAAGACTGCTAGGAGTTTCCTTGCATGATCAGAAATGAAAATTCCTTTGATAAAGAATCCCTAGAAAGAGATGGCGGGACAACCTGGACGCGTACCGCGTAGACTGGTTTGAGACGACGCGGGAGAAGAATATCTCTTCCACATATGCTTCTCACGACTTTTTTTTTAAATGATATAGACTAGCGCTTGACTGCGATCCCGTCTGATGGTAAAGCGCATTAGTTTAATAAGACTTGGGGGAGGCCTTCAGCCAGCAGTGGGACAAAATCCCACCTCTCACCACTGTGGGTCCTACCCGCCTTGTGGCATACGGACTCATTGGAGACACATTCCGGCAATGAGGATCAGTCATGATTTTTGTGAAGTATGCAGACTTATAGCGTCAAAAAAACAGCAAATACTGTGAAGAAATTATTTAAATTGGACCAAAAATGACAAATATACAGCAATTTTAGCGTATTAGTTCCAGAAACGGGCCCGAGAATGAAGCTACTCGCTGTGACGTCATCTGTCATGATCGATCTCCACCGGCGAATGAATGAATACTTACGATCAAGCCGTTCGTCGCACGGATCATGACCGATGACGTCATCGTAAACAGTCCAGCGAGAGCGCGCGTTTCAAAGTAGCCGTTCACAAAAACTTTAATAAATCCACCATTTCTTGATGGATTTTTATAATTAAAAAAAAAAATGCTCAGTAAATTATTACACATACGATGTACTTATTAAAAATCGGATTTGCTATTATGTGATTGATCCTCATTGCGTGACCAGCAGTGGGACAGTAAGGGCTAAATAAAAATAAGTTTACCTGTTATGAGGCGCATCAACAACATCTCTAGTGGCGAGCGTCACCGCGGCGTGCGGCGGCCGTCCACTGCGGCACACGTCACAACAACGCGCCCACCACGCGTTGTACGCGAACCAGCACTCGTTGCATTGCCACATGCGGCTCTCGCGACTGTGGATAACACGCAATGGATAATTTTCTGTCAAGGAAATCGATTTTCTATTACTTTAAGGTTGAAAGTCCCATGTAAATTGCAAAAAAAAAAACTCTGAGTCACACTAAGAAAAGATCCGATGAATTCGAGATGCACAGCACCAGTCGTTATGGCGACATTTGGGCGAGGCCTATGTCCAACAGTGGACTTCTTTCGGCTGAAATGATGATGATGATGACACTAAGAAATTAAAAACCCATCGACGATTGAGTTTTTGACGGGATTTTTTCGAGAGAAGTTCAGTTGATGTTTTAAGGTGGGAAAATCATCTAATGACAAATCCCGTACTTGGGCGGAGCGGGAGATACGTGTCAGACTTTTACTGACTAAACAGTGGGTTTTTAGTCAGTAAAAGTTTGACACTATTTGTTCCTTCTTTGCCTTCTTCCCGGGGCCCCGGGCTTCGCTTTCACACTACCCGTGGAGCTCCCACAAGGTGGACCGACGACCTGGTGAGTCGCGGAAATGCGGTGAATGCGAGACGCAAAGGATCGGTCATTGTGGCGACGCTTAGGGGAGGCCTATGTCCAGCAGTGGACGTCTTTCGGCTGAAATGATGATGGTGATGATGGTGATGATGATGATGACTAGCTTCTGCCAGCGGCTTCACTCGCGTGAAAATCGGTTTCTGCATACAAACTAATCCCCGTTTTACCCCCTTAGGGATAGTTTTGTAAAATCCGTTCTTAGCGGATGTCTACACCCTATAAGGAACCTACCTGCCAAATTTTAAGTTTGTAGTTGTTATAGTTTCTGAGATTTCGTGATTAATCAGTGAGTGGTTTTCGCTTTTATATAATCTATCTGGTGGTCTGTTAATCAATCCAAAATATTCTGACAATCTCTTTCACTGGTAGTAAAGTCTTTGGCTAGAACCTTAGAACTGCTACTGGACAATATAAAGTACAATATTATATTTAGTACTTTATATTGAAACCCCACTACTTCTGTAAAGAGTGTACCAAGATGTGACGTCAGGCGATATTTTAATGCACTATACCGTTTTTATTTTTTGTTTACATGGCAAAACAAAAAAGAATACGTGTTGTGGTAATCATACTGACAGACTAAATGGAATTTACGTGAATCTACCCTATTGTACATCACATTAAGGGTCATTTCACAACGAGACGCGACGCGACGCCACGCACGTGCACATTTTAAAAGAGCAACTCAAAATATAACTTTGTTTACTACAAAAAAGACACACTTCATTGTGAAAATTCAGTAAACGTTAGTCGCGTAGAGCGACGCAGCGCACCGTGGCGACTTGTCTTTACGTCCAGACTTCGTGTAGAATTGATGAAGTTCGGTCGAGTACTCGAGTGAAAATTATAATGATAAACTGGGTTCTTGTTATAATCGGACTTCTTGCAGAAGAATACAAAAATGGAATTAAAAAGAAGTAATCACACAGGTGTTTTGGGTGCACGTTCCATGCGCCGCATGGCGTCTCGATGCGCAGCCAGGCTGCCAACGATTTCAAGATGCGACGTTGCGATGCGTCTCGCGACGTTGCGATGCATCTCGCGACGTTCCGATGCGTCTCGCGACGTTGCGATGCGTCTCGCGACGTTGCGATGCGTCTCGCGACGTTGCGATGCGTCTCGCGACGTTGCGATGCGTCTCGCGACGTTGCGATGCGTCTCGCAGCTCACTGGCCTCTTCCAGAACCGTCGCGTCGCATCGCGTCTCGGCGTGAACTGACCCTTAGGCTGAATTAGTGGTGTCAAAATAGAAAACAAAAAAATAATTACCCTGATTTCACATGAATGCGCGATATATTATGTCCCATCGAGTGTTGTATGCGAACTTTCGGCTCCCGCGACTGTGTGTGTTGACATTACATTCAACTATTGAAGCCATACAATCAATTATTAAAAATAGGCTGTGAATCAGCATTTTGCTGAAGGCCAAGAGTTACAAAAGACAGACCTAGAAACAACTTCCTATACTAACTACCAGCTTTTGGGTCACACGATGTTATACAATTTATGAACGAAACGACATGAGACCGTTCAGATTTTTCAGATTACCGCAATCTCAATAAACATTATCTTTTTAAATACTGATAAACAGATGTATTTGTGTATTTAAATCATATGGTTAGTTTTTTTTACAAATATACCATAATCATCATCTTCCTGCTTTTGTCCCGTCTTATTTGGGGTCGGCGCAACACGTTATTTCTTCCATTATATCGTGTCAACCGTCATGCTATCACTAACTTCCTTTTCTTTCATATCACACAATCCATCCATCTTTTCTTTGGCCTCCCTCCCCCTCTCCACCCATCCACATGTATACTCATAACTCTTTTAGTAACATACGTTTCATCTCTCCTCTTTACATGACCATACCGAGACAAACGATTCCTCTTCAACTTTTCTGTCACTGGCGCCACTTTCAAACTTCCTCTAATATACTCATTTCTCACTTTATCCATTCTCGTCACACCACACATCCATGTCAACATTCTCATCTCCGCTACACGCAATCTTTTTTCATCCTTATTTTTCACAACCCAACATTCTGATCCATACAGTATGATAGGTCTTATCACGGACTGGTAGATTTTACCATTCAACATGCAGATGAAATCAATCACGCAGCCCTCTTTTTTCTAAGGTGGGAAATCATCTTATGACTCTCCCACTCTGGGGTAGAGCGCCCTCTCGCTCCCTATCAGACTTTTATTGACTAAAGCTACAATTATCTTCTTTCTTTGCCCTTTGCGTTCAAGGTCCACAGGTTTCCCTTTCGGAAGTAAACCTACGGCCGCAAGTAGCGGCCCGCAGCCGAAAAATATCCAAATACATCGAAACTCAGCACTGGTGGCCGAGTGGTAACGGCCCCGACTTAAGAATTGTAGGTCGCGGTTTCAAACCCACGCAGGCTCATTATTTTGTGTAATTTATTTCATCACCACTGCTCTCAAAACGGAGAAGGAAAACATCGTGAGGAAACCGGTATGTCCTAGAACCAAAAATTCGAAGACATGTGACATTCACCAATCCGCACTGAGCCCGCGTGGTGGATTACGGCCCATTCACTCTCCTAGAGAGAGGAGGCCTGAGTCCCAGCAGTGGGAACATTAAAAGGCTGCTTATGCTTATATATCGAAATAGTCTAATACATTGCTCTCAATCATTCAAACATTCGGTCAATAAATTTAGCTAAAAGATAATCACTACATTCATTGACTGTTAGGCGGTACAAAGTTCGCCGGGTCAACTAGTGTTCCAAAGAAAACAAACTTAGTATTACGTGACCTCTTAAATGGGGTCATATGCGTGACTTTGTAAGTTACTAAGGGATTATAATATCAATTGAAAACATCGCATGTTACATTCATAAATGCACGCCACCAGATAAACTGTAGCTATTCAAGACCTTAGAGTATTTCTTAACCTAATTTCACACCTGCTTTAGTTTTGTCTCTGTCTATTTATATCTACAAGAAAAAGATAGCAATAAAATCGTGTTTTATTTATTTAGTACAGCAAATTAACACTTTAGTACTGTATGTATTTTAATACATTAATCCTGTCACTCTATCTTCTCACAGAAACGCAAACTTTCCCCTCTTTTCCGTCGTGGGCTAAAAAATACATACAGCCGAACATAGAACCTCCTTCTTTTTGAAGTCGGTTAAAAAGACAAAGTTACTTTCGGGAGCTTTTGGCGGGATTTCTCCGATTGAAGTTCAGTGGCTGTTTAATTATTCGCAATTTGATTCCTAGTGGATATTGTGATGTAAAAATGGTGTAGTTTTGTATCACAAGTGTCCAACTATTTACACAGTATATTGAATATGTATTATGTGTATATTATGTGCATATATATATGTGTGTGTGTGTGTGTATTTGAAACAGACGCGATTTCGGCAAAATAGAGCTAAGAATGTTATCGTTGTATTGACTTCCTCGGCGAAGCGAAATACTGCAAAAACATTAAAATGTGTTACATCCATATTCGAATGGAAAACAAAGTGAAAAAATAAATTACTTTCGCATTTACAAGATAAGTAAGCATTTCTTAAGAATTTTTAAACACTCACGTGGCTTGTTGCTGCGTCGAAGGCACTTTACTCTGCTCCCTCGGATTATGGGACACTTTCCCCACAGACGGCAGCATGTTAAACACTTTAGTCTCCCTCGAAGGCCCTATATGCGACGTCCTAATATTCGAAGCCACGTCGTTCACTGGGGAAATGCAGTTCTCAGTCCCTAACAGCTCGTCTATCCGAGCATAGTCCCCATCACTTATATCGTTCGAGTACAAAGCCTCATTCTGCGAATTACTCATCACTGTTTTCGTGTCTTGCACTGAAACATACGAATAACGTGTCCCGTTATTATTCACTTGTAACTGTAGATTCAAGTCCTTATATTTCCCTTTGTTTGGCAGTGCGTATATCACTCCTTCAGCGTTAGTATCCCAACTGCACTCTTTGTCGATCAGCTCAACGCTGTTTTCGTCAATCTTCGGGTCTTTCCGCCCGTCCGCTTTCGGTAAGCTATTGCAGTAACTAGCCAAAGACTTCTGGTAGTCGTTCAGACTTCTTCGACTGGATATCACCTTACCAACCGGGCGTTCGGCGTTTGTTTGCTCCGAGAAAGACCGCCGGTACGTCGGGCGGATTTCTGGAGAATTCTGCGCGCTTATAGACCTTCTGAAGGCCGCTCCTAAGGTTGTGCTTCCCGTCGGCCAATCAGGGACCGTAATCATGACGCCTCCTGACGTAGGAAGTGACGTGGCACCATCTCCTCTCCCGCCAGCCGTTTCATGCCTTCCCAAAGTGGTCACACTCAGACCTCTGGCGTTAGGAATCCTCGCTAAAGGAGATACTCTAGGCGAAAGGCAGGCTTCACAATGTGTCCTGATGCCAGAATTTTCTAACGTACACTTGCTACAGGACCACTTCTTCAAATGCAGACCCCTACTCTGCTCCCTCTGGTACTCCTTAACATAATTGAGCTCCCAATTAGACTTGCTCTCATTACACTTTTTAGGTCTCCTGGTCACCGTGTGCAGACTCCTAAGGAACGATTCTCGAGGGTTACTCTGACCGTATCTTTCAGAGACCATTAGACTCGTAGGCCTGTTAATAGTCCCTCTTCCACTCTCATCGACTTTCCACCACTTTTGTTGGGAGTTGATGACCGAGCCGTGGGATAGGGACCTGGTGACCCCGTGCGCGTGGTCAGTTAGCTGCGTGGGGGACAGACGGAGGGACTGGAGGTCGAGGTTTAGACGTCGGCCATCAGAGTAACTCGTTGTAGGCTTATACGATGATGGGACTGCTAGAGTGTTGGACCTTATCATAGTGTTGTCTGGAAAAGAGAATAGTGGCGTTTAAGTTGAAAGACAGATGAATTATAGTTGATTTGGATGCAAGTCGTAACATTTTATCATGGCTGAAGTAACGGAATACACGCCCGAACAGAAAGCGAGGTCGTTATAGAGCCGACAGCAATGACAATTGCCAAAAATTTATTTCAAAAAAATACATCAACCTCGAAAATAAGAAACAGATTTTAATTTTTTTTTTAATAGCCTATACTGTCCCACTGCTGGGCAAAGGCTTTCCCCAACTTCTTCCAGGTATTCTTTTCTTGTGCCACCTCGAACCAGTCTTTGCGGTAGGCATCCAGATCGTCTCGCCACCTCTTTCCAGGTCGACCTCGGCGGCGTCGTTTTTTTTTTTCATAAACATAATATTTAGTAACTTTCTTTCCCTCTCCTAGAGAGGAGGCCTGAGTTCCAACAGTGTGAACATTATAAGGCCGACTATGCTATGCTAATTAAAGTGAGAATGGTGGGGCTGTTCGGCAACCAGTTTACCATAAATGTGGCGGAAAACTGACCACCGCACTACATTGCGAAATACACTACATTGCGTAGAAATAATACATTTTTATACAACTGGAGAAACTTTATCATTGCCTCCGAGGCGGAAATCGCCCGAACCGCGGCCGAGGGTGTTATGGAGCCGAGTGCTGCAGTGATAAATTTCCACGTGTATCAAACAACGCTTTTCAATACACCGTGATGAAAAAGTTATATTTTAAGCCTTCTAATACATACCTTTAGCAGACTTTTCTTTGTCCGTCATCCCTGAAGCTTGATCCTCATCATCAGACAGCCTGAAAAACCACAAAAACATGGTTAGATTGTTTTAATAAAGAAAACATGTCCAGTTATATCAACCCTTTTTAGGAAGAACATGGGATTAATCGGCCGATTTAGTTTATTGCAGGAATGGGGTTTTTTTTTCTTGCCACAATACACAATAATTACAGTTATTTATTTATTTATTTAATACTTTATGCACAAACGTACAACGGCGGACTTAATGCCATAGGCATTTTCTACCAGTCAACCTTAGGGTGATGCAGAGATAAATAGTGGTAGGTGCAATAAAAGAGAGAGAAAAGGCGAATAGGTACAAGAAAAGATATACTCTCCTTCTTCTTTTCGATTCGATGGTAAACTCGTCAAACTGTTTGGGCCCAATACGTGGCTACATTAATAGCAGCATCGGAAACTCTCATCAAATCCTCCAGAGTGCAGGTGTATGGGCACTTGGGGCATTCTAGTATGTGGCTCATGTTTTGAACAGAAGCACCGCACTCACACTTGAATATCCGACGGGTCTATAAAATCCCATTTTGCCAAGTTGTGTTTGCAGCGGCCTACCTGGGTTCGCAACCGATTTAGTGCTTTCCATATAGGCCACTGCAAATCGAGAGTTAGCAGGCGGGAGATGTTCTTGGGGTATCAAGAAGTCGGATGGTGGTAGGTGATGCTCTTCCCAAATCTTTATTCTTTCTTTGGGAGGCGGGTCATCGATGGCCTGTGTGCTACGCAGGAAGCTCTTCCGACTCTTAAGACTAACTGACTAGACTTAGACCTGGGGCTGTTTTGTGTTCGAAGAGGGGATGACGGGAATCGGATTCTTGAATTTTCTTTTTAATCGCGCATGCGACAATCCTAAGTACAGCAGGTGGAGCAATACCAGCCAACGGATAAAGCTTATTAAGCGGAGTCGGTTTAAGAAATCCCAATATAATTCGACACGTCTCGTTCAGGGCAAAGTCTACTTGTATTGCGTGTACTGATCGGTGCCACACTGGGCACGCGAATTCACCAGCAGAGAGGCATAAGAAAAGATATACTAATAAACCACAAATATCATACAATTATACAATACATACACAAATTAATAAACTATCTACAATATCTACACTAATAAAGTTAAAGGCATTAAGTCCGCCTTTGTACTTTTGTGTTGCATGAAGTTTTAATAAATAAATAAATAAATAAAGTCAAACAATTAGTTCAAATCGACATCGATCAGTTTCTAGGCTAAAAGTAAAATACAGTTAGCATATTGTGGGAGGTATTTCAGGACACCAGTTAACCCTTAGATTTTATTAACATTATTTAAAATAAAAAATTGTCCATGAAAATATTTAATATCAACTATTCTATTAGATAGTAGTAGTTATATGAATTTTATTTTATTTAGAACTAATACTAACTAGCACTTTGCCTGCTCATCCGTGATATTTCTAGATATTTTGGATACACAGCTATCTTGTGGATATTATCTAGGCTTCTATAGAAATCAAAACATAAATGATTTGTCCCTCAATATAGGTAATTTAACTGTCTTGTTATTTTCTTCATCTTTTCATCACCTCATCTCTCTAGCCGTAATTATTAAGCTTCTGACATCGTATAATCGGGGATCAAATGATATCGCACTTGAGGACGGAGTTTAGCACCGTTTATTAGTACGAGCCTTAACCTTTTTGAAGAGGACAGTCTTCAAATCAATTACCTGTAGACAGGCGCGTGTGGCGCAAGCGCGTCGCAGGCAGCGCAGCGCCACGCGGCGGACACGTTGCGTAGGCCACACGCGCACCGCCACGCGCGCGACGCCTCCGGGGCGGAGCCCACGCACGACCATCCGCTGTAACAACATTACAATCAGGCTTGAAATATTTATAGATGTTTTTTGATGGCTCCGAATTGCGGGTTACAAATCGCGGGTTCAAACCCAGCCAGGCGCATTACTTTGAGTCATTTATTTCATCACCATTGCTCTCTAAACGGTAAAGGAAAACATCATGAGGAAACCGGCATGTCCTAAAATCAAAACATGTTGCATGCATGAACCCGCACTGGGTACGCGTGCTGGATTACAGCAAATTCCCTCTCCTAGAGAAGTGGCTAGAGTCCCAGCAGTGGGAACATTTAAACCGATTATGAATATGTTATATGTTCAGTGTTACGCAAACAGAATAATAAATGAGTAAATAAGATGTTCCAAACCACTTCATCATCATCATCATCGCTGGTCATAGGACTCCCCCAAGTGTCGCCACACCGACCTATCCTGTGCGTCTCGAAACCTTCATCAGGTCATCAGTTTACCTTGTTTCCACAAGGTAGACTGATGACTGGCTTTCCAATGCTGCAACTTTCAATATGCGGTTGTCACTCAAGAACCTTTCTGCTTCATCAACAATCTGTTTATCTCAACTTTCTTGAACTCAGTTTCCAGTCTAAAAATGCAGCTATCCAGTATATTTTATTTATTTATTTATTACGGCTTGGAGGACTTACAGCTTCAACTAACTAAAAATAAAAACAAACATAGATAATAGCAAGCCAATTACAAGTCCTCACATATCGTGTCAGACTTAAAATTGAGAAGTGAGCATAACACCCTTAACACTCTTTATGGAGGGACTACCATCTGACTTCTACAAACTAGTAATTGAGTAACACTATATCCATTGGCAAAACTGCTGTCAAATTTCATATCATCTGACTAATAATACGACGATGAAGTTCCAATACCTTCTAACTGATATAATAATGTATTTCGAGAAAATTTAAATGTGTTTTTTCACAAATTTTTGTAAAATCTCCGAATCAATGCAATAAATGAACTAAGCCAACATGTCAATTATAATTGAGATTTTATTAATGGCAATAAATTGACAACATTTTTTACTCCTCACGAAGCACCTCTTTGTCATAAGAGTTACAGACAGCCGACTCTACATGGAGGAGCATGGCATGGCCTGCATGGAGGAGGACGAGACAGCAGCTCATCTGCTTCAAAACTGCCCTTTGGTCACGGGATATAGGGCAAAGTACTTCGGAAACCCAGGTACCCTCCGTGAAATGGTCCGTAACACTAATGCGCTGATGGCCTTCCATGAGGAGCAGGAGTGGATCGAATGACACATGTCCCACTCAAAATACGCGCATTAGTCTTGGAGCTGTGGATACCAGCTCAAAATACAAATACAAAATACTTCTAACAAAACTAATAGTTGTTTTTTACAGTTTTTGAAAATTATTGACTTCGGCTGTTAGGAGTTATTGGCACTTCGCCATCGAATTATGACTTTCAATGCACTACAAATAACAGCTCTTTTATTTTTTAGTATTTATAAACAGAAAATATTGAGTAATTTTAACCTTAGCTGTCATTGGAAAATGAAAAATACATCCAAGCAATGTAGATTATTATGCCAGACTTGGTAACATAATATGTATAACAGTTACAACAATAAAAGTGTCCTTTCAGTAACAATGCTACTAAATAAATTACCCTACATATTGCATATCAAATAATTAGATGTTTCCTTTCATTATCTCTGGTCACACAATACTAATTGGTGGTTGTAAATTATGTTTGTGTTGCCAATGGACTGACACAATTTCCAAATGGTATTATTGTATTGCTGAGAGACCAGTTTTTTTTTTTTTTTAATTACTTTATGAAGTAAATTAGGGCCAAGTCGCACCGGAATGGCAGCGGCCGGCAGCATCTGGCTAGGCTAGAACTAGCGACAAGACGCGCGTGGCGCGGGCGGCCTCGCGACCTTTTTCGGTTTTTAAGCGATACCGATCCTTTAAAGTACGTCGATAAAGTTTAAAATTATTTCACACTAAAAGTGCTCGCCGCGTCGCTGCCGGCCGCTGCCATTTCGGTTTAACTCGGCCCTCATACCTGTATTTTATGCTTTTTATTCTTAGATACTAATATAATAAACAGGAAAGATTTGTATTTTTATTGGAACTATCTGCTACTACTGACTTTGCTCACGTAATAGTAGAAAATTATCCAAAGGAAGATATATAAAAAATGCGAGTGTAGAGTATCTACCATCTACCCTGATGACGTCATTAGAGTTCCCTCTCATCCCCATCAGGGTAGATACTCTACACTCGCATTTTTTAACGTGAACATAGTAACAGAATAAGAAATCGCTTACCATCAGGTGAGATAGTGGTCAAACGCGAGCCTATCAATAATAATAATAAAAAAAAAAAAGAAATAGAGTTGAACTGTCAATGCCAAGCAAGTGTCATTTATGGCCGCTTACACCAACCTACCCTGCTCGGAGTTAGAGTTAGTTGGGTTAACTCTAGAGTAGCTACTCTTAGTTATAAAAGAACAACCCTGGGTTGCAACTCAAAGCATTTTTGAATGGTTGGAGTAGCAACTCTACTCTGGTTATTTTTGAACGCAGGGTAGGATAAAAACCTAACCCTTCTTGGCAGTGGGGTAAAACATATCCTATGTACTCCTAAACATGGTCAACCTATGTGAGCAGTTTTAGTAAAATCAATTCTTTTTTTGAGTGTAAAGAACTAACAAATTAAACATACACACTCACAAATTTTTGCCATCATAATATTAAATCAGATCAATAATAAAATTCTTTACACTTGTAGAGTCACTTTATCACAAAGTGACATATGCAAAAATATTCATATTCATTTATTAATTTGTAAACAAGATTATGGTCTTAAATATCAATTTTTAACACTATGTTAGCTAATAATAGCATACAAATTTATATCATAATTATACAAATACATTGGATAATTTAGATTAATTAATTATTATTATTAAATGTCAATAAAATTATTAATTATTACCGCACATAAAATTATAAATTTGAATGTGGTGACATTCAAATTTATAATTTTGAGCAGTCACTCATAATTGTCTAATAATTGAAATGATTTGTTTATGATAAAGAATGTAATTAGAAAAATGTTTGTTTATAATGTCTTTGTTTACAGTGAAAAAAAAAAATGTAGATACTGCACACAAGAGTCAGATTATTTAGAATGATGATGTTAATTACAACACAGACTGTCTGATGATAGATCTTTGCTATGATTTATTATCTGGAATATAAGAAACCAAATATTTGATGGCAAAATATTGAGGTATTGGGAAGCTGGTTCAAACAAAGGTTTCTTTGATCCTCATTCCAACAAGAAATTGTATTGTGCATGATTGCAAGTAAGGTCCACAGTGAGTATGGATTAAAATAGACTTTCAATTACAGGATGGAGTTTCAATAACACTTTTGAAATTGATTTTATCAAACAATACACCAAATTATAAACTACGATTTTTTGGCTCTTATACTTACATAGAACACACTACTTCTATGTTTTTCACTGAAAATCTATTCTAAAATACCTGAGAATACTATCCAAAGTACGACTTTAACGAAATGAGCAATCCATTAGTCGAAACTGCCCTACAATACATACCTATATACATCACGAACAACAGACACATAGAATCACATTTTTAACACAATTACTGACACACAAATACCCAAAACTGCACGTTAACATCTAATTTAGTTAATGAAGTCGCTTCTACTGCGCATAACAATGAAATACAATAGAAATATAACCTAAAATACGGGTCACGAAAAATCGATAATTTGCTGACAGAGACTGAAAGACGGCGATGGTTACAAGAAAAAAAAACACACCTGTTAAAGCTATTTTGAGTCGGTATAACGATGGTTTCAGAGCCAGGTGTAGTTCCTTCGCTTTTTCCAGTTCGCGATGTATATTCCGGCGACGAATCTCTACAATTTTCTTTAAATACTCCACTGTCATGACTTGATACTCGCTTTGTACCACATTTTAAACATTTCACACTTTCTGTTGGATTGATCTGGCCGCACGTCTGACAATGCCATTGCAGCACCGATGCGATTGAGCCCATTTTAATTCACACATGGCTATGAGACCATAACAAAGCTTCGTTTTTATGAAAACAAATTCAGATTTGAGAAAAATGAAAACAGCTGATCCACCATGTTGTTTGTGTATAACTTTTTTTTATAAAGGCACGCGACGCTACGGAGTATAAAATGTTTTCGGTTTTATCGGTTTTTTTTCTTTTTTTTAATAACTTATATTATTTATAATAAACACTATTTATATGCTAAATTAAATTGTGTTTAATGATATTTCAAACTATAAGCTTTTACAATATTAACTTAATTCTAAATATTTTCCTATACAACGACATCTGCTGACGTTTGTATAGAAGTAATTGTCGAAGTGAAGTGTGCATAGTGTCCTAGTCAATCAACAGATAGCGCTGTTTTACATTCTGCAATCTATACCTTTTGTGAATCAACTGACATCTTTCAGTCCGGTCAATTTAGACATCCAAGGTTACAATAATTCGTATCCAGCTGAAAATTGGTTGAATTGTTCAAAACACCATCATAAATGACCTCTTTTAACTTTTTGAATCATCAATCTCAAAAACTGTGGCTCTTAGGAAAAAATGTATTCAAATATTTTTGTAGATAATTATCTGATCTTCAATTTTTATTGAGCTAATCTATTTATATAAAAGGGGAAACTGACTGACTGACATATCAACGCACAGCCGAAACTACTGGGATTAGGAGCGTGAAATTTTGCACAAGGTTTCCTTTTATGACGTAGGCGAGCACTAACAAAGGATTTTACAAAATTCACTCCCTAAGGGGATGAAGTGGGGGTCGAAAGTTTGTATGGAGAAACCTACATTTCCGCGAGTGAAGCCGCGGGCAGAAGCTAGTTTTATGATAAAACTTACCGTTTTGCTGAAATGAATACTCGTTCTTGTGACCTTTGACCCCGAGTATTTCTTTTTAGGTGTCGGATCGATGAGGACTTTATAGATTTAATTTATGATGGTGTTTTGAACAATCCTACCAATTTTCAGCTGGGTGTGACTTATTGTAACCTTACCCTTATTTGGTCTAATTTGACTGGACTAACATGTCTAGCTCCTATTCGGTAAGGTATACAAGATCCTTGAGCTCCACATGTCCGTGTCAACCCGTCAACCTCATCCAGATTGTATCCATGGCCACGATGACAGCAAAATCTCTTCTCCAGACGACGAAAACTTCATAAAATTTCAGAGTAAATTTATCTTCCACCGTAGGCGCGGGCTTGCGAACGGCGAGCAATGGGTGGCTCGCCGTCCGACCGTCTGGTAACCGTTCGGACCCAGCCTAAGTCGTCGACGGCGTGTACTGTTCCACGCGTGCCTCAAGGAGATGTCAGCAAATCGTAGAGGCCCAGCAGGGTCGAAGCCTACTGGGGCCACGGGTAGTGTGAAAGTGAAACCCGGGGCCCTGAGACGAAGGCAAAGAAGGAACAGGAGTGAGTATTTAGTCAGTAAAAGTCTGACACTATCTCCCGCTCCGCCCAAGAGCGTGATTTGTCATAAGATGATTTTCCCACCTAAAAAAAAAAGAGTAGATTTATCTTGAAAGCAAATTAGATATTTATAGTAGCTATGGTAGTAAAATTATAAAACTGTCTACATCATAAGATGTAAAATCTTAAGAATTGCAAAAGAAAATAAATAACACGACAATAACCGCCAACGCCACGCAAACGCCCAATTTCGAGAAAATATAATCCACCCTGTAATAAACATTATTTAATTATTAAGGCGTACAAACGAAACAAAGGCTTCTCATAAAAATAAAGGCTCGTATTTAAATTAACGAAAGCTGTTATTCACACTATCAATCATGAATGATTAAAAAGGCCAAAATTGCGTATCGTGGCCGTCCATATCAATTCTACAGCAATAACTTAAAAAACCCACGTCGGGTATTGCTCGCTGATAAATTTTGAATTATCGTTATTCCCCCAGTACGAATGTGATAACGGTTTTCATAAAGTACCTTTAGGGGGTGTGCACATTTGCGTTTTACGGTTTTGCAATAAGTCTTTCGGGTACATGCCTAATGTTTTCCGTTTTGGTTTAATGATAGCCTGCAGATATTTCGTTTTGCTGGAGTGTGATAAGTAGGAAAGAACGACTATTTTCGTGGCTAAATCTAGAATTTAAAGGTTTTCACAAAATAGTAGATAAGAAGTACCTAAGTGTTAAGGGCGGGTTTCTGAATTGAGTATTTTGAGTTAATTAAGTCGCAAACCAAACTTTAATGCCAAAGTTTGAGAAATACTTACTCAACTTCAAATACTTGCTCGTGGGCTTGCGGACGGCGAGCAATGGATAGCCCGCCATCCGACCGTCCGGTAACCGTCCGGACCGAGCCCAAGTCGTCGACGGCGCGTATTGTTCCACGCGCGCCTCAGGGAGATGCCAGCAAATCGTAGGGGCCCAGCAGGGTCGAAGCATACTGGGGCCATGGGTAGTGTGAAAACGAAACTTGGGGCCCTGGGACGAAAGCAACGAAGGAATAGGAGTGGGTTTTTAGTCAGTAAAAGTCTGACACTATTTCCCACTCCACCCAAGAGCGGGATTTGTCATTAGATGATTTTCCCACCTAAAAAAAAAGACTTTTACGGACTAAAACCTATCCATGTTCCTTCAGATGCCCTTTTTGCTCCATGGCCACGGAAACTCTTGTGTCTTTCAAACAATTCCGATGCCCTAAAAGGCATCGGTCTTGCTTGGTCCACTCAATTTTGCTGACATCGTGTAACACAACGCGTCGTCGATCAGGGCTTGGTCATTACCAAACAGCCGTACGGCGAGCTACCTATTGCTCGCCGTTTGCAAGTTCAACCCCTCTAGCCAAGTTACAACCGTTTTGGTTCGACTCTCTTTTCGTTGATCGCCTCGAGTAGACCACGCCTCCGATTCTTTTATTCTGACGTCATCTCAACGCTCAGTCACGTGGTCAGAATAAAGGAATAGTAGGCGTGGCCGACTCGAGGCAATCAACTAAAAGATAATCGAACCGAAACGGTTGTAACTTGGCTGGGAGGGCTGTTATGTATAGACACTTGTATTTTTTATGGGTCTCTTGAAACATTTTGGGTTCCAAAGACAGGTGCTACGCGACAATGCGACAAGCCTTAGGTATATACCTACAAAAATATTGTTCTCCTGATACCGTCGAACGGCGGTGTAGATCCGCGGAATAATTTCTATGATAGAAAAATGATCATCACAATTTTATTGTTGTCAAAATGGCGTATCACATCTGTTCGTGAAACTGGGGCTATGAGTTGAGTTCCGAAAGGGAAACCCGTGGTCCTAGAATGCAAGGGCAAAGAAAGAACATAGGTGTGGTTTTAGTCAGTTAATGTCTGACACGTCCTCACGGTCCGCCCTAGAACAGAAGAAGTCATTGGATGATTTCCCAATTTAAAGAAAAAACTTTGTTGTGGAAGTTTATTAAACCCCGAGCGAACGCCGGCGTTCGCTCGGTAATTGTCTTTCTATTGTGTCTCTAATTACGCTACTCAATAGGTTAATCTTATTCAAAATACGTCTATGAATAGGTAATCACGATTCTTACTACCTACTAAGGGCGGAATTTACCAATAAAACTAAACGCGTTTTAACGGTTCGCGATAACATAATCGCGTTTAGTCGCTGTCACTAGTGTCACTTGTCTGTATTTTTCTTTAGTTGTATTTTGCATGCGAGCAAAACGTTAAAACGCGATTAGTCTTATTGGTGAATTCCGCCCTTGATAAAAAAACTTTTGCCAATGGACTTATAAACTGACTTAAGTTTATCTTTAAAAGTCCCCTTAATTCCAAATCCCCATCAAATTGCACAGGACCACTATCCACTGAATTCCATTACCATTTCCTTTACAGCTAAGCATAAACGTGATTAAACAACAATTCTGATCTCTAACATACACATGGAGAATAGACTGAGCCTTCCCTATCCAGGCGTGAAATGTGACAGCGATTATGTGACAAAACGCTCAGACAAGTGACATCTGCACTTGTATAAATACCTACCTCCATTTTTATTTTTTTAAATTGATATAAACTAGTGCTTGACTGCGATCCCACCTGATGGTAAGCATGTGATGCAACCGTCGATGGTGAAGCGCACTATTTTATTAAAAGCCTATTCACTCTAGCCTTGTAGACACCTAAATTATAATCAGACGGGAAGACCGCAGCTTGCAAATTGTTCCACTCCTTCGAAGTGAGAATATCATAATGAATAATATTTATTCATATTGGCTTCACCTTAATGCCTAAATAGAACATGCTTGTAACTTGCACTAAAGTATGCAAGTAGCTAGTACGCCATAGCGACATCCACTAATCAAAATTTGTTATAGCTCTCTGGCTTGCAAGCTACTTGCATACTACAGCTAAAGGCCCTTTGGTTTTTTACAAAGAGTTTGCAAAATAGAATACAATTACGATTTATGTCTTTCAAAATTTTGTTTTAGGGTTCCGTAACCAAAGGTTAAAAACGAGACCCTAGTGCTAAGACTGCCGTCCGTCTGTCTGTCACCTTTCTCATGAACCGATAGCTAGACATTACGATTTTCACAGCCGATGTATTTCTGTTGCCGTTATAATAACAAATAAAAAATAAAATAAAGACAAAGAGTAAAATAAACATTTAAGTGGGGCTGCCTTACAATAAAAGTGATTTTTGTGCCGTTTTTTGCTACGGACGGCACGGGACCCTTCATGCGCGAGTCCAACTCACACTTGGCCGGTTTTTAATTTTATGTGCGCTATTATACAATAGTCAGTCTATTCTCCTTGTATGATCTATCCGAGCACTGTGGGCCGGATGACCCGCATCACCCGACTAAGTTCACAGACCGTTACGGCACAGTTAAAGCTAAGCGCACATTATCGGACAGTCGCACGGTAGCCGGACAATCGTAACGCAACCGGACATTCAAAGTTCGGACGGAATTTCATTGCAACGCTGCACTAATGTCTAAATAAACGAGCCATTAGTAAAGGAGATTCAAATGCGTAGGTAGTTGAATTTTAGGATGTTCTAAAGTCTAAATAGTTAAGTTACGATTATTGTCGGAAATCGCTAGCTATATATAAAAGGCAAGCCTTGACTCACTCATCGACTCATCACCACCCACCCCGAACCTTAGGACCTAGAATATTGAAATTTTGCATTGAGGTTCCTCTTAGGATATATACCTATGTTACCGTTAGAATGCGAAATACGTTAATGTGCGCATTAACTAGGTAATCTGCAAATTACCGGGTACAATCCGTTATAAAAACTGTGTTTGACTTGGGGCATGCAACTCGACATAATTTTTCACTGTTTTTCATACAACCGCTCTTACGCGATTATGACGTTTTTACACTTTTTTCATGAGATAGTTTGGAAACACAGTATCTGGTCGATATTATCTAGGCTTCTATTGAAATTAATTAATAATTTTGTGTAAAACTAATCCAGTAAGGACCTCTGAAAAGCTACTATTTTGCATGAACTTTGAAACTTTCATAATATATCTACTCAAAAATTTAAAAAGTCAAAAATAAATAAAACAACAGAAGGCTTGCAAATTTAATCAAGACAACAATATTTATCTAAATCTTTTAAGAGTTAAAAAAAATCGTGTATTTCCTAGAACAAGTTTTGTAAAATACCGAATGCTAACAGAATTTTCAGGCATTATCTCTCTTTTTTCGATATAGGCGAATGAAAAAGAAGCCTCATAAATAGAGAAGGCTCATACGTGGTTAGATTTAGTTAGAGATGGCTGGAAATAATAATAATATTCCTTAACTTTCACACAACGTCAAAATTCATCTAATGACAAATTAAGCAGCTATGAGCCGTATTTTACCTTTGAGTTGGACAAATAAATAATTTTGTACTTTTTAACCGACTTCAAAAAGGAGGAGGTTCTATGTTTGGCTGAATGTATGTTGTTAGATATATGTGGTGCTTACCTGTAATAAATTGTGACACTAGACTATAGATTTAAGTGAAGTTTTTTATAATTTTAAGTGTTAACAATTGCTGGTGAGCCTAATAAATAAATAAATGAAATAAATGAGTACTAGACAACTGATTAACCAACTAATATATTTCTAAATACATACATATGACATATTTATAGATTCAAAGATTCAAAGCATTTTATTTCAAATAGTATGGACACTCTATTCAATCATGTTTTGTAATTACAAATATCTCTGTTGCATGTTTCTTGTCTTGGTAACGGCCCCGACTTACGAGTTGTAGGTCGCGGGTTCAAACCCAGCCAGCATTACTTTGTGTAATTTATTTCATCACCACTGCTCTCAAAACGGTGAAGGAAAACATCGTGAGGAAACCGGCATGTCCTAGAACCAAAAATTCAAAGACATGTGACATCCACCAACCCGCACTGGGCCCGCGTGGTGGATTACGGCCCATTCCCTCTCCTAGAGAGGAGGCCTGAGTCCCAACAGTGGGAACATTAAAAAGGCCGACTATGCTATGCTATGCTATGTTTCTTGTCGCTATCTTGTGAGAACAATGTAAATAAAATTAAAATTAAAATAAAAACTAAATATAGATATTAAAATAGCAACTAGCAGCTAAGAGATGACCAGTCTCAACTCACAGCGCCCGTTCACGGACATGACGCGAATATTAGCACCACTCAGCTCAACCATTTTATATGTATAGCCAGACACAGGACAAATCAAACATCGTGCTCAACACACAAAGATTTGTGTGAATCGAACCCATGACCACCGGTATAGCAGTCAGTAGGGACTAGACCAACAGGCAGAACAATTTTTGAAAGTAGGTATGGTTAATTAACTTTATAAAGTTAAACAAAAAGCTGATCACTTTCCAATACCTTTAAAGCTATTAATTTTATTACCACAAAGCCTTTTGCGGGACGCCCGAAACTTTAAATCACAACAATTACTGCAAAATACAAACAACGCCATATTAATGTGATCGCGCCGTCAGGGTAGCTAGCTAGGCGGTGCGAGGATGTGTAGTGGCGCTGTAAAAATGTGTTTCCGCCTAAAGCTGTGCGAGAAGTATACGCGATGCGAGTATGCGCTGCAAATCTGTGATACGGTGACAGCTGAGTGGTGCGAGGAGGCATAATGAATTCTTTTCATAAATATGCGTAGACGAGGTGTGGTGAGCGGTGGCACATTTCTCGCACACATCTTATAAAGAAAGTTGGGACGATTTTAAGATAATGTTTAAAAAGTCTTTCTCCTTTAAAGGAAACCCATTTTTTTTTTTGTTAGACGCATCTTTTTCTTAGTACGTGTACTAATTATTTTTTCAAAATTTTTTTTCAGCCCGATCCCGATCCCGATCCCGATTTCCGGCCACCGTAGGCGCGGGCTTGCGGACGGCGAGCAATGGGTAGGTCGCCGTCCGGTAAACGTCCGGACCGAGCCCAAGTCGTTGACTGCGCGTACTGTTCCACGTGCGCCTCAAGGAGATGTCAGCAACCGTAGGAGCCCTGGTCAAGCCTACTGGGGCCAAGGTCTGCTCCTGAAAGAAAGACTCAGCCCTGGTTTGAAAGGCAACGAAGGACCAGGAGTGGGTTTTTAGTCAGTAAAAGTCTGACACAAAAGGGTGGGGGCTGTCATTGGATGATTTTCACAACAGATAGAATTCAAGAGAGAAGAGGTAGATTTCATCTCAGTCTTTTATATATAGCATAGCATAGTCGGCCTTATAATGTTCCCACTGTTGGGACTCAGGCCTCCTCTCTGGGAGAGGGGATGGGCTGTAATCCACCACGCGGGCCCAGTGCGGGTTGGTGGATGCCACATGTCTTCGAATTTTTGGTTCTAGGATATGCCGGTTTCCTCACGATGTTTTCCTTCACCGTTTTGAGAGCAGTGGTGATGAAATAAATAACACAAATAATGCGCCTGACTGGGTTTGAACCCGCGACCTACAACTCGTAAGTCGGGGCTGTTACCACTCGGCCACCACTGCTCTCTTTTATATATAATAGCCATAAAATGCACTTAGTTCTAATTTTACTTTATCTAAGTTCTAATACTTATTACACGAATTCCCTTGTAAGCTAATACTTATTAATTGTATTATCTCCGTAAATATAATAGCTTGATTGTATATCTTTAAGTTACTATGCGCAATATTCATAATTTGTAATAGAGAAGTTTGATGTTATTATTACCATATTTGACTTAGGGCGGAATTCACCAATAAAACTAATCGCGTTTTAACGTTTGGCTCGCATAATCGCGTTTAGCCGCTGTCACTAACGTCACTTGTAAAAATACAACAAACGAAAAATACAGACAAGTGGCCTTAGTGGAATTAAAATATAGATCAACACTAATAAACCAGTGAAAACATATTTGAAATCTATCAATAAATAACTGGGAAAATCATTATTTAAGTTTACGTACGATTGTAGTCTCTCATTGCAAAGTGTCATCACTTGACTATAGAAATGAGATCGTCACATCATAAACCACTCAAATGTGCAAACAAACGCTGTTCCTATATCCTATTTTACTTACAACTACTTGTTTTTAGGGTTCCGTATCTCAAATGGAAAAAAACCCTTATAGGATCACTTCGTTGTACGTCTGGCTGTCTGTCTGTCAAGAGCCTTTATCTCGGGAACGCGTGGAGGTATCAAGTTGGAATAAAAACCATATACTTCCCTACGGTCCCTTGAAGCTGTGAAAATATCAAACTTCTGAGTAAACGAAAATAAAAGATACAGCCGTCTCTTAATAGGGTATCAAAATTCATAGGGTACTTGCGGTTGACCTAGAATCCTGAAATTTGGCATGAATCAAGGTAACGCTCATAACACAAGTATAGGAAAAAATCTGAAAACTATAAATTTGTAGTTAAAAAAAGTTTTTTTTTTGTGTTTCGGAAAAATCTTTGTAACTCAATTCGGCAAAACTGTTTTCACAGGTAAGTTTGTACGGAACACCCAGTGCGAGAGTCCGACTCGCACTTGCCCGGAATTTAAATCTATTGGTTTTTTAGGTGGGAAATCATCTAATGACATCTCGCGCCCTTGGGCGGAGCGCGAGGGCGTGTCAGACTTTTACCGACTAAAACCCACTCTTGTTCCTTCATTGCCTTCATTCCAAGGCCCTGGGGTTCACTTTCACACAAACCATGGCCCCAGTAGGCTTCGACCCTGCTCTGCCTGCTGGCAACCGTAGAAGCCCCCTACGGTTGCTGACATCTCCTTGAGGCGAGCGTGGAACACTACGCGCCATTGATGACTTGCGCTTGGTTTGGACGATCGGACGGCGAGCTATCCATTGCTCGCCGTCCGCAAACGCGCACCTACGGTGGCTGGAAATCGGGATCGGAATCCCGGCGGATGGTGCATGAGGGTCGTTCCCTCGCGCGTGCGGCCGCCTCCTTTTCTAGCATTACTGCTTCGCAGAAGAAGGCGATCGCGTGCCACTCTTCCTCGCTCAACACCATGTCCAGTACCAGGGCCCGGCGCGAGAGATCACTGCCGCCGATCGCCCCCCCGAAGACACGGCGGTGCTCTGCCCAAGCGGGGCACACCTCTTCCGTATGCTCCACCGTGTCCTCTGTGCGGTTTTATCTATTGGTAGTATTTTTATTTATTTCACCGCAATGGTAACGTCACGGCATCGTGTAAAAAGAAATTATTCTTACAAGTACAACTTTTCATAACTTTTTGATTTGTTAAGATACATGTATTTTGCTAGAATCTTTCATATTGTTGTTACATTTTTCATACATTCATTAAAGTTAAAATAAAAATAAATACATTCATTAAGTACATTCATTAAAAAATGGAAACTTATAAGCTTACTGAGGACCAGGACAAGGCTATTGCAGAAAGTCATTCGTTTTCAGTTTAATTTTTTTATAAATATTGACAGGAAACTTTAACTCCATTTAGGTTCACCACAACCTCATTGGTTGTCCTATGAGAAGCCTCTCATAAATGAAGAAACCTAATAGATTGACCTCTTAGAAGCCACTCACAAAAAAATGTTTATTAAATGCGAGGAACGCAAGCGAGGAATTTATGTGCCCGTGCATGGCTGAACAGAGTCCAGTACTCATTCTCTTCGCTATTACGCGGTTCACAGCGCCGCTACGCATCCTCGCTCCGCATAGCTACCTCGCACATCTCTGATCCATTTTAACCTATACCCTAATGATACAATTTAAGCCAATAATTACCCTAAATGTCCATTGTAGCATAGCCAAGTGGATATGAGAGGCCATTCGGTACAGACGCGGATATGTTACTTTAAATTATGACATGCAGATGTCAAAACTAATGGTGGAATGTCATTGACAGTTATATGGCTCACTTGATTTGGTATACTGCTGTGTGAAGCATGCGTGTTTATTGCTGATGTGTGAAAGGTCATAATTATTGGGCATAAGCATAGCATAATCACACTTCCAATGACCCCACTGCTGGGCTCAGATCTCCAGGAGAGGGAATGGGCAGCAATCCACCACGCGGGCCCTGTACGCGGGTTATAAATCACATATAATTTGCCTGCTGCGGTCTTCCCATTTGATTATAATTTAGGTGTCTTCAAGGCTAGCTAGAGTGAATAGGCTCTTTATAAACTAGTGCGCTTCACCATCAACGATTGCATAACTGCATACCATCTGGTGGGATCGCAGTAAAGCACTATTTTATATCAATTAAAAAAACATATCTTCAAATTTTTAGTTCTAGGACGTGTTGGTTTCCTCACGACGCTTTCCTTCACCGTTTTGAGAGCAGTGGTGATGAAATTAATAACAAGAATATTGCACCTGCCTGGGTTTGAACCCGCGCGATGTACGACTCTAAGTCGGGGTAGTTAACACTGGGACACTACTTAACTGCTCTGCTGAACTGATTTATTAAAATATTGGGCAGTTTGATGTAACTTTGTAAAACGCACGTGCTTTTTATTGGACGAGGCTATATACACACTGTGGGGTTGTGCGTAGGAGTTGCTGTGGCCCAGAAACGCGGAGGTAGTTTAGTCAGTAAAAGAGTTAAAGTGACCCAGGAACGCGAAGGTAGTTTAGTCAGTAAAAGAGTTACCGTGGCCCAGGAACGCGAAGGTAGTGTAGTCAGTTAAAGACTTACCGTGGCCGAGAAACGCGAAGGTAGTTTAGTCAGTAAAAGAGTTACCGTGGCCCAGGAACGCGAAGGTAGTTTAGTCAGTAAAAGAGTTACCGTGGCCCAGGAACGCAGAGGTAGTTTAGTCAGTAAAAGAGTTACCGTGACCCAGGAACGCGAAGGTATTTTAGTCAGTAAAAGTGTTACCGTGGGCCAGGAACGCGAAGGTAGTTTAGTCAGTAAAAGAGTTAAAGTGACCCAGGAACGCGAAGGTAGTTTAGTCAGTAAAAAAGTTACCGTGGCCCAGGAACGCGAAGGTAGTTTAGTCAGTTAAAGAGTTACCGTGGCCCAGAAACGCGAAGGTAGTTTAGTCAGTAAAAGAGTTACCGTGGCCCAGGAACGCGAAGGTAGTTTAGTCAGTTAAAGAGTTACCGTGGCCCAGAAACGCGAAGGTAGTTTAGTCAGTAAAAGAGTTACCGTGGCCCAGGAACGCGGTGGTAGTTTAGTCAGTAAAAGAGTTACCGTGGCCCAGGAACGCGGAGGTAGTTTAGTCAGTAAAAGAGTTACCGTGGCCCAGGAACGCGAAAGTAGTTTAGTCAGTAAAAGAGTTAAAGTGACCCAGGAACACGAAGGTAGTTTAGTCAGTAAAAGAGTTACCGTGGCCCAGGAACGCGAAAGTAGTTTAGTCAGTTAAAGAGTTACCGTGGCCCAGAAACGCGAAGTTAGTTTAGTCAGTAAAAGAGTTAAAGTGAGCCAGGAACGCGAAGGTAGTTTAGTCAGTAAAAGAGTTACCGTGGCCCAGGAACGCGAAGTTAGTTTAGTCAGTAAAAGAGTTACCGTGGCCCAGGAACGCGAAGGGTAACTGAAGGAAGTATTTTAATCAGTAAAAGTCTGACACTTCCTCTCTCTTCGCCGTTAGCTATGACCACGGGGATTTTCTGAAAAGGAAACCCGTAGTCCTAGAACGCAAGGGCAAGTGAAAGACGCAAGTTAGGTTATCAGACACAGAGCGGGAGAAGCAGCTTACCAGAAAGAAATAAAGATAAAAAGAAAACATTTATTTGAGACTCGCACAAGACAAACAACAAAAAAATAAAAAGTAACTACTTAATCTATAAATACTTAACTTAAAAATAATAGAAAACAATATTAAAAGATAAAAATAAAAGACCTGTGCGAGGCCAAAAAGGCTCCTATCTCAGCATATGCTGCGATATTTAACTAAAAAGTTAAAATAACGCAGCACTGGTATTCTGATAGGGCCTGGTGCCAGAGCTGATGACTAAAAAATCGCCATTTAATTTCGGACTTTCTTCATAACATTTTAAAGTTCGGTTTCCTTACATCACAGTTTACTGATCCACTTATCCTGACAATTAAATTTTCCTAAAACCCACAATGGTGAATTAATCAATCATGTTCACATACATTCAGTGTTTTTTTTACATATTTTTACACCAAAACTAATCCATCCGAGGCTTGCATGAGACATGAAAGACACCTGTGGATTTATTATCCTGACAATCTATTTCACGCAAAACTAAACTGTATTCCGTTGAATTTAAGTTTGGGTTTCGAATGTGGGGTTTGTTTAGGTTTTTGGCAACCATTCTACTCGTTAAATAATCCATCTTTATCAGATGTTGACAGTGTGGTGTCTGCTGACGCGATGCATCGCTCAAAGGGTATTTTTTATATAAAATATACGGCACACAGAAGTGTTGATAGATGCGCTATTATTTTTAACTTTATGCCCAGTAATAATACATAGGCGGACTTTCGCAGCCAGTTAACATACGGGTTAAAAACAGTCTACACTATTGTAGGAGTCAATCTAGCGCTGGGTGCGCAGGTGTTCATCATCTTCATGAATAACCCGGATTGTTCTCTTTTGCAATATAAAAATTGAATCTACATTCTACATGCGCTGCAGATCCATACAACAAAATAACTACATAGATTACCCTATTAGTCTAGTGGTCACTGGCCCTGACTGCTATGCTGAGGTCATAGGTTCGATTCTCACCCAAGACAAATGTTTGTGTGATGAGCACGATCTGTGTCTGGGCGTAATTTATCTATAATATGTATGTATTTAGAAATATATAAGTACGTTTATCAATTGTCTAGGACTCATGGTCCTACTTAACCAACTTAACTTAACTAACTTAGCTTAACTTAACGTACTTATATATCTAGCTCTGTTTATTTTGGGACTAGATGACGTTGTGTGAAAGTTGTGGAATGTAGAATACAAATATAACTCTTTTACTGATATGCAACTTTTACAAACTGAGAGAGTTTTAATATGAGAGATAAATTCCCCAAAAATCTCTGTTAACATGATAAGCAGATAACATAACATGACGCTAACAAGGAAGTTTTGCTCCGTCACGTTCTGCTACGTAACGTCACAAAACAGATAGGTACAGAAGTATATCTCATGTAGGTATGTACTTCACTTTTCATACCTACGCTCGGCGGTCGTGCTTAGGTTGGCGCCATTCTGCCGCGCCGATCGCGTGCGCACGGGCGCGGAGGCGGCTGCGGCTTCGAGGGCAGCCGGCTCGCCGAGCAGTTTCTATCTTAACTGTTTATAATTAGATTAATTGAACACAAAGCTTACACAGCTTATACTACAATAAATACCTAATGTTAATTGTAAAATATTACATGGCCACAAAACCATGTTCTCTTTCATGGCGCGGGGCCGAGGACCAGTGCGCTTACACTAACTGTTCTGTGTTAAAATACGTTAAAATGAACCACCGAAATGCAATCAAATACCTATCTGAAAAACCTAAAACGTCAATTCACCGTATAATATTAATTTAAAGAAATAAAGAAAACATTTACTTGAGACTCGCACAGGACAAACAACAATTAAATAAAAACAGTAACTTCTTAATCTATAAATCCTTAACTTAAAATTAAAAAATAAAAGAAAACAATATTTAAAGATAAAAATAAAAAACCTGTGCGAGGCCAAAAAGGCTCCTATCTCAGCATATGCTGCGATAATTAACTAAAAAGTTAAAACAACGCAGCGCTATTGTGATAGGGCCTGGTGATGCCACAATTTAACAGCCATCCACTGAACAGTTGTGGCTCCATTTTTGCACAAAAATGTTCACAGACACGTATCCCAAGCGGACGGTACTCGCGCTCGCACTGATCCCAACCGATCCGAGTGAGGGGTGTCTGTGTGCATTGCTCGAGCGCACTTTGTATGTAGATTGACTTCTGTACCTATGTCTCTTTGGTGGTAACATGCTTCTCCACCACAATAGCTGACCCCTGCATTGTGTTACTACCCTATATTAGTATCAATATTAACAATGGTGTTTTTTTCAGGTTTTTGTTGCATCATGCAAACTTGTATAATTTATTATTAGTAAATTTGTTGATCCAGTCTTCTTAGATAAGGGAAAATTCTGATGCTTGAAGATGCTCTATTTGTTTTCTATTTTTTTTTTTAGGGTTCCATCAAACCTCAAAATGAAAAAAGGAACGCTTATAGGATCACTTTGTCGTCCGTCGTCTGTCTGTCAAGACCCTTTATCTCGGGAACGCGTGGAAGTAATGAGTTGAAATTAAAACCATATACTTAAGTCTGCGGTCCCTTGAAGCTGTGAAAATATCAAACTTCTAAAAGATACGGTCGTTTTTGTCGCAATAAAACGTGTATTTCGACACTCTCAAATTCATAGTTCTTCTCGTTGACCAAAAATCCTGAAATTTACTATGAAGCTAGCTCTTATAGCACAAGTATAGGAAAATATCTGAAAACTGTAAATTTTTAGTTACCATTCGTAGAAGAATTCTGAAGAATTTTCGTAACTCAATTCGGGAATTGAACTATTTTGATAGATAAGTTTGTACGGAACCCTCAGTGCGCGAGTCCGACTCGCACTTGCCCGGTTTTTTGATAAACATTACATTAGAAATTAATCTTGTATCATGCGTGTATTCTCAAACATGTTAACTCACATCTAGACAGAACACCCAGACCCGAGTAGTAGACACAAATATTTCTTTCGTGAGGGAATTGAACCTGGGACTTGCAGTAAAGTAGTCAATTGCTCAACAACTGCACTAACAGTGTCTATATCGAGATATGCGGAACAGAGTGTAAAGTCCAGCAACCCTCCTTTGGAAAGGGAAGACTAGATAGATGCTATGTGTGTGTCTGGTTACGGCAACTGCCCGCTAGAAGATTTCGAACTGTTGTATATGTTCAAACCGCGCGGAAAGTCTAATTGCGCAATATTGTAGGATTTCGTAGTTTTTAGTTTCTAATTAGCGCCATAGATGTCGCTACACATAAATGTTTTTTTTTTTTAATTTTGGAACAGGAAACCCATATCTGCAATAAACGCAAACTATCGCTTACGATGTTCTTCGTAGAAAGGGTCGATAAATGAATAATCACTAAAGTAAATATGAGATCGAAAGAAACGATCAAGTTCTATTAAATTTCAAGGAATGGAAAGCAGTCGCACGGCTTTGCACGAATTCTTGGGAATATCCCTTGAAAGGCTTCCATTGGCTTCGTATGCAAAATTGACGGTTCAATGAACTTTCAGAAGCTCGTATGTCGTACCAAAACAGTGTACATCAGGTAATTAAAGGACATCACCCGTTCTGAGACAAAATTGTTTTTTCACCACAGCAGCTCAAACAAGTAGGTTTTGCTGCTTGAAAACAGTGAGCAAAACTCGATTTTGCTCACTGCGTGAGACAAAGTAACTTTTTAATTATTATTTTTTAGGCATACATTTCGAAACATTCGAACTGCAATGTACTCTGTCTTTTTCTCGCCCTTATAAAAAAACGAGTGAGAAACATGCCATTTCGATGTTCATTCCGATTTTGAAATTCTACCACAAAGAAAAACACGTTCGGAAATGCGTAACAAATAGAAAATATTTGTAAAATATAAAATTGTTTTTTTTTTTATATAAATAAATTATTGAATTTTAAATTTATTATTGTATTTGAACAAAAATAAGAGTACCTGAATACTTATAGCAGCAGATAAAACTGGTATTTAACCTTTAAATAATTATTCTAGTTTCAACTTTGACTGCTTTAGAACGTGCTTTAAAAAACAGCGGAAATAAAATAGTGGCAAATAAGATTAAGAATGTTAAAATAATTGTAAAATATGAGCAAAACTAGCGACAGAGATAGTATTTATTTTAATTGAAATCATTATTAAATCTATTACTGTTAATTATTTTATTTCCCAAGTAATATGTGTTCTCGCTGCTGAAGTGAAAAATTATGTGTGTAACACGAGAGCAAAACTTTTTGCATCTCGTGCCTTTGTATCCCTCCCTCGCTCAGGATTCTACTTTAGAATCACTCGCTAACGCTCGTGATTCAATGAAAGAATCCTTCGCTTGCTCGGGACTCAAAATTAGCACTCGCATCAAAAAACAACTTTGCTCTCTTGTTGCACAAATAACTATTTTGGTGGCCGTCAAATAAGCATAGCGTAGCGGGTTATTCCTTGAGGGCCCCAACCCGGGCCCGTACCGGAGGCACCCGATTTGTTTTTATCTTGATAAACTCTAATAAAAGTCAGTTTAGCTTAAAAGTACCATAAGCAGAAGATGTTAAACAATATTTTATTACGAGTTTACTAAAATTATTATACTTAACTTTAAGAATTAGGAAAAATATAGTTTTGCTTGGTTAAGGTAATATTTTAATTAGAGAATACAATATAGACTGTCCTAGAGCGATAACAGGTTTTAATTATTATTACAATACATAGTTCTTTTTTCAGTACAGAAAATCAAAATACCTACTCTAGATGGAATATTAATATAAATACACATATAAATCAAAAATGCTTTTTAAAGTTATCAACTTATAAGTCTCAAAACATGCAAAAATTAACTATAAAAATAATCAACAGTAGTAATAAAATAAAAGTTTTCAATCAGTCTTTTCAAAAAACTTACAAAATATTGTAAAAATCGTTATAAAATTTAAACTTTAAACATAGTCTCAACATAAACTCAAATTTAAGCACTTTTTATGTAGACCGTACAAATTGAAAACAATAGAAAAAATATTAGAACTAAATGTAATATTTATCGCATTCGCCTTCGGTACGGGGTTCTCGGGAATCGGCATAATGTTCTCACTGTTGGGATTCAGGCCTTCTCTCTAGGAGAGGGAATGGGCCGTAATAACCCCACGCAGACCCAATGTGGGTTGGTGGATATCTTCGATTTTTTGGTTCTAGGACATGCCGGTTTCCTCACGATGTTTTCCTTCACGTTTTGAGAGCAGTGGTGATAAAATAAATTACACATAGTAATGCGCCTGTCTGGGTTTGAACCCGCAGTACCCGCCACCACTGGTCTCTAACGTAAACATTTTTAACACATTGGTAACTCATTATTTTTTTACTTTGACGAAAAAGTTGAAAACTATATGGGTTTGGAGATACTGAAGGCACATCCTGGAAGTAGTATATGGTAGAGGGCAGAGACGCAATGAAACGCTTCTATTCTTCAATTTATATTGTTAGAAGCGCGATTTTTGTAACATTTATAAAATATTTCATCCGCTTACTACTTTTATTTATTTAACATTCTAAAACAATCTTTTTCTTACTATCAAAATATGAACACCTATTTTATTTAAACCTTAAACCTTAAAAAGCTTAATTATCCTGCCAGTTTTCAAGTTAGCAGCACGCGAGCTCTTTAGACGCCACAATATTCAGAATCGGTTACTGAGTCGATTTCAGCTATTTTTATTATTAAAATAGTTCATTCTTTCATCCTAAAATATTATATGCTTGATGACCTATTTTAATAAATTATTAGTAAATCATGATTAGATCACTAAAGTGTTAGTGTGCATGCGTAGATATAATAATAATAGTCCCATACTATTTACGTTTATTATTTAAAAAAACACTTCCAAAGTAAGTGTACCTATTTAAGTAAAAAGTGCTTGAATTATGACTGTAACTTAACTTTCTAATTAAAGGTGCATTATTCCGAAAGATCGTTGTGTACCTTTTTTCCCGATTCCATTACAGCATTGTTGTTAAACAAAGAAATTTTTCTACATCTGCCACCATTTAAATAAAATATAATTTATTCCTAACCGCCCGACATTTTTACCCTAAATCACCGAACAAAATGGGTGATCTCCTTTATGATTAAGGGTATCGGTAACGATTATTAAACTGTTCAACAATTTTAATAATAATCTTTTTATTTAATCTTTTTACACAATATTGTTACAAAAGCCACATAAGGTAGAACTACACTGCGCACACGTGTGCCACACACGCCGATCTGGGCGCATCGGTCTCCATACATTTTATATGGAAACTAGACTTGTAGAGCTACACTAGATCCACGCCACGCGACGTCGTACTGCGTACAAATCAGGAGTAATCCACGTGTGCATCAGTCTAATGTAGTTCTAGCTCAAATCTTAAACAAATAAATATGCTAAATATGAAAATTAACTTTAAACCTGAATTATATACATATAAGTAGCGACTTGCCCGAGCTAAGTTTATAAAACCTGTACTTCGGGTCAACACTTAACAAGACTAATCACTACGTATACAGAAATTACAGAAATAGCGACTTACGAACTAAACCTTACAATCATACTAAAACTTCATAGGCGTCCATTACACGATAGGTTTTGCTGTCAGTTTTTTTTTTTTTCAGTTATTAATTTATTTAATCATCGCATTAGACGGTAACAATATTGACTGTGGCAACAATATTGTTACCGTCTAATGCGATGATTAAATAAATTAATAAAATTTTATTCAAATGAAATAAGTAAAATTATGATTTTCATTAAGAGAAAAAAAGTAATTCTAGCAGTAATGTAGACCTGCCTGATCTAGGTTAATGAAAACCTGTGTTTCAGGCCATCAATTTATATTAAAACTTTTAAAAAGATAACACTAATAGAATTAGAAACTAAATTAAAAAGAAGACAATATTTCAAACAACTTAAAAAGTAACAATTTGAATAGATTATTTTAAAACTAGATTATATACGATATATTAGGCTTAAGCAAATTAACGAATAATAATAATAATACAGCCTATATATAGGTAAAGAAAGAGGCTTATATTAGAGTAGGTATATAGAAACTTTATTTTACAATTTCTAGTAGTTTTTCCGTGTCTGCATAGTTGTGTTTTGCCAAAAATTCCTGGACTATTATATTACACTTATTGTAGCTTAAACTATAAATCTTTAGTACTCTGTTTAACTGGTATATAAAATCGATTACAAAAACTATGTTTAGTACGAGAGTTAGCACAAACCAAATCTCTTCTCCTATCTGAGGGCATTGGATTAAAATAAAGTTCAGTGTGTTTTAACAAAACTACATTTAAAACAAATAATTGTCGTACTGTTAGTACCTTACATGCCATGTAAAGCTGGTGTGTTGGAAACCGAAATGGACGAAAAGTAGCAACTTTTAAAACTGTTCTTTGGGCACGTTCTAAGTGCAGTAAAATTGATTTAGCGGCGCCACCCCAGGACGTTATGCAGTAGGTAATAATAGATTGACACAAAGCCAAATAAACCTGTCTAATTACTGACGTTTGCATGACGAAAACATAATGGCGATAAAATTCCGTCATTCAAACATCATTCGTGATTGATGAAATTGATTGACGCTTGCATGACCGTGTAAATAAAATAAATAAAATAAAATAGCCTTTTATTCTACTACCACATCTAACAATATATAAACACATTTTAAATTAATTAATTATACATCATATATAATTCCTACATAATAATAATCTACAATAATAATAATCGACAATAATAATCCATAACAATAATCCATAATAATCATAACATTAATCCATAATAATCATAACATTAAATTAAATAATAATACTTTTAGGTAGTAGTCGCCTCTTTGGCGAAGGCCTCCCTCAGTGTTTTCCACAGTTCCCTATCTCTAGCTTTTCTCATCCAATCCGGTGAACGTACAGTCACAGTATAGTACACGGTCATCCATGACCGTGTACTGGACGCCTAATAGTTTCTCTGTGTCTGTGTAATTAAGATTCAATAGATATCGGATATCAATTTACTACATTTAATATAATGTATGTTATATATATCTCGAAAATATAATAAATATATATATCGAGAAGAAGAAAGTTGAAGTGTTGGAGATGTGGTGCTGGAGACGGATGCTGGGAGTATCTTGGATAGAGTTCCGTACAAATGATTCCATATTAAAAGAACTTGGCATCAGACAGCGCCTATCATCCACAGTGCAGTCGCGGATTTTGAAGTTCTTCGGCCATGTATCTCGCGTGGTAATGACTCCATAGAGCGTCTCGTAGTGCAGGGTAAAGTTGAGGGCACCAGGCCACGTGGTGGTAGGTCACCGATGAGAAGGACAGACCAGATCAAGGCCGCAACTAAGTGCTCGGTTTATAAATATACTCGAAAAGCTGCAGTCCGCGATGAATGGCGCCGTGTTACCAATATTACTCATCGTGATTCACAGTGATGACCATGACCACTCTGGCAAGAGTGTACCGACTGAGAAGAAGAATATATATCTAAATTAGCTGAGCTAGTTGCATAAAAAATGCCCTAAAAATACATAAAATATTTATTAGCTCATTGCAAACTAAAATCTAAGTTTGATTCCCTATTCACGCTAAGAACAACATTTCGAACAAAGTCAGGTGAAACCAAACACCATCGAAGTAGAAAATTAACTTGAAAAGAAATCTCAAACGTGCTGAAAACTTGAGAAAATCGATGAAACGCTACCTACCTTACTACCTACCTTTATAGTTAGGGGTTTTCGATTTGGAAGAAAAACGCTCTGGTGAATTGTCTCGACCGGTGGTCGACGATTTCTTCGTGTTGTCTTAGAACGAAGGGTTGGCTGACATGGCATTTGTTAGATTTTTGGGACAAGAACGGGACTTTAGAGTCCACATTCTTGGCAAGCCATAATCATGGCGGTAAGAGGGGTCTTACCGCCATGTCGCCGAAAGTCCCCTCTTTGAGGAGTGGTTGAACAGATGTCACGGCGTCCTAAGCAACCTTCCGCATGACGCAGGTCCTCACCTGCACCTGATTCAGGCGGAAAAAACCCGGTGTCACCATTGTGCGGACTCCCCGGATGACTCATACGGTGGAGGTGTGCCCCGCTTGGGTGGAGGTCTTGGTGGAGGGATCGCCTCCATGAGGACCTGCGTGTCCTCATGGAGGCGATCTATGGCGGCGATCTCTCTTGCTGAGCCCTGGTACAGATCATGATCCGGAGCGAGGAGGAATGGGTGTCTCCTTCTGCGAAGCAGTACCTAATGCTAGCGAAAGACACGGCCGCACACGTGTGTGAACGGACGTCCTCCTGCCCCAGTCGCCACGCCATGACGACGAGCAATGGGTAGATCGCCGTCCGACCGTCCGATAACTGGCCGGACTGAGCCCTAGTCATCGATGGTGCGTAGTGTTCCACGTGCGTAGTGTTCTCTCAAAGAGATGTCAGCAAAACCGTAGAGGCCCAGCAGGGCCCAAGCCTACTAATGGGCTTCTGAAAGGGAAACGGTCCTGGAACGCAAGGGCAACTGAAGGCTACTGAAGACTACCATAAGTATGGTTTTAGTCAGTAAGAGTCTGACACAGCCTATTTACTCTAGCCTTGAAGACACCTAAATTATAATCGGACGGGAAGACCGCAGCAGGCAAATTGTTCCAGTCCTTCGATGTACGCGGTATAAACGATGAGGCGAAACGTTTAGTCCGGACCGTAGAGGTTTCAACAACGTAAGGGTGGTGGCGCAGTGGTTGTTATCAGTGGAATATAATTATTTCAATAAGGACACAGCCGCACGATCGACCCAGAACAAATGGCCAACGTTCCATTTTCGCGGATAATATCCAGACAATAAACCTGAGGCCCTCCGACGATTTCTGACCATTTGACGACCGTCATTAGACAATTTGTTATCTCCAAAAAAAAAGAAAAATAAAACTCTCAATGACGCTTACGTTATGTCTTGGTACTTGGCTCTTACAAGTATAACTTGTTATGTTTTGACTGGCCTGTTGGTCTAGTGGTTAGTGACCTTGACTGCTATGCCGGAGGTCGTGGGTTGATTCCCACCCAGGACAAATGTTTGTGTGATGAGCATGATTATTTGTTGTGTCTGGGTGTAATTTATCTATATATGTATGTATTTAAGAATATATGTATAAGTATGTTTATCAGTTGTCTAGTAGCCATAACACAAGCTCTGCTTAGCTTGGGACTAGACGGCGTTGTGTGATAGTTGTGGAATATTATTATATTATATTATTATATATACTGTAATGGCCGAAGCAGTTCCATTAAAATTGACAACTCAACCGACTTATGTGAACCGATCGTATGCCCAATCCTTATCACTACTGTACATCTGTCAAACCTACCCTATTCTGTTACCCAAACAACGTATTTAACCTACACACAGCTTTCAACCCTAAACCTGAAGTGTAAGGTGGAAAATTGAATGGAACAGACATATCTTAACGGATACGTCTTGGGAGATGATCATTAAAAGAGGATATAGGAGACAATGATGTATCAGTGGCCGTATTACAAGATGCCCTTTGTGTTTGAGAGAAATTCGGAAGAAAAGACGATTAGATTTGGGGAGGTAGATTTGATTTGTGTTTGTCAATGGTTGGAGTGACCCAATATTTTCAAGTAAAATCAATTTGAAATGTTTCATTGAAATAATGATTAAATTAAATTCTGAAGAGCCTTTTTTAAGGTAAAATCGGGAAGGTAACCCTCGAAATTCAAATTTTCTTAATTATTTTTTTTTTGCTATTTGTAATTCAGTATCAGGTTCTTTATTGCTTAAAATAATGTTTTACCGTGACCGTAACACGCATTTATTTAAGGAATTATCTATATATCACTACATAGTATAAAACAAAGTCGCTTCCCGCTGTCTGTCCCTATGTATGCTTTGATCTTTAAAACTACGCAACGGATTTTGATGCGGTTTTTTTAATAGATAGAGTGATCCATAAAGAAGGTTTATATGAATAATGCATGCATAATATAGTAGAGTAACACTGGTAATTTTAGAGGTTTCTAATGTGATGTCGTAAATAAACACATTTTTTTGCGCTTACATTGCAAACGCTGGCTGAACCCTACGAGAAAGATCAATGTAATGTACTACAGTATTGTACACCTTAAAAAGGTCTACAAAAAAGTCCACGTTGGTATATGTCTATCACTTAGATGACCTACAATAACCATTTTTTATCCTTTACTTTTTACGAGAAATAATTGCTTATTTACGAAGCGATTTTAAGCAATACAGCATTAATCCTTATCCAATTAAGTACCTTAAATACTTTGTACATTTAATATATATCAATATGGCACTTCACAGTATTTAATTTAAATGAATATTTTCGAAGATATTACAGATTTAAAACGCAGGGACTTAGCGGTTGTGGTGGTATCAGCATTGCACCCGTGCGAAGCCGGGGCGGGTCGCTAGCAAAAGCAATATTATAAAGAGAAAAGATTAGCAGACTAGTATTTTTAAATCTTGGTTTGTAACAAACAATCGCTGTTAGCGATAAGACCGCCATTGTACCCATACGTTAAGTTAGTTTGTAAGTTTTTGTTACTATTTTGGTGTACAATAAAGTTTTATTCTATTCTATTCTATTCTAAATAAACTCAAAAATTACTACTTTATCATTGAAGTGTTACTAACATAGTTTTAAATCATGTTTACTAACAAAATGATTTATTATAAGGAATTATGTATGTTAGTCTATAAGGTATTTATGCTATGGGTACATGTTGCCTGAAATAAATTGATTATTATTATTATTATTATTGAGCGTCATAGTTCTTCTTCACTATCATTAGTATAAAATATGAGTGTTCTTTTACAATTAGTCTACATAGTCCACCAGACCACAGAGAGGTATACAATTAATATAATATAATATAATAATAATAATATAATATTCCACAACTATCACACAACGCCGTCTAGTCCCAAGCTAAGCAGAGCTTGTGTTATGGGTACCAGACAACTGATAAACATACTTATATATTTCTAAATATATACATATTATAGATAAATTACACCCAGACACAGAACAAATCATCGTACTCATCACACAAACATTTGTCCTGGGTGGGAATCGAACCCACGACCTCCGGCGTAGCAGTCAGGGCAACCAACCACTAGACCAACAGGCCAGTCAATTAGCACACAGGTGTGTACTGCGGTCAATCTATTGACATTATCCCTCAGAGGCATATAATGACTCGCTTGGGTACACGGTGGCTAGTGGCTCGTGGCTATTATAGCCGCAATGGAAACTGCATTGTGGGGCGATGATGATTGGGTACACATTGTGGTCTTAGGAAGACAACACACAAGGTAGGCAGACGAAATATATATTTTCGAGTTTCGTACCTCAAAAGGAAAAATCGGTATCCTTATAGGATCACTTTGCTGTCCGTCTGACTGTCTGTCTGCCAAGAAATCTTTATCTCGGAAACGCGTGGAGGTATCAAGTTAAAATTTAAGCCATTTACTCAAGTCTGCGGTCCCTTGAAGTTGCGAAAAATTCAAACTTCTGAGTTAACGAACAAAATAGATACGGCTGGATGTTGTAAAAAACGTACATTTCGACACTCTCAAGGGAATCAAAATTCACTTAAATACGAAAACATTTCAGTTCCCCAATTAAGTTACGAAGATTTTGCCGAATCGCCAAAAAGTTTTTTTTTTGTGACGTAACTACTAATTTAGTTTTCAAATTTGATTTTTTCCTATACTCGTGCTATGTGATTTTGCTTCATTTCCGTTGACCTAGAATCTTAAAATTTGGAAGGAGGTTTACGTAGATAAGTTCAATCAATCAATTAATCATTCATTTATTTGCTATAAATATGGAACAAGGGTCTTTGGAAAAACAGTACAAAAAGGCGAAAAAAATGTGTTGTCCCCATGTAACCCAACTCGTAAACATGGGATTGCACCAACACCGTTTACACGCAGACTTGGCGGCACAATCTCAAAGAGGAAATAACAAATTGTTTCATCTTATTGAAAATGTCGACCGAATATTGTGTGTCTGTTGACACCGACAACTTTTATGAAAATTGTTACAACTTGGGAAGTTAGAGCATGTTTGGGCTGTAGTAAAGTTTTGGGATACCCTCGGATAGCTAGTGATTTTTTCTTTTTCTTAACAAGGACTTTCTTTCTTTCTAACAGGGACTATCTTTGGAAAGGATTACTGTTAAATAATGGAAAAGATCTAATTCTTCTTGGTTGATAACATGTTAACAGAGTGATCGTGGCAGTGACCTATGAAATGATCTGCCAAGTAAGCTATCCAAAATTTGTCTTGAAATAGTTAAATAAAACTTGAAATTCTTATACTAATACCAACAAAACATATGTGAACTCTCAACTGTTTCAAGCCATTCAAAAAGAATGCAAGGGTAAACCCCTTAAAGCAATTTACAGCATTCTAAAATTTTAAATACCACAACTACCTTCATCGGCAGTAACAAACGTCCATAGTGTCCATGCCTACCCGCAATTTTACCCTCTAAAATATAAATAAAATTGGCAATGGGGTTGCGTGGGTAGGCACAAGGGAAATGCAGGTAATGCACTCCAGGAGGGGGATGCCTTTCATCCCCCTCCGTGCAAGGGGATGCACAAATTTATAGCGTCGTAAACGTCCGATGTAATCCCCTTAAATTGCACGGAGGTGAGCGTGTGAGGTGATTTGTTTTGTAATGCTATAATTAGTTTATGTGAAGATATTATTATTTTTTAAATTTTGTAGTGTTATCCGGCTCGAAGGACTAGAAATTTATTAAAGGATTATCAGCTTAAGCTTCGGATTGGGGTTTCAAAATCAGGTCTGTGTGACGATATTATTGTGAATTTTTCAATTGCCTACTAATTTATTGTAGTTAGTTATTATTAACGTGAATACCAAAGCCTTTAGAGAATTCAATGAAACCTCTATTCTTCTCCACAGATGTTTTAAAATGAAAGGCTTAGCTGTAGATGGCAAATACATTTTAAAAATTGTTTAGCTCTTTAAATTTATTAGAAGTTAGTTATTAAGAAGATATAGGTTATAACAAGAGTATACGTCGACGTTGACACATGCTTACACAGTGTGAAAGAAATTCTTCCAAGGTATGAATTATTTATTCTAGTGATAATCATCATCATCTTCTTAACCAACCCTCCTCTCAGTATGTTTCTGAACTATTAAACCGATTCTGAAAATTAATTCAATAATATGTATGTATGCCCGAGGCTATATAATTCCTGCATTAACGCGGGCGAAACCGCTTGCACAGATTAGTCATCAGCACTCTGGCCATAATATGCATATATATGTATTTTATTATTATAAATAACTTATTTTTTATTTTATTTGTTCTGTTTGAAATATCTGTTATTTATTTATTGTGCAAACCTGCCACATTATTGTCTTTTTAATCCAAAGGTTGACTGGTAGAGAATGCCTTGTTGCATTAAGTCCGCCTATGTACCACTACTGTACATGATGTTTAAATAAATAAATAAATATGCCTGCGTGTTCGATCCTCGACGTACTGTGTTCAATCCTCGATGCTACTCGTACTACAGTACCTACTTACTAGCATCGCACGCTTAATAAAAAAGAGAGGTAATTCAAAAAAGAGGGTATATCGACGGCGAAGTGACAAGAACTCCTAATTGTCGAAGTCAAAACATTTTTGTCTTTAAAACGTTAGGAGGTAATACTAAAAAATTACATGTTGGTTTAGTTAGGAAGTGTTTCCACAATTTAATTTGGTGCAGTTGCAACTAAATATTCGTTTCAGAGATTTCACAAAAACATGCGGAAACACACATTTGAATTAAAAGCGCTAAAAATTAATTTTGTTAATTAGAAGGCTATTACTTCACCGTCGATATAAAAATTGAACCTTATTTTTGAAACTTATGTTTTCAGATTCAAATAGCCTCTTTTTGAGTTAGGTCTCTTTATGATCAAAGATGCGTCATGTCTACCTACCTTACAGTAACCAGTTAAATAAAGAAGCCTCTAAAACCACACAGCATACACTAGTACCAACACTACCAACCTAACGAAACTTTAAGTATCCTTAAATACCAAAGCAAACAACGAAAGTCGGCCACTCGTGCTACACCTGGACACATAAAGTTGCTCGACTTAAAACAAGTTGTCGCAAGTTACAACTTACAACATAACTTAGCCCCAAGCGATGGCTCTTGTGTAACTTAGTTACTTGTAGCAGTTTGGTTATTTCGTTGTTGAGATGTGCATTTTGGAATTCATATTTTATTCGTGATTTGTATGTATGTTGCATAGTTTCGTACTTAATATCACTTTCTAAGTTTGCTCTTACTTAATTTTCAGAGTAAGTAATATAAGATATAGGAGAAATAAGACTTGTTCTTAAATAGGCTGTTTCTAAAAGAAGTGCATCAGAAACTCAGTTTAAAGATAAGCAAAGACATAACTTTGAAAGTGTAAAATTAGGAATTACTAGATATATTTTGCGCTTGACATTATGACTTTATACCCTTTTTTAACATATACTGTCCCAGATATTTCCAAAACTACCCTTACAATAGCTACAAAACTGATTCGCATGCAATACCCGAATCGGGGCGCCAATTCACAAAACCCGCCTAAAAAATGGCGCGATCCGCTTACTGGCGCCCAACTCGGGGCACAGATTAGTAACATACGGTGTCGTAGATTTATCCAAGTCAACATTTGATAGATCGCGTTAACCATTCGCTAACTTTACCAAACATTTGAAAACAAAATAAACCTTATTCCAAAGAAATAAGAACTATGAGATCGCAAGTCCCAATTGGGCGCCAATAAATCTTATGTACGTCTTTTCATTTGGAATTGAATTCAGTGGAAATAGGGTGGTCTAATAATATTTGACGTGTCCATTTTTGTCACAAGGTTTAATTTAAAAAAATCAGGAAATTGTTTGGTTTATTTTCGTGATTTATTAAATTGCGTTTGATGGCCTTAGCGGAAGTTGATTTTGTAATAATTTTTTCAAAGTACATTTTACTTTTGGGTGGGCATCAACAGATACTCCTGATAGGCATTTATTGTGTATCAAATGGTTGTTTTTCTGATAAGGTACGGTATGGTAAAATGAACACTCATTCTGTAGCAATAATTTATTAGTTTAGATAAACTCCGTAAGTAGGTTAGCTTATACAAAAAGGTATTCTTTACCATTCCACTAATCCGGTCTGGTAACTGATTTTTATAATACAATACGAGTAATTTTTACGTAGTACAACTGTTCAACATTTCAATTATATTACAAACAGCAATGGTCAATATATTTTATCCTTACCACGAAAAAACTAAACTAAGTATCTGGCCTTCTTAGGGCCTGACCTTTCAACATACAGAGTCTAATATCCGTGTATCCGTCGTATCCGTTGGTCTTTATTTTCGTGGAAGACAGCGTAAATCTTTTGTGTGGGACGCTTCTTGTGTCAATACTCTTGCATTGACGTGCTGTGTCGTTGTGGCTGCAAATAACCTCAAAGGGCGGAAATATGATAACTACGTTGACAGTTACATTTTTGGGGGTTGCAAAATGGGGTTTTATAGACCCGTCGGATATTCAATGTGACTGCGGTGCTCCTGTTTAAAACATGAGCCACATACTAGAATGCCCCAAGTGCCCTTACACCTGCAGTCTGGAGGACTTAATGAGTGCTACCGATGCTGCTATTAATGTAGCCACCTATTGGGCCCAAACAGTTTGACGAGTTTACCATCGAATCGAAAAGAAGAAGAAGTAGTTACATTTTCGAGCGGTTGGGAGTTGCAACTCTTTGACCCTTTGATTTACGTGGGAATTAATTAAATAACTGCCCCCGCGCCTGCTCTGGCTGGAGTAAACCGCCGCGTAAAGCAATGGCCCCCGCACCCCAGCCGCCGGGATTCCGATCCCGATTTCCGGCCACCGCAGGCGCGGGCTTGCGGACGGCGAGCAATGTGTAGCTCGCCGTCCGACTGTTTGGCAACTGTCCGGACCGAGCCCAAGTCGTCGATGGCGCGTAGTGTTCCACCCACGCCTAAAGGAAATGTCTGCAGCCGTAGAGGCCCAGCAGGGTCGAAGCCTACTGGGGCCAAGGGTCTGATTCTGAAAGAAAGACTCAGCCCTGGTATGAAAGGCAACGAAGAAACAGGAGTGGGTTTTTAGTCAGTAAAAGTCTGACACTATCTTCTGCTCCGCCCAAGAGCAGGGGATGTCATTGGATGATTTTTCCAACGAAAAAAAAAGCTGCCCTTTCAAGCGTCGGCCCTATCTGGCCCCTACAAAACTCTTGGATCCTAAGGTTCGGGTGTTCATACACAAATTACAGTTTTATCTAATTGCCTTATTGATACTTCGCGTGACCTAAGGGCCGAGTTTTTCCTCAACCAGAGATTAAGCATTGTCATACTACGGAGTACACGTCCCAGTCGATAATGGTACGGAGTAATGTTTTTGACGCCATTGAACCGACATCTATGATGCTACATTATTTTTCATTAGCCTATTGTGTATCCAATTGCTGGGCAAAGGCCTCCCCTTTCTCCTACCAAACTTCTCTGTCTTGGGCGATCTCTGACCAAGTTTGCCCCTCGAACATTATCAGATCATCACACCACCTGCGCCACGGTCGACTTCGACGGCGTCGACCTCCTTCAGGCGTCCAGGGACTGACAATCTTCGCCCACCTGTCCGGGTGCATCCGTGCGACGTGGCCAGCCCACTCCTACTTCAACCTGGCTGTTACCCCGACATTTGCTATTTGATGCGACATTGCTATGTAATCAAACGACAATTTATCACTGCTTAGTAAGAAACTGTTGATAATATACTAACATGTCTGTAGTATATATATCGGATCATTAACCTTTTATGATGTTATTACTCTTAGCTAAGTCTCCAGAAAGTTTCATGTCGCTGGATCATATTAATATTAGTCGGTTATTGACTCTGCAGGTCAAAGCCTTCACTCACACAGGCTATAACTGTTGTTATAACTTTATATATGTATATAAGTAGTTTCTGCCAGTGGTTAAGCCCGCGTGAAATTAGGTTTATCCATACAAAATTCCAACCCCCGTTTTTTCCCTTTAGTAATTAGCCCCTTAGTAGTTTGTTTCCTTAGTTATTAGTTTCGTAAAATCCATTCTTAGCGGAGTCTACACCCTATAAGGAACCTACCTGCCAAATTTTAAGTTTATTGGTGTTATAGTTTCTGAGATTTCGTGATTAACCAGTGAGTTTTATTTGTTTTTTACCCGACTGCAAAAAGGGTTATGTTTTTCGCGTGTATTTTCCAAACCGCTGAAAGAATTTACAAAATACTCGGGGCCCATTAAAATAATCCATACTAAAATCATCCCATCTAATGGGTCCCGACTGTTGCAGTCAATATGTTCCGTATTAGAATTTTAATATTTGTTTTATTTAAATTGGTTTTTACGCTACTGGACTGAACCTATTTTTTTCTTTTTAGTTTTTATCTTAAGTTATTTTCTACGCAGTTGGGTATTTTTAAATATATATATAGATAATTCTTCTGTTCATGTGTTTGTCAACTTTTCTTAAACGGCTTGATCGATTTGGAAAAAATTTGGTGTTTTTAAGTGGGTTCCAAAAATTATTTTAAAAAAATTATTTTATTCTGTGGGAAAGCCAATTTTCAGACTGGATAACGTCAGCCAGGATTCAGGACTGCTGGTAGGTATATAAAAATTATATGCCTACATTTTAGTATAACTCAAAAGTTATATAGCTTTAAAAGTATAATTTATACATGTCGGCTCGTCGGTATGGTTCGAGCTACGATCATCTACCAGGTGGGTCTATGTGGGTATCGTGCAATGAATCAAAACAGCTAGCAACTGAATCGGTTTATTTCTCAATACAATTCGGTACAGTGCACTATAATATTAGGTGGGTACAAACAACAAAACGTAGGACAGTTTCAGTGCGTCTTCACACTGCGACGGCCTGGTTGAGAAGATCCGCTGTTCTCGCGGGTTCTCCACAAGCTCGTAGCCAAATGGAAACACCTGACTCTGTCAAAGCGCGCTAACTCTAGTTCTTCTAGTAGCTACTAGATAGCGTGCCTTGTTTTTGTTTTGTTGTTAACAAATCAACTTCCGGATACGACATATTATATTACTATAACTCACTGGATATTAACAATACATTGTCCGTCTGTCAAGACCTTTTTTTCCAGGAACGCATGGAGGTATGAAGTTCAAATTAATACAAATACTTAGATTGGCAAACCCTTGAAGTTGTGAAAACTCGAACTTCAACACAATCAAAAGATACGTCCGTTTGTGCAGTACATTTTGACACTCGGAAGGAAACAATCGACTGGCCTGTTGGTCTAGTGGTTAGTGGCTATGCCGGAGGTTGTGGGATCGATTCCCATCCAGGAAAAATGTTTGTATGATGAGCATGATCATTTGTTCTGTATCTGGGTGTAATTTATCTACATATGTATTTATTTAGAAATATATAAGTTTGTTAATCAGGTGTCTAGTAATCATAACACAAGCTCTGCTTAGCTTGGGACTAGACGGTGTTGTGTGATAGTTGTGGAATATTATTATTATTATTATTAATCCCAAGGCCATTTTATACTTACATCACAGAAAACGATATATTGTTACAATTATAAACAGTGAATAAACTAGTGGCGTAGTTAGGGACTAACTCAAGAAAAGGACCCTCGTATCAAAAAATATTGCTAGATTTTTCTTTATTTAAAAAAATTAAATAAATTAAATTAAATCCTAGAATTGATCTGGTAGCACAGACACTGCGAAGCGGAGTCACGATAGGCCTAAACGGAGATGGGCAGTTGATGTATCCTCTGTTCATCTCCATGTCCCATGACCAAGTTCCAAGACGTAGATGGGCATACGTATGTCCATCTCCGTCTTGGAACATGGTACGGATTATTAAATACATCGGGGCCCGTGTAGACAAGGCGCCCAGTACCTACGCCCCTGGGGTAAAATGATCGCAACCCATGTCGATGAATGGGTATTACAGTTTGCCAATGGCAAAGTTAATTTTCCCTTTAATCTAGTTTACAATTTCGTTAGAGTAATATTTGGTGTTTCCATTAAAGTTTATATACGTTAGTAATTAATGTTACTTAATTATTTACGTTAATGTAGTTTAACAATTTATAGAAACTGATTTAGTGGGAAATATCCGAAAACGGCGGAAATTTTTTCGAGACTCGATTCCAGTGGTGTTTTTTTTTCTTATTGGGCGGGAAAATCATCTTATGACAAATCGCGCTCCTGGGCGGAGCGAGAGATAGTGTCAGACTTTTACTGACTAAAAACCCACCCCTGTCCCTTCTTTGCCTTCATCCCAGGGCCCTGGGTTTCGCTTTAACACTACCCGTGGCTCCAGTAGGCTTCGACCCTGCTGAGCCCCTACGATTTGCTGACATCTCCCTGAGGCGCGCGTGGAACAGTTCGCGCCGTCGACGACTTAGGCTCGGTCTGGACTGTTACCGGACGGTCGGACAGCGAGCCACCTATTCTCGTGGTATACAGACCTATCAACAAGTTTGTACGGAACCCTCGCTGTAAGAGTCAGACTGGCACGTGGCCAGGTTTTTAGTATAACCTGAAGGTGTAGAAGTTGTGAAGGTTCACTGTAGAAGTCTGCCGGACGGGAGGCGATGATAAAGGGATAAACAAACTGCCATCAAAATGGCAAAATTGTATAGATAATTTGGGCCAGTACTTTGATTAGCTGAAATAAAAAAATTACCAAAATTTTTATATTTTAAAATTATCATACAAATCTCCAATTTCATAGGTAAAGACCTAATACAATATATGTGAATTGTGCTTTATTACAGTTAAAATTGATGATGAATTTATTATATACAACTTATATACCAACTGTTATACTTAAATGAATTCATTTGTGAACTATCCATCTTCTGAATTTATGAGGCTTTTAATTAAATAAATTATTTAGTTCTTACTTATAAATACTACTAGTGTCCATGTTAAAAATAAAAGAAGCAGGGGTTGTCAGTACCTGGAACGTTTTTCATTATACTACATAATATTAGTTATTTCTATTTGTATGAATGTTAAATAATTATCTTGTTACCTTATATTGTGTACAATTCATATGTTTTGTAAGGAGGAAACTTTTAGATACGCCATTTAAAAAAAATAATTAAAATTGTTTGAAATAAAGTCATTTTTTTTTTAATCCATTCCATTTACCTATCTAAGTGTTTAGTACTTACCTTACAATAATCAAATTTATCTAAGTAGGTAAAGTTAAAATTTTATATTGAAACCATTAATTATTAAAATAGTTTGAAAAATAAGTTGGATTTTTAATTGCGGCTCCGATCATCACCTCATCGCAAGACCCACAAAAGGGGACAGGCAGCAGAATATTTTTCATCACAACACACACACACACACACATCATATAACCATGTTAAACACCACCATGTCAAACATGTTTTCTTTCTTTCATCCGCGTCCCAAACAAGGGGATCATCTTAACAAACCTAATTAAATCCAACATAAATTAATGAAGTGATGGTGAGTAATTACATCTGGCACGCTGGCTGTGTGCCAGATCTTGTGCTAAATTACTGGAACACCTGCATAGCGGGCTTATTGTTTTCAGACGCTAGTAGCCAGGTCGCTAGACTGCCAGACGGCGAACATGCCAGAAATGCCAGATTGTAAATGCTAATATAGTGGTTTGAGTTCAGATTGCACAAAGCATGACAGATGTACTGACCTTATCTGGTACACAACATTATTTTTAGTATATACTCAAATATGCAATCTGTTCGTCCCAGACAATTACTGTCGTGGTAGAAAACACCGTTTACTGGCTGTTCCAACTTCCCGTACTATAGCACATTCCAAGTCGCCTATTCCTCGGACAATAGCCGCCATTAACGCTCTCCTGAACTCAAACGCAGGTCTTGATGTGTTTGCGGATGAATGGAAGCTGATAATGTCAGAATGTTTGAATGTTTGTGAGAAGGATGCATGATTGAGTTTAAAAAATTAGGTATAAGTTTAAATAGTGTAATTGGCTTCGGCCGTTCTATTTAAAAATAATAAATAAATAAATAAAATACGAAACCTGAATATAGTTTGTTCAGAATCAGTAACTGAATCGATTCCAATAATTTATACACCATGTTAGTTGGACACCACCGACACTAAGTACAACAAAGGTTACGGCAGGTTATGGCGGGCATCCAGCTATACGCTAGTGCGTATAGCTGGATGCGGGAGTAAAACAACCCCTCAGTCGCCTGGGAGGCCCGGTGATCGTGTATTTGTGCGGCCAACCAGGTAACATAACAAGCTTATAACTTCGTGATTTTTTATCGTACAGTTGTGAAATTTTGTACACAGATTCTTTACCTAAAAATACTAGACACGTGTTTCGAGTTTCGCATTTAATAAAACTATTGTTGTATATACTAGCTGCTGCCAGTATCTTGTTCTGGGTGATAGTAAAAAATTATCTCAAGTGAACATAGTTCCGTGACAAAAAGTGTCCTAAGAGCTTTTTTTTAAGGTTGGAAATCATGCAATGACTTTTCCGCTCTTCGTGTCAAGCTTTTATTGACTAAAACCACACCTATGTCCTTCAGTTGCCCTTTGCGTTCTAGGTGGTCCTAGCTAGGGCTATCGGGCATCGGCCCTGCTGGGCCCCTACGGTTTGCTGACATCTCCTTGAGGAGCGCTTGGATCACTACGCGCTGTTGACGACTGGACTCGGTCCGATCAATTGCCGGACGGCCGGCTGCATCGGATTCAGGTGGGAAAAAAGCCCGGGTGTCATCATTGTGTGGACCGCCCGGAGGATACTAACGGTGGAGCATACGGTGGAGGTGTGCCCCGCTTGGGCGGAGCACCGTCGTGTCATCGTGGAGGTAATTGGTGGCAGCGACCTCTCGCGTCGTGCGCTGGTTCGGGCTATGGTCCGAAGCGAGGAGGCATGGCAGGCGGTGGCCTCCTTCTACTGTGCCACTACGGCTTGCTGATATCTCTTTGTGATCCTATGTGCTAACATAAGATAATTTTTATCTCGGGAGTATGTAATAACTTCCGTGTGGAATAGCTTCCAGGACATGGTCTACTCGTGCATTAAGTTTCATTAAAATCTATTCAGCCGTCCGAGAGTAAAGCATTAACAAACATACACATTTATAAAAACTCTCGGCGATCTCTCGCGCCGGGCCTTAGTACAGGCCATGGTCCGGAACGAGAAGGAGTGGCAGGCGGTCCCCTCCTTCTGCGAAGCAGTAATGCTAGCAAAGGAGGCAACCGATCGCGTGAGGCAACGGTCCTCACGCTCCAACCACCGCCGGGATTCCGATCCCGATTTCCGGCCACCGTAGGCGCGGGATTGCGGACGGCGAGCTATGGGTAGCCCGCCGTCCGACCGTCCTGACCGAGCCCAAGTCGTCGATGGCGCGTATTGTTCTACGCGCGCCTCAGGGAGATGTCAGCAAATCGTAGGGGCCCAGCAGGGTCGAAGCCTACTGGGGCCATGGGTAGTGTGAAAACAAAACCCCCGGCCCTGGGACGAAGGCAACGACGGAACAGGAGTGGGTTTTTAGTCAGTAAAAGTCTGACACTATCTCTCGCCCCACCCAAGAGCGAGATTTGTCATTAGATGATTTTCCCACCTAAAAAACCTCTATATAATATTTGCGTATTTTTCCTGTTTTTATTTTTCTATTTTTTATTTACAAAGTATTTTGAACCGCTAATGCTCTCTTGTCTACTTCCTTCATAAGTGTAATCATAGCTTACTTACTATCATCATCATCATCATCATTTCAGTCGAAAGACGTCCACTGCTGAACATAGGCCTCCCCAAGTGTCGCCACAATGAACGGTCCTGTGCGTCTCGCATCCATCGGACTCCCGCAACCGTTACCAAGTCATCGGTCTACCTTGTAGGAGGCCTTCCAACGCTATGTCTTCTGGTATGTGGTCGCCATTCCAAAACCTTTCGGCCCCAATGGCCATCCGTTCTGCTAGCAATGTGCCCTGCCCATTGCCACTTAAGTTTGGCGATTCTTCCTTGGTTCTCCTGCGGATATCCTCATTCCTGGTTCGATCACGCAAGGAAACTCTGAGCATAGCCTAATAACCCACAGCTTTATGCTGAGCGTTCGGCCGTTTTGCGCGGATGTGACGCATATCTTCCCTATTAATTGATAATGTTTGTTAGCTAGTTTTAAGATTGCGTCATTTCGCGCGAGTAAACAGTTTTTCTTTCTTCTTTCTTTCATTGCCCTTTGGGTGACTTTAAGTCTTCAGATGAGGCCCATTGTAAGCGACCACGTTTCGGAGCCATATGTCATCACTGGCAACACGCACTGGTCATAGACTTTCGTCTTACTTTTTAATAATATCAGTTATATATAAAATTAATATTCAATTTTGATCCGAAAATAACGATTATTATAAAGCCTGTTACAGGAAGTTATGGCAAACAAATTTCCCTTTAATATTAAAACGATAAACATAAAATATTGTTAACAGAACGTAAATCCTGTCATCCATTTGTTACTGATGTAAGGGCGAGGTCACAACGCTAGCACAGCGCACAAACTCGACCGTCCATTTTTAGGGTTCCCTAAGGGTAAATCGGGACCCTATTACTAAGACTGCTGTCTGTCTGTCCGTCTGTCACCAGGCTGTATCTCATGAACCCGTATAGCTAGTCAGTTGAAATTTTCACAGATGATGTATTTCTGTTGCCGTTATAACAAAAAATACTAAAAACAGAATAAAATAAATATGCTCCCATACAAGAAACGTGATCTTTTTTGTCGTTTTTTTTCTACGGATGGTTTTTTTTTTTTTTTTTTTTTTTTCTGTGGGAAAATCATCTTATGACATCCCCCGGGAGATAGTGTCAGACTTTTACTGACTAAAAACCCACTCCTGTTCCTTCTTTGCCTTTCGTACCAGGGATTTCTACGGATGGTACGGAACCCTTCGTGCGAGGATCCGACTCGCACTTGGCCGGTTTTTAAGTACATTTGTCGTAACAGCCAATAGGTTACGTCACGACTTCTCAAGCGTCATGTTGCGGTTTTGAATATATTAGAAGAAATAAGATTTTTTTAAATTAGTAACTGATTAATATATGGCTTAATGTGTGTTCTATGGTGTAGTTGTAGTTGAACGTCGTCTGCAGCAGCACGTGCAAGCCTTTGAAGATAAAAGGAGGTTAGAATTGGACCGAAAACGCGGCGACCTCAAAGCTAGACCACCAACAGCTATGATTTATCATGTCGTTAATGATGTTCTCACATGTTCACTCTATGCTCGGAGCTTTTCGGCCAAGGTTGGATATGCAAGTCACATGAAGGCGTATAACTGAGCAGCTTATCTGAGCTCAGAACCACCTTAAGGAGCCAAGAAATGTGGGTGCTGTGACCGAAATTGGCTAGATGGCGATCTGCAGTCATATTTCATCTCTCACCATACTCAAGTCTGCGGTCCCTTGATGCTGTGAAAAAATCAAACTTATGAATTAACGAAAAAAAAAGATACGGCCGTTTATGTCGCAAAAAAAACTTGTATTTCGACACTCTCAAGAGAATCAAAATTCATAGGGTACTTTACATTGACCTAGAATCCTGAAATTTGGCATGTAGCTAGGTCTCAAAGCACAAGTATAGGAAAAAATCCTAAAACTGTTAATTTGTAGTTACGACACAATAAAAACAAAAATTAGGATTCGGTAAAATCTTCGTAACTCAATTCGGGAATTGTACTGTTTTCTTAGGTAAGTTTGTACGGAACCCTCAGTGCGCGAGTCCGACTCGCAACTGCCCAGTTTTTTGTTTTTTGAGAATTGAGTATAGTTCTTTCTTGTAGAAAGTTGTTCATTTATATAAGCAGAAGCAGTATCTAAAATGTTATATTTTAGATACTGCTTCTGCTTATCTTGATCTACCTACCTACTTCACTTGATCCTATATAACAAATTGCTAAATTACCAACCCGCTAGTCGCATACAAACGAACCTGTACAAAAACCAGCAAAAATGTATATTTTCTGCTCAATTATTCGGCGGGGGTCGTCACGCAAAATCATTAATTCAAGGGACGTTGAAAAATTTGTCAAATGCAAATCGACCTCTCAACCATTTGGCGAGTCAACCGACGCCCCTGTGTTTATGGTGTGATGTTTATAAATTGTTTATCCTTTATACTATAGACTTAAGTAAATAGGAATTAAGTAGGCTTTGCACTTTTGTCACGGAATTTAGAAGCTTCGAAGACGGAAAAAGTTGTCAGATAGGGTGAAAATGAGGAGAGGGGAAAGTGATAGGCTGATGGTGAACCATAATTAATTATAATTAACGAACGATTCACAGTGTCTCAAGACGAAAGACCCAGTGTGTGTTGCCAATGATGACATATGGCTCCGAAACGTGATCACTTACAATGGGCCTCATCAGAAGGCTTAAAGTCACTCAAAGGGCAACGAAAAGGGGCTATGCTCGGAGTTTCCTTGTGCTATCACATCAGAAATGAAGATATCCGCAGGAGAACCAAGGTTACAGACATAGCCCGAAGAATCACCAAACTTAAGTGGCAGAGGGCTGAGCACATTGCTCGCAGAACAGATGGTCGATGGGGACGAAAGTTTCTGGAATGGCGACCACGTACCGGAAGACGCAGCATTGGAAGGCCTGCCACAAGGAGGACTGATGACCCGGTGAGTGTCCCGGCAATCCGATGGATGCGAGACACAGGACCGGTCATTATGGCGACACTTGAGGGAGGCCTATATCCAACAGTGGACGTCTTTCGGCTGAAATGATGATGATGATGTTGAGCGCATGATAATTAGTGCAGTGACGCAGTGGCAACGGCTCCGACCTACGAATTGTGCGTCGTGGGTTTAAACAGACAGCGTTTTACTTAGTGTGATTTATTTCACTATTATGATTTACACATTCATTGTACGTACAGCTAAGGAATAAAATTCCCTGTTGAAGTCTTGTGTTTCCTGATAGAGTGAATAGGTTACTAGGCAAGCGCACTCCATCGTTGATCACTTGATCATCGGTTGCCATAGTCTTCAAACGCGAGCCTATCAATAGAACAAAATCACCACTGCTCTCAAAACGGTGAAAGAAAGCATTGCGAGGAAACCGGCATGTCCTAAAGCCACAAAAAATGTTACATCAGCCAGGCCGCACTAGGCCCGCTTGGTGAATTAGTCGTGCAGTTTGTGTGTCCTGTGTATACGCGTTTTCATTATATGTTTATGAACGCATCCATGATACAAGAGTAATTCCTAGTGTAGTTGCTCCTTTTCTGAAAAGAAAATGTTGCCCCAAATCGTTTTTTACGGTTCTGTACTTCAAAAGGAAAAAAACGGACCTCTTATAAAATCACTTTGTTTTCCGTCTGTCTGTATGTCAAGACCCTTTATCTCGAGAACGCGCGGAGGTCATATACTCAGGTCTGCGGTCCCCTGCAGCTGTGAAAAAATTTAACTTCTGAGTTAACGAGAACAACGAGCTACAGCCGTTTATGTCGCAAAAACGTATATTTCGATACTGTCAAGGATATCAAATTCACGACTTACGAGTTGTAGGTCGCGGGTTCAAACCCAGCTCGACGCATTACTTTGTGTAATTTATTTCATCACCACTGCTCTCAAAACGGTGAAGGAAAAATTGTGAGGAAACCGGCGTGTCCTAGAACCACGAAGACTTGTGACATCCACCAACTCGCACTGGGCTCGCGTGGTGGATACAGCCCGTTCCCTCTCCTACACAGTGAGTCCTGAATCCCAGTAGTGGAAACATTATAAGGTTTATTATGCTATGCTATACCCTTAAGAGGGTCCTTTTTCACTCACCTATCGTCAACATCGAGCATGGTTTAAAAGCTTGTTACTTCATCAACGCAATCTAACTAAAAGAGAGATAACGCCTGAAAACTCTGTTAGCATTCGATAAATCCGTGATTTATTCGAATATTTTATAAAACTTGTTCCAGGAAATACGTGTTTTTTTTAAACCTTTAAAAGTTTTTGAATAAAATTGTCATTTAGAATCTTGAGTAAATTATTAAATTTCTATTGTTAAGTATACTTTTTTGACTCCTTTATTTTTTTTTAATTTTTAAGTAAATTATGAAGTGTTGAATTATGTTCATGCAAAATAGCGGATTTTCAGAGGTGTTTACTGGATTAGTTTTACACAAATTTATAAATTGATTTCAATAGAAGCCTAGATAATATCCATAAGATACTGTGTTTCCAGAATATCTAATGAAAAACGTTATTACGTCATAATCGTGTAAGAGCGGTTGTATGAAAAACAGTGAAATTTTATGTCGACCTTTCCCTATCGAGCTTTCCGAAACTCCTGCGTACTTGGGAAATATCTGTTAAGATTGGCCATCGTGATTAAAATATTATCAGGTGTTTATTATGCCGTAAAACTAGCCAGGAACATATTATCTCTTAGTACATTGAAGATATCCAAAACCATACCAAAAAACTCAGGTACCTTAACCAAAAAAAACAAACAGTCGTTCCCGTTTTCCTTTAATCACAGTCTATATAAAGTACAACCAACCACATCAAAAGTATGACCATTCAGATATTATGTCAGAATCAAATAAGAGCCGACCGCTGTCTGCTCGGCGTCGTCGTAATGATCAAAGAATCGCTTCTGCGTTTATTGCTGCAGAGAAGTTGAGTGGCGCATCATCAAATGTTGGCCATAGATTATGGTATAGATAGGACACTCTACACACCCCTATTTTTTAATTACTACAAAAAAAAAAAAATTGGGGCTTTATTCGTGCCCATTACTGATCATATTTGTGTCCATCTTTACCAACAGAGTGACATATTGACACTACATTGGTACCAATACAAATATAATAGTTAAACAATAAAATAAAAAAATAAGAATACAGTTAGTTTTAAGGTTTTTCAGAGCGAGTTAATGATAGGGATTATTTTATCTGAAACAGGATTTGATTTGTCTCAAATAAATGTTTTCTTTCTTTCTATTAATATTGTGCGCGTCAATTTGTGTTCTGATCGATTTCGGACACCTAAAACTATTGTAGGTTTTAAATAAAGAAATAAATAAACCATAGCGTAAGACAGGTTGTAGTATTGTAGAAGTTCTATAATAGTTTTGTGTCTTCGTTTTTTAACATTGACTTCGAAATTAAAGTTATTTTGCACTTTTATGTGTTTTTTTTTTGCTTTGAAGTCGGTTGTTTTTTTTTTGTCATTTTTTTTCCACTTTTTAGTTATGGCACCACCACTAAAAAGTACCCCTCAGCCAAACTTAAATACCCTATAGCCAGAGTGCATCTCATGACAATTCTAATAATCTCAAACACGGTTAGATTACATTAATATATTACAGAGTTCCGATGCCTGACTTTAGGCTTCATCATCAGATCAGTTCGATATATTCCCCCTCTTCTTTCAGGCAGTTATCAACAATTCGTATAAACAAAGAAATTATACTTGTTCCGACGGTTCTGCTGTGATTCTATATGGAGTTCTGTTCCATATCTTCGAAGTTCATGATCAGATCATAACAATATTTCTATGGGACCAACTCGGAAGCATAACCTTTCAATAAAAAAATAATAATATTTAAAATCGGTCTACAATTGACTGAGAAATCGGTGAACATAAAAAAAAAACATACATTCAGCCGAACATATAACCTCCTCTTTGAAGTCGGTTAAAAAATATTAGAGGCTCAGAGAATAGTTTCCTCTACGACGCGCTTAATCTTTGCCCTGAAAACATAAAATCTAAAAATACCGCCACATTCGTTGCACTAAACAAACAGATCATTTACACTAGCCGAATTAAATTCAAACGCATCTCCACCTACCCGCATTACGGCAGTAAAATAACTTTTTATTCCTTATACCCTTCCGTGACCAAAATAGTACACGGAAGAAAACGAATTTGTTATTTGTGTAAGTTTTAATGTAGTGAAAGGTAAATTTACATTGGAAATAAATATATGGAGATTGTAATGTAGCATCACGCAGTATTCATCAGGAGAATTTTTTTAATTGAGAAATAATCACCAAATCACTTCTACCGCTCTAGGGTGGAGCGCAAGTGTCAGACTTTTACTGGCTAAAAACACACCTATGTTCCTTCAGTTGTCTTTTGCGGCCTAGGACCACAGGTTTCCTTTTCAGAAAATCGACCTTGTTTTATGGTTAGCTGACATCTCTTTGAGGTGGGTGTGGAATACTCCGCCCCGTTGATGACTCGGGTTCGGTCCTTATTCGGACGGGTGGCGAGCTACCCAGTGTTTGTCGTCCGCAAGCCCGCGTCTACGGTGGCTGGGGATCGCTCTGCGACTCCGCAGGGCAACTAGTTTTATTTCTTACCGATTTTCAAAAGTAAAGTTATTTTGAACTTTTTAGGGCTATATTTCACCGGGACACCATGGCGGCGCGACCAGTCGCTGCTACCAACAAAATGTATACAGCTCTATAGAGAGTTACTCATCTGGTGTCCGTTTGGTTAAGTAACCAATTTGGTGGCAAAACCAACTCGGACGCGTGCACTTAAGGTCCATTTTGATATTGTCTATTACTGATTTTCAGTCTGTGTTTTGTGTGGTACTACTAATACTATTGAATCATACGATTTCTAAGTCTAACCGCCAATTTTACGCTTATTACCTAATACATTTCATAAGTAATTAGCGTATGTATTTTTTTTTCATGTAAATATGTACACTCATTATAAAAATATACAGCCAATCATAGGACCTCTTCTTTTTTGAAGTCGATTAAATATGAATAATTAATATTCAAAATATTCTCAAGTTTGCGATCGTCATTACTATCTGGAATTTAATTTTTATTGACGACACTGTTGAATGGTGAATTAAGGGCCCAAACACAATACTGCGATACGATGTCGCATCGTAAAAATCAGTGAGCTCGCATGACGTGTCGCTGGCGCAAGAACTTGCAAATTGATTCGCATCGCACATTATATGGGTCACCTGAACCGATGCTTTATATGTATGCACAAAATTGCATTGCAGAAATTCGTCCCGTAATCGTTATTAGCCCTAAAACGGTGTTTTTAGGATTCCGTGCCTCAAAAGGAAAAAAACGGAATCCTTTTAGGATCACTTTGTTGCTCGTATGTCTGTCTGTCAAGATCTGTCTGTCATTTATCTCGGGAACGCGTGGAGGTATCGAGTTGAAATTAAAACCGTATAGTCAAGACTGGGAAGTCTTGAAGGTGTAAAAAAAAACAAACATGTAAGTTAACGAGAAAAAAAGATACTTCGGTTTATGTGGAAAAAAACGTACATTTCAATACTCTCGAGGAAATCAAAATTCATAGGGTACTTCCCGTTGACCCAGAATCCTGAAATTTAGCATAAAGCAAGGTCTTATAGCACAAGTATAGGAAAATTCTGAAAACTGTTGTTACGCCAAAATTTTTTTTTTTTTTTGGGAGTCGGAGAAATCTTCCAAGACTCCATTCCGGAATTGAACTATTTACATTGCGATACGTTTTTACGGAACCCTTAGGGCGCGAATCCGACTCGCATTTGCCCTGTTTTTTTTCCGCGGTTTTGATTTCAAACAAAATAAATAAAGTTGAAAGACCTAGTACAGTACAGATAAATGTCGCCCCATGCGGTCGCCATGTTTCGCGTTTGCAATACCTATTCCCTGAATTAGAAAACGAACAGGAAATTTTCATCAAGTCATCCTGTGACACAGACGACAAACTGCCGGTGGGTACAGTCAGACTACAAATTAACAGCGTGTTGACAACTAATTTATTAACAGCAAACAATTAGTGCGAGTGAGTCGCGGACGTGTGCTGAATACAAACTTCACATTGGACGCTTAATAAGCGTTTCGAAGGAACGTTTTGCTGTATCTATGGATATTCTACTGGAGTTCGTGCGTCTACACTTTTGCGTACTATATTTTAAGCTGTATTTGGATGATCGCCTAAAGTGTAATACGTAGTTCGACGATCAACGTACTGTAACAAAGAAAACTAATAGAAAATAATCAACTTTATAGAACACCGAAATAATAACAAAAAATAGCATTTAAATTTCCGATTACATAAACACCATTTCTTTTCAAACTCGTTATTTTTCATACAGTACGATAAACTAATACATAATCCTGTAGAACTCGCGTCCAGCTAAGATCCGTGATCCGATCATATTTTTTTTATATTATTTATATAAAAAAAATATGTAATTATATTTATTTATTGTGTTTACTGGTCATTTATAATATGTATCATTTAGTAACTTTATTTTCTAGTTATATTATATATCTCTCTATATTATCTAGCTATATTATATTATATATTTTAAGTTTCCTAATTTAAGTTATACCTTTACTGACAGAGGCGGCCTTACCCATTGCGAGGCCCTTTGTCCTTCGTGAAAAAATCTCAGTGTCTCAATCTCTAACTTTATTTTAATTTGCCGTTATATTATAACCTTAATAAGTAATTAAGGATCAAAATCAAAAGTTTTAAATAAATAAAAAAAAAGTTAAATTTTTTTATATTTTTTAAAATTTGCTTGTTGTTGTTGCGCGAGGCCCCTGTAAGAGCGAGGCCCCGGGCGATTGTCCTGTTCGCCACCCCCTAAGGCCGCCATTGCTTATACATAACATGTCTATATCTCCCCAACTCTCCTGTCGTAGGTCTGCTGCATGTTTCTTTTGAAAAAAGAAGCACATTTGTTCTAAAAAAAAACAAGGGTTCCGTTTTTTTGCGGTACGGAACCCTAAAAATAACGCATGAGTAGTTTTTTAACCACACTAGGTGTTGCTTCTATATCGTGGGTGTAAGAAATATTTTTATGGCCTGCAGATAGTTGGTCCGGGGACCCAATATCTACAGGCCATACAAAATATTTCTCACATGCGGGAATCGAGCCCGCGATACGTTGTGCAGCAGCCATTCGCTTAACCACTTCACCAACCTTCTTTACCAAGTTCCCTCATTGATCAAGTGATGTACCGAATTTACAATCTTCGTGTCAGACTTTTAGACCTGAAACATCGATTAGGTATCCCTCTGGGAACATCACAGTCACTTATTGAATCATTTTAAAACACTTCCCTACATAAACTTGGGACCTAGACTAGATAATAATCTGGTCTGAACTTAATCCTGAATTATTCAGCAATATAAGCTTAAATCTCAACTTATAAAACAATATTCAAAGATTAAGAACTTATTGAAATAACCCGTCAAGTGTATTCCATTCGAAAGCATTAAGGCCCGTGGTCCCATCTAGTGCCATTTAACAGTGACTTTCTGAAGCCGTGTAGTGCTAATACTAGTGTACGTAGTGCGAGTCGGACTCGTACACTGAGGGTCCCGTACAAACTTACATATAAAAAAAGTTCAATTCCAGAATGGAATTACGAAGAATTTTCCGAATCGCAAAAAATATTTTTTTTTGTGACTTGACTACAGTTTTCAGGTTTTTTCTTATACTTGTGCTATAAGACCTTGCTTCATGCCAAATTTCAGGATTCTAGTTCAACGGGAAATACCCTATGAATTTTGATTCCCTTGAGAGTGTCGAAATACACGTTTTTTGAGACCTAAACAGCAGATTTTTTTTTTTTGTTAACTCATAAGCTTTATTTTTTCATAGTTTCTACCGACCACAGACTTGATTGAGTATATGGTTTTAATTTCAACTCGATACCTTCACGTGTTCCCGAGATAAAGGTTCGTGACAGACAGACATACAGAAAGACAGACGGACGGACAACAAAGTGATCCTATAAGTGTTCCGTTTTTTATTTTTGAGGTACGAAACCCTATAAAATATATATTTATTATAGATTCATATATAACATTATCAACATGATTTTTACGTATGACTACTTTTGCAAAAAAAAAATATCTTTAACAACATGATATTTTTCGCTTGTTTTCCCTATTCCTTTCAAACAGCTTTGATCTTTAGAAACATGTTAACAAAAAAATTGCTGGTTAAGATAATGTACATAACATTATGTAAATCTATATACATATAAAAGGAGAAACTGAAATTTTGCACAAGGGTTCCTTCTATGTAGTAGGCAAGTACTAAGAAAATTTTTTTTCTAAATTCATCCCCTAAGGGGATGAATTCTCCAAATGGTCCAAAGTTTTGGGATAAGTAACATAATTTCACGCAGGCGAAGCCGCTGGCAGAAGCTAGTCAATCAATATTTCGCAAAGAAAATGGTTTTAAAGGTCATCGGGGCTCAATGCGGGCGCAGGCGGCAGTACGAGTATGATGATACGAGTGCATTTAACTCCGGCCAGAAGTTCAAGGGACTATACGCCTTAACATGGCCCTGTCCCAGTAAACTGTAAACAGTAAATCAATTGCATTTGAAAGATTAGGTATGGACGTGTGGTGAAGAGGGATGTAACGCGTGTGGCTTAGAGAGTTCCTGCTGATGGATTGAGATAGAGAAAACGACTAAAGAAAAGATGAATGAATTCTGCGACAGATGGATGATAGGAATGAATTTATTTGTCAGTGAGTCTTAAAGTATATTTAAACTAGCGACCCACCCCAGTTTTTCCCCGAGAGTTAGAATTTATTTAAAGACACAGTTATTCTCTACTATAATATTTATTTATTTATTAAAACTTTATGCACTAGTAATAAACAATGTACAAAGTCGGACTTAATGCCTTAGGCATTTTCTACCAGTCGACCTTAGGGTGGTGCAGAAACAAAACATGGTAGGTGCAGCTTAATTGTAAAGAAATAGAAAAGAAATACAATAATAAATATATACTTAGATACATATATACAAATTAAAAATGTAATTATGAAAAACGAATCACACCAACATAACATTACACCAACTTCCTGCGATTGTGTTCACTTGCCTTCACCTTAAAAGTGAACCGACTGGACGCTATGCTGATGTTCAGTGGGAGCGCTTGCAATATGCATGAGACATGATGCCTAGAGACCTGTAAGCTTGATTTAGGCTTTTTTCCTTAAAGTTTTATTGTCAAACAATACAGTAAATTGAAGAATCAGTCGCGGCTAACTACTGATTCCTGGACTCAATTAATAAAATTGTATCATCATCATTTCAGTCAAAATACATCCAACAGTGGACGCCCCAAGTATCGCCACGACGACCGGTCCCGCGCATCTCGCATTCATTGGTTTACCGCGACCCTCACTAGTTACACTTGGTCCACCTTGTAAGACTCTTCCTACGCTGCCTCTTCCGGTGCACGGTCACCAGTCCAGAACCTTTGGATTTCCTTTTCGGCATAGGAATTCAGTGTACCTAAATCGAAAAGTCCAGATGTGATAATACTATGTGTGTTTGGCATCCTCATCATTTTGCCTACTTACTAAGCAAATATACAAGTTGCATAGTGATAGATGCGGATACTCTTTCTTCTTTCTTTTTTTTTTATTTTGGTATTTTTCTTTCTCTTTTTTACTTTTTCTTAACTATTTTTCTCTTCCTTTTTACTTTTTTTCTGTTTTTTCTCGTGCTGACACAAAACAAGGAATTTGCACAGATTTGCACCACTGAACTAATCCTGTACTGTGACGGTAATCACACTGACTCAAGCAAGACAACTTTTAATTGGTCTTTTATCAAGCAAGTTAAATATTATAACAGCATATTATAATAAAATGTGCTCGATTTAAAGTTTAAAAGTAAGCTGTGTTACTTTACGGTTTAGGAGTAAATTGCGGTTTAGCTCAAATAATAAGAGTGACAATAGGCCAGCCATATTACACAATAGGCTCAGAAAAATTATACATTTTAAATTTGTAACTAAACTGATAAGTAACGATACTGAGAATGTCCGCCACGAAACTGATGTCATAAAGTATTGGGTGAATAAAACACATGATTACAATTGGCTGATCAGTCTTATTTAAATTAGTTTAACAAAAACTTCTATTCTCTTACTAATTAAAACCATAAGCGCTGATCGTTGTGATTGAAAATGACGACTAACCTAAACAGAGAAGTGATGGCATTCAGGCCATGGTCTGGAGCGAGAGCAAATGGGATGCGGTCGCCTCCTTCTGCGAAGCTGTATAGTGCTAGCGAAGGAGATGGCCGCAAACGTGAGAGAACGGACGCCCTCAAACTTCAGCCACCACCACAGGAGACGCCCCGGGTTCCGAGAACCGCAAGGGGCTTGTGGACGACGAGCAATAGGTAGCTCGCTGTCCAACCGTCCGTTAAGAACCAAGCCCGAGTCGTCGATGGCACATAGTGTTCCACGCATTTCTCAGAGAGATGTCAACAAATCGTAGGGGCCTGGCAGGGCCGATGTCCGCTAGGGACGCGGGCAATTTCCGAAAAGGAAACCCGTAGTCCTAGAACGCAAAGGACAAGTGAAGGACAAAAGTGTGATTTTAGTCAAAAACTGAGTCTGACACGCTCTAGGTGGAGCGAGAGAAGTCATTGGATGATTTCCCACGTTTGAAAAAAAAACTTTAACGACCATAATACTAGAACTACATTACACCAACGTACACATGTAACACGCCTGCCCCCCTAGCCAAGTTACAACCGTTTCGTTTCGATTCTCTTTTCATCGATCGCCTCGAGTAGGCCACGCCTCCAATTTCTTTATTCTGACGTCATCTCAACGCTCAGTCACGTGGTCAGAACAAAGAAATAGGAGGCGTGGCCGACTCGAGGCGATCAACGAAAAGAGAATCGTAACGAAACGGTTGCAACTTGGCTAGGGGGGCTAATTTGTACGTAGAACGACGTCACGTGGCGTCGCGTGGCGTGGATCAAATGTAGCTCTACAAGCCTAGTTGCCATATAAAATTAATGGAGACCAACCCGCTCAGATCGGCGAGTGTGGCACACGTGTTAGAAGGTAGACAACCTTAATTCTTCTATGGGTAATATTAGTGAGTGTCAATTTTGTGGGTGTATAACACCCATAACTTTCGTATTATCAAAGGTTACATGAGAGACTTTTTTGACGACAGAATAAAACAGGTTATGCCACTCTCTTCCCATATACTACTAATAAAATCATGTCAAATTGAAAATCTTACTTTATTACACAATTTTACACGCCAAAGCCGCCCTCAAACTCGTATACGTTAATATCGTAAATTTTTACGCTTGTACTAAATTTTAGAAGTTTTTTTTTATAGAATGATATGTCGTTACGTGTTGAGATTTTAAGAACACTTTCACTTTAAGGCGGGTTGTAAATCAAAATTAGTTTTTTCGTGATTTCGTTTTGGTATTAAAGTGTGTAAGATATTTTTGTAGGTGTAATAATAATAATAATATTCCACAACTATCACACAACGCCGTCTAGTCCCAAGCTAAGCAGAGCTTGTGTTATGAGTACTAGACAACTGATAAACATACTTATATATTTCTAAATACATACATAAATAGATAAATTACACCCAGACACAGAACAAATGATCGTGCTCATCACACAAACATTTGTCCTGGGTGGGAATCGAACCCACGACCTCCGGCATAGCAGTCAGGCCCACTAACCACTAGACCAACAGGCAAGTCAAACCAGTCAAAGTCAGGTGTAGGTACAGGTTTGAAGTTAGACAGCTGATGTTACATAGCCTTGTGTAAAGATATCCGCAATAGCGACATAGCCCGAAGAATCGTCAAAATTAACTGGCAGTAGGCAAGGCAAATTGCTCGCAGAACAGATGCAGATGGTCGAAAGAGCCAAAAGCTTCTGGTGTGGCGACAAAATAGAGAACAGGTCGTTGTGGCGACATTTCGGATGATGATGCATAATCAGCCTTTTAATGTTCCTACTGCTGGGACTCAGACCTTCTCTCTAGGAGAGAGATTGGGCCGTAATCCACCACGCGAGCCCAGTGCGGGTTGGTGGATGTAACATATTTAAGAATTTTTGGCTCTAGGACATGCCGTTTTCCTCACGATGTTTTCTTTCACCGTTTTGAGAGCAGTGGTGATGAAATAAATTCCACAAAATAATGCGGCATGCTGGGTTTGAACCCTCGATCTACACAATTAAATCGTCAACACTGCTCAATTATATTGACTTCCACTACCAAATAAACACGTGGTTAATCTCTAATAAAGCCGCTTGTATACTTAGCATATAGCATATATTCAGCCTTTTAATGTTCCCACTGCTGGGACTCAGGCCTCCTCTCTAGGAGAGGGAGTGGGCCGTAATCCACCACGCGGGCCCAGTGCGGGTTGGTGAATGTCCCATGTCTTTGAATTTTTGATTCTAGGACATGCCGGTTTCCTCACGATGTTTTCCTTCACCGTTTTGAGAGCAGTGGTGATGAAATAAATTACACAAAGTAATGCGCCTGGCTGGGTTTGAACCCGCGACCTACAACTCGTAAGTCGGGGCCGTTATCACTCGGCCACCACTGCATACTGCATACTTACTCATATGTAAATTCCTTATCTAAATCCATTTAGCACCAAAAACCTACCTAGCTTTGGCTTTTCCACACTTGTTTACGTATTTCCATCATTACCTTGGCACTATGCAAATTGCAGGACACAGCGGCTTGGACGGGGGGTTATAGCTACTATTAGGGCCAGAAGAACAGCCAGAAAAAATCATATGTTGATAATGTTGTACACCAATCTATAATAAACATATATTTTTTTCAAGCCGTTACCGAGGAGTAGGCTTCAGAAAGGCATTGTTTTATAGCACTGTTCGGGAGTTAGGGCCTTAATTGACGTGGTATTTTGCTCTCGTCCATGAACAGACTGACCCCTGACTCCCCTTTTGTATTCGCCCAAAAACCACCACCGATTGAAGTACTGAGCGTGGAGCGCGCACCGTTGCACGTTCCAGGAGCGCGAACGTATCCATTATGTAGAGCAGTTGCAGCCCTGCGTTCAAAAATAACCAGAGTAGGGTAGAGTCGTTACTCTAACCGTTCAAAAATGCTTCAAGTTGCAACCCAGGGTCGTTCTTTTATAACTCGAGTAGCTACCCTAGAGCTAACTTAACTAACTCTAACTCCAGGGTAGGTTGGTGTAAGCAACAGGAATGACAGTTGCTTGGTATTAACAGTTGAACTCTATGTTTGCGTTCAAAAATGCGAGCGTAGAGTATCTACCTTGATGACGTTATTAGAGTTAACTCTAACCTCATTTTTGAACGCAGGGCTGGCTAAATAAAATTTTCTTTTTTATAAACCTACCATATTGTCTCTTCACCACCCTAGGGTGACTGGTAGGGAATGCCTCAGGCATTAAGTTCGCCTTTGTACTTTGTGTTGCATGGAAATTAAATAAATAAATAGCATAGTGGATATCCGGCTTTACAGTACTCAATAGATCGCGTTTCTAAAATACCTAAATCATAAGTACCTACCATGAATTTAACTGTTCAGGTACCTACAGTACCTATGACGCAGGTTCTTACCGAACACGGTAAGTTCGAGAAGTTCCTGCACCGGATTCTTGCGGAAGCGACGCCCGGGTGTCGTCACTGTGAGGACCGCCCGGAGGACACGGTGGAGCATACACGGCGTTGCTCTGCCCAAGCGGGGCATACCTCCACGGTGTGCCCCTCTTGGGCAGAGCAACGCCGTGTCCTCTTGGGGGCGATTGGCAGCGGCGATCGCTCGCGCCGAGCCTTTGTACAGGCCATGGTCCGGAGCGAGGAGGAGTGGCAGTCGGTCGCCTGCGTAGCAGTAATGCTAGGAAAGGAGGCGGCCGATCGCGTGAGGCAACGGTCCTCACGCCCCAACCGCCGCCGGGATTCCGATCCCGATTTCCGGCCACCGTAGGTGCGGGCTTGCGGACGGCCAGCAATGGGTGGCTCACCGTCCGACCATCCGGTAACCGTCTGGACCGAGCCCAAGTCGTCGACGGCGCGTGCTGTTCCACGCGCGCCTCAAGGAGATGTCAGCAACTGTAGGGGCCCAGCAGGGTCGAAGCCGACTGGGGCCATAAGGGTCTGATTCTGAAAGGAAGACTCGGCCCTGGTACGAAGTCAGTAAAAGTCTGACACTATCTCTCCGCCCCGCCCAAGAGCGTAGGATGTCATAAGATGATTTAACCACCGAAAAAAAAAGGTACCTACAGTACCTAACATGAATTTAATTGTTCAGGTACTAAGTGTTGAATGTTGTTCAAATTACAACTGCGCACGACACCGACCGCCGTAAATGTTTGTCATAACATTTGAATTAAGGACCGCCATATACGTAAATTACACTGCTGGAGGTTTTTTTTAAATAATTTGCATCTTTCATGAGTAGTAGAATGGCTAATTTATATAATGTTGGTACATATAATTTAGTTAATCACATAACAAATGGCCGATGTGGCACATAACTTATTTTGTTATAGTTCGTTGTTATTTACATATTTTAATAAAATTATTATCTAAGTACACAAAAATAATAATAAGCTTGGTAGCTTAGACCCTGCTCCCGACACTGGCGGACTAATATTTTTTATATTTTTAAATGTTTTTTTTTATATGTGTGTTTTAAGAAATATTTAAAAATATATAAAATATGTATAAAAAATAAATAAAGAATAATAATAATATAAAAAATATCATCACTGACAGGACTATTGTAGCCAATAAGCCTGATATAGTGGTGGTGGACCGAAGCGAGAGGCGTGCAATGATTGTTGACATATCCGTCCCCCATGACGAGAACCTCGTGAAAGCCGAGAAAGATAAACTAATCAAGTATATTGACTTGGCTCGCGAGGTTGTCGACATGTGGGATGTGGACTCGGCGATCATTGTACCGATAGTCGTGTCGGGCAATGGCTTAATAGCCAAGAGCCTCGACCAACACCTTAGGAGGCTCGCGTTAGGCGGCTGGATCAAGGGCTTGATTCAGAAAGCGGTACTCCTGGACACGGCTCGCATTGTTAGGAGGTTCCTTTCTCTGGAGCCCTGACCGCCGGTAGCTTGGACCCTGTTCCCGATACCGGTGGGATGCTGTTTTTTATATTTTTAAATGTTTTATTTTTTATTTTTGAAATATTTAAAAATGTAACTAATATGTTTATATAAATGAAATAAAGGATATAAAAAATATAAATAAATATTTAGTTTAAGTATTATATATTTTATTTTCCCCTTGTCCGCGCGTCATTGCGGGGTGTCAACTGAAAACCAGCGCTGGGTGTCTGACACCCAGCAAATGCTGAGGTGGTTACCTAGATGGAATTAAGTTATGCAACTCTGATGCACACTTTCCCTAATGAAACCGAAAAAATCCTTCTATTGGGTTCCGCAGGAAGGATATCCGTGAGCATTCAGACTTGACAAACCATTGTCCATTCCCGGCATAACTTAAGCCGGCGCCAGACATCTATAAAACCAGTACTAAAGGCATGCCACACTTAGAATTCAAGCAGCGGCACCCACGTCCAGCCTAGCTCAACTCAGACTACATTAGGTCACAGGTCTGGTCTAGAATCGCAAAGTATGACTAAATCAATAACGGTATACCATTGTTTCACCTATATGGAGACGATTATGGCCCCGAACGGATAACCGTAATAAGAGCAGGGGCCATCTTGATGTGGGGCTGGCCTCAAAAACCAGAGAGAGAGCACTTCGACCGTTCTGGATCTTTTGAGCAGGGGCCATACCATGATATGTTAAAATGTCAGGCGTGTGAGCGAGATAGAGAGATGGAGCTATATGCCTTATAAAGCCCCACCCCTGGTCGTCAAATGAATCGCCTTATAAGGTCGTGGTAGGCTTCTGGTTTGTTTAACGGAATATTTGCACGTCTGGCGCATAATTCGTGACTTTTTTTCTTGGTGGGAAAATATTAAATGAAACACTACACTCCCTCCCGCTCTGGTTTTTTTTAACCGACTTAATCAAAAAGGAGCTGGTTATTCAATTCCGTTGTATAATTTTTTTTTTTATGTTTGTTACCTCTGAACTCCGTCGTTTATAGACCGATTTGCAATTTTTTTTTCCCTTTATAGGATATGGGACCAATCTGGAAGCCATTAATTCAAAATCCAGTTCTGATGATGGGATCCATGAGGAATCGAGGGAACTCCTCATATATTATAGGCAACTATATCGACGGTTGAAAGGCTAATTGATCTAAGCGACATTTTTTCAAAAAAAAATTGAAACCTCACTCAGACGATGGAGAAAAATTTGCTGATTCTGAATATGTATATAACTCAATATTGGAAAAAATGTCGTTTAGATCAATTAGCCTTTCAACCGTCGATATAATGATTTTGGTATTTTCATTGAGAACTCAAGCATTTACAGTCAAAAAGTAACATTTGATGAAGTGGAACTGATGAAAAAAACCAGATATGGTCAACGAAACTTCATACTCACTTTAATAATAATAATAATAATAAAAACTTATTGAAATCAATAAACTGGAATTTGGACATAATCTAAAAGAAAAAATGCATACATTATATACCGGACAGATGACACATGTCATCAAGATGAAAACAGTAATGAAATGGAATGAAAATATAATATAACTATGTTGACGAGAGCAGCTGCCCGTCGCGCACGCCATCCATCCCCGGACTTGCCGCTCAGCTCCGCCTCGCCGCCGCCGGACCCCGGATCATCAGTGACACCGGCGGTTGCAGTCGCGTCGAGCTCGAGCGACGAGTATTTTTCCCCGCCGACGTCGCCAACACCTGTACGTCGGCCGGGGAGAGGCCGGCCACCGAAGGGCTTGGGATCTAGGGGCCAACCGGCCCCGAGCCGGGTCCCCGCTGCCGGTGGTTGTGTGCAGCGCATGAGATGGACTCAATCCATGAATGAGAACGTCATGCGCGCATATTACAGGGCTACAGAGGGGGGAACTAACCTCACTGCGTACCGTGTTAGGATGCTGTCTCTTTTTCAGGACCTTGAACCAACCGTAGACGTCTCGGCGCAACGATTGTCGGATCAGGTGCGGGTAATCCAACACAGTCATAGGTTGGACGACGCCGTACTTGATAGGCTGCGCTCAGAAGTACTGAACAACCATATCGTCTCGACTCCAACACAGACAGGGGTACTGCCGGCCGCTGACGCAATTCCGCCGCGGTCCAATGCTGTTGAGAATGAGTTAGATGATAGGGTTGACACAGTAAGTAGCCAGTGCAATGAAAGACTGAGGAGCGCACTGGAGGATGCGCTTCGCGAGTATAGGTCCACTCCAGCCGAATTTAGACCCCGGTTGCCGCGGCTACCTATGTGCAAACGAAATATGGCGCTAGTGTGTGCTCTGGACTCGCTGCTTAAGAATGTTTTTGAGAGCAGCGAGGACCTCGTTGATACGCACTCCATCCTGTATTGTGGGGCTGTTGCGGCATGTCGTTTAGCTAACATAAAGTTTTCAAGTTGTGATGTAGCTAATCGACCAAAGCCTGCTGTACCAGCCTGGCAGTGCAGGATCGAGGGACGTATTGATGAGGCCAGAGCACTCATTGGTAAGCTATACTGCTTCAGGGAGGGCAATACACGTCCACGTGTGATGCGATTCGTGAGACGGGCATTTTCGGGAACTGGAATTACCCCCCGAGAATACATGTCCCGTGTCACGGAGCGCATCGACTTCCTGAAGCAGAAAGTTTGTGCATGGGCCAATCGTATCCGGCGGTATAAGCGTCGGGTCGATCGATACTCGCAGAATCGCATATTCCAGAGCGATGAGAGGTGGGTGTATAGAGCTTGGGAGCGACCTGAACATAGTGTGATTGACGTGGTCCGCCCGGATGATGCCGCCACGAATGCATTCTGGCGCAGCATTTGGTCGGTGCCCGTCTGTCACACTGAGGGTGGCTGGATGCGTGATGTCGAGCGCGTGTGCGCAGCTGTACCAGAAATGGAAAAAGTTGAAATTACGCCACTAGACGTAGCCAGAGCAGTTCTTCCATTACCAAATTGGAAGTCTCCAGGTACGGACGGACTGCACAACTTCTGGTTAAAATGGTACAGCAGCTCACATGCGCTTCTGGCATTGCAATTCCAGTCATCTTTAGATTCTGGGTCGCTACCTCAGTTTCTCACAACTGGTATCACCCATCTGCTCCATAAGACAGGTAGTCCCACGGAACCCAAGAATTATAGGCCGATTACATGTTTGTCGACGGTCTATAAACTTCTTACATCCATTCTGAGAGCAAAAATTAATGTACATATAGAGAAAAATTTTATAATGTCTGCCTCTCAGAACGGGTGTAGGAATGGGTCCCGTGGTACTAAGGAGCTACTCCTCATTGACATGGCCATAAGCCAACAGGTTCGTCGATCTCGCAAGGATCTGTCGACATGTTGGATAGATTATAAGAAGGCCTACGACTCTGTTCCACATACATGGCTCATGAGGGTGCTGGAGTTGTATAAAATAGATGCAACTTTACGCACCTTCCTTGAGTCATGTATGAGGCAATGGGAAACAGTCCTTCGCTATCCGGGATGTCGACCGATCCAGGGGAATGATGAACCAATATGGATTAAACGGGGAATATTTTAGGGCGACAGTTTGAGTCCACTTTGGTTCTGCTTAGCCCTGAACCCTCTAAGCACGTTGCTGGAGGATTCAGGTCTAGGCTATCGGTTGAGAAGAGGTGGTCAGGTCCTATGTCACCTGCTTTACATGGATGATTTGAAACTCTTTGCCCACAACAATTTGCAACTAATGGAACTACTGAAGGTAACTGAAACTTTCAGTAGTGCCATCAGGATGGAATTTGGAGTGGACAAATGTGCAGTTATGCATGTAAAGCGAGGGGAGATTGTGGAATCCGAGAGAATTCAACTCTCGGATTCCATACACCTTAGAACCCTCTCCCCGACCGAAACTTACAAGTATTTGGGTATGTCAGAAGCGTTAGGCATTAACGTCGCTGACATGAAGCAAACGTTGAAGGAGCGCTTCTTTAACCGCCTGAAGAAGGTTTTAAACAGCCTTCTGTCAGGCGGAAATAAGGTGCGCGCCTTCAATGGTTGGGTCATGCCGGTTTTAATGTACTCTTTCGGCATACTCAAATGGACTCAGACCGAGCTAGACGCTCTGGATAGGCGGGTCCGTACATTGCTGACCGCAAACCGGATGCATCACCCACGATCTTCGGTGATGAGACTGTACATCCCGCGGAAGTGTGGAGGTCGCGGCTTTTTGAATGCAAAGACTCTACACAACCGCGAGGTGTGCAGCCTCAGAGAATATTTCCTCAAAACCGATGTGGGTATGCACCGCGATGTGGTCGCAATGGACAAGGGACTCACCCCGTTGTCCATGGCTAAAGAGAACTGGCGCAAACCTGTGGTACTTACTACTGATGACCGCAAGGAAGTATGGAAAGGCAAGGAGCTCCACGGGCGCTTTTATCGGGCTCTTCATGAGCCTGATGTAGATTTTTTGGCGTCCGTGGCCTGGTTACGTTTCAGCAACCTCTTCGGAGAAACTGAAGGTTTTGTCTGTGCGATTATGGACGAAGTTATTTTGACGAACAACTACCGGAGACATATTATGAAGGACGGGACGGTTGACATGTGTCGGGCATGCCATCGTCCGGGTGAGTCCATCAGACATATAATCTCAGGTTGTTCTCGTCTGGCTAACAGCGAGTACTTGCATAGGCATAACCAAGTAGCCAGGATTATTCACCAGCAACTTGCTTTAAAATACAACCTAGTGGAATTTGAGGTACCATACTACAGGTATGTGCCCGACCCAGTTCTCGAAAATGACCATGTCACGTTGTACTGGGATCGGTCTATCATTACTGACCGGACTATTGTAGCGAATAAGCCGGATATAGTGGTGATAGACCGATTAGCGCGCCGCGCAGTGATAGTCGACGTCACCATCCCGCATGACGAGAATCTCGTGAAAGCTGAGAAAGAGAAACAAATCAAATATCTCGACTTAGCACACGAGGTTGTCGACATGTGGAATGTGGACTCGGCTATCATTGTGCCGATTGTCGTGACCGCCAATGGTCTTATAGCCAAAAGCTTCGACGACCATCTGTTGAAGCTGTCGTTGCGCGGTTGGATCAAGGGCCTGATACAGAAGGCAGTACTCCTCGACACGGCTCGCATTGTGAGGAGGTTTCTGTCTCTGGAGCCCTAACCACCGGTAGCTTGGACCCTGTTCCCGACACCGGCGGATAACTATTTTTTATATTTTTAAATGTTTTTTTTTATTACTTGTTTTTTAAAGAAATATTTAAAAATGTAAATGATATGTGTATAAAAATAAATAAAGAATAATAATAATATAATAATAATAATATATCTTTATTTCCCAAAAGTTACAGATAATTATACGAGTATCTTATGTTAACAGTTTATGCTTACATGGTAGAGGAAAAGAAAAATTAATACATAAGACATTTAGATGTTGCCGAAATTTTGATATCACAATGAAGATATAGTTAAGCGACTATATGACAATACAACTAAATTAATGGTTCTGAATAGTTACGTTACGTTGAAAATGGTATCATCGAAGTGATCTGATGATGATGATGGAGCCGGAAGGTAGGCACTGGAACTCCGTAATTAGTCAATGTATTCTAGCCGTGTTTGGGCTTATTAGAATTGTTATGAGATGCACTTTGGCTACAAGGTACTATCGAATTGATCTGGTGATGGAGCCGGAAGGTGGAAGGTAGACACAGGAACTTTCTAATAAAACAATGTAACCTTGTAGTGTTTTGGGTTAATTGGAATCGTCATGAGAAATAGGCACTCTGTTTATAAGTGGTTCGCAACTAAAAAGTGTGAAATAAAAACTTTTTACAAAAAAAAAAATAGCCGACTTTACTAAAAAAACAGTAAAAGGATCAACATAACTTTAATTTCGAAAGTCGGTGTTAAATAAGAAACAAACAATACCGAGAAACACTGACTTCCGAAATTAAAGTTATTTTGATCCTTTTAGCGTTTTTTTTTTAGTGAAGTCGGTTAAGTTAAGTATGGAAATCATCCAATGACTTCTCCCGCTCCGGATGTGTCAGACTTTTACTGACTAAAACCACATCTGTCTTTCAGTTGCCCTTTGCGTTTTAGAACTACAGGTTTCCCCACGTCCACCGTCGGAATCTTGACGGCTGGGACGTGACGTTCGTTCCCTCACGCGAGCTGCCTCCTCCTTCGCTTGCATTTGGCACGCTTGCTCTTTCGCTGAAGGAGGTGACCGCCTGTCACGCTCTGGGTGGACCAAAAGGGACTGTATTGTGTTTAACTGACTAAAACCCACCTGTGTTTAGTTGCCACTTGCATTCCAAGACCGTGGTAACTCTTTCGAACACTCACGAAGCCCTAGCAGGTATTGGCCCCGCTGGACCCCTTCAATTTAGCTAACATCTCCTTGAGTTGCGTTGTTTTTAGTTACCTTTCTCACCTGGTACCTGCCCAGGGGTCAAAAGGGCGAGCTCCACGAGTACACAGGTATTCAAAGCACATGAGACACTACTGAGGACCTAAGGTTTCATCCATAGTCAACTAGCCGAGGTAGGAGCGGGGTAACACGTTCTGATTAGTTCGATTGGTATGGGGAGCGGGGTACTGCGTTCTGATTGGTCGAGACATCAGATCTATAATCATAAGTGTTGACAGACATGCGTCACCTGTTATTAGACGTCTAGTGGCTGTAAGGTCGTTGATTATAAGGTTGACTTATAGTATGCACAAAATATTATTGTACATCATCATCATCATTTCAGCCGAAAGACGTCCACTGTTGGACACAGACCTCCCCCAAGTGGCGCCATAAAGACCGGTTCTGTGCGACTCGCATCCATCGGATTCCCGCGACCCTCATCAAATCATCGGTCCACCTTGTGGGAGGCCTTCCAACGCTGCATCTTTCGGTACTTTTTTTATCTTTATTGTACATTATTTTTTATCTTTATAGTAAATTATGTGAAAACTCCACTCACACACCCCAAGACCGGTTTATACCCAAACTTAATATCCTGTATCTAATTTAAATATTATTATTAGATACTACATAATTATTAGTCGATGTTGTTTTAGTCTAATAATTACATTGTCATGGATAGCATATTATGGTTCGTTCCAATCAGTATTAAATTACGCGATTTGAATTAATAATCACTCTAATATTATAATTTTCGTTGCGCAGTGGTAGCCGAGTGGTAACGGCCCCGACTTACGAGCTGTAGGTCGTGGGTTTAAATCCAGCCAGGCGCATTACTTTGTGTAATTTATATCATCACCACTGCTCTCAAAACGGTGAAGGAAAACATCGTGAGGAAACCGGCGTGTCTTAGAACCAAAAATTCGAAGACATGTGACATTCACCAACCCGCACAATTATTATTATTATTTATTCATTGTCAGGCAACTAAGGCCCATAGATAAAATACATAATATTACAATCTTATAAACAAAACAAACTAATACATATTAAAAATAACACAAACATTTAACTATATTTATTATACACGTAACATCGGCGTGTGTGTGTGTGTGTGTGTATGTGTGTATGCAGTGCGTGTGCACTGGGCCCGCGTGGTGAATTACGGCCCATTCTCTCTTCTAGCGAGAGGAAGCCTGAGTCCCAGCAGTGGGAACAATAAAAGGCTGATTATGCTTATGCTAATATTATAAAAACGAAAGCTTGTGAGTGTGTGTGTTTGTCTGTGTCATTGTTCACAAACCATGGTATATGGCGTGGTTCTAGTTGTAAGGTCGCGTACCAGGTTCCTTTTTCACGTGAAGTGCTATCAAATTGCCGAGCTCATATTATCTAAATGCCCTCTCGATATTTAGGCAACATTTCACTATAGTCTGGACACACTTGGAATATTTTGTTATACTGTCACGCGAGCAAAACCGCTGGTTGCAGCTAGTACCTACAAAAAGTAAAAAAGTGGGCAAGTGCGAGTCGGATTAGCGCACTGAGGGTTCCGTACAAACTTACCTATGAAAATAGTTTAATTCCCGAATTGAGTTACGAAGATTTTTTCCAATCGCAAACAAAGTTATTTTTGGGACGTAACGACAAATTTACAGTTTTCAAATTTTTTCCTTTACTTGTGCTACGAGGCCTTGCTTCATGCCAAATTTCAGGATTCTGGATTCACGGGGAGTACCCTATGAATTTAGATTCTCTTGAGAGTGTCGAAATACACGCTTTTTGCGACATAAATGGCCGTAACTTTTTTTTGGTTAACTCAGAAGTTTGATGTTTTTCACGGCTTCAGGGGACCGCAGACCTGAGTATATGATTTTAATTTCAACTCGATACCTCCACGCATTCTCGAGATAAAGGGTCTTGACAGATAGACAGACAGACTGACGACAAAGTAATCCTATAAAGGTTCCGTTTTTTTCCTTTTGAGGTACGGAACCCTATAAATGAAAAAGTTCATTTCGATTTAAAAAAAAAATCTTGCTATTAATATCCCACTGCTGGGCAAAGGCCTCCCCCAAGTCTTTCCAGACATTCTTATCCCGCGCCGTTTCAAACCAGTCTTCGCGGTACGCGTCCAGATCATCCCGCCACCTATCTCTAACCCGGCCTCGACTGCGCTTTTCCTCTGCAGGAACCCACCGCGTGGCGACGCTTGTACATAATATACATATACTTAATACTAGCGGTCCAGGTAGACATTGTTCTACCCGACAGCTGACTTTTTATCAGACAAAACATTGAGATACCGATTGTAGCGCCATCTACCGGGTTCAATTTTATTTTCAAACCATCCCGGGACCCGCTCAAATATACACACAAAGTTTCCTCCAAATCGGTCACGCCGTTTAGGAGTTAGGTAACAAACATACGTACAGAAGAATTATAATCGCCGATCGCCATTGTAGATTAAGTTAGTTTAAAAGTTACTATTACTATTTTGGTGTATAATAAAATTTTATTTTATTCTATTCTAATCGCTTAACCGCCAATTTGGTCGAAAATAAGTTTTATACCTAACTTATTTTAAGTAAAATAAGTTATACAACTTATTTTCACTTATTTTAAGCTTTCTTTAAGTGGAAAAAGGTATATAACTTATTTTCAACCGAAATGGCGGTTAAGCGATTTTACTTTTCCACTGGCGATATATAGATTCTACAGAGGTAAAAAAAATTGTTAGTTTATTTAGAAGGTTTAAAAAGGTAGGAAGCTACGGTTTCGCTGACTGACTTACTGTTTACCACGAATATGTACAGTCAGCACCAAAAGTCGATGAACAGAATCAACATAACAAAACACCTGGTGCGTGGCGGGCGTGGTGGTGTCGTGGTGTGGACCGGTTTTGTTATGTTGATTCTGTTCATCGACTTTTGCTGCTGACTGTACGGTTGAAGACACAGTAAAAAGATCGTCTCCTATGCCTAGATTTCAAGTGAGATATGAAAAGTACCCTTTGAATTTCAAATCGCTTTTGGAAGTGCTTCGCGAGATCGTGTCAGATTCACACACTTGGATTACACCAGTCTCAACATGTCTGAGCACCTCGATAGGTGTCAACTGTCAACTAAAATTACGAGTTCATTTGGGTGTTAAAGAAACTAAAAGTACATTTAAACTGAAGCGGAGCTGAGCGAGCTGAGCGGAGTGGAGGGGAGAAGAACAATGAAAAGTGGCAATTGTTTCTATTGAAGCGGAGCAGAGAGGTTTTTTTTAGGTGAAAAATAACCCAATGACTTCTCTCGCACTAGGGTGGAGCGAGAGAGCGTGTCAAACTTTTACTGACTATAACCCACTCCTACCTTGCGTTTTAGGAGTGGGTTCGTTCTTCGTTTGCCTTTCGTACCAGGGCCGAGTCTTCCTTTCAGAATCAGACCCTTGGCCCCAGTAGGCTTCGACCCTGCTGGGCCCCTACAGTTGCTGACATAAATAATGATCTGTGAAAACAACTATCTAACTATCACGGATCATGAGATACTGGTGACAGACGGACAGACAGACAGATGGACAGCGGAGTCTTAATAATACATTATATTAAGGTATATAAATAAGCGTCCCGTTTTACCCTTTGGGTACAGAACCCTAATTATAATATAAATAGGTCCGTATTGAACCAGTCAGTCAGTTTTTAGGTATCACAACCGTCAGCTCAAAGACGCTAGTTTCGGTCAAGCCGAATATTCGGCCTCTTTTTGGCCGAAACTATACAACACCGAACCTTCTTCAATCGTTCTTAAACATTTCTCGACCGGCCCTTTGAGTAAAGTGGCAGCTATACCAAGGCGACGTTAACCTAAATCCGCAGCTAATCTCAGATTAACCTAGTATTATGCCTTTAACCTTAGTTAAACGTTGACTTATCGATTTTAACTTAACTATTAGATAATCTTAATTCCCTAACTTAACTGTAGATCAATCCTCCTAGCTTTTTCCCAACTATGTGGTATTCAGTCTACCCGCATGCGTCTTTTTTTTCAGGTGGGAAAATCATTCAATGACATCTCTCGCCCTTGGGCGGAGCGAGAGGGCCTGTCAGACTTTTACTGACTAAAAACACACTCCTGATCCTTCTTTGCTTACGTTACAGGGCCCCAGGGTTCATTTTCGCACAACCCGTGGACCCGGATGCGTCTGAATTCTAGTGTTTTTATTTTGGGCCCACCAAACCCACCTATGTTCCTTCTGTGGCCCTTTGGGTTGCAGGACCACGGGTTTTCTTTTCATTTATTCCCCATGGCACTAGCGAGTATCTACCCTACGGTTTTGCTGACATCTCCTCCATCGCGTTTCCACGCGCGCCTCGAGGAGACTACGCGCCGTCGTCGCCTCATTGACTACTTGGTCTGGACGATGACCAGACGGCCGAACGACGAGCTACCCTTTGCTCGTCATCCGTCCACTATAATTTTGTAAATAAATACATATTAAATTACTGGTGCCAATTATATTGTATTCAACATACAACTTGACACCGACTTGCTTATGCAAAAAACTTAAGAAAATTTAAATTTCACGGGCTGCCCTGGCGCTTTCCCCTTAAGCATAGCACGAACATTAAGATGATGACCCATCCACGACCTGACCTCGATAATCGTTGCTTAACCTTAAAGTTCAATCCGTAGGGTTATTGTTAACTGCGAGCTCCTCTCTGTAGATAACAACTGATAAAGACCCCCAAACTGTGGACCCCACGGAAGTGACCGGTAATGGAATAAGTTGGTTAAGGGGGGTTCGATTTGGGGGAAGCTGTAAGCTTTGTTTAAGTGTAGATCTGATTTGGGTGCTGCAATGATCACACTGAGATGAAAGTTTGAATGCATAATATAATAATATAACATTCCACATAGCTAAGCAGAGCTTGTGTTACGAGTACTAGACAACTGATAAACATACTTATATATTTCTAAATAAATACATACCTATTTTAATAAATTACACCCAGACACAGAACAAATGATCATGCTCATCACACAAACATTTGTTCTGGATGAGAATCGAACCTACGACCTCGGGCATAGCAGTCAGGACCACTAACCACTAGACCAACAGGCTAGTCAAACTAAAATTTGTATGTGTATGTTTTTTTAGAACTAATTGTTTTGCAAACACATTTATTAAGCTGATCAGTTACTTATTTTCTGGAATCAATGATTTAGATGGTTTTGGGAATTGCTGGTGGTTTATTAGTAAATAATAATAATAATGGTCATATCACTTTGTACTGGGATCGGTCCATCATCACTGACAGGACTATTGTAGCCAATAAGCCTGATATAGTGGTGGTGGACCGAAGCGAGAGGCGTGCAATGATTGTTGACATATCCGTTCCGCATGACGAGAACCTCGTGAAAGCCGAGAAAGATAAACAAATCAAGTATATTGACTTGGCTCGCGAGGTTGTCGATATGTGGGATGTGGACTCGGCGATCATTGTACCGATAGTCGTGTCAGCCAATGGCTTAATAGCCAAGAGCGGCTGGATCAAGGGCTTGATTCAGAAAGTGGTACTCCTGGACACGGCTCGTATTGTTAGGAGGTTCCTTTCTCTGGAGCCCTGACCGCCAGTAGCTTGGACCCTGTTCCCGATACCGGTGGGCTACTATTTTTTAAATGTTTTGTTTTTTTATTTTTACTGAAATATTTAAAAATGTAATTTATGTGATAAGGTAATAAATAAACGAAATAATAATAATTTATTACACCAGAAAAATAACACAATTTGTCTATAAACAATTTAAATTTAAACGAGACAGTCACAATTGTGCTTAATTTTACATCTACTGCCAAATTTGAACAAGGCTAGGTGCCTGTATTTCGTCACGCAGTGCCTTAAACCCTGGAGCTGGATCTGCAAGTACGATCTCAAGAAAATGAAGACAATGTTTCCATTAATAAAAATACAGTTGATAAAAAAAAATGTTATCAAAATAGCTGTTTAGCTGATTTTTGGTCCTGACTGTTTTTAAAAAAGTTCCATTCAATCACCTATTTGCCTTTCATATTTTGTCCTCATATTTTGTTTACCCTAACATAATGAATCTTGGCGAAATAACTGGGATCAAAAGCATCGGAAATTGACCCGAGCAGTGCCAAAAAACAGTGACTTTCTGAAAGGTAGAAAAGAGGAGGAGCCTCAGTAACGGCTAAGTCAATAGATTTGAAAAAAAAATGCTTATTATAAACTCATGCACAACATTATCAATATAATTATGATGTTTTCGTTTAACTAAAGCTTTAACAAAAAACAAAATTAACGACTTGATATTTTTTCAATATGTTTACACAAAAAAAATTGCTGGTTAATCGTTCTTCAGAATGTACATAGCATATATGTAAATCAATCAATATTTCGCAAAGAAAATGGATTTAAGGTCAGCGGGGCTCTATCCGGGCGCAACTGGCCGGAATTAAATGACATTTAACTCCGACCAGATGTTCAAGGGACTATACGCCTTAAGCTTTTTATATAATAGCGACAGTTTTCAAACGGAGCACGCCCTATGTATAAAGACGAATAAATACAAATAGCTTGCAACTTGTTCGCAAGCACAGTGACAAACAAACAAACAGAGACACGTTGTATATTATACTTACAATATAATATTATATTATAATAAAGCATAGACGGCCTTTTTAATGTTCCCACTGTTGGGACTCAGACCTCCTCTTTAGGAGAGGGAATGGGCCGTAATCCACCACGCGGGCCCAGTGCGGGTTGTTGGATGTCACATGTCTTCGAATTTTTGGTTCTAGGACATGCCGGTTTCCTCACGATGTTTTCCTTCACCGTTTTTGAGAGCAGTGGTGATGAAATAAATTACATAAAGTAATGTACCTGGCTGGGTTTGAACCCGCGACCTAAAACTCCGTAAGTCGGGGCCATTACCACTCGACCACCACTGCTCAATAAAATATTATATTGTTATGATATATTTTCTGATAAATATGAATATTATTATTTTGCATAGTTTAGTTTATAATTAAATGTAAGTAAATAATGTTGCCAGTGATGATATTAGGCTCCAAAACGTAATCGCTCGTAATGGGCCTCATCAGAAGGCTTAAAGTCACCCAAAGGGCAATGAAAAGGGCTATGCTCGGAGTTTCATTGCGTGATCGCATCAGAAATCTAGATATCCGCAGGAGAACTAGGGTTTCGGACATAGCCCGAAGAATAGCAAAACTGTGGCAGCGGGCATACTGCTCGCAGAACAGATGGTCGATGGGGACGAAAGGTTTTAGAGTGGCGACCACGTACCTGAAGACACAGCGCTGGAAGGCCTCCCACAAGGCGGACCGATGACCTGGCGAGGTTCGTGGAAATTTGATGGATGCGAGACGTACAGGAACAGTCGTTATGGCGACACTAGGTGGAGGCCTATGTCCAACAGTGGGCGTCTTTCAGTTGAAATGATGATGAAGTAAATAAATAGTAACTGCACTGTCACATTATGTTAAGGCTTGTAAAGAGCAGTGGCGGCCTCACTGGTAACGGCTCCGACTTATGAGTTGTAGGTCGTGGGTTTAAACCCAGCCAGGCGCATTACTTTGTGTAGTGACTGACTTTGACTGGCCTGTTGGTCTAGTGGTTAGTGGCCCTGACTGCTATGCCGGAGGTCGTGGGTTCGATTCCCACCCAGGAGAAATGTTTGTGTGATGAGCACGATCATTTGTTCTGTGTCTGGGTGTAATTTATCTATATATGTATGTATATAGAAATATATAAGTATGTTTATGAGTTGTCTAGTACCCATAACACAAGCTCTGCTTAGCTTGGGACTAGACGGCGTTGTGTGATAGTTGTGGAATATTATTATTATTAGTTTATTTCATCACCACCGCTCTTAAAACGGTGAAGGAAAACATTTTAAGGAAACCGGCATGTCCAAGAACAAAAAATTCCAAGACATATAGATTACGGCCCATTCCCTCTCCCAGAGAGGAGGCCTGAGTCCCAGCCGTGGGAACATTAAAAGGCTGTTATGTTAATATTAGAAGCTGTAAAGATAGTTACTTAGGTATTTATTTATTTCAAAACTTTGAAAATATCAGTACAGGCTAGACCAAATGCGATGCGATGTAATGATGCACGATTAGATTTGCGTTATTTTTTATTTCTTAAATTTTTATGTATTTTATACACTGAACAACTGTTTATTTATTTATTTGTTATCCACAGCTTCTTTCTTTTCTTTCTTTCTAACACTAACCCTGTCCCCCCCCAGCGACGCCCTAAGCCGAGGTCCGTACCCCACAGGGGGTGCCCTTAGTGTGTAGTCGCTTAGTTTTTAAGTTTAGTTAAATAAGCCCTGGCTGGAGGCTTTGATTCTTGAATCGAGGCCGCCACAGGCAAGTCCGGTTAAGCAGCCGACAACCTCCTAGGTTGACCTGCGAGAGGCCACACACAAAAAAAAACCTTACACTAACAACTATTCTAAATAATGTAACTTTTCTACCATAAGGTTCAGTTGAAGACCAGCGTCAAGCAACTACCACGTAGTTGTCTGGCATTTTTGCTGAACTATAGCTAATTGGTGCAGGCGCGAGACACACAATGTTAGTTATTTTATTTTCTTATTTTTATATCTTAAGTGTTTACATGTTGTTTCTACATTGTGTGTATCAGTGTGCGTGTGCCAAATAAAATATTTTTCTTTCTTTCTTTTCTTTCGATGTATTGTGTTGTAGTTTATTGAATGCGATATTTTTGAACGAGGACAAATAAATAAATAATACGTACTTAGGTGAAAACACCAAAATTACAGTTTAATGTGCATAGAAATTGGATAAGACAAAAACAACAACTTTGCTTTATAAACTTGGGCGGTATAGAAAAACAGGAGGCTGTTTTGTTCAAACTTCCCGGAGTTTCGTAATTATGTCAAATTTTTATTATTCCTGTCGCATAGAGTTTTCCTTTGTTAGCCTATGAGTTCAGAGAAAAGTGTGCAAATAAAAAAATGCTACGAAAAATGGAAATGTGCGTGTTAGAGGTTTTTTTTTTTTAGGTGGGAAAATCATCTTATGACAAATCTCGCTCTTGGGCGGAGCGAGAGATAGTGTCAGACTTTTACTGACTAAAAACCCACACCTGTTCCTTCTTGAGAGTGGCGGTACGAAGGCTGAGTGCCAAAAATACCGCCCCAGGACCCGACGGCTTGTCTGGGAAGGCTTGGGTCCTGGCCATGGAGGCTCTCGGGCCTCGACTAAGAGGGCTCTTCAGCGCATGTATGGAGAGGGGCCAGTTCCCACTTCGCTGGAAGACAGGAAAACTGGTCCTCATCGCGAAGCCGGGGCGCCCTGTGGACTCTCCGTCCGCATACCGGCCCATTGTGCTGCTCGACGAGGTGGGCAAGCTCTTTGAAAGAGTAATTGCAGACCGCCTCGTCGCGCACCTAACACGGGTGGGGCCGGATCTGGCGGACGGCCAGTTCGGTTTTCGCAGGAGGCGCTCCACGGTGGACGCCATCATGCGCGTGCGAGCTCTCACGACGGGGGATGCGGTGGCCCAGGGCAGGTGTGTCGTGGCGGTGTCTTTAGATATCGCCAACGCCTTCAACTCCCTGCCTTGGAGTAGCATTAGGAGGGCACTCCGGTATCACCGGACGCCCGACTACCTCTGTCGTGTGGTCGAGGCGTACCTGTCGGACAGGTACATTATCTACCCTGGTCACCAGGGAGAGTGGGAACGTCGAGAGATGTCGTGCGGTGTTCCTCAGGGATCGGTACTAGGGCCGCCCTTGTGGAACATCGGATACGACTACGTGCTGCGCGGCGACCTCCCTGACAGGGTCAGCGTGGTCTGCTACGCAGATGACACGCTGGTCCTGGCTCGGGGAGAGTCGTACCAGGCGGCGGTCGAACTAGCGACACGCGGGGTTGCGACAGTCGTGGGCAGGATCCAGGAGTTGGGACTCGAGGTGGCATTGCACAAGTCCGAGGCCATGTGCTTTCACGGCCCTCGGAACGCGCCACCACCGGGTTCCCAACTAACGGTAGGAGGAGTCCACATCGGCGTCGGGTCGACGATGAAGTACCTGGGACTCGTCCTCGACAGCCGATGGGATTTCGAGGAGCATTTCCGACGTCTGGCTCCCAAACTAAATCGGACTGGGGCTGCCCTCGGGCGGCTCCTGCCCAACCTGGGAGGTCCAGACGCCTCCTGCCGGAGGCTCTACGCGGGAATTGTTCGGTCCATGGCCCTTTATGGTGCACCAGTATGGGCGCCAACGCTGCGGAAGCAGCCGGCGGCCCGGCTGAACGCGTGCCAGAGGGTCATGGCCATACGGATGGTGCGAGGATACCGGACGATTTCCCGCGAAGCGGCGAGCCTCCTTGCTTGCCAGCCACCATGGGATCTGGTGGCAACAGACCTTGCTCACATGCACGATCTGCGCATGGAGATGCAACGCCGGGGCGAAACTCCGCTGCCGCGACAAATCGCAGCATGGCGGACAGAGCTCCGGCGGGTTCTCATGGCTAAATGGCGGCAGCGACTGTCGCGACCCAGTGCTGGGCACGCCACAATTATGGCGGTAAGTCCCCTCTTTGAGGCGTGGTTGGAAAGACCTCACGGCGTCCTCACCTACCGTATGACGCGGGTTCTCACCGAACACGGTAAGTTCGGGAAGTTCCTGCACCGGATTCGTGCGGAAGCGACGCCCGGGTGTCGCCACTGTGTGGACCGCCCGGAGGACACGGTGGAGCATACGGTGGAGGTGTGCCCCGCTTGGGCAGAGCAACGCCGTGTCCTCGTGGGGGCGATCGGCGGCGGCGATCTCTCGCGTCGGGCCTTGGTACAGGCCATGGTCCGTAGCGAGGAGGAGTGGCAGGCGGTCGCTTCCTTCTGCGAAGCAGTAATGCTAGCAAAGGAGGCGGCCGATCGCGTGAGGCAACGGTCCTCACGCCCAAATCGCCGCCGGGATTCCGATCCCGATTTCCGGCCACCGTAGGCGCGGGCTTGCGGACGGCGAGCAATGGGTAGCCCGCCGTCCGACCGTCTGGTAACCGTCCGGACCGAGTCCAAGTCGTCGACGGCGCGTATTGTTCCACGCGCGCCTCAGGGAGATGTCAGCAAATCGTAGGGGCCCAGCAGGGTCGAAGCCTACTGGGGCCATGGGTAGTGTGAAAACGAAACCCGGGGTCCTGGGACGAAGGCAACGAAGGAACAGGAGTGGGTTTTTAGTCAGTAAAAGTCTGACACTATCTCCCGCCCCACCCAAGGGCGGGGGATGTCATAAGATGATTTTCCCACCGAAAAAAAAAAAAAAAACCTGTTCCTTCTTTGCCTTCGTCCCAGGGCCCCGGGTTTCGCTTTCACACTACCCATGGCCCCAGTATGCTTCGACCCTGCTGGGCCCCTACGATTTGCTGACAACTCCCTGAGGCGCGCGTGGAACAATACGCGCCGTCGGCGACTTGGGCTCGGTCCGGATGGTTACCGGACGATCGGACGGCGAGCCACCCATTGCTCGCCGTCCGCAAGCCCGCGCCTACGGTGGCCGGAAATCGGGATCGAAATCCCGGCGGCGGTTGAGGCGTGAGGACCGTTGCCTCACGCGATCGGCCGCCTCCTTTGCTAGCATTACTGCTTCGCAGAAGGAGGCGACCGCCTGCCACTCCTCCTCGCTCCGAACCATGGCCTGTACCAAGGCCCGGCGCGAGAGATCGCCGCCGCCGATCGCCCCCACGAGGACACGGCGTTGCTCTGCCCAAGCGGGGCACACCTCCACCGTGTGCTCCACCGTGTCCTCCGGGCGTTCCACACAGTGGCGACACCCGGGCGTGTCTTCCGCACGGATCCGGTGCAGGAACTTTCCGAACTTACCGTGTTCGGTGAGAACCTGCGTCATGCGTAAGGTGAGGACGCCTTGAGGTCTTTCCAACCACGCCTCAAAGAGGGGAATTACCGCCATAATTGTGGCGTGCCCAGTGCGTGTTAGAGGTGAAAATTTCACGCCGTAATTATGTCAGTAAGTCCCCTCTTTGAGGAGTGGCTGTAAAAACGTCACGGCATGCTGACCTTCCAGATGACGCGGGTCCTTACCAGACATGGTAAGTTCGGGAGGTTCCTGCACCGGACTCGTACGGAAGAAACGCATACGGTGGAATTTTGTCCCACTTGGGGGGCGCACCACCGTGCCCTCGTGGGGGCGATCGGTGGCAGCGACCTCCTACTGTGAAGCCTTATTACTACGGGCGCGTATTACTACGGGCGAAGGAGGTGACCACACGCGTAAGGGATCGGACTTCTTCATGCCCCAGCCGCCGGAACCCCGACCCCAATTTACAGCCACCGTAGGCGTGGGCTTGCAGACGACGAGCAATGGGTAGCTCGCCCTCCGTCCGTCTGGTAACCATCCGGACCGAACCCGAGTCGTCGAGAGCACGTAGTGCTCCACGCGAGCCACGAAGAGATGTCAGCGAAACCATGGGGGCCCAGCAGGACTGAAGCCTATTGGGATCATGGGTTAGCATCCAAAAGAGAAACCTGGGATCCTGGAACGCAAGGCAAAGAAGTAACCTAAGACACAGAGTGGGTTTTAGTCAGTCTGACACGCCTTCCCAGTCCGCCCTAGAGCGAGAGAAGTCATTGGATGATTTCCCATACGATAGAGTTGAAAGTCGTCTACATAGAAATGATAGTAGTTAGGACCTTAATGACAGCGTTTATAAAACCGGGCAAGTGTGAGCCGAATTTGTGCACTGATGGTTCCGTATAAACTTATCTATGTTAATTATTATGTAAGTATTTTTATGTCTTTCCTTTCGTCTTTCTAAATACATAGTTCAATTCCCGAATCTCGAAGTATTTCTGAATCAAAAAAGTTTTTCCTTTTGTGACGTATCTTATCTTATCTTATCTTGTGTGGGGCTGGCCTTAAAACCAGAGCACTTCGACCCTTCTGGATCTTTTGTGCTAGTCCCCCTCCCTTCTACTCAAACCCCAGCCTTCCGTGCACCTTCGTCATGAGTCCCAGTATGGCCTTGATGGGGCTGAGCCTATAGTCCTCTGGCCTAGGAAATGGTTGGCCCAGATACTCTAGTCTTTTGGAGCCTAGTGCTGCACAGTCGCACAGTAAGTGTAGCATATTCTCCTCTGCCTCTCCACAGATCCTGCAAGTCGGGTCGCTTGCTAGTCCCATGTTGTAGAGCTGTTTGTTGGTGGCATAATGCCCCGTGAAGGCTCCTGTGATTATTCGGAGCTGTGTTCTGCTGTACCTCCATAATTTTTGGGTCCAGGCCTTATCTATGTCATTAAGAAATAGCTTTGCATGCTTTTGGCCTGTTGTGTTGCGCCAGTGTGTGCTGTGTATTTCTAACGCAGCCCTTTTCAATGCTTGGTTGATGACCCTTGGTGAGAGTCCTATGAAAGGTTCCGGTCCTTGTAAGGGTGTCTCGGATCCTTTTCTCGCTAGAGTGTCGGCTCTTTCATTGCCTTCTACTCCTGTGTGACCTGGCACCCAGATCAATCTGACCTTGTTGCGCCTTCCTAGCCGATTAAGTATTTTAATACAGTTTAGTACGAGCCCAGAGTCCACTCTATTGCACGTGAGTGCCTTAAGTGTTGCTTGGCTGTCGCTTAAAATGTAGACAGTGTCCCCTTCGGTGCCTCTGTCTAGTATTTCCTGCGCACATGCGATTATAGCATAGGTTTCTGCTTGGAATACCGTCGCCAGTTTGCCCAAACTTAGGCTGAGATTGCAGTTGTCACTATGTACCCCTGCTCCTGTACCGGTGTTCATTTTAGAACCATCCGTGTACCATACCTGGTTCTTCCCTTTGTGGGGTTTCATCCCACCTTTCCATTCCTCCCTACTCGGAATGTATATCTTAAACTCCTTTTTGAGATTTTGAATGGTATGTATTTTGTCACATCCCATGTCCATCATCCAGTCAAGTTCCCTGTTTGGTCTTGTGTTTGTATGGTTGGTTTTGCATCCGGAGTTCGTCCAGTGTCCCATACTTTTAAGCCTATGAATGGCCCTCCTCGCCTCTAGTTCCACTTCAATGTGTAAAGGGGTGAGATTGAGCATCGTTTCCATCGCCGCAGTTGGCGTGGTTCTAAATGCTCCTGTAATGGCCATGCAGGCAGTCCGCTGTACTTTGCTTAGGGCCTGTCTGCAAGTTGCCAGCTTGGTTCTGGTCCACCATACGATGCTCCCGTATGTGATCAGCGGTTTCACCATCATGGTGTATATCCATTTGATAACCTGGGGTCTAAGGCCCCATGTCTTCCCATAAGCAGAGCGACACATGCCAAATACTCTTAGAGCCTTGTTTGCTGTCGCTTCGGCATGGCTTTTCCACGTGAGTTTGCTGTCTAGAATTACTCCTAGATATTTTACTTCTGTGGACAACTCTAGTACGGTGTCGTAGAGCTTTATGGCACCCATTGTTGTTAGGTCCCTCCTTCTGGTAAACGGGATGATCACCGTTTTGCTTGGGTTGATGGATAGGTGGTTGAGTTTACACCACCTTTCAACCATGTTTAATCTCTCCTGTATGATCCCCGACACAGTGTTGGGAAATTTTCCATTTACAAGTATCACGAGATCATCTGCATATCCAACCGTGTACGTTGGTCCTTTGTTCAATTCTATTAGCAGCTCGTCTATCACCAAACACCAGAGCGTTGGCGAGAGTACGCCTCCTTGCGGGCATCCTCTTGTGACATGCGCCCTTTTGGTCTCACCTAGCAGTGTTGATTCTATAACTCTGCCCTTCAGCATATTGTCCATCCAGTCACAAATGGTAGGGTCTATGCCATGTTTCTCTGCAGCTGTTCGTATCGTTCTAAAAGTAGTGCGATCGAACGCGCCTTTTACGTCGAGAAAGGCTGCTAGGCATATCTCTTTGCATTCTAGCGCCTTTTCGGCACGGCTTACGACCTGGTGTAGCGCAGTTTCTGTTGACTTACCAGGCTGGTATGCGTTTTGCATCCTGTGAAGCGGTTGTTTTTTCAGCGCTCCCTCCCTGACATGCTTATCTACAAGCTTTTCCAGAGTTTTTAGGAAGAATGATGTCAGGCTTATAGGTCTGTATGACTTAGCGTCCTCATAGTCCGCTCTTCCTGGCTTGGGAAGAAAGATTACTTTCGCCTGTCTCCACGCCTTTGGTATGTAGCTAAAGGCGATGCATGCTCTGTATAGTCTACCCAGATACGGTTCTAGTATGTTCCCCGCTCTTTGTAATAGAGCTGGGTACACTCCGTCTGGTCCCGGGGCCTTGTATGGCTTGAAGCTTTCCAGGGCCCACTTTATGCCATTCTGCCCTACTACCTTTTTCGCGGCGTCCCAGTCGGCTTTCGTTGTTTTTGACTTAATGTCGTCTAAGCTTAACGAGTCCGCCGTGTCGGTAGCTGCGAATGAGCCGGGAAAGTGCGTTCTGAACATTATCTCAAGGGTATCACCTCCAGACTCTGTCGGTTTGCCATCCCCATCCTTGATGGATGTCAGTGGATTCACCTTTGCAGTGGCCATAGCCTTCGACAGCCTCATGCTATCTGGAATGCTGCCAATGCTGTCGCAGTGGTCCCTCCATGCCTTCCTTTTGGCCCTGCGCACAGCCTTATTGTATTCCGTTAGCTTTATAGCATACATCTCAAAATTTTTGAGAGCCTTAGCACGATTGAAGGCGGCCCTAGTTTCCCTCCGTAGCCTAGCTAGGTCAGAGTTCCACCATGGTTCCTTTCTTGTTTGTACTACCTTTTCGGGGCAATTATTTGTCCAAGCGCTCAGAACGGCTTCGGATATTCGCCCCGCCTCAAATTCTACGTCAATTGCTGAATTCAGCTTTCCCTTGGGGTCCCCAAGTTCCACTTTCAAGTCTTTCGTGTATGAGTTCCAATTGGTGTGTCTTGGGTTCCTCCTTGTTACCAGTTCCCTTTTCCATCGGGTACTGTACTTGAAGCAAATATACCTATGGTCTGAGAGTGAGATCTCGTTTGGTACGTGCCATTCGCTTATGCGGTTACTAGCCCTATTAGTAGCTACTGTTAGGTCAATCACCTCCGCTCGTCTAGCATTGACGAACGTGGGCCTGTTGCCATTATTTATAATTTGTAAAGGTGAGCTTACCAGGAAGTCCAGCAGTCTTTCACCTCTCCTGTTATTGCCGGTGCTCCCCCAAGTGACGTGGTGTGCGTTGGCGTCGCAGCCTATGATCAGGTCTAGGCCCTCCCGGCTGCAGTGTTCCACGAGTTCCCTCAGGTTCGTTGAGATGGGGTCCTCGGCTTCATACGGCATGTATGCGGAGGCTAGTATCAGCGCTCCGCCTCCCTCCTCCTCTCTTAGAGGGACCCTGATGGTTGTCAGGTCCCTGTAACAGAAATTGTGCAGGGGAATCGCATCTAGGCCATTTCTGACATAGATGCAAGCCCTTGCATTTAGGTCATGACGTTGGTAGTGTACAATACCCCCAGTCCTGGCCAGGCCTCTAATCTCCCCTTTGTAAATGTAAGGTTCTTGTATTAGAGCTATGTCATATTTTAACATGTTTAGCTCGCGCGCCAGAAGGGCAGTCGCAGCCTTATTGTGTTGTAGATTGATTTGTACAAACCTTATAGCAGCCATCTTATTTCCTGTTACTGCCTGTCCACCCCCGCCTCCCCGTCCTCGTCTGAGTCCGGGCAGTTGGGGTCCAGTTTGAGGACTGCCAGTCCCGCTAGGTCCCCCGCGCACGTCGATGGTGACGACGCGCGGTCCAGTTCCATCGCTGGATGGTAGTCCTCGTACTGTTCTGCGCCGTCGCTGGCCCGCTCTTCAGCGAGGAAGGCTTCTTCCTCCGAGCTTGGGACCACTTCCTCGACGCAGGCCTCCTTCACCTCCCCACTAGGGGCGTCCGGTGCAGCCGAGGTCGCTGGGGGTTCCTTGGCCTGTTCCTTGGCCTGGTCCTCCCTCCTTCTATCCGCGTCCTCCAGCAGTTTGAACTGGCTAGGCCCCAGTCCTGAGTGGAGTGTGTAGCCAGCCTCCCTGATGGCGTCCGCGGATACCTTGTCCATAAGGACAATCCGGCGTGTCGTGGTTGGCTCCACGTCAACCTTCAGCACTTTCCACCCATCTGTGTGCAGTGCCGGGTTGAAGCGCTGGAGCAGCCTCAAAGTATTGGCGAGGTCGGCGCCCTTGAAAGTCTTAGACTTCCACGCCATCTTGATCGGCTTCGGAAGGTCCTTTGCCTCCAGCACCCGCAGCTTGGTGCCACTGACCTCCCGGCCATCGACGGCGCGGAGCCACTTAACCGCGTCGGGTCCCTCGCAGCTGACGTGCAGCGCCCCTCCGACCATGTTCCCGACATTCACGCGGGGCAGTGGATCCGGGGTCTCCATCAGCAGCTTCCACAGAAACTCCTGAATCGGACCCAGGGTTCCCGCCTCCAGCGCTTGGTCCGGGTGGGACGCGTGCACGATCGCCATCTTCGTCCCCATAAGAGCGTCCTTATAGGATCCCTGGGTTTTGACCTTTTTAGTGTCATTACCCGGTTCCTTGGCCTCATCACTCACCTCACGTGTCCTTTTGACAGGTGCCGTATTACCCCCTGTCGTTGCAGCCTGTCGCTGCAGGTTTTTCAACCTGCGCTTAGCGCTGCCGCTCAAGCGCCGATGGTGCGGCCCCGGTGCCTGCGTCGCGGAGTCCCCCGCTCCCGTCCCTCCACCGGTCGTTCCCTGTACAGGTTCCGTCCGTGGCGGAGGTGTCGGTATGCTGGTGCCCCCACGACCCGGCAGCGGTGCCCCTGCCCCAGAGTGCCCTTGGGCGCCACTCCCACCTTGCGGAACCCCCATACCGGTTTTCCCCCGTCCCTTGCAGCCCTTACGGGTCACAGTGGTCCAGGAGTCGAAGCCCGATACGGGTACCTCCTGCTTGGAGGCAGCGGCCCCCCTACCTGCTATCGCCTTAAGCCTAGTCCCTGTAGTCAGGTCCACGGCCATTTGTGACACGCCCTTTCCGGTCTTGTCACCTTGTTTTTGGTTTTGTGTTAGTTTATCCATACTTTTTGCTTTGTATTTTCATCAGCCCGGCTCCTCACCCACCATCGAGCCCTCAACATCGGGGATGCTTTAAAGCACCAAGGTTACCGAGCTGATATAGTACCCGTGAGTGCGTTGTCCGCGAGCTTCCAGCAGTCCACATCTGCCCCCCACAATAGGTGTCAGTGCGTACCTGCCTTCCGCTGCGAACCCCATCACTCCCGAGTACTCACCTGACGGCCGTCTGACCGGACGTCGCAGCCGATTGACCATGATTGGCTAGACCATGGCCGCCCGTTTGAGGAGAAATCCAGACCAAAGTGGCGTGTTGCCTTCAAGGGGTAAATACAACCCGACCCCTCTCAGGCTCAACCACCAGGACTCCTTCATCCCCCCGTACGGGTCACCGCGCACGGCACAAACACGCGGGAGGTCATTAGCTATCCACCATCTGCCCTGTTGATGATGGACACGCAGAGACATGACCTCTCCATCCCTGCATTAAAGCGCCCGATGGTTTCTGTTACGTCTATTGTGACGTAACTACAAATTTACAGTTTTCAGATATTTTGCTATACCTACTTGAGCTATGAGACCTTGCTTCATGCCTTTCAGGATTCTAGGTCAACGGGAAGTACCCTATATGTTTTGATTTAATAGCGAGAAAAAAAAATATGCGCCTAAACAAAGCTTAAACGGCTTTATCTTTAGATTCCGTTGACTTAGAAATTTGATTTAGCCACTGCTGCTTGAGGTATCAAACCTAAGTATTTGATATTAATTTCAGCTTCATACCTCCATGCGTTTCTGAGAAAAAGCGTTTGACAGACGGGCATAAAAACATAAGGACAATAAAGTGATCCTATAAGGGTTTCATTTTTGCCGCCTTAATTACGGAACCCTCCTCGTGGGGGCGATCGGCGGCGGCGATCTCTCGCGCCGGGCCTTGTTATAGGCCATGATCCGGAGCGAGGAGGAGTGGCGGTCGCCTCCTTCTGCGAAGCAGTAATGCTAGCAAAGGAGGCGGCCAATCTCGTGAGGCAAAGGTGCTCACGCCCCAACCGCCGCCGGGATTCCGATCCCGATTTCCGGCCATCGACGGTGCGTACTGTTCCACGCGCGCCACAAGGAGATGTCAGCAACCGTAGGGGCCCAGCAGGATCGAAGCCTACTGGGGCCATGGGTGATGCGAAAGAGATCCCCTGGAAAAATGGCTAAGAACGAACAGGAGTGGGTTTTTAGTCAGTAAAAGTCTGACACTATCTCCCGCCCCGCCCAAGAGCGGGGGATGTCATTAGATGATTTTCGCACCCGAAAAAAAAAGATATGGAACCCTAAACTAAGAAGAGAAGAGCTTTACGCAAGCGTTACTGATACATATTTGATTAGTTTTTAGGAATGGCCCCATATTTTTACCTACCTAAATCCATAACAACTTCAAAAGAACTAAGATACTACAAAAAACACTCCATAAATTCCTACTACAAAAAGCATATTATACTAAGTATAGTATTCATGAATATTTAGAAGACAAATGACAAACTGTGCCTAAATCCATATTCTAAGATTTATTTAGTAGCAGCCTATTTTATTTAGTCACTAAGGATTGTTTAAGCGTCGTATTTTTATTGTCTTTTAAAACGTCAGCTCGTTTTAAAAGAAAATAAAAATACGACGCTTCGGCGCCGGCGAACTTCGTACCACCTAACAGTCAATGAATTTACGTGTATTATTACCTTTTAACTAAACTTATTGACCAAATTATAGTATCTTATCCATGTGCAGTGCCCCTTAGTAAACTCCACTGCGGGTGACGTACCCTACACGTATATACTTTTCCGGGATAAGAAGTACCCAGTGTGGTGCCAAAAAATAATTATATCTACCAAGTTTCATCGTAATCGAACCGGTAGTTTTTGCGTGATGTCTGAACAAATAGACAGACAGACAGACAAAAATTTCTTTTAATCACATTTTTGGGTTCGGTGTCGGTCTGGTAACCGTAAAGTAGTAGTGCCATTTATTTTTTTGATATTTTCAATGTACAGAATTTTCAATTCTACAGATTTATTATTTATAAGAATAGATGTGTATGTATATAATTGTATACTTTATTTGCATATTAAATTACTTCATTGATAACTATTTTGTGTGTACACACGGTGTCTACATCTATTTTTTATTCCAACTCTCCTTTCACAGATATGCTGGAATATTCTTTAGAAATAAGCATCACCTTTGTACCAAAAAAAAAATGGTAAAGAAGGAACAGGAGTGGGTTTTTAGTCAGTAAAAGTCTGACACTATCTTCCGCTCCGCCCAAGAGCGGAGGTTGTCATTAGATGATTTTCCAACCCGAAAAAAAAAAAAAAATTGTACCTTTTTTTTCTGTTCCCTTCTTCTTATCTTTTATCTTATGTGTGTACATGAATCGTAAAATAAATAAATTAAATACAAATTATGCCCAGCAAGGCAGCACATAATAAATCGATATTATGTAACTAACACCATTGTATCATTACATCATACCTATGTGTAACGAATAAATCAATTTGACTTTGATACAAGAATCGCATAGCATAAGCTTGTGCATAATCAACCTTTTAATGTTCCCACTGCTGGGACTCAGGCCTCCTCTCTAGGAGAGGGAATGGGCCGTAATCCACCACGCGGGCCCAGTGCGGATTGGTAAATGTCACATGTCTTCGAATTTTTAGTTCTAGGACATGCCGGTTTCCTCACGATGTTTTCCTTCACCGTTTTTAGAGCAGTGGTGATGATATAAATTACACAAAGTAATTAAATTTAATTTAAAGCTTGGCTGGGTTTGAACCCGCGACCTACAACTCGTGAGTCAGGGCCGTTACCACTCGGCCACCACTGCTCTCACAATAAGAATCGAACCTATAATAAATATTAAAACATTGCTCAGTCACACCGCCTCACAGACTACCGATACTAAAAATTGTAAAAAAAAAAATTACAACTAACGACCACTTACAAAACTTAACCAATTACCATTAAAGATTTAAACCAACAAACTCATTTCACAGTTATTTTTAACCTAACTAATGAACACCATGTTAACTGCAGATAAACCAAACGCTTAATGATACCTTTAATTAGTGGCTGACAGATGTATACCAGTATCGGTTAAAATAGAACTTATAAGTATTTTAAACTTAAAAGAATATTGTTTCGGCTGCTACTCGTAGATCTTTAGAAGAAAAAAAAGCCGGTCAAGTGCGGGTCGGACTCCCGCACAAACTTACCTATGTTCAATTCCCGAAAAATGTCTGTGATTTTTCCGAACCGCAACAGTTTTCGGACATTTTCCAATATTTGTGCTATAGTCAAAGTCAAAAGTTTTTATTTCACATAGGCCTACATGGGCACTTATAAAACGTCAGAAGCTAGTGCACTATGAGACCTTGTTTCATGCCAAACAAAATGCGCGGGCTTGCAGACGGTGAGTAATGAATAGCTCGCCGTATCTGATGATTTGTAATGATTATGTTAATTACTAATAAATCACATGACATCCCACCTATACGCACAAAACGTTTTGGGAGTGGAATTCCTTGCCGGAATCTATGTTTCCTGATGGCTACAAACCGGAAATATTTAAGTCAAGAGTGAATAGGTTGCATCTAGGTAAGCGCGCTCCATCGTCGACCGCATCGTCGCTTTCCTAATCCTTCCTTTCCTTTCTTAAAAAAAAAATCTTTGATGGCACGGTTTGTACAGTGGTTTAGTGTCTGCTACGCTGCATGTCGTGGGGTTGATTCCCGCACGGAACAAACATTTGTATATTCTAAAGATAGTTGTAGGGTCTGGACGCAACTGTGAACTGTGAACGCAACCACGATACACGATACAGGATAAACCTATTAGTGTGAAGCAAACTTTTTTTTAAATATTTTATTAGTGAATATGTAAAAGTAGATACTATTAGTACTGAATAACAATATAAAAACAGATAACATTTTAGTTTGTACTTAGATAGTTTCAATTAGTTAAGGGATTTTACTATTATTTTTTTATTTCAAAGTGAATATAGTCAGTGAAGTATTTAATAAGCATGCGGCCGTCTCCTTCGCTAGCATTACTGCTTCGCAGAGTAATATAGTTACAACGCCACTGCCTACTCTATACAATAAAGCGTAATGCAATGTTACACAAGACCAAGTTTGTTATTTTTATAAATTCGTCATTCCAACACTATCTCGCATTGTCATTTTGCTAAAAGTTCGTAGTCTGCTAAACTCATAATGGTCGATCATTGATCAGTCATTGGTCTCATAATAGCATTGTGGTAGAATGACAATATTGAGCTGTTTCGTTACAAATTAGAAGCCATAACTGCACAACGACGTTGTAATGGTAGGTCACTGATCAAAGGAACTGTCAAAATTTTAGCAGACTACCTTACCACGTACTAGATTACCATTCTAGGCCATTTCTTTCAATAGAGTGTCGTTGGTTGACCATTGGAACGTCATAATGACGCCATTATATTAGTAGATTACCAAACTTGTCAAAATCAACAATTATGAAGTCAATAATAATAATTATAAGTACCTACTTTATTTCAGATATAGAAAATCCATAATATGTTAGTAACAGAAATACTTATAATGCATCTATGTTAGTAACCAAATGTATTAAAACAAACTAAATTAACTTTAAAATATCATTCCCTCTTAATTCATATATTTTCCCTCAGCACCAGGCCCGCAGGCATGCTTGCGGGACCAGTGAATAAGGAAAGGACAGTCAGGTTTCTCAGCAATTACTTTCAGGATACTATTGGAGCCTCCACGTATCCTATGCATCAAGGATGCCGTTCTCTTGCGCATAATAGCCTCAAAACTATCCGTACCTGCCTCAGAAAACATACCTGATGCGCTACAGAACCGCAGAAGCCCCAACAACACCCGGAAACCATTATTATATTGAACTCGAAGAGCGTTGTAGGCCCTCTGCGTAAACGATAGTCCATTCTGACACTATTGTAATAATATAATAGCAGCACTAATGTGATAGCAGACTTGAGGCCCAGAAGGTCTATGACTCAATAGTTACTCAACAGCCCTACACTTTCTAGTAGCCGCCACATTTTTTGTTTATTAGCCCTATTGAACCAATTACTCTTTGTTTGACGTAACAGAGCTCTAACTTGGTATATTGGGTCACGATAATTATTCAACGGGCTTACATGCCGATGCAGACAATGTCTGTCCATGTAAGCTAGAACGGTCTTAGCACAGACATAAGAAAAGGACTAAGTGATCTCAAATTTTCCTTTTATTCGTCAACATATCAAATTCAAACTCAAAATATATTATTTCACATACATGGGCATATAAAAAACGTCAGAAGCACCACAGTTCCAATTGGTCGTTTCCTATAAGGAAAAACCGGCAACAAACTTCATGGTTCCATGTAAACCCAGTTCAACTAAGAAACTTCAAACTTCCTTACTGGCCGCCTGATTTTCAATCATAACAAAGTAACAAATGATTGATTTAACCTAATTTGATCACCAATAACAATGGCGATACCACAAAAGATCACGATTCTCGTAAAATTCCCGGGAAATCGGATAGTTCCGTGATATTCCCGAGTATCCGTGACTTATTTATGATTTGGAATATTTAAAGGGATATTTAGATAGCTGATAGTTTCTGTGGGGTTATATAACTGTTAGTCGGCGGGGGTAAATTGTTTAAAAACCTATGAGTTCGAGCATAATTATGATATCGCTCGATTCTCGGTAGATGGCACTGTACTCAAAAATTTTACTATACCTACTTATATTTTGTTTTTTAGTGTATGGGAGCATTATTAAGCCAAGGAAATGGCATTTGCTAGAATCTAACATTCCATTTTATTGTATTCCCTATTGGTACTTTTGTGACTCAGGCCTCCTCTCTAGGAGATGGAATAGCCCGTAATCCACCACGCGGACCTAGTGCCGATTGGTGGATCTCGAAGTTTTAGTTCTAGATAGCCGGTTTTCAAACGATGTAATATCTAAGATATTCTTCACCGTTTTGAGTGCACCGTTTGCAGTGGTGTTCAAATAAATTAGGTACATAAAGTAATGCACCTGGATGAATTTGAACTCACGACCCAACTCATAAATCGAGGCCATTATCACGGGACCACCTCTACTCTACATTTTTTTTCAGTTTATTGAACTTAGTCAAATTATTGCATTAAAATAAAACCCTAATTCTAAATTTACCAAGTTTAAACACTGATTAGCTTGTTTTTACTTTTTTTAAATGGAATATTTGAATATAGAATCGGCTAATCCGTATTTAAAATAATGAGATGATGATTAGCGAGTTTTATGATTAAAAATGTTATGCCAAGTTTAAATATTAGCATATTCTAAATTGAAATTACCTATAGATTTTTTAAATTGACAAACAAACCTAATCACATGGAATTTTTTGTGTAAATAAGGTCCAGTAGGTATTTTTGATCAGTAGTTTACTGATTCACTTTTGTCATCACCCATATTCTGAATGAATTCCACCTCGGTCGCATTGATAAACTTTTACCACTTGCATCAAAAGGTAGGTACTTATTCTCCTTCACCTAACTTTAAAATTTACACTCTTACTTTTAGTGTAAAAAAATACGGGCATGAATATAGACAGTACCATGTTAAATAAAAAAGTGCCGCACTGATTTACCGTGTGAATAAAAGTGATTTAACATTTAATTATGCCCACAATGATTTATGGGCAAACTCCTTATTAACGGCAACGTTATGCGTGTGATATACAGACAGACAGATTGAGGAGCTTGATGAGGTTTTAATTGTATGTTTTGTTTGATGGTTTAAATTGTAGGTTTATTCATAGCCCCGTCTCTGTGATCAGTAATTCATTTACCGGTTTATTGATTACATAGTATGTAAACTAATTTAAGGTATTATACTTTTTGCATGCTTTTATTATTATTATATTTTGTTTATTTATTATCTTATCTTATATTAAAAATAAAAAAATAAAACATTTAAAATTATAAAAAACACTGTCCCACCGGTATCAGTCGGAACAGGGTCCAAGCTACCCGCGGTCAGGGCTCCAGAGAAAGGAACCTCCTAACAATACGAGCCGTGTCCAGGAGTACCGCTTTCTGGATCAAGCCCTTGATCCAGCCGCCTAACGCGAGCCTCCTAAGGTGTTATTATTATTATAATTAAGAGGTAGGTAAAACATTTCTTAGAACAATCGTGGACCCTTTTGGGCACAGCAAAGACTTCTTGCTTATTCTAATTACAAATTTATTTAACACTAGCTGACCCAGCGAACTTCGTACCGCCTCATAGTTAGGATAACGCCATCTACTGGCATTATGAGAACAGCATAATAGATGATCAAACGAACTTACCTGTGATGTTCGATCATTATTATACGTAGCTTCGTTCGAAGATATATAATTTACAATGAAGCTTCCCGTGTGTACTCGACAACCAAACGCATCTTTTAGAATCCCTAAAAAGCAAAAAACAGAACGCACCAAATCCTGCGAGTATCTGTCAGTTATGTCATATGTCATTCTTTCAGAGCTATAGATAAATCTTAAGTTTTGCTGGGTAGGGTAGGGAGGGTTCCCTATATATTCGAACGAAGCTACGTATAATAATGATCGAACATCACAGGTAAGTTCGTTTGATCATCTATTATACTGCAAGCTTCGTTCGAAGATATATAATTTACAATGCAGATGTTAAGAGTCAACTTAAAGCAAAATTAAGATTTACAATATCAAACAAATATATTTCAGGAACCAAAATCTCTTAGGTACTTTTAGGCTCTTAATATAATAGTAATATGAGATAATCAGTCTTTTTTGACATACTTATACATTTTATATTATATATGTATATGTCTATTTTTTTATATATATAATTATTTTAAACATATTAAGGCATTTATAAGCAAATTTTTTGTTCAGCATTGAGCACAGCATGAGCAAATTCAGATGAATTGTTGGAAATAGGTATATTATAAAATCTTGCAAAGGTTGAAGAACTGTTTGTCCAGCTGTTTGCCTAATTACATCTAATGATACTCTCCTAGCTTTAGCAGTCGACGTGGATGCATGTCTTGTACTATACCCTGAAAAAACGCTAAAATCTATGCCACACATAGAGAAAGTATATATATATATATTTCTTTTTTATTACTATTATTATCCATCTACTAATGGTAGATGAAGAAATTGGCTTGTGTGGGTTATTCAATGAAAGTATTTAATGAGTATTATCTTCCCTAATACCCTTGAGTATATTTAATGTAATAAAATAAAGTAGTGGCTGGACAGATTTCAGGTTTTTCAAATAAAGGTAAAAAGGAGGTTTGGTCCGCTGCAACCAGAACCAGATGTTTTTGTAGTTTATAGGATAGAGATGTTTACACCGGTATCATTAACTATAATATTGGGTATTTTTATAAATGATAAATCTGTGCTACTTGGGCTCTGCTAAATGCAAACAAATTCACTAACTTTTTAGACAATTTGATTTTTATAGAAACCTTAACATAATCTCTGGATGTGATCATTACCACCAATTTATGAGTCTATTAATTTATTAATTGATATAGACTGTGTGAATGAGTGAGATCCTATAAGTAACATTGAATTGAGGCATTATTTGGAAGGTAACCTAATGTAACCTCTATGACTGATGGAAGAACAACATGTCAATATTCTGGAAATTAGTTTAAGGAGGTGTGTAAGATGACACTCTTTAAAAGGGGAATGCAATAGTTTTTTATTGAGTAGCTATAAAGACTAACAGCTTGAAAAAACTAACATTGTTTTCAATAGTGAGTATCAAGCTTGTAAAGGTCAATATGACATCACCTTTTCATTCTTGATTTTTGTAGCCTCCCCAATATTGGGCTAAATGGAGGAAAGAACACATAAAAGAAATAAATTATCATGTCCAAGGACAGTAAAAAACATCTAATTAAATGTATTTTGAACCTGGTTTCCAGGAAACACAGGCATCACATTTTTGCATTACTTGTAGAAGGGATAAGATCAATCAGTTTGACCAAACTGAAACATAATACACTTACCTACTAAAATGTAGAGATATTCTGTTCCCACTCTATGTTAGGGCTTTATGAGATTGTTAATTGGTCTCTTTGTTGTCTTTTGAATCCATATATGAACCAAATAGACAAATCTATTTATTTTTACACCATTGCTCCATATTTCTGGCTATATTATTTAATTGTTGATACCGAATTCCTCCCATTCGGTTTATATAAGATACAGCAATCTATTATCAATCTCACACAAAATGTGTAAATGCTCATGTTTAACAAAATATTATTTTTAAAGGTAAAAAATGTGAAGGAGTTCTAAATAATTTATGTGATAGTTATAATTTTTTATCCTTTTTCCAGAACCCATGGACTTATATTATCACTACAATAGCGCTCCCCCCCCCCCCAGTTCTTGTTGCATCATTGTAGGTCTAGTTTGATGTTTGGATGAATTTTTATTTTTAATCTTAGTTGCCTTTACTTATACCTAAGTAATTCTGTTCTAATTTTAGTATAGAACCAACCAACAACAAATGTTGTTGCATCAAAATAATGCAACAGTTGATGTACGGTCGAAAGCAAAAGTCCATAGGTACTACAGAAATAAAATCGTGTGAAGCGAGAAATGACGCCATCTAGCGTAAAACCAGATTGAAATGTTGCTATCGACAACATTACATTATACTGTTAATAGATGGCGCCGCTGTGCTTCAAATGATTAATGCTTAACTAATGCTTATTTTTGTACTTTCTTTTTGTTTCTTCAAACATTGAAATAATTTATAATTTCTTTTAAAGAGATGAAGATATTAAAATTGAATATCAATTTATAAATATTTGATTATCTATGTGTTAGTTTTCAAACTTGAGAGGGTAGGTTGAATATGGATTTACAGGCCTCACTGCAAAAGTCCATAAGAACGCTAAAGATTACATTGCTACAAACCGAGCGAGCACGATACTTCCGTGCGTATGTGTGCGCGTGTATGAGTATCCACATTCCACAGATAACACACATTAAGGAACTGTCGTCGCATTGAGCTTAAAACATCATTATTATTTTTCTGTGACATTGAATACGCATCACACAGTCACAGAGGCGACTTGTTCTTACCATTGCATTGATAAAATTCACGCAAATATGTCATGTGCTGGTAGCCGTATGAACTAAGTGTTGGATTCGCAAACAACGTAGCCCGAGTTCAAATCATGGTCGGTCCTGGTTATTTCTTACTTTGAAAATTCCCAATCTATATTAATATAGTTGTTTTTTATATTTCTATGAAAAATACTATTGCATTTTTTGCACTAAATAGTTGCAAATTACGAATATGATCTATTAACCACAAGAAGAACACATTCGTAATTTTCAATTATTTAGTTGTTACATCTTTTCGATGATGTAAGGTGGAAATAAAAAGACGTGTTTAATAAAAATCTTTATTCTTTATATTTACAAATTAAACATTTATGAGAATTGTGACGTCGAATTGTTACCTAGACAAAAAATTTATCTTGTAACCGTTATCTATGTTACGTGTAAGATTGTTTGTTGGAAGTATACCCACTTAGACCATTCATAATATGAATAACGTAACAATGAAAGGATATTAAAATTTTAATAAAATAAAATATAATATATATATATTGTTTATATCCAGTTATTTATTGAAAAGTGATATATGATTTAGACTTTGTAAACATTTTATTTTTATGTAACGTCACAATGAATGTATTGAGGTCATAGCTTAATTGTTCATTTTCTTGACGAAAAGAAGATTGAAACTAAACCTCAATTTCTGTTAAAAGAACTTTAGTTCTCACAAGATAATCGTCAATTAGACGAGAAAAATAAATTGAACTATTATGTTAGAACAGTGTGGGTAGAAGAATAAAAAACGAAATAGAATCATGATTATTGTCAACAAAATTGATAGCGAGTTCACTGCATTCTTAAGATAAGGCGATGGCACAAGTTAAAAGATATAGCTGTTTTAAACGAAAGTAAACACATATAATACAGTGTTTGTTAACGAATAATCATGGATATGTTAAAATAAAATGGCCTATTAAATATTTAATTACACCTACTGATTTTACTAAAACTTAATATTTTGTATAACCCCCATTATTTTCGATACAGTCAAGTAGACGTTTGCGCATGGACCCAACCATATTACCGCATATTTCGCTCCCTCTAAAACTTTCCCACACCTCCATGCAATGGGATTTTAATTGTTCTGTAGACCTCTCATTCCGCGAGTCCCACCTTTGCACCATCAAACCCCATAGATTTTCTATGGGGTTGAGGTCGGGTGATCGCGCTGGCCATGGAATAACAATTACTTCCGGGTGATTGTGAAACCACTCACGCACAGTACTCGCTCGGTGAATAGGACAATTGTCCTGGACAAACGGAAATTGTGCTAACTCATCAGCTGGGTAAATGTTGCGCACAGTAGGTAGCATAATTGAGTCTAACACTTCCACATAAGTTGAACTGTTTGCGCGTGGAGGAATGAAAGCCAGTTCTCCTGGTCCTGCTGCACTCATCCATCCCCACATATTAATTGTGATTCGACCTGATTCGGTGTTAGGAATAATGTTGTTATCACACCAGCGAGTGTTATTCTTGCGCCATAAGTGAAGCCTGCCCTTTTGACTGGATTTAAACGTTTTTTCATCTGAAAATACCGCAGTATTCCAGTCAAAATTATTTAGATTTTGACTGGAATACTGCGGTATATATCACGTGCGAAACGTAATCGTTCTTGTTTATGCCTCTCTGTCAAGTACGGCTTTTTAGCAGGTTTTCTGTGATGCACACCTTCAGCGTGAAGTGCACGGCGAACAGTATCCATCGAGGTGTCATATAATTCCGCAAAATGTCTCGTTGGTGCGAAACCATTCGTTTTGTATACGTCCACCATATGTTGTCGCTGCGCCTCGCTAATAAGCTTCGGTCTCCCACTTCTCTTTCGACTAGCAAGGCTACCTTCTTCCTCATATCTTTTTATCCAAAGACTTACAGTATTTTTCTAAAACAAAAAAAAATATATATTAGGCAGCTATACCTACTTGACTTCATTTTCATTATATAAAATGTTAACAATCATAATGATTGCATATAATTTTAAAATAAAACTGCATTTATAAATCCAATAACCAATCCAATAAACCCAACGATTTATGTATTTCTCTTTTAAGCCTCATAAATATACGATGGATGGATTCATAAATGGCATACATTTTAATTAGAAGATTAATTTATAATAAAGTTAAAATTCATTAATAGCTATTATACTCACATTCAGTCCGGTTTCTTCAGATATTTGTGTTTTATTAAGACCGCTTTTATGCAGCCCAATGATAGTCGCCCTCACTTCAATACTAATATTAGCTTGCATTTTGCGAATATTACAATACTGTTAACCACACGTCACTAACCAACAACTACAACCAAACGACAGTTCATTTCGGTCAAGTTAAAACTTATGTCTACCTCGCAGAAATATAATTCTTTATTTAGTTTTTTTGTGATCCCTTTCTAACTCTAAGAAATGTGTAAACAAGTTAAAGAATAATTTAATATATGTAATGCTAATCCATAATTTCCAATCGAGTAAGAACTTACAAAAAGTCAACAATTGCGTGAGATTCGAACTTGCGGCACACTGATTTGCGCTTCAATCTGTGTGCTCTATACCACTAGGCCATCTTGACTTATGCTAAGTTGATGAAATTATGAACTACAATCAGTTGTTGACGACAATGATGACGCATGTGTCTATTATTTGTTAAACTAAAAGTTAAGTTTATACTTTGTGAGATTGCCTTTGCTCACCACTTAGCTGTGAAGAAACCAACGCCATCTAGTTTAATTTTCGAAAACTTGAACTCTAACATGCAAGGGAAAATAGGCGTTAAGGTATCTAAGCACTTTTAATGGGTCACCGTACCTATTAAGTGATTAAGAAACTTGTTTCTGTAAATATTTTTAAGGGATTTACAGAAACAACATTTTTTGTATGTGACATCAAAGTCATTGTATAAGTGTCATATATAAAATCTAAATAATTAACATGATTGGGGTGGTGTATTTTGTAAGAAGGAGTAATTGTTCCTCAAATATTTTCACCCTTCTATTATAGTCTGAACCAATACACAAATGTTCATCAAGATGTACATACCTACTGATTTGTGAACTTTTGATCATAGATATACATGTAACTACCACTATCAAAAATACATAATGTGTAAAACAAATCCCATATGGGACAGCAATAGGCTCTTTTTAAATGATCATAATGAAATAATAGGTATCTCCTGTGATCTGGATTCAATTTTTGCCATAAGATTTCCTGGGTACACTAGAGCCACCGCAGTGGACTGCACTTACATCTTATAAAATTGGATATGTGAACCAATTTGTTCAGGGGTTTAAAGGTTTCAATAAACCTCCCTTCTCCATCCCTGTTGGGAAACCAAAAGATATCTTGGATATAAGTTGATTCCCACACGGTTTCCATGGGGAATTTGTGCTCAATGGCAGTAAATTATGAATGGCTTTATACATAAATATGCATTCATCTTGGCCCCTGATCTTGAAGATCCTGATTGATCACTTGTAAAACCATTTTGTTTTGAACCATTGAATTTTGGTTGATAAGTTATGGAAGAAAAAATGCACTTACCGAACATCCACTGATGTGCTTCAAAATTGAGGCATTACCACAAATCCTCTATCAGGTAGGAGGTAGGGAATGGGCTAATCTGTAAACATGACTAACCTCTAGTTTCGACCATGAGCCTGTGGTGGAACTTTTTGTGTTCTAGCATACACTGGATGTGTTGCGATAATTGCTTGGTTTTAGTTTAATATGAGGAATGCAGTTACTTTTGTCCAGGCCTAGGTATTATTCTTTGCTGGTTGTACCAAGATGGACCATTCCTGTTTCTTTTTTTTAACGGGTTACAGTTGAAGATTAGGCTGGCTTTATAATAAGCTTGCCACTTCTGTGGCATGTCTTTAGGACTTTAATATTCTCTGTTGAAGTATTCCCATGCAGGTAGTTGTCTCTATCAACATCTTTGACAATATCTTTGTTTATGTGAAGTGCAAATCTATTAAAACACTCTTCCAGTATCAACCAACTGTGAGAATTTGTTTTAGCCTATTTATGCCATCATTGGTGAGAAGCTTGGATAGGGCATAGTGATTTCTAATCCCAACTGATTCTGTTCTGATTTAATCTTTTTGTATCAGAATATTCTTGTATTATCAGTGAATTACCGACTGAGGCAATGATCTCTATATTATTTTAAACAGTTATTACATACATTTTTATCTAGTTTTGTTCATATTCCTTGAGTATTTCCAAAAAATGGTATTCTAGATGTGGGTTAAGTTATTAATTAAGTCAGGTCATTAAATCATTTGGTTTTGTAGATATAAATACTGTACTGCTCTGAATACTTCAGGAAATATAGTAACTGGTTCAACGACTAGCTCAGATGCTAGTTCAAGAAATGTTATAGTCAAGTCTGTAACAGTTGGGGTTGTGCCTGTTGGAGCCGATGATGATACAACAGATATCTAGTTTAATGTCCTCTTCTTGACCTTGTTATGGTACCAAACTGTATCTAGGCAAAGCCTTTCGGATCTTATCAAAAGGTGACCATTGTGCATTCATCTCGTAAACACCACGAGTAAGCGGATCACGTCAATGCATCACGTACATCACCCGTGTCCATCTACCAAAAAGTAAAGATCATCGTGTGTTCATCTCGTAAACACCACGAGTCTGCGGATCGCGCCAATGCATCATGTACATCACTCGCGTCCATGGTAGATACAATATTCAAAATCCATTTCACTTGCACTGTAGATATAAGGTACCATAGATAACTTTCCTGACGAAGCTTTTCAGGTTACCCCAAAGGTGTGGGGCAAAAAACAAACTCGTATGTTTATCTCGTAAACATCCCGAGTCAGCTAAACGCGTAAATGCATCACGTGCACAAAACACATCAGTGTGTATGTACCATAATTCGAAACCCATTTGATTTACAGTCTTATACTGTATAATGTACCATGGCAAAGCCTTTTTGTGTATCCCACACCAAAGTTATGGAAAGAATAAGGAAACAAGCTCGTGTGTTCATCTCGTAAACACCCCGAGAAGTTTGATCGTGTCAATTATTTGGGTTAAGTACGTGAAACTCTTACTTCACTGAATAATATAATAGATAAATCTATTACTTCACCTGGAATCAAAGAATTAAATAGAAATAGTACAGGTGACGTACTATGTTATCGTCGTTTCATCCTTTTTTCAAACTTTTCATCATATGAAGATAGTATTTGATATCTTTTCATTCTGGCATACTTCATCACAAATTATATAAGCACTAAGCTCTCATTTAATTACTTAAATTGGTAAAAAAGCAAATAAAACACAACGTAAAACGTATTGGTTGCCGCGCAAACGTATGGAATGACATATGACATAACTGACAGATACTCGCAGGATTTGGTGCGTTCTGGGAATTCTAAAAGATGCGTTTGGTTGTCGAGTACACACGGGAAGCTGCATTGTAAATTATATATCTTCGAACGAAGCTTGCAGTATAATTCATTTTATAATGACATTATAATTAGAGATGGCGTTGTATTCAGTTTTTTTTTTTGTTTTTTTTTTTCTATTTTTCTCACCCTTTAAACCTTCCCTGGACTATCACGAATATTTCAAGACCAAAATTAGCCAAATCGGTCCAGCCGTTCTCGAGTTTTAGCGAGACTAACGAACAGCTATTTATTTTTATATATATAGATAGATTACTTAATATTTCTTTTTTAGTATACAGTAAAGTTACACCGCACAGTAAAGTCTGGTTCTGGGTATAAATTACAAAATCTCTGTCAATTAGTGAAGTATTTGCTATACTACGTTGGTATGGAAAAATTACCGACTACGAATCGACGTGGCACCCTCGTTAATTTTGGGTGCTCGCTCTTCATCCCAGTGTGTCACAGTTACGCGTTACATATTATTATAAGTTATTATGTCACCCCATCCCAGATTTATGACCAACAATATTAAATATTTACAATTTGTTGAAGAATTAATCTTATTTGTATGACGTTAATCTTATATTGTAATGAATTATTATCTTTTTGAATATGATTTAGAAATGCGCCAAGTTTTTGTATTTTTTTTTTTTACTTTTATTTTAACACGTTCTCAGTGGATTTTTTCAAATGAATTTATACATATAATAAATATGTAGAAGTTTTTAGTTGTGCGCGCATCACGTAAAATGTAAGAAATCGATGTAGATAACTTTTGTCGTTAAAATTGTGTGCAACTTGATATATTACTTAGACTTTGTTTCATCGCAAACGGTTGACGAAAGATATACTGCATTCATTGACTTTTAAGCGGTACGAAGTTCGCCGGGTCAACTAGTCTGTAATAAAATGTGAATGATTTTTTTATCAAATTAGTTCACTTACATTAATCTATAGAATTAATTTTTCTTCAGAATCATATTTAATTATTCCTCTAAATTATTTACAGCTTTATTCTACTATATCAATATTAAGTTAGGTTGCTTTATGTAACTCCTAAACTAACTTAACTTAATAAATACTTTATAAAGCTCGCCTTTTTCGTGTAAGCAGTGTTCGGAAGCAATAAGCTTTGCTGACATTAATCAACAGTACAACTCTACCACAAGCTATACCACCGAACTTGGCCGGAGACACTGCCATGCTCCCAAACAGATGCTGCATGTAATATAGCGAGGGGGTCTGTTTTTTGTATCTAATACTATTTATAAAAGATTTTATGTCTATCAGTCGAATTTATACGTTTTTAAATGGCTATAAATTTTAACTGACTATTAAATTAAGGATTACTTAATGCTAATTTTGAAACTCATATTTTACGACTTTTTAATATACTTGGAGTTTTTAATGTGAAATTTTTTTTGAGTTAAATATATGTTAACAAATTATTTTAATAAGTAGTTAAGTACCGAGTCTTAAGTCAGCCGATTACCCTCGTCGGTTCATAAGCAGTCATAAATCATAAATCATTTATTTCGCAGACATATAGTTAAAAGAAAGTACTATATAATAAGAATAGGATCGTTTTAACGTCATGTTGTGACGTCATAGCTGTCAAATCGAATCAGTGAGGTAGGGTGAGCAAAACAAGATATTATTTAAATTAAATTTATTTACGAATCATGAACGAAAAAAGTTTAATCAGAATCTAGTTCTACGATTCGGTTCATCTCTGCATCACTGTGTGAAGTGTCTGAGTAGTAACGAATGGAAAAGAAGGTGAATTTTTTCCAACGAATGGAAATAGAGAAGAAAACAGTTTTTCTTATTATAACATAATCAATAGCATATATGGCATAGTCGGCCTTATAATGTTCCCACTGTTGGGACTCAGGCCTCCTCTCTAGGAGAGGGAATGGGCTGTAATCCAGCACGCGGGCACAGTGCGGGTTGGTGGATGTAACATGTCTTCGAATTTTGGTTCTAGGACATGCCGGTTATCTCACGATGTTTTCCTTCACCGTTTTGAAAGCCTGGCCTGGCGTCTGGGTTTGAAACCGTAACTTACAAATCGTAAAAATAAAATAAAATAAAAAAATCGCGGCCGTTATTATATTTAGCTAATTTAGATTAAACAACAATATTTTTACTACACTTAGATTTAACTAAAACACACTCACCAATCAACATCTTCCTTCGCTTGTCCATATTACTTGGGGTCGACACGACACGATTTTTTCTTCCATTCTATCCTGCCAACAGTCAAGCTATCACTGACTCCCTTTTCTTACTTCTCACACTTCCATCTATATTTTCTTTGGCCTGTATCTTCCTCTCCATTCATCCACATGAATATTTATAATTCTTTTGGTAACATACGTTTCATCCCTCCTCTTCACATTTAAAATTGAAAAGAAATAAGAGTTTTCAGGAAAATTCCCACCACTAGTTGGCGCCACTTAGCCGAGAGGTCTTCTACTTTTGAAAACGTATGCATGACGTTGACGTCATTTTAACTAATGCCTTTAACATAAGCGTTTTGACAGTTGCCTGGACCTGACGACTCAGTGCTGCCACCTGGTGAATATCATTTTAGAAAACCCTCATCATTTATTTTAGTATAGTCACCAAGATTGACGATTCCCTTTCAACTTTTCAGTCACTGGCGCCACTATCAAACTTCCTCTAATATATTCATTTCTCACTTTATCCATTCTGGTCACTCCATACATCCATCTCAACATTATCTATCATAAATTGTCAATCAATCAATGAAATCAGTTTATTGCAAACATATTATACAATGGTTGGAATAAAAATAAAAAGTTTCAAACGTGCACCCTTGCGAGTGCACAGCAAAACAAAAAAAAACCGGGCAAGTGCGCGTCGGACTCGCGCACTGAGGGTTCCGTACAAACTTACCCATGAAAACAGTTCAATTCCCAAATTGAGTTACGACGATTTTTCCAAATCGAAAAAAAGTTTTTTTTTGTAACAACTACAAATTAACAGTTTTCAGATTTTTTCTCATACTTGTGCGATGAGACCTTGCTTGATGCCAAATTTTAAAATTCTAGGTCAACGGGAAGTACCCTATGAATTTTGATTCCCTTGAGAGTGTCGAAATACACGGTTTTTGCGACATAAACGGCCGTATCTTTTTTTTCGTTAACTCAAAGGTTTGATTTTTTCACAGCATCAAGGGACCGCAGATTTGAGTACATGGTTTTAATTTCAACTCGATACCTCCACGCGTTCCCAAGATAAAAGGTCTTGACAGACAGACAGACAAACAGACGGACGGACGGACAACAAAGTGATCCTATAAAGGTTCCATTTTTTTCTTTTGAGGTACGGAACCCTAAAAACAATAAAATAAAATACATTTCAATTGTCTTTTGTCTCTCTATTTATAAATACCCTTAAATATGGACTATTGGGGCGCTAGCTCCTGGCCTAGGGAACTTGGGACAATAGCAGCGCATTGTTTAGCGCTAGTTATCGAGGTTACACGCTATAATATATTCATGCTGGTACAGTCAGAAACAAAAGAATAACCACAGAGTAATGCTTAATTTTTTGTTTCGGCGTGGCCTACTGTCTACGGAAACGTAGCGGCAACAACACGACAACATGATGTTGCCTAAGCGGCAAGTCGGCAAAGTTTCATAGTTTTGTATATAAGCTGTGAGAAGGCGTACACCAAGCGTATAATGACGAATACGCGTCTATGAAGCTACGCGTCCATGGTCAGAATGCCTAAGTAAGCAACACTTATCATTCTTTGGATGAGTGGCCATCTGAACATATCGAGACTTCTCCATACCTCGTAGATCACGTTAAGGCTGCGTTTCCACTAAAAGCGGAATGGAGCGAAGAAGAGCAGTAAAAAGTGGCAAACGGAGTGGAGATGAGCTACCCTCCGCTCGGAACCACAGCCTGCTTGACTCCGTTCTGTCCGGCTTGAGGCCGCGTGTTCATTTGTTTTGCTCCACTCCGCTCCACTTACACTGTTTCCATTGATGCAGTGCGGAGATTTCAAGCATTGATTGGCCAATTCGCGGTACGCGGAGCTGAGTGGTCCTCTTCACTCCGCTGCAGTAGAAATGCACTGTAAGCCATCGGTCCCGACCGTCATTTACCAGGATGTTGTTGTTGTTTTGTTACCAGGATGTGGAGATCAGATCAGCAGTCACTCCATGTAAAATAGTGATGTCCAGTTGCATCCGGTTTGACTGGACCACTCGCCTCACTTAGATGCATAGAGGAGTCACTCCCCAATACGGGACGAGGCTCATGGGAAGCGAGCCAATACAAGTCAAGGATGCGGGCGCCTTCTTCTACGCAGCAGTAATGCTAGCAAAGGAGACGGTGGCATTCGTGAAGGAGCGGATATCCTCACGCCCCAGCCATCGTGACAGGAGGCGCACCGCGCGTAGGATGTCGCAGGACGGTTACCGGTCACCGTAGGCGTGGGCTTGGGGGCGAGCGATGGGTAGCTCGCTGTCTGACCGTTCTGTAAGGACCGAACCTGAGACTTAAATGGCGCATAGTGTTCCACGCCCACCACAAAGAAATGTCAGTCTGAAAAGGAAAGCTGCGGTCTGAGAACGCAAAGGGCAACTCAATGACTCAGGTGTGGTTTTAATCAGTAAAAATCTGACACGCCCTCTCGCTTCACTCAGAGCGTGAGAAGTCATTGAATGATTTTTCTCCATTAAATTCCGCTTGGCCATATTTGCAAAAATTCGGTTGCTTCTTCCCATTTTTACTCCGCCATAGCTTGTATATGGCTGAACCGATTATGATAAAACATGTCTTAGCTGGGTGGAAGTGGAATGAAGAAGAGCAGTGAAAAGTGGCAAGTGTTTCCATTGAAGCGGAGCGAGGCGGAGTAGAGTTGAGCTACCTCCACTCGGCATCACAGCGTGTTCGGCTCCACGCCATAATCATGGCGGTAAGTTCCTCTTTGCGGAGTGGCTGGAAAGACGTCACAGCGTACTCACCTTCCGCATGACGCAGGTCCTCACCAGACATGGTGAGTTCGGAAGGTTTCTGCACCAGATTCGTGTGGCAGAAACGCCTGGGTCACCATTTTTATATTTTTTTAAATTTTTTTTTTCATAAATTAAGTGTTAGTTATAAACATCGCCTTGGACTTATCTGTAAAGGTGTTATAATGAAATAAATAAATGATAAATAAATTTTGTGAACTGTCCAGAGAATATGGTGTGACACAGACAAAACCGGCACACAGTTACTTATTTATTTATTTAAGCTTTATGCACAAAGGCGGACTTAATGCCTCTTGCATGTTCTACCAGTCCTAGGGTGGTGCAGAGATATAACATGGCAGGTGTAGCTTAATAGAAGACTGACAGAAAGGAAATAAAGTTACAAAGCAGGCTAACTTATAACATGTCTCATTTTGCGTCAAAGGTTAAAGAACTCACAACAATCTGTTGCAACCCCGTATAGATTTACGCGCAGACTGTACCAGCAGTGCTATTCTGTAAATGGTAAATCATTTCGAAAGTCATTTCGCAAATCATCTCGAAAGTCACACTCACTTCGCTTCTCATCTCGCCTGTACAAGTTTCGTTATTCTTATGTCAAGATCAAGGCCAAGTGTTCCGAGAACAGAAGAAGAGTTCCGAGAACCCAAGTGACATTGCTCTATGGTAGTAGTGCAGTGCTGAATTGTGTCTTGTTATGATTTACATCGACTCACTTCATTTAAGAATACGAAACTTTAATTTCACATGATTTCACTGCGGATTCAGAAGTGATTTCGCAAATAAACTTTTCAGAATAGCAATGCAGTATCGATGAGTCCAACAATTTATTATGCAAATTGAGCCGTCGGGACGGGCCGCTAGCTAGACACTGATCTTTGTATGAAAACCTAGACTTGAATAGATACGTGTTATTTTAAATGGCTTTTTAGCAGTTTTTTCTTTGCATAGATATTGGACTTTATGGTTTAACTTTGTGAGATAAAAACTATTTGAGTTGCAATTTAATTTTAATAATTTAAATACACATATACCACAGTGTCTCAAGATGAAAGTCTATGACCAGTGCATGTTGCCAGTGATGACTTATGGCTCTGAAACATGGTCGCTTACAATGGGCCTCATCAGAAGGCTTACAGTCACCCAAAGGGCAATGGAAAGGGCTATGCTCGGAGTTTCCTTGCGTGATCGCATAAAGAACGAAGATATCCGCAGGAGAACCAAGGTCGCCGACATAGTCCGAAGAATCGCCAAACTAAAGTGTCAGTGGGCAGGGCACATTGCTCGTAGAACGGATGGTCGATGGGGCCGAAAGGTTCTAGAGTGGCGACCGCGCACGGGCAGACGCAGCGTTGGAAGGCCTCCCGCAAGGTGGACCGACGACCTAGTGAGGCTCGCGGGAGTGCGGTGGATTCGAGAAGCACAGGATCGGTCGTTGTGGCGACGTTTGGGGGAGGCCTATGTCTATATCGAAATAAGTTTATAATGTTACTTGAAAATAAAGGAATTTGAATTTGTTGATTTGGTTTATTGACTGCGGGAAATCTTAAAATGACTTCAAACTCAATGGTGACACCGAGGCGTATTTTTCCGCACGAATATCCAGGTGCAGGAACCTCCCGAACTTACCTTGTCCGGTGAGGACCTGCGTCCTGCGGTAGGTGAGGACGCTGTGACGTCTCTCCAGCCACTCTCCAAAGATGGGACTTACAGCCATGATTGTGGCGTGCCCATAGTTGAAAATCTGCCCCAGTGTGAGCCACTAACTCCCGGCCTAAAAACAGTGATATTCTATAAATTCCTCCCGTAATGACACGCCACTTAACTGATCCGTTCTGACCAAACTCGATCTTTTAAAATATTAACCTAAAGGTGTTGACTTTGTCTTTTCATAGACTGAAGAGACTATAATTTGTAGCCTGTGAAACAATTGAATGTGAAAGCTTTGATAAATAATTCCTAGGACAACTTTGAAGGGTGTTCGAAGATAATTGTAGGTATGGCTGGTCGGAACTAAACAGTCGTATTAAACGAGTAAATTAGGGGTTTTGATGTTAAAAGAAGAATGTGACAGGTTACAATGATTGTGTATGTATGTACTATGTGCAAATCACATATTTATTTAATAGTTAAGTTTTAAGTTTATATTGTGCACTTATTTATTGAATGTTGGCTGTGAAAAATACGGATGAAAAAAGATTGCACGTAGCGGGGATGAGAATGTTAAGATGGATGTGTGGTGTGACGAGAATGGATAAAGTGAGAAATGAGTATATTAGGGGAAGTTTGAAAGTGGCGTCAGTGACTGAAAAATTTAAAGGGAATCGTTTGTCTTGATATGGTCATGTGAAGAGGAGGGATGAAGCACATGTTACTAAAAGAGTTATGAGTTTACATGTGGATGGATGGAGATCCAGAGGGAGACCAAAGAAAAGATGGATTGATTGTGTGAAGAGTGATATGAAAGAAAAGGAAGTTAGTGATAGCATGACGAGTGACAGGGCAAAATTGAAGAAAAAAATATGTTGCGTCGACCCCAAATAACACGGGACAAGGGCAGGGAGATGATGATGTGCACTTATTTATTTATTTATGCTTTATTCACAGAAAAGTACAGAGGCAGACTTGATGCCTTAGACATTTTCTTCCTAGTCACCTTTCAGTGACGTAGATAAAAATAGTGGTAGGTGCAACAAAAATATGTACACGAACGAACTAAATACACAACAAATGAGGTACTTAAACAAATGGTCTAATTCGGAAACTGAGAAACGTTAACGCTGTGGTGACTACTGCTAACTTCTTAGGAATATTATTAAATGTTATTCAATTGGTTAATATACTTATGTAGACTGTGTTATGTACTGTAGATATATTTTTCACTCAGAAGATACTGTAAAAAACCCAAATTCTAGGTTGAGCTCGCCTTTGCGTATCAACTACTTTGTTTTTTTTTTTGTATTAATATGTTTTACGTGCAATAAAGAATAACATAATAATATAAACGTAATCGCGCTAGTGAGGATTTTGACTTTATGTAAATGTGTTTGTAAATTTATTTAGTTTGTTTATAAAATAAATAAAAATAAATAAATAAATAGTCAAACTAAATAGTAGTTAAGTATCTTAACACTTGGAAGTAAATACGTAAACTATACATTTTCTACTCCTGAACCAAAATTGCATACTAGCGTCTTCTAGCGGCGCGGCGGCGTCGCTCACGTGCGAGTGTAATACTCGGATAATAAGTATCACATGTCCTATTCCAAGACATGATCTACCAGTGTGCTGAATTTCATTTAAATCAGTTCAGCCATTTAAGCGTGAAGGCATAACAAACAGACACACATACAAAATTTTGCCTTTGAAATATCAGTGTGATGTGATAATAATTATGTATTTCCTAAAGAAAAGTTTTATTGAAAATAATATAAAGAATGAAAGTCAATTTTCAGATAAACAACTACACAAGCCATGCATTTTTCAACATTGCAGTCAGCGAAATTATCATAAAAATATAACTCAGCAAGGTCGCACCAAAATTTTAATGCTAACAAGTTAAATGCATTTCCGAAGTTATGTTCAACTCTTGGCACCGTCTCCTGCCAAGAATTGAAATTAAGAAAATTCTACAGAGAGAAAATTAAAACCGAACAAGTGTAAAATTTTCTTATTAAGCACCTAATCAGATGGTTGAAAGGTTCTGGAGTGGCGACTGCGTACCGGAAGACGCAGCGTTGGAAGGTCTCCCACATGGTGGACCGATGACTTGGTGAGGGTCGCGGAAACCCGATAGATGCGAGATGCGCAGGACTGGTTGTTGTGGCGACACTTAGGGGAGACCTATGTCCAAAAGTGGGCTTCTTTCTGCTGAAATGATGATGAAGATGAATAAAATAGAAAGTAATTTTCTTTTGATGACAAGGAGAAATTTTTTTAACCCTTTAGGCTCCAAACATACTGACGATGTTTTATTTACGAAATACTTTTTTTTCTATTGTAATCTAAACTAATAAAATTATAAAAAGAGGGAGAAATAAACTGTACCTTCTCTGAGAGTTCAGAAACCTGTTACAGCAGTAGTATTTCAGTCGGTAAATTCAGACTGAAAGACTGCTGTGATTAAATATTAATTACAAAACACTATATTATCCTTTAGATTTGAAATAAATGCTTTTGAATCTTTGATTAGACATAGAACAAATATAAATAAAACAATTCGGAATTCAATAAGGTAATATAAATTTATTTTATTTTGATCATACGATATAACAAGAAAAATAAAAACACTTAACTAATTAAAATTACATAATTATACACAATAACTCCTACCCTTTTTTAAAGAATTATCCAAACGGCTAGTTGACACTTCGCGTGACCAAAGGGCTGGCTTTTACCTCGGTCAGAGATTAAGCATTGCCATACAACGTGGCAATGCCGCCTGTCTTTTGGGCACACTTCCAGTCGACAGCGATGTAGAGGAATTAGGAATTTTTTCACGCCATAATTTAGGTAGAAATTCAAAAATCATATTGTACAATTTTTTTTTTTCTACTGACAGGCGCATTTTAAAATATCTTATCTATGCCGCTGTCCAGTTACAGTCGCTGTGTATGTGCAGTGTCTCTAAATGGGTCAAAGAGTTCTTGCTTCTCTCTAGTTTATTGATGTACAATGCGTTCCAAATAAGAATAGGATCGATTGCCATGTTGTGACGTCACGTCATACTGTCAAATCGCAAGAAATTGGGCAAAATTGAAGAACTCAAAGATATGCAAAATTGAAGAACTGGATTAGGATTAAACTTTTTTCGTTCACAGTTCGTAAATAAATCAGATTTAAGCATTTTCTTGTTTTGCTCACCCTATTAATTCTTTGATTTGACTGTATGACGTTACGTCACAACATGACAGTTGATCCTATTCTTATTTGGAACGCATTCATTGTACCAATTCTACTACAAACGACTTCCTACCAAGACGTATCGCTTCACAATGCAATGTCTAGCTTGTTCTCGATTGTTCCTCTGTTCCTATAAACATTAGTCTATTACCTGAATGCTTGAGAAGAAATCGTCGCAGTGCAGACGAGGGGATAATAGTGATGTGTTCCTCTATATCGATAATGAAAACTTTGCTTTGTCTTTTCTAGTAAAGTCACAATATAAAGTCGATATCATCGACTGGCGCGTTATAAATAAAAGAGTTGGTAAAATATTGCCTTTTAGAAAAAATAATATAGTCAGAAGAGATTAGGACAGCTTTCCTGCCGATAGACGCGAATAATCTATCTTCTTCTTCTTCTAATATAAAAAAATCTCGTGTCGCAGTGTTTGTTATCGAACTTCTCCGAAACGGCTTGACCGATTGAATGAATATTTTTTGTGTATATTTGGCAGGATGAAAAGATTAGGTCTTAGACCATTTTAAATACCCCTAGGTAAGACGGATAACACGCGAATAAAACCGCTGGTGAGCTAGTTTTATGTATTTATGTAAAATAGCAACGTGATTGGAAAAAAAACTATGGTTTAACGCGCATAAACATTTCATTTCTTCCAGTCTTCAGTTTTTAATTTAAGTTCTTAAAGTCCATCCATAGAATCATAATATTCTATTCTATTCTATTCTATTCTATTCTATTCTATTCTATTCTATTCTATTCTATTCTATTCTATTCTATTCTATTCTATTCTATTCTATTCTATTCTATTCTATTCTATTCTATTCTATTCTATTCTATTCTATTCTATTCTATTCTATTCTATTCTATTCTATTCTATTCTATTCTATTCTATTCTATTCTATTCTATTCTATTCTATTCTATTCTATTCTATTCTATTCTATTCTATTCTATTCTATTCTATTCTATTCTATTCTATTCTATTCTATTCTATTCTATTCTATTCTATTCATAGTCATGTCAAATTAGTGACTGATCAGCCACGTGACGAATAACAAGACTGATGCGTGTGTGATGATCTTTTTAACTGACATTTTATTTACGAACTTGAAATTTATATTACTTCGTCTTCGTCTACCAGGGCAGTGGATTCCTCGAAAGAGTTACCATGGCCCTAGCAAAAGGCTACTGAAGGAATCATGTGAGTTACAATTAGTAAAAATCTGACACTTCCTCTTAATCCACTTAGATCGGGAGACGTCATTTGATGATTACCCACGTAAAAAAATAGACAACTTTTTGTCTTTAAAGGAAAAACTCGTAATTACTGAAAGATTTGTAAATTTTTGAGTAATCACGAGTTTTTAGTCTACGACAATCTCTTAATTGTGTCTTAGATACTTACAATCCAAAGATACTAATACAAGATAATATGTGATATACCGCCATTAATTTCTATTAAATTAGTGACAGTCACTATCGATAACTATCGATATTTCCATCGACAATGTCGCATCACTAATATCGCTTCGTTCGATAGCGATGCACCGTCGGTCCCTGGAGAAATACACGTGTATTAGACCTCTGCCAAGCTATTTACACAATTGTTCGCTGATTTCGGATCTCAGGGTCACGTAAAAGAACAATGGGAAAAACCTAATCGATTCGAACTATTTACTGTTGTTATTTGGGGGTATTTGTGTCAAGGTACGTGCCTGTATAATAAAATTGTATTGGACATTAATAAGTCGTGTACGCACGTACGAACACGAACATAGCGAACACAAACGTCAAACTTGAACATTTGGTTTGTTCTAATGCCCCGCTGTTAGAACATTGACTCCCTAAACAGTACCTGTATACTGATTTTTATTTAGCTGGACTAACTACAGTGGACTATGTCCAGCTGTCAATGAATATTGCCCCACTGTCGTTAAATTATCAACTTCCTAAACAACTGGACGAAAGCTAAGAAGCTGGACTAGGCTAAGCTGACAGCAGTGGACAATGCCTAGCTGTCAATGAACAATGCCCTGTTGTCGTTAAAGTATCGGATTCCTAAACAGTGCCTATATTCTGATTTTTAATTAGCTAGACAAAGCTGACACTAGTGGACAATGCCTAGTTGTCAATAAACAATTCCCCACTGTCAATGAACAATGCCCCGCTGTCGTTAAAATATCGACTTCCTAAACAGTACCTATCTGATTAATGACATTAGCTAAAATAAACTGACAGCAGTAGATAATGCCCAGTTGTCAATGAACAATGCCCAGCTGTCAATAAACAATGTCCAGCTATCAATGAACAAGGCCCCACTGTCGATAAAGTATTGACTACCTAAACAGTGCCTATATTCTGTTTTTTAATTAGCTGGACTAAGCTGCTAGCAGTAGACAATGCCCAGCTGTCAATAAACAATGTCAAGCTATCAATGAACAAGGCCCCACTGTCGATAAAGTATTGACTTCCTAAACAGTGCCTATATTCTGTTTTTTAATTAGCTGGACTAAGCTGCTAGCAGTAGACAATGCCCAGCTGTCAATGAACAATGCCCCACTGTCGTTAAACCATTGTTAACTGTCACTTTGGTCCATCTATATAAAAATTATGGTATACCTAAATAATTCTCAAGTATTGAGGCCGGTTTTGGTATCTAAAACGTATAAGGCAGCATTTATATTCAATATGTCTTTGCTCCGACATTCTAAGCCTAGGGCATTTTATTTCACGCTGCATCAGACAAGGTTTTCAGCTCAGAATAATCCCAGACTCGAAATCTAGATTTTCTGTACCCGTGTACTTGGATGGATGAATCTTTAAAATATTCCCGTATGCATTATTTACAAGGGCCTTTTTGACTGTGAGTTTTATTTGGTTTGTTTTAGGTAGCTAGTGTAGTCTAGGTATTATTTATTCACAGTGATCGGGCGCTTACTAGTGTGTGATTTATTTCGATGTTGGATTTGAATGTTCATTCACTTTCTACGGGTCATTCAATGATATAGAATAGACGTGCATTTAAGCATTATCATCATTCATCATTTCAGCCGAAGGACGTCCACTGTTGGACTTTTTTTAAAATTTTTAAGTGGTTATATAGTAAGTAAGCCCTTGGGCGGAGTGCGAGGTCGTGTCAGACTTTTACTGACAAAAACCCACTCTTGTTCCTTCTTTACTTTCATCCCAGGGCCCCAGGTTTCACTTTCACACTACCCGTGGCCCCAGGAGGCTTAGACCCAGCTGGGCCCTACGGTTTGCTGACATCTCCTTGAGGCGCGCATAGAACAATACGTGCCGTCGACGATTTGGGCTCGAACTGGACGGTTATCGGACGGTCTGACTGCGAGCTAACTGTTGGACATAGACCTCCCCAAGTGTCGCCACAAAGAACGGTTCTGTGCGTCTCGCATCCACCGCATTCCCGTGACTCTTACCAGGTCATTGGTCCACCTTGTGGAAGGCCTTCCAACGCTGCGTCTTCCGGTACGCGTTCAGCTCCACAGACTATCCTTGCTACGATCAAAGTGCCCTGCCCTACCCACTGCCACTTAAGTTTTAGTCTTACAGTACTTATTTCAATGTAACTGAACTAAAAAACATGTATTCGTATATACCCTGTGACATGACACCCGATGCCGGAGACAGCCCCGGCATCGGGAGTTGCAGGACAACTAGCGGCCACCGTAGGCGCGGTTTTGCGGACAGCGAGCTTTAGGTAGTTCGCCGTCCGGTCGTCTGGTAAGGGTCAAGTCCCGGGCGACGCCTCAAAGAGATGTCAAATTGACTTGGCCAGTTAGGGCCGACGCCTGTCAAGGCGATTGTTTGGAGGAATTACCGCAGTCATTGCAAATAAGGGCAACTTAAGGAAAACTGTGGGTTTTAGTCAGTAAAAGTCTGACACTCCCTCTCGCTTCACCCAAAGCGTAAGAAGTTATTTAATCATTTTCCAAGTAAAAAAAAACCGCTGAGACGTCGCCTACGCATCAGATGCAAGTATTATTATACCTACTTACGTATAATCTAATTTTAAGTGAACTGTAATTGTTCTTGTGAGAAATAATATTCTTTAAACCTATTAACATGCAACATTTTTGAATTGTCAAGAAGTTTGTCAGTTTATCTATATATATAAAAGGAGAAACTGACTGACTGACATATTGACAACGCACAACCGAAATTACTGTGACTAGGAGCGCGATATTTTGCACAAGGTTTCCTTTTATGACGTTGGCGAGCACTAAGAGAGGATTTTCTAAAATCCACCTCCAAAGGCATGAAACGGGGGTCTAAAGTTTGAATAGAGAATCCTATTTTCAAGCGTGCGAAGCCGCTGACCAGATCATAGAAATTGACCACTTCATGATATGGCCAACGAAAACTGGCCAGACTGTTTAAACGTTAACATTTGATGATATGTCAATCCTGATGCAGGCTTTCTAAGGTAATATAAGGTGTAAAGAAAGTAAGCTAAACGAGGATGGAATCGCAATCGAGCACTAGACTACATTATTTAAATAAAAAGTCTGAATTTCAGTATTTACGCTGAAAAATATAACTAAACGTAATCCAATCTGAAAATCCAATCTAAAATAAACCTTAAGGTCAAAACACATAACACATTCAGTAATGAAAACTTCCGAACAAGTGAAAACAAAAATATTTTTTCTCTCGAACTCCCCTTTAAAGGCAGAGTTCCATTGCCGCCCCCGGGCGCCCACGGCTAAGTACAAACGTAGCTTCGTTTTATATAAAAACTAGAACTTGCTAGCGTCTTCGCCCGCATGAAAATAGAAAATTATCTGGAGAGACTGTAACACTTATACTATCTCTGTCATCATCATCATTATCATCTTCCTGCCTTTGTCCCGTGTTATTCGGGATCGGTGCAACACGTTTTTTTTCTTTCATTCTTTCTTGTCAATCGTCACGCTGTCACTAACTTCATTTTCTATAATAAAACGTATAGCATAGCATAGTATAATTAATAATCAGCCTTATAATGTTCCCCCACTGCTGGATTGGGCCGTAATCCACCACAAATTTTTGGTACTATGACATGCCGGTTTCCTCACGATGTTCGTTTTACCAAAAATCATCAACATTGACAGATATTGTTACAAAAAAGCAGACAAGCAAAGTTCATTCGCATTAATTTCCAATATGATGTCGGTCTTAAGTGGCAGTGGACTGGGCATACTGCCCGCATAACAGACGAGCTATGGGGCCTGAAGGTTCTGGAGTGGCGACCGCATACCGTAAGACGCAGCATTGGAAAGCCTCTCACAAGACGGACCGATGACCTACCCCCCTAGCCAAGTTACGACCGTTTCGTTTCGTGAGATAAATTATATTTTGCAAATAAAATATTTGCAAAATCGTGCATCCCACTTTTTGCAAATATTATATTTTGCAAAAAGCGTAATGCGCGAGTCCGATGAGTGCGAGACGCACAGGACCGTTCGTTGTGGTGACACTTGAGGGAGGCCTATGTCCAGCAGTGGACGTCTTTCGGTTATGTTAAATGATGATGATGTCAGATGTAGGTGGTTTCGTCCACTGTGACAGATGGTACTGTCACGCTACGTTCAGATTTATGTTTGGAATAACCCCGGCAAACTATTTCCCAATTACTGATTTGAATAAAACAGGCTGACCTTCATAAAGCTCCGAGTGATTGAAGCTGAACGAGACCCGGAGAAACAATTCAACTGCCTAGGATCCTGCAAATAAATTAATCAGAAAAAAATAGATGAAGATTTAGAAAAAAAAACCATTTCGACGTACGAATCGATGTATAAACCCCGTGGCGGCTAACGTGCAGAATCTCTCACCCCACGCATCAGTGGAATTGCGCCCTAACTCCCTGCAAAACTTTTACATAATTAAGTTTTAATTTCTAGTTAGAAACTAGGAATAATTTATTGGGAAGTCGAAAAGTTTTTCTTTTTTAGGAATCCGTACCTCAGTCGGCAAAAACGGAAGCTTTATAGGATCACTTTGTTGTCCATCGGTCCTCCAACTTGTAATTTAAAGCAATCTAGAGATAACGCCACTTAAGTTTCGTTTACGGCGCATATTTTATGTTCGCAAGGAAATCAAAATCTATAAGTAATGGTCTCGTATTGGACATGCATGAACACCCTCGATGTGTTTTTGCTTGAATTTCAAGAATAATTGAATTTTACTATAATTTTACACGGAGCGAAGCGCAAAGTACTGCAAGGTCAATTTATCACGAAGCAAGGTATAAAAGTACAGGAAAATGTCTGAAACCCTTTATACATCACACAATAATTATATTACTTTTCTGCGATCTGAAATTTTATTTTTAATTCGATTCGGAAATCGAACTGTTTGAACCCTCCTTGCGCGATTCCGGCTCGCACTTGACCGGTTTTCTTTATTTTTTTCAAACTTATGAAGATTGCGTTATGGTGAAGAGAAATGGTGTCTTACCAATTAAGCGTAAAAAGGTTACATAATTATAAATGATTTCTTGGATAGGTTTTTTTCTTTTCTTAATTCGTACTGATCTCTCTTAATCTACCACACCTGTCTCGTTCAGTTGCCCTTGCGTTCTAGAACCGTGGGTTACCTTTTCAGAAATTCCCTGTGACCCTAGCGGTCATCGGCCCTGCTAGGCCTGCTTTGAACGCGCGTAGATCACTGCGCGCCTTCTACGACTTGAGCTTGGTCAAGACAGGTACCAGATAGCCGGACGACGAGCTACCCATTGCTCGTCATCCGCAAGCTCGCACCTACGGCAGCTGGTAGTCGGACGTAGGACATGTTGGTTTTCTCACGTTGTTTTACTTCACCATTTTGTAAACAGTGGTGGTAAAATAAATTTCACAAAGTAAAGCGAATGGCTGGGTTCGAACTTATGACGTACAACTAGTAAATCGGGGCTAAATCACCATTGCTCTAATAAAACTTAATATTATTAATCAAAGGTTCTATTTGATCTTGCATAGACTAGTTTGAAGCTTGATAAAACTTTCATTTTCGACTAAACTTTTAGCTCGAAGCACTTTCTTCTGTAACACACTAGACTGATGTATTCTATTTTATGCTTGCCTGAAATGAAGAAAAAATAATTTCCGCCCGGCATTTCTTATACTATAAAAGCTTGTGATATTCAACATCCATTTTTTATAACATTTGAAAACAACATTACTAAAGTTGACAAAAAATAAGACGTCTTTTTTGACGTAATAGTAGGTACACTACACTGGATAAGCCGTTAGGTATTCAAAATACAAATGTCAAAACGAGCCTATTATTTTTTGACAACTTTATGATATTGTATCAGGTAAGGCGTCATTCATTTATTACGTAAGACGATTTTAGCTAGTTCTTACCCCTCCACTCTCCTGTTTAATATTTATAATATAAGTATCTAGGATATTTTTCGTGGGAAATCATCCAATTACTCCTCACGCCCTAAGGCGGAGCGAGAGGGCGTGTCAGACTTTTAAAACTAACTGACTAAAATCCACTTCTACGTTCCTTCTTTGCCTTGCGTTCCAGAACCCCTAATTTTCTTTTCAGTAGCGAACGCATGGCTCCAGTATGCTTCGACCCTGCGGTTTTGCTGACATCTCCTTAACGAACGCTACTCGCCGTCGATGACTCGGGCTCGGTCTGGACGATTACTAGACGGGTGGATGGCGAGCTACCCATTGCCCGCAAGCCCACGCGTACAGTGGCTGAAAATCGGAGTCGGGATCCCGGCGGCTGGGGCGTACATAAGAATCTAGGTAAAAAGGTGAAATCAGTACAAGTTTGGTTTGTTATAATTTTTAATTTTCAAGTGAGTGGTCTTTACGCTGTAGTGACAACTATGGCGTCACATAAGAGCTACAAGAAATACGAAATCCTGCATCGCCCAATTTTTTTATTTTTTTTATTTAATTAATATGTATATTGAATGAATAAAGTGAAATATAATAATAATAATATTCCACAACCATCACAGCAGCAGCAGAGCTTGTGTTATGGGTACAGCTGATAAACATATTTCTAAATACATGCATATATAGATAAATAACACCCAGACACAGAACAAATGATCGTGCTCATCACACAAACATTTGTCCTGGGTGGGAATCGAACCCACGACCTCCGGCATAGCAGTCAGGGCCACTAACCACTAGACCAACAGGTCAGTCAAAAAAATTAAAGTTCTACGCGCGATTTGAGCATTTACGACCCGTCTGGTTGGAAGATCCTCCCTTTTCAATGGAGGTTTGTGGGGCTTTACAGTCTGTTCGACATACCTCCAAACTGGTGACCCCGACGTGATATTAACGCAAAGAAGTAACAACTAGTACACCTGGGGGCTGCAGTACTGGCGGCGCGAGTCCGTTGCCATGGAAATCATTTACCTATAGGTACGCTTTTTCGAAGTACAATCTTAACTTTACGCATTTTTATGAACTTGAATACCCCACCGCTTTGTAATACAAAATAAGACATGATCGAGCGTTCTCCCTTAAGTTATCTTACGTAATAAATTAATGACTCTTAAGTAGACCTTGACTTCTGAAGAAATTCTATATAAAGGTGATCTTAAATAAATCATAAACATAACATCCAAAAGATGAAATGTAGGATTGACTGTCCGGACCGAGCCCAAGTCGTCGACGGCGCGTACTGTTCCACGCGCGCCTCAAGGAGATGCCAGCAAACCGTAGGGACCCAGCAGGGTCGAAATCTACTGGGCCAAGGGTCTGATTCTGAAGGGAAGACTCAGCTCTGGTACGAAAGACAACGAAGGAACAGGAGTGGGTTTTTAGTCAGTAAAAGTCTGACACTATCTCCCGCTCCGTCCAAGAGCGAGGGATGTCATAAGATGATTTTCCTACCGGAAAAAAAAAACAAACTATCTAAAAGAAAAATCATCAATCCACTATTACCCTCTCTTGGTGATTGTAAAACCACTACGGTATAAAACAGGTAATTGAGGCGCCTCTCTTCCTACAATAGCACAAAACTCATCAGCAGTTTATACCTACCAATGGAATAGCTGGTTCTACTGCCAAGGTTTAAAGGCCTCCCGAAGTAATAAATAGGCCATTTTAAAGACCTCTCTGTTCCCAAACGGCTTCCTGGATTGCCGTTAAAACAAAGAGTTGATAGTAAATGGAGTAATTTAATCTATCTAGCCTTTTTCCAACTGCGAAGCGAGTGGGGCGAGTTCCAGTTAAACCACAAAAACAGTATACAGCAAACACGATACCTCTTAGCAAAACTACTGTCAGATTTCCTGGTTTCTGATTATCTGTAACGACTGTCAAAGATCCACTAATAATATTCACGAGAAACAGTTTAGTCTCCTAAAAAAAATACTCAATGATTATGTTGAGATGGTCACCCATCCACAGATCAAACTCGGCTGAGGACTGTTTCCTCTTAACGCTTTTCGCCACTTCCTTCGCTCGTGCCTGCCAAATAACTCCAAAAGGACGCGGTGGTGCTCCACCAAAATGGTGCAGACCTGCACCGTATGCTATGTCCTCCGGGCGTAACACACAATGGTGACACCGGGGCGTGTCTCCTCTTCGAATCCAGCGGCATAAGAATGTACCAAAACAACCGTGGTAGCTGAGGACCTATGTCAGGTGTTAAGTGAGGATGTCGTCGGACCACGCTTCAAAGTCGCCACGATTGTGATGTGCCTAAACATTAAAATTGCCATACTTTATCACTATTGGACTATGTAGCACTCCATTTACTGCCAACTCTGTGTCACAAAAGGTAGCGAGCATTTCACTTAAAACCCCATGGGATAGGAGAACGTTTAGAAACCTTCACGGCGACTCCATGGGGACCTGCAGCGACTCATGAATGTCAATCAATTGCGAATGGCTTGTTTGCATTTGGAACGAACTGTTTTGTTGTGTCAGAATAAAAGGTCGGTATTTTATGTTGAAAGTTCTATAATACAATTCGTAGAAAAAGTGTGTTGGATTTTTTTGAAAGAAAGAAAAAACGTTTATTCGTACCTCACATATATAGTGTTCGTCGGAATTGCATAACATAATTCCGCCTGGCCCGTTACATCATCGGACCACCAGGTGTATGGCAATGCGCCACCGGTACATGGTGGACATCCCGCCCCCGCCCATACGCACGAAACGTTTTGGGAACACATTTATTGCGCGTACAGCTAAGGAGTGGAATTCCTTGCCGGAATCTGTGTTTTCTGATGGCTACAACCCGTGAATCTTTAAGTCAAGAGTGAATAGGTTACTTCTAGGTAAGCGCGCACCATCGTCGACCGCAGCGTCGCTTTCCATCAGTTGAGATAGCGGTCAAGCACGAACCTACCAAGAATAAAAAAAAAGAAAAAGGTATGAAAGTATGAGTCTTCTACACAACAGTTCCTTTTCTGTCCACCACCTATCTATATTTCTTGACGCATGGATGTGATTTGATAGCTCAAATAAGGACCAGAAGACCGCGCACCGGAAGACGCAGCGTTGGAAGACCTACCACAAGGTGGACCGATGACCTTGTGAGGGTCGCGGGAATCCGACGAATGCGAGACGCAATGGATGTTAAAAAGATCCTATGCATTACTACAATTTTTTTCTTTCGATTACGTACAAATTTTGACTATAGTTATTGACGTAGTCTACAGTAAAAATCCCTCAATATCACAGCCAAAACCACCAGCCACCGCTAGCGGCTCACCTAAATATTTTATCAACAAAGTCACTATTTTATGGCGGTAATAAAAGCAGGTGATATGACAAGGAACTGCTCATTTTATGTTGATTCCAGAAGAAAACAGGATGTATTTGTTCTCTATCTGAGCCACATATCGCTGATATACCTACTTATAAGTATGCTGATCTGACATATCAATGTTTTCTTCCATGGCCGACCTCACAGGAACTGTACAATACCACAGTATAGATATGGAACAGTACGGAAACTACGTACAAATGATCGAAACGGCACACTCACACAAACATACGCATCGACGAGACTCCTAAACGTTTCATGCTACTGACAGCACCGCGAGAAACGCTTAGGAGTCTTGTCGATGCGTATGTTTGTGTGAGTGTGCCGTTTCGAACATTTGTACGTAGTTTCCGTACTGTTCTATATTTGTACTGTGACAATGCTCTGAGATACCGTAGAGTATATGTCGATCAGTGATCCTGTAGATTATAATCAACGAAAGAATTATTTTGTACACAAATAGCTGCATCGTCTCAGAAGTCAGAAACTTTATTTGTAACTAGCTTCTGCCCGCGGCTTTACTCGCGTAAACGTAGGTTTCTTTAGACAAACTTTGGACCCCCACTTCATCCCCTTAGGGAGTGAATGTTGGAAAATCCTTTCTTAGTGCTCGCCTACGTCATAAAAGGAAACCATGTGCAAAATTTCACGCTCCTAATCCTAGTAGTTTCGGCTGTGCGTTGATATGTCAGTCAGTCAGTTTCCCCTTTTATATATATAAGATAGACAGGCACGTTTGAAATGTCGGTCAGTCAAAAAAAAAGTGAAGCTAAGTTGCACGTTCCAAAGCGTAGATCTCTATGGAGAAGAACGTGCAAGAAACTCCATATGGACACTCTTAAATCATGTTATGGGCTACAATAATCTTGCTTACATATTTTTTGTCGCTTCTTTGATATGAGCACAATGTAAATAAATAATTTAAAAAAAGAATATTTAATAAACATCTTTTCCTTTTCTTCATAATAAATCTATATCTATATATATAAAAGGAGAAACTGACTGACTGACATATCAACGCACAGCCGAAACTACTGGGACTAGGAGCATGAAATTTGGCACAAGGCTTCCTTTTATGATTTAAGCGAGAACTAAGAGAAGATTTTCCAAAATTCGCCCTCTAAAGGGATGAAAGTTCCAAAGTTTGTATGGAGAAACCGAATTTCATGCAGGCGAAGCTGCTGGCAGAAGCTAGTATACAATAAAGCGAATTTCTATTTAACGATAAACTCCTCAAAACATAGAAATAGCTGAGGTTAGTTTGATTTATATTGTTACCCATATGTATATTGAAATTTGAAACACTATTTCGTAGCGTAGCAACCATTCTCAATAGCTAATCAATACATTATTATTTTGAACCCTAATAACGTTAGTTTCACTAACCTTTAAACAATATTGATATTGAGGCGTAAATGAACATACAATGATGGCGTATACAATGTCATCATCATCCACTGCTGGACATAGGCCTCCCCCAAACGTCGCCACAATGAACGGTCGGGTGCGTCTCGCATCCATCGGACTCCCGCAACCGTTACCAAGTCATCGGTCCATCTTGTAGGAGGCCTTCCAACGCTACGTCTTCCGGTACGTGGTCGCCATTCCAGAACCTTTCGGCCCCAACGGCCATACGTTCTGCGAGCAATATGCCCTGCCCATTGCCACTTAAGTTTGGCGATACGTGACTGAACGTTGAGATGACGTCAGAATAAAGGAATTGGAGACGTGGCCGACTTGAAGCGATCAACGAAAAGGGAATCGAAACGAAACGGTTGTAACTTGGCTAGGGGGGCAGAGGTTTTACCACGAGCTCTTAACGCTATCCATTTGACGACACACGGGTATTAAGTCGCATTCGATTAGACTGGAAGCCAACCCCAAGCTAGTTAGAATAAAGGCTAGGGAGATGATGAAATAAATTAAATGGAATTAATATAAAGTGTATTGAATTTAATGGAATTAAGAAAAATTGGATTGAATTAAATAAAATTAAGAAAAATTGGATTGAATTAAATGAAAATTAATTATTTTAACATTTAATATAATCAATAAAGCTATCACAATAGGCTCTATATTCTGAAAACTCCTATCACAGTCCTTATCTTCTGTTATTCTTTTGTTAAGACTCGGACATTTGTGTGGGTTACATGTTTATGCTTCTAATTGTTGTATGGATTTCTTATATTTTAAGTATAAGTTCTGTTTTTTGTTCTCAACAAATCAAATAAATAAAAAAATAAACCATCGATTCTGACTGCAGTATTTACGATAGTCAAAATCCTGAAATAGACGACGGGTCAAGTCACTGTCAAACACGATAGGGATCAAAAGATATTGACCCCATTAAAACACCAGAACCCAGCGCTCAACAAACAATTAATTTCTCTTTATCATTGAAATAGTTCGCGAGCTGTTTCCTATTTCAATTGTACTCGCATAACAGTCGCCACAATGCTGGGTTTTAATACTAAACCAGTTCCCGCAAAACTAATAGAAACGTTGGGAGCAGACTAGCAATCAGTATAAACGTAGTTTTTATATTTATAAACAGAACAGAGACGTGACTTTTCTGTTCCAATTTAACAATATTGGTATCCTTATTTTGTACCTACGAGTCCTCAACCGTATAATCCAGCCATCTGTATCTTCGCAAGCGGTCGCCTCCTTCTGCGAAACAGTAATGCTAGCGAAGGAGAAGGCCGCACGCGTGGGGGAACGAATGTCCTCACGATGACCAGCCACGGTACGGACGTCGAGCAAGTCAGCCGTCCGTCCGATAAGTGACCGGACCGAGCGCAGTCGTCAACAGCGCGTAGTGATACACGCACTTCTCAAGATGACAGCAAACCGTAGGGGCCTAGCAAGGCCGATGTCCGCTAGCTAGAACCGCGGGAAATTTCTGTAAAGGAAACTCATAGTCCTAGAACGCAAAGGGCATATCTAGCCATATCCAACTATCTCTATCCATATCTAGCCATATCCAGCCATCTTTAGCAATATCTAGCCATATCCAGCCATCTTTAGTCATATCTAGCCATATCTAGCCATGTTCCTACAGCTATCTATATCAAACAGACTCTAGCCATATCTAGGTATGTATAGCCATCTCTAAACATTTATAACCATCTGTATCTGTGTCTAGCCATATTCAGCTAACTTAAGCCATATCTAGCCATATCCAGAAATCTACCGCCATATCTAGCCATGTACCTATAGCTATCTGTATCCAGATGACTCTAGTTATATCTAGCCATCTATAGCTTGCTATCTATATCTATATTCAACAGACTAGCGATATCTAGGTCTGTATAGTCATCTATATTTATGTTTAGCCATCTCTAGCCATGTCCAGTCATCTCTAGCTATTTCCAGCCATCTCAAGCCATATCTTGCCATCTCTTGGTCTATAGTTGCTTTATCTTTTCCTACTCTCACAGTCATTCACATTAAAACTTACTCAAAACTTAATTTTTTCAACTACCAAAGATCCAAAATATGTACTCGGGTTTTTTTTTTTGTTTCAGCAACTCAAGCCCTTGAACTAAGTTAAGCACCACACTTAATTACCCAACCTATCCGAAAGCTCTCACCCCAAAATTACCCCAATAACTTACCCTAAGACTGATACACACATTAGCCTTTTTACTTCACCAGTCTTAAACCTAGATAGATTCGATTTTTCAGCACTAGACCCGCCAGTTTAACTAGTGCGGATCAGCTGGGATAGCGGGCGCCGTCCATTAGCGCTAGTCCCAGTCCGATGTTAAATCTTTCGTGATTTCGACCCGGTAACTGATTTCTGGCTATAAAATAGTGCTGAGAGGAGTAGGGACCATTTTCTTCTTTGTTTAAGTTAGGATTCAGGATGAAGTTTGAAGTTTAAAGAACATTTAAAAATAAAATAAAAATTAGTGCGCTGGTGACGGGAGCAGGATCTAAGCTAACGGTAGTTAGGGCTCCAGGGACTGGGACCTTCTCAGAATGCGAGCCGTATCGAAGAGCCTTCGATTGGTAATAGTAGAGGCTTTTAGCCATCAGGCCGTTGACGGTCACAACAGTCGGCACAATGACAGCCGAGTCCACATTCCACATGTCGAACTTCGTGTTAACATTCACGAGGTACTCGTCATGTGGTATGTTTTTTTTGAGGTGAGTAATCATCCAATAACTTATCCCTCTGTAGGGTGAAGTGGGAGGGTGTTTCAGACTTTTACTGACTAAAACCACAACTGTGTTTTTCAGTTTCCCTTTGCTTTCTAGAACCATAGGTTTCCTTTTCAGAAGTTCCCGATGATGGCCTTCACACCTCTTCTCATTCATTCCTCTTCATTCTTTTGATGGACATCGGCCTTGCAGTTTTGCTGACATCTCTTAACCCTACGTGTAATGACCCACCGTGCCCTCCGGGCCGCCCACACAGTGGCGACACCCGGGCATTTTTTCTGCACGAATCCGGTACAGGAACCTCCTGAACTTACCACGTCCGGTGAGGACCTGCGTCATGCGGAAGGTGAGGACGTGAGGTCTTTCCAGCCACGCCTCAAAGAGGGTACCTAACGCCATAATTGTGGCGTGCCCAGCACGTCACTGGGTCGCGACAGTCGCTGTCTCCATTTCACCATGAGATCCCGCCGGAAAGTGCGTGTTATAGTTATTGTTTTAAATAACGCAGCTTAAGCTGAGTTAGGCACTTTTTTGGCCTCGCACTCGATTATAACTTTCTTTTTCCATTGTGTTTTTTCAGTTTAATAGTCGTTTTTCTTTCTTTCCTAAATTTTATGGTGGTTTTTAGGGGTTCCATACTTCAAAAGAAAAAAACGGAATCTGTCTGTCAGTCTGTCAAGACCCTTTATCTCGGTAAAGCGTGGAGGTATCGAGTTGAAATTAAAACCATATACTCAAGTCTGCGGTCTCTTGAAGCTGTGTAAAAAACAAATTTATATGTTAATGAAAAAAAAAACATTTTTGGGTTTTTGTCTCTAAAAACGTATATTTCGATACTATCGAGGAAATCAAAATTCATAGGGTACTTCCCGTTGACCCATTTGCTATGAGACCTTCCTTCATGTCAAATTTCAGGATTCTAGCTCAACGGGAAGTACCCTATGAATTTTGATTCCCTTGAGAGTGTCGAAATACATGTTTTTTTTTTGCGACAAAAACGGCCGTATCTTTTTTTCGTTAACTCAGAAGTTTGATTTTTTCACAGCTTCTAATTTTAATTCGATACCTCCACGCGTTCCCGAAATAAAGGGTCTCGACAGACAGACAAACAGACAGAGGGACAACAGAGTGATCCTATAAGGGCTTCGTTTTTTTCGTTTGAGATACGGAACCGTTTCGAACGTGAAGAAGTAACAAACACATACTCACAAACTTTCGCTTTTATAATATGATCCATACTAGATTCTAATTTACTGGCTAGCTAAACTAAAAACAACAGCCAATTAACCTTTGCTGAAACACTGATAGGATAGTCAGCGTACAAAGCCACAAAACAAATTTCACCCCCTTCAAAAATGTTCACCTGCATTCCACTATTTACCCCGTGGTCGAGAGGGGTTGAAATTTTTATCGTTCGATTCGCTAAACCCCCCGTGATGTATTCTATTTAGGGATGTTCAGGATATGAAATTTCGAATCGGAAAACGGATACGGATTTAGAAATAATATACCGGTTTTTTTTTAGGTGGGAAAATCATCTAATGACAAGTCCTGCTCTTAGGCGGAGCGCGAGGTAATGTCAGTTACTGACTGAAAAACCGCTCCTGTTCCTTCTTTGCCTTCGTCCCAGGGCCCCGGCTTTAGCTTTCACACTACCCGTGGCCCCAGTAGGCTTCGACCCTGCTGGGCCCCTACAATTTACTTCTTAGTAGGGTACTTTCTGTATGCAAACTTTACATCCAGCTGTTAATTATCTCACAGCACAAAATCAAACCTGACTTCGGGTCTAGGCGAAGGATGGATATAGTTTACAACGTTCCAAAATGTAAGACTAGATTCGCTCAAACCTTTAATCTCTTCTTCAATCTTGGCCCCAGTATCTATAATAAAATTTGCAGAAAACTGAAATTAAGAGATCTTAGCTGTCGGGAATGTAAGCAGATTATTGGTGAGTTTCTTAATGAATTAGATTACTATGAGGTGGAAAATATTCTGAGATAAAAATAACAATAATAATTAATATATTTGAAATCATGTTAATAAATAATATATATACTATATAATGTTAATAAATTAATAAATGATATAAATAATTAATCCGAAATAATTTAATGTTAATGAATAATAATTTTAAGATAATATCATGATTATATATATAATACATTTACACAAACACTACATAAACACAAACACATTTTATATACAACACACTTGGCATAAGGGAAATATAACATTTTTATAATTTGATGTAAGTTATGATTTATTAAAATAATTTATTGGTGTCTAAAATCTAATATAATAACCCAAAAATAAAAAATATAAAAAATAAATAATTAATAATATATATTAAAAAAAGCATACAAACAATTTCACAATTATGATAACAAATTGATCATCTAGAAACTTTGCTTATACTGTGTGAGTTTTCGTTACTACCTTCGAAGTTCATCAAGTACCTACCACAAGATTTAAATGTTTAATACAATAACCCACAGTTTAGCTTGTGTTATTGGTGAAGTGAATTTATTTTGTCTAATTGTTCTTGTCTAAATCGACTGTGTAACCTAAGTTGTGTACTGCGAACGAGGAATACTGTCCCACCGTAATACAGTTCAAACTAGTACGGGGGTCAGGGTGAATCTGTTTCGCAACAACCAGAGTTTTAAGTGTACGTGACGATTTTGTACAAGGTATGTGAATTTTTAGAAAATAAGTAAGCATTAGCTATATAAATAAGATTAAGGTTGTTGTTAATTTGTGGAAATAAATTGAATTTGCTGACATCTCCCTGAGGCGCGCGTAGAACAATACGCGCCGTCGACGACTTGGGTTCGGTCCGGACGGTTACCGGACGTTTGGACGGCGAAAAACCCATTGCTCGCCATCCGCAAGCCCGCGCCCACGGTGGCCGGAAATCGGGATCGGAATCCCGGCGGCGGTTGGGGCGTGAGGACCGTTGCCTCACGCGTGCGGCCTCCACCTGGAATAATGTGATGAACGGGATCCGCAAGAGAATCAAGGTAGCCGACACAGGCCAAAGAATCGCCAAATTCAATTCAATTCTTTGGCCTGTGTCGTGTTGTAGGCAGGGCACATTGCTCGCATAACTAATAGTTGATGGGGTCGAAAGTTCTGGATGATCGCACACCAAAAAACACAGCATTGGAAAGCCTCCCACAAGGTGGACCGATGACCTGGTAACAGTCGCCGGAATCGTATGGATGTGAAACGCACAGGACCGCCGGAGGCCGCCGGAGGCCTATGTCCAACATTGGACGTTTTTGTCTAAAATGATATTTTTTAAGGTTCCGTACCCAAAGGGCAAAACGGGACCCTATTACTAAGATTCTGCTCCGTCCCTCTGTCTGTCCGTCTGTCATCAGGCTGTATCTTATAAACCACGATAGTTAGACAGTTGAGATTTTCACAATCGATGTATTTCTGTTGCCGCTATAACAAAAAATACTAAAAAACTGAATATAATAAATATTTAAGGTTTTTTATACCTCGGTCACGGATGCCTTCGGAGTTATTAGCATACATGTGGATGTATGAAGAGAGAGAGAGAGAGGCCAAAGAAAAGATGTGTGAAGAGTGATATGAAAGAAAAGGAAGTAAGTTATAGCATGACGAGTGACAGGATAGAATAGAAGAAAAAAATGTGTTACGCCGACCTCAAATAACACGAGGCAAGGGCAGGAAGATGATGATGATGGTCACCGAAGCCTTCGTGCGGGAGTTCGACTCGCACTTGGCCGGTTTTTTATTCAGATATCCGATATAATCGGTTACGTTTATGCAGCACCATAACATCCCTACTTGTGTGACCGGCAGGCAGCCATTACAATCTGAGCGACACTTTACGACTACCAAAACATCGAATATTCGTCGCACATCAATATTTCATTTTTAAAACTAGCCGTGATTTGTTAGCGTAACTAAAAGTCATATTACTATTGCGTTGAGAATTTTGTTTGTGTCATCAGGTTCGGCGCTGAATTTACAACTAAAACTTGAACTATGAACAGAATGAACTAAATAATTACTCGACATGACCACTATGAACCAATCGTATTAATAACCCATTTTTTTTAACCCATTTATTGAACTATTCTTTTGAACTAACTAATCACGGACAAACCACGGAGAGTGATGTAAGTCCGGAAAATCTTAACAGTGACTTTCAGAAAGATGACGTCATTACATATCGCCATCTATCAACCGAATTAAGAACTAATTTAATATACGCCATCTATTCGAAAATGTGTGAACTAAGTTAACATCAATGTAGGCACGTAAAAAAGGCGATACAACTTGAACAGTTTGTTTACTTTGAATTTTGGACTCAACTGTCCACTGCGGTTTCATCCGCGACTTTTGTTCCTGCTTTGCGCCATTTGGTCGTAGAGTGATGTTATAATAGCTTTTAATTAGGTTCGATAAATTGTTGATGGATTGATTAATTATTAAATTAAATTTAAAATTTGTGGTTACGTCATAAAAAAAATCTTCGTAACTCATACGGGAATTGAACTTTTTTCAGAGGTAAGTTTGTACCGCATTTGCAGCAGTTTTTTCTATTTGGAATGAATGTATACAAGTTTTCAACATGAGTTCAAGATTAGGCGAACAATGAAAAAACTTTTACTTTTGAAAGGAACTGTATTGATCGAACTTTAGGATAGGATCGACTTAGCTAAAACAAATCGTAATCTCTCGTTATTGGTTAATTTACAAAGGCGCGACGTGTGACGTATCGCTTTATGATAGGTTGAAAAATTATAGAATCAAAAATAGGCCCTCAAACCAGTTTTTTTTTTTTATGTGGGAAAATCATCTAATGACAAATCTCGCTCTTGGGCGGAGCGCGAGATAGTGTCAGACTTTTACTGACTAAAAACCCACTCCTGTTCCTTCGTTGCCTTCGTCCCAGGGCCCCGGGTTTCGTTTTCACACTACACATGACCCCAGTAGGCTTGCGCCAACCGCAAGCCCGCGCCGTCGCTTCCGCACGAATCCGGTGCAGGAACTTCCCGAACTTACCGTGTTCGGTGAGAACCTGCGAGATGCGGAAGGTGAGGACGCCGTGAGATCTTTCCAACCACGCCTCAAAGAGGACTTACAGCCTTAATTGAGGCTTGAACAGCACTGGGTCGCGATAGTCGCTGTCGCCATTTCTCTATGAGAACCCACCGGAGCTCTGTCCTCCATGCTGCGACTTGTCGCGGCAGCGGAGTTTCGCCCCGGCGTTGCATCTCCATGCGCAGATCGTGCATGTGTGCAAGGACTGTTGCCTCCAGATCCCATGGAGGCTGGCCAGCAAGGAGGCTCGCCGCCTCGCGGGAAATCGTCCGGTATCCTCGCACCATCTGTATGACCATGACCCTCTGAGGCCCTAAACCAGTTAAGAGCATTAATGTTATGTCATAGACATCTGGTGTCAACAAAATGTCAACAATTAATCAATATTCATATTTATGAAAGTGACATTTAGCGAAAGAGACATTTTGCACTTAAGCCCCTAAATCAACGAGATAATCCGTGGTAAATCCTCGACGAAAACACGAAATAAAATTCTTAAAAGGTTGTACAGGCATTGCACCCTTATTTAGGGGTGCAGCGTGCAGGCAACGACTGAGAATCTCCCTGTGTGTGTGCAACGGAAATGAAATATCGTGCATTTTCGAACGTCTTTTGACTTCGCAGTAAGAACATTCCGTGATGCAGGAAAATCTTAGCTCGTTGAACCCGAGAAGGACTGTTATTTAAAATAAAAATAAAATGATATCTCTTATTTGTTTTGTTATTTTTAGTTTGACCAACTTTTTGTAGAAGTATTTCTAGTTATTGCTTTTTTATGGCGAAGAACGTGCAAGAAACTCCATGGACACTCTTTTAAATCATATTATGAGTTACATAAACCTTGGAATCATTTTCCCGCAAGATTCAGTCTCAGTTGCTTAAGCGTTTCGATATTCTCCTACCAGCCAGCACTAAATTTGTAACTTTGGTTTAACATCTTTTTTTTTTCGTTGGGAAAATCATCCAAAGACATCCCCCACTCATGGGCGGAGCGGGAGATAGTGTCAGACTTTTACTGACTAAAAACCCACTCCTGTTCCTTCGTTGCCTTTCATACCAGAGCCGAGTCTTCCTTTTAGAATCAGACCCTTGGCCCCAGTAGGCTTCGACCCTGCTGGGCCCCTACGGTTGCTGACAACTCCTTGAGGCGCGCGTGGAACACTATGCGCCGTCGACGACTTGGGCTCGGTCCGGACGGTTACCAGACGGTCGGATGGCGAGTTACCCATTGGTGGCGCTGCTGATGATTATGCATGCTGGTCTAGAAGTACCTAACTATTTACTCTAGACTTGACGACTTTTTTTAATATCATGCCATCATCATCATCATTTCAGCCGATAGACGTCCACTGTTAGACATTGGCCTACCACAACTGTCGTTACAACGACCGGCCCTGTGCGCCTCGCTTCCATCGAATTCTCTCGACCCTCACCAGCAGAAACTTAAGTAACAGAGGTCTGAGCACATGGCTCGCAGAACTGTTGGTTGATAAGGCCGAAAGGTGAATTTTCCGGAGTGGCAATCGCGTACCGGAAGACGCAGCGCTGAAAGGCCTCCCACAAGATGGTCCGATGATCCTCAAGTTCTTCCTCTGGTCTGGTCCTCTGGTTTCAAGCCATGTAACACAAAAAAAAATCGTATAAAATATCATCCGATTTTCAATCCTTGAGGTTTAAAAAAACTATCCTTTGGCTCGCTCTATCATCACTAACCAGAGATAAAAATCAGGCTCAAAAACATATAAAATCCAAAAAAAATTCAAAATTCAAAGCATTTATTTGAAATAAACCATTTACAGGCACTTTTGAAATGTCAAGAAGTCAGTCAGTCAGAAAAAATGATGCTAATTGCACATTCCAAAGCGTAGATCTCTATGGAGAAGAATGTGCAAGAAACTCCATGGACACTCTTTACAATCGTGTTTTGCAATTACAAATATCTCTGTTACATGTTTCTTGTCGCTATCATGTGGGAACAATGTCAATAAAGTAAAAATAAAAACTAAATATAGATATTAAAATAGCAACTAGCAGCTAAGAGATGACCAGTCTCAACTGACAGCGCCCGTTCACGGACCTGACGCGAATATAAGCACCACTCAGCTCAACCATTTTAAAGAGAACCGAATGATCCAACACACGCGCCACCATCAGTGAGACATTTGAGTGAGCATGACAAACTCTCAACTGCCATGCTCATTTATGTCAAACAAGTCCAATAATAACCTAAAAACCATAAAATAGCTCCATGGTACTCACATTTACAAACTTTGAAAAAAATGCTTCTACATTATACAATACTAAATACAATAATAATTAACAACAATAATATTTTACAGATTAAAAAAAAACATTAAAGAATAATAATAATAATAATAATAGTTTTAAAACTAATCAATTTGTACACCCCGGTGGTAGTGGAGCTGGACCAGCATTGAGCCAAGCATTTTTATCTTGAATATAATCCTCCAACTTATAATATGCTTGCCTGCATAGTGTGCGTTTAATACAAGATTTAAATTTCGTTTCATTGAGTTCTAATATTTGTGTAGGGATAAGTAAGACATTTCGCTTAACAAGACATGATAAATCATTTCAACAATTTAATAAAATGTCGATACAATATCTACGTTCATAGAACTCAACCCTCAAACGCCACATCGCATTTCAACCCTCAAATCTCAATCCGAACTAGTTGATTCATTAATCATAGAATCAACCACTCACAGCCGAGCTATTTGTCTATTACTATTAAATCGAACAAAACCCTTGTTCGTAATGATGATAATCATGGCTAACATTCATTTGTTGTTATGATTGTTTGTCTGATTTCGGAGATAAATTGATTTTGATCGAGTATTTTGACAGGGTTGTTAGTTCTGTTATTGTTTTCTATTATAATAGGTAGTTAATAGTAAAGTATGGCTCGTATATACTATTATTATTACGAGCCCGTTGTGTCCCACTGCAGGGCAAAGGCCTCCCTTCCGTTATGCCATTAATTTCTATCCTTAGCTATTTCTGGCCAATCTTGACTGCGATCCCACGTGATGGTAAGCAGTCCATAGTGGTTATATAGTGGCTATATTTGCATAGTGGCTAGATCTATGCAGATCTAGGGAAGAGCGCTGATGTCTGAAATACGGATTTTATTATCTAGTTCAGACACAGAAGTTCCTCACTAACATGTGTATCTTAAGTAGAATGTCAACAACGTCTACAATAATTTGGTTTTGTATTTATTTGGAGACAATAAATTTATTATTATTATAAACAGATAAACAGATAAACAGATAAACATATTTATTGGTAAAAATTACATTTACAAGTCACAATATATTTTAATTAAATGAAGTACTTTGTTGCGCATAATTAGTGATAGTGAAGCATTACGCCGCAACACTTAACAACAGATACCGTTTTGAATTTTTGTCTTTAAAATAGATTTACAGAAAAGCTTTTTACCGTATCGTATTTAAAGATAGTCCTTTTAAAGTCTCAATAATAACGAAATTACATTATCTTTAAAAGTATAATACGACAGTTTAAATAAATCACTGATTGAAAAACCATCTGATAGCTATCCAGCAAATACAAGTACTCCAAAACATAACGGGACAATGGAGTAGATCACTGTTTTTTTATTATTATTAATAGGCTCGCGTTTGATCTCTATTTCACCTCATGGTAATCGATGATGTGGTTGAAGATGGAGCATGCTTGCCTAGAAGGTACCTATTCTCTCTTGACTAAAATACCCCTAAGTTGTAGCTATAATTTAGGTGCCTTCAAGGCTAGAGAGAATAGGCTCTTAATAAACTAGTTGGCCTCACCATCAATGATTGCATCACTGCTTACCATCAGGTGGGATCGCAGTCAAGCACTAGTTTATATCAAATAAAAAAATGCTAGGTCTAACTGCGTGAGCTTGTGGACGTCGAGCAATGGAAAGCTCGCCATCCGGCTGCCCGGTAACCGTTCGGAGCGAGCCCGAGTCGTCAACCGCGCGTAGTGACCCACGCACGCCTCAAAGAGATGTAAGCAAATCCGTAGGGGCCCGCAGGGCCGAATGGGGCTGTGGGTTGACTTCCGAAAGGGTCACATGGTCCTGGAACTCAAAGGTTAAAGAAGGAACATTTCACAATTCTGACACGCCGTCGCGCTCTGCCCTAGAGCGCGAGAAGTATTTGGATGATATCCCACCTTAAAAAAAAATATGAAACACATTATGATAATTTCCTCAAAATACTGATTCTCTAGAAATCTAATTCAATCTATTAGGTCCTATAATATAATCTATTTCAATTAGAAAGACCTGATAATATTATTTAATAATACATAATAATATTCCAACCTCATCACAAAACGCCGTCGCATAATAAGCAGAACTTGTGTTATGAGTACTACAAAATACAAAAATACAAAATACAAAATTGTTTATTTCAGAGACCAAATATTTTTAACAATAGATTGTGATTGGAGCCTCCTTTTAGGTAAATAATACCTGTATTAGGCGACTCCGCTCTTCCATAACTTAGCAATATTTCAATAGTTTTTGGTTATTACAATTTACAGTTATGTATTACCTATATTAATATTATAAAAATCTATTTGTATATGTGTGTGGGGAGCGCGTGTTTGTGTTTGGTGTGCGTGTGTGTGTATGTGTGGTTTGCGTGTCGTGGTGTGGTTACGGGAGTGTGTAAGGGATGGTTTATTTTACGTATTGCAGCAGTGCTTCCGTACTTTCATATGTTAAGGTTTTTAACCATTCTATTAGCAATTTCTTACATTCACGTAGTTGTTTAGTGTATATATATATTTCTTTGTTTACCTTATTATATATTTGTGCAGAGCGTTTATTGTATTGTATAGCAGCGAATTTAGTTTTTGTTTGTGGAACTTGTGCAATCATATCGTACTAGACAACTGATAAACATACTTATATATTTCTAAATACATACATATTATAGATAAATTACACCCAGACACAGAACAAATGATCGTGCTCATCACACAAACATTTGTCCTGGATGGGAATTGAACCCACGACTTCCGGCATAGCAGTCAGGGCCACTAACCACTAGACCAACAGGTCAGTCAATTATGATAACATTTTGGTTAATATTAGTAAACAACTTTTAGTTATTCCAACTCGAGAATTGTTTAATAAACTTCAATAGTTCTCCTGTTCACTCTGCGAACCAAATAACATTGTTACTCTGAAGATACTAAACTTACTATGATACGTTCAAAGTAAGTTTAATCATTATGAAAATACATAGATAGTTACTACCAGATACCGTACTATATCATGGCCGCAGAATAGATCGAGAGAGTTATACCGTGGTCCTCGCAAAGAGAAACTGAATAAACGGGTCGGGTCCCGTTTTTAACCTTTGGGTACGGAACCCCAAAAACTTTACTAAGTGCATGCGCACACTTGAGACAAAACTGTCTTAGACAGACTTGTCTACGACGTCGCGGACTTGTCTACGTCACGTAAGACTGTTTTGAGACGTCCAGTGTTGCCAACAGTTACGCTAACTTACCACTAGAGTCAACATTTAAAACCACCAGAAAAACACTAACAATAAATTATCCCACACACAAAATCACAAAAAATCCCACTAAAAAAATGTATGTTGCACGAAATAAAATAAGTAGGCATTTATGTTATTAGTTTCCTTTAATAATAAGTGATAAAAATTAACAATCAGTTGATCAAAAAATACCATTTGTGGGTAAATTAATAGGTAAATCAACATACAAATTATTTAATAACAGCTATGTATTAATTCGTCTTTAAACGAATCATTTTGTTTGCTATAACCATCATCATCGGTATCAGATTGATAATTATGAATACTATGGTGTTGATTTACACCCGAGTGATGGCATTTTTAGTAAGAAATAGAATTTTAGTAAAGGATTAGAAAAATCCAATAGCCACTAAAACCAATATTTCGCAGCTAAATGGCCCCCCATTTAGTTACGAAATATTGGTTTTAGTGGCTTCATCACTTCACCAGTTTTAGTGGAAAATCCACTAAGTTGGCAATACTGGCCGTACGCTGCTAGATTGTTTTGTCAAACATAACACACACGACAAGACAGAACAGTCTTGTCGCAGACAAGTCTGCGACGTCGTCGACAAGTCTGTCTAAGAAAGTCTTGTCTCAAGTCTGCGCAGGCCCTAACACTTCATCTTTTTTCAACCGACACAAATTGGCACGATGAACAAAAAAGGTTCCATAGACTCACTTTAAGAAACAAAACCCTAAAAATCTCAGCCAAATACAATCGTAACTTCACTTCGAATTCTCATTTTTATAGTTTCGACCTCCAGTTATTTTCGTAACGAAAACAAGAACTGAATTATTAAGCACGGAACATCAAAATTACCGATTTGAAAGTTCCTTGAGTCCTTTGTTATTTTATTAGTCGATATTCCAGTCAGAAATAAAAGTTCTTTAGTTTTTATTGGCTATACGGAGCCCAAACAATGGGCATTATTGAGAGAGAATATTTCAAAATGGCGCGTTCGATTTTTTGAATGCAGCCGTTATGTTTTGTTGAGGTGTTAAAATATTGCCTGTCAGACTCTCCGGCTTGTAAATTGGAAATTGAATTGCAATAAGTATGTATGTTATGCATCGTCCTGTGTATATGTACTCGTCTATAGGTGCCAGTTCTGCTTCAATGTATCAGAAACTTTGGGCTATCTACCTAACTTCTATCAACGGCTTCGCTCGCGTGAAAGTAAGTTTCTCCATACAAACTTTGGATCTCCGTTTCATACCCTTAACCCCTACCATAGGGAGAAAATTTTGGAAAATTCTCTTAGTTTATTTATTTATTTATTAAATACTTTATGCACAAACGTACAGCGGCGGACTTAATGCCTTAGGTATTTTCTACCAGTCAACCTTAGGGTGATGCAGAGATAAATAGTGGTAGGTGCAATAAAAGAGAGAGAAAAGGCGAATAGGTACAAGAAAAGATATACTAATAAACCACAAATATCATACAATTATACAATATATACACAAATTAATAAACTATCTATATATATATCTACACTAATAAAGTCAAACAATCAGTTCAAATCGACAAATCGAAAACATTAACGCTGTGATGCCAACTTCTTACGAATTAGCTCGCGAACTTTGGTTTTGAATGTTAATCGATTTTTTTTTGTTAGTTCTCACCTATGTCATAAAAGTTGTGCAAAATTTTACTCTTCTAATCCCAGTAGTTAGTAAGCTAGGCGTTTATATGTCAGTCAATTTCTCCTTATAAATACAACCTTATTTTTAGTATGCGAAACCTGAATATAGTTTGTTCAGAATCAGTATGTTCAATACAATAATTACGATCGAACACGTTTTGCTGATCTAGCTAACCAATTACGCCGCGCTGAGTGCGGCGCGGTATCAGTACATATTCGGACAGCAAACCGGGTGCTTTCGTACTCATTAGCATTTATCATTTAGCGTTACTTAGCATAATAACCATTTTATAAATAAATCTTTAAAGTTATCAAAGTATTTAATTTAACATACCACTTCGGTCGCGACTCCTACACAGTAACTGAATTAATTCCAATATTTTTTACAGCATGTTATATTTTTTTAAACTTCTAGCAGGCATTTTGTAGAATGGAATTGAAATCAGATACTCCGTCAAAGTGAAGAAACTAGAGATCAAAATTTTTAACTTTTTTTCGCAAAACTTTCTGAGAGGCCTGGTAGGAACTATCTTGCATCGCAGTATCAATGTCTACACAGAAAATAATTATACAAACGTCCGAAATCAACTATCGGACAGTAGTCCGGAGGATCCTCCCTTTTCAACGAAGGTTCGCGGGGACTATACACTCTTTTCCGCATACCTTGCTGGATTTCGTAGACCGATCAATTGTAGGCCACTAAGCCTCAATTGTAAGCCTATTTCTTGTTTTCTTGAATCTATCTCCTCCTTGCTGAGATCATCGCTCAGCAAGGACGCTAGCTTCTGCCAGCAAAATTATCTTATGTCATAATTCAGAACGTTGTCAATATCATCTTAATCTGGGCAGCCGTTTTACCATAAAGGAGTGACAAACAAAATACAAACTTTCGCCTATAAAATATCAATGTGATAGCGATTATCAATAATCTAAAATGTATGAGAGTCAGAATAGCAGCCGCTTCCGAAGTGTCTCGTGTTCAGTCTCAAACATTTTTGTACCTCTGGAAGTGGTTATCATTGTCAATCCATCATTCGATTCTATACTAATAAAAGTCAAAACTGAAGGTTAGCCAACAGGATGTACTAGGTCTTAAACTTTCGTTCGAAACACTAAACTGCGCTCCAAAACACAGGTTACTGACGTGGCTCAGAAAGTTTCCTAGCTTAAGTGGGACTGAGCCAGACATGTCTGCCGCATGCTGATCGAGCGGTGGGCCAGTAAACAAAATTGGTGAACTGAAATCACACGAAAGGGTCGCGGTAGACAACACGATCGTGGGACGACTTGATGTCTTCCTTAAGAATTGGAAAGAAGTGCTACAGAGCCGGCAAGAATAAAAGGAATGGAGGGTTAATAAAAGAAGTTTATTATGAGCCTATTCATTCTAGCCTTGAATACACATTGATTATAATCCAACGGGAAAACCGCAGCAAGCAAATTGTTCCAGTTCTTAGATGTGCGTGGTATAAACGTGGTTGAACTGTGATTTAATGATGTTTTAATTAATTTAAATTGTTTGTTTTATTTAATTTAATAATAATGTGATTGATTAATATGTTAATAATGTAATTTGATTTTAATTTTAAATTGATAGATAATAATGTGATTTTTAAATTGATAGATAATAGTATTATTTTTTTAAGTTTGACATAAGTTTTTAATATCTATTATTTTATATGTTAATTATTTAACGGTTTCTCACCTATTTAATTAATTAGACTTTGTGAATTTTGTGCATACCTAAGTGACTTTTTTACACAGGATCACCTCGTATTCATTATTATTATGTTATTGAAATCATATTGTAAACAAGTCGTTGGTGTGCCTATGCAAATAAATAAATAAACGACGAGGCAAAAGGCTTAGTCCGGACCGTAGAGGTGTGAACAATGTAAGGGTGGACACTGGCCGTACGTCGGGTGGTCCGATGGTAGAAAGGCGATGGCGTAATCAAGTCCTGTAATTCCAATATGAATCCTATAGAATAGGTACCGAAAGGTTGGCTACCCTACGCCTATGCTCCAGGCTTTGAAAATTGGTCTTAACGAAAACTGGATCACCAAGTCCATTCCATTACCTTCTTATTTGTTTATCTTGAGGGCTTAGAAAACTTGTTAAGCACGAAATGCTTGAACAAGTTTTTTATTAAATAAATCTTTGTTCCATACTCTTCACAGTTACAGCCCTAGTTTCACAAGTCTTGCTGTCTGGCTTCGTTTGTGTTTTGTTCAGTAGGATATAATTGGATTTCCGTCTCCCGCTTGTCTACTAGCCCGTTAACTTTGTTCGGCATTCCGATTAAATACAAAACAAGACTTAAGTCCTTTGTAAGTTTCATATTTCCCGTTTTAAGATTCAGGGAGATGTATTTACTGTTGAACTGTTCGAATTGCTGAGTAAATTTTGTTACACGTTCAACTAGCTTTTGCTTGCTATCGAAAAGTAAGCGATCCAGGGGCCAGGGGCCATGACGTGTTAGGGCCGAAACTGCGTTACGCGGTCGCCCGCGCGGTCCCATACAAAAATGCTCCGTTTTGCTACGTAATATAACATTAAAGTTCTCCATCGACACGACTCCATGCACACCGTTAAAGCTGAACTAGCGACACTGCGCAGGTAATAATCCGAATTCCGTGACGGGGACCGTAGCCCACGACTCACGCGCGACGTCACACGACGGGTGCCCGTTGCGGGCGAACGCTTAACGCAGCGTCGGCCCTTAAAATGTCAAGCATGCGAGTGAGAAAGAGGTATGAAGGTATAGGCGTCCATTACACGATAGGTTTTGCTGTCAGTTTTGCCACATTCAAATATTTTGACAGACGAAAAACCTACCGTGTAATGCGATGACTGACGTTTGCATGACGAAAAACGTATGGCGATAAAATTCCGTCATTCAAACATCATTCATGATTGATGGTTTTGATTGACGCTTGCATGACCGTGTAATGGTAGCCATAGCTCCATCTTCGCGCTTTCTCATCCGCGCATGTGAACTAGACGTTACTTGTTTGCGTAAATGACACAATTGTAAACGGTCCTAAAAAATTTTACTTTTAAAAATAAACATCATAACCAACCAAACGTATATTCATTTTTTCTTTTAGATTATAACGTAATAAATGTTAAATCCCGTAGGCCTATTCCTATTTTTTTACCCGACTGCGCTCGCAAAGGAGGGTAATGTGTGTATCAGTCTATTCTTATTTAGGGTGGAGAGGGTCAAAAACTAGTAAAAATCGTCGAACGTATTAAATGAATGGCTCCCTAAAAAGATTTTTCGTAAATAAATGGTTTTTCTTTCTTTCTTTCTTTCCCACGGGAATATACTGTAGCGACATCTATGGCGTCACATAAGAACTAATTCTGCATCGCGCAATCAAAGTTCTCCGCGCGTTTAGATCATATAGAACAGACCGAAATCATGTGTCGGGCAGTAGTAGCCCACCAGACATAACACCCGTCTGGTCGGAGGATCGTCCCTTTTCAACGAAGGTTTGCGGGACTTTACTCTCTGTTCCACATACCTCTAAACTGGTGACCCTCGACAAAAGAACGTCAGTGCAGCCTTTGTGCAGCCACTACTTCGTGACGTCATCATCACTTCCTCAAGCTTTCGAGCAGCAAGCCATACAACCAGCACCCACGGCTTTAAAGGGACACCGGGTACTGGGGTAAAAAAATCTATGAAACATCCAAACTACACCTGTTCGTACGTACCTACCTATTTATCCTACTCACCTAAAGGGGTGACCAGACGGTTGCAAACTAGCGTTCCAACCAAGGTGATCTTGGTTTATGTTTGGTTTGTGTTGCGGCTACATGGATGTAAACCACGCGCCAACACGTTCGGTGGTTGGGAAAACGCACCTCCCAACCAAGGGCGTTCAAGGTCATGGATTATAACTGCTGTCTACACGGATTGAAACTAGCAAGTTCACCTTGGTCACAGTCCCAGAGGACACGGTGGAGCATACGGTGGAGGTGTGCCCCGCTTGGGCAGAGCAACGCCGTGTCCTCGTGGGGGCGATCGGCGGCAATGATCTCTCGCGCCGGGCATTGGTACAGGCCATGGTCCGGAGTAAGGAGGAGTGGCAGGCGGTCGCCTCCTTCTGCGAAACAGTAATGCTAGCAAAGGAGGCGGCCGATCGCGTGAGGCAACAGCAACGGTCCTCACGCCCCAACCGCCGCCGGGACTCCGATCCCGATTTCCGGCCACCGTAGGCGCGGGCTTGCGGACGGCGAGCAATGGGTGGCTCGCCGTCCGACCGTCCAGTGACTGTCCGGACCGAGCCCAAGTCGTCGACGGCGCGTATTGTTCCACGCGCGCCTCAGGGTGATGTCAGAAAATCGTAGGGGCCCAGCAGGGTCGAAGCCTACTGGGGCCACGGGTAGTGTGAAAGCGAAGCCCGGGGCCCCGGGATGAAGGCAAAGAGGGAACAGGAGTGGGTTTTTAGTCAGTAAAAGTCTGACACTATCTCTCGCTCAACCCAAGAGCGGGATTTGTCATTGGATGATTTTCCCACCTTAAAAAAAAAAAATCTTCATCACAGTAAAGATAAATGGAACAGTACAGAAACTACCTACAAATATTCGAAATGGCTCACTCACACAAACATACGCATCGACGAGACTCCTAAGCGGCAATCGCTACTGACAGGACCCGCGAGAAACACTTAGGAGTCTCGTCGATGCGTATGTTTGTGTGAGTGTGCCGTTTCGAATATTTGTAGGTAGTTTCCGTACTGTTCCATATATCTATACTGTGCCTTGGTTGGGACGTTGGTTTGTAACCGCCTGGTCACACCTTTATGTACGAGATAACGCATGGTAGGTATTCCCTGTAGACGTAAGCAGAGGTGTGTAGTATACTTGTATTTATCTGGTAATTAAGCCTAACGTGAATAAGAGACCTCGTCATTTGTCAAAATAAATGTTTATAGAAATAACCACAGAGCTCGGAAGCGAATAGCCGTCATCTATTCTAATATTATAAAGCATATGAGTTTGTTTATTTGTTTAGCTTGCTAATCTCAGGAATTTCTGGTTCGAATGGTATTTTTTTGTACTGGACAGCCCATTAATCGAAAAAGGCTATAACATTACGCTACGACTAATAGGTGCAGAGTTGTAAATAACAACTGGGCAAGTGCGAGTCGGACTCGCGCCCTGTGAGTTCCGTACGAATTTAGCTATGTAAAGAGTCAATTCCTGATTGGAGTCTCGGATTTTTTTCTGAATCGCAAAAAAACTTTTTTTTTTGTTTCTGTTATTTCAGTATTCTGGGTCAACGGGAAGTACTCTAGAATTTTGGTTCCCTTGATTATTTAAACACACGTTTTTTGCGACATGAATGGCCATATCTTTTTTTTCCGTTAACTTAGAAGTTTTTTGTTTCACAGCTTCAAGGGACCGCAGACCTAAGTATATGGTTTTAATTTCAATTCAATACGTCCACGCGTTCCCGAGATAAAGGGTCTTGACAGACAGACAGACAGACGGACGGACAACAAAGTGATCCTATAAGGGTTCCGTTTTTTCCTTTTGAGGTACGGAACCCTAAAAATGCGGTTAAAACCACGGGGGACAGCTAGATAGTAATAATATTTGAAGTCGTACGTTGTTTAGTACAATTTTCTTATTTGTCTTTGTCGAATCATCACGGACCGTCGATTTCTATGAGATAAAACAAAGTGCAAAATAACTTTAAATTCGGAATTCGGTGTTTCAGAAGGCTTGAGTACCATAATTGCCATAATTATAATAATCTTTATTTTGTACGTTTAACACACACAGTAACAGTATATAATGACATGAACAGATATAATAGTTGTACAAACACTGATCAGTGGAAATAAAATAAACATTTGAGTCCCAGCAATGGGATCATTCAAAGGCTGATTATGCTACGCTGCATTTATGACGCTCGTAAAAGTATCAAAACCTATTAGGAACATTCCATTGACCTAGAATCGGATACACAGGGTTTCTTTACATCGACGCATAAACGAACACCATGGATCCAGAACACGATTCTGGACCCCCCAGATCTTTCTCGATGACTTTTTATTTGATTAATTTTTTATTAAAAAATAAATCTATTTTCTTTTTACTATAAATATCATCGGGGTTGGATAGTATAATAACGATTTCACACAGTTTAAATTTAAAAAGTTTTTTTTTTTATTAGGAAAACACCTGACGAAAAATTCCGCCTGTGGTGCAATTTTTCGTCGGCTTTTCAGCTGCGGTCCAGAATCAAGTACTGGATCCGTGGTATTCGTTTGTGCGTCGATGTCAAAGACACCGTGTATTGATTTATAACGGAGTTCCGGTGCCTACCTTCTGGCATCATTATCAGATCAGTTCGATATACCCTCCCCTCTTCCCTCAGACAATCATCGACTACTCGAACAAAGCAATTTTATTTATTACAACAGTTCTGCTATGATCCTGTAAGGAGTTCTATATCTTCGAAGTGCATAGTAATAGTTAGAGTTGCCAATTTAATTTATTTTTTTTATTATTTATCTGAGAAGAATATTAAACAGCCATCATCTTCCTGCCCTTGTCCCATTTTATTTGGGGTCGGCACAATATTAAACAGTGTTTTAGAAAAATAAACAGGATTTTATTTGTTTAATGTTTTAAATACATATATTTTTTATACTATTTCGCACAAATTATTAATTTAGTCTTTTTTAGAAACTTTATACGCCCCACCTCTATTATAACTAAAAATATAATAAACTAGCTTCTGCCAGCGGCTTCGCCCGCGTGAAGGCAGCTTTCTTATAAAAAATTTAGATCCCCGTTTTATCCTTTTAGGGCCTGAATTTTGAAAAATCCTCTCTTAGTGTTTGCCTACGTAATAAAAGGAAACCTTGTGCAAAATTTCACGCTCCTAGTCCCAGTAGTTTTAGCTGTGCGTTGATAAGTCAGTCAGTCAGTTTCTCCTTTTATATATATAGATGAGGAGCCCATTAGATTCGTACTGAAACTCTATTAATGTGATTTGAAAACAAAAATCTATGAGCGTCTGACACGAGTATAATGTTAAGCATTTTGATGCTGAAAACAGTATTTTGTATACTTTGTTTTTGATCAACATTAAAAGTATAATGTAGGGAAAAATAGTATAATACTGCTTTTAACAGTATAGTTGGCAACCCTAGCAGTAATCATCATTATCATCATCACTTCAGCTGAAAGACGTCTACAGTTGGACATAGGCCTCCCTAAGTGTCGCCACAACGAACGATGTTGTGCGTCTCGCATCCATCGGATTGCCGCGACCCTCACTAGATACATTGGTCCAACTTGTGGGAAGCCTTCCAATGTAGTAATAGTAGGTACCCTAATATATACATAAGCGAAGGACTCCCTCTCCCTTTCCCACATAGTCTGTCCTCGGCCATTGTGGACCAGTCCTTCCATCTCCGCCTTAGTCTGCCGCAATGTCGCCTTGCGCTTACAGGACCCAATAAGTGGCTCTTTTAGCCCACAGCTCATCAGGAAAGAACAGCCCTCCTAGCCAAGTTACAATCGTATTGTTCGCGCCGAACGCCTCGAGTAGGCCACGCCTCCGATTTCTTTGTTCTGACGTCATCTCAACGCTCAGTCACGTGGTCAGAGATTTTTCAAAATAAAACAAGTAATTATGAAATATAGCTTTAATCACTTTTAATAATGTACCTATTTACATTGGACTTAAAACTATAAAAAAAAACTGGATTTCTACAGTAAACATCGTAAAAATATCGTACGTAGTACAATTTACAAAATAAAATAAGTGGAATAAGGGCTGAAAAGGATTTTAAAATAACGGTAAAAATGAAACGTTAATATGAACGATCCAGTAAACGCATAGACAAGAAAGTTTGTGAATCATTTGTTTTGTACAAAGGGCGCTTAGTTACATTGATTTTCATAATTAATTAAGGTTCATAAAAATCATTTAAAAGCGGCCAAGAATGTATCTTTTCTTATACAAGCACAATACATTAATTTACAGTACATTTATTTTCGTACACGCCCATTTTCTAAATGCATTAATACAAAATACTAAAGAATTACAACATTTCATGTAAATACAACTTTTGTCATGTACTTGTTCAACTTAATTAAAATAAACCTCTCACTTGGGAAAATGCTTGACAAGAATAAAAAGTGATTTTTGCATTGATTGTCGCAGAAATAAATAAATATAGTCACAGTTGTAGGTACAAGTTTTTTATATTCTACAAATATTTTGTCTCAATCTTCGGTTTAAAAGGGAAGTTAAAAATGTATCATATCTCAACAACGATTTTTTTTATTATATGTGTCATATTAATAGTAATTTTTTCATAGTTTAAAAAAATTAAAGCTATTCACAATTCCAAGCATTTTCAAGTGAAAAACATAGTTGTATACAATTAAAAAATAAAATAAATAGACACATAATAAAATGTATAAGTATAAAAATATGCACCAGAACATAAGCGATTCCTAAAAACATAACATGATATTTATAGCTACCAAAATAAGCTAACATATGGTTTAAAAAGTTTTAGGAACTATGTCTCATTGTATCGGATACTTGATTTAAAACATACAACTGTAGAAATGACAAGGCAGACAACATATTGGAAATCAATATAATCTATAAATTCCACCTATGTATACATTATAGATTGCGATAGAGAGATTGAGATTTGAGATTTTACCATGTTCATTTTAATATATATGATATGACTCCTGACTCCCATAGCCAAGTTACAACCGTTTTGTTACGATTTTCTTCTCGTTGATCGCCTCGAGTCGGCCACGCCTCCTATTCTTTTGTTCTGACCAAGTACTCGAATCGGAGACGTGGCCGACTCGATGCGATCGACGAAAAGAATATCGAATCGAAACGTTTGTAACTTGGCTAGGGGAACAGATGTAGGAGACGCTCTTTTTAGAAAAACATAAAAATAACGTTGATAACAACATTATCAACGTTCTAAGAATCAAAAGTATCAACTTTCGATGTATGCTTTTATAGATTTAAAATAAACAATAAGCATGAGTCAATCATCATAAAATGAAAAGAGTATAATCGATTATTTGAATTGACTTTTAATTCCCATAAACAATGTCTGCCTTTACATTATAGCAAAAAAACTAAACATATACACAAAATTACCCTTTTAAATTATTGTGACAGTATTTTGTGTAATTGACGCCTTACATTTGGAGACATGGTAGTGTGTTTACATGAAGACCATGATTTTTAATTAGATGGACCAAAGTGACAGCTATAACAATGGTATAATGACAGCGGGGCATTGTTCACTGACAGCCGGGCATTGTTCATCGACAACCGGGCATTGTTCATCGACAAATGGGCATTGTTCATCGACAACTGGGCATTGTCCATGTCCACTGCTGTCACTTTGGTCCATCTAATTAAAAATCATGGTATAGTCTTTTGCTTCAATAAAAGGTAATTCTCGAAGTGTCTTTTCACAATTAAAATATTAAATGTCCATTGTGACATTATACCGATAATTTATAATGTTTCGAAGTCAAACTATAGAAAATAAGATGTGACTAAGAACAAAAACAATATACGCACTAATTATTTTGTTGCCTGCTTTGGCTTTCCAAGGAATTCCTTAAATCTCAATAATAAGTTAGTACCTACCATGGTCAATTGAATCCCATATAGACGATTCTTTTTAAAATGACTGGGTATTTTGCACCAAAAATATTAGATCTATCTCTATTTGAGATATGTATGAAAATAAAATGTTAGCAAAAACAGCCTCGGACTAAAAACTAAAATGTTGTTAACTTAGAAATACACGAAGTTAAATATTTTAGTATATACCGGTGAGTCGAAATACGTTGCACATTTTCCAAAAAAAAAAACTACCAGAAAACTAAAAAATATAGCATTACCAACTCCTATTTTGTGACCTCGTTTGTATATTTATTTTTATTTTTGTACCAGATGCCAGAGTGCATACAGAAGATACAATTTCAAAATGAACAAGCTGGCTGGAATATAAACCTTGTTTAAAGAAGAGTCACTATTTTCGTGTTACCTCAAAACAAAAATTAACATAACATTACCTTGCTGATTGAGCATGAAATTAGGGCGCCTGTAGCACCTAAGATTGTCTAAGATGGTATTCACTTCACAGAAAGCACTTCAATGAACTGTAAGAGAAGGTTGATTATGAAAATATAAAAAATGTGCAACATAACGAACGAAACAAAGGACTTCACAAACACATAACGCTTATAACACAAAACTATTGACTTAATCAATAGAGGGAAAGCGAATCATTTGTCTCAGTCTGTCATAATTCAAATACATGAAAATCTTTCTAGCGATGTATGGTGATGCTACTGAGAATGCTTCAAGGAATGTCAAATAAAATGGAATATATGAACAGTTTCAAGCAAATGATGGAAATAAAATTTTGGAATGATATAAGTAAGGAATTTTCATGTTCTAGCTTGTTTAAAAGAAATAAAGTTAAAAATTCAATTTCGGTAATCTTTCCTACTGTTTCGCATTTGAATAATACGGCAGTGTCGCATTGAAAATTCGAGCACAATGACAGTCGAGCAAAATAAAGCATAAAAAGCTTAAACTCATTAAGCAGAAATTAATCTGCTTGAAACAGTTCACATACCACAAAAGCGTGTCAATTTAGAGTAATCAGTCTTGGAAATTGATGAAACAATCGTCGCTACAAAAAACCATAATTTCTTTACCATCCATGTCTTAACCAAAGAGTACCACAAATAATAAATACTTAAAATCAAGTGAACGCGACGTCCAATTGCGTTTACAATGGTTATATTAAAAATGGTCCATAATTTTACGCGACAAGTAAAAAATCTAGCACAAATGTCTATTTACAGGAGCACCGCGGAAAATTAATCGTAAAACACGTCTTTTTCACTGATATCGTGACGTAGGTCTCTCCTCTCACTAAAAGCTCATTGGCACTTTGGTAAACCTTTAGTCTAAACTATTACACTTCCGTACCATCCTCTCCTTCGTCCTCAAACAGTGGTTCGTTGGGGTTCACTTCCGTGCTCGGCTTTTTTTTCGGTTTTGGCGGTGGTCGCGGAGGGATCTTTCCACTCCTGCCCAAAGTCCCTGTACCTGATTGGTTCAATACACTCTCGTTCTTCTTTCCATCGTCTTTGGATGGAGAAGTTGGCTCCTCTTTGCTGTCTACCCTTGGAATTCTTCTTAGAGATCCAGTTTCTGGCTTGCCTCTTCGACTAAGGGTACTAGTGTCTGATACTTGGGATTGCGAATCACTTTTGTCACTGAACAGAACTTTCCTGGGCTCTGGTTGTGGAGTTGAAGTGTTCTTTGCTGTCCAGCTCATTCTCGGGTTTACTGGTTCCTGTGGGCCCGGAGTGGATAGCTGGTGTGACAACTGAGAGCTGATACTGTTTCTATTCATTGGTGGCGGGACGGGTGATGGCGCTGGCTCTTGTTCTTCAATGGGCGCGTAGTAAACTGGATGTTGGTTCGGATAGACCGTTGGTGTGGCTGGTAAGGGTCTGTTCCTCATCGGTGAAAATGGAGGTTCTAGGCCTGTTTTGTTTAGCGATAGCACTGAGCTGCCATCTGCTGTCGTCCTCAGCCCCAGATTATCATACAAGGGTTCCTGTGCTTCGGAGCTTGGCAGGATGTTAGTGCTTGCCGTACTAGACCAGCTAGGCACTCTGGGCCTTCTCGGGATAGTTACATACCCTTGCCTAGGAGTGACAACAGGAGGAGTGATAGGTGCAGTGAACGGAGACTGTGAGCGAGAGTACGGCAGAGTTCTGAAGAGGTTTTGGTTGGTCATGCCATATATCGGAGAGTGTATTGGACTGATCGGGTTAAGCTGCGGTGGTAGCCTGGTGGTATCAGGCACGGTGGAGGCGTTGCTAGCTGCAGGCGAGATCTGGGCAGCTCTGGGAGGAAACGAGAGGAGGTCGGGAGGGTAAGCCCGACCATCGGTGCGGCCGTATTCCACGTTGAGGGCATCCTGTGATCGTTTTGATGGTGGGTCGAAGTCTAGCGAGCGTTTTTCGTCTTCGTTGTGTGCTGAAACAAAATAAAATTATTAGGGAAATGTATAAAAGGATATGCACTGATGAACGGCCGTTAAACTTTTTCCAAAGGGGTCAATCACCTCTTTGATTAAACCTAAGCTCTCTGATAACATTCTATATTAATCAAAGCAAACAGTAAAGCTCTACTAGCTTCGTCATGTCTTATCAGAAATTGATAGCAACCGAGGGGATATACACTTATTGGATCCAAAGCTTATCACCTAATACGTGATTGGAACTATCTAAGGGCATAGTGTTTGAACTGTTAATGCAAGTATTGAACAAAATACTTCCTGCGTATTTGTATTTGTACATATAATGTACAAATATTAAAAGTTATAATATTAGAACAATAATTATAATAAAAAGAATTCGTGAACACTTAGTATGTAGTGCTTTGATTTGAGAGTTTGAAACTAGTTATATTAATGAGCGTAAAAATTTCCGAACATCTAGATAATCGGACTAATACATTATTGTCTGATCTGTCATTTAGTAGTTTCTTTAAGTTTTCATCTCACACTTAACCTAAAATTAAATTAAAAGTAAACACTTACCAAAAACAGAATCATTGTCCAGCAATGTTTTATTTAGTTCAGACATCTCCGTCGCTCCACTGGTGATCGATGGAGGGACATCATATCTCCTCGGTGGCTTCGTCACTGGGTTCACTGCAGTGATCAAACTCTTCTCCATCTCAGGAATTACTGAACCTTCGATCAACGCTTCCCCATTAGAGTTGTCAGATTTCTTCTTGTCAGAACCTCGACGTCGACAGCAGCAGTAGCAGAGAATAACCAGGATTATCAATAAAATGGCTGCAGTACAGGAGACACCTATGAGCACTGGTAACATGTTATTGTCCATGCCTTGTGGAACCACCCCTTTTTCAGGGGGATAATGAGCCACTACTAAGGTTAAACTCCTCTCTATAAGACCACCAGGGTTTTTGGCAACGCATAAGTACTCTCCATTATCAGTGCTTCCTAGATCAACTATAGTTAGATTAACCCACTTGGAGTTTTCAAGATTTTTCTGTGTGATGAAATATTTGAGTTCTCCTTGATATCTGTAAGTACCATCAATGATTTGTGCGTTTAGCACCCAATTTACTTCTGGTAAGGGGTTGCCGTTGACCTGGCAGGATAGTGTGACATTGTTATCTGATGTTCGCAAGGTAGTGCTAACAGAAGGGTACACAATGCTGGGTTTGCAAGCGAAATCACTGGAGTCCAGCTCTTTCCAAAGCTTTCCGTGAACTTTTGGAGGCTCTACACATGAAATAGGGGAAGTGTAGAAGTTTTTACTTATCACCCAGTTTCTGAAAGGCTGTAGGTAGCAGTCACAACGCCAAGGATTATCGTGAACATCTAAATTGGACAGCGATGTCAGTGCACTTAATGTGTCAATTTTGAGATACTCCAATTTATTTCCGTCGAGTCTAAGAATGGTCATTTTAGGCACGTTCAAAAACGTCTTCATTCCGAGCGTAAGAATTTTATTGTTGCTTAAATCTACTTTTTGTAGGAACGGCAAATTATTGAAGAGCCCGTCTTCTAGTTTCTCTAATTGATTGTCATTTAGTAGGATCCACCTTATTTTTGCAGTCTCTCTAAATGTGTCAGCGTGTAACGTCTTCAAGTCATTCTTCGACAAATCTAGTTCTATCATGATAGCGAGTCCACTTAGACCATTTTTGTGGATTGTAATAATCTTACATTCCTTAAGTATGAGTTTCTTTAAGTTTATTAGGGCGACCTCTTGGAATGCTAGTCTCGACACCTCGTACAGGTCATTTCCAGTCAGGTCGAGGTTTTGTATCTCTGAGCTTAAGTTTTTCGGTATGTATTCTAGGTGGGAATGTGAGCAGTCGGCTTGTTTGTTTCCACTTGCCCAAACGCATTTGCACTCTTGTGGACAGTTGGTAGTGAAGTCTGCGATGGCTGTGGCAAGGAAGAGACTCAGGAGTACCCAAACTTGCTTCTCCATTTTGAGATCATGTGTTTAGAACCTGTAACAAAGAGAAAAGAAACATTAATGTTAGAAATAGAATACGTCAACGCACGCACGGTAGCTGTAATGGTAACATTAAGAATGCAGCCACCATGGTTTTATGTATCAGGGGTTTGTAAACTCAATAATTGTAAAGGGCTTGGTTGGAACCCTTTCGAATAGGATTAAGGCTTTGTGAATTATTAAACAGGTAAACATCAAACGTTCGTAACAGCTGTTATAATCTGAGATCTTAATCTAAAATGTTCCACGTCTTCAGTTTTAGAGGAAACTGAAGACGTGGAACATTTTAGATTAAGATTAATAGAGAATTTAATTATGTAAATTACAATGGTTTCATTTACGAAGGTATTTCTGCTGGGACTGAAAATATGGTTTGATGGAATTGAGAAGTTCCAAATAATTGTAGATTAAAATTGATTGTATCATTTGTGTAATAGAGCCATTTCAATCACTTTTTTTTTCGGTGGGAAAATGGCATCCCCCGCTCTTGGGCGGAGCGGGAGATAGTGTCAGACTTTTACTGACTAAAAACCCACTCCTGTTCCTTCGTTGCTTTTCGTACCAGGGCCGAGTCTTCCTTTCAGAATCAGACTCTTGGCTCCAGTAGGCTTCGATCCTGCTGGGCCCCTACGGTTTGCTGACATATCCTTGAGGCGCGTCGTCGACGACTTGGGCTCGGTCCAGACGGTTACTGGACGGTCGGACGGCCAGCCACCCATTGCTTGCCGTCCGCAAGCCCGCGCCTACGGTGGCCGGAAATCGAGCATTTCAATCACTTGGATATTTTATGTTGTAAAAATTCAACATAAAGCTAAAAAAGGACAGTGACCATTTTCTTTCACAAAGTTAAAAATTTGTGGCTATAAAAATACTCTTGAAATATTATATTTTTGTGTGCTGGCAGCAGCGTTTATATTTCAGCCAGTTATTTTTAATGATATTATTTGTGGAAGCCGGCTTGTCTTGTATTTCACGTAATTATTTGTATCTTTCAAGTTTTCGTGTTTTACTGGGGGCTGTATATATTATAGCTCCTATAATATATTTCGGCATGTACGATATAATTATTATGTTTATTACCGCATTATTCTCGTCAATGTTAGGTTTACCCGTGGGTGTAGTTAGGACTGCTAAGGAAATTAATCCTGACGGTGGGTATTGTGTGATGCGGCCCGCTGGGGCCTGCCAGGGCTGCGGGATTGTTCGAAAGATTTACCGAGACCCTGGAGCGCAAAGGGCAACTAAGGGAACACAGGTGGGGTTGACTCTGTAAAAGTTTGACACCCTTTTCCCTCTCAGAAACACTACGCGCCGGCGACGACTTAGGCTCGGTCCGGATGGTTACTGGACGATCGGACAGCGTGCAACCCAATGCTCGCCGTCCGCAAGCCCGCGCCTACAGTGGCCGGAAGTCGGGATCGGAATCCCGGCGACCTCCTCCTTTGCTAGCATTACTGCTTCGCAGAAGGAGGCGATCGCCTGCCACTTCTTCTCGTTCCGGACCATGGCCTGTACCAAGGCCCGCGCGAGAGATCGCTGCCGCCTCACGCCCCCACGAGGACACGGCGGTGCTCTGCCCTGGCGGGGCACACCTCTACCGTAAGCTCCATCGTGTCCTTCGCGCGGTCCACACAGGAGAGAGATCAGGTGCACGGGGGTATCACATCCACCAACTTCCAAACTCCGGGTACCTACAAAGTAATTCCTAATGGAAAAACTCAAAAGCACTTTTTGATGCAGTAATCGAACCTAAGACCCCACACACAGCAGTTGCGCTTGCGAACACGAGACCAACGCGGCAGTCTAAGCTAATAAAATGTTGGTGTAAATATGTTCTTTAAATAGGTCACGAAAAAATGAGAAGTAAAAGATAACAGAGAGCTTTTGCAGTAGATAAACAAAAAAACTATTAAACATTACTTATATGTACTTACTATGCTTGAATAAAATATCGCACAGAAATCAGAAACGTTTATTTCAAATAGATCATTTACAGGCACTTTTGAATTGTCAAAATGTCGGTCAGTCAAAAAAAAGTGAAGCTAAATTGCACGTTCCAAAGCGTAGATCTCTATAAAGAAGAACGTGCAAGAAATTCCATGGACACTCTTTTAAATCTATACATATAATAAATCTGTAGAAGTTTTTAGTTGTGCGCGCATCACGTGAAATGTACGAAATCGATGTAGAAAACTCTTGTACATTAAAATTTTGTGTAACTTGATATATTATTACTTAGGCAGTTAGGCTTGGTTTCATCGCAATCGGTTGACTATATCGAAAGATATACCACATTCATTGATTGTTAGTTGCGGGAGTCCGATGGATGCGAGACGCACAGGACCGTTCATTGTGGCGACACTTGGGGGACGCCTATGTCCAGCAGTAGACGTCTTTCGGCTGAAAAGATGATGATGATGATTGACTGTTAGGCGGTATGAAGTTCGCCGGGTTAGCGAGTCTTCAATAAATATCGGATACCCAAAGTATGTCAATAATTTTCTTTTTGTTATACCTTCTTCTTCTTCTTAATAAGATAAATAATCGCAATTTTCTATCTTATTAAGTTCCATATAAACGTAGCAGAACCATTATCAAATAAGTGGAACTTAATGGACTGCAAAGTATGGAGAGAAAAACGAAATATTATCTCTGAAAATGAAGATTTATAACTCAATAAGACTCCGTAAGATTTATCGAAGTCGGTTCTCGTTAGAGCGACAATTTGAACTTGTGATAATTACAGTCAGTGAGAGTAAGGGCGCGCATAAACTGCGAGCAATTTGGACGTAAGTGCGTTCCACAGTGTGATCTGTGCCTTATGTTTGTGTTTACGTTTGGTGTGAATGATAGGTGAGCGCGGTTTAGCAGAGTTTTGTATGGTATTAAAAATCAAATTAAAATTAATTGGTTTTATGTTTCTGTATCTCACGAGTCGATCCGTACCATTTTAACTAATCATTTGGGTATGAAACATGTTCCCGCTCGACTAGTCCCAAAAGACCTGAATTTTCTCCAAAAACTCAATCGCATGAGAGTCGCTGAGGACATGCTAGAACGAGTCAATACCGACCCAAAATTCCTGAAACGCATTGTTACTGGTGACGAGATGTGGGTTTACGAGTTTGACATGCAAACTAGTCAACAAGCTTCGGAGTGGCGCCTTCCAACTGAACCGAAATCGAAAAAACTACGCCAAAGTCGATCAAAAGCCAAAGTCAACATGACTTTGGCTTTTGATCGACTATTATCTCTACTACCTTTCGATCGACTATTATACTACTACTATATGATCGAATATTTCCTTTGATTATCGCGGTGTTGTTGCAAATTCGACGAAAAAGGCCAGATTTGTGGAAAGAAAATTCTTGGATTTTGCACCACGATAATGCGCGTTCGCACAAGGCTATCATTGTAAACGAATTTTTGACCAAACACTCAACAAATACCATCGAGCAACCACCATATTCACCAGATATGGCTCCAGCCGACTTCTTTCTTTTTCCTAAACTCAAATTACCACTTCGTGGGATCCGTTTTCAATCGGTAGAAGACATATAGAAGAATTCGCGGGAAGAACTGAACTCAATTCCGGAAACAGCATTTTAAAAATGTTTTGATGATTGGATTATTCGTTGGCGTAAGTGTATCGTTTTTGAGATACTCCAATTTATTTCCGTCGAGTCTAAGAATTCACATTGAAGGTGATAAAATAAATTTGGATGAATAACAAACATTTTGTGTATTATTGATCTTCTCCCGGTACTTTCTTGACAGAGTACTACTTTATCACACTAACACTACAATCGTAAAAGTTTATAAGTATGTGTGTGATGATGTGGGTATGTTTTTTACACCATCACGCTCAAACTGAACAGATTGGTTAAAAGGACACTCTATATCCCAAGGGTATGTTCCCTAGGGATAATTTTTACTACAGCGTGGGCCATGGTGAAGCCATGGGTAAAAGCTAGTCGTTCATACAAATTCAAATTAAAAATATTTTATTTCACATAGGCCTACATGGGCACTTCAAAAACACAACGGATACATAAAGTCGAACTTCAAAAGAACAATAAAAACATAAATCATTGGAATTTTTCTCTACTCTAACTTAGGCTCTTCTTGAACGGAAACAAGTCAAGATATCTATTCAATATTATTAATGTTTCGTACAATGCGCTAAGTACGATTTGTTTTTACGTTATCGCTGAAACGTTTACTTCGTTTGGCTGATTGGTTAAGAGCTTGGAGCTGGCCAATCGAAGCGCCGTACGTCATAAACGTGTTAATCGTAAAATAAATTCGCACTAGGCACTCCGATCTCAAATCGCTCTCTGCTCACAACTTCACCCGCTCAAAAGAACATCTTACTGAAACTCTCCTGAATGTTCTAAGTGCCGTGAAACTGACGTCTCTTTCTTATGTCACGTGTTATTCCCCTGCCTTTCTGGCGATCACCTCGTGACTTATGTGCGTGAAGACTCAGGGAATTTTTGAATGAAGATCTAAGTTTTTGAGTGTGAATTTTGACACAGCTTTACATATTTATCATTTGATAAATGAAGCGCCTTCAGTTCTTGGGAGTTGAAATTTCCTCAGATCTCAATTTTAGGTGGTTCATTGAATCCAAAGCCAAGGTAGCTGCTAGGAAACTAGGCGTTCTTCCAAAGGTCCGACGGTACTTCACACCGGGACAGCTTCTAATGTTATACAAAGCACAGGTCCGTCCGTGTGTGGAGTACTGCAGTCACATATGGGCTGGTGCAGCAAAATGCCATCTAGCAGCTTTGGACTCAGTGCAAAGGCGTGTGAAGAGGGTAATTGGGGATCCAGATTTGGTTAAGTCCAATCTACAAAGCCTCGAGCACAGGCGCAGGGTAGCCAGCCCTTCGGTATTTTACAGGTTGCATTTTGGAGAGTGTGCGCGGAAATTGCATGACTTGATTCAGCAATGTCCTTTCTACCATCGGACAAACCGACGCAACGTACGGCGGGTATCCACCCTTACGTTGTTGAAAATTCAACGGTCCGGACTAAGCATTTCGCTTCGTCGTTTATATCACGTACATCGAAGGACTGGAACAATTTGCCTGCTGCGGTCTTCCCGTCCAACTATAATTTAGTTGCCTTCAAGGCTAGAGTAAATAGGCTCTTAATAAACTAGTGCATCTCACCATCAATGATTGCATCACTGCTTACCATCAGGTAGGATCGCAGTCAAGCACTGATTTATATCAATAAAAGAAAAATATATTTAAGTAGGGTTTTACAATAATATTATAAAGGTCTATATATTTTTTATCCTTCACGATTGAACGGAACGGCTGGCATATAGAATACTTTCTATCCCAATTTATCTATAATATGTATGTATTTAGAAACATATAACTATTATGATTATCAATTGTCTAGTACGCATATCACAAGCTCTGCTTAATTTGTGACTAGATGGCGTTGCGTGAGAGTTAGGGAAGTGCGAAAAAAATGTCCGGTGAGGACCTGAGTCAGGCGGAAGATAAGGACACCGTGACGCCTCTCCAACCACTCCTCGAAGATGGGACTTATTGCCGCGATAGTTACGTGCCCAGCACTCGATTGCGACTCAACTTTTTTTCTTTCTTTTCATAACTGTCATTTTTTAAATAGCATCAATTATTCTATACTTACACGTACTGATAGAGAGATCATTCTTACAAACACAGATTAGTTAAGCACGTCTGACATTTAAATTAACGTTCAATTTAAAACCAGACAGACTTAATTTATATTATTCGTATGGCAATAACTTTAAAGTCTAACATTAAAAGCTGGGTAATACGTGTTTTATGCTTTCTTATCCATACCTTAGTTTTTTATTTTATTAGTCATACTTGCATCTGTCCGCGACTTCGCCCGCAAAAAATTATCCCAAAGGAACATACCTACTCTTGAGATCAAAAGTATTGTATGCCTCAAATTTTATCCAAATTTGTTCAGCCGTTTGAGCATTAAAAAGTAGCAAACAGGCACTCATACACATACATATAGAAATACAAACTTTCGCCTTTATAAAATTAAACTATACTTAAACATACACTAGCCGCCCACCGTAGGCGCGGGCTTGCGGACGGCGAGTAATGGGTAGCCCGCCGGCCGACCGTCCGGTAACCGTCCGGAACGAGCCCAAGTCGTCGACGGCGCGTATTGTTCCACGCGCGCGTCAGGGAGATGACAGCAATCGTACAGCAGGGTCGAAGCCTACTGGGGCCATGGGTAGCGTGAAAGCGAAACCCGGGGCCCTGGGACGAAGGCAAAGAAGGAACAGGAGTGTGTTATTAGTCAGTAAAAGTCTGACACTATCTCTTCACCTTACGCGGATTGCGCGACACTATCTTTCGCGTCGGGCCCTGGTTCAGGCTATGGTCCGGAGCGAGGAGGAATGGCAGGCAGTCGCCTCCTACTGCGAAGCAGTAATGCTAGCGAAGGAGGAGGCTGCACGCATGAGGGAACGAAGGTCCTCACGCCCAAGCCGCCGTAATTCCGACCCCGACTACCAGCCACGGTAGACGCGGGCTTGCGGACGTTGAGCACTGGGTAGCTCGCCGTCCGGCTGTTCGGTAACTAACCGGACCGAGCCCAGTCGTCGACAACGCCTAGTGATCCTCGCGCTCCTCAAAGAGAAGTCAGCAAACCGTAGGGGCCCAACAGGGCCGATGCTCGCTAGCTAGGACCGCGGAGAATTTCTGAAAGGGAAACCCGTAGTCCTAGAACGCAAAGGGTAATTGAAGGATACAGGTGTGGTTCTAGTCAGTAAAAGTCTGACACGCCCTCCCGCTCCAGCCAGAGCGCGAGAAGTCATTTGTATGATTTCCCACCTTAAAAAAAAAGGGGCCCAGCAGGGTCGAAGCCTACTGGGGCCATGGGTAGTGTGAAAACGAAACCCGTGGCCCTGGGATGAAGGCTCGCTCTCTTGCTCCGCCCTAGGGATTTGTCATTAGATGATTTTCCGCAGTCATACAAATTATTAAAAGAACATGTGTGTGGGTGTGTCAGGGTAGAAGGGAAAAAATAACCTACGACAAAAAAATAAATAAATATAAAAATCGATGAAGCCGTTTCGGAGGAATTCCACATCAAACACTGTGACACGAGATTTTCATATATATAATTATAGAGTTTAAGGGCCATCTCAGTTAATATTAATTTAAAAGTAAACAAAAGTATTTTAGGATTTTAAATCGGCATACTCATACCACGTTATTGCAAGAATTCAAAATGGCGCGCGTACTGCTTTTTGCATACCTTTTTACTCAAAAGAATTTAAATTCAAAGTGAGACGTGTCTGCATTTGACGAGTGAAATCAAAGGAATAAAAGATGGCGCCATTTGTTTAAAAGCTGAAAATAATGTTAAAATTTAAAATACATATACTTCTTTTTCCTTTGCCCTCACTGTCCCACTGCAGGACAAACTCCTCTCCCAAGTCCTTCCAGGCATTCTTCTCCCGCGCCGTCTCATACCAGTCTTCGCGGTACTCGTCCAGATCATCCCGCCACCTCTTTCTAACCCGGCCTTGACTACGCTTTTCCTCTGCATAGAATCCTTTATTATGGTGATACTTAATTAAACTATTAAAGCGACATCTATGATGTCACATAAGAACTAATCCCGCATCGTGCAATTAAAGTTCTCCGCGCGATTTGAACATATAGAACAGCCCGAAATCATCTACCGGCCAGTGGCCTACCAGACATAACATCCGTCTGGTCGGAAGATATAGCCTATGTCACTCAGGAATTAAGCAGTTTTCTATCGGTGAAAAAATTTCACAAATCGGACCAGTACTTTCAGATATTACCACCTACAAACAAAAAACTTTACGACTATAAAATATATATTGTGTAGATAAATATAAAAGTTAGGATAAAAAAATAAATATTTCAAAAATAGGTGGAATCGATTTGCGTACCATTATATTATATCGTCGCCCTCCCCGCTAACCGTCGTATCTCACAAACTGACGTATCTGCACTGACATTACCTACGTGTTCATAACGTTGTTTCGAATAAGTTCTCTCTAATCGTCGTATCGATGCCGTTTACCGTTTAGGAGATAATCACGTATTTTGTTTTGCGTAAGTGCAAAAGGAGGGTAAAAATATTCTCTCTACCTGTCGTATGAACATACTACAGTTAGTAAGTTTTTTTTTTTTTCGTCTCGATTACAAATGACTGAAGTATGTACATACGGCACTTAGTTAGAATTTTTTCTACGATGTTTACACATTTTATTTTAAATTTACGTCGTATAGATCAAAGCTTTTTTTACAAATATGAAGCTTATTTCCATAGCATTAAGTGAAGTCACACTGCGATACGCACGGGGTGTACGGGTGGGTGTATAGCGACTGACCCCAAACTATTCAGTCGAAAAATTCTTTGTAGAGTGACACTGAAGCATCAACAAGAGAAGACTTTGTTTAGATCAGAAAGAAATAAATGTAAAATAGCATCACAGCAGAACCCAACCACAATACAATGTGCTGCATTTGACCTCCAACAAGTCATAAGCTTGCCTATTAGCAATGAAAATGCTGTTTTTCATAAACGTCGTCTTTCAACCTACAATTTCACAATTTATGATATGTATTCTGGAGCCTGTTCGTGTTGTACATGGCATGAAGGAGCAAGCAAAAGAGGGTCGTCAGAAATTTCGACTTCTTTGTATGACTTTCTCAAGAAGAGTGACGCAAAAGGCATCAATATTTTTTACCTGTTTGCTGATGGATTCAGTAGGCAGAACAAAAATTCCATCGTGGCATCGACCTTACTGTATTAGCCTCTTCGGACGCCTTTCCACTGAGTCCAAAGCTGCTAGATGGCATTTTACAGCACCAGCCCGTATGTGACTGCAGTACTCCACACACGATCGGACCTGTGCTTTGTATAAACATTAGAAGCTGTTCCGGTGTGAAGTAACGTCGGACCTTTGCAAGAACGCCTAGTTTTCTAGCAGTTACCTTGGCTTTCGACTCAATGTACCGCTCAAAATTGAGGTCTGAAGAGATTTCGACTCCCAAGAGCTGAAGGCGGTCGGTGCACTCCAGGGATACATTCCGAAAAACAGGAGCCATGGTGAACGGGCTCCTTTTGGCGGTGAACAGACACGGTTGTGTTTTGGCGGCATTGAATTCTAACAGATTGGTTTGTCCCCACTTGGAGAGTGCCTGAATAGAGACATTCGTACACTCTACCATAGCCTCTCGTTCGGACCGGATTAGTTCCTTACTAGCCCGAGCACCTGGAAGGTATCTCTCTACAACTGTGCTATCATCTGCATACCCATAGATACCGGGTATCAGCAGATCGTTAATATGAAGCAGGAAAAGAGTTGCAGAGAGAACTGACCCCTGAGGAACTCCAGAATTAGTGGTCATGGGCTCTGATGAGCATCCATCGACTAAAACTCGGAGAGACCGTTCACTCAGGAAGTCAGATCATTAGTTCTTAGAATAAGCATGATAAGATACACAAGTAGGTATAGACTTTAAATATTAAATAAATACACTTTATTTGAAATAAAGTTGAGTTTAAATTCATTTCATTAGGTACTAGTTTAAACATAGAGTACACAGCTAAATTGCCAAAAATGTAATAAAAGAATATTTTTAAAATCCTTAAAAGTAACTTGTAACTTTTCACTCAGGAAGTCTTTTACCCAATTAATCAGAGCAGGGGAAAAGCCGTACGCTGGAAGCTTACTCAAAAGGCTGGCGTGCCATACCCTGTCGAAAGCCTTCGAGACCTCTAAGGAGACAGCAATTGCTTCTCTATTCTTTTCGAGGGCCTCGCCCCACATGTGAGTAGTATACACTAATAGGTCCCAGTAGATCGATTGTGGCGAAACCCGTACTGTCGGTCACTGAGGAGATTGTTACCTTGCAGGTATTCCTTGAGGCGCCAGTTCAATACACGCTACATAATCTTGCAGAGTATAGAGTCTATTGAAATCGGCCTATAGTTGGCAGGATCGGCACGACTGCCCTTTTTGGGCACGGGTTGCACGTTGGCAAACTTTCAGAACTTGGGCACTATACCAGTCCTAAATGAGAGGCGATATAAGCGTATGGAGAGGCAACAGGAGACAACTCAGGTGCACGTGCCTTGAGAACTATTGCTGGTATATCATCTGGTCCACTCGTTTTATTCACGTCTAGACGACACAGTGCTCTCAAAACTTCTCTGTTCCTTATGCGAACCTCGGGCATCAAAGTGTTGCAGTGAGGTAGAGTCGGTGGAGTAGCACTGCTAGTATCAAGACGAGAATTATGGGCGAAGAGACATGCAAAGAGTATGTCATAAACAATGCCACAAATATTCAAGAAATCACTTTACGTTGCTCCGTGCCATGTCATGGACAAAGCGAAGGAGACTCCGTACACAGCACCATCGGCCGCTGAAAACAAGTGAGGACATTTTTGTACCTAGCCAATTACCTCCAATTTTTAGATTGGCACATAAACCGTACGTAGTGAATTTTCTCACATACACTGATTTCCTAGACTTCAAAAAATTTTCACCCGACCTATGGATGCTTTCTATCCGTAAAGACGATGAGGGCCGCTACTTGAACTAGACAGAAATGATGGAATTTTCTGCCAAGAAAACTGAACCATAAACGATTTTTTAAGAATAGCCACGGTGAAGAGATTTCACGTTCTCTTTCTCTTAGGAGACAGGTCTCTGTGTTCTTAAGAGAGATTATAGGACTTCTTAATCCGACACCGCCCAAAATTTCGATGGAAAATAAAATGACGCTGTCACTAACAACAGGAGACACCCCAGTCATTAAGTTGCCGGAGCCAGTGGCATTTTATTCATCACTTTCTCACTAATTACTCATGTCATGATAATTTTTTACTATTTTTCAATTTACTAGCTGGTTGTGGATTTTAAAATTTAGCTCTTACGTTAATATTAAGAGGTTGTTTACCTATAACATAAATATTAACCTGATTTCTAGTTCCTATGTTCAGTAAATAAGAATGTTAACTGACGCTTTAATCCTAGGTAAAGCAAGTCCAATTAAACATTAATATTTTTGCAAAGAGTGATTGTGATATTACATTACTTCACTACATATTATAAGATCATTAGTTCTTAGAACAAGCATGATAAGATACACAAGTAGGTATAGACTTTAAATATTAAATAAATACACTTTATTTGAAATAAAGTTGAGTTCAAATTCATTTCATTAGGTACTAGTTTAAACATAGAGTACACAGCTAAATTGCCAAAAATGTAATAAAAGAATATTTTTAAAGTCCTTAAAAGTAACTTGTAACTTTTTAAGCTTACGAAAGAACTTTACTATTGCTTTTAATAAATTTATATGATTTTAATAAACTTTTATTTATATTTTATACCACGTCATAACAGACACAAGTTATGAAACAAAGTTCTCACAGAGAGACGTATCTGCTTCAAATTAATATAAATAAATAAATATATACCTTAGGGCTTTAGGGCCACTACTAGCTTAAAGAATAAGCCAAGAGCAATATAAAAAACGTTTTAATTCATTGATAAAGCCACAACTAACGCAACTACAGGAACATGATTGTAACGCCCGACCGAAAAACAGTTGCCCTGGAAAATTATCAATTTGCTAGTTAGGACAGTTAGCCGGGAGGGTGACGATATGTTGTACCGCATACCACAATACTCTAGAACACACCAAAAGGCATAAAATATCATTAAATAAAACCCATAAATTCATATTTTAATAACCCCAATCGTATAAATTCGCTGTTCAATTTATGCCCATAAACTTCAATATGGTGGTCATAAGTACCAATATATGGGCGGTCTACAATGGGCCTAGTGTGTGATAACCCTACAATGGACAATGCCGTCAATGAGGGCCTGTTGTACCGGGGTTACGCTTTTATTGACCCACACGAGTAGTTTACGGGTTAGGTGCGGCGTTGTAGTAGTGTGGATGCGGTCGAGTAAGTTTAGAATGGAATGGTAATGGTAAGTTTTATTGCACGGTCTTATTTGTAAAGGTATACTTAATAAAATAGTGTGTTTCACTATCAACGATTGCATCACTGTTTACCTTCAGGTGAGATCACAGTAAAGGACTAGTTTTTTCTTCTTCTTCCTGCCCTTATCCCATATTGCGCCGACCCCAAGGCGGAACATACTCCCGAGATAAAAAGTATCCTATATGCTATTCCAGGATATGATCTACCAGTGTGCCAAGTTTCATCGAAATCCGTGCAGCTGTTCAAGCGTAAAGAAGTAACAAACATACTTTCGCCTTTATAATATTAGTGTTTTCAAAATAATGAGTACTTAACTGTTATAAGTAGCTTGTATTTTTTTATAAGTAACTTTATTTTTTTATAAGTAACTTGAATTTTTTTATAAGTAACTTGATTTTTTTTATAAGTAACTTGAATTTTTTTATAAGTAACTTGTTTTTTTTTATAACTTGAATTTTTTTATGTGACTTGTTTTTTTTATAGGTTACATGAATTTTTCCCATAGCTTTGCTGCAATGTTTTTTTTTAGTTATGTTCATTTTAAGTAGATGATAAGGTTGTCGTGGTGTAAAGTAAATGATGCAGCAGGATTGTTCGAAAGTTCTTAGTGTCGTATCCACATAAGTCGTGCGCATGTCTGATTGCCCCCGCTATTAAGCAAGCGCATATGTTAAATGAATCAATTCTAACTCGTTAGTCTTCAGACATACCATCAGCGCATCACGGGGTCCATTGTATGTATCTTTTAAATATCAACGTTATGACAGTATGGAAAGTTAGCAGAAGAAAACTAATGCGAAATTTAAGGAAAACCAACTATTTATAAGCACTAGCTTCGAGTAGAAAATATGCCCAAGTGAATATAGCCTGTCATTCTGCCCTTGTAGATTAATAGCATTCTATTCGTGAAAGAATTTTTAAAATCGGTCTGAAATATTGTGTACCTATATTGATATTGAACGGAACTGACTTTTTTTTAACAGACTTCAAAAAGGAGAAGGTTATATGTTCGGCTGTATGTATTTTTTATGTATGTTCACCGAATTTGAAAATTATTATATTATTTTCGCACCTTCCACGACTTAGACGAGGCCTACCACAGAGCTGTCCAGGTGGCTACATATTGGTCGGACCAGATTCGAGTCAAATCGACACGAAAGAAGAAGAAGATATAATGTTTGATTATAGTACATTATGATATAAGTGAGTAATGTTAGTGATTACCGTCGAGGCGGTATTTAGACCCGAGCCGTGGCGAGGGTCTTAAGAGAGCCAAGAACGGTAATCATTAATTACTCACGTGTGTCATACGACGTTTTACAATACACTTGTGAAGAAAACAACAGTAAAACTAGTAAAATTTTCTGTGACATGGCGGTAAAAATCTGTTTTCTGTTTTCATAACGCGCGCATCATTTATTTTATTTACCCTTTTAGGAAGGCTAAGGTATTTTAATCATACTGCCTAGTCTTACGTTTATGCACCGTTTATGTTTTCTTGCGTGAAAAGTTTTTACGATAATGTCTTTCGTAGTGTCAATAGTATACGGATGTAACATTTTAATGATTTTGTATTATTTAATTTGTTTAATTAAGTAATACAGCCAATGAACTTAACAGGAATAAAAAAAAACACGCCAAAATCCGCGCACATCTGAAAATGGCGGCCAAAGACTAAAAAAAAAAAATGTTTAAGGTACGATTTATTTATTAAGTGTTTTTTATTAAATAAATCGTTTGTACAAGATAAATTTGTCCATTTTAACTTGTAAATTGTTTAATTCGAATTCAAAATTTGTTTTGCGAACAAAGAGGTTGAACAAAAAGGTTTTAACTACATTATAGCACTAGTGCGTAATGGTAATCAAAATGTCACAGGTTGGTAACGAGTGCCATTATATACCTAAGTGCAGTGCAATAAGAGTCACTTACTGAGCAAGTGTGTTGTAAATTTCTTATTAGTACACCTCAGATCACCTCCCGTAGTATTATTTTAAGTTCTTACGATACATCGTATAAGTATATCTAGTAGATATCGCTGTCTGCTGTAAGACCGCCATTGTACTCATAGAGTGTATAACTTGAGTTACTTTTTTGGTCTACAATAAAGTTTATTCTATTCTATTCTATTAACGTTCCTTTATACACAAAACAATAAGGATATAAGGAGCGTTATATGTGCCTCTAGTTTTTGCCTACCCTCATGGGAAAATGTAATAAATATTTAGGATTTCCTATTCCCCAGTTCATTACAGCAATTTATGAAGGAATCTCGTGTACAAGTATGGACACTTGGAAGTCTGATATGTGGCGTTGTAAATTCAGCGTTAATTCGCTGAGTGTTACCTACATAATCTACATTCGGTCGGTTAACATATAGAACACGGAAAAGCCGATGGCGACTTTTTTTATTGTTGATAAGCTCGCGTTTGACAACTATCTCACCTGATGGAAAGCGACGATGTGGTCGACGATGGAGCACGCTTACCTAGAAGGAACCTATTCACTCTTTACTTAAAAATCCCAAGGTTGTAGCTATCAGGAAACACAGTCTCCGGCAAGGAATTCCACTCCTTATCTGTACGCACAATGAATGTGTTCCCAAAACGTTTTGTACGTATAAGTGAGTATGAAGAAGAACTTGAGACGCTAATGTAGCTCCGTCTGTTTTTCCTTCTTTTTTTTAAGTGGGCTGGCATGTTCTAGAAACAAAAATTTTAAGAATTATGTGAAATAATATCTCACATAATTCTTCGCATTTTTCGCGGGCCGAGTGTGAGTTAATTGATGTCATATTATGACTATACTCGCGTTTTTAGTAGTGGCCATAAACATAGAGCGGGTTTCTGACTTCAGTATTTTGAGTTAAGAACGTCTCAAGCCCTACTTTAATCCCGAATTTTGACAGCTTTTCAGGCTAAAGTAGAGTTTGAGAAATACTGAACTTCAAATGCTTAATTCAGAAATTGACATTTAACACAAAATTGACTTATCAATAGTTAGTCATTTTCAAGTTATTTTTTTTTCTCTATGATTTTATATGTAATCATTGATTTTATAATTATGCTTATTTTGTTAAATTAGAATCGTGTGTAATGTGATTGGCGGAGACGCAATTGAAAAGCTTCTTTGTAATTATTAGATTATGTTTATATTGTACAGAGCACATTATATATCATATTTTTGCATAAAAATTACGTCCGCCTATATTTTTACTTCTTTGACATCTAGAAACAATCTTCCATCTCTATCATCATCATATCTCATCTATTATGAAATTTAAGCTCTTATTTTACATAAACCAAAGTTATAATGCCGTTAGTATGCAAGCCAGCAATATATGTGTGGCCTCTATGGTCGCCACAGTAATTATATTAAAAGCCATGCACGTTATTATTTAACAATAATATAAGAGCGCGTGAGAAAAGGAAGTTAGTGATAGCATGACGAGTGACAGGGCAGAATGGAAGAAAAAAACATGTTGCGCCGACCCCAAATAACACGGGACAAGGGGACGATGATGATGATGATGATGATGATGATGATGATGATGATATAAGAGCGCGTGAAATGAATGTTCCACAAATAAATTTAAAAAAAATTATAGACAGCGAACATACAATCAAGCCCAGTCTTTTTTCTGTTGGTCGTAGTGACGAAGGTGACACTGTGAACAACAAAAAATCGCACGATCGCTTTATCTTTCTCAGTTTTTTTTTTACTTTATTTTCTTTATAGCCAGACTGCGAATGCATAGTTCTACGTCTATGGTAGGCATTATGCTCTGTGGGACGACATCTCGCCGACTTTGCGAAAAAAAAACGGACCAAAAAGATCTTTCCCTGTCTTTTTTCGAATATCAGCATTATATTTCTTGTGAACATGTGGCTTCGTTCTTGCAATTTCGTTGTACTACATAACTTAAAGCCTTACTCCTTTTAGAGGGCGGGTGTGGGCAGATTGCCAGCAAAAAAAGAACCTTACTTATTACAGATAAAATTCTCCTGAAGACTTCTAGAATTTTGGGCGAATTTGGACTGCATTACAACTTAATGCGTTGAATTTGATTAAGTACACTTTTCTTTCACTAACACAGATAGAACAAGAAATGAGTATGGTTTTTTTTTCGGAGGGAAAATCATCCAATGACGTCCCATGCTCTTGGGGGGAGCGTGAGATAGTGTCAGACTTTTACTGATTAAAAACCCACCCCTGTTCCTTCTTTGCCTTCGTACCAGGACCCCGGGGTTCTCTTTCGCATCACCCATCGCCCCAGTAGGCTTCGGCCCCTACGGTTTTGCGGACATCTTCTTGAGGCACGCGTGGAACACTACGCGCCTTCGACCACTTGGACTCGGTCCGGACGGTTACACGCGCGCGTGGAACACTACGCGCCGTCGACAACTTGGGCTCGGTCCGGACGGTTACACGGCGAGCTACCAATTGCTCGCCGTCCGCTATGAGAAATGAGTATGGTTTGTGTTTATAATAATTTTTTGTTTTTTACATATTTGTAATGGTAAAAAGGCATCACTACAAAGCTGATCCTATTTCGACAATTATTAGAAAGTTAGTGGTGCCCCGTGCCCCGGTTTGCATGTAAAGCCTGCGCCTGATCTCTCTCCGATCGTGTCAGATTCCCGTCATCGCCTATCAGATTGTGAGAGTAAAAGAATAGAGAGTGCACCTGAGTTTGCCCACACACTTGGCCACTACAGTCTCCTACGTATTTGGCTAATCTATATTGAGAATGACCATATTCCATCGCAAAGCTGCAGTAAAAAGGCCGTTTTAATTTTTACTTCGGAAATTATCAAACAGGTTACTTCTAGGCAAGCGTGCTCTATCGTCGGCCGCATCATCCCTTACCATCAGGTGAGATAGTGGTCAAACGCGTGCCTATCAATAATAATAAAAAAACAGGTAACTTGTTCCAGTCAGAGAAAACAACTTATACATTTCTATCTGTATAATTTGTTTGCAGTTTTTCTTCAATACCGTTTTTTTGCGGAGGGCTACGGTAGCTCCTTCTAACGAACTCTTCTCTTTGTGACTTTGGAACTCAACACGCCGTCGACAAGGAATTGGTAGTCCTCACAGAATGGCCGGACGACGATCTTCAGGTGTGATGCTTTTGTTTACAGAGATCTATAAGCTTTTGTAAAGAGAGAAGACCTGTCAGGAATTTAAAATACTGCTTATTTTAAAGAGCTTTGAGTAAATAGATATCTAATGAAAGAAAAATCCTATTCCCTTCAGAAAAGGAAAACCGGACAAAGAAATAAAACTCCAAGCGGCCAGACACTTAGCTTTACGATGAAATTAAATTAAAATAAAGCAGAGCTTCAACCAGCTCATCCGCCGAGGCGGCGATCGATTCCCTCGATGGCTCTCTTAAATTGCAGCGCCATATATTTTATATTAACTGTGGAGGATGAACTTTGTAAGTGGCACTCGAATCGGTGGGCTGCCAAGCTATTTTGATGATAAAACTTTAAATCGGGGATGGTAATTATAGGTTTATGGGTGACTTGAGTGTTCTTAAGTTTTGGTAGTACACGAAATTGCATTAGTTAGTTATGTGATTTTTAATAATAATGTTGGTGTATACAAATAAAGACAATTTTCCCACAATTTACCTGCTGCAGTCTTCCCGTCCGATTATAATTCAGGTGCCTTCTAGGCTAGAGTGAATAGGTTCTTAATAAACTAGTGCGCTTATCAATCAACAAGTGCGCGGGCGCGAAAAGAGCGTATTAGCGCCGCTCGGCCACTAGTTGGCGGAACGCGTTTTAAGGGATATTTGCCTTATCCATACTTATAAATTGCGTTTGGGAAAGATGACCGCCCAGAAATCGGACATCTATCGCACTAATATTTTGATTAAACTCAAACCATTTATTTCAAAGAAACCATTTACAGTCACTTTTGAATTGACAAGAAGTCGGTCAGCAAAATAAAGCTAATTGACAAGAAGTCAGTCAGCAAAATGAAGCTAATTGACAAGAAGTCAGTTAGCAAAATGAAGCTAATTGCACATTCCAAAACATAGAAGAACGTGCAAGAAACTCCATGGACACTCTTTTAAATCATGATATGAATTACAAAAATCCTGATAACAGATTTCTTGTCGCATACAATGAACATTGACAATGCAAATAAATAATTTAAAATAGAAATTGAAATAAACCACTGGCAGTTAAGAGCTGACCAGTTGTAACTAACGGCGCCGGCTCACAGCTATGGCGCGTACATCAGCCCCACTCGGCTCAAACATTTTGAATGGTTCAATACATGTGCCAGCATCAACGATACACGATACCACGGCTGCTCCCAGTCACTGTGCGGAGGAGGCCTTTGCTAAGTTCGCTACTGATATAATCTCTTCGCAAAATAGTTGAGCAATTGCTAAAAAAACTGGGCAAGTGCGAGTCGAGCTCACACACTGAGGGTTTCGTACAAACTTACCTATGAAATCAGTTCAATTCCCGAATTGAGCTACGAAGATTTTTCCCAATCACAAAAAAAGTTTTTTTTTGTGATTTAACTACAAATTTGCAGTTTTCAGATTTTTTCCTATAAAAAAAAAAAATTCAGGATTATAGGTCAACGGGAAGTACCTTATGAATTTTGATTCCTTTGAGTGTTACGAAATACACGTTTTATTTACATAAAATCTTAGAAATAATTACAAAGGTATGGCTATGTTAAGTGCCTGTACTAGGAACTAACTACTAAGATACTATTAAGATAACTTTAACTCAAACACTAAAGACTAATCAACATTGTTATCTCCAGTCTAGTTATCTAGACTACTATTTATTTAAAGTATTGTTAAACCGTTATGATCTGATAGAAACTCGTTAACGATGGCCATACAAATTTATTTGCAGTAGGACCACTATGAGCAATCAGCGAAACCGTGGGGGCCCAGCAGGTCCTCGGCCCTGGACAATGAGCCGTGTGACTTGACTTTTCAAAAGGTTACCCGTGGTTCTAGAACGCAAAGTGCAAGTGAAGATATGAAACACTACAAAAACAAATCCAAAACTTGGCTGAGTAGTTTCAAATGAAGTGCGAACTCACAACATGCTAAATACGAAACAAAATGGCAAGTGAAAGAATAATTGACAGAAGGCACGGTCGGAGGTGCCCCGCGAGACAAGTATACACTTATTTATTTATTTATTTAAACTTCATGTACAGTAGTGGTACATAGGCAAACTTAATGCAACAAGGCATTCTCTACCAGTCAACATTTGGGTTAAAAAATACAACACTGTGGTAGGTTTGCACAATAAACAAATAACAGATACTTACTTCAAACAGATTTTTTTTTATAAAAAATAAGTTATTTGTAATAATAAAATACACATAAATGATAAAATTATAAACTAATAAATAGGTACTCTAAAAAATTGACATCTGCAAGGAATGACATTGCAACTCAGTTTTGAGGTAAGTTTGAGTTAAAATGCATGCAAATTGTCTAAAACTGAGCTACAATGTTATTCCTTGCAGATTGTGTCGAAATATCAAATCATTAAGAGAACTTAATAATAATTCTGACGAAGATCGAACTAAGAATGAGAGGACTTCAAGTAGTAGATCCGAATTTTACGCTAGAATTAAAATTTACTTTCAGCTTTTTGAACTTATTTGGACCTCTGATATAACTTTTAGCGGTGAGCGAATATGAGATATATTAATGAACTCATTCGATTATGAAGATGTCTTGAGATATCTCGATTATAACAAGTTATTATTACTAATAATAATCTTCTAAATAAGTAGTTAGCAGTGACGCTCGCGGTCGCAAGTCGATTAAAAGGAAGAAAACTTATTTATTTTGTTCTCATAACTAAAAACAATAAAACCGCCAGGCGTACGGCAATGCGTCACCGGTACATGGTGGACATCCCACTATACGCACAAAACGTTTTGGGAACACATTTATCGTGCGTACAGCTAAGGAGTGGAATTCCTTGCCGGAATCTGTGTTTCCTGATGGCTACAACCCGGGAATCTTTAAGTCAACAGGTTACTTCTAGGTAAGCGCGCTCCATCGTCGACCGCATCGTTGCTTTCCATCAGGTGAGATAGCGGTCAAGCGCGAACCTTTTATGAATAAAAAAATAAATACAGTACAGAGAAGAGAATACATTCATATTCGTGGTGCTACCCGCGCCCCACTCACCGTGCTTTCGACACTATAACATTCAGTTTACTTAAGCATGTAGCTTATTACATGCCAAAAATATTCTACTAAAGTCACGGAGCAACTGTCGAAGTGTCGACTTTATAAAACACGATTAGTAGTAATAATTAGTAAAGTCGATTATGAAAACATATTAGTTACTAATTCCATAATCGATTAAGCCAATCATTCAGAATCGCCCACCCCTAATACCTCTCGATGAAAGTTGAAATCGGAATCGGAGGTGCAAAATGAATCGGAAGTTTCGACCAATCGGAACGTTACATTTCTCTGGTGCATTATAATATGCGTAAGTACTTGGCTAATCTACATTGAGAATAACCATTATGATCGATATTCTATCAGGAGAATTATTTTTTCAATGAACTTTAGATACATTGAAGGACTGGAACAATTTGCCTGCTGCGGTCTTCCCGTCCAACTATAATTTTGGTGTCTTCAAGGCTAGAGTGAATAGGCGCTTAATAAACTAGTGCGCCTCACCATCAACGTTTGCATCACTGCTTACCATCTGGTGGGATCGCAGTCAAGCACTGGTTTATATCAATAAAAAAAAAAAGATCAAAGTTAAAATTCCAATCTTCCCTGCAGTTGGGCAAACTGTGACGCATTACCACTACCCTTCTGCATGTCCCTATAAAGTGGTTAGCAAAATAAAGGCTAATGGAGTATAAAAACATTAACAGTTTCCGATCTACTGGCCTGTTGTGTGTCTTATCATTAAATATTACGGCCAAAACACTCATTAGCCATGTTCGATATTGTAAATGATTATTATATCGGAGGAAGTTGGTCATTTGCTGAATGACGTCACGATTTATTAGTACCGTTTGCATCTTGAAATGGTACGTATACATATTAGTTACACCGTTTAGTTTATACAGAGTGATCCAAATAGTGACCACCACCATGTCAGCCGAAAGATGTCCACTGTTGGACATAGGCCTCCCCCAAGTGTCGCTACAACGACCTGTCCTGTGCGTTTCGTATCCATCGGATTTCGGCGACCCTCACCAGGTCATCGGCACCTTGTGGCCTTCCAACGCTGCGTTCTGCGTTCTTGGTCGCGACTCCAGAACCTTTCGTCCCTATCGACCATCTGACAAATAGTGATGTCAGAAAAAAATAGATTCCTCATACCTAGGGGTTCCAAAAATACCTCATGTGATGTTCCACGATTTTTGATAGTTCAGAAGATAATGAATGCATTGAGACGTCACCGTTGTGCTACCACTGTTGCTTCTATGCGCTCCTGGTACTTGACGGTGATTACACTACTCTAATAGCTCGGATTAAGTGCTGGAGTTTTCATAGTCATCTCAATTATTCTGCTTATAACAAACGAGAGCCTATAGCTGTTTGCTTTCGATACCTGAGCTTTTGGCTGCGTATTTTGTTTTTGCCTTCCTTCATATCTACTCTCCTGGTACTTGGATAGAGCACCCCAGAAGAAATATGACTCTAAATCGCACACCTCCCCCGTCTTCACCGCTACCTATGACTCCTACGACGTCAACCGAAAGCCTAGCATCTGTGCAGGGACCACCGCATGACTTACCATTACAATTATCTGCATCGGCGCCTGATGAATTCCAAATAGCAACAAACGTCACTGAGCGTAAAACAAATAAGAAACGAAAGTTCGAAGGCGGAAAAGAAATCGAGCCAGTAACCTTAACTACTTCCACTTTTGACGCTTTCTCCGATAAACAGGAGAGGCGCTTTGAAGATCTGATGGGAAAAGTCAGTAGCATTATACAACAAAACATGGATTTAATGCACAGCGTCGAGGTTATGTCGAGTAAGTACGACGAGTTCTTACACCGAATTGCCACCCTGGAGGCGGAAAGGAAAGACGATAAAAAGACGATTCATCAATTGGAGGAAAAGCTAGAACTTTTGGAGCGTAAATCCCGTTCAACTGGTATAGAGATCCGAAACATCCCTAAAACGGACACTGAGACAAAGGAAAGCCTTCGCGGCTTAGTGCTGACCATGGGGACATCGTTAAATATTGAGATTGATGACTCCAAAATAAAAGATATATATCGACTGAAATCCAAAGATAATTCTTATCCCATCATTGTAGACTTTAACACAATCCTTATAAAAAACAAAGTCATAAATGGAGTAAAAAAATTCAACAAATCCAAGACAAAGGAAGATAAACTCAATACTTCGCACTTTAAAATACAATCTTCACAGAAATCAGTTTATGTCTCTGAGTATCTTACACATAAAGCTCAAAAACTCTACTATTACGCCAGAGCTTTCCAGCGGAGCCATGGTTATCAGTTCTGCTGGACCGCAAATGGAATTGTGTATCTTCGGAAACAAGTCAATGAAACTCAAATTCGAATAACTTCGGAAGCGGACATTGAGAAGCTAAAGTGTACCAACTGACTGGACTCGGAAGTGGGTCCATCATGTTTGTCTAGCTCTAAGTTCTATGTTATGCATGCTTCAATTTTTTTACCATATTTTTACTATAAGTCTTGTTCTATAATCTTAAATATAAATCATTGTAATATGTTGTTTGGAAAACAACCCTTTATGCACACATTTAATCATACTATACACTACACTATTACACCAAAAATATGCACACATAACTCGTTAAATACACCGTTGTTACTGCCATTATCTGCTTATTCCAATCCCTTAAATTCATCGACTACTGTCTCTTTTTTTGCCAGTTACGATGTGCCAATAAATGAAGTGACCTACTTATATAATCAGATATAAAATTCGATAGTTTCTTTGATATTAATAAAAATCTTGATCAGTTTTCTGTATCTTTAAATCATAACTGCAGCCCGGAAAACTGTAAAACATCCCTAAAAACTCCTGGTGAGAATTTTAAAATCTTATCCCAAAATATTAGATCCATTAACTGCAACATTCATAGTTTTATCACCCTCTTACATCGAATTGAGTTTGACTGCGAAGTGATGATCTTAACCGAGTGTTGGCTTAGGAAAAACACTAACATCCCTAACATTGACTCTTATCTAATGTACCATACAACAAAACATAACAACCAGAACGATGGTGTGGTGGTTTACCTCAAAGATTACCTCGAACATACAGTTTCAGAAATTGACTTCATGGATGGCACTTGTATGGTACTGAAGATAGGTACTGATATAGCGATCATCTGTATTTATCGTTCACCCTCTTTTACAAACACGTCAAATTTTTTAGTTTCCCTGGATAACGTCCTAAATTCGCTGTCCTCTTTTAAAAATATTGCTATAATTGGGGATATCAATATTGATATCGGACATACCCCATGTGATTCCCATGCTTCAGAGTACCTTAACCTATCCGCTTGCCATGGGTTATTGCCTGCACATATGCTACCCACTCGTGGTCCAAATTGCTTGGATCACGTTATGCTTAAAACTAATTATGAAGCACTAACTCTAATTATTGACTCTTCTGTAACTGACCATAATTGTGTCCTTCTTTGTCTAAAACACAAAGGGGGATACTCTAAAGGTACCAGTCGCTCTGAGTGTAATAAGATCAACTATGAGACGCTCGACCAAGGGATGAACAGTCTTGATTTTGAGCCAATATATCACATAACTGATGCAAATCAAGCTACAACTCAATTAGTCAACACTCTTATCAGTACTATAAAGACCAATTCAACCACTGTTAAGTCGTCAAACCGTAAACACTTAATTAAACCATGGATTACACCTGGTTTACTTCGCTGCATGAGAAATCGTGATGCAATTCATAAGAAAAGTCAACTGAACCCAGATAATAGTACTTTAAAACTAACTTACGTAAGATACAGAAATTTTTGTAACAAGATACTAAAAAAAGTAAAAAGAGAATATGATAGGAAAGAGCTGGCAGAGGCTGGTTCGGATAATAGGAAAGTCTGGCGGGTTATAAAGAGAGTAACAAATTCTGTGAAGGCAAAAACCTCTTCCAGTAAATTACTACACTCTTCACCATCCCCTGAAATCTCAGTTAACCAAGTAAACGACTACTTTGTGAATGTTGGCAAGAATCTCGCAGCCAGAATTAAACCTGTTTACTCACCACCACTTTCCCAATTAAATAATTCTGTAAACTCTCCCTGTAATTCATTTGTTCTTCTCCCAACCGACTACAATGAGGTTGAGTCGATTTTGATGTCTCTTAGATCAGACTGTGCCGTCGGTTGGGATAACATTCCTACTGTGCTCCTCAAGCGTTATAAAAGTCTACTTATCCCCGTCCTAACTCATGTGTTTAACCTTTGCCTCGAGACGGGAACGTTTCCTACATTTTTTAAAAAGGCCTTGATTTACCCTATTTATAAAAGTGGGGGTGGGGACTGTGTCACTAATTACCGCCCGATAGCTGTTTTGACTATACTGTCTAAAATACTGGAGCGAATTATAAATAAGCAGCTGATAAAATTTTTGGAAGATCAAAACCTATTGTCTCCAAACCAATATGGTTTTAGACGTAATATGTCCACCTCAAATGCGGTATTAGACCTTACTAACCATATTGTCAAAAATCTTGACAACAAGAAAAAGGTCCTTACTATCTTCCTGGACCTCGCTAAGGCATTTGACACAGTCTCTATTCCCCTGCTGATTGACAAACTAGAGAGAATCGGCGTTAGGGGTCAAGCTCTCGCTATTCTGTGCGATTATCTCACTAACAGAACCCAGTGTGTTAAAATCGATAACTTCGTTAGTGCCGATCTTCCTATAACTTTCGGAGTCCCACAGGGTAGTGTGATCGGGCCAACGCTATTCCTTGTATATATTAATGAACTTTCTCAAATAAAACTAAACGACACCAAGGTAACGGCGTTTGCGGATGACACTGCACTTACGTTCACTGGTGACTCGTGGCAGGAAGTCTTTGGTAGGGCACAGCTCGGTTTTGATATCATCAAAACCTGGCTGGCTGGAAACTCATTGACCCTAAACACTGAAAAAACCAACTACATGACCTTCTCATTCCGTCAGTCTTCCCAACCTCCACCCACATTGTCTCTTATTGCCCACTCGTGCTCCATGTTCCCAAATCAAGTGTGCGACTGTCCCAGACTAACACATGTAGCCGATACCAAATATCTAGGCATAACTCTAGACAGTAATATGTCATTCACACTACACATCGAGCTCCTTCAAAATAGGATAAGGAAATTGATTTATATATTTAAAACTCTACGCCACATAGCTAATGCCCGCCTCCTCAAACAGGTTTATTTTGCACTCTGCCAATCTCTTCTGAATTACTGCATATCGTCTTGGGGTGGTGCGCCAAAAACATTGCTACTGAAGTTAGAGAGAGCACAAAGGGCGGTTTTAAAAGTGAGCAACTTTAAAAAGATCTCATTTCCGACAACGGACCTTTACAAATGTTGTCAAGTTTTAACTGTGAGGCAACTCTTGATTTTGAATACTATTCTTATTCAACATGCAGCAACCCCGTTCAAAATTATCCATAAAAGGCGCAAGGACCTAATTTGCGATACCAAAAAGTGTTATTTCACCCAATCGAAAAGGTTCAATTACTTCCTTGCGCCGACCTTGTATAACAGAGTGAATAAACTGTTATGTGTTCACCATCTCCCTAGCCTCGCCTGTAAAAAACAACTAACTAAGTGGCTCCTTTGCTTGACTTATCAGGAGACAGAAAGTCTTTTAAGTTCTATGGCCTAGTAACAAACCACCCGCACCAAACAATTACTCTCACAAATAAACACATACAACTAACACATCACACACACACACACTCAAACTAACCAAAATGCAAAGTTTTCCTTGTTTTCTTAAGTTTTTATTCTCAATTATTATCTTTTACATAATTATCAATTAATTAAATATGTTGCATATGCTTTATTAATTTATTAAATTCAAAATTATTTGTATTACCTACTTAAATCAAATTAATTATGTTCCGTTTATTGATATTTTAAATTATAAATACTATTAAATCATAAGAAATAATCTAATATAATGTAACTCTGTGGGAAATGGAACTGGTATCTTTAACACAGGTTACTATGTAACTTAGCTAAGATGCCAGTTGCGCTATATTCTGTGTCGAAAGCAATTTTAAATAGACCTAAGATATTTTGTAATGTCTTATCTGATATTTCTGAGTCTCAATAAAGCATTATTATTATTATTATTATTTTTGGGAAAATACTTCGAATAAACTCATTTTCTTTTTTTCTTTTCTTTTGTTTACCTCAAATTACTGTCGTATACAATTTAATTACGCAATAAAATTTTATAACTTACTCTTAAAAAGCTTTATTTTTCATTATTGATAGCCTGATGGTGAGCGGTGATGTGGTCGATTATGGAGCATGCTTACCTAGAAAAAACCTATTCAGTCTTTATTTAAAGATCCCTATATTGCAGCTATCAGGAAACACAGACTCCGGCAGAGAACTCCACTCCTTACCTGTATGTCCTTAGCGTACGACTTAACTATCCCCAGGTTATACATAATAAGCATCAACAGAAATAACTGTGGTTACTTGTAACAGTTAGCATAGCATAGCATAATCAGCTTTTTAATTTTCCCACTGCTGGGACTCAAGCCTCCTTAATGCACCACGCGGGCCCAGTGCGGGTTGATGAATATCACATATCTTCGAAATTTTTGGTTCTAGGACATGTCGGTTTCCTCACGATGTTTTCCTTCACCGTTTTGAGAGCAGTGGTGATGAAATAAATTACACATAAAAAGTACAGCCAGCCACGCGCATCCTGGCTGGGTTTGAACCCGCGACGTACAACTCGTAAGTCGGGGCCGTTACCACTCGGCCACCACTGCTCTAATACTCCACTGTTATAACAGTTTTTCTTGGAATTTCCTTACAAATGGGAAAAGTATTCAGTATTGTCTCAGAATCAAACACAAAGCTTGTCTTCCTATAAAATATTACAACTATGTTCATTTCCTTTTCCCAGGAAGTTAAACGTTTGCTTACTGCAGTTGAAATGTAACGAAAAGTAAATATTATTGAATAGTCAGAGATGAAACGCATGTTGCTAAAAGAGTTATGAGTTTACATGTGGATGGATGGAGAGGGAGAGGAAGGCCAAAGAAAAGATGGATGGATTGTGTAAGAGGTGATATGAAAGAAAGGCAAGTTAGTAATAGCGTGACAAGTGACAGGACAGAATGGAAGAAAAAAACGTGTTGCGCAGACCCCAAATAAAACGGGACACGGGCAGGAAGATGATGAGTCAGATTCATAATACTTGCTTATATAATCAGCAGTGCTACCGAAAGCACTTAACGCGATCCATTTGACGACCTAAACTGAACTGTTAAAGGGATGGAGCTATATAGGTTGCATAGCTCCATTTCTCTGACATTTTAACACGTAACGGTAAGTCTCCAGGCCATGAAGGACTTGGGCAGATAAGTACTTCTATATTATTATAATATAATATTCTGTGACCAAAGTTCGAGGAACCACAACATTATAACAACAGCATTTAAGGGTCGACACACACGGATCACAGGCGACAGTCATAAACGCCACCACGAGAAGCTAGAAGCGGCCACGAAGGAAGCCGAAGCGCGCGACCGCCACTTGTGGCCGGTCGCTGCTACTTTTTTTAACCCATACGCGCAGTATCATAATGGACTCTGACGAAGAAGGTTTAAATGTGCGAGTGGCGTGTAATGGCGTTTTGTATCGGTGTTTAGTGGCCAGTGCGGGCCACAAAAAGCGAGCAGCGGCGATTTGTAGCGTGTGGCGGCCACTGGCGTCAACCGTGTGAGGCGAAACCATTTATAAAATGTATGAGAACTATAGGAAATATGCTGGTAGCGGCGTTTTATGGTTGTGGCCGGTGGTCCGTGTGCGGCGACCCAAAGGTAGTACATAATAAAATATGTTCATTTATTTATTAATTACTTTATGCCACACAAGGACAGAGGCAGACTTAATGCCTTAGGCATTTTTTACCAGTCATATTTTGATGTGTAGCAGCTTTTACAGTTGTAATTTGTAGAGTTATGTCCAGTCAAAAGATTTATTTAAATTTTGTCAGCAAAAATTAACAACGCACCAAAAAATCCTTATTGAATTATTCCACTTTGTTCTCTATTTTGCAGTTGGTTAGTAACAAAAAAGCGAAAATTAACCTTTTACGCGCCACATTCCTGTATAAGAGTAAAACTTTTCCGTGCCCCCTATGCCATGACTTACAAGATAATATCTAATTTAACATTTATTTATAAAAAACATGATAAAATGCTTTGTTTTGTTTGGTTTTAATTATGCCTAAAAATCTAATATTAAGTTTTTAGTTCAACATATGCCTTTGGTTATTTTAAAGAGAGCAAAATTATAGTAGTGTTCGTTATACATTTATAGCTTGGCGCTGGAGGATATGTCACGTTCGGTACAAAAGGATAAACATTTTCTGCTCCTCCATTGAAAAGTGAGTATCTATTCCCCGACTACAAACTTTTGAAATTCAGAGCAAGCTTCCATTTTACTTCCTCGAAATGTGCTCACACAATTATCCCATTGTTGTTCGCATTTCCTCGCAGTTTAAGTGCAGACTTAATCAGATGTCAGTCAGGATCGCTTGACATTCAAGTGTTTACGTCACCGTAACACTGCGCTGTGACAAGAGGGTTGAATTACGACCCTGTTAGATGACTACCGCATGTGTTGTGCGTATAGTTGGATAAGAACAACCGCGGATCCAACGTTGTGGACATGATGGGCACAACCTTAATAGGCTTGTGACGTCACACTTTCACGGTCTTTTTTTATTGTGTAAAAAAAGGGCGAAGCAGGGCGGTGTATGAGACTTTTACTGACTTAAACCACACCTATATTCCTTCTTTGCGTTGCGTTCCTGGACCTGGGTTTCCCTTTCGGAAGTCAACTCATCAACGGCTCCAGTAGGCTTCGGTGTTGCTGGGCTCCTAATGTTTCGCTGACATCTCTTTGAGGCGCGCGTGGAACACTACGCGCCGTTGACGATGTCCAGTGAGGAACTGCGTCACGTGGAAGAAGAGGACGCTGCGCGTGGCGTCTTTCCAGCCACTCCTCAAAGAGGGCCACCGTCATTGCGAGAGGAGGCCGACACTCTCCTAGAGAGGAGGCCTGAGTCCCAGCAGTGGGAAATAGATGTCAATACATTAACTATATTTTGAATGATTCAATAAATAAACCGTGATCAGGGACGTAGGTGTTTCTAAGATTTTTTTCTTTAAAACACGACCACACATTAATAAAATATTAACTTGGCTGCAGAGTACAGGAAATGTGCTATTGTAACGGAAATCCCGTCTGCAGACGGGCGTTTGTTTGTCAACTGTACAAGAACAATACAATTTAGGTTGACTACAGTTTACTTATGTAGGTAATAAAATCTCACTACAGTATCTTCTATATATGGTATATAAAAATGAATAGCTGTTAGTCAGTCTCGCTAAAACTCGAGCTAAACTGCTGGACCGATTTGGCTTATGTAGAGGCTTCTGAGAAAATATGGAAAAACTTACGAAAAAAAAACTGAATAAAACGCCATCTTTAATTAAACTGTCAATTTAAAATGAATTATGCTGTTCTGATAATGCCAAGAGATGGCGTTATCCTTACTATTAGGCGGTACCAAGTTCGGCGGGTCAGCTAGTAAAATTATATATTTATTAAGTACTCAATCCTTTGAATTGTCAAGAAGTCAGTCAGTCAGAAAAATAACGCTAATTGCAGATTCCAAAGCATAGACCCCATAGAGAAGAATGTTTAAGAAACTCGACGGACACTCTTTTTAAATTATGTTCTTACATATTTCTTAAGAGGCTCCCTTTGAAAATATAGGTTTTTCAACTTGTATAAAGTTCAATAAAAGTGAATCATAAAATTCTAAAATATGATAATATGCAATACTTTGATTCATGATCTTCAATTTTGTACAAATATTTTTTCATTTATTTTGTACAAACAATAATAAACAGTCTATTTGCGTTTATTGTTTGTGTTTCAACTTTTTTGCCTAAGCAAACACCAACATGAAATTTATAGCTGTCTTTAGAGAATTATAATAAATATTGTACAATTTCTTTTTTTTAATAAAAGTAATTTTTTTTAAGATATTAGAATTTTTTCAAATCTCGGTAACAAATTTTGTAAATGTAGACGTCAAAATGTCAAATCATAGGTCGCCTAGCCCTTTGGACGGGTGGGTGTACGTCATTTTTCTCGCCAAAACGCTCCCGTATTTACGTAGATTTTTCATTCAATTGTAATAATATAGGGGAAGAGAGGTAGACAAATTCTCAAGGTCACCGGCTAATAGGAGCCCCGGAGACAAATTATTGCACGTCTTACCTCAACGGTTATGATACATCGACATTTTTACCACAGATACAGACAAATACGTTTCGGTGTTTTTATAGCACAACTAGCTTCTGCCAGCAGCTTCGCCCGCGTGAAAGTAGGTTTTTCCATACAAACTAGGCTAGAGTGAATTGGCTCTAAATAAACTAGAGCGCGTCACCATCAATGATTGCATCACTGCTTACCATCAGGTGGGATCGCAGTCAAGCACTGGTTTATATAAATAAAAAAAAAACTTTAGACAGTTTCGTCCCTATTAGGGGTGGAGTTTCATAAAAACCGTTCTTAGTGGATGTCTACCATCTGTCTACAGCCTATTAGGAACCTAGCTGCCAAATTTAAAGATAGAAAAAAAAATATAAAGATAGAAACTATAACACCAAACACACAAAGTGTTTGGTGTTATAGTTTCTGAGATTTTGTGATTAATCAGTGAGTGATATTTTGCTTTTATAATATATATTAGTCGATTGCAATAAATAATCTGAAACAAAATAAATTAAACAATATTCTTTGTTACAAAACCAGAGTAAATAATCTTATTACGTATTAAAACCTGACACCTAATAGTATTATTTGGTGACGCTTGACAAGTTTTATTGCAAACATCAGTTAAAATCAGTTTCGATCGTAAAAGTGGCTTTCAAAATATTAACAGGCGATAGTGTATAAATATCGATTGTTTATACCGTATATCCATTTGATTTAATTTTAAATTTTTTAATTTTTAACTTTTGATTTAATTTTATTTTATTTTATTGTATTCTATTTTTATAATTTAATTTTAATTCAATTAGAAATTCATGTATTTCTATAATGTTAATTCTAATTATTATTACTTTTCTTTTTGACATCGCAATGCTAATCAACTAATTTTATGTGTTTTAAAATCAAATGTTTTGTGTTAATGTTGTGATTGTCTCTAAGTGTTGCAGCACTTGAATATAGTTTTATAACTGATCATGTAATTTCCCAGTGCATGTAATGTTGACGATCCTAATAATAAATAAATAAATAAATAAATATGCCAAAAGAAATTTCTAAAAGGTTAAAAAAAAAATGGAAAATAGGCAAAACCAACTCCCATTTTCAAAGGTCCAAATTGAAATGGGTATTTGATATGAACGGTAACAGATAGAAATCAATTGGGTCTTCGTAAAAAACGGTCCGTTTTTTTTCACAACGGGCTGTCAATTTAGCATACTTTGTGTTCAAATTTTAATAAAAATGGGTCTGCGGTCACATCTGCGTGTAACAGCTACGTAAGGTTTCAATTTCCTGGAATTTCCTGGGTTGGATTGTTTTTTTTTTATCCTACCTTTTTTTATTGGTTGGGAAAATCATCTTATGACAAATCCCACTCTTGGGCGGAGCGGGAGATAGTGTCAGACTTTTACTGACTAAAAACCCCTGTTCCTTCTTTGGCTTCGCTCCCGGGTTTCACTTTCACATTACCCGTGGCCCCAGTAGGCTTCGACCCTACTGGGCCACTACGATTTGCTGACATCTCCCTGAGGCGCGCGTGGAACAGTCGACTTGGGCTCGGTCCGGACGGTTATCGAGCGATCGGACGGTGAGCCACCCATTGCTAGCAGTCCGATGAAAAGCAGGGTGTAGAAATCAATACATATATTTCTTGGCGTAGGTCTATGTCCACCAGTGGACGATTTTCACTGCGGGAAAGCAGTATTACCGCTTTGTGACTTATACTAGTTTTTATTTTGAAATAGTACTTGGTTCTCATGGGATAGCCCACGAGAGCTTGTAAAATAAAGTCTAAAATAAGATTTTTTCCTATATCTTGAACGGTTAAGGACTCTACTCAATAAAAAATAATGTAATGATTGTTTTACTATAACAAAAACTAGTAGAGAATCTTTTATTATTTTTTCTAATAAAATACGTACACGTGTCGACCAGAAGTTTCTTTGGCACGTGCCCATCTTAAAACCCACACACTTTTTAAGAAGCGGAATATTTGTTAGAAACTTTCGGCCCACTTGAATTATAAATATATAAGTATGGTTACAATAAGTAGGTACCAGAATATATAATCTAAGAAAAACTTAGTGGACCAGCTGTTTGTCCATCAATTAATATTATTACTTATACCAATTCCTATCACGTGTATGTGATGTGAACGTGTCCTGATGGCCCAGTGGGTGAGGCAACCGCCTTTCATGCGGTTTCGAAACCAGACAAGTTTTTCAATTTATAAGTACTTTTCTAAGTTTATCTAGGACACCCTGTACTTCGGAATGCACGTAAAACCTTTGGTCCTGGTTATCATTTATAGATCTTTGACTTATTATAAACTATAGCCTGTAATAATCCAGGATATAAGCTATCATAGTAAGATGCGTGTCGCGCGTTCGATTCCCGCAAGGAACAAAATATTACACGATATAAGAGTAATTATGGAGCAACGTATTTTTAACCTTTCGACTGTCATTTTCAAAAAACCCTATTAAAATTGTGAGGGAATTAACTATTTAGTTCAATTAAATGCAAAGGCCTTTTCTGAAGTAATAAACTACTGGTGTTCACTTGACAGATGAAAGGATGTAAAAAAATGTAGCCCAGCTGTAAGCTGCGATATATAATAAAGAGAAAATATTTAATTTTTTGTTTGTTTGTATGTTACGATTTAACTCAAAAACTACTGGACCAATTATCTATTTTCAAGCGGGCAAAAGCTAGTCCTTCATAAAATCAAGTAATTCATGAGTGAAACTCCAATCAAACTAGCTGCCACGTACAAGTTGTACTTATAAATCCGTCAATTACCAGGAGTGTGAAGAGAAATGGAGCGCGACGCGAATGTAATCGAACCAATGGGTTGGGGTTAATTGTGATAGTTTGATACAATGTTGTTGTTTGTTTGTATTGGGCCGGTTTCTATTATGTTAGGGAAGTTTAGTTAAAGGTGTTTGAAAAGGTAGCACTTGTGATATGAGGAGCATTACATAGCATATCATAATCAGCCTTTTAAGCTAGAACTACATTAGACCGACGCACACGTGTAACAAGCCTGATTTGTACGTAGAGTCGCGTCGCGTGGCGTGGATCAAGTGTAGCTCTACAAGTCTAGTTTCCATATAAAATGTATGGAGACCGACGCGCCCAGATCGGCGTGTGTGGCACACGTGTGCGCAGTGTAGTTTTACCTTTAATGTGTCCACTGCTGGGACTCAGGCCTCTTCTCTAGGAGACAGGATGGGCCGTAATGTACCACGCTGGCCCAATGCGGGTTGGTGGATGTCACAGTCATGTCTTCGAATTTTTGGTTCTAGGACATGCCAGTTTCCTCACGATGTTTTCGTTCACCGTTTTGAGAGCAGTTGTGGTGAAATAAATTACACATAGTAATGCGCCTGACTGGGTTTGAACTCGCGACTCGTAAGACGGTACCGTTACCACAGGGCCACTGCTGCTCTCTGAGCAATGGATGTTAAAATTCCAGGAGGCAATGAGGATCAAACACATAACAGCGAATCCGATTTTTACTAAGTACATCGTATGTGTAATAATTTACTGAGCATTTATTTTTTTTAATGATTAAAATCCGTTAAGAAATGGTGGATTTATTAAAGTTTTTCTTAACGGTTACTTGGAAACGCGCGATCTCGCTGGACTGTTTACCATGACGTCATCTGTCATGATCCATGCAACGAGCGGTTTGATCGTATTCATTCGCCGGTGGAGACCGATCATGGCAGATCACAGACGTCACAGGGAGTTGCTTCATTCTCGGGCGCGTTTCTGAAACTAACACACTAAAATTGCTGTATCTTCGTCATTTTTGGTCCGATATAAATAATTTTTTAAAAGTCTTACTGTCTTTTTTGACGCTATAAATCTGCATACTCCACAAAAATCATGACAGATCCTCATTATGTTAGTAATTCTCGACCCGAATCAATATCGGTTAGGTTTGTTTTTTCGTTCTTATCTACGGTAATCGAATAAGTGGGCGGAGCCTCGTACAAGTTGTCGCACTTACGCACACAGTGAAAAGACGCGTGATAAATCGCAAGGGCGATTCTGTTTTTTTTAAGAAGTTTAATAAGAGAGTTATTCTGAATAACACAAAAATAAAAATTATTATAGATTATTGGTTGGTTGCTTGGGTTGTCTAAGGGTGTTTTTAATATGTTGCGGATTTGATCACGCATTTGGGATTGCCCCACACGCGTAACTCCCGCAAATGTCCTTTTCATACAATTATTTATTGAAATGCGTGGAATACGCACGCGGGACGCACATTTGTCGTCTATTGTACACAACCACAATTTTCTGCATGCGGGGTAATTTTGCACGCATGATGAAATCCGCACGATATTAAAAACACTCACCAGAACGGAATTATAGGTAGAAAATATTCAATCTATAAATCCTTTTAAAGACCGCTCTTCAAAAACAATCCAGCAATATTTTCAAAGCACTTAACATCCCCACTACTTCAACTCAGCTCTATTGAGCCCTCCCTCCTCCCCTTTTAATTTAAACCGATTTGATTGATATCAAAGTGTGGTTGATACCTACGTACACGTCGGTCTGTCATGTACAAAATGAATGATTGAGTAACGGGGTCCCTAACTTACTTACGTAGCCGGTCACGTGGGGTCTGTCTGACCCTAAAACGTTGATAATCAATATATATTGAAATTAATCTTTTATTAATTTCAGCTTTAAGTGTGAACAAGATACTTCACTCAGAACTAGCTGATGCTCGCAACTTCGTCTGCATCAGACCCGCAAAACAGCAAATGCCATTTGTTCATAGTTTTTAAGATTTTTACGCGGAACCTTAATTCTTTTTCTAAAATAAAAGTAAGTTCCTCCTAATGAAATCAGCTATCTACCAATGAAATTCTCGTCAAAATCGGTACAACCGTTAAGGAGATTAGTCGGAACAAACGGGTAGACAAAAGTGTTAAAAATACTATTTTGTTTTATGTATCGAATATACTTTCATATGCATTTAGTAAAAAAAAAATACACACAGTTTCGCCTTGGGGTTTGCCAAAGAGCTATGGAGCGCAGCATTCTGAGCGTAAAAAGAACAGACCGAATTCGGAATTATAAGCTGCGCTCCATAACGGGCACAATAGACGTGGGCAAAAAAGCTGCCACGCTCAAATGGGATTGGGCGGGTCATGTCAGCCGCATGCATGGGGACCGCTGGGCAGGTGTCGCCACACAGTGGCTTCCTGCAGAAGGAAAGCACCGTCGAGGCTGGCCTAGAAAAAGATGGTGATGAGGAGAGACCGCGAGGACTGATTAGAGTCGGCACGGGCGAGGAAAGTTTGGCTTTGCCCAGCAGTGGGACAGTAAGGGCAAGTTAATAAAAAAAATTACAAACAGACACTTCAATTTCATTTAAGGACCTAGCTTCCGAGCAGTGCCATAAAACAATGTTTTTTTGAAGCCTACTCCTTGGTAACGGCTAGGTTAATAGGTTTGAAAGAAATATATGTTTATTATAGATTCATGTACAACATTATCAGATTTTTTCGCATGAAAAAAACAAAATGATATTTTTTCGTTTGTTTTCCCTACTCCTTTTAAACAGCTTTGATCTTTAGAAATATGTTTACAAAAAAACAGATACATAGCATTATGTGAATCAATCAATATTTCGCAAAGAAAATGGTTTTTAAAAGTCAGCGGGGCTCTATGCGGGCGCGGGGGGAGGAACTGTGCATTTAACTCCGGCCAAATGTTCAAGGAACTATACGCCTTAAATGTATAGATTACAGACATTAATTTTATCCATGTTTGTGGTACATTGTTTACTGTAGACGACTTAATTAAGTTATATTATTATAGTAAATTCAAGTTGCCTAATCTATATACTCAATGTCTACATCTCTCACCCAACTCTCATGTCGCAAGCCTGCCCTGGAAACCATTGCTTTTGAAACACTAGTATTAGTACAAAAGTGCTTCTACCCGTAATTGTAGTTTTAGTTTTAAGAATTTATGTGTAAACTATAAAGATACCTAATACAACATGAAAGAGTCCTATTAAGAGGGTCCTTTTCCACTCGCCTATCGTCAACATCGAGCATGGTTTAAAAGCTTGTTACTTCATCTAACGCAATCCAACGCGATTTTTGACGAAAAGGCAACGCGAAACAAGAGAGATAACGCCTGCAAACTCCGTTAGCATTCGGTAATTCAGTGATTTACTTGAATATTTTACAAAACATGTGGCGGAGGAAGTAGGTCTTTTTTAAACTCTTAAAAGTTTTTGAAAAAAATTGTCGTCATTCAGAATCTTGACTAAATTTGCAAGGCTTTTATTGTTATATTTTTTGTCTTATTTAATTTTTGAGTAAATTGTAAAGTGTCAAAGTTCATGCAAAATAGTAGATTTTCAGAAGTCTTTACTGGATTAGTTTTACATAAATTTATAAATTGATTTCAATAGAAGCCTAGATAATATCCACAAGATACTGCGTTTCCAAAATATCTAATAAAAAACTTGTATTAACGTCATACACGCTTAAGAGCGGTTGTATGAAAAACAGTGAAAATGTATGTCGAATTGCATCCCCTTAACACCTGTCTTCAAAAACAATCCCGCCATATTTTCAAAGCACATAATATCTCTACTACTTCAAGCCCACTCAAAGCCTGAGGGGTGACGGGTGCGGTCAGATCCATTGCATCCTGACGTCCATACCAAATCCAGTTTTATTTAAACCGATTTATAATATCAGACTGTCTGTCGGCCTGTCAGGAATGAATGAATGAATGATTGAGCTGAAAGTTATTTGTGGAAATCTGAATCTTAATATAAGATTGGGATACAACTTTTTATTGCTGCTGTTTTATAGTTTGAAGGGGTCTCTAAGTAAGGAAAACAGTGTTATTTTAAAAATGCATTGAATGAATGAATGGATGTTGTTTGTTTTTTAATATTGTTAGCTCGCCTTACATTAGCTGCCCCTAGAATCGTAAAATTGTATACTCCATTTGTTTAGGTTTTATCTTGATGTCTTTTTATTTAAAAAATAATCGTATAAAAGACATACAAAGATTATTTAAATTTAGTTAATTACCAAACATCGATATAGGTAAATAACAAATTGTAAACAATTTCAGATAAAATTTTTAGACAACTATTGTGGAGTATTATTATTATTCTCGCAAACGAAATCGCGGGCAGTTTGCTAGTCTTGCCAAAAGCACGATTTATTAATAGTTCAAAATCCCCAATAATTCATCTGCCATACAAACAGCTTCAATTTCCGCGTCCAACAGCACATGTCGATGTAAATCCGATGCGCATAACACAATATCGGCATGTCATCAGGTTGGTGCGTCTGAACGCACAGGTGCGTTCGCTTCGACCAGTTATGCGTGAATGTTTTGTGATGGCGGATTTACAATAACATGAATAAAACTATGTAGTAATATGCTGTGAAATAAATGCGGTCTCAATTGGGTGGAACCTAAAAAGAATCTTTAAGTTGTTTTCTCTTTCCCAAATAGTAACTATTTCGAGTTATAGGCAATTTGTGTGTCATATAAAAATACTGTCACCAAATTAACTATTTTATAGGTATAATAACAAGCTCAGGTGAGCCATGAGAACATATTTTGTTCCCCACAAAATTATCACCCTATTATTTTAGTTTGTTTTGCGACTCCCAAGCCTATTACCATAAAATAAACCACCCTTATCTGAGGGAGGAGTCGGCTGCAGGACATTACAGATGCTGTAATGATGAACATTTTATTTTGTACTTTTTAGGTGGACCATTTGTTTAAAAAAAAGAATTAGGTTAGTTAAATGGAACTGGGCTAGTCATGTATGCGTCTTGGAGAATGATCGATAGACAAAAACCGGGTAAGTGCGAGTCAGACTCGCGCGCTGAAGGTTCCGTAGAAACTTACTTATGAAAACAGTTCAATTCCTGAATTTACTTACAAAGATTTTTACGAACCGCAAAAAAAATTTTTACTTAATAACCAATTTACAATTTTCAGATTTATTCCCATATCTGTGCTATAAGACCTAACTCTAAGCCAAATTTCAGGATTTTGGTTCTACGGGAAGTATCTCGAGTGTCGAAATATACGTTTTTTGCGTCATATCTTTTTTTTTTCAGTTAACTTAGAAATCTGTTTTTTTTTTACAGCTTCAAGAGACCGCAGACGTTCAGAGAGGGCGTTCGTGCAGAGAGTGTTCTTAAGGGATTTTAATTTTGACTCAATACCTCTTTGCGTTTCTTAGATGTCTAAGTCTGGCTTGACAGACAGACAGAGAGACTAATAATTTCTTCGGTGAAGCAAGCGGGAGTGGCAGACTTTTACAGAGTTTTTAATGATTTCCCAACTGAAAAAAAACATCACAAATATGACATTTAATAGGCCCACTTATACCTATCGCTTGAACTGTTATTTATTAAAGCTACCAACTCATTTTTTTTCTCTTTATTTTGTATTAGGGACTTTTATACAAATGTACGTCAGTCCTATCGGACATTATAATAGTAAATACTTACCTATATAGTAAAACGTAACAAAGCAAACTTAATTAAGCTATAAGCAGCCTCTGAGTTAGGCGTCGACAAGATGTGATGAAACATTCCAACATCGTATATGTTTGTACCTAGCTCTTTATACAATTCCTTTCTTTCTTTATCATTACCAACTCATTTAAATGCACTTTAAGATCAATTGAAACAAAGACCCTTAAACTGTCTACAAACTGCCAATATACTCAACCTGCATACCCTTCCCCAGTCCCTAAGGTACACTTAAATTTACATCGCCAGTTCCCTGTCAAGAGTTCTCTAAAATGGGTTCCTGAAAGGCATAAGAACAAGATTACAGGAAGACCTCCCGAAATAGATAAACATAGTATTTTAACATGGATTCCTTCGCTCTATTGAGTCGGCTGAAGGGTTTGGGAGGTTCCCTTGTCGATCAAACGCCTTGCTTACGACAAGGAAAAGGAAAATGTGGTAATAAAATGCGTGTTTGATTTTATCTGTGTATCTGAACCGTTGGGTAAGGAAAAATGTGTATTGTATGCTGTTGGGAAAAGTTCTTAAGGGATCTTTAATAATAATATGTAAATAGAAATTGTGAAAAGCGCAAAACCTTGAGACGACGCTTGGGGGAGGCCTATGTCCGGCAGTGGACGTGTTTAGGCTGAAATGATGATGATGATGATGATGAGAAACTTATCACGAATATTTAATCTTCGAGCATCTGACAGTTTGCGAGTTTGATAAATCACAGAAAAAAAAGAATAACATCTGTCGGGTTTAACTAGTTTGCTACACACCCCTATTTTTTTTAATTAATACAAAAAAAAAATGGGGCTCTATCGGTACACGTTACTGATCATATTTTTGTAGTCAAAAGGAAAAAAAACAAAATTGTCCACTAAAATTTGTCATAATTAGTAAATTCATAGAATCAATCATTTATAACAATTGCTTCTAGAAAATACTACGCGCAGTGTTTTTTCCATTTTGATCGTCATTTATTCATTTAGCTTGTACAATATTTCCATAAATTGAGTGAAATTTTAGGATAAAAACAAACGCTAATAACTTAGCTGTTCACGAATATCATTTATTGAGATTTTACTTGAATAATAACAAGACCTTTTCTAATAAGCCCTTTAAGTATTTGTACTAATTAAAAATTAGTGGTGTACAAAATCAGGTGAGGTAAGTACCTACTAAAGCTCTAATGATTTATTTTCTATTAACAAAACAATTCGCTATCCTCACACACCCACATCATGAGCTTCACAAACAATGTACCTCATTAATGAATATTGTGTTGTAATTAACATCTTGTCTTGGGGTATTATAATTTCCTGTTTTTCTTAATGAATGTACGTAGGTGGCTAAATTATTATTAATTTCGTAAACCAATTTGTATTCAGTGTTAGCTTTTGTAGTATAGTTTAAATCTTTTCTAAAATTTGTAACCAAATCATTTTATAGCCAACTGACTAGCTGCTTACCTGTGGCTTCGCTCGCATGATAGTTGAAAATTAGCATAGCATAGCCAGCCTTTTAATTTTGACTGGCCTGTTGGTCTAGTGGTTAGTGACCCTGACTGCTATGCCGGAGGTCGTGGGTTCGATTCCCACCCAGGACAAATGTTTGTGTGATGAGCACATTTGTTCTGTGTCTGGGTGTAATTTACCTATAATATTTATGTATTTAGAAATATATAAGTACTCATAACACAAGCTCTGCTTAGCTTGGGACTAGACGACGTTGTGTATTAGGTGTGGAATATATATAATGTGCCTACTGCTGGGGCTCAGGCCTCCTCTCTAGGAGAGGGAATGGGCCGTAATCCACTACGCGGGCCCAGTGCGGATAGGTGAATATCACATGTCTTCGAAATTTTGGTTTTAGGACATGCCGGTTTCCTCACGATGTTTTCCTTGCCGTTGTGAGAGGAGTGGTGATGAAATAAATTACACAAAGTAATGCGCCTGGCTGGGTTTGAACCCGCGACTTACAACTAGTAAGTCTCGAAGTAGAAAATTATCCTAAAAGAAAATACTATCTTGATAAAAAGTATCCTATGTGCCAGTCTAGGACAAGGTCTACCACTATGCATCCACACTTCCTCCTTCAAGTTATAGCAAAATCAGTCCAGTTCGTCCCGTCATCTTCTTCGCCACAACCCCATCTCATTGTCTCAAGGCAATCATTTTGTGCATGGAAAAGGCTATCTATGCTCGGAGTTGCCTCGCGTGATCGAATCAGAAATAAAGATATCCGCAGGAGAACCAAGGTTACCGACATAGCACGAAGAATCGCCAAACTTAAGTGGCAATGGGTAGGGCACATTGCTCGCAGAACAGATGGCCGTTGAGGCCGAAAGGTTCTGGAGTGGCGTCCGCGTACCGGAAAACGTAGCGTTGGAAGGCCCCCTACAAGATGGACCGATGACCTGGTGACTGCATGCGAGACGCACACGACCGTTCATTGTGGCGACATTTGGTGGAGGCCTATGTCCAGCAGTGGACGTCTATCGGCTGAAATGATGATGGTGATAACTAATTTTGTGCTTCTTTGGATCTGAGTAATTTATTATAGTTTATAAAGCTACAAAAACATAATTGGTATCTACCCAAATGACCAGTAGGTACATATACTGCTCATGAAGACACCAAATGCCAAGAACTTTGATATTGAACACTACATGAAAAGTAACAATGAAAGTGATTATAAAAACCTATTTGAGCGTGTAGGAATCACGGAATGTACTGTTATTTTCTACACGATCGCTTCTGTACTATTGTGTGTACAATTTGGGTGGAAAGTTGTAAGCTTACAGCGATTTAGTGCATTAACGGCTAGACTTGGCTTATTTAACTTACACCTACACTAAAAAATAAATAAATAAATAACCTTTTTTTATCCCCTCGAGGGTCGCGAGTCCGACTCGCACTTGCCCGGTTTTTTTTTCTATCACGCGGGCGAAACCGCTGGCAGCAGATATATAATTATTATGCACTTGTATTTGCTAGCGTCTTCGCCTGCGTTAATAGAAAATATAAGCCTATATTGTTACTCAGTGATAAAGTAGCTTTCTACTGGTGAAAGAATTTTGAAAATCGGTCCAGTAGTTTTTGAGTTAAATTGTAACATCATCATCATCATCATTTCAGCCGAAAGACGTCCACTGTTGGACATAGGCCTCCCCAAGCGTCGCCACAACGACTGATCCTGTGCGTCTCGCATCCACCGCATTCCCGCGACTCTCACCAGGTCGTCGGTCCACCTTGTGGAAGGCCTTCCAACGCTGCGTTTTCCGGTGCGCGGTCGCCAATCTAGAACATTTCAGCCGCATCCGTTCTACGAGCAATGTGCCCTGCCCCACTGCCACTTAAGTTTGGCTATTCTTCTCGAATTGTAATTTGCAAACAAAAAATCAAATATTTCCTCTTTATTATTCTAGTATAGAAAATATATATGGCTCTGAAACATGGTCGCTTACAATGGGCCTCATCAGAAGGCTTACAGTCACCCAAAGGGCAATTGAAAGGGCTATGCTCGGAGTTTCCTTGTGTGATCGCATAAAGAATGAAGATATCCGCAGGAGAACCAAGGTCGCCGACATAGCCCAAAGAATCGCCAAACTAAAGTGGCAGTGGGCAGGGCACATTGCTCGTAGAACGGATGGTCGATGGGGCCGAAAGGTTCTAGAGTGGCGACCGCGCACCGGAAGACGCAGCTTTGGAAGGCCTCCCGGAAGGTGCGCCGACGACCTGGTGAGGGTCGCGGGAGTGCGGTGGATGCGAGAAGCACAGGATCGGTCGTTGTGGCGACGCTTGGGGGAGGCCTATGTCCAACAGTGGACGTCTTTCGGCTGAAATGATGATGAGAAAATAAAATAACATAATATAATGAACCTTCCAATGGTTTCTGTTGTCTATTTCAGTTTGAGGGGAAAATTCTTTAGGGTAAACATTGTTCCGTATTTTCAATTCAATTCATGGCTTCCTCGAAGTAGCTTTAATACAGGTATTAATTATTAAATAAATTAATGTACAACTTCGTTCAGTTGGTAGAAAATATTTTATCTTAAACATCAACAAAATCTAAACAAAATTGGAAGAAACAGTTGGTTTGTAATATCAATATATTTTTTGTTTTGATTTACTAAAGGCACACAGATACTTATAACAATTTTTTTTTTTTAAATTTTTGTCTGTCTGTTAAATTTGGCTAAAGATAAGTCTGAAAATCGCAAGTGTATAGTTACGTCACAAAATAATTACTTTTTAGTGGTTCTTAAAAATCATCAAGAATCAGATTCGGGGATAGGACAAATTGGTTGGACATTACCAACTATGACTCTGAAAGACTGGACAGAAGCCTACCAATGGGCATAGTTGCCTAAAGAAGTAATACTGACGTATAATAGTGACGATGCTATTAAACACTACGAAGTACCTGCTAGTAAGGTAGACAAACTACCGCTATTCACCATCAACGACTGCATCACTGCTTGCATCAGGTGGGGTCGCAGTCACGCACTAATTTATTAAATATAATTTAAAAAAAGGTATAAGTATACGGAACCTTGGATGCGCGAGTCCGACTCGCACTTGATTGTTTTTAGGGTTTCGTATTTCAAAAGGAAAAACCGGAATCCTTATAGGATCACTTTGTTGTCCATCTATCTGTCTGTTTATCTGTCAAGACCTTGGGAACGCGTGAAGGTATCTTGTTGAAATTAAAACCATGTACTCAAGTCTGCGGTCCCTTGAAGCTGTGAAAAAATCAAACTTCTGAGTTAACGGAAAAAAGGTACGGCCTTTTATGTCGCAAAAAGCGTACATTTCGACACTCGCAAAGGAATGAAAATTCATAGGGTACTTCCCGTTGACCCAGAATCTTGAAATTTGGCATAAAGCAAGGTCTTATAGTATAGATAAATCAAAAAATAGAAATTCTTCTGTTACGTCAAAAAAAAATATACTTTTTTGCGATTCGAAAAAATCTTCCGAGACTCCATTCAGGAATTGAACTATTTATTTTTTTATTAAGTATAAAACTGTTGCGTCCAACTGCATGATAAAAAGGGGTTCTTTCTTGTCATTTTACAGTCTTTAGCAATCTGAGCCTAATAATGTAGGTAGTAGTTAGACACGGTTATCCTTGTTCCCACCAACACCATCGCTTATGACTTGCACCCCCTATTTCACGGTCTGCCTCAGACAACCACGGATATAGGCTCATTGTCTACCACAAGCTTCTTGGAACACTCTGAACGCTTTCAGCGACCATTAAACAGTTTTATGTACGAACGAAATTACTTTTTGTAATTAGTTTTAGTACCATTTTATGAAGTGGATACGTATTGATTGAGGAACAGTGAACCGATTTTTGGCGATAAAAGTAGTTGGTAGGCATTGAATTTCATCATTATTATCAACTTTTCCATTGCTGGACATAGGCCTCCCCCAAGCGACGCCACAACGACCGATGCTGTGCGTCTCGCATCCATTGCCTTCCCGCGACTCTCACCAGGTCGTCGGTCCACCTTGTGGCAGGCCTTCCAACGTTGCGTTTTCCGGTCCGCGGTCGCCACTCTAGATGCTTTCGGCTCCATCAACCATCCGTTCTACGAGCAATGTGCCCTGCCCACTGCCACTTTAGTTTGGCGACTATCTTGAACGCATACAAACCCTTGTTGTAAACTATAATACTATTTGAAAGGAAGAAAGAAAATAAATTTATTTGGTACTCAAATAATAGATAATAGAACACGAAATAAAAACCGGCTAAGTACGAGTCGGACACGCGCACTGTTATTTATTTATTATTATTTTATTTATCGTTTATTTCAGGCATATTAACCCACAGCAATATTATAGAATTAAATAAAATTAAAAATTTAAATTGTCATAACATAATAAATTAATTTAATTAAATTAGATTAAAAAAATATTGAAATATTGATAAAATTATTGATGAATTATTGAATTACATTAATAAATAAATTAATAATATTATTGTAAATTATTATCATTACCATAACTTAAGGTTTTTAGGGTTCGTACCATTGTCTATACATTTTTTTTATACAATTTTATTTTATTCTGTATTTTGTATTCGTTATTATAGCGGCAATAGGATATTTCAACTGCAAACTCAAAGCTAGCAAGTTTCATGAGATATAACCTAGTGACAGACAGATGTACAGTGGAGTCTTAGTAATAGGGAACCATTTTTACCCTTTGGGTACAGAAGCCTAAAAAGAAGCAAAAACAATTGTATGCCTCATGGCTGTGCCAAAATAGGTTCAAATCGAACAAAGATTTTGGGAAAACATTCATAATGTGTACAGCTAAGGAGTGGAATTCCCTGCCGGAGTCTGTGTTTCCTGATAGCTACAACCTAGGGGCCTTTAAGTCAAGAGTGAATATGTTACTTCTAGGCAAGTGTGCTCCATCGTCGGCCACGTCATCGCTTCAGGTGAGATAGTGGTCAAACGCGAGCCTAAAGTAGTAATAAAAAAAAATAGTTCAGCATAAATGGTACAGCTAGTGCCTGGTCATTTTTTTTTAAACTGAACCTGAGGTTGTGACGCAACGGACGTAAAACAGTTTAATTTTATCAGTGGTATCAGACTAAAGAACTTAAAACATCATAACACCATCAAGATCCTCCTAAAAATCTGGTTTTTAGTGCTTTCTTCCTAATGTCAGAGTACTTCAGTGCGTCCTCAACAGTTCCAGAAACGTATCGGATATAAAGACTGTAATAAAAAGTAAGGAGTGACAAATACTTGGAAGACTGCCTAATGATACCGCAGTATCGCAATTACTAGTACACACTAGGGTGGAATGAAACTACTAGATGCTTGTTTTAGTATGTGTGGATTCTACTCTTAAGAACTTGGACTGTGTCATGAATGGGCTTGGTGGGACTAATCATAAACTTACACTTGGTTTCTAAAGCTTTCTCTTGGTTCCTGTTCCTTCGTTGCCTTTCATACCAGGGCCGAGTCTTCTTTTCAGAAGCAGACCCTTGGCCTCCCGCTGGAGCAAGCGGAAGTGTTAGTCTTTTACTATTTTTTTAACCTAGTATACTCCAAATCAATTAATTATTCGTAATGGAATTCAATGTTACAGTAGTATAAAATTTTAGAACTACTTTTTTAGGTGGGAAAATCATCTAATGACTAATCGCGTTCTTGGGCGGAACGAGAGATAGTGTCGGACTTTTACTGACTAAAAACCCATTCCTGTTCCTTCGTACCAGAGCCGAGTCTTCCTTTCAAAATCAGACCCTTGGCTCCATTAGCCTTCGCCCTTGCTGGGCCCCTACGGTTTGCTGACATCTCCTTGAGGCGCGCGTGGAACAGTACGCGCCGTCGACGACTTGGGCTCGGTCCGGACGGTTACCGGACGATCGGACGGCGAGCTATTCATTGCTTGCCGTCTGCAAGCCCGCGCCTACAGTGGCCGGAAATCGGGTTCGGAATCTCGGCGGCTGGGGCGTGAGGGTCGCTCCCTCGCGCATGCACAGGTCTCCTTCCGTGCGAACAGTATTCAGACATTTTTAGATTTGCACACAGGCGACCGTGTACAATCGACCCTGGCAGAGGTCCTGAGGGAAATCACAACGTCCTTAAAAAATAATCATGGTGGTCATTTTTCATGCATTTCAATCGATCTTGCTGTGTGGTTCGTTAGGGTAAAGATTGAAGGAAAATAAGGATGTTTTTTGAGGTGGAAAATCATCTAATGACTTTTCACGCTTCAGGATGCAGCGAGAGGGTGTGTCAGACTTTTACTGACTAAAACCTCACCTGTGTCCTTCAGTTGCTCTTTGCGTTCTAGAATAACTAGAACAGTGGCCATAGCGGGCATTGGCCCGGCCGCATACTGGGCCCCTACGGTTATGCTAACATTTCTATAATGCGCGCGTGAAACACAACGCGCCGTCGACAACTGGGGTTCGGTCCGGAGGGTTACCGGACAGCAGATGGTGAGCTATCTATTGCTCGTCGTCCGCATGATTTTATTGCGTATGAGAAACTAGTGTTTTTACGTGGAACTGAAAAATGTTACTTTCTTACTTATTTTAAAAGCACATAGATGTTATTAGGTAGCTTACTTTTTCCTTTTTTTTGATTTGTACCCTCTCTTTCTTCATCATCATCATCATTATTTCAGCCGAAAGACGTCCACTGCTGGACACAGGCCTCCCCCTAGCGTCGCCGCAATGAACGGTCCTGTGCGTCTCACATACATCGGATTCCCGCAACCGTTACCAAGTCATCGGTCCACCTTGTAGGATGCCTTCCAACGCTACGTCTTCCGGTACGTGGTCGCCATTCCAGAACCTTTCGGCAGCAACGGCCATCCGTTCTGCAAGCAATGTGCACTGCCCATTGCCACTTAAGTTTGGTGACTCTTCGTGCTATGTCGGTAACCTTGGCTCTCCTGCGGATATTCTCATTCCTGATTCGATCAAGCAAGGAAACTCCGAGCATAGCCTTTTCCATTGCTCTTTCTTCCTAACAATTAAATTTAATCGATTTTGTCTTTTAACAGCCAGCTATTTTGTATAATTATCTGTGGATAACGTCGTTAATAGTGTTTATTTTACTTCTATTGGCTAAGTGACAATATTATTGTATTGTATACTACTGTTTGTTATCCCTATAAAATAAAATAAAATAGCATAAAGTAGATGATCGAGTTATTAGATAATTGAGATATATTTTTGTGTGTTCTTTAGAGAAGTGAAAGAAATCTACAAGACTTTCCACCGCCTATTTTCTCAAGGCTAACAACAATACAATTAACAAAACATGTTTTTCTACCAAAAAACAACCTCTAAATTAGGCCTCCTTACTTCGGACACAAAACCACTTCTATATCATTTATTACAAACATTTACAAGTAAATTATCATGTTTTCGGGTCCCCAAGTGTCGGATGCGTACGAAAGTGCCTAATACCGGATATCGGAAAGTCGTCAGGGTAGGAACGTGGCCATTAATTGGCAGCGCCTGATAACCGTCGGTTAATGACCTGGTACGTGATTGTAGGGGATAATAAGTCATATTTTTGTTAATAGAAAATGGAAATGGCTTTTTTTAAGGTTTTCCTTTTTATATTTCTGATGAGAACCAACATTGAAGGAAAATACCGTTTCAAAAATTCGAAGACATCCGCCAAATCCGCACTGGGCCCGCGTGGTAGATATAGATTACGGCCCAATCCCTCCCCTAGAGAGAAGGCTTGAGTACTAGCTGCTGATCCAGCTCCACTACCATTAGAGTGTACAAATTGATTAGTTTAGATTTTTTTTTGCTTCAAAATATAGTATTGTATGTAGAAGCATTTTTTTCAAAGTTTGTAAATGTGAGTACCATGGAACTATTTATGGTTTTAGGTTACTATTGGACTTGTTTGACATACATGAGCATGGCAGTTGAGAGTTTGTCATGCTCACTCAAATGTCTCACTGATGGTGGCGCGTTTGTTGGATCATTCGGTTCCCTTTGTTGAGACTGGTCATCTCTTAGCTGCCAGTGGTTATTTTAAAATCTATATTTAAAATAACCTCTCCTCTTTTTCTTCCAAACTTCCCCATCTAGGGCTATCTCTGGCCAAGATAGCCTTGCGAACATAATCAGACGGTCACACCACTAACTTACAAACTTAGAAAGAAAGAAAGAAAAAGAATGAAAACATTTATTTGAGACTCGCACAGGATAAACCACAATAACACAAAAAAATAACTATTTAATCTATAAATACTAAACTTAAAATAAAAGAAAACAATATTAATAGATAAAAATAAAAGACCTGTGCGAGGCCAAAAAGGCTCCTATCTCAGCATATGCTGCGATATTTAACAAAAAGCAAAAAAACACAGCGCTGGTATTCTGATAGGGCCTGGTGACATAAATCTATATACCCAATATAATCTATCACGCTTAAACGGCTGAACGTATTTAGACGAAATTTGATACACAGATAGATTCATGTGACTGGCCGAAGGTGCGGTGTGCTTACCCAAGAGGCTGAGGGTGATGACCAGGTATGACCAGGTAGGCATGCTGGTGGTCAGGATACCCTTTTGTAGCCGTATGTTGGTGGTCAGAATACCCTTTTATAGCCGTGGGTGCTGGCTGTATGGCTCGCTGCTCGAGTGCTTGAGGAAGTAGTAAGTAGCTGCACGAAGGCTACGCTGACGTTCATTGCCGCGGGTCACCAGTTTAGAGGTAAGCGGAACAGAGTGTAAAGTCCTGCAAACCTCCTTTGAAAAGGGAGGATACTCCGGCCAGACAGGTATTATGTCTGGTGGGCAGCTGCCCAATAGATGATTTCGGGCTGTTCTAATCGCGCGGAGAACTTTTATTGCGCTATGCAGGATTAGTTCTTATGTGACGCCATAGATGTCGCTACAACTATATTCAAGAATAACATACAGGATACTTTGTATGCCGAGAACTTGTTTCCTTAAGATAATCTTTTACTTTCACGCAACCAAAGCCGCCGGCAGAAGTCAGTTTGAACTATATTTTATTCCCTAGACTATGAGCTCAATTATTCTTCTCAAACAGATTGCCTAAGGCGTACCTATTAGTCTATTAATTATATGCTGAAAACAAAATAATCTAATATCTTCCTTACTTGTAGTTGGCATGTTATAAGAGTTTTTTTTTTTTTGAGCTTAGGAAATCATTAAGAAACTTCACCCGCTCTAGCGGAGCTCCCGCTTGAGCAAGCGGTGATAGCAAGTGTTAACTTTTACTATTATTTTAACCTAGTATACCCCAAATCAATTAATTATTCGTAATGGAATTCAATTTTACAGTAGTATAACATTTTAGAACTTTTTTATTAGATGAGAAAATCATCTAATGACTAATCGCGCTCTAGGGCGGAGCCGGAGATAGTGTCAGACCAAAAACCCACTCCTGTTCCTTCGTTGCCTTCGTCCCAGGGCCCCGGGTTTCGCTTTCACACTACCCGTGGCACCAGTAGGCTTCGACCCTGCTGGGCCCTATTTGCTGATATCTCCTGGAGGCGCGCGTGGAACTTGACTTGGGCTCGGTCCGGACGGTTACCGGATGGTCGAACGGCGAGCTACCCATTGTTCGCCGTCCGCAAGCCAGCGCCTGCGGTGGCCGGAAATCGGGACCCGGGATCCCGGGCGGCGGTAGGGGCGTGAGGACCGTTGCCTCACGCGATCAGCCGCTTCCTTTGCTAGCATTACTGCTTCGCAGAAAGACCGCCGGCCACTCCTCCTCATAACATTTTACCTACATTTACATTTAACCTAATCTGATCAGTTTTTGGCAAATGAACTGAACGAAATTTAGTTTCAATATTTACCATTTCGATATTATTAACCTTTAAAGCAGGAAAAAGTAAAGCCCACGAACATTTTCAGGCGTAATGTCATTGCCACCACTTGAGAATATTTTCACTCAACGTGATAAAATTGACGGGAAAATCCCAAAAAATAACAAATAGCTATCATAAGCCGGTTATAGCGGGAAATTCGCACACGTGTAAGATAAAGGACCCTGCTGGCGACCGGAAACAATGAGCTAAATATATACCATTTTACGATAAAGGACTAAACTCTTGGTGAAATATTTTCTTGCACACCCGCTTGCGGTTGGTTTTTTTTTTATGATAGAAACTAGTGATTGACTGCGATCCAACCTGCAAGCAGTGATACAATCGTTGATGGCGAACCGCACTAGTTTATTAAGTGCCTATTCACTCTAGCTTTGATGACACCTAAATTATAATAGGACGAGAAGACCGCTGCAGGCAAATTGTTCCAGTCCTTTGAAGGTATAAACGACGACATGTGCTATTCCAGGTCATGATCTACCCGTGTGCCAAATTTCACCCAAATAGGTTCAGCCGTTTGACCGTGAAGGAGTAACAGACACACATACATACAAATTTATGCCTTTATGATATTAGTAAGTATGATACCTACAACAGTTATATAGAAAAGGTCTTGTTATTATTTAAGTAAAGTCTCAATAAATTATATTCATAAACAGGAACTTTATCAGCGTATGTTTATATCTCAAAATGTCACTCAATTTATGGTAATATTGTGATTATAAATGAATGAATGGTGATAAAAAATTAAAAATACTGCACCTATAATTTTCTAGTATCAATAGATAAGCTTATGCTTGATTCAATTGTTTTTTTTTTAATTGATATAAACTAGAGCTTGACTGCGATCCCACCTGATGGTAAGCAGTGATGCAATCATTGATGGTGAGGCGCACTAGTTTATTAAGAGCCTATTCACTCTAGCCTTGAAGACACCTAAATTATGACAAATTTTCCTGGTAAATTTTGGGATTTCGTTTTTTTTTTACTTTTGACTACACAAATGTGATGAGTAACGGGTACGGACAGAGCCCTATTTTTTTGAACTAATTAAAAAATAGTGGTGAATACAGTTCTGCAGTTTAACGTATAACCTGCAAGTGTGAACATCCCTTACAAATCGGATGGCGACAAACAACCCAACCTAACGTAAGAAGCTTTTAGATGTTGGCAATAACACCCTTTGCATTTATTTTTAATGGGAAAAAATCTGTTAGTGAGATACTCGTGTGTGGTCTAATCTACAAGCGGACGTTATTATAAGTCACGTAAGCAGCTTTGTCCTTCAGATACCGCGGCAACTCTTTCGAACATTTCCGCAGCTCAAACATTGATTCACCTGGCAAACGATTTAAGATATTTTTATTTCATAATCTGGTATGAATGTGGGTATAATATGTAAATATGTGGCACTTTCATTAGCATGCTTATTAGTAGTGTTACATATTCCTTTAGCTAGAAGTGCGCATAACTATATTAGGTACTTGCTGTACATATGTATATTTGGATAGGCATTTCTACATTTGCATAAAAAGGTTACGTGATTGCGTCCATGAAGACAGAATCTATACCATTTACTAATACTTTGAATTTTTTGACTGGTCTGTTGGTCTAGGGGTTAAAGGCCCTGACTGCTATGCCGGAGGTCGTGGGTTCGATTTCCACCCAGGACAAATGTTTGTGTGATGAGCATGATCATTTGTTCTGTGTCTGGGTGTAATTTATGTATTTATTATATATTTATTTAGAAATATATTATGTAAGTATGTTTATCAGTTGTCTAGTACTCATAACCCAAGCTCTGCTTAGCTTGGGATTATCGTTGTGGAATATTATTATTATTCATTTATATACATAAAAATATTTCCATAAAAAATAAAACAAAACATTTAAAAATCAAAAAAAAAAAATAGTAGCCCACCGGTATCGGGAACAGGGTCCATGCTACAGAGAGAGGAACCTTAAATAGACGAGCCGTGTCCAGAAGTACAGCTTTCTGAATCAAGCCCTTGATCCAGTCACCTAACGAGAGCCTCCTAAGGTGTGAAAAAGAGTAAAGATTTTGTTTTTTGGTTGTCAGAACAAAGGAATCGGAGGCGTGGCCTACTCGATGCGTTCGGCGCGAACGATACGATTGTAACTTTGCCCGCTTTTAAAAATTCTTACACCAATAGATTGCTATTTTATGACTGAGTGACTTCAGCGATATTTTCTTCTTTCACGCGGGCAAAAACGCTAGCAGAAGCTGAATTTGTTTGCTTGTTTGTACGCGCTAATCTCAGGAACCACTGGATCAAATTAACAAATTATTTTAGTGTTATTGAGCTCATTTATAGACGAAGGCTTTTGGCATCACGCTATGGGAGCGGTGCAGTAACCAAAGACGAGAGTGAAACCGTAGGGGACCAGTAGTCTCTGTTTTATTCTTCTAAAAGATGAAATATTGCATCGTCGACCACATCATCGCTTGCCATCGGGTGAGATGGTGGCCGAACGCGAGCCTATCATTAATAAAAAAATATAAAAATAATTCGATTGTAATTGCTACATTTTATAGGTAAGTATTATTTCATAAATATCGTAAGTATATTTTATAAGCCAATATTGAAATGGCTTATTAAATAAACTTCTTGATTTTAATTTAGACTCACAATAATTCACCAGTCTTCATAAAACACGTAATTACCTGTAACAGAAACAAAATAATCATGAATAAATGAACTAAGTTCAAATTACATGCCTAATTCGAAGAGAAGTAAAGGGCCTATTACACTACTCGATTTTCAGACAGTCTTAGTCGGTGTCGCGTAGACCGGTCTTACTCTGAACAAAAAATAAGACAGTCTGAATATCGTGTGCTGAATATCGCGTAGTGTAATAGGCCCTTTATGTTTCGAGTCAGCACGTCGAGCTTTTTTGTAGTGGGATATGATCAAATTTTATGGATAAAATGAAATGAATGTGGTGAAAACCAGCGTCAAGCAGCTACCACGTAGTTGTTTGGAATTTTTAATTAAGTGGGCCTACGTATTTTTAATGAAGTGGAGCTAAGTAATTTCAATGAAGTGGGCCTTTCATATGATCATGGAGTTTTTTGCCGGTTCTTCTCCATAGGAAACGACCAATTTGGAACCGTGCACTAGCTTCTGACGTTTTATAAGTGCCCATGTAGACCTATGTGAAATAAAAACTTTTGACTTTGACTTTGTTTAATAAAGTGGACCTACCTACATATTTTTAATGAAGTGGACCTACCTACATATTTTTAATGAAGTGGACCTACCTACATATTTTTAATAAAGTAGACCTACCTACATATTTTTAATAAAGTAGACCTACCTACCTATTTTTAATGAAGTGGACCTACCTACATATTTTTAATAAAGTGGACCTACCTACATATTTTTAATGAAGTGGACCTACCTACATATTTTTAATGAAGTGGACCTACCTACATATTTTTAATAAAGTAGACCTACCTACCTATTTTTAATGAAGTGGACCTACCTACATATTTTTAATAAAGTGGACCTACCTACATATTTTTAATGAAGTGGACCTACCTACATATTTTTAATGAAGTGGACCTACCTACATATTTTTAATGAAGTGGACCTACATAATTAGTGCAGCCGTTAGACACACAATGCTAGTATGCCTTTTAATCTTAAGTTTCTACATACCTAATTCTTTGTTTCTACACTGTCACACTGTGACTTTGTTGTATCTGTGTGTGCCAAATAAATATGTTTTCTTGCTTCCTTTAAATAACTTCTCTCGCTCTGGGTTAAGCGAGAGGTAATGTCAGGAATTTTATCGACTAAAACTCACCTTTGTTCCTTCCGTTGCCCTTTGCGTTAAGTTAGGGGCCGCGGTAACTCTTTCGAAAAATGCCGTAGCCCAGTTCATCTAGTTGCCGCGATATTGTAAGGTAATGCTTAAAAAATGCCGTAGCTCATTTCGTCTAGTTGCCGCAATATTGTAAGGTAATGCTTTAAATCGGACCTTGCCTTTTTTTGAGATGTTGAATCATCACATGGCTTCTTTAGCTTTAGGGTAGAGCGGGAAAATGTGTCAGACTTTCATTTACTAAAATCCATCTGTGTTCCTTCATTTGCCCTGAGCGGTTAGGGCAAACGAAGGAACACAGTACGCAACTGTAAATCTTTCAATTGTTCCCACACTATGCTACATTATATACGAATGCTTTTGATGAATACATCTACAAGTTTCACAATCGCTACTCGCCTCCTTTTTTGACTTCCACCGGGCAGGAATCCCAACGCAATCTGTCTCCAATTTACTTTTATAAGAACAAATCCCGAGAGTAACTCATGTCCGGTAAATCCTTCCACACAATACGACCACCTACCACTATAATTACATCAGGGGATATTAATTGCAACAGCACATAAAACTCTGCAAGCAATTTGTCCGTTTAGAAATAAAAATTTTATTCGTAAGATTGCTTACCAACCGGGTTGGAAGGTTTGTATGTTAATGAGGCAATTTCTCATGTGGTGTAATGATATTATGCCACTACTGTCTTAAGAAATGTATTTAATAAATACTCCCGTACACTTCCACACTGTTATTGTAAATGCGGAAGTTTGTCTGTTTCGTTTTCACGCACACGTGAGAGATGGGATATCATCAAGCCTCAGCCGTCGGCACCCCGTCCCCAACTGCCAGCCACTACAGACGAGCATTGATGCTAGCCGTCCGCCCGTCCGGTAACCGTCTGGATCGAGCCGTTAAGACCACATTTTAGCACCCACGAGCAAGAATCATCATTAAAATCAAAAAATCATGAACCATGAATGATCATGCTGAACTGGACCTATTTTGGCGCAGCCGTGAGGCATACAATTATATATATATATATATATTAATTTTTATTGGTTCTCTTTTGTTTGGTTGCGTTGTGACAAAATAAATACATTTTCTTTCTTTCTTTCAAGAAGTTGAGAAATTTAAAATGAGCGAAAAACTCATTGTTTCCCACTTGTCTATGCGCTCTGGTCTTTCTTTCTTTCTTTTTCTCGGCTATAGCTGACTGGCTGACGAGAAAATGAACAAAAATCATTGATAGCCCAACATCACCTATTTAAAGGAAACCCATTAATTTCAGCAGCTGAATCTAAAATTAAACCAATACCGACATACGATCGTAAACCACACAAACATGGTTGAAATAGTGACAGCTTTGACAGCTGTCGTTTGACGATTGTTAAATAGCCTTCGTGTGTATAAACGAGATTTCTCGAGACTTTGGACTATAATCGGAATTGAGAATTTGTGGTTTGTTGATTATTTGATGGAATGACCTCTATATTAGATCAAGTTTGTGTTAAGATGAAAGTGCCAGGGCAGGCCGCGAAATCGAAACACTTATTCGGTGCGAGGTCTATTTTTTTTAGGTAGTAAAATCATCTAATGACTTCCCTCGCTCTTGGGCGGAGCAGGAGGGCGTGTCAAGCTTTTACTGACTAAAAGACACTCCTGTTCTTCCTTCACCTTTGGTTTAGGGCCCCGGAGTTCCTTTTAGCACAATCCATGGCCCATGGGATGCTAAGTATGAATCTCCAGTTCCATATTTCCAGTGCGTCAATCTTGCGACGGTCTCGCATCCTTGTCTCAGCTCCATATAAAACAAGTTGAAAGACCAAGCACTTCATCAGTCGAACCTTTGTGTTTCTGGTTATTCTACGGTCCTTCCCAATATTTGTTTAGATTCTATCATCGACCAATTTTATAATCGGATTCCTAGAGTCACTATTAAGCCACTCCCTCCATAGAAAACTATCTCACGTACCTAACATACAAATACAACGAACCCAACCGCTTTGCGCACAACTTATTATTTATGACAAAGAGCTGACATAACATGAGCTTTTCTATATTTCTCGTTACACCACAGAGAAGGGAGCAAATGGAAGGTGAACATGCAGATTTTGTTACAAATTCAAAGCTGCCAAAATCACAGATTAAAATTACAACTACGTGACTACGTGTATTTTTTTTAATCTTCTCAGTAATTTTAACGTATAGTATGTCTGGCAGTTTAAATATTTTCTGCGTTCTTTCCTTAAAAGACCATCTCAGAGAATAATTTGCATGTATTTTGGCAATTACATCTGACAATCTCAGAATCTGCATGGTTCTCATATGATTTGATTATTACATGTTTGCTGCATGGACTTTAAAAGATTTTTTTTCGGTGTTTCTTCTCAGGGTGTCAGCTACAACAGCCACATCGGCCTCACCTAGTTTAAACTGGCGAAAAGATTGACACATAAGTGTTTTTTTTTTTAAACCTATTTGTTAAATAATTATCATTATAATTTACAAAAAACGCAAGTGATACTCTTCTCTGGCTAGAACAGACTGATTGCGGACTTCGCCTTTCAAATTTTTCGGCCGAGTTGTAACGGCCCCGACTTACGAGTTGTAGGTCGCGGGTTCAAAACCCAACCAGGCGCATTACTTTGTGTAATTTATTTCATCACCACCGCTCTCAAAACGGTGAAGGAAAACACCGTGAGGAAACCGGCATGTCCTAGAACCAAAAATTCGAAGACATGTGTCATTCACCAACCAGCACTGGGCCCGCGTGGTGGATTATGGCCCATTCCCTCTCCTAAAGGGGAGGCCTGAGTGCCCAACAGTGGGAACATTATAAGGCCGACTATGCTATGCTAAGCTATCTTATTATATAGCATATAACATAGATAATAAGTCAAGTTTACAACGCATTTCAAACATTGTTCTAAATATTTATGTTTAAGTTTTATTTAGATTACAATTTTTTTTTTAGATTTTATCATAAATGTAAATTTAGGTTTAAGTATAATAGTTGTTAGCTGGACTGTCGCATTAGGTTAAGGAGGTTTTTGGGAATTTACACCCTCTTCCATACCTTTAAAAAAATGTAGTTACACACATAAAACCACGTGCACCATGCATCTTTTTATTCCTCGTATCGGTTTACAAACACAGTCACTCCATTTGCTCCCTACTCCATACCAATTTTATTGCAATAACATAGCATAGCATTCAGCAACAGCCCCGGCCATTATGAAAAACAAACGCCCATACGTGATGTTCCACAAAACTTTGCGGTCTATTTTTGTACGTCTAAAATGCTTTGTTTCAGTTTCAGAACTAGCTAGGTGAAATGTTTTGCTCAACCGTGTATGTAGTTACTTTCCGTTTTTACTGTAGCAGTCGAGAGTTTTGGATAAATATATCCAGCTCTCCATATGGACTTTCAAGTTATTATTTTTTTAAGTGGGAAACCATGATATGTTGTTCTTCCACTGTGGATGGAGCGGGAGGTTGTTTCTGACTTTTACTGACTGAAACCACAGTGTTCCTTCAGTTGCCCTTTTTGCGAGGGCTACGGTAACTCCTTCGAACTATCCGCTGCCCTAACTGGGCCCGCCAATTTTGCTGACATCTCTGAGTTGCGTGTGAATCACAACGCCGCAACGATCCAGAATTGGTCCTTACCATACGGTCGGATGGCGAACTACCCATTGCTCGCCGTCCGCAAGCCTGCGCTAACGGTGTCCGGAAATCGTCCTGCGACTCCTAACGCCCAGGGGGCGAGGGACGGGGCGTGAGGGTTGTCTTCGCCTCATGGTTTAAGTACTCTCAAGCTCTGGGTTGTCAGTTCGCACTGCAGGCTCTTCATGTAAATTAAAGTAGTTTCATCAGCAAAAAGATCTCAAAACAGTGAGGGAACAGGTATGTTCTAGAACTAAAAATTCACAGCTATCTTTCAATTCGCACAGTTTTTTGAAAGTTAGGTTGGGTTAAGGTAAGGTACCTAAGGGCTGGAGAAGTGTTTCGAAATCTTCAAAACACTTTTCCAGCCCAACCGTCTTCTTTCAATTGCCTTTTGTGTTCCAGGTTCACGGTGACTCTTTTGCCTGAAGCCTTTTCACTGAGAGCAGATCGGCATCATAGCAGAGAGAAAATTATAATAATAAAAATATATATTCCACAATTATCACACAACGCCGTCTAGCCCCAAGCTAAGCAGAGCTTGTGTTATGAGTAGGTACTATACAACTGATAAACATACTTATATATTTCTAAATACATATACATATATTATATATAAATTACACCCAGACACAGAACAAATAATCGCGCTAATCACACAAACATTTGTCGTGGGTGGGAATCGAACCCACGACCTCCGGCATAGCAGTCAGGGCCACTAACCACTAGACCAACAGGCCAGTCAATTTCAATTAAAAGTAAATTACGCTATACGTAAGAAGTTAGAAGTGTATATCATTTTAGGGTTCACTAAAGTAGCCATCACGTCATAAGTGGCATGGTGGCAAATGTCATAATTGTTGGTTACAATATGCACTTCTAGGTTCATCTTAACCATTATGAAAATCTGTAGAAATATATCCAGTAATGACGCAAAACTTATCAGCTAAATTAAAGGAAATAAAAATCCTATTTCATTATCCTGCATTCCCCTCTAGCAAACCTCTAAGGAACGCATGCGTGACTATTCTGCCTCTTTCTAATAAATTGGTATGAAATATGAACCGAAAATTCCTATGCGCCACTTAAGGCTACGTAGAAGCCATCTAATATTATAAAGGCGTAAGTTTGTGTGTGTGTGTATGTGTATGTATGTTTGATACTTTCACGCTCGAATTGAAAAGAAAAGAAAGAATAGAAAGAAAAGAAAAAGGAAGGAAAATAAAGAAAAGAAAGAAAAGAAAGAAAAGAAAGAAAAGAAAGAAAAGAAAGAAAAGAGAAAAGAAAGAAAAGAAAGAAAAGAAAGAAAAGAAAGAAAAGAAAGAAAAGAAAGAAAAGAAAGAAAAGAGAAAAGAAAGAAAAGAAAGAAAAGAAAGAAAAGAAAGAAAAGAAAGAAAAGAAAGAAAAGAAAGAAAAGAAAAGAAAGAAAAGTTAGAAAAGAAAGAAAAACTTTTTATTTGCCGGAAAAGGCGCAAACTTAAGACTAACACATGCTAACAGACTAATGGCTGAACAGATTTCTACGAATCTTTATACACGTGTAGATCATGGCCTGGCCACTAACTACTAGCCTGTTGGTCTAATAGTTAGTGACCCTGTCTGTTATAATAATAATAATTTCTTTATTACGAGCAACAAGACTCAAATTATGTTAGTAAAATAACAAAACAAACTTACAACTATGTTAGTGACATACAATTAAAAAAATTACATACACACTCACAATAAAACAATCATTGCTTCAGCACCCCAGCAGAGATACTGGAGCAACGATTTAAAATGCAGCAGTCCAGTCTACCAGCAATCATGCCCAAGATGCCGCTGGGACTGGCTCGCACCCTGCGCACCAGGGATGCACATCTTTTACGCATTAATGCATAAAAGCAATCAACTCGCATTTCCGCAAAGATCCCTGATGCACCACACTAAGTAAGTTATGTTATGTAAATTTTCAGAAGTCTTTACTGGATTCGTTTTACACAAGTTTTGAATTCACTAGAAACTTAAACAATATTCACAAGATATTCGTGTTTCCAAAATATCTGGAGAAAGATGAGTAATAGCGTGATAATCTCGTAAGAGCGGTTGTATAGAAATATATCCCAGCTTGAACATTAATAATGTCCAACTAAGAGTGACTAGCTTTCAATTATATTTATTTATTATTTATTTATTAAAACTTCATGCAACATAAAGGTACAAAGGCGGACTTAATGCCTTAGGCATTATCTACCAGTCAACCAAGGGTAGTGAAGAGAAAACATGGCAGGTGCATAAAAAAAAGGAAAGAATAATAAGAAAACAAGGGATCAAATGTATATATACATAAAATAAACATACATAAATATTTAATATAATATAAACCTACACATATATATATTATTTAATTAAGGAAAAATGAAAGGATTTTTGAGACTACTCCGCTATTTGCGTAGAAAATAAAGCCGCAACTTCCGCTTAAATGCATATTGACTGGTGGCCGTCCTGATGTCAAGAGGAAGCGCATTCCACAGAAGTATGGACTGTATATGAAAGGAAGAATGAACAAAGTCAGAAGTATGAGAAGGACAAAGCAGTAGAAGATTGTTAGAAGAACGCAGATTCTTAGCATGGGAAGAAGATAGATATTGAAAGTGTGATATAAGATGAGAAGGAGGGGTGGGATAATAATTCAACGCTCCTTAATGCCGTAGCCCCTTTTATGAAACGAATTCACAGCACTAGTTGGGGTAATTATCGATAAAACAAGACGACTGGCCTGTATTCTGGTGGTAAGTGGCCCTGACTGCTATGCCGGAGGTCGTGGATTCGATTCCCACCCAGGACAAATGTTTGTGTGTATGATGAGCACGATCATTTGTTCTGTATCTGGGTGTCATTTATCTATAATATGTATGTATTTAGAAATATATAAGTATGTTTACCAATTGTCTAGTACTCATAACACAAGCTCTGCTTAGCTTGGGACTAGATGGCGTTGTGTGAAAGTTGTGGAATATTGTTATTATTTATTATGTTGATTAATTGATTAAGCTTAAATGTAGAAACTCAAGAAGAAACCGCGTAATGTTTGTTTATAGTCAGTATTTAAATGTAACCTAAATAATTAAAACCACGTAACAAAACTGAAAATTAATGAAAATGACGCATAAATGGAGCCAGTAAATATACGCAGCTCTGATTCTGTGGTTTGGGCTTAATTTAAATACCAAATGTTTTAAAACCATTATTTGTTGGGTGTTATTAGCAAAATTGAAACGTTAATTACTTAATCCTCTCCTATACATAGTAATTACATATTTAATAACATATAATTTCATAAGAAGAATCGCCAAACTTAAGTGGCTGTGGTCTGGGTACATTGTTCGCAGAACAGATGGTCGATGGGGACGAAAGGTTCTGGAGAGGCAACCACACAAGGCGGACCAATGATCTGGTGAGAGTTGTGGGAATTCGAGTCCTCCCCAAGTGTCGCCACACTACGGGAGGTCTATGTCCATCAGTAGACGTCTTTCAGCTGAAATGATGATGATGATTTTCAGTGATCTATTTCCCAAAGATTAAGCCAGGATATAGCGCACCTACCCTGGCAAGGGCGGATTTCACCCCCTAGGTATTTTTGTTTAGAATATTGAGATTCCATCAAAGTATATAGAAGAATTCATGACCAACCACGGTACCTGTGTATCACAAATAAAATATTTCTGATTTCTGAAAAAAAAAAGAAAATCAAATTATCGGAGTTGTGAAAATATGATTAAAAATTGGAAAATTTGAAGTATCTTCAAGTTTATTTCTAACAGTTATTGTTGATTTTTTCGCCCTGCCCCTTGTACCACCCCCAGAAAAAATCCTGGATCCTTGTACCCTGGGCCGAAAAGGGCAACTGAAGGAACACAGATAGATTTTAGTCAGTAAAATTTTGATAATCGTTCTCCCTCCACCTGGAGCGGGTGACGTCGTTTGATTATTTCCCATAAAAAAGATATAGCACACCTGTAATATAACATCTTCGAGCCCATGTTATATTTATTATTATACCTCGTCATCGGTCCACCTTGTGGGAGGCCTTCCAACGCTGCGTTTTTCGGTGCGCGGTCGCCACTCATTACTTATTATTATTTAATTAAATCCATGAGAAAAGAGTGATAACTGTTATTTCATACTACCCAGATGCTAAACATTTTACACTGGAGTGCTCGAATTTTTTGGCCGCTTGCCCACCCCTGGCACGCGTGCCATAGGTTCGGCATCCCTGGCTTAGGTTTTCTAGATCTGGGTGTCTTATATCCACAATACATCAGTAATTCCTAGTATTTTTTTAGGTGGGAAATCATTCAATGACTTCTCCCACTCTAGGGTGGAGCGAGAGTCAGTGTCAGAATTTTACTGACTAAACCCACTCCTATGTTCCTGCTTTGCATTGCGTCCCTGGACCCCGGGATTGTCTTTCGGACAACCCATGACCCTAGTAGGCTTTGGCCATGCTGTTGGCCCCCTTGGTTCTCTACGCGGCGTCGACGACTCGGACTCGGTTCGCATGGCTGGATGGCGAGCTACTGACCGAGTTATAAAATAATTTGAAATAACACAATTTTCCTCATTGTTAAAATCACTTTATAAATTACTTACATCAGCTTTTATGAAGAAAAAAAATGTGTCTAACTTTTCTTTATTTTTTTTTGTTTCACGAATTTCAAACGGCTCAAAACACTTGGATACCTCTACACATGTACCAAGTAAGTCTCAATAAGAAAACGAACAAAGGAACACGGGAGTCGCTATCCATCTTAAGAATGCTCTTGAATAATGAATCTGCCAGAATTTACTCAACAAATACCTACGTAACATTATATCCTGCGAAAAAATCTTCAAAGTAAAGAGAAACACGTCAAAATAAGGTTAATATCCCGTGTCATTAGGGTTGGCAACTGTACTCCGATATAGAGTACTTATTGTGTATTTATTTATTAAAACTTTATGCACTAATTAACAGTGAAGACTGGTAGAAAATGCCTAAGGCCTCAGTCCTTAGGATGGTGCAGAAACAACATAATAAGGGTAAAAAATATTGTAATTTATTGTGCGGAGGCGTACCTACTTTGTAATTCTAACGCAATATAGTGCGCTCAAATACTCTATTTGGTCATAAATTGCAAAAAGGCTGTATATAAGAAACATGGCTTTATAATCTCTGCCAAGTCCTTTTTAAGTTCACCTTCATCATTACGTATCAGACGTACATATGTACGTCCCAATGTGGATTTAAAACTGTTCGGTAGTCGTAAAACTATATATTTTAAAATAACGAATTTTTTGTTTGACTTGAAATATAGGTATACTTTTCATTTCTCCCTTCTAGAATCAGATACACTCTAATTCTTCTAAAAAAAAAACAGTGGCAACCATATAACATTGTTCTTTAAATAGGTCATGAAAAAAAGAGAAGTAAAAGATAACAGAACCATCGCTTTTGCAGTAGATAAACAAAAAAACGATTAAACATTACTTATATGTACTTACTATGCTTGAATAAAATATCGCACAGAAATCAGAAATCAGAAACGTTTATTTCAAATAGATTAATTACAGGCACTTTTGAATTATCAAAATGTCGGTCAGTCAAAAAAAAAATACAAGTGAAGCTAAATTGCACGTTCCAAAGCGTAGATCTCTATGGAGAAGAACGTGCAAGAAACTCCATGGACACTCTTTTAAATCATATTATGAGTTACATAAATCTTGGTTACATATTTCTTGTCGCTTCTAATATGTGAGCACAATGTAGATAAGTAATAATAATAAAAAAAACTAAATAAAAAAAAAGAAATTTATTTATTTATTTATTTATTTAAACTTCATGTACAGTAGTGGTACATAGGCGGACTTAATGCAACAAGGCATTCTTAGAAATTGAATTAAGTCACTGCACAATCGGTTTGATTTAATAGTTAGTTACTAAACACTGCCTTTTTTTAGGACAAAGTTAAATATTGCAACACTAAATAAATGTGCTTTAAAAAGTACAAGTGTTAGCAAATCTCTGGGTCATTACCTTATGACATAATTGCTCATATCTTAGTTGTAACAAGATACAGAGGTCGCCTTATACGGTGATAACCGACCTACATCGTGACGACGATGTATATGGAATGTTACTAATTTAGTCATGTCATAAGTACTTATAAGGACTGGTATACCTTCTATGCTCAGCAGTGATCAGTCATAAGTCATCTGATATTTATTTAGAGGACGAATTCAGGCTTCATCTGTTTATCAAAAGTATGCCATATCGGATCTGGAACAGTAGAATATAAAGCTCCTTTCTAAATTGTTACTGACAATGAAAGTATCTATCTTTGCTACCAACAGTACAGGCTACGTAAGTAGGTGCCGATAGACTGCACAGGTGTCACTGAGATACGCACACGAACTTAGGATCCCCAAACTCCCTTATTAATGCCCTAAAAAACCTAAGAGGCCTGATCTATTTTTGGAGAGAGGTGGGCTGGTTGGAATGAGCCCACCCAAGGTTATGGCCGCTATGGCCCACGTACAATGGTCCACATAGGACTAAGTGCGGAAACCTAAAAAAAATTATATAGATAGATAGTAGGTGCCGAAATCATACAGACACTTTTTCTCTTAGATAAAAACGAATCGACCATGACTCTAGAATTGCAGATATCAATTATAGTCAGCGGCTGTTCACATACCATTAAATGGGAGGAAACAAATTTTTACTACCTACTAAATAAAAAATGTAACAATTAGACAATATTCCATTATGTCGTCAAAATTTTAAGTATAGACTCTCAAACGTATCATTATTTCATCAAAAGGTTTATCGAATAAATTCATAAGTGGTGGCAATGACACTAATGACTTAAACGACTCAATTACTACTCGATCGTTCGTAAGATCACGATCGTTTTACAAAGAACAACCGTTAAAACTGCGAAAAGATTCGTCGGTCGTTTTGTCCTTTATATAGGACATGTACCACGTCAAAGATATGTCGCTTACAAAGGACATTCTGGATGCGACAATTGCGACACGAAACAGCCGGGACCCAATTGACATTCATAAAACATGGCAACCATATTTTGTTTTTCCCATATTTTGTTTCAAACCTTCCTATACAAACTGTATTGCTTAACTTATTTGCTTTTCAAAAGAACGGTAACCGCTATTCACCATAACATCGATAATAAACTGTTTTCATAATGATTCTGCGAATTCGCCTGATATTGATTGATTATACTTCAGAACCATCTGTGGAAGCGTTTTTTGCTCCAAATTGAATACGCGCGCAAAATTAAATATCTGGATATTTAGTCTAGGTATCTGCCGATGAAAGATGGAAATCTGCTAAAAGCGGTTGCCTCTTTTTTTTAGAAAATTTTTGATACTTTTTTTTAATAATTGAGGGTGAGTGGATAATTTTAAAAATGTACCAATAACGTGTTATTGGGGATTCGGGGAAATGTTTTCAGTCGGTGAGACGGATTAAAAGGTACTTCGATATTAAGTTAATGTTAAGAGGGTTATTTATAATGGTTAAAGAAACATTTTGTAACGTAATGAAGGAAGGTATTGAGATGGTAAAATATATTATAAAATAGGAGTATTAGACATTCACGAACCCGCACTGGGCCTGCGTGGTGGATTAGCGCCCATTCCCTCTCCTAGAGAGGAGGCCTTAGTCCCAGCAGTGGGAAAGGAATATTAGAATAATGGATTCTGAACGAAAAGTTAAATATATTTCATGAAAGTAATCATAGAGCTCACATAATACTACTTACTACATAGAATAAACTACACTGATCAAAACCGATCCATTGAAGAACAAAATCGCCTACACAATATCGTCAAAAAATTCAACGATTTTAATAAACCAACAGCCATAGAATAAGAAAGATAAGAGTACAACAGATGTGTGATCCTAAGATCCGGCCTGAGCCTCAACTATATGTTATTCTGTTTGTCCCGCGTCGGCAGGATCCCGGCATCCCGGGATCCCGGCAAGCCCGGGATTTGGAACGTCGCATTTACATATTAGCACCTTGGATGTGCTGATAAGTTCGACTGATTTGTGAAGGTGGGTACTGTTTACAGATTATGGGGGGGAATGGATATTGGCGTGGCAGATTTTGAAGCTTTAATTTTAGATGACTGTGCATATTTTTGGGATGGTTGTACTTTTGATCTACGGGTGAAAATACTCGTGACTTTTTTATAGAGTTTGATCAGTTAAGGGGAGATGAAGGTTATCGTATTTCGAGTATAAGTTTTAGTCAGTAAAAGTCTGACACTCGCGCTCCACGAAGATCGAAATAGTACATTTTGATGATAAACTTGTCATTACCACCGAAGCGGAATTAGCCCGAACCGCAGGCAAGGGTGTTATAGAGTCTCGACTCTATAACACCCTTGCTTGCGGCTCGGGAAATTTGTCACTGCAGTACAAGTATCAAAAGACGTGTTTCAATACACTTACGAAGAAATAAATAAACTGGGATTGACCGGCGCCTCGTGGGGGTCGCTAAGCGCCTAGCCTGATGCGATATAATACAATCAATTGTGGCGGGCGAGATCGCGCACTTTTCTGCACTAGTGCAGAAAACATTAAATTGCGTGCCTAAAAGATGTAGTAATAAAAGTGAGTTTTCCAGTAAGTAAGGGTATTGAAAAAATATTTGATGATTTCCCCTTGAAAAGAAAAGGCATCTATATTTTACAGCTTCTATAATACTAGCAATTATATACTACAGATTTTTGCTGTATATAATAAATAATAAATTCAATTTCTACTATCTACCTACTATTTCAAGGCTATTTGGTCGACTTCTAATATTACATTAGACCAGCTATAATGGACCCTTACATAAAACATTAACTTAAACATAAGTTACTCGAACCTACTAAAATGTCCTGATATAAGTTGGAACAGCTCCAAACATTACGTGTTTCATACAGATAGTACTAAATTTAGGACATAGCCATTTATGAGAAAATACTGACGCTTTTCAAGTAACTCGCGAGAGTCTATAAATTATAATATATTTATGAGTAATATTTTTATAAAAATATATACTGTACTTTTTATAGGACATTTGAAGGCCTAATTGAAAAGCAAACACGTGCGTGTGTAATCTTTCTTGTTAATTTCATAATAACTTAATTGACTTTTTTTTTAATACATTACTGATTTTTTCTTTTTAACATACGGTATAAGAAGAACAACAAAAAGACTTAACTAATTAAAATTACATAATATATGCACAATAACTCCTATCTAAAATATGGCGTCAAAAAATTCCTCCGCATCGCTGTCGACTGGAAGTGTGCCCAAAAGACTGGCGGCATTGCCACGTTGTATGGCAATGCTTAATCTCTGATCGAGGTAAAAGCCAGCCCTTTTGTCACGCGAAGTGTCAACTAGCCGTTTGGATAATTCTTTAACAAGGGCATGAGCACTTGGACCCCACGGCCCAAGAGTCTCAACCCCAAACGGCTCAAAAATATAACTACCGACGAGGTTGTTATATTTCCACCGCTTGAGGTTCTCCGCAACCGCAGCGGCAGCACCAGCACAGCGCGACGAGCTAGGAAGATGGGATGGCGTAAGAGTGTCGACACAGGTAGCGTCCCATAGTAAAGGCCTACCTATCTTCCATTTCTTAATTGACTTGAATGTATTAAAAACCCTTTAGTGCTGAAAAGTTTGTAAATTAAGTGGTATTTAAAATAACCTGTACTTTGTTTTTTATTTATTATTTTGCCCTGCTTTATTAAATGAATACATTGTGTTTTCGCTTTTATTATTTATTTATGTGTACTTTAATAAGACTCAATATGTACGTATGCACTTAATTTCACTTTTATGTGTTTTTATAATATCTCAGGACCTAGAGGTCCTGGACCTTTGGAAGGCTTACGAGGTGATTAAACCAACTCACAGAAGCCCCTTAGACACAAGACACTTCGACACTTCGTGGCACTTGGTACCAACCATCGATATATATGTACTACGTACTAGATTACGCGTGCCGTACACTCACTTCAACCAACTCAGGTGCAGTGTCTTCTATGCACCTTGATTTTGATGACATTAGTACAGTTTTGACGTTCGTGCAGTGTGAGAGCGACGCTTATAAATTCAAATTAAAGGGAATCTGGACGTAAATAATAATTCTGTACTCATGTAAGTAAAATTACTGGTTGTTCGGACAATTTAATAGCTTCTAATATCGTAATAGTATGTTAGAAAATATATTATTTGATTTAAAAGCCTTTCCATTTTATAATCATAGACTAAAACATGCAGATGGGAACATCTGCATGTTTTAAATCAAATCCCGATTTTTACCTACAACTGGTTTAATGAACTTTGCATGATGTTTTGTTTCGTTTGTTTGTTTTTTTTTTTGAATATTTTATTTAATGTTTTTCTTTGTTGTATAAATAATATCAATGAATTCCGTCAATTTCAGAAATTATGACGACTTGCGTTTTTCGATACTGTAAAAACTCAGTAAGAAATGTCAGCAAATCATCGGGTATGAGTTTTCATCGGTAAGTTTTGTCGTTAAGCATTCTGTCATTCGTTAGTACTTAGGTTCTACCCTAACCAACCTAATTATTACGTGCAGATTAGGATTCAAATATAAATTAGATTCAGTTGAATTTGTAGTCCTATGTGTGAAATTGTATTACTGTTATTGAGATTTCGTCCTTCATACACTATAATTATATTTCAGGTTTGTTCACTCTGGTCATCCGAAAAGGGAAGAATGGATTGGTTACATCAATTCGAATATGGCATCACAAATTAATTCAGTTAAAAGATATGGGTGGGCTGTGCTACTCAACAGAAGATGTATACAAAATTTGTTTAAAAACTGAAACGTTAATACGTTATTTAGTAAAATTTAAAGGATACGGCAAAAATTTGCCGAGGATGTATAGCAACATCAACATAATTGTATCAAATACACTGAAAACGTTTATAAATACATCTACATTTGACTCATTAAATTTACACTCTTTACAGCAGCCATGTACACTAAATCATAGAACACATTTAATCAGAGCCGTAATCGAAAAATACGCCAAAATAAGACTACACTACGAAGCCAAAACTGATCCCGAGGTAAATTATATAACAAAAAGACAAAGATTGACCAAATTAATCTTATTTGAAGGAAACTAGTCTAAAATTTTCTATTTTAGAAATGCAACAGATATGACCATAAATGTTTATTTATTTAACACTTCATGCACATAATGGCACAGAGGCGGACTTAATGCCTTAGGCATTTTCTACCAGTCAACCTTTGGGGGTGTTGCAGACAAAATTAGAGGCAGGTGCAATAAAAGAGAGAAAAAAGAGGTGGATATTAAAAAGATATCCAAACGAATCGTAGATACAATGCAATTGTATAATATATATACAATTTAATAAACTAAATAGTTTGAATTTGATGGTAGAAATTTTCCATCACGTCTAGATTTTCAATTGCATCTTAGTAAAATTTCTCAAAAAATAGTAAGAATATATACTCATAGATGGCACTAATAATATTTTTATTTTTTGTGTTTATTTTATTATTTATAGTTTATTTTCAAAGTAAATGATGTGTACATAAAACTGTTTTAAATGTGTTGTAGACTATGTTTTTTTTATAATAACAGTGTTGTAGTTTGTTTTTTACCGTTGTTGTTTGTTTTGTTACTGAATATTACCAGCTTAAAGTCCTAATCTTGATTCACTAAGGATAGCTGACATATGTAGTCAAGATAATTAGACGAATTTAGTTTATTGTCAAAGAAAAGATATGTACATAAAACTATTTTAACTGTTTTAGTTTGTTTTTTTACCGTTATTGTTTGTTTTGTTACTAAATATTACCATCTTAGAGTCTTGATCTTGATTCACTCAGGATAGCTGAAATAGTGGAGATAATTAGACGAATTTAATTTATTTTTAAAGAAAAGAGGTGTTCATAAAACTATTTTAACTGTGTTTTAGTTTGTTTTTTATCGTTTTTGTTTTTGTTTTGTTACTAAATATCAGCAGCGCAGTCCTGATCTTTATGATTAGTAGTATTAGTCTCTTTGATTAACTCAGGATAGTTATTCTTCAGAGTGGTCAATGACAATAAATGGTTTTAATATTTTACACGATTTTGAATTCACTTATTTATTAAATTTTGAAATAGAGTGTTATTGTAATAAAGTATTGTAGGCAAAAAGCTGTGTCGCTTCTGCGGTATAAAAATCTATATGGATAACCTGTCATTACAATATGTTGAACGAAACGCGTAAATGTCACGAAATTCATGGCGCTTAAGACGTTTTTGTCGCGAAAAAATATGCTCTAGAAGCCATCTAAGCGCTGTATGTTTTAATAGTTTTATTAGACGACATAATGGCAATAAAGCGCTGCAGCGAACTTTTGTTTTAACTTTTCAGTATTTTGACAAATAGTTTCCATGAATGTGCTTGTCTATCGCTAGAATATAAGTCGATGGTACCAACCGACGATTATTCCTGTACACGCTATGCTAGTGCACCCAAGGACAACCCTCAGTTGGTGGGAAACTATTGCGACATGGAAAACAAAGATATAGAGATAGAGGCTTAAGTGCACTGGTTAAGCAATTATGTTAAGACTATGGCAACTGCCTGAACAATGTTAATAATATCCATCGATAATTTTTTTATCATTATTATCATAATTAGATCACTACCCTCGTTTCTCCGAAACATTACTCAAATATTAATGCTTGACTGACTAATGCCCAAATGACGCCTCATTCAACTCTCATACATACTAATAAAACACGTAATATATCTAATACAATCAAGTATAAAGAGATCCGACACCTGAGCGGAAACACCTGGGGTAATCCAACTCAGCGTACAGTCGCGAGCAGAGTTCATTCATCACATTGATGGTACTAATACAAAATGAGTGAAGACATACTTCGTGGTATGCGGTTTTATTAAAAGCAATCTCACGGACAATTTTCAACCTTAACAGCAAGAATTAAGATTTAAAATCAGACGTTATTGGATATCGGTTCAGAGGTCGTCGGGTCGTCAATTTTCAGAACTGATTATTTCTTTAGGTTCTCTGGATTTCTTATTTCTCGGTGAAATCGGATTATAAAACGATGAGCTCCAAATTCAACATACTTGTCTCAACGAACTTGAAACCAGAATAAAAAAGGCAATAAAAAGAAATGTACTTTTAAAAGGTCTGGCACATACAATAAAATTCGCAGTACATTTATGGAAGAAACTGAAGTTATGGCCGCTGTAGAATTAAATTCTGGATAAAATTCAACAAAATATCGACGTGAGTACCGAATTTATTGCAGTTACTGTAAAAGCACATTTAAAAGTTCTTAGCTTCTAGTATGTGAATATATTTCAGTCTCGCTGAAGTACTTAACTGTTAAACTACCCCGTTAGTCTAGTGATCGCATACGAGTACCTACTAGACTCCTGCCCCCTAGCCAAGTTACAACCGTTTCGCTCACTTTTAACACTCGGCCACGTAATCAGGACAAAGGAATAGGAGGCGTGGCCGACTCGAGGCGATCAACGAAAAGAGAATCAAAACGAAACGGTTGTAACTAGGCTAGGGGGCAGGAGTCTAGTAGGTACTCGTACTAGACTCCTGCCCTGGGGGGGCTGAGCATTGATGCTAGGTTTAATTCTAAGGTCGGACAGTGTCCTTGAGTTCTAAACATATGGTTTATTTTTCAGTAGCATGCTGGAAACGGGTTTTCTAGCCGGTATATGATAAAAAAGCTCATCTACTTTTTCTTACCTATCTAAGTATAATAATGAATCCCAATTTCCTTTGGTCACGTCATCACGCGTAAACGACTGGATCACTTTCGCTAATTATTTTTTTGTTTTGTTTATTATAGTAAGAAGGTGCTTACGGAAGGAAAAATAAAGAAAATTGAATAAATAATAAATATTAGGAAAAATTACGGAAAACTACGACTACTTAACCTATGAGCATCTGATATCGCTGAGCCAGGGATATGCTAGAACTACACAGAGCACACGTGTGCCACACACGCCAATCTGGGCGCGTCGGTCTCCATACATTTTATATGAAAACTAGACTTGTAGAGCTACACTAGATCCACGCCACGCGACGTCGTTCTACGTACAAATCAGGCGTGTTACACGTGTGCGTCGGTCTAATGTAGTTCTAGCTTAACGTCTGTCAGATCAATTAGTAACTTACAATAACAGGTGGGGTGCACTTCTTTACAATTCTACCTCAACTATTCATTATCCTAGTCCCGTATTATTGGGGGTTAGCACTATATGCCGTTCTCTTCTATTCCATCTTGTCACCCGTCATGCCATCGCTAACTCCCTTTCATATCGCTCCTCACATAATTCGTCTATTTTTTTTTGGCCTCCCTCTACCTCTCCCTCCATCCATATGTATACTTATAACTCTTTTAGTAACATGAGTTTCATCCCTCTTCTTCACATGACCATAACAAGATAAACGTTTCGCCTTCAACATTTCAGTCACTGGCGCTACTTTCAAACTTCCTCTAATATACTCATTTCTCACTTTATTAATTCTATCTAAACTATACTTACCACAGACATGATACGAAACCAAAATATATCACATCTTCATCACAAAACATATTTAATAGAGAACCCATATTCTCAGTCTATATTCGTGACTCGAATCATAACATCGGCAAATGGAACCGATCTAATATATGTTTTTCTTATTCGCTGAACAAAGAATAACATGCACAGGGTTGCCATCCGTCCGGGTTTTCCCGGATTTGTCCTAGTTTAAAGGGCGTCCGGGGAGTGTCCGGGGTATCTTTTGTAGTTCGGATATAAAACTTTAGCATTCTACCGCTGGGCGTCATCAGCGAAAGTCGCGCGCTGCGCTGCGAATGCCAGATAATAATTACAGAGTATAATAATTTTTGTTTTAATTTAAAACTACTAATTAAGATACTAATTACAAATAAAAAAAATTACAAATTTGAACTATTTTGTTATTATACTACTAGGTAAGTCTGAACTCCAAAATCCGGGATTTTTACCCTTCTTGTCCTAGTTGCCAGATCTTAGATATGGCAACCCTTACATGCACAGCAAAAGAAATAATTTACCAATTCAATATCATTCGACATGTTTTTTTTTATTTTTTTATTGAGTGGATCACTCACGGTTAGGTTATCCTCGGAAAGCTGAGGAGATTGTAAATATTGTGGTATGATTTTTTGGACCGAATAATAACACATCTAACTAGACATTTTACCGCTCTGATGATTGGATCTATCACATTTCGATGGTATTTGTTTTTTTTTTTTATTATTGATAGGCTCACACTTGACTATCTCACCCAACAGTAAGCGATAATGTGGTCTACGATGGAGCACGCTTGACTTGAGGCAAACTATTCATTCTAGACTTGACTTGACGAATGGAAACCGTATTATGCACCGTTTGTGCATAGCTATCTGTTTTTTAAGTAAATAAAAAAGATATTTAACCCTTTTGTTTAAGATTGTACTCAGAGATGTACACAATTTCTTTTCCTTTTAAGAATTATTTCAATCTTAATGTCAGGGATTGCGCTTGCCAGCTGTTGTCTGCAGCATTTTGTTAGTGGAAAGCTGCCCATCCAACTTGTAGCCTTTATAAATGACGGCAGTTTCTGGGTCTGTTATGTAGGTTATCGGTATCAAGCATACCTTTTATATCTTTCTTTATAAACGTATGTTGGTTTTATTTACAAAATATTTCGATATTTTACACAGTTTTCTAAACGACTTAGCGTTTCGCTTCGTCGTTTATACCGCGTACATCGAAGGACTGGAACAAATTGCCTGCTGCGGTCTTCCCGTCCAACTATAATTTAGGTGTCTTCAAGGCTAGAGTGAATAGGCACTTAATAAACTAGTGCGCCTCACCATCGATGATTGCATCACTGCTTACCATCAGGTGGGATCGCAGTCAAGCACTGGTTTATATCAAATTTAAAAAAAAAAAAACATTATTTAAAGTTTATTATGATTTTACATATTACGCCTGCTGTTTGAAAATACATTGTTCTAGTATTATTTGAAGTCTAGAAAATACAAACACATTTTTATTGCTCGATGAATTCTCTGCCCTTTACCCCTAAAATATTGTCTTGAAACTTGAAAAAAAATCAAAAGGTATCTACAAATAAACAACTAATCTAAAAGTAACTAATAAATTAATTTTAAGGATAAGCTATTACTGGTGGTAACGGACGACTTACGAGTTGTAGGTTGCGGGTTCAAACCCAGCCAGGCGCATTACTTTGTGTAATTTATTTCATCAACACTGCTCTTAAAACGATGAAGGAAAACATCGTAAGAAACCGGCATGTCCTAGAACCAAAAATTCGAAGACATGTGACATCCACCAACCCTTACTGGGCCCTCGTGGTGGATTACGGCCCCATTCCCTATCCCAGAGAGGAGGCCTGAGTCCCTACAGTCGGAATATTAAAAGGCTGATTATGATGCTATGCTATGCTATGCTATTACTTAAGACCTACTTTCCTTCCTGCTTCAGAGATTGGCATGTCAATTCAATTGTTTCGAAAAATAACAATGCTTCAACGTTTTTTCATAAAAATTGTACTATCTATAGAAAAATTGATATCTATAACTGAAGTAATTTTTTCTATTCCTGGAACAATCCTTTGGATCAATGATGAGGAAAGGGGCTATAATAGCCTTCGTTTCTTATCCTCACATAATTATAAAACAGTAGATGATTCCCACGCTATAATGAGAAAGAAGGCTACCTCGTTACTCATATTTATTTCTGTATAGTATAAATTTTATTCTCTAGACATAATTACATTTAAGTATGTCTAGAGAGTCACCGACCCCAAAGTCAAACCTTTGCAACGGTTTTGTGGCGCTTAGCTTATAAGTTACTTACCTTTTTGGAATAAAGATGAATAAAATAATAAAAAAAGCAGTTCTAGGACCAGCTCCAATGGCATTCTTCTAACCCTAGCCGATAAGCATGATGCGCCAGTGGTTAATCACTGGTTGCGATTGCTGGTGCGGAGCAGTAAATTTTTAAAGTTTTTAAGTGTTACTAACCCTTTAGTTGTTACTAACCATTGCAGCATTGGACGTATGAAGTCTTTTAAATCATCACCATCATTTCAGCCGAAAGACGTCCACTGTTGGACATAATATGCCTACCCCAAATGTCGCCACAATGAAAGTTCCTGTGCGTCTCGCATCCATCGGATTCCCGCAACCCTTACCAGGTCATCGGTCCACCTTGTAGGAGGCCTTCCAACGCTACGTCTTCCGGTACGTGGTCGCCTTTTCAGAACCTTTCGGCCCCAACGGCCATCCGTTCTGCGAGCAATGTGCTCTGCCCATTGCCACTAAAGAAAATATTAATATTATTAAAGTACCCCACCGTGTCTGTCTGTTTGCGTTATACCCAAAGACTACAGAATGGATTTGTATGTGACTTCCACCAAAAGACACGAGTGATTCATGAGGGTAGATGAATTTAGACGCAAATTACAGTACCTACTGAGAATAATATAATTTCAAATATTTGTAACACCCGTGCTGAGGTGGTTGTTGGTTATTCTCGCATCGCAATTATCTGTGGTAGCCTATTATCTTAAGAAGTTACCATCCATTTCTTTGGTTCAATTAACGGTCAGACCACAGAATAACCTACAAACGTACTACTTTTTTTACGGTCGAAAGAAAAGGCAATTACATTCGTAAATAAATAAAGAAGGTAGGAAATACTGGTTGCTTCGTATCTCGTGTGCAGTTCTCGGTAGTAAGTAGTACTTCCTTGCTAATTGACGACTTAATTGACGCAGTTCTGACGATAAGCGATTGGCTTTTGTGCTTCGAATCGATTGATTCTTTCTTGCACAGAATAAATACTGATAGGTATGGTTTCGGTTTTCATAATAATATGATTTATTATTTATATATATATAATCTGTTGATACAAAGCAAAGCATAAAATGTTGGTTCATAATGCCTACTGAGAAGTAAAATGGAAAATCCAAAAAAGAACCACAAAAAATGTATCTATATTCAATCTTTCTTTCCTTCTTTATTTCTTTCTATTTTTCTTTCTTCCTTTCTTATAGTCAGCAGCCATGTTTGAAACCAGTCAACCGATAAGGCAACACAAATTGGCACTAGTCTAAAGCTACAATAATAAAGATTGAACAATACCTTTCACTCTTAAAGATAAATTCTCAATCATATTTAATTGACAATTGTATGTAAGCATTCAAAAAACAATACAAGTGGAATCACTTGGGGAATTCCATACGTGATAATAAATTCAACAAGCTAGGAACATGGATAGTTATCGTCAGCTGTCGGTTAGATTTAATACCAGGAACTTACTGATGTCTACCTACCAATTACGTCCTGCCAATCTAGTATTAACCGGTTCCAGGATCTAAAACGAATGGTTTCACTTAAGAATCGTACCTAGTTTTTTAGTGATGCACTTAGGCACAAAAAAATGCTACAAAAAGTAATTATAGACATGTATACCTACACCTTACTACAATCATGGTCTGACGCTGACCAATCATAATTAAACTATGTAATTTAATTATGATTGGTCTACTGTATTTTTTACAGTGTACAATAAATAGTATATCTATCTATTATCATGTGAGTTGTCAGAGCCAGGCAACACTATGCGTTGCGGCGCCGCACCGCAAATATTTCGACGAATCTTCGGGTACACAAGCGACGCCGCCCCGCTCGTACTGCCCGCCGACTCGTCGAAATATTTGCGGTGCGGCGCCGCAACGCATAGTGTGGCCCTACTCTCATTGTTTTTTAGGGTTCTGTGCCTCAAAAGAAAAAAAAAAACGGTACCCTTATAGGATCACTTTGTTGTCATACATTTGAAGTTTTCTACTAGCGTTAACGATTGTAGATTATCAACTTGGCTTAGCCCTCAGAGCTTTTTAACGGCTGCAGGAGAACTGAACAAGTATGGAAGAAAATTACATGTTGCCGCTGACCTTAAATCAATTGGATTAAGGACAAAATAATTGTTATGTTATCTATAAAACTAGTTGTTTCCATGTCCTTCATAGTATGAGTTACTCACGAGTACCTCCATGCGTGATAAAAACCAATCGAGTGTGAAAGAGAAAGCGCTATCAATAGGAAACCATAACGTAATTATAGACAATTATTGTATGACCAATAATGTGTCTGATTGCTCTGGCGATTGTTCTAATTGAAGCTATTAGGGGCTACGAGTTTTTTTTGTAATAATAGGCTAATTAATAGCTTTATTTTGTAGGGGCGCGTGTTTTGATAGCTAATTTATTCCCGTAGTATTGTTTTTTATCGCCTGTCCCAGAAGAACCATGCACTTTTTTAGGATATGTCTTTTTATAAAAAAAAAATACAATCGACTTCAATAACAAAAAACAGGGCGAGTGCGAGTCGGACTCGCGCAGTGAGGGTTCCGCACAAACTTACCTATGAAAACAGTTCGATTCCCGAATTGAGTTGCGTAGATTTTTACGAATTGTAAAAAAGATTTTTTTGTGACGTAACCACAAATTTACTGTTTTCAGATTTATTCCTATAGGTACTTGTGCTATGAGACCTTGATTCATGCCAAATTTTAGGATTCTAAGATTTTTGTTTTTTGATTTCTTTTCTTGATTTTTTTTTTATTTTTTTTCAGGGGGATTTTAGGTATAAGAATAAATCTGAAAACAGTAAGTTTTTGTTACGACACAAAAAAAAAGCGGAAAAATCTTCGAGACTCCATTCGGGAATTGAACTATTTACATGGGTAAGTCTGTACGGAACCCTAAGTGCGCGAGTCCGACTCGCACTTGCCCAGTTTTTTTAATGATTAAATCAGTTTTTAAATAATATAAACTAGTGCTTGACTGCGATCCCACCTGATGGTAAGCAGTGATGCAGTCGTTAAAGGTGAAACGCACTAGTTTATTAAGAGCTTATTCACTCTAGCCTTGAAGACAAAGATACCTAAATTATAATCGGACGGAAAAACGACAGCAGGCAAATTGTTCCAATCCTACAATGTAAGAGATGTAATTAATTTTATTTTAGTTTATTTTAATGAGAATAATTATGTTATCTTTATTCGATATAAATAAATAATAATTAATAAGAAGGTCATGCACGCTCCGAAGCAAATATCTTGCAATATTTCCTGGTACAAGACCTACTTTAAGTCGTTCTACATTCGTGATGTCACTTCATCACTTGTAATCTTTACGATTCTCATGCGTGACGGTAGATAACGATCGGACATATAAAGATAACATGCAGGCATGCATAATATAAGAGTGTGTTATCTTTGCCTTTTGATGCAATCTTATGGCTTCGTGGATGCATACAGTTGCATAGGAATCTTGAATTATAAGTAATAGTTCCGTTACTTACAGACAATGCAAGGCCTGTACCTCGGTCCTTGCTTGATAGATCATACTTCTATTAAAGGTGTACGTAAAGCAGATCAAAACTAGACCTCATTTCAGCATAGTAGAGAGTTTCAAACCCTTTCCGTTGTGTGAACACACATTTTTACTTTTTTTTTTAAGGCGGTAAATCATCTAAAGACTTCTTGCGCTCTAATGTAATAGACTTTTACTGACTAAAATCGTTACAAGTATCCCTTTCTTACTAGCAGGCATTGGCCTTGCTGGGCCGCTACGGTTTGCTGACATCTCCTTGAAGCACGCGTGGAACACTACACGCCGTCGACAACTCGGGAGTTCGGGACCGATCCATTAGGACGAGCGGAAAGGCGAGCTACCCACTGCTTGTCGTCCGCAAGCACATTTTGACGGTAACGTCAAAGTCCCATGTAATTGAGGCGAGTGATTCTGACGTGTGACGAAAAAGACATGTGACGCTACCGCCATTGGGTTATGCTCGTCCAAAAAAGATATTCCCACCATACCCCCCCAATCTTCCTCAAAAGGTAACTTTATTCGAAATCGCCAATAGATTTTTTTTTCAAATCCGTTTTAAATTTAATAAGAAACTTTTCGATCGAATCAGAAATGAAGATGTCCGCAGGAGAACTAAGGTTGCCAACATAGCACGAAGAATCGCCAAACTTAGGTAACAATGGGCAGTGCACATTGCTCGCAGAACAGATGACCGTTGGGGCTTCGGCCCAGGTTCTGGAGTGGCGACTGCGTACCGGAAGACGCAGCGTTTGAAGGCCTCCCACAAGGTGGACCGATGACATAGTTAGGGTCGCTGGAATCCGATAAATGCGAAACGCACAGGACCGGTCGTTGTGGCGACGCTTGGGGGAAGCCTATGTCCAACAGTGGACGTCTTTCGGCTGAAATGATGATGATGATGATGATGAAGAAACTTTTCAAATATTGTGGAAGGGGAAACTGTTAATTAGCAAAAAACGATGCAGAAACTACAATATGACGTCACCGCCATTAAATTAGGTGCGTGGAAAAGAGATAGCGACTGCTTCATTTAATAACTATGTAATTATGATGCTGTTTCCAGAAAGTTTTCTATTTAGTATTATATCATAGCATAGCATAGTCGGCCTTCTAATGTTCCCCGGCGAACAATGGCTCACCGTCTGTACCGAGCCCAAGTCGTCGACGGCGCGTGCTGTTCCACGCGCGCCTCAAGGAGTTGTCAGAAACTGTAGGGGCCCAGCAGGGTCGAAGTCTACTGGGGCCAAGGGTCAGATTCTGAAAGGAAGACTCGGCCCTGGTACGAAAGGCAACGAAGGAACAGGAGTGGGTTTTTAGTCGGTAAAAATCTGACACTATCTCCCACCCCGCCCAAGAGCGGGGGATGTCATAAGATGATTTTCCCACCGAAAAAAAAAAACTACTGGGAGTCAGGCCTCCTATCTAGGAGAGGAATGGGCCGTAATCCACCACGCTGGCCCAGTGCGGGTTGGTATTTAGTATTACTTGTTGTTTAATACAAAATTTGTTACATGATTCAACAAATTACCTTTTTTAGCAGGTTTATGACTTCTTGACCAGTCAATACATAAATTAAATATTTTTTATTAATATTTTTATTAATTTTGTCGTTATAAAAAGGAAGCCTTGAAGCAACCCTGTAATGATCAAGATATCGTCACTAATACAATATTCAGATGGTAGATTTATCAAGCCCACTGCTGGATCGTCACGGCATATCGCAATTAGTGCCCCAAGCGGCTCCAATTTAAGCGACAATTTTAATTGCGAGCCTTCGTAATTGGCGCTATAGATATTTTTGGAAGATTCGGCGTACATTTGCGATTGAGAAGAGTAACCACGGAGTATCTTGACCGATAATGAACGTCATAAGGCCAAAACAACTATTATTATTGGTCTGGCCTGTTGGTCTAGTGGTTAGTGGCCCTGACTGCTGTGCCGGAGGTCGTGGATTCGATTCCCACTTAGGACAAATGTTTGTGTGATGAGCACGATCATTTGTTCTGTGTCTGGGTGTAATTTATCTATATATGTATGTATTTAGAAATATATAAGTTTATCAGTTGTCTAGTACTCATAACACAAGCTCTGCTTAGCTTGGGACTAGACAGCGTTGTGTGATAATTGTGGAATATTATTATTCCATTTATTTACTTTTATTATTTCTTAAATAAAGTTTGTACACAGCCAGCAGTGATAGACTTAATGCAACAAAGCATCTGTAATATTTAAAATAGAAAGAGGTAATTGCGCCTGGTGGCCGGGTACGTCACCGGAAAAAGCTTAGTAAATAAACAATTCCACAGAGTGAATATTAAGGACAGTCTTCTGTGCAGAGAATGCATGGATTCGGAGGAAAATACCACACATGTGCAATAGCGAAATAACCACGGGTAGTGTGAAAGCGAAGCCCGGGGCCCCGGGATGAAGGCAAAGAGGGAACAGGAGTGGGTTTTTAGTCAGTAAAAGTCTGACACTATCTCTCGCTCCACCCAAGAGCGGGATTTGTCGTTGGATGATTTTCCCACCTTAAAAAAAAAAAATAGCGAAATAAGAACATGAACCCTAAGAGTATCGAATACGCTCTTAGACGCCCTGAGTAAACTGAGGATTCACCTGCTTTTGGAGAGCTGGTTGGAATGAAGGGCGTCATGGCCTACGTACAATGGTCCACCAAGGTCTACAAAGTACAAAGGTCCAGGTGCGGAATCAAGACCACGAAAGAAAAAGACTTGCGCGCTACAATGAACCACAGATGCATACCGGTAGAAATTATTTTACCGCAACATGACTAGGGTAAGGTACCAGTTGTGGCGAACTGCAGAGCAGTGGCCCCACGGACTAGATCTCTTGAGAAAAATCTTGTTACCCATCACTCATTACTTGCCTGTATTGCCTGGCTGGAATTAACACTGACGAGGAACAAAGCTACCACCTCTCTCATGTATAATGCCTGGCTTGAGTGGAGATTCGAAGAGCAAACGTGCTCCGGAGAAGGATATATAATTCACTAAGATGCTGGTAAGGATCTTGACAGTACTTCCTTTATTGCCATTATTGCCGTAGTACACCTCTCGACTCCTTAATCACCTCAGGATAATTACGTTGCCCACTGGAATATAATAGTGATACCTCATAATTTATTTTGGACTTTTCGATATACATTGTGACAGATATAATGAAAAGTTGTATTCTATGTCAATTCCACTTTCCAGAAAATGGTTTGCCTCAAATAAAAACTGAATTTCAGTACAATTTAACGAGATAATACAGGGTCTGTTTTATTCAGCAGCTACTGGTTGATATTCTTCTTTTGAAATGTTAATATATCCGTTGGAATATGTCATTGGGTTATTATAGACATGTTTATTCTTTTCAATATTTGATATTTCTTCTTTGAAAGGATAAAGTGTTTTTATGCTTATATTATTAGATAGGTACCGCTCTTACATAAATGCCTATGTATTATTTTATAATATAATATTCCACAAGATGTAGATCGTTCGATTTTTGTTTTGTTTTCTTTATAACAGAAAGGTTACCTTAAATCTTTTTTCTTGTTTTTCTGTGTGTGTCTCTGGTATTTTGATAAAGAGTCGCTGTGTGTGACATTACCTGTAACAAAAAGGAAAATAAATTAGTGACATTACTGACAAGTGAGAGCAGTGGTGGCCCGAGTGGTAATGGCCCCGACTCACGAGTCGAGGGTTCAAACCCAGCCAGGCGCATTTCTTTGTGTAATTTATTTAATCACTACTGCTCTCAACACGGAGAAGAAAAACATCGTGAGGAAACCGGCATGTCCTAGAACCAAAAATTCGAAGACATGTGACATTCACCAATCCGCACTGGGCTCGCGTGGTGGATTACGGCCTCTCCTAGAGAGAGGAGGCCTAAGTCCCAGCAGTGGGAACATTAAAAGGCTGGTTATGCTTATAGTGACAAGTGTGAAGGGATCTCATATACGTGAATTTAGGTACATGTTTGTGAACGTATCTACGATACATAACACATTAAATCCGCCTTTGTGTTGTTTTGCATGAAATTTTAATAAATAAATAAATATATAAGGAGTAATTCCCAAAGAAGGCCAAAGTGTTTGAAATAAAAAGAATGTAACAATTAAAATTAAATTTATTCATTGTTAGTCCAACGAAATCATAAAAGATTTACACCCTCAGAAAATTCTAAGTTTTTTCGCTATGGGTATGCCTATGCCCATTTTTTTGTTCATATAACTTGATTGTTATTGAGTTGTGTCCGAATCGCGTCGGTTTCCAGTTGAACCGAAGGCAGCCGATTTTTTTTTGTTCATATAACTTGATTGTTGTTGAGTTGTGTCCGAATCGAGTCAGCTTCCAGTTCAAGCGACCGCGTCTAAAGGGGACCGCCCCTTTACTTCGTCGGCAGCCGCGTGGGCAAGGCTGCTCTAGAAACTGTCTCAAGGCTCATTGTGAATTAAATGGTATTTTAATAGATAATATCAATGATGATGGGGATTTAGCCCATCATAATAAATCAGATGCGTGGTCTGTAATACTTTGTTTATTGCTCGTTTTCTAATCATGCTGATGTGTGATTGGCATCCTGAATCTTTGACTAAACGCATCGTCGGTAATATGCGGCGTGCCTTACGCGTCGAATTCCGTACAGGCTGCAAATGACCCAGTTCCGTAGTGCTATGTTTTTGTTCAGACCGCAATGTTTACATGCTTTACGTTCAATAGATAGGTTTTTATTTAAAACAAATTGTGCCTATGTTAAAGAGACATCCAATTTGAACTTACACGAAGAATAGGGGAAATTGGGGACAGATTTTTTCGTGCAGTTGGAAAAGTTATGGAGAGATATTAAGAGGACTACAGTTAATGGCGAGTATATAATGCGCAAAAGTATATGATTCACTCCAGTAAAAAGAATCAGAAAAATATTCGTTATCTTTTAGGATAAATGCTAGGTTAAATGGTGTGTTTAAAACAAAATACAGCTAATTTAATACAATAAAAAAAATAATCACAAAGATGCCTCTAAAAATGACTTTTATCGATTAAAAACCGGACTAATATACCTACATGCAATCATCTTGATTGTTTATCAGATTATTCTTTAAACAACGGTTTACCGATACAGTGTTTCAATTTTATTATCAAATCTGTCGAGTTAATTAGTAACTCGCTAAAATGCATTATATTTGCAAGCATAATGCTTGCAGTCTTTGAGTAACTCTTTATTTTGTATGTAGTCTGAGAGTGACCGCACTTCAGGTCTTATAGTCCTCTTATATAGCCCTCTTCTTATTCACTCGCCTATCGTCAACATCGAGCATGGTTTAAAAGCTTGTTCATCCAACGAAATCCAACGCGATGTTTGACGAAAAGGCAACGCGAAAAAAGAAAGATAACGCCTGAACCCTCTGTTAGCATTCGGTAATTCCATGATTTACTCGAATATATCACAAAACTTGTTCCAGAAAATACGTGTTACTTTTTTAAACCCCAGAAAGTTTTTGAAAAAAAATGTCGTCATTTAGAATCTTGATTAAATTTGAAAGTTTCACTTATTGTTATACTTTTTTACTTTTTTAATTTTTGAGTAAATTTTTTTGAGTTATGAAGGGTCAAAGTTCATGAAAAATAGTTGATTTTCGGAGGTCTTTACTGGATTAGTTTTACACAAATTTATAAATTGATTTCAATAGAAGTCTAGATAATATCCATAAGATACTGTGTTTCCAAAATATATAATGAAAAATGTGTAATAAAGTCATAATCGCGTAAGAGCGGTTGTATGAAAAACAGGGAAAATGTATGTCGAGTGGGGACATTTTAAACGCTAAGAATAATTCTAATCCTGTCAAAACTGTCATAATCAGCCCATGAAATTTATTGTGACACAGTAACAGGATTAAATTGAGGAACAGTTAATTACTACTCTTAATAATCCAGTTGTGATTACAAAATTATTGTCATAATAAACATGGTCCGACAATTAAATATATCTGCACATGTTCTGCGGTTCTTAAATACCTTGCTGTACCGTTTATTCTATGAACATATGTTTATAATATCGAGGAGTGATAAAAAGTGTTAACGGATACAAGAGAGATTCCAAAGGTATATTGCAGAAACACGCAACTGTTCCATAACAGTTATATGTTTAGCTGTATGTGAAGCATCATCATCTATTTTTAACAAACTTCAAAAAGGAGGAGGTTCTATGTTCGGCTGAATGTACGTTTTTTTATGTATTTTCATTTGTGGACCGATTTTGTTTTTTTTTATTATAAATTTTTCTTTAACATTTTCATAATACGCATTTATAAATACACGATTTTTATCAATGTTTTCTTTACTATTTTTTTTTCCATACCTTGTTTTATTTAACCTCCGTGAGTGTGACCGTGGCATCACCGAGGGCTCTAACAGAATACCAGCGCTGCATTATTTATCGTTTTAAATATCGCATTTTATGCTGAGTTAAGTGGCCTTGCACAGTTTTAATGTCATTTTTCCATACTTGCACTATTTTATTTTTACTGTGCGTGTTGTTTCTTTCTCTTTCATCACTTCCCATTTATTTATTTTTGATGGAAAATGATTAAATAACTACTCTCGCTCTAGATGGCGCAAAAGGGAGTGTCAGATTTTTACTGACTACAACCTACTTGTGTTCCTTCAGTTGTCCTTAGTGTCCCATTACTGCGGTGACTCTTTCGAACTATCTCGCAGACCATAACTTCCGATGGGACATTTATTGAGTAAACATTAATAACATAAGTTCGGAAACATGCTTTCTATTGTGGCCTGAACACCATGCAACCAATTTACCTTGAACCTATCGGAGCAAAGGAGAAGTAAATAAGGAGAGCCCTTTTAACCTGGTGATCTAATTTAAAGAGACCTTTTGCAATCAAAGTCAGATTGTGATGGCATAGATAAGTGAGGAGACCGAAATATGGAAAAAGGAAATAACAAAAAGAAACATGTACATCATTATCATCGTCATCATTCAACCGAAAGACGTCCTATGTTGGACATAGGCCTCCCCCAATCGTCACCACAATGAACGGCCCTGTGCGTCTCGCATCCATCGGATTCCCGCAACCCTTACCAGGTCATCGGTCGGTCGGAGGTTATTGAAACCTCAGATACATTAGGGATCAAAGTGTCCCCTAACATGACGGATAACATTCTATGTGACGCCACAACTAGTTCCCGAAAATTTTGTCCAACATGTATGTTCACGTATGTACGTCAGGTGAATGTATTGCAAAATATTGGGGGACAAGTTGTTTTTTTTTTTTTAAAGTGTGAAATCATCCAAATGACTTCTCGCGCTCTGGGTGGAGCGCGAGGGCGTGTCAGACTTTTACTGACTAAAACCACACCTGTATCCTTCAATTACCCTTTAAGTACTAGGACTACGGGTTGCCCTTTCAGAAATTCTCCGCGGTCCTAGAAATTCTGTGGCAACGTTGCAGCGTTTCGTAAATTAATGCTAAAACTACACTGCGCACACGTGTGCCACACACGCCGATCTGGGCGCGTCGGTCTCCATACATTTTATATGGAAACTAGACTTGTAGAGCTACACTTGATCCACGCCACGCGACGTCGTTCTACGTACAAATCAGACGTGTTACACGTGTGCTTCGGTCTAATGTAGTTCTAGCTTAAACGTTGCGCGTCATGTTGGGGGACATTTTGTCCCCTAATGTATCTGAGGTTTTATTGTGCATTTGATTTTATGAGCAATAATAAGGCGCAGTTGTTTCTGAAGTTCATTTTACAATGAATAAGCAAAATTGCTGTTTTATTTTAAAGGTGAAAGAAGTTCGTCTTTGACCGACGTGACCTACAAGGTATAGAGGTATCTCACCCCAAGTTCACAATGAGAAACATTATAACCACATCAAATTAAATTAAGTACAATAAAAATAATCCGAAATAATTACGTGTAATATCTATCTAATTTACTGAATATAGTCGAATAAAATGCTCATTTACTTATGTTTAATAAAAAAAAGCAAATTTTTGTTTTAAAGTAATCTAAACATATGATTTAAAAAAATCGTATAGTAATCTAAACATATGATTTAATAATCTAGTCATGTTATGTAAGGCTGCGCAACAGGTTTTGATTTGGTTTTCAAATAATTAAGAGAATTTATTTGGGAGGCTTTTTTCACTTCGATAGATTATAATCTCCCGACAAATAATGCGTTAAATTGTAAACAGTTACGGTTCACAATCTTTCGACAGTTAACAATATTGCGAGATAGATCTCACGGTATTTACAATTTTACGGTGACATATATACATCATCATTTCAGCCGATAGACGTCCACTGCTGGACTTAGGCCTCCCCCAAATGTCGCCACAATGAACGGTCCTGTGCGTCTCGCATTAATCGGATTCCCGCAACCTTTACCAGGTAATCGGTCCACCTTGTGGGGGCCTTCCAACACGTCTTGCGTCTTCAGCTACGTCCACTTCAGAACCTTTCGGCCCCAACGGCCATCTGTTCTACGAGCAATGTGTCCTGCCCATTGCCACTTAAGTTTGGCGATTCTTCGTGCTATGTCGGCAACCTTGGTTCTCCTGCGGATATCTCCATTTCTGATTCAATCACGCAAAGAAACCCGGAGAATACATATACATAAACATATAAACAAGAAGAAAGAAACAAAAAGCAGGTACAAAAGTTATGGTACTACAAACTTCTATATTATTTTGATCACAATTACGCTGAATGATTGCGGCTCTAACGTATCTCGGCAATTCATGTAGAAAACTAAAAGCTAAGATAATTTCAGACAACAATAGCCCGCATTTCAAAGACAGTGAGAGTGAAAACAATTTATTTCACCGAATGCAGTTAGAAAGTTGGACGTCACAGTCACTTCGCTGATTTCACGCTTCGCTCTATTGGGCCAAGTTTGTACCTACCTTGAAGAAGTATGTATTGCAATGACTTGGAATACCGATACTTGAAAGTAAGTGATGCGCTATTTTTTTTTTATTTCTTTTTACAAATGGCCAGTTTTTTCCAAACTGGCCATTTGTAAAAAGAAAACAAAAGTTTAATGGTAAAATTATGGGCAGTATCTGCTAAAAGGCAAGCAATAACTGGTCATCATCATTCATCATCATTTCAGCTCAAAGACGTCGATGTTACGTACCTCGAAAGGAAAAAAAGGAAACCCTTATAGGATCACTTTGTTGTCCGTCTGTCTGTCAAGACCCTTTATCTCGGACACGCGTGGAGGTCGAGTTGAAATTAAACCATATACTTAAGTCTGCGGTCCCTTGAAGCTGTGAAAAAATCAAACTTCTGAGTTTACGAAAAAAAGAAACAACCGTTTATTTCGCAAAAAACGAAATATTTCGACACTCTCAAGGGAATCAAAATTCTAGGGTAGGTTACCGTTGACCCAGAATCCTGCATAAAGCAAGGTCTTATAGCACAGGTATGGGAATAAATCTGAAAACAGAAAATTTATTGGAAAAAAACTTCGAGACTCCAATCGGGTATTGAACTTTACATAGGCAAGTTTGTACGGAACCCTGAGTTCGCGAGCGACTCGCACTTGCCCGGATTTTTCAATTAAATATGTCAAGTTTGAAGGTAGACGGAACAGAGAGTAAAGTCCCGCAAACCTTCTTTGAAAAGGGAGTATCCTCCGACCAGACGGGTGTTATGTCTGGTGGGCTACTACTGCCCGACAGATGATTTCGGTCTGTTCTATATGTTCTAAACGCGCGGAGAACTTTGATTGCGCGATGCAGGATTAGATCTTATGTGACGCCATAGATGTCGCTACAATGTCAATAAATGTAAGAGGATCAATGACCACTATGGTAAATTTATCTGACCATACTAATAACAATAACTGACGAAATTTCAAGTGAAGAAAAAAACATTTGTTCAGTGTATTTCGTCGAGTCATGACTATAAGGCAGATACCTACTTGTCTACGTTAGTACTACCTACGTCTATCAATAATATGCTGGCTTCAGATCCAGTTAGCTGAGATATTGATCTGCGTCTAATGGCTCTTTTATTGGAACATCATAAAATGCCGTATTAAACCTTTGAAACATACTTATGTTATGTTGCGGTATGTGACGTGGTTTCAAGTACATAGCTACCTATATGATACATTAAAAGCATACTAAATTCTGCCCGTGGCTTCGCTCGCGTGGCAGGTTGAAAAATATCTTAGGATATAATTTTATCTGTGTTAAATTTCATTAAGAGAAGTCTAGTGTGATAACTTTGGCCGGTAAGCAATAGGTAGCTCGCCATTCAATAAAGTCCACGGGCGGCAAAAGAACACGGTGGGTTAGCGAGACGTCCGGTAACCGTCCGGACCAAGCCCAAGTCGTCGACGGTGCGTAGTGTTCCACGCGCGCCTCAAGGAGATGTCAGCAAACCGTAGGGGCCCAGCAGGGTCGAAACCTAATGGGGCCATGGGTGATGCTAAAAAGAACCCCGGGCCCCTGGTACGAGGGCAAGGAAGGAACAGGAGTCGGTATTAGTCAGAAAAAGCCTGACACGAAGGGCAGGAGATGTCATTGGATAATTACCCGTTTATGTAGATGAATAAATCTCTCAAAAACTTTCATCAAAATCGTCCAATGACGTGTCCTAATGATGTTTCTCATCACAACTCAATATTAAAACCACAGAGACGAACGGAACACCTGCAAAAGCGTTACGACTCATCTTTACGACTTACTTAATGTGACGATAACATTGTGGTCATAAAGAACTTATGTAAGAACGGTTTTATCATAATATCATAACTTAGCCGAATATGTTATTTTATTTAATAAATTTACGCGTTAAGTTGGACGGTAGAAATCAATTTGGATATGCAGCTATGGATTCCCCGCCGGAGTCTGTGTTTCCTGATAGCTACAACCTGGAGTATTTAAGTCAAGAGTGAATAGATTACTTCTAGGTAAGCGTGCTCCAACGTTGACTATGTTATCACTTATCATCAGGTGAGATAGTGGTTTAACGCGAGCCTATCATCAATAAAAAAAATTGTTTGAAAGACCAAAGAGAAACTTAAGTTGCACGGGTTAATTTGACCCGTGCGATTCTTATTACATAGTAGCCTAGCGGTGGTTATTAAATCTAGGTTAAGCAACACTTGCTGAGGCCGGTTTGTGTATGGGTAACCATCTTAACACACCGACTTTATATCGTAGACCTGAAAAGACGTGCGTTTTCGCGCACACCCGAAGACGCGTCGGAAGGCCTCCCACAAGGTGTACCGATGGTTTAACGTGTCTTCCGGTCACCGTCATCATAGCCGAAAGACATCCACTGTTAAACATCCGGAAAAAAAAAGGCCTCCCCCAAGTGTCACCATAACGAACGGTCCTGTGCGTCTCGCATCCATCGGATTCCCGCAACCGTTACCAAGTCATCGATTCACCTTGTAGGAGGTCTTCTAACGCTACGTCTTCCGGTACGTGGTCGCCAGTTCCAGAAACTTTTGGCCCCAACGGCCATCCGTTCTGCGAGCAATGTGCCTCTCCATCACTTTAGGTTAGGTGTTCACTCAGAGCTAATTTATGAAAAAAAAAACTCAAATGTAAAAAGTGTTTACTCATGGCACAAATCGTTTAAAGGGTAACATTCACGATACGAGTTCGAATACACAGGAAAATAAAACATACATTTTAAACTAATGGAAATGTCAGATACACAGAATTAATAGTACAGGTAGGTAAACGTTTTATCCAAGCTACAGCATAAATGCTCTGCAAATTACAATATCTATAGATATTAATGGAGCGTTTAGCTTACTTGCCCTTTTGTTTACGTGGGAATTTTAAAAAATCTCGCGCTCTGGATGGAGGGAGAAGTAGTGTCAGACTTTGTTTTTGGTGGGAAATCATCCAATGACAAATCGCGCTCTTGGGCGGTGCGGGAGATATTGTCAGACTTTTACTGATTAAAAACCCACTCCTGTTCCTTCTTTGCCTTCGTCCCAGGGCCCCGGGTTTCACTTTCACACTACCCGTGACCCTAGTAGGCTTCGACCCTGCTGGGCTTGAGTCAGCCACGCCTCCAATTTCTTTGTTCTGACCACGTGACTGAGCGTTGAGATGACATCAGAACAAAAGAATCGGAGGCGTGGCCGACTCGAGGCGATCAACGAAAAGAGAATCGAAACGAAACAGTTGTCTAGGGGGGCTGGTCTTTTTTCACCTGCTTTATTCCTGAGTGACATTGCTATATTTTATATATGCAGGCGAAGCTACGGGCAAAACCTAGTCAAGTATAAATCCTAATTCCGGCGACGTCTACCAAAGTATTATCATAAGTCGGTTCAGCCGTCGAGGCGTTATTGATTAGCAAATGTTCGAACATCTAGATACAGATTTCTCCATAATATAAGTATGATTCGATTTCAGTTTATATTCTTCTAAATCATCATCATCTTCCTGCCCTTGTCCCATTTTATTTGGGGTCAGCACAACACGTTCTTTTCTTCCATTCTGTCCTGTCACTCGTCACGCTATCACTAACTCCCCTTTCTTTCATATCACTTCTCACACAATCCATCCATCTTTTCTTTGGCATGCCTCTCCCTCTCCATCCATCCACATGTAAACTCATAACTCTTTTAGCAACATGCGTTTTATCCCTCCTCTTCACATAACCATATCAGAACAAACGATTCCCTTTCAACTTTCCAGTCACTGTTCTTCTAAATCACTAGTGAGAATAATGATCACATACAGTTCTCGCTTTAGCTATCAAAGTAACTTCAATACAAATAAAGTTTGTTGAATCGTTTGCTTAACTATCTAGAAGTGACTTATAAAGTGTAAACACACTCTTGCTGAGCAGTTAACTCTTGCTAGTTACTATCCGACAGCCTGTTAGATGTTTACGTCAAACTTTCTCGAATCTGGATGATTTGTTGTTGATTCATACGTATTATGGGATTTATGATGTGGCCCTGTAGTAATTGCCCCGACTTACAAGGTTATGGGTCGTGGGTTCAAACCCAACCAGGCGCATTACTTTGTGTAATCTATTTCATCTTGGTGATGCTCTCAAAACGGTAAACGAAGACATCATGAGGAAATCGGCATGTCCTAGAACTATAAATTCGAAAATATGTGACATCCACCAACCCGCACTGGGCCCACGTGGTGGATTACAGCCCATTCCCTCTCCTAGAGAGGAGGCCTGAGTCCCAGCAGTGGCAACATCAAAAGGCTGATTATGCTAAGTCTAAACAGAGAGAAAATGTCATACTTATTGATCAAAACCGACCTGTGTAAAGTTGGCAATGTTAATAACAGAAGTGGATGAGGCTGAAAGATTCTGGAGCGACGTCCACGTACCGGCAGACAGCATTGGAAGGCCTCTCACAAAGCCGACCGACGAACTGGTGAGGGTCGCAGAAATCCGATAAATACGAGACACACAGAACCGGTCGTTACGGCGACACTTGGGGGAAGCCTATGTCCAACAGTGGATGTCTTTCGGCTCAAATGAAGAATGATGATAATGATGATGTTGACAAACGTCGTATGATACACGTGAGTATTGATGATTCCGTCCTCGGCACTCTAAATCGGTCTTCGGCTTGGGTCTAAATGGGGCTTATGTCCAATAGTGGACATCTTTCGACTGAATTGAGGAGTAAGGCGTCCATTACACGATAGGCTTTGCTGTCAGTTTTGCCACCTAACTTAACCTTAACTTACCGTCTAAAGCGATGACTGACGTTTGCATGACGAAAAACGTATGGCGATAAAAATCCGTAATTCAAACATCATTCATGATTGATGGTTTTGATTGACGCTTGCATGACCGTGTAATGGACGCCTATGGAGTAGAGAAGTATGTGAGTACAGAAAATATCCCTTTTAGCCACATTCCTTCTATTCATTTTAGCGATAGGAATCAACCGTAAAGCACCCTTTACGTAACAATAGGAAGGATCATTGAATAAGCCAACATCACACACTGCTCTCATAAAAAAATATCATATATACAACAATAAACTTTTGTTAAAATTTCACGTCCATTTTTCTATAGCACTTTCAGGTTTATAACACCGCTGTTACGGGCATCCTATACAAAGTCGATACCCCGTAAATTTAGTTTTATTACCGTTACAAGCCAACAATTTAAATATTTAGGATATTCCGTACACACTGACGTGGCTGAAAGGCCTAGATGTTAAACCAAAGTTACAAATTTAATGCTGGCTGGTAGGAGAATATCGAAAGGCTCTAAATGAAACGTGTTTTTTTCTGTATTTAAATTTTGTAAACAAGATTTATGTAACTCATAATATGATTTAAAGAGTGTCCATGGAGTTTCTTGCACGTTCTTTTCTATAGAGATCTACGCTTAGGAACGTACAATTTAGCTTAATTTTTTTTTACTGACCGACATTTTGACCATTCAGAAGTGGCTGTAATTGGTCTATTTGAAATAAATGTTTCTGATTTCTGATTTGTTTTTAACACGCCTTTGACAAAATTGGATTTGAGAACGATGGTTGACGTTAAATAAATTTTATTTTCTTCAACTAAGCCCTGGATAACCTTTTTCATCAGTTAAGTTTGATGATGATGATAATAATATTAACTTGACTGACCTGTTGGTCTAGTGGTTAGTGGTCCTGACTGCTAAGCTGAAGGTCGTGGGTTAAATTCTCACCCAGGACAAATGTTTGAGTGATGAGCACGATCATTTGTTCTGTGTTTGGGTGTAATTTATCTATAATATGTATGTATTTAGAGTTGTAGTACTCATAGCACAAGCTCTGCTTAGTTTGAGACTAGATGGCGTTGTGTGATAGTTGTGGAATATTATTATTATTATTCTATTAGCTTCTGCCAGCGGCTTCGCCCGCGTCCTTATACCACTCAGTGATAAAGTAGGACTCTATTGATGTTTTTTTTTTAAATTAGACTAGTAGTTTTTGAGATTATTTAAACATAAAAACAAACCATTCTTTTCTATAATATTAGTACAGAAACGTTGCATAATAAATGCAAAAGCTGTTGGTATATCTTGTCTCAAATCTCCTAAAATAAAATCATCATTAATATCCAACACTACTACCAATAATTCCCACCATATTTATTTTAACCGTCGAATGCGTGACAAGAAATTGATCAATCAAATAATGCTTAACTCTAAAACGCTGGAAGTCTGATTGATGAGAAGCGGACTTAACGTGATTACTATACAAATGAATTGATTAAGTTATTATTGTGTGATTATCTATATGTATAAAAGGAGAAGACTCTTGAACGGTGAGCAAGAGTCTCCACAAAATGGGTACCTAAAGATGGACGACGCCGCCGAGGTCGACCTGGGAAGAGGTGGCGAGACGACCTAGATGCCTACCGCAAAGACTGGTTCGAGGTGGCTCAAGAAAAGAATACCTGGAAGAAGTTGGGGGAGGCCTTTGCCCAGCAGTGGGACAGTATACGCTATGAAAAAATTAAAAATAAATAAAAGGAGAAACTGACTGACTGACATATCAACGTACAGCCGAAACTACTGGGACTAGGAGCGTGAAAGTTTGCACAAGGTTAACTTTTACGACTTAGGTGAGCAGTAATAGAGGGTTTCCTAAAATTCACCCCGTAAGGGGATGAAACGGGGGTCCAAAATTGGTATGGAGAAATCTATTTTCACGCGGGCGAAGCCGCTGGCAGAAGCTAGTATATTATATACCTCAATAACAATAAACTATAAGTAAGATTGTTGTCAGGGAACAATAGGCGTTTTAGTTTTTGCAGTTTTGCTCAAGTAAATTGTATTAGGTACGGCCATTTAGGCTACTTATATACAATCTAGGTACATACGAGTACATAATACATAAATAAAATTGAAGTGTCTTTACGAGTGTGTATGTGTATGTACGAAGGCTGCGCTGACGTTCTTTGTCGAGGGGAGGGTCACCAGTTTAGGGGTAGGCGGAACAGAGTGTAAAGTCCCGCAAACTTCCGTTGAAAAGGGAGGATCCTCCGACCAGACTGAAGTTATGTCTGGTGGGCTACTGCCCCGATAGATGATTTCGGGCTGTTCTATATGTTCTAATCGCGCGGAGAACTTTAATTGCGCGATGCAGGATTACTTCTTATGTGACGCCATAGATGTCGATACATGTCTATTTATTAATATCGATCGGTAGAATATTCGATACCTATAAAAAATATTTTTTTGTCTTTCTGTTTGTCTGTATATCTCTAATTAACGGTGAAATTTGCCATCATGGTCGAAATTCGGTTAGAAGACTTTGGCGCTTTTTAGACTGTGTGATTTTATTTTTATGATTTTAATGATGATTATGAATTTTCTAATGACTGCTAATCTCTTTGTATGTAAAGGTAAAATAGTCAGCGATTGCCAGCACAGCTTGCCAAATAGGTTAGGTTCACAATAACGCCAGATAAGCAGAGCTTGGCGCTGATATTCAATTTTACCCTCTGAATTGTACACATGAAATAAGAAATACGTAGTCACTTTCAGGATGGTGTGCTCCATCGTGGATCATAAAAGTCTCTTTCACATTATAAGGTTATTCTATACTCTATATCTATTATTTTTAAAACACCTACAATTTACCTACTTATGTCGCTATTTTTTTTTTTTGGTAAGAAAATATTCTTATGACATCCCCTGCTCTTGGGCGGGGCGGGAGATAGTGTCAGACTTTTACTGACTAAAAACCCACATCGGTTCCTTCGTTACCTATCGTACTAGGGCCGAGTCTTCCTTTCAGAATCAGAATCTTGACCCCGGCTTCGACCCTGCTGGGCCCCTACAGTTGCCGACATCTCCTTGAGGCGCGCTTGAAACAGTACGCGCCGTCGACGACTTGAGGTCGGTCCGGACGGTTATTGTACGGTCGGACGGCGAGCCACCCATTGCTCGCTGTCCGCAAGCCCGCGCCTACGGTGGCCGGAAATCGGGATCGAAATCCCGGCGGCGCTTGGGGCGTGAGGACCATTGCCTCACGCGATCGGCCGCCTCCTTTGCTAGCATTACTGCTTTGCAGAAGAAGGAGACCGCCTGCCACTCCTCCTCGCTCCGGACCATGGCCTGTACCAAGACCCGGTGCGAGTATGTGCCTATGTTACAACTATATTTCAGTTAAAAATCTGATGTAAAAAGGCAACCAAATTGAGACTATAAATCCACAAGTGATTATCTCTACAGTCCCAACCGCATGGGGGATTACGGTCCGTTCCCACTCCTAGAGAGGAAACCTGAGTCCCAGCAGTGGGAACTTTATGAGACTGACATTTCTTAGTTTACTTCCTATTACGACTCACTTCTTTTTTAATATGATTATTTTTATTGTGCTTTTGGGTACAATATCGACTGGTCTACACTGTTCTTACATAATGTCTATTAATACTGTAATATGAAAATTTTGTAAACAATCACTTTTTTAAAAGAGTAATCATGGAGTTTGTTGCCGGTTCTTCTCCATAGGAAACGACCAATTTGGAACCATGCAATAGCTTCTGACGTTTTATAAGTACCCATGTAGGCCTATGTGAAATAAAAACTTTTGACTTTGACTTTTGACTGATTATGCTAGATATGCTTTTGCTTATGTAAATCCACAAAACCATAGCCGGTTTACTTATAAATCTAAATTAGTAAGATCCATGTTAGAGCATACAAAATACCACCATTGAATGTCGCAAAAGGTCACTGGTCTCAATTAGCGTCCATTCAAACGACCGCTGCATTGCGATGAGTTGGATTCAGCTTACGTTAATTGCACATTCATTTAAAAAACTGGGCAAGCGCGAGTCGGACTCGCGCACTGAGGGTTCCGTACAAACTTACCTATGTTAAAAGTTCAATTCCCGAATAAAGTCTCGAAGACTTTTCTGAAAGGCAATATTTTTTTTTTACGTTACAGCAAATTTACTGTTTTCAGGTTTATTCCTATACCTGTGCTATATGACGGGAAGCACTCTATGAAATTTGATTCCCTTGAGAGCATCGAAATATACGTTTTTTGCGACAAAAATGGCCGTATCTTTTTTTTTCCATCAACTTAGAAATTAGATTTTTTCACAGCTTTAAGGGACCGCCAAGTTTATGATTTTAATATCAACTCGACACTTCCACGCGTTCCCGAGATAAAGGGTCTTGACAAACAGACAGACAGACAACAAAGTGTCCCATAAGTGTTCAGTTTTTCCTTTTGAGTCACGGAACCCTATAAAATGTGCTATTTAACAAGACCCAGTATAATAGACCATTGTTCGGCCTCATTTACTACGGACAAGTTTTTTCATGAAATACATAAGTAAGTACGTGATTTTAAGTCGTTTCCAGTAAGTCTGGCAGACGGATTGGTTGTAATCCAATGAATGTATGTGATGTAAAAGTTTTTGCGTTTGCGTTTTTCCATAACTTTCACACAACGCCATCTAGTCCCAAACTAAGCAGAGCTTGTGCTATGAGTACTAGACCACTGATAAACATACATACATATTTCTAGACACATACATATTATAGATAAATAACACCCAGACACAGAACAAATGATCGTGCTCATAACACAAACATTTATTGTCCTGAGTGGGAATCGAACCCACGACCTCCGGCATAGCAGTCATGTAGATACATACAAGACAATATATTGTTACTATAGTTATTGCCAGCGGCTTCCCCCACCTGAAAGTAGAATTGCTCCTAGGGAACATACTCACGTTATAATAGTACATTATGATATAAGTGTGTAATATTAGTTATTACATTTATGTTTTCTTGTGTGAAAAGTTTTTACGATAATGTCTTTCGAAGTGACCATAGAATACGGATGTAACATTTTCTAATGATTTTGTAGTATTTAATTTTATTGAATTTATACAGCCACTGAACTTCACTGGAATAAAAAAAACACGCCAAAACCGCGCGCATCTTAGAATGGCGGCCATACCCCACAAAAAAAAAAGATTATTTGAATGTACGATTAATTTACTAAATGATTTTTAAATAAATCGTTTGTACAAGTTAAATTTGTCCATTTTAACTTGTAAATTGGATGAAATAAGTAAGTAAGACACTAATTTATATACTATTGAACGCAATAACGTAATGGGAATTTTATTCGAATTCAAAATTTAGATTTTGAAAACAAAGAGGTTGAACAAAAAGGTTTTAACTACATTATAGCACAAGTGCGTAATAGTAATGAAAATGTCACAGTTTGGCAACGAGTGCCATTATATACCTAAGTGTAGTGCAATAAGAGTCACTTTCTGAGCAAGTGTGTTGAAAAGATTATTTTATGTGCTATTCCAGTACATAATCTACCGGTATACCAAGTTTCTTTGAAATACGTTCAGCCATTCAAACGTGGAGAAGTAACAAACATAGTGCCACACTTGCCTTTATAATATTACTAGTTTTTGCCCACGGCTTCACCCACATACATAAAATATAGCCTATGTCACTCAGGAATAAAGCAGCTTTCTATCGTTGAAAAAATTTTGGCAATAGACCAGTATTTTCAAAAACTAACTCTAAACTAGCTCCTTATAATATCAGTGTCGATTGTGATTAGCATTTGGTGTTGGTGTCACAATGCTGATCAAATACCTCCCTGTCTTCACACTAATATTATAAAAGCAATAATTTGTATTTGTGTATGTTTATTAGTACTTCACGCTCAACTGTCTGATCGGATTCGGATTAAATTAGGCATACGGGATAGACCATGACCTGGAATAGGTAACAGGGTTTTTATCTCGGCAGTATAATATTTCCTTGGAATCATTTACTACTATGAGCAGTGGTGGACGAGTGGTTGCGGCCCCGACTTACGAGTTGTATGTCGCGGGTTCAAACCCAGTCAGGCGCATTGCATTGTGTAATTTATTTCATCACCACTCTCAAAACGGTGAAGGAAAACATCGTGAGGAAACCCGCACTGGGCCCGCATGATGGATTATGGGCCATTCCCTCTCCTAGAGAGGAGGCCTGAATCCCATCAGTGGGAACATTATAAGGCCGATTATGCTATGCTATATTTACTACTTCTGCAGGCGAAGCCGCCGGCAGAAGTTAGTTTTGTATATATATATCTACTAAAAAATGCCCACAAATGTTTATATATTTATGTGGAGGTCTATGAAAAAGCGTACAAAAATACAATCAAACAGAATAATTCAAGGATAACGCGCTAAGGGAATTCGGCAAAACGCCTGCAAAATCAAACGGTCACATAACCGAGGGTTTTAGGGGAAATACGGATATAGGGAATGTCAACATCGGATCAATTGAACGAACAACTGAATGGAAAAGATTGAACGAAGAATTTAAGATCATACTGAATGAATGGAATAACATTACTCGCAATCCACTTTGACACAATATAGGTCTTAAAGATAAAAAACTTGGGCAAGTGCGAGTCGGACTCGCGCCCTGAGGGTTCCGTACCAATTTACCTATGTAAACAGAAAAATTCCGGAATGGAGTCTTGAAGATTTTTCCGAATCGCAAAATTTGTTTTTTGTTGTGACGCAACAACAAATTTACAGTTATCAGATTTGTTCCTATTCCTGTTCTATAAGACCTTGCTTTACGCAAAATTTAAGGATTTTAGGTCAACGGGACAACGGTGTCGAAATATATGTTTTTTGAGACATAAACGGCCGTCTTTTTTTTTCAACTTAGAAATTTTATTTTTTCACAGCTTCAAGAGACCGCAGACTTAAGTATATGGTTTTAATTTCAACTCGATACCTCCACGCGTTCCTCAGATCTTCTTGACAGACAGACAGACAGACAACAAAGCTTTTTTCCTTTTGAGTTACGGAACCCTAAAAAGTAATTGTAATAGTCTTATATTAAAAATGAGGTTTTTTTTACTAGCAAGTAAACTTGGTCTAGCACAAGAAAAATTAATAATGGCCAACGAAAAACTCGTCTAGAAAATTTCTTTTGTACAAACTGAATTGCTCTTAAGAGTTTTTAATTTAAAAACTGATATTTTTTGCAGTTAGTTAGGTGCCTTAAAAGATAGATGTGACCAATAAGAATAATAAAAAGATAATCATCTGCTACCAACCCGCAGTGGGCCCGCGAGGTGGAATACGGCCCATTCCCTCTCCTAGAGAGGAGGCCTGAGTCCCAGCAGTGGGAACATTATAAGGGTGACTATGCTATATGCTAATCATCGGCTGAAGCTGGCCACAGGCACAGCTGGCAGGTCGACTGGTAGAAAATACCTAAGGCATTAAGTCCGCCTTTGTACAGTGTTTCTTACAAGTGCATAAAGTTTTAATAAATAAATTATTAAAAGAGCTGTGATCCCGACTTACGAGACGCGGTCGCGGGTTCAAACCCAGCCAGCATTACTTTGTGTAATTAATTTCATCACCACTGCTCTCAAAACAGTGAAGAATTACATCGTGAGGAAACTGGCATGTCCAAAAACCATCAATTCGAAGCCATATGATATTCACCAACCCGCACTGGGCCCGCGTCAAGGATTACGGCCCATTTTTTTTCCTAGAGAGGAGGCCTGAGTCCTAGCAGTGGGAAGACTATAAGGCTGATTATACTATACATAAAGATAATGAAATAAGTTTACCTTTAATTACTTTCGTTTAACAAATACTTCAAAACAATCTTCATCAAACATTTGACGAGAAACACAATTCACAATCAAAAGTCACACAAACGATTGCAAACAAAACTTATTCCCATACAAATTCTTCACTTGCTTTCTGAGTGCAAACACGAAACAATCTCGGAACTCATAACTTTCTCAAAGGACAATAGTAACTCAGCTACCAAAAGTCGCGATAAACTCGCGTTTACGCTACTCAAACGTTCCGGATGGGCCAATTTCTGGCCGTCCGTTCGACAAACAAGCGACCTTAATTACGCGGGCCGTTGTAATCAATCAGCCCGGGGCCGGTTTGTTGACAGTGGTCATATTTACCCCCGCGCGCGAACGACGGGTTAGATCTGATTTTACAAGCGGTCGGTCAACTTCGTGCGTTTTCGGATTATTTCGGGGCTCGTTTGGGGTTTGGTAGTTTTGTTATGCTGTGGCTACATTATTGCGCGAATATTAGTGTCGCATTATAGCGAAATAAAAACGTCGTATTCGGGTATACGCGATGTTGTTGTCTACTATGTTTTCTCTTCACCACCCTTGGTTGATTGGTAGAATGCCAAATTTTAATAAATAAATAAATCGCGTTTCTATGCGGCAGCGTCGTGTCGCCGTGTCGTTGCATCTTCGTCGACTGAGTAGTTTTGCATGTAAGCTACGAGCAGGCGTATACCAAGCGAACAATGACGAATACACGTCTATGAATCTACGCGTCCGTGGACTAGGACTAAATGTCGACAAATATACGTAATCGCCCGAATACTTCGCGATTCAACGAACTACTACGAACGCAAACATTCGCCGAATCCCGATAATGTAGCCACAGCATAAGCGCATTACAATCGAATGCTTGATTAAAATGAGATTTCAATTTACATAACGTTTTTAGGGTTAAATTTGGATGACACAAGGTTTAGTTAGGTTAATTAGACTCGTTATTTATTAATAGCTTATCGCTGTTTTGTATTAAATTTTAATTTATGTGTTTAAATTTATTCGTGTGTCGTGATGGCCCAGTAATGCATGAGATTGCGAGATCGAAACCGGGAAAGTAACAATGTGATTATTGTCAATTCATTGATAGATAGAACGACATGCACTTTTCTAAATCTATCTAGGATATTACTGACTCCCCGTGCCTTAAAAGTACGCAAAGCCGATTGTCTCGGTTGTCATCTGTAGATCTTTGACAGTCGTTACAAGCAGTCAGACGCCGGAAAGTCTGACCATCGGTCTATCCAAGGAGAATTGTGTTGCCCAGTAACTGGATTGTGAAGGTCTGATAAGCAGTCGCTCCCTGAAAAACACGGGTATAAAGCCGCATCCAGTTAAACTGGTAGCCGAACCCAAGCTAGTATTTTTTTTAGTTGGGAAAATCTCTAATGACAAATCTCGCTCTTGGGCGGAGCAGGAGATAGTGTCAGACTTTCATTTACTAAAAACCCACTCCTGGTCCTTCGTTGCCTTCGTCCCAGGGCCCCGGGTTTCGTTTTCACACTACCCATGGCCCCAGTAGGCTTCGACCCTGCTGGGCCCCTACGATTTGCTGACATCTCCCTGAGGCGCGCGTGGAACCCCAAGCTAGTTGGGAAAAGGTTAGGTAGATGATGGGATTTATTCGTAGATATAATATTATCATCATCATCATTTCAGCCGAAAGACGTCCACTGTTGGACATAGGCTTCCCCCAAGCGTCGCCACAACGACGGTCCAGTGCGTGTCGCATACAATGGATTCCCGCGGCCCTGATCAGGTCATTGGTCCACCTTGTGGGAGGCCTTCCAACGCTACATATATTATATAGCCTATCTAATTTAGTATTTATTTTGTTTTCACAGTCACTTAATAGTAAAATTATCTTCATAAAAGATACTAGAAGTCCACCACTGAATATAGAGGTATACACAATAATCTATTATAGTATTTTTATGGCTATCTTAGACCATAAAAAGCTACTATGTAGCAATGAATAATGTAATATCTATGTCATAATAAAAATCTATCGTACATTTCATAAGACTCATCCATAACTGGCGAAATCTTGGATGATTTCTACATATACGATAAATATGGATTGGTATCAATAAGCAGTTTTGTAACCATTGGAGCATTAATGTTGACCGTACCGTACCAGCGAAGTGGGAACTGGCCCCTCTCCATACATGACCACTTGACTCCATACATGAAAACTTCATAAAATTTCAGAGTAGATTTATCTTCCACCGTAGGCGCGGGATTGCGGACGGCAAACGATAGGTGGTTTGCCATCCGATCGTCCGGTAGCTGTCCGGACCGAGCCCAAGTCGTCGACGGCATGTAGTGTTCCACGCGCGCCTCAAGGAGATGTCAGCAACCGTAGGGGCTCAGCAGGGTCGAGGCCTACTGGAGCCATGGGTGATGCGAAAGTGACTCCCGGGGTCCTGAAAAAATGGCAAAGAAGGAACAGGAGTGGGTTTTTAGTCAGGCAAAGTCTGACACTATCTCCCGCTCCGCCCAAGGCGGGGGTTGTCATTAGGTGATTTTCCCACCCGAAAAAAAAAAAAAACCACAGACATAGGCCTCCCCCAAGCATCGCCACAACGACCGATCCTGTGCGTCTCGCATCCACCGCATTCCCGCGACTCTCACCAGGTCGTCGGTCCACCTTGAGGGAGGCCTTCCAACGCTGCGTCTTCCGGTGCGCGGTCGCCACTCTAGAACCTTTCGGCCCCATCGACCATCCGTTCTACGAGCAATGTGCCTTGCCCACTGCCACTTTAGTTTGGCGATTCTTCGGGCTATGTCGGCGACCTTGGTTCTCTTGCGGATGTCTTCATTCTGTATTCGACGATTGACCTCATTCTCAAAGTCCCAGGTAAACGTAATCGTCTACAACTTCGAGTGCAGAGTCTCCGATCTTGATCGGAGTGGATGCTACATGGTTATTTACCATTTACATTTACAAACAAGTAATAATAAAACAACCTCAGAGCCAAAGGAAGTAGCCAACATTTTTAACAACTTTTTTGCATCTATTGGCGAGGGAAGTCCTATACGAGCAAACGATGAGTCGAAAAATATACCAGTGCTTCCACATACCGAAAATACAATATTCCTCACTCCAGTCGAACCTTCCGAAATTAATACTATGCTAAAAAAACTAAAAAATAAAAAAAGTCATGGCATCGACGAACTTCCACCCTGTTTACTGAGAAAATGCGCTGATGAACTAACGCTACCGTTTTTTAAATTACTAAACCAGTCTTTTGAAGAGGGTGTATTCCCTGATCAGTTGAAAATAGCGTTAGTGAAACCTTTACACAAGAAAAATGAAAAAACAGAGCCAAGTAACTATCGTCCAATAGCTTTACTACCTACAGCTTCAAAAATTTTCGAGAAAGCGATGTGCAACCGTGTGTACACTTTCTGCGAAAAATATAAAATATTCGACGAATGCCAAAACGGCTTTCGTAAAAATCGATCAACAGCATTAGCAGTATACAAATTTATACAGGAAGCCATAAGCATAATAAATAATAAAAAATACGCAGTGGGATTAATGCTTGATATGACCAAAGCTTATGACAAAGTTCAATATGACATTTTATTAAATAAACTTTATAGATTAGGGATCCGCGGCAAAGCACATGAATGGTTCAAATCTTATCTGAAAAATAGAGCACAGCTAGTAGAAATAGAATACTTCAATAATAATATAAACGAACTTCAAAAGTTACAGTCTGACAAAAAGGCGATTAACGCATCAATACCACAAGGTAGTGTAATTGGATGTCTCTTGTTTCTCATCTACATCAATGATCTCCCTAAATTTATAGCAGAATCCGGACCGTGCGTTTTGTTCGCGGACGACATCTCCATTCTTACCCAATGCCACGACAACATAAACCTAAATAGTACCCTTGACGAAATATTTAGCAAAATAATAACCTGGATGAACGAACACAATCTTGAAATCAACTTTGCGAAGACCAAACTAATAACTTTCCACCCTCACCAAAAAAATCCTTTGAATGTATCATTTTCTTTTAATAAGCATGTAATAGAAGCCGTTGATGAATTCACATTATTAGGCATAACCATAGACAAGAACATAAATTGGAAATCACACATATTAAAAACAAAATCTAAACTTTCAAAATTTTTATACGCTTTTCGTGAAGTTAAAAAAACTACTAATTCAGAGACTGCCCTCGTTACATACTACGCCTACGCTTATGCGTGGCTTAGCTACGGCATAATAATGTGGGGATACAGTACAGACGCACTTGCACTGTTCACAGTCCAAAAAAAACTAATTCGTATCCTAGTTAATATACAGCAGACAGATAGCTGCAAACCCCATTTTGTAAATCTGAATATTTTAACTTTACCTAGTATATATATACTTGAAATATGCAAGTTCGCTCACAAACACAAAGACTTTTACACTAAACGTGAAGACATACAATCAAGATACACACTCCGACACAAAACACGACTCAACATACCAACATCCCGCTTAAAAATGCACTCAAAAAGCCCTCTAGTTATGTCAATCAAAGTTTACAACATGCTACCCGAAGCAATAAGAGAAGAAAAAAAACTTCATTTATTTACAAATAAATTAAAAAAGCTATTAATAAGAAAATGTTATTACAGTGTTGACGAATATTTAAATGATAAATCATTGAAGCGCATTAGAATGGATTAAGCAAAACTGTTAAATTATTATTTCCTTAGACTTATTTACGTATAATTTAGATTTTAAATATTGACATAATTAATTATTAATATTACAAATCACATTATAAATATTGACATTATCCATTATTATTATTACAAATTACATTTTAAATATTGACATTATTAATTATTATTATTGCAAATTACATTTTAAATATTGACATTATTAATTATTATTATTGCAAATTACATTTTAAATATTGACATTATTATTATTTCAAATTATTATTAATTAATTATTTCATAAAAATGTATTTATACGTTAGATTATATGATGCCGAAAATAAGTCCTCTTCTCCGCTTTTTGTATCCTTCTTTTGCTGTGCCCGACAGGGTCCATGATTGTTTCTTTTGGCAAATATTTACCACCTAAGCCTACATTGTGGAATGCAATAAAGAATTGAGTATTGAGTATTGAGTATATTTATATATTTGCGTACTTTATATTATTACCTACTTATATGCGAGGGCTGAAAAGTTAAGATAGTAGCGATTTGGGAATGTGATGACCCATAAGGTAGTCATAAAAACAACATAACAACTTAGTCTACTATTACGTTCCCACGGCTGGGGTTCTAAAATCCTCTGGTTGCGAGAGTCATAATCTATTGAACAGTCCCATTGCTGGTTGGGTTATGTCGGTATGTCTTCGATTTTTTGGTATCTTCTACTTCATGTGAAGTCGAAGCTTCAAAGTTTTAAGAACCGACGCCGAGATAGTAGTTTGTCGATTTTCTACCGGCTGCATTTCAAGAAGTGTGGTTCGAAATTGCATAACTTAATTCCACCAAGTTCGTTTCATCATCGGACGACGGTGATTACCGGTAGATGGTGGACTTCCCACCTGTACGCACAAAACGTTTTGGGATCAAATTAATGAGGATCAATCACATAATAGCAAATCCGATTTTTACTAACTACATCGTATATGTAATAATTTATTGAGCATTTAATTTTTAAATTATTAAAATCCGTCAAGAAATGATGGGTTCATTAAAGTTTTTCTGAACGGCTCCTTGGAAACGCACGCTCCCTTTGGACTGTTTACGATGACGTGATCTGTCATGATCTGTGCGACAAACGGCTAGATCGTATTCATTCGCCGGTGGATACCGATCATGACAGATGACGTCACTGCGAGTCGCTTCATTCTCGTTCGCGTTTCTGGAACTAATACATTAAAATTGCTGTATCTTCGTCATTTTTGGTCCGATTTAAATATTTTCTTCACAATAGTTACTGTTTTTTTTTGACGCTATAAGTCTGCATACTCCACAAAAATCATGACCGATTCTCATTGTGTTCGCACAGCTAGTTTTTTTTTTTTCGGAGGGAAAATCATCTTATGACATCCCCCGCCCTTGGGCGGGGCGGGAGATAGTGTCAGACTTTTACTGACAAAAAACCCACTCCTGTTCCTTCGTTGCCTTCGTCCCAGGACCCCGGGTTTCGTTTTCACACTACCCATGACAGCTAAGGAGTGGAATTTCCTGCCGTAGTCTGTGTTTGATGCTACAACAACTAAGGTGCCGTAAAAAAAAATGTCGCTTGCACGACGGTACTTTAAAATTTTCGGTCGAAACCGCTGGAAGTAGATGGTTAATGATAATAATTGATCCTGTATCTCTGTCTATCCCAACAGGGAATGCAGTTAAGTGTGTGTTTTTTAATGATAAAAACTAGTTCCTCACTACGATCTCACGTGATGGCAAGCAGTGATGCAATCGATAATGGTGAATCGCGCTAGTTTATTAAGAGCCTATTCACTCTAGCCTTAAAGACGCCTAAATTATAATCGGACGGGAAGACCCCCCATCCCCTGAATCCAAGTCCAAACCGCCCAATATCCTGAATGACGAACAGTTTAATTTGAGCGCGTGGGTCGTGACGAGCGCTATCATGGCGATACATTTAGTACTAATGGCTGTTGTTTTGTATGAGTAAGCGCGGTAATTTGTAAGCTTTGAATATTTTGTTTTCGACATAGAGATATCTGTGTACAAATAGGTAGATATTGTAAACATAAATGAGTAGTTAATAAGTTTGGGTTTAGTTCAATGTTTATTTTCTACTTAAGAGCATTTCAACAGTGTAACAACAAATTTACAGTTTTCAGATTTATTCCTATACTTGCGCTACAAGACCTTGCTTTGTGCCAAATTTCAGGATTCTAATTTTGATTTCCTCGAGAGTATCGAAATGTACGTTTTTTGCCACATAAACCGAAGTATATTTTTTTACAGCTACAAGAGTCTGCAGACCTGAGTATATGGTTTAATTTCAACGCGATACCTCCATGCGTTCCCGAGATAAAAGGTCTTGACAGACAGACGAACAACAAAGTGATTCTATAAGAATTCCATTTTTTCCTTTTGAGTTACGGAACCCTAAATAAACTAGCAGTGATACAGTGCAACTGTAGTTCAACATCAAAGTCGATGACCTACAGCTTGATGTACAAAAAATATAGGTACCTACATTAACCTACGATAATAGAAGTGCTTCTGTTTTTAATAATAATCTAAATATAGATAAGAATTAAGGTTTTATAATAGCCGATAGATAATTATGATGGCCATGTGTTTTTTATGTTTAAAAATAACTTGTATATTGAAGGGCAATGAAATCTTGGTAAAATTTAATATAGTCGGTTACTGGGGAGATGGATGAATGGAGAGGGGGAGGGAGGCCAAAGAAAAGAAGGATGGATTGTGTGAGGAGTGATTAAAAAAAAAAAGGATGATAGAGCGACGGATGAAAGAATAAAATGTGATGCGCCGACCCCAAGTAACAACAGCAAGATCATCTTTTCGATGATGATGGTTAGTCAGTTATTGGAAAGAAATTATGGACGCAACACTAATGTATGCAACGGGATTGATGCGCTGAATACAAAAAATATTTTATCTCTATTTCATATTTTATGTTTTTTGGCCTAACATTTAGCATTTGTAAATTTACTCACACATTCATTTTGCTATCATCACGTTCATCATAATCATATTTCTATGTTGTTCTTACACACTCTTTATTTTTCTTTATTAAGTGTAGTCCACATTATTTATTCTTCATTTTTCCTTTCGTTGGTCTTCTGGCAGAAATTTCATTACAAATAAGCAGTTCCTTTGCACTCGTAATTATTATGTCACAATTCTCTGTGTGTACATACATAATGCCTAAAATTTTTGTTCCAGAAATGGTTTTTGGTTATTCACCGATACCACCATCGAAGCAGACGGTCGAGGGTGTGTCGAACGTCCATTAAAATAACTTACCCTAAAGTAATCAGTTAATTTGACGTAGAAAGAAACCCCTTCCCGCCCCACAATACATTTAAGATCGTAACTACGTAATAATAATTGTGATAACGCTATGATCCCCCTTTTTCTACGTGATCTACAGAGGGGATCTAAGGTCAATTTATTTACGAATAAGCTGTGCTTGCTGCTTAACAACTGAGTAAGTTTCGTAGATTTATATTGTAATGATTTTTCCTGGGGACTGATAATTGAAACGATTGAGATAATTGAAACTAACTCAGTTTCTTTCGTAGATTTTGCCTTAAAAATAAAGTCAGCAAAATAATAATTGTAACCTTTATAATAATTGGGCACGCCGTAATTATGGCGGTAAGTCCCTTCTTTGAGGAGTGGCTGGACAGGCAACACGGCGTCATTACCTTCCGCATGACGCAGGTCCTCACCGGACACGGTAAGTTCGGGGAGTTCCTGCACCGGATTCGTGCGGAAGCGACGCCCGGGTGTCGCCACTGTGTGGACCGCCCGGAGGACACGGTGGAGCATACGGTGGAGGTGTGCCCCGCTTGGGCAGAGCAACGCCGTGTCCTCGTGGGGGCAATCGGCGGCGGCGATCTCTCACGCCGGACCTTGGTACAGGCCATGGTCCGGAGCGAGGAGGAGTGGCAGGCGGTCGCCTCCTTCTGCGAAGCAGTAATGCTTGCTAAGGAGGCGGCCGATCGCGTGAGGCAGCGGTCCTCACGCCCCAACCGCCGCCGGAATTCCGATCCCGATTTCCGGCCACCGTAGGCGCGGGCTTGCGGACGGCGAGCAATGGGTGGCTTGCCGACCGACCGTCCGGTAACCGTCCGGACCAAGCCCAAGTTGTCAACGGTGCGTGCTGTTCCACGCGTGCCTCAAGGAGATGTCAGCAACTGTAGGGGCCCAGCAGGGTCGAAGCCTACTGGGGCCAAGGGTCTGATTCTGAAAAGAAGACTCGGCCCTGGTACGAAAGGCAACGAAGGAACAGGAGTGGGTTTTTAGTCAGTAAAAGAGCGTGGGATGTCATAAGATGAATTTCCCACCGAAAAAAAAAACCTTTATAATAATAATTATTAGTGAGATCGGAATCAGTCATTGAACTTGACTTTTTATACATCAACACTCAATTTCTGATCTCTTTTGTAGCAAAAAAACTCTCTCACAGCTCATCAAAACGAGTAACTCATAAAATTCCACTTCATCTCCCATACAATAAAGATGTAAATTCAATAACAACTTTTCAAATTACGATATCAACCGTGTTACTTCGACTTTATTGACGTCACGCAATGTCTTATGACGTCACGTTGTCATTTCCAGAAGCTGTACATCTGTGTGTTCAAGTTTTTAAGCATTTTATTGGTTTTACTCACTGTGAAACGTGATGGGAGAGCTAAAGTTTATTTCTTAGGAACCTAATTTGTGCATAGGATGTTTATAAGGTCTTCTATCATTGCTTTTAGTGGGCGTTCCCGAAATATTGTAATGCAATAAACTGATTAGCGAAAGGTGCTTCAGGGATAATCTCCTAGTCTAGTTTTTTAATTCATCGTCTTCCTGTCTTTGTACCAAGTTATTCTGTCCTGTCAAACATCATACTATTACTATCTAATTATCTGTTCTTTCATATCACTCCTCACACAGTCCATCCACCTTTTCTTTGGCCTCTCTACCCCGCTCCTTCCATCCACATCTTACAACAGATCTTAGAATTGATCAATTCATGATATGGCCGACTAAAACTGGCTAGATCGTTTAAACATTAACATTTGATGATATGTTAATCCTCGTTAGGCCATATCTTTGATCTAGGATTTCAATGATTATAAAAGGTCTAAGAAAGTAAGCCAAACGAAGATTGAAATGTCATCAAACTTTAACGTTTGTAACGATCTGGCCAGTTTTACTTGGCCATATCATGAAGTGATCAATTTCTAAGATCTTGCCACGTTATATATACTCATAATTCTTTTAGTAACATGTGTATCATTCTACCTTTTCACTGTTTTTAGAAGCATTATTGAAAGATCTTATAAATATATTAGATACAAACAAGGTGCCTAAGAAGTAAGCTTTTGCTCTCTCAAGACGTTTCACAGGAAGGGAAACTAAAATCTTATTGAAGTTCATTTTTCTCGGAAAAAATGAATAGGTACCTGATATTCTTTATTTCCAAAAACCTGGGTAAGTGCGAGTCGGACTCATGCACTGAGGGTTCCTTACAAACTTTCCTATGTAAATAGTTCAATTTTCGAATGGAGTCTCGTATTTTTTTCCGGATCACAAATAATGGTAATTTTTTGTGACGTAACAAATAAATTTACAGATTTCAGATTTATTCTTTTATCTATCTGTCATATAAGACCTTGCCAAATTTCAGGATTTTAGGTCAACGGAAAGTACCCTATGAATTTTGATTCCCTTGAGAGTGTCGAAATATACATTTTTTGCTACGTAAACGGCCGTATCTTTTTGTTTCATTAACCTAGATGTTTTATTTTTTCACAGCTTCAAGTGACCGTAGATCTGAGTACATGGTTTTAATTTCAACTCGATACCTTCGTGCGTTCTTGAGGTAAAGGGTCTTGACAGACAGACGGGCAACAAAGTGATCCTGTTAGGGTTCCGTTTTTTCCTCTTTCTAAAAAGACCAGTTGTCAAACCAGTGTATGAAAAAACCTTGAACACCGGATGCCCACAAATACAAAGCCATTTCGTCAACCGTTTCTTTTCCTTATACATCTGTGTATAACTTTTTAAAGTGTTTTATTGGTTTGTCTTCCTGTAGCTCGGTCGGTGAGATTCTGTTTTACGACGAATAATAAAAGAGCAGCCTGTGTATGGGAAATGTCTTTGTTTTAATTTTAATTCGAGGACTCTTTATGAATGAGAGTTGGTTTTAATTACGGTATTGGCTTCTGTTTCTATAATTAAATACATCTTGTGGGATGAGCTAGGAGTTAGTTAGTGAATACTCTGATCTAATGCGTTACATACATTTATGATGTTAAGAGGGCCCTTCCCTATTCGTCAATCGTCAACGTGACCATGGTTTAAAAAGTAGTTGTTTCATCTAACACAATCCAACCCGATGTTTGATGAAGAGGCAATGCAAAAAAGAGAGATAACGCCTGAAAACTTTGTTGGCATTCGGTAGTTCCGCCATTCACTCGAATATTTCAGAAAAATTGTTTTTTTTTTTTTTTAAACCTGAAGCAGTTCTGGGTGCCTTGTGTACACATAGACATAACATACATCATCATTTCAGCCGAAAGACGTCCACTGTTGGACATAGGCCTCCCCCAAGCATCGCCACAACGACCGATCCTGTGCGTCTCGCATCCCCGCGACTCTCACCAGGTCGTCAGTCCACGTTGTGGGAGGCCTTCCAACGCTTCGTTTTCCGGTGCGCGATCGCCACTCTAGAACTTTTCGTCCTCTTCGACCATCTGTATTACGAGCAATGTGCCCTGCCCACTGCCAGTTAAGTTCATATTTAATCAGCCCTTTTTTTTTTTTGTTTTCGGGGGGAAACCTTCAAAAGGCGACTGGATTTTTGGGGAAAAGACCAGGGAGTGTGGGATTTTTACCTCACTAAAACCACACCGGTGATCACCATCCGCACATGAAAGAGGGCCCCGTGACCTCTTAAATGACCACCCCGGAACCCCCTCTGTACAACGCCTGTTAGGGCACATCCCTAAGGAGACTGAGAAGTCTCCCCTTAGCCTCGTAGTGCACGGTGGCACGTGATCACTGTGTCACCGTCTTTCCTGAAGTCACTTGGTGGGCGGACAGAGTCCCCACTCTGAGAGCCCGTGACCTCGGAGTCCCGCCTGCCTTAAATATTGCAAGCGGGGTTTCAGCGTTTTAGGCGTCGAGGCGGTTGGCCCTCTGACGCCTCCTTCTACGAGTGGGATCGGTCCTCTCACGATCCCGCTCAGCGGCCTCCTTCTGGACCATTACGGTCTCGCAGAAGGACGCCATTTCTCTCCAATTAATATTTAATCAGCCCTAAAATGTTCCAACTGCTTGGACTCTGGCCTCTTCTCTAGGGGAGGTCGAGGTGCCTTGTGTATTTGAGTTTTATATTAGTGAACGCATCCACAATACACGACTAATGCCTAGAGTAGGGCTAAGTTTATTTAAAAAGGAACAAGGTAATTTGCTTTTTGCAAGAAACATTTCAACACAGGGGCGCGCCGGCTTTTAGATAACCTCATGGGTGCTAACTTGATGACTCGAAAAACTGGCGAAGTGTGAGAAGAGTAATTATAGAGTAAGCACACTGATCGACCGACAAATAAGTAAATGTCCTACTTACATACTGCGTACTTAATTACTAATTGTGTTTTATAAAAAATTAAAATGAAACCATTATATAAAAATGAAACTAGTTTTTATTATCAAGAAATATTATTATTTATATGTAACCTAAAAGGTGATTACTGATCTGTTTCTAGATGTCTATTCTCAGGGGTGCTCGGCATCCACTGTTTCGGTGAGTGGGCGCCCCTGTTTCAACAATATTTCGATTCTCGATTAGAACAGCGGTTTTTTGATACGGATCGCGGGTTCTGACCATCGATCGTCAGTTAATTGGATTTTGGTTGAGGCAAAACAGATACCAATGAAATGCCATCCGGGTCCAAATCAATGACAACGAATATTGAGACATGGCAATATAGAACATTTTAAGAAAAGTTACAGTTACTGGTTATTGGAAGCTTGCATCATCAGACCGCAGGGAAAAGAGCCCCATGATTGCTTAAGTTTAAGATCTTGACCTAATGTGGGCCGTATGAGAATTGTGGATGATATGGAAGTCATAGTATGATGTCATGGGGTAGGGGACCTGAGAGCAGTGGCGGCTGAGTGGTAATGGTCCCGACTTACAAGTTGTAGGTCGCGGGTTCAAACCCACCCAGGCGCATTACTTTGTGTAATTTACTTCATCACCACTGCTCTCAAAATGGTGAAGGAAAACATCGTGAGGAAACCGGCATGTCCTAGAACCAAAAATTCGAAGACATATGGATTACGGCCCATTTCCTCTCCTAGAGAGGAGACCTATGACCCAGCAGTGGGAACATTAAAAGGCTGATTGATTATATTAGGGTACCGGTGAAACACGTATGGGCTCCCTCCTCCTCACGGCCAATCAACATCACATTAATATAAGTTTGTGTCTTTGTACTCCTTTACGCTTAAGTGGCTGAACGGATTTAGACGAAACTTGGCACACGGGTATTTCATAGAATAATTTTATTCCGCGAGTATATTCCCTTAGGTTAATTTCTTCCGCGAGTATATTCCCTTATGATAATTTTATTCCGCGAGTATATTCCCTTAGGTTAATTTCTTCCGCGAGTATATTCCCTTATGATAATTTATTCCGCTAGTATATTCCCTTAGGTTAATTTCTTCCGCGAGTATATTCCCTTATGATAATTTTATTCCGCGAGTATATTCCCTTAGGTTAATTTCTTCCGCGAGTATATTCCCTTATGATAATTTATTCCGGGAGTATATTCCCTTTGGTTAATTTCTTCCGCGAGTATATTCCCTTATGATAATTTATTCCGCGAGTATATTCCCTTAGGTTAATTTCTTCCGCGAGTATATTCCCTTATGATAATTTATTTCAGGAGTATATTCCCTTATGATAATTTATTCCGGGAGTATATTCCTATAGGATAATTTATTCCGGGAGTATATTCCCTTAGGATAATTTATTCCGCGAGTATATTCCCTTATGATAATTTATTCCGGGAGTATATTCCTATAGGATAATTTATTCCGGGAGTATATTCCCTTAGGATAATTTATTCCGCGAGTATATTCCCTTAGGATAATTTATTCCGGGAGTATATTCCCTTAGGATAATTTTCGAGTTTCAAGCGACCGCTAACCTTGGTAGGATCTGGTATGTTAAAAAATTCGAACTGCGGAGCGACTGCGGACAAAGCACCCTCGGCCATCATACATTAGTGTCTACTGGCGCCCTTATAAATCAACCACGTGACAGTCTCCTGAAACTGGAAATGGTACAAAATCACACAACAAGATGAATTGTCTGGAAAATGATATAGCTATAGAGGTGACGAAGTAAATTGCGACTTGCGGGATTGTTCGAAAGAGTTACCATGGCCCAAAAAAATAACATTCCTCTCGCTCCACCCAGATCGCGAGAAGTAATTTGATGACATCCCACTGGTGCTAAGACAAGGTCAAGCAGATGACGGTGGAAAAAGTGTACAAAATCACAACAACAAAAAAATAGGAAAAATACATAACTACATATCAATAAAGGGTTTCCTGTACGAATGACGAATGTACCCCAATTACATGTAAATGCGTCGGTATGCGACATCCGGCGCCCTTTATTTGACATGTAACGTGCCACAATTTGACGCTATTTACGTTCATATCATAGCGCCATCGTTCACGCATTGCGGTTTGGCGAATGTGGCAAGAGGTAGCGGGTCTATAGATTTTTGCATGTTATGAGCACTAGACAATTGATAAACATACTTATATATTTCTAAATACATGCGTATTATAGATAAATTACACCCAGACACAGAACAAATGATCGTGCTCATCACACAAACATTTGTCCTGGGTGGGAATCGAACCCACGACCCGCTCGTGGATCGTGGGTTGATTGAGTGGGTTTGATTGACTGGCCTGTTGGTCTAGTGGTTAGCCAATTAACCAACATGCCAGTTGGTGCAAATTGGATATCAAATAACTTTTCCCGCTCTCGGTCGAGTGCCGGGAATGTTAATTTTTTTTTTTAACACCCGATGCAAAAATAGGGCTGTCGTAAGTTTGACCGCTATGCGTGTGTGTCTGTCTGTCTGAGGCACCGTAACTCTTAAATGAAGAACCGATTTCGACGTTTTTTTATTTGAAAAAGGTGGTCATCACAATCAAATATGCCTAGTCTATGTCACTTAGGGATAACGTAGCTTTCGATAGCTGAAAGCACTTGTAAAATCGGTTCAGTGGTTCTAGAGTTTACGTCCTACAAACTCACAAACTTCACTTATTTATAAAATTAGGGCAGTCAGACAAAACTGCGATACGAAATTACTTCCCGCAGCAAAGCATCTGTTCAGGTCACCATACAGTGAGCGATGCTAATCAATTCGCAAATTCGAGCAATGCGTCGTGCGAACTCCCAGATTTTTACGATGCGACGTCGCATCGCAATTTTGTGTTTGGGCCCTTAGTATAGATCTAAGCTATATCTGTATTCAGATGCGAAAAACACAAGAGATATTCGTTGTGGCGACATTTGAGTGAGGCAGGTCATTGTATTATTTTATTGTGATATATGTGTTGTGTGGACTATGTTGTCTGAAATAAAAATATTATTATTATTATATCTAAATATTTTGGGCGAATTTTTTCTATCAATCGCTACTTCTGGTCCCTTGGACCACCCCCTAGCTAACTCCCATTTTTTTTTCGTCCAACACGTATACGTACGTCACGTCTCACGTATCGGCACAGTCGGCTTTATATGTGAAACTCCACGGATTTTTGCTTTGCACACATTTTGATCGATGACCGATATGGACCTATCTTTAAATTGATCACCAAACCCAGATTTAAATATCTATGTTAACATAGTTTACTTATAGGTAGGCCCGACACTTGGGAAGGCCTATGCCCAGTAATAGACGCCTATCGGCTGATGCTGGTGACGATGATATTTTGAAGTTGCAAAAGACTTTAGGTTAGGTTAGAAGTCGCTGGAAAAGTGTTAGTCTACACTAATATTATCCATAGGCGCGGGCTTGCGGACGGCGAGCAATGGGTAGCTCGCCGTCCGACCGTCCGGACCGAGCCCCCAATTCGTTGACGGCGCGTACTGTTCCACGCGCGCCTCAATGAGATGTCAGCAAATCGTAGAGGACCAGAAGAATCAAAGCCTACTGGGGCCAAGGGTCTGCTTCTGACAGGAAGACTCGGCCCAGGTATGAAAGGCAACGAAGGAACAGGAGTGGGTATTTAGTCAGTAAAAGTCTGACACACCCTCTCGCTCCGCTCAAGAACGGGATGCCATTGGATGACTTTCATACCGAAAAAAGACCACTAAACTATTAATATTACAAAAATTGAGTTACAAGTTTGTTATTAAGTTTTTTTTTTTTTTGTAGGAGGTAATTTTTAAAAGTACTGTTCCGATTGCTAAAACTTCACAGGTAGAAAGTCGCTTTATTCCTGAGTGACATAGGCTATTTAGGGTGACTGGTAATTAGTGTACGATACTTAAACACGTGATTGTGCTCATGATAACCAACAACTTTTACTATGGGAACAAACCTGAAATCGCGAAATAAAATCAGCTGTTCAGTACATTTATGTGTGCCTAATGTACTGAACAGCTGATTTTTTTTCGCAATTTCGACTTTGCTCCCATACTAAAAATTTGTGGTTATCATGAGCACACTCACGTGTTTAAGTATCGTACACTAATTGCCAGTCACCCTATATTTTATGTACGCGTGTGAAGCCGCGGGCAAAAGCTAGTCTCTAATAAAAATGTTTAAAGTTGTGCTTTTTTCTTTTTTTTATTAATGATAGGCTAGCTTTTGACCACCATCTCACCTGATGGTAAGCGATGATGTGGTCGACTATGGCGCACGCTTGCCTAGAAGTAGCCTATTCACTCTTGACTTAAATACATCTAAGTTGTAGCTATCAGGAAACACAGACTACGGCCAGGAATTCCACTCCTTGGCTGTACGCATAATAAATTAAAGTTTAGTTATAATGTTACTCCAGCAGTTAAACTTTCTCGTAAGGATTAACAATCTGTTGTTCTTTTAAAACCGCATCAGCGTTAACTGTTGAAGGATAATATTAACTTAAGAGGTAGTTCGTTATGTTCAAACTAATATAATATTCATCAACTATCACACAACGCGTTCTAGTCCCAAGCTAAGCAGAGCTTGTGTTATGAGTACTAGACAACTGATAAACATACTTAAATATTTCTAAATACACCCAGACACTGAACAAATGATTGTGCTCATCACAAACATTTGTCCTGGGTGAGAATCAAACCCACGACCTCCGGCATAGCAATCAGGGCCACTAACCAATAGACCAACATGCCAGTCAAATTTAATTTGATCTGCAAAATTTTAACAACAGTACCCTCTAATCTAACCAAGTATTACGACTTCATTCAATAAAAATAAATTCAAAAGAGGGAAATCTTTATTAATACATTTCTGGGTTATTTTTTAATACCCGCACTTCCTGTCCCATCCCCTCTTATTAATTTTTGTCGGAGATTTTTCCTGGGTTATCCTCGTTTTTATGAAAGATATTATTTAAATCTTACTTTACCCAACATTTATTTGGGCTCTTCCGAATGTTTTTTTTTTTTTTAAGATTAAGAGAGTGTTGAACTAATTATAAGGTAATTTGTTTCGTTTTTCCTTCCGGGTGTTGGTGTTTATAATTAACAACATTTAATTGGTTGGGCAATTAGAATTACAATTAGTATCCGGTCTTATTCGTTCACTTTTTATACATGTAGGTAAAATACTGACTTTGATATAGGATCAGATTAGATTATCTCTAAAGAAACTTCAATTTACTGTCAACACATGCGGTATGTCGCCAAAGCTTACTGGAGCGATGGGTTGACTCCTGAAAGGAGAACCCATGGTCTTTCGGAATAAAAAGTTTTTTCTAATCAATATAAACCAGTGCTTGATTGCGATCCCACCTGATGGCAAGCAGAAACGCTCAGTCCGGACCGTAGAAGTTTTAACAACGTAATGATGGATATGGATACTCGCCGTACGTTGGGTTGTCCGATTAAATAAGTGTCTAGATCTATTGGAAGTAGTCGATAAACACATGTATATCGGTCTAATGGTTGATAGCCGATTCTGTTGGGGTCCACACAAAACATACGTCTGCATTAAGCTGAGGTCCATTATAGGGAAACTTAGCGTTTTAAAATACAAGTTGCCTTATAAAATACTAAGAATGTTATATATGGCCTTGGCAGACTCGGTTATCAAGTACGGGCTAAGCAGCTATGGTAGAACTTAACATACATACTTGTCAGATATTTATAAGATGCAACTAAGAATATTAAAAGTCATTGTACCTAAACATATAAAAAATAAATTTAATAACAGCGACGATGATTTATTTAAATACTGTAATGTTATGAATGTGTTCAATAAAGTTAAATTCTTCACCCTTGCTGAAATCAATAGGCCTGAATTGCTAACACCCAAAAATAAACACAATCTACCAAAAGCCAACAATGTGTACGGGATGAGGGTTGCAAAATATTTAGTGCCTTACTTTCTTAATGAACTTGCAGAAGAATTACAAACATTATATAAAACGAGTTCGAAAGGTTATAAGTATAAGTTAAAAGAAAGAAAGACAAACATTTTATTTGCCGGAAAAGGCGCAAACTTATAACTTATAATTACAAACATTTTGCAAGACAAAAACATAATTAACTCAAATTGACAAATTAATATGCGCCACGTCCGAACAAAACGGCCGTACGGTCAGCATAATGCCGTGTCCACAACGCAGAAATGCGACGAGTCCACAGCGCTGGTTTTCAGCGTGGGCCGGTGACGTTAATCGACTAACGTTAAAATAAAACGTTTTCTTTGCACAAAGGTTTGATGTATAACTAGATAATTGTTGTTGCATCGCTGTTACATATAAAATAAGCAAGCGGCTCGCCATCACACGGATAAGCCCTGAGAGGTTTTCGCTGTGTAGAAATTTGTAATATAGATTAAGGAATTTGGAAAAAAAAAAAGATAAAATCTATATATATATAAAAGGGAAATACCACTCACTGATTCCTTAATTAATCTCAATTATAACACCTACTAACTTAAAATTTGGCCGGTAGGTTCCTTATAGTGTGTAGACAGACGCTAACTTACGGACTTTACGAAACTCCATCCCTAAAGAGGTAAAACGGGGGATGAAAGTGTGTATGGAGAAACCTATTTTTACGCGGACGAAGCCGCTGGCAGAAGCTAGTTCTCCTTAAATTAAAAACAAATTTTGTTGCAAATTTAATTGAAATACAATTATTAGCACAGGAAACATGTCATTTTTCGGTCTATAATACTCAACGATCATGTAATTTACCTATCCGTGAAATATTTTTTTTATTCGGAGCAGTATTTCCATAGACATACAGACAATTTTAATTTAGACAACCATCGATAAAAATTATTAAAAAAACAATCTTAAAGGATTATAATTCGATGTTTTTTTTTTTTAATGGGAAATTATCAAACGACTTTTCGACTTCTTTGGGGCGAGAGAGAGTGTTATATTAAATATGCTTGCGACTTTACTCGCGTGGATTTTGACCTTAGTTTATTCAGTTTACGATAACTAAGGGCGGAATTAAACTTGTAAAAATACAGACAAGTGCCACTAGTGACAGCGGCTAAACGCGATTATGCAAACCAAACGTTAAAACGCGATAGTTTTATTGGTGAATTCCGCCCTAAGTATGCACTAACACAATAAGGTTAAAATATGCTAAAGTTTCGTCAATGGTAAAGTCCAAAAAATCATGTCAAACAACATTATTCTCACCGAAATGTCTGAAAGACTTCCTTTGACATAAAGAAACTTTCAGGATACAAAAGGCTTTGTAGCTTCGCATAAAATTTGAGCCATTGTCAGCGAAAAATGACAAAATGCCTGTAAAGCGACGCCATTGTCAATATACTATATTATAATTAACAGGGTTTTATCATTTACGTGGCACTGTAAAGTTAAATCAGAATGTCGACTTTCCAAGATGGCGGCAGGTACCTACAATTCCAGGCGCGCCTCTCTTTGACGTCAGGTGAGGTAACGCCTCACTCCTAGCGATGCAACGATACATCGAACCTTGATTATCGATAGGTTTATTGATATATTAGGAATACCGATACTATCATATTAAAATATATATATCGTTAACTTTATATTCTAGTTTATGTGAGGCTTTATCGGATCACTGTGACTCAAGGTATTATAAAGAATATAATATTTTCTGCCATCGTGTACAAGTTATTATATTTTCAATTCAACAAAAACTACACAACCTCGGAGAGACGTGGCAATGCCGCCAGGCTTTTGGGCACACTTCCAGTCGACATCGATGTGGAGAAATTTTTGATGCCTTATTTTTATTTAGAATTTTTTGTTTTATTTGGATATAATACAATATGGTTAGATAAGTTTTTGAATACTGTTTAATCTCTAATATACAATCTCGTCACAGTATTTTTTATCGAACACCTCCTAAACGACTTGACCGGTTTTTTAGTCTTTTTTTTTTCGTATGCTCACGATATTTTTTTAGATGGGAAAATCATCTTATGACAAATCCCACTCTTGGCCGGAGCGTGAGATAGTGTCAGACTTTTACTGACTTAACACCCACTCCTGTTCCCTCTTTGCCTACATCCCGGGGCCCCGGGCTTCGCTTTCAGACTACCCGAGACCCCAGTAGGCATCGACCCTGCTGGGCCCCTAAGAGGTGAGAATAGGTCTTAGTCTATTTTTTTACTCTACTACCCACCATTTTTTTTTTTTAATTATATGGCAGAACAACGTTTGCCAAGTCAGCTAGTTAATAATATAATACTTGACTTTCTGATCATCTTGCCCGATGACGACTTATCGCTTTAGTTTGAAGATTATATTTATTAATTAATTTGGTAATTTCGGTAAAAGGGAGTAACGATATTGCTGTACAGTGTCTGCTTGCTGACACATATTTGCTGTCTAGATTTATTAAAGGCCTATTTATCTCTGGTTTCACATATTAAGCCTTGGCTTTAGTCTTCGTTCGTATATTATAATATTTCATTTTTAGCCAAGGAACATGTTCCTTTGGGAATCTTTTCTACTTTTATGTGGTCAAAGCCGGTGATAGAAGTTATTATCTCCAATATTGTACCAAAGCCACCAAACTACAGTATAGGTAGGTAGGTACGTATAGTTCAACTACCCGCCTCGATTAAAACATAATATTTTTACTACCCTCTTCAGGAATAACAACACAATCCGCGATAAGGGCGGGAACGCTCATAAATAAAGATAGAAAAGGGAAAAATAGAGATATGCATATGAGGGTGAATACAAATCAGTTTGGGATTGTCCGACAACGCTAGCTTATGGAGACGACGAGTACCGTGCAGTGTTTAAAATATGGACAATAAGGCAAAAAGTGGCATTTAAGAGAGCCTTTTCTGATCCGTCATGGTTTAAAAGTGGCATTTAAGAGGGCTTTTCCGATCCGTCATCGTTTAAAAGTGGCATTTAAGAGGGCCCTTTCCGATCCGTCATGGTTTCAAAGTGGCATTTAAGAGGGCTTTTCCGATCCGTCATCGTTTAAAAGTGGCATTTAAGAGGGCCCTTTCCGATCCATCATGGTTTCAAAGTGGCATTTAAGAGGGCTTTTCCGATCCGTCATCGTTTAAAAGTGGCATTTAAGAGGGCCCTTTCCGATCCGTCATGGTTTCAAAGTGGCATTTAAGAGGGCCCTTTCTGATCCGCCATGGTTTAACAGCTTGTTGTTTAATCCGAAGCTATGTTTGATAAAGAGGCAACGTACAAAAAACAAATAACGCCTGAACGCTCTGTTGGCATTCGGTAATTTTGTTCCAAGAAATGCGTGTTTCTTTAAAAACCTTTCAAGTATTTGGTAAAAAAATCCACCATCCGTAATCTCGATTTAATGTGCAAGGTTTTTTTTATAGATATATTATTATTTTGCTTACTTTTTTAATTTATGACTACATTATGAAAGGTCAAAGTTCACGCAAAATAGCAGATTTTTAGAGGTATTTACTGTATTAGTTTTACAGAAATTTAAGTTTTGAACTCAATAGAAACCTAGATACTACCCACAAAATGTGTTTCCAAAGTATCTAGAGAAAAATGTGTAATAACGCCATAATCACGTAAGAACGGTGATATAGAAATGTATCTCGGGTTGGGCGCTCTTAAGCTGATAACAACTATTCTTCAAATATTGCAGGGTGGCCTAATCGTTAATAATTACCTAATTGCAGGGTTGATGACAGGAGTGGTTTGAAATATCAAAGGTAGCTAGCCTATCCCATACACTAGACTCGTCACAACATTTGTAACAACATTTGAATATCAGAGCATCGGGTGTCGGTCAAAGGTAAAATGTATTTATTTTACAGTCTACACTAATATTATAAAGAGGTAGTTTGTTTTTTGTTTGTAGGAGGTAATCTCTGAAAGTACTGGTCCGACTGCGAAAAGAAACGGATAGAAAGCTGCTTTATTCCTGAGTGACATGTGCTATATTTTATGTACGCGGGCGAAGCTGCAGGCAAAAGCTAGTATTTCACATATTAACATTTAAATTCAAGTTTTTCAGTGGTATAAGAAGGTAGAATATATTTTCTTTATCTTATCAAAAGCTTGATTAGCCAGTCAACAAAGTAGCCGAGTGTCCCTGCAAGCTCAGGTGCGCCAGACACTCCCGACGTTCTATTAATGCACCCCTCCTCATTACTCTAAGTCATGATGGTTATAGTCAAAGGTTTCACTCATTAAGCATATTTTACAAAGAAGAAACGTACGTAGATAACGCTTGCCTATCGCGTTGAATATTTCAAAAGGAAGTAGACAAAAATATAGTTAGTTATTCTTCGCGAAAACTGAAAATACCTGTAGTAGACACACTAACACAGGGGGTAAACACATTGGCTCGTTACGTCACCAGCAGTTAGGTTCAACACGTGCGCCTTAGTTAAAGGCCCGTGTGCAACTGTCAACTGTCACTGCCCGTGCACTCGGGACAAATATACAAACACTACACTACCTAAATGTCCTTTCTTTGGTATTGTTCGCCAAATCGTTGAGCTCTTTAGTTGTCCTGAGTTGAGCTACAAGAATACTGACATATGCTTGCACTGGACACTGTCGTGGAGAGGTCCACTCAAATCTGTGTGGTTCTTTCCTCAAAAGACCATCTCAGACACCAATATGCATGGTTTTTTTTTTTTATTCGGTATAAACCAGTGCTTGACTGCGATCCTACCTGTTGGTAAGCAGTGATGCAATCGTTGATGGTGAGGCGCACTAGTTTATTAAGAGCCTATTCACTCTAGCCTTGAAGGCACCTAAATTATGGTTTAAAAATGGTTCTTTATTAATCTGCATTTATCACTTATGGTGTACTTAATGGCATCCTTAGAAAAACCTTTAAGGCTCTCGTGCAAGTGTGTGACGACGTGATAATCTCTCTAATGACATAGAGACTAAATAACTTTGGTAATTAAAAGAAATTAATAATTTTACTTGAATCAAAAATCACAACTCCATGTGTCAAATTCTGGCCCTGCACAGTCATTATGTGCCCAGATTCCACACCTCAAGCATTTAACCCAAAGTTCTCCTCTTGTGTCAAAAAAGTTTTTCGTTTTCTTTTCAGTTTCAATTTTCTTCTTGTTTTTTTCAACAATGTCATTTTTATAGGTAGAGAGATGAAGGGAACTATAGCCATAGCCCATATTCGAAATTCTTGATCGAAATAAAGTTGACCTTGTAAATTTAACAATATAAAATAAAATATCAACCGAAAAACATAAAATTTAACTCACATCTTACAAAATAAATATATTATCACGCTATTTAGCCTTAATTTTGATTATGCAAACGACATCTTTTTACGTACTTTACGAAACTTTTTAGCAGCGACGAAGTGACAACATCATATCCTCACGGCATCTTGCGGCGAATTGACGAGATAGAGTGATTGCAATGTTGGGGCGATTGAATGCGACAAAAGTTAGTCGTTTGTGCTTCTTTCAATTATTTGTATTTGAGAATTGTTGCTAGCCCATATTAAGGCACTAGCCCACTTTTAGTTACTCTCCTCTACCTTAAGAGGGCATTATAAAAAAAAAAAAGTATAAGTATGCAATACTTTGATTCATGGTCTTCAATTTTGTAAAAATTGTTTTTTCATTTATTGTTCTACAAACAATTAAAAAAAATAATATTTGCGTTTATTGTTTGTGTTTCAGCTTTTTTACTTAACACGAAATTTATAACTGTCTATAGAGAATATAACGATTGAAAATATTGTACAAATACTCTTTAAAAACTTATTTTTGTATTTTTTTTTTTTTGAGATACTAGCATTTTTTCAATTGTTGGTAACAATTTTTGTAAATCACAACGTCAAAATGTCAAATCAAATGTCAAATGCCCTAGCCCCTAGCCCTTTGGACGGGTACGTCATTTTTCTCGCCAAATAACTCCCGTATTAACGTATATTTATCATCCAAGTGTAATAATATAAGGGAAGAGGGGCAGACAATTGGTCAAGGTCATCGGCTAATAGGAGCCTCTAAATTTTTTTTTTCCACAACTTTCACACAACGCCGTTTAGTCCCAAGCTAAGTAGAGCTTGTGTTACGAGTACTAGACAACTGACATACATACTTATATATTTGTAAATACATACATATATGTATTAGATAAATTACACCCAGACACAGAACAAATGATCGTACTTAATACACAAACGTCCGTGTCCTGGGTGGGAATCGAACCAACGACCTCCGACATAGCCGTCAAGCCCACTGACTACTAGACCAACAGGCCAGTCAAAAATAATATATTGTATTAACGGAAGTCGCATCAGTGTCGCATCTTCTCATCGCATGTCTATTGGAATCTTCAAACTTAATATGTAGGTAGGTTATCTTTACAACAAAATGTATATCTATGAACACAGACATCTCTGCCCGCTTTCCTTTAACATAACTTGTAGAATGTTATTTTCCGCACGATCAATATTGCGGCTTCATATTCAGCCTAGGGCGCTTATATGTTCGACATACGTTTGCTTGTAAGGCGTGCTGGCGTATCGTTCCAACTAGTGATGATACGCATATTTGATTAGCTATACGTTAACCTATGTTTATTTGTACTAGCTGAATAATATCTTTGTGTAGAAATTATTATGGAGATGCTTGTTGTTGAACGAGTAAGGACAGAAGGTTTAGTATTTTTTTCGAACCTTTTTTGCATTCTGCCAGTATTAAGTTTAGATAGTATTTAATTGTACTGAATCGAGTCAGCCTTCTCGGCAAGCTTCGCCAAATTATCGACGACGTGAAGTGTTCCACGCGCGACTCAAAGAGATGTCAGCAAACTGTAGTTATGTATTTGTTTTTGAGGTGAAAAATCATCCAATAACTTCTCTCGCTCTAGGGTGGAGCCGGAGGACCGGTCAGACTTTTACACAATACATACCTTTAGATAACATTCTATCTCGCGAGTTTGTAAACTGTCAAAAGATTGTGAACCGCAGTATGTTAATACTGCTTACAATTTAACGCATTATTTTTCGGTAGATTATAATCTATCGTAATGTAACTGTTAAATCTCAATCTCTCTTTTCGTTAATTGTCAATTGACCGAAAGCTGTCCTTGATTGCCTGGCTGAACTATAATATGGCGACAAAAGGGCGGATGATATAATTAACCATTTTAGAGTAGCTACTATAGCAAATAGAAGTTGGCTTTTTAAAATTTATTTTTTGACCGAACTCTTTTCTCCTCAAAACTATTTTCACCCTTTGACGGAGGCTTTCAAATATTTCAGAGGTGTGTGTCATCAAGCCTAAAATTCAAACCGAACAACCTTTTAGACCGGATTGGAAAAAAAATCTTTAAAAATGTCGAATCCCCGTAAAGCACTGGAGTTCTAAATTATTTACTGAAAAACATAATCCTGCCTGCTGTTCCCATGCTGTTGAGTATAAATCTGGTTCATTTCCGTGTTCGTGCTTTGGAATTCATTAGGTTATATCACCATGCGTGCTCCATACATGATTTCGGCAGTTTCTGTAGTTGCGTCAAAGAAAACATTGGTAAAAAAATTATGATGACGCTGGGGCACTGGACAGATAAAACATATATTCTTCTATATGTATTAAAAATAATAGCTGTTCGTTAGAATCGCTAAAACTCAAAAACGGCTGGGCCGATTTGGCTAATTTTGGTCTTGAAATATTCGAGATAATTCCAGGGAAGGTTTAAACGGTGAGAAAAAATTGGAAAAAAAATCACGAAAAAAGAAAATATGAATACAACGCCATCTCTAATTAAAATGTCATTATAAAATAAATTATGCTTTGCTGGTAATGCCAGTAGATGGCGTTATCCTTAGTATTAGGCGGTACGAAGTTCGCCGGGTCAGCTAGTCAGCAATGAAAATTGTAAAAAATATGAACATCTACATTCTTTCATACATTCCATCCTTGTGACACTTCGTTAGTTCATTTTTAAATAAATATTTTTTAGCTTTCCGAACGGGCGCCGTCCGTTGAAATTGGTCATCTCAAATCCGCCAGTGGCTTATTTTAATTTCTTTATTTTTTAAACCATTTATTTACATTGTGCTCACATAATAGAAGCGACAAGAAATAGGTATACAACCAAGATTTTTGTAACTCATGATATAGAAGAGTGTCCAAGGAGTTTCTTGCACGTTCTTCTTTAAAGGGATTTACGCTTTGGAACATGCAATTTTGCTTCACTTCAATGACTGACTGACATTTTGACAATTCAAAATCATCATTTCAGCCGAAAGACGTCCACTGTTGGACATAGACCTCCTCAAAGTGTCCCCATATTGACCGGTCCTGCGCGTCTCGCATCTATAAATAGTCGCATAAATAGTAAATGTATATAACATTAAACCAGAAAAATCGACACAAAAGTGAATATTACTACCAAATCAATACACAATTTTCATGGACCGTCACGGGCACACAAATCCTATTATTTATGTCCTTTCCCATAGTAATTTGTCACTTTCAGATATCTTCTATCAGGTCCCATGGGCCGTACGGAGTTAGGGATAGAAATGTCGCTTACATTATATCAATTTTGTATCTGAAAATGGCAGCCGGAAAAATGTTGACGATTTTTCTTTTTGAAATTGAAAGGGAATTTTGAATGTATGGAAGTTCAGGTATTTATGTAGACAGTAAGATAGCCAGAAGATTTCCAATAACATAAAAACTATATTGTGAAAACTGGCTTTCTAGATCTGTAATAACACGTTTTTTTTTAAGGTGGGAAATCATCCAAATGACTTCTCGTGCTCTGTGTGGAGCGGGAAGGTTTCTTCAGACTTTTATTGACTAAAACCACACCTGTATCCTTCAATTACCCTTTGCGTTCTAGGACTACGGGTTTCCCTTTCAGAAATTCTCCGCGGTCCTAGCTAGCGGCCCCTACGGTTTGCTGACATCTCTTTGAGGAGCGCGTAATAACACGTAGGTTACTTTTTATCCTGCGAGTATCTTCCTCTGGGATATTTTTGTATTATCACGCAAGCGAAGTCTCTAGCGGCAGCTAGTGTAATAAGGGTAATAATAGTAAGTAAGTAAAGATATCAAACCTAGAAATGTCACTTTTATAATTAGTTTTTATTAAGCATTGGCAATGTGTGTACCTAATATTGTTCAGTAGTTTTAGACTAAAAAGTCGATGAATGAGGGCATCCCTAAGGTCGTCGCGAATCATCGCCACCGCACTAGCATCTTTGACAGTCGAACAGAGAATTACGCGCCTTTTTCACGGTGTACTTTTTGAATAGTTTGGAGTTGTAATTAAACGTTTTATGTGTTAAAATCACATTTATCTCTAAAAGTATAGTATAGTATAGTATAGTCAGCCTTATAATGTTCCCACTGTTAATCCACCACGTGGGCCCAGTGCGGGTTGGTGGATGTCACATGTCTTAGAATTTTTGGTTCTAGGACATGCCGGTTCCCTCACAATGTTTTCCTTCACCGTTTTGAGAGCAGGGGTGATGAAATAAATTACACAAAGTAATGCGCCTGGCTGGGTTTGAACCCGCAACCTACAACTCGTAAGTCGGGGCCGTTACCACTCGGCCACCACTGCTCTCTAAAAGTAGGTAGATATTAATTTCAAACGTAGATATCTATTCTTATTTATTAATATATAGAGTGACTGGCAATTAGTGTACGATACTTAAACACGTGATTGTGCTCATGATAACAAACAATTTTTATTATGGGAGCAAAGCCGAAATCGCGAAAAAACTATCAGCTGTTCAGTACATTAGGCACATAAATGTACTCAACAGCTGATTTTTTTCGCGATTCAGGTTTGTTCCCATAGTAAAAGTTGTTGGTTATCATGAGCCCAATCACGTGTTTAAGAATCTTACACTAATTACCAGTCACCCTATATAGACCTATGCTACTTACTATAGCAGAACACTGTGACTCTTATATTTTTGTAACACCTAAATTGTACCTGTGTGCAAACATAAAGTTATTTTATTTGATTTGACCAATTTTACTTGCAAATAAAAGGGAGTAACGGTTAAAGTTGATGTAGATAATACAGCCGGAACACAACAAAACTCATACCAATAACTATCAGTACTACTCCTGAAAGCCCAACTAAAATAATAAAACTGAGCAAGTGCGAGTTAGCCTCGGTAAATGAGGGTTCCGTCCCTAGACCGTACCTTATGAGAGTGAACGCTCTGATGGGTCACACAAACCTTGAATGTTAGCTTGTAATGATATTCACTCATACAGTCATAGAATATCTATATATATAAAAATGAATAGCAGTTCGTTAGTCTCGCTAAAACTCGAGAACGGGTTGACCGATTTGGTTAATTTTGGTCTTGAAATATTCGTGATAGTCCAGGGAAGGTTTAAACGGTTTGAAAAAATCACGAAAAAAAAATCTGAATACAACGCCATCTCTAATTAAAAACTCATTTTAAAATGAATTATGATGTTCTGGTAATGCCAGTAGATGGCGTTATCCTTACTATTAGGCGGTACGAATTTCGCCGGGTCAGCTAGTTTGATATATTTCCAACTACTTCATACCTTATGCTAAATGCAATGCAATGGAAAGGGCTATGCTCGGAGTTTCCTTGCGTAATTGCATTATGAATGAAGATATCCGCAGGAGAATCAACGTTACCGTCATACCCCGAGAACGGATGGCCGTTGGGACCGAAAGGACCCGGAGTGGCGACCGCTTACCGAATACCCAGCGTTGGATGGCATCCGACAAGGTGGACCGATGACCTCGTGAGGGTCGCGGGAATCCGATGGATGCGAGACGCACAGGACCGTTCATTGTGGCGACACTCGGGGAGGCCTATATCTAACAGTGGTCGTCTTTCGGCTAAAATAATGATAATGATAGGTGGAATTGTGGATACCATCCCCATACACAATGCAATACCCGTGGGGTCCCCAAGGCACAATTGGCGCGGAACCCTAAACACCGTAAATATAAACTATCTACTTTCAGTTTGTAAACTAAAAATCGGTCTTTATTTCCTGAGTGAAAGTTCATTGATAGAAAAACTTTTTTATTATGATCATCTCGAAACTAGGGCTGTTACGTTTTACGAGGGTGAAAATAATAATACTGGCAGGCTTTAGGAGTATATTTCTATAAAACTGGAGGGTTTTTTTGATTCCCTAGATAGGCTTGGGAAGTTATAGATAGATAGTCTGTTCTATGACTTAAAATTAAAGTATCTATACAACTTGTAACTGGAAAATTAAGTGACAATCTTAATTCAATTACACGCATACAATTTTACATGCATTCAGGCAGTGTTTTTAAGAAATTAGCATCCTCATAGGGTAAGAGATTTTTCAATTTACTTACTAGAAAACACGCTCTTATCCCTTTTAGGCACGCAATTGACTGTTTTTCGCACTAGTGTGGAAAAGTGCGCGTGTTCGCCGTCACAATTTTAATACATTTATCGTGTCTGGCTTGGCGCGACCCCCACGAGTTGCGTGTCAATCCCCTTTTTTTATGTCTCCGTAAGTGTAGGTACTGAAAAAAGGTCTTATGATACACGTAGTTTTTTTTTTTTTTACTGAAGCTCTTGGCTGCATAACACAGAATGCCTCCTTGGTCGCATTGACAAACTTCCTCCACTTGTATCAAAATGTACTATTGTTACTGACACAGTGGACCTCTGCAGTCTTTATGTACTATCTATAAATATATCTTATGTAATTTCATAAATTTAACCTCGGTAACTGTAGTATACATCCTAGAAACATTAGTTTAATTACTGCTAGTCGTGGTAGATCCGGATATCCGGAGTTTGTCCGCTCAGAAAGGTCACTATTTATAGCCGTAGATCGGAATAGTCTTCAGCCGGATTTATATTGTTTTCTGAAAAGACGGAAGCTTTCCTTTTCCCGTTTATCTATGGAATTTTCCTATATTTTATTGTATTTTTAAACTAAGATCAACAAATTCATAGTTAATCTTCTTCTGTATATATACTATTTAAAAGGAAAAGTCCTGACTTTCCATTGACTTATTAACAGCCAGTCCAAACTCTTGAACCTAGAACGCTGAAATTTTGTACAGAGGTTCTTTTTATGATGAATACAAAGAACAAGAAAAGATTTTCAAAAATTCACCCCATAAACGGGGGCCCAAATTTTGAAAAATTCTCCCCATAAACGGAGGCCCAAATTTTGTACGCTGAAACATACTATCACGCTAGCGGAGCCGTTGGTAGCTAGTCAGTAGATAACAATCACACAGCGAACGTAAAATCCCGAAAATACATAGTGAAAATAACCCGGCCATCGAGCCTCGGACCACAGCATAAAATATTAACGCCACTGAGTAAACAATCACAGTATGGCAGTAGCCTTTGAAGTGGCCAGTAACTCTAAATTAGGTTTAAAATTTCAAGTGTGTTACTGTAGCTGGGACACTGTATGTATGTTCGTTGCTAAAGGTACCTTGCGTAATTTTGTTAACGAGGTATAGTGGAAATTGGGCTACTATATTGAGTGGTTACAGAGTATTATTTTAGGTACATTTTGGGTGGATGCTGATGCGAAAGGTTATTTGGATTTTAGTGAAACTCAGGTGGAGGTCAACAGCTGGTGGTCAATATGAAATAAAAAAAAGGAATATAAGGTGGGTGTCCCATTTATAATGGCCTATTTTTTCAAAAATTTGTGAAAAAAAAAACACAACTGAAGTCGAATGAGTATAAAAATGGTACAGCTTAGAAACACATGAGTATGTGTTATATAAATGACATGATTGAATTACTTCTATACCAAATTTTATTTGATTCTGTTGAACAACAGAAGAATGGCTTTATGAACAGATTAGAGATATTTACAAAATTCACAAAAAAAGAAACCACAACTTCTGAACTATAGATTTTTGCTGAACTAATGTTTAAAACGATTACTTACGATGCCATCTAGTTAAAAAAAATCAACCAGCATAAACGGGAAATATATACATAGGAAATATAAGCAATGTACCTTCCATAAAATGTATAAACAGCAAACACAGATGTAAATATTAGGACATAAGTTAGCTGACCGACGTCTGCACGACCCACCGGCTACAGAAACATTTGTAAAACACAAAGTAGGCAAATAAATATTATTCTGAAGGTAGAACTACATTGCGCACATGTAGGCCACGAACACCGATCTGGCATTTTATATGGCAACTAGACTTGCAGAGCTACATTAGATCCACGCCACGCGACGCCACGCAACGCGCCGCTACGTAGGTAGAAACCAGGCGTGGTCCACGTGTGCGTCGGTCTTGCGTCGGTCCAGTGTAGTTCTCGCTTGATTCTGATACCTTCCATAAAACGTTAACTACATAAAGCCACTATATTTGTTTATCTACGACTAACAGGTAATATCCAACTCATAGATAACTTATAAAAATCAAGATCTTGTTGAAACTATAAGTACCTTCCTTCTCAAGTACAATTTCCTCGAGTAAGTTTATGTCTTCTTTAAGAAACCAATCAATTCCCAAAGAAACTAACAGACAATCATATATTAGTACTATAAGGAAATAAATCAAATATATACGCGGAATACTTCGTCAGGGGTTGCCAACCGCCCCAGTTCTGAGGGATACATCAATGTCATGGGGTAATGTTTACAGACCATGGGTAAGGCTAGCTTGGCAGAATTCTTAATGGGGGGATATTATTTTAATGTTATAGCGTAATTTGTAATGGCTGGGCTTTTCGGGGATGTTGGCCATTGTCGAAATCCCCCTAGATGCATCCCCTGAAAAAGACACTTGGGAAAGTGTTTTCGTCACTGCCCTTTTATTTTGTTAAGGCAATTGCAATTTCCTGTCATCTGTTTTGGGTTTTCTCCTGAGAATTTTCTAATTAAAAACCGATGAGTATTAATTGGCGTCCTTATGGTATGTCAATTAATACGGTCCTCATACTATAATTTTATTAAAAAATGTATGTATTAGTCATCATCATCATCATCATCACTTTAACCAAAAGACGTCCGGCCATTGTTGGACATACGCATTCTCCCAAGTGTCGCCACAGCGACCGATCCTGTGCGTCTCGTATCCATCGAATTCCCGCGACCCTCACCAGGTTATCGGTCCACATTGTAGGAGGCCTTCCAATGCTGCGTCTTCCGGTACACGGTCGTATGTATTAGTAAGTTCCCCTAATACATCTTTAACTGTATAAACTCAATAAACATGATAAATGTATAGTAAGATATGTGCTGTCCATTTCAACAAATGTTTACTTGAATATTTCCTTAGAATTTGTACCAGTTTGGTAATTAACAAGTAATACTGATGAAGCTACGTGAATCGAGGAATTTCGACCACCGCAGTCGTCACACCCGGTGAGGTTTTCTCAGAATTACTTTGTTGTTTAGGTAGGTATTAGTTTGTTGTTTTCATCAGGAAATACACACACACACAGACACGCCATCACACAATCAGTCAATAGTTTGATCACCTTATAGGTTTAATTAAGTTTTTAAGGTTTAACCACGATTCAAACTCTTGCCTGAAAACCTGTCAAAATTTGACGTTAAAGAGGGTTTGATAGGTTTCTAACTGAAAATTTTCAATTCGAAAACCGGCCCTTAGATAGCTTTGTCCTCTTTCCAGTTACTTAAATTATAAAATAAAGACATTTTTACTGAAAAAGTACAAGAACTGAAATACATAAATATATTGTTATAGAGCTAGCACATCAAGTTTTACAGCATTCGTTAGAATACTATGACAAGTAGGTACATAAGTATTTTGAGAAAAAAACTGAAGATTTTTTTAATTCATATAAACTAGGGCTTGACTGCGATCCCACCTGATGGTAAGCAGTGATGCAATCGTTGATGGTGTTTATTAAGAGCCCATTCATTATAGCTTTAAAGATACCTAAATTATAGAATAGAATAGAATAGAATAAAACTTTATTGTACACTAAAATAGTAACAAAAACTTTTAAACTAACTTAATCTATGGGTACAATGCGAATGGCGGTCTTATCGCTAAAAGCGATATCTACCAGACTGCGGTGTACTGCAAATTAAATTTAATTAATTTAAAAATATACATTAGACTATACATAGATTCAAAATTATATTATAATTATAGTCGGACGGGAAGTACTTACCATTAGCGAAGTTAGATTTGCCCAACATCACACGCTTCGCAATATTCTGATAACAATATTACTCTCCAAATTGTACTCAATTACGTCCGCCCTAATCAATCAAATTGATAGTTATATCTTGTCGTTGATTGCCATTAATAGATGGCCTGTTACCGTACTCCGTCGCTATGGCAATATTGAGTGGAGTTCCGTCAAACGGCCTAAGACTCAGCCAAGAAGGCATTCATAATCCATCAAAGACCACCGTATTAAAATCAATCTAAACGATAGCCGTCTATGAGACAAACCATTTGTGTAGACAGTAGATAATTCATCAGGCAAACAAGATAAGTTTCGTCCCGACTAAACAGAGATGTCGGTAAACAAAAGCGGTGCAGGGGCGAAAGGTACAAGCTGCAGCGAATCTAAGCACTCTTAAGAAAGTAAATTGAGTTTATTGCCATCATAAAAATGGAAACCCCTTAAAACTAAACAAAAACTACGCTGAATAATGCCAAAATCAGCCTTTTAATGTTCCCACTGCTGGGACTCATGCCTCCTCTCTAGGAGTAGGAATGGGCCGTAATCCACCACGCGGCCCCAGTGCGGGATGGTGAATGTCACATGTTTTCGAATTTTTTGGTTCTAGGACATGCCGGTTTCCTTACGATGTTTTCCTTCACCGTTTTGAGAGCAGTGGTGATGAAATAAATTACACAAAGTAATGCGCCTGGCTAGGTTTGAGCCCGCGACCTACAACTCGTAAGTCAGGACCACTTGGCCACCACTGCTGCTCAATGACTTTAGCTCAGCATAATGCCAAAGGGTAATATCAGCCCACCACCTGACTCAGACACATCAGCATGGTACGGGCTCCGATGGTACGGGCACGCGATTGGGCGTGTTTTCTCAGCGTGACGTGCTGATAGAGTATATGAGCGCGCGTATTGTATGTGCAGCTGTACGTGCAGCTCAAAGCGAAAAAGAGACGCAGACAGGTATGCACATTAATCTACCTGTGAAATTCCAGTTTTGGACATTTAGGCCTATCGACTAACAGACAGATCTTCAGGCTTCTGAAAGTAGAAACTGCTAGTGACAGCCGGGGCCGACGATTTTTTGTGGTAATAATTAAATTGCTTCTCCCGCTCAGGGAGGGGCCCTTTTATTATTTATTATTATTGTATGGTTATTTTACACAATCTCTAAGTAAAACCGATTAAAGGACGCCGTTTTAAGTCAATTCTATTTTAAGTAGAACTTAGAATAGAAAAAAAAAACATTTATTTCGGACAGACACGCCATAACGGTTATTAAACACAAGGTAAAAGAGAAGAAAAGTGCAGAATATGCCAAGCGAGCCCTTACCACCGTAGGGTGTCAGCAGGATCGATGGGTACTAGGGCCATGGGTTGACTTCGACGCAAAAGACAACTGAAGAAACATAGGTGTGGTATTAGACAGTAAAAGTCTGACATACCCTCTTGCTCCTCCCTTGAGCAGAAGAATTCATTAGATGATTTCTCATCCTAAAAAAAAGGCTGGCGTCAGACAACCAGTGCTAGTTTTCAGCTGGCACCCCGCAGTGACGCAGGTCTCTCAAGAGGAAAATAAGCCGCTAACTCTTATAACTTGTCCCTCAAAACCTCAAAGCATTCATCACCCGCCCTAAGACTAATTACACAGAATGATTTACTAACTGCATTCTAAATGTGGATTTGCTCATTTTAAAACAAAGCTTGAGCTGGTTTGGTTGAGAATAAACACGTGCGAAACACGTGGTCGGGGACGTGGCGTTGCACATGGCTGGTCATGTTTAAAACAAACGTTTATAGGGAATATGGCGCATTCCTGCTGAATTTGGTGTTAAAAAAACACAGTTACTCTTCGATATCTATAGGTATACTAGCTGACCCAGCGAACTTCGTACCGCCTTCTACTGGTATTACCAGAACTAGCATAATCCATTTTAAAATTATATTTTAATTAGAGATGGCGTTATATTCGTTTTTCTCACTATCTCATATTTTCTCACCGAAATATTCGTGATATTCGGGATAGTCCAGGGAAGGTTTTAAACCTTCCCTGGACTATCCCGAATATTTCAATAATGAAATTAGCCAAATTAGTCCAGCCGTTTTTGAGTTTTAGTTTCTTCGTTCTTAGATTAATACCCTATAAATAAAATGCTCAATATGTTTTATAAATCTATGCGGCCGGCGTTTAACCGAAATGGCGCGAAATCACGCGCGAACTTTTTAATTACTTAATAATTAATTAAATTAATATTTTTCATTAGTTGTTATTACAATGTATTCATATTAAGTGTATGTACCTAATGATAATATTCGAAAGCGCTTTCTAGGTGAACTTCTTTGTAACGCAAAAATATTCTCAGAATTAAACTAAGGATAAGATAAACATTATGATAAGTGGTTCGTTTTTGTTTGGTCTGACAAGACATACGATAACACACTTACTTTGCGTAAAACTGGTTTCTCTAACCTTTTGAAAAGGTTAAATAAACTAAATCAAGAACAGTAGAAAAGAAAAACAAAATGGAGAACTTCTAAAGTATTTCATGGTAAGAGTCCCGTTTGAAATCCGCTTGAAGATTACTTACCATGGTTGGTTTTTATCTAATCTAAAGATGGCTGGTTACTGTAATACAATTTGATACAAGTGGAGAAAGTGTTATATTGCGACTGAGGCGAAATTCGCCCGAGCCGTAGGTGAGGGTGTTATGGAACCGAATGCTGTACGGAATGTTGTGCTTACATTTTTCAATACACTTACGAAGAAATAAATAAACGGGGGTTGACGCGCGACTCGTGGGGGTCGCTTATCGGCCAGCCTGATACGATAAATGCAATAAACGGTGGCGGGGGCGAGCTGACGCACTTCCTCGCACTAGTACGAAAAACAGTAAATTATTTGAATAAAAGCGGGATAAGAGCGGGTTTTCGAGTAAGTGTAAAAATATTTATTTATAATGTTAATTGCCTACATCTTGGCATTTTATAGTATGTCGATACTGACCTGACAGACGACAGTACACAAATTATACCACTACCATTTTTTCAAAACCTGTATAGATCATTATCATCATTTTAGCCGAAAGACGTCCACTGTTGGACAACGACCGATTCTGTGCGTCTCGCATCCATCTGATTCCCGCAACCCTCACCAGGTCATCAGTCCACCTTGTGCGATCTCCATTCCTGATGCGATTACGCAAAGAAATTTCGAGCATAGGCACTATCTGAAGATATCAAAATTCAAGGCGTGCAGTTTCATAAAGCGACAATTTCATAGTTACGATCGCTTTAGAAAGCATAAATTATTTAATGTCCCATTTTGTCGCACTGTAGCTCGATCCACCGCCCCTGTACCGCATATGCTAATGATGCTCCACGCGCTCGTGGAAACCAACCCGACCAACTCTGGATTGGATTTTTGTTTGATGAACGGAAGACAATATTATTAGAAATTTTGCGGTTCTATGAGAAGACAGAGTCAAAGGATTAAGGATTTTTATTTTAGTATTAATGGCTATTTTGCTGTACTAAAGTAAATATAAATAGGTAGAGACCCCGATATTTCATCGGCACCTCCACAAAGTTTCGGGCCTTGGTACATGCCATGGTCCGGAGCGAGGAGGAGTGGCAGGCGGTCGCCTCCTTCTGCGATGCAGTAATGCTAGCAAAGGAGGCGGCCGATCGAGTGAGGCAAAGGTCCTGACGCCCCAACCGCCGCCGGGATTCCGATTCCGATTTCCGGCCACCGTAAGCGTGGGCTTTCGGACGGCGAGCAATGGGCGGCTCGTCGTCCGATCGTCCGGTTACCGTCCAGACCGGACCTAAGTCGTCGAGGGCGCGTACCGTTCCACGCGAGCCTCAAGGAGATGTCAGTAACCGTAGGGGCCCAGCAAGGTCGAAACCTACTGGGGCCATAGGTGATGCGAAAGAGATCCCCGGGGCCCTGGAAAAATGGCAAAGAAGGAACAGGAGTGGGTTTTTAGTCAGTAAAAGTTTGACACTATCTCCCGCTCCGCCCAAACCCAATTTTTTTTCCGGGTGGGAAAATCATCTAATGATATCCGCGGAGATATCATTAGATGATTTTCCCACCCGGAAAAAAAATCCTCCACAAAGTTAATATAGAAAACCATCCAACATTATTCAGTACAAAACACTCCACCCATAAACACCACACCTCTATCAGGAATCTTTCAAACACAATTGAGTCCTTAGACCTCAGCAGCGGTGTTGAGCCCCTCTAGAAATTCTCCCGCCAATAGTTATTACAGCCATTTGCCACTTCCTTCACCTTCGCGTAAGATTTTACGAGGCGTGGCTCGTGGCTTCTAATGTGTCTCCTTCAACTTATGAAACTAAGTGCTTTTGGTGACGTAATAGATATTGAAGGTTATCTTCTAGGTGAATATAAGTGGGATGAGGAGGACAAGAAGGGGATAAAATGATATTTCTTCACCGATTGAGAGAATGTTTGAAAGCCGTATAACGCAAAGGGTAACTGAAGGACGCAGGTGGGTTTTCATCTGTAAAAATCTGACACGCACTCTCGTTGGACCCAAGAGTGGGAGAAGTCATTTGAAGATTTCCCATCTCAAAAAATAATATGAAATCAACGGTAACGATTGTGAAAATGTCCAATAGTCCGTTTCATAAAAGTAATAGCATTTTTTCGCTAATTAAATCCTAGAAATAATAAATCGAACACATGTGACATCCACCAATTCGCACTGGACCCGCGTGTGGATAACGGCGTTCTCCATCTATTAGTGAAGAGGCCTGTCTAGCAGTGGGAACATTATACGGCAGATTATGGGTTTACGACTTAACAATGCCTGTTGGTCTAGTGGTCCATGCCCTAACTGCTATGCCGGTCGTGGGTTCGACTCCCACCCAGGGTAAATGTTTGTGTGATGAGCATGATCATTTGTTCTGTGTCTGGGTGTAATTTATCTATAGTTTATGTATATATATAGAAGTATATAAGTATGTTTATCAGTTGTCTCGTACTCATAGCACAAGCTCTGCTTAGTTTGGGACTAGACGGCGTTGTGAAAGTTGTAAAAAAAAGGTACTGAATCGATTTAGTCTATGTTCAATATTTGTTATATTTTATCCTAAAATTTTCAAGATAAAAAATTACCTATTTCGATATATTCTTGACAAATCTTGATTGCGTCACTAGGGTGTTTGTGGGTGCGTGCGTAGGTACGTAGTACCAAGGTGCGTAGGTACCAATACCGATGCGCTACTTTGATTTTTTAATGCACTGATTTGTAAAATAAAACATTACTTACGAATTTAATTAAAATTTCAGTGCTTATTTATTTATTAATTAATTCTTTATGCACACAAAAGTACAGAGGCGAACTTAATGCCTTAAGGCATTTTCTACTAGTCAACCTTCGGGTGATGCAGAGACAAAGCAACAAAAGCATTTTTTTTAGTTTTTTATATTATTAATGTGCTTGAATTATGATTTCAATTTAATTTTATGATTGGTTTATAAAGGATGTACCGAAACTAGCTAATCTTTTAACAACAGCATCAGCTATTTTCCTCTAACACATTTCGATACGAGCAAAAGCAAGCATGCCTAGAATTTTCCCGTAATATTTTCGCTTTATAATAAATCCTGTACAAAGAGTACTAGTCTACGTATGCGGGAAGCTAACATCGTGACGTAAGATAAGCAATCATTCTAATGTGTGCTCAGTTGTAGCTGGCTCAAAATCACAAAATAAACTTTGGAATATAAAATGTTTTATTTTGTTTAAATTTGTACAACCTTTTTTTATGTGTGTATGTAGGTACGTGTGTTTGTTGAGCCCGAAGCTCGAATAATCGCAAAGCTTAAGTGGCAGTGGGCAGGGCACACACACAGGGCAAATGGGTCTGGAGTGGCGACTGCGTACCGGAAAACGCAGTTTTGGAAGGCTTTCCACAATGTGGACCGATCAACAGGTGAGGGCCGCGGGAATATAATGATAATGATAGTGATAATGATTTGTGTTTTTTGTTTTTTAAACGTTATATTGTAATATAATAATGACTCTCTTGTACGTGTTGGTTTTGACTGTTAATGCAGAGAGTACCTGTCATGAAATATATAATAAATAAATACGATGGATGCGAGACGCAAAAGACCGTTCGTTGTGGCGACACTTCTGGGAGGGGCTATGTCCAACAGTGGACGTCTTTCGGCTAAAATAATGATGATGTTTGTTCAGGTAAAATGTTTCAAAATTATTTTAAAACAGTTACAGCTAATCGATTGAGCTGAAATTCTGCAGACATGTTTAGTTGAACGGAAACACATGTTTACCTAAGAAATGTAATTTTGAGTCCAATATGGCGGACTCTTTAAGATGGCGGATTAGTTATTTTTTATGTTTGCAATTAAAATGGTTTATTGAGACGAATACGTAAAAAATTACATCTCAATAAATCCAACACAGTTAATAAAATTGTCCAATTATTCCAGTCATCGTAGATATAAATGTTCCACATGACGAGAACCTCGTGAATGCCGAGAAAGATAAGCAAATCAAGTATCTTGACTTGACTCGCGAGGTTGTCGACATGTGGGATGTGGACTCAGTGATCATTGTTCTGATAGTCGTGTCAGCTAATGGCTTAATAGCTACGAGCCTCGACGAACACCTTAGGATGCTCTTGTTAGGTGGCTGGATCAAGGTCTTGATTCAGAAAGCGGTACTCCTGGGCTCGGCTCGTATAGTTAAGAGGTTCCTCTCTCTGGCGTCCTGACCGCCGGTAGCTTGGACCCAGTTCCCGATACCGGTGGGATACTAAGTTTAATCTTTTTATTTCTATTGAAATATTTGAAAATATAATTTATATAGGGTGACTGGCAATTAGTGTACGATACTTAAACACGTGATTGTGCTCATGATAACCAACAACTTTTACTCTGGGAACAAACCTAAAATCGCGAAAAAAAACAGCTGTTCAGTACATTTATGTTTGCCTAATGAACTGAACATCTGATATTTTTTTCGCGATTTCGGCTTTGCTCCCATAGTAAAAGTTGTTTGTTATCATGAGCACAATCACGTGTTTAAGTATCGTACACTAATTACCAGTCACCCTATATGTAAATGTTAATAAATAAACGGAATAACAATTATCTTAATCCCTAATCTATCTCATTTCGTTCAGTCCATCCTAAGGTAATAATAATCATAAAAAATCTTTATTGTAATAAAACCAAAGAACAAATTAACTTAAAACTACATCAATGGATAACGAAGCAAGACCCAGTTCCGTGCTAGGAGTTAACCTGTATTACGGACACTAGGGGATGCTCCATCACCTCACTAGGATCATTACACTAACCGTCTGGAGTAAAACGTTTCTGAATCACTGGATTCCCCATCTAGGTATGACTGTATATAGGGAATCCATAACAATTACGAACTATAATTAAAAGGTTGTCTGTCAGAGATTGTCTTGTGCGATAAGACCGCCCTTGGTACACTTTGTTTTAGTATACATATGTTTATCCTGTCCACAGTATGATGTGTACAATAAAGTATATATAATAATAATAAGAGAGCAGTGGTGGCCGAGTGGTAACGGCCCCGACTTACGAGTTGTAGGTCGCGGGTTCAAACTCAGCCAGGCGCATTACTTTGTGTAATTTATTTCATCACCACTACTCTCAAAACGGTGAAGGAAAACATCGTGAGGAAACCGGCATGTCCTAGAACCAAAAATTCAAAGACATGTGACATCCATCAACCCGCACTGGGCCCGCGTGGTGGATTACGGCCCATTCCCTCTCCTAGAGAGGAGGCCTGAGTCCCAACAGTGGGAACATTAAAAGGCCGACTATGCTAATAATAATGATATCTTGTATAACATGTCACTACGTAGAGCCAAAGGTTTTACTTGTCTGCGATGAAAGCCTAAATAAAAGACGTCTCTCGGTCTTTAGGCAATCGCTTTTGATAAATACTGGCTTTAATGCCAACGTTTAGCAACGAGATCGATCCTCTGTTTCATGAATAATGCAAATAGGCTACCCGTCCTGATATAATCCCTTTTAGATTCAAAATCGATATTTCAGGCTTTTCTTAGTGTCCTAAAATAAGTCCACATAGTAAGGTAGGGTTTTAGAGATAAATTTTATAGAATAATATAGTGTAAAAGTTCCATAATCTACCTGATATAATTTTTTTTTTCGTTATAGCCGTGGGATTGTGGAATTGATTGCGTGACGAGTGACAGGACAGAATGGAAAAAAAAACGCGTTGAGCCGACCCCAAATAAAACGGGACAAGGGCAGAAAGATGATGAGTCCTGTGGGATTGTTTGAAAGAATTACCACGGCACTAGAAAGCAAAGTGCAACTGAAGAAACACAGGTGAGTTTTTGTCAATAAAATTCTAACATTTCTAATGATCTAATAATTTCCTACTTCAAAACAAAACGCATAGTCGCAACTGTCTATGATCGCCTAAACTATAGACTTGAAACTAGAATAAAGTTACGCTCAGTTTTGTATTACGCATTAATTGCTTGTCTCTAATATTAACGAACAACTTAATTAAATGTAAACAAAAGAACACAAGTTAACAATAATTGCAACACAGTGCACTTAACGCTAAATAATGAACAGTGAAAGTATGTTAACAACACTCTCGCTTTCTTACCTAACTGAACGCGAAGTGTAACGATAAGCTAATACTAGATATACCTATATTCGATATCTTCGATCAACAATATACGTCGGTATACCGAAATAAGTTCCTTAGTCTATTTGCTGAAAAATAATAATAATATTCCACAACTATCACACAACGCCGTCTAGTCCCAAGCTAAGCAGAGCTTGTGTTATGAATACTAGACAACTGATAAACATACCTACTTATATATTTCTAAATACATTCATATCTATATATATAAAAGAAAGTCGTGTTAGTTACACTGTTTATAACTCAAGAACGGCTGAACCGATTTGGCTGAAAATTGGTGGGGAGGTAGCTTAGAACCAGGAGACGGACATAGGGTACTTTTTAACGAGTAGGGTAGAGTAGGGTAGAGTAGGGTAGAGTAGGGTAGAGTAGGGTAGAGTAGGGTAGAGTAGGGTAATTTTTTTTTTTACTAAATCCCGCTTTTGGGCAGAACAACGTCTGCCGGGACCGCTAGTTATAGATAAATTACACCCACACACAGAACAAATGATCGTGTTCATCACACAAACATTTGTCACACATAATTATAAGTAGGTCTGCGTCGGTAGTGGCAGAGCGATTTCCAGCCACAATAGGCGTGAACTTGAGGACTACAAGCAATGGGAACCTCGACGTTGCGTATGCGTTCCTCAAAGAAATGTCAGCACTGAAGGGGCCAAGTAAGGCCGATGTCTGCAAGGACTGCGCGGGAACGTTTGAAAGAGTGACTGAAGCCCTGGAGCGCATCTGAAGAACATAGTTCCACCCTAGCGCAAGAGAAGTCATTGAATTAACTTTCACCTCAAAAAAAAAAGTTTTTTTTATTTGTCCCGATCTAAATCCTAAATTCCAATTTGTTTTACCATCTGTCCCGATTTTAATCCAATCGGACCTGGCAACAATAGTCTAGCAGGTCACACTATCCTGGCACGGTCATGGTATGATGCTTCGTAAGCAGACTTCTTAAAACTGAAAACATGGCATTATGAAGTACAGGTTAATGGATTAAAAACACTTTACCACTCAAAGTAACACCCTTGTCAGAGATAAAATAAACATTAGATGTACGAGATACTTTAGGACTGTAAAAATGGTATCCATTCCTTTAGTATGGAAGGTAATGGAAGGCGGTTGGAGTAGGTCGTAAGTCAAATTGTCACATATTTTTGGATGGGTGTCTTATGGTAATGGTCGTAAAGTGTCTTTTATTTTCAAATGTATGAGTGTTTAGAAATGACGCAGGTATACGGAAGCTTAAACAATATCTTCGCAGTAACAGTATTTTGTTAGCATCTGCCATTCGTTTTGCGTGTGTGAATGTAGGAAATTATTCCAAGGGAACATGCCGGTGATAAAAAGTATTCTATGTCCAGAGCGAGGAGGAGCCCTGGGACGAAGGCAACGAAGAAACAGGAGTGGGTTTTTAGTCAGTAAAAATCTCACACTATGTCGCGCTCCGCCCAAGGGCGGTATTTGTCATTAGGTGATTTTCCCACCTAAAAAAACAAAAGCTGCCAGTGGCTTAATTCAATTTCTATCTTTTAATTAGTTTTTTGATTATTATTATTACTTATCTACATTGTGCTCACATATTAGAAGCGACAAGAAATATGTAACCAAGATTTATATCATTCATAATATGATTTTAAAAGAGTGTCCATGGAGTTTCTTGCACGTTCTTCTTCATAGAGATCTACGCTTTGGAACGTGCAATTTAGCTTTGGAACGTGTAATTGGTCTATTTGAAATAACAGTTTCTGATTTCTTATTTCCTACAATTATTCTAACTTCATGAAAATCATACAGCACAAAAATCTTACCTTAGTTATTTATGATGATATTCTTCTGTCAAGAAAGCAGTTCACATCTGAAATGAAGAAAAAATTACATTATTAATTAAATATTTTAGCTGAGAATAATTTATTGCCTTTAGTATGTATGCAGTTTTAATTAGTAAAGTGCTTTTATTTTTCTTGTTTAATATTAAAAAAAGTAAAAAACAAAAAAAAAAAAAACAAATACGACCAGTTGGTTCGCCTTCTATTAAAAACACTAGCTGTCTCCCGCGGTTTTACCCGCATCTTTGGTCTGCTCCTTTTCGTGTGGTGTGCGTAACGTGACATTATTTAGCCTTTCTCGTTAAGTGGGCTATTTAACACTTACACATACACATACAACATAAGAGCAAGTAAGCACTAGTTGTACACAATATAGTTTTCAATATTTTATCATAATTGTTAATTTTCCACAAAGAGTGAATACACTCGACTCCTGTAACACTGGTACCACCTACCTCAAGAGTCAGGGCGTCAATTGGAAATAATTACATCAGCCTCTTTTATGTCTATAAAACGTTTAATTTTTCAATTCGAACCTGTACTTCTTGAGATTAGCGCATTCAATAAAACCAACTCATTAGTTTTATATTAGTATAGATAACCACATGGTTCTTATGTGGCAGTGGGCAGGGCACATTGCTCACAGAACGGATGGTCGATGGAGACGAAAGGTACTGGAGGGTCGACCACGTACCGGAAGATACAGCACTGGAAGGCTTCCTTCAAGGTGGGCCAATGACCTAGCGAGAGTCGCGGGAATCCGATGGATGCGAAACGAATAGGACCAGTCCTTATGGCGACAGTTGGGGGAGGTCTATTTCCAACAGTAGACGACTTTCAGCTGAAATGATGATGATGATGATTCACGACTGCTTTACCCTTCGTTGTTAACAGGCGTGAAGCTAAACATCCACCAGACACTATATGAACTCAACCAATTAGCCTGTTCTCCAGTTTCACCTGTTTATTTCCTACCTGAACATCATTAAACGCTACCCTTTGTATTTATAAACAGCGGTGATTGGTCTAATTACAGTAATCACTGTTACCATTATATACCCTTCCCAATTATACAACTCGTATACACTCTATTTTGGGGAAATTTCAAAGGTGACTATTATTAGAAATTAGTCTGTTTTGGAATGAAGCTATTGTTATTATAAAGTGAGGGGAATTCACAGGAGAGCGGAATTTGTATTAGACGTATACGTAACCAAGTCTATATCTTGTCATGCTCACTCAAATCTCCACTGATAGTGGCGCATGTGTTGGATCATTCGGTTCCCTTCAAAATGGTTGAGCTGAGTGGTGTTAATATTAGCGTCATGTTCGTGAACGGGCGCTGTCAGTTGAGACTGGTCATCTCTTAGCTGCCAGTTGCTATTTTAATATCTGTATTTAGTTTTTATTTTTACTTTATTTACATTGTTCTCACATGATAGCGACAAGAAACATGTAACAGAGATATTTGTAATTACAAAACATGATTGAAAAGAGTGTCCATGGAGTTTCTTGCACATTCTTCTCCATAGAGATCTACGCTTTGGAATATGCAATAAGCATCATTTTTTATTTCTGACTGACTGACTTCTTGACATTTCCAAAAGGGCCTGTAAATGGTTTATTTGAAATAAATGATTTTGAATCTTATACTCTTTACATACATATCAATAAAATTGAAGTGTATGTTTGTAATATCAAAATAAAATTCTTAGGGCTCCGTACTTAAAGGGTAAAAACGGGACCCTATTACTAAGACTCCACTGTCCGTCTGTCTGTCACCAGACTGAATCTCATGAACCGTGATAGCGAGACAGTTAAAATTTTCACAGATGATGTATTTCTGTAGCCGCTTTATCAGAATAAAATAAATTGTGTAAAAAAAAGTAATACAGATAATGGTACCTGGCCGGTTTCTTTTACTAAAGATCTAACTATCTGTAAAACATACAGATAAATATGTAGTTTTATTCCGTGCGGGAATAGAACCCGCGATATGCAGCACAGCAGCCAAGATAGTTATTACTTTGACAATTTTACAGAAGTTCCGAAAATAAAACGAATGAAAATATTGTGTCCAGCGTTTAACTTCATCAACACCAAATATTTGGAACCTAACCTCAGACCCGTCCAGGTCATTACAATACTTAGAGTATCCCATCAAATGGCGTCATCAGGTCGTCGAAAAGTCTATACTTACTTTTTTTTTCGGTTGGAAAATCATCCAATGACATCCCTTGCTCTTGGGCAGAGCGAGAGATAGTGTCAGACTTTTACTAACTAAAAATCCACCCCTGTTCCTTCCTTCCTTTCGTACCAGGGCCGAGTCTTCCTTTCAGAAACAGACCCTTGGCCCCAGTAGGCTTCAACCCTGCTGGGCCCCTACAGTTTGCTGACATCTCCATGAGGCGCGAGTGGAACACTGCGCGCCGTCGACGACTTGGGTTCGGTCCGGATGGTCGGACGGCGAGCTACTCATTGCTCGCCGTCCGTCGCCGTCGCAAGCCCGCGCCTACGGTGGTAGGAAATCGGGATCGGAATCCCGGCGGCAAAGGTCTATACTTAGAGTTTCCTTGCGTGATTGCATCAAGAATGAAGATATCCGCAGGAGAACTAAGGTTATCGACATAGCCCGAAGAATCGCCAAACTTAGGTGACAGTGGGCTAGGCACATTGCTCGCAGAACAGATGTACGATAGGACCGAAAGGTTCTGATGCGGCGATTGCGTACCGAAATACGCAGCATTAGAAGGCCTCCCACAAGGTGGACCGATGACCTGGTGTTCGTCTTCTTCGCGGTAATCAGATGGATGCGAGACGCACAAGACCGGTCGTTGTGGCGACACTTGGGAATGGCCTCTTTCCAGCAGTGGCCGTCTTTCAGCTGAAATGATGATGATGATGACCAAATTCCTACCTTAATAAATATTTCTGATCATCCAAGTTGTAAACGCGACCACAAGATCACTAGACTAACACAATTAATGCACGGCCATGCCCCACTATAATCAATGCAGTCGACTCCATGCTTTTATTAGGAAACGTTCAAAGACTTGATTTATGATACTAACATTTATAGTAGGAAGTGGAATGGAGTGGAGTAGCTGTATAGAAAATTGATTGCTATGTCCTTTTATAAGCTCATAACTGTTCTCTGATAAACATGGGACATTTTCTAGGATCGGTTTAACGATGTGGAGCCGATATTTGTTTTGTTATTGAGACAGATAACAGTAGATAGATAAATAGTTTTAAGGCGAAAAATTATATTCAATTAATTTACTAGCAGCCTACTTTGCTCTACTCAGAGTGAGAGAAGTCACGTGATGATTTTCCACTTCAAAGAAGGATACTTTTTATTTTTAGGGTTCCGTAACTCAAAAGGAAAAAACGGAACCCTTATAGGATCACTTTGTTGTCCGTCCGGCTGTCTGACTGTCTGTCTGTCAAGACCCTTTATCTCCGGAACGCGTGGGAGTATCGAATTGATATTAAAACCATATACTCAGGTCTGCAGTCCCTTGAAGCTGTGAAAAAATTAAACTTTTAAGTTAACGAAAAAAAGATACGGCCGTTTATGTTGCATAAAACGCCTATTTCGACACTCTCAAAAGAATTAAAATTCATAGGGTACTTCCCGTTGTCCTGAAATTCTGAAATTTGGCATGAAGCAAGGTCTTATAACATAAGTATAAGAAAAAATCTGAAAACTGTAAATTTATGGTTACGTCACAAAAAAAAAAAAATTTTTGCGATTCGTAAAAACCATTGAGACTCGATTCGGAAATATTGAACTGTTTTAATAGGTAAGTTTGTACGGAATCCTCAGTGTGTGAATCCTACTCGCACTTGTCCAGTTTTTTTGATAGTACGTTGCCATTGAATAATTTTCGATATCGATGCATTCGAAACTGCTGACAAAACCTAGTTTTTAAAAACCAAATTGAAAGACTATGTAAGAACATGAACTTACCCTGAAAAAGTTTACGTAAAAAGGTAACGTTGCCTTTGCTAAAAATGCAAAATTCCAGCCAGACTTACATTTCTGAACCATTGAGCAGTCTATCAACGTACAGAAAAGGCTTCGATCTTCTGAACAGTGAAATTGGGTATTAGTTATATGGTACAGCTATCTCAATGTCTATACAGGTGGAACATGAAATTGATTGGAATAATAAAGAACGAAAGAAGATAATTGCTGGACAAAGGCTACTCTAACGAGAGTAAAGTACTGGGAGCTCTTTTGAACTATAAAGTAATAGGGTAGAAAAATGCTTCGAGAAATAATTGTACAAAGTGCTGGGGAGCAGTTCCTTTTTGCTTATATTAACCATACATTTCGCCGCTTACAATTTGCGTAAGCGTTTGATTAGGGATAAAGCTAGAACTACACTGCGCACACGTGTGCCACACACGCCGATCTGGACGCATCGGTCTTCATACATTTTATATGGAAACTAGACTTGTAGAGCTACACTTCATCCACGCCACGCGACGTCGTTCTACGTACAAAACAGGCGTGTTACACGTGAGCGTCGATCTAGTGTAGTTCTAGCTTAAGAAACGTGCACGCTTTTTTTATTTTGCTTTATTTAGTTTTTAGCTCTAGTAAACAAATATGAAAGAAATTTTTAAATAGGCATCTTCATCAATTAAGAAGTTATAAAGCTTAGCTGCTAGTAAGAAAAAGAAGTCCGACATGGACTTTGACGTCAGAGATCATCACGCCCGTACGGCCGCCATAGAAAACCCCGTCTTAGTAAGAGAGACCAATACTTAATTACCTTTACATTAACCAATACTTAATATCTTAGAAAACGGCATCTTGGCAAGTCAGATATACATATTTGTCTGAAACTGTTATACATAACATCATCATCATCTTCCTGCCCTTGTCCCGTGTTATTTGGGGTCGGCGCAACATGTTTTTTTCATCCATTTTGCTCTGTCACTCGTCATGCTATCACTAACTTCCTTTTCTTTCATATCACTCTTTACACAATCCATCTTTTCTTTGGCCTCCCTCTCCCTCTCCATCCATCCACATGTATGCTCATAACTCTTTTAGTAATATGCGTTTCATCTTAACATGAGTACACTAAGACAAGCGATTGTTATACATAACAGTTTAAGACAAATACGGCCATCATAGAGAGCTGCGTATTAGGCGTCAAGGTCATCTCGCTATGTAGTCCATTTATCATTTCTTTGGTCTTAAATTTTTCCGATGTTTAAGCGTTTTCGTGATGTCACAGCATATTCTGGGATTAGAGACTTTACCCTCACAAAGGTTGTTGTTTGTTGTTGTTGTTAATTTATACTAAAACTAGCTTCTGCCAGCGGCTTCGCCCGCGTGAATGTAGGTTTCTCCATACAAACTTTAGGCCCCCGTTTCATCCCCTTACGGGCTGAATTTTGGAAAATCCTTTCTTAGTGCTCGCCTACGTCATAAAGGGAAGCCTTGTGCAAAATTTCACATTCCTAGACCTAGTAGTTTTGGCTGTTTGTTGATATGTCAGTCAGTCAGTTTCTCTTTTTATATATATAGATAAATTAACTATTAAAATTAATTATTTAGTTTATTTTGTTGTTTGTTACGTCAAATACTTTAAATTCACATTAACAGCAATCGAAAGCAAATATTAATTTATTGTTCCTACCTTAAAAACGAGCTTGCTAAATTAATACCAAAGGTTCTACAGAATTTTATATTTAAATGTTAACAGCACAAAATCGAACAAAACAAGGTAAAATTGAAATACTTTGATTTCTATGAATTAAGTTGCAAAAGTGTTTCAAAGAGTTTTCTCGTGTTTCGATCTCCTATTTCGTATTTTCTGACAAAGCAGGATTTTACAGAAACTGGTTTTAAACATAGCAATGTTTGCTATCAGATGAAACTATGAATGATAAATTTTGTGGAAATATTCTGTATTCCTAGAAAGGTTGGTTTTGTGACTTTTAGCCACTCATTTCAAAATATGATAAAGAGTATAAATACAAAGTACAATACATAAACTGTACAGTACGTGCAAATCGTTTTTACGTCAACGCAATCGAAACGCTTACCGCGTTCGGCTCTGATTGGTTAAGACCTTGGAGCGGGCCATATTTTCAATTCGGTCATATAATCAATTCACGTCGGAACAAGACGGAAGACGGAATCAGTCTTAGAAACTATCAAAAACAAAATTGCAACTCTTTAACTAAAAATCGGCCAGGTGCGAGTCGGACTCGCGAACGAAGGGTTCCGTGCCATTATCTATACAACTATTTTTTACACAATATATTTTGTTCTGTATTTAGTACAATTTATTGTTGTAGTGGCAACAGAAATACATTAACTGTAAAAATTTCAATTGTCTATCTATCATGGTTCATGAGATACAGCCTGATGACATACAGATGGACAGTGGAGTCTTAGTAATAAACTCCCGTTTTTACCTATTCTCTCTTCGGGTATCGCCCGGAGGACACGGTGGAGCATACGGTAGAGGTGTGCCCCGCTTGGGCAGAGCACCGCTGTGTCCTCGTGGGGGCGATCGGCGGCAGTGATCTCTCGCGCCGGGCATTGGTACAGGCCATGGTCCGGAGCGAGGAGGAATGGCAGGCGGTTGCCTCCTTCAGCGAAGCAGTAATGCTAGCAAAGGAAGCGGCCGATCGCGTGAGGCAACGGTCCTCACGCCCCAAACGCCGCCGGGATTCCGATCCCGATTTCCGGCCACCGTAGGCGCGGGCTTGCGGACGGCGAACGATGGGTGACTCGCCGTCCGATCGTCCGGTAACTGTCCGGACCGAGCCCAAGTCGTCGACGGCGTGTAGTGTTCCACGCGCGCCTCAAGGAGATGTCAGCAACCGTAGGGGCCCAGCAGGGTCGAGGCCTACTGGGGCCATGGGTGATGCGAAAGTGACCCCCGGGGCCCTGGAAAAATGGCAGGGAGGGAACAGGAGTGGGTTTTTAGTCAGTAAAAGTCTGACACTATCTCTCGCTCCGCCCAAGAGCGGGGGTTATCATTAGATGATTATCCCACCCGAAAAAAAAAACCCTTTGAGTATCGAACCCTAAAAAATGGATATCAAACAACAGCAAAAAAATAGCCTCCAATCAAAATGGTAGCAAAAAATTAAATTGGACGTCCATTGGCCACCTCATATAAAGCAACCATTGAGACGAGTACCAATAGACCACTCCAATTTACATTACAAATATACATAAACTAAATTCAAAACCGCTTGTTATCGAAGGTCATCGATGCCCTTATTATCGACACCTAAGACCGGTGCCAAGTTATATGCGAATAAATTTAACATTTGATGGGTCCCAGGCGCTGGTTTTATGGGCGCTGAAGGCAGATCGATCCCATACAGACCGACTTTATTGATAACTTGTGAAGACGTTTTCGTGAAGTGAGTAATTCGTGATGTTCTGTTCTAAGATTTGGAGAATAATGAATTCAATTCAACTCTTTTATTACTTTGTAGGAGAACTAAGGTTACCGACACAGCTCGAAGATTTGCCAAACTTAAGTGGCACATTAATCGCAGAACAGATGGTTGATAGGGACGAAAGGTTCTGGAGTGATGACCACGTACCGGAAAACGCAGCGTAAGAAGGCCTCCCACAAGGTAGTCCGATGACCTGGTAAAGGTCGCGGGAATCCGATGGATACGAGACGTACAGGACCGGTCGTTATAGCGACACTTGCGGGAGGCCTATATCAAACAGTGGACGTCTTTCGGCTGAAATGATGATGATGATTACTGGCAATGCTGCCAGCGTTCTGGGCACTTTTCCCATTGACATCGATTTTGACGAATTTTTTGATGCATTTTTATTTTCAGTTCTTTTAAATACTTTTTAAGTTATAATATTTAATATTTAAGTTGTTTACATTGATTATTTTGTAAATACAAGTAACATAAAGGTCCTTAAGAAACAAGTTTTGAAAGCTATTGATAGCGTATAAATATTTAGATCAGATTATCTAGCTAGTTAACGAGGACTAAGAAAGGATTTCCCAAAATTCACATCCTAAAGGGATGAAACGGGGCCCAAAGTTTGTATAGAGAACCCTGCACGTGGGCCAAGCCGCTGGGACAAGTTAGTTTATTAAGTCGAAAGTTTATGAGCGTGTTGGTATATTTGTTACTCCTTCACGCTGTAACGGTTGGACAGATTTCGATAAAATTTGGCACAAGGGTAGAGCATGTCCTGGAATAACAAATAGGATACTGTGTTAACCTTGACTATTTTTTATTTATTTATTTATGTACACACAAACACTTAAAAATGAAAATAACAAAAGCAGTCAGAAGAGCACAAAGGTACTGCTTATTTCAAATGTAATTTCTTCCAGCAGACCTGCGACAGGAGAGTTGGATGAGAGATGTAGACACAGTGTATACAAATAAGTTAGAAAATTAAATATATATGTGAGTATGTTTCCTTGGGATAATTTTCTAATTTCAGCTAACAGAAGCTAGTCACTCATAAAATTTCTCAGTATACACGTTATGCCAGGAAAACCACACACACAAAAGCTTCATAATTAAAAATGTACGCAGTGACAACATTTCACACATACCAACAAAACACATAAAATGTGCTATGGCTTTGCGGAAACAACGTACGCTACGTGCCCTTCACACCTCTCTCTCACATTTTCCACATTCATTCATCTCTTCACGCACGTGTGCCCGTTGGCAGGCATCTGACCCCTTTGAAGGTCTGCGCAATCATAGTCCAAGTATTTTTATGACCGAAACGTATAATATATTTATGTCCTATTGTTGTTTTGAGCATTTATTAACAAGTTTTCAATTAAAAATGTTTGATCAGAAATCAGAAACTTTTATTTCAAATAGACCAATTTAATCAATAACCAGGTACTTTTGAATTATTAAAATGTCGGTCAATCAAAAAAAAGTAAAGCTAAACTGCACGTTCCAAAGTGTAGATCTCTATGGAGAAGAACGTGCAAGAAACTCCATGGACACTCTTTTAAATCATATTTTGTGTTACATAAATCTTGGTTGCATATTTCTTGTCGATTCTAATATGTGAGCACAATGTAGATAAGTAATAATAATTAAAAACAAAAACTAACAAAAAAAAAAGAAATTGAATTAAGTCACTAGTTATATTATATTATATATTTTAAATCATAATTGCAACGTCAATGAAAGGCAGGTGTTAAGGTAGAACTACATTGGGCACACGTGGGCTACGTACGCCGATCTGGGCGCGTCGGTCTCCATACATTTTACACAAACATAATTGACATATTGGCAACTAAACTTGTAGAGCTACATTAGATCCACGCTACGCGACGAAACGCGACGCGACTCTACGTACAAATCAGGCGTGGCCCACGTGTACGTCGAGGCGTGACCCACGTGTGCATCGGTCTAATGTTGTTCCCGCTTTAGCGATACACTGATATATTTAATAAGTTTTAGAATCTACCCGCCACCGTATAAATATCATAGACAATAATGTAGCCATCGGTACATTCTTAACCCTTTAAAAAAATACGGTAAAAGCAAAAGTTTTTATAACGCGATAAAGTACTCATCAAGACTATTCTAAAGACCTCAAACCCGATGAGGTTATCTTATTGCGTTCAGTGGTTTCTATGGCCTCTTTTTTTTTGTAGGTGGGAAATCATCCAATGATATCCCCCGCACTTGGGCGGAGCGAGAGGGAGGATGTCAGAATTTTACTGACTAAAAACAAACTCATATCCTTCGTTGTCTTTCATACCAGGGTCGAGTCTTCCTTTTAAAAGCAGACCCTAGGCCCCAGTAGGCTTGATCCTGCTGGGCCCCTACGGTTTACTGACATCACCTTGAGGCGCGCGTGGAACAGTACGCGCCGTCGACAACTTGGGCTCTATCCGGACGGTTACTAGATAGATGGTTACCGGACAGTCGGACGGCAAGCTACCCATTGCTCGCCGTACGCAAGCCCGAAGACAAGGCATAAGTTTATGTCTTTCAAAACTTCAGAATAATTAACAGCATCTGAAAACAATCGCTCATTCCACTCGGATTGTCATTTGTTACAAAACCTTGCCAATCATTTGCTTCAGACATCGAATGAATTAACCCCCAATTTATTTGCAGAGCAGAAAACAATCAGACTTCAGATATAATTGATTACTCGTACTTTCCAGATTATTAATACACCCAAGAACGGATATTTATGCCGTTTGAGCGTTTCTACTTACGAAACTTGCTCTCAATACTTTGCCAATTAATCTTCACGGGCATAGAAAATAGACACCCAAAAATAGATTGAGGGAAACTTCCGCCAAAGGAATGGTAATTCCGCCAAATTAGAAAGGCACCTATAAAAAAATCTGAACAGGTATCTAAGGCTGAATTCCGAAGAGATTTCGCGGTGTAAGTTCGAAAGTTTGAGCCTGAGAGATATCAATTTATGGCCAGAGGGTTTATAGCGATAGTAAAAAGAACTTTTGGGTCATCTCCGAGTATTTCGTTGGTCGGAAGTTTGAGCATTTCGCGGGTGGAGCGGGATATACAGAAATGTCGCTCGGAGAACTTTTACGAAGATGCTTTTCGTGTTGTATTTGCACTAAGTGCTAAGTAATGGGTTATTAATGGTCTGAAGGCTTTTATCTTTGATGGCTTGTTACAGTTTATTCTGTCAGGTAGAGGCCTGTTGACACAGTTTATCAATTTTTCTATTTTATTTTATTTTGCTCTCAAAACGGTGAAGGAAAACATCGTGAAGATACCGACATGTCCTAGAACCAAAAATTCAAAGACATGTGACGTCCACCAACACGCATTGGGCCCGCGTGGTGGATTACGGCCCATTCCCTCTCCAAGAGAGGAATCCTGATTCCCAACAGTGGGAACATTATAAGGCCGACTATACTATACTATTCTGAGCTAGTCTTTAAGGCTCCAAAAATTTGTCAGCATTCTTTAAAAAACAATTACAAAGATGAACAGATTTTTTGCATGCTGTGCCCATTTTAATGTACTATATAATTTATATCAACTTTGTATGTATCTAATTTACTATATTTTAACATCGTCTGCAGAGAGTTAGCCTCGATAATGACGAGAGGTAGGTACAATTTTCATACATTATTTTCGCTTTAGTGTGGCAACAGTTTAAACTAGATACACCTAACCTACTTTATTATAAAATGAAAATGCTTCAGACAGACCTTTAAATTGCGGTCAGACAACCTCAAAATTTCCCAGCGCAGTCACTCTTGACTTGGATGTGAAGCTCTGTGAAGTTTTAAACCTGTTTATGTCGATATTAAACAAAATATAACCTTTCCGAAAAGCAATTTCATAATTCACCAGTCTTCAACCAAATTTATTTTGGGTCTGCGCGACATTTCTTCTTCCACACTTTTCTATTAGTACCTAGTCATCTCGATAGTCACACTATTTCTTACCATATCGTCTTTCACGCCGTCCATCCATCGTTACTTCATCTTCCTCATCTTATAGCTACCCAAATTCTTACTCATAAGGTGCAGTGGTGGATTAAGCTAGCGCGGGGCCTGTAGTAAATTCGACCGAGAGGCCCTTGTGAAGACCTATAAAATACCTCTCATTATTATCTCAATCACCAATATTCCCGTGGATTTTGATATTGGGTAAAGTACGTGGAAAGTACGATAATGAGGGAAATCTAAGAGATGGACTATCATATTCAATGAAATAATAATCAGCTTTATTCGGATTTCGATATATTTATATAGTTTGACTAGATTTTTTTTTGCGTTCAAGTGCAGGATCCTCGAACTCGCGGGGCCCCCGAATGCGCGGGGCCTGTAGCATTTGCTACTCTTGCTGTATGGCTAATCCACCGCTGCATAAGTGTCTTCACGACGTTTTCGACATTTTTTAGCATCACATAACCGTTACTTCCATATGACTTTTTAGTTAGAACATTTTTTAATGTGAATGCAATATACATTAATCAATTCAATACTTGATAATTAATGCCTTGGAAGATACAAGATGGTGGTGGTGCTTTCGTAAAACTAATTCAGTGTAGTATTCACCTAATTCCAAAAGACATTTATTAAAAAGTGTGTAGGTAACCTAGTCCAGCCATTTTGTCTTTGACACATTTTTTTTTCTTGATAGGTTCTTGCTTGACCACTATCTTACCTGATGGAAAGCGACGATGCGGTTGACGATGAAGCGCGCTTACCTAGAAGTAACCTATTCACTCTTGACTTAAAGATTCCTGGGTTGTAGCCATCAGGAAACACAGGTTCCGGCAAGGAATGAGTTTGGAGATCTCAAAGCGTTTATTACAATAAAACCACAAACAGGCACTTTTGAATTATCAAGGTTGGTCAGTTACATAAAAGAAAAAAGCTCGTCTTCTAAATGTGAAAATGTTTTCTGTGCAGAAGAACCTCCACGAACACTCATTCAAAACAATAAATAGTTACAATATTAGGGTTTAATCGTCCATTTCATTTAAATTTCTCCATTCATAATCAATTATTTTCCAAAGCAAGTTGTCCGTAAAATATCTAGTACAAATAAAATTGTAACTTGACTGCGTCATTGGCCTCAAAGGGGCTGGAGATATTGCACTTAGAAAGATCCCCAAGTGTCGTTATTTCATTATAATTTTATTTATTGTGTCCTCGGGAAGTGTCGTCCGACCTTATTTGATTTTCCTCCCGACGCTAAGTTTTATTGGCTCGGCACTATGCAGGAGTGCCTTTAGAGCTGACTTCGGGGCTTGTAATGACTTCGAGCAAACTTGCAGGAGTCAGTTCTTTGCGAGTTTGTCTTGAATTCAAGTTCGTGCTAAGAAAAACATAGTGTTCTGATTGCTTGCCTGCTTCAGTTGCCAAGATAAGATGAGAGAGACAAGTTATTTATTCGGAATTTTGACTATGACTAACTATGAGTTACTGGGGTGATTTTGTATTATTATTAAAACTGTAAAAAAAAAACAAATGTAACTGTAAAATTCAAAGACATGTGACATCCACCAACTCGCACTGGGCCCGCGTGGTGGATTACGGCCCATTCTCTCTCCTAGAGAGGAGGCCTGAGTCCCAACAGTGGGAACATTATAAGGCCGACTATGCTATGCTATTAAAACTGTTATTAAACGTGTTCAAACTCTTATACTATAAGTCGAGGCGACTTAGTTGAAACACAGACATGCCATCTAACAATTCGCATTGCACCCGTGTACTAGATTACAGCATTTAGAGCTTAGTCCCTCACACAGAAAAGAAGCCTTTATCTCAGCAGGAACATCTTACGCAGATTACAGATTATTAAGACAGCCATCGTCAGCATCACCATATCAGCCGAAAGACCGCCAAGTGTCACCACAAGAACTGGTCCTTTGCGTCTTACTACTGGATTCGGATTACTCATGAGAAAATACAGAATAACATGACTATTTCAGCCGAAAGACGTCCACTGTTGGACATAGGTCTCCCCTAAGCATCGCCACAACGAGCGGTCCTGAGCGTCTCGCATCCATGGGATGTCAAGCAAGCGAGTGAGAAAAAGGGATGGAGCTTTACACCCTATACAGCTCTATCCCTTTAACAGTTCAGTTTAGGTCGTCAAATGGATCGCGTTAATAGCTTGTGGTAGGGGGTCTCTGGTCTTCAAAATGGAAGCACTCATGTGAAAAGAAGCTTGTGAAGTATAAAATTAGAACGGTATAATAATAATATGGCAGTTGGGACCGAAAGGTTCTGGAATGGCGACCACGTACCGTAAGACGTAGCGTTGGAAGGCCTTCCACAAGGTGGACCGATGACTTGGTAACGGTTGCGGGAGTCCGATGGATGCGAGACGCACAGGACCGTTCATTGTGACGACACTTGGGGGAGGCCTATGTTCACACAACGCCGCCGTTTAGTCCTAAGCTAAGCAGAGCTTGAGCTATGAGTAGTAGACAATTGATAAACATACTTATATATTTCTAAATACATACATATTATAGGTAAATTACACCCAGACACAGAACAAATGATCGTGCTCATCACACAAACATTTGTCCTGGGTGGGAAACGAACCCGCGACCTCCGGCATAGCAGTCAAGGCCACTAACTACTAGACCAACAGGCCAGTCGTCAACGAATTAAATAAATTTTCTGGATGGCCTCGGTATTATGATAAAACTGGAGACGCCGTCGTCCAAGAATTATAATATTTATTAAACAGTAAAATAAACATATTTTGCTTGAGATTACATTTCGCTGGAAATAATCAAGTTTGAATATTGTTTTCTGAAGTAGATTGTAGCTAACAACAAACGAAATTGTTTGAGCAAAATAACTAATTCACTAATACCACAAAATTGATAGGTACAGAAGTCAATATCAAAGTCAAAGTCAAAAGTTTTTATTTCACATAGGCCTACATGTGCACTTATAAAACGTCAGAAGCTAGTGCACGGTTCCAAATTGGTCGTTTCCTATGGAGAAGAACCGGCAAGAAACTCCATGGTTACTCTTTTAAAAAAGTGATTGTTTACAATATTTTCATATTACAGTATTAATAGACATTATGTAAGAACAGTGTGGACCAGTCGATATTGTACCCAAAAGCACAATAAAAATAATCATATTTAAAAAAAAAGTGAGTTTTAATAGGAAGTAACCTAAGAATTCTCAATCTCATGGCGTATGTACTTTACTTTTTATACCTACGTTCGGTGGTCGCGCTAGGGTTGCCGTGCTGTCGCGAGATTCGACACGCACCCGGGTGCGGCAGAGGCGCGGTGGCTGCGCGGGCGGCCGGATCGCCAGAATTCCTATCTTAACTGTTTAGCTACTGGCGCTTACCTACTTACTTAACTGTTCTGTGTTACATTAAAACGAACCATCGCAATACAAGCAAATTACCTACTTAGGTACCTCACTGACACAACTGGTAGCTTAAAAAACGATAATTCAACATTTAATGTTGAATTGAAACAACTGTCCAATGAACAGTTAAAATGACTTTTTTGCTCAAAAATTGCACAAAAAAGTTCACAGACGCGTGTCTCAAGCGGATGCAATCGCGCTCGCACTGGTCCGAGCGCTCTGAGATATCGTGTCCGTGAGCGGTGTCTATGTGTGCGTTGCTCGAGCGCGCTTTGTATGTAGATTGACTTCTGTACATCAGTGTTCTGTGCTAATATCGTATCTACATAAACTATACCTTTTTTGAGGTGGGAAATCATAAAATAACTTCTCTCGCTCTGGGTGGAGCGCGAGAGCGTGTCAGACTTTTACTGACTAAACCCACCTATGTTCCTTCAGTTGCCCTTTGCGTTCCAGGGCCGCGGTAACTCTTTCTAACATTCCCGCAACAGTGCGGGTTGGTGGATGTCACATGTCTTCGAATTTTTAGTTCTAGGACATGGCCGATGTTTTCCTTCACCGTTTTGAGAGCAGTGATGATGAAATAAATTACACAAAGTAATGCGCCTAGCTGTGTTTGAACCCGCGACCTACAACTCGTAAGTTGGGGCCGTTACCAATCGGCCACCACTGCTCGACGTATGTATAAAAACGTATTATTTTAAAATCAGTTTACAAAATAAACATCGTTCCAAACCTTTCACTGTGACGATTTATTTTTCCATGAAAATAGATGCTATCATAAAACTTTTGTTGCACGAAACAAATGGTGGTGCTGATATTATTTGTTACAAACTATATTTTATTTTATGGGTGCGCACCCATAAAATATAGTTTGTTTCCTATTGTTTTCGACAACTTGTCGACAAGACAACTAATAACTCGAGTCAACATGCCAAGGTTTGCACAATACTTACCGTGGTTTTGGTAATATTCAGGGTAAATGGCTGCGTCGCAATTTTTTGATTCATTACATTTTAGCATACCACAATGTCTCAAGACGAAAGTGTCACCAGTAGGTGTTACCAGAGATGACTTAAGGCACTGAAACGTGGTCGCTGACAATGGGTCTCATCAGAAGACTGAAAGTCACCCAAAGAGCAATGAAGAGCACTACGCTCGGAGTTTCCTTGCGTGATCAGGAATTAATATATCCGCAGAAGAATCATGGTCGCCGACATAGCCCGAAGAATCACCTAACTTAAATGGCAGTAGGCAGGGCACATTGCTCGTAGAACTGATGGTCGATGGGGCCGAAAAGTTCTGAAGTGGTGACCGTGTACCGGAAAAAACAGCGTTGTAAGGCCTCCCACAAGGTGGACCGATGATCTGGTAAGAGTAGCGGGAATGCGATGGATGCGAGACGCACAGGACCGTTCCATGTTGCTTTCGTCGTTTTACGTCTATTCAGATCTAAAAATGTGGCAACACAGCTTGTATTGAAAATACATAAGTACATTATAAAGTAATCAAATACATTTTTATTATAATTCAATTTGTTTTGAGACTTACTCAAATTCGCCTTGATCTTAATTGGAAAAAATTTACGCAATTATTTAGTCTTCATTCAGTCTTTTGTAGAGTCTTAATAATTCCATTAACTATTATTTCGCCATTGTTCTTTTGACCCTGGAGTGGTTAATAGCAATAAACAGACTGCTGTTAATTTGCGTAATGGTCCATTTTTTATGTACCTATCATATTGTCTCTTCACCACACTAGGTTAACTGCGAAGAAGGCGAACGCAAGAAAGAGAGAACGTACATCCTCACGCCCCAGCCGCCGCGACAGAATACGCAAAGCGAAAACAAAGCGAATCGCAGAGCGATGTCCGGACACCGTCGGCGCGATCTTGCGGAAGAGCAATGGGTAGCTCACCGTCCGCTCTCCATAAGGACAGCTACGGTGCGTAGTGTTCTACGCGTGCCTCAGCAGGGCCACGTGGAAAGGTATGAAAGGGATACTCATAGTCCTAGAACATAAAAGACAACTGAAAGGATCTCCTTTGCGATTGGTACCTTTATATATATCATTTTATTTGTTCAAGTAACTAGGACTCATAATTACACATAACACAAAACGTAACACCAACAAACAAACAACATTTAAATATTTCACACACACAGTTATTGATGACTGCAGGTAACAAGCAAGTCACTGCAGCGCCTTATGTAAGGACAGTCGAGCCGGTCGGTTATCATACGACCACACACTCACATACACACGGCACACTGCACACTGCACACTGCTGCACACTGTTGGGGCTAATGATGATAGCTATATAACATGTGACTACGGGTTTTCTTTTTGTTATGTTCTTGTTTGTCCAGTAACAAACAAGGTTAGTTACTGGACAAACAAGAACATTCCAGCATCCTGAAAATCTTGTTTCACACTTTTTCAGCGTCGTTTTTTTTGCCGTAGTCGGGTTTTAGTTTTTTTACTTTTGTTTTGTACGAAAATTAAATAAATAAAGTAACTTAGTAAAGTGTACATCTGAATAAATTGATGACATAAGATTCTTAAGTCAGAGTTATCGACAGAAATCCATTGCCTAGAGACGTTGTTGTCCGTCCTTCTGTCTGTCTGTCTGTCTGTCAAGACCCCTTATCTCGGGAACGCGTGGAGGTATTGAATTGAAATTAAAATCATATTACTCAGATCTGCGGTCCCTTGAAGCTGTGAAAAAAATTAAACTTCAAAGTGAACGGAAAAAAAAGATACGGCCGTTTATGTCGCAAAAAACGTATATTTCGACACTCTCAAGGAAATCAAAATTCATGGGCACTTCCCATTGACCTAGAATCCTGAAATTTGGCATGAAACAAGGTCTCATGGCACAAGTATAGGCAAAAATCTGTAAACTGTAAATTTGTCGTTGCGTTACAATAAAAAAAAATGCGATTCGGTAAAATCTTCGTACCTTAATTTGGGAATTGTACTGTTTTCTTAAGTAAGTTTGTACGGAATCCTCAGTGCGCGAGTCCGACTTACACTTGCCCGGTTTTTTTTTTGTAAAGATCAAATGAGTGTAGGTACTAATTGATCAGAATTGAAAAGAATATCAATCCAAATCAGATACTTGTTTAATTTTAAATCTAAACCCCATCGCAATTAGGACGGATTCAAATCTCGAACAAATGTCAAAAGTAGTAGAAAAGTACAAAGTTTCCTTAAGACAAATTGGAAGAAAAACTCGAATTTAAGGCGAAACTGAGTGTTTTTACTTGTAAGAATAATTTAATATATCCCGACCATTTTGATTTTCAAGCTCTGATCCGATGATGTAAAGGAAAAAAGTTTTTTCACTTGACTAGACTTTATTCTTTTTTATTAAATCTCTTTTAGAATGAATTACTAAATTATAATTTTTTTCATTTATATGATAACTAGCTGTTGCCTGCTACTTCGTCTGCGTCAAACTCGTGAAGAAGCACTGATATCAATTTCGTGGGTTTTAGTTTTTTGAACAATAATTCTTTTTCTTAAATTACTCTTTATAAAGTGTCGCTAAATTCGGTCTTCAGCGGACCTGAATATCTTATTCGGAAATGAGTAGATACAAACAGATAGACAAATGGCATTGCGTAAAACAGTACCCACCCACCAACAGATTTGAAACAGGTGTCATTCGAAGCATGTAATTAAATAGAATTTCTTTTATTATGGCGACATATCTCAAAAGTATGGGGAACATAGGTGAGCTTGAGTTAAAAATAATAATATTATACAAATATCACACAACGCCATCTAGTCCCAAACTAAACAGAGCTTGTGCTATGAGTACTAAACAACTGATAAACATACTTTTATATTTCTAAGTACATAAATAATATAGATAAATTACACCCTGACTCAGAAAAAATGATCGTGCTCATCACCTCCGGCGTAGCAGCCAAGGCCACTGACCACTAGACCAACAGGCCTGTCAATTATACCTATAAAGAAAAAACACGTAGCTACATCATTTATTTTTTATTAAAACTTCATACTGTACAATTATACAAAGACGGACTTATGGGTCACTTCTAGGCAGCGTGCCCCATCGTCGACCAATTCATCGCTTACCATCAGGTGAAATAGTAGTCAAGCGCGAGCTAATCAATAAGCATAAGCATAATCATAATCAGCCTTATAATGTTCCCACTGCTGGGACTCAGGCCACCTCTCTAGGAGAGGGAATGGGCCGTAATCCACCACGCGGGCCCAGTGCGGGTAGGTGGATGTCACATGTTTTCCTTCACCGTTTTGAGAGCAGTGATGATGAATATAAATTACACAAAGTTATGCACCTGGCTGGGATTGAAACTGAGCTTATAAATCGGGGCCGTTACCACTCGGCCACAAGCTCAAGCTTATCAATTATAACAAAAGATCTTACTTCACATTTATTGTTTCATTCTACAAAAACCAACCAAAACTTTCGAAGTCCATAAAACCTAAAATCACGTAGTTATAATGAAAAACACTTGGTAACATTTAAATAGTTGCGAAGTGGCATTCACATAATATACTGAGGAACTTCAAGCTGTTATTCGTAAACTTTTCTGCAAACTAAAGTCAAACTTATGCATCCGTGGTGCAAATGGAGCTCATAAATTTTGTACGAGTATGTTTCATTATCGGGCTGTGTTCTTTGAGCTGTATGAGGAATAGTGATGCAAAAGAAGTGTCTTAACGGAAGCGGAAACAGATGTCAAAAGTAAATAATTGCAGATGCGGAAGCGGAAGTGTTAATACTATGAAGAAAAAGCACATTTAAAAAAAAAAAAAAACAATGTTTACGTCGTAATCACGTCACAAGGCGCAGTGATGCGCAGAATGAACCAAAAAAATATAATAATAAAGAAACTCGTTGCGACACGTTTGTGTAACCCCCCCCCCCCCGCCCTACCCCGCGCCTCTTCCAATGTGTCCTGTCGTCCACGCACTCCCCACCCCCGCGCTCTTAGCTGTATTCTACCGTTTAGAGTTCTGTTATAAATTTTGCGGAAGCAGAAGCGGAAACAGAAGTGAAAAATCTTGCGGAACTTCTGCAGAAGCGGAAGCAGAAGTTCAACACTGATGATGAACTAGCTTTTTCTTGCGGTTTCTCTCAAGTGGTCTATCCTACAGGAATCGTGTATTGCTCCAGGATAAAGTAGTCTTTGATACTAAGCGTAAGTGTTTGTCATTTTTAAAGCTTTTACTTAAATTTCAATTTTAAAGGTAGTATGTTGGGGTCAGACCTTGCAAGCTGTATTAGAACCACTTCCTCTTATCCTACCAGGCGGGAAAAACGCCCGGATTTCACCATTTGCATTGCGCGGACCGCCTGGCGGACACGGTGAACCACAAGGTGGAGGTGTGCCCTGCGCTGGTGGAGCGCCGCCAAGTGCTCATGGATGCGATCGGTGGCGGCGATCTCACGCGGCCGGTTCTGATTCAGATCATGGTCCGGAGCGAGAAGAAATGGAAAGCGGTTGCCTCATTCTGCAAAGCAGTAATGCTAGCGGAGGAAATGAACGCAACCGAGAGGGAACCGACATCCTCAACCCCAAACGCCGCCACAGGCGTCTGGAGTATCAGGGCGATCACCGGCCACCATAGACAAGGGCTTGCGGACGATGAACAATAGGTAGCTCGCCGTCTGGGCTTCCGATAAAAACGAAGCTCAGTCGTCGATGGCGCATATTATTCCACGTACCTCAAAGAGATGTCAGCAAAACCGTAGATGTCCAGCAGGGTCGATGCCTGCTAGGGACATAGAAAAGCTTCTGACAGGGATATCCATGGTCCTAGAACGTAAGGACCACTGAAGGTAGATGATGTGGTTTTAGTCATTACAAATCTGACACGCCCTCTCACTCCGCCTTAGAGCGAGAGAAGTCATTAGACGATTACCCGGCTCAAAAAAAACCTAGAGTGACGAAATAAAAAAAACCTCTTTAATATAACATTAGTCTAGAGATTGGCCGTTTTCCCTGTACCTACCTAAGTAACTGATTTTACGTGGAACGAGTTAATTTATTTACAAGTTTGGTAAACTGAGAGATTATAATCTATTCCTCGTAAATTGTGATTGTTTAATAAATAGACAACCCACACAACTTGCAAGTTACTGAAAATAAACAAAATAATAAAATAGATCTAAAAATACAATAACAATTGTATTGTATTGAAATCAATTTTAAGCATTGACCTTTAGAGAAATCCATTGAAATGAAATAATTTATTTGTTGTAGGTACAAAAGTATGGTGTTAAGTAGGAGAAGGGTCCAGTACATTCTACCGTGAGGCATCCATTGTATTGTATTGTAGGTAATTGTGAATTAGAAAATTCTATTGTTATAAATTTCAAGAAGCCAAGGACGATACAAAGACCGCACGGAGGACTCGGTGGAGGAACATACGGTGGAGGTGTGCCCCGCTTGGGCGGAGTACCGTCGTGTCCTCGTCGAGGCAATCGGCGGCAGCGACCCCTTGCGTCGGGCCCTGGTTTGGGCTATGGTCCGAAGCGAGGAGGAATGGCAGGCGGTCGCCTCCTTCTGCGAAGCAGTAATGCTAGCGAAGCAGGAGGCCGAACGACTGTCGTCAAGCCCCAGCCGCCGAGATTCTGACCGTGACTACCAGTCACGGTAAAAGCGCGCTTGTGGACTCCGAGCAATGGGTAGCTTGCCGTCCGGCCGTCCCGTAATTGACCGCACCGAGCCCAGTCGTCAACAGCGCGTAGTGATCCACGCGCTCCTTAAAGAGATGTCAGCAAACCGTAGGGGCTGCTCCGGCCTGCTGGGCCGATACCCGCTAGCTAGGATCGCGGGGAATTTCCGAAAAGGAAACCCGTAGTCCTAAAACGCAAAGGGCACAGGTGTGGTATTACTCATTAAAAGTCTGACACGCCCTCCCACTCCGCTAAGAGCGAGAGAAGTCATTGGATGATTTCCACACTTAAAAAAAAGGACGATACAAAAAAGTTCTTCTACATATCTACTTGTTTCTACACTGTGTGTACCTATCTGTATGTGTCTGTTTAAAGCTAGAACTACATTAAACCGACGCACACGTGGACCGCGCCTGATTTGTACGTAGAACAACGTCGCGTGGCGTGGATCTAGTGTAGCTCAACAAGTCTAGTTTCCATATAAAATTTATGAAGACCGACGCGCCCAGATCGGCGTGTGTGGCACACGTGTGCGCAGTGTAGTTCAACCTTAAAGTGTTTTTTTTTTGGATCATAAACAGAAACAAGTCTAACAATCTAACTTTTACGGTCGTCGTCTGTTAAACATCTACTGTTACATGCCATCACAATGTATCTCGGCATCAAATATGACTGGCTTTTGATACGCGACTGCAGATCATATCGAACAGCTAGAGGTTATTTGGCTGAGCCTCGATATTGCCAATATCCCATCCTGCACTCTTCTTTTGACGAACTGAATACCAGTATTAAAGGTTTGCGGGAAACTGATTCTCTCAATTGGGTTTGAGTTATAGAGGAGAGTTTTTTCTAAGGTGAGAAATCATCCCATGATTCTCCCGATCTGGGTGAAGCGAGAGGTGTCCTTCAGTTGCCCTTTGCGTTCTTGGAATACGGGTTTCCTTTTCAGAAATCCCTGCGGTCATAGCGGTCATCGGCCCTGCTGGTCCCCTACGGTTTGCTGACACCTCTTTGAGGGGCGCGTGAAGCGTTCTGGTCGATTAGCGGACATCTACCGTCGTTGGTAGTCCTATGTAATCGTGGCTGGGCCGTGAGGATGTTCGTTCACTCGCGCGTGCGGCCTCGTCCTTCGCTAGCATTACTGCTTCGCAGAAGGAAGCGACCGCCATATCCTGTCGGAGTGTATTCGTGTTGGGACTAAGCCTTAAGTTTTGTCAATAGTTTTAATGTATAACGGCTTCAATAATAGCGGTCTTGCTTCACCATTATCAGATTAGGCTAGGACGCTTTATCGTTTTATGAGAGGACTAGTATATATATACGAACTTGTAAATCATTTGTATAAATCGTCGGAGGTATAATCCCAGGAGAATATCCTTTTTTTTGTGTCCCTTTGATGGGCAAAGGCAGTGTCGGGGTAAGATCTAAATCTGATGTAGGCAAGATACACATACTTTGCGAGGCCTTCTGGTGGCGTAAGAAGACGATTTTTTTCAAATATATCAAAATCGAACAGTGCGAGTCTGACGTAAACTTAAAATGTCCACTATTGGGTATAAGCCTCCCCCAAGTGCAGCCATAATGAACGGTCCTGTGTGTCTCGCATCCATCGTATTCCTGCAACCCTCATTAAGTCATTGGTCCACCTTGTAGGAGGTCTTTCAACGCTGCTTAAGTGGCAATGGGTAGGGGACATTGCTCACAGAACAGATGGCCGTTGGGGCCGAAAGGATCTGGAGTGACGACCGCGTACAGGAAGACGCAGCGTAGATAAGTTAACTTTTTTAAGTAGGTTCAATTCCTACACTAAGTAACAACAGTACCTTTGTTGCCTCACGCAAAAATGATTAAGAACAAAGAATACTCAGGCTGTAAAAGAGAAAGACTAGAGACAAGGCTTTTAGTTTCAAGTCAGGTGCGAGGCTCCCCGGACCGCGAGGCTGTAGGCGGTGGCCCACGTCGCCCACGCCTTGCGCCGCCTCTCAAAGGCTTCCCCTTTGTCCTTTCAAACCTCTGTCTTGGGCGATCTCTGGCCAAGTTTGCCCCGCGAACATAATCAGATCGTCACACCAGGTTCACCGCGGTCGACCTTCATCAGGTATCCACTGTGTGACAATCCTCGCCCATCTGTCCGGGTGCATTCGTGGAGAATATACTATCAGAATAAAAACCATCCGATGTACCTACTCTGCTCGGTGAAAGTCTACCATAGGATAGGATTTCATTACTAGTCAATAATTTAGAATCATGATATAAATGGGGTGTGACGGTGTGAATGATGATCATGCTATATCTAATGTAGTTAATTGCCTGTAGTAAAATGGCTGCTGTTTAAGTATCTTCAAGCTTAAAGGAAAGCTCCTTCCTCGTTCGAAAGCCCATTTGCAGTGATTATTTCATAATTATACGAATATTATGAGCCCTCTCAATTTAATCTCTCCAGTCCAACAGACGTTCATAAATGTAAATGAACCATTAACAAACAATTCAAGGGTTTTAGTATTTCTTAGTATTAAGCAAAGCCACATAGGAACAATTTAATCTACATGCAGCAGAAAGGTACAAAAGCGGACTAAAAGCTTTAAATATTCTCTTCATGGATTAACAATTAGCAGTCGTCTCAAAAACCTCTTTCCAATAGTTTATCTAATTTTTAAAGATCTCGTGTCAAGTATTTAGTACCGAACCTCTTCTGAAGCGACTTGGCCGATTTATATGACCTTTTTTGGGTACATTTGGTAGGTCTGAGTATAGGTCGCAGACTAGTTTTTACCTTCCTCTACATGTGGTTTTCAGTCAGTGAAAGTCTAACATTCCCTCTCGCTCCACCCAGAGCGGAATACGTTATTGAATGATTTCTCGGCTGCAAAAAAAAATATTTCATTCAGTGACGACTTTCTAAAAAACTCAATGCTAATTCATTTGTGTAAATTATCATGAGTTAATTCCTGTGGGTTCTAGTCAGTGAAAGTCTAACATTCCCTCTCGCTCCACCCAGAGCGGAAGACGTTAATTGATGATTTATCGCATGCAAAAAAAAAAACCATTTCATTCACTGACCACTTTTAGACTCCTTTTTAAGAACTCAATGCTTATTAATTTGTGTAAATTATCAAAAGTTAATTCCTACATTGTAAACATAAGCCATCTTTACGAATCTTCACATAAAACCGGTTCCCTCCACGTGCTACTAAAACCCGAAAACAATAAAAAACTTGTTGGTAATCTGGACCGGTTAATCGGAATGAATCACTACCCAAGCACCTATACATTCCCTTGATCTATCGCTAGACGGAGGGGCAGTGACCTACGCTCAGTTGGATTGAAAGACTTACTTATTTGCTAAAGAACGAGCGATTTTAGGGTTCCGTGATAACTAACTTGAGTTTTTTTTGCTTTATGCTATGACTTATTTAAGGGGAGAGTCCTTAAGTAACACATCTTACAATTATCAAAATTTCTAAAAATACACCGCACCGTAGAATCGCTTAACTTAAGTGGCCATGGGCAGGGCACATTGCTCGCAGAACAGATGGCCGTTGCGGCCGAAAGTTTCTGGAGTGGCGGCCGCATACTGGAAGACGCAGTGTTGGAAGGCCCACAAGGTGGACCGATGACCTGGTGAAGGTTGCGGGAATCCGATGGATACGAGACGCACAGTACGGTTCATTGTGGCGACATTTGGGGGAGACCTAAGTCATATGTAGCAGTGGACGTCTATCGGCTTAAATGATCTGCTAAATCTACCTTATCAATTTGTAGGATTTTAAAAAAAATAATTTTTTTTTTCATTTTTCCTTTGCCCTAGAACGCGAAAGTTCAATATGTTCAAATGAAGAATATTAGGTAGGTTTTAGTTAGGAAAAATCTGCCCCACGCCCTCTCGGTTCACCCAAGAATGGAAGGAGAATTCATATCCAAGCAATATCTACGCTGAAAACCAGCGCCGTAGACTCATCGCATTTTGCGTGTGGTCACGGAATTATGCTGAGCGTTCGGCCGTTTTACGCGGATGTGGCGCATATTTTTTCACTTAATATACTTTTAATTTGTTAGTTCTAAATTTTGTGCCTTGTTCCGCCAAATAAAACGTTTTACTTTCTTTCTTTCTTTCATATCATGATTTCCCACAGCAAAAAAAAAGGTACGATACCCTATGTGGGCAAGACTAACTAGCTCCGTATTATCTATTTCTATTATAGCGTTATCCTTATCAATGGTCGCAAATTATTCGGTCTTGAAAGGTCCCTTATTACGTTAATTTTAGATGTCATTCAATTTAATAAATAGCCGTTTGATACAAATGGAAACCTTTAAAGATAAGCTTTTTGCCCCAAAGCTAGGTAGTTATAGGTTATTGTTTTCTGAGGAAGCGATAGTAGATAAGAGTTATTTACGCCACAAGAGTGGGTGAAAATTCGTTTATTTTGATTTGATAAAACTGGGCCCTCATTTCATGCTAATTGAATGACAACTTAAAAAATTCAAAAATGATATTACGGCTGCGAAGGTTGCGAGACGCACAGGACAGGTCATTATGGCGACACTTGAGGGAGGGCTAAGTCCAACAGTGGACGTCTTTCGGCTGAAATTATGATGGTAATGATGATTACGGCTTTGGAGGTAAGCAGAACAGAGTGTAGTCGTACAAAACTCAGTTGAAAAGGAAGGATACTCTGACCAAACGGGTGTTATGTCAGATAATTTCGGGCTGTTGTATAGTATGCCCAAAACTCTAATTGCGCGATGCAGGATTTCGTAGTTTAGTTCATATGTGACGTTTTAGATATCGCTACACGGCTCTCAAAGACGAGCGCGTCGTGATAATGTGACGCGATACCATAAAAAGTTATCGATAGATTAAATTGTTACAACAATATCGAAGGACGGCGAGCTATGGGTACCTCGCTGTCTGACCATCCGGACCGAGCCCAAGCCACACAGGTTTGCGGGACTTAACACTCTGTACCGCATACAAGAGAAGAAAACTGCGTTTATAGCCATTATAAAAAGAACCGAAACATATTAAAATTAAACAAAGTAAAAAAAGTACAATGAATAATGCCTAAAAGGCCTCAGCTCAGCATAATGCCAAATGGTAACACAAGGTTACCACCTAACGCTGATTTTCAGCTGCAGCCCACGATTTATAAGTGCCATGAACTCAGAAACAAACCATATCCTGTATAAAAACCAACTAAAATTAAATAATGATTCATACTTCCATTGTAAAAGTCAAGTATCCAATTATTAGTAATCGCATTGTACGTGGTATCTTTGACTCATTTAGACTAAGGCTCTTAATAAGCAAGTGCGATTCATCATCAACGATTCTGCTTACCATAAGCTTGGATCGCAGTCAAGCATTAGTTTATATTATTGAAAAAAAAGAATGAATTCAGACAACATCGCCCTAATACCCTGTAACATATTTATGAATGATATTTTCACGTCCCATTAAAAAACGTCGGAATACAAAATATTTTCCTCAAACATCGAAATAAAAAAAGAAAATTCTGCCCTTCGAGCTTTCTCGGGTCATTATTTAAATCGCCATATTAAAATTCACAGGGCAAATTGTCTTAGATTTATATCATGTCAGAATTATTTTCGGCCTAGGCTCTATCTTATAGTATTTGGGACGTGAAAATAGGCCCAGTGCGTGGATCGTGGCCTGAATGTAATGCTCCCTTGATGTCTGATTTGCATAGATGTGTAGACGGCAATGACTATACATTTAGTAGACGGTTATTTAGAGTTTTTAATACCAGCTTCTGCCAGCAGCTTCGCCTGCGTATAAGTAGGTTTCTTCATATAAACTTTGGACCCCTGTTTCACCCCCCTTAAAAGTTGAATTTCCAAAAATCCCTTCTTAGTGCTCACCTACGTCATAAAAGGAAGCCTAGTGCAAAATTTCACGTTCCTAGTCCCAGTAGTTTTAGCTGTGCGTTGATATGTCAGTCAGTCAGTGTCTCCTTTTATATATATAGATATAATATATAGTTTCCCGATTTTTTGGCTGAATTAAGCATAGCTGTGTATTATAAAACAACAATTTAAATTACTACGAAACCGACATGTCCTAGAACCAAAAATTCGACGACATGTGACTTTCACCAACCTGTACTGGGCCCGCGTGGTGGATTACGGCCCATTCCCTCTCCTACAGAGGAGACTTGAGACCCAGCAGTGGGAACATTATAAGGCCCGACTATGCTTGATCTACTCTTGAGACCACAACCCTTGCCACAACTGCAAGTCGTACTAATCTTAGTAACACCGCATTGCGAACAGAATTTCAGCGGGATCTTATGGTGAAATGTCGACAGTGACTGTTGCAACCCAGTGCTGGGCACGCCATAGTTATGGCGGTAAGTCTTCTTTAAGTCTCGGCCGGACGGCGAGTAATGGGTAGCTCGCCTTCCGGCCGTCCGGTTACAATACGGACCGAGCCCGAGTCGTCAACGGCGCGTAGTATTCCATGCGTGCCTCAAAGAGATGTCAGCAAAACCGTAGGGGCCTAGCAGGACCGAAGCCTACTGGGGCCATGGATTCATTTCTGAAAGGAAAACCCGGGGTGCTGGAACGGAAGGCAAAGAAGGAATATAGGATTGGGTTGTAGTCAGTAAAAGTCTGTCTCCCATGAATCGTCCAATAGGAAACTACAATAAAATCGCTACATGAACCAATAGCATTGACTTCTTCTCCAACTCCTTTCACATATTCCGTACGAGGCTTTTAACCAGTTTGGAATCTCAAGAACATTGTATGACACGAACCATCTTATAATGATTGTATTTACTTCAATTTCTTTATATTATTTGATTCTTTTGATTTTCTTTTTTTCATTCCACTGCGTTAAAATAAAATTTTCTTCCCTTTGTATTTGGATTAATAACTCATTTTAGTATAAATGTTTTGGCTTTCTAGGAGTTAGATTGATATTTTATCATGAAAGGTAATCCCTGGAAGCCTGAGATCCGATTACGTAAATTCTGTTACAAGGTATACTTTAACCAAGAATCGGAGTCTACTTTTATTTTTGTATTATGTTTATGTACTTACAGTAGTGGTGGTATATAGGCGTATTTAATGCAACAAGGCATTTCACTTCGGGGTCACCAGTTTTGTGTGAGTTAATTTTTTGGTAGTGTGTACGGAGAGAAATTAAATGACTATTTGTCTTGGATGAATATTTACTTTCAATAACGAATTACATTACAGGTGTTACTTATACGTAAGCGCGTCTTTAGGTGGTCGTTGCTACGGGCAGACTGAAGCGCGGGCACTGCGCAGTCTACTGGGATACAAAATGCAGCGTTAGCGCCCCTGCATTCTCTAATAGTCAACCATTAGGGGTAAAAAAGACTACACTAAGTGTGTAACAATAAAAAATCACACCACATCACACTATATCATACTAATTAAACTCAACAGTTCATAAATATTTTATTTTACATAGACACAAAACTAAAAACGTCAAAAGCTAGTGCAAGGTTACATTTAGTCGTTTCCTATGGAGAAGAACTGGCAAGAAACTACATGATTATTAAAATAAAATCATTTTTTTTTAAAGAATTACTTAGCTTCTTTGAAAAAAAAAATGATTTTATTTTACAACATTACCATAATATTATCACACCTATTATAAAAGCGAAAGTTTGTGAGTGTGAATGTTTGTTACTCATTCTCGCTGAAACTGCTGAAGGGATTTCGATAAAATTTTGCACACGGGTAAACCATTTCCTAAAATAGCACATATAGAACTTTTTTATACCACTTGCTTGATAACCCTTTTATATGACATACAACCCTCGTGTAAGGCAACGAGGCGAGGGTCATGGAGCTACTACGCAAATTTTACTACCCTTAACGTAAACCCCGCAGTTTCAGTAAGCGGAAACGTCACTTACAGAAACTATTCCCCCTAATCTTTTGAGATTTCCCCTCTATGTCAAAAGGTACCTTTATCCGTCAAAAGAAGAAAAAGCAAAATACATCTTGCTACATTATTTAAACCATTTTAATATAAATAAAATTGGTAATAGCATAGCATAGTCGGCCTTATAATGTTCCCACTGTTGGGACTCAAGCCTCCGAGGAGAGAGAATGGGCCGTAATCCACCACACGGGCCCAGTGCGGGTTGTTGGATGTCACATGTCTTTGAACTATTGGTTCTAGGCCACGCCGATTTCCTCACAATGTTTTCCTTCACCGTTTTGAGAGCAGTGGTGACGAAATAAATTACACAAAGTAATGCACCTGGCTGGGTTTGAACCCGCAACCTACAGCTCGTAAGTCAGGGCGTTGCCACTCGGCCTCCATTGCTCACAAAACTGGTAATATTTAAAGCATTTAAAGGATCACGTGCATTATCAACGTAAGTATGTAAACAGAGTATGCCATGTATGGACAAACTGTTCCAGATAGGAGTAACCTACGGGTGTTAACGGCTATCAAAACACAAATAATGTCCATACAACGATGCTTTTACTAACAGATATTATAAAGAATCAATATTTAACTTGACAAGCGTTAACGGCTCGGTAATGGAACCGTATCGGTCATGAACTTATTATGTTTTTTTTATTTATTTTTTGGATCTTGATTTCATACGCCTTTTACTGACACAACGGTAACAGAAAACATCGTGAAGAAACCGGCTTATTTTAGAACAAAAATGCGAAAAATGTGACATCTGCCATCCAAGCCAACTGGGCTGCAGAATTGTCAAAGAATAATTGCCGCCCTGGAACACAAAGAACAACTGAAAGAACACTGGGTTTTAGTAGTAAAAGTTTGACACTCTTGTTCCACCCAGAGCGGAACACAGTAGGCGTGGGCTCACGGACAACGAGCAATGAGTAGCTCGCCGTCCGGCAGTCCGGTAACGTCGACGGCGCGGCGGTGCGTAGCGTTCACGCGCGCCTCAAAGAAATGGGCGCAAAACCGTAGGAGCCCAAGTGGGCCGGGGGCCCTGGGTTGATTTCCGAAATGGAAACCCGGAACTCTGGAACGCAAGGCAAAGAAGGAACATAGGTCTGAATTAAGTCAGTAAAAGTCTGACGCGCCCTCGCGCTTCGCCCTAGAGCGAGTGAATCATTGGATGGTTTCCCACCTTAAAAAACCCAGAACAAAAGATGTCGTTAAGTGGTTAGTTATTTAGTAGGTACCAGGGCACAAAATTACGACGATGGGTAAAAACGATTTCAAAGACGAGAAACTCGGTCCATTTACGTTCAAACACCGAAGTACTGTACAAATTACCATGACATAACCGTAAAATACACCATACAGATATCACGCCCTCACACCGTCACACCCCATAACTCAGGGCTCAAAATTGAGCCACACCATCTCCATTCAATCAGCGGGGCTTTCTCTATCACATTTGGAATACCTCGACTGTTAATATGGCACATCGAGTTTCAGGATAAAGACTTCTGCAGACAGTCGCGATGTGACAATCTGACAAGCAATTTTGTGTGGGAGAAGATAATGTTTTACACCCTATATAACTCCATCCTTTTAGTAGTTCAGTTTAAGTTTAGTTCGTCAAATGGATCCCGTTAATTGCTCGCAGAACAGATGGTCGATGGGGACGAAAGGTTCTGGAATGGCGACCACGTACCGGAAGACGCAGCGTTGGAAGGCCTCCCACAAGGTCGACCGATGACCTGGTGAAGGTCGCGGGAATCCGATGGATGCGAGACGCACAGGACAGGTCATTGTGGCGACATTTGGGGAAGGCCTATGTCCAACAGTGGACGTCTTTCGGCTGAAATGATGATGATGATGAAGTGCTCATGGTAGGGCCTCGCGTCCTTAATGACCAATTATTTTTTTTTAATTCTTGATTGGTTCACGCTTGACCGCTATCTAATCTGATGGAAAGTGACGATGCGGTCGACGACGGAGCGCGCTTACCTAGAAGCAACCTATTCACTCTTGTCTTAAAGATTCCCGGGTTGTAGCCATCAGGAAAAACAGATTCCGGCAAGGAATTCCACTCCTTAGCTGTACGCCAGTTTTTGTTATTTCTGTGATTGAGGGCCCCGATTAGAGAAACTCAGAACTTGGTCAGTGTTGTTTGAAGATGATCAACTTCTTGATGGGTTTGTTTACTTCATAGCAAGTCAAAAACAAAAACTAAATAGCGGGCTTCAAAGTAAATGAGATAGTATGAATAGTAATATTTGGTCAATTCATCTCTTTCTGTTTTGTTCAAATAAATTTCGGGGAAACGACAATATATATATTTAGATATTATTGAACAACTTATTTTTTATCATTATTTACTAGCTGGTGCGAGACTTTGTCCACGTCGGATTCATAAAACAGCACAATGCCATTTGGTTAGATACAATTTCATGTTTTTTTGCGCGGTACCCTAATTTCTAAAACAAAAGTATGCCTAAGTAACTCCTTGTGACACCAGCTGTCCATTCCTGGAAGTCCCATCAAAATCGATCCAGCCGTTTCAAATATAAGTCAGAAAAAATAAACATTTCTGTTATGGGTATCGAATACAATTTCTTATGAATTTAGTAAAACAAGTGTTATTATTGTATATTACAAACACTACAATTTATTTATATAGTGTATACACCACTAGTTTTTGAGTACAAATAGTTAAAGGGCTTATTAGAAACAGCCTTGTTATTATTTAATGAAAATGTTACTCAATTTATGGAAATGGAAAAACACTCCGTATTTTCTAGGAACAATTGTTATGGTGGTAAATTATTAAATAATAATTGGTAAATTGGTGGATTCATAATTGAATCAATCATTGATTCAATTATGAATCCACCAATTTTGATACATTTTCGTAAACATTTTTGGGATTTCGTTTTTTTTACTTTTAACTATACAAATATAATCAGTAACGGATACGGATAGAGCCCCCTATTTATTTTTGTACTAATTAAAAAATAGTGGTGTATCTACACCATATATCTACTAGCTACCGCCAGAGGTTTTATTTTTTTAAGGTGAGAGATCATCCAAATGACTTCTCGCGCTCTGGGTGGAGCGCGACGAGCGAGCGAGTGTCAGACTTTTACTGACTAAAACCACACCTGTATCCTTCAATTACCCTTTGCGTCCTAGGACTACGGGTTTCCCTTTCAGAAATTCTCCGCGGTCCTAGCTAGCGGGTATCGGCCTTGCTGGGCCCCTACGGTTTGCTGACATCTCTTTGAGGAGCGCGAGGATCTCAACGCGCTATTGACGACTGGGCTCGGCCCGGTTAATTACCGAACAGCCCACGTTAAAGTAGGTTTTTTTTTTATTTAAACTGGATCCCCATTTCCCCTTAGGGTTTGAATTTAGGATTATCCTGTCTGAACGCATACCTACGTCATAACATTTATCTGCGTGCCAAAATGCAAACTATAGATCCCATTTCACCCCTTTAGGGTTTGAATTTCAATAAATCCAGTCTTAACGGTGTTTTTAATATCGTGCGGATTTCATCACGAATGCGGAATTGCTCCGCACGCGTAGCCCCCGCAAATGTCCTTTTCATACAAGTATTTATTGTAGTGCGTGGAATACGCACGCGAGATGCGGGGCGTGATATCGGGCTGCAGCCCCGCATGCGGAGCAATTCCGCATGCGTGATGAAATCCGCACGATATTAAAAATAGCCTTAGCGTATGCCTACGTCACAAGAACTATCTTCGTGGATCTCTGTATAATCTCTGTGTTGAGTGGTTTAAGCTGTATGTTGATAGATCAGTCACTCAGTAACGGTTGCCTTTTATAAAGACTGGCCTGTTGGTCTAGTGGTTAGTGACCCAGACTGCTATGCCGGAGGTCGTGGGTTCGATTCCCACCCAGGACAAATGTTTGTGTGATGAGCACGATCATTTGTTCTGTGTCTGGGTGTAATTTATCTATATATGTATGTATTTAGAAATACATAAGTATGTTTATCAGTTGTCTAGTACCCATAACATAAGCTCTGCTTAGCTTGGGACTGGACGGCTTTGTGTGATAGTTGTGGAATATTATTATTATTATAAAAAAATAGACTACTAGTATTCATAAGGCATTAAGTTTAATTATCTTTTTGCCTTTATCAAAACCAGCCAATTCCAAAATAATTCATATCTTGATTTAGTATTCTGCTAACTGGTCCTTTAAAACGAAGCCATTTTGGAACTCCGTAATCTTTGTGCGACAATCTTACAGAGGATTTCAAAACTGCTAAAATAACGTAAAAAAAAAACGGAAGATCCTGGTTTTATTAACGAAAATGTCTTAATTTTCGTTTGTAATTTTTGTAATAGGTTGGTACATAAGCCAGTCATTTATTACTATCAGGCTTTTACTGTAATTAATCTTAGCTAGCATTAATTGATAAAGTTCTTTTCATCCCGGAGGAAATAAAGAGATTTATGTACCACTATTCGTTCTATCTTAGTATAGAGTTAGTGGAATATAGCGAGGCTATCAAGCTGCTATGGCAGATACCAATTGTAGTCACGTACCTTTCAAGTGCGATTTTTAAACTTAATACGAACAAGTCCGAAACTCAAGGTTTCCCGACGTGCTATGGAGCGCAAAGTACAAATAAATATGTGAACAATTAACAGATCATATTCAAAAAAATACACAGAGCTCCAACCGCTAGGGCCACAGCCCCCCTAGCCAAGTTACGACCGTTTCGTTTGCGTCGAACGCCTCGAGTAGCGTTGAGATGACGTCAGAACAAAGCAATTAGAGGCGTGGCCTACTCGAGGCGTTTCTAAGCAAACGAAACGGTCATAACTTGGCTACGGGGGCAGGGATATCTGAAAAGGATACCCGTGGTACTAGAACGCAAAGGGCAACTGAAGACATATAGGAACCGTTGGTGGTTTTAGTCCGTAAAAGTCTGACACGTCCTCTTGCTCCACACCCTAGAGCGGGCGAAATCATTGGACGATTTACCACCTCAAAAAAAACACAGCTCCAAAATGCAAATCGTTAACGTGACTCAAAAGGCTGCCAACTTAAATGGGACTGAGCAAGACATGCCTGACGAGCTTTAAACCGTTAAAACACGACGTGCCCTGACGGAGAAGACGCCCAGGGCATCAGGAGTCGCAAAGCGATTCACTGCCACCGTAGGCGCGGGTTTCAGGACGACGAGCAAAGTCGATTAATCCCGAGTCGACGGTGTGTCGTGTTCCATGTGCGTCTCAAAGATATGTCACCAAAACTGAAGGGGCCTAGCAGCCAATGCCTGTAAGGGCAGCGAAAATGTTTGAAAGAGTAACTGTGGCCCTGGTACGCAAAAGAAACTTAAGTTTTGCAGTCACACAAAAATAAGTTTATTTTTAGAAACAGCAGAATGTTTTCCTACTCAGGTAAAGTTACCGTGGTCTTAGAAAGCAAAGAGCAACTGTAGGGACACAGGTGGGTTCCAGTCAGTGTAAGTCTGACTCTGACACGCCCTCTCACTCCACCCAGAGCGAGAGAAGTAATTTGATACTATGCCACCTAAAAAAAGCATACTCCAAGCGAACGAACCCGCAAATAAGAGCTAGAGTAACTTCAAACTGAACGTGATCCCGTCTATTTGTGCTACAGAGGTGTTTGACACTAAATGTGTTCACGCACGTGCATGTCGTCGCCTTAGAATGAAAAGCTCGTGAAGGTGATTTTGGTCATTTATATTTTACTAACTGTTGCTGTTGCTGTTGTTACTGTTGCTGTTGCGGTGGATGCGAGAAGCACAGGATCGGTCGTTGTGGCGACGCTTGGGGGAGGCCTATGTCCAACAGTGGACGTCTTTCGGCTGAAATGATGATGATGATGAACTGTTGCAAGTGGTTTCGCCCACGTTGAAATAGATAATTTATTCAAAGCATTTTATTCCGAATAAACCATTTATAGGCACTTTTGAAAAATCAAGAAGTCAGTCAGTAAAAATGATGCTAATTGCACATTCCAAAGCGTAGATCTCTATGGAGAAGAATGTGCAAGAAACTCCATGGACACTGTTCAATCATGTTATGTATTACAAATATCTGTGTTACACGTTTCTTGTCGCTACTAATGTGCGAGAACAATCTAAATAAAGTTAAAAATAAAGACTAAATACAGATATTAAAATAGCCACTGGTAGCTAAGAGATGACCATTCTCAACTGACAGCACCGAACGGGGCACCATTCAGCTCAACCATTTTGAAGGGAACCGAATGATCCAACACACGCACCACCTTCAGTGAGACATTTGAATGAGTAAAAATTTATTATGCTTTACAAGATGATGCTTCGCCCTCGTGAGATTAAAATTTGTCCCAACGCAACATACTTCTGGGATAAAATCCTATATGTCCAGGACATGGTCTAGTCGTGTACCAAGTTTCATCAAAATCCGTTCAGCCGTTCCAGCGTGAAGAAGTTACAAATGTATACACACACTCACAAACATTCGCCTTTATAATATTATTATTATTATCGTTTATTCATTTGTTTATGTACATATAAATTATATTTTTAAATATTTCAATAAAAAATAAAATAAAAAAAACATTTAAAAATATAAAAAATAGTGTCCCACCGGTATCGGGAACAGGGTCCAAGCTACCGGCGGTCAGGGCTCCAGAGAAAGGAACCTCCTAACAATACGAGCCGTGTCCAGGAGTACCACTTATTATTATTATTATTATTTATTATTGTGAGAAGTATGAAAATATCGTTTCCTTGAATCAGCCTACCCTGTTTGTTTGCAAGCTATTTGTCAAGTGTGTAAATCAGGAACCGAGCGATAAATTCTGCTCATCAGGACACCAACATTCAAATGTTTCGGAGAAGTGCCAAAATAAATTCGCACTTAGGTATATGCTTAATTAATTCACGCGAAACTTGGTATTTCTGTGCGCCTTTTTGAAGTGTTTGTTAAGCTGAAGTTCTAGTTTCTACTTGGTAATATTGCTAAGGTTCAAAGGTTTGTATTTGTAATCATGAACGGATTTGAAACACAGGTTAACTATGCTTTGTATAAGGACACTATTTATTCCGCTAGTGTTCTTCGCGCGGGTAAAATTGTTCGCAAAAGCCTGAATCAAACTAATTTTAGGGCGGAATTCACCAATAAAATTAATCGCGTTTTAACGTTTGGCTCGCATAATCGCGTTTAGCCGCTGTCACTAGTGTCACTTGTCTGTATTTTTCTTTTGTTGTATTTTTACAAGTGACACTAATGACAGCGGCTAAATGCGATTATGCGAGCCAAACGGTAAAACGCAATTAGTTTTATTGGTGAATTCAGCCCTTAGATGAATTTGAGGTTTGTGATATCTTTATAATTTGTGATGAATTGATGATAACAGTGACGTCAAAAAAGTAGGGGAAAGGGATGCTGCCCATTGTCTTTTTGAGATTGTGAATATTATGTTTCAAACTTATCCTTGTCTTTACTTATTATAAAAGAAAATGCCCCACCGCCTCAGTCTGTCTGTCTGTAGGCGATAAACTCAAAAACTGCTAAACGGATTTTCATACGGTTTTCAGTAATACACAGAGTGATTTATAAGGAAAATTTAGATACACATATATTATAGTAGAAAAAAGCTGAGTTTTTCAAAGATATGTACCACCAATTTTTTTTTAATAGCCTATACTGTCCCACTGCTGGGCGAAGGCCTCCCCCAACTTCTTCCAGGTATTCTTTTCTTAAGCCACCTCGAACCAGTCCTTGCGGTAGGCATCTAGGTCGTACCACCCATGCAAAACTTTAAATATAACGAACTTTCGCATTACTATTTAAGCTTATTGTTCAAGCAATGCTCCACTTTGCTTTCCATTTTCTGAAAACAAAACAGAAAAAGTTGGAGAAAAACAATTAGGACGCCATTAACAAATTTTTATTCCTTAGCTAGAGTTGTAAGCACATTTTTAATATGAGTTTCGAAACACGGAAACTTCGGTAGTGTAGACTGGACTTATAGTTTTATAAGTAAACATCAAGGGTGGGTGGCTACCAATGTGTGAGAGGAGGGTATGAAAATGAGGATTAGTATTTGTAGCGTTACCTGAGAGACTAGACCAGGGCGTGAGATTGTTTGAAAAGATTGTCTGGAACGCGACGCGAAGGGTGAGCTGTGAGATGACGGTGAACACTGATATGACGGTGAATAGATTCAAGTTGTCGTTCAGTCGTTACAGGTCAGTCAGTCACCAGAAAGTGTAACCATCAGTGTGTCCAAGGAGTATCGTGTTCACAGTAACTGGGTCCTGGATGTTTGATAGGCAATCGCTCCATGTTAGGGTGTTTTTAATATCGTGCGGTTTTGATCACGCATGCGGGATTGCCCCGCATGCGTAACCTCCGCAAATGTCGTTTTCATACAAGTATTTATTGTAATACGTGGAATACGCACGCGGGATCCCGGACGGCAGCCCGCAGACAACTAGATCGTAAATCAACGTGTCTCACGCTGCGTGAAATTTTCTGCATGCGGGTCAATCCCACATGCGAGATGAAATCCGCACGATATTGAAAACACGGGCATTCAGCCGCATCCAGGTAGACTGGAAGCCGACACCAAGATATTTGGAAAAAGCCTAGAGACAACATGATGATAAATAGGTACAGATTATTATTATGTCACATATTTTTTCCCTCCATAACTCAACCATAATAGTAGAAATTCCAGCCATGTTGGAGCCGTTGGAGGGATCAGGTCAGTGTCAGAAAAGAACTGGTTATAGGCAACTATATCTATTAAAAGTAAGTGTTTTGATAAATTTTATAAATAGGAACATATGAAACAAATGAGTTGTTGATGCGGAGGGGTTTTTTGTCGCCATATTTGATAATTGATGATTATTTTTAATTAGTTTAAGACAGTTATTACTTTTGTTTTAGTTTAAAAATATGGGTAAATATGTAACCAGTATATAATATAATAATATATAATATAATATTCCACAACTATCACACAACACCGTCTAGTCCCAAGCTAAGCAGAGCTTGTGTTATGAGTACTAGACAACTGATAAACATACTTATATATTTCTAAATACATACATATATAGATAAATTACACCCAGACACATGTCCTGTGTGGGAAACGAATCCGGCATAACAATCAGGGCCACTAACCACTAGACCAACAGGCCAGTCATATCAGGCTGTGGAATTGTTTAAAAAAACCTAACTTGTAATATGTTTATATAAAAGTAACCAAATTTCAATTTACATGCAATAATATACACTAAATGATAAAAACACATTAAATTATCGATAAAGCACAAAGCTACATTAAATTAAAACTGATTTATCACGCGAACTGACAAGCCAAACAAATGTAATTGCATGCACTACATTCAATACAATCATTGATTTATTTGACCTGAGTACACAAACGAAATTACGATAGTAAACAGATTGTAATGAAATTATAAAATGACAAAACTATCAGGTTTTCAAGCTTCCGTAGAAAATTTATAATTATAATACAGGTTGGCGTTATCGGATGTTAACAATTTTAAATTAAATTAATTAAAACTAGCTTTTGTCCGCGGCTTCGCTCCCGTCAGCTGACTACTATATTCTACTCTCTACCCTACTTGAAAGTAAGGTTTTCATTATTAGTTTGAAAAACGACTGAAAACCTTTTTTATTTACTTAGATTACTATTTATGCTAAGTAATAGTGGGTTTTTTTTTAAAAACCAGTGATTGACTGCGATCCCACCTGATGGTAAGCAGTGATGCAATCATTGATGGTGAGGCGCACTAGTTTATTAAGAGCCTATTCACTCTAGCCTTAAAGGCACCTAAATTATAGTTGGACGGAAAGACCGCAGCAGGCAAATTGTTCCAGTCCCTCGATGTACGCGGTATAAACGACGAATACATATTTTGAGAACAGTGGTGGCCGAGTGGTAACGGCCCCGACTTACGAGTTGTAGGACGCGGGTTCAAACCCAGCCAGGCGCATTACTTTGTATAATTTATTTCATCACCACTGCTCTCAAAACGGTGAAGGAAAACATCGTGAGGAAACCGGCATGTCCTAGAACAGAAAAATTCGAAGACATGTGACGTTCACCAACCCGTACTGGGGCCGCGTGGTGCATTGCGGTCCATGCCCTCTCCTAGAGTCCTCTCGCCCGAGTCCCAGCAGTGGAAACATTAAAAGGCTGATTATGGTATGTTAATACAAAAAAAAAAATTAAACGTATTCCCTCCTTATCACCCCCTACTGCCCCCTACTGGCACCAAGGGTCTGATTCTGAAAGAAACACTCGGCCCTGGTATGAAAGGCAACGAAGGAACAGGAGTAGGTTTTTATTCAGTAAAATTCTGACACTATCTCGCGCTCCGCCCAAGAGCGGGGGATGTCATTAGATGATTTTCCCACCCGTAAAAAAACCCTCTTAAAAGTTGTTTATTTTTTTAAACCTTAATGCTCGCCTACATCATAGATATGTCAGTTAGTCAGTTTCTCCTTTTACACATATATAGATGAGTTGCCGACCGCCGAATGCGATCACAATCCCGCTCTCATTCAAGCATTAATAAATAACGGTTCAAAGTTACAGAAAAGGATAGAAGCATAGAAAAGTTCAATCCGGTGCAACCAGATGTAGGTACCTCAAACTTAATACGGAAGTATGGAGGACAAAGACACGCCAACCACAAGTAAATGGGGATAAGAGGGAAGTATGATGATATCTATGTCCATCTTGGTCGTGTCGATACTTAGGGCTAAACAGGAATTAATTTATTAAATTAGCATAAGCATAATTATGATTTAAGATTTATTAAATAATTTTACTCAATATGGCATTGTAGACTTAAAAATATAGGATTTATATTTTATTGATTTGAATTAATGACACGTTAGAAAGAATTTGTATTTGTATTATTTTTGAAATATTTGCATGTCATTGTCCAAGGCAAACGTGACGTTGCATGCTGTCAATTTATTTTGTGACGTATGTACTATACTCATGTTGTTGTTGTTGTTGTTTATGTGTTTGTGTTTGTTTGTTGTTTTGTTTGTTGTGTTGTTTGTTTGTTGTGTTGTTTGTTTGTTGTGTTGTTTGTTTGTTTGTGTTTGTTTGTTTGTTTGTTTCTTTACTTATCTTAGCTTAACTAGATGGCCCAGTAGTAACTGCACCCGCTTACGAGTTGTACGTTGCAGATTCAGAAACTATGCAGGCGCTTTGCTTTGTGTAATTTATGTACTGCTCTCCCAAAACGTTTAAGAAAAACATCGTGAGGAAAGCGCGGCATTTTACAAACCACACTGGGCTCGCATGGTGGATTACGGACCATTTTCTCTCCTAGATATTAGGCCTGAGTCCCAAGAATGGGGACATTATAAAATTGACTATGCCATAATATTCTCTTCGTGACAAGTTGTCTTGAGAATTTGGCATACTTTCCGAGAAAGTTTTGTAAGTAGAATCAGTTATTCGAATCACTGCATATTTCCGGAACTTGTTAACTGAATTCAAAGTTTTGTGTTGAGGAACATCGAAAACGAGAGTGGAACTCTTCAATGAATATTTGAAAACTTTTGTTTATGTCACACTACCTATGTCCCACGGTTTCGCTACCATAGTAAATTACTGGCCGGGTTTCGGTTTTTACCAATAGACAGAGTGATTCCAGAGGAAGGTTTATATGTATAATACATGCATATTATAGAATCAACGTCAACGGTCAACGAATCAGCATTGCAATCCAGCGTGGCAATGCTGCCAGCGTTCTGGGTACTTTTCCCATTGACATCGATGTGGACGAATTTTTTGATGACCTATGAGTTCTTTTTGTACCCGTTTGTAGGTACATATTATTATTTTCAGTTTGTTTACATAATATAGAATTGCAAATTGCCGAGACTTTCAAAGGTTTGTAACACTAAACTTGTTAAAAAATAAAAAGTCCATTTTGCCATTTAAGAAATACCCTAGAATGTAACTTGGAACGAAAATGAAAAAAAAAAAAAACAATAATATAATAATTAATTACAAAATATTTCAAAAAAAAGCATACTTTTTGGCAGGTTAAATATCTCTACCTAGTCTACCTAGAACTACAGTAGGTACCTAATGTACCTATTCCATAAATTACATCATAAAATATATTAAAGGAGAAACGGGCTGACCATATCAACCTAAACATGAAACTACTGGTTTTTTTTTTTTTAGAGGCCTAGAAACATGAAATTTTGCACAAGGCTTCCTTTTATGACGTAGATACATAAGTAGATTTAAGAAAGGGTTTTTGGAAATTCAAAGCCAATTCAATTCATTCCTATATGGGGGTGTAAAAGGGGGAATATCGTTTTTATGGAAAACCTCATTCCGTATAGGAATATATGTACTTCAAAATTTGCACAAATATTAACCGATGTTAATAATAAAGCGGGAACTACATTAGACCGACGCACACGTGGGCCACGTTTGATTTGTACGTAACAGCGCGTCGCATGACGTGGATCTAAAGTAGCTCTACAAGTCTAGTTTCAATATAAAATGTACGGAGACCGAAGCGCCCAGATCGGCGTACGTGGCCTACGTGGGCCCAATAGGCCCTTAAGGTAGTCATTAATTGTTTTCAGAACTACCCCCCATAAAATAATTGAGAGGGTTTTAAAGATTCTAAGGAGGATTCTTATTTCTTGGGTTAATAAACTTAAAACTTGGCACGAATACTAATCAAAATGAATAACAAAGACTGTAATTTTTATTTTTTCAAAACTACTCTCAAAATACGATTTATGGGGTGTTAAAGTATTTACAAAAACGTTATCGGGAACGAAGCCGCTCGCAAAGTGCAAATAATATAAACAAACAATTTTAGACAACATTCAAAACGTAAACAGAAACAAACATTTAAACCTCGAAGACAACAGCTGTTCCATTCTCAAGGCACGCAGTGTAATAATACCGAAATATCAAATCTATATTACGATCACGCTAAACTGCATTTTGTTGGGGGTATAAAATGCACTGCAGTGTAACAGGGGTGCTTTTGAAGGAATATAAGGGGCATTTCAATAGACAAATTCTTGGGTTGGACTTATAGATGTGGCTGCGTTTACACCGATGTGTTTTATTAGGAAGCTATCTTTAGAATAATTAATCAAAAATATTTCATGTAGAACTGTTTATCCCCCCTCCCCCTAAGGAATCTGGTAGGAAATTATTGACGAAAACAAATTAAATACAAATGGCACCAGATTTTTTTTTTATAAATTAATGATTGTGTCGCGTTTGATCCCTATCTTACCCGATGGTAAACGATGATATGATTGATGATGAAGCATGCATTAAGCATTTATTCAACTAAACGCAGTAGCTTTTTCATCAGTGGGAAATGAGTGGAGCCCTAAGGTACGTCTAATGTTTGAATAAAGGTAGAACTACACTGCGCTCACGTGGGCCACGTAAGCCGATCTGGGCGCGTCGGTCTCCATACATTTTGTATGGTAACTAGACTTGCAGAACTACATTAGATTTACGCCACGCGTCGCCACGCAACGCGCCGCTACGTACAAATCAGGCGTGGTCTACGTGTGCGTCGGTCTAGTGTAGTTCTCGCTTTACTGTTCCCTCAACATCCAATTTCTTTTAACAAAATAAATGTTACTGGTTTTACAACAATAAATTGTCGCACACACAGAAACGTATAAATGCAAACCAAACACAGAAGGGAGTCATTGCATTTCCATTTTTGTTTACCTCGCTCGTAATTTACTACACTACAAGCACATGCTTGGCAAATTAACGATTATATTATTCCACATACATTTGCTTGCTTTAAACAAACTGTGGCTGCAAAAACGAGCTTGTTATACAACCTTCGGATAGGCACTATGCACCGGATAAGATATAAAAAATACTAGACGGCTAACCAGAACTTAAGGGCCTATTACACTACTCGATATTCTGGCAAACTTAGTCTATGTATATCTATGTATCTCATCGTTCTATTTCATTCCTTTACACGAGATTGGCGTAAGTTGTTCTTTATCTTGTGTGACGCTACATAGACTAAGATTGTCTGAATATCGAGTGTAATAGAACCTTTATTAAGATTCCTGCAGACAGGTTCGACGTGACGGCGCTGCCGCTGCGACATCGCTTTTCCTGGAAATCACACTGACTGACTGATATTATAAAGGCGAAAGTTTGTTAGTGTGCATGTTTGTTACTTCTTCACGCTCGAACGGCTGAACAGATTTTGTTGAAACTTGGTACACGGGTAGACCATGTCCTGGAATAGCATATAGGATCCCAGAAGTTTGTTCCCTTGGGATGATTTTTCACTATAATGCAAGCGAAGTCGCTGAGAGCAGGTAGTCATTCTATGATACGAATTGTGTATCAGTGCACAAAAAATGAAATGATTGTATTAGCCTTTTAATAATTAATTGGAATATGTACTTAGCAAAGCATAGCATAGTCGGCCTTTTAATGTTCCCACTGTTGGGACTCAGGCCTCCTCTCTAGGAGAGGGAATGGGCCGTAATCCACCACGCGGGCCCAGTGCGGGTTGGTGGATGTCACATGTCTTTGAATTTTTGGTTCTAGGACATGCCGGTTTCCTCACGATGTTTTCCTTCACCGTTTTGAGTGCAGTGGTGATGAAATAAATTACACAAAGTAATGCGCCTGGCTGGGTTTGAACCCGCGACCTACAACTCGTAAGTCGGGGCCGTTTTCACTCGGCCACCACTGCTCTCTCATATGTACTTAAATAATTATATTAAACTATTCATTTGATAACAAACCTACTTTCAAAATGTAACCATGTTCCCGAGTGAAATTCTATTAATAGTTGTTAAACTGATTTTTGTCGTTTGACAGCAAGTGCGTAGCTGTCAACGTGGGTAGAATCACTTGTGAACACGGCATTCAAGCTTGAGCAGTCGCAGAATGAACACTTGTTAAGGTGTGTTAAACCAAGTATATGTAATAGTGCTATTAAAAGAACTTATACAAATCACTACAAAGACTTTATTTTCTTCGCAACCTTGAAGTGAGTTACAATTGTCACATTGTTACGTCGTGCTTGGGGCCTTACCATGATCTATTAAAATGTCAAGCGTGCGAACGAGAAAGAGTATGGAACTATACACCCTTCATAGCTATATCCTTTTGACAGTTCAGTTTAGGTTGTCAAATTGATCGAATTAAAGAGCTCGTGGTAGAACTTGTTCTTGATATCTTTCCTTTAGGTGGGAAAATCATCTAATGACAAATCAAGCTCTTGGGCGGAGCGAGAAATAGTGTCAGACTTTTACTGACTAAAAACCCACTCCTGTTCCTTCGTTGCCTTCGTCCCAGGACCCCGGGTTTCGTTTCCACACTACCCATGGCCCCAGTAGGTTCCAATCCTGCTGGACCTCTATGATTTGCTGACATCTCCCTGAGGCGCGCGTGGAACAATACGCGCCGTCGACGATTTGGGCTCGGTCCGGACGGTTACCGGACGGTCGGACGACGGGCTACCCATTGCTCGCTGTCCGCAAGCCCGCGCCTACGGTGACTGGAAATCGGGATCGGAATCCCGGCGGCGGTTGGAGCGTGAGGACCGTTGCCTCACGCATCTTTCCGGTAACATAACAGTATTATAAAAGAGTAAAACATATTTCTTACCGATTCTTCTCCATAGGACAGGCTTTCAAACTCTTGTGGAATCTGCAAACAAAAAAAAAATACTGTTTTACAATAAAACTCACAAAACCAAGGAAAAATAAAATGTCCGTCAAAGGTTATCCTCGAATATGGTAACTCATTTTTACGCCTGTTATCAGTAATTGTTCGGTAATTAATTGACAAAGGGCACTATCTAGTTTCATTATGACACTTTAAACGGGTACTTATCTGTGCACTGGTTGTTAAATGGGTTAAACTAATATTTTAAAAACAAATTACTGTTAATTGATTCCGTGTTTGTGACTAACAAGACGTACAGACGTCTGACATAAATATTTTTGTTTATATGTTTGAAGATAATTTTGTTTGCACGTACAAGCGAGTTTTGTGTCAAAGACTGTGTCCCAATTAAAAATATAATTACATTTTAAGTCTATCACAACAGCTACTATATTTTTAGGGTTCCGTAGCCAAATGGCAAAAAACGGAACACTAGATTCGTCATGTGGCTGTCTGGCCGTCTGTATGTCACAGCCACTTTTTTCCGAAACTATAAGAGCTATACTGTTGAAACTTGGTAAGTAGATGTATTCTGAGAACCGCATTAAGATTTTCACAAAAAATAGAAAAAAAAAACAGTAAATTTTGGTGGTTCTCCATACTTAGAACTGAAACTCAAATTTTTTTTTCCATCAAACCCATACGTTTGGGGTATCTATGGATAGGTCTTCAAAAATGATATTGAGGTTTCTATAATTTTTTTTTTATATACTGTATAGTTTGCGCGAGAGACACTTCCAAAGTGGTAAAATGTGTCCCCCCCCCGTAACTTCTAAAATAAGAGAATGATAAAACTAAAAAATATATATGATGTACATTACCTTATAAAATTCCACCGAAAATTGGTTTGAACGAGATCTAGTAAGTAGTTTTTTTTTACCTTTTAAGTTTGTACGGAACCCTCAGTGCGCGAGTCCGACTCGCACTTGCCCAGTTTTTTTAATTTATTATTAATAGTCAACCCCACAAAAGAACAAAGAAAAGCTAGGCAAATTTAATAATAAAAAATAATTTAATATATAATAAGATTTAAAAGAGCGTCCATCGATAAAGTTTCTAGCACATTCTTCTCCATAGAAATCTGCGCTTTGGGATGTGCAATTAGCACATTTCATCAAAATGCTTATTAATCATATTTCTAACTGAATTTTCTTTCTTGAGAATTCAAAACTGTCTGTAGAATTTGCATATTATTTTTATTTTTTTATTTATTTGCACTTGACCGCTACCTCACCTGATGGAAAGCGACGATGCGGTCGACGATGGAGCGCGCTTACCTTGAAGTTACCTATTCACTCCTGACTTAAAGATTCCCGGGTTGTAGCCATCAGAAAACAGATATTCTGGCAAGGAATACCACTCCTTAGATATACGCACGATGAATGTGTTCCCAAAACGTTTCGTGCGTAAAGGTGGGATGTCCACCATGTACCGGTGGCGCATCGCCGTACGCCTGGTGGTCCGATGATGGAACGGGCTAGACGGAATTATTTCATGCAATTCCGACGCACACTCCCCGAAATGCAACCGGTAGAAAAGCGACAGGCTAGCAACACGGCGTCGAAATAAATGCTTTGATTGATTTGGCTACTATCCTCATATATGATGAGAGAGGCACTGTGTGGAACGCCCGGAGGACACGGTGGAGCATACGGTGGAGGTGTGCCCCGCTTGGGCAGAGCAATGCCATGTCCTTGTGGGGGCGATCGGCGGCAGTGATCTCTCGCGCCGGGCATTGGGACAGGCCATGGTCCGGAGTGAGGAGGAGTGGCAGGCGGTCGCCTCCTTCTGCGAAGCAGTAATGCTAGCAAAGGAGGCGGCCGATCGCGTGAGGCAACAGCAACGGTCCTCACGCCCCAACCGCCGCCGGGATTCCGATCCCGATTTCCGGCCACCGTAGGCGCAGGCTTGCGGACGGCGAGCAATGGGTGGCTCGCCGTCCGACCGTCCGGTAACTGTCCGGACCGAGCCCAAGCCGTCGACGGCGCGTATTGTTCCACGCGCGCCTCAGGGTGATGTCAGCAAATCGTTGGGGCCCAGCAGGGTCGAAGCCTACTGGAGCCACGGGTAGTTTGAAAGCGAAGCCCGGGGCCCCGGGATGAAGGCAAAGAGGGAACAGGAGTGGGTTTTTAGTCAGTAAAAGTCTGACACTATCTCTCGCTCCACCCAAGAGCGAGATTTGTCATTAGATGATTTTCACACCTTAAAAAAAAAAAAAAATATTATGAGAGAAGTTGTTGTCGACGATGAAGAACGCTGGTCTAAGAAGCAAACTATTTACTCCCAGCTTAATAATTCTGTTATAATTCAGCTATTTGTGATTGGTTTATTAAAGGCTAGATAAGCCTCATCTACATACCCAGGAAGGTTTTAGTCAGAAAATTAAACATTCCCTCTTTACACCCAGAACGAGAGGAGTATTTTGATAATTTCCCACTAAAAAATAATGGCATCCAAAACCCAAGATTATCAAAATTCATAGTTAGATCCACCATAGAAAATGTCCCTTAAATTCCTTTACAGCCAACTCCCAGCTGACCAATATTTCTATAATAAAATTTGCTGCACGATTTCTCGCTACGGTGTGACAGACACCCTCTGACAAGGGCTGACGGATAATGTACGGAGGGTAAGAAAGGTACGAGGGGATGAAAGCTAAAATAAAGGGGATTATACGGAATTACGTTGCCATAGCTACGTCGTTCCCTCGAAAAGTAACGGCACTGTTCTTGCATATAAAAATAAAACTTAGAAGACTCCATTTTGAAAGAAACTGGGATAACAGACCAGATTATCTAATCCTGATGTGTGGAATGGATTATGATGTGATTTGGGAAACGACTGGTTTGTTAAGAGGACTATAGGAGCTAATCGTGAGTTTTAAGGTAGAACTAAATTGGGCACACGTGTGCTACGTACGCCAATCTGGCGACGGTCTCCATACATTTTATCTATATGGCAATTAGACTTGTAGAGCTACATTAGATCGACAACTTACACGCAACGCGATTTTGCGTACAAATCAGGCGTGACCTACGTGTGCGTCGGTCTAACGTAGTTCCCGCTTAATAATAAAGCGCATAAAAGTATACCTATAATTAAATGCATTAAACAGAATAAGAAAAAAACACATGTTATTCTTCAGGATAAATGATCTAGATACATAGTGTGTTCAAAACCTAAGACAAATAATTGAATACTACAGAAAAAATCAAGAAGATGCCTCTGAAAATTCTTTATACCGATTAAAAACCGGCGACATATGCAATCATTCTGTCTATCAAATTATTCTACAAGCAACTTTTTATCTTAATAGTGTTTTAATTATATTATCAAATCAAGTAGATTTACAAGATTCAAAGATTCAAAAAAGCATTTATTTCAAATAAACCATTTACAGGCACTTTTAAAATATCAAGAAGTCAGTCAGTCATAATAAAAAAAAACATTGATGCTAATTGCACATTCCAAAGCGTAGATCTCTATGGAGAAGAATGTGCAAGAAACTCCATGGACACTCTTTTCAATCATCTTTTGTAATTACAAATATCTCTGTTACATGTTTCTTGTCGTTATCATGTTTTAATAAATCTCTAAAATACTTCATATTTGCAAACATTGTGTCTTTGAGCATCTCTTTCGTTTGTATGCAATCCGAGAGCGACTACGCTAAAGTCCTATAGTCCTCTTAAGAAGGTAATCTGATCTCATAATATGTGATGTTCTCGGGTCATAATAGGAAGGCTTGTAAAAGGTAGAGCTTCTAATTTCTAATTTGACTCATGATGAAATCTTAACGAAATTATCTTTGGATGTACTACATGTCATTTCATCATACCGCCTTTAATTTTGCCTAATCCTTCGGGGAATACAAGCCTGATTAAATCAATAGAATTAAGCAATTTGTGCTTTGCGCTCCTTTTTACTAAAATTTTGTTTACGTTACTGATGTTTGGGTTCCTTTGTCAAATCAATCACATTAGTATCGACTTGATAGAGTACCAAGAAGTCTTTAAGCTAAAGAAACTTACCCGAAATAATTGAATACTATCAGTCCCAAGAATATATATGTGTGTACATAAATTATTTTTGCTTGTATTTTGGAGTGTGCGCGGGAATTGTATGACTTGATTCCGTCATCTCCTTTCTACCATCGGACAACACGACCTACGGCAAGTATCCACCCTTACGTTGTTGAAACTTTAACGGTCCGGAATAAGCGTTTCGCTTCGTCGTTTATACCGCGTACATCGAGGGACTGGAACAATTTGCCTGCTGCGGTCTTTCCGTCCAACTATAATTTAGGTGTCTTCAAGGCTAGAGTGAATAGGCTCTTAATAAACTAGTGCGCCTCACCATCAATGATTGCACCACTGCTTACCATCACATGGGATCGTAATCAAGCAATTCGTTCGTGTGTGCGTAGTTAGACGTTGCTATTGTTGACTAGCTAGTCCAACTGTTATATGCTTAGCATGCTTATTGTTTTTTTTTTACTTGTCACCTAATGTGTTAAGCATCTGACTCATTGAAGTCATCGTTCTAACCATTCTAGATGGCATTTCACTTAAGCCAGGCTTTCTGATACTTCACTTATTGGCGAGATAAAGAAGGCAAGAACATATGACAACAATTTTTTAAAGAATTTGTTCTAAAACTGCTCTACATTTAAATCAATTTCGCGTCGGTGTGGCACATAGTCCAAAACAGAACCATAAAAATCTGTAGCGATGAAATACAACAATATTTTTCAAGATAATGGTTTGTAACAAAAAAAAATAAGTTTCCGCATTAATTTGAAATAATGTCAATTAATTTGGAGGCCACGGAAGAGGGCGAGTTATTATTCTACTCGTCTGAAATAAAATTAATTTTATTAGCAAAAATAATGGGGAATGGCAACGAGGATAATGTTTTTAAAATGTAAGCAGATGGGTGTCGTTTTGAATAATGAAAGAAAGGTATGAATCTGTTTAATTCATCTATGAATTGAGAAGACATTTTTGTTTCACAATAACAGAATCGTCAATGGTTTAGTTGTTTTTTTGCATTGCACAGTTGCATTGTAAGACTTGCGTTTACGTTTTACCTCAGTAAAAACATGCTAATGACATATTGTGGTAGATGATGACACATCATGATCATCATCATCATTTCAGCCGAAAGACCTACACTGCTCGACATAGGCCTCCCCAAGTGTCGCCACAACGAATGGTCCTGTGCGTCTCGCATCCATCGGACTCCCGCAACCGTTTCCAAGTCATCGGTCCACCTTGTAGGAGGCCTTCCAACGCTACGTCTTTCGGTACGTGGTCGCCATTCCAGAACCTTTCGGCCCCAACGGCCATCCGTGATGACATCGATGATGACAAAGGAAGACTTTATGGTTTTTAATACAAACAAGCTTCTGTCAGCGACTTCGCCAGCGAAAAAGTAGAAAATGTGCTTTTCCAGGACATAGTCTACCAGTGTGCCAAATTCCATCCGAATCCGTTCAGCCGTTTGAGCGTAAAGGAGTAACAAAGATACAACACAATCTTTCGGCTTTATAATATTAGTACATACGATTATTAAATTGATAGTAATTCATAAGAAGTCTATTTTAACATTTTGAGATAAGTACGTATGAAACGTGTAAGTACGAGTATGTACGTGCGAGACGCACAGGACCGGTCATTGTGACGACATTTGGGGGAGGCCTATGTCCAACAGTGGACGTCTTTCGGATGAAATGATGATGATGATGATGACGTATGAAACCGTAACGGCTTAAACGGCAAAGTTTGAATGATGAACCCACCTGATGGTAAGCAGTGATGCAATCGTTGATGGCGACCCGCACTAGTTTGTTAAGAGCCTATTCACTCTAGCCTTGGAGACACCTAAATTATCCTATATCGTCGTTTTCAGGTAAAAGTAGAATTTAACAAATACTCAACAGGAGTTAGTAACTATAAACTTAATTTTTAGGGTTCCTTACCTCAAAAGGAAAGCACGGAACCCTTATAGGATCACTTTGTTGTCCGTCTGTCTGTCTGTCTGTCAAGCAACCTTTTATCTCGAGAAGGCATTGAGTTGAAATTGAAACCATATACTCAGGTTGCGTCCCTTGAAACTGTGAAAAATGCAAATTTATAAGAAACCGAAAAAAAAAGATATGGCCGTTAATGTCGTATAAAACGTATATTTCGACACTCTCAAGGGAATCAAAATTCATAGGGTACTTCCCGTTGACCTAGAACCCTGAAATTTGGCATGAAGCAAGGTCTTATAGCACAAGCATAGGAATAAATCTGACAACTTTTTCTATTTGGAACAATCTTCGAGACTCAATTCGGGAATTGAACTATTTACATAAGTTAGTTTGTACGGAACCCTCAGTGTGCGTTTCCGACTAGCACTTGCCTAGTTTTTTTTAAAAGCATTTGGTAGCTGAGCATATTAGAGATTTTAAACAACACATAGAAAGTGATGGCTGTGACCACCGAACGTGTAAAATACATAGACAGGTCTATTGAACGATTCGTTGCAAAATCTAACATTTGGGAATTTGGTTTTGGTTGCGGTTGTGCGGGATCGCATCGAACGATTCTATTGTGGTAGATTTCACTGTTGTTTCGATTTTGTTCGTGTATTGGTATTGAATTTTGCTTATAATAGTACAGCCTAAATTTTCAGTACAATCAGCAACAAAGGCCGTCGTAATATGGGCCGCGTTATGGTTTGAAAGAGTGACGGTGGCCCTGAAACGCAAAAGGCAACTGAAGGAACACGGGTGGATTTTAGTCACTAAAAGTCTGTCAATCTCTCTCGCCCCACCCAGAGCGGCAGAAGGTTTTAGACGATTTCCAACTTTCATAAAAAAATACACTTATTAGAAAAGTTTATTTCAAATAGACCATTCACAGGAACTTTTGAACTGTCAAAATGTCGATCAGTCAAAAAAAGTGAAGCTAAATTGCACGTTCCAAAGCGTAGATCTCTATGGAAAAGAACGTGCAAGAAACTCCATGAACACTCTTTTAAATCATACTATGAGTTACATATAATCTTAGCACAAAAGATCCAGAAGGGTCGAAGTGCTCTGGCCTAGGGCCAGCCCCACAAGAAGATAAGATAAGATACATATAATCTAGGTTAGTTGATGACCCAGGACTTTACGTATATATTGTACAGATTCATAGACATCCTTGATCCCAGATAGATAATAATATAGATAATCTTGAAGTACCTTCGGCCACACAGGTGCCTTTGCTTGCTGCGGTCTTCCCGTCCAACTATAATTTAGGTGCCATCAAGGCTAGAGTGAATAGGCTCTTAATAAACTAGTGCACCTCACCATCAATGATTGCATCACTGCTTACCATCAGGTGGGATAGAAGTTAAGCACTGGCTTATATCAATTAACAAAAAAAACACAGTTACTTATTTTATCAAGCGTAATGATGATCACACAACTCTATCCAACATTAACCAGAAAAACAAACAGTTTGCCAGCAACACTCTTCAAGAATTCCTTTTATATCCTCTTCTTATTTCGCCAAAACCTAATAACAGCTAACCCGTTTTTTACGAGTCCTCGTAAAGGCAAACATAATTAAGTTTCCCAATTCCAGCCGTCAATCAGGATAGCCCCATTGTCCTGCAGCAGAGCTATGAATATTTAATATGTGTGGAGATTAACATAGGAATACATCGTGTAATTGTGGAACCCACCTCAATTTGGTCTCGTAACAGGTGGTTCCATGAATTTAGTGGAAGATTATTTTGTTAATTACTACCATCATGTAGAATAAAGAGTTATATATACAGAGCAATTAAAATGGTGTCGGTGTCGGAGCCGTCTTTTCACTGTTTACGGATGAATACGTTAACGATAAAAATTACGTAACTGAAAAATTGTAATTTGTGGGTAAAGAGCAAGAAAGTCTTAAAAAAGTGTTGTTTTTTTTTAAATATAATCTAGTTTTCAATTGCGATGGAAAGCAGTGATGTAATCGTTGATGGTGAAGCGCACTAGTTTATTAAGAGCCTATTAACCCTAGCCTTGCATCAAAAAAATATGCTACGTCTTCTTTTTGTCTATCCATTTCTCATTAAACTACTATAAATCATCTATGAACCTTATAGTTGCGGTGATTATTATGATGAAAACTACACTAAAAAGTACGTAATATTTTCTGGCATACAAACGCAAAACCTTGTTCAATGGCTTGCTAGAAACGACCAATTCCCTATCATAGAAGTACTACATACCTTTCACGAAGCTATCGACCAATCAGCCAGGTTTATACATCACTGAACACAACAGTTACAAGCTCTGTACCTACCTTTCAATGACCACCGACCATGCACTTGCTAGATACGGCATTATCGGACCCACAACGTTGGTACCTGTGGTACCAAATGTGGCTTTTTTTTCAGTGAGAATTCATCAAATGAGCAAGGAGTAGGAGCAAGAGTGTCAGACTTTCACTGACTAAAACCCACCTACGTTCCTTTTCTTTTTTTGGTGGGAAAATCATCCAATGACATCCCCCGCTCTTGGGCGGAGCATGAGATAGTGTCAAACTTTTACTGACTCAAAACCAACTCCTGTTCCTTCTTTGTCTTCGTTTCAGGGCCCCGGGGTTCTCTTTCGCATCACCCATGGCCCCAGTAGGCTTCGACCCTGCTGGGTTCCGACTGTTTTGCTGACATCTCCTTGAGGCGCGCGTGGAACACTACGCGCTGTCGACAACTTGGGCTCGATCCGGACGGTTACCGGATGGTCGGACGGCGAACTACCCGTTGCTCGCCGTCCGCAAACCAGTGCCTACGGTGGCTAGAAATCGGGATCGGGATCCCGGCGGCTGTGGCGTTAGGGCCGCTTTCTTTGCTAGCTTTACTGCTTCGCAGAAGGAAGCGACCGCCTGCCACTCCTCCTCGCTCCGGACCATGGCGTGTACCAAGGCCCGGACTTATCTTCCTCCAGTTATTCTTTATGTTCCAAGGCTGCGGTAACTCTTTCGAAAACTTCCGCACCTCTGTATAAAATGTAGCTAATCCGGTTCATAACATTATTTTTTTAGCAAAGGATGAAATTTTATTATTTTAAATGATAGATTACATTTTAATCTCAGTCTTAACCTGTCAAATATGTTTTTTATAATTTTTTGCTTCTCTTAATTGTTTTTTTACTCCATTTTCAATTTGACATTGATTGTCAACGAGATGAATTTGTAAGTAAGAGCATAGGTTTTCTGAACAATTCCTCTCTACACTAAAATTGCTATAGGATGGTGCTTGTGATAGCTGTCGAGTTCACACAATGTTGCTATCATCAGATGATGATGATGAAGATGAGCTCACTTCAGACGACAGACGTCCGCTGTTGGACATAGGCCTCCCCCAAGCATCGCCACAACGACGGATCCTGTGCGTCTCGCATCCATTGTATTTCCGCGACCCTCACCAGGTCATCAGTCCATCTTGTAGGCGCTCTCATCTTAAAGATGAATATTTTCGTCCTGCTGTCATTTTACCATGCTATGTAAAAATACCTTAGAAAAGAACAGTTCATTCCCACACTTTTTACGAATCAAACGACCAATCAGCAAAGCCTGCATCACCAAACAGGCTTTTTACCAATCGTTCAGTGACCACAGACCATGCGCTTGCTAGATACGGTACAGCTGAACCCACAACGTAGATACTTCAAGATGTTGCTAATCGGATCAGGCCTTTGTCTCTGCCAGATCAATTGGTATACGGTTGCATCCTTTGAGGAGTGTAGTGAGCTACAGATGCGGTTATTATTACGTTGTCGAGTATCGGTGTAGTATTTTATTTTTGGTGTGGAAAATCTATCAATGGTGTCTCGATATCCGTTCCCGTGCGTGTGGCCGTCTCCTTCGCTAGCATTACTGCTTCGCATAAGGAGGCGACCACCTGCCATTCGCCCTCGCTCCGGACCATGGCATGAACCAAGGCCAGGTGCAAGATGTCACCGCCGCCGATCGCCTCCACGAGGACACCGCGATGCTTCGCCAAAGCGGGGTACACCTCCACCGTGTCCTGCGGGCAGTCTGCATAATGGTGACACTCAGGCGTTTCTTCCGGGGCCCTCCCGAACTTACCATCCAGTGCGGATCTGTGTCATGCGGAAGGTGAGGACGCCGTGACGCCTCTCCAGTCACTCAAAGAGCGGACTTACCGCCATGATTATGGTGTGCCCAATATGTGTACTTAGTATTTAATCTTATGTAAAACCCGATTTAACTCGAATAAAAAATTATGATAGGGTCTGTGATTCCACAAACACACGGAACGAAGGAACACAGACTGAGGTAATAGATAAAAAAACTGGGTAAGTACGAGTCGGACTCGCGCACAAAGGGTTCCGTATAAACTTACATCTGTAAATAGTTGAACTCCCGAAAGGAGTCTCAGAAAGAAAAAAATTTTTTTTGGGACGTAGGTAACAACAAATTTACTGTTTTAGATTTATATATTTGTGATAAAAAACCTTGCTTTATGTAAATTTCAGGTTTCTGGGGCAACGGAAAGTACCCTATAAATTTTGATTTCTTTGAGAGTGTCGAAATATAGGATTTTTGCGACATAAACGACCGTATCTTTTTTTCGTTAACTTAGAAGTTTGATTTTTTCACAGCTTCAAAGGACCGCAGACCTTAGTATATGGTTACAATTTCAACTCGATACCTCCGCGCGTTCCCGAGGTAAAAGGTCTTGATAGACAGACAGAAAGACAGACATACGGACAACAAAGTGATCCTATAAGGGTTCCGTTTTTTCCTTTTGATGTACCGAACCCTAAACTAAAATAACAGAGGCAATAAACTTTAAAACGATATGTTTCTTTGTGTATAAAATGACACAATATAAACATTTATATGATACCTACAACCTGCGGGTCTTCCTTAAGTCAAGAGTGAAAAGGTTATTTCTAGGCAAGCGTGCTCCATCATCAACCCCATCATCGCTTACCATCAGGAAAGATAGTGGTTACCGATAGGAAAAAAGGGCCATAAGATCTCAGTGATTTTCTTGTAAGTATTATATCTAGGCACATTTCTTCTCATTTTAAATGAAATAAAGCACTTTAATATCTCAGCAATAACAATAATTTTCCTAATGAGCATGAAAGCATGTCTTCTCACAAATAGCGTAGAGTACTCGTTAAACTTGAGTGACATTACAAACGCTTCGTTTTCAAGGCGAACGTGAACGCACACGTCAAGGTTTACGTTTACGTGAAGGAAGCAAACGTTACCTTCGTTATTGTGGCTGTTAAAATTATGTTCATGTAATGTTTTAAGAAATGAAATGAAAATTCGAGAAATTGAAGAAACTCGAGTACTTTATATACCTAGCTAAAATAACTTTTCCAGAAGTAGAAGATATAGGAGGTGGTCGTAGGCGTTTATACACCTACATTTTGCCATTTATAAGTTAACTAACTGCGGCTAGCAATTCTTGCCGCATGATAGTAGTCGCAGCGTTGGAAGGCCTCCCACAAGGTGGGCCGATGACCTGGTGAGGGTTGCGAGAATCCGGTGGATGCGAGAGCACAGGACCGGTCATTATGGCGACATTTGGGGGAGGCCTATGTCCAACAGTGGACGTCTTTCGACTGAAATGATGAAAGTAGAAAATTATCAAAAATTAACATACTCCCAGGATAAAAAAGTATCATAATTTGGAGGTATGCGAAACAGAGTGTAATATCCCGCAAACCTCCGTTGAAAAGGGCGGACCCTCCGACCAGACGGGTGTTATGTCTGGTGGGCAACTGCCCGATAGATGATTTCGGGCTGTCGTATATATTCAAATCGCGCGGAGAACTTTCATTGCGCGATACAGAATTAGTTCTTATGCGACGCCATAGATGTCGCTACAAAAATATTAGCATAAAGGTATGTATATTTATTATAAGTAACCTAATGATACTATCTTCTACTTGAGATAACTGATATTTATTTATTGTGCACACCTACCACAGTGTTGTCTTTTTAACCCAAAGGTTGACTGGTAGAGAATGCCTTGTTGCATTAAGTCCGCCTATGTCCCACTACTGTACATGAAGTTTAAATAAATAAATAAATAATAATGTGCTATTCCAAGACATGGTGTACCCGTGTAGATACTATTTTTCGTCGAAATCCGTTTAATCGTTCGAGTGTGAAGAAGTAACAAACATACACACGCACAAACTGTTGCCTTTATTAGTGTTGCAATAGAACTCTGCTTCGGCTTCCGCTTCTGCAGAAGTTCCGCAAGCTTTTTCACTTCCGTTTCCGCTTCTGCTTCCGCAATATTGTAACAGAACTCTAAACGGAAGAATACAGCGAGGAGCGCGAGAGTCGGGGGTGCGATGACGACTGGACACATCGGAATTTCGGTACACAAACGTTTTGCAAAGAGTTTATTATTATATTTTTTTGGTTCATTCTGCGGATCACCGCGCCTCGTGATGTGATTACGACGTAAACCTTCTGTTGTTTTTTTTAATAAAATTGTGAATTTCCTTCATAGTATTAACACTTCCGCTTCCGTTTCCGCATCCGCAAAGATTTATTTTTGTCATCTATTTCTGTTTTCGCTTCCGTTAAGACACTTCTGTTGCATCACTAGCCTTTACAATATTAGCGTGATATCCTTTCTCGATAATTTAAGGGCTATCTAACACTAAAATATTATTTGATCCTAACCAGCAGTTCCTGAGAGCGACGTTTTCAAACCAACAAACACTTTATAATTTTATATAGAAGTAAAGATAAGGTAACCAAAACTGACAAATAAATTATAAATGTATCATACATAAGTTGTACTTACATAGCTATACCTATATAAAAAACTTAGAGAACATTTTAAGACCAAATCTTGTCGGAGCCACTAAACTATGTAACATGGAGATGAAAATTTCATGCCTCTGCATACATTTAGACAAAACATTGTGCTCCTCTTCGTCAAATTAGAACGATTTCGTAGTTTTACGCACTGTGTACTAAAACTACAGCGGCAGGTACAGGATTTTTTTCCTTTTAGGGTTCCGCACCTTAAAAGGAAAAAAACGGAACCCTTATAGGATCACTTTGTTGTCCGTCCGTCTGTCTGCATGTCTGTCAAGACCCATTATCTCGGGAACGCGTGGAGGTATCGAGTTGAAATTAAAACCATATACTTAAGTCTGCGGTCCCTTGAAGCTGTGAAAAAAAAAAAAACAAATTTCTGAATTAACAAAAAAAAAACGGCCGTATATGTCGCAAACAACTCATATTTCGACACTCTCAAGGGAATCAAAATTCATAGGGTACTTCCCGTTGACCTAGAATCCTGAAATTTGACATGAAGCAAGGTCTCATAGCACAAGTATAGGAAAAAATCTAAAAACTGTAAATTTGTAGTTACGTCATAAAAAAAAAACTTTTTTTGCGATTTAGAAAAAAATTCAAAACTCGGGATATGAACTGTTTTCATAGGTAAGTAGGTATGTACGGAACCTTAGGGCAGTGCACACAGAGTACAACTCGCACTTGCCCAGTTTCTTAAACATTGTCTCACATTAGGAATTACTTCCTATTGTTAGAAACGCTGTCGTCAGGAGTCTAACTTCCGGCACTGATTAATTAATTTTAGATATTTTGGTTTGATTATTTCAATTTAATAATAATATTTCAAAACTGTTCGCAATCATTATTATTACATTAATGTGTAATCGCACGCACTACTTCCGATTGAACGCCACCTTTCTGTTAATATTGCAAACCTATGCTGTTTCCGGGGTGGTAAGCATGTGGTGGGGAGTAGTGCGAGCGCTTGGTGAGTTCAGTTGTCGTCGAACGGTTGAAGTGTATAGACTTGTAAAGTGATTTTATAAGAACATAATTAAACATAGTGAATATAATTATTACAAATTGTTTTACTTTCCTTGACTTTCAATACTATATTGTGATTGCGTTGCGAGCACAAGACATCCAGACCCAGAACAAGTACCTGTAGGCCATACAAATATTTGTTCCATGTGGGAATCGAATCTGTGTCACGCAGCGTAGCAACCAATCGCTCAACCACAGCGTCAACCGTGCTGTCATTATATATTGCTATAAATTTACTTATTATTAATTCTCTCAGTAAAAAGTTTATTCACGATTTTAATTTTATTAATCTATTAGTCATTACCCAAAGTTGCGCTCCGTTAAAAAAACCACGACGATCTGAGTAAAAAAAAAAAAATATTTTTTATTATTATTATTTTTGTTGATAGGTTCGCGCTTGTCCGCTATCTCACCTGATGGAAAGCGACGATGCGGTCGACGATGGAGCTCGCTTACCTAGAAGTAACCTATTCACTATTGACTTAAAGATTCCCGGGTTGTAGCTATCATGAAACACAGATTCCGGCAAAGAATTCCACTCCTTAGCTTGTTTAATCTTCATACAACATAAATGTACAAAAGCGGACTTAATGCCACATAAAAATTTCTTCCGTACAGACAAAAAAGGAAAACGCATGTATATACGTTGGTCTCTGTAAAATATTAGCTTCTACCAAACGGTTTTGCTCTCGTGAAAGTAGAAAATATACCTATTTAATATTATTATTATTATTTATTATTATATTCTTATACGCACAGGACCGGTCATTATGGCGACACTTGGAGAAGGTCTATGTCCAACAGTGGACGTCTTTCGGCTGAAATGATGATGATTATATTCTTTATAGTACACCACATTAATAAAAATAAGCCTCTACCTAGCTACCTAGCCTAGTGCCTATTGTCACTCAATGATAAATTAGCACGCTATAGAATCCAGTGAAAGAATTCTTAAAATCGGTCCAGTAGTTTTTGAGTTTATTAATTACAAACAAACTAGAAATCTTTCCTCTTTTTATTTATTAGTGGGTTCACAGGGAAATGACTTCTGGGAATAATCGCAGTAATAAACGCACCTAGTGCGTATCACCCAAGCGATTCATAGGACAACGAACTTTCAAATGGATTTAAGGCGTATAGTCCCTTGAACATCTGGCTGGAGTTAGTTCCTACCAGCTACGCCCGGATAGTGCCCCACTGGCCTTTAAATCCATTCTTTGCTAAAAATTGATTGATTTAAATATGCTATTTACATTCTGTAGAAAACTTAGGCAGCAATTTTTTTGTATAAACATAAAGATCAAAGTTTCCGTTTGAAAGAAGTAGGGAAAACAAGTGAAAAAATATCACGTCGTTAAAGTTTGTTTTTTTGACAAAAGTATTAGTCATACGAAAAAAATATATATAGATAATGTTGTACATGAGTTTGTAATAAACATATATTTTTTTTAAACCTATGGACCTAGCCGTTACCGAGGAGTAAGGCAGAAAGTCAGTTTTATGACACTGCTCGGGCGCTAGGGCCTTAAGTTATGTCCAAACCAGATGCATTCTAATTTCAAGAGCTGGTATTTCATTATGAATTTCATAACGCTATTTCTCTTTGAGGGTTAGTAGGTTATAATAGAAGCTTGCACACACATTTTTGCGAAATAAAAAACCTGTAAAAGTTTGGCACTACTATCGTGATGACCCATTGGTTAATACAACCGACTCTCATGCATAAGGTTGCGGGTTCGAAACCGAGCAAGTACCAATGTGAATTGTGTCCCTCGGAAAGCACATAAAGCCATTGCTCCCGGTTGTCATTCGTAGATCTTTGACAGTTGTTACAGGTAGTCAGATATCAGGAATTGTGACCATCAATCTATCAAAGTAGTATTGCTGCCCAGTAACTGGGTTGTGGAGGTCTTATAGGCAGACGCTCCATGTGAAACACGGGTCTTCAGCGCCATGCTGTTAGAATGAAAGCTTGGGGAAAAGGTTATGGATAAGATTTGTTTTAGTAGTAAATCTTACTTAGAGCGAAGTTTCAATTAGCGATCATCCTACGACGGAAAACGAGACAATTCTAGATGTTTTTCAAACGATAATGTGTCCGGCATAGCGTTGTGCGCATTCCAATCTTGAGAGATTATACCATCTACAAGCGCATTTGAATATTCAAGAAGTAAGTCCGACAGACGAAGCTATTCGCACATACCTAAGCAAAAATATCTTTATAAATAATATATATTTATTATGCAAATCGATGCTAATATTGTAAATGTTTAAGTAATTCAGTCTGTCTGTCTGTTATGCTTTCACGGTTAAACAACTGAACCGCAGCTTGAACCCCGAGAAAGGACATAATTAGGCTACTTTTTATCTGACTTGAATTTCGAATTCGCGTCCGCTATAACCGACAATCGCGCGATTCGTAGGTAAAAGCAAGTAGGTTATAAATTACACTTTTACACGTCAATTTAAGCTAGTGAAGAGGGGAACAAATACAAGTAGCATTCTTGGGATCCTCTTCGTAATCACTAATTAATTACAAAGTTTTTCTGCCTACTTCAGAAAAGAAATGAACACAGGTACATTCATCTTAACGAAGGTCCTCACGCCCTAGCCGCCGTAATTCCGACCCCGACTACCAGCCACGGTAGACGCGGGCTTGCGGACGTTGAGCACTGGGTAGCTCGCCGTCCGGCTGTTCGGTAACTAACCGGACCGAGCCCAGTCGTCGACAGCGCGTAGTGATCCTCGCGCTCCTCAAAGAGATGTCAGCAAACCGTAGGGGCCCAACAGGGCCGATGCTCGCTAGCTAGGACCGCGGAGAATTTCTGAAAGTGAAACCCGTAGTCCTAGAACGCAAAGGGTAATTGAAGGATACAGGTGTGGTTAGGTACATTCATCTTAACTTAATCAAGACCAATGAATCAAGAGCCCAAGAAGGAACATCCAGCCTCTACTAAAACTAACACTTTACTCCAAGATAAATGCGACTTCCTCACATGAAGTTCCCCCAATTACCTTCATTGGAAACTTCAGTCGTTACCCTCATTTTTAGGGTGCATCCTTAATAGTATCCAATTTACCCCATTATAGACTTTATGCTGAACACGGAGGGGTTAAATTGGTGTAAGAGGGATAGCGAGAACCATCTGCCACCTTATTAGATTCTCTAGGAAGTTAATTTCTGACATACTAAATAGATCTTGGACTTCTAGAGGTCTTAAAAGTACGGTCTGAATTAGATAAGGCAGTAATTTTAGTAAACTGTGTTTTACCAGTAGCTTTACCCGAGTGCAAGTTGAAAATGGCAAAATGGGGGATTGTAGACTCTGACACCAACTTGGCCCACTTTTTAGAGTGCCCAATGTTGCTACAACTACATTTTGGAGGACTTTAAAAACGCCACTGACTTCGCTATAAACGTGACCAGCTACTGGGCTTAAATACTATGAGGGAAAACAAAACCATCGATTCGAGAAAAGGAAGAAGGAAGTCGAAAAATATTCTAGAAGAAAGTACCTGTTGTAGCACACGCTCTAGCACAGGGGGTAACACATTGGCCCGTTACATCACCAGCAGCTAAGCTGAACACATGCACCTCAGTCAACCGACGGCGTGCAACTGTCAACTGTCACTGGCCGTGCACTCGAGACAAGTATACAAACACTACTCCTTTTACTCGTATAAAAATGATTCTTTATTCAAATTCAGGTCTTCGTTCTACCACCAAATCCGTTCAACCATTAAAGTGTGATTAATTAAAGGTAGAACTACACTGCGCACACGTGTGCCACACACGCCGATCTGGGCGCGTCGGTATCCGTACATTTTATATGGAAACTAGACTTGTAGAGCTACACTAGATCCACGCCACGCGACGTCGTTCTAGATAAAAGTCAGGCATCGGTCTGATGTAGTTCTAGCTTTAGTACGTTAGTTTAGATCACACGAGTTGATAACAAACAAAAATATTTAAAATGTTAGAGATAGCTCTAGTCGGGCACACTAAGATTATATGGAAAAGTCCCTTTGACATGAGAACAGTAGTGATAACTTTGTTCTAAGTTGGAAGTGCCCCGGGCGTGTGATTACGTCGCCTGAGTTCTGACTGCAAAGTAGTCTTTGTTCTATAAACACTTTTATTATGACAATACATCCTTTTTGCTACCAAACCAGCCAAGTGCCAGCGACAATAGTTTGTTTGACAAAAAGGACTAGAGAATTTGTTTTGATTTCCCAGTCCTTTTGTTTTTTCTTGGAAGGAACATGTATTTTTAGACAGGCTTACGTTCAACTTGATTCTGAAGGCCTATTCTTGTGCTTTTTTGATGTTGGAAATCATCAAATGACTTCTCCCACTCTAGGATGGAGCGAGAGGATGTGTCAGACTGTAACTGACTGAAATGCAGCTCTCAAAAACATTTCCTATATTTCGATAAGTGTTTGTCATTATGATTTCGACTTGAATACGAACGATTTTTAACCCCTCGGGCATCCCAGGGGTTTTATTATTACGTCATTGCACGTTTTTACATAAATCACCAAAAAAAAAAAAAACTTTTTCTGGATTTTTCTAGGTAAAATAAAAATATAGAAACTAAAATTTTCGACAAAAAAAAATCGTAACAAACGTGTGTACAAAACGACAATTAAGAGTTTTCAAGGTCATTGAAGTTGTACAGACGTATGTACAATCGGCGCTCGAAGGGTAGTACGAGAATTAGCTTTGCCTGTTAGGGCTATAGGCAAATTTCGGAAAAATTACCGTAGCTCTAGAACACAAAGGGCAAATGTAGCGCCACATAAGAAATACAAAAAATACGAAATCCTGCTTTGCGGGCCCAATGCGGGTTGGTGGATGTCATGTCTTCGGATTTTTAGTTCTAGGACATGCCAGATTCCTCACGATGTTATTGATGTATCAGTAACCTGCAAAACTGTATGTATACATTAATCCTCACACTCTTAAACATATTGGTCCTTCGAGCCGGATATTCCGAACAACGGTAACATCGCGCAACTAAAAGTTCTTCGCGCGATTTGAACATCACAACACAGCTCGAAATCATCTATCGGGCAGTTACCCAAACCAGACATAATTAATTTTCAAGAAATGTGGGGTTTTACACTCAGTTCCGCATACCACTAAGTAAATATATTTCAGAAAATGGAGTTTAATAATTAATTTATAGTAAGCAATATCCGTAAAATAGCCGGCGAGCTAGACCACCTGATCATAAAGTTTGAGCTCCTTACTTACAACGAAATCGTCTGTACCTTCATGGTTTACTAATAAATCGTTTAACTTTAAAGGCTCAAAAAGTATTACATGTTTTAAATAACTTATAAAGTTTTCTACTTTAAAACTTAGGTCAGGTCTGTCCTCTGACCTCTACGTCTTCAGTCACCTCAGCAAAGTTTTAAACGGAGGCTCTGGAAGGTTCTCGAAACAATTTATTCATTTATAGGCCCTTCGTCAGGAATCTTTACGCTCTATTGCTTTGGATTGATTGAAATACTTGTTTAAAAGTATCATAGTTTCGGATTGGGTAAAATGGAACATAGTTATCTAAGCACCTACTCATATAGGGTGACTGGCGATTAGTGTACGATACTTAAACACGTGATTGTGCTCATGATAACAAAGAATTTTTATTATGGGAGCAAAGCCGAAATCGCGAAAAAACTATCAGCTGTTTAGACACAAATAAATGTACTGAACAGCTGTTTTTTTTTTCGCGTTTTCTGGTTTGTTCCCATAGTAAAAGTTGTTGGTTATCATGAGCACAATCACGTGTTTAAGTATCGTACACTAATTACCAGTCACCCTATATACTTATATGTTAGTCATTCTATTTATCTAAGGTTGCGAGATTGTTCAAAAGAGACATCGCAGTCCTGGAAAGCAAAGAGCAACTGAAGGAAAGCGAAAGCAATTATTTGGTGATTTCCCAATAAAACATTCTATAGAAAGGAAAAAATGAAGAAACCTCGCTTATTTTATCGGTTATAATTTAGGTGTCTTCAAGGCTAAAGTGACACTTCACAGTGTCACTTTAGCACACTGTGTCACCACAGTGTGGCTCTTAATAAACTAGTGCGCTTCACTATCAACGATTGCATCACTGTGAACTGTCAACGATACCATCAAGTGGGATCGCAGCCAAGCAAAAAAATTGCACGCATACACAGACAATGAAGGAAGAAACAAACATATAGAAATTTTGATTAAGCAGCTAAAAAGGCTAAATGTCAAATGTCACAAGTCAGTTTGCTTCAATTCCTGATGAACCCACTCTTGGCCTTGATCTCACCTGATGGTAAGCAATTTCTGAGGTATACAATAGAATGACCGAGTCTAGAAGATGACTGACGAGTCATCAATGGCAGGAAGACGAGCTGGCAGAGTGTTCCACACCGAAACCTGAATATAGTTTGTTCAGAATCAGTAACTGAATCGATTCCAGTAATTTTTACACCATGTTAGATTTTTTCCCAAATATATTTAAAAAAAAGTCGCAAGTCGGACACCACCGACACTAAGTACAACAGAAGCCACTCCATCCAGTGGGATGCGGGAGCAAAACAACCCCTCAGTCGCCTGGATGGCTCGGTAACTATGTATTTGTGCGGTCAACAAAGTAACATAACAAGATTATAACTTTGTGATTTTTCACGATACAGTTATAAAATTTTGTTTTCTTACAAAATAAAATAAAATACTAGACAGGTGTTTCGGGTTCCGCATATAAACGAGTACTAAAACTAATGTTGTATAACTCCATCCATTTAACTGATCAGTTTAGGTCATGCAAAGGATCACGTTAAAAGCTCGTGGTAGGGCCATCAGATCAAAATATATATCGCAACGCAAACTAAGAAAAATACCACTTATTATTCCCCACCACACGGTGGAGTTTAACTGCAAGAAAACGGGTTACTGTACTAAAGTAAGTGAACTTGCAGCTGATCCGAACGCAAACTTGGATATTATTGTGATTCTTAAAACTAGCACGTCTTGCTTGCATAGCTGCCATTCCTGGACTGTATAATGTATTGGTAGTAGTTCGTGCAATACTTTACTATAACGCTATAAGATGTGAACAGTCAGAATTAGATGGATTTTGTAGCAATAATTTGATTAAGTTCAATAAAGTGGAATGTACGATTTCAGACGATCCATTTTTCTTTGACTTAATAATGGATTATACATCATCATTATCATCATCATAATAGACTATACACTAAAAGCAAAATAATAGTTCAGCGCCATTTAGTGAGAATATGGCTATGTTCGAGCCCGTAGATTTTCCGTGAAATTAAAATTTTCTTAAGCGTAAAGTACAAGTCCTTCATTTTGCAGGTCAGTCAAGTTGTATGTTAAGACGGTTTGAATATTTTTCGAACCATCCAAGGACCCACTTCATCCATATCGGCCGAACCGTTTGGGAGGAGATAGGTGACAAACACATGTACATAAGACTTATATATATGTATATAAAGACGAGTTATTCCTGTTTTAGAATTAATTATTAATATATTTTAAATTTTATACAAAAACTTAAACAAGAGTTTTTGTATACAATTTAAGAAATTATTTCTCCGTTTCTTGTTTTTTTGGAACATAATGTTCTGACATGGAAACTATGCGTCTCAACTCTCTTCAAAAGAAAGCATAGTAATTTGAAAAACGCCGTACTTGCCTCCCCAGACTGCTACCAATCCCATTAATTTCAGAAATGCATGTAGTGTAGGTAGGTAGGTATGCACTGTTACCGTATCGAAGTTGGCTTCAAGTCTGTGAAGTCTCCCCTACCGGCACGAAAGTCTAGCAAAATTACAATTCCTGTACATAATTAGAGATTGAGACACGATAACTGCGATTATACTGCGCTGCTATCGAGTCCCGCATCAACTAATTTTGTACAAGAATTGTTACAGTATGATTATGAAGTTTTTGGAACTTGGCAAAATATATATCAACACCATAGGTACGGCGTGGCACGGACAAAGCTCCGAGCCACGGGATCGGGAATACATCGCTGGGCACGCCACAAACGAGGCGACAAGTCCCTTGTTGGATGACTGGTTGGAAAGGCGCCACGGCGTCCTCACTTTCCACTTGACACAAGTCCTCACCGGACTGCAAGAATAGTTCTTTATGAGGAAGTGTGTCTTACTCAGGCAGTCCGCGTAAATCGAAGGACTGGAACAATTTGCTTGCTGCGGTCTTCACGCCCGATTCTAATGTCGTTGTCATAAAGGCTAAAGTGAAAGACAAAGTACTGTTGACCAGTTAAAACTACTTATAATTACTCAAAAACCAGTTAGGTTAGTGGTATCTTGTGGCCATTTTATGGTAGGCCTCCCCATCTCCCATATCAGTCATCAAATAGCCAGGCCATGCCCCCAATTCATAGAACTAATAGAGGCACTACTAGACACTAGGTCTCCAGTACCTATCGACCAGTACACAGAATATAAAAGAACTCAGAGCGTGTTAATATCGATGTTGATTGGACCTGTCACGCGAACAACCGGCCATCAAGTGATTCGCCCTTGCTATTGATTGCTTGTTAAAATGCTATTTGTATTTGTTATTATTTCCAACTAAGGCTTTTGTTTGATGACAATATGATTACAGAAATATGTTGAAAGTGGGGTTGCTATCCGTCTGGGTTTCCCAGGATTTGTCCTAGTTTAAAGGTCGTCCGGGCAGCGCCCGGGCTGTTTTCATTTTGTCGTCCGGGTTTAATAAAAATGACATTTCCTTTTGCACTAACCAAAGATGGAGGAGTCATTTGATGAATATCTACGTAACAAAAAATGATTGTTAAAGATGCTATATTTCGTTGAAAGTTTGAAAATAAATAAAGAGTTGATTTATGACAATTTGTACTATTTTTATTAGTCTGAGCACGTTTAAAATAAAAATGACTATAATAATATGTCCGAGTTCTGGGCTCAAAAAACCGGAATTTTTACGCTTTTTGTCCTGGTTACCAAATTTTAGAGATGGCAACCTTAGTTAGAAGGAAGAGTTCCGTCTGCTGAATTGCTTTGAACCTTCGCTTCTCTGCCGTTCGTTTAATTGAAGGCCAATATTTAAGTATCAAAGAGCGTTCCATACTCTCAATATTCTTTTAATTCGCAGAATTAATACGTGTTCTGGGTTTCGAAACGAATGGGGATATTGGAATTAATTTTGATTACTTACGCTGTGGAATTTTAAAGACAAGAATTTGTTATCACCTCAATCAAGAAAGACTATAGATAGGATATTATTAAACGTTCTAGACAAAAAAATTAATGCTGTCGGCTTTCATGATGTACCATTTACTTAGTAGGATCAAATCCCTCCCTCTCTGGATGGGCTAAAAGGGAGTGTCAGACTTATACTGACTAAACCTCACCTGAGTTCCTTTGGTTACCCTTTGCGTTCCAATGTCACGGTAACTCCTTTGAGCAATCCCGCATGTATGGCGTACCTGCCGTGGAAAAATTCGGTAGGACAAAAATGTTGTAGCAAAGGATTTTCTTCTATCTGTCTAAAATTTTCTCCCACTCATAGCCGCTCCGCTACAAGCTACCTAATTTGTAGCGGAGCAGGCTACTTAGCGATGCGCGATGTTTTAACAATCGACTAAATCGGAGTCCTTAAAAAAATCATCGACTCGCCAATCTACAAAATAATCGAGATGTTTTTCTATTGTTTCGTGTCAACGGAATCGATCGCTAGTTTTCGATTGTTCGAACATCTCGATGGGTCTCGATTATTTCGACTTTGACTCGGTCTGTTATTGCGACTGGCGCCCTAACTAACACGCACCTCGGCACGATGCATGCAATCGTCTGACCCCTCTCCCCGGTGCGGTGACCGAGCGAGACTCGGTTAGTAAATGACTGATACAAACAATAGAAAACTAGCGGTCCATTCCGTCGACACGAAACAAATAAAAAATCAACTCGATTATTTTGTAGATTGGCGAGTCGATGGTTGATTAAATGATTATTAAAACATCTCGGAATCGCCCATCGCTACCTATTGTGCAAGCAAAATGACAGCTTTAAGTTTCGCTACTAGCAGAGAATTTTTAATGCGAGCATTTTTTGCATCGCAGAAAAAGTTTAAAAATAGCCTCTCATAATTCCTTCCATACGATTGCGTCCCGTCCCCTGGAAATAAAAGCGTAGCTGTGTCGTCAGCTGCATATAAAATAAAAGACTGGACTGGAATGGATTGTTTTGTCCAGTTTTGTTACTCGTATCCGATCCGGTAGCCGGCTGTCACCTAAAACCCAGTGTTGTGTTCTGTGAAAAAACCTGTGTAGGAAAGGTCTACTGAATTTTTGGCTATTTCAAGCTAAAAAAGGCTTTCTAAATTCTTTAGAACAGTTTTATTTTGCAAAAGTTTTGTACACTCAGAACAGAACTCAGAATAGTGAGGAATCACAAAGTTTAAAGTAAGAGATGTCAGCAAACCGTAGGGACCTAGCAGGGCCGAAGCCCTATAAGGACGCGGGGATTTCTGAAACACCCGTGGTCCTAGAACGGAAAGAGCCAATGAATAACACAGGTGTGTCAGTAAAAGTCTGACACTAGAGCGAGAAAAGTCACTGGATGATTTTCCCAACTTAAAAAATAGGCATCTAACCCCTCGAGCGCCTATCTTCTCAACCCATAATGCCTAAGTTTCAAAGTATTTTGATCTAACGGTGTTCGGCTGTCAATTCGAGCATTACTCCTGTTATGAACCTATCATAATACATACAGCTATCATGCGACATTTCAGAAGTACCTAAGTTTTCAGTATTTTTCTAACCTGGTGGATCTTCAAGTCAAGAATGAATGGGTTACTTCTAGGCACACGTGCTCTCTATTAACGAGCACACTTTTGCTCAAACCAACAGTACATACACTCAAGACCTTGAAGCTCCCCATTCAGTCCCGTACAAACACGGAGGCACTAATACAAAGCATAAATAACGCCAGAAGGACGTAATGGCCGCGTGTCCTTGACGAATTAGGGCTAGACCGAGTAGACAGACAGGCCGAGGGAGACGCCGCGGATTTATGGCTAGACCGAACGCGAACTAACAAGGATATCTATGCGAACTAACGAAATTAGGACATTACGGAGTGAGTGGTTCAGTTGTGAAGAACGATGAGCTTAGTTCGGTCTTTCTCGGAATCGTATCGGGAGTTTTGTTAAATACAATTGGTTCTCCTAGCTTGTTTGTGATCGTCATTATGAGCTAATCAGAAACTTGAGGTCCACAAGGAACATTTTATCAGCGACTAGTGGAGACCTAGCGGATACAATGGCGTGTTTTACAAAAAAAAAAATGGTGTATTTTTTTATATTTTTTTTTAATGGTCAACCATCTTCAAATTTGATAAAACCAGTTTGGGACACATCACACATCGGTTGGATGGTTTCAAAGTCTACAACGGATATAGGTAGAAATAATGCTTGTTTTATATATTAAGGAAGGACAATGGTCGTGGAAAATTCGAAATGTATGTGATTAACATGCACTACAGAAATGTCACGGGGTCCATCTTTATTCTGAACATTATCGACAAATGTAATCACTGATAGACTGTCCACACCTTGTCAATTATTATTATAACGATCGTGCTTTTTCGCCTTTAGTTGCTCCTTCTTATCATGTCGAGTTCATACTCGAATTAAATTTATCCTGACCAGTATTTGGCCACCTGTAGCTGTGTACCTCTGATATTTGCTTCGTATGAATCTTGAAAGGTGCAGGTGGTTATGCAGGACGGACAGCAGAACAGGTAACGCAGGTCCTGTGAAGCGGCTCCACATTGGTACTGTGTTTAAGACGGATCGAGAAAGCCTCATTTGGCCACATTATTTTTGCAGTGGCTAATACAGGGGAAGATGTTCGAGGGAGTGAGGAAATGTAAATGTCATCTGCCAAATGCAGGCAATTTCCACCATTTTGGTGATTGTGGGAGAGTTGTTGAGCAGCCAATATAAACTCGGAGGTTTAGTCAACACTATTTATTGCGTTTGTTGTAATAATCGGACACAGGACTACAATATGTGTATACCTATACTAAATATAAAGACCAATTTGATCCCTTTGTCACAGTGACCCGCGTACGTGTAGAACGTACAAGATGAAGATGGATACTAAACTGACACTAGCAATGGTGTGCTATATACATAGAGAAGTTATAGTGATGTGCACCGTCATAATTGACTAATCTTAGTGTTGAGATTCCAATAGTGATTCTTGATGATGAAGATGATTAAGAGTCTCCTACAGTGTAGTAGATGATTGATAGCTAAACGCAGTTGTTGCCATTTCACGATTTCCTTGCAACACGAATAGTTGCTCATTCATAAGCCTCAAACACTAATTGTGAACACAAATACTATCCGAACTTGTTTATGTAACATTATTCGTCCGAGGTACGTTCCAGATTTGTTTGAGCCCCAAACTTCGGGTCGGGCAAAAGATTAGTATATCAAATAACCGGCCTCAATGTTGACAACCGGCTTCACAGACTTGTTAGGCATCTGTTGCTATGTAAATTTTGGAAAAACAGCCTTCTGTGTTTATCTTTGGGAAAAGCGAATGGAAAGTTGTTGAACTCGTTGGTACAAAATTTTGCTTCGGTACTCGGGTTCAATAAAAACATGGGGTATATTTGAAAATTTGCTTGTTTGTGGATTAACTTTGAGGAAGTTTTTGAGTTGGTAATTTGACTGCGAATCATCTTATGTCACCGCAAGGATCCAGCAGAATATCATATTTACCTAGCTGATGCTGAGCTGGACTCCCATTTGGTGTAACACTGAAATGCGCACCGCTCTCATCTATGTATTTTTTTAAGTACCTAAATGTGTTTATAAATTTTTCTTTGTAGTTGTATTTGTAAAAGTGCTTAGTGTAATGGTATTGTGGCAAATAAGTGGTAAATCTATCTATCTCACACGTTATGTTGTTGGTGTGTTGTTGTTGTGTATTGTTTTTAATGCATTATGCGCAAAAGGTGTGCCTCTTTACTATGCCAAGTGACACACAACAACATTTTTCTCTGAACGCTGGCTGAGAGACGGGACTCCCCTCTCTTGGGGCGGTGGATACAACTACACGTAGTCACATAGACATTCCCCAGGTTCAGCATCCCTCACCCAGCTTAGAATGATCCCGTATTTGTTCTCTATGTTAACTTACTAACACGAGCTCTAATTTTAAATTACTAACAAAATATGGAAAAATCCAAATTAAACGTTTTATTATTATTAAGTTAATGTGAAAAAACATGCCTGGTCAAGGCTCGTTTTGTTAACATTACCTTTAGCTGTATTTTATAGTTTATCTTTACTTTGGGAGAGGAAACTAAGGTTCCTTTTCAGTTTTGCTTAAGAGCGCGCAAGCCGTGATACTTCCCATATAACTGTTCTTAAGTGATTCTGACGTTATTACACATATTACTTATAAATTGTAAAAGTAAAGAAAATATATTTATAGAAACCTTGTCCATAAAATCGAAATTCTGACTGACGATTTGTTTTTTTCCAAAAACTTTTAAGTACAAAAACACGTATTTCCTCCATCATGTTTTGTGAAATATTCGAGTGAGCGTCGGAAGTTACCGAATGCCGACCGAACGTTCAGACGCTATCTCTCTTTTTAGCGTTGGCTCTTTACAAAATATTGCGATGGATAAAATATCAAGCTATTACCATGATCACGTTGACAAAAGACGGAGCGAGAAGGGCTTTCTTAATAAAATCTGAACTGGGTTTTTTTAGGTGGGAAATCATCCAATGCCTTCTCCTGCTCTAGTGCGTGCCACTTCTATGGGACTAAAACCTATAGAAGTGGGTTTTAACTATACCTTGTGTTCCAGGACCCCGGAACTCATGGCCCGACTTGAACACCCCAAAATCTTCCTTTGAGGTGAAAGATTCACTATAAGCTTGACTTGACATGGGACCTCGACAATCGCATTTGTAAAGAATCCACTGAACTCTCCATTTGTGTAAGTAAGTGCTGAATATTTTGCTTCCTCAAGTGTGAAAACAACCTTTCAAAACTTACCCTACATTTTCTCATGCTCAACCATTTGTCTTTTGCAGTTTAAACAATCTCGTGTAAGCCTTGCGGCTGAATGAGCTTCTCAAAACAAAGGAGGTAAACACACAATGGTGGGTTTGTTAAATATTATGTGCTGAAATTGGTATATTATACTTAAGGTCGTCGAACTTGTGGACTGGCATAAGAATACAGATCCGTTACATCACAGAAAACAAAGAGACTGACTCACTGAACACATCACTGAAGGTAACTTTGGCTTACTTCATTAGCGGCGGACAGGGACGATGCCCGCTAGCTAGGACCGCGGAGAATTTCTGAAAGGGAAACCTGTAGTCCTAGAACGCAAAGGGTAATTGAAGGATACAGGTGTGGTTTTAGTCAGTAAAAGTCTGACACGCCCTCCCGCTCCACCCAGAGCGCGAGAAGTCATTTTGATGACTTCCCACCTAAAAAAAAAAAACTTCATTAGCGGCTTTCATGAACATGTGTTACTTTTCAGTGTACCATTATGCAGTAGGTTTTGACATTTCCAGTGCGCATTCGTGTTTACGTGAATTTGAAGAAAAAATTCTTTGAAAGAAAAGAAAGAAAGAAAAGAAAGAAAACATATTTATTCTGCCCAAATAGACGCACAATAAAAAATAATCATCTGTCGGGCCATGTGCAAACCGGGCATAACTGTGCTGCACCATAGACACTAGACAATAAACACAGTTGACATCATTTTGATCTATGATATTTTATATTTAGAATTTTATCATTATATACTCTGTGGTTGTGTATACAAAACAGTCTAATCTTATAGCTTAGTCTGTGGTTGTCCATTATCTATTGCACCGACCGACCAGAGACTGACATAACATAAATAAAAAAATAAACAGTACCTAATCTAAGAAAAACAAATAACAATAATGTAAATCCAAGTTGTGCGTCGCATCTAGGCAAAAATAGGTTGTTGCTCAGCTTATATCGTGACGCTGGGCAAATCCAGCAGTCTACGATGCTGATTTTCAGCAACCACCGTTCTAGTGACACTTTGGCGCTTATTCCGTGAACTTATCTACTTCGACAGGTTAGTACATATACACAAATAGCACATGAACAAATTGAACACTATGAAGATTCACACAATGAAAATAACAACATTACAAACACAATAAACAATACTAAAATTGCACAAATACACTACACAAAACATATATATGCATAAAATAACAGATGCTGAACCCATAATACAAATTACACCATAATATGGGGAGGCGCATGATGGCGGCGACTCATACAGTCTGCTCGACAGGATCACTACAATCTGACTTGAATTGGCTTCAAGTGTACTACGTGAGCTCAACAAATGGATGTGCGATTAACGTTTCTGTGAAACATTGAAGCTCTAGTGCGACATGAAGAACTAACATATGTTAGGGCACTCCGATACGGATAGGTTAGGTTAGGGCGGAGCTCCCGCCTTAGCCTTTGGTTATTTTTCTTAACCACCCAAAAGTATCCCGCGCATAGCTATATTGGCAGGTAAGGTTGTATAAAAATACTGTAATACCCACACAAGTAGTAGTCACACAATAGTTTGTCGCACTACCGTAGTGTGGAACTACTGTCGTAAAATCGATTGTCACACCAGCATAATGCCGAGCTTCAGTGTGTCGTACAAGCGTGCATTTAAAATAAGTTGAGTCGCAGCGCAGTACAGTTTTGTCGCACAAGCGATAATCGCACATCCATTTCTCGAGCTCACGTGGTACACTCATTGATACCAGTCATTTGACCAATTGGCTTGGACACATTTGCCGTACGTCAGACGGACTGTCAGACAATTTTGTTGTCGAGTGTGACCCATCGTGGTAGGCCTAAACTGAGATAGCGGTATTATATTGATTGGGCAACTCTAGACAGAAAGAGGTAGCATTAGGACAAGTCGGGCTATAAAAAATAAATAAATGGAAGTTTTTTTTTTCCGGTTGGGAAAATCATCTCATGACATCCCCCGCTCTTGGGCGGAGCGCGAGATAGTGTCAGACTTTTACTGACTAAAAACCCACTCCTGTTCCTTCTTTGCCATTCGTTTTCCAGGGCCCCGGGGATCTCTTTCGCATCACCCATGGCCCCAGTAGGCTTCGACCCTGTTGGGCCCCTACGGTTGCTGACATCTCCTTGAGGCGCGCGTGGAACACCACGCGCCGTCGACGACCTGGGCTCGGTCCGGACGGTTACCGGACGATCGGACGGCAAGCCACCCATTGCTCGCCGTCCGCAAGCCCGCGCCTACGGTGGCCGGAAATCGGGATCGGAATCCCGGCGGCGGTTGAGGCGTGAGGACCGTTGCCGTTGCCTCACGCGATCGGCCGCCTCCTTTGCTAGCATTACTGCTTCGCAGAAGGAGGCGACCGCCTGCCACTCCTCCTCGCTCCGGACCATGGCCTGTACCAAGGCCCGGCGCGAGAGATCGCCGCCGCCGATCGCCCTCACGAGGAAATGGAAGTTGACTTGCGTATGTCTAATGTCTATTAGATATGCAAGTTTGCCTGATTTTGTTGAGTTGTATTATTGCATATAACCTGTTAACAGGTTCTTATTCAGTTCCAGCAATACAAGGCTTTGGGTGTACAGATATTGGCTTGCTTGCTAGAATATGAAAAAATCAATAGATACCGTTCAGAACAAATATTTACAAGATAAACAGAGCTACGTATATTGTTTCCGAATGTAGATTTTTATCATGTAAAATTCACATTTAAATTATAGTCAACACATTTTTAATGAAACTTTCCTTTAAATCTACAACTCACAAAATAAAAAGACAAAACTAGTGTGAGTGTCCGCCTTGTCCAATTAGCAAAATTGTGCTAAAATAGTACATTTTGATACAAGTGCAGAAAGTTTGTCATTGCGACCGAGGCGGAATTTATGAAATGGTGTTATGGAGCCCAGGGCTACAATGACAAATTTGCACGTGTCTCAAACGACTTTTTTTCAATACACTTACGAAGAAATGAATAAACGGGGTTTGACCGGCGACTTGCGGGGGTCGACGCGCGCCCAGTCTGATACGAGAAATGTAATAACATTGTGATGGGGGAGAGTACGCGCTATTTCTGCACTAGTGCGGAAAGCAGTCTATTGCGTGCCTAAAAGCGGTGGGATAAGAGCGGGTTTTCGAGTAAGTGTATTGAAAATTATTTTCCACTATCTATTCTGTGCCTAGATGAAACGGTCAAGCAAAATGACGTCATGTTTTCACCATTCGTGACCGTTTTACCGCCTAGTCTACATTAGTCCACGTGGTTTTTACAAGTGCTAATAAGTCAGCCAAACAGATGTTGTGTAACATGAACATTATGAATAATTTAGTTGACACCAGTAATCGTGTGAGTCAACTAGTGCTTGTTATTATGACATCTATAACTGATATGCTAAATAGGATGTTATTTGCACACTATGGCATGAACATAGAGTAGATTGGCGGCAGAGTCTAAACTTCATGTAACTATTTGTGAATGATAGAACACGTTTGTGAGTCATGTGGGTAGGAAAACGTCGAAGCTTTCAGATTTCGACTGTAAAGCCAACGCCTATTAATGTTTTAAGAATTGTAGAAATACCATTTGCCTGCTGTGATCTTGACGTCTGATTATAATTTAGGTGTCGTCAGGGCTAGAGTTAATAAGCTCTTAATAAACTAGTGCGCCTCACCATCAACGATTGCATCACTGCTTACTATCAGGTGGGATCGCAGTCAAGCACTAGTTTATTTCAATTGAAAAAAAAAAACGTAATTTATACAATTCAAGAAAGAATTTTAGGTCCAATCGCAACTCAATTCTGATGTGCATTTTTACATTTCGGTGAAGGTGTCGAATAGTAGGTTACCTATAATTATTTTTTAGAAAATTTACTTTCGCAAAAACAGCAAACGTATGAAGCTCAGTCTTTGTTGAAATATTTACTCCATGAATGTAATGCCGTCATGGCCAGGGGCATATTTTAATATGATACGTTTAAAAGAAAATATTTAATCCAAAATGAGATACAAATATGGATTTCACTCATTTCAGCTTTGTGCTAGAGACAACCTTTTTTCAAAAGAGGAGCAATTGAATATATTTTTTCTTTATTAATTTTGTAGACATATCCTATGAACGGAAACAAAAAGTATATGGAATGGTATGATTATCAAATATGTCTTAAAATTTATCAGAGAAATGGTGCATTCAGCTATTATGCCTTACTTGAATTTTCATTCGATTTCCTGAAAAAAATCGCAATATTTTTTGTAGGTCGACATAGATAAATTTTTGTTTTAGGTGGGAAAATATCTAATGTCATATCCCGGCCTTAGGCGGAGCGGGAGATAGTGTCAGACTTTTACTGACTAAAAACCCATTCGTGTTCCTTCGTTGCCTTTCGTACCGGGGCCGAGACTTCCTTTCAGAATCAGACCCTTGGCCCCGGTGGGCTTCGACCCTGCGGGGCCCCTACAGTTGCTAACATCTTGAGGTGCGCGTGGAACAGTACGCGCCGTCGACAACTTGGGCTCGATCCGGTCGGTTACCAGACGGTCGGACGGTAAGCCACCCATTGCTCGCCGTCTGCAAGCCCGCGCTTACGGTGGACATAGATCTATAACGATTCTCTAATCTACAATGATTATCAAACATGTTATAAGAAAATATTATGGCCTCTAGTTTCATGAGTAGCTAGTTCTTCACCTGTTATAAATCAATCATCATTATCATGTTGGGAGTATAACAGAAACAAATCTATCCTACTTCAACACTATGGCGTTTCTCTTTCTATCCAAAAAATATTCTATTTAATGGACAGAGTCCCCTGTCAGCACTTGACTGAAATCTCTAGTATGATTACCGTAACTGTATTCCTGTAGCCTTGCTTAGAAGCACACGTCTCACGTAATATTACTGAAACACACCTTCCAATATAAAGTAAAGGATTAATAAATAGTTATTACTGGCCTGTTGGTCTAGTGGTTAGTGACACTGACTGCTATGCCGGAAGGTCGTGGGTTCGATTCCCACCCAGGACAAATGTTTGTGTGATGAGCACGATCATTTGTTCTGTGTCTGGGTGTAATTTATCTATAATATGTATGTATTTTGAAATACATAAGTATGTTTATCAGTTGTCTAGTACCCATAACACAAGCTCTGCTTAGCTTGGGACTAGACGGCGTTGTGTGGTAGTTGTGGAATATTATTATTATTATTATTCAAATCCTTAAAACCGTGTTTGCTTTGGTGTCCACCTTTAACCCCAATACATCATTTTAGCTGAGAGACGTTCACTGCTGGACAAAAGGCCTGCCCCAAGTATCGCCACAGCGATTCTCGCGAGCCTCACCAGATCACTCACCCTCATCAGTCCACCTTATGTGAGACCTTCCAACGCTGCGTTTTCCTAAACGACAATTTTACAATTTATTATGAGACCAGCCAGCGGCTGTGCCCTCGTGAACGTAGGAATTTCCATACAAACTTTGGACCCCCATGCCCTTAGGGGGTGATTTTGGCAAATCCTCTACCAGTGCTCGCCTACGTCATAAAAGGAAACCTTGTGCAAAATGTCACGTTCCTAGTCCCAGTAGTTTCGGCTGTGCGTTGATACGTCAGTCAGTTCCTCCTATGTAAAATGAGGAATTACATACATTGATTTAATTATCCAACCTAGGGCAATATAATTTGACACAATTACCCACAATATATTGACGTATGTACAACAAATACCTAAGCGTTGGTTCAATGCCTTGTGCCAGTGTCGTAATGTAGGATTAGTGTCGGATTACCTACCCCACCCCCCTTCTACATATTGAGGCGTGTCGCCGATATGTTTATCAGAGGATGTGTGTTTATATTTTATTACTAGATTTTGAACGGGGGTTGGGTATTTCAAGTATTTATTTGTATGAGCTTGTATGATTGTTGGGCTGATTATTGAATACAAATAATCGGCAAGGATTATAGTAAGAATAGTTGATATATATACTTTTGCTAAAGGACTAAGGAAAACGGCGAAGGCTGTTTATGTTACCAACGTTCAGATATAATGGTTACCTAACGAATTTGTTTTTTCTTGGTGCAGGCTTGCAGACGGCAAGCAATGGGTGGCTCGCTGTCCGACCGTCATCGACAGCACGTATTGTTCCACGCGCGTCTCAGAGAGATGTCAGCAAATCGTAGGGGCCCAGCAGGGTCGAAGCCTACTGGGGCCATGGGTAGTGTGAAAACGAAACCCAGGGCCCTGGGACGAAGGCAACGAAGGAACAGGAAGGGATTTTTAGTCAGTAAAAGTCTGACACTATCTCCCGCTCCGCCCAAGAGCTAGATTTGTCATTAGATGATTTTCTCACCTAAAAAAAAAACTAACGAATTTTTTTTTATACTTGATAGGCTCACATTTTACCACAATCTCACCTAATGGTAAGCGGTGATGTGGTCGACGATGGAGCACGCTTGCCTAGAAGTAACCTATTTACTCTTGACTTACGTTGTTTTACAGACATGCGTCAGACCCAAAACTTAAAAGTTAAACTAAATTCAGTCAAAAACATACCTTTTAATATTAATGCGTTCGAACCATTCACTGTGAAATATTTTTTATGGATATTAAAACATTTTTGTTTTAATACTGTGTGAGGATTACTCGACCAGTACTGAAATGTTTGTTTAAAATGAGAGCTCGCTCTTGATGTAACAAAATGCCATTAAAAAATATTCGTAAATTTAAACCCACATTGGTAATTTAGGCCTCCACACCAGCATTCATACTACTTATTCGTGCCAACTTTTTACACTAACGACTAAAACTGCTGTTGCAGGACCCACTGCGTTTTTATGCTGTTACTTCTACCACAAAAGATCCAGAAGAGACGAATTACTCTGGCCTAGGGCCAGCCCCACAGCAAGATAAGATGCTGTTACTTATGTCAAACAAAATAATTAATTTAATTTGTTATGTTCATCTTATATTTTAAAGTTTGTAATATAATTTTGTGGTTAATTAATAAAACTTAATATTGGTTAAAGACAATGAATGTAATTGTTAATTTGTATATAGTTTTTATTTTGTTTATGTAATATAAGAATATCTTAAAAAATAATGTTTAATTGTCTTGAGTTCAGAATGTCCAATATTTTTGTTAAAACATAATTTTGTAGAGTTTTGCTTACCTTTATTTAATTTAATATTTGCATGCGAACTTATGGCGAAATGTGTCTTTGCACTAATTATATGTCATGTCACCTTCTCTTGTACCGCATATGCATTTATACACATTAATATTATAACTAAAGAGGTATTTAATTTTTTTATTTTTTGTTTGTTGGAGGTAATGTCTGAAAGTACTGGTCCGATGGCTAACATTTTTTTTTACCGATAGAAAGCTGTTTTATTCCTGAGTGATATAATAAGCTATATATAAAGTACGCAGATTTTGCCTGCGGCTTTGAATTTGAAAAAAAAAACCAAGAATATTCAACAAGCACTCGTAAACATTTCACGCCATCGACTCGGGCTTGACACTCTATACAGGACGGCGAGCTACCATTGCTCACCGTCCGCAAACCTTACCATTCAAAACCGTGAACTAAGCTATTACACAACACCTTCTCATTCAGACTTCCAACTGCGTTAAAATCAACATCCCATTGACTAACTAAAAACCGACAAACACCAATAAGCCACATGCACACAATAAACAACAAAGAGCAATGAAAGCAAGCAACAGCAAGCAATAAGTTTATTTATACAGCAGACGGGTATCGTCGCGCCGGTGATTAGCATTCGCCCCCGGTTCGCGAGGGCTGAAGATAAATCGGGACAACGCACGAACGGTACGTGCAGTTAGTAGTGAAGTGTTTTTTTTGGTGTTTTAGTTGTCGGTATCATGTTTTGGAACGGGCTTTAGTTGACTATGTTTTTATTGGCCACATCATCGCTTACCATCAGGTGTCAGGAGTCACAATAAAGAAATACATAAACATATAGGTATATTTTATTTTATTTTATTTTAATAAGTACAGTGACAGACTACAGACTAAGACAATCAGCACAGTTAAAAATAACATACAGTACATAAATCTGAAGTATATAGGTTTCTTATTTTCACGTGGCAAATTTCATCCAAGTCTGACTAGCTGTTCGAGCATAAAGAAGTGATAAACACACTCACATACTTTAAGCCTACTTTTTTTTATTAGCTTTCATGGTTATTAGTATAGCGATATTACAGAAATTACAAAACACAAAGAAACCAATAAATAGCTAATTTCGAAAAAAGAATAACGTACCTTTAAAAACACACTCACATACTTTAAGCCTACTTTTTTTTATTAGCTTTCATGGTTATTAGTATAGCGATATTACAGAAATTACAAAACACAAAGAAACCAATAAATAGCTAATTACGAAAAAAGAATAACGTACCTTTAATATAAAGTTTATTTGAACTTATAATTCCAAGTCAATCTAAAGATATAACAGTTCAAAGCAACCCGATTTAAAAACAGCAATTTTGTAGGTCTAGATTCCTATTATCAGAGTGATATTGACGATGATAATGATGATCATGATGATAAGAATGAAAGTGTGATATATGTTCTCCTCTATTTAGCATTTATTTTTTTATTTATTGCTGATCGGCTCGTACTTGACCGCTATCTCACATGATGGAAAGCGATGATGTGATCGACGATGTAGCACGTTTACCTAGAAGTAACCTATTCACTCTTGACTTAAAGACCCCAAGGTTGTAGCCATCAGGAAACACAGACTCCGGCAAGAAATTCCACTCTTTAGCTGTACGCACAATGAATGTGTTCCCAAAACGTTTTGTGCGGTATAGTTCAGATAAGTTAAATCCCAATAATACAAGTCAAACTGTACCAGTTCAAATGTCAACGACTTAACTATTGAAAAGGTATTATAATACAATGTACAGTATTTCTAATAACACGTTCGCTAAGTTAGTCTAGTGACTAGTATGACATTGAAAAATTTCCTTTTCTGAAAACTGTTTTCACGTAGCCATTTTCATGTCATTGAATTGTGGGAGCAACATACTTGAGGACATTAACACAATATCTATATATACATAATATATATATATATAAGGAGAAACTGACTGACATATCAACGCACAGCCGAAAGTACTGGGGCTGGGAGCGTGAAATATTGCACAAGGTTTTCTTTTATGACGTAGGCGATCACTAAGAGAAGATTTTCTAAAATTCCGCCCCGAAGGGGTTCAAACGGGGGTCCAAAGTTAGTTAGTATGAAGAAATGAACTACTTTTACGTGGGCGAAGCCGCGGGCAGAAGCTAGTTGAGTGTATGCTTAGAGTTCATAGAGATTAACTGAAGTTCAAGTATGTACCTATTTGTTAAACCCATTAAGCTTGATTGAAAGGCTATTTTCTTATCAAATGTCGTGTCGACTTATATGTTTGAGTATTTGTGAAGTAAATTAATTGCAATACGTAAGTCGACTAGATCAGGGTATCAGAAACTGGTAACTATCCTATGTATCTTACAGTACGTTATTAGCTGTTTATAAATCATCATCATCGTGTCAACCTTCAAGTGTCGCCACAACGACCGGTCTTGTGCGTATCCATCGCAATCCCGCGACTCTCACCAGGTCATCGGTCCACCTTGTGGACGCTGAGTCTCCTGTTCCGCGTTTATATCTACTTCTATTATAATATTTGATTGTATGGGTTAAATTACGCACTGTCGACGACTTGGACTCTGTCCATTGCTCGTCGTCCGCAAGTCTGAGGCTAGTAGTCGGGGTCAGGGTCACGGCGTCTGGGGCGTAAAGATGTCTCTGACGCGTGCAGCCATTTCCTTCGCTAACATTACTGCTACGCAGAAGAAGGCAACCACCTGCCATTTCTCCTCACTCCGTAATGTGGCCTAAACCAGGGTCTGGCGCGACAGGTCGCCGCCACCGAATGCCTCCACGAGGACACGGCGGTAATCCACCCAAGTGGAGCACACCTCCACTGTTTCCTCCGGGCGCCTGAATCTGGTGAAAGAACCTCCCGAATTTAATATATCCGGTGAGGACCTGCGTCAAGCGGAAGATGAGGACGCCGTGACGCCTCAAGAATCAAGAATTAATCAATCATGAGATTGGTTATCTTCGAGAGCGGTCGTGTGCGAGAAACATTAATGGCAGAACGACATTGGGCACAAGTGGGCCACGTACGCCGATCTGAGCGCGTCGGTCTCCATACATTTTATATGGAAACCGGACTTGTAGAGCTACATTAGATCCACGCCACGAGACGCCATGCGACGCGACTTTATGTTTAAATCAGGTGTGGCCAACGTGTGCGTCGGTCTAATGTAGATCATGCATTCATTGTAAGTGAACTCGTATTCAGACGGCCCTATCTTTATAATTTAAATCAATAGCCGGAAAAAGCTCTGCATAGCTACCTAGTATGTTATCTATATATATAAAAGGAGAAACTGACTGACTGACATATCAACGCACAGCCGAAACTACTGGGACTAGGAGCGTGAAATTTTGCATAAGGTTTCCTTTTATAACGTAGGCGAGCACTAAGAGAGGATTTCCCAAAATTCACCCCCTAAGTGGAGGAAACGGGGGTTCAAAGTTTGTATGGAGAAACCTATTTTCACGCGTGTGAAGCCGCGGGCAGAAGCTAGTACGTTTATATTTTTCTGCTTCCATATATTTCGGATGGGACCGAAACTTGCTGTCGAATTAGTAAAGGCGGGCGGTAACCCGTGAGGTAGTCAGGGTCCATTCTTGACTGATTTTCAGGTGTTTCCAGGTCTTTTTATGTGGTTTCTAGGTCTTTCTAGGTGTTTTTATCACATAACGCCGACATGTACATAGGTATATATTGTTAGTATTTCATGTATTTTATTAGTTATGTATTATGGAAATAGTACACCAAAAACTACCTGTATATCTTTTTCTCCTTCTCCGTCAAATTCATCTGAAGTTTGTCTAAAAAATCGCTTTTAGCGACAAGACCGCCTATTGTTACACCCTATTAATTTTAAGCTCCTACTGTGATTTTTTATGGGGTAAGTATAATAAGGAGTATGTCTATCTATCTATGCAAAGTCATTTAAATCCTATATTCCTTTCACAGAATTCAAACAACAAAAACCATTTGTTATTTTCTTAATTCTTAACTTACAAAGCAAACAGTTATATTCGGATTCTCAGTACAATTGATCCTTGACTCAATAATTGCTAAACTTTAAAAGCATTTACAAGACTTCATCCACCTTCTGTCATGGACTTTCCAAAGAAAAACTGTTCTATTGAAACTAAACCTTATTACTTAGAAAATAAAGTTGGCTTTACTTAAGAAGTTGTAGGTGAGACCTCACCGAATGTTGCTAGCCTCAATTTCGACTTTATAAGGATTCTTATTTAATACGATGATAGTTTTTTTTTTATTGGATTGGGGATTAATTGTTTCGAGTACCGATTCAAGACTTAAGCAGCTGGTACTTCATATTTCAGGAGCTAGTAAAATCATCCGTGAAAGTTCCACTTCATTTCTTAAAAGTTTATTACGAGAGAGAATAAGTACAGTGAAATGGGGTGAATAGAAAAAAAACTTCAAAGGGTATTTTCACGATATTTGAATATTTTTTGCAGAATGTAACTATATCAATTTATTAATGAATTGTTATTCTAAAAAGTCGATGCTTTGTTAGAAGCCAATGATAATATGGTATCAAAGTGAAAAATCAAACCAAAGTTTTATTTCTTTTTACCCCTGCATTTCTATTCACCCCATTTTACGGTATATTTACTTCAAGTATGCCCCACTCCAGCTTCGTACGAGTATACTAATCTTTGATATTCTCGGATATTTTCCTCATGAATCTCTCTGTGTATTGGCGAAAACTGCATGAAAATCCATTCAGTAGTTTTGAGTTTAGCGCAAACAGAGTCGCGGCAGAGTACTTCTATAGAAATAAAATTTAGGTGGCTATTTGTAAAATTAAAGTAAAACTTTTTTATCTGAGGAATTGCTTATGAAAATATACTCGATACCTCTAAGAAAAAGTAAAGTAAGCCTTGCTAGTCTGGCGAGTCATTTGCTGACATTGTTTTATGAGATTTTGTACATTTTAACAATTAAAAATTACCCCTCAAAACACTAGTGAGTCTCGTAAAAATCGCTACAGCCTTTTCGGAGATTAGCAGGAACAAACAGACATACGACATTTTTTTTTTAATTGCTTTGCTGTTGTTATAGATATCGAATACACTTTCGTATGCTTCTAGTCAAATTTAAACAAAGTTATTTTCGTATTAAAAAAGATACTTCAATTTTATTTAGATCTACGTTTATTAATAGATTTATGAATCTAAAAAAAAAAAAACTACTTTCTACTGTTTCTATTTTTTAATTTTATCATTTTTTATCACCCAGAAAAATCTCAGTAACTTTGATTGTATAATTTCGAAGACATTTCATTTCCCCCCATCTGACTCAATGCTTATTCATCGCATCCTGTCTTCACAGTAGCGCATATTATCCTTATAGACAACCAAAATTTATGGGATAACCACCTTTATAACAGAAGCAGTAAAAGTCATAATTGCTTCACAATAATAAACCAAAAATCATAGTATAATACGCTAACAAATAGTTGTTATAACATAAACATCGATTAGAAATTACTCTCGCGTGTAGAAACCAACTTTATTGCAGGGTGATAAAGTTTAGAATCGCGTGATTTGGTGATGTTTTGGGTTTTTATGAATACTAGAAGAATATTAACTGAGTCAACGCAAACAATGGCATTGTTTGGAATGACCCCGTTATGCCTTAGATAGGTTTGTTTGAATATTGGGTATACTTGGAGACAGAACTGTTGTTCACACTAATATTATATTTTCTGTAGACTCGGATCCGCTGGATATCAGCTATTCTTACTATGATGCTTGCCGAATATTTGTATTCATTAATCAGTGCTCACCATGGGCCTCATCAGAAGGCTCAAAGTCACCCAAAGGGCAATGGAAAGGGCTATGCTCGGAATTTCCTTACGTGATCGAATCATAAATGGAAGATATCCGCAGGAGAACCAAGGTTGCCGAGATAGCACGAAGAATCGCCAAACTTAAATGGCAATGGGCAGGGCACATTGCTCGCAGAACAGGTTGGGGCCGAAAGGTACTGGAGTGGCGACCGCGTACCGGAAGACGCAGTGTTGGAAGGCCCCCTACAAAAGTGGACCGATGACCTGGTGAAGGTTGCGGGAATCCGATGGATGCGAGAAGCACAGGACCGTTCATTGTGACGACATTTGGGGGAGGCCTATGTCCAGCAGTGGAAATGTATCGGTTGAAATGGTGATGATGATGGACTCGGAACACATGACTAATTTGTCAATGGGCGGTTAAATATATGTATTCTAAGAAACTAGCCGAGTAGGATTCGCCCACGACGGGTTCCTTACCAACTTCAATACAACATGGACACTGTATTATTAAAATCGAGCAAAATACGGTAAAAAAAATCACGTTTGTTGTGCGAGAATCAACTTAAATATTTTATTTTATTCTGTTTTTAGTTCATTTGTTGTTATAGCGGTAACAGACATCATCTGTGAAAATTTTAACTGCCTAGTTATCACGGTCTATTGGATACAGTCTGGTGACAGACAGACAGACAGTGGAATCTTAGTAATAGGCTCCCGTTTTTACCTTATGGGTACGGGACCTTAAAAATGACCTTCTTGATTGACAACAAAAAATTTTATCGAACCTTTTTTTTTTTATTTTTCTCAGGACCCCTTGGTCCTGGACCTTTGGAAGGCGTACAAGGGGCCGAAGCCAACTCGCAGTGGCCCCTTAAACACTTTTCATAGAACGTGATACATACCAACCGACGATTATCCCTGTACACGCCCTGCTAGAGTACCCAAGGACAACCTTCAGTTGGTGGGAAACTATTGCGCCATAGTGACATGTTTTCGGGAGGTTTAAGTAGACTGGCTACCAAGAACTATGTTAAGACTATGTTGCCTGAACAATGTTATTATATCCGGCCTGCCTATACTGTCCCACGGCTGGGCAAAACCTTCCTCCATTGTTCCCGGCTTTGGCCCCTCGGAGACATCTAAGTCTTCCAGACATCATCATCATCATAGTCTACTGCGACCCAGTTGTGCCATTTCATGGCACCAGTTTTGTGTTTTACGGCCTCGATCGTTTGTTATGTAAAATACAAAAAATTGCAGGTTTGAGACCTTATTTCAAAGTGGTCCTAAATAAGAACTCCCAATGGAATGGAATAGCTTTATTATTACATATGGAAGCGAGTGCGTAATTGAAATTGACATTTAATTTCTTACAAAATCAATGGGAAAAGGGTTTTTTGGGAATTCTAACCCCAGATCGTCCATCAACATAATTATTAGCGGCAACGCACAAAATGATACCTACTTTCTTTGTATCTTTATTATTTTTTAGGGTTCCGTACCTAAAGGGTAAAACGGGTCCCTATTACTAAGACTCCGCTGTCCGTCTGTCAATAAATACTAAGAAAACAGAATAAAACAAATATTTAAGGGGGCTCCCATACAACAAACGTGGAATTTTTGCGGTTTTTTTTGCTACGGATGGTACGGAACCCTACGTGCGCGAGTCCGATTCGCACTTGACCGGTTTTTTTTGTTAAACCTACGAAAAGAAGCAAATAGATTATCGTCGGAAACGAAATAAAAAATTCAATTAACTTACCGGGAAAAGATCATCCAGATAACAGCCAAGACATTTTTATTATTTACCTGAAACAAAAATAAATTTTCAATTAACTTCAAAAGACATTATAAGTATTCTTAGAAACTGTTGTACCTCAATCTCTTGTCGTGTTTATAAAGATTAGACGCCATTATTGAAATTGAGTTCAAGAATGATACCTACCTATTAACATAACTATGGACTGCTAACGACCTTGTTAGGTTATTGTACGGTGACCTAAGTTAGTTGCTAGACTTAGATTTTTTATAATTACTTTGTTCTACTTTAAACTAAAAGTTTATGCTACTGTAACATTCTTAGAGTAGTGATGGTTCAGTATTTACGGCCCTGACTTGCGAGTTAGGTCGCGGATTCAAGCCCAGCCAGGCGCATTATTTAGCATAGTCGGCCTTATAATGTTCCCACTGTTGGGACTCAGGCCTCCTCTCTAGGAGAGGGAATGGGGTGTAATCCACCACGCGGGTCCAGTGCGGGTTGGTGGATGTGACAAGTCTTCTAATTTTTGGTTCTAGGACATGCCGGTTTCCTCGCGATGTTTTTCTTCACCGTTTTGAGAGCAGTGGTGATGAAATAAATATTTTACGAAAACTTTTAAGTTTAAAAAAAAACACGCATTTCTTGGAATAAGTTTTGTGAAATATGCGAGTAAATGAAGGAATTACCGAATGGCAACAGAGCGTTTAGGTCTTATTTATCTTTCGCACTGCCTCTTTATCAAACTTTGCGTTGGATGAAACAACAATCTCACGTTCACGATAGATGGGCTCGAGAAAGGGCCCTCTTAATACACTGATAATTCCATCAACAGATACTGCATAGCTCAATGATGTCAATGCATGCACATGGCAATACATTACAGTACTGGCTGAATATTAGTACAAGCATTCCAGCATCAATTTGTCAATGCAGATGAAGACAGAGAATGTTATAGTCTGAATTTGTAGCTATTATTGTTTGGTATGCGATTGTAATATAAAACACTTGATTGGTAGTTTCCTGTTAGAAAAACTAATAGTTTCAGTAGAATTGGTGTTTTTAAACGAAACGCATGTTACTAAAAGAGCTATGAGATACCTACTTTGACTGGCCTGTTGGTCTAGTGGTCAGTGGCCCTAACTGCTATGCCGGAGGTCGTGGGATCGATTCCCTTCCAGGATAAATGTTTTTGTGATGAGCACGATCATTTACGTACGTACTGTATCTGGGTGTCATTTATCTATAATATTTATGTATTTAGAAATACATATATATGTTTATCAGTTGTCTAGTACTCCTAACACAAGCTCTGCTTAGTTTGGGACAAGACGGCGTCGTGTGATAGTTGTGGAATAGGTATTAATTATTATTGTGGAATATTATTACTTTCTGCAAAAGTACTTCCTACTTTTTACTTTCTTTCTTTTTGCTTTTTTCTTTATTTTTTTCTGGATGGCTGGAGAGGGAGAGGGAGACCAAAGAAAAGATGGATGGATTGTGTGAAGAGTGATATGAAAGAAAAGGAAGTTAGTGATAGTATGACGAGTGACAAGGCAGAATGGAAGAAAAAAACGTGTTGCGCCGACCCCAAATAACACGGGACAAGGGCAGGAAGATGATGATGATGATTATTACTTTCTGCCTGATCCATGGGAGAAGATGTGCATTTACCTATATACCTATAGGTATGAATCACACTAATTATTAAAAAAGCAAAAGTTTATGAGTGTGTGTGTTTGTTAAATCTTCACGATCGAACGGCTGAACGGATTTGCATGAAATTTGGCACACGGGTAGACCATATGCTCAAATAGCATATAGGATATTTTTTATCCCAGGACTATGTCCAGGACAAATTTCTACTTTCAAGCAGGCAGGCAGGCGAAGCCACTGGAAGCAACTAGTATATCACGGAAGCTATCTTCTGTTCCCTCTGTCTTCCCCATTTGGCAATAAGCATAATGTTTATAGGGCTAGTTAGTTGCCAGTTCGTAAACGTCACGTCGACCCAGTTCCCCAATTGACCACAAATTGCGCGCAATGACAGGCATCCGAGCTTCTGACACAATTCGCTGTTGTAGTTTTATACAAAACTAGCTTCGGTCATCGGTTTCGCCCGCGTAAAAGTCGGTTTCTCTATACAAACTTCCAAGCCCCGTTTTACCCCCTTAGGGGTGGAGTTTCGCAAAATCCGTTCTTCACGGATTTCTACACCCTATACCCATCCGGAGTTTCCTTGCGTGATCACATCAGAAATGAAGATATCAGCAGGAGAACCAAGGTTACAGACATAGCCCAAAGAATCGCCAAACTTAAGTGGCAGTGGCCAAGGCACATTGCTCGCAGAACAGATGGTCGATGGGGATGAAAGTTTCTAGACGCAGCGTTGGAAGGCCTCCCACAAGGTGGACCGATGACATGGTGCGGGTCGCGGGAATCCGATGAATGCGAGACGCACAGGACCGGTCATTATTGTCAAACAAGCGTGTCTTCGACATAGTCTTTAACCTTATAATACGCTTTGTTGGTTAGGACACGCTTAATATGGGTTTTGAACTTTCCCTCGCGAAGTTCAGTCGCCGTCTCTGGCAGCTTGTTGTATAGGCGTATCCTGTTTACTAAAAATGACTTGCTGGTCTTAGCTAATCTCCATTTGGGTAATACTATTTTGATCAAATTCTTTTGGTAAGGCTAAGCTGATAGTGATCATGATAAATTTTTAAACCAAATCTCAGAAAAATATGACCACTGCACGTGACTTCCCTCATGGCTTAGTACACCAATAGATTTTAGGGGGATAAGACATCAGATGCAATCAGATATTTAGCTTTTCGGGGATATCTATGTCTAACAGCAGACAAACAAGGGGACAGCCTATCTCTAGCAGACTCAATCATAAAGGAAATGTTTTAATCTTTACAAAATATAACATAACATTTATGTATGTGTCGTAGCCAGATCTTAGAATTGATCACTTTATCAGTTTGCCCCCTAGCCAAGTTACAACCGTTTCGTTTGATTCTCTTTTCGTCGATCGCCTCGAATCGGCCACGCCTCCGATTGCTTTGTTCTGACGTCATCTCAACGCTCAGTCACGTGGTTAGAACAAAGGAATAGGAGCCGTAGCCGACTCGAGGCGATCAACGAAAAGAGAATCGAAACGAAACGGTTGTAACTAGGCTAGAGGGGCAGATCGTTTAAACGTTAACGTTCGACGATAAAATTGTCAATCCACGTTTGGCCATATAATTAATATAGGAAGTGCATAAAAAATCTAATTCTTCACTAAAAATACTTATTGTACATAAAAAAAAAAACTGGGACTTGGGGTATTCCCATTCGGAAAGGTTAGGTTAGAACGAGATGACGGGATCTAGTGAGCGAGCGAAGCGAGCGAACACAGACCCTGCCATCTCCTTCGGGATTTTTTTTTAACTACCCAGAAGAGCATATTTTAGCGCACAATTAGTATTTTTAAGAAAACAGGAATACATTGAGGAACAATGGACTCTACTAGTGGATACCATAACTATTTTACGATATGATTTTTGCCCTTTTTCTTGAAATAATCATGCGTTTAGTTGAAATAGCCCAATTTCATGAAATGGCCCGTCACATCATGAAGTGATCAACTCTAAGACCTGGCTACGACATAATAGGGGCCCTGGGACGAAGGCAAAGAACGAACAGGAGTGGGTTTTTAGTCAGTGAAAGTTTGACACTATCTCCCGCTCCGCCCAAGAGCGCAAGAGCGGAATTTGTCATAAGATGATTTTCCCACCCAATAAAAAAAGCTTGAATAACTAATCATGCCACACAAATACGTACGTTGTAAAGGAAATCCTAACCACCTTAAAATAAAACCGCATCAACAATTATCATCTCACTTGTACCACATCTGGCCTTAGCACGGCCGTGTCCGATATCTATTTGCGATCTTATGAATCATTGGCCGTAAAGCCCAGAGGATGTTTCTCATTAACATATATTATGTGCTATATAAAGTACACGTTAGTGAAGACGCATTCAGAGTAAGCTGGGATTAAGGTGAATCAGCTTTCTTGTGCTTATTTTAGCTCAAGTGTAATAGCGTCACCAGTCAGATTGGTTTTGCGGTCGACAACTCGAATAGGGAGATTTTCTTTGCATTGAAGCTGGACTTTCTTTTTGAGGCTGGCTTCTTCCATCCTAGGGTGGAGCAGGAGGGCGTATCAGACGTTTACCGACTAAAACCACATCTGTGTCCTTCAATTGCCCTTTACGTTTTAGGACCACGGGTTTCCGTTTTAGAAATTCCCTGTAGCATAGCTTAGGCCCCAATGGTTTTACTGGCGAGCCATCGTTTGCTCGTTGTCCACCACCCATGGTGGCTGTGGATCGCCCTGCGCCTCCTGACACCTGGGGCTTCTCCGTGATGTCCGTTCCCTCTCGCTTGCAGCCACCTCCTTCGCTAGCATTTTAGTTTCACAGAAGGAGGCGACCGCATCCTAATTCCATTAAAGTAAGACTTAATAAAAAGATATGTTAAGATGCGGTTCTCAAGATTTCCTAAAGTACTCGAACTCAGTTCATTGGTTCTAACTGAACCATTTACAGATACTATTTAACTGGAAAGATGTCTGTAAGTTATAAATCCAAGTTAGATCTCGTCGTTCGTACATCGAAGGACTGGAACAATTTGCCCGCTGCGGTCTTCCCGTCCAAGTATAATTTAGGTGTCTTCAAGGCTAGAGTGAATAGGCTCTTAATAAACTAGTGCGCCTCACCATCAATGATTGCATCACTGCTTACCATCAGGTGGGATCGCAGTCAAGCTCTGGTTCATATCAAAAGCGGCTAAGAAAGAATGTACACTTTTCAAATTATTTCAAAACTCTGGTTACACTATTCAAGTCAAACAAACACAGAGACATTGAATTTTATAATACTTTGTCAACATTTAATGCGTGGGATGATAGATGACATGCGCCTTGGATATAACCTTCAAGTCGATGCATTGCATCCGTTACTATGACATAATATTAGAGAATCACATATGGAGTTGTGGTACCTCATCTATGCCGTTCAACTTGAATGAAGACGGTGCCACCTGATTTGATAAAAAAAGAGAGGCTAGTTAAAAGGTTATGACACAAAAACCAGCCAAGTGCGAGTTGGACTCGCGCATAAAGGGTGCCGTACTGTCCGTAGCAAAATACGGCAGAAAAAAAACACGTTTGTGTTATGGGAGCCCCACTTAAATATTAATTTTATTCTGTTTTTAGTATTTGTTGTCAAAGTGGCTATAAATGAATCATCTGTGAAAATTTCAACTGTCTAGCTATCACGGTTCATGAGATACAGCCTGGTGACTGACGGACAGACGGACAGCGAAGTCTTAGTAATAGGGTTCCGTTTTACCCTATGGGTACGAAACCTTAAAAATTAAGTAAAAATATGTTAATTTTATCTTGGACATCACTTAAATCGATGATGAAATAGCATGATCAGTCTTCTAATGTTCCCATTGTTGAGAGTGCGGATTGGTGGATGTCACATATCTTCGAATTTTGAACATGCCGAATTCCTCACCATGTTTTCCTTCACCGTGATACCAGTAGTGATGAAATAAATAAACACAAAGTGAAACGCCTGCCTAGGTTTGAACCCGCGACGTATGACTCATAAGTCGCTGCGGCATAGCACCTGCAATTCCTAGCATAGGTCTGCGTGCTGCTCAGCCGAACAATCCCGTGTACATCTCCCACCTGTTTCAGACCACAAGGGTGGAAGACATCGTGGAGTACGTGCGCCATAAGACGAAGTTCGCACTGAGGGTACAGCTGCTGGATCAATTTCAAGGCGTTCGTGATGCGAGTCCCGAACACTTTTCTGCCCGTCAGGTAGATTCCGTGAAGGAAGACTTTTGGCCGCAGGGCGTGGTGTTCCGTCGCTTCCGCGGACAAGTCCCGCAGAACAGCACAAAGTGAACAAGTGCAGTTTAAAGTGTTACTAACATAGCCATAAGTCTTATTTATTAACAATAAATTGTATTTAATTTACTTTGTTTTTTTATTTTTTTTTATTCGGTATAAACCAGTGCTTGACTGCGATCCTACCTGATGGTAAGCAGTGATGCAATCGTTGATGGTGAGGCGCACTAGTTTATTAAGAGCCTATTCACTCTAGCCTTGAAGGCACCTAAATTATAGTTGGACGGGAAGACCGCAGCAGGCAAATTGTTCCATTCCCTCGATGTACGCGGTATAAACGACGAAGCAAATCGCTTAGTTCGGACCGTTGGTGTTTCAACAACGTGAGGGTGGATACTCGCCGTACGTCGGGTTGTCCGATGGTAGAAAGGAGATGGCGGAATCAAGTCATGCAATTCCCGCGCACACTCTCCAAAATGCAACCTGTAAAATATATATATTTCATATAAACCAGTGCTTGACTGCGATCCGATGTTAGTCTGTTATGTATTTATCTATGGGCCAAGATGTGACATCTTGGCCACCAGTACTGTTACTACTCTCTGTACCACCATTACTCTCTGCAATAATCAGGGTAGTATTATATTATTACACTAGCCGCTACCAGCGGTTTCGCCCAAAAAATATCCCAAAGGATAAAAAAAATCCTATGTGCTATTCCAGGATATGCTCTACCGGTGTACCAAGTTTCATCGAAATCCATTCAGTAATTTTTGCAAGAAAGAGTAACAAACATCCATACATACAAACTTTCGCGTTTATAATATTAGTAGGATTTATTTATATAATCAGGTCACGACAAATACCAAGGAATTATAACTGTATTCTGCTCAGACTGTAAATGTCTTCTAGTAAATATGGATGGTCTCCACAGACAGTTGCAATTGGTCCTGAGAGAATAGCCGCAAGACGGAGACAATGCGCAAATAGCCTTCACTTAGAATAATATTGTTGCAATGTTATTTAGTAAGACAGCAAGAAGACATTTAATAAACAATCAGTCATTTTATTTTATTTTATTTGGGTAAAATCTTATACATTAAAATCTTATACTAAGTTACAAATATGCAGAAATTATAAACCTACGACATTTTCCACAACATACTATGAGTTATATTTAACAATGCGCTATTCTAAGCTGTTAAAACAGAAAAGTAATTAATAGTAAACATAAACATGAAAGTAAGAAAAAAGATGGATGGAGAGAGAATGCGTAAATATTAAACGAACTAGTTTAAATTTGTTTATAAACAAGCTTTTTAAACTTTTGAGCAGAAACAAAAAAGAAGTCGATGTCTACACAGAACTTATTATATTGTCATAGATGTTATTCAGATTCATACTTCGAATAGAATTAAACTTACGAATTGAAAATGTCCTAGATGTCTTCCTTAAGAATTGGTAAGAAGTGGCTCAGAGCCGGGAACAATGGAAGGAATGGGAATGAATACTGTCCCACTACTCGGCCTCTCCAATAGTCGGACAGTATAGGATAGATAAACCAAAAAAAAAACAACATACAATACGTTATCTATCCTAAGACAATGTGATAACATTTTAGTCGCAAAATCTCACAATGCACTAACTACACTTATTTAGGATTCCGTACCTCAAAAGAAAAAAGCGGAACCCTTAAATGGAACAGATCACTTTATTGTCCGTCCGTCTGTCTGTCTTGTCTGTCTGTCTTTCAAGACCCTTTATCTCGAGAACGCGTGGAGGTATCGAGTTGAAATTAAAATCTTATACTTGAGTCCCTTGAAGCTGTGAAAAATCAAACTTCTAAGTTAACGAATAAAATAGATACGGCCTTATGTCGGAAAAAACCTATATTTCAATAATCTCAAAGGAATCAAAAATTCATAGGGTACTTCCCGTTGCCCCAGAATCCTGAAATTTGGTATAAAGCAAGGTCTTATAGCACAGGTATAGGAATAAACCTTAAAAACAGTAAATTTGTTGTTGCCTACGTCACAAAAAAAAAAAAACGTTTTTGCAATTCGGAAAAATCTTCGAGACTCCATTCGGGAATTGTAGTTTGAACGGAACCCTCAGGGCGCGAGTCCGACTCGCACTTGCCGTTTTTTTTTTGTTGGGAAATCAAATAACTGTTAACTGTCAATGTTTACTATGTAAGTAAACATTGATAAAACTTAAACTCAATTTTTTTATTTATTTCAGACACGGATTTAAAACAAACTTAAAGACCAGACCCTCGGTCCATTTACGTTCAAACACCAAAGTTCCCTACAAATTACCATGACATAACCGTAAAATACACCATACAGATATCACGCCCTCACACCGTCACACCCCATAACTCAGGGCTCCAAATTGAGCCACACCATCTCCATTCAATCAGCGGGGCTTTCTCCATCACATTTGGAATACCCCCACCGTTAATATAGCACATCGAGTTTAAAGACTTCTACAGACAGGCGCGATGAGACAATGCGACAAGTAAGTCTACTACAACAGTCATTGTACCCAAAAGCAGCTTGAATAATCGAGTTTCAGGATCAATACTTCTGCAGACAGGCACGATGTGATAATGCGACAAGTATCTTTAATGAAGGCAGCTTGGCACAGCGAATTTCAGGATAACTAAAACGGTGGTTGCTGAAAATCAGCATCGTGCCTGTCTGCTGCTGAGCTGAGCAACAACCTATTTTTGCCTAGATGCGACGCACAGCTTGGATTTATATATTTTATTTGTTTTTCTTATACTATTGTTTATATTTACATGTTATGTTAGTCTCTGTCGGTCCCGGCCAGGTGCAATAGACAATAGTGAACCACAGACTAAGCTGTAGACATCAGACAACTGTGTTTTGTCTAGTGTCTATGGTGCAGCACAGTTATGCCCGGCTTAACATGGCCCGACAGATTGCTGTATTTTATTGTGCGTCTATTTAGGCAGAATAAACATGTTTTCTTTCTTTCTTTTCTTTCATAAAGACTTCTGCAGACAAGCGCAACTTGACAATGCGACAAAATTTGTTAATGGCAATCTACACCAGCCATTGTGTCTGAAGGCAGCCTGACCCATAGAGTTTTAAGATAAAGATATCTGATAATAACTCCTCCAAAGACCCAGAGATAGGACACATACTTCAGTTGCCCTTTGCGTTCTAGGTCTACAATCTCGCAACATGTCTGTAGCCTAAGTTTGGTATTGTAAACCTTGGTCCTTGTCACTTTACTTGTCTTTCAAAATCTACAAAATGACATATTAATGTGCTCATACCATTATCCAATGACTTCTCTCGCTCTAGGGTGGCACGAGAGGGAGAGTAAGACTTACTGACTGAACCTAATTGTACTCCTTCAATTGCTCTTGCGTTCAAGGGTTACAATCCCGCAGCCCGTCTGCGGGGGCCCCAAGTTTGGCATTTTAAGGAGTGGTCTTCGATAATCATACCTGTCTCTCTTTCAAAATCTACAAAGTGACATATTAATGTGCTCATACTAACTTCCTCGACGAATTTCTGAACAAATTGACTTGGAAATGTCACACATTCTCTTGAAAATTTGTTCATAATATGATCCTTTACATAATTAAATAGGTAGAAGATATATTTACGTGACGAGATTTGAATGTAATGGTTGTAATTTGTAGACGGATTTGAGTTGTAAAGATTTGTATTATCTAATCTAAGTAATGAATAGCATTAGAGTTCTACGAGATTTTTTTATTACGTCTCGGGAGCGTTTTTTATTTTGCTGATGATGTCATTCATTCATAAGCCTGCGAGCCAAGTTATAGGACTGTGTAATGTGTTTTCTTTCACAATTCTAAAGTTTATGAAAGGAATTCATCTTTAAAAAAAACGTCTACTTGCAAAAACTGTTAGATATAGGATTCCACAAGTGTCGCCACAACGATCGATCCTGTGCGTCTCGCATCTATTGTACCTCCGTAATCCTCACCAGGTCATCGGTTCAGGGAGATGTCAGCAAATCGTAGGGGCCCAGCAGGGTCGAAGCCTACTGGGGCCATGGGTAGTAGCGAAACCCGGGGTCTTGGGACGAAGGCAACGAAGGAACAGGAGTGGGTTTTTAGTCAGTAAAAGTCTGACACTATCTCCCGCCCCGCCCAAGGGCGGGGGATGTCGTAAGATGATTTTCCCACCGAAAAAACCAGGTCATCGGTCCAACTTCTTGGGAGTCCTTCCCACGCCGCATCTTCCGGTCTAATCTGACTAACTACAAATTAAAAGGAAAGGTTGAGGTAACAAATGAATAATATGCGCAACGTTTTGTCTTTAGAGAAAATCTATACCTACAAATGTTATAAGGCTGAAGAGTTTGCTTAAACACGCTAATCTCAGGAACTACGGAGGCCCTAACTGGACATACATTATCACTGTTTTTCATACAACCGCTCTTACGCGATTATCACGTTATTACACATTTTTCATGAGATATTTTGGAAACACATTATCTGTGCTTCTATTAAAATTAATTTATAAATTTGTGTAAAACTAATATCAGTAAATACCTCTGAAAATCTGCTATTTTGCATGAACTTTGATTCTTCATAATTTACTCAAAAATTAAAAAGTTTAATCTAGATTCTAAATGACGACTATTTTTTTCAAAAACTTTTAAGGGTTTAAACAAAATACGTATTTCCTGGAACAAGTTTTGTAAAATATTCGAGTAAATCACGGAATTACCAAATGCTAACAGAGTTTTCAGGCGTTCTCTCTTGTTTCGCGTTGCCTTATCGTCAAACATTGCGTTGGATTGCGTTAGATGAAGTAACAAGCTTTTAAACCATGCTCGATGTTGGCGATAGGCGAGTGAAAAAGGATCCTCTTAAACGCGCTAATCTCAGGAACTACAGAGGTCCTACCACGACCTCTTAATGCGATCCATTTTAGGACCTAAACTGAATCGTCAAAGGTAAAGAGCTATATAGGGTGTATAGCTCCATCTTCGTTTCTTCGCTCGAACAACTAGCATTATTTTTTTTAAACTTTATAAACTATACTATAATATATAAACTAGTGTTTGAGTGCGATTCAACCTGATGGTAAGCAGTGATGCAATTGTTGATGGCGCACTAGTTTATTAAGAACCTATTGACTCTAGCCTTGAAGACACCCAAATTACAAACGGATGGGAAGACTTCAGCAGACAAATTGTTCCAGTCCTTCGATGTAAGCGGTATAAACGACGAGGCGAAACGCTTAGTCCGGAACTCCTAAACATTCTAGAGGTTTCAACAACGTAAGGGTGGATACTCGCTGTACTTCGGGTTGTCCGATGGTAGAAATGAGATGGCGGAATCAAATCATGCAATTCCCGCGCAGACTATACAAAATGCAACCTATGAAACACCGAATTGCTGGCTACCCTACGCCTGTGCTCAAGGCTTTGAAGATTGAGATTTTAACACGTAATGGGGACCTCGCCCCTGGTTCGAACTGAGAAATGAATTTTAGTGTTCAACAGCCTACTTATTGATCAAGGCTATGGGCCTACGACCTATGGGTGCGGAGCAGCAACCAGAGAACCTGCTTGGTAGTCATTAAATAGCATAGTCGGCCTTATAATGTTCCCATTGTTGGGACTCAGGCCTCCTCTCTTGGAGAGGGAATGGGCTGTAATCCACCTCGCGGGCCCAGTGCGGGTTGGTGGATGCCATTAAATAAAATGGTGAAATTCAGTCAGAATAAGATTTAGAAAGTTCTTCGACAACTGTTACCGAGGTATTTAATTCAGAGAGATGATAATTTTACTTTAAAAATTAGCACTAATTAGCTTAATTTTAAGCTTTCGAAGTAAGTTGGGAAGTTATGAATACTTCTTAGTATAATGTTATATTTTGCTACTAAATATTTATGAGACAAGATAGGCATTTTCTGGACTGCCTTTTTGGAAAACACCCTTTTAAATAAAATGGAAAATCTTAGTTGCTTCATATTTTGGACAAAGTATACTTACAACAAAAAAAAAACCGCCCAAATGCAAAAAACGGAAAGAAAATCACATTTGTTGTATGGGAGCCCCCTTAAATATTTATTATATTCTGTTCTTTATTTAAGTATTTTCATTTCAAAAGTACAAAATTACAAGTTTGTAGACAAAATTACAGGAAAAGAAACCGGGCAATTGCGAGTCGGACGCACAGCTTCAAGGGACCACAGACCTGAATACATAGTTTTAATTTCAACTCTATGCCTACACGCGTTCCTGAGATAAAGGGTCTTGATAGACAGACAGACAGACGGACAACAAAGTGATCTCATAAGGGTATAATTTTTTCCTTTTGAGGTACCGGACCTTAAAAATCACAGATTACTGTAATCATATTCTTGGTTACTGTTAAAGTTATCCGATATCACCCCATAAACACTTAGAAGTTATAATGTGGTATTAAGTCTTCTTCCTACCTTTTGTGATGCTTGAAGTTTCAATAAATAAATATACATCACTTTTTTTTCCGGTTGGAAAATCATCTTATGACATCCCCCGCTCTTAGGTGGGGCGGGAGATAGTGTCAGACTTTTACTAACTAAAAACCCACTCCTGTTCCTTCGTACCAGGGCCGAGTCTTCCTTTCAGAATCAGACCCTTGGCCCCAGTAGGCTTCGACCCTGCTGTAGGGCCCAAGTTGCTGACTTCTCCTTGAAGCGCGCGTGGAACAGCACGCGCCGTTGACGACTTGGGCTTGGTCCGGACGGTTACCGGACGGATTTACATCACTAGTACCTACGTAAAGCCAAATCCAAAATTATAGCTGCTCTCGAGAAATTAAAACCGTCATAAGATAAATGAGTTTGAATATGAGCACTCCATTTTCTTTACTAGCTCTAGGGTTAACACAGAGGCGGACATAACAGTAACTCAGGTCGAATATGTTCTTCGGACTAATCGCCCGTCTACGTCGTTGTTCAACTGTGGTATTCAGGCATATACTGTGGACAAAGCGTATTGATGGCTAGAGTGTCTACTGTTAGAGCGTTGTATTGAAATCGGGAATAAATTTAGGTACATTGATTTGGATTGCAAGCTCTACTGTTGAGCTTGATGTTAATTGTTGAGTCGGTTTCTATGTTCGTATTAGGGTTTGCCGGAATAGGAATCGAGAATTCCAAATGAACAAACTGGTTGCCAGAATCTCGATCTGTGCATCGCTGCGATGATGGTAAATGTGTGTGTATCTAACCCTACGGGGAATTGAGACGCGATGACAGTATGTAAGTCTGTATGAATTCACACATAATGAAAGTGATTATGTGTGTAAACCATGGAGTTTCTTGCCGGTTCTTCTCCATAGAAAACAAAACCGTGGAATGGAACCGTGCACTAGCTTCTGACGTTTTATAAGTGCCCATGTAGGCCTATGTGAAATAAAAATATTTTTGTTTTGATTTGATTTGAAGTTCCCTGCCGGAGTCTGTTTCCTGATAGCTGAAGTGAGTGAACAGGTTACTTCTAACCAAGCGTGATCCATCGTCGACCACGTCATCGCTTACTATAATACACACAAATAATAATAAAATAAAATAACAAAAAGAACAGAAAAAAAATTGACTTGCACTAACACAGACACGGGTAAAACATACACCTAGTTTTAAATTCAGAAAAAAATCAATTCGAATAATAAACCTAACTAGTTTCTAAAAATCCACACTAAAATCGTCAGTTTAACAAAAAGTGTGATTGGGTTGAAGTATCTGAACAAAAAGCACGGCCTACAGAAGTGAACTCCGCTTTGAATTGTGTCCAATAAAAGTCGATAGGCTCAACCGTATTGCTCCACTGGGGAAACATCAACAATCAAAATAAACGAATAGATTTACACATGTATATATGTGCTACCTATATAGTACTACAGTTGCCTTAGTTTGTCTTTTTTTTTTTAATTGATATAAACTTGTGTTTGACTGCGATCCCCTCTGATGGTAAGCAGTAATGCAATCGTTGATGGTGAGGCGCACTAATTTATTGAGATCCTATTCACTCTAGCCTTGAAGCCACCTAAATTATAATCGGACGAGAAAACCGTAGCAGGCAAATTATTCCAGTCCCTCGATGTACGCGGTATAAACGACGAGGCGAAACGCTTGGACCGGACCGTAGAGGTTTCAACAACGTAAGGGTATCCACCCACTCGCCGTTCGTCGGCTTGTTCGACAGTAGAAATAAGATGGTGGAATCAAGTCATGCAATTCCTGCGCACACTCTCCAAAATGCATCCTGTAAAAACACCGAAAGGCTGGCCACCCTACGCCTGTGCTCAAGGCTTTGTAGATTGGACTTAACCACATCTGGATCACCAATTAGCCTCTTTGCACGCCTTTCCACCGAGTCCAAAGCTGTTTGGTGGCATTTTGCAGCACCAACCCATATGTAGCTGCAGTACTCCACACACGAACGGACCTGTGCTTTGTATAACATTAAAAGCTGTCCTGGTCTGAAATACCACCGGACCTTTGCATGTCTAATGATATTATAAATGTGAAATCTGTTTTATTAAGCGCTTGAACAAACAAACCACAGTATGAACATTGTCAATTATCTATAATGACGCCTCAACAGCAGCGCCATTTTGTATGATCGAAAAATTCAAAACTAAAAATTTATAAAATAAATTTGACTGGATTGTTGGTCTAGTGGTTAGTGACCTTGACTATTATGCCGGAGGTCGTGGGTTCGATTACCACTCAGGATAAATGTTTGTGCGATGAGCACGATCATTTGTTCAGTGTCTGTGTGTAATTTATCCATAATAAGTATGTATTTAGAAATATATAAGTATGTTTATCAGTTGTCTAGTCCTACTCATAACACAAGCTCTGCTTAGCTTGGTACTAGACGGCGTTGTGTGAAAGTTGTGGAATAGAAAAAAAAAGACTTTTTTTTTTTCACAAAAGGAGACATGATGGGAACTTATAAAACGTCAGAAGCTAGCGCAGGCTTTCAATACCTATGGAGAACCGGCGAGTAATTCTTTTTGTTTTTTAAGGTTTTTTTAGGCAGGCGCGAGAGCGTGTCAGACTATTACTGACTAAAACCACACCTATGTTTCTTCAGTTGCCCTTGCGTTCTAGTACCACGGGTTTCCTTTCAGAAGTCGACCCATGGCCCCAGTAAGCTCCGGCTCTGCTGGGCCCTTACGGTTTTGCTGACATCACTTCATGGTAACTCTTTTTAAAAAATAATTAATTTTACAATATCGTAAAGTATCTTATTTTTCTTTCCGATCTTCCTAGAACAGAACCCGTATTAGGAAACAGGATATTTTGATCCCCGTAGTACGCAGGCAAATCCATTGACAAAATTTAATGAAGAACAGCGTTGCTCACTTTAATGATTACCTACTTAGTTCTTACTTACAGCTGCAAATAACCTCAGGCATAGACCGTAGTCTTTTCCCAAAACACAACTTAAGTATCCTATTTATAACCGTTATTTATGTCCGCCATTTTTCTCCTAAAAATATTCATCGGCTCAGCTGACACTGGCCCAAAAACTGAACGACTTTTGACACGAAACTGATACGGTAAAATGCCAAACTGTACGAGTATTTTCCCAAGAATTTATAGCACTTTCAGATATAGTTTATGGGAGAGGACGGTAGGTTGCACGCGGGAACTTGATAAGTGGTTTCCGCAACCCATAGGCGGTTACGGAGTCAAGCTTGGAAGGACGAATACCTGAATGTGAGCTATTTCTGTGATTAATGACGTGGGATATGGGATGCAGGATGTTATGAATTCTGATATGGAAGCAAAATTTATTTTCAACGAATTTTTTTTTTTATGATGGGAAATCATGGAACTTCTTCTGCTTGCAGGGCGTGTCAGACTTTTACTGTCTAAAGCCCACACCACATTATCTCTTTTAATAAGTCCCGCAGCCCTCTTTCCAACGATTAAAATGCAGTGGAGGCCTTATTATGTGATGAATATAACCATAGACTATAGGGATTTTGAGGCCATTTTTTATTGATTTTGCCGATATGAATTCTGATACAGATTGGACATAATTGTATGTACCTGTACCATATATGTACCTGTGTTGCAGCATTTATTTTTCTATTCGACCTAACAAGAAAACCTGAAATAAAAAAAAAATACAGCCGAACATAGAACCTCCTCGCTTCGGGCTGGTGGCCTGTTAACCCTGAAATTCTGACTTGATTTATTGTGATCGCTGAAAGGTGCTCTGGAGTGACGCCACTTGCAAGTGGAATTCCCTAGTTGAGAAGCAATTGATGTATAAATCAAACAAGGGCATGGACGTCATGTCCGTGGTTTAAATGTAAGGCAGGAGTGTGGTTTTAATCAGTAGGAGTCTGACACTGCTCAGACTGGCTCATCTGTGAGGCAGCTTGGGCGTCCATGAAGATTTCCACTCCTGCCGGAAAAAAAAACATAGAACATCCTTTTTTTTGAAGTCGGTTAAAAATAAAAATAGCTGTCCATCCATTACATGCATTACTTTTATTTCATTTTATTTTGACAGTCTACAGACTAAGACAATTCAGCACAGTTAGGACAACATGCAGTATATAAATCAGAAGTCCAATTATTACTGTCCACAGCATTCAATGTTTAATATGCTTCATTATTGACAGTAAAGATGAAATGATATGGAGAAGTTAAAAAATTACAATTTAAACAATTTTCATTTTTATGAATTAATTTACGTGTAACGTGTGCCCGATGACTTGGTGAGAATCGCGGGAATGCGATGGATGCGAGACGCACAGGACCATTCGTTGTGGCGACACATGGGGGAAGTCTATGTCCAGTATTAGACATCTTCCGGCTGAAATGATGATGATGATGATGATGAACGTGTGCCACGTCTTACTTTGATAAAATAATGATGGTCAGCTTTTAATGCTTAAAAAGACAAGAAAAATTGCGATTGCGTGGTTAAATCCTGCCGCATTGTCGCGCTCATTACCTTTTTTGAAATAAAATACTAGCTTTCATCAGCGGCTTCGCCTGAATGAAAGTAGAAAATATATAGGCCGTCACTCAGTGGAACTGCGAGCAATGGGTAGCTCGCCGTCCGGACCGAGCTCGAGTCGTCGACGGCGTGTAGTGTTCCACGAGCGCTCAAGGACATGTGCCCCAGTAGGGTCGAAGCTGGGGCCATGGGTTGTGCGAAAGAGAACCCCGGGGTCTAGAAACGAAGGAACATAGTAGTGGGTTTTTTAAAAATCTGACACTGCCTTCTCCTCCGCCCTAGAGCGTGAGAAGTTATTGGATGATTTCCCACCGAATGTGACATTTGGAAAGAATTTTTTAAATCGTATTCGATAAGTAGTTTTTGAGTATTCATTATAAATAAAAATATATTTTTTTCCTCTTTATAATACTAGTACTTTTAGAAATGATCAAGGACTGTTCATAAGAGAAAAACAAATCATAAATTTCAATTTCTCACAAAGTCACATAACCATAAACATGCGCCATTTGCATTTCCTCTCTGTCCATCCGTCTTATACGGCTGTTCTCCGAAAATTACCTTGTGCAATTCTGTCATTACCTTTGACGGCAGAATAAATATTAATCAGAATTATGGGGTGGGGTTGTCAGTAAGCATATTCAACCCTCAGTTGTTAGCGAGTATTTGAAGGTTGAAACTAGGTAGAGTAAGAATTCCTTAGAGTGTGACTTACAAGTTGCAGTTGAGAACAGAGGCTGATGAATTCATTGGGTGGTTAGACGGGCGATTTATTTGTCGCAAAATGTTGTTGCGTTTTTTTTATCAACGATTTTGTTTAAATTATTTTTCTAGATACTAATCTTTCACTCGCGTGGAATTAGTAATTGTACCTATTAAAAATTATAGCTTACTAGCTGACCCCGGCGAACTTCATTACCAGAACAGCATAATTCATTTTTAACCGACTTCAAAAAGGAGGAGGTTATATGTTCGGTTGAATGTGTTTCTTTTTTATGTATGTTCACCGATTTCTCGGTCAACCGATTTTGAATTTTTTTTTTATTGAATGGTTTTGTTTCCGAGTTGGTCCCATAGAAATATTGTTATGATCTGATCATGAACTTCGAAGATATGGAACAGAACTCCTCATAGGATCACAGCAGAACCGTCGTGACAAGTAAAATTGCTTTGTTTAATACGTGTAGTCGATGACTGACTGAAAGTAGAGGGGGAATATATCGAACTGATCTGATGATGAAGCTTGAAGTTAGGCACCGGAACGCTGTAATAAATTAATGTAATCTAACCGTGTTTGGGATTATTACTATTGTCATGAGATGCACTATGGCTATAAGGTATTTATGTTTGACTGAGGGGTACTTTTTAGTGGTGGTACCATAACTAAAAAGTGTAAAATAAAAAACTTTTTACAAAAAAAAAACAACCGACTTCAAAGTAAAAAAAAACACTGAAAAGTGCAAAATAACTTTAATTTCGGAAGTCGGTGTTAATGAAAAGTGCAAAATAACTTTAATTTCGGAAGTAAAACTATTATAGAAACACCGACTTCCGAATTTAAAGTTACTTTGCACTTTTCAGTGTTTTTTTTTTTTACTTTGAAGTCGGTTGTATAATTTTGTAAAAAGTTTTATTATAATGATATTTTGATTAGAGATGGCGTTGTATTCGGAATTTTTTTTCCGTGTTTTTTTGTTTTTTCTATTTTTCTCACTGTTTAAACTTTCCCTGGACTATCACGAATATTTCAAGACCAAAATTAACGAAATCGGTCCAGCCATTCTCGAGTTTTAGCGGGACTAACGAACAGCTTTTCATTTTTATATATTTTTATATGTCTTAATGCAGGATATAAAATATCCTGGTACCAAATTCCATACTAATTCGTTCAGCTGTTTGGAGGCGAAGGAGTAACACACATACATACAAACATACATACTTTTTAAAACTTTTGGTTTTATTAAAGAAAGACAAAGGGTTTAATTGCGACAAACATAGCACATACCTACCTTAAAAAATAAAATAATAACAACTCTTTATAATAGTGTGAGATATGCTTCACATCTTTTTTTTTAGGTGGGAAAATCATCTAATGAGAAATCGCGCTCTTGGGAGGAGCGGGAGATAGTGTCAGACTTTTACTGACTAAAAACCCACTCCTGTTCCTTCCTTGTCTTTGTCCCAGGGTACCCGGGTTTCACTTTCACAGTACCCGTGGCCCCAGTAGGCTTCGACACTGCTGGGCCCCTACGATTTGCTGACATCTACCTGAGGCGCGCGTGGAACAATACGCGCCATCGACGACTTGGGCTCGGTCCGGATGGTTACCGGACGGTCGGACGGCGGGCTACCCATAGCTCGCCGTCCGCAAGCCCGCGCCTACGGTAGCCGGAAATCGGTCAGAAAAATGCTGGAGCTCGTGTATTAGACAGAGCCACATCGCTGATTTTCAGCGCCTGCCGTCGTAGTCAGACTTTCCAGTCAGTTTTTCCATCAGTCCTAGCAGACACCGGCCCTAACGTGACCCGTCAATCTAAATACAGTTTGTTTACAAAATCGTATGGACAACAATGGGGTTTTCTAAAACTTTCACTCACGCTAAAATAACCACCTATCACAATCTGGCTAGCCGCAATAACAATTCTACAAGTTCCTTCAAGGTCCATAATAATTTATGATCACAACTTCATAACATGCAGTAATGCGGTCAGCATGTTTATGACCACAATAATAACTATGGTTTAAAATATTACGACATTATTATGAGTACCTAACGTGAGCATTGATAAGTAACAAATACCTAATTAAGTACTTTGCAAAATAGAAACCTTCACCCATCATATTATGTGTTTTAGTTTCATTTTGTATGTGTAATGGTGGACATCCCACCTATACGCACGAAACGTTTTGGGAACACATTCATTGTGCGTACAGCTAAGGAGTGGAATTCCTTGCCGGAATCTGTATTTCCTGATGGCTACCACCCGGGAATCTTTAAGTCGAGAGTGAATAGGTACTTTCTAAGTAAGCGCGCTCCATCGTCGACCGCATCGTCGCTTTCAATCAGGTGAGATAGTGGTCAAGCGCGAACCTATCAAGAATTAAAAAAAAATGGCTTACAATAAAGAAAATAATTAATAAATAAACCTCTCGTCCAAACGGTTAGGTAGACTGACCCACTACGGAATAGAAAAAAAAACTGATACTGTGGTATCCGTTTAACAAAATAACGGTTATTATATCCGTCATTTTCAGAAATCAAAATGGTTTTTATTTCACATAGGCCTACTAAATGGGCACTTATAAAACGACAGAAGTTAGTGCACGCAAGTCAGTTTTGTAACTCTGTACCGCTTTAGAAGAATGTTCATGGAGTTTCTTGCACGTTTATTTCTCCATAGAGATCTTCACTTTGGGACATGCAAATAGCTTTATGTTAATTTTTTTACAAAACTATGAAACTGTCGACGAACCGGCAGCGTCGTGCCGCTGCCGTCGTGTCGCGTTTTTGAAGCTACGCGTCCATGGATAGTAAGCCAAAGTTAATGTAAGCTTCACGCAGGCGTACACCAAGCGTATAATAACGAATACGCGTCTATGAAGCCACTCGTCCTTGGACAGTAGGCCATAGTTTTGTATGTAAGCTTCACGCAGGCGTACACCAAGCGTATAATAACGAATACGCGTCTATGAAGCCACTCGTCCTTGGACAGTAGGCCATAGTTTTGTATGTAATCACGCAGGCGTACACCAAGCGTATAATGACGAATACGCGAGTATGAAACTACGCGTCCATGGACAGTAGGCCATAGTTTTGTATGTAAGCTTCACGCAGGCGTACACCAAGACGAATACGCGAACGAAAACGAATACCGTGGATGGTAGGCTTTATAGTAAATAACAGCGAATTTACAAAAGACTTTCTAAACAATAAAAAGTCCCAACATAGTTATCAAATAACAGTTAGGTATTTACTTATTTTACGTTCGGTATTGGTATACAATGAATCAACAAATATAACATTTTGAATAACAATGGCCTTTGTCTGCTTGTTAGTCGAAAAATGACAAATAAATATCTACTTCAAATGAAATAGTATTGAAAAGGTATTGTTATGGAAAATAGAGACATCATATAACCGTTGGTAGTTAGTTACTGCCAACATGATAAAATTAATTTTGATACAAATCAAAGTATATTATCATGAAGCCAATAACCAGTGGAGAGAGCATCAGTAAGTTTTTGTTCAAAATCAAAGTCACTAAACAACGGCGGGGGGAGAGTTGAGCTTCGCCCGTTGTGATTGGCTGATGAATTGACAACCAAATAACAACTGATTTTTTAGGCATTGCAAAAAAGTAATTTACAAAATATCGATATCGATAATTATTTGACTTATTAGTAGTTTAAGGCTTTGTTTGCAAATGCGATACAGTGATTATGGCTTAAATTTTTCAATTAAACAGGATTTTATTAAAAGGAGGCTTTATTAAAACAAAAAAAAAACTTTCAAAGCAATCTTGCGTAAAATGTCTAGAACTTACAACACTGATCTTTGTGGAAAAAAATTTGTAGTTTTGATCCAAATTTCTTTCTTTTTAACCGAATTAAAAAAAAGTATGTATTATAATATTATATAGTCTACTAGCTTCTGCCAGCGGCTTCGCCCGCTTGGAAATAGTTTTCTCCATACAAATTTTGGACCCCCGTTTCACCACCTTAGGGGGTGAATTTTGAGAAATCCTCTCTTAGTGCTCGCCTACGTCATAAAAGAAAGCTTTGTGCAAAATTTCACGCTCCTAGTCCCAGTAGTTTCGGCTGTGCGTTGATATGTCAGTCAGTCAGTTTCTTCTTTTATATATATATAGATGAAGACCTATTTTACACGTATAACTGATTTGCTTGCATTAGGATAAACCAGGCGTACGTGCCCCAGTCGGTAAAGAGTCCTATTTACAAAACTAAGACAGATATTTAAAGAAAATTACATAAACAAGGCAGTAAAATCTTGCGTTGTATAGTTTATATCGCCGTCATACTTATAATCACCAGTCTTTGACACGGAAAAGGGTATTGTGATTTCTTTTTTGTGATGAGAAATCATTAAATGACTTCTCGCGCTCTATGGTGGACGAGAGGGCGTAACAGACTTTTACTGACTAAAACCCACTCTTATGTTCCTTCTTTGCCTTAAGTTCCAGGACCCCGAGTTTTGCTTTCAGAAGCGAACCAATTATCCCAAGCCGGGCCCCTACGTTTTGCTGACATTTCCTTGAGGCGCGCGCCATCGACGACTCTAGTTCGGTCCGGACGTTTACCGGAGGGCGAGCTACCTACTGCTCACTGTCCGCAAGCCCACGCTTACGATGGCTGGAAATCGGGGTAAGAGTCCCGGCCGCTCTAACTCTTACAAATGTCCCCGTAGGGTTGTGAAAAAAAAAGTTGTTAGTGTCAAAAACCCGAACGCAAAAAAATTGACTAAAAAGTTTGACATAAGTCACTTTAAGCAGTCTGATGCAGTTGATAGAATTTACTTCAGTTGAATCATTGATTTGACGCCATTGCCTGGATTGATTCGTTTGTGAGCGCCCAAATATACGCTATAAACGGAGAGTAAAGTGATTTTTCTCTGATTAGGAAAAAGCCGACGAATTATTCCACCACTGTGGGGTCTCGTAGGGGCCCAGCAGGATCGAAGCCTACTGGGGCAACGGGTAGTGTGAAAGTGAAACTCGGGGCCCTGGGACGAAGACAATGAAGGAACAGGAGTGAGTTTTTAGTCAGTAAAAGTCTGACGCTATGTCCAGCTCCGCACAAGAGCGAGGGATGTCATTAGATGATTTTCCAACCGAAAAAAAATAACCACTGGGGTGTCCAGAGTCACGTACTGGATCCATGGTATTCGTGGGTGGCAGACCTAAATATTTGATACAATTTCAGCTTGACACTTCCACACGTTCTTGACAAATACCTTTAGTATTGACAGACTGACAACAAAGTGATATTACTATTGTATTTCGGGTTGGTGTCCGACTAAAGCGCGTATTTTGCGTACGGGCGGGACAAATATGTCATTCGATCCACCCTAGCTCCTCAAGGAAGGCCAGCAGCACCTTGGTGTTACTGACCATATCAAGAAGGGTATCTGGGTTTCCGAAGTACTTTGACCTGTATCCAACAACCACTGCGCAACTTAGAAGCTGATTAGCTGCTGTCTCGTCCTCCTCCATGCAGGCTCTGCAGAGTGGGCTGTCTGTAACTCCTCAAGTAATCTTAGAAGGGTTATGTGTTTAGTGTTATTTTACTTTTTGTTAAATATCGCAGCATTTATGTTGAAATAGGAGCCTTTTTGGCCTCGCACAGTTCTTTTATTTTTATATTTTTATCTTTTAATATTGTTTTCTTTTAACTATTTTTTTTATTTTTAGTTACTTAAGTAAGTATTCATAGATTAAGTAGTTATTTATTTTATTTTATTGTTGTTTGTCCTGTGCAAGTCTAAAATAAATGTTTTCTTTCTTTCTTTTAACCGAAAAAGGTACTGAAACTTAGAAATACAACTTTCCAAGCAATCGCAGATGAAGAATCTTTTCGTCGCAAAGTCGCAAGTCGACACGTCCTCAAGCATATCTCAGCGAGTTAAATTATGCAAAGCCAGGAGGCGAATAAGTGCCGCTACGGGGTGACAACTTAGGGTTGAACCCGGTATGCATCCCTTGATGGCATAATCTTTTTGAATTACCTTTGTTTCTTTTTTGAAAAAGAATATAAGATCCGGGTTTCTGCTTTTTAAAATGTTTACTGTTTTTGGTATTCCTTTGCGAGTAAAATGGTTTAGATATTTTTTTGTTAAATATAAGGAAAGGTCGTGAACTTATTAGTCTTTTCCCTTTTTAAATAAATATTTAGTCTACTTTATTATAATCATAACTGTACAGGAAATATTATTTTTTGTGTTGCGTGTTTTCGAATTTATTTATTTCCCCGTGGGCTATTGCTTTTTATAGGCTCTCGCTGTATTGTAAAAAAATGCTACATTGGACCAATTAATTTTCGAAGGTAACCAGTTTTCTGGAATAAAATATTTGGTAACTCAAATTAAAATATCGTAATTTCCATGAAAACGGTTTTAAGCTGTTTCGGAAACATTCAAAACTTGTATAAAATTTAAACTGCAGAAAGCATCACTAAAAAGCACTCGAACTAAACTCATATTGTTCAAACTAACTGCTAAAGTGTCATCACTAAGTCAGATCACGTCACTCCAGTCTGTAAAAGTACGTTAACTTAGAACTTGGTCCACGACCCGCTGTATATGGTCAGCTGGTCACAATTTAGACAGATATACGTCGAATAAGTTGGTCATCATCATCATTTCAACCGAAAGACGACCACTGGTGGACATAGGCCTCCCCAAGTGTCTCACCAGGTCATCTTTTCACCTTGTGGGAGGCCTTCCAACGCTGCGTCTGCTGGTGCGCGATCGCCACTCTAGAACCTTTCGGCCATCATCGGGCATCGAGCATCCGTTCTACGAGTAAGTCGGTATTATGCACTTTTTGTGGCATTCATTCAGATAAGGTTAGTAGTGTTTTTTTGAGGTGTTAAATCATCCAATGACTTCTCTCGCTCTGGGGTGGAACGGGAGGGTGTGTCAGAATTTGACTGACCCATGTTCTTTCAGTTGCCCTTTACAGTCTAGAACCAGGGGTTTAGTTTTCAGAACATGAATTATATAGTACTAGCTTTTGCTATAGCCAGCACAGGAATAAAATAGCTTTCTATTGGTGAAAAAATTTTATGTATCGGACCAGTACTTTCAGAGATAACCTCCTACAAACAAAAAAACAAACTTTACCTCTTTATAATATCAGTGTAGACTAGTGTAGATGTAACTGTGTGGCATTCATTTCGATATGGCTAGTAGGTAGATGAATCAGTGTTCTAAACGAATGATTAAATAAGTAGGTATCTATAAATGCGCATTGGTTGTTATTGTGCTAGTGTGTTGTTTTGCGTGAATGGAGACATGAATGATACATTCTGTATTATTTTTATGAATGACAAATTGACGATATATTTTATGACACTCGTACAAACCATTCACGAATCACGTGTTGTTGACAAGAGTATAATGCGAGATTGCCAATAAAAAGTTATTCATCATAACTCATAACTAATACAATAAAATTACGTTTATTTCTGTTTATGTGTGTGAATTCTTTCTAAGATTTTTACAGTTTCGTAGTGTCTGTCGGCTTAGCTAGCTAGCAATAAAATTATATCATGCGTCACATGGTAACCCTTTCGGTGCAGGCACGGTCGACGCATTCTGTACTTTTGTTCTGTTTGTTTTATACTAAGATCCCAGAGCTGTCAGACATAACTTACTTGGGTTCTCAGTAGCGTCTCATGTGCTTTGAATACCTGTGTACTTGTGGAGCTCCCCCTTTCGGCCCAGGTACCAGGTGAGAAGGAGAACTAAAAATAACGAGTTACTTAACTTAATTTTGTATGGCTGATTTTTATATATGTTTTGCCACAAGTACACAGGTATTCAAAGCACATGAGAGGCTACTGAGAACCTAAGGTTTCATACATGTGAAAATAAGTTATGTCTGACAGCTCTGGGATCTTGGTCTATTTGTAACCGTTGTATCTGTCCCTAATAAAAGTTTTGACGTGACAACGTCTTATAAATTGGTTTGCCGGGTGACACTTCAAGAAACTGCGTTACGCTCCACTCACGTTATGCGCTCACAATGAGAGCGAGTGAGAGGCACGCGTCCCTTCCACTCACACGATTTTACCACTCAAAGTCGTTGTCACGTAAAACTTTCGCCCGTATACCGACTTTACAGGCAACCAATTTTTTCTATTATATTCTATATACTAACAAACTCAAAAACAAGTAACTTAATTATATGCATGGTTTAATGCATGGCAATGCGTCATATGATTCGTAACATACATCGGATTGTTTTATATCTGATCTCATGATATATGTTTCCTGCCAGTTTTAATGGATCCCTGTTACGCGAGGCTCCAATTAGTGCCAATCAAATACATACTGAAAACCTCGTCATTTCGTATGAATATAACGGGTTTAACCGAAATATTAAACGTAAAACGTTGATAAACATGCACTTTGTACTGAAATATTGCTGATAATATAATAATAATAATATATAATAATATAACATTCTACAACTATCACACAACGCCGTCTAGTCTCAAGCTAAGCAGAGCTTGTGTTATGAGTACTAGACAACTGATAAACATACTTATATATTTCTAAATGCATACATATTATAGATAAATTACACCCAGACACAGAACAAATGATCGTGCTCATCACACAAACATTGTCCGCCGTTCGCTCGGTCACTGCTTACTATTGTGTCTCTAATTACGCTACTCAATAGGTTAAAGAAATGTCGGTATAATTAACGGGACCCGTAAGGGCTGATGCCGGAGAGAGACCTGGCAAAGTCCTGCGAGATTCTACGAAACAGTCACCACAATATTGTAACGTAAAGGGCAACGGAGGAAATACAGGTGAGTTTAAGGGTGTTTTTAATATCATGCTAATTTCATCATGCATGCGGGATTGCTCTGCACGAGTAGCCAATGTCCTTTTCATACAAGTATTTATTGTAATGCGTGGAATACGCACGCGGGATGCGGAGCACCAGCCCCGCTTGCGGAGCAAATCCGCACGATATTAAAAACACCGTTAGTCAGTAAAAGTCCGACACTCTCGTTCCACCCATAGAGAATCATCGATCAAATTCTAAAATCTGATCCTCATTAAGGCAGGTATACCTCCCATCCGACACAGAAACTGGTTAGCACATCTAAATTCGGAACCGGTGCGGAAACCTGGTGCAGACAAATGTGCCTCAAGTGTACAAAGCTTTAAACTTTCTCCTCCCAACTGTCACGTCCGCGCCATTTATAAACTAACGCCCGAAATACATTTTCAATATAAATTGTTCATAATTCTAGAGGGAACATGACTTGAGATCTTGACAAAACGACCTTCTCTCAGATGAAGCAAGTGTCGAAATGCCAAAATGTAAAGAAGTGATCACGTGAAGTTTCAGAAGCGTATGTCTTGTACATTTTTTCAAAATTGTTATAATTTCCTTTATTTTAAAAAGTTGCCCCGCACCAGAAATTACTTCTGTAACGAGGGTACTTCGATAAACATGTACAGTCAGGGGTAAAAAATGTAGTTACACGCTACGAATGCTAAAGAGACAAAAATTGCTTTGTAGGAGACGTTCAATAGTCTACAACTAGTTTATTTAGTACTTTAGATTCTATGCTACAAATTAAATTAGTCATGAACTATTGAATCTCTTCTGCAAATAAATTTTAAACACTTAAGCATTGACACAGTGCAATTGCTCTTGTGATCCCTGACTGTACATTTACTTACATAAAACAGCTCGACTCGGAACAACTATCTGTAGGCCATAGAAATATTTGTTCCTTGCGGGAACCGAACCCGCGACACGCTGTGCAGCAGCTAACAGCTCAACTACTGCGCCACCATCAACCGATCTGATTTCGCAGATCTTACTAGATTATCTAGTTAGTAAACAGTAGACCGTGGGTCGAATCAAGATGGCCATCCTACTTTAAATAGAGTACTATCTTCTGCCAGCGGCTTCGCCCGCGCTAAAGTTGGTATCTCCATACAAATTTCAAACCCCCGTTTTACCCCCTTAGGGGCGTAGTTTCGTAAAATCTGTTCTTAGCGGATGTCTAAACCCTATAAGGAACTTACCTGCCAAATTTTAAGTTTGCAGGTGTTATAGTTTTGAAGATTTCGTGATTAATCAGTGAGTGGTATTTCGCTTTTATAAAATAGACTTCTATCTACCTACGTAAGTATCTTTAAACCCACATTATAATCTAGAAAAAGATATTCGACTCCTTCTAAAGCAAACAGCGACCCATTAAAGCAATACAAATAAAAAGAAAATTGTATTTTAACGACTGGACATTTGAATGACGAGAGAGGCGGGCATAAACTTTCAATTTGTGTCGTAAGTATTATGAGGCGATGCCATTCAGATAAAGTACTGGATATTTGAGTGCTTGTGCTCATGGCGTATAAGCGAAGGGCAGGCAGAGACGGTAAAAGGAAACTTAAAGAATCATCATCGCCATCATAATTTCAGCCGAAAGACGGACGTAAGCCTCTGTCCGATGTGACGCCACAATGATCGGTCCTGTGTGTCTAGCATCCATCAAATTCCTGCAACCCTTAGGCAGGTACCTGGTACACCATGTGGGAGGCCTTCCAACGTTGCGTCTTCCGGTACGCGGTCGCCACATCTCATCGATTATTAATTGTTCTGCGAGCAATGAGCCCTGCCGACTGCCTCTTAAGTATTTTTTCCTTTTTTTTTTTAAATTGATATAAACCAGTGCTTGCATTCGATCCCATCTGATGGTAAGCAGTGACGCAATCATTGATGGTGAGATGCACTAGTTTATTTAAAGCCTATTCACTCTAGCCTTGAAGACACTTAGATTATAGTTGGACGGGAAGACCGCAGCAGGCAAATTGTTCCAGTCCTTCGATGTAGCCGGTATAAACGACGAAGCGAAACGCTTGATTACAATTTCAACATTGTAAGGGTGGATGCCCGCCGTACGTCGGGTTATCCGATGGTAGAAAGGAGATGGCGGACTCAAGTCATGCAATTCCTGCGCACACTCTCCAAAATGCAACCTGTAAAATACCGAAAGGTTGGCTACCCTGCGCCTGTGCTCGAGGCTTTGTAGATCGTACTTAACCAAATCTGGATCCCTAATTAGCCTCTTCGCACGCCTTTCCACTGAGTCCAAAGCTGCTCGATGGCATTTTGCAGCACTAGCCCATATGCCTTAAGTCAGGCGATTCTTCAGGCTATGTGGGTAACCTTGGTTCTGAACACTGGGTAGCTAAAAGCAATTTGTTTTTTTTAAGACGTTTAACTATTGAAAGAACTACCAATTTTATCAAGATCCCTGATTCCGTTTAGGGATACAGCATTAATAATATAGATCGTTGCTTTACTCAGCTGTGCAAGAGTAAACTCAACGGCGGGGATTAGCCATCTCTTACCATCATTATCACAATCCCCATGCACCTGAGCCACCTCGTGCAGGGAAACCCGCGCCTCCAACAACGCCGTCTGCACATGCAATAGTCCTTTATTTACTATTTTAAATTACTTTAACCATTACATTTCCCAAATCAAAGATCAAAGTCAAACCAATACCTTATTCATTGTATCCACTTCAAAAGTTTGCCCGAAGAGAGGTAAACCTAAAAATTTGTATTGACCTTTATTACAGGAACTCTTTGTAATGGGGACGTGGGTGTAAGGATTACCCTTCAATCCGCATTGAGCGCATACCTTTGTGTTCAACCAAAGCGGAATAGGGATGTGAATGGAAGGGTTAGATTTTATATCGATAATTTTTTTATTTAAAGGCAAAAGTGATAAATTGAATTAAATTTTCCTAAGGGTTTTGTATTTTGACGGTCAGCTTCAGTTGAATGTTGGTTAAAATATGATTGATGACCATAATACGTATTTTGACCCTAATGATGAATATATGTATTATTGTATGTAATGAATAGTCATTACTATTTCATAAAATATCCATTCAGTTCGTCTACCATTCGTCGTTACCGTTTGTCGTTCTCCTGCCCTTGGGCGGGACGGAAGGGCGTGTTAGACTTTCACTGACTAAAACCGTCTCCTGTTCCTTCTTTGCCCTCGTTCCAGGGCCCCTGGGTTCTCTTTCGCATCACCCATGGCCCCAGTAGGCTTCAACCCTGCTAAGCCCCTACGGTACTACGCGCCTTCGACGACTTGGGCTCGGTCCAGACGATTACCAGACGGCAAGCTATCCATTGCTCGCCGTCCGCAAGCCCGCGCCTACGATGGCCGGAAATCGGGTTCGGAATACTGGCGCCTGGCGCGTGAGGGCCATTGCCTTGCGCGTGCGGCTGCCTCCTTTGCTAGCAGTACTACATCTCAGAAGGAGGCAACCGCATGCTACTCCTCCTCGCTCCAGACCATGGCCTGTACTAAGGCCCGCTGGGAGACATTGCTGCCGCCGAGAGCTCCCACAAGAACACGGCGGTGCTCTGTCCAGGCGGGTAATGATTACAATACACTTGACACTGACCAGCAAAATGCAAAAAAAAACTTTAGAAATTTTATTTACGCAAAGGATGATGCTCTGAGGTACATCCCCCGTGGGCATCTAATTGGATTTGCTGGTTTATGGTACTGAAGGAGTGTTCATTCAAATGATACTCATAGCAATCAGCCAGCAAACTAAACATTCACAGCTGAATGTCTCCAGTTTCAGTGTAAGCTTAATGAGATCTCTATGGCTTTAACTATTGATTTTGCAACGTAACCTATAGGAAATAGGTTATGCCATTTTTTAATCGGAATTATAGGTAATGAGTTGTTAATTAGTAAACAAATTGGAAATAAGAACAATTAAAAACACAAAATAATTTATTAGTAATTATATAAAGTAGCATGATAACTTTGTAAATCAATAATATATTATGCAATAGAAAATGAATTGTAAGTATAAAATTGATTAAAATAAATATATTTGTAGTTAATTCATGTAAAGAAAATCACTATACTAAGTGTAGCTTTCCTTAACTATTTCGAATTTGCCTCCTTTTAAAGTTTAGATGTCACATTTGACAGTAACATACAAACGTCACTGTCAATTGGTTTTTTATGGAGGGGTTATGAAAAGATCGTGCAGTGATAAGTAAAGTAAAGGCTTTAAATGTTGTTTTTTTGGTTACAGGTGAGTCAGTCACTAATCTTAACGATAAATGACCTATGTTGTTTACGTAGTAAACGATGTACGAAAATGTTTAGTTAATACTTAAAAAAAAAATTTGGTTACAGAAAAACGCAATTTCGCCTTTTTTTACCTAAGAAACTGAAATATCATTATATTCATATAATACTAAGTAAATAAATAATAAGCAATTCTAAATTTTTAGGTATAGCTGCATGAAAATATTGGAAATATATCAAATTATTGCATGTATAAATTTATGAAACAATTTTAAAATTATAGCATAGCCGGCCTTATAAGGTAACTTTTGGGAATCAAGTTATTTCTCTAGGAGAGGGAATGGGCCGTAATCCACCATGCGGGCCCAGTGCGGGTTGGTGGATGTCATATATCTTCGAATTTTTGGTTCTAGAACATGCCGTTTCCTCACAATGTTTTCCTTCACCGTTAAAATTAGAAATGAAATGAATTTAAGTTATCAGAAACAAAGTCTATTTGAATTTGAATAGGTAATGAGAGATACAAAAAAAAAGCTGTACAAACACAGCGCTTAGCAAAAGTATTGATAATCCAGAAAGGAAAAAAAAATGTCACTGAGACGTGCTTTTAAATTATTAACTGAGATCCCGGTTTATGATACTGCTTATCCTTTCGTTTTATGGTTCCGTACCTAAAGGGTAAAACGGGACCCTATTAATAAAACTTCGCTGTCCGTCCGTTTGTCACCAGGCTGTATATCTCATGAACCGTGATAGCTAGATAGTTGAAATTTTCACAGATGATGTATTTCTGTTTTGCCGCCATAATAACAAATACTAAAAACAGAATTAAATAGATATTTAAGTTGAGCTCCCATACAACATACGTTATTTTTTGCCGTTTTTTGCTTTCGAACTAAAATATTTAAATTACTTACCAGGAAAAGATCATCCAGATAACAGGCAAGATATTATTATTATTTACCTGAAACAGAAAATAAATTATGTTATCAATTATCTTCAAAAGGAAATATTAGTTTTCTTATAAACTGTTGTGCCTGAATCTCTTGTACGGACGGTACGGAACCCTTCGTTCGTGAGTCCGACTCGCACTTTACCGGATTTTCGTTTTAATCCTTTTCCTTAGGAAATTTACTGTAGCGTATAATAGTCAGTCCAGCAAAGTTGCTAAGTCAAGCTTAGCTACCCAAGTTAGGCAGAAAGTTACAAATAATTTAGTGCTCATGACTAAGTACTGACTTAGTTGTAGCCCACGTTGTGAATTTATAAACAAGGAGCTGTTTATAAATTATGATAGGTCTAAGAGATAGGCAAGTATCGTTTGATACATATGTTAGTGGGTCTACTTTGTTAAATAAGTAAGAAATAAGATAGCTTAAATTGTTTCTTAAGGGGTGACCAGACGGTTGTAAACTAGCGTTCCAACCAAGGTGACCTTGGTTTATGTGTTTGGTTTGAGTAGCGGCTACATGGATGTAAACCACGCGTCAACACGTTTGGTGATTGGGAAAACGCGTCTCCCAACCAAGGGCGATGAAGGTAATGGATTACAACTGCTGTCTACACGGATTTAAACTAGCAAAGTCACCTTGGTTGGGACGCTGTGTGGTCTCACCCCTTTAGCTCTACTAATTACTGGAAATGCCTCATGTAGGGTAAGGGCTGATATGCACAAGTCTTTGAACGGGGGCTACAATATACATTGGTTGCTTCAATAAATGATTTTTAACCACATAGCTTTACCATTATTTCTCATTTTAAGAATAATTTCCGCCAGCTAATATAATTGGGCCGGACATGTCTGCCGCATGTCGGATGAGCGGTGGGCTAAAAGAGGCACTTGTTGGGTCTCAGTAAACGCAAGGCAACACCGCGGCAGACCAAGGCGAAGATATGAGCTGGATAAATATCAGAGGGACTGGCCCGCAATGGCCGAAGACAGACTTGTGTGGAAAAGGGAAAGGGAGGCCTTTGCTCAAAGTTAAAAAAAAAATATGTTATCACTAGAAGTATTTAAATCATTGATGAACAGTCGGTTAATTAATTGATCCGAATGTTACTAGAAATTCAGTCCGGTAGATGCTGCCTATACAACGACTGATAAAAAATATATTCATTCTGCGTACAGCTATAGAGTGTAACTCCCTGCCAGGGTCTGTTTCCTGATATCTACAACCTGGGGATCTTCAACTCAAGAGTGATTAGGCAAGCGTGCTCTATGGTCGACTAAAATATATATCCATTAAAAAAGGACACATCGTTGCTTTCCATCAGGTGAGACAGTGGTCAAGTTCAAGTCTATATTTTTTTTAATTGATATAAACCAGTGCTTGACTGCGATCCCACCTGATGGTAAGCAGAGATGCAACCATTGATGGTGAGGTAGCGCACCAGTTTATTAAGAGCCTATTCACTCTAGCCTTGAAGACACCTAAACACACCACACACACACACACCTTGACACCTTTACCTGTAATAAGTAAGCCCTTAAACACCACACAAAAACATCGACAACCACCATCACCTCAAGGTACATCACTACACACCACAGAAGTCAATTACACAAAAAGCCCATCTAACAGACTATTAATTTCACACCGCCGGATCAATGCGGGCCTGTTTACTTAATCACTTTTTAATTATCAGCTAAAAACGGTTCGTTTCTTAATCGCACATGTGGGGATAATCGTCGCCCAACTTCGGCCAGCTTGGTCCTAAAAAGTGGTAATGATGTTTTTGTATGTAGACGGTTTACGGTTTAATCGAGGGCATGACGGCTTTTACGCTTTTGCCCTTGTTGAAGTTCGTATACTTAAAGAGGAGCTTTTTTTTTTTCAGGAGTTTGGCCCACTGTCCACGGACGTTTAGCTTCATATTCGCGTATTCGTCATTATACGCTTGGTGTACGCTTGCTTTGCTGTAGGCGTAACTCTTTACTGAACCGACTCACTGTTCCGAAACATTTAAGTGTTCCGAAAGATTGGAACAACAGTAATGTTTTAAATGCATCATTTGGAACAATTGGAACACTGAAACACTCTTTACTTTAAGTGACCTGCAGTCTTGTTCAAATCCAAATTCAAATTAAAACGTAAATGGTGTAAATTTTAATGAACTGGACTAAAAACATCTGCTTTAATTTAAAACTGTTACTGTATATGGCACAACAGATCACGATTCATAACAGTCAGTGTCTGTGTTAGTATCTTGTGAGCCGATGTTCCAAATGTTCCGTTTGTATCTTTTGAGCCGATTTTCCTAATGTTCCGTTTGTATCTTGTGAGCTGATGTTTCAAATGTTCCGTTTGTATCTTCTGAGCCGATAAGATACTCATCACTGTTTCGGAACATTTCAGTGATTCAGATGCAAATGTTCCAATCGTAAAGATGACACACTTTGTCCACACCTACTCTGCTGTTCTGCTAGAGGTAACGTCAAGACGTCGTTGCCGCTTCGTCGACAGAATTTCGTAGTTGTGTGTAAGCTGTGATGAGGTAAAAGGAAAACACTAAACTTATGTTTAGTGTTTTCCTTTTAAATAGCCGTTGGGTTCTGAATAACATTTTTACACGTCAATTTTTTCTACCCCTCGAGCGCCGATTGCACGTACGTCTGTACAACCTGAGTGACCTTGAAAACCGCTTAATGGTCGTTTTGTATACACGGGTGTACGAAATTTATTCAGAGAAAATTTTGGTCACTAGATCTTCGTTTTTCCTAGAAATATTCAGAAAAAGTTTTTTTTATTTCTTTTTTATTAAGTATTTTTTTTTGTGAATTTACGTAAAAACGCGCAATTATTTAATAATAATAGCCCTATACGCGCGAAGGGTTAATTTAAACTAGATGTGGCCGGCGGATTATGGCTTGTATTGATCATCATCATCATTTCAGCCGAAAGACGTCCACGGTTGGACATAGGCCTCCCCAAGTGTCACCACAATGAACGGTCCAGTGCGTCTCGCATCCATCTGATTCCCGCCACCCTTACCAGACTCCGCTTACAGAATTTTTATTTTTAGCCTTTATTTTCTTCGGTGGGCAATCACCTCCTCCGCTCTACCTCTGGAACGAGAGAAAATCAGACTTACTAACTAAAATCCACTAATGTTCCTTCAATTACTTTTTACGTTCCAGGGCCGCGGTAACTCTTCTGAACAAAGACGCAACCTAAACCTTCACGCATATAAAACATATATATATATATAAAACAAATATATATATATATAAAAAACATATATAAAAACATATATATATATATATATATGTTTATCTATCTACTATCACACTATCAACTTTGCCAAACGCCCTACTTTTCCCAATCAACAACAGCCTCACTAAACCAATCACTTTCCTATTAACCTAATAGCCTTTTCAGTTAACCCGCAAAAAGCAAGTTCTCTTAATGGCACATATGGGAAGAACTTGGGAGATATATGGAATGCTTGAGTTTGAAGTTACAAGTTCGCATAATGCAGTGGCGTGGAGGGGTTGCGAGGAGCTATTTCGTGTTATGTGGGAAGTATTTTAACCCGGAAATAGAGGTGTTTTTGGGGTGAATAAGGAATTATGTTTTGATAGAATTTGGTCATTAACGAAGGGTAGATGGATGACGGTACTTCTTCATGTGTTTAGGTAAAAGGACTTTTTAATTCAAGAGGGTTTTGTGATTACTAAAATTAAAATTTCCAACTTTCCAACAAGGACACCGGAAAGTTTTTCAAAAAGTACTGCGGAAGTTTAAACTTAAAAGTCATTTCAAACTCATTTAGCAGGAGTGTAGCTGTAATACATGGCTACAGGAATGGATAGGTATGTGGATATATGAGTTCTTGCGGCCCTAGAACGCAAAGGGCTACGTACTGAAGGAACTCAGGAAGTAACTCAAGAACAAATTGTATGTGTTTCTCTGAAATTTCTCTTATGGTTCTGAGCTCACAAAAAAGTGTATTAAAGACATCTTTATTTATATAATTCTTCTGTGCGTGTGTTTTGTCACCTAACTCGCTTGGCCAATTTAAATGTTTTGGGTATATAATCGAAAAGGTCCTTGGATGGTTTGAAAATACAATTAAACCCGGTGACTGGCGCTGCAATTGAGTCGATTTTTTTTTCTGACGTTGAGCAAGTTTTCGGACGAGACAACATTTGTCGGGACCGCTAATTTAAAATAAAACCTAATCTCCACGATATTAGAGTAGATTCTAGGTTAAAAGTTACACAGTTTTGGTTGAGTCAGACTGTGTTAACTACATTTTCAGTTCACGTAAATGTAATTCTCTAATTACAGCATGCATCTATATATTACTATGCAGTAGCCAGTAAATGCGTGTACTAAGCATTAATCCTAAGTAAGCAGTGTGCTCTTACAGGAAAATTTGAAGCGTTACTAATGAGGTAGGGTGAAGAAGGCGCCTTATTCCTTAGTTGAGCAATTTAAGACTTTATCTCGGTGTCGTCGACATGTTGCCAGCTAACCGTCCAAAAATACTTCGAGTTGCAACCCAAGGTCGTTTTTTAATAACTCGAGCAGCTACCCTAGAGTTAACTCAACTAACTCTAACTCCGAGAGGTTTTTTTTTTTTTTTTTCGTTGGGAAAATCATCTTATGACATCCCCCGCCCTTGGGCGGGGCGGGAGATAGTGTCAGACTTTTACTGACTAAAAACCCACTCCTGTTCCTTCGTTGCCTTCGTCCCAGGACCCCGGGTTTCGCTTTCACACTACCCATGGCCCCAGTAGGCTTCGACCCTGCTGGGCCCCTACGATTTGCTGACATCTCCCCGAGGCGCGCGTGGAACAATAAGCGCCGTCGACGACTTGGACTCGGTCCGGACGGTTACCGGACGGTCGGACGGCGAGCTACTCATTGCTCGCCGTCCGCAAGCCCGCGCCTACGGTGGCCGAAAATCGGGATCGGAATCCCGGCGGCGATTTGGGCGTGAGGACCGTTGCCTCACGCGATCGGCCGCCTCCTTTGCTAGCATTACTGCTTCGCAGAAGGAAGCGACCGCCTGCCACTCCTCCTCGCTACGGACCATGGCCTGTACCATGGCCCGACGCGAGAGATCGCCGCCACCGATCGCCCCCACGAGGACACGGCGTTGCTCTGCCCAAGCGGGGCACACCTCCACCGTATGCTCCACCGTGTCCTCCGGGCGGTCCACACAGTGGCGACACCCGGGCGTCGCTTCCGCACGAATCCGGTGCAGGAACTTCCCGAACTTACCATGTTCGGTGAGAACCTGCGTCATACGGTAGGTGAGGACGCCGTGAGGTCTTTCCAACCACGCCTCAAAGAGGGGACTTACCGCCATAATTGTGGCGTGCCCAACTCCGAGAGGTAGGTTGGTGTAAGCGGCAGGAATGACAGTTGCTTGGCATTGACAGTTGAACTCTACGTTCGCGTTCAAAAATGCGAGCTTAGAGTATCTACCCTGATGACGTCATTAGAGTTAAATCTAACCTCATTTTTGAACGCAGAGCAGGGTGTGTTGTTATCTATGGTAAGAGCGAGATAAATCCGCCATAACGGTTAGTGACCCTCTTATTATTTTTTGTTTCGCACTCTTAATGTATTTAGCGAGGGGCAAGAACGTAATTAGTTTTCAGTAACTAAGGTCTATTAGAATGCAGTTATAAAAAAATTAAAGTGATGAACTAGGTCCCGACACTTAATATTGAGGAATACGACGCAAGGAGGAGAAGAATGCAGGTTTAACACATTCTACTGTTATTGCAGTATTTGGCACGTAAAGTCGGTCTTCTCAGCAAGTTCTGCTGAGGTAGTCAATATTACAATAAAATTCTCAGCTCTATTTTACCAAAATCGCACCTGTTTCAATGATTCCACATATTGTCCAGTTGTGTGTCTACACACACATCTCCTTGGTGTCTACTTGAAATAGAAAACTACACCAATTTTACATTACAATATCTACTAGAAATCAATTAGCGAATAATTAAAATAGCCACTGAACTTCACTCGGAAAAATCCAGCCAACACTCCGACCCCTTTATTTATTGACATTCTTAATTTGAAAAAGGGAAATAAAGTCATAAAGCTGTCTTGAATCGACATCTAACGTAATCCTTTTCATTTTTATAGTAATGAAAAATGGTTCATTGTTTGTTTTTTTTTTGGTAGGTAGGTACCTGCTCAAAGATATTAAAAAATTACAATGTACTTTATTGTAAATTTATCTTGCGCCTACTATAGTGGTTTTAAACAGACTAAGGAGTAGACATTGTACCTAGTAAATGTTCTGGCATTTTTTTTGTGAATTTGTTTTCCAATTGTTGTGCTTTCTTTTAAGTCCCGGTCCCGTTAAATGAGCTGCTGTTCATTTTATCCCTATTCTACCTAACTTTTTTGTGTTAGCAGGGATAGTGATTCTTCATTGAAAGAACGGAATGAAAAACATAACGCGTTGTGTGTGCAAAGACAACAAGATGATGATGATAATGATGATGAGAATACTGCTGTTTACCAGCAGTCATCTGTTAAACCATTTTTTGTCGTGTAATACGGTGAAGTCAATAGTACGGATGCTTAAGAACGAATGAACGAGTCGAAGTGGTGCTGAAGTCACACTATTTTGTCAGAATCTAGGCTGACGTTTGCGCGAGCTGAGCAGATAAAAGTTCCGGTCGCAGGAACGTGGTCCACTTTTCTCTGTCAGCAGCCGTATGAATACCATCTAGTCTAGGGATTGTCTCACGACTCGTTGTGAAGTGAATACCCAAACCCTACATCATAAATAAATCAGCTGCGTGGCCTAGAATAGTTTCTTTATTGATCGTTACCCACTCACGGCCCACAAAATAGGGTCTCTGGAAGGGAAACTGGCCCAAGCGAAACTGGGGAGGGTCATTAGTGTCAAATAAATATCTATCAATAACATGACGATGTTCGTTTGGTCAAAACCCACTTGAATAGAAATATCAACCGGATAACAAAAGAAATAGACACGTAAAATAGGTACATTTGTAACTATTCCATGGTTACACTATAAAAGCGATTTATTTGTTCAGTAAGTACCTACAAGGATTTCTCGAAGCTTGGTAGACAGACGTGGGAGGAACCGAAGGACTAACCTTTTGTTATCAATAGAGATACGCGTAAAATAGGTGACTTTAGACGTAGCTACACAAGTTTTATTTTGCACTAGCTGTATACCGCGGTTTCACCCAAGTGTTTGGTTGCTTCTTCGGTCCTATTGGACATAATGAGATGTTATGTAGCCTTCCTCGTTAAATGGACTATCCAAAACTAAAACAACCCGCGGTAGCGGTGTACAGTGTCCTCCATATCCAATACAATAACGCGTTCAGGGCGGTGTTGGGGCTGCCCCGCTTCTGTAGTGCCTCGGGCATGTTTGCGGAAGCGCGCACCGTGTGTTTTCACACCACCATGCGCAAGCGGTGCGCGTCCCTGGTGCGCAGTTCTGGCAATGATTGCCGGCAGATATGATTGCCCTTATATCGGACATTGCTGTAGCAGATATGTTGCTGGCTAAGTCCGATAGTGTATTAAATAAATGTGTATTTTCTTATTTGTGTGTGTGTTCTGTTTTGTGATTGTTGTATGGGTGCTATTAGTTGCCTGAAATAAATGCTTTTTATATTTTTTAATTCGAACAAGTATCTAGTTCTTCTCATCAGCTCTCTAATATCAGTATAGCTTTCGTATTATTTAATTGGTGTTGTTTCCTTATTATAGGTTTTTTTGTGGTAGTAATTCATCAAATAACTTTACGCGCTCTGCGTGGGGCGAGAGGGAGTATCAGACTTTTACTGACTAAAACCCACCTGTATTCCTTCAGCCAGGAGGAGAGCAAGTTAACAGTAGGTAATTGGCTTGTGGAGTTCAGATTCTGAAAAGGAATCCTCTGGTCCTAAAATACAAAGAGAAACTGAAGGACACAGGTGTGGTTTTAGTCGGTAAGTCTGACACGCCCTCGTGCTTCACCTTAGATCGTGAGAAGTCGTTAAATGATTAAGTATTCGCTCCATGTAAATAATTGGTGTTCAGCTGCACCCGGTTACACTGAAAGCAGACACCAATTTAGTTGGAAAAACGGTTAGGCAGATGATGTATGACTGACAATGTCAGTATTTCTTTTCGCAATATCTTCGCAACAGATCCAACAGGTAAGGTGTTCATAACCAAATTTCGAAACAATATCACCAAAAGCAAAAAGCACTCGGTATTATGCCAATCACTCATTGTATGTTTGTCACATTATTATCATACCTCACCTACGATGTCAATTTTGTGTCATGTCGCCTTTGCCTTAGTATAATTTCTCTAACACGTGCCAAAATTACAGAGTACGGAATGACAACGACAAACGAGACGCTATTAGGTACAAATAATTAACATTCGTCATAAGTTTCGGCTTGGGGCACATTGTTCGTAGAACAGATGGTCGATGAGACCGAAAGGTTCTGGAGTACCAACAGCGTAGGGGAAGACGCAGTGTTGGAAGGCATACCACAAGATGGAAGAATTTCTCGCTCGCTTGAAATTTTAACACGTCACAGAAAGACCTCTGGGCACATTGCTCGCAGAACAGATGGTTGATGAGGCCTAAAAATTTTTTGAAGTAGCAATCGAGTACCGGTAGATGCAGCGTTGATAGGTCTCCCACAAGGTGGCAGGATGAACTGATGAGGGTTGCGGAAATACGATGGATGCGAGACGCGCACGACCGGTCGTTATGCCAACAATTGTGGGAGGCCTATGTCCAGTAATGGACGTCTTTCGACTGAAGTGAAGATGACCAGTCATAGACTAAATGTCTCGGGCCATATATATTTATAAATATACTAGCTGACCTGGCGTACTTCGTACCGCGTAGTCAATGAATGTTGTGTTAGCTAAACTGTCAAAGGTTAACGCCATCTACTGGTATTACTATAATAGCATAATTCATTTAAAAATAACATTTTAATTAGAGATGGCGTTGTATTCGATTTTTTTTTTGTAACTTTTTCCATATTATCTCACCGTTTAAACCTTCCCTGGACTAGCTATATATAAATATTTCAAGACCAAAATTAGCCAAATCGGTCAAGCCGTTCTCGAGTTTTAGCGAGACTAACGAATAGCTATTTATTTATATATATAAAAGAAGAAACCGACTGATTGACATATCAACGCACAGCCGAAACTACTGGGACTAGAAGCGTGAAATTTTGCTCAAGGTTTCCTTTTATGAAGTAGACGAGCAATAAGAGAGGATTTTCTAGAAATCACCCTGTAAGGGTATGAACGTATATGACAATGAACGGGGTCCAAAGTTTATCTGGAAAAACTAACTTTTCGCGGGTGAACCCGCTGGCAGACGCTAGTTTATATATATATATATGTAGAGTGATAGATACGGTGACATCTCCTGACACGCTTGGTTTGTGTGGAAAGTGTCGATAATGCAGTAAGTACCGTGGTGTCACGGTACTTGGAGATTTTCGCTTGTTGCAATGCGTGACGCCTTGCAAGCGCATTACTTTATGTAATTTATTTCATTACCACTGCTCTCAAAACGGTGAAGGAAAACATCGTGAGGAAACCGGCATGTCCTAGAACCAAAAATTCGAAGACATGTGACATCCACCAACCCGCACTGGTCCCGCGTGGTGGATTACGGCCCATTCCCTCTCCTAGAGAGGAGGCCTGAGTCCCAGCAGTGGGAACATTAAAAGGCTGATTATGCTATGCTATGCTAGAGTGAGATAGAGCGTATTCGAAACGCTGGCATATAGCTTGGTTTCTTCATTGTTTCGCTGACACATACGAATGGGCCAGCTTTAGTCCTAGAAATATAAAGAATAACACTAAAGAACATAGGTGTGGTTTTACTCAGTAAAAGTCTGAGACGCCCTCTCGTTCCACCCTGAAACGAGAGAAGTCACTAGATGATTTACAACCTCAAAAAAATCAGTGAGCCAAAAAATTTCGCAAGCGATCCTTCAATCATGGACAAAAACTGGCGCTAGTTGGCCAGTCTTTGGCGACCAACACATGCTACATAACAATAAACAAAGCTTTTGTATACCTCCTAAACGCCACAAAAAAACAGGGCAATAACGTATAAGGTCCTCACTACTACTACCATTTTATGAGGAGTTAAGGCAACCCTTGTGATACTTAACGACACATTGTTTCGTCACGTCTGCCAAATCGCTCGGCGTAAACTTGTTTAGTATAAAAGGTAGCCCAAAAACATTAGATAGGCTGAAGGGTTATTGTTAGAAAATAAAATGAATACACCTTCTCACTTTTCTTTGAAAAGCCAACACAAAATATCACGCCAGTGATCCGTAAAGGGTTAAGCTTATATTCTGAATAGTAGGTATACCTCCACTTAACACAAGTGTGTATTTTTGTATGTTTATTACGTCTTTACGCTCGAATGACTGAACGTATTGTAGGTGTCTGTCTAGCTACAATACTAACATTGAAAATGTAACATAACATTGACTACTCGTATATAATTCTTCTTCCTGCCCTTAATTGCCCCATATTACTTGTGGTCGGTGCAACACGTTTTTTTTTCTTCCATTCTGTCCTGTCAACCGATAGTAACTCCCTTTTCTTTCATATCAATTCTCACACAATCCATCCATCTTTTCTTTGGCCGCTTTCTCCCTCTCCATCCATCTACATGTTAACTCATTAGTACCAAACATGTTGCTAGGGGATTTGGCAACTGTTTTATAGTCGGCCGCCAGCCTGACACCAACCCTCCTTGGGAATGCTTTCGTTGGTGGTTTACGCACCCTCATGCGGTGACCTTCGGTGCTTTATAGTACGCACGGTCACAAAATGCCCCTTGGTGGCGACCCCATGTGAAGTAATGGGATGGTGCTATTCTCTACGTCCGGACACCATACGGTACATTGACTATAGAATATTAAAATAAAAACCATATCAAAATCGGCAGAATGGCACACGAGTTAACATGAGATACAATAATTTTAAATCAATATATTATCTGTCTCTCTCGTCACAGCGCCGCTTTCTATGGCGACCGTATGGGCGTGATGAACTTTGACGTCAAAGTCCACGTCGGACTTCTCTTTGTTATCAGCAGCTTTGAAGCTTTGTAACTTAGTTGTTGATTAAGATTAAAGAGAAATTGCATCGCATATACCATAAAACTCTGGAATGTGCTTCCCCTTGACATCAAAAAAAATGAAAATAAATTTTCCTTCAAGCGTAAAATTCGGAACTACTAATTGAAGTCCTCTCAACCTTAGTTGGGTCTTCGTCAGAATTATTATTAAGTTCTTTTAATGATTTTATATTTTTCATAGTATTTATTAGTTTATAATTTTAGTATATTTGTCTTTTATTATTATAAATAACTTTTTTTTTCTGTTGAAGTATCTGTTATTTGTTTATTGTGCAAACCTACCACAGTGTTGTATTTTTTAACCCAAAGGTTGACTGGTAGAGAATGCCTTGTTGCATTAAGTCCACCTATGTACCAGTACTGTGCATGAAGTTTAAATAAATAAATAAATATTCTCCATTGGTAGATTTGTAACTATAATTTACATTTGTGTGAAACTGGGGCAAATCTTATCAACTATACACGACTAATAAAGCAATCAAACCTAACAAAAATCGAAAAAAAAAAATTTAACGTAAAGGAACAAATTTTACAAAACTCCAATCTGAATAGATGACAGAGGGTACGGAACCTATTGGTATTGAAATCCTTCTATCAATAAAATACACATAATAATGTACCGTGGACCCCTCGTAGGGTTTCTATCGCACAAAAGAACTATAAAGGCCCGTCGATATGTATCTGTAGGGACTAGTGAGGTACACGCTGATACGCGGTAGCGATTAATTTTTTAGCGTTTTTGCAATGGTGAATAAATAATAATGTTTATTTTGCAAATAGACGGATGATAACGGATGATGACGGTGTGGTGTGACGAGAATGGATAAAGTGAAAATGAGTATATTAGGGGAAGTTTGAAAGTGGCGCCAGTGACTGAAAAGTTGAAAGGGAATCGTTTGTCTTGGTATGGTCATGTGAACAGGAGGGATGAAACGCATGTTACTAAAAGAGTTATGAGTTTACATGTGGATGGATGGAGAGGGAGAGGGAGACCAAGCAAAAGATGGATGGTTTGTGTGAAGAGTGATATGAAAGAAAAGGAAGTTAGTGATAGCATGACGTGTGATAGGGCAGAATGGAAGAAAAAAAACGTGTTGCGCCGACCCCAAATACCCACGGGACAAGGGCAGGAAGATGATGATGATGATTTTGCAAATAGGTTTAAAGCCACCCATCATTTTTTACGTTAATTTAAACAAGATAAGCACAGTGATTCCTAACTGACTACCCTAGAAAGAAACACTGAAACAAACTCAGGGGTCAGTCTCTTCTAAAATCCATGCAGTAAACATATAATGATCAAATCATAATGAGAACCATGCAGATTATTATCTGAGATGGTCAAACCATACATATTTGAGTGAACCAGTGAAGTCAATGCAAGCATTTATCAGTATTTATGTAGTTTAACATAAGACTAGTAAGGAGCTAACGATTCGACGATCAATACCAAAGAAAGGACAATAGACCATGCTTCAAACTGTCAAAAGATTAAAAGATTATTGCTAAGCAAGCAACGCAACGTAGTATGTCTACGTTGAAGCACGCAATGTGGATAGTGGTCAAACAACAAAAATAATTGAAAGCCTTAGATTGATTGAATTTAAATGTTCAGTACAAATCATTGTCCAGATACTTACCATATCGAATGTATTAATATCTTGGTTATGAAAGAAGTGTGGTCAATTCTGTAGAGGAGTAACCGGTTCAAATATGAGACTGAAATATATCGAACTTAATCAGGAAAAAAATCGTAAGCGACAGTTCGATTTTTACAGGAAGCAGAATTATGTTTCCTAATTAAAATGTTAAGACTTGTTATTCAGAAAACTACTGATCTATTAGAATATGCATTATTGACATATTATTGAGCAGTGGTGACCGAGTGGTAACGGCCCCGACTTACGAGTTGTAGGTCGCGGGTTCAAACCCAGCCAGGCGCATTACTTTGTGTAATTTAGTTCATCACCACAGCTCTCAAAACGGTGAAGGAAAACATCGTGAGGAAACCGGCATGTCCTAGAACCAAAAATTCGAAGACATGTGACATCCACCAACCCGCACTGGGCCCGCGTGGTGGATTACGGCCCATTCCCTCTCCTAGAGAGGAGGCCTGAGTCCCAACAGTGGGAACATTAAAAGGCCGACTATGACTATGACTATGACATATTATCACAAATACTTTTTAATTAGGGAAAAAACCCTTCCTGCAAAAATTGCGAACTATCGCATGTCGCTTACGACTTTTTTCCTGAAAAGTCTCGGTATATGGCGAACTGTGTGAGTACATTATATGTAGGTCCTCTACCTAATTTTTTGAGGAATAGAGGCAAGATGTGATGTTATATGAAGAAAGAAAAGAGCGGTCCAGTCGATTGACGCAATCCTTAACTTATTTTTTTTTCCGCAGCCCTTACTATCCCACAGCAGGGCAAAGGCCTCCCCCAAGTCCTTCCAGACCTTCTTCTTCTTCAATCCACTCCGAAACGGGCATAACTAATAGACGTGGGCAAAAAGGCTGCCAGACGCAAATGGGATTGTGCGGGTCACGTCAGCCGCATGCACAGAGACCGCTGAGCAAGCGTAGCCACGCAGTGGATTCCTGCAGAGTGAATGCGCCGTCGAGGCCAGCCTAGAACGAGGTGGCGAGAGGTTCTGGACGCGTACCTTCAGTTGGATATTTTTTTTATTTATTTAAAAATATAAAAAAAATGCAATGTTTTTAATCCTTATTAAATAAGCCAAGAAGTCAATTATTCATCCTTTGCTTAGCTCTTGAATGTTAATTTAAATCCAGGTGGATAAAAGCTGCAGTACTTATTTCTTGCACTAAGTAACTAGTTCTTAGTAGTTAATAAATGATAGAAAAGCTTGGTATTAAAAAACTTAACCTAGTAAAGAAATGTAGTTCAATCGATCGTTAGATACAAGAAGACTCACTAACATTTTGTTTGACCGCTCAATAGGAGAATTTATTTTCCCGGATTACTTAGACTCATTTCGAGTGGTCAATTAACTGAGTACTATAATGACTAATTCGTTTCTGGATGGATCTCACCGTTATTATAAAGCCGAAAGTTTGTGTTTGTGATTTCTTCACGCCCGAAACTTGGTACACGGGTAGACCATGTCCAGGAATATACGAGTAACATAGAATACTTTTTACCCCGAGTCCACCCTACTTCCGCCCCCGCTCCTCTTACCCCACTAAGTCCCAACCCCATAATCGAACCATTTACTCGGCAGCGAACGAATGCAATGATTATTACGTGCGATGGGACTGATGAAAGAGTTCCTTCTCCATAAGAATGCTAATGTTTTCGGGTATTCTCGAAATTGCCGGCTAATATTTTGATGGAATCGAAATCCTCCTATTTTTCGGGGCAGCGGAGGTGAGTAAACGCTTTATGGTTTGGGGGATAAGGGAGTGTTTTGTTCCGCTAGCTTGAGCTGTGCAGCCATTGTCTTATGATTGCTATACAAAATGCCGGGGATGGTATATGAATTTTTCATTGTGAAGACTATACTGGGTGGAGTTTTCTTGTGATCTGTAACCTTACCATGCACTTTATTGACGGTTCTTCTCCAGAATAAACGACCAATTGGAACCACGCACTAGCTACTGACGTTTTATTTTTAAGTGCTCATGTAGGCCTATGTGAAATAAAATGATTTTGAGTTAGTGGGTCTTTAAGACAAAACTAAAGCCAACGTATAATTAGCCTCAATATAAGTACCTTTTCTAACCAAATGCAAAGCAATGACCGCAAATTTAGTCCTTAGTATATGAAATACATTTATGAAATATTACCAAGCCTATTTTCACACACAGCTAGGTGAAACAGCTAAGTGGAAATCTCTACCGGAGTCTGTGGTCCCTGATAACTACAACCTAGGGATCTTTAAAGCAAGAGTGAATAGGTTTCTTTTGGGCAAGCGTGCTCTATCGTCGACCACATCTCGTTAAACTAGGAAAGATAGTAGTCAAGTGGGAGTCGGACCCGCGCACTGAGGGTTCCGTACAAACTTACCTATGAAAACGGTTCAATTCCCGAATTGAGTTACGAAGATTTTTCTGATTCGCAAAAAAGTCTCTTACTGTGACGTAACTATAAATTGCCAGTTTTTAGATTTTTCCTATACTTGTGCGATGAGACTGCTTCATGCTAAATTTCAGGATTCTAGGTCAACGGGAAGTACCCTATGAATTTTGATTATACGCAGAAAATATACGCAGCTTCAAGGAATCGCAGACCACTAGTTGATACTTCCACGCATTCCCGAGATAAACGGTCTTGACAGACAGACAGACGGACAACAAAGTGATCCCATACGGGTTCAGTTTTTTCCTTTTGAGGCACGGAACACCAAAAATGGGCATCATAAGGGATTTCTTTATATTTCCCTTATCTCAAGAAACCGGATATTTTTACAGTACGTCTAATAGCACTTACACACACTTTATCTCTACTTACCCCAGGGAAATGCATGCCGTAAAGAAGTAATACAAAACGGATTAAATAAAACCCAGCGATATTAAAAGGGGGTTGAAAATGTAGGGGTTGAAGTAAGCGTGTATTGTATTTTAAATTGGCCATTCAATGCACTATTATGCTGAACATGCTTCTTCACTTAACGTGGAGTAAGAAGAAACAACTTTATGTCATGTTTATTTATTATTTGCAAGTTGAAGGAAATGTATTCAAAAACATGATTATTATGAGACTAGTTTGTGAACTTATAAGTGTTTTTTTTATGTTTTAAGAACTACCGAAGTTTCGGTTTTGGCCAGTTCTGGCCAAAGAAAAAACTAGTTTGTGGTAGATAACTAAAAACTGGCCGACTCTTCCATCTACATGTCTTATAATTTTTAAACTGGCCTCTTTCACCTACATGTTTTATAATTTTTATGTAATCTTCGATTTATTCGATTGTTTAGGGCGGAATTCACCAATAAAACTAATAACGTTTGGCTCACATAATTGGGTTTAGTTACTGTCACTTGTAAAAATACAACAAAAGAAAAATACAGACAAGTAACACTAGTGACAGCGGCTAAACGCGATTATGCGAGCCAAACGTTAAAACGCGATTAGTTTTATTGGTGAATTCCGTCCTTAGTATTTTATGAAAGATATAAATATAAAACGTGTAAGAGACGGGTCTCCGCAAACTTTAAGGGCTTGCTCAGTAGACGAAACTGAACAATCTTCAACAAGTTTTTTTTTTCCGGAATCGATAAGAAAAATCAGCCTCTCCATACAAACTGTCCAATCAAGTTTACAATTTTGTATGGAGAGGCTGATTTTTTTTTAACTTTATTTTATTTTTAACATCAAAATTTTGTTAGGGATAGAATAACTATATACTATTTTTTATCAGTTCATTACCACGTCAATTTTGGTTTTGGTTTCCGCGTGACATTTACGAAACTAGAAGAGAGAATATTCGGTTACGGTTTTCTGTTACCAATCGTGTTTAACAATAATAATTTAATGTTTCTAAGAAATACAAGCCTCCTTAAATTTATGTACAACGTGAGGAACAGCTGTGTCTGAACTAGATAGTAAAATCTGTATTTCAAACATCAGCGTTCTCCCTTAAAAATACATAATAAAACATTGTAATAAAACTTAAGCTTATAGGTAAAAAAATATTTTGTCTTTGGGTCGGTCACTACTGGTACCATAAATATCTTGATGACGCCATCAGAGTTGATTTTTTCTGCCTGCAGACGGGCTGTGTGAATGTTCGAAAAAGTCACCGTGGCCATCGCCAAGGGTAGCTGAAGGAACACCTTTTAGTAAGTAAAATTCTAACACTCTCGCTCCACTCAGAGCGAGAGAAGTCATTTGGTGATGTCCCACGTAAAAAAAAGAGTTGTAATTTAAGTCATGATTTCATGAAATATTAAATGAAGTCATATATTTTAATCAAATGCAATTATGTCAACATATGATCAAAAAACGTGTGCGTTGGCAATACGATCATAGTACTAATATACGTTTGAACTAATTTAACTTTAAACAAGCTGCAGGGATTACGGGTTACATTTCCACATACTGCAGTAAAGCTGCGTTTTAGCGCAAGCTTGATGAGATTTGCATGTTGTACTAGCTTATGGCCCGCGACATCGTGCTTCTAATGTGTTTCATACGAAATTTAAAACCGCCTCTTCACCCCTTTAGGGGGCCTCTGGGGCCATGGGTAATGTGAAAACGGATACCGGGGCCCTGAGACGAAGGCAATGAAGGAACAGGAGTGGGTTTTTAGTCAGTAAAAGTCTGACACTATCTTGCGCTCCACCCAAGAGCGTGATTTGTCATTAGATGATTTTCCCACCAGTTGTTGAGTCAGTAAATCAATGACAGTATACTTTAATTTGGGCCACGGAAAATGTTCGAAAGAGTTATCGTGATCCACAAACGCAAAGGGCAACAGATGGACACAGGTAGGTTTGAGCCTGTAAAAGTCTGACACTCCTTTCTGCTCCACCTAGAGCGCGAGAAGTTATTTGATGATTTCCTACTTAAAGACGCTTTCTTCAAATTACTTTGGCTCTAATCCGAACAGATATATCTAATACTCAGTATTTTATCATCATCATCATTTCAGCCGAAAGACGTCCACTGTTGGACATAGGCCTCCCCCGAGTGTCGCCTTAATGAACGGTCCTGTGCGTCTCGCATCCATCGGATTCCCGTAACCTTTACCAGGACATCGGTCCACCTTGTACGAGGCCTTCCAACGCTACGTCTTCCGGTACGCGGTCGCCATTCCAGAAACTTTCGGTCCCAACGGCCATTCGTTATGCGAGCAATGTGCCCTGCCCATTGCCACTTAAGTTTGGCGATTCATCGTGCATGTCAGTATTGTATACCATGCGAATCAACAAATATTTCAAAACAAAAACTCAAACAAAACCACATTTCCTGTTTATCTTTCATACAAAAAACGACACATGTACAGTCTATTTTCCTTTCCTTTATAAATAAATTTACTCGTGCGTAACCTTTTAAACTCAAACAAGAAGGTTTTAACTGATTTACGCCACTTTATGGTCAAGATAGGACCCCTAAAGGACCCCTAATTACTGCCATGGACATCAGGATGATTATAAAATAAAAACAAAAACTTTTCGGTTCACAATTCTGTTTTAATTAGAAAAGTTATGCCAAGGGATATTTTTGGTGTCGCGTTTAAAAAAAGAGGGCTTTTTATGGAAACCACAGTAGAATGAATTGTCAACCCATTTTTCGTGAAGACAGTTAGATGGGCTGCTCTTCTGTGTAACAACAAGGAATGGACTAATAAAAATGTCAATCAAAATGAGAGGATTCGTCTACTGTATTTAAAGATTTTAGTGAATGAAACCCTGGAAGGCTAAAGAAAAGATAGATGCTGTGAGAAATATTTGATGTGACAGAAATGACTTTTAATGTCAGTGATAACGTAATAGTTGACAGGACAAAATGAAACAAAAACGTGGTTCTTCCGACCCTAAATAACATAGGCCCAGGCTAGGAAGATGATGAGCAGAAATCGGAATAGAACAAAATAAAGAAAGAAAAAACGTTTATTCGTAGGTACCTCACACATACAGAAGAATTAAAATAGGTAAATCGAAATGAAGTTCGAGGAATTACGTAACATAGATTTTTAATCGGAGGTACAAACACACAGATATCTTAAAAATAAAGCAAGGTAATTTTTGTATACACACATGTGTATGCTAGTCGCACGGGGAACCTCCCTCCCCCGTGCCTTCTGTCGATTTTTTTTTTCACTTGTTCTTTTAAATCGTATTTGACACGTTGTGTATTTGCGCCTCATTTATATAAGTAGGTGCATAGCCAGGTTTGTAATTAGTTTCAGTGGTGTTTCATTTTTCTGCCTCCGCATTTAAAAAACCAAAAAAATGCCGCTTCTGTATTCGGTTCCGATGTAACCATTTTCATTATTTCCGTAGTATGGAAGAAAACGACTTGCTGCGACGAAACCAAACAAATTGAGATAAGAGCTTGAGAGAGTGATGATATCTTTAGTACATCAACCAAATTCAATTCGCTTACGCAGTAACGACAACATCTGACAAACTCCCATCATTTCTCAAACCTGCATCTACATAAAAATGGATCGTTTTCAAACAAATAAAAATATTTCGCGTCTCATAACTCTATTTCATCCCCTCAGCGTCATTTTATCGATGTTCAGGCATATCGCGAGGGGATGGCGCCCCAACTTTGCTTAGGACTTGACTTATTGTGTGGGGTCCTAAGTGGGGGTACAAAACGTAGGGTAGATTCAAATTTATCGCCGATAGGTATGTATTTATGTGGCACTTAAGTTGTAACGATGACAGACTAATGACGAATGTTGTTGAGTAGTAAAAGATGAACGATTTAGTATAAAACATTGCTTTGCAACTACATTTTGCAATTAGTAGACTGAGCGAAAGTGAATTAATTATTATCGAACGAACGGATGAGTATCCACGGAGTTTCCAGTCCATTATTTTGTGTAGAGATAGATCTACGCTTTGCAGAATGGAAGAAGAAAACGTGTTGCGCCGACCCCAAATAACACGGGACAAGGGCAGGAAGATGATGATGTTGTGAGATCTACGCTTTAGAACAAGCTGACTTCTGCCTGACTGACTCTTTGACAATTGAAAAGTACTTGGTTAGATTGAAATAAAAACAAGTTTTAGAGTTATTTCATCGGCTTAGTCGCAAAACTTAAGTGGCAGTAGGTAGGGCACATTCCTCGCAGAACAGATGATTGATGGGGACGAAAGTTTCTGGAATGGCGACCACGTACCGAAAGACGCAGCGTTAGAAGGCCTCCCACAAAGCGGACCGATGACCTGGTGAGGGTCGCGGGAATCCGATGGATGCGAGACGCACAGGACCAGTCATTATGGCGACATTTGGGGGAGGCCTATATCCAACAGTGGACGTCTTTCGGCTGAAATGATGATGATGTGACTTAGTCAAAAACGCCTCTTTCGCAGAATGACTCTTTCTCAAAAGGTCACTTTCTCACAATGCCTTTTTCGCAAAACATTGCATAGTAACTTAGTATTACGTAACGTGATTCATTGTATATTTATAACAATAGATTCATAAATTTATTATAATCTACATTGTGGTACAATTGAATAAATATTAAAAGTCGTAAACATTTAATTAGACTCTTTTTTTAAACCTGGCTGAATATTTTTTATTCTAAGCTAGGCGTCATTTTGAAAAAAGACTTTCTGCGAAAGAGGCATTGTGAGAAAGCGACCGTTTCTTCTTCTTCTTTTCGTGTCGACAGACTCAAACAATTTTTTTTCCTGACCAGTATTTGGCTAACTATACAGCTATGTTATTAGCCTCGTATAAATCCTGAAAAGTGCAGCGGCCTTTTGATAAAGAGGCATACTGCGAGAGGGGTTTTTCGACTAAGTAATTTCTTAAAAAAGTATTCTAATATAGAATAAAATTTGTATGGCTTGACCGAGGCGTATGACACGATTTAAGTTGAATGCCAAGCAATCATATATCCGCTGGCTGTGACTTATGGTGATGGTAAAAACACGAAAACAAAGAAACATTCATAACTCCACGCATCGTAAATACACACATAAATATTTCGTCACATATAAGTAAACAAAACTGAATCACAAAGAATTATTTCAGTTTACAACTACTTTCTTTGTTCGTTACACGCATGAAGGATTTTTTATTAGATATTTTTTCACTATTTTACTGATTTTACACACATAATAATCATATGGCAATCATTTCAGCTAAGGAGTGGAATTCCTTACCGGAGTCTGTGTTTCCTGATAGCTACAGTCGAAACTGAATAGTTTGCTTCTAGGCAAGCGTGCTCCATCGTCGGCCACATCATCGCTAACCGTCAGGTGAGATAGTGGTTAAACGCGAGCCTTTCCATATATATATTTTTTTTAATCTTATTATTTATTTTATTAACACTAGTTTTTAAGGTGTAACTGGAGACAAGGTGGCTAGCTGCCCCTGCGTTTTCGCCGCGTCCTTTTTTACTACTCCACTTTAGTGGGACGGAGCGTGAAAATATATAGCGTATTCGTCATAAATCTGGCTTTTCTTTTCAGAAAGAATTTTAGCAATCTGACTATTATGTTAGTATAGTCAAGTATTACTTAAGAGCCTATTACACTACTCGACATTCAGACATTCTTAGTCGATGTCGCGTAGTGTAATAAGGGTTAGACCGGTCTTACTCGGAACAAAAATAAGACGGTCTGAATATCGTGTGCTGAATATCGCGTAGTGTAATAGGTCCTTTATTCTGTGGTATAGATTACATTTTTTTTTTTTACAAATAAGCACATACAAGCTCCAAGCATATTCTACTCCCATTTTGTCCTATTTTTATCCCAAAATTACCAATAAGTAATTTAAACATCAACAAAATGTACGAAAAAAGGGTATCTTGGCATGAAAAGAAGTACAGAAGAAAGATACAATGTTAAATCTCGGATAATCCTTGCATACAAAACGTTGATACCACGGTCCTCACGCCCCAGCCGCGGCCGGGATTCTGATCCCGATTTCCGGCCACCGTAGGCGCGGGCTTGCGGACGGCGAGCAATGGGTGGCTCGCCGTCCGACCGTCCGGTGACCGTCCGGACCGAGCCCGAGTCGTCGACGGCGCGTGCTGTTCCACGCGCGCCTCAAGGAGATGTCAGCAACTGAACCCAGCAGGGTCGCAGCCTAATGAGGCCAAGGGTCTGCTTCTGAAAGGAAGACTCGGCCTTGGTACGAAAGACAACATCAAGAGCGGGGGATGTCATAAAATAATTTTGCCAACGAAAAAAATAAATCACTACAGGGTTTTTTGTAAGTACTCCTGTTATCGTACGAACCCTAATACAAGAACATGTATGTTATGTATGCAATTTTTGATGAATGTGTGGTAGCGCTTATCGTGTACTATAGGAATTTTTAGTGAGTTCCGGTGTAGCCTGGGGTGCAAGAAGGGTGGTTTTACATACGTATACTGTCACGTGCCAGCTTATAAAAGAAGTTAGGTACCTATAGAAGTTTTTTTTAGGTGGGAAAATCATCTTATGACAAATCCTTGGGTGGAGCGGGAGATAGTGTTAGACTTTTACTGACGAAAAACCCACTCCTGTTCTTTCGTTGCCTTCGTCCCAGGGTCCGGGTTTCGTTTTCACACTACCCATGGCCCCAGTAGGCTTCGACCCTGCTGGGCCCCTACGATTTGCTGACAGCTCCTTGAGGCGCACGTGGAACAATACGCACCGTCGACGACTTGGGCTCGGTCCGGATGGTTACCGGACGATCGGACGGCGGGCCACCCTTTGCCCGCTGTCCGCAAGCCCGCGCCTACGGTGGCCGGAAATCGGGATCAGAATCCCAGCGGCGGTTGGGGCGTGAGGACCATTGCCTCACGAAATCGGCCGCCTCCTTTGCTAGCATTACTGCTGCGCAGAAGGAAGCGACCGCCTTGGTATCTATAGGAGTGGAATTCGCTACTGAAGTTCGTGTTTTCTAACAGCTACAACCTATTCCAGGTCTTTAAGTCAAGAGTGAATAGGTTAGTTCTACGCAAGTGTCGACGACATCATCGCTTACATTATATCTCTGTTTTCCATATAGAATGATTATAATTGTAAGCTAGTCTTTAGCTTGCGTACCAAGATACAGACTGTTCCTAGTTAGAGGCCCACGGCCACTTGTAATGTGTTCTCGGTTGGTTTCCTCCTAATTGAAAGTATATATATTATTTTTTTTTCCTATAAACTTGTGTGTGCGTTTCAATTTTTTTTTTTTTAATTCATAAACATTAGGTGCATTATTTATAATACGAGCCTTAGATTAGTTACTTGTTCTTTAGTTTCGACTACTGTTTTACTGAAAATATTATTAGCTTTTAACTCGTCTCGCCTCATTAAAACAGATTACTTTCGTATCCCACATAATCTCTTACACAAACATAATACTTTGCCCACTAACCTTACTTTCGAAACTTCAACAAAATAGGTGTCTTAGCCGAAAATGCCTCTTCGTCAAAATATGTTCTCTCTGGCGCCTCCAAACTAAAAGTAATTTTATCTGATGACTTTTGTTGAGCAAAATGTAAGCCTAAGAACAAATGAATTGTGAGCCTGGTTAATCCTGGAATGGTTTTTATACTACGGTTGGTGAAGATGAAGTCGGAAACTAATCCTAAATTAAGACTCCTCCAGACAGATGCAACGCGGCAGTGCGATTGTAGCATTGCGACAGTCGCAATGCCTCATTTTGACAGTTTAACAAAATTCATTGCATTTTTGAGTCATTCTTCTTTTCTATCGACTACCGATCAATACAATAAAGTGTGATGAAAAATAATTAATAAACATACATTTTGAGGCTAGCCTGTGTAATGAAAACACTTAAAATTTCGCCGGCTATCTTGTAATATGGCTTAACGTTATCGAGTAGACGAATTTTACAAAAATTATGAAACAACTAGTCTTCAAATTCTTTCAGATTGTGATGGAATATGTCTTACACAATTCGGCTGCATTTCTACAATTAGAAGATTTTTCGTAGTAAAAATACTGTCGCACGTCAAGCTGGTCTGACGTTCCCTTTAATTTGGTAAGACAGAACTGTATTAAAAGTGTTGAAAAGATGTTGTTATTTTGAAAGCAAAATTGCTGTTTACCAGTTAAGTCTTGGCAGTATTTGGCAAAGTTTTGTTCAGTGTTCGGATGGTAATCTGTTTTATGGCAAAGATGTTAGTCTAAACTTCTAAAGATTATTTCGAGGTTGCTCAGTTGTAGATAATCTTCGGAAGATTTGGAGATCTTAAACGGTAGGCTTATTTGTGAAATGATTATTGAAGCATAAATCATCTGTTTTAATAGTATTTGTGTTTTAAACTACTTTCAAAGGTTTTATAGTTAAGAAATCTCTTTTATATTCAGTTTTTTTTTTTAATTTCTTTAACATCAGCTGGGTTTAATATGTCACTAGTTTCTCCCAGCGGCTTCGCTCACGTGAAAAAAGATTTTTCCATACAAACTTTGAACCCAGATTTCATCACCATAGGGGTGAATGAAAAATTCTTTCTTATTCTTTGTATTAGTCGTGGCCAGATCTTATAAATTGATCACTTCATGATATGGCCAAGTAAAACTGGCCAGATTGATGTTAAAGTTTGATGATATTTCAATCTCGTTTGGCATAGTTTCTTTAGACCTTTTATTATCATTGAAATCCTACATCAATGAAATGGCCAAACGAGGATTGCATATCATCAAATGTTTAAACGTTTAAATTATTTGGCCAGTTTTAGTTGGCCATATCATGAAGTGATCAATTCTATGATTGGCTACGACATCATAAAAGGAATCACAGTGCAAATTTGAGACTTCGGTCTTGATTTGGCCTGGGCCTTGATTAATTAGTAAGTGAGTCAAGAATTTGACTTTATATATATATACAGATAAATATGTATAAAAAAACCTATTGACACAACAACCAGTCTCTAAAGGTGGTGCTGCGGTAGCTGAGACATTGTCTCGTCAAAACTAACTTTAAATCAGCTTTGTGAAGAGAGAATAAATGACAATTATTATTACAATTTATTACTAAAAAAAAGCTCCTCAAATAACTATTAAACGACATCCTGATATGAAAACAATAACATAAAAAATCATATCACGACAACATGTCAAGAAAATTACACACGAACATCATTGTCAAATCACGAAATAGAAACAGTCTGTGAATATGAAAAAACATATTTATAGACTTAAGATACTGGACACGTTCTAACATTCAACATTCGACCAGCGAAACAGACCCACCCAATTCTTTGGACAACCCTAAAACGTCTACCAATAAAGATGTAGCTTCACTTACGGAGCTCATACTAAACTGGCCGTGTAAGTGCAGTCACGAAGTATACGAACACGGTTACTTAGATCATATCGGAGTGGATTTATTTAAGTGAAGTACCGTTTTCCCGTTAAGATGGCGAAGGTATGCCCTGCCGTTGCCAAAGCCGTGCTTTGAACTTTGATGCTGTACATTTTAGCTGCATGGCTTACGGAGTTTCTGTATGTAATTTAGCGGTAATATTTAGTCATATTTTCCGTAAAACGACGTCTTTTGAGGAGAGTTTGTGAAACAAATTTCAACCCTGTAACTGCTATATTGTGTAACAGACGTAGGTAAACATAAATTATACAGCTAAATGAAAAAAGTTTGTGGAAAAAATACAAAAAGCACTATTGGGATTCACAATACTGTACATGATAGGTATTTCTTTCACAAAAATACACGTATAAATAAAAAAGACGTACAACAATGAGTAATTTCAATAACAAATTGACGTCGTATCACGGGTGACATTTCAGACATTACATCCGGCGACCATACACGACATTGGCGGCGAAAGGTTAAGCCTCTTCTAATTAATTTCAACGTGGGTCATTTATAATTGCCGCCAGTGTAAGTTTGAATGGTCGCGAAGGACAGAAAGGCTTGTTAATGGCTTATTTCCTCTGTTATCGTTATATTTGAGTCATGGAACCCACGGAATTGGTATGTTGAAGTTTATGGATCATACAAATATGTTTTGTTTTCATGCGAAAAAACAACCGTAGAGATTTCGCTTGGAAATTACGTACAAATACAATTTCGTTCTCGTGAGAATGATTGAAAAGAGTAACTCGAAATCGATATAGAGGTTAATAAGCTAATGTATGATTTTAGAACGGACGGAGGACCTCCACCGTATGCCCCATACGGTGGAAGTATACCTACCACGCTCGTTTTCGCGCCGGGCCCTGGTTCAGGCCATGGTCAGGATCGAGAGGGAATGGGATGCCGCCGCCTCCTTCTGCGAAGCAGTAATGCTAGCGAAGGAGATGGCCGCAGAAGGGAGAGAGACTTTTTGACTAGCCTGTTGGTCTAGCGGTTAGTGGCCCTGACTGCTATGCCGTGGGTTCGATTCCCACCCAGGACAAATGTTTGTGTGATGAGCACCATCATTTGTTCTGTGTCTGGGTGTAATTTATCTATATATGTATGTATTTAGAAATATATAAGTATGTTTATCAGTTGTCTAGTACCCATAACACAAGCTCTGCTTAGCTTGGGACTAGACGGCGTTGTGTGATAGTTGTGGAATATTATTATTATTATATTATTATTATAGAGTGCACATCATCACGCCAGCCACCGCGGCAAGAGACGCCCTAAGTATCGACGATCCCCGACCACTGCAGGCGCTGGCTTGCGAACGATGAGCAATAAATAAATAATAAAAGAAAATAATAATAATATATCATTTATTTTCAGTCATCTTGGTCCACAGATAAATACCTTACTGACTAACATTATATATAAAGTAAATTAAATACAATTTATTGTTAATAAATACGACTTATGACTATGTTAGTAACACTTCACTGCACATGTTCACTTCGCCAAAAATAAAAACCGTCAAAGTCTGAAACACCCTCCCGCCTAGAGCGCAGTCATTGGATGATTTCCCACCTCAAAAAAAAATGTATTTCGCATGGATAGAATGAATTTATCATAAATATTACAAAGCATAATAGAATTACAAGCTGATAATAGAATTAATACTGTTACTCTCTTTTCTATTCCTACTATGCCTAGCTTTTAGATTCAGAGCGACTACGATCGTAAAATAGCCCAAAAGAAACAAAATCTCATTTCAAATGACACCGCAAATGTAAAAATCTATCACCTAGTATGGAAATGGAACATTTTTGTCGGACTTTGCAGCTGTAACCATATTTTCCTACCGTTTAATAAAATTGTGGGTTTCCCGATAATTGGTAAGAACATAAATTGCCACCTCCGCATTTGCGGGTTTTCCGTATCCTACACCCGCTATTACTGTAGGAAAAAATAATAAGCAAGTGTGTCGATAAATGAGTGCTATTGTGGACAAAACCGAGGGTAGTAGGAAAATCTAATTTTGTACGGTAATAGACCGTTCTTTTGTGAAATAAAATGGTTTAAATCGTACCCAAGAATATTTCTTAATGCTTTGCCTACGCCGTCTTTTGAGAGTTGTTTTCTTAAGGTTTTCTTTTTATTTTAGCATCTTGGAATTTAGGTAATTAGAAAGCTCTTTATGTTTTTATGTCTGAGATTATGGTTAAGTTTTTTGCAGGTGGTGGTAAATTTTAATTTTGTCATTTTAAAAGGGTGTAATTTAGTGTTTCTGAGATTATTTACCGCTAGATTTGTTGTAATAGGGATAGAACAGGGTTACTGCTGAGGTGACTACTAATAGAGAAATATGAAAGAAGACATTTATAATAACTTTGCATCGACCACATGTAAAAATATTTGGGCAAAAGAATGATGATAGTGCACATCCATTGGCGCGTCTTAGCACGTAACCGCTACACACCCCCCTAGATTTTAACCCGGGCTTTATCCCGTTACTGATCATATTTTTGTAGTTAAAACTAAAGAAAATCCAAATCCCAAAATTGTCCATGAAAATTTGTCATAATTGGTAAATTCATAATAGAATCAATGATTCATAAGAATTGCTACTAGAAAATACTACGCGCATTGTTTTTCCATTTTGATCGTCATTTAATCATTCATACAATAGCCTGTATAATATTTCCATAAATTGAGTGATATTTTGGGATATAAACAAACGCTAATAACTTTGCTGTTTATGAATATTATTTATTGAAACTTTACTTAAATAATAACAAGACCTTTTCTAATTAGCCCTTTAAGTATTTGTACTAATTAAAAAATAGTGGTGTATAACCGTGGAAAAGTCATTTAAATATAAAACTAAATGACCTAACTATAATAATAATATAAATCACTTCAAACAAAAGGACTTAATGAGTACAAATCTAACAAAACCAGCATTATTAAAATTAATTATGATTATTAAGTAATTAAGTTGTAGTCGGACTTATAGAACATAAAAGAAGACCTACAATTTTAGCTTTTCATTTACTTCAAATAATTCGGAGTCTGGCTTTTGCTCGATAATTGTTTCCAAGTCTAGTGGATTTCGCGTATTAATTTAATTTCTGTTTAACGTTTCAACGACGGACAATTTCTAGTGCCAGACACGTCTAAATTTTAACGAAATGAAAGCTTAGGTAAGTGTCTAGATTTTTGTTAAAGCGTCCTTGAGAGGAAGCTCTAAGCCCTTGATGTCCTTGGTGGCGGAATATTTTATTATAAGTACCTATTTTCTTACAAAATTTTGGGCAATAACCAAATTCATCTTTGCCCTCGCCGATCGGCTTTTTTAATCTTTCAGCGCCATTCACTTCGCTGAAGGTAAATTCATAGTCATCTGAAAGACCAAGTTTTTGTATGTCCTTCAGGACATTTGTCTTTTTAGGGTTCTGTACCTCAAAACGAAGAAACGAACCCCTATAGGATCACTTTGTTGTCCGTCTGTCTGTCTGTGAAGACCCTTTATCTCAAGAACGCGTGGAGGTATCGAGTTGAAATTAAAACCATATACTCAGGTCTGCGGTCTCTTGAAGCTGTCAAAAAATCTAACTTCTGAGATAAAGAAAAAAAAGATAAAGAGAGATTTATGTTGCAAAAAACGTGTATTTCGACACTCTCAAGGAAATCAAAATTCATAGGGTAAGTACTTCCTGTTGACTTAGAATCCTGAAATTTGGCATCAAGCAAGGTCATAGAGCACAAGTATAGATAAATCTGAAAACTGTAAATTTGTAATTACGTCAAAAAATACTTTTTTTGCAATTGGAAAAATCTTTGTAACTCAATTCCAGAATTGCAGTTTTCATTGGTAAGTTTAAACGGAACCCTCAGTGCGCGAGTCCGACTCGCACTTGCCCGGTTTTTTAACTGTTGATTGCTCGCGCTTGACCACAATCTCACCTGATGGAAAGCGACGATGTGGTCGACGATGGAGCGCGCTTGTCTAGAAGTAACCTATTCAATTTTGATTTAAAGATCCCCAGGTTGTAGCTATCAGAAAACACAGGCTCCAGCAGAAAATTCTACTCCTTAGCTATACGTAAATTGAATGTCATGAATGTAGTTAGCTGAACACATCTCCTCTTTCTTGTGGTCTTGAAAAGTCGCGGTTTCTTGGTATGGTCATGAGCTCTGCGCATTACATGCCCTATCTTGTCAATAAGGGCTATATTTCACCGGGACAACATGGCGACGCAACCGGTCGCGCCGCCATGGTGTCTAAACTAGACACCAGAGTCGCTACACCACACTGAGACAGTATCAAATTAGACCTTAGGTGTACGCGTCCGAGTTGGTCGCGCCGCCAAATTGGTTGCGCAACCAAATGGTCACCAGGTGTGTAACTCTCTATAGAGCTATATACATTTTGTTGGTAGTTGCGCCGCCATGGTGTCCTGGTGAAATATAGCCCTAATAGGTGTTACTTTGAAACTCTACGTGTTCGTTACGCACTTTATCTTTGAGAGTGACTGCACCCTTTCAAAGTAACAACCAACCAGCTGCCAGTGGGTAAGAAATATTGGATATACGAGTATAAATCCATTTTTTTTAAATCATATGCTTGGAAAAATTAGGACTCATTGACTCTATCTGCGAAGAAAATATTTGTTTGGTACAAGAAAAACGACTGCAAATAATGCATAATAAGATCGTCGGAGTCGAATAGTAGGTGTCATCAACATTATTTTAGCCAAAACTCGTCCATTGCTAGCAATAGCCATAAAGTTATGTAAATTCTTCTAAGAAATCGGATAAAAGCGATTTTATGTCACGTCCTTTGTAAACGATATAATCTGGAATCCAAAACCTAAATCTCAGTTTACTTTGTCCACAAAAAGCATTTACAAAAAGGAAAAAGCGAGTTGTCTGTCTGTTTATCTTGTTTTGTGAACCGTCTAAGCGTCTAAAGGACTATTCGTTAAGCCAGCAGTCTGCAGTTCCCAGCGATTACGTACTGACGGCAAATTAAGTTCAATTAGTAACATCTGCTCTAGATACACTTGTTAGCATAGGGCTCTGGCCTTTGTAAATGGGACTAATCAACCTGCTTTTTTTCCTTTGAGAAATAAAAGACTGTCAGTGATTACAGTGTTTGAGTTCTTGATTTGCTATTGCTAAATAAAATGTGGGTGTACAGTGTCACAGTTAAATTGGATATCTATAATTCTATACATATATAAAAGTGAAATTCCACTCACTGATTTACCACGAAATCTCAGAAACTATTGGGGGTCCAAAGTTTTTGCGGGCGAAGCAAATTCAAATTCAAAGCATTTATTTCAAATAAACCATTTACAGGCACTTTTGAAATGTCAAGAAGTCAGTCAGTCAGAAAAAATGATGCTAATTGCACATTCCAAAGCGTAGATCTCTATGGAGAAGAATGTGCAATAAACTCCATGGACACTCTTTTTACATGTTTCTTGTCGCTATCATGTGAGAACAATGTCAATAAAGTAAAAATAAAAACTAAATATAGATATTAAAATAGCAACTGGCAGCTAAGAGATGACCAGTCTCAACTGACAGCGCCCGTTCACGAACCTGACGCGAATATTAGCACCACTTAGCTCAACCATTTTGAAGGGAACCGAATGATCCAACACACGCGTCACCATCAGTGAGACATTTGAGTGAGCATGACGAACTAACATTATAAAGGCGAGAGTTTCTTAGTGTATGTTTGTTACACCTTGTCGCTCGAAAGACTGAACAGGTTTGGATGAAATTTGGCACACAGTCCATATCCTGGTTCCTTGGGACAATTTTCTACTTTCACGAGGGCGAAGCCACTGGCAGCAGCTGGTATGAAGTATCTAATTAATTTAGAAAAACGTGATTTTTGGGAAATTAATCAAATAATATAACAATTTTATAACATCTAGGTATCAATGAAAGAAGAAATAAAACACTAGATATAAATTTTAGTTTTTTTTGGCCGTATGCGCTACTGCAAAGATGTAATTAAGGTTACTTAGTTTTCAAGCGTTTTTATGCGATATTACACATCTTTTTTTACTTGTTTCAGTCAAAATTACTTTTGACTAATTAGGTACCTATAAGTATTGTCTGTAACATATAGGTACAAAAACAAATACATTTATCTCGTTATCTGTTTTGTACGCATGTAACATAATGGCGGTGACGTGTCGTAGGTATGTCAGTGTAAAGGCAGAACTTCACTGCGCACAAGTGTGATACACACGCCGATCTAGGCGCGTCGGTCTCCATACATTTTATATGGAAACTAGACTTGTAGAGCTACATCAGATCCACGCCACGCGACGTTGTTCTACGTACAAATCAGGCGTGGTCCACGTGTGCGACAGTCTAAATTAGTTCTAGCTTAATCCATTTTCTATTACTTACTTGACTGTTTCTCATTCCAGATTTAAAGGTTTTTAACTTACTTCGTTTTAAATGGATTTGAAAAATTCTTTATAATTATAACAAATAATTTAAAACATCAAGTCAATTACTCAGTTGAATTTCAGACATCGTGCTGTATTTAACATTAGTCTGTGATACTTTTTTTTTTAGGTGGGAAAATCATCTTATGACAAATCTCGCTCTTGGGAGGAGCGAGAGATAGTGTCAGACTTTAACTGACTAAAAACCCACTCCTGTTCCTTCTTTGCCTTCGTCCCAGGGCCCCGGGTTTCGCTTTCACACTACCCATGGAGTCTGTGATACTAAGGAATTTATTATTTTGTGGTCCGTTTCAGAACATGGTCAGTGGCTGTGGTCACTACACTATTACCCAGTTCACGTTTATGTTTGTTATCCAATCAGCTGGATAACAAACATAAACGTATTGTAACATTTAAAAAATGGAAATAATATTTTTATGGAATGTGACATTATATTAATGCTGTATGTTTAAATGATGTAAATTGTATAATTATTTTAAATTAATTGTAAATGACTTATACTATCTAATATTTATAACCAATCACTGGTGGAACATGTTGAACTAATTCCTTATTACCATGTTTTAGGAAAATATATTAGAACGAACGAAAGAAAAGAAAGAAAAACATTTTATTTGGCGGAACAAGGCGCAAATTTAGAACTAACAAATTACAAGAATATTTTGTGAAAAATATGCGCCACATCAGCTCAAAACGGCGGAACTCTCAGCATAATGATCGTGACCGCACGCAAAATGCAAAAAAAAACCGTAACTTTTATCTGATACTCACCTTGCTAAGTATCTCTTATACAAATACTTATTCCACTGCTTTATAGAAACAGTCTACAAATCTGCCTAGCTAAAAAACAGACCAAACCGTGTCCACCAAACTCAGTTTGTACTAATCAACCCCCAAAAAACAAACAGTTATTTAACATAGCAGTCGCAGTACAGAAAAAGAGATTGCGCTTACCTAAGCTGGCGAGTAGTTAGCGGCTTAGTTCAGCAGCAAGCAGCGATACAGAGCGCTCCAGCGCTGAATTTCCACAAAACTTTCGTTTCAACTTATATGTGACGTAATCTAGTTAGCGCATGCCAGTGTAAGTACCTGAAACAAATATTATTTACATTATTAACTTAGTTTTGAAAACTTTATCGTTTTTGACTTTAGTTATGAATCTGTGCCATGTAAGTAGTTGTGAGTTATTCTGTTATTACATTCTTAGTAGGATGTGTGGAGATACCAGATGTATTCCAGCCCCCCTATTCAAGTTACAACCGTTTCGTTCCGTTTATCGCCTAGAGTCGGACACGCCTCCTATTCCTTTGTTCAAACCACGTGCTTGAGCGTTGAGATGACGTCAGAACAAAAGAATCGGAGGCGTGGCCGATTCGAGGCGATCAACGAAAAGAGAATCGAAACGAAACGGTTGTAACTTGGCTAAGGGGGCTGGTCGGTGTGACGAAGCTTAGTGGAGGCCTGTGTCCTAAAGAGGACGTCTTTCAAACTTTAATAATAAAAATAAATCATTTATTTCCAGGCATCTTGGCTCATAGACACCTTACAGGCTAACATAATATATGTATAGAGTAAATACAAGTTATCGTTAGTAAATAACCAGAGTAATGGCAGTATCTTTTGCCTGCTGCGGTCTTCTCGTCCGGTTAGAATTTAGATATCTTCAAGGCTAGAGTGAACAGGCTTTCAATTAACTAGTGCGCTTCACCATCAAAGATTGTATAACTGCTTGCCATCAGGTGGGATCGGATTCAACCACTAGTTTATATCTATAAAAAAACTGGGCAAGTACGAATCGGACTCGCGCACTGAGGGTTCAGTAAAAACCTACCTATGAAAACAGTTCAATTCCCGAATTGAGTTACGAAGATGTTTCCGAATCGCGAAAAAAGTTTTTTTTTGTGTTGTAACGACAAATTTACAGTTTTCACATTTTTTCCTATACTTGTGTTATGAGACCTTGTTTCGTGCTAAATTTCAGGATTTAGGTTACGGAGATCATGAAGGACAATATTCTCGATCACTAAAAATTTAGGAAACACACATGTTACATTCATTTGACCTATTTCCACACTCCAGTTTTCAATAAACTTTCGGAAAAACAAGTCCGATTCTCCATTCACAGTAACCCAAACAATTTATAAAACATTTTCGCAATGCATCGTTTAGACGTGGAGTTATAAATCATGTCAGACTTGAAACAAAGGAGGAAGCTTAAGATTTTGGTAAATCAGAACCGCAGACGTAACGGAACGGTAACAATGCTGTTGTATCCGATTCCGGATTCCGGAATGTAATGGATTTGTATCAAGGAATATTGTGCTTAGTTAGTACCATAGAATAGTGTAGCAACTAGAGGTGTCGTTGCCTTAACTAATAAAACAAACACGTAAAGAGTACATCTAATAAATCAATCAATCTAAAAATAATGTTAATATTTTTATTTTTAATAATAATTTATTTGTCTGCATGTGTTGGCTTAAACTGTTAGTACAGAAAGTAACTTTAATAAATAAGTAAATTTGATTCGAAACTAATAGAAATTAAAGAGGTGAAACGGTTAGTTGTAAAAATTAATATTAAACAAAATTAACGTTTTTTTCCAAAAGAAAAAAGAATAATATTATTTGAATAACTTCACGTGAGATTAGGGGAGGTCAACGAGCTAAATATCACGACATCTCACTATTCATTAAATCTAAAAAAAACACCTCACGTTACTAATGGTTGCCTCCTAATAATATTCTTGGCCAATTGCGCCAAGCACATGTTTTAATTGTCACAGCTATAGTCGGAATTGTCACGGGCCGTCACAATTTTTCACGGGCGGTCAGATTCACAGACATGTTCGGTTTATTTGTTCGGTAAGTTTTGACAAACCCGTCTCTAGCAGAAGCCGTGCTCTGTGGTAAGTGTTGATTTTAATTACAGCGAATTTAGGTAGAGGTTAGAGATAATTACGACATCCACGTGGAGGAAAATATTTCGACTTCTTTGGTTATGATAAAGATGGGTCTATTATTTTTAGACGTAAATGTTGTAGTACCTCCTATTGATTTTTATAACATGATGATTTTAATTACGAAATCAATTAAAATATCTACCAGCAATAACTTACCCTTAAAGCAAAATAATAAGTTCATTTTCTCTTTAATTGCTACGAGGATTATAGAAGTCGTATATATACTTACATAGTTACCTACATATGCATGTCATACACACATTGGAATGGATTTGTAAATCAGACCGATAGTAGTAGTAGTATTACCAAATTTTTAACATTCATCATCAAATAACATTACAAAAAGTACCCTGACATCTTTGTAATACTATTTTTTTATTTAGCCTATTTTTTCCCACTGCTGGGGAAAGATTTCCCCCATCTTCTTCCAGATATTCTTTTCTCGAGCCACCTCGAACCAGCCCTTGAGATAGGCATTGAGGTCACCTCATCAAATCTTTTCAGGTTGGCCTCGTCCCTGACATCTACAAAGGAAAAACAACTTAACTAAAATACAATCCTCGAGTAAAAGGCCTTTCACGAGCAATTTCGTTGCCTCAAAGTCTTTGTGACGGTCAGAGCACTTGTCAGACTGTTGGTATCGTACGTGGCAATGTTTGACAAGCTCTTGTATGGCTGCACCGAACACCCGAATAGCCGATATTCGGACCGACCTATCACTTTCACGACAGATGGCCGATGCACCTGGTGTGGGGGATTTGAAGTGTGGTCGGATGGGTAGAGGGCAGGGTGAATTGAGAATATGCATGCACAAATTATTTGTTATCTAACCAAGTTATCAATCTTTTCATATAAAAAATCAAATGATGTTCGTTAGTCTCGCCAAAACTCAAAAATGGCTTTTTCGATTTCAATAATTATATAGGGGTGGTTTGATAGAAAAAAACACGGTGGCAAAAATGAATGAGAAAAATTATATCAACATTTTTAAAACAAAGCTCTAGCCAAGATACCGTTTTTCTATGGTGGCCGTACGGGCGTGATGTTCTTTGACGTCTAAGTCAATGTCGGACTTATCTTTATTATTAGCAGCTTTGAAGCTTTATAACTTCGTTTTTAATGGAGATAATTTTATAATTATTTCACATTCATTTAACAGAGCTAAAAAATATTTAATTTAGCAAATAAAAAATAGCGTAAACATACTTGTTCCTTTTCTAACATAGCATTTTGTGGACAACCACAGTAAAGTTCGATGATAAAAAATACAGTCATCCATTCATTCATATGAATAAAAGAAAGTCCAAAAAAATCAATAACAATAAATGTAATTTATCCACTCCCTTCTCATTCAGCTCCATACAAAAATATCATGTTTCAACTACATAATGTTTAACGCAAATATGTCAACAATATCAGGACTTTTTTGCGAATGCTTTTTGGGGTCCGCTGCCAAATGGCAAAACCGGCGTCCTGTCTGTCTGTCCGGATGTTTCACAGCCATTTTGCTCTAATCGATGAGGGAAGGCGGTGTATTCTGTGCACCGCTAAAAATTGTTGCAGCGAAATTAATAAATTCGTTTTTCATTGTAAATGTGTAAGTCCAGTGCGTATTGCCGATGGCTCCGAAACGTGGTCGCTCATGATGGGCCTCATCAGAAGCCTTAACTTCGCCCAAAGGGCAATGGAAAGGGCTATGCTCGGAGTTTCTTTTCGTGATCACATCAGAAATGAAGATATCCGCAAGAGAACCAAGGTTACCGACATAGCCCGAAGAAACGTCAAACTTAAGTGGTAGTTAGTGGGCAGGGCAATTTGCTCGCAAAACAGATGTGAACGAAAGGTTCTGGAGTGGCGACCACGTACCAGAAGACGTAGCTTTGGAAAGCCCACAAGGTGGACCGACCCTGTCCGATGACCTGCGGGGTTACCATGACGTTCAAAGTAAGATTATTTCATTCTTATTTCAGTGTGGGTAAGAGACAGAGCTATACAGGTTGTCTAGCGCTATCTCTTACCCACACTGGAAATCCGACAGGTGCTGGTGAGGGTCGTGGGAATCCGATGGATGGGAGACACACGGGACCGGTCGTTATAGCGCCACTTGGGGAGGCCTATGTCCAACAGTAAACGTCTTTTGGCTGAAATTTGTAAATATTTCGTATTTTGTTGCGGTTGATGAAATCATTATCGCTATACATGCGTAACTACTCATATCAGCTACAGAATCATTTGCAAATGGTCCGACACGCACTTTGCCAGTTTTTGAACGAACGAATGAGTGAACACTGAACAATATGCTTTAGTAAGAGTAAAATAATAATATCAGGGAACTTGTTTGTATGTACGGTCACGTTCCTTCCCGAGTAACTGAATTTTGAGCGGTTTTTGCTAAAATATCGTGTAACGTAACCGAACGCCGCGTCGTGGGTATGAGCTGCAATGGGTAGGTTCCAGGTGTTATCGTTGTTATCTATACATATATGTAAAAGTATACTGTTTGTAGTATCAAAGTAAATATATTCGAAGTGTATAAAAAAAAAGTAATTTAAAAAGATATCGGTCTGTCTGTTTATTTCGGCTGATCTCCAAAACGGCTGGACCGAATTTGACAACGACTTTAACAGACGGATAGCTGATTTTATTTTCCCGCGGGAACGGGACTTCAATCTCGGGGGAGGGGGACATATCTTCGAAATGGATAACATGTTTTTACACGATTTACAAATTGAAGAAAGTAATGTTTTAAAAGTTCAATAGAATAAAATGAAATCATTACATAAAATTAAATCAAAAGTTTCTTAAGTTTTGAAGTACCTAACTACACAGCAAATATTTTTATTTAGTACTAGATCCTCTATCCAGAACATTTAGTTTTTTGTACAAACTTAGTAAAAATAACAAAAATATTCAAACGCCGCTGATGGATCTGCGAATCAGAAACATATTCAACATCATATTTTTACTTCTACCCCTGTCGTAAACAGTTAAACTGGTAAGTACAAGTAAAGAAAATGTAAGTCTAAGCTAAAAATATGTTAAAATTAAGTCGAAAAACAAAAATAATTTTACTTATTTTTTGCTTGCCTGTTAAGTAACTTGCAAATAAAAAAGAAGTCTTCTTTCAAACGTTTTATTAGATTTTGGTGATTATTTTCTTAAGTTTTGGTGTTTTTTTTTTTCTAAGTTTTGCTTTTTTAGCTTTGCTTGCGGTAATGTCATGAATATTATTAAGAGATCGTATCTATTACTGAGATAAAAAGTATATATAAGCCTACTTCTAATCCTGCTCAATTTTTCCCGTGTGCCAAATTTCATGCAAATAGATAAAAAAATTGATTACGATACATCAACACCATCATATTTATAATACTATTAAGAAACTTGGTATGTAAAGAAGAAAAGCAAGAATGAAAATGATGTAGAAACAATGCGTACGTGTGCACCTTTACACATGAAATGATAATGGTATGTGAATGTGTGTGCCTGTTGGTCTAGTGGTTAGTGGCCCTGACTGCTATGCCGAAGGTCGTGGGTTAGATTCCCACCCAGGACAAATGTTTGTGTGATGAGCACGATCATTTGTTCTGTGTCTGGGTGTAATTTATCTATATATGTACGTATTTAGAAATATATAAGTATGTTTATCAGTTGTCTAGTACCCATAACACAAGCTCTGTTTAGCATGGGACTAGATGTCGTTGTGTGAAAGTTGTGGGAATATTATATATTATTACTTATATTATATTATTATTAAGCTCTTTTTTTCAGGATTTTAGGGTTGTGCAGAAGACTGAGGGCAGTCGGCTAAAACGAAACCCTTATAAGACCACTTTGTTGTCCGTATTTGTCTGTCAAGCCCCTTTTTCTCAGGAACGCGTGGAGGTATAAAACTGAAATAATATCAAATACACAAGTCTGCTAACCCCTTGGAGCAGTGAAAAATATCAAACTTCAAGTCAAAACAATCTAAAGATGAAGCTGTTTATGCTATGCGTTATTTAAAGCTCCTAAGGGAATCAAAACCTATAAGGGACTTCCCGTTGAACTAGAATCGTGTTTGGCAAGAAGCAATGCCATAGAGCAGAAATAAAGGACAAGATCCAAAAGTACGAGATCCAAAGGTACGAAAACCATAAGTACGAGTAGTTACTTACACCACAATTTTTTTTTTGCGATTAATTCGATTATAAGCATAAATTTGGACGGAACTCCCGATGCGCGAATCTGACTTGCACTTTCTTGGAGTTTCTTGCACGTTCTTCTCCATTGACATCTACGCTTTCGAACGAAATTTTAACAATTCAAAAGTGCCAGTAAATGTTTTTTTTTTAATTTATTTTTTATTATGTAAAGGCTCACGTTTGGCCACTATTTCACATGATAGGAAGCGATGATATGATGATGCGATGTGTGGTGTGGTATGTGTGTGATGTGTGTGTGGTGTGATAGGGTATATTTGAAATAAACGTTTCTGATTTCTCATTTCCGACATGATCGGTTTTTTGTTATCGGATTTAACCACTCTCGGTTTTTTGTTATTGATGTGGTCGGATTTAACTACTCTCATGTAGTAGACTTGGGAGCACGCTTGCCTAGAAGTAACGTTTAGTATCATTTTATAAACTGTATGAGGATTACTTCATCATCATCATCATCTCAGCCGAAAGACGTCCACTGCTGGACATAGGCCTCCTCCAAGTGTCGCCACAATGAACGGTCCTAAACGTCTCGCATCCATCGGACTCCCGCAACCGTTACCAAGTCATCGGTCCACCTTGTAGGAGGCCTTCCAACGCTACGTCTTCCGGTACGTGGTCGCCATTCCAAAATCTTTCGGCCCGTACAATTCCCCAATTAGGTATTACTTACAGTTAATAAAATAATACTATATATTGGAAATATTATTTTCCTCATGAAACAAACTTGTCACAAGTCTTTTGATATCACGCTAGAAATCACTTTATTATTATACCATCATGTCAAGTACTATATTTTCCTACTTAAACTTTCCTTATTTTCTGTGTACACAAATTAAAAGTTACTTAAACAAAAAAATCAAGAAAAAGAACGTTCCAGCAAAACATTTCCTAAAAGCCGACACGAAACTTTGCCTGCAACAATTTCTTTTACGGACAAAACACCGGAAACTTTTTCAAAACCCTGTTTACATGATGAGCAAAATAATTTTGCGGCTGGAGATAAAAAAAAAACCGGACAAGTGCGAGACGGACTCGCGCGCATTGGGTTCTGAATGATTCACATTTCAATATTTTAAATCTATATAGCTCATGTAGGATCTCCTGTAATCTAGTTCAAACTTGTTTTTTCGAAGTTTTCTATATATTTTTATCATATTATTTATTACTAGCTATTGCCAGCAACTTCATCCTCGTGATTGTAGAAAATTAAATAATTAAAAAATGGTTTCCTATGTGCTATTCCAGGAGATAGTCCGTGTGCCAAATTTCATCTAAATCCGATCAGCCATTCGAGCGTAAAGAAGTAACAAACATACACACTCACAAACTTTCGACGTTATAATATTATACCGAAAGTACCCATAGATTAGTAGTAGTAGTAGTAGTGTATGGAGTACTGCTCTCATCTTTGAGACGGATCTGCCCGATACCAGCTTGATGCACTTGAGGCGATTGAGAGCCAGGAGGATCATTGGCAATGATGCACTCGTTGATTCGAGGCTTCAAAGTCTTGAGCATCGACGCCGAGTTGCTAGCCTGTCGGTTTTCTACCGGTTGCATTTCGGGGAGTATGCGTCGGAATTGCATAACCTAATTCCGCCTAGCCCGTTCCATCATCGAACCACCAGGTATACGGCAATGCGCCACCGGTACATGGTGGACATCCCAACTATACGCATAAAACGTTTTGGGAACACATTCATTGTGCGTACAGCTAAGGAGTGGAATTCCTTGCCGGAATCTGTGTTTCCTGATGGCTACAACCAGGGAATCTTGAAGTCAAGAGTGAATAGGTTACTTCTAGGTAAGCGCGCTCCATCGTAGACCGCATCGTCGCTTTCCATCAGGTGAAATAGCGGTCAAGCGCAAACCTACCAAGAAAAAAAAAAAGATTGTTGTAAAATTGTTACTATTTTATTATTTATTAGTGTATAAAACATATTTAAAAAAATCATATTTTTTTATTTAAACAGCAGTAATAACTGCTTTTATTCACTCCGTCTCGTACGGAACCCCAAAAAAGTAAAAAAACAAAAACTAATGCATCATCGTTAACCCGGGGTAGTCAGAGCAACTTGATCATGTGTCAGTCATTGAGAATAATTGATCTGATTCGTCCTCGATGGTACTCACCGTACTTGTGGAGGGTACATAAGGAGGAAATGGTTTTCTAATTACTATGGTGCTCTCGGGGATCAGGAAAGCCCTTAAGAGAATTGCACGATATCAAGTTTGATAAAGGGAACGAGAGGGCAAGTGGATTGGATGAAGATTCAGCCTGTGTATCTAAAACAATATTATTGTACGAACATATTTCTTTTTAATGTATTACAAAATATTTTCTGCATTATGATGGTTCTGCTTTTTAATTATTATGGATATGAAATTTCATATCGCCTAAAGATGATTTTGAATAAAAAAAAATGAGTTAATTAAAATAAATGAGTATATGCGAAACGATTTTCGGCGAAGTTCATGTTATCCGCTGTTATGTAAAATAATATTATGGCATAAAAAGTTTTGCTATAAACAAATGAGCATGACAGTTGAGAGTTTGTCATGCTCACTCGAATGTCTCGCTGATGGTGGCGCGTGTGTTGGATCATTCGGTTCCCTTCAAAATGGTTGAGCTGAGTGGTGCTATTATTCGCGTCATGTCCGTGAACGGGCGCTGTCAGTTCAGACTGGTCATCTCTTAGCTGCCAGTTGCTATTTTAATATCTATATTTAGTTTTTATTTTTACTTTATTTACATTGTTCTCACATGATAGCGACAAGAAACATTTAACAGAAATATTTGTAATTACAAAACATAATTGAAAAGAGTGTCCATGGAATTTTTTGCACATTCTTCTCCATAGAGATCTACGCTTTAGAATGTGCAATTAGCATCATTTTTTCTGACATCTTAACATTTCAAAAGTGCCTATAAATGGTTTATTTGAAATAAAAAGCTTTGAATCTTTGAATCTTGAATAAAAGGTAGACCTGTATAAAATGTATTTTGAAGTAAACACCCACTACACGGCTAACGTATAATGGAACGTCTAACTAGACCACACACAAACATCTGAGGATGACAGGATCCGAGAAGCGGACTGCCGTACATCGTAACGCAATTTGGCAGAGTGCCATGCGATGATTGCGAGTGGCTGATTTAAACTTAGGACATGACTTTGAATAATCTTATGATGTGACAGTAAGCTTACAAATATTTGATGCCCGATAAGGGATAAATTATTACCTTGTGGAGATATGGACATGTTAAATATAGACTGTATATAGTACACTATACATCGTGTCTCAGATATCGACGCATTAGGCTGTAGGGATGCCGAAGGGTCCTTTTCCTTGCCGATGCCGATTAGGGGCGCCGGGCCTAAAACACTATCATAGATGCAGTACATGATTCAAGATCTCCCGGTGCGTTTTTCTAATTAAAAAACTCCTTGTTGACTTCAAGTGATCCAAGGGTTGGCTTTTACCTTGGGCAGAGAATAAATATTGCCATGCAGCGTGGCAATGCCGCCAGTCTTTTGGGTACATTACCAGTGCACAAAGATGCGGAGAAGTTTTGCGACGCCATACTATTACTTTTGCCTATTATTATTGATTACTTTTAGTTGGGTTTATTATACGAGACAAGCCTGTTGGTTTAGTGGTTAGTGGCCCTGACTGCTATGCCGGTGATTGTGGGTTCGATTCCCACGCAGGACAAATTATTGCGTGATAAGCACGATCATTTGTTCTGTGTTTGGGTGTAATTTATGTATAGTATGTATGTATTTAGAAATATATAAGTATGTTTATCAGTTGTCTAGTACTCATATCACAAGCTCTGCTTAGTTTGAGACTAGATGGCGTTGTGAGAAAGTTGTGAAATATTATTGTTATGTAAAAACTGTAAATATTAAGAAAATAAATGAAATCCATGAAAAAAATATCTTTACTCTTTTATTTGAAACTGTATAAAATCGTTGTCGTTAATTCGCTTTTATCACCTGCGTCTGAGCTCAAGTGATCAGATAACTCCTTCTAGTTTTATTTACACTGTGTTCTATAAAGAAAAAAGTGAGTGTTTTTGGGTCAGGGTTTATTGTGTATATCAGTTTACTTGTTTGTAAAAGCACCCAGAATACAGGAATAAAACCCAATGTAGGGCAGTTTTACAAAAATAAATATAATATATTCTCACAACACCCTTAATTAAAAGCATAAGCCCGCATATTGACAAGTTACATTTCTCAAACCATTTCTTTCGACATTACAATAGCACAGCATAGTCGGCCTTATAATGTTCCCACTGCTGGGACTCAGGCCTCCTCTCTAGGAGTGGGAATGGGCCGTAATCAACCACGCGGGTCCCGTACGGGTTGGTGGATGTCACGTCTTCGAATTTTTTGGTTCTAGGACATACTGGTTTCCTCGCAACGTTTCCCTTCACCATTTTGAGAGCAGTGGTGTTTTTTTTTTTCATTGGGTAAACCATCTTATGACATCCCTCGCTCTTGGGCGGCGCGGGAGTCAGTGTCAGACTTTTACTGACTAAAAACCCATTCCTGTTCCTTCGTTGCATTTCGTACCAGGGCCGAGTCTTCCTTTCAGAATCAGACCCTTGACCCCAGTAGGCTTCGACGCTGTTGGGCCCCCTACGGTTTGCTGACATCTCCTAGAGGCGCGGGTGGAACAGAACGCGCCGGCGACGTCTTAAGAGCAGTTTTGATGAAATGAATTATACAAAGTAATGCGCCTGGCTGGGTTTAAACCCATGACCTAACTCGTAAGTTGTAGCCGTTACCACTCGGCCATCACTGTTCTTACATCAGAATACCAAACAGAAAATCAAACATTTCACTGAAAATTGGTCTAAATCTGTGCAGTGAATTACAAGATCAAGTAGGAACTTCACAAAACCCTCTCCAATTCCAAGATCCCACTTAAAAGATCACCCATTTCAACAATTTCATTTTCGTATTTGCGGAGAACCTTACTCGGTGGAAACCCTACCATTTTGAATTTTAATTATAGCTTGGTATTGCAATAGACTTTTCATTATTAAGCATCTGGCGCGAACTGTAAAAAATCTGCGATGGTAGTGCAGAAATATTAATGATTTTTTTTCTCCTTTTCTTCTGCTGAAATTCCTGAATGCTTTTTATGAAACTGAAACTGCCAATGTAGAATCGGTTTTTAACTTTTAAGAACAATATTTTTTTGGCAAACTATTTGGTTTTTTAAGCCAATATTGACTTATTAACTTAATACTGACTATAGCTTAGACTGTGTTGTCTTTCGTACATCTTCTAAGTTTTCTCATACTGAGATAATTTATCTATAACTGAGAGAAACTGACTGACTGACATATCAACGCATGGCGAAACTACTGGGACTAGGAGCGTGAAATTTTGCACAAGGTTAACTTTTATGACGTAGAAGAGCACTAAGAGAGGATTTTCCAAAATCCACGCCCTAAGAGGATGAAACCAAAGTTTTTAGAGGGGTCCAAAGTTTTTACGGAGAACCCTACTTTTAGGCTAATCCGCGCTGGCATAAACTAGCGACTAATAAATCACAACGAAATTAATTAAAACATTCTTGAAATTACCACTTACGGGATATGTCTCGTAAGTGGTAATTTCAACAAACAGATGCTTAACTTCAAGGACTACAAGTACTAAAATGTTCTGGAAGAGCAAGACTTCCATCTGAAATCCCCAAGCACTAGTATGTGTAAGGAACTAACTAACGAAATCTGGGAATAGTTAACTAGATTAAATAACAAGAATTAGTACTTAGATATAAGCTCTAATTAGTCAGAGGTTTTACATTATTCATGCAAGATGGATGGTCTAATTAAAGTAATGTTTGAAATTGGTTAACATATTTAACCTACTAAGACTGAGTCTTATCAAGAACTAGCGACCCGCCCCGGCTTCGCACGGGTGTTATGCTGATACCACCGCAACCTAAAATAACCGGTGTTTCTCTACTATTTTATGCATTTATTATACATAAAAACTCCTCCTCTTGAATCACTCTATCTATTAAAAAAAACCGCATCAAAATCAGTTGCGTAGTTTTAAAGATCTAATCATACATAGGGACAGACAGCGGGAAGAGCGCTTAATTTTATTACATACATTTTATATTTTTTTTACAGGTCTAGGACTATATTTCACCGGTACACCATGGCGGCCCGATCAGTCACCGCTACCGACAAAATGTATACAGCTCTGTAGAGAGTTACTCATCTGTCAGTTTGGTTGCGCAACCAACTCGGACGCGTACACTTAAGGTCCATTTTGATACTGTCTCAGTAAGGTGTAACGACTCTAGTGTCTGTATGGCCTCTAGTTTGGTAGCTTACGGACTACCAAACTCAACTGGTGTCGCCGCCATGGTGTTCCGACCCTTATATTAATTAAAATCATCAATACAACCCCCTCAGTTCATCAAACCTCATTGAATGGCTATTTCATGAAAAAATCTTAGAGTTAGCTGAATTGAGAAGGTTGTATTTAAAATTATAATAATTATATTTCCGTAACTAAATACAGCTACGGCCGCCAATCGTAATTTAATCAACACACAACTTCACACTGACCTGCTAAATGTAAAAAACTTAAGAAAATTTTAATTTCGCGGAATACTTACCCTTTTTTTAGGGTGGGAAATCATCTAACGACTTCTTCCAATTTGAGGCGGAGCGCGAGGACGACTAGAGGAGAGACTTTTACGGACTAAAATCACACCTATGTTCCTTCAGTTCCTTGCCGGAATCTATGTTTCATGATAGCTACAACCCGGGAATCTTTAAGTCAAGAGTGAATAGGTTACTTCTGGGTAAGCGCGCTCCATCGTCCACCTTATAGCGGTACCGATAACGGTCAAGCGCGAAACTATCAATAATAAAAAAAAGTTGCCCTTTGCTTTCTAGGATCACGGGTTTGAAGCATCCACCGAAATCAAATAATTCAACCTCATTAGATATAGTTTTTTTTTTAGAATATCGTCTGCCCTGCTGCGGAATTGAGCACGTTATATTCGCTTTGAGCAACAGGCTTCTGATAAAGGACCAGAGCAATACGATCCCCGATGGGATGGTTGGCCCCAGAGAATTGCGTCTACAGAAGGTCGACTACGTACAACGAGCTTAAACCGGTAAGCGAGCGCACATAGGGTTTCCAGGTCTTAGGCCAGCCAGTTGAACCGGACATTTAGCTATAAAGATCGTCAATTTTTTAAGTTAAATATTTATTATTTTAATTTCTGATGGAATAACAATAAATTGACTGATAAAATTACTAGGCGCTAGCCATAGAAGGGAAAGCTAAACACAAATGACAAATCTAAAAAAAATATCTAATTTAATAAACCTAACAAAAGACGGACAGGCCGAACTCCGCCTCATCGGGCCGGACACGCAACCAAAAAACTTGACCATGTCTGGCTTTATCCGGACGCTTGGCAACGCTAAGCGCACATATACGCGTGCGTTAGTGTTTTCTAGCTCACCAAGGCGGGCTGGTCCTGAATGTGTGTGTCACGTGAACTTTTAACACAGGAAAAGTCGCAGGCGTCGAGAGACGCAAAGCGATCTCCGGCCACCGTGGTGAAAAGGGAAACCGTGGTCCTAGAACGCAAAGGGTAACTGAAGAACAAAGATGTGGTTTAGTCAGTAAAAGCACATGTTGCTCCACCCTAGAGCGCGACAAATCAGAATTAAAGCATTTTAAGTGACACGGGTTAGTCAGTAACAGCTAGTCATTAGATCAGCCCGCCTTCTTGAAATATGTAGAATAGAATATACCGAGTATACTCGTACGTACAGTAATAGAATAGAATAAAACTTTATTGTACACCAAAATAGTAAAAAAAACTTATAAACTAACTTAATCTATGGGTACAATAGCGGTCTTATCACTAACAGCAATATCTACCAGACAACCTTAGGATGGACTGTAAGAACTTGACATAAAAAACGGGGGTTGACTGCAGTTTACTGCAAATTAAATTTAATTAAATTAAAAATATATATTCGACTATACCTACAAAGATATAAAATTATATTATATAGTTATTATAATTATATAAAAGACAAAAAATCAAACTCATGAATATTATATATAATTATAAATACATATTATATGTTACACAATTTCAAAGAGAGAAATAGAGAAAAAATATTTAAAAAAAAACTAGAAAGAATAAGAAGAGAAAGAACTGAATTTGGATAGTAGCAGAACTAATTTAAACAAAAATGTCAATCGTGATGTCACGTGTCTATGAGTGCACGCATTTTCCGCTCTATGTCTGATTTCGACCTACTGTTTCGATGTTATGGTGGCTCCATGTTAAATTGTTTCCAATCTGCTTGCGATTTTTGTTTGTTTAAGGTTTCGTGTCTTTTGTAACCCCTTCTTTTGTTTTGTTTAAGGAAACTCTGCTGTCCTTTATTTTTTATTCTTTTCAGAAATGAGAGAGATACAAATTGGATGCTTGATAGTGGAACGGTCGCTAGAATGTTGTGGTTTTAGCTTTGAAATTGAGGACGAGAAATGTTAGTTAGATCCTAGCTCTATTTCCCATTCTCAAAGTTATACATACTAACGTATGCATGGAGTACGTGAGCTGAAACTGTTTGTGTTGTAGGTACTTTTCTCAGTGGTCGCATATCTTGGTTTGTAAGGACAATTTTTAGTGATAGTAGGTATCGCATTTCTGTCTTTTAGTCTACATTAGTAGAGAATAACACGTGCTCCGGCTACAACAATACTCTTCAACAAGAATAGAGTGCTCGCTTAGGAGAAAGAAAATATCCTTCATAGAAAACCGTACTTTTCTTTCTCCAAAAACATTCTTCATACCTGAACATTTGTCAACGAATTTATCATTTAGTGTAACAAGCGAAATTGCGTTGATATATTTATTTTTTTCACAAAGACGCGGCTCTAAGGGTTCGGGGAATAGTTTTCTCATTTAGTTGATCGGGCGTGGAGTCGCTTTGGTAATAAAATATTTTATGAGTGGAATATTAAGATTTTATGAAGCTATACATGCAATGTTGTTTTATTATGATGTGTTTTGAACAATTATTATAATATATTAATTTTATGTGTAATATAATGATGTTGTTTTAAAATGAAACCACCAGAATATTTCGGAATGGGTTTGCCGAAAATTGGCAGCCATAATTCGTTTATTAGGTAAGACGCAGGGGCGCCGACTCCGTGGGTGCTCGGGGGCTCGAGCACCCATGAGAAATACACAGTAGGTGCAGAGCACCCCTGAGAATAAACCTCAAGAAACAGATCAGTCTCGCCTTTTTGTTAATGTATAAATTATAATATTTCTTGATACTAAAAACTAGTTTCATTTTTATATAATTGTTTCATTTTTATCAAACATTTGTAATTAAGTACGCAGTATGTACGTAGTGTACGTGTACGTAGTAGGTCATTTATTTATTGGTCGGTCGATCAGTATGCATTGGTCTTCTCAAACTTCACCACTTTTTCGACTCCATCAAATGAGCATGAGCACCCATGAGGTTTTCTAAAAGTCGGCGCCCCTGGTAAGACGTTAAAATTATATACATAAACAAGATCTTGTATCTAATTAAGAATTTAGAAACACAAAGCCAATATACTCGTACTTTAAACAATCTCTTAACATTTCTACGCGTCTTTGAAGCGAAACGATGTCTAAATTTATTCCTTTTATGTCCAGAGCTAAGAACTTATTACATCAGCAAATATGATGTTCCTTTCTTTGATATATTTTGTAAAACCATTAAAATATAAAAAGATCCTTTTAGTATAATTTCCTGCGGTAGAAGTGACGGTGGGAAAAACCGAGGATTTAGTGTTTGGCTGAAAAGAGAATTTCAACGAAAAGGTTCGTTTTCTGCGGTCTTCGAGGGAAAACCCATACTGTGGCGTGTACTTACATGGAATTCGGAGAAAATATGCCTTTTAAGGTCTCCGCAGACAGGCGTGTCGCGACTATTTGACAACACAATTTCAACTTCTTTTTTTATTCAACAACTATCACACAACGCCGTCTAGTCTCAAGCTAAGCAGAGCATGTGTTATGAGTACTAGACAACTGATAAACATACTTAAATATTTCTATATACATAAATTACACTCAGACACAGAACAAATGATCGTGCTCATCACACAAACATTTGTCCTGGGTGGGAATCGAACCCACGACCTCCGGAATAGCAGTCAGGGCCTCTAACCACTAGACCAGCAGGCCAGTCAATTAATATGAGTTCAAATAAAACTGTATTTTTTTTTGGGTTCGAACAAATACGGAAAAATTATAGGACCACTTTATTAATTAATGACAAATACTCAAGCGTGCTACCCTATGGAGAACCCTATGGAAAATCAAACTTTTAAGTCGACAGAATTTAAAAACAAGGCCGTTTATTTATTTATTTAAACTTCATGTACAGTGGTGGTACATAGGCGGACTTAATGCCACAAGGCATTCTCTACCAGTCAACAATTGGGTTAAAAAAGACAACACTGTGGTAGGTGTGGTTTATGCTCCGTTTAGGCATATATTTTGACACTGCCTAGGAAATTATAACCTTCCCGTTGACCTAAAATCCTGTAATTTAGAATGAAGCAAGGTCTCATAGCACAAGTATAGGAAAGTCTTTGTTTTCGGTGAGAAAATCATCCAATGACATCCCTCGCTCTTGGGCGGAGCGTAAGGGTGTGTCAGACTTTTAATGACTAAAAACTCACTCCTGTTCCTTCGTTGCCTTTCATACCAGGGCCGAGTCTTCCTTTCAGAAGCAGACCCTTGGCCCCAGTAGGGTTCGAGCCTGCTGTGCCCTTACAGTTTGCTGACATTTCGTTGAGGCACGCGTGGAACAGTACGCGCCGTCGACGACTTGGACTCGGTCCGGACGCTTACCGGAGGGTCGGACGGAGAGCTACCCATTGCTCAACGTCCGCAAGCCCGCGCGATTCGGAAAAATCTTCGAGACTCGATTCGAACTGTGTGAGTGCTAGTCTGACTCACACTTGCCCGGATTGTTTTTATGTGTGCCTATTTGTGAAGCCTATGTAGGTAATAATATTATGTTACTGAAAATATCCGTTAAATGCCCTATTAGTATAAATGAATGAAACCTAAACTAATTTAACCCTTCATACAGTCGGGTAAAAATAGGTACACAATTTTGCGAAGATTGTACCATCTACGTCCTAAATGCCTTAAGTACTGCCTGCGAAACATGCTTACCAAATGTTTTTCTATAACCATTTTTATATATTAATTTCTCTCGTAGCTCGTAACAGCAGCAGGTGTTGGTGCCATATAATCTCCAATAACGACACCCCTCACGTCTGATGCAATGAAACTAACGCTTAAATTGTACTAGTGTAACACAAGTCTCATTAAAACATTAAATGTAATTTAATAATAATGTGATTAATATGTAAATTATGTATTTTTTTTAAGATTTGGTTTTAAATTAATTTTATATTAGTTAATTTTTATTGTATAAAATTTTCTTATGAACCACTTTAACTATTGGTGTTAAACCACACAAAAATACTTTCATTACTTTTTGAGTTTATCTATATATAAACTGACACTGAAACTGACTGACTGACATATCAACGCATAGCCGAAACTACTGGGATTAGGAACGTGAAATTTTGCACAAGGTTTCCTTTTATGACGTAGGCGAGCACTAAGAAGGGATTTTTGGAAATTCAACTTTTAAGGGGGCGAAACAGAGGTCCAAAGTTTGTATGGAGAAACCTACTTTCACGCAGGCGAAGCCGCTGGCAGAAGCTAGTCGCGAATATACAGACACACAGATAGAGGCAGTGGGGGGACTTTGTCTTGTAATATATGTATTCTTGTATTCTTTATTGTACACATAATTTTATATAAACAATAAAAAATGTCAGTTGATGTACATAGGCGAGCTTAACCCACAACTGGGTTTTCTAACAGCAAACCATGTGACCATGTGAACTATGTACCGTGTGTGTATGTGATGTAAAACAATTAAATACAGGCAGAAATCTTTATCATTTTTATTAAAAGAAAAGATGATTTCTGTACATTTTTGATAGGGCGACATGATCTTCATATGTCGCGCGAAACCGCATATTTCCTCCAACCTATAGGTTCGATCTACTTAGTCACCTTTGCCCTTTGGTAGCTTAACACTCTAGGTAACTTGTTCAACCTAATCCCACTATGTGTCCTTAAGGCGTATAGAACCTTGAACGTCTGGCCGGAATTAATGCACACATAATCGTACTGTCGCCCGGCTAGCTGCGCCCGGATAGAGCCCCACTGACCTTCAAATCCATTTTTTTTTTTTTGCGAAATATTGTTAGATTTACATAATTATGCTAAATAGCATTCTGAAGAACACTTAACTTGCATTTTTTTTTGTGTAAACATATTTTTAAAGATCAAAGCCATTTAACTTAACTTGATATTTTTTCTTTGGCAAAAGTTAGTCTTACGATAAAATCATATATGTTGATAATGGTTTGAAAGCTACACATATTTTTTTCAAACCTATTGACCTGGCCGTTACTGAGGAGTAGGCTTCAGAAAGTCACTGTTTTATAACGCTGATCGGGAGTTAGGGCCTTAACAATTTCTTGCTTCGTAAAACTTAGTAAACCGTATAGAGGATGTAAGGGACAGGTCTCCACAAACTTTAAGAGCTTGTTCAATAGAAAAAACTGAACTACCTTCCACAAGACTATTTTTCAAGAAACGAAAAAAAAAAACTGGGCAAGTGCGAATCGGACTTGCGCACTGAGAGTTCCGTACAAAATTGAAAAGAAAATTGCGGTTTACGATTTATGACGTATTAAAAAAAACTACTTACTAGATCTCGTTCAAACCAATTTTCGGTGGAAGTTTGTATAGTAATGTACATCATGTACTTTTTTTAGTTTTATCATACTCTTATTTTAGAAGTTACCGGGGGGGGGGGGGGGGGGGGGGGGACACGACACATTTAACCACTTTGGAAGTGTCTTTTGCGCAAACTATTCAGTTTAGAAATTTAAAAAACTCAATATAATTTTGAAGACTTATCCATAGATGCCCCACACGTACGGGTATGATAAAAAGAAATTTTGGTTTTTTTTGCCATTTGGCTACGGAACCCTAATAGGCCTCTCCATACAAAATTATAAACTTGATTGGACAGTTATATAGAGGCTGATTTCTTTTTTCGTTTCCGCAAAAAATCTTGTTGAAGATTGTTCAGTTTCGTCTACTGAGTAAGCCCTTAAAGTTTGCGGAGACCTGTCCCTTACACCCTTTATATCTATCAGTCATCTAAGAAAACCAGTCTATATCTTTCATCTCACAAATATCTGCGTTGAAGCTTCTGCCGACTAAGTATCTTCGTAAAGGATTAGATCCTGAGACTAAAACAAACATATTCTATCAACCATAGAACACAGAGACGCCACAGTGGACGCTGCTAAAGACGGCAGTGTCAACACATTCCAAACAAATCAAGCCCCATAAGGACCCGACCCCAACGCAGTTGTGAAAAGGCATGTCAGAATGATAAAGCAAGGAGTAAGATATGATCCTGCCAAGGCTGCTGGATTGATTGAGAGTTATCGGTCAGCCCTGGAATGTAAAGGGCAACAAAAGGAACACTCTACCTCTCGCTCCACCCAGAGAGGGAGAAATTATTTGGTGATTTTGAACATGGTAAGTTCGAGATGTTCCTGTTTCGGATTCAGGCGGAAGATACGCCTGGGTGTCACCATTGTGTCGCCCGGAGGACACGGTAGAAGTGTGCCATCTAGGGCGGAAACTAACCTAACCTAACGCGACGGGTCCTGGTTTAGACTACGTTCCGGAGCTAGAGGGAACGGGATGTGGTCATCTCCTGCGAAGCAGAAATGCTAACGAAGGAGATGGCCGCAAACGTGAGGGAACGGAACTCCTAGCTACTCAATCGCCGCCACAGGAAAAGTCGCGGCCGTCGGCAGTCGCAGAGAGATCCCCGGCCGGCGACCGTGGGGAAAAGGGAAGGGTTTTAGTAAGTAAAAGCACACGTCACTCCACCCTAGAGCACGAGAAATCATCGAATGATATTCCACCTCAACAAAAACCTTCAAAAAAAGGATATGATGTCATCTCCAGTTGATTCCGTGTTCTATGCCATCTACGAAGTCTAGCTCTTGTGTATATTCCGTATCATATGCAACCTCTCGGGTGTAAAGACCCACAGTTCCATTCAAGATATGCGCATAGGAATTAGCAGCCATTAATGTTGGTCGGGTAAATAGGAACGTTCTAGAGGAAATATTGCTATTGCATGTGTGGTTCAGATGTATGTAGTATTCTGAGGACAGAGCGAGCTAAGACAATGGATTAGGAATGGTCCTTGATGGAAGGGTTTAGAGTAGAGATATCTTTAACAGTATGAATGACTTATTAAGTACCTCATCATTTCAGCTGACAGACGTCCACTGTTGGACACAGGCCTCCCCCAAATGTCGCCACAATGAATGAATGTTGAATGTATTATGGAACTAATTAAATGTAAATGTCGGTTATAGCGGATGCAAAGTCGAAACCAGATAAAAAGTAGTCTGTCCTTTCTTGGCGTTCAAGTTTAATCTGTACCAAATTTTGTCAAAATCGTTTCAGTAGTTTATCAGTGAGCGTAATAGACAGACAGAGTTACTGTTATATTAGTATGAATTATGGGCAGGACCGAAAGGTTCTGGTGTGGCGACCGCTTACCGGAAGACGCAGTGTTGGAAGGCCCTCTACGGTAGACCGATAACCTGGTGAAGGTTGTGGGAATCCAATGGATGCGAGACGCACAAGGCCGTTCATTGTGGCGACATTTGGGGGAGGCCTATGTCCAGTAGTGGACGTCTATCGGCTGAAATGATGATGATCATGAAGAGTATGAATTAATCATTAGTAATGATTGCACTATGATGTCTGAGCTCTTGATGTCGTTACATTCTACCAGCGACAGCGATTCTCAAAATGCAAAAAAGTTTGAGATAAACTACGTCACATTGTCATGGATCATCATCATCATTTCAACCGAAAGACGTCGATTGTTGGACATAGGTCTTCCTCGAGCATCCCCATAACGACCGGTCCTGTGCGTCTCGCATTGGATTCCTGCGACCCTCACCAGGTCATCGGATCTGTCATGGATATTGTGATGTAAAATTGGTGTATTGTTGTACCTTAAGCATCTACACAACTGGGCAATATATGGAGCTATTGAATTAAATCTAACATAGGTTCTATTTATTGGACATAGAATCTGACACTGACTTGCACTGAACCCACCAACCACAGACTAAGCTGTAAGATCAGACTGTGTTTTGTATACACAACCACAGACTATGTAGACATCAGTCAACTGTGTTGAGGTATTGTGTGTGTGTGTGGTAGTGTCTATGGTGCAGCACTCTTATGCCCGGTTTGCACATGGCCCGACTGATTGCTATATTTTATTGGGCGTCTATTTGGGCAGAATAAACATGTTCTCTTTCTTTCTTTCTTTTCTTTCTTTCACTGTTATGCAAAAACTTAAGATTATTTGAATTTCTGACTGGCCTGTTGGTCTAGTGGTTAGTGGCCCTGACTGCTATGCTGGAGGTCGTGGGTTCGATTCCCACCCAGGACAAATATTTGTGTGATGAGCACGATCATTTGTTCTGTGTCTGAGTGTAATTTATCTATAATATGTATGTATTCAGAAATATATAAATATGTTTATCAGTTGTCTAGTACTCATAACACAAGCTCTACTTAGCTTGAGACTAGATGGCGTTGTGTGATGGTTATTGAAAAAAAAAAAAAAAATTGCAGTTTACCCTGGCGGTTCCAGTTAAAACGCAACTATAAATTGGTTAGAGGTAAATCTTTGAAGCTGTCAATAGCAGTCACGGACCAATCGCGGCGGCAGCTGCCATCTCGGTGACGTAAAAGTCGCTCAAGAAAAGCGTTCCGAAAAAGTAAACGACTGAAATCCTTTAAAGTAACGCTTTTCATTTCACTTTAGCAGAGAAATACGAAAAGATGGATGGGATGTGTGAGGTATGATGATTTAGGAAAAGTTGGTTAGTTGCGATTCCTTTTTGGAGTCTGTATTTCCTTATAACTAGAACCTGGGGTCTTTAAGCCAAGAATGAATAGGTTACTTCCAAGCGTGCTCTCTCGTCGACCACATTGTCACCTTCCATCAGATGCGATAATGTTCAAGCGCCAGCCTATCTTTAATAAAAAACAGAGTCAGTAGCAGTGTGACAGTTGACAGAAAATTAAAAAAATTTACTAGACTTCTTCCAGCTATGTTAAGGTCAGATATCAGTCAAACCGGGTACAACTTGACACCAGCATTTTACATGGAGCCCTCCTAGCCAATTTACAATCGTTTCGTTAATCGCCTCGAGTCGGCCACGCCTCCTATTCCTTTGTTCTGACCACGTGACTGAGCGTTGAGATGATGTCAGTACAAAAGAATCGAAGGCGTGGCTGACTCGAGGCGATCATCGAAAAGAGAATAGAAACGAAGAAACGAAACGGTTGTAACTTGGCTAGGGAGGCTAACCTCCACAACCCAGTTACTGGCTGACGATCATCAGAATGGAATAAAAAAAGCTAAAGTGTTGATTCGACCTCCAGTAACATGGGGAAACTCCAGAGGCTTAACCGTGAAGTTTTAAAATGCAAATCTTGCGAGTGAGAAGAGGGATGGAGATATACACCCTATATAAATCCATCCCTTTAACAGTTCAGTTTAGGTCGTCAAAACGCATTAAGAGCTCGTGTCAGGACCTCAATACTTCTCTTCCGATCGTGTGTGGAGTACTGCAGTCACATATGGGCTGGTGCTGTAAAATGCCATCTAGCAACTTTGGGCTAATTGGGGATCCAAATTTTGGTTAAGTCCAATCTATAAAGTCTCGAGCAAAGGCGCAGAGTAGCCAGCCTATCGGTATTTTACAGGTTGCATTTTGGAGAGTGTGCGCGGGAATTGCTTGACTTGATTCCTCCATCTCCTTTCTACCATCGGACAACCCGACGTACGGCGATTATCCACCCTTACGTCGTCGAAACTTCAACAGTCCGGACTAAGCGTTTCGCTTCGTCGTTTATACCGCGTACATCGAAGGACTGGAACAATTTGCCTGCTGCGGTCTTCCCGTCCAACTATAATTTAGGTGTCTTCAAGGCTAGAGTGAATAGGCTCTTAATAAACTAGTGCGGTTCACCATCAATGATTGCATCACTGCTTACCATCGGGTAGGATCGCAGTCCAGCACTGTTTTAAAAAAACTTCGCTTTAAAAGGTGGCTATATTTATAAGGTAAAAAGAAAGCAACAAGCTATGTCTTCGTAACATGAAGAAAACGAACGCCATGAAATAGATACGTAGGTTGAGGAACTGAAGTGAACATAAAACGCGACATTGGAAACCCGGCCAAGTCAATGTTGATATCGCAAAGGTGGCTTCAAATGGGATTGGACAGGAACCTAGATGGAAAAGTTACATGATATTATATGAAAAGTGCATTTGTCTGTTGACCTATACTGTCGAAGTGGGGTTGGAACGGTTTTCGATATTGGAGTAATGTTTCCGCTACAGCGGAATATCTATTATGTGGTTCGAAACGGCTATTTCGCTTCCGAACGTTGAGTTTTCGTCTTTTATTAGGTAGTAGCTTGATTCTGCTTCGGTTCCTGTTGTCTGTACTTTACCCTACTGAGCCCCATCCATTTTCTGACACTCTATGAGGCGCGCGTGGAAAACAATGTGAAATCGGCTCGGCCTTGGTCCTTAACGGACGGCCGGACAGCGAACTACTCATTGCTCACCGTCTGCAAGGCCGAGAGCTTAGGACCTACATCCCCTCTACACAGGGTTTAACAGAAATAGATAGTCTTTTTATTGCTTATGTCCATGAGAAAGTCAGAGTCGATTAGATACGAAAAAACAAAAATAATTTAACTTTCATACTAATTTTGATCCGCTGATAATACTTTTGTATAGAAAGTTAAATTTTTTTGGAACTTCTATGAAGAAATTGATCCATTTCCATAGACAGAAGAAAGTACTTAAAATATGACCACCCATTTCTGTTACACCATGTATACTGCAACCAAAAATTTATTAAAAACTAACAATTGAGTAACGCAACTCACATCACCACTTACATATAATATCTTTTGAAGTCCACTCCAATCTCCAAGCAAAAACAAACGTGTTGGAATAATATTTCTATAAAAATATTCCATTTCACTCACGGACAACCCGGTATTGACCTGAATATCAAGAATTCAAGATTGACACTGAGCATATCCAAGGAGGACATGTAGATAATACAAATTACTTCGGGACCCTAGTTGTGGAGGCCGCGAATGTATCGTCCCATGAAAATGGTCCTTTCATATTTATGAGACGAGGAGACATGGCCGGTTTGTCATGGTAACGGATGCCAAAAAACTGGATTAAACTTATTAATTAAGTGATAGGTTTGGTTATCAATCTTGTGAGTTGTAGTTTCCGTTTCGTTAAATACATGAATCAGTAAGGTTTTTTGTTTCAGTTTATTTGTTTAAGGACAACAAACAAAGCATACACCATTATTTATAATATATCTAAAAGGAGAAACTGACTGACTGACATATCAACGCACAGACGAAACTACTGGGCCTAGGAACGTGAAATTTTGCACAAGGCTTGATGTAGGTGAACACTAAGAAAGGATTTCCAAAATTCAGCCCATAACGGGATGAAACGGGGGTCTAAAGTTTGTATGAAGAAACCTACATTTATGCGGGCGAAGCCGCGGGCAAAAGCTAGCATATGATAAAGATTCAGTATTCTTACATTATATAGCCACGGCATGTATTAGACATAGGAGTTATGAACTAACGTATCTATTAACATTTTGTTCGACGTTAAGCCAACCAATACAAAAAAAAATAAACGACCAACAACAAATTCTAAATATTTGAACATTCACAAATTCTATAATAAGTATCTATTTATTTATTTATGTCAATTTTGTCCTTTTTATTCACAAAAGTACGTGAAAAGGACAAAATTCAGTTAAAGGTTTTCCCAAGATCTTTCTCATTATAATGGAAGCATCCGCAAGCTCTCATTTAATTCATCTCTTTGGAAATTATATAGCTTCTAATATATAAAAATCTCATGTCACGGTGTTGGTTATCAAACTCGTACGTAACGGCTTGACCGTTTTTTTGTGGTTTATTTTGTGTATATTTGGTAGGCCTGCGAATAAGGCAGGCGGGACTCCGAGGTCACGGGCTCTCAGAGTGGGGACTCTGTCCGCCCACCAAGTGACTTCAGGAAAGACGGTGGCACAGTGATCACGTGCCACCGAGCACTAAGAGGCTAAGGGGAGACTTCTCATAGTCTCCTCAGGGATGTGCCCTAACAGGCGTTGTACAGAGGGGATTCCGGGGTGGTCTTTTAAGAGGTCACGGGGCCCTCTTCCATGTGCGGATGGTGATCACCGGGGTGGTTTTAGTGAGGTAAAAATTCCACACTCCCTGGTCTTTTCCCCAAAAGTACAAACAAACAGTAGGTTATTTTTTATCTACCTACCTCCACCCCCACTTTTATCTTTGATGACTAAATTATTTAATTGATGACTTAACACATAATTTCCAACGCACTCTACACCTTTTTTACTTAAGAAATCTTCAAATGACTCCTCACGCTCTGTGAGAAAAGAGAGTGTCAGACTTTTATTGACTAAAAACCACGTCGTGTTCAGTTGCCCTATGCGGTCCAGGGCTACGGTATCTTTTTCGAACGATCCCTGTCTTGTTAATCTAATCTAATTAGTCCATTATGTAGTGGTAGGCGAAGGCCTCTCTCTCCCTTTTCCACACACGTGTGCCATCTGCCATTGCTGGCAGACGAAGATAGAGAGATCAGCTTGAATTACCAGAGGGACTGCCCTCTGGTGGTAAGTCAAACTGATCTCTCTATCTTCGTCTTGATCTGCTGCGACGTCGACTTGCGTTTAATGGTACCTACCCAGTGACTCTTTTACACACATAGTGACCCAAGTCGTCGACGGCGCTTATTGTTCCACGCGAGTCTCAGGGAGACGTCAGCCAATCGTAGGGGTGGGTAGTGTGAAAACGAAACCCAGGGCCCTGGGACGAAGGCAACGAAGAAACAGGAGTGAGTTTTTAGTCAGTAAAAGTCTGACCGTATCTCCCGCTCCGCCCAAGGGCGCGATTTGTCATTAGAGTTTCCCACCTAAAAAAAAAACGCGTAGTGACGCTTTTAGTCATCTGTCTATACAATTTAAAGGGATTGAGACAATGGAGGTTCCATTCACAAAACTCCTGATGATAGTGAAACAAGAGACTACAAACAAATCCTCCAAACATAAATCAGCGAACACATCCCAGAACATATAAAATAAACGTTACCAAGAAAAATGGGAGGAAATCATATAAAAGGTTCCAAAGGTTTCACTATTATACTAGGTATAAATCCTCGGGTTACACGGGGCAACTGGGAAATAGTCTAGGTCAGGTCATATCCGCCAAATACGATGGATGGAAATAACTGTATGATGGATGACGCAGAGGAGGTTATGGACAAGAACGTGACTGAAATAAATAGATTGAGGGTAAATCTGCGTCAAGGCTTTTGTTAAGACTTAAAAAGGGATGACCCATTTGTCAATTGGGTCTCTTGGTCGGGTAACATGAGATGATACGGGTGAAGTTTGTAGTAGTAAAAGTCTATTGGAAAAATTGATGGTTTCATTTTGGTTAATGTTGATGTAGGTGAGTAAACATGTTGATTGATTGTTTAAAGTGTACAGGATCTGGTTTCAAAATAAGGGTTGTTGCTAGGCATTGTTGAAAAAGAAAGATTCAGAAATTCGGGACATGTAGATATATATATATAGTCTACTTATATTCAATAAAAAAATCGGTGCAAAGCCTTTTAACGTGAGACAGCTATTTTAATAACGTAATTTTAGTTAAGTTTTTTAGGGGACTGCACGTTCGACTAAAAACAGAACCATCGTAAATAGTTTTGGGAGAATATTATAAATAGTAATAAGTTATTTGTGAAAATACAAATACATGAAAATTTACCATCTCCCACCACCTTATCTCCGATACTCCCGAATCAGGTACGCTGACTTTTTTTGATATTTTTTTTCTAACAGAATAATGAAAGTTTTACAATATTGTTGAAAATAAAATGTTACCAGCCATTCCGACCCGATACCTAAGTTACAATGATTATGAATATTGATATTTTATTCATAATTAACGCGGAAGATAAAACGAAAAAAAAAAGCGGAAAGATAAATTTTTGATTGTTTTGTTTCGTTGTCTAATTGAAAATCCTTGTTGCTATGCTTATGCTAATTGAAAAATATCATAACGCGGGACATATACACATAAGCATGAACCGGGGCGACATTTTAAAAATCTGCTGTGTCGCGGTAAATCCCGCCTAAATCGCAACCTGGCAACGTTATTCACAATGGACTGACTTGAATTAAAAATTCCATGAGTATGTAGGTATTCTTGATAATGTTATCATTATAAACCACATCAACAACATCTATCCATCATAAAACGACCACTTGATATGAGCAAAGAAACCTATTTTCCTAAGTGATTTATAACAGAGGCACACAGCTTTAAACCAGAATGAAATTTAGGTACATAAGCCAGGGTAGTACATCTTGAAGGCTCTAAAAGTGGAGCATATACGAAAAACAGCTCGGAAGTTGGCAAGACAGCAAGCTGTAAACATCTTAAACATTGCAAAATTCAAGAACATTTTTCTTAAAACCAGGACGTAAAAGAATTGCCGTAACATTCGTGAAAAAATGCTCTATTGATAAATAAGTAGAACGCTTCAGTCTTAAGACGATTGATATTCAAAGCAGCTCAATAAACATCACCAGAGATATATTCAGATGCTCAACTTCTTTTTATTCACCCGCCTGATTTATGGACACAGTGCTAAAAGCTTCAACTAACCAACCCCATTTAGTTCTATGCAGTTCGCTTATTAAAAACTTTTTAAAGCCCCTATTTCAGCACTGAATAATGGAGGAATAATGAAATATGAGAAAATTTTCACATGTAATTCGCCCGTACCTAGATGTACAACTTTTTATTTCCGAGCAATTTCCCGCGTGCACAACGAAATTCCTTAAATATTTGTTTCATGAGAAGAAAATGCTTTATCTACCATTTTAGACTCTGTTTCAACTTGTGAGCGAGCACTTTTATTTGGCATAGCGAGGAACATGAAAAATTCTGGGCCATTTAGGCAATTTGTGAACATATTGAGGCTTTGTATGTTTCATACCTGACAATTATCTCCAGTGTGTCTTGTGGCTAATATAAATTCTGCGTCCTTTTTGCCGCTCTTATACGAGGTCCAAGCTTACCTTTTATGTCAGGCTGACCGTAATTTGGGATGTCTAGATTAATTCGACGATATCTCAAATATTCTGGGCTGGATTTACGACGTGGCAGGCAACTTGGGCAGCTCTTGCAATATTCAGTGTTTCTCTATTAATCCGTGTTTCAGAGTCCAAAGGCAACAAAGTTTTAAAAGCTTGGTGGAAAATTGTCTGCAGTTATTTCATGGAGAGTGTGCCTTCGTCCTAGATATGCAGAGAATAAAATGCTACTTTAATTAAAGCGATCTTGGGTTTTATAGTGTGAATAAAGAGAAATTATTTTATAACTGTGTTTAATATCGTTGAGATAGCATTTCTGGTGTTCAGAAAAATGTTGTTTCTTTACCTCTTGGCTTGCGTAAACTAAAATGTTTTCTACAAATGGATAAAATGTTTGAACTGTACGAATAAACGCCCGTATCAAACCCAAATTACACCAAAACCCAAGATCCCAGAGTATTAGATTATCTTAGAGACGGTCTCCTAACTAGTCCACTAATTTATTAAAGGCTAGGTCAACATGACAAATGCATTGTTCGACCAATCTCGAGGGATTTATTATGCTTAGAAGAGGATACCGGACAAAGCGAAGTGCCAAGACGAAGAGAACTTACCAGATGCACATTTCGTGTTGGAGAAAGCCAAGCCATCATCTGCCTTCACATTTCTCAACAACATGGGATATATTAGAAAGACTGGTCGTTTGACTTTGATGCCTCTGATTCCAGATAATGGCTATCAATTTTTTTTTTGTGAAAAGTTGGATGGATTGTGCGAAGAGTGATATGACAGAAAAGGGAGTTAGTTAGTAATAATGTGACAGGTGTGAGAGGACAGAATGGAAGAAAAAAAACCGGGCAAGTGCAAGTTGGACTCGTGAACTTAAGGTTCCGTGCAAACTTACATATGAAAATAGTTCAGTTTCCGAATTGAGCAACGAAGATATTGCCAAATCGCACTTTTTTTTGCGACGTAACCACAAATTTACAGTTTTCAGATTTATTCCTATATTTCTGCTATAAGACCTTGCTCCATATCAAATTTCAGGATTCTAGATCAACGGGAAGTACCCTATGAATTTTGATTCCCTTGACATTGTCGAAATATACGTTGTTTTGCGACATAGACGGCTGTATATTTTTTTTTTTCGTGAACTCAGAAGTTTTATTATGTCACAGCTTCAAGGGACCGCAGACAGGAGTAGGTTTAAATTTCAACTTGATACCTTCACACGTTCCCGAAATAAAGAGTCTTGACAGACAGACAGACAGACGGACAACAAAGTGATCCTATAAGGGTTCCGTTTTTTTCTTTTGAGGTACGGAACCCTAAAAACACTTTGCGCCAACTTCAAGTAACACGGGACTAGGGCAGGAAGATGATGATGATGTGTTTTCTTAGTCCCATCTATAGATCCGCGGCAATCGTAGCTTAACTGGCTGTTACTTCTCTACAAAATCAGGGAGGCCTTATGAAGGAATGAATGATGAAGTCAAAAATTGAAGACACTCGGAGAATCCCAGCAAGAGCCCCAGCAGTAGGTACATTATTGGCTGATTATATATGTGAGTAAGGAATAAAGGAATATTACAATGTATGCTTATTAAAATAAACTGGAACGTAAGTCCCTTATCGCATTCCACAGTGCGAGGTCAAGTTAAGGACCATAGGTCACTAAGATTAGTGTACAAACGCAAACCGACAAGTTATCAGTAATTATAACTACCTAGCTGACGTCTTCAAGTGCCGTGCATTCGTGGAAGCGACTTTTACGAATATTTCTTTTAGTTCCTTTCCTGTTACGGGTTAAAATTGCCTGTATTAGAGCCATAACAAAATTTGTTACACGGTACCTAGAATTGTTATAAGACGCGGGGCTCGCGTGCCCCGCGTCTTATAACGTCGACTCAAGTAAGACCAAAGCCGAGGCACGAGTTCCTCTTCGTCGCCTTGTGGAAACTTATAACGCACACTTCATGGAAATTTTCAATCATTCTAATAATAAATTTAAATCTCTCGTTATCAGCTCTATAGCATCTTAATTCCAAATTAATATTAATTACCTAAATAACTTATTAAAAACAAAATTGGTTCTTAAAATCAGTCTCCATTTTTCAATATTAGATTAATACGTGGACAATAGTGTGTGTTATATGTTTACCTTTTTTGAGGATTGGGCGAGACCAGTCTTTGCCAGCAGTAGTACTAGGGCTAGGCTAGTAGACAATGATTAATGGAGGAAATAGAGAGCCTTCTTGAATAATGAAGGAAGGAATGAAGAGAGGTTTTTGGCTAGCTGTGGGACAGTACCGACTTAATATAATAATCCCTACACTTCCAGATGTTATTATACTTTTTTTAATATTATGTAATATATATAAATAAATGCAGTAAATATCATCAGATAGTAAACTATATATATATTATTCTTGTGATTGTTCAACGAGTGATTCTCGGCATCAAACTGCGACCAAAACAGAAATAAACATTTTTGCCTCAGTATACTTCTAGAATCATCATTCACCATCATTTCAGCCGAAATACATCCATTGTTGGACATAGGCCTCCCCCAAATGTCACCATAATGACCGGTCCAGTGCGTCTCGCATCCATCGGATTTCCTGCGACCCTCACCAGGTCATCGGTCCACCTTGTGGGAGGCCTTCCAACGCTGCGTCTTCCGGTACGTGATCGCCATTCCAGAACCTTTCGTCCCTATTGACCATCTGTTCTGCGAGCAATGTGCTCTGCCCACTGCCACTTAAGTTTGGCGATTCTTCTAGAATAGTACTACGTAGGTAGTTCTAGAATCTAAATTAATATTCAAAGTACTTAACCTCGAATATTAATTTAGGTTCTATTCCAGTTTTTAAGGACCGGCCGCTCGACAAAGCCTTTTCATCGTTATTTCCAAACTTCGGTTCAGTTTTGCTCCTGTTTTCCGATCAGATCACCCCATAAATAATGACCGGAAGGCGTCAGAAAGGGAAACAATGGATCCTATTTATAAAACCTGTTATCTCTGGTCTGAGAGCCCCTTTTTATCGAATGTACGTCATAAAATCGTTAGCCTACATTGCTTTAGAGGAGTAATGATGTGGTAAATTAAATGAGTACGCTAAGGTGACAATGTTGTTTTAGAATGGACGAAAGACGATTTTCGTTTGGATTGAATTTAGCTAAGAAATGCGTTATTTTTGTAGAATTGTGATCACTATAATTATATTGCAAATATGTATGGGTATGTTTTTTTTTTCGGTGGGAAAATCATCCAATGACATCTCCCGCTTTTGGGCGGTGCGGGAGATTGTGTCAAACTTTTACTGACTGAAAACCCACTCCTGTTCTTTCATTGCCTTTCGTACCAGGGCTGAATCTTCCTTTCAGAAGCAGCCCCTTGGCCCCAGTAGGCTTAGACCCTGCTGGGCCCCTACAGTTGCTGACATCCCCTTGAGGCGCGCGTGGAACAGTACGCGCCGTCGACGACTTGGGCTCGGTCCGGACGGTTACAGGATGGTCGGACGGCGAGCTACCCATTGCTTGCCGTCCGCAAGCCCGCACCTACGGTGGCCGAAAATCGGGATCGGAATCTCGGCGGCGGCTGGGGCGTGAAGACCGCTGCCTTCTCCTTTGCTAGCAATACTGCTTCGCAGAAGGAGGCGACCGCCTGCCACTCCTAGTATGAGTATGGTAGTAGTTCCTGGTCTGCGTGTCAAGTGTAAGTGAGTTTACATGTTTGTGCATTACCCACGATACAGGAGTAATTAAAAAATGTGAAAAAAAAATAACAAATTCATTTGGAGAACTAGTGTTACTGGAAGACAAAAATGAGTAGAATTATCAATTTGTATATTTTATGAAAAGAAGGATCGTTCTAAATAACAAACTTAAATAAAGTCTAAACAAAATAAAAGATGACATAAGCAATGATTATATATTAGAAAATTTCTACGACAAAAATGGCAGATAGGGTACCTAAGTTAACATGATATTGATAAATGGAGCAGGATTTTAGAAAAACGATGTTACCACAAAACGTAGGCCCAGCAGTTATTATTAGATACTTATTATTCTAGACGTAGCCCTCTTCTAAGATTACGAGACAAACTCTTTGAGTAATGAACATGGTGAGACCACTCAGTATCTTTTCCTTTTCTTTTTGATAGGCGAGCGCTTGACTACTATCTTAAATCATAATTTATTAAGTCATTTATTCATTTGTTGTACAATATAGATACAATAATAACGGTGTAACAAGGTAATAAAGAGAGCGCTATGTTATGCCAGATGGCGTACAAACGTTTGTGAGAAATAAATAATTAAGAATGAATAGCAAAATAAAATCAATATCAAGGCGCCTAATGTTAATTCAAAATACCAATGTCTAATAAAAAATTAAGAAATGTCAATATACAATTCAAAATGTCAATATACAATTCAAAATGTCAATATTCAATTCAAAATGTCAATATACAATTCAAAATGTCAAAATAGAATTTAAAATATCTCACCTGGGAAGGAAGGAATGAAGAGAGGTTTCTGCCCAGCTGTAGGACAGTTATACCTAATATAATAATCCATACACTTCTAGATGTTATTATACCTTTTTACAAACAATCAGCTAAGTTTTTAGGTATGGAATAGCTAAGGAAACTAAGTAAATTCTTGTGAATGTTCAACGACCGATTCTCGGCATCAAATTGTAAAGTCCAAAAGCGGGGGATGTCATGAGATGATTTTACCACCCGAAAAAAAAAGACCAAAAGAAGAAATAAACATTATTCCTTCTGTATTTTTTAATATTGATTGGCTCACTCTTGACCGCTATCTCACCAACCCAACAACCAGTCGAAAATGCAGTTAGTATTTTTTATTTATTTCTTATTTTACAAACTGACACTTTATTTTTCAATCAATCAAAATATTTATTTGCTAGAATATGGTACTGGTGTTACAGTACATTTGTTTCAGCATTATCCTGCCATAACATGGCGTGCAAATATATTCACAATCAGTGTTGTCAATTACTTGATCTTGTCGATTACAGATTCTATTGACTTGTCTTCTAAATAGTCCTTAACGGTATTTATGATGTATGTAAAGTTATAGATAGTGGAGACAAACACTGACAGGCCAAATAGCCGAACACGGCATAAAGACAGACTTCGGCTGCCACAAATAAGGCTAAAATTATTTAAGAAAAATGTATACTGCATGTCGATTATTATTTACAATCATTTGCCAAATAGTTTACAAGAGTTACCACTGATACTGTTTAAAAAAATACTTTTTAATCTGTTATTGTTTAAAAGATATTATACCGTTAAGGACTTTTTAGAACACAAGTCAATAGAATCTGTAATCGACAAGATCGGGTAACTGACAACACTGACTGTGAATATATTTGCACGCCATGTTATGGCAGGATGTGCTGAAACAAATATACTGTAACACCTTATGTACCATATACTAGCAAATAAATATTTTGATTGATTGATTGATTTGATTGGACTGCAGATCCCTTGATCACCACAGCAATTTACCAACACGAAATAATTATTGGTATCATATATGAATATCAAAGCAACACAACAAATAATTATGTCGTCAACGATATCACTATAATTACTACATACAACATACTAGTAAGTATATACTAGCAAACTGTATCATTTAACAGTAGAATTCATTAACCTACTCAGTATAACCTAGATGACATACAAGATGGTACTTAACTCATAATTCAGGTCAATTAGGGACTATTTGGGTTAGAATAATCGAGATTAATAGGATTATGTTACAACTTGCATTCCGTTGAGATGCATAATGTTAGTAAATGCCTGGCTGTTCATAGGAAAGGAGCTGAGAGCACCAAGGATCCTCCCGACCGGATTTAGGCGATCTCGTAGGGATGACAAATATATAAATAAGTTTCATATTGTCCCAATAGACCAAGATCCCAGAGCAGAAACCTGAGGTTCTCAGTAGCGTCTCATGTGCTTTGAAGCGTTAAAGCGTCTGACAGAAGTTTTGGACCATGGAAAGTGTCTGACACTTATGATACTACTTTAGAATAATATTCTACAAAACATATATAAAAATCAGCCATAAGACATTAAGTTAAGTAACTCGTTATTATTAGTTCCCTTTCTCACCTCGTACCTGCCAAAGTTCCCCAAGGACGAGCTCCACAAGTACACAGGTATTCAAAGCACATGAGACGCTACTTAGAACCTAAGGTTTCATCCATGTGAAAATAAGTTATGTCTCTCAAGTAAGCTCTAGGATCTTAGTATACAATGCAAGGTTAATATTTTGCGGGATTGTTCAAGAGTAGCAGAAGGAACACATGGTTTATTCAGTAAGAGACGGAAACTCACTCGCTTCATCCAGAACGGAAAGAGCTTTTATTTAATGATTTTTCTACTCAAAAAGGCAATGGTTTTTTCTAGTACAGAGAAGGCACGAGCTATAGCCACCACATTTGGTCAAAATTGGTTGGCGATTTCAGATTTATTTACGAGTATATTAACAGTATGACAAAGAGTAGTGATAGGCCAGTGGTTAAGGCACCGACCAATCGTGCATGAGGTTGAGGGTTCAAATATCCTCTCTTAAGGGACGTGCCCTAACAGGCGTTGCACAGAGATAGTTCCAGAATGGTATTTCAATAGGTAACGGAGCCCCTTCTATGTTCTGATGGTGATCACTGGAGTGGTTTTATTACGGCAAAAACCCCGCTCTCCTCAGACTTATCCCTGAAGTCCGGGCGCCATTTTTTTTTTTTATCCGATGTAAACCAGTGCTTGACTGCGATCCCACCTGATGGTAAGCAGTGATGCAATCATTGATGGTGAGGCGCACTAGCTTATTAAGAGCCTATTCACTCTAGCCTTGAAGGCACCTAAATTATAGTTGGACGGGAAGACCGCAGCAGGCAAATTGTTCCAGTCCCTCGATGTACGCGGTATAAACGACGAAGCAAATCGCTTAGTTCGGACCGTTGGTGTTTCAACAACGTAAGGGTGGATACTCGCCGTACGCCTCTCTCGCCTTTTGAAGGTTTCCCTTCCAAAACGAAAAAAATGAGTTATACAGAGCCAATTTAAAACAACACGACACGCAAATAACTAGTAATGTCTATTCCCAACGTCGCCTCCTCAAGCAATATCACCAACAAATTGAGTTGTCACATCACATACCGAATCAACGAGGCAATTCCACTGCCGATAGAAGATAAGAGACTGTACATTTAGAAAATCAAATGCTCAATTTGCAAACTGTTTTATCTATATACCTAAGCAGTTTTTGCTTCAACTCGAAATATGTGGTGTACTAGAGAACTGCCTACGGCCTGCAATCAGCATCTCACAATAAACAACCACCATTCAAACAAAAGATAACTTTACAACTTCAGTCTTAAAATTGAAATTCTCATGCATATGTTTCAATCTGAACTATCAACAACAATACTGGGTCTTCAATTTTATTTTCAACTTTATGCACAATTTTTAAGGTACAGTTTTCATTGAAGACGTTGAAGTTAAGTCCTTTTAGATAGTATATATATAAAGAAACCGGTGAGACCAGTGTCTGTCTGTCCGTTGAAGCGGTTGCTCTGCATAGCGAAAAATAACCACAGAATGTTTTGAACTTAGCAGTTTATGCTTTACGTTTAAACGAATAAAGTGATTCAGTTTCATACAAAAACTTGTTGTTTTCTTGGAGTTTTCGAGAATTTTATCGACTATTAATTTTCTTTGAGGGTTTAGATGGATGGATGGATGGTTTAGATGGCGATGGGGCCATGGGTTCGCTTCTGAAAGGAAAACTTGAAAAAATATTCCTTCAGTTGCCCTTTGCGTCCCAGGAACGCCTCCTTCTCTAGCATTACTGTTTCGCAGAAGGAGGCGACTGCCGCCCATTCCCCACTCCTAACCATGGCCTGTACCAGGGCCTGGTGCGAGAGAACGCCGCCGCCGATCGCTTCACTAGCTTCAGCAGCATAATCTGAATGACTATTATAAGACCAGTGTGATCTAACCCAGGGATTAATAAAACTCTACGTTTGTATAATGGTAGGGTAGTGGAGCCCGACTTACGAATTGTAGGTCGCGGGTTCAAACCCAGCCAGGCGCATTACTTTGTGTAATTTATTTCATCACCACTGCTTTTAAAACGGTGAAGGAAAACATCGTGAGAAAACCGGCATGTCCTAGAACCAAAAATTTGAAGACATGTGACATTCACCGATCAGCACTGGGCCCACGTGGTGGATTACGGGCCGTTCCGTCTCCTGGAGAGAGGAGGCCTGAGTCCCAGCAGTGGGAACATTAAAAGGCTGATTATGCTATATACTACGTTTGTATTATCTCGATAAAATCAACGCGAGAAGAATTTCAAAACAATGCCCTAAGGTCTCTTTTAAAGCCCAGACATTTGTGTCGGGAGAAAATAATTCGCAAACAATGTAGGTAAGGCCACGCTTGGACTGCCCTTCGACGTAAACACCTTTAAAAATTTTGTGTTAATCAAAACACCATAACATCACACCTGTTTACGCCAGAAAGGGTAGAAACCCTTTGTTTCTATGTTGTGTTCTATTTTTTTCCTTCTGGAAGGAATGTATATATGGTCGATAAACCCCGGAAAAAAGTACTTATGAAAACAAATTTTATTATGGGATCAATTTTGAAAATAACTACCAGGTTATATTAAAAGAATTTTGCTTTTGAGCAAGTACTGCAACAGCTGTGTTCGAAAATAAGTATTAAAGTATTGTGTTCAGAGTTTTTCTTCATTCAAGCTTACACCTGGAACCCCCATCACATCTGGTGGAGGCGCCGAGTATCAATCCCAGTACCTTGTTGGCATGTAGGCTGGCCGATCGAATATACTTTTAAAAGCCTTTGCAAATGTAGAGTAGGATTTAAATTTGATAGAAAATAAAGGAACAATTTAAGTCAGTTTTTGGTAGACCATGTCACAGCAATGTTCGAAAGTGTCAAAAATGTAAGGATTGTATTGCGTCCGTAATTTGTCATCATACACACCAGATCACAGAACCTGGAGTCCTCGCCTCAAGTTATTTCAGATTAATTGCTTTACGTTTATGAGCCTGATTCTTGCCAAATTTCAATTTAGGTCAACAGCAAGTACTCTAGGTTTTGATTTCCTTGCTACTGTCAAAAAAATTACCTAAACGGAGCATAAACGACTTTATCTTTAGATAAAGTATAGGCGATTACCCACCCTTATGTTGTTGAAACTTCAACGGTTTGGACTAAGCGTTTCGCTTCGTCGTTTATACCGCGTACATCAAAGGACTGGAACAATTTGCCTGCTACGGTCTTCCCGTCCAACTATAACTTAGGTGTCTTTACGGCTAGAGTGAATAGGCTCTTAATAAACTAGTGCGACTCACCATCAATGATTGCATCACTGCTTACCATCAGTTGGGATCGCAGTCAAGCACTGGTTTATATCAATTAAAAAAAAAAATCTTAACTTAAAAGTTTGATTTTTCAGTTTCATGTGTAGCAGACTTGAGTATTTGATATTAATACCTCCACGCATTCCTCAGACAAAGGATCTTCACAGACAGACAGACAACAAAGTGATCCTAAGGGTTCCGTTGTTGCCATTTAAGGCACGGAAATCAAAAACACTTATAAGTTTAAAATAACTTTATTTTCGGAAGTTGTGGTTCCTTGTTTTGTTTGTTTGTTATTTTCTTAAATGTTAAAAAAAAATGCGTCATATTTTAGAGCAGAGTGGTGAGTATAAAACTAGACAACAGGCGGCCATCAACAAATACCTTATAGAAAATGTATTTAAACCTATATTCGGCAATAATATTGCCAATATCATGTGATTATAATAATATTCCTCTTTTTATCCTCGCAGATAGATACATGAATGTGAAATTGGCGTCTGCCCCATGAGGGGAAGTAAGGGATGAGAGATTTGTATACATATTTATGATGGGATTTATTTCATTTGGTATTTTCGCTTTAGTAGTCTGTCTGCTGTGTTTTTTTAAGCTGGAAGAAGACGCAGATACGCTTGAAAAGCTCATAAGTTATGATTTCTGTAATTTTGTTCTGTATATTCAATTATTGCAATAGAAATGAGAACACTGTCAAATTAGAAATTTTCACGCAGCACAGTCTACCGTAGTACCTCTCACTTGATTCGCGCAGCAAAAGCATTTAACAATTTAGTCAAAGAACACACTTCAGTTGATCTCTTTACAAGCAGTTTAGCATCCATAAACATTGCTATGTCTAAAAGCATTGTTTTGTAATTGCATTACATTATTGTCTTCTATATTATCTACCTACCAAACTTTGTATATCTCAATTACTTCTTTTTTACTGTCCGTTTCAACAATACTTTCATATTATATGTGGAGGCTTGTAAATGGCTCATCATGATCTACTTTATCGTTATATATTTATGTATTGTTAGCTGTAAGCCAACCAAATAAAATAAAAGAACACTGATTAAAATTGTAAGTAAAAACTTATCGAGAAAGTTGTAGATTGAATAAAACCGGTCCATTTACGTTCTACATAGTGAACGCTTATTTTTTTTCTTACTGCATAACTTGTCGCATAGTTAAAAGTTTTTCATATTTGTGAATACATTCCGCATTTCCATGGAGGGATGCTCATTAGTTAGTATTTTGTACAAGCGAATATGAAATTGTAGACAACTTTAATAGGCTCCACATACGTACACTACCATAATTTAATACTTATTTCAAATTGAAAGCCTTCTTTTCTTTGTGGTTCCGTACCTCAAAAGGAAAAAACGGAACCTTTATAGGATCACTTTGTTGTCCATCTGTTTGTCCGTCCGTCTGTCTGTCTGTCTGTCAAGACTCTTTATCTCCGAAAAGCGTGGTATCAAGTTGAAATTAAAACCATATACTCAAATCTGCGGTCCCTTGAAGCTGTGAATAAAATCAATCTTCTAAGTTAATAAAAAAAAAACAGATACGGCCGTTTAAGTCGTTTCGACGTACATTTCGACACTCTCAAAGGAATCAAAATTCATAGGGTACTCCCCGTTGACCCAGAATCCTGAAATTTGGCATAAAGCAAGGTCTTATAGTATGGATAGGAATATGAATAAATCTGAAAACAGAAAATTTGTTGTTACGTCACAAAAAAATATACGTTTTTGCGATTCAAAACAATCTTCGAGACTCCATTCGGGAATTGAATTATTCACGTTGGTAATTTTGTGCGGAACCTTCAGTGCGCGAGTCCGACTCGCACTTGCCCAGTTTTTTTTATGTTGTCAATCAACTTGACTTCTTCCTTTTCTATGACGGAGCGAGAGGGCTGACTAATACCAGAACTGTGTCCTTCAGTTACCCTTTGTGTCCTAAGACCACGGGTTTCCTTTTTAGAAATCCCCCGTGGCCCTAGCGAGCATCGGCCTAGTTGGGTCCCTATTGTTTTGCTGAAACTTTTTTGACTGTGTTGAAGTGTTTGGGTAACATGATCATTAAAGCCCACCCCTTTTCCTAAATACGTTTTTTATTCCGGTGGGAAAATCATCCAATAACATCCCCCGCTCTTGGGCGGTGCGTGAGATAGTGTCAGACTTTTACTGACCAAACACCTACTTCTGTTCCTTCTTTGCCTTCGTTCCAGGGCCCCGGGGTTCTCTTTTGCATCACCTATGGCCTCAGTAGGCTTTGACCCTGCTGGGCCCCTACGGGTTTGCTGACATCTCCTTGGGGCGCGCGTGGAACACTACGCGCCGATCCTGACTACGTTGAGGTCGAGTTTCTGTGAAACCAGCTGCATATCAGTATCTTATTTGAAGCGACTGCACATCTGAACTCCACAATCAAGCTTTACTGCGTATTACAATACACATTAGAATTATGGACACGAAAAAAGTGTCGAAACTCTGTGGTATCCACTACTCATGAGTACAGTATCGATACTTTCAATTAGATACTGTGTCCCTAGGGCCTAGTCTTGCGTGTGCGCATAAAGAAAAGTATTTGATACATTGAAGTATCAATACTTTCAATTTGATACCGTGTACCTAGTCATGTGCGCATACCTACAAAAAGTACTCGATACTTGTGTTTCAATACTTTTACGAATATGACACTTTTTTTTCGATACTACTAAAGAGTACAGATTCGATATTTTCAATTTGATACAGTGTCCCTAGGGCCTGGTGTTCCGTGTGCGCATTAAGAACTTTTCATAAGTAAGAAAAGTAATCGATACATTGAAGTATCAATACTTTTAATTTAATACCGTGACCCTAGTCATGTGCGCATAACGATCTATGAAAAGTACTCGATGCTTTCAAATATCGATACTTTTACTAGTATGACACTTTTTTTTCGATACTACTCAAGAGTACAGATTCGATAATCTTGTCCCTACTTGGAACGGCTGTTCGTCACAGATCCGTGTTCTTGACTTATATAAATAATAACGACTATTCAAATTCTAGCTAAATACGCGGAATTTGTTATTGATATAAAACATCTTAGTAACCATGGAGTCAACAAAAGATGGTCTATTTTGGAATTCCTTAAAGGCAAGATAACGATCACCTTTTACCGAATATTCCGTCAATATATTAAAAGATGGTTTACAAATTTTAAGGTACGGAAGATGTTGTGACGTAGTAAATGTAAGTCGGGCAGTCGGGGCCGTTACCACTGCTCTCCAAAGGTTGTCTGTAAAAAATCGCTTTTAGCGATAAGATCGCCCATTGTGACACCCTATTAATGTTAAGTTTTATTATTGGTGAAGAATAGATCTAACCGTAACCGTCCGGACCGAGCCCAAGTCGTCGACGGCGCGTATTGTTCCACGCGCGCCTCAGGGTGATGTCAGCAAATCGTAGGGGCCCAGCAGGGTCGAAGCCTACTGGGGCCATGGGTAGTGTGAAAACCATACCCGGGGCCCTGGGACGAAGGAACAGGAGTGGGTTTTTGGTCAGTAAAAGTCTGACACTATCTCGCGCTCCGCCCAAGAGCGGGATTTGTCATTAGATGATTTTCCCACTTTTAAAAAAAAAAAATGGTTGTCTGTAAAAAATCGCTTTTAGCGATAAGACCGCCCATTGTGACACCCTATTAATGTTAAGTTTTATTATTGGTGAATAATAAATCTATCTCTTAATAATATATCTCTTCTGCTAGGTTCCCTAGGATGCAACTAAATTCCCGAACAACAGCTACCTTTATAGTTCATAGATTCTTGATATTTTCGCCAACGTCTAACTATTCAATTCCAAGAGGCATGTACTGTCCTCAACCGCACTTAAAGACGAAACCTTTAAGTAGTGATTCAATCAGGATGGGTATTGGACACTCAATATTAAGTTACCCGTTTAATGGGAAACTTATAGACAAGGGCCCATTCAATTCACCAGTTCTTCCTTTAATTGATCCTCAAGTTGCGGAATTCAATAAGGATGTTGATGACCACCATTACGTTTTTTCTTTCGCATCGTTTGAGTTGGATACTGGGCGCTATTTCCCGTAATAAACCATTTATTTATGCTTTAGTTAGTGTCTTTATTTGATGTCTTTAGCGGTCTTAAAACATTATGCTACTTGCTAAATGTTTGTAGTCTGATGGATTCTCGGTTGGATTTAAGTTTAGTTTTTTTTTTTAATGAAATGATTATATTAGGGGAAGTTTGAAAGTGGCGCCAGTGACTGAAAAATTGAAAGAGAATCGTTTGTCTTGGTATGGTCATGTGAAGAGGAGGGATGAAGCGCATGTTACTAAAAGAGTTATGAGTTTACATGTGGATGGATGGAGAGGGAGAGGGAGACCAAAGAAAAGATGGATGGATTGTGTGAAGAGTGATATGAAAGAAAAGGAAGTTAGTGATAGCATGACGAATGACAGGGCAGAATGGAAGAAAAAAACATTTTGCGCCGACCCCAAATGACGCGGGACAGGGGCAGGAAGATGATGATGTCATAAAATGATTATCCCTGATTTTATTTCTCAAATAGTAGAAAACGACGTCTCTAAGTTTTAAACCAAGACCTAGGCAAAGATGGCGAGATGAACTAGACTGCTCCGTAAGAGATATAAGCTATAATCAAAACGCTAGAATCACATGCGAACACCATCATCGAACGTTGTCGCTAGTTATTGTATTATACGCTGTTATGGTGTAGAATTGGAAAGAATTAGTAGTGATTTTTGGACATCAATCCATCATCATCATCATTTCAGCCGAAAAACGTCCACTGTTGGACATAGGCCTCCCCCAAGCATCTTCACAACGACCGATACTGTGCGTCTGGCATCCACCGCATTCCAGCGACTCTCACCAGGTCGTCGGTCCACCTTGTGGGAGGTCTTCCAACGCTGCGTTTGGCGACCGCACACTGGACAGCAATAGGCTAATAAAATGGTAATATTTTCCTTAAAAACCAAAACGTAACCACTAAATAATACAGTCATAAACACAAAAGCATAACATTTTAGTCAAACTGAACGACCCCAAATAAGTCCCTGGATTCTTGAAAATTGTAAAAGAGCTATAATCGAAATTACTTCTAAGGCACTTTTAGGAATACGGGGCTGAATTTCCGGAGCGTTTTCCGCAAATGCCGAAGAAAACGGCCACAATATTGAAGATCACTCGAAATTGGAGAAGTCAGTAATATAAATCCTTTCTTTATAATGAGGAGCTCTCTTTAAACACAAAGAGTTTCGTTTAAATTTTGAGTAAATAAAATAATTGCCGAATAACTTTGAGTGGGCTTAAGAAATTTAACTGTTAATCAATCAAGGGTTTGTACTCTCTGATCAGTTAGTTTGTTGTCTTGGGAAACAAGATTATCTACTTTTCATTACTTCATTTAAGATGTGTTTAAGTTTATTTCGGAGTTTTATCTCATCTTTTTGATGTCCCTTTTACAAGAATGTTGATATATTCTTTCATGAATTGTTGAAGTTAGCAATATTGTTGCAGGAAACAACTCTACCTTGTAGAAGTTACACATAAATTCTATATTCAGAGGATGTATTGCAGCTGACATTATGACGCATAAAGAGTAAACATTTCCCGAGCTGAGCTCTCCACCATTTTGGGCGACCATTTTCATTTATTCATTCAGAATTCGCAATTTTAGCGTAACTGTTAGTGACCGTCCAGGTGTTGCAGAACTTGCTCCACAAATAACCAAACTTTCATCATTATAATCCTTGGATTCAAGTTATAATGTATATTTCATCACATTGATAGTTGGGGAGACGTCAGACACATTTAGAACACTTTACCTATGAAATTGCCGTTTTTAAAACGGTTTGTTTTGAAGTCTTTGGTTTGACTTGGTAATAAGTGATAAGTTCAAATAATATTCTTTTTTCGAAATTAGTTTTTTTATGGGTCTTTGTAGTTTTGTATTTTCCGTAATATCGCAGTACTTATAACCATGAAAGCTAATAAAAAAGTTTTTTCGTATTAAGAGTTCCAACGTAATAGAAACTATGCATTTCAAAGGGCAAGCAATATTAACCTGCGACTTTCTTCTAACAAAAGAACTCTGTGTTCTTGCCCCCCGACCGCCAATTGTACATACGGTTGTACAACTTGAATGATCTTGCAAAACGCTTAATTGTCGTATTGTACACACGGGTGTACGAAATTTATTCATCCATCCGCAGGGCAATTTTGTGGCAAACTGCTGGGCATTAGCGACCCGGACGGACGGACCCGATTATAAGAATCATTGATCGTTCAGAAGCATCAGGTTATTGGCTACAATCTTAAATTGAAAAGATATGTGATTGCAGAAGAATAAAGCCTCAGATACCTACAATAGGGGACAAAATGTCCTCCTACATTTATTTTTATCCTCACATCGGAACGCCTTACAGCAATTATTTTTTTATTCTTGATAGGTTCGTGCTTGAACACTATCTCACCTGATGGAAAGTGACGATGTGGTCGACGATGGAGCGCGCTTACCTATTTTTTGTACAACATCTTTAACCATACCCTATGTTCACAATCACAAATAAATATATTATAGAAGTAACCTATTCACTCTCGACTTCAAAATTCCCGGGTTGTAGCTATCAGGAAACACAGATTCCGGCAAGGAATTCCACTCCTTAGCTGTACGCACAATGAATGTGTTCCCAAAAAGTTTGGCGCGTATAGTTGGGATGTCCACCATGTACCGGTCGCGCATTGCCGTACGCCTGGTGGTCCGATGATGGCTAGGCGGAATTAGGTTATGCAATTCAGACGCACACTCACCGAAATGCAACCGGTAGAAGACGGACAGGCTAGCAATTCGGCGTAGATGCGAGACTTTGAAGCCTCAACTCAACGAGTGCATCATTGAATCATCACTTCATGAAGAAAACACATGACGCTCCCCACTTATGATCTTCCCCCGTTCGAAATTGATAGGAAGCTTGGCTCCAACTCAAACAAAAGAAAATTACATAAGGCTGGCATCACAAATTATTGGAAATTAATTTATAACTTAATTACTCAGTTCTTAAGGCAAAACTTTGGCCGCCATAAAATATTAGACACCATATTTTAAGGGTCTTTGTTTTGAGAACAATGGTTTTCCGAGATAGAATCTTTCGAGAAAATTGGGTGATACGTATGGAATTGATGAAGTTGGAGAATAACTTGGCTTTGAAGCAAGGCCAAGAAAGTTGGTCGTGTGAAGCAATTAAGTTCGCAGTGAAGATAAAATATAGAGGGGATGAAATACGATCGTTTATACGAAACAGTAAATAAGAGGAGATAAAAAGGATGAGCCGTTTTACTCTCAATAAAACAAGGAAGAAATATTAATAGTAAGTTATTTATTGTTGTTGCTTTGTTTTTCCTTGATGGCCGGTTTGACTCAGTAACGAATTTTTTTAGTGAATAAATTAAATGAGTTCTTTGTTTAGGATACTTCAGAGCTCATATTTTTGTTGTTAGTAAGTTGGTGGACTGGAAATTCACAGAGGAGATCTGTATATTCCAGGATGTAAAATTTTTCTCATAGTTTCAACCTTCGAGCATCTCTTTCTCACTGGGTTTATGGCTAATTCTTACGTTGTCCCTAACATAAAATTCTGGAATGTGCTTCTCCGTGTCATCATTTTAGTTTTCGCGCACAAAGGGTTCCGTACAAACAACGGCAAAAAAAAACCATATTTGTTATATGGGAGCCCCTTAAACATTCATTTAATTCTGTTTTTTAGTATTTGATGTTATAGCGGCAACATACATACATCATCTGTGAACATTTCAACTGTCTAACTATCACGGTTCATGAGATCAGTCTAGTGACAGACGGACGAACAGCAGAGTCTTAGTAGTCGGGTTCCTTTTTACCCTTTGGGTAAGGAACCCTAAAAAACTGGGCAAGAGTGAGTCGGACTCGCACCCTGAGGGTTCCGTATAAAGTTACTTATGTAAATAGTTCAATTCTGGAATTGAGTCTCAAAAGATTTCTCCGAATCGCAAAAAAAAATTGTGACGTAACAACAAATTTACAGTTTTCAGATTTATTCCTATATTTGTGCTATAAGACCTTGATTTATGCCAAATTTCAAGATTCTGGGTCAACGGAAAGTACCCTATGAATTTTGATTTCCTCGAGTGTGTCGAAATGTACGTTTTTTGCCAAAAAAACCGAAGTGTCTTTTTTTTTCGTTAACTTACAAATTTGATTTTTAACAGATTTAAGAAGCCGCAGACCTGAGTATAAGGTTTTAATTTCAACTCGATACCTCCACGCATTCCTAAGAAAAAGGGTCAGACAGACGGACGGACAACAAACTGATCTTATAAGGGTTCCGCTTTTTTCTTTTGAGGTACGGAACCCTAAAACACAGTCACGCCGACCGCTATCTCAAGGCATTAACATAATGGGTTCCTAATTAGTAGAAATCATAATAGTTAACCTAAAAAACACCAACGTTCAATATTTTAAACAGTGAACGCTATTCAGAGAGCTACTTATTACAATCATCTTTGTGATGTCAAATTTGAAGAGCACAACAAACGGCTGTTTAATGAGTACAGTAATATTTAAGACGTTGGCAGTACTGTAAATATTTATCTCACGTTCTATAAGAGTTTCAGAAGGACCATCTGCAACAAAATCCATAGAACTAGACGGCACATTTGACTAACGGCGGAATTCACCAATAAAACTAATCGCGTTTTAACGTTGACTCGCATAATCGCGTTTAGCCGCTGTCACTGGTGTCACTTGTCTGTATTTTTCTTTTGTTGTATTTTTACAAGTGACAGCGGCTAAACGCGATTATGCGAGCCAAACGATAAAACGCGATTAGTTTTTTTGGTGAATTCCGCCCTAAGTCCACAATGATTAAGATTGGCCTATTGGTCTAGTGGTTAGTGGTCCTGACTGCTATGCCGAAGGTTTGAGAACAAATGTTTGTGTAATGAGCACGATCATTTGTTCTGTGTCTGAGTGTAATTTATCTATAATATGTATGTATTTAAAAATATATAAGTAAGTTTATCAGTTGTCTAGAACTTTTGTGTTGAACGGCGTTGTGTGATAGTTGTGCAATATTATATTAATGCCTTTTTATGGCATGCTTTGAGCTTTAATAAAATGGAACGATAATGTGAGACTGCAAAAATTAACTCAATCATTTGACATATTCAATAATGTCAGAAATATTTTCTAACACACTTAAAAACCTGCTTTACCAAAACATGAAAAACAATCTTCGAATTACTTCTCACATAATTTTTTATTAATATAATTTTAGGTGTGTCTAAGAAGTTTTACTTACCTATTAATTTTGAGTATGTTGAAAAACGTCGTTCTCGGCTCTGCCGTTTCGAGGTTTATTCCGTTCTATGGCTTTGTCCGCTTTCGTCAAAATTTAGCATAAAATCCTCGTATTTTGTCAGTGTCATCTTTGCAACACACTTCTATTTTAAATTGGTCAAGAGAATTATTTGTTCCAACATCAATAGTTTCTGTTAGCTTGATGTTCAGTAGATTTATAGTCATTTTCTTTCTATGCATTTTATTCAATGGGACTTGGTATAAGTCACAGGTCCATGTGAACCTTCTATACAAACCTATGGTGGCATGTTTTTGTATAAATATTTTATGCACAAACTTCGCCGTTAATGGTATTATTTGTTAACTGTGCGCTCTTTTTGGCGAGTCGCAGGAATGAAACACGAAAAGTAACTGTTAAATTTGACTCCATTTTGTTCTATCTTTTTTATTATTCTTTTTGAACTTTGTTATAGCTATTCTGTCAAATATAATCTGAACCGTTATTTACTTGAGTATCTTCTTTTAAGTTGGAATTGTTAATTCCTTTCTAGTTAAAATTGGTGCATTTTGCGTGTAAACCAGTCCCATGTAAAGACAGTCCATTGCACAAAAACTACACCAGTAGTTGAAGAAAGATAAAGAGATATGAAGTTAGTATGGTGGTACTAGGGCACCTGACAATAGCCGCTATTGTAAGTAAAACCCGTTATAAGGGAATGGGTGGAGAGACGGCATGACACCTTTACTTGTCGGCTGATACAGGTACTGTCTAGACATAGGCGCTTCGGACAGTATTTGGGCCGCATGGGCCAGTTGCCGACACCCAGTTGCCACGATTGAGGCAACTGCTTGGCCGACACGCAGTAGGACAATTACGAGAAGAGCCTAGTATGAGCAGTGCAGCGCCGTGACTTTGTTGCGGCAGTCGGTGCTGCGGATAACCTCTCGCTTCCAGACGTGGTTCAATACCTATTTGGTTGGAAGTTAGAACGCGTGATACACTATCACTTCCTGCGAAGAAATGATGGTCGCAAAGGAGGCAATAGAAGGGGACTGGGAGTACCTATAGAACCCTCCTTATGCGAAGTAGATGCGGAGTAGGGGTACCGAAGGGAGCCGAATGATCTCCAGCCGATATAGGATGTGGTCACAGACTCGGAGAGACTGTTGCCTGAACAGTGATAGTTCCGATGACTTCAAAACTTTGAATTTCATGCGGGCCAACACCTGACCAGGTAATGAGTGACAAAATGCGCAAGCACTCCTGCACCCCGGCCAAACGTAACTACAGAATACCGAGTCACTAGGAGTCTGACAGACCCCCGCCCGCTGGGACGGAGGATATCCCTGACGATTTTCAAATGATAAAAAAAATGGTGACAATACCTGGAAAAGAACTCATTCACAAAGAGCTTACTGTTGAAAAAACCACTATAAGCAACTAAGTGATAAAGAAAAGGTAAAAATTACTAAGAGCCCTATCAAAGAGAAATCACAACCGCTTGAAGACAGTCAAGTCCAAGAAACTACACTAGCTGAACTAAACAATGTCAACAAAACGCATCCACGGTCCACGGACGTAGACAAGTAACACAGTAGCATCGGTTTGTAACAAAGCCTTGCTCTGGAGCGACTGCGAGTGATCAAACTTTCCGTGATACTTTGACCACGGGAACTTTGGCCACACAATCGTGACTGCATCTATCTATGCTTGTATTATACTGTGTCCACAGACTAGATTATAACGCAGTTGTCCAACTTGTATAGAGCGGTTGAACTGCGCTTTGGCAGAATCTTTGTGTACAATATTGTTGTACTCCATCATTAAGTCTATTGGCTAGTTTGTATGTTTTTAGAGGTATGCGGATTAGAGAGTAAACTTCCGAAAACCTCTGTTGAAAGCGGAGGATTCTCCAACCAGACAAAGGTTGTCTGGTCCGGCTAACTGCCCGATTGTTGATTTTCGGCAGTTGTATATGTTCTGATCGGGCGGGATTTTGAATTTTAGTTCCTATGTGGCACTACATGTTTAGTTAATTAAACAAATAAGCTAATGTAAATTAATTTCTTAGTAAAGGGCTATTTTGCAAAAATGTATCTGTGTAAACTGTTGGGGTTAAAGGTGGACACCAAATCAAACTCGGTTTTAAGGATTTGAATAATAACTATTTATTAATCCTTTACTTTATATTGGAAGGTGTGTTTCAGTAATATTACGTGAGACGTGTGCTTCTAAACAAGGCTAAAGGAATACATTAACTGTAACTATACAAGGAATTTCAGTCAAGTGCTGACGAGGGACTCAGACCAATTAAATACAATATTTGTTGGTAAGAAAGAGAAATCATAGTGTTGAAGTAGGATGGTATGTTTTTGTCATATTCCAACAAAAACTAAGGTGAGGTGAACAGTCATGATTTCTAAAATCTTCAAGTAAAATGACAATCTAATTTTAGCTCACTTCACCGAATTGTTCACGGAGAGATATATAGAATAGAGCGGCAGGTGAACTTAAGGGCATGCAATTCGACATGCAGTTTACACTGTTTTTCATACAAGCGCTCTAACGCGATTATGATGTTATTACACATTTTTCATTGGATATTTTGGAAACACAGTATCTTGTGGATATTATTTAGGCTTCTATTGAAATCAATTTGTAAATTTGTGTAAAACTAATGCATTATAGACCTCTGAAAATCTGCTATTTTGCATGAACTATGACACTTCATAATATACTAAAAAAAAAAAAAAAAAAACAAAAAAAATATAACAATAGAAGCCTTGCAAATTTAATCCAGATTCTGAGTGACCACTATTTTTTTTTCAAAAACTTTTAAGTGTTTATAAAACACGTATTTGAATATTTCACAAAACTTGTTCCAGGAAATGGAACAAGTTTTGTGAAATATTCAAATAAATCTCGGAATTACCGAATGCTAACAGAGTTTTCAGGCGTTATCTCTCTTTTTTCGCGTTGCCTTTTCGTTAAACATCGCGTTGGATTGCGTTAGATGAAGTAACAAGCTTTTAAACCATGCTCGATATTGACGATGGACGAGTGAAAAAGGAGCCTCTTAAGCGGCTTAATTCTTAGTGCCTCTTAGTGTTTGTCCGCCCAGTTTCGAACGGAAACACAAATTATATTCAGCCATAAACCTCTCAGGTCATTTGATAGAATTAATTCTAATGAACTCAGTCTATTGCAGTCCACTTCAAGACATAAACCTCTCGCTAACTGTACCAACCCGTTCTCAAACGTCCGAATGCAGTCAGACCCAGCGATTTTTGGTAGCACAGAACTGCGCTTTCTGATTTGCCACAGAAACACTTCGATTGCCCAAAAAATTCGTTAACAACTTCGCTCCGATTTAACAATAAAGAAAGCACCATTCTGTTTTATCTATCCAACCGAGTCCCTCACGATTCAGTAGATAGAACCCAATCAATATCACTCATGTGAAATTCCATACATTCAATCATGTGAGCCACAGGGCACAGAGACTTCGGTACGGACGGATGTTGGGGTCTGTTTCTAGTCTATCCTAATGTTGTTGGATGTATTTTATGACCAGTAATAGGGTAAAACGATAACCCTGACTGATCTGACTTAGACTGCGGTTTCTGACTATCCGTATCGACTATTAAAGATCTATAAGGGACCAATAAATCATCAAGTAAGGTTCCATTCGATCTGGAAGGCGAGAGTGACAGTCTTTTACTGGCTACAACTCACCTGTGTTCCTTTAGTTGCCCTTTGCGTTCTAAGGCCTCGGTAACTCTTTCGAACAATCCTGCAACCCTGGCAGGCATCTGGCCTGGGGGTGCGTTTTGTTTTTAAATAACCTAGTGCTTGACTGCGATCTCACCTGATGCTAAGCAGGGATGCAATCGTTGATGCTGACGCGTACTAGATTATTAAGAGATTATTTACTCTAGCTTTAAAGACACTTAAATTATAAACGGACGGGAAGACCGCAGCAGACAAATGTTCCAGTCCTTCAATGAACGCGGTATAAACGGCAAGGCGAAACGCTTAGTCCGCATTTTGCTGACATAAAGTGGCTTATGAGGCATGGATCTTGGTGTGGGAAGATGGACACTAATCCATAGACCCCTCTACAAGCGTTACTAACCTTGAAGGTGGACTCTCAGTCGGACCTTAATTTTTAACTGCGACCTTCGCACCAAAAGCGCTAGCGCGTTGGTGTTCAACGCCATATTAATAGCAATGGCGACTCTAGCCGTTGCCGGCGGTGGCGTTCCACGCTCTATCCTGTGAGGATATGACTCCATTTCGCATTACCCGCTCCACTGCGTTTGCATTCAAGGCCAGCGGCACATGCATCGAGTGACGCCATGCGTTGCTACAAGTAATTGAGATGGCAACTGATTAATGGGTGCTTTGAGATGCTGAGCAACGTAACAATATAGATTTGTTCCCTGAAGCTTTGGGTTAAGGTATACTCAATACTAAACTAAAGTGGCAATGGGCAGGGCACATTGCTCGCAGAACGGATGGCTGTTGGGGCCGAAAGGTTCTGGAATGGCGACCACGTACCGGAAGACGTAGCGTTGGAAGGCCTCCTACAAGGTGGCCCGATGACTTGGTAACGGTTGCGGGAGTCCGATGGATGCGAGACGCACAGGACCGTTCATTGTGGCGACACTTGGGGGAGGACTATGTCCAGCAGTGGACGTCTTTCGGCTGAAATGATGATGATGATAATGATACTCAATACAGACATTTCGCCGTGTTAAGTTCTATGTAAGAGGGAAAGAGTATTTATTACCATAACTATAATAAGCCTTACAATGATTTTGCTTGCTGAGGCATAGGCTCGTCTTTGTGAGTAGCTCGTAACTCACCACGCGATCTCTGTGCGGGTCTTTAAATGTCTTCGACTTTTTAGTTAGAGATCCGATACTCTGGTTTCCAGACTCTTGGCTAAGCATATATCTAAAGCACTTTGGTTCGTTTGGCCTTAGCTTGTGTTAAGTTTACCGTCGTTTAAGTTCTCAGCGCGCTTGAAGCTACGTCTGGTAAACTTGACGGTGTGTGACTATAAATACGTATGGCAAGTCTACTGTGTGTATGAGCGGTCAAGTATATGCATGACGTTAGACGGCTACAAACTTGACGGTAAACTGGATTTTGTAAGGGTCAATCAAAACCGTCAATCATGAATGAAGCTTGACTGACGAAATTTTATCGCCATACATTTTTCGTCATGCAAACGTCAGTCATCGCATAACACGGTAGGTTTTTCGTCAGTCAAGATATTTGACTGTGGCAAAACTGTCATAACACTATTTCAGAAGTGAATAAACCTACTAACAGTAGCAGCAAAAAATAGCACAAAAAATACTTCCCAAAACATTTACCAACAGCAGGTAGTCTCAAAACAAACACGCTCCGAAAAAAACAGCATTTTACAAAAACATTTACAAATTCGACACATACAGAGTAAACACAAAAGTAACACAAAAACCAAATCGGGGTAAACCGGCTTTCTTCTCAAGTAAATATTTGGGGAAGTCTAGCCATAACAAATAAGAGGGAAACAGGTGTCGATGACGGATTACTACGCGAACAACTTTTACTAATATACACCTGTTCTGATTACATAACATCTTGGTAAACTCGACCGAATCGAAAGATAAATTCCTACGGAAAAAATAAGTACCGTAGGAGAATAAAGTGAGCCAGGCCAGTTTGTTCGGAAGTCACCGCGACCCTGGAACGCAAAGAGCAACTGAAGGAACAGGAGTGGGATTTACTATGGTATGAAACAACCAGTAATAAATAGTCCGTTTGTCCTGTGTTTTTTTTTAGGTGGGAAATCATCACATGACATCATGCCCTTGGCCGGCGGGAGGGCGTGTCAGACTTTCACTGACAAAAACTCACTCCTAGTTCCTTCGTTGCCTTTAATACCAGGGCCGGGTTTTCCTTTCAGAAGCGAACCCATGGCCACAATAGGTTTCGACCCTGCTTTACGGTTTGCTGACAACTCTTGGAGGCGCGCGTGAAACAAAACAATCCGTCGACGACTTGGGCTCAGTCAGGACGGTTTCCGGATGGTCGGACTGCAAGCTACGCTTTGCTCGCTGTCCGCAAGCCTGCGCCTCCTTTGCTAGCATTTGCAGAAGGAGGCGACAGCTTTGGGAGGACACGGCGATGCTCTGCGCAAGCGGGGCACACCTCTACCGTATGCTCCACCGTGTCCTCTGGGCAGTCCGCATGTTTGTCCTGTGGTAAATATCATTCTGAATTTCGACACAGCCTCAATTTCGAAAGACAATAGTTCGACTACTCATTGCTTCGACAGAACACAATCATATTCGATTAGCATCAGTCCGACAGAACCCATCTTCGGCATGCACTTGTTCCGCAGATCTCTATTTCGACGGAACTTACGTTCGACATACTGGTCTGAAATGTGACGATACTAATTGATTATGATGATTGATTCTATTTTATGATCTGAAAATATACGGGGCCGTTGAATGTTCGAAAGAGTTACTCTCTCCTGCTACATTCAGACTGGGAGAAGGTATTTGATGATTACCCACTTAAAACGGGTAAGCGATAGCATTTTCAGCAGACAAAAAAGATCAGTTTCTATATTAGGTTCGTATTACACTTACGCAAGTTGGCACAACATGTAATGCGAACATTACAGATTACAGGTATGCGAAAGGAGTCCATACGCGCTGACGAAATATTTCATTATAGCTAAGCTAGCAAAAACTAACACGTGTCAAATTTTAGATAAAAATGTAAATGCGAATAAAAAAGGTAAAGTGAGAAAGATGGATCGTTGGATCGGATTTAATACAGAGTCCCAACCCGGTATAGTATGTGGGTGTGTTCATAGCCTGTGTTTTTAGGTTACAAAAATAATAAGTCCAAGCCTTAACCTTTCTTTTAATGTTATTGTATCATCACGATCGTATTCCCTACAGGTTGGACCCGTTTCGCAGAAGATGTATTAAGTCCAGTTAAATCGGATGCCAGCTTATTCCCGGACATATTTCTAAGCCCCGGGCTTTCGATGTGGGATTTGTTGTCCATAAAACCAAATCGTATACTGCTTCAAGAACTAGAGCAAGGATAAAGACGGCTCTTGAGACTTATAATAAAGATGTCCTTCGACTTGGTATAGATCCAAACGTCTAGATAGACCGATGTTGTGACAACAATATAGTATAAAATGTGTTAAGTAAGCATAGGAATTGAGAAGGACTGAAACAATTTATTAAATGTCAGAGACTCAGCGTCTAAGTAATAAGACAAAAAATTCGAGTCACGTAAACTGTTTAATTTAGGTTACCCGAAAAATCTCTAGGAGTTTCTCGGCCGAAACTCAATTACACTTCCAGAATCTAACCATTCAAACTAGGATCTACTTAATAAAAGAGAACAGGAACAATTTCGCACCTGGTTTAGAAGTTGGCGGAATAAAATAAACATGGAAGCAATTCCAATGATCTGGACCGTAGGCCGTAAAGTTTCGGTACCATTTGATGGCCAAACTAGGAGGTTTCAGGATCCCCAATTTAGCCGAGAAACTTCGGAAGACGTGTTAGGGTATAATACAGGTTTAAATTCTGTACGTGTAAATTGTGAATGATTTGAACGATTTACGGGCAGGAAAGGGCTGTGGATTCTGTAGGGTTAGCAAAACTGGCTTGCATAGGGTATTGTAATATACATTCGTTAATATTTGACGGCGGAATTTGAGAAGGGGCGACAGTTTGAGTTATACCGTTACAGTGCACTTGTTTTGTTTATGAGAGTTATTTTCATGATAAATTAATAAAATTGCTAGCAACCAATTTACGGAAGAAGGTAAGGGAACACACACATATGCAGGGTCAGAATTAAATTAATCAGCGAACTGCTTCGCGAATTCGTTTACCTATTGACGTCATGAGAATCTATACCAAATGTTGATTAAAAAAAACATAAAAATCAAGAATGACCTAAAGGTGACTAATAGTGTCGTCGTTCTCGCTTATAGTGTACCTAGTAAAAGTATTTCAAATTAACACTAAGGTTTACTAGCTTATATTGTGTCTCATGGCTATGTTTGCCCCCAGAACATGATTTGATCAGATCAAAATTCAATTCAAAATATTTTTACTTCACATAGGCCTACATGGGCACTTATAAAACATCAGAAACTAGTGCACGGTTCCAAATTGGTCGTTTCCTATGGAGAAGAACCGGAAAGATACTCCATGGATACTCTTTTAAAAAAAAAAGTAGTTGATGTCTGTTGTTACAATATTTCGTCACACCACCTTCGCTGCGGTCGACCTCTCTCAGGTATCTTAGTGAGTGATGATCTTCGCCTACTTTATCATTAGCAATTGTAAATTCAATACCCACCATTTTTTCTTAGTTTATAAAAAGTAAAAGTCTGACACGCCCTCCTGTTCCACCCTAGAGCGGTAGAAGTCATTAGATGTTTCCCACCTCAAAAAGCTATTGTTGACTTTATGCCCAATACCTTTTACTAGAGACTTTTTATATTTTTCAATTATTTGTAGGTACAGATTGTACGACCTATATGCTGGATCCTTGACACCAAGTTTATAAATGAATTTGACCTTGTAAATGTATGTACTTGCACCAAGCTCCTGACCATATCAAAGAAACCAATGCCTAGTTTGTCTAAAGACATTATTGCACCAGATTGGCCGTACTAAAACCAATTTGGCCAAATGGGGCAGTGCCAGTGTGGAGCCACTGCACAGGACATGCGTCACCTACTTTGCTGCCCATTCTGCTTAACCACTTGCAGTTTTCAGGATCTATACGAGATTAACAACACACACACACACACAGGACTTAACACACAGATTGCCAAACTTTGGTCATAAAAATCTAGTTTGAAAACGTCGACACGAAAAAAATAGAAGAAGAGGAGGTTGCATTGGACATTGGATAAATAACGGGAAAAAAGCATTACATGCCAGACACGACCCACAGTAAATAAAGACGACGGAAGAAAGAATCCGCTCTCAAAATAAAAAATATTGAATGCTATCGAAGATTGCAGACAGAAAGCATTTTGCAGACGAACTCATTTCCACTTCTTATTTATATATTTGTCGCGGTCAAAAGCATGTCTGGAAAGTCGCCTGTTTACAATATCACTTGCAAAATGTACACAGTAATTTGAACACGTATTGAGCTTAAGGCTGAACTAGTCGCGGGCTCGAACTCGCTGGTGTGGGCCAAAAATTGCGATGTCTCATCTGACATTGTGCCCGACAGCGATAATATCAAGTATGAGCAGTTAGACGCTAAAATATATGCACATCGTAAGGTTCGCATGCACACAAACACCGTTCCGATCTGAAATGAAATTAGACTGTGCGTAAAATCTTGAGAGTAGTGCTTTGGAAAATCGGGTTTTATGAAAAAACCACTGCATAAATCCAATACAAATAAATTTTAAAGAACTCTTCGATAATAAAAGTTTGTCGGTACCGACTTAGTTTTTGAGATTTTATACGATTTTTGTAACTTATTTACACTTAAAGTTGCGTTAAAATCATCAAAAAACAAAAACTTCGTTGGCTCATAACTTTGTAACGGAAATTATTTTTGTTTTTCTGTTTCCGTACAGACAAAATTAAGTATAAGATAATACCATATCATATTTTACTTTGGATGTACAATGTCAAACTATGGAATAATACCCCCCCCCCCCCCAAAGTTTGTATGAAAAAGTGTCGACTAGTGTAACCTTAAGATAAATAAGTTGACAGGCAAAAATGAAAAATAAAAACATGAGACACGACTTACGATAAGGATGATCGATATTTGAAAAACATCCAATGTTAACATCGATTTAAGAGTACAACGATATACCTAAATCGAAAAAAAATCATTGATGACCTAATTATATTTAGTCCCCAGTGCCTTAACGCTAGGTTAAATATTGATTCAAAAATCATCATCATTTCAGCCGAAAGACGTCCACTGATGGACATATGCCTCCCCCAAATGTCGCCACAATGACCGGTCTTGTGCGTCTCGCATCCATCGGATTCCCGCGACCCTCACCAGGTCATCGGTCCACCTTGTGGGAGGCCTTCCAACGCTGCGTCTTCGGTATCTCTAATTCACCGCCTTTAAAAAGATAAGGATAAAACCAGTCGTGTAAACTATACAACTATGAATGGAAATTCGTAGCAGGCACGTTTATACATCGCATAAAATCGAATTTTACGACAGCTCGCTACCAAAACCCAACTCTATCTAGATCCAAAAGTCCATTCTAGAGCCACAAACTACAAATAGCCAGCTTTCAAACAAATAACAACCAAATCTAACTTAACAAGACTTACGACTTCTAAAACTCTATATATCACCTTTTACAGCCGAGTCGAAATCTTGTAAGTTCAAGGAACCACGTAAGTGCCGAAACTGGCTACGGAAAGCTATTAGCCTTGACCGGCGACGTTACGTGCCTTCCTTGGGAACATAAAATTAGGAGCATAAATGCCACTTTAGCAACCTTCTAAGAACTTTTTTCCAAGTGACCTATAAAGATCATATTGTGTGACGACATACCTATAAATACATATAATAATGTGAGTTCGAGAAATGGCTCAGGAAGTATTTAGAACTGCGGAATTGTTTGAAGGAGTTATCGCGATCCTGGAATGTAAAGAGCAGCTAGAAAGACACAGGTGGATTTTAGTAAGTCTGACACTACCGCTCGCTCCACCTTATGCGGGAGAAGTAATTTAATGATTTCCCACCTAAAACAGGGACGTCTTTAGAGCTGCAGGATTTATCGCAAAAAATATCATAAGCATATCGTAATCAGCCGTTCAGCCAGGCCCAGTGCAGGTTGGTGAATGTCACATGTCTTCGAATTTTTGGTTCTAGGACATGCCGGTTTCCTCACGATGTTTTCCTTCACCGTTTTGAGAGCAGTGGTGATGAAACAAATTACAAAAAGTAATGCGCCTGGCTGGGTTTGGACCCACGACCTACAACTCATAAGTCGGAGCCATTACCACTCGGCTACCACTGCTCTCTTATAAAAAAATATCATGTTAAGGAATACAGATGGGTTAGTCAGTAAAAGCCTGACACTACTTCTCGCTCCACCTAAAGCCAGAGAAGTTATTTAATTATTTCCCAGCACAAATAAAAATAAAACGTATTTAGAGTAGATTCTCGTATTGGCCTGAAGGATCTGGGACCCAATTCTTATCAAGTCTTTTAATTTCTGCCATGCGTCAAAGTCAATTCAATTTATTGTTATGTGATGCTTCGACCAGACAAAAAAGTGTCTAAAGAACTTTGAATTCATACCGAAGATGAAAAATGACAAAATTCTCAAAATTCTAGGGTCTTTAAGTATTTCTTTTTTCGGGTTGGAAAATCATCTAATGACATCCCCCATAGTGTCAGACTTTTACTGACTAAAAACCCACTCCTGTTCCTTCTTTGCCATTTTTCCAGGGCCCCGGGGATCTCTTTCGCATCACCCATATCCCCAGAGGGTCTTTAAATAAAGAGTAAATAAGTAACTTCTAGGTGAGCGTGCCCCATCGCTTACCATTAGGTAAGATAATGGTCAAGTGCAATAAAAAACTTTCTTCTAGCAAGATTTTAAAATTCTTCCTTCCGAGTTTAAGTTTTCGGCCTAAAAAAAATGACAGCAAACATAATTTCGGTGTCCTTTCCTTTATTCTGAAATTAGAAATGTCTTCTCAAATAACAGTAAATCACAATTACCATCTTTCGTATTTTCAATTTTACCTTTTACTAAGCCGAAGACAAATCTTAATTAGTTTTCTTACCTTCCAAGGCGATATTTTTCTCGGATACTCTCAGGGTACACCGTTAAGATGATAGGGTTTTCCTAACGATCCTTTTTAGTATCTTGGCGAATCATGGAGGGAGAGAAACGTGCTTTATCGCAGTTGAGGGTAGTTAGAAAAAACTGTCTGACGGCGCTCTATAGTTTGCCTTGTCAGTTGTTTTTAGTTGCTTACTTTAATATTATCAGCTTAAAATTTTTGTTTAGTTTTTTTCGTATGTCCTTTTTAGGGTTCCGTACCCTTAAAGGAAAAAACAGAACCCTTATAGGATCACTTTGTAGTCCGTCCGTCTGTCTGTTTATCTGTCTGTCTGTCAAGACCCTTTATCTCAGAAACGCGTGGAGGTATCAAGATGAAATTAAAATAATTTAATAACTAACCTACCTGTGTCATTCAGAAGCCCTAACACGAGCTTTTAACGCGATCCATTTGACGACCTACACTGAACTGCTAAAGGGATGGTGATATATAGGGTGTTCAGCTCCAACCCTCTTTCTTTCGCACGCTCGACATTTTAACACGTAAGGCCTCAGATACCCTTTCAAAATCAAAATGTTTTTATTTCATACTAGCTGACCTGGCGAACTCCGTACCGCCTTATAGTAAGGATAACGCCATCTACTGGCATTACCAGAACAGCATAATTCTTTTTTAATGACATATTAATTAGAGATGGCGTTGTCATCATCATCATCTTCCTGCCCTTGTCCCATCTTATTCGAATCATTCACATTCGTTGTATTCGAATTTTTATTTTCGCTATTTTTCATTCTTTCTCATCGTTTAAACCTTCCCTGGACTATCTCGAATATTTCAAGACCAAAATTAGCCAAATCCGTCCAGCCGTTCTCGAGTTTTAGCGAGACTAACGAACAGAGAGACTATTCATTTTTAAATAGGGATACATAGTCTCTATGGGCACTTATAAATCGTCAGAAGCAAGTGCACGTTTGCAATTGATCGTTTCCTTTGGAGAAGAACCGGCAAGAAACATCACATTCTTTTTAAAAAATGACTTATTTAACCATATTTTGCGTTTTCGACCACTCTTTTAAACGTTCCCGCAGCGCTAGTAGAAATTTTTCGTTCTCCCTGAATTTGAAGCCAAAGTTTGGATTAAAGAAAGGACCCATTTTCAATTGGAGGTTCACTTTCTTTTGCAATATCCTTTATACAAAGGACAAAAGAAAGCGAAAGTAAATACAAATACCTATTTAATTCCATAGAAATGTTTCCCTAATTTTCTTACGTACCGCTAAAAAAGCAAAGAGGACATCGCTGAACACGTTTCTTCAGATTACATCAGACGAAAGTGAAGCTTATAAGCTATTTTACATTTTTTCCCAAGGTTTTGTTACGAGATTATTCCTGGTACTCGGATAAAGGTGGCGTGACGCCCAAGTAATCTTTTTATGATGTTTTTGGTTTTAATAAACAGGCTTCTGGAATATTTCGGAGTTGCTAAACAGGTTACGTTAACTGTCCACGAAAAATAGGACCTGAATAATTTTCTATACAAGGTAAGTCAAATAGTGTCAAGACACTAACACCGGGTTATTATTTTTTATTTTTATTTATTATTCAATATAAACCAGTGCTTGACTACGATCCCACCTGATGGTAAGCAGTGATGCAATCATTGATGGTGAGGCGCACTAGTTTATTAAAAGCCTATTCAATCTAGCCTTGAAGGCACCTAAATTATAGTTGGACGGGAAGACCGCAGCAAGCAAATTGTTCCAGTCCCTCGATGTACGGGGTATAAACGACGAAGCAAATCGCTTAGTTCGGACCGTTGAAGTTTCAACAACGTAAGGGTGGTTAAATTTTTAATTAAAAGTGTAAGACTCAGAATTCTTGGTGGTAAGGTTAGGTATTGCATTCTATTCTATTCTTTATTGTACACAAAATTATAAACAGACAATAAAAATAGGACAATTGATGTACATAGGCGAGCTTAACCAACAACTGGATTTTCTTACAGCAAACCATATGAGTGCGAAAGAAATTTTTCAACACACTTGCTCAGAAAGTGACTCTTATTGCACTGCACTTAGGTATATAATGGTACTTAGTTAGTTACGTTACTCGTTTCTTTGGCATTCTGACAGATCATGGGTAATAATTATAAACGAAACTAGCGACCCGCGTTAATATTGCACGAGTGTTACAAACTCTGAGATTCTCGGCTTGATTTTCTACTATAATAATTATGCATGTTTTATAATACATGTAAACCTTCCTCGTGAACCTCTCTGTCTATTGGTGACAACCTTATGAAGATCCGTTCAGTAGTTTTTGAGTTTACCGTGAGCAAACCGTCAGATGCGTTAAGGAACTTTGTTTTATAATAAAGTAGATTCTGCTAGCGGCAGCGTGATACTAAAAGATATAGTCTATGTCACTCAGTAATAAAATAGGTTTCTATTTGTGAAAGAATTATTACAATTGGTCCAGTAATTATTGGGTTCATTAATTATAAAAAAATATATATAAAAACCCAAAAATATAAATCTTTTCTTTTTATTACTACTTACATACCATAAAACAAAGTCGCCGCTGTCTGTCTGTCCGTATGTATGCTCAGATCTTTAAAACTGCGCAACGGATTTTGATGCGGTTTTTTTTAATAGATTCAAGAGGAAGGTTTATATGTATAATACATGCATAACATAGTAGAGAAACACTGGTAATTTTAGAGGTTTCTAATGCGATGTCGTAAATAACATACAATTTTTGCGCTTACATTGCAAACGCTGGCTGAACCCTACGAGATAGATCAAAATAATGTACTATAGTATTGTACACCTTAAAAAGGTTCACAAAAAAGTCCACAATGGTATATGGCTATTTCTTTGGGATAACTCACAATAAACATTTTTAATCCCTTAATTTTTGTACGAGAAATAATGGCTTATTTACTAAGCGATTTTAAGCAATACCAATCCTAAAATCCAATTATGTACCTTAAATACATTGTGCATTTAATATAGATAAATAAAGTCCTTTGCAGCATGTAATTTAAATGAATATTTTCGAATATATTACAGATTTAAAATGCAGGGATACAGCGGTTGCGGTGGTATCAGCTTAGCACTCGTGCAGAGTCGGGGCGGGTCGCTAGTAATACACATTAGTATGGAAGGACAGATGGTATAGATAGTATAGACAGCGTAAAAGAAAGAAAGAAAAGAAAGAAAGAAAGCACATAGCGGTTGCGGTGGTATCAGCATTGCACTCGTGCGAAGACGAGGCGGGTCGCTAGTAATACACATTAGTATGGAAGGACAGATGGTATAGATAGTATAGACTGTATAGACAGCGTGAAAGAAAGAAAGAAAAGAAAGAAAGAAAGCACATAGCGGTTGCGGTGGTATCAGCATTGCACTCGTGCGAAGTCGGGGCGGGTCGCTAGTAATACACATTCGTATGGAAGGACAGATGGTATAGATAGTATAGACTGTATAGACAGCGTGAAAGAAAGAAAAAACGTTTATTCGTACCTCACACATACAGTCAAATTAAAAAAAAACACATAAAAATTAAAATATAGTAAAATTAAGTACTTATAAAAAAAAAATAGTAAAGCAAATAGCGTGCATAGTAAAGATAATATAGTAATATAAATAACAGGTCTATTGCACCCCAGTACATCCTTTGTGAAACACAGAATAACTCAAAACGTAGCTGTAAACTTATAGTTAGTTTGCATGTCTGTCAGTCTAATTTACATTTTTGAAAAGTAGTTCTGTAGTTCGTGTTAATGCAATTCCAGAAAATATTTTTGCTGCAATACTTTTGTTCAACGTTGTAGTTGTTTTGGGTAATTTGGAAATTGAAATATGAGTTTTTGGTGCACGTATTTTCAGTAAGCGACTGTTTTTAATGTTAAGTGATTCAATGAATATAGCGACATTTTATGTGTACACCGTATTTTTTAGCTTGAAGGTGGGAAATCTGGGTTGGACATACTTGTTGTTTATATGACTGAAAGGTAAATCGGAGGCCTAATTGTTTTTGTTGGTCGGATATCATCACATGCTCTCTCTTCACTTCGCGTGTCCCGCTATGGGTGGAGAGAGAGTCAGACTTCCACTGCCTAAAAACCAACTGGGATCCATCAGTTACCGTTTGCGCTCCATGTCCGTGGCGACTTATTCGTACAATCCCGCAGCCCTGGTAATTGGAAAGAACCGACATTAGATGAGTTCCCAGCAGGGTTGAAGCCTACTGGGGCCACGGGTAGTGTGAAAGTGAAACCCGGGGCCCTGGGACAAAGGCAAACAAGGAACAGGAGTGGGTTTTTAGTCAGTAAAAGTCTGACAATATCTCCCGCTCCGCCCAAGGCGAGATTTGTCATAAGATGATTTTCCGACCCAATAAAAAAAAAATTAATCTACCAAAAAAAAAAAACAACCCTAAATACAATACATGCTAAACACACTAATATTGTAAAGGTGTGTAGGTATGTGTGTGCACGTTTGTTACTTCTTCACGCTTGAACGGCTAAACAGTTTTCGATGAAACTCGGTAACCAATTTTTAATATAACCAAAATCCACTGTAATTAATATATCAGTAATAATGACGGACGTGTGAGAAGTGAAATGAAAGAAAAGGGAGTAAGTGATAGCGTGACGAGTGACAGGACAGAATGGAAGAAAAAATCGTGTTGCGCCGACCCCGAATAACACGGGACAAGGGCAGGAAGATGATGATGATTGATATTGATATCAGTAATAATTAATCTTAGTAGTAGTAATTAATATTTAATCTAACCAAAATCAGAGAACAGTGGTGGCTTAGTGGAAACTGCCACGAACGACAAGTTCAAGAACGGCAAACTCAGCCAATCGCAAACAACATGTCCTAGAGCCGAAAATTCTAAGACATGTGACATCCACCAATCCGCACAGGGCCCGCGTGGTGTATTACGAACCATTCCCTCTCCTACAGAGGAGGCCTGAGTCCCAGCAGTGGAAGCATTACAAGGCCGATCATGTTTTTATGTTATAACCAAAACCCAGTGTAAGATAAAATCTAAAATATAATATTTAAAACAAGACATGAATGTCTAATACCCGCTTACTGTTCACAAGTTTCAGATTATCATATTCCGCCTACAAGTTAGGAAGACAGATACTACCTACTTCACCTCCTCCCCGTGTGCCGTCAAATTATGGAGATCTTCACCTCACCGTTTGCCGTCACATTACGGAGATAGGTTAGATTCTAAGTTTTTTGTACAATACTCGCCCACGTGATTGTAGAAAATAATATACCAAGGGAACATACTCCCAGGATAAAAAACTGGGCAAGTGCGAGTCGGACTCGCGCACTGAGGGTTCCGTACAAACTACAATTCCCGAATGGAGTCTCGAAGATAATTCCGAATAACAAAATAAGTTTTGTTTTTTTTTGTGACGTAGGTAACAATAAATTTACTGATTTATTCAGTTTTTAGTTTTCAGATTTATTCCTATACCTGTGCTATAAGACCTTGCTTTATGGCAAATTTCATAATTCTGGGTCAACGGGAAGTGCCCTATGAATTATGAATATGAGTATATAGTTTTAATTTCAAATCGATACCTCCACGCGTTCTCGAGATAAAGGGTCTTGACAGACAGACGGACGGACAACAAAGCGCTCCTATAACGGATCCGTTTTTTCCTTTTGAGGTCCGGAACCCTAAAAGTATCCAATTTACTATGCCAGGACATGTTCTACCTGTGTACTAAGTTTCAACGAAATCCGTTCAGCCCTTCGAGCGTAAAGAAGTAACAAACAGACTCACACTCACAAACTTTCGCCTTTATAATATTAGACTTACTTAGAACAGCAATTTTAGTTGTATGAATTTAGATATGATCTATAGAGTCTAGACTTACCTTGTGTTAGGACTTCCACGGACAAACACGTAAAGACAATACGGCGTTTTTATAGATACGGTAAAGTAATGAATACTTAAATCTTTTGTTCGTGATAACAGGTTAGTCAAGGCCAAGGAGTAAATTTCAGTACCTGGAACAGACAGAAAAAAAATTGTTAAAAAATAAATAAAAAAAAAACGGTGTACGATTAAGATCACACGACAGAAGTGAAAACTTCATCAAGACGAGGTTAATAACACAAACAAATCGTAATCTTTTGGGTAAGATCAGCCAACTTGAGCCGAACTCACCCGAACGAGCGTTACATAGCCGAAAGTGATGGTTCAGTTTTATTCAGTCGACCACGAGCTTTTAAAGCGATCCATTAGACGACCTAAACTGACCTGTTCAAGTTATGGAGCTATATAGGGTGTATAGCTCTATTCCTCTTTCACGTTCGCCTGACATTTTAACACGTCATGGTAAGACCACAGCCACAAAATAAATTGATGTCTTAAACTCATAATTCCCGGGTTTGCGGACGGCGAGCAATGGGTGGCTCGCCGTCCGATCATCCGGTAACCGTCCGGACCGAGCCCAAGTCGTCGACGGCGCGTAGTGTTCCACGCGCGCCTCAAGGAGATGTCAGCAACCGTAGGGGCCCAACAGGGTCGAAGCCTACTGGGGCCATGGGTGATGCGAAAGAGACCCCCGGGGCCCTGGAAAACAAATGGCAAAGAAGGAACAGGAGTGGGTTTTTAGTCAGTAAAAGTCTGACACTATCTCGCGCTCCGCCCAAGAGCGAGGGATGTCAAGAGATGATTGTCCCACAAGAAAAAAAAAAAAAAAAACTCATCATTCCGGTGTGAGAGGTAGGTAGAAAGGCGTATAGCACTATCCTTTTCTCAAACTCGATTCGCGAGGAATATAAGATGTCATGGTAAGTATTTTTTTTTTATTGGTTTTAAACTAGTGTTTGACTGCGATCCCACCTGATGGTAAGAAGTGATGCAATCGTTGATGCCGAGGCGCACTAGTTGTTTAAGAGCCTATTCACTCTAGCCTTGAAGACACCTAAATTATAATCGGACGGGAAGACCGCAGCAGGCGAGTTGTATCAGTCCCTCGATGTACGCGGTATAAACGATGAGGCGAAACTCTTGGTCTGGACCGTAGAAATTTCAACAACGTAAGGGTGGATACTCGCCGTTCGTGGGATTGTCTGATGGTAGAAATGAGATGATGGAATCAAGTCATACAATTCCCGCGCTCACTCTTCAAAATGCATCCTGTTTTCAGGAAAAGATTTTTTTTTATTGTTATTTTATGTTTAGTATGAAACATTGTACAAAAGAAGCACAGGCAAATATCCAATTGTTGGAATTTATCTAAGTCTTCGGGGGCGATCGGCGGTGGCGATCTCTCGCGGGCCTTGGTACAGGCCATGGTCCGGAGCGAGGAGGAGTGGCAAGTGGTCGCTTCCTTCTGCGAAACAGTAATGCTAGCAAAGGAGGCGGCCGATCGCGTGAGGCAACGGTCCTCACGCCCCAACCGCCGACGGGATTCCGATCTCGATTTCCGGCCACCGTAGGCGCGGGCTTGCGGACGGCGAGCGATGGGTAGCCCGCCGTCCGACCGTCCGGTAACCGTCCCGACCGAGCTCAAATCGTCGATGGCGCGTATTGTTCCACGCGCGCCTCAGGGAGATGTCAGCAAATCGTAGGGGCCCAGCAGGGTCGAAGCCTACTGGGGTCATGGGTAGTGTGAAAACGAAACCCGTGGCCCTGGGACGAAGGCAACGAAGGAACAGGAGTGGGTTTTTAGTCAGTAAAAGTCTGACACTATCTCCCGCCCCGCCCTTGGCGGGGGATGTCATAAGATGATTTTCCCACCGAAAAAAAAATAAATATTCAGGTTCTGACGCTAACAGAAACAGTAACTGTGCTTAGTTAATGTTCCAGAACCTCAATGTACCATGGCGAGGCTTCAAAATCAACAATCAGTGGCAGCAGTTAGAACCCACTGCATCAATAGCACATTCCTGAATGCACGGGAGGAAGCAAACAGAGCGAACCGTTCAGCTCATACATGCATAATTTCTGTGGAACATTCTATGAGCGATTGTATGGAGATTGAACCCTAGCAGACATTTAACATTGAACAGAATAAAGTTTGACACAAACATAATATTTGAAATATGGAAGTTCGTGGATGAACGATTGGCTGCAGCGCTACGTATCGTGGTTTAGGTTCCCGCCTGGAACAATTGTATGGCCTGCAGATTGTTGTTGAGGGTCTGGGTGTCTTCTGTACGTGAGTTCACATGTTTGTGAATCAGAATACAGGAATAACAGGAATAATTCCTAGAATAAAAAAATTAAATTACAATTTTCTTGACAGTTCAGCAATAGTCCTTGAGTTGTTTACGCTACTGTGCAAGTAAATTATTCAAACATACATTTAACTGTTGAATTATCTTCAAAAAGGGCAACAAACCTATGTATTCTGAATATTGGTGTTTTACGCGTTTAGGGGAACGGTCTCCATTTAACGCTTTTGACGCTGAAGACCCAGCCAATGGACCGTACAATCATTAAAAAATCTAAGTATGTTAAGTATATTAAGATTAGATAGTTGGATCCTCGAGTTAAAAATAGCTACGTATAACAATCACCCACAAGTGTCGCCACAACGACCGTCCCTGTGCATCTCGCGTTCATTGGATTCCCGCGATCCTCACCAGACGGTCTACCTTATGGGAGACTTTCTAACGCTGCGTTTTCCGGGACCTTTCGTCCCTATCGACCATCTGCTTTGAGAGCAATGTGCCCTGCCCACACCCACTTATGTTTGACGAATCTTCGGAAAATGCGATGCCGAAAGTGTTATAGAAATTTCAAAGTAACCATCATCATCATTCATTTGTCTTTACAACAATTTATTTGGGATCAGCGCAACATGTGAGTGACCTTCTTCATTTATATTTTCCTGTTAGTCATCAGCTCTGTACTCATCATAACCTTGACATGTCATTTTACACACAACGCACTTGATAGACACAATAAAATTGGTCATCGCACTTTGATGTTTTGAAATAATATTCCGAAAGTTACGAATGCGAAAACTTCATCGACAGTATTATGGTGTACAATAAAAAGTACGTATTTATGTATCTATACGTAATACTTTGCTAATGACTATAGGAAGTACATAAAAGGGTAATTCTCATAAAACAGAGTTCTAGATAATGTATAAACACAATTGCCTACCAGTACAAATAAATACGCGCCAAAATTGGACTAGGCTGCATCTTCTAACGTAATTGCTATGAACCACAATAAAAGAATACAAAACGGAACAATTTCCAGACTCAGCATTTTTCTGGCCCATCTATTTATTATCCATTGTGGCCATGGGCCATTGTTGTACAGATATTGGACCAATAACTCAGTTGGGCGGTTTAATATCTTTTGTCTGGGGGACGATCATAAAAATATGCGACAATGCGACACTTGGATGCGGCTGTTGTGGGCTTTTTGTGAGGTCTGAGCAGAAAGCAATGTAGTGTACTGGTTTATGAGGTTCCGAGGAAGTAGGGTTGAGAGAAATTACATTATTCGGACACTTTTAGGGTTTGTTCTTGAGACTTTTTTACGGGTAGGTAGGTATGTATAATAATATCAGTCTATTGACGCAGCGTTAGAAGGCCTTCCACAAGATGGACCGATGACCTGGTGAGAGTCGCAGGAATGTGATGGTTGCGAGACGCACGAGACCGTTCGTTGTGGTGACACTTGGGGGAGGCCTGTGTCCAACAGTAGACGTCTTTTGGCAGAAATGATGATGATGATTATTTATCTACAAGGAAACATTTTTTTTTTTCTTAAACACAAAATAAAAACAATAAATCCTCCTGCACTGGGCGAAGCGAGAGGGATGCGAGAAGAACAGGAGTGATGTCCAACATCTCATTATTTCGAGCTGCCTCAAAAACTAAAAAGCTACATTCTCTTAATAGTGTAGGTATACTAATAAACCAATTGTTATCCCAAACAGATCAGACCGCATCAATGCCTCAACACACATTGTTTAATTTACTACTCCATTAAATACCACCATTCAATGACTATGAAACAATGATGATTACAAACATTATAGTAGTTGTTTCATTCAAGTGGAACTTTAAGTGGTGTACCGGAAGGCAGATGGTTTCAGAACATCCGATTAAAATACAATGGATGGTTGAAGGAGGCCTGTCAAATGCTTGATGAATGATCTAAGGATTGTCATACTATATCTGCTTTTTGTGGTATTGGATCTACAAGTCCGGGATAAGACCTGTCATACTGTATGGATCAGAATGTTGGGCTGTGAAAAAGACGGATGAAAAAGTATTGAACGTAGCGGAGATGAGAATGTTAAGATGGATATGTGGTGTGACGAGAATGGATAAAGTGACAAATGAGTATATTAGGGGCAGTTTGAAAGTGGCGCCAGTGACTGAAAAATTGAAAGGGATTCGTTTGTCTTGGTATGGTCATGTGAAGAGGAGGGATGAAGCGCATGTTACTAAAAGAGTTATGAGTTTACATGTGGATGGATGGAGAGGGAGAGGCAGACCAAAGAAAAGATGGATGGATTGTGTGAAGGATGATATGAAAGAAAAGGAAGTTACTGATAGCATGACGAGTGACCGGGCAGAATGGAAGAAAAAACATGTTGCGCCGACCCCAAATAACACGGGACAAGGGCAGGAAGATGATGATGGATATTGTTACTGGCTTTTTACTGCAGCTGCGTTCTCCTTGGCATTTATTTGGGACTAGCTGACTCGTGCCCACTTCGCTGGGTGTCAAACATTTTAGCGTAAGTAATATTATATAATATCAGGAATAATATAGTACTGGTGAAAGAATTATCAAAATCGGTGTAGTTCCCGAGATTATTTCCCACAAACAAGAACACAAACTTTACCTCTTTATAAATGTTAATGTAGACAAAAAGTAGTGTATTTAACTATAGTGTGGCTGTTTGGACGTTGAAAGAATTTTAGAAATCAGCTCAGTATTTCGGAAATTTCAAACAGTTAAGCATTATACACAATTTAAAACCTACAAGTCCGTTCCATCATTGGACCACCAGACGTACGGCGATGCACCACCGGTAGGTACTTGGTAGACCTCCCACCCATACAAAACATATTGGGAATACTGTCATCTTGTGTACAGCTAAGGAGTGGAATTCCCTGCCGGAGTCCTTGTTTCCTGGTAGTTTTAACCTAAGAATATTTAAACCAAGTGTGAATAGGTTACTTCTAGGCAAGCATGCTCCATCGTTGATCAAGTTATCGCTTACTATCAGGTGAAATGATGGTCAAACGCGAGCCTCATTTAAAAATATAATGACGGATACAAACAAACACATTAACCTCTTTGTAATACTGGTGTTACCAGCCTTTAAAACGACAAATTAAGGTAAGAGCGGTAGGTAATTCTTTTCTTGAGTTATTTGCAGGTCCGTGTCAAAGTAGTGTCTTGATTAAAAATAATTTCGTAACACGTAATTATTTATTTATAATATTTATGTATGTATTTAGAAAATATAGTTATGTTTATCAGTTGTCTAGTACTCATAACACAAGGTCTGCTTAGTTTGGGACTAGATTTGCCTACACTGGCACAGCGCTTTCCTCTAAGTTCTAAAAAAGTTCCTAATTGAGACGGGAGAGTACTATCTCTCACTCATACCAGATTGACAGTCTCTTTGTAACGCTTAAGCGTTTTAATAAACGGGTTCTGAATGCCTTTAACCCCTCAACAAACCTAACTTATAGACATGAAACTATCCCAGTTCACGTCAATAGACGTCAATACTGTCTGTCTTTTACTTAAAAGACGGTTCGCGACCTTTCTGACGATTGATGTCTTCAATTTCCACGTTCATTCTTACTGAGACTTCCGAACTGTATATAGGTCTGAGGACATTCCCCTAATAGAATAAGGGACACATTTCTGGCGCAACCGTCTTCTGTGTCAAAAGATTTTTAATAAGCTCAGAAACAAATAAAGTTAGATTATAAATTAAAAAAAACCATTATAGGTAGTTACTTGCATTACAATAATCCATACAAAATTATTCATTTAAACTTACAAAAAACAAATTTCACCATCGCAGATGTCAAACAAAATTAATTTTAGCTTCGAAGTGGATGACGGGGGCTTTTTTTTAAGGTGGGGAAATCATCTAATGACTTCTCGCGCTCTAGGGCCGAGCGAGATGGCGTGTCAGACTTGTACTGACTAAAACCAAACCTATGTTCCTTCTTTGCTATGCGACCCCGAGTTTCCCTTTCGGAAGCCAACCCATGGCTCCAGTAGGCTTTGGCCTTGCGAATCCCTTTATTCTTTTAGAGTTAAATCTCCCACAGACAAACTCTATAATCGTTTAAAAAAAAAAATCTGGTAACCATTTACAGTCGATTAGGTCATACAATGCAACGACTGGTACAGAATGGACCTTCTCCATGAAACCTCTTCAATGCTGCCAATACAAACGACACATCATTTGGTTACGGTTCGTTCCTCTGACAACAATCACATGTATTGTGTTCAAAGTACTTGTAACAAGGGTTACTGACCTATCTTTAGAAGATTCAATTGAGACATTCGTAGATAATGTTACTACTATTTTATTCTATTGGGTTAGTTTTGTCAGGTGGAAAGATTGGTAGGCATTTGTCTCTGCCAGAAAAGGTTGCCGGTAAAGGTTTGCAGGTCTTTGAACTTCGGTTTCAGGCAATGGATGTTACTAAACTATTAAACTGATTGGGTTAATGACTGTTGAGCGTGCAATCTTGGATTCGAACTATTAGGGTTGAGATGAAAGCCATTTTTTTTTTTTTGAAGTGGATGAATCTCAGAAGCGAATAAAGTAAGATGATAAATTAAAAACTACTTTCATTAAAATAATCCATACAAAAGTATTCACTTCAACTTACAAAAAACGAATTTCATCATCGCAGATGTCAAACACAATTAATTTTAGCTTAGAAGTGGATGACGGGGGCTTTTTTAAGGTGGGAAATCATTCAATGACTTCTCCAACACTTTACTTTTTTGAAATTCCCCGTGGCCCCAGCGGGCAAGATGCCTTGCTGTCGTCTCTTTGAGGCGCGCATAGAACACTACGTGCCGTCAACGATTCGGGATCGGTGCTTACCAGACGGCGAGCTACCCTTACTCATCGTTCGCAAACCCGCACCTACCGCGACCAGAGATCGCCTCCCGACTCCTGACGCTCAGTTGTCCGTGTATGTCCGTTTCCCGTTGTTAAAAACCAATTCTATTATTTAACCACGGTATCGCACTAATATTATAAAAGTAAAAATTTGTGACAGTGTATGTTTGTTGCTTCTTCACGCTCGAACGGCTGAACGGATTTGGGCGAAATTTGGTACAAGAGTAAACCATGTCCTAAATTAGCACAAAGCATACTCCTTATTCCGGCATTATTTATTTATTTGTTTATCCATTGCTTGCTATACTTACAGTATGCACAAATGCGTATATATAGCAAGCCAACAAACCAACAGAAAATCTATGAAGTAAACATTTTTATACAAAAATTTATCATTTCTTTACTGCTATAAAAAAATATGTCCAATTTAGGTTCTTGAGCAATCAGGCCATTATAATTCCTTGGTTCAATTCTACTTTTAAATTGGCAAAACTTCTACCGGCAGATAGTTTCATAATAAAAACTAAAGTATCTTGAAAGACAATTATATCTTATTGAATTTTCTTTGATTTTCAGTGTATTGATAAAACCTATTTTTCTGCCTTATTGGATCCTAACAAACGATTCATATGTATTATACATGATTATTTACGGTATGTATGTTATTCGCTGAAAAAAGAAAACGCTGCGGTACTGGGAAATCGGAAATAAATTAGCAATATTATTGAAAAGAAAATGGGAGAGAATTGTACCTTGTTATACCTACTTATTCTTTCAATTATTTCGTTATTTGTTGGTCTGTTATTGACAAAAGGTACCTTAAGGTGGGAAATCATCCAAATGACTTCTCGCGCTCTGGGTGGAGCGGGAGGGCGTGTCAGACTTTTACTGACTAAAACCACACCTGTATCCTTCAATTACCCTTTGCGTTCTAGGACTACGGGTTTCCCTTTCAGAAATTCTCCGCGGTCCTAGCTAGCGAGCATCGGCTCTGCAATTGTACCTTGTTATACCTACTTATTTTTTCAATTATTTCGTTTTTTGTTGGTCTGTTATTGTCAAAAGGTACCTAGGTACTAGTATTATTTGCGAGATCGTTCAAAAAAGTTACCGCGATCTTGCGGCAACTAAGAAATTCAGTGAAACTCCCTCTCGCTCGCTACGCTCATAGCGGGTCTTGTACTGTAGGTATTATTGGTGAATATTAACCGCATCTAAGCTTACTGATATAGCCCAAAGAACAGCCAAACTTAAGTGGCATTGGGCAGGACACATTGCTCGCAGAACAGATGGTCGATGAAGCCGAAAGGTTCTGGAGTTGCGACTGCAAACCGGAAGACGCAGCATTGGAAGGCCTTCCACGAAATGGACAGATGACTTGATAAGGGTGGCAGGTATCCACCGTGCGAGGACGCGTGGGCGTGTGGGGTTGGATGCGAGACGCACAGTACCGTTAGACGTGGCGACACTTGGGAGAAGCCTATTTTCAACAGTGAACGTTTTTCGGCTGAAACGATGATGACTAACACCTTTTCAGAAGTTATAAAAAAAAAAAAAAAAAATTTGGTGTACAATAAAGAATATATCTATCTGAAATTATAATTAAGACCATAAAATAAATCTACGATGCTAGAAATTTACTAATTTAGATTATATACAAGTATTTCCTCTAAATCAATATTTTATTCCGAACATATACAGGTAAAGCTAGAAAATACTTTGTCCTGTCATCTGGCAAAAGGCTTTAAATTATAAGCTTTAGTGCTACTAAACCTTTCAGTAACGTTAGCAATCACGGGCAGGAACATAAAATATCCAATATAATAAAACGAAGCAAACATGAGATTATAAACCCTTTCATAAACACGAAGATTAGTCATCTATAAACACAATATTAAAACAAAATAAAGCCGAAATCTTGATTGCATAAGGACTGTATTTCACCGGGACACCATGGCGGCGCGACCAGTCGCCGCTACCAACAAAATGTATGCAGCTCTATAGAGAGTTACTCACCTGGTGTCCGTTTGGTTGCGCACCAATTTGGCGGCGCGACCAACTTGGACGCGTGCACTTAAAGTCTATTTTGATACTGTTTCAGTGTGGTGTAGCGTCTATGTTGTCTGTATGGTGTCTAGTTTGGTAGCTTACGGACACTATGGCGGCGCAACTGGTCGCGCCGCCATGGTGTTCCGGTGAAATATAGTCCTGAACAAACATAATATAACTTCCGAACGGTTAAGCAAAGGTGTATCGAACATACAAAATTATAACATGTCTTTAGTCACGTATATGTAAGTCATTATTCTCATTATCATTTCAGCCGAAAGAGGTCCACCGTTGAATATATGCCTCCCCAAGTATCGCTACGACAAACGGTTTTGTGCGTCTCGCATCCATCGTAACCCCGCGACTCTCACCAGGTCATCGGTCCACCTTGTGGTCCTTCCGACGTTGCGTTTCCGGTACGTATTTGCCGCTCCAAAACCTTTCGGCCCCACCGAGGATCTATTCTGCGAGCAATGTGCCCAGCCCACTGCATCTTAAGTTTAGCGATTCTTTGGGCTATTTCACTAATAGCAACTGTGCACAAGACCATACTCCAAGCCGCAACTGAGAAAATCCAGACGAAAATAACAACACATTACCCGACCTCGTAATCAAACCAAGGGCCCTGGCCGTAACACCAATGAGGTATCATTGGTCTTACGGCCAGGGCCTTTGGTAAAGATAAAAGTTGAAAGAATAAAACCATATCGTCCACCTATGATACAGAAACTACCTTTCAACAAAATATTTCACAAAATCACTGCCATGTATTAGGCGTAAACCTATAACATATTGAATACGCAACTTTAAAACATAAACAACGCACAACCCGGGACTAGAATCCCCTGACACTCTTCACAATTCACGAATAAATTGCTTTGGACGTCGAATAAAAACCTTCATGACCAAACAGAAATATGGGCAGAAGGACCAATACAAATAAAAATCTAAGTAGGTACTGGCCAGAAATAAAACATAAATATTGCCGATACAGCAAAAACAAAAGTGAGTAAACATTGAATTTTAAGGCTACTTCTTGGCAAGCGTGCTCCATTGGAGACCACATCATCGCTTACCATCAGGTGAGATAACGGTCAAGCGCGAACCTATCAATAATAATAAAGAAACACATATAGCATTGCTACTTGGAAGTTTACTGATGTAAAACTAATTATGCTGTATATAGATATTGTATTATTATAATATTACGGCGTCAAAAAATTGCTCCACATCGCTGTCGACTGGAAGTGTACAAAAGTGTGGACAAAAAACTGGCAGCATTACAACCTTGTATAGTTATGCTTAATCTTTGATCGAGGTAAAAACCAGCCCTTGGGTCACGCGAAGTGTTATAATATAGTTAAGTTTTTAAATTATTAGTTTTTAAATTAAAAGTTGGTCAATTGAAAAGCTGAATATTTTTTGACTATATTGTCATTTTGTACACTGAAAATGATTATGTAGATTAGTAAGTACACTATGGTCAAATTGTACCTTCTAAAAACTTATTTACCATTGCTACTCTCAAGAGCGATGCACTAACTCGATTACAAATTACAAAGGGTCCCGCTGGGAATCGTATCAGGCCTAGGCTACCAAACACCTGAGCTCATTTAAGTATACCACAGTTAAGAGCCCAAACATTTGTATACTTATATTTTTTGTCCGGATTTGTTTTTTAACAACCGGCGCAAAAGGCTGGTCACGGACACCTAATTAAGAAAGATTTTGGACTTAGCTTTGGGAAAGCGGTTTAGCGCAATGCGTAAGTCTTAAATCATATCTGCCCCCCTTGCCAAGTTACAACCATTTCGAACCTTAGCCGATAAGCATGATGCACCAGTGATTAGGCACTGGTTGCGATTGGTAGTGCGGCAATAGGTTAAGTTTTTTAGGTTTTTAAGTGTTACTAACCCTTTAGTTGATAAGTTTTTTTACTAACCATATAGTCTTAAAAATAAAAACTATTATTATTATTTCATTTATTCATTAATATATCATATACTTAAACTATATTTTTAAATATTTTAATATTTATTTTTTTATATTAAAAATGGTAGCCCACCGGCATCGGAAACAGGATCCAAGCTACCGGCGGCCAGGGCTCCTGAGAGGAATCTCCTAACAATGCGCACCATGTCCAGGAGTACTGCTTTCTGGATCAGGCCCTTGATCCAGCTGCCTAACAAAAGCCTCCTTAGGTGTTGTTTATTATTATTGTTAAGTATGAAACAAGCGAGATGGGTACAGAAGCCATACCACGAGTTCTAAACGCAATCCATTTTACGACCTAAACTGAACTGTTAAAGAGATGTAGTTATATAGGGTGTATAGTTATCTCTCTTTCTCGCTTCCACGGCTGAAATTTTAAGACGTGACATGGTAAGGCCCTAATTTTGGCCTTTAATCTGTTGGAACAAAAGTGTTAATGCTTTTCTGACTTCAAATAAATATTTAGTATGTGATTTACGAGGCCAGGGGCGATGCCTGCCAGGACTGCCCTGGAACGAGGAAACTGAAGGAACACAGGTGGGTTTTAGGCAGTGAAAGCCTGACAATCCTTCTAGCTCCACCTAGAGCATAGCATAGTATAGTCGGCCTTATAATGTTCCCACTGTTGGGACTCAGGCCTCCTCTCTAGCAGAGGGAATGTGGCTGTAATCCACTACGCGGGCCCAGTGCGGGTTGGTGGATGTCACATGTCTTCGAATTTTTGGTTCTAGGACATGCCGGTTTCCTCACGATGTTTTCCTTCACCGTTTTGAGAGCAGTGGTGATAATTTACACAAAGTCCTGGCTGGGTTTGAACCCGTAATCTACAACTCGTAAGTCGGGGCCGAAACCACTCCGCCACCACTGCTCTGCTCACCGAGAACGGGAGAAGTTACATATGATGATTTCCCACCTAAAAAAGATCGATATTAAGTAGCTATTCTAGACTCCTATTTATGGACACTTTCTGCCATAATATAGGTTCAGTGTTTAAAACGAAAATATACGCAAAGTCAATGGCCAAATACATGTTATCTGCTGTGATTGGTTGAATTATTTATTGTTCAATACCCTAGCTTTAGTAACGGTTAATTTGTAACGCATTTTAGAAAACGGAACTGACTACCGTTTAGTAACGCAATGTCGATAAATCGAACAAGTGAACCATTTGACTGGCCTGTTGGTCTAGTGGTTAGTGGCCCTGACTGCTATGCCGGAGGTCGTGGGTTCGATTCCCACCCAGGACAAATGTTTGTGTGATGAGCACGATCATTTGTTCTGTATCTGGGTGTAATTTATATTTATTATGTATGTATTTAGAAATATATAAGTATGATTATCAGTTGTCTAGTACTCATAACACAAGCTCTGCTTAGCTTGGGACTAGACGGCGTTGTGTGATAGTTGTGAAATATTATTATTATTTAAGATACAAACTCCTATTAAAAATGCTAGTATCTACGATAGAAACCAGAGATTATTTTTTTAGGGTTCCGTAGCCAAAGAATAAAAACGGGACCTTATTGCTAAAACTCACCTGTCCGTCTGTATGTCACCAGTCTGTATCTCATTAACCGTTATAGACGGAAAGTTGTCATTTTCACAGATAATTGCCGTTTTAACAAAAATGACTAAAACCAGATTAAACTGGATATCCCATACAACAAATGTGATGTTTAGCCGCTTTTTACAACAGACGGTATAGAAGACTTCGTGCGCGATTCCGACACGCACTTGACCGGTTTTTGTGATTAAGAAAAACCAACCAGAAAATTAACATGCGTCATACCTCAGAGCCCTATTAGGAACAGATCCAACCAACGACACGGTACTAACTGCCAAGCAATTTAGGCTAACGCAAACTTTAATATTAATGTAAATACCTTTGATCACTTAGATGGGCCTTACCATGAGGTGTTAAAATGTCAAGCGTGAGCGAGGAAGAGGCCTTTAACATTGCGTACAGCTAAGGAGTCGAATTCTCTGCCGTAGTCTATGTTTCCTGATAGCTACAACTGGAGTCTTTAAGTCAAGAGTGAATAGGTTACTTCTAGGCAAGCGTGCTCTATCGTCGGCTGCAACATCGCTTGCCATCAATTTTTTTTTTTTATGTGTTAATGATCTAATGACATCCCCCGCGCTGGGCGGTGCGCGAGGGCGTGTCAGACATACTGACTAAAAAAGAAACCCACTCCTGTTCCTTCTTTGCCATGGTTCCAGGACTCCGGGGATCTCTTTCGCATCACCCATGGCTCCAGTAGGCATCGACCCTGCTGGGCCCCTACGGTTGCTGAAATCTCGTTTGAGGCGCGCGCGGAACACTACGCGCCGTCGACGATGCCATCAGGTAGGTTGGCGGTCAACCGTGAGCCTATCCATAATAATTAAAAATAAAAACATTTCAGTTTACGTCGTGAAATGGATCGTGTTAAAAGCGTGGTAGGACCTCAATAACATAAAGAGTGAACTCCCAAAGATAAACAAACTGACCTTTTAATTTAAAACGCCAGTAATTAGTCCGTTTAACTTCCCAAGAAACAAGAGCTGTTTAATTTCGGAAGCTGATCAGGGAATTAAACAAAACCATGGAGTTTATTTTAATTGGGTCTGAAGTTGAGCCAATTAAAGGAAATGGCGGCTTGAAGAGCGTCTCAGTAGGTTTTACAAGGACTATTGTAGCCTTTGAAAGTCGACTATCCTCTTTGAAGTTAATATTATATTCACATTTGCACACAAACTTGTTCTTTTGATCCCTGAAGTATCAAGGAAGTTGATTTTACCCTTAAAGCAACAAGATTCTTGAAGCTACGTTTGTAGTAAAGTAGTCGATGAAAGTACGGTTTCAGCAAATATTGTGTTTTATTTTTATTTCCGACTCTCTCGTCGTGGTAGTCGAAAAGGTAGAAAATTGTATGCTTTAAATTCCAGAAAGTTATTGTTCTTCCTCAGGGCATATACCCTATGCATACAAAAGTCAGGATACTTTAACGAATGTTATAAATAGAAAAAAAAAATGTTTTTTATGTGATTGTGATGTCTCAGGAAAAAACCGACTCGATTATAGGTACCGGCACGGATCTTGAGAGGTGACTTCTACAGTTCTACTTGCGCAGAAGCCGATATTTCACTTCTGCATAAGTGAAATATCGGGTCTCTTTAGTGGTATGAAGAGAGATGCGGGGGCGGGGAATGAAGTCCTTGTACAGTGATTGGCTCGCCGATATCGTACGATGCGTAAAACGCTCCCGAACGATCTTTCGCCGAGCGCTCAAGATTCGTGCCGCTATCTATACAAAAATTCTGTCACATAACAAAGATACGGCTATAGCTAAACTAAGGTTGTTTGCCAAACTGTGTATCCCAGATTATCCACGGTTTACCTGGAATCCACGAGAAAAACATAGTCACTATGGTTTTTAATGTAAAATTTAATACTTCATTAATTTTCAGTACACCGCAGACTACCTCCTTTTTATTTTAAGTTCTTACAGCCCATCCTAAGGTTGTCTGGTAGATATCGCTGTCAGCGATAAGTCCACCATTGTAACCATAGATTAAGGTTTGTGTAAAAATTACAATAATAATTTAATTTAATTTAGTATATTTTAACGTGATGTACGTTAAAATATACTAAACTTTTACTATAAAACAAAGTCGCTTCCCGCTGTTTGTCCCTATGTATGCTTAGATCTCTAAAATTATGCGACGGATTTTGATGCGGTTTTAATAGATAGAGTAATTCAAGATTAAGGTCTATAGTACGTATAATACATGCATAATATAGTAGAGAAACACTGATATTTTAGAGGTTTCTAATGTGATGTAAATAAACACTTTTTTTACGCTTACATTGCAAACACTGGCTGAACCCTAAAGTACCTTAAATACATTGAGCATTTAATATCGATCAATATGGACCTTTACAGCATGTAATTTAAATGAATATTTTCGAAGATATCTATTACAGATTTAAATTGCAGAGACATAGCGGTTGAGGTGGTATCAGCATTGCACCCGTGCGAAGCCGGGGCGGGTCGCTAGTGTACAATAAAGTTAATTCTATACTATAGTTGGTTTTTCTTCACAGTTAGCAGTATGTAAACTTAGAATGTTCTAAACGTGCTAGTTTCTGATACTAAAACTATACAGTCATATTAACATACAAATCTACACACTCTGATCCATTTAGCAGAGTCAATTGTGCTTTTAGACCACGAAGTTTCTGAAAGTGCATTAGCACTCAACTGTTGTGCCAAACGCGAGTTTTTAGTGTATTATTGTACTTGTTATATTATGATTTCTGTACAGTCTATGAGTGCCGAAGTGTCTTTTATTTAAAATATCCTTGGTATTTTTTTTTGCGAATTTTATAAATAGATTTATTTGCCTATTATATACTTTATTGTAGGTGAGAAACATAACAAAGAAAAACTCATATCTAAAACACATACAATGGACGACCTTATCACATTCCACGATCTCTTTCAGGCAACCTAGTATGGACAGTAATTGTCAGAACATGATATGGGGCTATCATTAATTTGACAATAAGCACCAAAATTTATTACAATATACAATAAAGCTAGAACTACACTGCGCACACGTGTGCCACATACGCCGATCTGGGCGCGTCGGTCTCCAAACATTTTATATGGAAACTAGACTTGTAGAGCTACACTAGATCCACGCCACGCGACGTCGTTCTACGTACAAATCAGGCGTGTTACACGTGTGCGTCGATCTAATGTAGTTCTAGCTTTATAGATATAATAGATACATACATACATACCAAAAATATAAGCAGTAAAAAGAAATGGCGACTTTCGATAATTAGAGACAGGTCGTTGTGTTTATTGAATACTAGCTTCTGCTCGCGGTTTCGCCCTCGTGAAAGTAGGTTTCTCCATGCAAACTTTAGACCCTCATTTCACCCTTTTTAAAGGTTGGGCACGCCACAATTATGGCGGTGAGCAATGGGTGGCTCGCCGTCCGATCGTCCGGTAACCACCCGGACCGAGCTCAAGTCGTCGACGGCGCGTACTGTTCCACGCGCGCCTCAGAGAGATGTCAGCAAATCGTAGGGGCCCAGCAGGGTCGAAGCCTACTGGGGCCATGGGTAGTGTGAAAACGAAACCCGGGGCCCTGGGACGAAGGCAAGGAAGGAACAGGAGTGGGTTTTTAGTCAGTAAAAGTCTGACACTATCTCCCGCTCCGCCCACGTGCGAGATTTGTCATAAGATGTTTTTCCCACCTAAAAAAAACCCCTTTAAAAGTTGAAATTCGAAAAACCGCTTCTTAGTGCTTACCTACGTCATAAAAAAATTTTCACGCTCCTAGTCCCAGTAGTTTCGGCTGTGCGTTGGTATGTCAGTCAGTTTCTCCTTTTATATATATAGATAGGCAACGATTGAACACGTTTTATAGGATCTGGCAATGCATTTCACAGATTTTGATTGTTAATGTGGAAGCCTTAAGGCGATGCAACTCGAGATACATTTTCACTGTTTTTCATACAACCGCTCTTACGCGATTTTTCATTAGTTATTTTGGAAACACAGTATCTTGTGGATATTATCTAGGCTTCTATTGATATCAATTTCTAAATTTGTGTAAAACTAATCCAATTAAGACCTCTGAAAATCTGCTATATTGCATGAACTTTGACACTTCATAATTTACTCAAAAACTAAAAAGTCAAAAAAGTATAACAATAGAAGCCTTGCAAATTTAATCAAGATTCTTTGTAAAATATTCAAGTAAATCACGGAATTACCGAATGATAACAGAGTTTTCAGGCGTTATCTTTCTGTTTTCGCATTGGATTGCGTTAGATGAAGTAAAAAGCTTTTAAACCATGCTCAATGTTGACGATAGATGAGTGAAAAAGGACCCTCTTAAACAGTATTGTGGTATGTGTGTGTGTGTGTGTGTGTGTTGTTAGTTTTGTGTTGTGTGAGTGTGTGTATTGTGTTTTGCGTTGTGCGTGTGTGTTGAGTATTGTCCTGGAATAGCACGCACATAGGGTATCTTTATCCCGGGAGTATGTTCAATTGTATGTTCGTTGTATAAGTATTTCTGTTACTAACACATTATGGATTTTCTATATCCGAAATAAAGTATATTATTATTATTAATTGGGATAATGTTCTACTATCACGCAGGCAAAACCGTTGGTAGCAGCTAGTAGAACCGTTAATTTAAGGTTATTCAAACAATGGACCACGAAATCGTAAGTTGAAATGAAGAGAATCTGTAACTGTAATAGCATGATTTTCAGCCTCAGCAGTCGCGCAATAAAGGCAAGTGGCCGAAAACTTTCTTCCCGACTTCCTTTGTTTATGTGGTAGTATTTTCAAAATTATTTTATTTTCTTGGAGTTTTAGCGATGAACGTTTTTTATGTCGCGATGACCTCAGCTGTTAATATGTCAAAATGTTTTCTAGTGATCAGTTTTCCAAGAAATCTGGTCATCTATAGATGTAAATAAAATTGAAGCGTCTGTTAGTAATAACAAAATATTTTTTTTTTAAGTAAGAATATTCGATACCTGTAACAAAAATGCAATTTTTTTTTGTCTGTTTGTTCCAGCTAATCACCGAAACATCTAGGCCGAATTTGACGGGACGTCACTGGTTGATAGTTGATGTAATAAAGAGTAGGTAACCTAGGCTATTTTTATTTTAGAAAAAGAGATAGAAAACGAGAGAGATAAAAAAAAACTTACAATGGCGGATGAAATCGCGGGAGCCAGTTAGTTACTAATGTTTTTTTTTTACATTACTCAAGTTGATATCACACAGGAATAAAGCTAGAACTACACTGCGCACACGAGTACCACGTACGCTGATCTGGGCGCGTCGGTCTCCACACATTTTATATAGAGCTACACTAGATCCACGCCACGCGACGTCGTTTTACGTACAAAGTAGGCGCACACGTAGTCCACGTGTGCGTCTCGGTCTAGTGTAGTTCTAGCTTAAGGGTAATGCTTTTTACTACAATGTTTGATATCTACTTACTTAGTATTAAATGAAACTCATATTACCCGCAGAAATTGCGATATTGTTCGAAAGAATTACCGCAGCCCTGGAATGCAAAGGGCACCTGCAAGTACAGGGGTGGGTTATAGTCAGGAAAAATCGTCACCGATTTATCGGTCAATTATGGACCAATTTTGAATTATTTGGTTTTGCTATTATCATTTTCGATTTCTGGGACAACGAAGCCGCTCGCAAAAACTAGTCACTAAATATTTACTTTATGAATTTTATTTTTCTATATTGGCTAAGAAACAATTTCAAAACAGAACACAGTAAGGATGCTTCGTATTAGAAATATGTAGGTACTTACCTACGTTATGGCGGTAAGAATTCTTGGAAGAAACTTTATTGCAGCTAAAATGAAAAATTCTTCAGAAAATTGCATTTAAATTACTCGTACCCTTTTATCAAATTATTCTCTTAAAACAATACCCTCGATTTTCCTATCTCGCATTTTATGAATTTCCACTTTATGTTGAACTTGCTATTGCTAGCAGCTTCGGTCATTTGAAAGACAGAAATTATGCCAAGGGAACGTACTTTCGCGATAAAAATGATCCTAATAATACCAAAGAAACGTACCTTCGCAATAAAAAGGATCCTAATCATACCAAAGGAAACGTACCTTCGCAAAAAATAAGGATTCTAATTATACTAAGGGAACACCTTTGCGATAAAAAGGATCCTAATAATATCAAGGGAACGTACTTTGCAATAAAAAAGAATATCTTAATCATACCATAGGAAACGTACCTTCGCGAAAAATAAGGATCCTAATTATACTAAGGGAACAAATTTGCGATAAAAAGGATCCTAATAATATCAAAGGAACGTACTTTGCAATAAAAAAGATCCTAATCATACCAAAGGAAACGTACCTTCGCGAAAAATAAGGATCCTAATTATAATAAAGAAAACGTACCTTCGCGATAAAAAGGATCCTAATTATACCAAAGGAAATGTACCTTCGCGATGAAAAGGATCCTATTTATAGGAAGGTAATGTACCTGCGCGATAGAAAGGACCCTAATCATACCAAGAGAACGTACCATCGCAATAAAAAGGTCATGGTTCTACAAAGCAAAGTTAATACTATACTGGAATGTGGATTATGCTTGTAACTACAAGATTTGATATCTACTTACTTAAAATTAAATGAAAGTCATATTACCTGCCAGGGCTGCGAGATTGCTTGGAAGAGTTATCGCGGCCCTGGAACACAAAAGACAACTGAAGGAAGAGGCTAATTGGTGATCCAGATTTGGTTAAGTCCAATCTACAAAGCTTCGAGCACAGGCGCAGGGTAGCCAGCCTATCAGTATTTTACAGGTTGCATTTTGGAGAGTGTGCGCGGGAATTGCATGACTTGATTCCGCCATCTCCTTTCTATCATCGGACAACCCGACGTACGGCGAGTATCCACCCTTACGTTGTTGAAACTTCAACGGTCCGAACTAAGCGATTTGCTTCGTCATTTATACCGCGTACATCGAGGGACTGGAACAATTTGCCTGCTGCGGTCTTCCCGTCCAACTATAATTTAGGTGCCTTGAAGGCTAGAGTGAATAGGCTCTAAAGAAGGAACATAGAGCACACTAGAGCGAAAGAAGACGCAAGATGATTTCGCACCTCCCAAAAAAATATCCTTTAGGTTACATGCAAATTCGTTCAACCATTGAGTGGTGATTGAATTCAATAACTATTATATAAAAAATAATATATTAGCGTAATCACTCCTCCATTTGACTTGGCTATTTTGATTTTTCACTTACGGTAAATAAAGCTCATAATAAAACTACACGTTGTACCAAGTTAATTAATAAAACTGAATTGTTATAACCGTAGGAATTGTTCCGACCAAACATTGCGAAGAATTGAGGGTATATTGTAAAATTTCGCATATTAAGTAACCAACCAGCTATTGCCTGTTTCATTTGGATGTTTCGTATGGACTATGTTCTATTAGTAGAAGCGTAAAACTTTGTAACTGCTAAAGTTTAGTAAACGAGACGAGATTTTGCGAACGATGTTGGCAGGATTTTGTAGAAAAACCCTGCAATTTATTTATATGGATGTCGCCGGGAGGTGGCGTTAGAGAATGCTTGCTTTTCTTATTACGAAACATGGTCCTAAACGGCCGGGCTTTGTACATAGAACGTCTTATTACAAAACTTGAAGTATCCAAATAAAACCGAGGAGATATATTGAGAGCAGTGCCGACTTACGAGTTGTAGATCGCGGGTTCAAACCCAACTAGGCGCAATACTTAGTGTAATTTATTTCATCACCACTGCTCTTAAAACGATGAAGGAAAACATCGTGAGGAAACCGGCATGTCCTAGAACCAAAAATTAGAAGACATGTTACATTCACCAATCGCACTGGGCACGCGTGGTGGATTACGGCTCATTCCCTCTCCTAGAGAGAGGAGGCCTGTATCCCAGCAGTGGGAACATTAAAAGGCTGATTTGCTTATGCTTGATATATTAAGCTGTAGCATTATGGTCTGCGTGAGTTTTTGAAAGAGTTCCCGGGGTCCTAGAACTCAAAGAGCAACTGAAGGAACACACGTGACACTCCCTCTCGGTCCACCCAGCTCAAGAAGAGCTATTTCATGATGATGCCCACTAAATCATAATATTAATTCTATTAAATTCTGCCAGAGCCCTTGATGTTGTCTAAAGGCAACCACTGGATTCTGAGTTTTTGTCATTTTTTTTTTCGGTGGGAAAATCATCCAATGACATCCCCCATGGGTCCCTCATGGGTGGAGCGTTGGATAGTGTCAGACTTTTACTGACTAAAAACCCACAGCTGTTCCTTCGTTGCCTTTCGTACCAGGGCCGAGTCTTCCTTTCAGAAGCAGATCCTTGGCCCCAGTAGGCTTCGACCCTGCTGGGCCCCTACGGTTTGATTACATTTACTTGAGGCGCGCGTGAAACAGTACGCGCTGTCGACGACTTGAGCTCAGTCCGGACGGTTACCGGACGGTTGGACGGCGAGCTACCCATTGCTCACCGTCCGCAAGCCCGCGCCTACGGTGGCCGGAAATCGGGATCGAGATCCCGTCGGCTAGGACGTGAGGGCCGTTCCCTCGCGCATCATCAGGATTAAACTTCTTTGCCATTTAGCTCCATCCCTCTTTGTCACTCACACGCCTTACAGTTTTGACACGTCATGGTAAGACCCCAAGAACTCGAAAAAAAAATTCCTTTGGCAAAGACACAATTTTCAGGTCCGTTAGATGTCGAGCATTGCCGCAAAGTAATCACAGCTTGGAGTCTTATTCAAAGGCTTATTACAACTCCTTCAACTGAGGAATCCTAATTAGGTCTCTGATTAAATGGTCAGGATGGCACCTACATTTCTAACTCACCTAGCTTCGTAATTTCAGAGTGGTGTAATATGCCTTGCACAGTGCCGTAACTAAGGCGGTGCCAGCTGTACCCAGGCGCAGAACCCTGGAGGGGCGCAGAAATGATCAACCCAGGGCCAAGTTTTATCTTATGCTTGGTATTTAGTAGCATGCGAACGATATTTATCGTGTACCTAATAAGGGTGTAGATGCGCCCTACCAGGAGTGCCAATTACGTGGTTGTTCGGGGGTACCAGCAAAGCACATTTATGCACTAATTGGGCAAATTAAGCAAACGTAAATGTATAGGGCAACAGTTTTTTTTTTACTATTTCAGTGTTGGTACTATTGTTAAAGTTAGTTATAATAATCAAAGCTCTTTTTTTTTTTAATATCTAGTTATTTTTACTGCCCGCGCTGGATAAGATTAAAGCTTTTTTTTATATTATTGACAGTCTCGCGTTTGAACACTATCTCACCTGATGGCAAGCGATGATATGGCCGACGATGGAGCACGCGTGCCTAAAAGTAACCTATTCTCTCTTATTAGCTCTTTTCAAGGGGCGCAGTTATAGAAGCTTGCACCAGGCGTATAAAAGGCTAATTACGGCACTGGTCTTGCTGATGAAGGCATTCGGACGGTATCGATTCAAAATTTTCAATTTCAAAGTCCAAGTTACCGAAACGTTTCCCGCCATCGTAGTTACACTTCAAACCTAAACTCCAAGCTATTTCGTCCACCAGGGAATACCATACTAAAGATGAAACTAATATTAATTTAAAGCAAATTAATATCGATGACGTCGAATTTGCGATGAGCTCGTCCTTCGATATTTGAGTATTTTAGTATCTTGTTATATGGATTATTTATTAATTGGACTTATTAGTTTCCATCAGAGAAGGTTTTAGTAACTAAATATCAGCTGAAATATGTCAATGGAAAGTTTCTTAATATTTAATTACATTTAGTCTAATACATGCTATAAAGCTAGAACTACACTGCGCACACGTGTGCCACACACGCCGATCTGTACCCGTCGGTCTCCATACATTTTATATGGAAACTAGACTTGTAGAGCTACACTTGATCCACGCCACGCGACGTCGTTCTACGTACTAATCTAACATTATGTTATAATGACGTCATGGTTGAGCGATTGGCTGCTGCGGGTTGGATTCCCGCACAGAACAAATATTTGTATGGCCTACAGATACTTGTTTCTGGTCTAGGTGTCTTGTGTGTGTAAGTTTACATGGTTGAGAACGCACCCACGATATGGGAGTTAGTAGTGATCCACGCGCTCCTCAAAGAGATGTCAGCAAACCGTAGGGGCCTAGCGGGGAATTTCTGAAATCCTTTTCACGGTAGTCCTGGAATGCACAGCTCTCTCGCCCCACCCAGAGCTGGAGAAGTCATTGGATGACTTCCACCCTTAAAAAAAACCCTGCCTATTACTACCCTTAAATAAAAAAGACCTACCGACTCCAAATCACATATAGTCGGTACAACATGCTTTTTCTTCAATTATGTCTTGACACCAGTCACACTATTAATAAGTGATTACTTTTCGGTGGGATCTCATACCCGATGAAGACAATTCACCTATATTATCTCCAGTTGGTAATTTAAATATGCCTGGTCTAATAATCTACGTTGATGGTTAAATATACCTAATAATAATAAAACAGGCCGAGTGCCAGCGATAAAATCCTTATAAATTGCTTACGCAATTTTCATGGTTTACTTAACAGGCTTAAGCTTGAGTAGTTACTTATTAAACATTTTTGTGGTTCTAGCAAAGTATCGTTAGAGTTCCGACAAAATTATGAGGGTTGGTAGGAAAATGACAGTCGCACGAGTTGGTATCTAGGGCTGCAGGATTGTTGAGTTACTGCGGTTATGGGTTTTAGTTAGTCTCTCTCTAAACACCCTTTCAAACCACGCAGAGCGGGGAGAAAGAAATAAACTCACACAGGACAAAGAATAGAATAAAATTATAATGTTAACTAATCACATAAACTAAGAATAAACCGGGTAAATGCGAGGTGGACTCGCGCACTGGGGATTCCGTACCAACTTACCTACGACTATGAAAACATATCAATTCCCGAACTGAGTTACGAAGATTTTTCACGTCTTTCCACCGAGTCCAAAGCTGCTAGGTGGCATTTTGCAGCAGGAAACTTTCGAAAGGCGCCCGGACTTTGGGTATGAGCACAGTATAGATAAGATATGGAACAGTACGGAAACTACCTACAAATATTCGAAATGGCTCACTCGCACAAACATACGCATCGACGAGACTCCTAAGCGGCAATCGCTACTGACAGGACCGCGAGAAACGCTTAGGAGTCTCGTCGATGCGTTTGTGTGAGTGTGCCGTTTCGAATATTTGTAGGTAGTTTCCGTCCTGTTCCATATCTTATCTATACTGAGGTATAAGTCCGGGGAGTGTGGGATTTTTACCTCACTAAAACCACTCCGGTGATCACCATCAGCACATATAGACCAACTACTAGTGCAGTGCAGACAACATACATAATTGGTCAGTGTCAAGCAACGCCTTGGAGAACCGGCAACAAGTTATACAAAAGACAACGCACACTTTTTTATTTTTATTTTTAATGTGTTTTTGCCATTGTGTTTATTTATTATGAGCACTAACATTACAAGCACTGGTGTTGTGTCGAATACATATTTTATATATTCCAATATGAATTGAATTGTTGTTAGTTACCTCCATACACAGGGAAATAAGGAGCTTACATTGTAGGCGTGTTTCAAAGAGGCTTATTTTCAAGTTCAATAATTACCTATTGACTATAAAATGAGTTTGGGGAATTATTCCCCCTTTGCAGGGTACAGTCATAGGTAAACTAGAACTATGTAAGTTTACTTGTACATTTTAACTACGAACTAGCAATCTATCCCAGCATCGTACGTGTACACATATATTACATGCATGTATTATAGATTCAAACTTTCCCCATGCATGAATCACTCACTCTATTAGTGAACAACGCATGAAAATCTATACAATGGATAATCAAAGGTAGCCCGCTAAATCCTTTTCAGTGTAATTGATTACTGACTCTACATTATACATAGTCAGTAATCAATTACGCTGAAAACCATTATCAAGCTACTTTCCGAAAATAAATAATTCACAACAAAATACTTTTTTCTCTTGACTCCTGGAACAGATTTTGGAGCGCTTCGGTTTACTAATTAGTATTGGCCTGAGGAACAAAATTCACTATGTGTTCATTTTGGGCTGCACTTGGCCCAACTTCCAAACAAATATTGGCAATGTCCTTTTCTAAAGAAAATTAAAGACAACTAAAGAAAATTTCGTCAGTGTCAAATTGTATATTAATTAAGAAACTTCTAAAATTACCAGTGTTTCTCTACCATAACATATACATGTATCATACCTATAAACCTTGAATTAAAATTCTTGAATCATCCTATCTAATAAGAAAACCACATCAAAGTCCGTTGCGCAGTTTTAAAGATATATGCATACATAGTGACTAGCGGGAAGCGACTTTGTTTTATATTATGTAGTGATTGATAGACTCGCGTTTGATTATCCGTAATCTCATTTGTTTGTCTTTTACTATTAAAACGCCTTGTTGACACTTCGCGTGACCCAAGGGCTGGCTTTTACGTCGGAAAAAGGATAAGCATTGCCATTCAGCGTGGCAATGCCGCCAGTCTTTTGGGTACATTACCAGTCGACAGCGATGTGGAGGAGTTTTTCGACGCCGTACTTTAAATTGCTTTTTTTTAGTACTTTAGGGTTTTTATTTTTATTTAAAATGAAACATTATTAGATTTAAATGTATATAAAATGAATAAAATTGATTTGTTCTTAAGTTTTACATGTCAACATTTTTTGTCGAACCAAGAGACTAGTGTTGCCTAGCTGACTATTCTGACAAGAAACACTAAAACAAACACAGAAGCTAAATCCATACAATTTTTGTAATGTTATTTTTATACGTTGATAAATAAAGGAAAAAGCCTTTTAAAAATGGTTGTTTTTATTAGTTCAGTTTTCATTATACCAGATGAAATTAGTGTATTTTAGCTGACTACTCAGATAAGAGACACCGAAACCACAGTATAGATATGGAACAGTACGGAAACTACCTACAAATGTTCGAAACGGCTCACTCACACAAACATACGCATCGACGAGACACCTAAGCGGCATTCGCTACTAACAGGACCGCGAGAAACACTTAGGAGTCTCGTCGATGCGTATGTTTGTGTGAGTGTACCGTTTCGAATTTTTGTAAGTAGTTTCCGTACTGTTCCATATCTTATCTATACTGTGGTATAAGTTCAGTCCAAACAATTTTTGTAATGTTATTTTTGTATCTCGACAAATAAAAGACTGGTGTTAGCACAGTCTGGTCTATAAGCTGCCGAAAACAGCAAAAGCATTCTAATCCCAGTTTACTCTTACGATAATAGTTCATTAAAATTAATTCTAACATCTGTGAGTATAATTCCGCACATTAGTCGCCATTCAACGCCTAAATAGGCCAGTCAACATGCGCCAAACCACAGGGCAATGGCACATAACATATAGCACATAATTGGACCCGTTTGGGATCCTACACGTACAGGAAAATTGTTCTAATGGGCCTTTTACCTTATTTCTCGAGGTCCTTAATCTGATAAAGGTCAGCTAAGGGCCTGTAACGGCCCACCGATTTCCAGAAATGGCGATTGTAGTAAATGTTAGCACCAATAAGCAGTAATGGTTCTTTCTGGATTGTGTCTGGGCTAGATTAAAGGCTATTATATTAGTATAGGGATTAGGTAGACGGATATTTGTGGGTATATCCTAGTAGAAAGGACACCTAATTGCACAATCCAATTAAGCCAAGTCAGTTCCATCATCCGACCACTAGACGTTCGGCGAAGCGCCAACGGTACCTACATTTTTTTTTTTGTCGGTGGAAAAATCATCCTATGACATCCCTCGCTCTTGGGTGGAGCGAGAGGGTGTGTCAGACTATTACTGACTATAAACCTACTCCTCGTTTCTTCGTTGCCTTCCATACCAGGGCCGAGTGTTCCTTTCAGAAGCAGACCCATGGCCCCAGTAGGTTTCGACCTTGCTGGGCCCCTACGGTTTGCTGACATCTTGAGGCGCGCGGGAAACAGTACGCGCCGTCGACGACTTGGGCTCGGTCCGGACGGTTACCGGACGATCGGTAGGCGAGCTACTCATTGCTCGCCGTCCCGCGCCCACGGTGGCCGGAGATCGGGATAATAATCCCAGCGGCTGGGGCGTGAGGGCCGCGCCCTCTCGCGTGCACGTGCGGCCTCCTCCTTTGCTAGCATTACTGCTTCACAGAAGGAGGCGACCGCCTGCCACTCCTCCTCGCTTCGGACCATGGCCTGTACCAAGGCCCGGCACGATAGATAGAAAGAAAGAAAGAAAGAAAGAAAGACTGCGGTGCTCTGGCTGTGGTACCTACATGGTGGCATAATGTGAGCATAATGCATAGTGCGACGAGTCCATAGCGCTGGTAAATACATTATTAGCTTCAGCAGTGTTTCAGCCTACCCCGCATACGCAGAAGGCGTGAGTTTAAGTAATTGAGTATGTATCTATACCCTATTCAGGGAGTCGTTAGATAAAAAGTAAACAAACCATTTATAATACTACTAAATTATAGACCACAGATACTGCAAACATTTTACATAAAAATGTGACGTTTTGTCATCGGGCGGGTTCTAATCCGCCATCTTTTTCACTATTGATCAACTTGTTGATATGAGATATTTTCGTTAAATTCTTGTAATTCGCTGAAGAAAAATCGTGCAAAGAAAACACCAATGCATTCAACAGAAAAAGAGACTGTTATTAATGTGAAACACGTCGAAGAAACTTGGTCGAATGTACTTACATTATTTTCTTCGTTTACATTTTGTCTCAAGCCCAGATAAATAGGGTATAGGCTGAATATTTTATAGACAATATCTACTTTTTTTGACGTGGCCTTGTCTGGAATTTCGTCCATGAATAAAGCTTAATACCACAATTTTTTGTATCACTTTGATGTAATGATTGGGTGCTAGCATATCGTCCCACGCTTTTGAGATTACCGCGTAAGCTTTTCGTCCTTTCTTTTTAAGTTAAAAAAGAAATAGTTATGATAAGGTCGATCAGAGCACGTGTAAAAGATTCAAAAACAATTTGTGTCAAGTAGGGTTTAACATGAGACCTGAGGCTAACCTTGACGTCGATATATACTAATACATAAAAATGTCGTGTCACAGTGCTTGTTATCGAACTCCTCAAAAAAATTCTTAATAATAAAAAAAAAACGAGTGTGCTTATGACCACACGACTGAAGTGAAACTTCTTTCGCCTATAAGAGAAAGAGAGAAAGAAAATGTGCGCGCGCACTGCTCTCTCTTGCTCCTACACTGTGATACAGACAATAAGCCTGCAGTGTGCTTAGATATACGGAACGTATTTGGCTATGAGAGGAAGAGAGAAAGAAAATGTGCGCGCGCACTGCTGTCTCTTGCTTATATCCCCCACTTAACTTCCGTTCGCCTTGCCCGATCACACTTTTCGTAACGCTTACGTCACGCGTTCGCCAGCTTACTCCCCAAGTCAAGCGTGCGTAAAGAAGTTTCACTTCAAAAAGAAACTGGCCAAATGCGAGGCGGACTCACACATGAAGGGTTCCGTACCGTCCTTAACAATAAACGGCAAGAAAATCAAGTTTGTTATATGGGAGCCCTCTTAAATATTTATTTTATTCTGTTTTTTAGTATTTGTTGTTATAGCGACAACAGAATATATCATCTGTAAAAATTTCAACCGTCTAATTATCACGGTTCATGAGATATAGCCTGGTGACAGACGGACGGACAACGGAGTCTTAGTAATAGGGTCCCGTTTTCCACACACACGGAACCAAAAAAATATCAGAAATCTCTACCGTCACTAATAAAAAAGTATCAATAATATAGCTGAACATAGACTACCGCAAATAAGTGGCAAAAAATACGAGAGAAAATACTTTCAGCGAAACTTATTCACTTTTCCGCCAGTTTGTCCATCATAACAATAGTAATATACGAAAAAAAAAAAAATATGACAAGGCCGTACAAGGAAAAGATTTGTCGTTTAAATTGGACCGGTGTCTGTTTTGTAGCTTCGATGTCACAGACGGATGAACGCGGTTCTGAACTATCAATCAACTTACCTTTGAAGAATATGAGATAATGTTTTTCCTCTAACTTTATCCTGTTATGGCTAAGCTTTTTGGTATAATGTATGTTTCAAAATGTTTAAATAAGACATGATAATGTTTATTTAAAATTGTGTTAGATATTCTAAACAATGAGAGTTCTTAGAAGTATCAAAAGTGAACACAGGAAACGTATTTTTGGAACCGTAGAAAATTGATTCTGTGCTTTTTATTTTATTTCTTATCGCATGACGCGACCATGCGATACCGAAGTGGGAACCCCTGTTTGCCTTTAATTAAAATAAAATTGCAGACTCACAAAAACACCTGTTTTGTTTAAACTTCAAATACCAGCACTTTATAATTAGGTGTAAACTCATTATTCTCCTGCCCTTAACCCAATCCATTTGCATCTCTTTCTCTTCCATACATCTCTATACCCCGTCTTCTGCTCGACCGTAAATCTCTATACGCCGTCTCTTGTTTGTCCATTCATCTCTAAACACAGTCTCTTGTTCCTCCTTACATCTATATAATCATATTATCCTCGTCCATACTCGACTCTTCCTTTTCCATAGATCTCTAATAGCCGTTTCTTACTCGTCCATTAATCTTTATACGCCGTCTCCTCCTCTTCCATACATCTCTACACCCCGTCTCTTCGTCGTTCATTCATCTCTATTCGCAGTCATCTCAAGTCTTTCCACCGTATTGCAACAGCTACTCATCGTTTCTTTGCTTTTCTACCCCTATAGCCCTATAGCCATCTCATTATATAGGCACACAATGTCTTTAGGTAGAAACTGTGATTCAGAAATAATCTTGCCTTTGAAAACCATCCCTATACATAATTACTGCAAAGTAACTAAAGTCAGTGACCCCACAATCCTGCCATACCTCATAAAGGTACGGTCGGCAACAAAATTCAGTAATATTTTATATCACCACTGTAGAAATTCTTCTGTACCTTCAGTACTTTGGACATAAAATTCGTGCGAAACCCCCAATTAGATATTTTATTTTCTTTATAGAAATACTTTGTTCGTCTGGGAATCGAAATTGCGACTTTTTTATTTCAAAATGGCGTCGATGTATGTTCTTACCCTTGTTTTCCTAATAACCTATTTCTGATTTTTTTTTATGCAACTGCTATGTTTTCTCTTCACCACCCTTGGTTGACTGGTAGAGAATGCCTAAGACATTAAGTCCTCCATTGAATCGTCGTGTTGCATGACGTTTTAATAAATAAAGTGTATTCGTCATTAGAGTACTGATTGATGTATGAAAGTAAGAATATGGTTGTCGCAAGGCAAACCCACCAAGAGTACAAAAGTCAGAATATGCTTATCGCAAGGCAGACCCAACCAGAGATCACTGCACTTAGATCAAAACATCGTCGTGAAGCTGTTAAGAGCTCTTATGAGAGCAAAATATTCAAAAGAAATTGACAATAAAACATATTGAAATAATGACTACAAAAAATATTGTAGCGTATGGATGGCTCAGTGGTTAAGGCACTCGCCTCCACGCATAAGGTTGCAGATTCGAAACCGGGCTATTACTAATGTGAATTTTTAACACTTTTCTAAGATTATCTAGGACGTACGTTTATCTACTGGCACCCTGTGCCTCGGAAATCGAGTAAAACTATTGGTCCCGGTTGTCATTCATCTTTGACAGTCGTTACAGGTCACACGCCAGGAAGTCTGACAATCAGTCTATCCAAGGAGTATCGTGTTGCCCAGTAACTGGGTTGTGGTGGTCTAACAGTATCTCTCCGGTAGCTCCATGTAAAACACGGATACACAGCAGCATCTGATTTGACTGGAAGCCGATAACTAAGCTAGTTGGGAAAAGGCTAGGGAGAAGGCCACAAAAAATATTGAAGTAACGATAATTTATTTTTATTAATTTATCTGCCGACTGTACAAAGACGTGAGTCAGTACTGTCAATATTGCGGCACAGTCCGGTCCATTTTGCAAGCGATAAGGCCGCTCCCCTCAAAGCATATACTGTTATCACGTTATCTCTTATCAGGACGATACATGTGCCCGTCGCCAAGTAAATCGATATGCTAGGTTCAATGGGTTTTGAAATTGGGTACTTACAGGAATTGTAGAAAAAAAAAACGGGTACGACCGTTTACAGCAAAACGTTTACCCACAAAATGTGATGGACCTATTTCTGAGAAATTACTAATGGAAACCCCAATATGTAATACATTGTCACCATGGAGTTACCGGTTCTTCTGCATAGGAAACGATCAATTGGATTCGCGCACAAATTTTTGACGTTTTATAAGTGTTCATGTAGGCCTATGTTAAAATATTTTGAATTTTGTCTCTAACCTAAGGATGGAACCCTAAACCCCTCGATTAGTAACCTTGCGATAGTAGTAGATCATTCAGTCGTATGATGTTGATCTATCGCATCATCGCGATCGCGATCTAACGTTGCATGATATTTTTTTTTTAGGTGGGAAAATCATCTAATGACAAATCCTGCTCTTGGGCGGAGCGGGAGATAGTGTCAGACTTTTACTGACTAAAAACCCACTCCTGTTCCTTCGTTGCCTTCGTCCCAGGACCCCAGGTTTCGTTTTCACACCACCCATGGCCCCAGTAGGCTTCGATCTTGCTGGGCCCCTAAGATTTGCTGACATCTCCCTGAGGCGCGCGTCGAACAATACACGCCGAACGTTGCATGCTTAAATATTTTTAAAGTTTCGTACGAGAAGGGTAACCAAAGGAATGTTATACCTATTTTGATTTGTTTATTGAATTAGTAGATTTCACTACACAGTACAAAACAAAGTCGCTCCCCGCTGTCTGTCCCTATGTATGCTTAGATCTTTAAAACTATGCAACGGATTTTGCTGCGGTTTTTTTTTTAATATTTAGAATGATTCAAGAGGAAGGTTTATATGCATAATTTAGTAGAGAAACATTGGTAATTTTAGAGATTTCTGACACACACATTTTTTTGCACTTACATTGCAAACGCTGGCTGAACCCTATACTTTTTACGATAAATAATGGCTTATATACAAAGCGATTTTAATCAATACAAACATTAATCCTTATTCAATTAAGGATTTAAATACATTGTGCATTTAATATAGATCAATATGGCCTTTTACAGCATGTAATTTAAATGAATGTTTTCGAAGATATTACAGATATAAAATGGACATAGCGATTGCGGTAGTATCAGCATTGCACCCGTGCGAAGCCGGGGCGGGTTGCTAGTATATAATAAATTAAGAGGTCAAACTAGAGGCAAAGGTACAATAATTAAATTATTACTAATCCTCTGCTGCCCAGTCGTCTGTTTGTTAGAGCCTCACCGGAATGTACATTTTCATAAAGCGTCTGTATTTTCTTTTGTCAATTTTATTTTACTTGCAATTATCTTTATAACTAAAACTAATTGCAAGATTCAAAGATTCAAAAGCATTTATTTCAAATGAATCATTTACAGGCACTTTTGAAATGTCAAGAAGTCAGTCAGTCAGAAAAAATGATGCTAATTGCAGATTCCAAAGCGTAGATCTCTATGGAGGAGAATGTGCAAGAAACTCCATGGACACTCTTTTCAATCGTGTTTTGCAATTACAAATATCTCTGTTACATGTTTCTTGTTGCTATCATGTGAGAACAATGTCAATAAAGGAAAAATAAAAACTAAATATAGACAAGTAAAATAAAATAATGGTAAGGAACATTTCGTGTGCGAATCCGGCTTGCACTTGTCTGGCATTTTTCTGTGTGAGTCCGGTTCTACCTTGGCCGGCTTTTTTCAGTGCGATTCCGGTTCTAACTAGCCCGGTTTTTTCTTGAAGTGCCAGTTTTCAGCACATGGAATTTCTTTGCTTAACTTATAATTTGGACTAAACTTGACTTGACATTTTGACAAGCCCTGCGGAGTGCGAGCGACGTATTACAAGTAAATAAGATTTAACTTACCACAACTTCAGAAACTGCTCGCAGCTTCCGACACATGGAGGATTTAAAGTAATCCCGACCAAATTATTTCCGGGTATATTTTCTATTGAAGTCTACGAAGATCGAATGATAGATTTTCATTAATTCCTTTTCGATGTTCGAAATCTTACCTGAAACAATATATAGAAAAATAATTAATTATTAAGTTAGTAAAATTTATAAGTTTTATAGTTTTCTTTTTTTTTATAATATTCCACAAGTATCACACAATGCCATCTAGTCCCAAGCTAAGCAGAGCTTGTGTCATGGCTACTAGATAACTGATATACTTATATATTTCTAAATACATACATATAAAGATAAATTACACCCAGACACAGAACAAATGGTCGTGTTCATCACACAAACATTTGTCCTGGGTGGGAATCGAACCCACAACGTCCGGCATAGCAGTCAGGGCCACTAACCACTAGACCAACAGGCCAGTCGAACAATAAGCACATTGCTCGCAGATTAGATGGGCGTTGGAGCCGTAAGGTTCCGCGCCACGGAAGATGCAACGTTGGAAGGCCTCCCACAAGGTGGACCAATGGGTGCGGATCGCGGGAATCCGATGGATGCAAGACACACAGGACCATTCGTTGTGGCGACATTTGGGGGAGGCATATGTCAAGCAGTGGACGTATTTCGCATCAAATAAATAAGTATCAACTCTTTAGGTCCGTATAGTCATACCAATTTTATTTTTTAAGGTAATTTTCCCAATCATCTAATTACTAATTTCGCTCTTGGGCGGAGCGAGAGATAGTGTCAGACTTTTACTAACTAAAAACCCACTCCGGTTTCTTCGTTGCCTTCGTCCCAGGGCCCCGGGTTTCGTTTTCACACCACCCATGGCCCCAGTAGGCTTCGACCTTGCTGGGCCCCTAAGATTTGCTGACATCTCCCTGAGGCGACTCCTGTTCCTTCGTTGCCTTTGTCCCATGGCTCCGGGTTTCGCTTTTGATTTTACCAAATATTAGAACTAACTTCAGCCAAAAAATCTTAATATTTGAAGGAGCACAGTTGTACACTCATTCAATGCCATCCACCATCGAACCGCTTTATGACTGAATGTATTGATTGACTGAAAACATACCTAATTATGTACGCGGTAATGAACTCAATGTCATTTCTGATTAGCATAATGCAAACATTGCTCTCAAGTGAATTTCTGTCTCTTTTGAGAATTAAACATTTTAACCTAAAATGTGTTTGATTTTAAGAGGAACGTGGAAGACTGGAAATATCATGTACCTGTACCTGAGAATCGTAGCAGAGGGCGATAAGGGTAGTGCGAGTTGTTATTAAGTCAATCGAAACGTTTACCGCGATTGGCTCTCTGATTGGTTGAGAGCTTGGAGCGGTCCAATCAGAACGCCGAACGTCAAACTTTTTAGTTTGTTCGTATGGACTGCTATTGAAACGTCATAAACCAGTCGCTAAAACGCACGCGCGCGGGACGGTCAACAAACCGTTGCTGTCGATTGAAAAATGGTTTAAAAGTGATAAATAGTGATTGTGTCAGTGAACTGAGTGATGTCGACAATGCGTGGGTAAGTATTAAACCTTTTTTAGTACTCATACAGTGTAGTTGATTAACATTTCGGTTAGAAATGGTCATTTCAACAAACATGAAAAACCGTTAGTACCGCTGACTTAACATTTTGCAATATTTTGGCGATAACTATTGATAAAAATGCAAACTATGGCTATTACATATGGTTTTATGTATCTTACTAAAGATATTAGGCGTTTAATTTGAATATTATCGTATTTTTATTGTGTACATTTTGAAATTCGAATTACGTAAAACTAACAAAAGCGAAAGAAAGAGCTGTGATTGGCCGACCAATCACAGAGTCACATTTTGAGTTCAAGGACACATCAAAGCCGAGGTCCTTGTACAATTTACTGGACGATGAATTAGTTGGACACGGAAACGTTGTTTATTGTGGCGACGCTTGGGGAGGCCTATTTCCAACAGTGGACGTCTTTCGGTTGAAATGATGATGATGATGACGATAATGAAATCCGTTATTTCAATTTTTTTGTAGACTTTTTTTTATTTGTTAATTTAACCGACTTCAAAAATAGGAGGTTATCAATTAAGTACGTTTAAATGTTGAACGTTGAACGTATTGGAAATGAAAATTTAGTAGGTTTACGCGCGTGTGTGTGCACATGTAAAGGTTCATAAGTTTGTTTGTCTGTCTGTCTGTTGCATCTTTTTCCGAAAAGCATACAGGCATGTTTTTAATTTTTCCTCTTACTCGAAGATGATGACGTGGACGCCTTTGTGGTGTTCATTGTGGCGACACTTGGGGGAGGCCTATTTCCAACAGTAGACGTCTTTCGGCTGAAATGATGATGATGATGATGATAATGAAATCCGTTATTTAAATTTTTTTGTTGATTGGTTTTTATTTGTTATTTTAACCGATTTCAAAAATAGGAGGTTATTAATTAAGTACGTTTGAATGTTGAACGTTGAACGTATTGGAAATGAAAACTTAGTAGGTTTACGTGCGTCTGTGTGTGCACATGTACTGTGTTAAGTGTTGATTTAGTGAATAATTAGAATATAGTTTATGTGTGTGAAACAGAATTTTAACCTGGGTAAGTTTAAAATAAGTATATTTCTATTTCTGTGTGGTTATGACGTCACTCGTATCAGTGCTAGAATTTTGTCAGAATGCTTTCGCAATTTATTATATTTTGAGACCAGTTCTGTGTAAAAAGAATTTACTAACGTGTTGAATGTTTATTCGACAATAGTTTTCAGCCAAAAAATATACAAACAGTAATATATTTAAGATCAGATTCGATTATTCATTTCAAGTGGAGTCGAAAAAATAAATCTCATTGAACCCATTATGGCTGCCAACCTAATTTAGAGATAGTAATAAATATTAATATTAATATACTGTAATATTGAATAACAAGTGTGATACGTCATTGGAAAGGGTATTTATTGTAGATAATAGTTACATTTTTTATTCATCTTCCTATAATAAAATTTCACTGAACAAAAAATAACCAGAAATGTTAAGAGTATTTTCACGTAAGTGGGAATGCCTTCAATCAACAGTCAATGTTTACAGCTCTATAAACAAAAATTGAAACCAAAAAATAATAAACACTTAAGACGACTTGAAAGAGTCATTCATAAGCTTTAAACAAAAACATTACTTGATGAGGTGGTTCTTGTTACGAACGATTTGCCGAAATCGCGCGGCGGGGCGCCGGTGTTATCAGATGACGTAGCGCTTGCATGACGCAAACAAAAAATTGGCGCGAACGTTCAACCCGTTCGAGCGGATAAATTTGTCTGTTTGTTAGTTTGTCTGTCTGTCGCAAGTTTTTCCGAAAATCATACAGGCATGTTTTTAATTTTTCCTCTTACTCGAAGATGATGACGTGGACGCCTTTGTGTTGTTCATTGTTGCGACATTTGGGGGAGGCCTATGTCCAATAGTGGACGTCTTTTGGGTGAAATGATGATGATGATGACTTCCTTAATTTCAATAAGATCACGACGTGGACGCAGACGTTTTTTTTCTTTTCATTTTTTTTTACGTAATAAATACGCTAACAGACTGGAATAATAATATTATGTACGTAAAATGTTTTTAATTTAAAATTATTTTTTTCTTGTTTACATGTGTCTATATTTAACCATATTTTGTATAATCCTGGACCAAGTACTTAAGTTTTGCCCGTGTTTTTTAGTGAAATTGTTCATTTTGATTGATGATTTGTGCAATGTTTTTGTTAGGCAACGTGCCTTTTTTATGTGATTAACGTTTTGTAGATATCTTCAAAATGTAGAATATTAAATTAGATTTCAAATTTAGTCAACAGATTTTAAACAGTGATCCAAAGTTCGAGTAGGTGTTTTTTGCGCCCCTTTTCAAGTGGCTCGTTTGGTTATCCGATACTAATAAACTAAACACTTCTAACAGCTGAGACTTCGTCTGTGTTATGAATGTGTACCAATCATTATTATTAAAATGTAACTCAAGTCACTAGACGCTTATCGTTCTCAGAATAGAACCGTTTGTTTACGCGTTCATTTGTTTGAAACCGGCCGCTCGTAACTTACGTCATCTTATTGTTAAGCTTGTGATATGAAAAAAATGTATGGCGAGGTCTGTTCTTTTGTTTTTTATATGTTGATTAAAGTGTATTTATGAAAATAAAACAGTAACTTTATGAATTAGTGGTCTATTTTTTTAATTAAAATTACTTTAACACAAGAAACTGGTAAAAATTCCCTCACACTGAACATACATGACAATTACTAATACATTACAAGGCAAAATTATACTAAACCATATATATCCTGTTAGGTAATTTAATAAAGATTCTAATGATATAGCTCGTAGCCAGCTAACTAACGGAGTTTCAAAGATATCATCGTTTTAATCAGACGCGCCAATTGCAGCGGAATTTGCGCGCAAAAAATTCGCGAACCGTAACAAAGGTTGCACATGCACAATTATGCCGTACAGACAAGGGGATATGTTTTAAATCTCAGAATAGCAATCTTTTAAAACTTAAGCTGTTAGAAATACGAGTATTATACGAAGCACTGTGTTGCCATGAAAAAGGATAGCGGTAACTAAATATCAGGTATGATGTGGGGAAAATTGTGGGTAGGATATTATTGTGTGTAGATGAAACCGTAAGATTGAAGGTAGTAACAGGCAGTGGGATGAGGTTTCGGTTAACTATGGGGGTATTATTATTACGTCATTGCGCGTTTTTACGTAAATCACCAAAAAAATAATAATAATAAAAAACTATTTCTGGATTTTTCTGGGAAAAACAAAAATATAGAAATCAAAATTTTCGGCAAAAAAAAAATCGTACAAACGTGTGTACAAAACGACAATTAAGAGTTTTTCAAGGTCATTCAAGTTGTACAGACGTATGTACAATCGGCGCTCGAGGGGTTATGCTTTATTCAGGAGAAGAAAGCTTTATAAACATTTGTGAAACTAACTTTACTAGCGATCATTGAAGAGAAAGCAAAATTAATAATCATAGGCCAATTAGTTTTTTTATTTTTTATTCCAGACTTAAAGTCACTCAAAGGGAAATGGAAAGGTCTATGCTCGGAGTTTTCTTGCGTGATCGAATCAGGAATGAGGATATCCGCAGGAGAACCAAGGTTACCGACATAGCACGAAGAATCGCCAAACTTAAGTGGTAATGGGCAGGGCACATTGCTCGCAGAACGGATGACCATTGGGGTGGAAAGGTTCTGGAATGGCGACCACGTACCGGAAGACGTAGCATTGGAAGGCCTCCTACAAGGTGGACCGACGACCTGGTAAGGGTTGAGGGAATCCGATGGATGCGAGACGCACAGGACCGTTCATTGTTGCGACACTTCGGGGAGGCCTATGTCCAACAGTGGACGTCTTTCGGCTGAAATGATGATGATGATAAATTAGAATTTTGCTTCCTTTTTTTAAAGTGATATACATAATCTAGTGCTTGACTCTTTCTTTCAGACTCTCGACTTTTGGCCACGGTGGCCAATCTCAGCGGACAGTAGTCATCGGTGCCCAAGATAATTATAATAGAGCACAAGAAAATCTAAATGAAAAAAAAAAATGACAGCGTCAAAAAACCCAACCGCAAAAAATGCCGATGCAGCACTGGCGCCAAATCTATGATTAAACAAAAATACGTTTTTGCGGTCGAATTTTTTGACACTGTAATTTTTTTATTTCCTGAATTTTAGCGACTAATACTTTTAAAATTGTCTCCTCAAGCTCTTTATTTTGATACCACAACAATACATGATGAAAAATATTTTATGAAAACAAAATTTGGGTAAAACCCCGCCATTTTATTAATTTATAGTTTTATTAAGCTTTAAGGCGTGCCAAAGAACTATGCATACTTTCATACACTGTAAAACATTATCATTCTTTTGGCGCAGTTGAGTAAAAAGGTCTAGAGCGACTGGACTCTCCAAAGACTCACGTGCCGCCAAAGAAAAGAAATCACAAAATTCAACACAAACAGATGTTTAAGAAAGAACAGGTGTTCATTTTAGAGCGACGTTCAGACATGAACAACCAAAACAACCTTTATACTGTATATTCACTTTCACAAAACAAAAACTATTGAAATTACGTACATGCCAACACTACGTGGAATCTGCCATTTATTTCCGATCTAAGTCTGGATATGTGCTATTTAAAAATGCACGAGCAGAGTACAGCATAATGCGCAGGACAAACGTAATTTCGGAACCAAAAAGTTTGTCTCAGCTCTTTGGGCACTTCCTCTTAAAATGGCGCAAATCCCGCTCTTGGGCGGAGCAGGAGATAGTGTCAGACTTTTACTGACTAAAAACCTACTGCTGTTCCTTCTTTGCCTTCGTCCCAGGGCCCTGGGTAACTCTTTCGCATTGCCCGTGGCCCCGTAGGCTTCGACCCTGCTGGGCCCCTAAGATTTGCTGACATCTCCCTGAGGCGCACGTGGAACAGTACGCGCCGTCGACAACTTGAGCTCGGTCCGGACGGTTACCGGACGACCGGACGGCGAGCCACCCATTGCTCGCCGTCCGCGTTGCTGCGGTGGCCGGAAATCGGGATGGGAATCCCTGCGGCGGTTGGGGCGTGAGGACCGTTGCCTCACGCGATCGGCTCCCTCCTTTGCTAAGCATTACTGCTTCGCAGGTTATACTTTTGTTAGATTTTTTTCTGATTGTCTATGGCCATTCGTTCTATCATAACACATGAGTTCTACTATAAGCCATTTCAAGGTTATCCATAATTACCGGACACCCTATCTAAATACACAATACAGTAACAGATATCAAATATAAAACAGAGAGCGAAGAGTTAAAAAATATTACAGTTACTACTAACACATTACTGACAAAACATCTGCCAAGATAACAACAAACAAATAAATAAACATCGATCTAATAACCTCGTGGTCTTAATAACTTTCTTTATTGAGCGCAGACGCAGGTAAAAATGAAAGGTACACTCATACCTTAATGCAATTTGTACGCCCCGAAGTTGAGAGTAATTGTTATTACTTTGACGAGTATAGACAAGCTTTTATTGATAGTTAAAACGAGGAGTTGACGTGGTACGGGCAACTAATGCGGAAGAATGAAGAGAGTATGTCGAGAGGAAAGTGTTGAGTAAGATAGACAAGTGAAAGATACGAGAATAGATAAAGTGAGAAATGAATATATTAGAGGAAGTTTGAAAGTGGCGCCAGTGACTGAAACATTGAAGGAGTTTGTCTTGGTTTGATCATGTAAAGAGGAGGGATGAAACGCATGTTACTAAGAGTTATGAGCATACATGTGGATGAATGGAGAAGGAGATGGAAGCCAAAGAAAAGATGGATGGATTGTGTGAAGACTGAAGAGTGATATGAAAGAAAAGGAAGTTAGTGATAGCATGAGTGACAGAGCAGAATGATAGAAAAAAACGTATTGCGCTGACCCCACGGGACAGGGGCAGGAAGATGATGATGAAACAAGTGAAAGAAAAGAATAGAAAAACTTTAATTCGGAGCAGACGTAGCACAACGGTTATAAACACTAAATAAAAGGGAAGAAAAGTACAGAATGCGCCGAACGTGCCCGTACCGGAAAGGTGACCACCTCATTTGCTGGACGTCAGATACCCAGAGCTAGTTTTCAGTTGGCACCCGGCATTGACGTACGAGGGTAAATAAAATTTATAGTTTAACTACTGATATTTGTGTACTTGATAATAACAACAAAATATAAAATAAAATAAGAGCCAAATAAGTTAAAAACTATAATTACTTTTTACCGCGCGAACACTGCACATCAACCGACGCGACGATCATCGCGAAAGGGGTGGACAAAGATCAAATAAATCACGGATGATATAAAGAGGTGAATCTTGAGATTACGGCAAATAGATTCGTATTAAGTCCCCAATTAAATTGAGCAGATGATGGCTATAGAATATATTTTTCAACACACTTACTCGAAAACCTGCTCTTATCCCTACCGCTTTTAAGCATGCAATTTACTGTTTTTCGCACTAGTGCGGAAAAGTGCGCGTACTCGCTCCACTACAATTTTATTACATTTATTGTATCCCTGATATTAAGTAAGTAGGTTGCTAAGTAACCCCCACGAGTTCCGCGTCAACCCGTTTATACATATATGTCTTCGTAAGAGAAGTGAGAAACGTCGTTTTATATTATACACGTGGAAATTTGTCACTGCCTTCGGTTTCTTAACACCCTCGCCAAGGCTCGGGCGAATGCCGCCTCGGTCGCAATGACAAGCTTTCTCCACTTGTATCAAAATGTACTATTGTTTAGTCTGCTACGAGTCTTACAGATTTTTTCTAGCTCATTGCTTTTGTAAAACCCTTCTCCTTTAGTATTTTAACGCCTCGTGTCAACTTCCTTTTTTTTCAGTGAATATGACGTCAGAGGTTTGATCTAGTTTTTCCATGTAGTGTACATAATCTAAAAGTTTTCAAAGGTCATTTAATCCGCTCGCCGTGCCAGCGTGGCTTGTTATTGTAGGCTGATATTATTCTTTCTCGTTTATTTTCTTTCGTTCTTTATGGCCTGTTGGTTTGTTATTATGTGACCCTCTTTGAAATTCAGGGCCTTGTTTTACGAAAACATTGCTTCGATTGCGGAATAATCTTCCCTAGACAATAGCTATTCAGGAATTTAAAACTACAGCTTAAGTCAGAACGTAAACTAGAATTACTAAGCCTTAAATCTTGAATTCCAGTGTAATCCTGACCTTTTAAAACAATGAAGCTTAAGTTATGCGTCACGGATTTAAGTCTTTCTTCATCTAAGACAAATTGATCTCAGACTTACATACCATCCAAAATTTCTCCCTAATTATCGGGAGTCGAAGTCGCGATAGAGCTTGAAATTTATTACCACCTCTAAAACCGGCTGTCGTAAGATAATCAAAACATACTTTACGTAATCTCGTTTGATTAATGAGGTGTTTCTGGTAGACCTTACACGCGAATATCACATTTCATTGGGAATACAACGTCTTGTAAATTAAACGCTTATTGCAAAACACGTGTCTCGTCCACTGGTTTCTTAAGTTCAAGAGATAAAAAGTTCAGAACTGGTTTTGGAAATAAATTGGGTGTATATGTCAATGGACTCGAATATCAGGCTAGGTGGAGCAACGATCTTAGCAAGGTTGTAACCCAATGGATGTAATGGATGGATACCAATTGCCAGTAAGTACTGTTTAGTCCAATAGTAGATTTAAGAAAGGAGCATTAATAAATAGCCAAAATTAAATCAACAATAAACAAAACATCTTTTGTACACAGAATTTTAAAGACATTCTTGTCTTGTCTAGTCCCGCTTTTCATATCCAGAATTACAGATGATATACAAAATTTCTAGGTAATATCGATATTAGTAATATAAAACACATTTCACAATATTTTTGATATCATTGGCTAGCATATCTATTATTATCTATACAAATATTATGAAGAGAAAAGATTTGAGTTTTGTTAGAAGTTGAAAGTTCATCATCAGTAGAATGCTACTTTATCGTTTTATTTTATTTGTTGTCATGCGGGCGAAGCCACTGGCGGAAGCTAGTATACATACAAATGTTTTTTTTGCAAAGGCCTAACAGTATTTTATCTCTGCGATCCTATTTTCGATATCATGTTCGGCTTCCTTACCGAACATGATCCATTTTTTCCGTAATGAAAATTGTCGTTTTGCTATTTAGGAAGTTGTAGGTGGAGGATGACATTTCCTCATTCTTAGGGCTTCGTACCTCAAAAGGAAAAACGCAACCCTTAGGCCCCTCGCCCACGACGACTTTTTGTAGCAATGGCGGCCGTATCTTTGTTTTCGTTAACTCTGAAGGCCGATTTTTTTATTTTCACAGCTTCAATGAACCGCAAACCTGAGTTTCAATTTCAAAACGATACTTTCACGCAATCCTGAAATAAAAGGTCTTGACCGACAGACAGACGGACGGACAACTAAGTGATCCTATAAGGTCCCTCGCCTCGCGACTTTTTATAGTTTGTGTACTTACGCGCGTTAGTCGCCTTTGCAAGCGCTATAGAAAAAATGCCAACATTCTAAAAATGCGCTACAGTATCGCGATTTTATCGATGCGAACGCGCTACAGCATCGCTACAAAAAGTCGCGAGGCGAGGGACCTTATAGGATCACTTTGTTGTCCGTCCGTCTGTCTGTCGGTCAAGACCTTTTATTTCAGGATTGCGTGAAAGTATCGTTTTGAAATTGAAACTCAGGTTTGCGGTTCATTGAAGCTGTGAAAATCAAAAAATCGGCCTTCAGAGTTAACGAAAACAAAGATACGGCCGCTTATGTTGCAAAAAAACGTAAGTATATTTCAACGCTCTCAAGGGAATTAAAATTCATAGAGTACTTCCCATTGACCTATAATCCTGAAATTTGGCATGAAGCAAGGTCTCATAGCACAAGTAAACATCTGAAAACTGTACAATTGTAGATTCGGAAAAATCTTCGTAACTCAATTCGGGAACTGAACTGTTTAATTCAGAGGTAAATTTGTACGGAACCCTCAGTAGTTCAGTACGCCAGTGCGCGAGTCCAACTCGCACTTGCCCGGTTTCTTATATAACATCTTCATTGGTATTGATATTAGTTAATAGGCTTGGCTTTATTCTTTTTTTAATTAAATGCTTTATTACTATAGAATATTAATATAAGGGCCGAGACACATCGGAATGGCAGCGTCCGGCTAGGCTAGAACTACTAAGAAAACGCGCGTGGCGCGCGGCCGCTTGCGGCACCGCGGGCGGCCTCGCAACCTTTTCGTGCTTTTCAAGCGATAGGTACGAGTACTGTCTTATAAGTATATAGGTAAAGTTTAAAATTATTTCACTCTGAGAGTGCTCGCCGTGTCGCTGCCAGTGTGACTCGGCCCTTACACTACCGGTTGCCTGACGCTGGTTTTTAACTGAACCTTACTGCAAGCGTACTAAGTAAAGTTCCTTTGAAAACCAGCGTCAGTAGCAGTCAACTACTACGTTTGTTTTATTTTAAAATCTTAATTTTTTAAATGTTGTTTCTACAGTCTTAATAACAGTACAGTGTGTGTATCTATGTGGTTAAATAAAATATTTTTCTTTCTTTCCTTCTTTCTTCTTTCTAGCAAAACAGATTATATCAGTATTTGTAGAAGAGAGAGCTTGAATATACTCGTAAATCTAACATCTAATAACAAGAACAAGCTAGTAAATTGACAATAGTCGGGTTTATAAGGCGTCGACTAACAATTGAGTTTGAGAGTTCAAATGAACTATTGTGGTGGATACTCGTCTACTGCAAGCACGTGTGACTTCGCTGCATCTGGGGCGTTACCATGACGTGTTTCTTCACGTCGTCGTTAGGCGTGCGAGGGAGAAAAAGGGATGGAGCTGTACACCCTATATATAGCTCCATCTCTTTAACAGTTCAGTTTGGATCGTCAAATAGATCACGTTAAGAGTTCTTAGGGCCTACCACGAGATCGTGGTAGAGCCTCTGTAGATTTGAATTAGGTTGTTGGGTTTTTTGTTTAAGCAGATTGTTACGCATAGATTGGAAAATAGTAATTTATTTTAACTAACCTCATCATCATCATCACCATCTACCTATGGACCTATGTCCGTTGTTGGACATAGGCCTCCCCCAAGCGTCGTCGCCACAACGACCGGTCCTGTGCGTCTCACATCCACCGCTCTCCCGCGACTCTCACCAGGTCGTCGGTCCACCTTGTGGAGCCTTCCAACGCTGCGTTTTCCGGTGTGCGGTCACCACTCTAGAACCTTTCGGCCCCATCGGCCATCCGTTCTACGAGCAATGTGCCCTGCCCACTGCCACTTTAGTTTGGCGATTCTTCGGGCTATGACTATTTTAACTAACCTATACTCTGGAAAAGGCTTCTTATATTGTTCCCAGTTCTGGCCCAGTTGTTGCCAATTCCTAAGAAAGACATCTAAGTCGTCTCGCCATCTCCTTTGTGTTTTGGGTACCGAATTTGTTTTACATGCTTACCGCTCGATTGGCAAGCTGTTACACTTATAGACAGCCATACACCACACACATACGCCACTAAACACAGAATTTAGTGTTTTTAATAAGATCCGTAAGCTTAACACCACGTATAACTACTGCGCTCCATAAAAAAAATAGATGATATTAGACGCGGTCATGCTGATTTTCAGCTTCGTATCGGCTGCACGACAGTACCTAATTCAAGTTTTGTTGCTCAAAATCTTTACTACTTTCACGGCAACGTCGGTGACAACGCAGAGGTCATTTTGCTGCTTGCTTTGGAAATTGAAATAATTTGAAATAGAGTATAGTTAGCCATAGTTATTGCATATAGCATAGTCGGCCTTACAACGTTCCCACTGTTGGGACTCAGGCCTCCTCTCTAGGAGAGGAAATCGACCGTAATCCACCACGCGAGCCCAGTGCCGGTTGGCGAATGTCACATGTCTTCGAATTTTTGGTTCTAGGACATGCCGGTTTCCTCACGATGTTTTCCTTCATCGTTTTGAGAGCTGTGGTAATGAAATAAATTACGCAAAGTACTGCGCCTGGCTGGGTTTGAACCCGCAACCTACAGATCGTAAGTCGGGGCCGTTACCACTTGGCCACCACTGCTCGTATTATATATTATGTACGAGTATTATAGTTATTGAGAACTTAAGTATTGCCAAGATTTTCAAGATGTCAGGCAGGCAAAAAGGCCATCCAAGTTATTCCATCGATGAATGAACCTTCGCCGGGGTTTTTTCGCCCAGTTATAAAATAGAAAGCAGAAATACGATATTTCGCTGCGTTTTTCCGCTCAGATATTTCTCTGTTTCATTCATCATTATATAATCGATAAAGATTATACAACGGCACATTGAATTCAAAGCTTTGTCACCAACGTTCTTTACATATTCGTATCCCGACACTGCTTGACTCACAAATCGGGTACCGTTGGTAACTTTAAAATGTAATTAATTCACGGGGAAAGTTAGTGGCGCGCTGACGCCGGATTATCAAGCTCCTTGTTTGTCTTCAAGGCTTGTTTCCGTAAAGGATCAGCTGAAAGGCAAGTATTATAAACACTGTTAAGGTATTATAAGTTTGTTTGAACTTGGTAGCGAAATGTACAGCTACATGTAGATAATAACCAGGATCGTCAGATATACTATTTTTTTCGGTGGGAAAATCATCCAATGACATCTCTCGCTTTTGGGCGGAGCGGGAGATAGTGCTGACTAAAAACACACTCCTGATTCTTCAGGGTCGAGTCTTCCTTTCAGAAGCAGATCCAGTAAGTACCCCAGTAGGCTTTGACCCTGCTGGGCCCCTACGGTTTGCTGACGTCTCCTTGAGGTGCGCGTGGAACAGTACGCGCCGTCGACGACTTGGGCTCGGTCCGGACGGTCACCGGACGGTCGGATGGTGAGCTACCCATTGCTTGCCGTCCTGCGCCTACGGTGGCCGGAAATCGGGATCGGAATCCCGGCTGCAGTTGGTGCGTGAGGAACATTGCCTCACGCGTGCGGCCTCCTCCTTTGCTAGCATTGCCGCTTCGCAGGAGGAACGTTAGATATACTTGGAGATTTTATGGATATGAATGAATTTTTTTTTATTGAGTGGTTTATTTAGGTTTCAAGAAGTTATTCCTTGTTACTTAATGAGGAATAACTAACTATAAGTTTATATACATATTTATCTACATACACTTAATATTGAATTTAAATAAAAATAATAAATGTTTAAATATAACATACAGCGATCGAGCAATTCTTAGTAAAATAAGTATCATTTGCTAGATTTTATATAATTGTGCTCCTTCATATGTCTTTTGCAGGAGTCAGATGGATGCGAGACGCACAGGACCGTGTATTGTGGCGACACTTGGGGGAGGCCTATGTCCAGCAGTGGACGTCATTTGGCTGAAATGATGATGATGATGATGATATGTCTCTTTGCTGTAGTTAGATAGTTCTATGCCTTCACAGTTTAATCTGGTTAGTGATTTTTAAACTATAATAGAATGATTTTTTAGCAACTTTTGTATCAGATTTTAATTCAACAGTGTTTATTTTTCATACTAGTGTTCACATTTACTGTGATACATAATTAAAATCATGTTTCATTCAGATATATCTAATCTGACGAAAACTTCAACTATCAACTATATCTGACGCGTTGGTTACTTATCTTCTTTGTTGACTGCACCTTTAGATATAAATATACCTTTAGGATAAATGTTATGTTCGACTATCTTTGCTTAATCCATATTATTTATTTTTACACTGTACAAAACAATGTCGCTTATCAGTCTGTTTATTTGCTAACTCTACCGAAACCACGCAACGGATTATGATGCGGTTTTTTTTAATAGAAAGAGCAATAAACGAGGAAGCTTTATGTATATGTCGGCAAAATCAATAAGTACAGAAACTGGTGTCGGTAACGTTAATAGTACATAAAATTGTGTCGGTGAATTTAATAGTATAGAAACTTCTGTCGGTGAAGTCAACAGCCCCCCCAGCCAAGTTACGACCGTTTCGTTTCGTTTATTTGTCGATCGCCTCGAGTAGGCCACGCCTCCGAATCCTTTGTTCTGACCACTTAACTGAGCGTTGAGATGACGTCAGAACAAGGGAATCAGAGAAGTGGCCTACTCGAGGCGATCGACGCAAGAGAATCGAAACGAAACGGTCGTAACTTGGCTAGGGGGGCAAAATCTTGAGAATAAGTCGAAAGCGGTGATGACGTCATGCCGCTTTAACAGAATCTGGGCTTACGTTCGCGCGAGTCGAGTAGATAAAAGTTAAAACCGCATGGACGTGGTCCTCTTTTCTCTATCGGCAATCGCGTGGATACCTAGTCCAGGGACTGTCTCACCACTCGTTGTGAATTGAATTCCTAGAGCTGATGAGGCTAAATCCGTCGCGTGGTCTGGAATAGTTAGTGTATTACTCGTTTTTTTTTTGTTTTTTTTTCGGTAGGAGTGGGAAATCCTCATGGACAGAGTGTATTACTCGTTACCTGCACAAAGGCACTTGTGGAATCAAAACTTCAAAGTCTTGAGCATCGACGCCGACTTGCTAGTCTGTCGGTTTTCTATCGTTTACATTTCGGGGAGTGTGCACTGGAATTGCACGATTTAATTCCGCCAAGTCCGTTCCATCATTGGCCAACAAGACGTACGGTGTTGTGACACCGGTACATGGTGAACATCCCACCCATATGAACAAAGCGTTTTGGGAAAAAATTCATTATGCGTACAGCTAAGGAGCAGGTTATAACCTAGTGGTCTTTAAGTTAAGAATGAATAGGTTGCTTTTAGGCATGCGTGCTCCACCGTCGGCCACATCATAGCTTACCATCAAGTGAGATAGGATATCTACTCTAATCAGCATCCAGAACCGACATGTAGAAATATAATTTGCACCCGCACGAAACTACAATACGGACAAGTAAGGCACTTTCATCTTATTTTGATTAGTTTTGGATGAATTCTTTTCTGCGAAGATTTCTTCAGAGTCTAGTTTTAAAACTGGTCGTTAACAGTACCATTGTTCCAAAGAAAACTAATAGATACTTAATTCCGATAAGCAATATAACCCACCTACCTTCTACACAAGTTTGTTCCAACTACCCACGCAATATCAAGTAATGAAAACAGAAAACTTTGCTTCATTGTATTAAATTATGATCAAGTACAATATTAGGTATTACATACTTAATATAGCTTTATATAAAATGTTCTGTTGACAATGATCCTTAGCATTTTCAGGGGACAGAATTGCCAATTAAAACAGTAAATATGACCCCTAACGGTCTAGTAATATAGAAAGTAATGAGTTTAATAATGAGCTTTATTTTATAGCGGTCAAGGTTGTAAATCTAAACATTTTGGGACTAAAAAGTAGGTTTATTGGACATTATTATTTGGTAAAAGATTGAAGAAATTGGGCCACTATGTTATGTAGGGGCTTGTCGTTATTATCGCACTGATATGATAGTATGTCTTGTTACGTTTCAAAGAAAATATGAAGTAGATACTGTACCGATAAATATTTCGTAAATTGCAGTATTCGTGACTGTCAGACGATGGAAGGATTTATGAGAAGTATTTTAAAGACACAGTAAAAAAAACAGGAGTATAAAAGTAACAGTGTAATGCTCCGTTCCGACTATGAATATGGTATTTGTTGTTTCTTTTAATTTAGCATTTCACTGCTTTTATCTGTTTACAAATTGTTTATTATTTATTTAAGTACTGGAATGTTTTTATGTATCACGTGCATGTATTCTTAGAAACAGTAAAGAAGCCTTATCATTTTACGACAAGACCGAATATCACAAGTTTGATAAGAGATAACAATATCGCGTTTATTCGACGTTATCGAATAAGATATTATTTAACGGTTAAATAAATATTGTGAGTACCTCACTCTCTCCCAAAGTCCCAACCATCGCCAGAACCAATAAGCAGACTTTTTGGAACACCAAAATATTTTTAGTAGGTACCTATTTAATAAAAATATTATCACAGACTAAATTGGGTTATACTGAAACTCCAGACAGGTTCAGACGACACTAGCAGAATATGTAATAGGTATTCCACTAAAAAACATGCCAAGTTTATAATATGAAAACTTATTTGACCTATGACAGCTTTAATTTCCTGACGATTCTTTCTTGTTTCCCCTTTTAGTTTCGCCACAGGATATTTTTGGTTCAGATTTAGTTCAGCCATTAGAGATTAGTATTTCCAATTATTTTCAAATATTTCAGGGACTTGTGGCTAAAATAATCACAGCCGCACTCCCCCAAGGTTAAGGAAAGCTAGCAGAGTTCGGTACAAAACGAATTCACCCATCTATAAGGATGACGAACTCGGCTAGCTAAAAGGATGGCCATCCACAAGGATGGGTGACCATTTTAACTTGCTGAAATTCCACCGTGCCTCGGAAAGCAAGTTAGAATGTTTAAGCAAGCTAAAACTCATATGTGTTCCTTCAGTTGCCCTTTGCTTTCTAGGGCCACAGTATTTTTTTTGGACAATCCGGCAACCTTGGGAGGCACTCGACCCTAGAAGGCCTTGACATTAGGTATGCCACGTTTAATCTTTATGAGTGTGTTACTAAAATATATAAGATATAACTTCCTAAAGTTCTAATATAATAATTAAATTCAGACAGAATTATTACTTGAAGAAGTTAAGATCTTTGAAACGAAGTTTAATAACATCAGAATATGAATATCCAATTCTTCTTTGCTCGACTTTGATGTAGGGATGTGTGTTTCCTTTTTATGTCTATCTCAGGGTTTTTATTTCCATTTGCTCGTAAAATCCTTGACAAAGGGTGATTTATTGTTACCTTCCATTTCTTATGTCCTGGTACATCACATATTATATTTCGTTGAGAAAAAGATGACGGTGGAAACAAAACGGTATTTTAATTCATCAAGATTTCCATGCAATTTACTTAGAGGCCTATTGAATCATAAGAATCAGGCCCGGATCAATATGATTCCAGCAAATGGGCGGGCCCATTGTGGTTGAAAGAGATACTGTGGCTGTGGAACGCAAAAGGCAACTGAGAGAAAGGTGGGTTTTGGTTGGTAAAAGCCTGAAACTCCCTCTGTCTCCACCCAGAGCGGTAGGAGACATTTGATGATTTCGCACGTAAAAAAACATACAGTAGGTACCTACAACATAATAATATCATTGAAAAATAACAAAAACTTAACTAAACAATTCGAATAGTGACTAAAAAATTCAAAGTCTCTTTTATTCGCTAATCATCATCATCATCATCATTTCAGCCGATAGACGTCCACTCCTGGACATAGGCCTCCCCCAAATTTCGCCACAATGAACGGTCCTATGCGTCTCGCATCCATCGGATTCCCGCAACCTTCACCAGGTAATCGGTCTACCTTGTAGGGGGTCTTCCAACACTGCGTCTTCCGGTACGCGGTCGCCACTTCAGAACCTTTCGGCCCCAACGGCCATTTGTTCTGCGAGCAATGTACCCTGCCCATTGCCACTTAAGTTTGGCGATTCTCCCGCGGATAGCTTCATTTCATTTTTATTCGCTCGTCGTAATTAATTAAAATTACATGTTGAACATTATAATAATAATCGTAATTAATTTTGAAATATTCATTGAATATCTTTGAAAGAATATTTGTCTAAATTACAAGCTTATTTAAGTTCAAGGCAGTAACAACAAAACCTTGTCGATAATAATATGTTACCGTTAATTGTAGGGTTGTTAAATAATAAATGGTCTGTTTATTTGAAAGTAACGATTTAGTAATGTTCTAAAAACAGATGATTCATATGTTTCTCTTCTGGTCGTCATTAAAATAAGAGCAAAAACTGAGCAAGTGCGAGTCGGACTCGCGCCCTGGGGGTTCCGTACAAACCTACCTATGTAAAAGTTCAATTCCTGAATGGAGTTTCTAAGATGTTTCCGAATCGCAAGTTTTCAGGTTTATTCCTATATCTGTCCTATAAGAGCTTGCTTTATGAAAAAATTCAGGATTCTGGGTCAACGGGAACTACCCTATGAATTTTGATTTCCTTGAGACCGCAGACTTGACTATATGGTTTTAATTTCAACTGGATATCTCTACGCGTTCCGGAGACAGACAGACACGATAGACAGACGGACGGACAACAAAGTGATCCTATAAGGGTTCCGTTTTTTCCTTTTGAGGTACGGAACCCTAAAAATTTTTATGTGGAGCCTAACATGTTTAATACTTATAAATATCTATTTAAACTGCCTCGTTGGTCTTGTGGTCGCAAGTGCGACTGCTGAGTGTGGGTGCTGGGTTCGATTCCCAGGTCAGGCAAAAAGTGCTTTTAGGTTGTTTCATTAGGAATTACTCTGTAGCAGCCCGGAGTTTGGAAGTCAGTGGTGTGACCCCGTGCCTAGGAAAGCACGTAAAGCCGTTGGGCCTAGGCCTGATGTCTCTCCGGTCGTGCCAGATTGCCGTCCCATCGGAATACGAGAGTAAACGAACAGAAAGTTCTCCTGTGTTTGAGCACACACTTGTGCACTATAATAAATCTCCTGTGTCTAACTAATCTGATGGCCTGTTGGTCTAGTGGTTAGTGGCCCTGACTGCAATGCCGGAGGTCGAGGGTTCGATTCCCACCCAGGACAAATGTTTTCGTGATGAGCACTATCATTTGTTCTGTGTTTGGGTGTAATTTATCTATATATGTTTTTATTTAGAAATATACAAGTATGTTTATCAGTTATCTAGTACTCATAACACAAGCTCTGCTTAGCTTGGGACTAGACAGCGTTGTGTGATAGTTGTGGAATATTATATTATTATAATATTATATCAATCTCTTTTGAGATTCGTCACCGTGATCGAGATTCAGTCGGGAGGGTTATATTCGAACTCAGTGAATAAAAATATGTAGCGAGAATTAGTTCGATGCAATTCTCATGTAGCACGCTCCACCCTAAAGCGTGAGAAGACATTAGATGATTTGTAACCTCAAAAAATAAAAACGATGACGCAGGAAAATACGCAAAATGGTATGAAACAATGAAATTAGTAAAAGAAAAAACTGCCCGCCTTTAAAGTAAACTGATAGGTATGGACGCCAAAAAAAAAATTAATTAACTCCTATAATCTAAACCCAATTAAATTCGACCATACTTTTAAGCTTTTTAGGTGAGGGACAAAATAAATATTCCTTTGGGAAAGCACTTTTTATTTTTCGGTCCTCTGTCGTTGTTTGCAGAGTACTTACTTTGTTGAATGTAAACCTTTGGAATTACTATGTGCTGAAGAATATTTCAGCTCTATATTTTAAACTTATTATTTACTTTTAGATTTGTGGTTTTGTAATTAGGACCTTTTGATGTTTTTAGAAGTGAAAGTTTCCGTTTTTATGAAAAACTGGTTTCTACAGCGGTTTGTTTTTTTTCTCCTGGTAACACGTAGCCTGTTGGTCTAGTGGTTAGTGGGCCTGACTGCTATGACGGAGGTCGTGGGTTCGATTCCCACCTAGGACAAATGTTTGTGTGATGAGCACGATCATTTGTTCTGTGTCTGGGTGTAATTTATCTATAATATGTATGTATTTAGAAATATGTATGTTCATCAGTTGTCTAGTACTCATAGCACAAGCTCTGTATAGCTTGAGACTAGACGGCGTTGTGTGGTAGTTGTGGAATATTATTACTATTATTATATTATTATTCCAGAACATGGTGTACCAGTGTACCGAGTTTCTTCGAAATCCGTTCAAGCGTGTGACTACATAGATACATAAAAACTTTCGGCTTTATAATATTAGTGTGATTTATCGTGAATAGACAAACTAAAAAACCCGGGCAAGTGCGAGTCGGACTCGCGCACTCAGGGTTCCGTACAAACTTACCTATGAAAACAGTTCAATTTCCGAATTGAATTTCAAAGATTTTTACGAATCGCAGAAATGTTTTTTTTTTGTGACGTACCTAACTACAAATTTAGTATTCAAAGTTTTTTCCTATACTTATGCTGTGAGACCTTGCTTTATGCCAAATTTCAGGATTCTAGGACAACGGAAAGTACCCTATGAATTTTGATTCCCTTGAGAGTGCCGAAATGTACGTGTTATGCAACATGAACTGCCGTATCTTTTTTTTCGTTAACTTACAAGTTTGATTTTTTCACAGCTTCAAGGGACTGCACACCTGAGTATATAGTTTTAATTTCAACTCGATACCTCCACGCGTTCCCGAGACAAAAGGTCTTAACAGACAGACGGACAACAAAGTGATTCTATAAGGGTTCCACTTTTTTCCTTTTGAGATGCGGAACCCTAAAAATAAAATATACCCATGTAGATTAACTATTTTACATTGCCACTAAATTTGTTTTAATTACCAATCAATTTGATTACTTAATTACATCAAAATTTGGACATAATTGAATGAAAGTGTAAATTCAAAGTATTATTTCCTAGTTCCATGTATTTTTTGGCTATAAGTAATTCAGTCAAATACAATACGGAGAAGCTGACTTTGCTCATTAATATAACTGCGATGGGTACATGTTGATACCACCGATGGATTCTCGAAAATGGTACCAGTCTTTTTGGGAATTGGCACATCGCCTAGGCTAGGCTCGCCTATGTGTAATCCGGTTTCAAGGCAATACCATCCCCTTTTGTTACCATGAGACTCGTAAAAAGCTGCTAGGGCGTTACATTCTATTTTTATACCTATTGTAATTTGTTATTACTAATACTGATAACAGAGCAAAGCAGTGGTGGCCCAGTGGTAACGGCCCCAATTTACGACTTGTAGGTCGCGGGTTCAAAACCAGCCAGGCGCATTACTTTTTGTAATTTATTTCATCACCACTGCTCTCAAAATGGTGAAGGAAAACATCGTGAGGACACATATGACATCCACCAACCCGCACTGTGCCCGCGTGGTGGATTACGGCTCATTCCCTCTCCTAGAGAGAAGGCCTGAGTCCCAACAATGGGAACATTATAATGCCGACTATACTACACTATAATACTAATAAATTACTTAGCCGCATGCATATTGACCGCTGGCCAAGAGTCTGCACGAAGTGTGTGCCTGAGGATGGATGACGCCGCCGAGGCCGACCTGAGGACTTGGCCAAGTTGATAATCTATAATCGTTAATGCTAGTAGAAAGCTTCAAATGTATGGGAATGACGCCATCTCAACGCTTAGTCATGTGGTCAGAACAAAGGAATCGCCGTTGCCAACTCGAGGCGATCGACGAAAGAGAAACGAAACTGTCGTAACTTGGCTAGGCCTGCTGGGAAGAGGTGGCGAGAACCTGCCCCATGACCTGGTTCGACGTGACTTGAGAAAAGCATAGCTGGCAGAAGTTGGGGAGTGTCTTTGCCCAGGAGTGGAAAGGTGTATTATTATGTAAATAGTACACTAGACACTGCCTGCGTTTCTTTTGTTTTTCTCTGTCAAATCCATCCAAAGGGTGTCTATAAAAAATCGCTTTTGACGATAAGACCGCCCAACCATTGTTACACCTTATTAATTTTAAGCTTACGGTATTTTTTTGTTAATTAAAATAAATAGTAAATTAACTACCTACTAATATTATACACTAGAACACATATAAAAAAAACCGTGGCTTCCAAAATCTCCTTCGCTTCGCTGTCGACGAGTAATATAAAAAAGGATGGTGGCATTGCCACGATGTAAGTACTAATGGCAATGCTTATCCTCTGTCCAAGGTAAAAACCAGCCTTTGGGTCACGCAAAATGTCAACAAAGCGTTTAGATAGGTTTTTATTGTAATTAGCACGGATATCGGTAATTAGGTGAGTATTAATAGTAATAATTCCTTGACGGGTACAGTTTATTTTGTGTTTATTTTATGTTAATTTTGCTTTCCACGCAATACACCTGTCAACTGCACTCCCTTTGGTTTACTCGTAAATAATACATGGTTTTACACAAATTAATTAAATAAAGATCAACTACAAAGAATTGTCATATATTGTGGCAATGGTGCCAGCAGTCGCCAGCGACGCAGACGAATTTTTTGACGCCACGTTTTAAATGAGATAGTTTTTGATTTAACTGCATATAATATGGTACTTATAGTTAGTAGTTTTGTAAAGAAATTACATATATATTCTGTTACATCTACCAATCAAACCCTAAACCTATTGGTTCGATAAAGCGTTCACAGTTTAACAAATTGTGAATTGTGATTGTGAAAAACTTTATCAAATTGTGTGGCCTCTTTGGTTTTATACTGTCTGCCATCAAAAATCTCAAAGTGAGCTCGAAACTTTAAAAATCAGTAACGTTTATTTCAAATAGACAATTTACAGTACAACAATTTTGAATTATGGGTCAGTCAAAAAAATTGAAGCTAAATTTTTCCAAAGCTGAGTTAGATCTCTATGAAAAAGATCGTGCAAGAAACTCCATGGACACTATTTAAATCATATTATGAGTTACATATTTCTTGTCGCTTCTATTGTGTAAGCACAATGTAAAACAAAAAGGTAATTAAAAAAATTGAAATTGAGTTAAGGCCACTGGCAGTGAAGAGATGACGAGTCTCAACTGAGGGCCCCCATTCACAAGCATGTCGCTTGAAATAGTCATCATCATCATCATTTCAACCGAAAGACGTCCACATAGGCCTCCCCCAAGTGTCGCCACAATGAACGGTCCTGTGCGTCTCGCAGCCATCGGATTCCCGCAATCTTTACCAGGTCATCTGTCCACCTTGTAGGAGGCTTTCCAACGCCGCGTCTTGCAGTACGCGGTCGCCACTCTAGAACCTTTCGGCCTCAACGGCCATCTATTCTGCGAGCAATGTGCGATACCCATTGCCACTAAGTTTGGTGATTCTTCGTGCTATATCAGCAACCTTGGTTTTCCTGCGCATATCTTCATTTTTGATTCGATCACGCAAAAAAACTCCGAGTATAGCACTTTCCATTGCCCTTTGGGTGATTTTAAACCTTCTGATGATGCCCATTGTGAGCGACCACGTTTCGGAACCACATGTCATCACTAGCAACACGCACTGGTCATAGACTTTCGCCTTAAAATCGTTCATTCGTCTTGAAATAACGGTATCTAAATAAATAGAAAATATAGGTAAGTAATCATAATAGGGCCGTTAAGGTCACAACCATAAAGACAATATATTCATAGTCCCTTCATGACACTACATTATTTACCAAAAACTTTGGTTTCAACATAAATGATATATTCGTGTATCCACAGGCCTGTCCCATTTTAGCTTGAAATTAAACTGTTTGTTCACAAAACTATACTGAAAGTTCGTACACAATTTATTCACTCGGGTACTGTAATAATTTAACGCTATTCATATTAATTTACACTTAGTTTTTGGTTAATAATTAATTATGAGTTTATTAGGAAAATTATTGTTTAAATATATAGGTGTTTACAAGTAGGCTCTTCATCCAAAGTTTGTCAAAAATCACTGCTAGCAATAAGACCGCCCATTGTGACACCCTGTTAATTTTAAGTTTCTACTGTGATTTTATTTATGGTGTACATTCTATAATGTAGCTCTATAGTTAGCTATTTATCTATCTATTTATTTATATATATACTATAATATAGGTACTTATAAGAAACATAACACAGGCCTGACTGGTCTGTTGGTCTAGTGGTCTGACTGCTACGCCGGAGGTTGTGGGTTCGATTCCCACTCAGGACAAATATTTGTGTGATGAGCACGATCATTTGTTCTGTGTCTGGGTGTAATTTATCTATAATATGTATATATTTAGAAATATATAAGTATGTTTATCAGTTGTCTAGTACCTACTCATAGCACAATGTCTGCTTAGTTTGGGACTAGATGGTGTTGCGTGATAGTTGTGGAATATTATTATTATACCAAAGAAAAACTTATGTCTAAAACATATAAAGTGGGCGGCCTTATCGCAATTCACATATATCTTTGTGTTTGTTGTGTTATTGTTTTTTTAAGGTAGATCAAAAGACACTGTGACTATAATATTATGCATACAATTAAAAAAAAAAACCTAATTCATCATACATACCATAGCTCATGAGTATTAATTTTGAAAAGAACTAGAAGGAAACGACATCACACTAATATTATAAAAGTTTGTAAATATGTGTGTATGTTTGTTACTCCTTTACACTCTAACACCGAAACGGCGTGTGATTTTTAGTATAGTGTATTGTGTAACAATATTGATAAACAATTTTTAAGAAATTACTAAACGGATTGCTCAAGGTAGCCCGCGAAATTCAAATTTTCTTAAGTACATTACACGGGCACATAACACATGCTTGGTATTGTATTCTTTAAAGCTAGAACTACATTAGACCGACGCACACGTGTAACACGCCTGATTTGTACGACGTTGCGTAGCGTTGCGTGGCGTGGATCAAGTGTAGCTCTACAAGTCTAGTTTCCATATAAAATGTATGGAGACCGACGCCCCCAGATCGGCGTGTGTGGCACACGTGTGCGCAGTGTAGTTCTAGCTTTATCCTTTGACAAAGAGAATGATCTAGCACTCTACAATAACGCAGAAGGTACCTATTGAAAAATAAAATAAAATAATGCATACTATAATTAATAAACGAATAATAAAATAAATAAACACGATCAGTCGTGTGTCCGGGTCGTGAGTTCCTTCCACAATACAATAGGTAAACAATACATGACGACAAACGCTCTTCCTTTGAAAAGGTCTTTAACACAAACAGAGGTGAGAACTTATGTAATATAATAGCCAATTTATCCATTCAATTGTCATCAGGGCAAGCGATGAACGGGTTGTCTACAAGAATAATAATATAATGTTCATTGATTAATTTTAAAGTAGTGTGTGTAGTAGTGTGTGGTATGTACTGGGATTTAAAACTCAATGCTTCATTTCTAAAAACGAAAGCCAGACCCAGTGAAATATTCATCATCTTTGCAGAAGATAGACGTCCACTGTTGGTCATAGACCTCCACCAAGTATCGCTATGACGTCTTGTGGGTCTCGCTTCCATCGGAATCCCGCGACCCTCATCAGGTCATCGGTCCACCTAGTGGGAGGCCTTCCAACGCTACGTCTTTCGATATGTGGCTGGTACTCCAGAACCCTAATTACGATAATGAATTTTATAGATATGTTATTAAAGTAGATATATTTTATAAATTATTATTGCTCGCGTATTGCACTTGCTTGCGGAACTCTTATCACAGTCGTTCTAACAATCCCTTTGACCTCAGTCACTTTAATATACATCCTTATTAAAAAGCGCTATCCTGAAATAACAGTAACAATACTAAATACAGTTCAAAAAGTATTCAATTAAATATAATATATTGCATTCTAAGTAGAACACTATTCGCTAACAATATCTCTTGACAAAGTTAAGTTAGTTTCCAAGATTTATGCGTGACTTGGAAACTTGTGACTTTGGCATCCGCTCTAGTTATGTTCTGTCAAAGGTATCTTGATGCAGGAGTTAATTTTACTTGAAGCCAAGTGCAAGGGAAAGTCATCCTTCTTTGTTTTGTCTAAATTTTGCCCTTCTATAATTCTTTAGCATAATCAGCCTTATAATGTTCCCACTGTTGGAATTCGTTTACGTTCCTTACAGACAGTCTGGAGTCAGTAGAGCTGACACTAGTCTCGTCAAAGGTGTGGAGGTCAGACAAAGTATAGGACTGCTTACATGCTCCATGTAAAACACTGATATTCAGCTGCATCAAGTTCCACTACAAACCAACCCGAACATAGAACAAGCTAATTAGATTAAGGTTGCGAGATTTTTCGAAAGACCTTTGAGTTCCAGGGCCACGGCCCTAATTGGCCCCATCCATCTTGCTAACATCTGTTTGAGGCCCGGGTGGAACACAACACGCCGTCCACCTGGATTTGTTCCAAACCGGACGGGCGGACAGCAAGTTACCAATAGGTGGCTTGCTTGCTTGCTAGCAATGGCACGTCGTCCACAAGCCCGCGACCTGCGACGCGTTTTTATTAAAACATAAGTAATTCCAGATTTGGTTAAGTCCAGTCTACAAAGCCTCGAGCACAGGAGCAGGGTAGCCAGCCTATCGGTATTTTACAGGATGCATTTTGGAGAATCCGCGGGAATTGCAAGATTTGATTCCGCCATCTCCTTTTTACCATCGGACAACCCGACGTACCCTTACGTTGTTGAAACTTCAACGGTCCGGACTAAGCGTTTCGCTTCGTCGTTTATACCGCGAACATCGAAGGACTGGAACAATTTGCCAGCTGCGGTCTTCCCGTCCAACTATAATTTAGGTGTCTTCAAGGCTAGAGTGAATAGGCTCACTGCTTACCATGAGGTGGGATCGCAGTCAAGCACTGGTTTATACCAATTAAAAAAAAAGTACATAATATAATTATTAAGTCATACGTATATAAATGATGGAAATGTAGTTGTGTGATAAAAATAATTATATATAATTATTTTTATCACACAACTACATTTCCATCATTTCCCACAAGTTTAACACTTCTGATAACGGCTCAGTTTCACTACCTATTCTTCTATCGAACAAATCCTCAATAGACACTGTCTATAGCTTCGTAGCCCATAAATCTATCTTCCTCATATCAGTAGGAGGCCGCACAGACCCTCATACCAAACGTAAGCCTTCCCCCGACAGACATCTGAGCCGCTTCTGAACGTAAATCTGCTACATCACTTTGGTGCATTGTGACTATTGAGACCTTTCATTGTGTAGGATTACTAGGATAGTGTGTTTTAAAAAAAATATGGAAAAGTAGACGAAGCTTTGGCACAATTTATGAGATGATCAGAGATAATAAAAAAAGGTTTATACTCGTTTAGATTTAGGATTTCTTCCTATGAAGTTACTCTTTTGTATTATTGTCAAAAATGACTCGCACATAATTAAAAAAAAATATTATGTATTTTGTCAATTTCATTTATGGGGGGGGGGGGGGGGGCAAAAGATTTGTTGACAAAATGCAGTCTTCAAATTTTGCATTATCTCTCTTACTTCGAACCAGGAGAACCAAGACATAGCCCGAAGAATCACCAAACTTAAGTGGCAGTGGGCAGGGCACATTGCTCGCAGAACAGGTCCCACAAGGTGGACCGATGACCTGGAGAGGGTCGCGGGAATACGACCCTCTCCAGCTTTGTGGCTACATTTGGGGGAGGGCTATGTCCAACAGTGGACGTCTTTCGGCTGAAATGATGATGATGATGATGATGATGATGATGATGATGACTCTTACTTCGCACCCGGGTTAATAAGACGTCCTGATGAAAGAATATGTACAGTAACTGGAAAACAACATATAGCTTGGTTCCCTTGGTCTACCGTACATTAACAATGTTACATTGAAGCTGATTTTAAGTTTGTGTTTTCTATGACAACGCTCGTTATTTTTGGTTTAAAAGAATAGGCGTGCTTCTGGTATTTTTAAAACATTTATCATATCACATAAATTTTATTCTGGACTTCTGCCCCCAATTTCTTTGTTCTGTCGTCATCTCAACGCTCAGTCACGTGGTCAGAACAAAGGAATCGGAGGCGTGGCCTACTTGAGGCGTTCGGCGCGAACTAAACGATTGTAACTTGGCTAAGGGGGGGCTGGTCCTTGCATACTGGTCCGATTGCTAAAATTTTGTCACCTTTAGAAAGCTGCTTTATTCTTGAGTGACATATATATAGGCCATATTTTATGTGCGCTAGCGAAGCCGCAGGCAAAAGCTAGTTTCTAGTATATCTTCACTTAACATCAGTTCTCATCTCTAGACATGATCTTATTTAAAAGCCAACTAAGTCTATATAACATATAGGTATCTAGTTACGAAATACATCTCCCAGACGCTCAGTAAACTACAATTGGCTACAGCTGTGACTAGTTGACTACCCGCTGTTGCACCCTGGCTATGTTGTATAATACAAGCTTCTGTCTGCGGCGTCATCTGCGCAATAAGTGTTAATAAAAACATGTCGTTTTACCTTGTCTCTAAATTATAATCAGAAACGTTTATTTCAAATAGACCAATTACAGGCACTTTTGAATTGTCAAAATGACGGTCAGTAAAAAAAAAAAGTGAAGTTAAATTGCACGTTCCAAAGCGTAGATCTCTATGGAGAAGAACGTGCAAGAAACTCCACGGACACTCTTTTAAATCATATTATGAGTTACATAAATCTTGGTTACATATTTCTTGTAGCTTCTAATATGTGAGCACAATGTAGATAAGCAATAATAAAAACTAATTAAAAATAGAATTTGAATTAAGCCACTGGCAGCTAAGAGATGATCCGTCTCAACTGACGGCACCCGTTCAGGAGCATGACTCGTGCATCAGCTGCTCTCAGCTCAATATATATATATTGAGCTATAGGATTATGATGATGGTTTTAATGAGTATAGGTAAATGCATACATGTCGTTATCGCAAATATAATTGTTGTTACCATACTATCGCTGCAAATTGCAAAAAAAATATAAAATTTGAATTTCGCGGGCTATCCTGGAGCTTTCACCATATTCACATGATTTCAAACATAGTGCCAGTGTGGAGCCGCTTCATATGACATAACGTCACCTGCTTGCTGCCTGGCCAGCATCATCATCTATGCCTTCCATTTTTTTTTGTTAGTGGGAAAATCATAGAATGACATCCTGCGGGATGGGGATTTTGGGCGGAGCGGGAGACAGACTTTAACTGACTAAAAACCACTCCTGTTCCTTCATTGCCCTTCGTATCAGGGCCGAGTCTTCCTTTCAGAATCAGACCCTTGGCCCCAGTAGGCTTCGACCCTCCTGGGCCCCTACATACCTTCCATGGTTTATGTAAGATTTTAATGATAGAGGTGTAATGGTTACTGGTACTGTACAGGTTGCCAAATACCGAGCAGAGAAAATTTCATTCAATTCCCAGGGCGCTTCGAAACGTACGAAAGAGTTACCAAAGTCCTGGTAGTGACTATGCAAAGGGCAACTGAATACCATATCCTAATAAATTTACTCGTGTATCAATTTTCTTCGAAATCCAAAGGAGTAAATGATGAACAACTAACAGTCTAACATACAGACTTTTACATAATTAATTTAGTATGTCTATGTTGCCCCCTGAGTCCACTTGAGGACGGAGGAGGAAAATAGTTTCTCTCAAGCATTTGTAGCTACTGATATCGGTTTTGTTTGCCGTCTGTCTGTTGTAAGAATCTCGTTGAATTCAATTTAAATCAAGTGTGTTCGTTTAGAATATTATGAGGGTTAAGTGTTTTATCAAAGATATGGTTAATAGGACAAAATTAAAGAAGAAATCACGTGTTATATACATATATATTATATATAAATTATGTATATATTATTATTATAAGAACCCAGTTGGGAAAATATATAAGTAATTTTATTTTCAACTAGCTTCTACCAGTGGCTTCACCCGAGGGAAAGTAGGTTTCTTCATACAAATTTTAGATCTCCGTTTCCTCCCTTTAGGAGATGAATTTTAAAAAACTGTCTCTTAGTACTCGCTTACATCAGAAAAGAAAACTTGTACAAAATTTTACGATCCCAGTCCCTGTAGTTTCGGCTGTGCGTTGATATGTCAGTCAGTCAGTTTCTCCTTTTATATATATAGATATCTCTTATATTTAACACACTAGACTATATTATTTTTAGTTTTGTCTTTTTTAAACCAAAGGTTGACTGGTATAGAAAAAAAAAAACAAATTTGAACTTCGCGGGCTACCCTGGAGCATTCACCATATTCACATTTTAATGATGATTTTAGCCTGGTTATATTCAAACCGCCTATGTACCACTACTGATAAATAAATGTTGATGGATCATGGTCTGCCTTTTGAAAAGTTTCTTCTAAATCTATTCAGCCGTAAATGCGTGATTGACGAACAAACATCCAAAAATAAAGAAATTCACTTCATTTATTACCAGGATGTCTATTGTGCTCCCTAACGCATCGCTCCCACTTGAGGATGGCGGGGCAAAATGGATTCTCTCAAGCACTTGTACCCACTGATGTTGGTTTTATTTACCTCTATCTCTTTAAAGTGCCCGGTTGGAGTTAGACTTAAAATAAATCAATTGTGTCTGTCTGTTATTTGTAATTTAAAAGGGATAACATTGTTGCAAATTTATTGTGTGTCGCTTTTTTGCCAATTTTTAATAGGGTATCTCAGATACAGCTGTAAGTATTAACGTGGCTCTCACTGCTATGCAGGAGGTTGTGAGTTCGATTGTCACTCAAGACTCAAGAAATGTTTGTGTGATGAACGCGATCATTTGTCTGGGTGTAATTTATATATAATACGATTATGAATGTATTTAGAAATATAAAGTATGTTCATCAGTTGTCTAATACTCGTACCACAAGCTCCGTACATCCGGCGTGTGTCGAACACGTGTGCGCAGTGTAGTTCTAGCTTTAGTTTGGGACTAGATGGCGTTATGTGGAAAAAAGGTCTAAAGTAATATACCTACAGAATATTAGCATTAATAGCCAGAATGTGTATCTCATAACAATTTCAATAAGCCGGCTAGGTTAAATAGTTTTATTACAGAGTTCCGGTGCCTAAGTTCCGGCTTTATCATCAGTTCGCTGGTACCATTTTCATTAAAACCATTTATTTAAAGTTTCGTCATTGTCGTTTAACTATTTTAATTGAGATGTCTGTATGTTTGTGAAGTTCCGTTACCCATCTGGGGTCTTCTTTATTAATTCCACTTAACCAAGTGACACTTTCTAAATGCAATTATTTGGCTGTTTGATGAGAATATCAAAATTGCTATACATGCATGCCTATAGTATTTGAGCAGTTACCTCAATTTTTCGTGGAAACTATTAGGTATAATCAGACCAATCTGAAAGTATATCCTATCAAATTAAAAAAAAAAAGAATTTTGTAAATAAATCGGTGTGGTACTTACCTAACACAAAAAAAAATACAACCGAATTAAAAACCTACTCTAATTTTAAATTAAGTAAATAAAAGTTAAAATTTGTGAAATATTATATTCTGTATCTCTCAGTGATAAAGTAGTATTCTACTGGTGAAAGAATTTATAAAATCGGCTAGTAGATAGTTTTGGGAGTTTATTAATTACAGCCAAAATACAAATCTTTTCTCTTTATAATATTATTATATATAGTTAAGTGTATATACAGCAGAAACAATATTTTAGTTACAAGTACCTAAGTAGATACGTTTAGTGTTAGTTTGCGTTTATAACCCCTAACACCGAAATAACAATTAATTTTAAGAGTATTTCCATCGTTTTTTTTACTCCTGAAGGTGTTAATCACAGATTGAGCCCATCGATGACTTAAATAGAGTTGTGTTATCGAATTCGGCCGTAACACCCTTAAAATATCTAGACCATTTCTAGCCTACAGGGCGTCGTAGCCCCTTATTCGATCACGATTTAACTTTCTGCACCTGTTGCTGTATATGGCTCTTCCAATGATACAATAAATAACATTTTATGGCCCTAAATAACAATGTAAGCGATGATGTATTATACCCACTGCGGACAAGACATATTGTTCTGAAAGTCACGCAATGTCAAAAGTTTAGCTTTAATTCAAACAAATAAAACCTTTTGACGTCTGTATATATTTTTTTCATTAATACTCTAAGCTCGTAAATATATCATTTTCATTTTATTTGACCGTCTAGGCCAAATAACTGAAGGCTGAAAAAGAAATCCAAATAAAATTACAAGCTGAAAACTTCGTCGGAATTATATATTTGATTAAATTTAAATTACTTTTTTTAACTAAAATTAAAACCATCAGAATAGACAGCTCTTTTGCTTAAAAAATAATATCGTTGAAAAAATTTGTTACAGTTCATTTCATTTAATTCCAATCTTCTTCAGCGCCAACAAATAAAATTAAAAGTCAGAATCCAAGAGATTCATGATTTGAAAAGCGATATTTCATGCCTATTTTAGCGCCGAGTCAATGCAAAAGTCGGGTCCTTAAGATGTAAATTTGGCTCCCTGAATTCTAAATTAAGTCAAGTTTTTTGGACACAAGAGAAAGGGGTACCTGGGAACATTTGAGAGGGCGCTGACACCAGTATCGGTACTTGAGCACGTCGTGCGAAGCACTCTTGAGGTTTTTTGAGGGAGGAGTACCTTCTACAGACTAGCTGGCGCCATGTTTTGGAGCCAAAAAATTTGGAGGCACTTGACATTCATAAAACCCACTTTTTCTAAAAGTTACACCATTTTTCTACCAATTTTTTTATACCGGCTTATTGGCAATTTACATTTAAGACAAGTGGTTCAATTAAAACAAGTCTAATATCGCTGCAGAACGTTATGCCTAATACCAAGGCTGCAGCATAGTTCAAAAGAGTTACCGCGACCCTGGAACGCAAAGGGCAACTGATGGAACAGTCTTATACTCCTTCTCGATCCATCTACAGCGGGAGAAGATATTTGATGACTTGTCACCTCAAAAAAAGGCTTAACTACCATCATTGCAGCCCAAAGATGTCCACAAACGAGCATAGCGTTGCGACATCGTCCGGTCTTGTGCTTCTCGCATTTAACAGACTCGTCTAGGTTATTAATTTTAATTTACTACGTGCCTTTAATTAACGAATACCTGCTAATGAACTTTCCACCATCAAGCAATGAAAACTCATTAAGAGGGCCCTTCCTATCCTATCGTCAACGTGAGCGTGGTTTAAAAGTTTGTTGCTTCATCCACTGAAATCCATCGTAATGTTTGATAAAGATGCAACGTGAAAAAAGAGAGATAACGCCTTAAAACTCTGTTGGCATTCAGTAAATCCATCATTTGCTCGAATATTCAACAAAATTTGTTTTTTTTTTTAAAACCTTAAAAGTTTTTTGTTTTTTTTTTTTTTTTAATTTATGAGTGAGAACATTAAAAGGCTGATTATGCAATGCTATTATTATGCTAACAGATTTTCAGAGGTCTTTACTGAATTAGTTTTACCAACATTTATGATTTGATTTCAATAGAAACCTAGATAATAAAAAGATATCTGTGTTTCCAAAATAATGTACAGAAAGATTTGTAATAACGTCATAATCACGTAAGGGCGGTTGTTTGAAAAATAACGAAAATGTAGCTCGGGTCGTACGCTCTTAAGTCATTACATAAACTAACCTATTGACTAAGCAAGAAATGTAATGGCGTTTTACGTGGGCACAATTTCGCAATACCTTTTCTTAGTTTACAATAAAGCACAAATGTGTATCGAGTTTCTTGTTTTGCATAGTAGCCGTTATTTCAAATCATTCTCGTATTTCAACGTGGTATTTCAACATCCTTCTCCATTACTACCATGTTTTCTTTTGGAGAATATTTTACTATAGTTGTGACTCTAAATTGGAGCTATGCCCGATTAGAATTGATGGGATCGCCCCTTCTGTGTTCCTAATCCAATGAACTGTTCGGCTTTACTTTCAGAGTCACATTTAGTTTAGAATGGATTTGCTTTAGAAGTCTCAATTTTGTCATCTGTGAAATTATTCGAAAGGATTACCAAGGCCCTAGAACGCAAAGGGCACCTGAAAGAACACAGGTGGTTTACAGACTGTAATTCTGATATTCTGTAGTGTATTATTGATGTCATGTACTCGTCAAACCTATATATAATTCATGTGTTATTATAAATTATAGAGAGGAGCAGCCTCTCGCTCCACCCAGAGCTGTCGTTTTTTTTTTTATTTGATGATTTTCCATCATAAAAGAAACCCCTTGTCATGATCGAGATAAAGTAACATATTAATAGCGATGAATATCAAACCCATATTGTATTTAAAATTTTCTGGCTGACATTATCACTGATATAAAACACTTTGTCACGGGTATTATATTTTAAAATGATGAATCAAGTCCTACAAAGAAAAGATTACAGTTTACTGGTCTACGTGAGTGCATATTGATGACCTAATACTTCATACATCACTTGCAACAAAAGACAAACAAAGAAACTGTCGCAATGGAAACGAAGATAAATACGATTCCTTTTCCACACACAAAGGGAGGATTGCAGAAAACCAATAGGTTACTCCGTGTACTTGATCTAGAAACCTTGAGAACAGTAAACAAACAGACTGATCCGATTTTGTAGTGGGATAAAGGAAAACATGAAGAGATAAGGCGTAATAAATCGTCCAGTTTTATACGCTACACGTACACAAAGACAACATTTATTAAGTATATCCTTAGTTAGTGCTGACTTGGGAGTAAGTTATCGACGGAATGGTTGGACTATACAGATACTAGCTTCTGCCAACGGCTTCGGCTTTCGCGAATGTCAAAAATTGTTCCAAGGGAACATACACAAAGAGAAGACATTCACACACTATATTGTATTAACTGAATAAAATTGAATTAGAAATGATGTTATTATTTTTTAGATTCTAATTTAATATTTTATTATTAATTAATGGTTGTAATCTATAATTCTAATGTTTTATAATTTAATACTTATTTTTTATTTTGTGCTTGTTTTTAAAAATTTTGTAATTCTGCTCGATTGCCTATGACTACTATATTATACTAACTTTTATTAATTGAGGGGTTTGGCGCTGATAGCCGAAATACAGGGTTTTGTCTAGTTCGGCTACAGATGTCTCATTCTTTTGTTCTACAATAATATAGCCTACAAATCTGTTGTAAAATTGTAAATTTATTTGAATAAATCATTATTATTATTATACTGATGAGGGTCGCGGGAATCCTATGGATGCAAGACACACAGGACCGTTCGTTGTGGCGACACTAGGGGGAGGCCTATGCCCGCTGTCTTTAGGTTGACATGATGATGATGATGATGAACATAGGTACTCTCGCGATGAAAAATGCTTATTGCGGAATAGGACGTTCCAAGACTGAAACCGCGTTCAACCGATAAGACGTTTTGTTTTTTTTTGATGTAGGAAATCATCCAGTGACTTATCTCGTTCTTGGGTGGAGCGCGAGAATGTGTCATACTTTTACTGATTAACTACACCTTCCTTCATTTATCCTTGGCGTTCTAGGACCAGTTTTCAGATATTCCCCGTGGCCCTAGCAGGCATCGATCCTGCTGGGCTTCTACGGTTTTGCTGACATATTTTTAAGGCTCTTGGAACCCTACGCGTCCTCGACTCGACTCTGGTTTGGTCAGACGGCGAGCTACCCATTACTTGTCGTCCGTAAGCCCGCGCCTACGGTAACCGGGGATCGATTTGCGACGTCGCCCGGGGCATCTCCCGTGGCGGCGGCTGTGGAGTGAAAATGTCCGTTCCGCTTCGCAGAAGGAGGCGACCACATCCCATTCAATCTCGCAATATGGATTATTGTGTAATATCAATAGAAACCGAAAGAAAACACCTGGCTTTTGTAGTAAGTAGTTATAATATAGCAAAATTGTAATGGCAGTTCAATTCGAGTTCGCAGCTGGATACAGGTATTTTACATAGAGGGTTTATTCTATTCGATAATGAAGAAAAACACTTCCTATCCAGTCCAGACCGATAATACTAATTGTAAAATAGCTAACGGAAAAGAACAAAGGTTTAATAACGAAGACTTTGATCACCAGTTAGCTTTTAATTTAACCCTAACTGGCAGGGGCGCCGACTCCGTGGGTGCTCGAGCACCCCTGAGAATAGACATCAAGAAACAGATCAGTAATCGCCTTTTAGGGATGGGCGTTTTTTCATTACTCGACGACCCGTTTAGCGCAGTGGTTCAGAGCGCCGGTTGAGACGCAAGGGTCGCGGGTTCGATTCCCGCACCAACACAAATGTTTGTTGATGAAAGAAGAAGAAAGATGCAGGTATAAATTTTGTTTCTTTTTTTTGTAGTGATTTTGACCTGGATACTAAGTTCTTTAAGCCACCGCCCTTTTTAAAGACGTGGCGTAAAGTTGCCACTTTATAAGTATATAGATAATTGTATTTCCTCACTATTTATTTATTACTGTTATTTCCATTTATGACTTTGTCCTTAAAATTTATTTATATTTATTTTACTCAAATCTATTGGTACACAATACTGTTGCCGACGTCTGTTAGTCGATTAACGTCACCGGCCAACGCTGAAAACCAGCGCTGTGGACTCGTCGCATTTATGTGTTGTGGACACGGCATTATGCTGAGCGTACGGCCGTTTTGCTCGGACGTGGCGCATATATGTTAATTTGAGTTAATTATGTTTTTGTCTTGCAAAATGGTTGCAATATGTTAGTTATAAGTTTGCGCCTTTTCCGGCAAATAAAATGTTTTTCTTTCTTTTCTTTTCAGATATTTGTGTTGGGTCTGGATGTTTGTGGTACCTTAGTTCGGGACCAGGACAATGTATGTGATGTTGTCTCAATTTATTATTTATTAGCGATGCGGACAACGGATGTCAGTTACTGATGCGTATTCGTTATCAAAATGTCGATCAGTGTGCATTTCTTTTCTCACACTTCGCCACTTTTTCGAGTCATCAAATGAGCATGAGCACCCATGAGGTTTTCTAAAATCCGGCGCCCCTGCTAACTGGAGTCGGAATATCAGTATACTCTCATACATTGGCTTTCGATGATGCAGTTACGGTAATTAATAGGTTAACATGCTCATCTTGTGAGCTTCAAAACAGAAATTGAACTTGATCAACGTGGGACATATTGTGCGTAATATCGATGTTCAGTTGTGAATTTTTAATTGGTTCTATGATGCTGGAATGCTGGGTTAACGATTTATTAACCCAACATTCCGATCGTTATAACCAAAGATCAAAATAGGTAGACTATATTTACCTAAAATTCCTCGAAGTAAGTAACATAGATATATATATTAGATGTATTTATGTAGGTTTATGTTGTACATTGGGTCCTACCCTCGGATGTGATCTCTCTCTGTTACCCAAAGGTTTTCTGGGAGAAAATTCATTGTTGAGTTAAGCCACAGAATAATTAATAGAACAAGAAGCTCGCCTTTGTACATAAAATATCAAATCTTATATATTAAGTTTTTTTTTAGGTGGGCTAATGACAAATCACGCTCTTGGGCGGAGCGAGAGATAGTGTTACTGACTAAAAATCCACTCCTGTTCCTTCTTTGCCTTCTTCCCAGGGTTCCGGGTTTCACTTTCACACTAGCCGTGGAATATAGTCTTACGGCTGAAATGATGATGTTGACGTACTCTAAATATAATTAAAACTAACCTCAATGTTATTTAAGACTACGACTCGTAATAATGGTACCTTATCAAATAAATAGAGAAAATATTGAATTGGTGGACGTAATTCAATTTTTTCAATTCTCAGGGACTAACTAACATGAGGCCCCTAGACTTACAAAGCTGTTACCACTGGAGTCTTGTATTACCTGTAACAAACAGATTGATAAATTATTATAAACAATATTAGAATATTAAACTCGTTTTGAAAAGTGTATCAATTAGATTCTATAGTGCTAAGAAACCACTAAAAAAACACAATTTTTTTATTCAGTCGCTAAGTGCCCTAAAAATGGATTTAAAATTAACATTTTCAAATTTCGCGCGTAATTTAACGAAAATGCAAAACGCAGTGGACGGCATATTTACTCTGTGGTCGTGACGTCACTAGGCTGTGTTAACAAATTCACTGATATTCACTCAGTATGGCAGTTGCCAGTTGACAGCTGTCACTTTAGTTTACACAGCCGAATGACGTAATAACATGGTGGCTACTATTTCATGGTGATAAAGAACAGATAAAAAAAAAACTGAGAACTTTGAATTGAATATTAAAATATATTTTGTGGTTTTATGAACTAAAACTAACACTTACTGACTGCTTTTTGCCTAAGCTATCTTAATAATATATTTTTAGATTTTTTCTTATATATAGAGTAAAATACCCTATTCTTCTTTGTAATAATAAGATGAAGAAGATTAAGTGTTTCTTTATTCGGGTTCCAGGGGGAAGCTTGTTAGCATAAAACTCAAAGAAAAAGTGTTTAATAATTATGGTTTAATTCAAATGAATCAATTGAACTATTCCAATGACACTCACAAACACTCTTTGACCATGTAAGCACATATTTCAAGAATCCCGGTTACATTATTCTTGTTGCTTCTCTAAGTTAGAACAATGCATTATACCTCAAGATGGTCCTTTTTCACTCGCCTATCGTCAACATCGAGCATGGTTTAAAAGCTTGTTGCTTCATCGAACGCAATCCAAAGCTATGTTTGACAAAAAGGCAACGCGAAAAAAGAGATAAAGCCTGAAAACTTTGTTAGCATTCGGTAATTCCGTGATTCCCTCGAATATTTTACAAAACTTGTTCCAGGAAATACGTGTTTTTTTTTAAACCATTAAAAGTTTTTGAAATAAATTGTCGTCATTCAGAATCTTGATTAAATTTGCAAGTCTTTTATTGTTTTACTTTTTTAATTTTTGAGTATATTATGAAGTGTCAAAGTTCATGCAAAATATCAGATTTTCAGAGGTCTTTACTGGATTAGTTTTATACAAATTTATAAATTGATTTCAATAGAAGGCCTAGATAATATACACAAGATACTGTGCTTCCAACATATCTAATGAAAAATGTGTAATAACGTCATAATCGCGTAAGAGCAGTTGTATGAAAAACAGTGAAAATTTATGTCGAGTTGCATCCCCTTAAAAAGTAACAATTTAAAATATAAAAATTAAAATAAACCAATGGCAGTTAAGAGATGGCCAGTCTCGATTGACTGTGCCCGTTCACGACAATGACGCGCATCATTCATTTGAAGGGAACCGAATGTTTCTCACGCGCAACCATCAGCGAGGCATTTGAGTGAGCATGATCAACCCTCGGAATCGGCCAAACAATAAAGTTCGACATTGCCTAATCTCTGTGTTACCAACAGAGGAGGCAACCGGAAATATGCGGTGCCTAAACTATTTCCGTTTAATGAAGTTGACGGTTGTGTTGCAAACTGTGCTATGACGTAAAAGCAAACTGTTCAAAACTGCTCTGTTGGAAATTCATGGACAATGCAACCTGGACTGCAAATTTCTCTACATATAATAAATAGTCACACTAAAATTATATAGGGGAAAGTTTATTAGTGTTTTGTTTTTTTAGACGGGATACCATTCAATGACATCTTCCGCCCTTGGGCGGGGCGGGAAGGCGGGTCATTTACTGACTGTATAGTGACTTTTACTGACTAAAACCCACTCATATGTTCCTTCGTTGCCTTGCATTCTTAAGCCCCGGGCTTTCTTTCAGAAGCGAACCAATGGCCCCAGTAGGCTTCATGTCTGCTGAGCCTTTATATGGGAACTAGACTTGCAGAGCTACACTTGATCCACGCCACGCGACGTCGTTCTACGTACAAATAAGGCGTGGTCCACGTGTGCGTCGGTCTAATATAGTTCTAGCTTAATCAGTGATACAATGTCAAATTCTCTGAGCTCAAGGTTTCAAAGCCCCAATATTGTGGTAGTATGTCGCATGTGGTTTCAAGCTTCCTTTATTGCAGTAGGTATCCAGGAGAAACGTCAGCTTTCGCCTTTAATTTAAGGTGGGTATTTCTAGCTTTAAAATACTACGTGCTCCGAAGTTTCATGGTAGAGAAGAGAAAGGATTTACCGCTGCTACGTCTGGGATAAATACTTGGTATATTAATATTACTAGAACTTGTTTGTATTATGTAGCTAGATTGTAGCTGTAGGCTTCGGGATTGTTTGAACTCTGGAATGCAAAGGGCAACCGAAGGAACACAGGAGGGTTTTAGTCAGTATAAGTCTAAAACTCAAAGGGCAATGGAAAGGGTTTCCTTGCGTGATCGAATCAGAAATGAAGATATCCGCAGGAGAACCAAGGTTTCCGACATAGCAAGAAGAATCGCTAAACTTCAAGTGGCAATGGGCAGGGCACATTGCTCGAAGAATAGATGGACGTTGGGGCTGAAAGGTTCTGGGTGGTAACCGCGTACCGGAAGACGCAGTGTTGGAAGACCCCCTACAAGGTGGACCGATGACCTGGTGAAGGTTGCGGGAATTCGATGGATGCCAGACGCACAGGACTGTTCATTGTGACGACATTTGGGGGAGGCCTATGTCCAGCAGTTGACGTCTATCGGCTGAAATGATGATGATGAAGTCTAAAACTTTCTCTTGCTCCACCCTGAGCGGAGAAGTTAATTGATGATTTCCTACCTCAAAAAGAGACTAATTTGAGAGGTATACTGCGCTTTCAGAGGTATGCAGGTGTTTTGTGATGTAAAATCGAGGGTACACCACAGAAACGCCCAGGTTATTAACTCGAGATAGAGGCCAAGTCTCAAAGCTGCTCCAGTAACAGCCAAGAACAAACTGTTGTTAGAGATAAGCTCAGCTTCTTGATTAATTTATCTTCGAATTTCATTGCAAACTAACTGCTTCTTAATTAGTTAAGATGCAATTTGAGATTGAAATGGCGAAGTACAGTTGAACAGGATAGTGATATATCTATCCATTATAACTTTCCGGCCACCGTAGGCGCGGGCTTGCGGACGGCGAGCAATGGGTGGCTCGCCGTCCGACCGTCCGGTAACCGTCCGGACCGAGACCAAGTCGTCTACGGCACGTGCTGTTCCACGCGCCGCAAGGAGATGTCAGCAACTATAGGGGCCCAGCAGGGTCGAGGCCTACTGGGGCCAAGGGTCTGATTCTGAAAGGAAGACTCGGCCCTGGTACGAAAGGCAACGAAGGAACAGGAGTGGGTTTTCATTGCGAACTAACTGCTTCTTAATTAGTTAAGATACAATTTGAGATTGAAATGTTATTGAAATGGCGAAGTACAGAATGTTGAATAGGATAGTAAAAATAGTGAAGATATATAATGGATAGATATTCTTTATTGTACACCAATAATAAAATTACAATCATCATCATCATCATCATTTCAGCCGAAAGACGTCCACTGCTGGACATAGGCCTCCCCCAAGTGTCGCCAAACTGAACGGTCCTGTGCGTCTCGCATCCATCGGACTCCCGCAACCGTTACCAAGTCATCGGTTCATCTTGTAGGAGGCCTTCCAACGCTAAAACCAATAAAAAACTAAAACAACAATAGCTAAAATTACGTTTTTTTTTTTTTTATTAATTGATAAGCTCGCGTTTGACCACTATCTCACCTGATGGTAAGCGATGATGTGGTTGTCACAATAGGCGATCTTATGGCTAAAGGCAATTTTTTACAGACAACCTTTGGATAATATTGGAAGTAAACAATTCAAAGCATTTTTTTAAATAATCCTGGCTTATGGCTTCTCACGCCTTAGGGTGGAGCGAGAGCGAGTTTCAAACTTTTACTAAAAGCACTCCTTTGCCCTTTAGTTGCTCTTTGTGTTCTAGAACCGCGAGTTTCCTTTTCATAAAAGTGCTAAAGTGTACGTTATAGGTTTTCCTATAAGTTTAAGCAAAACCTATAACGTATAATATTAAGTCAGAGTTAAATTACTTATTAGTCTTTTAGGCTGGATTGTAATCTTATTAATTACTTATTAAGAAAAATAAAAGAAAAAAAATACATTGATGACAATAACTTTAATATCTAATTTTAATGCTTGTCTCTAACGACACGTTACTCCGGGTTTTTTTTTAGGTGGGAAAATTATCTTATGACAAATCCCGCACTTGGGCGGAGCGCGAAATAGTTTCAGACTTTTACTGACTAAAAACCCACTCCTGTTCCTTCTTTGCCTTCGTCCCAGGGCCCCGGGATTCACTTTCACACTACCCGTGGCCCCAGACGTTACCTAGTCCGGGTAACAAATAGGAAGCCATTGTTTTTTGTCGGTCCCCAGGCGGTAAGCACTCATTCATGCCTTTGAAGTTAAACAAAGTGATTTTTTGTCATAAAACCATTTCACCCTAACCGTTATGAAATATTTAGGATCTATATTGACGTAACTTTTCACCGGTTTTTTTATTAAACAAGAAGGAACACGCATTACTATTATTATTGTACTATTGATTGCACGGTAAGTTTAGATTGTGTCACGTATCGGGCTTACGGACGGCGAGCTGCGGGTAGCTCGCCGTCCGGTTGCTTATACGTTCTAATCGCGCGGAGAGCTCTAATATCGCGATGAAGCATTTTGATTTTTAGTTTGTATGTGGCTTCATAGATGTCCCTACTGGTAATCGCAGGGCGATTTCCAGCCACTGTTAGCGCGGAATTGCGGACGACGATCAATGGGTAGCTTGCCGTTCAATATGGTCTAAGCCCAGGTAGACGCGTGGGTGCGTTGAGTCCCACGGTCCCACGCGTGCCTCAAAGACATGTCAGCATATTTGTTGATTTCCCACGTAAAAAAACCGGCCAAATGCGAGTCGGACTGGGCAATGAGGGTTCCGTTCAAACTTATCTATGAAAACAGTTCAATTCCCAAATTGAGTTGCGAATATTTTTCCAAATTAAGTTTCTTTTTTGTGACGTAACTACAAATTTACAGTATTTAGATTTTTTCCTATACTTGTGCTATGAGACCTTGCTTCATGCCAAATTTCAGGATTCTAGGTCAACGGGAATGAATATGAATTTTGATTCCCTTGAGAGTGTCGAAATACACGTATTTGCGACATAAACGGCCGTATCTTTATTTTTCGTCAATTCAGAAGTTTGATTTTTTACAAACTTCTAGGGACCGCAGACCTGAGTATATGATTTTAATTTCAAAACGATACCTCCACGTGTTCCCGAGATAAAGGGTCTTGAGAGACAGACAGACGGACAACACAGTGATCCTGTAACGGTTCCATTTTTCCTTTTGAGGTACGGAACCCTAAAATAAAGATAAACATATACATATCTTGTATATAAGTAATTCAATTATTTTCCCATAGATGGGCCATTTGGCCACATTCCTGAACTAATAAATTTAACGCCTTTTGTTTTAAATGATTTACTATAATTTGGGTGCCTTCAAGGCTAGAGTGAATAGGCTCTTAATAAACTAGTGCGCTTCACCATCAATGATTGCATCACTGCTTACCATCAGGTGGGATCGCAGTCAAGCACTGGTTTATAGCGAATAAAAAAAAAAAAAAAAAAAAACTAGAGTAGGTAGTAAGTTACTCCCTCTTCCATCTTTAGAGTTTACTTTTTCATTTCCCCAGTTTGCCGCAGCCGGATTAGCAAGGAAATAAATAACAATTTATCCTAAATTTTAGCCTGAAACTAAGAGCTATTCCATGCTTTAAAATTCTTAGAATAGAAATGTTTAGTGGAATGTATGGCGGCCCCAGTGCGCCAAACACTGCATTTTGCTTAAATTTTCGCGGTAGAAAATAGTGCAGTATATAGATGTGAGAGACTTATGAGTACCTGTTTTATGGGTAGGTAGGTGCCCCATATTCTTGTACGCCACAGAAACGTGGACCTTACGGGAAATAGAGAAGAAGAAGAAAGACGCCCTAGAGATGTGGTGATGGAGGAAAATGCTCGGAGTATCGTGGACTGAATTCCGTACCAACGAGTCTATACTTCGGGAACTCGGCATCAAGCAGTGTTTATCGTCTTTGGTACAGTTTCGTATTCTCACCTTTTTTGGTCACGTATGCCGCATAGGGGAGTGGCTATTGAGCGACTTGTAGTTCAGGGAAAGGTTGAGGGTACCAGGCCACGAGGAAGGTCGCCTATAAGGTGGACTGACCAGATTAAAGCAGCAGTAAGTGGCTCATCATCACTGCACGAATGCACGAGCAAGGCGGCCATCAGAGAGGAGTGGCGGCGCGTTGTGAAGCTTGCCACCAACACCTGAAGTGATGACCACGACCACTCTGTCAAGAGCGATATCGACAAGGAAGAAGAAGAAGATGCCCCAAAGCATCACGATTTTTTTTTTGTTCTTTTCTGCAGCATGGCAATCTGTCCTAGAACAATAAGCCACTGGGTTGACCGACTTTTAATCCGTTTATGTTTATTTGTATTAAATGAGAGCGGTTTCAGGGTAGCTCTCATCTCCCTATGCGAATCTGGCGCTGAGACTAGGGATGTCTCATCTCCTCAACCTCGTGTGCTGTTGTCCTCCTGTTCCACTCAGTGCTAGTGCCAGCTCATTTGTGTGTTATGAGAGTCTTTTCTGATATCTTAGACTATGTTGACTGATTTCTTGCTTTACCGTTCGATTTTCAAGTACATATATTTGTTGCTTATACTTTGGAGTATATTGAAGAGAAGGAGAATCGAAACGAAACGGTTGTAACTTGGCTGGGGGGCTGGCCAGTATTAGTTGGCCATATCATGAATTGATCAATTCTAAGATCCAGCCACGACATCTACATCTCTTTTTTCCCTATCGCAGGTATGCTGGAAGAGATTTATGTACCTAGAAACAAGCATCACCTTTGTATCTATTTTATGTTTCCTTTTACATGTCTCTTTAATATATACTAGCTGACCCGGCGAACTTCGTACCGCTTAATAGTAAGGATAACACCATGTACTGGCGCTACCGCTTAATAGTAAGGATAACACCATGTATTACCAGAACAGCATAATTCATTTTATAATGACATTTTAATTAGAGATGGCGTTGTATTCGGATTTTTTTTCAATTATTTCTCACCGTTTAAACCTCCTGGACTATCACAAATATTTCAAGATCAAAATTAGCCAAATCGGTCTAGCCGTTCTCGAGTTTTAGCGAGACTAACGGACAGCTATTCATTTTAATTTAGATAGAAGATTACATACTACATTTGTGTGTAGGGTAGTACACGAAATAAATAAACAAGCATTGTTAGACAAGCTGTCTAAAACGTCGTAATTTATGAGTTTCCAAAGATCCATAATATACGTGATTATGTGCGGGAACCCGTCAAAACGAACCCTAGTGCATATTAATCAAGTTTCTAATCAAAACGATTTCCGATGTTGATTTTACATTACGTGCGAGTTTATATTCTGTTATTAAGGGATGGCACCCCATCGCTTCTTATGGGGTGCCTTAAAGCTATAAATAGGGTTGCCAACTTTTTAAGAAGAAAGACTACTGGTTTTAGACTTAGTGTTAAAGGGAATACTAGTACTACAACTAGTTTATTCCATGGAATAAAAAAAATAGGTGGTATTGCTCCTACACTGCCTGAAACGGTAAACAGTGTCGCCAAACTCACGCTCTTGCAAACCCCTTGGGCGCCCGGGGGTATTATTATTACGTAATCGCGCGTTTTTACGTAAATCACCAAAAAATAAATAAAAAGTAACTTTTTCTGGTTTTTTCTAGGAAAAACAAAGATAGAGAAACCAAAATTTTCGGCAAAAAAAATCGTACAAACGTGTGTACAAAACGACAATTAAGCGTTTTTCAAGGAAATTCAAGTTGTACAGACGTATGTACAATCGGCCTTCGAGGAGTTTAATTGTAAATTACTCTCAAAAAACAGTGCAAAAATAACAAAAATGTAACTGAAAAATAATCTCCCTATTGCTGACAAAAATTAAGTTTTATTACAAAAACCTAAAGTTGTTTTTATTTGACATAATACGTACCATATATACGGGCGTGGGCTTGCGGACGGCGAGCAATGGGTAGCTCGCCGTCCAGTCGTCGGGTACCTAACCGTCCAGACCAAGCCCGAGTCGTCAACGGCAGCAAAATCGTAGGGGCCCAGTAGAGCCGAAGCCTACTGGGGTCATTGGTTCACTTCTGAAAGGAAAACCCGGGGTCCTAGAATGAATCGCAAAGGAATATAGGATTGGGTTTTAACAATGGTTTAGTAACACCCTTCGGCTCCGTCCTAGAGCGAAAATGCGTTGGTAGAGTGTAACTGCACTTTTGACTCTCACTGTACTTACTTAGTGCTTTTGCAGTACAAAAAAGCCCAAAATAGTGCAATACTCTTTATTAAAATAAGGTAGGCAACCCTACATAGGGGGATGAGTTTATTTATGTTACAATAACTTTCTTGCTTAGCTTGTTATTAAGGATATATTCAAGTTAACGGTTTGTCTTGTAGATACCTGATGTTTAGGTTAACAAGGCGATGTTGTGTAATATTTACTTGTGGTTATTGAATTAGATATTGCTTAGGTTGTGATAGTTACCGAATGGGAATTATCTACTAATAATTTAACCGAATTTGAGGGTGTTGAAACACTTTTGCTGACATGGTTGGTGCAGTGGTTTGATTGGCTCAAATATCGTACGGAACAAATATTTGAATGGTCTACAGATAGTTGTTCCAAGTCTATGTCTTGTGTATGAGAGTTTACATAGTTGCTCCCACGATACAGGAGTTAGTTGGGAAGTTCATCCAATGTCATCTCCCGATCTTGGCGGAGCAGGAGGGTGTGTCAGACTTTTACTGACTAAAAACCCATTCCTGTTCCTTTGTTGCCTTTCATACCAGGGTCGAGCTTTCCTTTCAGAAACAAACCCTTGGCCCCAGTAGGCTTCGACCCTGCTGGGCCGAAAAGGTGACTAAGTTTTGGTATTAAACCAATGTATGGTCTTATGAAGTTAAACCCTCGATAAGCTTGCAAAAACTCAATCATGTGCATAATTTGGTTTTAAACTTCAATAAAGATTCAACCGACTGTATCGATATTAAGTTTAAAGTGCTAAAGAACATTGGAACAACCCCTTATCCAAATTCTCAACGCTAACCAGAATCTCTTTTGTATTCAACACTTCACAATGCATGGCATTATTACATCTATTAAGTCATACGACATCCGTTACGGATGCAAGTACAGCTGAATTAGCTACAGTGCCAATTTGGCACTAGTATACCACAAGTTCTACTATAAAAGGAGTTTATCTGAAGATCTAGGATGCATGCTGGCCATAGTATTCATTTGTTTATGGATTGCCAATTGGCAGACTGTCATTTGTTTTTTTATGAGGTTGGCTGATGAATGGGCAAGAGGCTATAGATATTTTAGCACATTCTATCAGCGATAACTTGGTGAATTGGCTGGGCACACCACAATCGCGACGGGAAGTCCTCCTTTTGAGGAATGGCTAGAGGGTTGCCACGACGTCCTCACTTTCCGCTCTACGCAGGTCCTCCTCACCGGCCGTGGGTGTTTCGAGAGGTTCCTGTTTTGGATTCAACGGGAAGGAACGCCCAGGTGCCACTGTTGTGCGAAACGCCCGGGTATCGCTTGGAGGTCACGGTGGTGCATAAAATGGAAATCTGCCCCGCCTAGGCAGAGCACCACCGTGTCCTTGTGGAGGCGACCACAGGGACACGGTTCCAGTGTCTCCAGCGACCTTACGGGTCTGGCTCTGGTTCAGGCACGGGAAGCGGTCACCACCTTCTACCAAGCAGTAATACGAGTGAAGATGACCAAAACCGCCACTACATGAGACACCTCAGACGTCAGGAGTCGCAGGGTGATGAGGTGAAGGTGCAGGGTGACCAATGTAAGCTGGGGCTTGCGGACAAGCAATAGGTAGCTTGTGGTCCGCTAAGACCTAAGCCCGAGTCATCGGCGCGTAGTACTCCACGCGCGCTTCGAAGTGATGTCAGCACGACCAAAGAGGCCCAAGAATTGACCACGTACCATTTCGACAGTGCATATAAATCCTATACATTTTTTATTTTTTATTGAGAAGGTTCTTAACTTCAACTTCAAGTCTTCATTATGGCATTTGCGGGAAAGTTCTCAAGTCGTCTGAAGTTTTTTTGACAATCTTTATAGGTTACACAATGTCAGTTTCCGAACTTAAACGAATCCTAAGATGTGATATCTTCCCAATTTTAGAGTGTGTTTTGTTCTTACTCTGCATATTATTTAGACAAGTTAGAACCGAGGTACACGGATGTATCAAAACACATTGTTTGTCTTTTCGGTGCCAAAGTTAGGAAGTGATAATGGTCTGGTTACTATTAAAGGAAAGGCAGCGTGAATATTCATAGCTAGTTGCACACTAGCTTTGAGATATGAATCTCTGACGCATTTAGGAGCGCGAAATTATAGAATGGATAATGTAAATGAAACTGTTTCTGTTACCTTTATGGGCACGCGTATCGGGCGTGATTTAGAGACTATCTTGAAATACCAGCGGTTTCGCAAGAGTGATAGTAGAAAGTTATCCTAAGGGAATATACTTCGGGGAAAAAGGACTTGTTCTACGCATGTGTCAAATTGAAATCCGTTCTGCCCCCCTAGCCAAGTTACAACCGTTTCGTTTCGATTCTCTTTTCGTTGATCGCCTCGAGTCGGCCACGCCTCCAATTCCTTTGTTCTGACCACGTGACAGCGTTGAAATGACGTCAGAACAAAGGAATCGGAGGCGAATTCAGATCCGATATAGTCTTCCATTACATCCCTAATGACAATTCAAAGCTAACTGTTTAATTAGGAAAAGGCTAGTGAACTTGTCAATGTGCCGAAGTACTTATTCACCACTTCGTACCAATACCGCATTCAGAGACGTTTTAAACTCTATGCCTTCTAGGAGTTGAACTTATGATCCTCGATACTTTATTAACTTGGACTGACTTGTTTCATGAATTTCTAAAAACAGCTTTGGCATAATAATCACCATGCTTCAATAAAAGAAGGAATAATGACCACAGTTACTTATTTTTTTATCACATTGATGCTAGAACTGATAATGCTGGGCGCGTCGGTCTCCATACATTTTATATGGAAACTAGACTTGTAGAGCTACACTTGATCCACGCCACGACGTCGTTCTACGTACAAATCAGGCGTGTTACACGTGTGCGTCGGTCTAATGTAGTTCTACCTTAATTCTTCTAAGTCTGTAATAAATTATAACTGGACTTTTACAATCTACCGGCCACAAATCTGAACTCCGTGATGCTACTGAGAACTTATAAACGGATAAACCCAATAACACTTCGCCCAACCTGGCAATCGAACTCAGAACCTCGTGTTCATTAGTTACAGCGCTTGAAACCATGATACCAATGACTACGGTAGTCTGGCGAGGTATTATTATCAGACAAGAGCTTATGAAATTCGGTTTTAACGACACCAAAAATAAGGCACTTATTTTCCCGAAGCTAAAGTTTCTTATTCGTACTTCGTTTAAGTCGAGCTTTTACTTAACTTTAACTTAGCTTTCTAAATAACTCTGCAAAAACTCTCAAAATGATGCGAAGAAAACATCGTGAGGAAACCAGGTCGTCCCATAATAACAAATGTTTTCAAGACATTCGACTTCGTGTATTTATTTTTTTAATCTTTATTTTGGAGCTTTGTCAAAAATGACTATGTCGCTCCCATCATAGCCAAATTTTGGATTTTATAAAATTTCTATTAAAATATGATTTTATAGTATATTTTGTAAAGTAGTCTTGTCTCGTCTGACGTTGGCTTAGTAGCATATACTATTGCAAATACCAATTTCAATCATATGAGTGTTAAACAAATTTCTCCTGAGGCGTTCGCCCCGCTCACACTCCACCAGAATATGATGTACGTCCTCGATTAATCCACATTTTTCGCAATTAGGTGAAGATGTGATACCCATAAGGAACGTAAACTTCCTTCGTGTATTATATCGTTTAATTATATTCTCTACTACATAATTGGCCGGACAGACGTTATTCTGTCACGCATAAATGGAAGTAGTTTCTTGTAAGTATTGACAGTTTTTAACCAACTGCCTGCAGTTATTTCTGGTGCCCCGACTATAGGCAGCTTCAAATCTCGTTTGAAAAAATGGCTTATCGAGCAAGCTTTTTATTGTTTTAACGAATTTATGATTTAATTTAACTTTGATGTAAGTATTAAGTAATTTGGACTTGAAAATTGTTGTGACTTTATTATGATTTATTTTAATTTGTGATTTGACTTCTATTTATTTGTTATCTTGTATTTTCTTTTATTTGTTTGCCATTTTATATTATTTGACATTGTAATCTTTTGTTAACAATAATGTAATTTGAAAATTCTGTATTATCTATATATATATATATAAAAGGAAAAACTGACTGACTGCCATATCAACGCACAGCCGAAACTGCTGGGAGTAGGAGCGTGAAATTTTGCACAAGATTTCCTATTACGACGTAGACGAGCACTAAGAGAGGGTTTTCCAAAAATCACCCCCTAAGGGGGTGAAATGGGGGTCCAAAGTTTGTATGGAGAAACCTACTTTCACGCGAGCGACTTATAAGAATCCTTTAGGTACCAATAAATTACTATGACTATCATCCCATCATCTAACCCTTATATTGACAAAGTGAATTTGTGAATTTCAATAAACAAAACGTTGTTTTTTACGGTTTTTCGTGCAGTGTTCTCTGCATAAGAACCTTTCTGAAACTTAGAAAGACTTGTGTTTTTTTAGGTCGGAAAATCATCTAATGGCAAATCCCACTCTTGGGCGGAGCGAGAGATAGTGTCAGAATTTTACTGACTAAAAACCCACTCCTGTTCCTCCTTCTTTGCCTTCGTCCCAGATACCCGGGTTTCACTTTCACACTTACCTCAGATTTTCTGGCTTTTACATATTCGTAATAACCAGCCAGCCAGGACCAACGGCTTAACATAAATTATTTTAAGAATGGTCACCCATCCATAGAACGACCTCGGCAGGCGTTGCTTAACCTTGCGCCACGATTTGATTTGATTGTAGCCACGAAATTCTCGAGCGAGTAGTGAAACAGCCGCCTTCACTACTCGCTCGAGAATTGCATGCAACAAAATCGGTCGTACCCTTCAATAGAGGTTATTTTAATACAACGACAAGTCTATAAATGTCAAGTTTATTAACTAAACATTTCGCAATCAACGGTTTATATAACAAAGGCTCTTGTTATCAGCTCACGTGGTTACTGACTAACTACCTAGTAACAGGAGTTAGTACCTTGCCAACCAACTTGAATGTTTGATGCAATCTTGATAATGGTTGATCAGTATTAAACTGAGTCGTTGGTCTCGTGGTCGCAAGTGTGACTGCTGATTCCCTAGTCTCTCAAAAACTGTTGTTTTTCGGTAGGAATTTCTCAGCCAGCAGCCTGGAGTTTGGAAGACACTCAGATATACTTGACCTAAACTCACTGTACTTAGATTGATAATTCGAATCCATCGTCACCAACTGAGCGATATGTACCTATTTTAAGTTTTTTTTTTTGAAAGCGATTTGCAATTATTTTCAGTTTGCGCCTCGTAACCTAAGCCTGCCGCTCTGATGCGCATGGCCTAGCGAGCAGCGCAGCTATTTGTCGAAAAATATGTTGCGCCAACACCTCCGTGGATGACAAACACATGATAATAGGTAAGAAAACAATAATATATAATATATATAATATAATATTCCACACTTAACGCCGCCTAGTCCCAAGCTAAGCAGAGCTTGTGTTATGGGTACTAGACAACTGATAAACATACTTATATATTTTTAAATACATACATATTATAGATAAATTACACCCAGACACAGCACAAATGATCGTGCTCATCACACAACCATTTGTCTTGGGCGGGAATCGAACCCGTCGTGGGTTCGATTCAGGGCCACTAACCACTAGACCAACGGGTCTGTCAAATACAATAAAATCACAGTCATAAAAACATAACCTGGTAAGCCTACCATTGTCATAAAAATTATTCTATTCGTAAATATGTACGTACAGCAATTTCAGAACATTTCCTATATCACGTTGTCGCATCATTGTCACATTGTGAGACAGTACCTATCTACAGTGAAAGTAGCCTAGTAGAATAAATTAAAACCCGAATCACTGTTTGAGTCAGTCGTTTTTCGGGTGGGAAAATCATCTAATGACATCCCCCGCCCTTGGGCGGGGAGCGGGAGATAGTGTCATACTTTTACGGACTAAAAACCCACACCTGTTCCTTCTTTGCCATTTTTCCAGGATCGCCCAAGCTGGGCCCCTACGGGTGCTGACATCACCTTGAGGCGCGCACTGTTCCAGTGCGCACTGTCGACAACTTGGGTTCGGTCCGGACGGTTACCGGACGATCGGACGGCGAGCCACCCATTGCTCACCAGCCCGCGCCTACGTTGGACTGTTTAAGTCATAAAAGAACAATTCTTAATAAACTGCAGGAAACAAATGATTTACGATAGTAAGATAGCGCGGGCACAGTATAGATATATGGAATACTGTATTCCATATTTATACTGTGGCGCGGGCAAGCTTGAGCAATGTTAAGTAAAACAATTGAAGTAACGTGTTGTTGGACATCAAATTATTAACACAAAGTTTCGTTTTGCATGTGCTCATTATCTTCTAATTAAGTACGTACATTAATAGCACGATCCCCAATAAAGCTATGTTATCTTTGGCCCAGAACTATGGCGAAATGAGCTCTCATCTTTGCAGTCGAAAGACGGCCATTACTGAAGCCAGGCCGTGTACTGTCGTCACAACGACCGGTCCTGTGCGTTTTGCATCCATCGGATTCTAGCAATCCTCACCAAGTCATTAGTCCACCTTGTTGAAGGCCTTCCAACGCTGCGCCTTCCGGTAGTACGCGGTGGCCATTTCAGAACCTTTCGGCTCCATCGACCATTCGTTCTGCGAGCAATGTGCCCTGCCCACTTCCACTCACCAAGTTTGGCGATTCTTCGGACTTTTCCGATGGTAATCCTCCCATAAGGTGGAACTTATAACCTGGTGAGGTTTACGGGAATCCGATGGATGCGAGAAGCACAGGAGCAGAAGTTGTAAGGACACTTGGGGGAGGCTTATGGCCAGCAGCGAACGTCTTTCGGCTGATATGATGAATTTTTTTTTAGTACAGCAAAGTAACCATTACTTAATACTAAAATACGTTAATCCTTTCACAGAATCGAAAACTTTCTTATATTTTCTTTCCATTCATCAGCAAACAAATCCAATCCAGGGTTGATATTGGTTAGAGATTATGATATTGTTAAGAGATTTCTATCAAGATCAATTTGTCCTAAAACTTGCAAAATGCCAATCAGCAAGCAAACGAAGCTAAAATAGTAAAATCTCCCTTCAAACAAACATCCTCCTTAATTAAGCTACTTATCCATAATCCACATAACACTAGGGATGTTCCATAAATAGCTTCCACTGATGGATGCCGAGATAAATAGTCGTCCTGACACAGTACACGCCTTATTTAGTCAATGTCTAGTTAGGGCGGTTATTTTAGGAAAACTAGTCGTGTAGTCGTTGAACTAAAGGTTCACACAGACAGCAGTGGCGCGACTATGCGACACCGACGTTTCTTAGAATTTATTTTAAGCCGTGAAACCATTTTTTAAGGACATCTTAAGTTGAGCTGCTGGTTTTACTGATCAATGCGTGCACTGATAGGATAAAACCGCTTGTGCTTCTCTTTTTAAGAGTTCACCTTACGTATTGAACCACATAATCGTGAGCAAAAGGACAACGTCACGCACCAGACGCCGCCGATGGAAACGTCCCGGGAGTGTAAGGAGTCATTGGATGATTTACCACCACCAATAAAAAAGGAAAAAAAAATCTGACACGATTTAACTATTATATAATAGAATAGAATAGAATAAAACTTTATTGTACACCAAAATACTAACAAAAACTTACAAACTAACTTAATCTATGGGTACAATGGCGGTCTTATCGCTAACAGCGATTTCTACCAGACAATCTTAGGATGGACTGTAAGAACTTGACATAAAAAAGGGGGTAGACTGCGGTGTACTGCAAAATAAACTAACAATGTATGTGTGTGTGTATTATAGTTAACTGTATAGACTTTAAATGAGACTAACCTTTTGGTTTGTTTCGATTTTCTTTTTGTCAAATTAGGTGAAATGGTTAGGTTAGTATTTTTAAAATACAAAAACCTAGCTCGTTACTGTCTAAATTAAAACAAATTTATTGAATAAATGTCATTCATCTTGATTTATCAAAAAACGCACACTAACTACGAGTACGTCCCGAGGGTCGAATTCGATCGTAATTTACGTTACGTCATGGGCAATGTAAATTCGCATAATTTATGTTCTTGTCTTAACTAATATTTGCAAAAATAAATACAATATAAAAAGATAGAAGAGCAGTGGTGGCCGAGTGGTAACGGCCTCGACTTACGAATTGTAAGTCGCGGGTTCAAACCTAGCCAGGCGCATTACTTTGTGTAATTTATTTCATCACCACTGCTCTCAAAATGGTGAAGGAAAACATCGTGAGGAAACCATGTCCTAGAACCAAAAATTCGAAGACATGTGACATCCACCAACCCGCACTGGGCCCGCGTGATGGATTACGGCCCATTCCCTCTCCTATAGAGGAGGCCTGGAACCCAGCAGTAGGAACATTAAAAGGCTAATTATGCTACGGGTATGTTATGATAAAAAGATATTCACAGATTCTACTAATAATTATTATAAAGCGCGTTCGAACAAACCAACTCTTTAGAGTTTGTTTGTTTGAACGCGCTAATCTCAGAAACTACTTGTTAGAATTGAAAAATTCTTTCAATGTTACATAGCCCATTTATTGAGGAATACTACCATTAAGAATACCACCACCAAACACCACACCACCATACCATTAATTACCACCATAAACACCACACCATTCATACAATTAATTATAATGTATTTATTAGTTTATAATATTAGCATATGTAAGTATTTTATTATTGTAAATTAATTTAATGATACTACATTCCACTTGATATTTATCTGTTATTTATTTATTTATTTATTAATTCTTTATGCACACAAAAGTACAAAGGCGGACTTAATGCCTTAGGGCATTTTCTACCAGTCAACCTTTGGGTGATGCAGAGACAACAGTTGGTAGGTGCAATATTAAGCATTAGGTACATATTGTTATTAATACCATATACCACACCACCACACCACAGCCACCACCACAGTGTTGTCTATTTTAACCCTAAGGTTGACTGGTAGAGAATGCCTTGTTGCATTAAGTCCGCCTATGTACCACTACTGTACATGAAGTTTAAATAAATAAATAAAAGTAGCGGAGCTGTAACCAAAGATGAGGGTGAAACGGCAGGACATAGTTAAGCGCCTATTACACCACTCGATATTCAGACAGTCTTAGTCTATGTAGCGTCACACAAGAAAAAGAGCAACTTACGCCAATGTCGTGTAAAGGAATGAAACAGAACGATGAGATAAATAGATAAACATATGAACTTGAAACAATATGGGGTTTACCCCTTTTATCCGTTTTATGTACCCGAGTCTTTTCGTCCTGGGCATGGTCGGGTGTACTAGACTGGAGGTAAGAAGGGATGTCGCACTGGTCAAGTACGTAGCTAGTGTACTGATAGGGTTGTTGCACCACCCAGACGTGCTGGAAGCGCTGCGGCTGCGCGCGCCGGATGGGTGTGTGGGCGCGCGCCGCCGCCCCGCTCTCTTAGAGGTGCCGTCTGCTAGGACTAACTTCCTGAAGTTTGCCCCTTTGTCACGAGCCATACGAACTATCAATAATATAGCACAATCGGAGGATATATTTGGCCAAACACTGCCGAAATTTTTGGAAGCAGCTCAAATAATTATTGAGAAACGTCTGGACATTACATCCTAATTAATAGAATATCATAACCATGTACATATATTAAGTGTTAGTTATAACATCGCCTTGGACTTATCTGTAAAGGTGTTATAATGAAATAAATAAATAAATAAATAAACAAATAAATAAATATACTAAGACTGTCTTAATATCGAGTGGTGTAATAAGCCCTTTAGTGTACCTAATCAGCCTTATAATGTTCCCACTACTGGGACTCAGGCCGCCTCTCTCAAGGAGAGGGAATTGGCCGTAATCCACCACGCGGGCCCAATGCAGGTTGGTGAATGTCACAGGTCTTCGAATCTTTGGGAGTGTGAATATGCGTGAACGCGCCACAATATAAGAGATTTGTAGTGTCAGACATTTTTTTAAATAAATTATTATATATTATCATGAAGTGCCTTGTCACATTGTCGCTTAGAGCCTGTCTGTGGGCGCTTCAACAGCATAAAACTTGACTAACTCGTTTGTAACAACGTTGTACGGAGAATAGCTTAGTTCTGATGAGAACTGATTTACATACAAGTATGTGCTGTTAGGGGTTTGTGTATAGCTTTTTATGTGTTACATGAGTACTGACATGGTTAGAGTTGTTTCCATAATAAGACGTGTGTTGTTTCTTGGTCTTGTATCAAGGATTGATACAAAAAGACTGCTATCCACTTTCCCACTCCCTAAAAAGAAAGGGTTTTTTTTTTACATAAAACCACTCTCCCTACTTTTACTGTTGCTACTGTGTAATGTTTCACACACCCGTAGTCAAATGGCAAAAAACGGAACCCCTATAGATTAGTCAAGTCTGTCTGTCTGTCCGTCCGTATGTCACAGCCACTTTTTTCCGAAACTATAAGAACTGTACAGTTGAAACTTGGTAAGTAGATGAATTCTGTGAACCGCTTTAAGATTTTCACACAAAAATAGAAAAAAAAACAATAAATTTTGGGGTTCCTCATACTTACTTAAAACTGAAAGTCAAAAAAGTTTTTTTCATCAAACCCATACGTTTGGGGTATCTATGGATAGGTCTTCAAATATGATATTGAGGTTGCTAATATCATTTTTTTTTAATTGGTTAGTTTACGCAAGAAACACTTCCAAAGTGGTAAAATGTGTGTCCCCCACCTGTAACTTGTAAAATAAGAGAATGATAAAACTAAAAAAAATATATTATGTACATTACCATGCAAACTTCCACCGAAAATTGGTTTAAATGAGATCTAGTAAGTAAGTAGTTTTTTTTTTAATACGTCATAAATCGTAAACCGCAATTTACCTTTCAAGTTTGTACGGAACCCTCAGTGCGCGAGTCCGACTCGCACTTGCCCAGTTTTTTGTTTGAAAATATTTTCTAAAGCAGATATTTGACTGTTTTTTTTTAAGATCCCTTCGAATCGTATCCAACAGCAGTGACGCGCGAAATCTAATCTTCTTTGATTTATGCGATAGGTAGGTAACCAATTTCATTCAAAGAATTGGTAAAACAATCTCCTCAGTTTTAGAGCTATCTTAGACTTGCAAATAATCCCTGGCGCCTTTTGAACTGGCATTCCTATTCCTTTTATTCTCGCATTTTTATATGAAGTAAGTTTTCGATGAAAATCATAATATATTATTGTATTAAGATCTTTACATTAGTGCCAATTCATTATTTTCTTTTATAAGACAATTATTTACATTTTTAAATATACAGTGTGTCTCTGATATCGACGCACAAATGAATGCCATGGAATCAGTACATGATTCTGGACCCCCAGTGGTAGAATTTAACGTCGGTTGTTTCCTAATAAAAAAAAAATTCTTTACCTTTTTTTAATTTTACTGTATAATATCGTTATTCTCTTGTTGTTGTGTATAGCGTAAATCTCGAAAAAAAAAACAAAACGTTTACAAAAAAAAAAATTACTAAGTAGTTCACCGGTGTCGGGAGCAAGGGAAGCTACCGGTGGTTAGGGCTCTAGAGAAAGGAATCTAATTGCGAGCCGTACCGAGGAGTTCTGTTTCCTGTACCAGGCCCTTGATCTAACCGCGCAACGATAGCTTGGACATCAAGGCTTTTAGCCATCATGTCATTGAAGGTCACAACAAACGACACAATGACAGCCGAGTCTACATTCCACATGTCGACAACCTCGTGCACTAAGTCGAGATATTTAATTTATTTATCTCGCATAAGAGATTCTCGTCACGTCATGCGGGATGTCGTGAATTACCTACGTGAATTTATGTTTTTTTTTTGTGTCTGGCTTCGCCCGCGTCAAAGCTGAAAACTATCCCAAGGGAACATAGGTACTCCCGGGATACAAAGTATACTATGTCATATGCTTCTGGACATGACCTACCCTTGTGCCAATTTTCATTCCAATCCGATAAGCCATTTGTGCGTGAATGAGTAACAAATATACACAAATACTATACTAATTTAAGATGCAGCATGATAATGGCAAACCTAATTAACACACTGCGTAAGACCAATTAAGTGACATGGTTTTAATTTAGTTTCAATTTGTTGATAAGAAGTCACTATTTCTTTCTAACATGTCTTTGACTTAAGTGAGGAACTGACAGTAAAATGAATTGTAGGACTTATTAGTACCTAAAATTAGTCAAATAAGTTGGTACACCTACCAAAATTATAAACGCGAAATTTTGTAGGGACATATGTATAGATATGTTTGCTACTCCTACTAAGACAAGAAATAACGAGAGACTAAGAGATGAAGCAATAAGCTTTTAAACCATGCTCGATGTTGACGATAGGCGAGTGGAAAAGGACCCTCTTAATAAAATATAACAGACGAAATGAGAACCTCAACCTTTTTATAATCTGTTAAAAATAGTTGTGAAGGAAGAACGTAGCCAGTTGAGTTGTAATTGACTTTTCATTTGATATTGAGATCGTTTAATTACAAGCATTGTATTGAGATGTGAGATGTCTGCGCGAGTGTTACCCATTGTTCGTTAATTAATGTTTGTTATATTATATTGTTAACGTAATATAACTACAAATTCATGACCTACGCACGTATCTGTGACTTGGTGAATTCAAATTGTTTGAAATAAGGTTATGAATATTAAAAAAAGAATCCATTTCATTTACGTATCTTAAGTGTTTAGTACTACTTACCTTACAGTAATCAAATTTATCTAAGTAGATAATGTTAAAATTTTATATTGAAATCATTACTTATTAAAAAAAATTGAATTTATCTCGAAAAATAAATATTTTGCACATCTATGAACCTTTTTTGTCTAATGCTATAATGAATGGAGTATATTATAAGTATGTTTGTTTTGAACTTTGAGTACTAATACTATGTTCATAAAACGGTTGAGTAAATAATATTTTGCACAAAAGAGATCTAGAAGAATAAGTTATGATGTGCCGACCCTAAATTAATTAGAATAAGGGCAAGTGGCTATTGATTTTTTCACTGAATTTGACTATTGAATAAATAAATAAAAATATTCTATTGAAATATTTCAAGATCAATTAAAGTATTGTTTAGATTTCAAAATATGTACATTTACTTTAGTCAAAGAAGTTGTTATTGAACAGGTCTAAACTTTGAAATTACCATTTGAATTTGATATAAAATTTACTAGATTGTAAAGAAAACCTAGTCGTAGGTTCTCATTAATAAATAAAGCCGGGCACACCAATCATATTACGCTTAATTATAAATAAATTAAAAGCAAAAATTTGCGAGTGAGTATGTATATTTAATACTTCTTCACGTTCAACCAGCTAAACGGATTCAGATGAAATATAGCACACGGGTAGAACAAGTCCTGCCTCCCTAGCCAAGTTACGATCGTTTCGTGTGCGTCGAACGCCTCGACTAGGCCACGCCTCCGATTCCTTTGTTCTGACGTCATCTCAACGCTCAGTCACGTGGTCAGAAACAAAGGAATCTGGCGTGGCCTACTCGAGGCGTTCCATGCAAACGAAACGATCGTAACTTGGCTAGGGGGGGCTGGAATACTACACAGAATACTTATTAATCCTTTAGTATGTTCCCTTGGGATAATTTTCTATTATCACGCAGGCGAAGTCTCTGATAGCAACTAGTTGTTTATAATAACATAATAATTTCATTACGCAATCTATTAAGTTTACGTAGTATATAATATTTAATTACCAAGTCTAAGTTATTAATATTGACTTTAAGTTATTAATATTTATTAAATTCTGCGTTATGCTTCAGTTATTCATCATTTTGTTAAAAAGCAAGGATCGTAAAATCAACGATGCAACGCCGGGACGAAACTCCGCTGCCAAGACAAGTCGCGGCATGGTGGATAGTTCCGGCGAGATCTCATGGTGGAATGGCGATAGCGACTATCGCAACCCAGTGCTGGGTACTCCATAGTTACGGCGGTAAGTACCCTCTTTGAGGAGTGACTGTAAGTGACTTTCCGCATGACGCAAGTTCTCACCGAACATGGTCAGTTCGGGAAGTTCCTGCACCGGATGTTTGGACCGCCCGGAGGACACGGCGGAGCACACGTTAGAGGTGTGCCCCGCTTGGGCAGAGCACCGCTGTGTCCTCGTAGGGGACATCGGCGGCAACGATCTCTCGCGCCAGGCCTTGGCCATGGTCCGAAGCGAGGAGGAGGCCGCACATGCACGCGCGAGCTAGCGGCCCTGACGCCCCAGCCATCGGGATCCCGTATCCAATACGATCACCGTAGGCGCGGACTTGCGGACGGCAACCAATGGGTAGCTCGCCGTCCGACCGACCGGTAACCGCTCGGACCGAGCCCAAGTCGTCGAAGGCGCGTAGTGTTCCACGTGCGCCGCAAGGAGATGTTAGAAACCATAGGGGCCCAGCAGGGTCGAAGCCTGCTGGGGCCAAGGGTAATGCGAAAGAGATCCCCGTGGCTCTGGAAAAACGGCAAAGAAGGAACAGGAGAGGGTTTTTAGTCAGTAAAAATCTGACACTATCTCTCGTTCCGCCCAAGAGCGAGGGATGTCATTAGATAATGTTACCACTCGAAAAAATAAAAAACTGTATCGGTTAACGGGGTAACTATACCGATTATCGATATTTTTGTGTGTATGCGTACTAACGCACGCACACAAAAACACGCTAGTGACGCAATCAAGATTTGTCAAGAATTTATCAAAACAGGTAATTTATAAGAAAAAACATTTTTATTTCAATTCTGAACATACAACTTGCATGTTGTGCGTTCATTGTATTACGTGTTGTCTACATAATCCCTATAGCATAGCATCCACTTTCCTCCCAGCCTGTAGATCTTCTCGTGTAATCAGGTGTAGGGTAACTAAGTGGAGCATGAAGGAAGGCCTCCCATTTCCTTAAGTATCAGTCTTGCGATTTTCTTTCCGCATTTTCACGCCTTTTTGCTGTTACGTGATCAGCAGCAACTGTGGTGTATTGTTGTGTGAAAGATTTTTTTTTGTTTTGAGGTAAATTTGGCTTCCATTTATAAAGGTTCTGGACAGACGTAAAACGACTGTGACAACAATGAAACGACGTTTTTAAATAAAATAATAAAATAAAAATTGTGCTATCAAACAATTTGTAATTTTTAGGGTTCCATATCTAAAGGGTAAAAACAGGACCCTATTGCTAGGATTCCAATGTTTATCTGTTTGTCACCGGACTGTATCTCATGAACCTTGATAGTGTCACGATGTGCCATAGATAACATAAAAAAGCAAAAGCTAGACAGAAAGCTAGTTCTGACAAGAAGACCAAAGTAATAAGGTTTTCACTTCTCGCTTAGTCAAGGAAACAGTAAGTTATTCCGGAGCAAAATCCCGCTTCACCACAGCGTTCTATCCAGAATCCAATGGTTTGGTGGAAAGATTTAATATAAAACCATTTGCCGGATGCTCTCTATGTATGTTAGCATAGATCAGCGAAATTGATGTAGTTATATCGCCACTCCGCGACAATAGCTAGACAGTTGAAATTCTTACAGCTGACAGCATTTCTTTTGCTGCTGTAGCAACAAATACTCCATACAACGAACCCTTCGTATGCGAGACCGACTCGCGTTTAGGCGGTTTCTGTTTCATTCTTTGTTTTAAAATCTTACAATTTGTAGTTGTCCTTTATAATATTAAAGTAGTAGAATAGAATAATTAATTAATGTAAGAGATACATTTATATTTACTAGCTGACCAGGCAACTTCGTACCACCTAATAGTAAGGATAACACCATCTACTGGCATTACCAGATCAGCATAATTCATTTTATATTGACGTTTTAGTTAGAGAAGGCGTTGTATTCGTATTTTTTTTAACTTAACTTTTTCTCACCCTTTGTACCTTCCCTGGACTATCTTGAATATTTCAAGAACAAAATTAGCCAAATAGGTCCAACCGTATTTGAGTTTTAGCGAGACCAACAAACAGCTATTCATTGATATTATAGATTTTTATTGGGTTGACCAGATCCAGGCTCTTTCCTTACGTCATTAATGTATGAATTGTACGAGTACGTTGCATTGTTGCATATCTAATAAAGTCGATTTACCACGTCTTTTAGACGTTCCATCTTCATCAATCGCAGCTACATTCATCCAAAACTATACATTAAAATCATGATTAAAGGTTCCCCTACTCACAATTTCAACATCAGGAGGTTTCTTCAAACGACAGATGCAGTGAGTAACAAAGAAATAATTTTAACGTAGGGAAACCATAGTGAACGGAACCCCTCGCCCTAGGGACGACTTATGTCATTTCTTCCCCTTTTGAAGTTGATATCTAACCCATACTTGCTATAGCAGTCGAAAAAGACTGACGTCTCATTATTTAGAAACAAATATTTCAAACTAGCGCGTAAAAGTAGCTGATAAGATAAAGATACAGTGATAATTATCTTAAGGGCACATAATTTTATGCGTAATGACATGGTCTACCCATGTGGTAAATTCTATCTGAATCCGTTCAGCCGTTTGAGCGTGAAGGAGTAACAAACATACACACATTCAAACAAACTTTCGTCTTTGTAATTTTAATGTGATGATGATGAAAATTTCTAGCACAACAAATATAAACGAAATATTTTTGTTTTTAATAGATAAACTCAAAATTTACTAAACCTATTAAAAAAATCTTTCATCAGTAGGATATTTTTAAGGTGGAAAGTCATCCAATGACTTCTCTCACCCTAAGGCGGAGCGAAAGGGCAACTCAGACTTTTACCGACTAACACCACACCTATGTTCCTTCTTTACCTAGCGATCTAGGACCCCGAGTTTCCCTTTCGGAAGTCAACCCATGGCCCCAATAGGCTTGGGCCCTGCTGGGCTTTATCAGAAGGATACTAATTTAACACTGAGTGACATACAAATATATTCTCTAGTTATACGCGGGCGAAACCACAGTCAGAAACTAGTTATTAAATTAAATATATATAATATTTGGGATAGTATTTATAGTAAGTTTTTATAATTTTTATTATTGGTAGGCTCGTGTTTGACCACTATCTCACCTAATGTTAAGCGATGATGTGGCCGACGATGGAGCACGCTTGCCTAGAAGTAACCTATTCACTCTTGACTTAAAGACCCCAGGTTGTAGCTATCAGGAAACACAGACTCCGGCAGAGAATTCCACAGTACCTAATATTCTGGAAGTTTACTTTAGTTCTCGTTATAAAAATTCTTTCACAAAGCAGATGTGTGTGAAGAAAAGGAAGGGAGGCCCTTTCCCAGCATTGGGATATAAGGGGCTTATGGAATAGATAATAAGATGGCTACTAAGCCTTTTAAAAAACCTTTAAATATAATAAAAAAATCGTCGATCATTTGTTCTGTGTCTGGGTGTTATTTATCTATATATGTATGTATTTAGAAATATATATAAGTATGTTTATCAGTTGTCTAGTACCCATAACACAAGCTCTGCTTAGCTTGGGACTAGACGGCGTTGTGTGATAGTTGTGGAATATTATTATTATTATAATAAAAAAAGATCCCATCACCTTAGAAGATGAGATGCACGTTCCTTCCACAAGTCTGCACTAGCTTCCAAGTTTATTCTCTAATACAAGTACAAGGCACATAATTACCTATGTACACTATGTAGTTGTATACATATCCCCAACTAGTGGATGTAAGATAGCAGGGGCGGCGTCCTTAGGGTAACATAGTAAACGTAAACCAGAAGGTTTACGTAATCTTTGTTTAGAACTTTTTTTATACGTTTATGTACACATAAACGTATAAGATGCTATTGAAGTGGTCCGTTCATGTTTGTGTGTTTGTTGTATTAGGCCGCTTTTAGTGTAGACTACCTCACAGGTTTTTTTTTTGCTGACATCTCCCTGAGGCGCGCGTGGAAAAATACGCGCCGTCGACGACTTGGGCTTGGTCCGGACGGTTACCGGACGGTCGGACGGCGGGCCACCCATTGCCCTTGCCGTCCGCAAGCCCGCACTTACGGTGGCCGGAAATCGGGATCGGAATCCCGGCGGCGGTTGGGGCGTAAGGACCGTTGCCGTTGCCTCACGCGATCGGCCGCCTCCAGACTACCTCACAGGTGGTTATAATTTTAAATCAAAGCAGAATCACTATTAAACATGTTTATTACTAATTGTTTTTATGGTTCCGTACCTCAAAAGGAAAAAACGGAACCCTTATAGGATCAATTTGTTGTTCGTCCGTTTGTCTGTGTCTGGTCTGTCAAGATCCTTTATCTCGGGAACGCGTGGAGGTATCGAGTTCAAATTAAAACCATATACTCAGGTCTTGCGGTCCTTTGAAGCTGTTAAAAAATCAAACTTTTGAACTAACGAAAAAAAGATACGGCCGTTTATGTTGCAAAAAACGTGTATTTCGACACTCATGGGAATCAAAATTCATAGGGTACTTTCCGTTGACCATGAATCCTGAAATATTGCATCCTGAAATATAAGCAACGTCTTATAGCACAAGTAAAGGAAAAAATATGAAAACTGTAAATTTGTAGTTACGTCACCAAAAAATAACTTTCATTGGGATTCGGAAAAATCTTCGTACTTAACTCAATTCGGGAATTGAACTGTTTTCATAGGTAAGTTTTTACGGAACCCTCAGTGCGCAAGTCCGCCTCGCACATGCCCGGTTTTATAAAACTATGATCACTAATTATAATAACGCCTGCTTCTTAACCACCCCGCACTGGGCCCGCGTGGTGGATTACGGCCCATTCCCTCTCCTAGAGAGGAGGCCTGAGTCCCAACAGTGGGAACATTATAAGGCCGACTATGCTATGATATGCTGCTTCTTAATACTAGTTATTTCCTCTAGCCTACGGATAGAGCTGCTTAAAATTTTTTCCATCTCTAATCGCGAGTTGTCAGGAGTAAGATTTCTGTATTAACCATTTACTACGCCCTTCGAGTCTGGATCGTATTGTGTGGAAAAAATCTAATTTTCTGTAAGATAGGTGGCTTAATAGACAGTTTCAAGAGCACTCTGACTAGATTGTGTAGTCAGGACGCGTGTATTATTATCCGTTGAGCTGTTTTTGTGCAGTTGCTGAGCTAATAGTAATACAAGGCAGAGAGTTCTTCTTACATGGAAGGAAGGAGCATGAGTTGTCCTTGTGTTCCGGCAACTTTAGGCTTTCTAACGATGTGTTCTTATTTTAAGGTGAGAAATCATGTAATGATTTTACGCTATAAGGTGGAACCAGAGGGCGTGTCAGACTTTTACTGATTACAACCCAACTGTGTTCTTCAGTTGCCCTTTACGTTCTTTATCTGAAGCTGGCTTTTACATGAACCTTTTTTTGACTGTACGGAAGATAAATTAATTGGGATTAAGGCAGGAGGAGGGAAAAAGGAGGTGGCCGTCAGAACTCGTTCTTGACGGGTTGGCCGGAAAAGACCAGACACAAAAAGGGCTAGTAAGATAGGGGAAAGTCCAGCAGTGGGAAAACGTAGGTATTAATAGGATGATGTTAACAGACTCTGTTATTGCAAATTTATTGAAACAGAAACTACAGATCATAGTGAATTGACAAAAACAAGATGTTTTCAAAGCGATATTTTGGTGCAGTATATTTTAACTTAGTAGGTACTAGTGATGTATCGAATGTCAAATTTCTCAAATTCGCGAATGCGAATGCGAATGAATATTGACTTTCAAACAAAGTGCGCGCAAAATGTCATACAGGTTTGACTTTTCGTGTCAGCCAATTTTATACCGAATAAAGTAGAGCCGGTATAGACTGTTTGAACAAAGCTAATCACATTAAGTTCATTCGAATAGATTTGTTACGATTTGAGGTTAATCAGTATTATTGACTATGACTCGAAACTTCGCTAACACGTTGTTTCACAATTTATGATATTAAAAATGTGAAATGCAAGTTGAGTGATAGAAAAAATATTAAGAGTGAATATAAAACAGTAAAATCATATCAGTTTTATTGTCATTCTACTTTCATTCAAACAATATACTTAATTATTTTCTTTTTGTTTGTCAAACACATTCGCATGTTTCTTGCGAATACGAATGCGAATGTCAAAAATTGTGCGAATATTCTTTAGGTACATCACTAGTAGGTACTAATAATATAGAGTTCATAAATCGGTTGAATAAATAATATTTAGCACAAAATTAGATATAAGACTAACAGTAATTAGTCATCATCAGTATTAATTTAGCCACCTAATATTAATATAATGGTGGCTATTTGTTCTGGCTAGTGTTACTTTTCGTGCTCCTAATGGTAACATTATATTTACACATCAACAGAAAAAAACCTACGCAAAAAAGTGTTGAACTAATGACTCTGTACTCATAATCATGCTATTTTTTTTTCACCCGCGTTTTTGGTTACTCGTAGGTCGTAGCGTGATGTTATATATTATATTATATATAGACTTTATCCTCTCTCAATAAATAGGCGCTACATAAATAGGCATTCAACACTAAAAGAGTTTTACAATTCGAACCAGTAGTTCCTGAGATTAGCGCGTTTAAACAAATAAACTCTTCAGCTTTATTCTAATCTATAATCCATAAAAATCTCGTGTCACAGTCCACCGAAACGACTTGACCAATTTTTTTTTACGAATTTCATAGCCTTTTTATATCAACTTGATTAATCCATGGCAAGCTAGGGGTATGGGACTAGCAATTAAACTCCTACTTCAAGCAAAGTGTTTTAGGGTATATCCCCTTTAATAGTTGGAAAATCAACAAATTAAGCAAGAACTACACTAGACCGACGCACACGTGGACCACGCCTGATTTGTACGTACACATACCGGCACGGATCTTGAGCGCTGACGTCTACAGTTCTACTTACGCAGAAGTGAAATATCGGATCTCTTTAGTGGTATGAGAAGAGATGCGGGGGCGGGGAGGGCAATCGTGCAAAAAGTGCAGTGATTGGCTCGCTGATGTGTTCGATGCGCAAAGCGATCCCCGCTCTTTCGCCGAGCGCTCAAGATTCGTGCCGCTATCTGTAGCGGTGCGTTGCTTGGCGTCGCGTGGCGTGGAACTAATGTAGCTCTGCAATTCTAGTTTCCATATAAAATGTATGGAGACCAACGCGCCAATGTAGTTCTACCTTTTCTTCTTCCGCTAGCGAGATAGAGTGACAGACTAAATAAAACCCACCTAGATAATCTTTCAATACCCCTTGGCTTACCAGGACTGTGGTAACTCTTTCGAACCATCCCACCGCCCTAGGATTTAACCTTCAAAATTTTCCAGCAGCACGACCCAGTTTGACTTTACTCCGTACTTTATGGAACTAAAAATAACGGGTTTAATGAGGGTGTTGGTAGTAGGTACATTAACAGCGTTGTTTGCCCCTTTGGGGATAAAGTTCAGATGTTGTGAGTATTACAAGTATGTACGTCTGACGAAATCACGCATCCCGGGCCTGGGTAGTGAACACCGCCGTTTTTTCGAAGTGAGAAGTCATCGAATGACTTCTCCCGCTCTAGAGCGCAGTGTGATGGCGTGTCAGACTTTTACTGAATACTGCCTTTTGCTGCTACCACTGTGTCCTTCAGTTGAAGGTCACAGGTATAGCTGACTGGTTGGGCCGATGCCTACTTGGGCTATGTGATTATGGGGCTCATGGTCCGGGAACACAAAAAGCAACTCAAGGAACATAGATGCGGTTTCAGTCAGTTAAAGTCTGACACGCTCTCTCGCATCACCTTAGAGCGAGAGAAGTCTAAGATGATTTCCTACCTCAGAAAAAAGGTACTACACCTTTTTTAGACAAAGGATAACTAAAGGAACACAGGTGAATTTAAGTCAGTAGCAAGTTTGACACTCCCTCTCACTCCACTCAAAGCGGGAGAGTTATTTGATGACCTCAAAGAACTCTTGCTTAAAAAATATCAAGATACATACTTAATTATCAATGTTTTACATCAGTCTTGTAACATTAGACATTTCAGGTTAACATTTTATTTGACGGGAACGTCGGAAGTAAATCGTAATTTAAACGAATTCGACATCAGTACAGTTTGACGTTTGCTGCAGTTCAATGACCGCTTACTATAGTAACTGCTGACTGTGACATGGAGAGTGGACGACACGGAATTCCGTTCCGATCCGGCTCCGAGAGTAATTAGGTAGTACTATTAATGGTATTTGCTTGTGAAAACCCCGAACTGTGTTTATTCGGGACTACACATAATTACAATCATTTATTAAGGTACAGGTATTTTATACATATATTAGCTTAGCATAATTAGCCTTTTCAATGTTCCTTCTGCTGGGACTCAGGCCTCCTCTCTAGGAGAGGGAATGGGCCGTAATCCACCACGCGGGCCCAATGCGGGTTGGTGAATATCACATGTCTTCGAAATTTTGGTTCTAGGACGGTGAAGGAAAACATCGTGATCAAACAGGCATCTGTTTCCTCACGATGTTTTCCTTCACCGTTTTGAGAGCAGTGGTGATGAAATAAATTACAAAGTAATGCGCCTGGCTGGGTTTGAACCCGCAACCTACAACTCGTAAGTCAGGGCCGTTACCACTCGGCCACCACTGCTCTCATATAGTATTTCATATTAAAGTTTTTTTATGGATAGGCTCACGTTTTACCACCATCTCACCTGAAAGTAAGCGATGATCTGGTCGACGTGTGCCACACGACTATATTCTCTGAAGATAGTTTTTTTTTTTTTCGGTGGGTAAATCATCTTATGACATCTCCCGCTCTGCCTAAGAGTGAGTGTCAGACTTTTACTGACTAAAAACCCATCGTCTTTTACAGACTAAAATCCTGTTCCTTCATTCCACCCCGAGCGTTTCTTCCAAGCGAATCCGGTGCAGGGACCTCCCGAACTTACCATGTCCGGTGAGGACCTGCGTCATGCGGAACGCCGTGTTGCCTTTCCAGCCACTCCTCAAAGAGGGGACTTACCTCTAAAGATAGAGTTCGACCACAATTCTCTAAATCAGAAACGAATTTGAGACCGTCCATTTCCATGAAAACAAGTGTTACTAAAGAATAATTATCAGTACTAGAGAAACCCCAATATTACTTAATTTTGCTTGATTAAACCCAACCTTCTGCAAATGGACTTAAGACTAGCAAAACAGTAAAGTTTCTAAGGAACTTCCTAATCAAAATTACTTAAGTGTTTAACACACGTATTCTCATTGTATTAATAACCATCTTATTTTAACCTGCTGAACTCAAAACACCCAGTGTTCATAGCTATACCAGTGAAGCAAATAGTTCATAAAGTCTTTGCTAAGCTGAGATCTTGCCTAGATATGCGATAGTGCCAACAGCCAAGAACCATAGAGTATTGCGATGTCTTAGTGGCAACCACTAAAAACGGCATTGAAACGCCGTTCATAATACCAGGTTGTATTATGGATCAGGAGTGAATATGTTACTTCTAGGCTTCTTCTCTTATGATCAAGTGTTATGATCAAAGTAGTTTTTATATTTTTTTTGTTCGTAGGAGGTAATCTCTGGAAGTACTGGTCCGATTGCTAAAATTCTTTCACCGATAGAAAGCTGCTTTATTCTTGAGTGACATTAGCTATATTTTATGTACGCGGGGTATGAGAAGAGAGCTAGTATTTAACCTATTGAGTAGCATAATTAGAGACACAATAGAAAGACAATGACCGAGCGAACGCCGGCGTTCTCTTGGGGTTTAATGAATTAATTCATTGGTTTAATTAATTGGGGGGGGGGGGTCATGGTCCTGGAATCTTCCAGTCATACCAGCATACCAGTATTTTTTCGATGGAGGTGGAGCTACTGCCGGTCTGATCTCCACAACCAACTGATTGGGAAACGACCGATTGTAACGTGCTCCACGTTTTACAAGTGGCCATGCATCTTGAACACGATAGCAAGACTGGTGGACAGACTTTCAAGCCTCTGATTATGATTCAATTGACAACTGTCAAAGACCTACAAATGACAGCCGAGACCAACGGCTTAACCTGTTCTCTTACATTCTGAAGAGATCTCGATATATAATGCTAATATACTCATACACGGACCGACCACGTATGAATTTTGCTTAAAATTTCACATTGAAGATCGTTTTCTGAGGCAGTTGCCATTTTGTCACGAGCCATAAAAACACTACATTATTTAGAAACACACAAGCGTTTCAATTCCATCGTTTATTTAAAGGAAATGAAGGTCAGTCACAATTCTAACTACGGTTATGCCTACAAAGATTTGTACTCATACATCGCGCAGAAACGAAAAGTATTGCCGATGCGATGGCGTCTCTATTCGATTCGGAGGTCTGTGCGACCAACTATTATCTACCTAGTGTACCTAGGTGAGTGTACCCACGTATTTAGATTATGAGACAGAAGAATGGCAAACAATGCAAGGCAGTTTTGAATAACGTCTGGGTCTCTGGGAAGACGGTGGCAGATTTTGAAACTTAGGTAAGTTAACAGTTAGGCTGCGGGAACGTTTGATAGAATTACGGTGCATGGTCCTTTTTTTTGTAGGTGTAAAATCATCCAATGACATCCCCCTGCTCTTGGGCGGAGCGGGAGATAGTGTCAGACTTTTACTGGCTAAAAACCACTCCTGTTCCTTCGTTGCCTTTCGTACCAGGGCCGAGTCTTCCTTTCAGAATCAGACCCTTGGCCCCAGTAGGCTTCGACCCTGCTGGGCCCCTACGGTTTGATGACATCTCCTTGAGGCGCGCGTGTAACAGCACGCGCCGTCGACGACTTGGGCTCGGTCCGGACGGTTACCGGACGGTCATTAAAAGTCTGGCACTCCCTTTCGATCCAGTCAGAGTGAGAGAAGACATTTAAATTTGATGATTTCCCACCTCAAAAAAAAGGTAAATCAAAAGTTGATGTCTCTTGCGAATAAGTTGATTTGAGATATATTAAGCTAAAAACTTGAGACAATGTTTTGTAATATCTTTAAGCTCAGAAATTGAGACAATGTTTTGGATCCACATTTTGAAAGATGTTTTGTAGTTTTTTGGTTTTGAAAAGTATTGATAAACGAGCAACGATAGTGTTTTTTCAATGAAATTTTGTTTTTAAATTCCGTTTATGAGGCAGAGCACACGAAAACAAAAAGAATAGTAAAAATAAAAACTATTCGGTTGCACAAAATAGGTAACGAAGGTTCTGTATTGCAGCCTAAGATGGCTATTTTCGGCCATAAGACCTTGAAATAGTCGGTACAAATGATAATAATAAGTTAGCCAAGGTCATTGGTTTAACTAAACTAATGGTTCGTATTTTAAGATCACTGCGAGTGGAGCGACGATTGGCTCTCGGGTTATTGACCTGCTTGCTTAGTTATAAGTTGGTTATAGTTTTCAGAGCTGCGGGATTATTCGAAAGAGTTACTGTGACCCTCACAAAGGGCAACTAAAGGAACACAGGTCGTTTTTAGTCAGTAAAAATCTGACGCACCCTCTCGCTTCACCCAGAGCGCCAGCTGTCATTTGATGAATTTCGCTCGTAAATAAAATGGTAACACAAAGAGGTTACCTGCTTTAGTAAATTAAAGGCTGTTAGCTCAGGTACACCTACGCGTCTACTTCTCAACCCTCAGAACTTATTCTAAGATAATTAAAATATATTTTATACGGTAGGCGTGTGACAATTAGGGCTCACTAAATTACCTACATGGTATTTTTTTCGTACACACGTTTATAATTAATTATTTATTAAATAAGAGAATATTAAATAGTAAGATGAATATTAAGGTGGTGGAAGATGATAAAATTATGTAACTAAAAAGGGGGGAGCGTGACTACTGAGATGTGTCCTAATAAAGAAGTACATTTAAAGCAAAATGACATTGTTTTTTTTTTGGGTGGGAAATCGTCAAGTAACTTCTCCCGCTCTGTCATACTTTTACTGACTTAAAACCTTGTTCCTTCCCATGGGTAGTGTGAAAACGAAACCCGGACCCTGGGTCGAAGGCAACGAAGGAACAGGAGTGGGTTTTTAGTCAGTAAAAGTCTGAGACTATCTCCCGCTCCGCCCAAGAGCGGGATTTGTCATAAGATGATTTTCCCACCTAAAAAAATAAAAATTATGTTCCTTCATTTGCCCTTTGCGTTCCAGGGTAACACTTTATAATGCCCGCAACCCAATCCTATAGGTACCTAGAAACCCTACGTTTCAGATCAGGTTAAAAAAAAATGTAACGAATTTCGATTGAATTAATCAGCCAGCTCAATTACCTAAACTCATAATGATGGACATTGTTTTTTTAAGAACTTTTAAAATTCCTACCTTTTTAACATAGTATTCTTTAGTTTTATTGTCTATCCGATTTATACCTATTCCTAACAATAATAATAACGCGGCCTTCTAGTAGATCCAGTCATCAGCTGCCCGTCATCCGGCGCCATACCTACCCGTATGAATCAAGCAAAGGAAACAAGTTATTCTGCCTGCCTGTAGACTAAAACCTGTTTCGAAAGACTAAACGGATTTTTTTAAATACGTAACGACACTTTATTCGTAGTATTTAGATTTTCCTAATAATTAAATTAATTATTTAAGTATTGTGTTACCTAATTAGACGTCAAATTTTTATGCGCCTTGTTTACATTTTAGCTAAATCTCTGTAGGAAATCTGTTGCACGGTTTTTAATTAAATTTTTTATAGACCAATCATGGACGACTCCTGGTGATTTCACCCTAATTTACTTTTTTGTTACTGTCTGCAGCCTGTCATTCCAAAAAATTTTAATCATTTGCTAGGTACCAACGAATGTTAATAAACAAAGGCATTTTATCGCTCTTATCTTAAAGAAACATAATTTTTAAATGGCCAAACGTTCTATACATAAGTACACATTTCTGACGGCAAACAACAAAATATAGAACAAAAGATTACTTAGTCAGCTTAGTTATTCATAACCGCGGTCGAATTACAAAAGTGACTTACCTTTTTTTATCGCCCTCAAATGAAATTCCTCTGCATATCTTTTCGAAGAACAAAACTAAGTTCACTCGTACTCGCCACACATAATTTTACCAATACATCCAGAAACCGACACTGTAGGTACACAATTTCTTGTCACGAGATGAATCACCGAAGAATGCACTCGTTATTACACTAAAACTACCACAATAAATCACTCAAACACTTGGAACATCACTTTTTTCGATTAAAATTCGTTATTCGGATCGATTTTACGCTATTTATCGACGATATTTGACTCAAGATAAAAAGTTTTCGACGATAACAGCGCGCGAGGCAGCGACGCGACGTAACACGCTGTCTTTAACTGCACGACTGACATACAAGTATAACCTAACAAAATCGAAGAAGGCGACGCGCGTGTAAACGACTAACAAACTGTTGCGCTCCGTAACTCGGCCAGGTTGGCGCGGCGATTACTATAAACAAAAGTCGAAAAACTTTACTTGGCGAGTTGTTGTAACGTTATAATTCACTGTTAGTACGTTTGTTTTGGGTTTTGTTGTTAAATTACGGAATGAGTGCGTGTTAAAACTCGGTTTTGTGCGTCAATAAATGGTTTGTTTTTGTTCAAGACACGAACTGCGAGCGCATATGCCGCTGCGCGCCATGTTTGACTTGAAGTTCGTGTAATTCGTCTTGCACAGGGCGCACAGAAAGTGTTATCAACTTCATTCCGTGCGCTAGGGAGGGGACACTTACCTGCGTGACCGGCTTTTTGCCGACGTGTTTTTTTTTAAAATAAAAATTAACAGTGATCTTTTGTACAATAATGAAGTTGAACGGCAGCTGTTACATTTATCTAATGCACGTTAAGTTGAGATACTACTAGAAAAAAGAAAATATTTGTAATTTAAGCAGTTTATATCGAAAATTTATCTATTGGTAATTCATTTTGAAGGGTCAAACCTGAATCTTGACTGTCCTATGGAATCTTTATATTCTTTAATGATTATTTTCGCAAGTTCTTTATTGGTTACGTAAATACCAATACCTACTAAGTTCCTTTTGATTTTCGCTTTTCGTAGAATTTTTTAATAAGTAATGGGTCGGGGTCGCGGCAAATTAAGAAGGGGATGGCGGGATGACTTAAATTAGATTAGTCCATAGGAATTGGCTCAGAGCCGCGAACAATGAAAGGGATGGAGGGAGGCCTTTGCCCAGCCGTGGGACAGTATAGGCCAAATATAATAATGGGTTACAACTAAATAAATCATTTTTACCTGCATAAAATATTTGATTAAAATCCGTAATGGCCCGAATGTGACCGACTTTAAATTGAATGAAATTAAAAATTATGATTTTAAAATAAAAAAGCTTTCCCGCCGTTTGTGTCATTTTTGTGTAAGTATAACAATAATTTGATTTGATATAAGTATATAGGTATAGTAATTTATACCTAGACAATTAATTAGAAGTATATTATATATTTATAAGCATTTACGTCACTACTTTGTGTACTAAAATTGTAATAACGATAATCGTAGGAGCTGTAAGAGTGGCAGTCGTTTTACGTCGCAAACCATGCGCTTCATTCATTCGCATTTATTTTCGCTTGATACAGGTGAAATCTGGAAAATTAAGTTAACTATTGAGTAAGAGCCATGTGATTGACTGTGATTTTTGGCACAACCCTAAATCACAAAAAAATGCGAATCGAATTTACGTTTTGCAACTTTTTTTCTGAACTTCAACTGACATTCTATTAAAACCCGTGAAGAATGGCCTGGAATGTGACGTCACAGTCCATGACTAAATTGATTTTGGCATGAAGTCTTATTCGGGCAAGACGTACTCAAACTTATTAGTTTGAGTAAAGTAAGAGTTTTAATAGAGTGCGTCTGGCCAAACTTGGTCACCCTTATTCAAGAATCAATAAAATGTTACCGCACGAAATAATAACCGAGACGGTTTTAATTCCTTGTAATAGAAATACGCGAAAACAGCTAAATAAGTAAATGAAAAATGGACATCCCAGTTATGTAAAAAAACCTTTTTTTTTAGGTGGGAAGCCATCCACTGACTTCTCTCGCTCTTGGACGGTGTGGGAGGGCGTTTCACACTTTTACTGGCCCACTCCTTTGTTCCTTCTTTGCCTTCGTTCCAGGGCCCCAGGGTTTTCTTTCGTCACCCATTGCTCGCCGCCTGCGCCAACAGTGGCCGGAAATCGGGATCTGGATTCAGGCAGCCACAACTTAAAGACGGGACTAACCGCGAGACAGACAAGATTCAAAAATCGGATGAAAAGCGCAACCTCAGTGCCTAACCGGACGATTTCCCGCGAAGCGGCGAGCCTCCTTGCTGGACAGCCACCATGGGATCTCGAGGCAACCGTCCTTGCACACATGCACGATCTGCGCATGGAGATGCAACGCCGGGGCGAAACTCCGCTGCCGCGACAAGTCGCAGAATGGCGGACAGAGCTCCGGCGGGTTCTCATGGAGAAATGGCGACAGCGACTGTCGCGACCCTGTGCTGAGCACGCCACAATTATAGCGGTAAGTCTCCTCTTTGAGGCGTGGTTGGAAAAACCTCACGGCGTCCTCACCTTCCGCATGACGCAGGTTCTCACCGAACACGATAAGTTCGGGAAGTTCGTGCACCGGATTCGAGCGGGAGCGACGCCCGGGTGTCGCCACTGTGTGGACCGCCCGAAGGACACGGTGGAGCACACGGTGGAGGTGTGCCCCGCTTGGGCAGAGCAACGCCGTGTCCTCGTAGGGGCAATCGGCGGCGGCGATCTCTCGCGCCAGGCCTTGGTACAAGCCATGGTCCGGAGCGAGGAGGATTGGCAGGCGGTCGCCTTCTTCTGCGAAGCAGTAATGCTGGCAAAGGAGGCGGCCGATCGCGTGAGGCAACGGCAACGGTCCTCACACCTCAACCGCCGCTGGGATTCCGATCCCGATTTCCGGCCATCGTAGGCTTGCGGACGGCGAGCAATGGGTAGCCCGCCGTCCGACCGTTCGGTAACCATCCGGACCGAGCTTAAGTCGTCGACGGCGCGTATTGTTCCACGCGCGCCTCAGGGAGATGTCAACAAATCGTAGGGGCCAGCAGGGTCGAAGTGTACTGGGGCCAAGGGTAGTGTGAAAACGAAACCCGGGCCCTGGGACGAAGGCAAAGAAGGAATAGGAGTAGGTTTTTAGTCAGTAAAAGTCTGACACTATCTCGCGCTCCGCCCAAGAGCGCTATTTGTCATTAGATGATTTTCCCCCCCCAAAAAAAAACCTCAGTGCATAAACAAAAGTTTTATTTCACGTTTTTGAAACTTTTGAATTGTGTTTAGGCACTAAGGTTGCGTTTTTCATATATCCGATTTTTAAATCTTGTATCCGATTCAAAAATCGGATATATGAAAAACGCAAGCATTTTAGAGCAAAATTTTTACATGAAACATAGCTTATCTCAATATTGTTTTTTTTAATCTAACTTACTGTTACTGTTGAACTAGGGCAGCGATGTGTTAATTACTACGAGAACTTGACTACACAGTCATTACAAAAAATAAGCCAATGATAACACAAATTACCCTCAATTTTTAGATCAAAAATATATCATAATTGTCAAGTATGCGTAAACTGCTGTAATTAGTTAAATGAATAATAATCACCTAATAATTTTCTGATATATTCTGTTTGAAAAATGGGGGATTAAACTTGTAACAGTAGAATATTCAGCCCATTTCTTGTCAAATGTTTGACATATTTCATTCCAAGTTAATATTCACCGGTATGAAGCGCAGAAAGGCAGGAGGACCTAGAACTGACCTTCACAGGGGCCCTTTGTCTGCTGGAAACAGGACTACTTACCGTCTCCGATTAGGACAATTTAGACTGACAGTTTAATATTGATAACCCAAACGCACGTACTGTTCTCGGAACTTGTCAGGGTTGCGGGATTATTCGAAAGAGTTACTGTGGCCCTGGAACGCAAAGGGCACCTGAAGGAACACAGGTGAGTTTTGGTCAGTAAAAGTCTAACACTCCGTTTCGCTCGACCCAAAACGGGAGGAGTCATTTGATGATTTTCCACTGGAAAAAATGGGTTCTCGAAAGTGTTCATGCTTTTTCGCTTCAGTAAAAGAAACAAGCTGATAAATAAAAATTAAATTGCTGCACTTTTCGAATAATATACCTATAAACTAAATAGGGTTTATTCCAGACATTCCCGCCGACAAATTCCCACCAGTGGGTATTGTTATTTTTTTTTAACCAGAAATCCCCACTAGTTAAACAATATCAGCCTAGTGGGGATTTTTGGATAAATAAGTAACAATCCCCACCAGATGTTATTGTTTCTAAATAAATTTCTAAAAAAGAAAGAAAACATTTATTTGAGACTCGAGATTAAGTACATAAGTATTTAGCAACGCTCTCTATATCGCCATCAACCTATATATGATGAGCATTCAAAGCAGCGACCTGGTCTGGTACTTAGTGGTCCGTTGATTGCAATTAACTGTAATTAATTTGAACTATTAATGTTATGTACTTGAGGAAATTGATGTTCATTACCTGATATATTAGGCAAATACGTATTGGTAGGCATATCTAATAATGTGGACTGTGGCTGTAATATTTAGGACTACACTATGATGTATATACCTTGAATCCCCTGAAAACAAGCATAAAACACAAATGTATGACTTTGAAAATACCGTTACAAAAATCTTTCTAAGAATAACTGGTAAGTATAGGTATCAATGTACCACAGTTGAGAAACCCTTCTCTAATGTAACCCACACACTCAAAGTTCTGACATTTATGGCATAAAATTATGCAGGCTGTGCTGGGGTGGCTGCTGCAAGTGCAAAAAACCTCAAACGGCGTAAATATAATAACCTCATCGGAAGTTATATGTTTGAGCCGTTTGGGGTTGAAACTTCTCTGAAAAAAAGATAAATAGGTAATAAAGAAAAATAATAGGTGGTCTAGATTTAAAGAAACTATTCAGTAAGTTGATTCATTCTAAGATTATCACAGATATTAAAGATAATGTTGGGGTTTCCATTTCCACGTATTAGGCTTTTAGTGTTGTAACATTTCTCGGTACACTTCGGTTTTATACGCATACCTATTAAGTATATCTACTTAAAAACGCTATCGGTATTGATTCAGGTACAGGTAGACAGCTTCCCAGACATTCGCGTAATTCTGAGAAATGAATATCTGCCGGTAATAGCTAAACAGCTAACATATGTCACAAGGTAGACGACCCTAATTAATCACTTATGTTTGATTTCGAGTTTATGTATGAAAATACCTGAAAGGGTGAAGTTTCTGATAACCATTTCGACACCTCCCACGCGTAAGGTCATAAGGCAAAAAGTGCATTTTTTCAGAAGCATTTGAGTAAAAATTATGGATGGAGATGGAGAAGGAGGCCTAAGAAAAGATGGATGGATTGTGTGAGAAGTGATATGAATGAAATGGGAGTTAGTGATAGCGTGACGAGTGACAGGACAGAATGGAAGAAAAGAACGTGTTGCGCAGACCCCAAATAAATCGGGACAAGGGCAGGAAGATAATGATGATGATGATTTGTGTAAAAATGTGATTGTGTAAGCAATTTGTAAAACGCCTTTTAACCGATGTACTTATAATGCACTATTTAATCAATAATCAGTTTAAAATCACTATATCAGACCTTGGATGTAATAAGAAAATATTTTTTTACATTTTTATGATACAAATTTACTCCAAAAATATGTAAAGTGGAAAATGCGTTGGAGGTATCGAATTATAGGAATCTTTGCCTACGAATTTGTTGTTCCGGGTTTGGCTGACTGTTTATTCTTCTCAGATCAGAGAGTCAAAAAACTAAAATTTTGGAAATTTTATTCTTAAAATACAGGAAATGGCTCCGCTGCAAACCTACGTACTGCAAGTTCTAGAGACAATCAAACAATTTAATCGGTTTTAAAAAGACGCGACATTTATAGCTCGCTTAAATTAGAACTCACTACTATTAAATTGATTTGAAAAAAATCTTTGACAGAAAAAACGAAAATTTTCAAAAAATCAGGCTGGTAAATTTTTTATACCCTACTCTTTTATTAACTCGTTTATTTTTATATCTAATATGATAAACGTCTCAAAAGAAAGTGAGAATGAATACTGGCCAACTTTAAAGCGTTGTAAATCCTAAATGCTTTTTTCAAAATATAAAATGATTTGAGAAAACTGATGATTTCAGCAATACCATTACTTAACATAGTTCGTTGACTTTATTTTCTTATTTATGATATGAATTGTTTGTTTGTTTTGCTGACGCTATATTGAAATTTGATTACTGTAACACGTCTTTATTCCCGCTTACTGACGTAAGAATCAACAAAAGCGGTTCACGCGTTTAGTCTCTTGAGCGCTAGAAACAAAAAAAAAACATATATATTCAGAGACATAGGCTGATATGCACATAAACCTAGGACTGCCAATACCCATTGCATAGACAAAATGCTAGACAAACATTTTACGCGGATTGTTCGTGCGCATATGTACATATAATTGGCTTGACAAAATAAATTGCCTCCTATCATTTTGGCTACTCGTGCGTATTCAGACACGTGTGAAACGCTTTATCTATGTATACAAGCCCTTATAATATTATGTACGGAGGCCTTATCGACCCCATACGATGATCATAATTTTCGCTGGTCCCATGCATACATCCTCCCAAAAACTAGTCGGACTGGGAATATCTTGAAGTAGGTGTGATCAGATTCAACCTTTCGAAAGTTTTTTATTTTAGATAAAGAGATCAGTACGTCACTCACTGCAGGCCTAGCTGTTTGAAATAAGTAAGAAAACAGCCATAAAACTGAAACTTATGTACGTAACTAACAATTCTAAAAAAAAAAAATGCCTAATTCATGATTGTTTGTTTACGGTTTTGGGTTGCAGTAGCACATCACTAGTTTTCTATTGATAGACTGTGGAGTTTTTGGCGGGATTTCTTCGAGTGAAGTTCAGTGGCTGTTTTAATTATTCACAAATTGTTTCCTAGTGGATATTGTGATGTAAAATTAGTGTAGTTTTGTATCTCAAGTCTGCGCAACTGGACAATATATGGAATCATGGAAATAGGCGCGATCTCGGTAAAATGGAGCTGAGTATTTTATTGTAGTTTTGGCTACCTCAGCGAAGTTTGCTGAGAAGGCTGAATTGATACATTTGCTGTCAAATGCTACAAAAGTATTAGAATGTGTTATACCCGCATTCTAATGTAAAACGAAAAAAAACAACTACGATATTCGAATACGAAAGACATTATTACAAAAAAACAGACGAAAGACTAGGCGTTATGGTGGAACGACTATAGCCTTAACTAAGGGGTAAACAGAACAAAAAAAATATGGACTGAAAGCCCTTAGTATCCAAATTACAAGCCAAAAATATACATATAAACAGTTTTTATTACAATATTGTGTAAATTGTGCCACTTGTGACTTGACTGGTGCCGGTCTGAAGTCTATAGTCAAGCCAAGTAGGTGTAAATATGAATTATATGTAGGTACATTATTACTTTTAAACATATTCAAAATTTATTCAGAGAGGCTCATTGAACAACCTCATTATTCTCCACTCCTTACAACTCAATGTAAATCGGTCAGTCTTCACAACATGGCGTAGGTAATGTATTCCGTCCCATGGCTTCTAACTTACGCGCTATAAAACTGATTTATTTGATATTTCCCTTACATTCAAGTTACATTCCCATGTCATCGAAGAAATTGATGAGATTGTTAACGTCACAAATGTGCGATAAGTTTCTTTGGGAAGTGCGGGGTTCTTTACGTCCTAAGTCCGAAACAGAGCTGAATAAAATATGGTGGGCGACATCGTCATGTTGACCAAGTAACCACAAATAAAGATTCTAAATAAATTACGGATTTCTAATTACCAACAAAAGTCTGACACGTCCTCCAGTTCCACCCTACACAGCGGGAGAAGTCACTGGACGATTTCCCACCTCAAAAATGGCAGGTTTATAGCTGATTGAGAAAGAAAGAAATATCTAAATTACTTAAACTGAAACCTACAAGCATTGAGATTACTTATTAGAGTATAAAATGTATGTAAAATAAAGAAATAAGATCGATTTTTTCTAAACATATCTTTCCCTAATGCCCCTGACTAAAGTCCCATGGACATTCTTCAAAATAACTGTTTATAACGCAATCTTTAAAGTTAGCGCTCAGCAAACGGATGGCGTAAAACAGTTTTTTGAGGAATTTTGTTTAGTGACGGCATTGGATTAAAGGAACGACATTTATACATGGAAAACCGGCTGTGAACAAAGCTGCAACGACAAGGGGTTTCATATTGTCAACCATAGAACCCTAAAACTGGCAACGAAATGTAAAACAAGACTTTAAATTCGCGTCTCGTACGGGTACCCCGTTTCCGCCATTTTGAGAATGAGAAAAAGTGATTTAGGTACTGAGAGGTTTAAAATTGAACTCACAAAAGTACCTACCATTGAGTGACATTTTATTTTTGGCACTGATATTTTGCGTTTTGGGAAGTCAGGTTTCGAAGACCGACTTTTTTTGTGTTTCTTAATGAAAGATAACGTGATGATAGGCCAGGTTAAGGTAGGTATGTTATCTGATGAAAGTGTTTGCTTGACCTAGGTCAAGATAAACTTGGGCTGACCTAGGATTATTAGAAGTAATGCGTCTGAAAACTCTTTAGTTTGTAACTAATTATCAAGTTGTGTTGGATACTAAGTTCTTTAAGCTACCGCCCTTTTTAAAGACGTGGCGTAATGTTGCCACTTTATACGTATGTAGATAATTGTATTTCCTCACTATTCATTTATTACTGTTAATTCCATTTATGACTTTTTCCTAAAAAAATATTTGTATTTATTTTACTCAAATCTATTGGTACACAATACCGTTGCCGACGTCTGTTAGTCGATAACGTCACCGGCTGACGACGCTGAAAACCAGCGCTGTGGACTCGTCGCATTTTTGCGTTGTGGACACGGCATTATGCTGAGCGTATGGCCGTTTCGCTCGGACGTGGCGCATATGTGTATGTTAATTATGTTTTTGTCTTGCAAAATGTTTGCAATATGTTAGTTGTAAGTTTGCGCCTTTTCCGGCAAATAAAATGTTTTTCTTTCTTTCTTTCTGTGTTACAGTAGTAGGGCGTCAGTGAAATAGTAGGAGCTAGTAGTAGACCTATGAGAGAAGACTGTTTTTTTTTACTGAAGGCCTACTACGAGCTCATTTTAATACCAAAACTGAACTTGATTCCGTCATCTATACCCTTACGTTGGCGAGTATCTACCCTAATGTTGTTGAAACTTGAACGGTCCGGCGTTTCGCTTCGTCGTTTATACCGCGTACATCGAAGGACTGAAACAATTTGCCTGCTGCGGTCTTCCCGTCCAACTATAATTTAGGTGTCTTCAAGGCTAGAATAAATAGGCTCTTAATAAACTAGTGCGCCTCACCATCAATGATTGCATCTCTGCTTACCATCAGGTGGGGATCGCAGTCAAGCACTGGTTTATATAAATAAAAAAAAACAAAACTATTAAAGGGATGGTATTTAGGGTATATAGCTCCATGCCTCTTTTTCACTCGAACGACTGATATTTTAATACATCATAGTAAGGCTCCCCACTTGCTTTGAAAGCCTTATGGTCCTTCTTTTTCAGGGTGCTAACTGTCATAAACGTTCTCCGCCCTGGGGTGGGTGCAGGGGTCTGTTGTGTATCGTGGTCACTCACTGATTAAAACCACCCCAGTGTACCCTCGTACACTTGTGCCGGGGGCTACGGATGCAGTTAGATATTCACTGCAAGCCGTATGGTCCTTACCTTAACCTCTCAAGTATCAAGCCTAAAATCATCATCATCATTTCAGCCGAAAGACGTCCACGGTTGGACAGAGGCATTCCTCAAGCGTCACTATAACGACCCGTCCTGTGCGTCTCGCATCCATCGAATTCCCATGACCCTCAAAAGGTTATCAATCCACCTTGTTGGAGGCCTGCGTCTTCCGGTACGCGATCGTCACTCCATCACTTCAGAACCTTTCGATGTCATAAGATGATTTTCCCAACGAAAAAAAAAACCTTTACATTGCTAACGTTGCACCGCTGCCTCGTTTAGGCGTAAAACCATTAAACACTTAACTGAGTTCGTTAAGGAAATGAGCAAAAAATAATATCAGTACTCGTATATCTACTGTACCAGAAAGAATATCGATTCTAATTTAAATTCGATTCGAACACAGCATAATAAACGTGAACGCCTGACTGAATCTCCATAGCAATATTACGGTCATCGACGTACTGTTGAAGTGGTTTATGATTCGGCGCTCCACTCCGTCAAGTGATACTTTCGTGGTTATACTGTTTGCTGATTTGTTAATCATTATTTTGAGTTAATTATGCGGTTTTTGACCACAGAAACCAAATTCGAGTGACAAATTGTGTGTTCTGAAATGTCGGTCAAATGTGTCGATTCAGTACTATTTTAATATTATTATATGAATGAATAATGTAAATCTTAATCTTCATGTTCATCTAATTTTTTTTTAATAAGTTTGGGTTTTGAAAGCGGCGCTCGCATGGAATTAGTATCTCCCTCCATGAAAACAGTCTATGTGTTATTCAAATGTGTAAACTATGTTACTGCAAAGTTCATTGAGTACATTTTGCATGAGTTCTCACTCTTTCATGCAAAATGTACTAACTAAACGTGCAAACGTCCATTTTTACAAACTTTTACCTGTGCACATTTTAAAACAAAGACCTCCACCGCCTCTGTCTGTCTTTCGCAATAAACTTAAAAACTCCTGAACGCATTTTCATGCGGTTTTCACGACCGGCAGTGATTTTTTTTGACAGGCCTGTTGGTCTAGTGGTTAGGGGACCTGACTGCTATGCCGGAGGTCGTGGGTTTGATTCCCAGGACAAATGTTTGTGTGATGAGCACGATCATTTGTTCTGTGTCTGGGTGAATATATCAATAATATGTATGTATTTAGAAATATATAAGTATGTTTTATCAGCTGTCTAGTACTCATAACACAAGTTTTGTTTAGCTTGGAGCTAGACACCGTTGTGTGATGATAGTTATGGAATAAAAAAAATTGCTAGTGAGGTAATAAAACATACAACTAGGTAATGAACAGAAATGCTGTGGATAATAGTACAATTTAGGTGTCTTCAAGGCTAGAGTGAATAGGCTCTTAATAAACTAGTGCGCCTCATCATCAACGATTGCATCACTAGTTACCATCAGGTGGGACTGCAGTCAAGCACTAGTTTATATCAATAAAAAAAAAAATTGTTAGGTGAGAACAACGTAGCCAGTTGAGTTGTAATTGGCTTTTCATTTGATATTGAGATCGTTTAATTACAAGCATTGTATTGAGATGTGAGATGTCTGCGTGAGTGTTACCCGTTGTTCGTTAATTAATGTTTGTTAATTAATATTGTTAATGTAATATAACTACAAATTCATGACCTACACACGTATCTGTGGTTTGGTGAATTAATCTTAAATAGATCTTTTGGTGATGGGCAGACTAATGAGTTGTGTAATTCTTAATTCGTCTTGATTTGGATGCGATACGCACAGGACCGGTCGTTGTGGCGACGCTTGGGGGAGGCCGACCTGTGTCCAACAGTGGACGTCTTTCGGCTGAAATGATGATGATTTGTTTAAAACTTCATGCAACACAAAGGTACAAAGGCGGACTTAATGCCTTAGGCTTTCTCTACCAGCCAACCAAGGGATTATTTTTTGAGGTGGCAAGTCATCTAATGTCTTCTCCCGGTCTAGGGCGAAGCGAGAGGGCGTGTCAGACTTTTACTGACTAAGACCACATCTATGTTACTATTTGCGTTCTAGGACCACGGGTTTCCCTTTCAGAAGTCTGACAACTATCTCCCGCTCTTAGGCAGAGCGGGAGATAGTGTCAGACTTTTACTGACTAAAATCCCACTCCTGGTCCTTCTTTGCCATTGTTCCAGGGCGTCGAGGATCTCTTTCGCATCACCCATGGCCCCAGTAGGCTTCGACCCTACGGTTGCTGACATCTCCTTAAGGCGCGCGAGGAACACTACGCGCCATCGACGACTTGGGCTCGGTCCGGACGGTTACCGGACGATCGCAAGCCCGCGCCTATGGTGGCCTAAAATCGGGATCGGAATCCCGTCTGGGGTGCAAGGGCCATTGCCTCACGCGTGCACGTGCGGCCTACTCCTTTGCTAGCATTGCTGCTTCGCAGAAGGAGGCGACCGCCTGCCACTCCTCTTCGCTTCGGACCCTAGCCTGTACCAAGGCCCGGCGAGAGGTCGCTGCCGCCGATCGCCCCCACGAGGACATGGTGGTGCTCTGCCTAGGCGAGGCACACGGCTAGGCGGGCAGTATTTTCAGAGATTACCTCCTACAAACAAAAAAAACAAACTTTACCTCTTTATAATATTAGTTTAGATGGACGACGGCGACGTTCTGAAAAATCGAAAGATTAAAATATAAAGCACAAAGGCTGCCACATGTGTAATTAGATTACTTATATTCCATTATTTTTTACAAACATTATTTAAGACAAAAGCATAAATTATGCGAAAAATTTACATTCCTCATGACGTAACCTAAATTACGGTCGAATTCGACCCTCGGGACGTGGTTAGGGTGCGCTTTTATTACGTTAAGCGGAGCGAGTAGCGATTTAAGCACCCACCGTAATAAGAATAAACCTAGTCTATAAATACAAGATACCCTCGATCAGACACACACAAGACACCCAGACCCGGAACCACTGTCTATAGGTTATAGAAATATTCGTCCCGTGCGGGAAACGAACCCAAACACTGCACCAACTCTGTCATCGAAATAGCAACACTTCTAATGTCGTAAATGAGTTTAATCTAGTCAGTATTTTACCATCATTGGCCAATCTGTCGCGCCGGGCCTTGTTACAGGCCATGGTCCGGGGCGAGGAGGAGTGGCAGGCGGTCGCCTCCTGCGAAGCAGTAATGCTAGCAAAGGAGGCGGCCGATCGCGTGAGGCAACGGCAACGGTCCTCACGCCCCAACCGCCGCCGGGATTCCGATCCCGATTTCCGGCCACCGTAGGCGCGAGCTTGCGGATGGCCAGCAATGGGTGGCTCGCCGTCCGATCGTCCGGTAACCGTCCGGACCGAGCCCAAGTCGTCGACGGCGCGTAGTGTTCCACGCGCGCCTCAAGGAGATGTCAGCAACCGTAGGGGCCCAACAGGGTCGAAGCCTACTGGGGCCACGGGTGAAGCGAAAGAGATCCCCGGAGCCCTAGAAAACAAATGGCAAAGAAGGAACAAGAGTGGGTTTTTAGTCAGTAAAAATCTGACACCCGAAAAAACAAAACCATCATTGGCCAATTATTTATTCCTCTAATAGATTTCAACGTGTTCTCTCCCTTAAACCCAAAGGATCAATCACGACATTCTTTGAGCTCCACTGGCGCATTTGTCACGAGACGAAAGCAAATGTGTGTAGCGTGTACTATGTATATATCTGTGTATATGTATGTACAAATAAATTACGTATATTATCCATACCTCCATGCGACAAAATTTCTATTGGGTTGTCGGATATAACTCACTAGAGGTAAGGCGAGCGCGAGACCAGCTCACCATAGCCTGCCAGACACTCCGTGGCACTATTGACGCGCCAGATCTGCTTACTGTGCTAGCGCGTTTCTTTGTCCCGGATAGTTACTGCCGAAGCAAAAAGCACAGAATGTTTGCTGTGCCTCAGTATCGCAGTGTTGCCCGTGCGCAGTCTCCATTACCTCGCACTTTGGCTGCACTTAATGATCTCTTGGATTCTTATCCAACAAACGATCTGTTTGCGAATGACTGGAAGGTGATTTTATTGGGATGTCAGAAGTACTGTGAGAGGAATTGATGTAAGTACATGTTGTTTATAAATTAAAACTTTTTGTTTAGTTACTGTAATCGGTTGTTTAATCGTTGTAATTAATTGATTAAATAAATAAATAAAAATAAATAAATAAAGTACCTACTAAAGATTATGTAGACATTTCACAATGTACCTGTGCTTTTTATGGGCCTCGTCAGAAGGCTTAAAGTCACCCATAGGGCATTGGAAAGGGCTATGCTCGGAGTTTCCTTGCGTGATCGAATTAGGAATGAGGGTATCCGAGGAGAACCGATTTTACCGATATAGCACGATGAATCGCCAAACTTAAGTGGCAATGGGCAGGGTACGTTACTCGCAGAACAGATGGCCGCGTACCGGAAGACGCAAGACCGATGACCTGGTAGGTAAGGGTTCACTGTAGCGATACTTGGGGGAGGCCTATGTCCAACAGTGGATATCTTTCGGCTGGAATGATGATGATGATGAATCGTAAATTCAGTACGGTCAAAATAATTTGGCCACTCTGATGTTGGCGTTCCGAATTACTGGGTATATTCAAAAACATACTGCATTCACTATATGATTAGTAAAAAGAATTACTGCACAGCCAATTTTTTACGAAATTCGGAGCGGTCGAGATATTCCGGCCGTACTGATTCAAGATTCAAAGCATTTTATTTCGAAACAGGCATTTTTGAAATGTCAAGAAGTCAGTCTGACAGAAAAAAAAAGATGCTAATTACACATTCCAAAGCCAAGATCTCTATGGAGAAGAATGTGCAAGAAACTCCATGGACATTCTTTTCAATCGTGTTATGTAATACAAATATCTCGGTTACATGTTTCTTGTCGCTACTATCATGTGAAACCAATGTAAATAAAGTAAAAATAAAAAACTAAATATAGATATTAAAATAGCAACTGGCAGCTGAGAGATGAACAGTTTCAACTGACAGCACCCGTTCACGGAAATGACGCGAATATTAGCTCCACTCAGCTCAACCATTTTGAAGGGAACCGAATGACCCAACTAACGCGCCACCAACAGTGAGACATTTAAGTGAGCATGACAAACTCTCAACTGCCTCTCAACTCTCAACTGAGGCCTACAAGCTCTTAACGTGATCCATTTGATAACCTAAACTGAACTGTTAAAGGGATGCAGCTTTAAAGGGTATATAGCTCAATCTCTCTCGCTCGCACGCCTAACATTCTTTTCTCATGGAAAATGTTTGCCATCTTATATATGTTTGTCTTAAGTTTGCGTCTTTTACGCCGAATAAAATACAAATACAAATACAAAATACAAAATTGTTTATTTCAGAAACCAAATATTTGTAACAATAGATTGTGATTGGATGTTTCTCTTTCTTTTTACATTTTAACATGACATGGTAACGTGCCTGTATCTACAAATTAATAACACTTACGATGGCTTCAAAACCCAAATTGTAAGTCCGTTTGGATATTTGAAGGATCAGTTCTAATTTTGGGCGCATTCCATCCGTGGGTTGAAAGAAAATATAAGCTGCTGGTAGCACCCTCGTCACAGCTTCGTTATTAAATAGATATGAAGGTAATTTGGGCATGAAATATGTTTTTATATTACTTTTTAAACCCTTATTCATGCTTGTTTTTCATTTGCCTTGGCAGATGGACCGGCGGCTGTCTGTACCCTTGGGTATCAATCAATGTGTTTAGCCTTTTCATAATATTCTTGGGGTAGGCTTCGAATCTTACTGACATTCTGCTCAATGTCAATAATTCTAAAAGGATCTTTGGTAATGAAGCACTCGTTAAAGCTTCAAAGTCTTGAGCATCGATGTTGAGTTGCTAGCCTGCCGGATTTTTTTAGGCGTGTGCGTCGCTATCGCATAACTTTCCGCCCGCACCCGTTCCGTCATCGGACCACCAGCCCCCCTAGCCAAGTTACAACCGTTTCGTTTCGATTCTCTTTTCATCGATCGCCTCGAGTAAGCCACGCCTCCGTTTACTTTATTCTGACGTCATTTCAACGCTCAGTCATGTGGTCAGAACAAAGGAATAGGAGGTGTGGCCGACTCGAGGCGGTCAATGAAAAGAGAATCGAAACGAAACGTTTGTAACTTGGCTAGGTGGGCAGACGTACGGCGATGCGACACCGGTATAATTGTACATCTCACCCGTACTCAAAGCGTTTTGGGAACACATTCATTGTGCATACAGCGAAGGAGTGGAATTCCATGCGTTGTCGTGTGTTTCCTGATAGCTACAACCTTAAAGTCAAGACTGAATAGGTTACTCCTAGGCAAGCGTGCTTTATCGAAAAAAATATATGAAGTGACTGCTTTTCTTGCGTCTTATCTTATCTTATCTTATCTTATCTTATCTCATCTTATCTTATCTTATCTTATTTTGGGGGCCCTGGGCCAGAGCACTTCGACCTTTCTGGATCTTTTGCACTATGCCCCAATTTCTTACGTCTACTATCCAGTAACTTACTAACACCATACTCATGGCAAGACTGGTCTCAGTTTCCCAACTTAATCGAGACTAGACTGAATTTGGATATTATATCTGCCGCATGATGTACCAGACAAGGTTACAGACAGCCCAAAGAATCGCCAAACTTAAGTGGCAGTGGCCAGTGGGCAGGGCACATTGCTCGCAGAACAGATGGTCGATGGGGATGAAAGGTTTTGGAATGGCGACAACGTACCGGAAGACGCAGCGATGGAAGGCCTCCTACAAGGTGGACCGATAACCTGGTGAGAGTCGCGGGAATCTGATGGATGCAAGACGCACAGGACCGGTCATTGTGGCGACACTTGGGTGATGATGTATAAGCGATGGACTCAGAGAACACAAGATCGGTGATGGTGACCTGGAACCGCAAGATTGGCGCAGACCTTGAAGGAGAAAACAGTACGACATGAATATCGTCCTTAGGAATTGGAAAGAAGTGACACAGAACCATCAGTGGAAGAAATGGAGAAGGCCTTTGCTCCGCTGTGTGTGTGATGAAAGTGTTGAATTATTAAATCTGATAAAGTCTAAGTACCTACTAGTAACAGTTTTCTCGTGACTTTGTAATCTTTAAATAAAAAATCTTTGTAAATAAGAATCTCTTCTATTTCCTTTGGTCACGCCATAACTTGATAACGAGTAACGACTTTATCGATTTAATTCATCTTTTGTTTTTTAAAAGTTTAACACTTTTTAAAAGGTTCTTACGGATATAACAAATTAAGATACTTACTTTATATTTGTTATATCCTTTTGTAGGTCTGCTGGAAGGAATTTCTTTTGAAATAAGCGGTACCTTTGTACAAATATTTTATAATGATGTCTTTCTTTTGTTATATTTAAGTGTGTACATAAATTATAAAATAAATAAATAAGAAAACTACTTTCAAGCGTATGACAGTTCGCGCACAGCAAAGGATGCAGCCGCTGTTGGATGTTCGTCGGTAAATAAAACAAAACGATTCCTATAATTCAACAAACAAACCCAGGATCACTAAGTCCAACTCACTAAGAGACAGCTCAAAAATATTTTCGTACTACAACTTAATCTATGCTCAAGTAAGAAGCTTCCAAAGTACTGTTCTCAGCTCAACAGAATACGGAGAATTTTTAATTTGAAGGAATTAAAAAGCTCTTAGTAAACTTGAGAGCAGCTTTTGTTTATTGTTTACGGATTCACTTAAGTCTGCTTAGGTTTAAGCTGTGAGAGAATTGACAGCAGAAAGGATATATTTTTTTGCTAAATTGTCTTGTAAAGTTCCCGTATGAGTAATATTTTCCGCCCTAGTTTGGAAGTTTTTTTTCGGTGGGAAAATCATCCAATGATATCCCCCGCTCTTGGGCGGAGCATGAGATAGTGTCAGACTTTTACTGACTAAAAACCCACTCCTGTTCATTCTTTGCCTTCGTTCCAGGGCCCCAGTAGGCTTCGATCCTGTTGGGCCCCTACAGTTTGCTGACATCTCCTTGATGCGCGCGTGGAACACTACGCGTCGTCGAAAACTTGTTCTCGATCCGGATAGTTTCCGGACGGTCAGACGGCGAGCTACCCATTGCTCGCCGTCCGCAAACCAGCGCCTACGGTGGCTGGATAGTTAGTAAGTTAGTAGTAAGTTACTTCTAAACAAGCGTGCTCCGTCGTCACCCACATCATCGCTTACCGTCAGGTGAGATAGTGGTGAAAAACTGTTGTGTGCCGCAACTAGCGTTGCCACTGTTGCCAACCGTTCAGATAAAGCCTGACCCCGTCAGGCTTTTTGGTAGCGAGTGCGGACAAATTAAACAGTGTCCGACCTATCCGGCTTTTGTTAAGCTTTTTAAATTTATTGTTTTTAGGGTTTCAAAGTCAAAGTCAAAGTCAAAGTCAAAAATTTTATATTTCACATAGGCCTACATGGGCACTTATAAAACGTCAGAAGCTAGTGCACGGTTCCAACGGGTTTCGTACCTCAAAAGGAAAAAACGGAACCCTTATAGGATCACTTTGTTGACCGTTTGTCTGTCTAGACCCTTTATTTCGGGAACGCATAGAGGTATCGAGTTGAAATTAAAACCATATCACTCAAGTTTGCGGTCCCTTGAAGCTGTAAAAAAAATCAAAATTCTAAGTTAACCTAGAATCCTGAAATTTGGCATGAAGCAAGGTCTCATAGCATAAGTATAGGAAAAAATCTAAAAACTGTAAATTTGTAGTTACGTCACAAATAAAAACTATTTTTTTCGATTCAGGAAAATCTTCGTAATTCGGGAATTGTACTGTTTTCATAAGTAAGTTTGTACAAAACCCTCTGTGCGCGAGTCTGCCTCGCACTTGCCCAGTTTTTTTTTTTACATTTTCATGTGTGTGTGTGGCTGTTGCGCCGACCCCAAATAAGACGGTACAAGGGTAGGAAGATGATGATGTGTTGATTTCTGTTCCGCCCACCTCTCCTTGTATCGCTAGCGCAAGCGACGGAAGCCAGCAGAGCTTTTATTCGGAACAGACATAGCATAACGGTTACAAACACAAAGTAAAAAAAAACAAAAGTACCTACAGAATGTGCCGAGCGTGCCCGCACCGAAAGGGTGACCACCACAGCCTTTGCTGGGCGTCAAACACCCCGCGCTGGTTTTCAGTTAGCACCCCGCAGTTACTGAAAACTACTATTGAAATTATCGAAATTAATATCCTAATTAATATAGAATTGGTAAAAATATAGAAGATGGGTTCATTCCAGTGGCCGACTAAGCCCGTCAGAGGCCCAGGGCGGTAAAGCTGAATGAAATGAGGCCCCAGCTTTAAAAAAAAGGAGTTTAACAATGTTTTTATTCAATTTACATTTGTTTGTATAAATAATTGTTTAAGTATGTTTATTTCATTAAAATCTGGTGAGTGAAATTTAAATTAGACTTAAATTATTTAAGCTAAATAAACATACATACCTACAATATGGAATGGATATGGGTGAGGAAAATAAAATAGGAATCAATCGAAAAAAAAATTTAGATAAAATAAATCAAAGATAGTTTTTTTTTTTTGTAGCGTGTTATATGTGTTTCAATTTACTGAACTCCTCAATAACTTCTGTGAAATCGATATCTTTTGAAATTTTTCTTTCTATTGAAAGTAAGGCTAGATTAACCAGTCGCTCTTGACCCATTGTAGATCGAAGATAATTTTTAATTAGTTAATTTCTCGCATGATGCTACCGAGATGCAAATGGTCAAGAAGTATCGAAGTCTAAGCGATATACAGGGTAATGATTCACTGAAGTCCCATTTTATTATAAATTGAAGGATTTCTTGGGCTTCTGATTTGGCAGCAACGTTCATACTCGTATCGGTGGTTTTTACATGCGGTACCTTTTTAGGCCAATGTTTCTTTTTCGACGTAAATAGAATGTAGTGAGTGAATGTACATGTAGGCGCACAAGAGTAAATTATTTGCACTTCATTCATTCAGGGATTCCTAGGAAGTACCCGCTACAAAGACAGGAATTCCCCCATATTGGACGCGTTCAGCAAAGTTAAAAGAATATTATTACCTACCGAGTAAAAAGGCTTGATGAGGATAGTGTTTTGATCTTGATGAAATTATGTAGGTTTTTTTTTTAAGGTGGGAAAATCATCCAATGACAAATCCTGCTCTTGGGTGGAGCGAGAGATAGTGTCAGACTTTTACTGACTAAAAACCCACTCCTGTTCCCTCTTTGCCTTCATCCCGGGGCCCCGGGCTTCGCTTTCACACTACCCGAAATTGAAATGAAATTATGTAGGTACTAAGCACATTTTTAAGGTCTTGTTTAGGATTTGATTAGAGGAACGCGGAGGCATTTGGGGGCCCCCTAGAGCGGAGGCCCGGGGCGGGCCGCCCCTTCAGGGCCCACTGTTAGTCCGCCACTGGTTCATTCAATGTTATTGATGTTTCAAAAAAAGTTTTCTTAAGTCTACTGTCTGTAATTTATGATTAATAAGTTCGTATAATTTATTGTTCTATAGTATAATCATATCTTTAAATTTATTAGGTAGGTTTTAAATAGCTAATTTATATAATTTCAGAAAGAAGAATTAGATACTTACAACCAAATCGTTAATCGTTATCTGGGTTTTATTTTTCGGGTGTGAAAATCATCTAATGACATCTCCCGCTTTTGGGCGGGGCGAGAGGTAGTGTCAGACTTTTACTGACTAAAAACCCACTCCTGTTCCTTCTTTGCCATTTTTCCAGGGCCCCGGAGATCTCTTTCGTATCACCCATGGCCCCAGTAAGCTTCGACCCTGCTGGGCCCCTACGGTTGCTGACATCTCCTTGAGGCGCGCGTGGAACACTACGCGCCGTCAACGACTTGGTCTCAGTCCGGAGGGTTACCGGACGATCGGATGGCGAGTCACGCATTGCTCGCCGTCCGCAAGCCCAATCGTTACCTGGGTGTATGGAAAATAAAACAAAACACACATTATTCCTAAAAGTATTTATTTTGTACGAACTTTCGATAATTCATTTATATCACAGACATATTATTTTAACTTTACGCTCCCCCTATAAGGGGGAGCTTACAGAAATACAGACCCGTTTCTTTCGAAGTTCTACTTTAAGTAGTTACAATATTTTAAAACAGCGCCATCTTTTGGTAACAAAAAGAATTACTTGAAGGATGCTTAGTTTTATAGAAGTTTTGAGAAAGGTCGCTAGAGTGCCTTTGACGCGAGATGTTTACAAAATATTATTTTACTAAAATGATACGAATTATTATAATGTTTTGTAGTATGTTTGTTCGTGGCCTGTATTATAATAAATTAAACATTGTATCAATAAAATAAGTAATCTATTATTATAGATAAGTATCTTCTTTAAATTATTTCTTCGTCATTAATCTTATGGCATGGTTTCGCTTATATCATACATTATGACTTTACGTATTTTTTAAATGTTGAGCGATAAGTAAAAAAAAGGGAAATAATTACAAATAACATTAAGTACCTAATAGCTACTAGTCTATGGGTTCCACTACACTGCATTGCCACGGATAGCGTCTCAGGCTCCCCTAGTTAAGTTACAATCTTTTCGTGTCGAATTCCGTTCTCCAATCGGTAGCGCCTCGGCGTCAGCAATTGTAGAAAACGATAAGTTGGCAGCCATGTTGACGCACCTGAGTCGGCCGCTCGTTCTACAATGTCGTTCGACAATAACAAAGAATGTAGCGTTGAACATTGTAGAAACGATAACAATTCGTTCTATCATTTTGAACGATGTATTTTGGCTACGAATTTTCTATTCGTTTGTTCTGACCACGCGACTTAACGTTGAGATGACGTCATTCCCATACATTTAATTAGTTTTCGACTAGCGTTAACGATTGCAGATTATCAACTTGGCTAGGGGTGCAGGTTAGTTCTGTAACAGTACCTTTGTTAGGCGTCCATTACACGATAGGTTTTGCTGTCAGTTTTGCCACAGTAAATTTTTTGATTGACGAAACACTACCGTCTAATGCGATGATTGACGTTTGCATGACGAAAACCTAATGGCTATAAAATTCCGTCATTCAAACATCATTCATGATTGATGGAATTGATTGACGCCTGCATGAACGTGTAGTGGACGCCATAGACCTCACAAACATGACCTGGATAAGGCCCTTCAAGTACAATTCTAGATGGTTGTTTACTCTCCCTAAAGGAGAAAGCGCCAAGGTAGCTAGCGAAATTCAAAGTTTCTTAAGTTTTTTTTTTCATTTTGCAGGTCAATGTTTGTATGTTGATTAAAATATAATTTATGGTCGTAACACGTATTATATTCGTACAACCCTAATGTTCCCATTATTGGGACTCAGGCCTCCTCTCTAGGAGAGGGAATAGGCCATAATCTACCACGCGGGCCCAGTGCGGGTTGGTGAATGTCACATGTCTTCGAATTTTTGGTTCTAGGACATGCCCGTTTCCTCACGATGTTTTCCTTCACCGTTTTGAGAGTAGTGGTGATGAAATAATTACACAAAGTAATGCGCCTGGCTGGGTTTGAACCAACTCAACCACTCGTAAGTCGGGGCCGTTACCACTCGGCCATCACTGGTCTACTCTCACCCTATTGAAATGCATAAACTTAAGGAAATTTGAATTTCGCCGACTAACTTGTGCGCTTTCTGTAAGTAGGTATAGCTTGCGTAGCAGAGATTATTTTGAAGTGAAAATCTCTTTAGGCGCGCTGAACGCTTTATTTTGTGGCTATTGAATGAGACTGACCATCACTTTATTTGTTGTTTAGTATTAAGTATTGTACAAAAATAAGTAGGTACAAGCAAATACCCAACATCACGCCGTCATGCGATATTAGTGGATTCACTAGAGGACCTAAAAATAGGTCGCCTAGTGATTCCAAGGCTTTAGTTAACAATCTTCGCGGTAATTAAGTAGCAAGTACCTACCTAAATAAAATTACCTAATGTAAACTTACACTATTAGAACTGATATCGTTTTGATTTCGATAATTTCTCACTCTGTGACGATGTAGGTCACGATAATAGAAGCATCATGATTCCATTGTAAACACTGCATCGTTTCACTATGAACATAACATGATTCCATTGTAAACACGTCATGTTTCCATTGTGAACACTGCATGGTTTCACTGTGAATACAACATTATTTCATTGTGAACACATCATGATACCATTGTGAACAATGCTTGGTATCACTGTGAACACACCATGACTCCATTGTGAACACTGCATAGTTTCACTGTGAACACAACATGATTCCATTGTGAAAACATCGTAACTCCTTTGTAAAACAAAGGGTTTAATTCTATTCCTTATACATCAAAATTCTTCTGCTTAGCCTTTTCACAAAAATGTAGGACTCGGTTTTCTGACTATCCGGATGCTACTGAATATCAGTATTTTACAACAAGTGACGGCTTATGTGACGCACACAAGGCCAAAAAACCTTACCCTAAACCCTTACCTCCTTCGTAAGCGATTCGTCACGATTGCGGGTGCGAAGCGATCCGGTGCGGTTTACGCAAATTCAACGCGACAAGACGGCTCTATCTTACGTGCACGCGAAATCGCCGCCATTTAGCTGCCATTTACATAAAACAAGTCACCGTACCGCAAAAGTTCTTGCGAAAATACAAAACGAACTAATCGCGTCCGCTTCGCTTTACTCATAGCCGCACCGCGCCCACTAGCAGTTGGTCACGTAGGCCACCTGTTCGCAATAAAGTATCAAGTATATTATTTGTTCTGTTCGCGCCGCGTCGCTTCGCGATCGCTTTAATTCGCCTACCTAGGAGTTAGACAAGCCGGGGTTACTAGGCACCCATAGCAGACAGATACAAATTACAATAGTAGTATTATCGAATCCAAACCAACACCAGCGCTATTATAAATAAATTCTAATACTTCTTCGTAAATTATAACTCGGTCTTAATGCCGCAAATTGCATAGAACTCCTTCTCAGTGAGGAGGAACTTTTTTGTCATCTCCTTGAACTTGGAGAAACTGCAGTAGTGGGAACCCTCGCAGCCCTTGATCCTCAGATGGAGGGCGGAGGACTCGCCTGCTTTTGGGAGGTAGACGGGCTGAAAAGACAGAAAAAAAATTTTAGATGGTAGGTGAAGAAAACATATTTTATAGAAAGTTTTAGCAATGCCTATAAGTTACGGTATTGTTTCCATAGAAAAAGTTGCAGTCGCCACCAACAATTCAGGACATTACGACGCTTGTTTATGTATCAATATATTTAAAAGCTGTTCCGCATAACCGTAAACCAAAAAAAAAAAAATATCTGACAATACTACTACTTGAAGTCCTCTCAACCTTAGTTCGGTCTTCGTCATAATTGTTACATTTTAAGGTCTCTTTCTCAATAATTTCATATTTATCATAGTATTTATTAGTTTATTATATTAGCATTTAAACGTATTTTATTATCTTATGTAACTTAATTTAACGATAATACATTATATTTCAAATATCTGTTATTTATTTATTGTGCACATCTACCACAGTGTTGTCTTCTTTAACCCAATGGTTGACTTTTAGAGAATATCTTGTGGCATTAAGTCCGCCTATGTATCAGCACTGTACATGAAGTTTAAATAAATAATATTAAACTCACCAGCACGCTATAAACGCCCGTACTTCTATACCGGTACAGCTCAAGCGCGAACACAGAGCCATACTCAGGAATGGTCTGGTCGTTCTGTACGCTTGCTACGTCCATCAGGGCTCCGATGTTAAAGTCGTGGCCAGAGAACAGGCGAAGTGGTTGGGTCACTTTCTTTCCGGCTAGGAAGTCGTTGCCGGCTTGGACAAACATGTTTAGGAGGATACCTGGGGAGGGAGAAAAAATAATCATTAGGTGATTTTTTTTAGGTTCATAGTCATCCAATCACTTTTCCCGAGCAGGACGGCGTGTAAGATTTTTACTGACTAAAACCCACTCCTATGTTCCCTCTTTGCATTGCGTACCAGAAACCTGGGTTTCTTATGTTTAGGTGATGAAATTGATTTCGATGGGTAGATACTCTGGAGGAGCACTTCCAACGTCTGGAACGTCTTCCCAAACTGGAGTGGGCCTGGGTTGCACTGAAGCGGCTCCTGCCCATCCTAGGGAGTCCAGAAACCTCCTACCGGAGTGTCTATGCTGGGATCGTTCTTTCCATGGCCCTTTACGGAGCGCCGTTTTGGGCGCCGTCACTGCAAAAGCGACCAGCGGCTAAGGTTGGAACCGTTTGGTCGCCCCTTTAGAATTGATTACTTTATGAAATCGCCAACTAAAACTGGCCAGATCGTTAAAAATGTTAACATGTGATGAGATATCAATCCTCGTTTGGACTAGTTTCTTTAGGCCATAGAAATCCTACATCAATGATATGGGATTATGATCAATGATATGGGATTATGATCAATGATATGGGATTATGATCAATGATATGGGATTATGATCAATGATATGGGATTATGATCAATGATATGGGATTATGATCAATGATATGGGATATAAATGGCCATATCATGAAGTGATAAATTTTTAAGATCTGGCCACGTCAGATAGGTACATAGACACACTCAGAGGAAAGATCTAGAGATTTGTAATAGAAAGTAGTGACTTACCACCACCGAGTTTCTTCATCTCGTTATTTCTGAAGTACAGCCTGTAGGCCAGTCTTCCAGCTTCACTCAGCCTAGGTAGCAGTGACTTGGCCCATTCCGGAATGTCCAGACCCAGAGAAATCTGTGAAAAACAATAGCTCTTGAATTTATCGCCATACAACACTAATCAAGTTTGCGTGTGAATGAGCGCGTGTGTGTGTATGTTTGTTACTTCTTCATGCTCGAATGCCTGAACGGATTCGGATGACACTTTGTTCATGGGTAGACCATGTCCTGGACTTTTATCCCAGGAGTATAATCCCTTAGATTAATTTGCCAAGTCTACGCTTTCGAAGTTTTACATTTATGCGTCAGAGTCCGGAATTTCGCTTTTGTTACCAAAAAATAAAAAAACAATATGTGTTTAGTGATTCAATTATTGAAGCTGTGTAAATGTAAGAATTTTATTTGCAGATGAATTTCGTGTTTTAACTCAACAGTGTTTGAACGATAAATATTTAAGTAGTTTGCACGAACAGTGATGGTCAAAGTCATGTTAATATTATTGATGAAGTGGTAACCTGTCTTTGGTTTATTTGTCTTTAACTATGAAATTGCCGTTTTAAAACGGTTTTTTTTTAAAGTGTTATATCTTTGGATTGACTTGGAATTATAAGTTCAAATAAACTTTATATTAAAGGTCTAAGGACTCGCACTTGGCCGGTTTTTTCTCTTTCATACTAATTTTGATGATAGCATAATCAGCCATATATTGCTCCCACTGCTGAAACTCAGGCCTCCTCTCTATGAGAGGGAAAGGACCATAATCCACTACGGAGGCCCAGTGTGAAACTAATTTTGATTAGTTGATGTTAACTTTGTATGTAAATTTTATTGTACAATTTTTATTTGTAATAGTCAACACTTTCCCATTGAACCCTGTCTATCGTAATTCTACAGCTCTATAGTTTGCTTCAATTAAGTTTACTCTTTAATACAGCAAGGTTTTTTTTTTTTAAGTTGGGAAAATCATCTAATGACAAATCTCGCTCTTGGGCGGAGCGGGAGATAGTGTCAGACTTTTACTGAATAAAAACCCACTCCTGTTCCTTCGTTGCCTTAGTCCCAGGGCCCCGGGTTTCGTTTTCACACTACCCATGGCCCCAGTAGGCTTCGACCCTGCTGGGCCCCTACGATTTGCTGACATCACCCTGAGGCGCGCGTGGAACAATACGTGCCGTCGACGACTTGGGCTCGGTCCGGAGAGTTACCGGACGGTCGGACGGTGAGCCACTCATTGCTCGCCGTCCGCAAGCCTGCGCCTACGGTGGCCGGAAATCGAATACAGCAAGGTAGGTATATGGTGTCATCTTTGTGCCACTAAATATTCACAAACTAAGTATACTTACATCACTTACATATTTTTTGGGGTTCCGTACCTCAAAAGAAAAAAACGGAACCCTTATAGTATAATTTTGTTGTACGTCCGTCTGACTGTCTGTCAAGAGCCTTTATCTCGGGAACGCGTGGTGGTAACGAGTTAAAATTAAAACCATATACTCAAGTCTAAGGTCCCTTGAAGCTGTGTAAAAATTAAACTTCTAAGTTAACGAAAAAAAAGATACAGCTGTTTATGTCGCAATAAACGTATATTTCGACTCTCTGAAGGGAATCAAAATTCATAGGGTACTTCCCGTTGATCTAGAATCCTGAAATTTCGCTTGAAGCAAGGTCTCATAGCACCAGTATAGGAAAAAATCTGAAAACTGTAAATTTGAAGTTACGTCACAAAAAAAACCTTTTTTTTGCGATTCGGAAAAATCTTCGTAACTTAATTCGGGAATTGAACTGTTTTCATAGGTAAGTTTGTACGGAACCCTCAGGCTGCGTGTCCGACTCGCACTTGGCCAGTTTTTTTAAAATTGGTATTAACTAGAGCTTGACTGCGATCCCACCTGATAGTAAGCAGCGATGCAATCGTAGAATTCGTAGATGGTGAGGCGCACTAGTTTATTAACAGCCTATTCACTCCAGCTTTTAAGACACCTTAGGTGTAATGGGTAGTAGATATATTTTTTTTCAATTTCGCACTCTTACCTGAGATAGGCGCCTTTTAGTCATCGCACAGGATTTATTTTCTATTTAAATGTTGTTTTTATTGTATTTTTCCTTTCGTTAGTTTATGTTAAATATAAGTTGACATTTTATGTTTTTTTGACGTGACAACGTCTTATACATTGGTTTGCCGGGTGACACTTCAAGAAACTGCGTTACGCTCCGCTCACGTTATGCGCTCACAATGAGAGCGAGTGAGAGGCACGCGTCCCTTCCACTCGGGCATGGTTAGCCCGCCTAAGAGCGAGAGAGACAGACATAAAAAGTGAAAGGCACGCGTCCCCTATTATTTCATCCTTCTTCCTACTATACGAATGAATATTCACATTAAAATTATTTTACCACTCAAAGTCGTTGTCACGTAAAACTTTCGCCCGTATACCGACTTTACAGGCAACCAATTTTTTTTTTTTTGGGATTTGTCCTGTACTGTACTTAATTTGTGACTCGCGTAACAAGTAAACGTTTTTTCTTTGAAAGAAAAGAAATAAAGAAAAAACGTTTATTCGTATCTCACACATACAGTAAAATTAAAATACAGAAGGTAGAATAGATTGGTATGGCAAAATATAGTAAAATTAAGTACATACTTCCTTCTCTTCCTCCTACTACATTCGTTCCTACTTCTTTCTTTATTTAATTCATTAATATGTTAACAAACTTACCGAACTCCTATACAAGTCATACAGCGCTTCAAACATCAGAGGGTTCTCCGCGAAGTCGACGCCAGTCTTGTTCTTCAGCAGAGGAATGAGGTCCAGGAAGGGCGCGAACTCCTCAGTCAATGAGTCCCTTTTGGCGTCGGCCATTAGGGTCTTGAAGCGTTGACAGTTTGAGTAGTAACGGAGCTGGAAAGAAGACAGATAATGGGTTAGATTGGTAGTAGGTACTCAAGTGTTCCGGAAGGAGGTTGCAATTAGGTGCACTTGCTGCACCTCCGTGGCATTCAAAGAGATATCATCATAATCAATCATCGTTATTTCAGTCGAAGGACGTACACTGTTGGACATTTGCCTACCCCAAGTGTCGCCACAACGGACGGTCCTGTGCGTCTCGCATTCATCGCATTCCCGCGATTCTCACCAGGTCATCGGTTCATCTTGTAACGCTGGAGGCCTTCTAACGCTGCGTCTTCCGTTGCATTTATGAGATAAATCACACAATAACTCCCGGGAAGACTCCCGGGTTGTAGCCATCGGGAAACATAGACTGACTTTCTCTCGGACTTTCTGGCTTCTTACCTATACAGTCTACGAATGACGACCGAGACTACTGTGCTTTCCGTGTCAGTAATGTCCAAATAAACTTAGAAAAGTATAATGAAATGAAAAATTGACATTGTTATTGCCCGGTTTCGAACCCGCAACCTCATTCATGAGAGCCGGTTGCCATAACCATTGGGCCATCATTAATTGTAATTCTATCTCTTCTAAAAATACCTTGCTAGCACAGATTATCCCTACATTAAAGGAAATATACAAAAATAAAGCGTTGTTGTACGAACACAAAATAATAAAACAAAGGGCAAACTAAAAGGAATATTCCAGGAAAGAAACTTAAATTAAATTCCGAGTTGAATTTCGAACAAAGAAAACAACCTTTTGTGCGGTTACTATAAATCTAAGTTAACCTAATTGGATCTAAGATTTGCTAAAGAACAAAAGGAGAGAATACTTACTAGTCCGATATAAATAGATTAGAATCAATATGGATGTGGGTTACAAACCTACTTACTTGGTGTTTCTTTTTTTTTTTTAAGGTAGGATAACATATGGCTACTGTCGCTGAACTACGACAAAACAGAGAAAGTTATCATATCTATTTCGTAACATTAACCACTCCTAATCAACCACTGATATGTGCACATATACACTCACCGACACCCACACACCGACACACACACACACACAGACAAAGACACCCTCACCCCCCCCCACACAAACTCAATACAGGCTTCTTTTAGCCTCATTTAGTTTATCTTAATTTTTTGTTGTTTACCATACTCTTTTTATTTTTGTTAATCTTTTTGCATAAGATTCTGTACTATCTCCTACTGGGAGAGGGCACTGGCTCTTGTAACACAGGTTTATCACCTAGCACAGGAGTCAGGGACTTCACAAAATTTTGTAACTACTTTATTGTGTAATAAAGATTATTATTATTATTATATGACTTCTTTCGCTCTAAGGTGGAGTGGGAGGGCGTGTCTCTTACTGACTAAAAGCACACCTATGTTCCTTCTTTACCTTTATTCTTTCAGAAGTGGACCTTTGGCCCCAGAAGGCTTCGGCCCTGCTGTGTTCCCTACGGCTTTGCTGTCACACTCCGTACCTACACTCCGATTCCGACGCACTGGACGCTTAGCTTTACATCTCATCTTCCTGCCCTTGTCCCGTTTTATTTGGGGTCGGCACAACACGTTTTTTTTCCATTCTGTCGTGTTCCACGCTGTCACTAACTCCCTTTTCTTTCATATCACTTCTCACACAATCCATCCATCTATTTTTTTGGCCTTCCTCTCCCTCTCCATCCCTCCACATGTAAACTCATAACACTTTTAGTAACATGCGTTTCATCCCTCCTCTTCACATGACCATACCAAGACAAACGATTCCCTTTCAACTTTTCAGTCACTGGCGTCACTTTCAAACTCCTTCTAAGATACTCATTTCTCACTTTATCGATTAGCATAGCATAGCATAGTCGGCCTTTTTTAATGTTCCCACTGTTGGGACTCAGGCCTCCTCTCTAGGAGAGGGAATGGGCCGTAATCCACCACGCGGGCCCAGTGCGGGTTGGTGGATGTCACATGTCTTTGAATTTTTTGTTCTAGGACATGCCGGTTTCCTCACGATGTTTTCCTTCACCGTTTTGAGAGCAGTGGTGATGAAATAAATTACACAAAGTACTGCGCCTGGCTGGGTTTGAACCCGCGACCTACAACTCGTAAGTCGGGGCCGTTACCACTCGGCCACCACTGCTCCAATGCAAGATGAGATATGGATCCATAACCATCTTGTCTACCTTCCCAAATTCGTTGAGGTCAAATTCTAGTCTAAGGGGAAAATATGGAATACCCGTTCATCACGTGAACCTAAACACGAATATTCGAAGATTGTAGATGATCTTTTCTTAGAATCATCAAAATAAATAGTAGACTGTGAAGATGCTCTCTTCATGTTAGCAGAATAATATATTCTTTTTGTTTTTAGAAAAAATATCATGTAATATTTTTTTTATAAATATCATATATTTCTAAAAAAAAATTATTAAATTAAAAAAAAAAGCTACCACCTACTCTTCTACTTATTTTATTAAATTAATTAAATATCATATATTTATAAAAAAAATATTACATGTTATTTTTATTTTAGTTGCATTTATAGATGCTTCCTGAAAATCAATAGATATGTATACATTCAAAACTATGTTATCTGGTGATGTTTTTTTTAGGCGGGAAAATCATCTAATGGCAACCCCCGCTCTTGCGCGAGGTCGTGTCAGACGTTTACCGACTAAAAACCCACTCCTATTCCTTCTTTGCCATTGTTCCAGGGCCCCGGGGATCTCTTTCGCATCACCCATGGCCCCAGTAGGCTTCGACCCTGCTGAGCCCTACGGTTGCTGACATCTCCTTGAGGCGTGCGTGGAACACTACGCGCCGTCGACGACTTGGGCTCGGTCCGGACCGTTTCCGGACGGTCGGACGGCGTGCTACCCATCGCTCACCGTCCGCAAGCCCTCGCCTACGGTGGCCGGAAATCGGGATCGGAATCGGCTAGGGCCATTGCCTCGCGCGTGCGGCCGCCTCCATTGCTAGCATTACTGCTTCGCAGAAGGAGGCGACCGCCTGTCACTCCTCCTCGCTCCGGATCATGGTCTGTACCAAGGTTCGGCGCGAAAGATCGCTGCCGCCGATCGCCCCCACGAGGACACGGTGGTGCTCTGCCCAGGTGGGGCACACCTCTACCGTATGCTCCACCGTGTCCTCCGGGCGTTCTACACAATGGTGGCACCCGAGCGTTTCTTCCGCACGAATCCTGTGCAGGAACCTCTCGAACTTGCCATGTCCGGTAAGGACCTGCATCATACGGAAGGTAAGAACGCCGTGTTGCCTTTATACCCACTTGTCAAAGAAGGGACTTACCGCCATAATTATGGCATGCCCATGTTATCTGTTGATCTGAGTTGCATCATTGTGACACATGTTATGTTATGCCATTGTACCAAAACACGGGCCATCACAATGCTGATAACAGATTTAGCATAGAAAAACTAGAGGTCAAAGCAAAAAAACTTTGTCAAAAGAACTTATCAATAAATTATAATAATTAAAATCAAACAGTTACGTCGCATTTATAAGATAACCGCGATATATCAGTTGTTATTAAACACGGTTCAAGTTCATTGTTACGTAATAATTAACAATTTTATTAAACTTTAGTCTCTGATAACAGCAATGTGATATCAATCAGTAGGCATTTTATTTATCCCAATATCTACTATTTTTATTTATTACTAGCTGACCCGGCGAACTTCGTACCGCCTGTTGTGTTAGCTAAACTGTCAAAGGATAACGCCATCTACTGGTATTACCATAACAGCATAATTCATTTTAAAATGACAGTTTAATTAGAGATGGCGTTGTATTCAATAATGGTTTGGTCCATTTTTTTCTCACCATTTAAACCTTCCCTGAACTATCACAAATATTCTAAGACCAAAATTAACCAAATCCGCCCAGCCGTTCTCGAGTTTTAGCGAGACTAACGAACAGCTATTCATTTCCTCCGTAGTTTTACCTGTGTCTTTGGTTACTGCTCTGCTACCGTGGGTCATTGTGTGATGTTATATGTCTGTTTCGACTGCTCGGCCACAGTCATCATTATTATCATTTCAGTCGAAGGACGTCCACTATTAGACTTAGGTCTCCCTCAAGTGTAGCATCCATCGCAATCCCGCGACTTTCACCAGGTCATCGGTCCATCTTGTGGGAAGCCTTTCAGCGCTGCGTTTTCCAGTACGCGGTAGCTAATCTAGAACCTTTCAGCCCCATCGACCATGCGTTCTACGAGCAATATGCCCTGCCTACTGCTACTTAAGTTTGGCGATTCTACGGGCTATGTCGGTGACCTTGGTTCTCCTGCGGATATCTTCATTGACCACAGTGACGAATAATGACTACGTCAGCATTACGAAGGAATTTGTAAAACACTAAAAATGACAGTCGCAAATTCGTAGATTCAATTTTCAGAAAGCTGTAAAAATTTAACCATGGCAACGTGGTCGAAACGCCACGGAGTTCTCTTAAACGGAGCATAGTAGATTCTCCATTCCTTTTGCTAACCACTGACCCGATTTCGAAGAAAATGTAGATAAAACCAACAAAGCCCTAATGTTTGACCTTCGCGACCTAGACAACTTAAAACCTATAACGCAAGTTACAAAAGGGTGACCAAAATTTATGCTGCGTCAATGAGACATTTTCAATAGCGAAAAATCTTCGAGACTCGAATCTGGACTATTAACATAGGCAAGTTTGTACGGAACCCTCGATGCACGAGTCCGGCTCGTGCTTGACCAGTTTTTGCCTTACATACCACACAAATCCTCACACAATCCACCCATCTTTTCTTTGGAGGCCAAATAAAAGATGGGTGGGGCTCTCTCTATCCCTCCATCCACATGTAAACTGTTTTAGAAATATGGATTATGGTTATGGATTCCTATCCATTTCTAAAATAGAAAAACAACATAGCTACTCACGTAATCCTCAGACAACGGCACAGCAGTATAAGGGACAGGCTGCCACACTTTCCCTAGACCCTCATCCCACTGCTGCTCAGGTTCTGGTGGATAGGCAGCAGCCATGGCCACCAGGACCGTCATCTTCGTCCGTTCCTTGTCAGTGGACCTGATGGCGATCTCATCTCGAAGGTAGAGGTTAGAGATCAGCTTGTGACCCTGGGAACCGTAGTGTTGGCGGTAGTATTTGCCCATTTGGTAGGCTCGGCGTTTTCCCACCTGGAATAAGATGGTTTTTTGTTAGCAGGTAGTTTGTTGTTTTCTTGAAACCTAAGAAGTGGAGAAGATATCTGGGGTCTTATCATAACGTGTAGAATGATGGAGATATACACGCTATAGTTCCATCCCATTAACAGTTCAGTTTTGGTCGTTAAATGGGTTGCGTTAAGAGATCGTAGTAGGGCCTCTAGTTCTTTGGAGGTTCAAAGAGTAATGATAAGAATCAATATCTCAAATTCAAAGCAGTTATTTCAAATAAACAATTCACTGACAGTTTTGAATTTATACTAATACTAACTGACCCGGCCAACTTCATACCGCCTAATACTAAGGATAACGCCATCTACTGGCATTACCAGAACCAGCATAATTCATTTTAAAATGACATTTTAATTAGAGATGGCGTTGTGTTCGTATTTTTTTTATTCGTGAATTTGTTCATATTTTTTAGCCGTTCTCAAGTTTTAGCGAGACTAACGAACAGCTATTAATTTTTATATAATTATAGAAGATAGTAAACCTGGTGTCCGTTTGGTTGCGCAACCAATATGGCCAACTTGGACGCTTGCATTTAAGGTCCATTTTGAACTGCCTCAGTGTGGTATGGCGACTCTGGTTTCTGTATGGTGTCTAGTTTGGTAGCGTACGGACACCATGGCAGCGCAACTTGTCGCGCCGCCATGGTGTCCCAGTGAAATATAGGCCTAATAATACTAATTTCAGACTAATTAAAAAAGATTATGTAACATAATAATTTGTCTTCGACTCTTTTGTTCTAATACTTGCTCAACTTAGACATTAGGAACTATTTAGATGTCTTGTTATTCATTGTTATAAACCTCTAGTAGTTTCAAGGAAGTCGACTTTACATATTTTTGAAAAGAACGCGTGTTTTCAGTGACACATCTGTAAAGTGATGACTTCACTCTTATTTAGCCTTCTCATGAACCGAGTGTTGTAATGAATGTTAAGAACTCAAGGTTAAGAACATCGAGTTATTATGTATTTACGTGGTTAAAGTGGTCCCATTCACTTTCCTGTACATCTTGCATAGGGCTGTCATCACCTAAATTGCTGATAACGGACGAAAATTTTAAAACCCTAGACACTAGGGTGAAAAAAGAACAAAAAATAAATATTTTTTATTGATGAGCTCACATATTAAAACTCGAAAAATTATTTTAGTGTTGGATGGATTAGCCATTTATCGAGGAAGGCTTATAGCGTGTAGTAGTGATGTAACGGAAGTGTTTTAACGGAAGCGGAAAAGTAAATCTTTGCGGATGCGGAAGCGGAAACGGAAGCGGAAGTGTTAATATTATGAAGAAAAAGCACAATTTTTTTTTTTTTAAACAACAGAAAGTTTACGTCGTAATTACGTCACAAGGCGCGGTGATGCGCAGAATAAAAAATAAAGAAACTCTTTGCGACACGTTTATGTACTTCGCTGTATTCTTCCGTTTAGAGTTCTGTTATAAATTTTGCAGAAGCAGAAGCGGAAACGGAAGTAAAAAAGTACTGTATACCTATCTGATATCATGCTACGACCCATGGGAGCGGAGTATTAACTAAAGACGCGGGCGAAACCGTATAATACTAAATAGCGTTTATGTTCGGTTGTTCTCGCCTATTTCACAGCGTCAAAGGTAGCATCCATGCATGGCTTACAATTACGAACGAATTTTCAAGATTTTGTTTAAATTCATTGCTTGACCCATACCCATTGCCATTGCCTTTCCGAACGACCCACTGACGCCATCTTAACTAAGATATATCCGGCGAATTCCGGGCGGGTGGCAGCCCTAACATGAACGAAAAATAATTTTTGAAATGTTGACATATGAACTTTAGTTCTTTATAAGCACTTGTCAGTCAAAATATCGTAATTTCTTACTTAATTAAAGTTATATAAAAAACTTAACTTATTTAATAAGTTAGTAATTTGCAATTCATCTTCAGTAATGTGTTTTGGCATGTCTTAATATGTTGAAAAAACATTTATGCTATAGCGTTTTTGTTGTATTTTGTTTGAACTCCGCCCGGGTCTTCGCCCTATGTCGAATTCGCGGCCCCGTAAAAGCAATTTTATTTCTATAATAAAAACCAGAGCAACTATTCGCGATTTTTGTTTTTGCCAGACCTCTTTAAAAAACAAGCTTTATTATTTTATGTAACTTTCAAATATTGCCGTGACGTGATCTCATAGAAAAACACATTTGAAATCGTTAGGGGTCAGATTCGCGATTTTTTTTTATCGAGCCAACTAATTTATAACATGTCTTGATTTTTTGAAGTTACAAGTTAGAACAACTTTTTTTTTCTTTTAATATTTTGCGCTGATTGCAATTCGTCCGTGGTGCTAAGCTGCCCAAGGCATAGTACATAATTACGTATCGTTACACTACGCGCCACGCCGCCGGGGTATTGAGGTTGAGTCGCTCAAAACCGGTTTTTTGCACACGGAATTATGCACGATTACATTTACTTACAGTCTTATTAAATTTTGTAACATTTTCTATTTTATTTGTTATCTTAGTATTTTATTATTTCGTACACACTAACGCTAAACACTTGTTCATTATTTATCACACATTACATATATAATATACATATATTTACGAGTATTTACCTTACACCACCAATCACCAAAATATCCGCAACTTCTCAAGCGACGAGTGTTTATGTGTGGGTCGGTTAGGACCAGGACTGTTTTTGCTCAGCACATGCAATGCTATAAGTTTAACCACATTTATAATAAAGTAGCCAAAATATGTGATATTAAAACCTGCAAAATAAGCGCTGTCAAAAAGATTGTTGGGAAATGGCTGTTAACGCAATCATACTCTGAAACCGAATCCTTCATAAGAATACTTACATAAGACACTGAGCAGGCTAACTTCACACATACTCACATCAATACACTCACACACTTGGATGTAGGTGTATACCCACATCCCCACACCCTTACGCACAGACCTACACTTACACTTGTGCCCATCCCTGTGTACTTTGCGCATCATGTTTGTATTTATTCCTTATTCCGTTATCTTTTTTTTTATGCTTGCTATGTATTTTTCTTTTATTAAATTACAATTAGTCTTTAGGATATACAACAATGACTATTATTGTTTGCAACAATGATAGTCAAACAGTATTACCTCACTACGCGTTCTCTTGGCAACCTCACTCTCGGACTCCACGAGACAGGCTCGACCTAGTGTGGAGTTCAACAGTAATTTTTGTTTCCTTTGTGTACTTTTAATATAAGATGTATTTGTAAATCTAGGCATAAGTAGTACGTAAAGGAAATGTATAGCACGTGTTTTCTGGCAAATAAATCATATTATTATTATTATTACACGTAATACTAATAAGTAAATAACATACGTAATACTAATGAAAAATATCCCTAGTATCCAGACACCAGGTGTGGAAATAATAGGCGCTAAACCAGTGGCCCTCAAGAACACAACTAGCCTGAGGAGTACTTTGTATATCAAATGGACGCAATAAAAAATATCCGCGAAAATGTACCCGAGATTATGGAAAAAAAAATTGAGCAACATTAAAGGAATTTCAGTTGTTTGAAGGAACTGGAAAACGTACAGAAGTTTGAAACTACATATTGTAAAAAGCCTTAAACACAATAAAACCGACATTTGTTGAATACAGGAGTGTCCGGTGGCATTATTACAAAAATCAGAAACAGATTGTCGGACAAAGCTGTTGACGCTCTGATTTTTTTATAAACTTATTTTATGAAATCAGCAAAGAAGCCTTATTAATGTGTTAGTTGATTATTTAAAAGATTGATTTATTTCCGCGATTCTCGCCAGGTCATAGGTCCACCTGGGGCGGCCTTCCAACGCTGCGTCTTCCGGTGCGCGGTCGCCACTCCAGAGCATTTCGGCCCCATCGATCATCTGACCTTCTATGACCCAAATGTAAAAAATCCCGGTACATTTTAAAGACACTTAAGTAAGAACTTTCATTATTTGTTTTTGCTAAGTTGTAGTTTTTGTAGTTTGTTTGTAGTGCTTTTTGTTATACTTAAAAACTCAACCTTAAAATTGGTAGTTAGTTACAGTCACGGAAATAATTAATATGAAACATTTTGTTTCTCAGTTTTTACGTCATTCCAGTTGAAGATTTTGATTTTCAACTGTATTTAGAAATGCTTTTAGATGTAATTTTTATTTCTTATTCTTCAAAGTTTCCCCTTCCATCATATTTTAAAAGTTTCTAACTTATTTCATTTTGAACGGATTTAAATTTTTTTCCTGTCCCTTATGCACAGGACCGTTCATTGTGTCGACACTTGGGGGGAGGCCTATGTCCAGCTGTAAACATCTTTCGGCTGAAGATTTGGAATTCAGATGATGATTTTTTTATTATTATAATAGGCTCGCGTTTGACCACTATCTCACCTCATGGAAAGCGACGATGTGGTCGGCGATTGAGCGCGATAAAAAGGAGCACCAACACGCTTCTAGGCGTGGTGTCAGACAGAGTGGACAGCCAAATCCTGAGGCAGTGGTCGCTCATCCACGTCCAAAATAATAATAATTTTAAATTTTACTAACATAGTTATAAGTTTGTACCGATCTGCTCCGACTTTCGGTACCTCAGGTCACTCGTCCAAGGGGATGGTGAGGTAGACCGGGACGTAACACATCAGATCAACGCAGGATGGATGAAATGGCGACAGGTCACGGGCACAACTTGTAACCCACGGATGCCCCTCAAGTTGAAGGGTAAAATCTACAAGTCCGTAATAAGGCCTGTCATACTGTATGGATCAGAATGTTGGGCTGTGAAAAAGACGGATGAAAAAAGATTGCACGTAGCGGAGATGAGAATGTCAAGATGGATGTGTGGTGTGACGAGAATGGATAAAGTGAGAAATGAGTATATTAGGGGAAGTTTGAAAGTGGCGCCTGTGACTGAAAAATTGAAAGGGAATCGTTTGTCTTGGTATGGTCATGTGAAGAGGAGGGATGAAGCGCATGTTACTAAAAGAGTTATGAGTTTACATGTGGATGGATGGAGAGGGAGAGGGAGACCAAAGAAAAGATGGATGGATTGTGTGAAGAGTGATATGAAAGAAAAGGAAGTTAGTGATAGCATGACGAATGACAGGGCAGAATGGAAGAAAAAAACATGTTGCGCCGACCCCAAATAACACGGGACAAGGGCAGGAAGATGATGATGATAGTTATAAGTTTGTACTAACATAATATGGACTTGTGTCATTACTGTGTCTGAAATAAATATTTCCAATTTCAATTTCAAAAAATAGTTAAGTAGTTAGGTACCCAATTATCGGTTATTTCGTTAATCACAGATAAATCAATAACATCATAAATTACACAAAAACGCATCGTATAGTCATGTGGTTGTACTTTGAATGTTAAGTTTTTGCGGAAAAAATCTCGTTTAGTCCGCTCAAATAGTCTCACAACTCAAAAATCAATAATCGAGGAAAAGGCGTTTAAAGTGTATTAATTCAGCAATGTGATATAACACACTAATATTATAAAAACAAAAGTTTCTGATTGTTTGTGCATGTGTGTTTGTTACTTTGTGGTTAGTGGCCCTGACTGCTATGCCGGAGGTCGTGTGTTCGATTCCCACTCAGGACAAATGTTTGTGTGATGAGCATGATCATTATGATCTGTGTCTGGGTGTAATGTATTTATAATAAGTATGTATTTAGAAATATATAACTATGTTTATAAGTTGTCTAGTACTCATAACACAAGCTCTGCTTAGCTTAGGACTAGACGGCGTTGTGTGACAGTTGTGGAATATTATTATTATTACTTCTTCACGCTCGTACAGCTGAACGTATTTGGATGGGCACATGAGTAGGTCATGTCTTGGCATAGTACATAGCCTTTTATCCCGGGCAATAAAAATGGACAAAATGGCAGAGCGGAGGAGAGAGAAGAGAGAGGGTAGAGATGCCTGACAGTGGCTAAGGACCGAGAAAGTTGGCAAAAGCTGGAGGACGCCTTTGCCCTAAGAGAGTTCCTTAATTAAATAAAATTAAATATAAGATGTTAAGTAAGCGCTAAATGGAAATGAAGGTAGGAATAGGTTTTTTAATTTTATTTTTTATGGGTAAAATGAACTGCAAATTATGTCACTATCTGTTTAAATAGTGTCATATTTTTTTCTTCTGAATTTTAAACCTAATAGCATAGGTGCTTTTTTGCTTTGCTTAATTTAATGAAGTAAGCATAAGGGAGTTTTTTATAGCGTGCGGTTTTGGATCTCGCATGCGGGATTGCCCCGCACGCATATTCTCCCGCAAATGTCCATTTCATACAAGTATTAGTATTTTTTGAGATATTATAACTATTTGAGCAGAGGTACGTCATGTGAATCACGTTGAATTCTTTTCTCGTATTGTCCAATTGCCGTCACGTTTTTAAAGAAATTTACTTTGTAAGACTGTGTCGCATCAAGCTTGACTACCTTCATTTTAAAAACATAATTGTCTACATACATAGTTACTATAACAATGGCGTATTATATATTACATAATGACTTGTGGCTATATAAAGCAATATGTACAACAAGCCGTGGTTATTTTTTTTTGCATTTTCCACGGTTTTCCATCACAATATTATTCTTCTCGGTAAATTATGGTAATTTTAGATGTCTGTTGTGTCTAGCTTATTGTACTCGTATGAATTAACCGCATACCTATCCAAGCAATAGCCTTAATACTAACACAAAATATGTTTCCCACTGTTGGGACTCAGGCCTCTTCCCTAGTAGAGGTCCATAAGCCACTACGCGGGCCCAGTGCGTGTTGGTGGATGTCACATAATTTGGAATGTTTTGTTTCTAGGATATGCCAGTTTCCTCACGATGTTTTCGTTCACCGTTTTGATAGCAGTGGTGATGAAATATATTACAAAAAAGCGCCTGGCTGAGTTTGAACCGGCGTAACATAAAGCGTAAGTCGGGGCTATTAACTCTGCTCTTCATCGCTTTGTCAAAATCGAGAATCGAACCAAGGCGTCACGTTCGGCAGTCATTCTTTTGACAACAGAATCAGTGAGGATTTAATACGAGTATTATGTAGTGTTTAGATGCATGCATGACTTGATTCCGCCATCTCCTTTCTACCATCGGACAACCCGACGTGCGGCGAGTATCCACCCTTACGTTATTGAAACACCAACGTGTCGAACTAAGCGATTTGCTTCGTCGTTTATACCGCGTACATCGAGGGACTGGAACAATTTGTCTGCTGCGGTCTTCCCGTCCAACTATAATTTAGGTGACTTCAAGGCTAGCGTGAATAGGCTCTTAATAAACTAGTGCGCCCCACCATCAACAATTGCATCACTGCTTACCATCAGGTGGGATCGCGGTCAAGCACTGGCTTATACCGAATAAAAAAATAAAAGAAAAAATGTTGTGTTATATACTTATCCAACCCTGGTGTCTTATTATTTTTATTATATACTTTATAGTATTATTATATGTTATTTCGGTGGGAAAATCATCTTATGACATCCCCCGCTCTTAGGCGGGGCGGGAGATAGTGCCAGACTTTTACTGATTAACTTTTAGTTTAAAACCCACTCCTGTTCCTTCGTCGCCTTTCGTACCAGGGCCGAGTCTTCCTTTCAGAATCAGACCCTTAGCCCCAGTAGGCTTCGACCCTGCTGGCCCCTACGATTTGCTGACATCTCCTTGAGGCGTGCGTGGAACAGTACGCGCAGTCGACGACATGGGCTCGGTTTGGACGGTTACCGGACGGTCGGACGGCGAGTTACCCGTTGCTCACCGTACCACAATTGTTTTTCAATCTGGCTTTGTACATCAGCTTCCTGATTTTGATTTGTCTTCAATATTTTATGTACACTAAAGAATGAATAAGGAAGAGACAGTTGTCATGTCAGACTTTTTAATAATATCATTACTTACATTGGTCAATCCCTCCGGTCCTTCGATTGCTGTCAGATTTCGGATCAACTCTTGCTGGTGAGATAATGATAGCTCATCTGCATCCGGTGACCTTTCACCATGTCTATTGACCTGAAAAAATAAATCACGATTAGAATCAAGCATTTAATTCAAATAAATCATTTACAGACATTTTTGAATTGTCTAGAAGTCAGCCAGTAAAAAAAAACTTTTTACAAAAAAAAAAAAACTAAGTCGGTCAGGAACTACTGGTTCGTTTTTTTTTTTATTGATGTGAAGCGACCTCTATGGCGTTACATAAGAACTAATCCTGCATCGCGCAATTAAAGTTCGCCGCGCGATTAGAACATATAGATCAGCCCGAAATCATCTATCGGGCAGTTGCCCACCAGACATAACACCCGTCTGGCCGGAGGATCCTCTCTTTTCAACGGAGGTTTGCGGGGTTTTATTCTCTGTTCCGCATACCTCCAAAGTTGGATAGCTTATTTAACATCACACTATGGGAGCGGAGCAATAATTTGTTTTTAATATCGTGCGGATTTGTCCACGCATGCGGGATTGCTCCGCACGCGTAACCCCCGCAAATGTTCATTTCATACAAGTACTGATTGTGAATCATGGAACACGCACGTGGAACGCGTTTTTTTGCATTTTGAAATTTTCTGCATGCGGGCCAATACCGCATGCGTGATGACGCGGGGAACAGCTAGTTTGTAATGGGTGTAGCTGTACGTAAAAGTATGATTCTGCTTCAAGTGAGAACGTAGTAAAATATATATAATTATATTTTTTTTAATTGACCTGATGGTAAGCAGAGATGCAATCATTGATGGTGAGGCGCACTTGTTTATTAAGAGCCTATTCACTCTATAATCGTCATATCTTATCACAAAACGTGGAGATCAATTAGTACATCTTCTATCTTGTTATTGTCTTTTAGAGATGATTCGTGTGAATAATCTTGAGGTTAACTGATGTTTTCACAGTAAAGAGGTCACGACCCTCCTGATTAGAGAACAATATAATTGCCTGATAGTATTTATGATTCCCGGACATGTAAGAACCACCATGATGGCGCATGGATGTTGCTGTTATTGATGACTAAGGCACACATGCCTGTATTTTGCACAAAAGTACGCAAGTAACTTGCATGCTGTACTGACATCCACCAATCAGAGCTTGTCTATAGAGTAATGACATGCAAGGTACTTGCATTTTTTGTGCTAGTACGTGTAGCGTCGCCTTAAGATCTGTGACATATGTACTTAAGTTACTTAATCCAGATACATGTTACATACGCGGTGAAATTTAAATGGTTGTTGACCCGAGTCAGAACCAATTTGTTTCGTCCATTCATATAATACTTACTTACAAAAATATTCCCAACCAAAAATTCAACAAAAATAATCAGCTGGTCCATACATTTTTATTTACATCTCTAGAACAAATGCATGGAGCAGCTGATTATTTTTGTTGAATTTAATGCAATTAACCGACTAGGTATTACATGGATCTCACAACTTTTTACTTGGACTTGGTTTTTTTACAAGTTATGTTTTTGGTGGCATATACGTTTTTTTTGCGACATAAACGGCCGCATCTTTTTTTTTTTCGTTAACTTGGAAGTTTGATTTTTTCATAGCTACAAGGGACCGTAGACCTGAATATATGGTGAGAATATAGAGTGAATAGTCTCCTAATAAACTAGTGCGCCTCACCATCAATGATTGCATCACTGCTTACCATCAGGTGGGATCGCGGTCAAGCACTGGTTTATACCGAATAAAAAAAAAAAAATGGTTTTAATTTCAATCGATACCTCCACGCGTTCCCGAGATAAAGGGTCTTGATAGACAGACGTAACCCTTATAGCATCACTTTGTTAACCGTTTGTAAAGACGGTTAACAAAGTGATGCTATAAGGGTTCCGTTTTTTCCTTTTGAGGTATGGAACCCTAAAAATACAAAAAAACTACTCATAGGGCATTTGAAGGACAGATAAAAATGCCACTGTCCCCTCTTTTCGTGAAAATAAAAACAATACAGATCTATTTATCTACCTCCAGAGGTCAAGAGACGTAATCGCAATATATATGGGTTTTTAAACAATAACAAACACTTTGTTATTTACAAGAATTCAGTTCCATTTTCCTGTAATAATCTCGACGCTCATGATAATAAGGTGATTCAGAATAATTTCTAAATCTATTTAAATAAAAGGAGAAACTGACTGACTGACATATCAACGCACAGCCGAAATTACAGGGCCTAGGAGTGCGAAATTTTGCTCAAGGTTTCCTTTTATGACGTTTACTAGCACTATGAAAGGATTTCCCAAAATTCGGCCCCTAAGGGGTTGAAACGGGCGTCCAAAGTTTGTATGGAGGAAGCGACTTTCACGCGGGCGAAGCTGCTGGCAGAAGCTAGTAGTATATAAATACAGTGGGTTTTTGCTTCTGTTTCCTCCACGAATTACTTCAAAACAAGGCAATACATTTTAGTACCGTTTTGACGAAAAATAAGAACAATATCGCATTAGAAATGAGGATATCCGCAGGAGAATCAAGGTCACCGACATAACTCGAAGAATCGCGAAAATTAAGTGGCAGTGGGCAGGGTGCATTGCTTGCAGAACAGATGGTCGATGGGGCCGAAAGGTTCTGTATTAGCGACCACGTACCAGAAAACACAGCGTTTAAAGGCCTGCTGCAAGGTGGACCGATGATCCCGTGAGGTTCGTGGGAATCCGATGGAAGCGAGACGCACAAGAACGGTCCTTATGGCGTCACCCGGGTGAGGCCTATGTCCAACAGTGGACGTCGGACGAAATTATTTTAGTCGTCGTCTTTAATGAAGACTTTTCTAGACGCTTATTAATTCCATCAACTAATATATATCGTCATTGTTCTTTCGCTGACACAATGATTTGACTGGCCTGTTGGTCAAGTGGTTTGTGGCCCTGACTCCTATGCCCGAGGTCGTGGGTTCGATTCCTACCCAGGACAAATGTTTGTGTGATGAGCACGGTAAAATACACCCAGAAACAGAACAAATTTCTGTGTCTGGGTGTAATTTATCTATAGTATGTATGTATTTAGAATTATGTAAGTATGTTTATCAGTTATCTAGTACTCATAGCACAAGCTCTGCTTAGTTTGGGACTAGATGGCGTTGTATGATAGTTGTGGAATATTATATTATATTATCTATATATAAAAGAAGAAACTAAATGACTGACATATCAACGCACAGCCAAAACTACTGGGACTAGGAACATGAAATTTTGCACTAAGAAAGGATTTTCCAAAATTCAGTCCCTAACGGGAGGAAACGAGGGTCTGAAGTTTTTATGGAGAAACCAACATTTACGCGGGCGAAGCCGCTGGCAGAAGCTAGTTGTATTATAATGCGTGAAAATTTCTTGGTTGTTTATTTTGGAGGTGAAATATCGTCAAATAATTCTTCCTGTTCAGGTAAAGTAGGAAGTGTAAGTACTACTAAGTTGATAAGCCACAGAAACACCATTATCATCATTTCAGCCGAAAGAAGTCCACTGTTGGACATAGGCGTACCCCAAGTGTCACCACAACGACCGCCCCTGTGCGTCTCGCATCCATCAGATTCCTGCAACCCCCAGGTCCCGCCAGGTCATCGGTCCACCTTGTAGAAGGCCTTCCAACGCTGCGCCTTCCGGAATGTGGTTGCCATCCCAGAAACTTTCGGCCCCAACGGCCATCCGTTCCGCGAGCAATGTGCCCTGTCCATTGCCACTTAAGTTTGGTGATTCTTCGTGGTATATCGGTAGCCTTGGTTCTTCTGCGGGTATCCTCATTCCTGATTCGATCACGCAAGAAAACTCCGAGCATAACTTTGCATTGCCCTTTGGGTGACTTTAAGTCTTCTGATGAGGCTTATTGTAAGCGACCACGTTTCGAAGCCATATGTCATCACTGGCAACACGCACTTGTCATAGAATTTCGTCTTGAGACAGTGTGGTATATCAGTGTTTACCAGAAACATACTTGCATCAATCTGCTAAATAAACTAAGAAAGAAAGAGTACTCACCACCAACGCGAACACCAGTTCCTGTTCTTCATGGACGTCGTTACTGATGGGGTTTCCGCAGGAGACGCTGGACAGCACCAGCACGTACGATAGAACCAGGTACCGGAACATCTTCTGGCAGAAAAGAAAAACGAATTAGACACAAGTGATTTTGTGTAAATGAGTAATTAGTGGCTAAGATTTTTGTAGCGACCTCTATAATGCTATGGAACAAAAAATTTAAATCCTAAATTTCTACGCGCGATTAGAACATATACAGAAGCCCCAAAAACAACCAGCGGGCAGGTGCCTGGACCAGACATTAAACCCATCTGGTCCTAGCAAGGATCCTCCCTTTTCATATGAAGTATATGGGAGTTTACACCCTGTTCCGCAAACCTCTAAAAGGTAATAAAAGCCACACGGGTCGATTTTCAAGGTATGGTCGGGGACGGGTGACTGCGGTGGTGATGCGAGAGGGATTGTCAGACTTTACGGACTTTTTTTTTGTATTATAAAATCATCCAATGACGTCCCCCACTCTTGGCTTTGGACTTTTACTGTCTAAAAATCTACTCCTGTACCTTCGTTGCCTTTCATACCAGGGCCGAGTCTTCCTTTCAGAAGCAGACCCTTGGCCCGAGTAGGCTTCGACCCTGTTGGGCTCCTACAGTTTGCTGACATCTCCTTGAGGCGCGCGTGGACCGGCACTCGCTGTCGACGACTTGGGCTCGGTCCGGACGGTTACCGGACGATCGGACGGCGAGCTACCCTTTGCTCGCCGTCCGCAAGCCTGCGCCTACGGTGGCCCGAAATCGGGATCGGGATCCCGGCGGCTGGGGCGGGACTAAATCCATCTGTGTCCTTCAGTTGCTATTTACGTTCCAGGACCACGGTAACTCTCTCATATGTTTCCGCGGCCCTAGCGATCATCGACGCGCGTCGCACACGCGAGCACTTCGACACGTCGACTCGGTCTCGGTCCTCACCGGACGGCCGGAGGGTGAGCTACGCATTACTCGTCGTCCGCAAGCCTGCACATGACGTTACCTCAAACTCCAAACAAATAGTTATCGGAAGAGGAAATAACAAACAAAGTAAATACTGTAGGTATTCTGTTAATTTGTGAACTCGCTTGTTTAGTTTGTTTTTAAAAGATAATATTTTATCTAACAAGATTTTAACCGCAAAACGTGAACTGACGGTGATAAACAAGTTTTTATTATCAATAAGAATAATTTTATCTTTTTTTATTTGTTTTTTATACTTTTAAGGTTAACGGTTCAGCTAGGGTTGCCAATCGTACTCTAAAATAGAGTACAGTACTCTATATCATGTAGGTGTACTCTAAAACAAATAAAACTAATAGAGGACACTAAAATACTCTTTTTTACAAAATGTTTGTTATACTAGTCCCAATCACGCTTATATGTCGGTTTTCTAACGGTTGCATTTCGGGAAGTGTGCGTCGGAATTGCATAACCTAATTCCGCCTAGCCTGTTCCATCATTAGACCATCAGGCGTACGGCAATACGCCATCGGTACATGGTGGACATCCCACTTATACGCACAAAACGTTTTGGGAACATATTCATTATGCGTACAGCTAAGAAGTGGAATTGCTTGCCAGAATCTGAATTTCCTGATTGATACAACCCGGAAATCTTTAAGTCAAGAGCGAATAGGTTATTTCTAGGTAAGCGCGCTCCATCGTCAACCGCATCGTCGCTTTCTATCAGGTGAGATAGCGATTAAGCGCGAACCTATCAAGAATAAAAAAAAAATGCATACTTATCATCATAACCAAAAAGTCGACTTTACTTAGAGTCTTTACGATCATGAATGTAAAATGGCGGGAAGAGAGGAATAGGGCTTTATTGAAATTTATTAAAAATGAGCTCCTGATCTATATAAACTAGAGTTAAAATGTTTAAAATCGTACCATTCTTTTAAAAACAATGAAAACTTTTTGTCCTGCAAAGAAATCGAAAAAAATTCTTTTTGATTTTTTAAAATAAATGGTACTTTTTGTAAGTCCTTAGGTACTCTTTATTTACCTCCTTTAAAATCCGATATACTCTATTTCTTCTAATAAAAGTTGGCAACCCTAGTTTCAACACATGTCGCACATACTCTAACCGTGCTAGCAACGTATCAGGCATAGAAAAAAACGCGACACGGACTACTATGCCCACTAACACGTATCATACCCGTGTATAACAGGTATGGCAGAAGCTAGTTGATCTATGTAATTATATAAAAGGAGAAACTGACTGACATATCTATCAATCAATCAATCTTTATTTGTAAACATAGGTATAACGACGGACGATAGGTATAATATAAAAAGACTTTTATTGTATAAAAGTCTTTTATAAAGATTTTAGTCGTGCTCTATGTCCTACCAATGTAATTGGTGTACAAATATATATTAGTCTTTTATTGAGTGATAAGTCTGAATCCATACAATGCAATGTCAAATTATAGATAAATTAATAGTAAATAGTAAAAGGCTGGTAATGTCATAGTTTATCATTTAAAAATTCTTTAATAGAGTAATAAGTCTTATCTATTAGAAACAAAAACAATTTACTTTTTGAATTTGCGGACATTTCCCGCACACATCGTTGACCCAGAATCTTGAAATTTGGCATAAAGCAAGGTCTTTTAGCCCAGATATAGGAATAAATCTAAAAACAGTAAATTTGTTGTTACGCCACAAAAAAAAAACTTTTTTTGCGATTTGGAAAAATCTTCGAGATTCGGGAATTGAACTTGCCCAATTTTTTGTTACTCAAAAGTACCCCTATAAAATGATTTAGGGGGTGTCGAAGGTTGTATGGTAGAATCTCATTTCTTGGGTTAATAAACTAGAAATATCACACAAAATATTCATCTAAATACATTAAAAATGTGAACAATATATGTTTTTCACAGATTTATTCCGTTCTGATACCAAAAACTTTACCAACACTTCACTTCCACTACCACTCCACTCCACTGTCCACTTGTATTTTTTTGAAATCATATTTATTTTCAGTTTCGAACGAATACCATCAACTTGAATTTGGTACAGTCAGGTCAGTCAAACCTTATAAAATATATTTTTAAAATGAGCCCAAACAAATACCAGTGGTATTCGTTTTTGGTATATAATGGAATAAATCTTTTCAAAACTACTTTCAACGGACGGTGACGGTCTAGTCGACATAGTCACATATGTTTCCTATCAGAGCTGCGGGATTATACTTTTTTAGTCTTTTCCTTGTTCCTCCGCATCTTATGTAAACTAATTATTACATAAACCGGCTTACACGAAGGGCATTTGTTTTTTAAGGTTTCGAGGTCGTTTATGGAGATTATAATGAGCCCAAACAAATACCAGTGGTATTAGTTTTTGGTACTAAAATGGAATAAATCTTTTCAAAACTACCTTCATCAGACGGTGACGGTCTAGTTGACATAGTCACATACGTTTCCTACCAGAGCTGCGGGATTGTACTGTTTTTTGTCTTTTCCTTGTTTGCATCTTATGTAAACTAATTATTTCATAAACCGGCTTAAACGAAGGGCATTTGTTTTTTAAGGTTTCGAGGTCGTTTATGGAGATTAGACTAATTACTTTATTTTTGTCTTAAATAAGGGCCTGTTAAATTGTTTTCGAATTGATACTCTCAATTTCCGGGTAAACTGACATATGAAAAATATTATTATTGTTAAAATTAACTAAGTTGATGGCACAATAATAATTCATCATCATTTCAATTGAAAAACGGCCACTGTTGGACATAAGCCCACAACGACCGGTCCTGTGCGTCTCGCATTCATTGGATTCCCGCGACCCTCACCAGGACATCAGTCCACTTTGTGAGAGGCCTAACAACGCTGTGTCTTCCAGTATGCTGTCTCCACTCCACAGATCGCACAGTTATCTGAGAGAAATATATTCGATATGCGCTGTAGTTAAAATATTTAAACTCGTTGCAATTATTACATTTCTTATCAATGTTTCACTAATTACTTATCTATATTTCTGCAACACAATAATAATATCAGTCACTTTATTGTAATTAGCCCAAAAGTAAGTTACCGAGCATATCTTAGAGTCACGATACAAAAAGCGACATATATATGCTTATCAAATTAAAATTATTTTGGCATACTTGGACATCATGATACTATTATACAAATAAACAAAAAATTTAATTAATAATTAAAATGAATGTTTTATTTGCGTAGATTTATTAATATTAATGTTGTGATAGTAAACAGTACGTTAAACTTGTGCTTTAAACAATTGACATTTTAACAGCGATAACAACTGTCAATAATAAAAAAACCGGGTAAGTGCTAGTCGGACTCGCGCACTGAGGGTTCCGTAGAAACTTACCTATGAAAACAGTTCAATTCCCGAACTGAGTTACGATTACAAATATTTTTCCTAAGCGCAAAAAAATGTGATGTAATTACAAATTTACAGTTTTAAGATTTTTTCCTATACTTGTGCTATGAAACCTTACTTCATGCCAAATTTCAGAATTCTAGGTCACCGGAAAGTACCCTATTAATTTTGTTTCTTTTGAGAGTGTCGAAAAAAGGGACATAGCCAGCTAGGGCAGCGGGAACGTTTGAAAGAGTGACCTTGGCCGTAGAACGCTCAGGTTAAATAAAAGACACACGGTTTTAGTTAGTAGAAGTCAGACAGGACCTCTCGTTTCACTGGTTTTTCTTATTTGGCTTCGCACAGTTAATACATCCAGCCAGTGTCAAGTTAAGAAGGCATTTAGTTTTAGATACCGAATACTGTCTCTTTGTTTTCCGTTAGGATCCAGATGAAACACATTCTAATGTTTCTTGCAATATTTGACAGCAAATGTATTAAGTCAGCTTTTTCGACAAGCTTTGCTGAGGTAGTCAAACGGATAAGGAGAGATCAGTTTCGGCATCAATGGTTTTAACAGCTTTACGAGGTACAGGGGTATCAGACCACCAAATTCTAAGGATAGCTACAGAGTAATTCCTAATGGCGCCTCCACGAACGCACGGCAGTGCTCCGCCCTAGTGGGGTCTACCTCCAGCATGTGCTCTGCTGTGTTCTCCGGGCGATCCGCACAATGGTGACATCCGGGCGTTTCTAGCACCTGAATCCGATGTAGGAACCCCTTGAACCCACCATGTTTGGTGAGGACCTGCATCATGCGGAAAGTGAGGACGCCGTGACGCCCTTCCAGCCACTTCTCTAAGAGGCGATTCACTGCCATGATTATGGTGTGCCCAACAATCACACTGTGCACTCGTGACTGTTATTGCACACATATTTTTAGGAAATCTTGTTCATTAAACAATGTACTATCAAAGAGTTTCTACAATTACCTAATCAGAACATGACAATTGCTAATAAGACGCAATTATTAATAGCAAGACCTTATTTAAAGTTTATCAGAACCAGTCTGAATGTCATATGTATCAGTGTGATGTTTGTAAAGTGAAATGATAAAAATATCTAAAGGCAGAACCTCCTACAAACGAAACAATATACCAATTGTTTCGTTTGTAGGAGGTTAGCTTTGGAAGTACCGATCCAATCAATCTGGGCTGCTGGATTTCGGAAACGTTCCCGCGACCCCAGCGGGCATCGTTCCTGATAGGCCCTTGCGGTGAGGCGCGTATGGAACACGTCACCGACGACTCGGGCTCGGTCCGTATGGTTATTGGACGGCCGAACGGTGAGTTGCTTGACCCATTGCTCCTTGTCCGCTCCGTGAATCGCTCTGCGACTTCTGGCTTTAGAGAATGTTTAAGGCACGAATGCACATGGAGAAATAGGTGAAGACCGTCACTCACTGTATGCCTGAGGGAATCACGTTTGCGGTTCAAGCTTGACTAGAGATAACATAAGCCAAAGAGGTTTCGTTGGACAAAGAGGAGACCCTTGCCCAACGGTGGAACACAAGTTAGGTTAGAAAAGGCAGTTGAGGATTGGCATTCCTTACCGGAGATTCTGTTTCCTGATAACTATAACCTGGGAGTTTTTAAGTCAAGACTGAACAGGTTACTTCTTGGTAATCGAGCTCTAATGTCGACTACATTATCGCTGACCTGGGTGAGATAGAGGTCAAACGCGAAACTATCAAGAAAAAAAGGACAGAGAGAAATAACCGAGGAATTATTATTGCGTTTACTAAGTCAATGTCTCTACGAATAAGTGATAAATAAATAAATAAATATATATAAGTTTTGGTGCCGTGTGGTTCCCGGCGGCTAGAGGTATTCCACTTCGGGCACCCGCTTAAACGGCACCTGAGTAAATGGCACCTGAGGTATTCCACTTTGGGCACCTATGTAGGTCCACTATTTGAAGATAATAATATTAAGTATTATTGTTTCTCATCTATATTATTGTAAAGTGCAGTTTTGATAAATAAGGGTATTCCATCAGACTGTACTTGGATCAGTTCAAATCAGTTTTTACCTGATAGTTTTTTTTTAATGATATAAACTAGTGCTTGATTGAAATCCCACCTGATGGTAAGCAGTGATCAATCGTTGATGGTGAACCGCCTTAGCTTATTAAGACGAGAGGCCTTGAAGACACCTAAATTAAAATCAGACGGGAAGACCTCAGCAGGCGAATTATTCCAGTCCTTTAATGTACGTGGTATAAACAATGATGTGAAATGCTTTGCCCGGACCTTAAAGGTGTCAATAATGTAAGCATAGACTCGTAGTACGTCAGGTTGTCCGATGGTAGAAAGGCGATGGCGGAATCAAGCCATGTAATTCCTGCGCTCTCACCAAAATGCGTCCTGTAAAATATCGCAAGGCTGGCTACTCTACGTCTGTACTCCAGGCGAAAAGAGGGATCTTTCTCCTTATCTATCAGGTTCATCAGCATCATATCATTTGGCTTGGCTTTTTTTCGATGGTCAAGTAAGTTATCTAATTCCATACCAATGACGAAACTGAATACTAAGAAATCATCGGTTTTCATCTAAATTACTCTTTTACACTAAAATATCTCAGTTTCTCGTTCAACCACGTGATCGACTCATGCGCAGGCCTAGGAAGCGCCTCAATAAACTGAACTTTAGATTGTTTTGAACATGCACTTATCTATAATAAAACGAATCGGCACGTGCCTCCCCAATGGATGAACTGGAGATACGGGATGACCTCTTGCTGACGATAGCTTAAGTACAAAATATAACAACGTTATCAAGATCGTCTCATTCTGCTTCCTATTAAAAAAAGTCTTCTTAATTTAGATAAGATAAATTAGCGTTCTACATACGACGCCGTGAGGTCGCTCGAATGACTGGAAATATGTGCTCTCTCTCACCAATCTATTATTGTTTTATTTTCTGCTTCATCATTAGGTTGTGATCACAAGTTTCTACAAATACAACATGTAACGGTAATAATGAGCACCCTTTATTACACCCTTATTTAAAAATAGTAAATTATTTGAAACGAAGGTTGCTAAGTTTAATCCCGAACGCAAGTGAGTGATTTATATAATTAACTCCCGAGCATTGCGAGAGAGTTAATATAGAAACCTGAGTGAAGTGAGGAATTCAAGTCGCCCAAGCCAGCCTTATCCGTGTCGTCGTTCGTGTTGGATACTCTACTTTTAACACCATCTGTGAGATAATTAAAAGACGATTCACTGAAACAAACAAAATTCACTACCTACTCTAAGTTTTAATTTTCTATAACGGTGCCGCTTTTTCATTACTTTTTTCAGAGACTAGTCCGTTACCACATTTTATTCTTCTTTTTTTTTGTTAGTGGACAGTTTTATTTTTGAATACACTTTTTTGGTGCACACGTGCGTTTTAATTTACTTAAGTGTCTTATTTATAAATGATTTTTCACGTTCCAAATTCAAATCACAATATTCCCTAGGGATCGCCCATACTGCATTATCTCCCTATGGACAGAATGACGAGCAGGTGGTGTAAAAATTAAGTTACAATAATAATACAAGTATTGAAATTTTACTTAAATGCACTGCATAGGTAGTGTTTCTTAAGACATTAGGAAACATCTTTAGGAAAATATTGTGGGCATCGTCGCACTACATTAGTGACGCAATTAAGACTTATAAAGAATTTATCAAAATACGCAATAAAAAAAAACCTGTAACCACCGGTGTCGTGAACAGGGTCCAAGCTACCGTCGGTTAGGTCTCCAGAGAAATGAACCTCCAAACTAAACGACGCGTGTGCAAAAGTACCACTTTCTGAATTAAGCTCTTGATCCAGCCGCCTAAGAAAAGCCTCTTAAGATGTTGGTCGAGGTTCATGGTTATTAAGCCTTTGGTTGACTCGATTATCGGTACAATAATCACTGAGTTCACATCCCGCATGTTGACAACTTCGCGTGCCAAGCCAAAACACGTTATTGCCTTAACTTTTTCGGCTTTCATGAGATTTCCGCGGCCATTTTGCATGGACGTGGCGTATATTTTCCCTATAGAATGTCTACAATTTGTAAGGTAGTGGTATTTTCCGCACACAAATAGTTGTCCTTTCTTTCCTCACCAGGTTATCGGTCCTCCTTATGAGAGGCCTTCCAACACAATGTTTTCGGGTACGCGGTTGCCATTCCAGAACTTTTTGGCCCCATCGACCTGATTTGTTCTGCGAGCAATGTGCCCTGCCCACTGCTACTTAAGTTTGGAGATTCATCATGCTATATTGGTAACCTTCATCATCACTCACGGGTAAGGAGATCTTTCCCGGAACAGCTCTTTCACGAATAGCACTCGTAGGTACAAATAGAGTTTCCTCTATCTTTGTTTTGCATATGGGACGTCAGTTTATAACCGTATAATTATAATAATAATTGCCGCTAATTATTGTTTATTGGTTATTAATGAGTGCTATCATGATTCTGTTAAGGTGACTAGTTTGTTTAATATATAATGAAACCGATGATGCTTTGGCGTCAGGGGTGAAAGTACTTAGTACTTACATATGTATATTTGTTGTAATCATAGCTATGGAATAGTTTTAGGTACGCCATAATTATGGCGGTAAGTCCGAGGGGACTTTGCGCCGTGGAAAGGCAAGACGACGTCCTTACCTTCCGCATGACGCAAATCCTCACCGGGCATGGTAAGTTCGGAAGGTTCCGAAACGCCCGGGTGTCACCATTGTGTGGACCGCCCGGAGGACACGGTGGAGCATACGAATGACAACCGGGACCAAAGGCTTTACGTGCTTTTCGAGGTATGGCGTGTCAATCATTTCTTAGATAAACTTGTCACCTACATCTTCTATTAGAATATTCATTATTTATCTAAGTGTGTATTGACGAATGTAGCCAGTATTAAGCGGATCTAATCAGTTTTCTGTATGACATGTAGGTCTGTTTGTTCGTTTGTTTTACGATAACAGACTGCTTGAGTTGTAAATTTATTAATAGTTGTTGCAAGCAGTGTGAATTTCGGTTTTCCTGTATACGACTTGCGAGTTTTAGGTCGCGGGTTAAGACCCAGCCGGGCGTATTACTTCGTATCATTTATTTTATCACCACTGCTCTTATTCTTCTTCTCAAATCGATGTTTTTAGCCCAGTAGGTAGCCACGTTTATAGCGACGTCAATGGCGTTTTAGGTTCTCCAAAGTGTAGATGTAGGGGCACTTTGGGCACTTTAATAGGCGGGCTATCGTCTGGTTAGGAGCACCGCACTCACACTGGGTGTCGGAGGGGTCTATAATCCCCTTTTTTGCCAGGTTGCGTTTGCAATGACCTACTTGGGTGCTGCTCTGCTCTCACTACTATCAAAATGGTAAAGGAAAACATCGTGAGGAAACCGGCATGTCCTGAACCAAACATTCGAAGACATGTCGAACGAACACATGACATACAGCAATCTGCACTGGACCCACGTTGTGGATTACGGTCCATTCCCTCTTCTAGAGAGAAGGCTTGAGTCCCATCAGTGGGACCAATACAAGGCGGGTGATGCTATACTATGCTTATGCTGTCTAGGATAGACATAGGTATATCTATAGAACATTTTTAATATATGCGAAACTAGAAACAAGTGTCTAGTATTTTTATGTAAAGAGAATCTATGTACAAAATTTCTTAACTGTATCATGAAAAATTACAAAGTTATAAGCTTGTTAAGTCAGCAAAAATACATGATCACCGGGCCATCCAGGCGATTGAGGGGTTGTTTTGCACTTGCACCCAGCTGTTTGTTGGCGCCTAATACCCGCTATGAACTGCCGTGACCTGTGTTGTACTTAGTGTCGGTGGTGTCCAACTTGTGACCTTTTTAATTATTTTTGGGGAAAAGTATAACATGGTGTAAATACTATTAGAATCCGTTTGGTTACTGATTCTGAACGAACTATATTCAGGTTTCGCATATACTAAAAATAATGTTGAATGTCATACAGATTCACGAGCCCGAGTAAAGGTCTTGGCATATAGAGTTGAAATGTGCATTTATTTGCAGTTCAGACTATGAAACATGAGCTATAGGATTGTTCGAAAGAGGTACCCTAGGTCCTAGAACGTAAAGGGCAACTGACGGAATACACGTTGGTTTTTTTTTAAAGTCTGACACTGCTTCTTCCCCCGGAGCGAAGGTGATTTCCCTCCAAGAAAAAAAGGAATAAATATCTAGCTGCTCCCAGCCCACGAGAAAGTAGAAATATGTCCAAAAAAAACATAATCCTGGGATAAAAGTATCTTATTTTGGGACATGGTCTACCCGTACGCTAAATTTCATACATATCCGTGCAGTAGTTCGTGTGTGAAGAAGTGACAAACATACACATATTAATTCCTTTTGACAATGCCTATACTAGGATTACAACATGGTTTTTATAGGACAGTAAATTTAACAACATTTAACATACTACATAATTTTATGAATTGACTAGCTAACCCGGCGAACTTCGCCGCCTAACAGTCAATGAATGTAGTATATCTTTCGATATAGTCAACCGATTGAGGTGAAACAAAGCCTAAGTAATATATCAAGTTACACACAATTTTAATGTATAAAAGTTATCTACATCGATTTCGTACATTATACGTGAAGCGCGCACAACTAAAAACTTCTACAGATTTATTATATGTAGAAAAGATTTATAGTTAAGTGGGTAAAAGTCGATGTTAAATTAATTATGTAGTAGTTATGTTTACATTCGACATTTTTACCGGGCGACCAATATGCTTAGACATAAAAAATATGGTTTTTAGGTCAGCACACTAGAATGTTGAGTCAGCAGCAAGTGATACATAGAAGTCTGGCCTTGAGTATGTACGATACGTAAATAACGCACACTTATACACCAAAATTAGAACATTAAGTTAAAATCATAATTAATGCACTGAAATTTAACTTTTACGTACTTAAAAGAGTTATGAGTATACATGTGGACGGATGGAGACGGAGGGGGAGGACAAAGAAAAAATAGATGGATTGTATGAGGAGTGAGAAAGAAGAGGGAGTTAGTGATAGCGTGACGAGTGACAGGACAGAATGGAAGAAAAAAACATGTTGCGTTGACCCCAAATAACACGGGACCAGCCCCCCTAACCAAGTTACGACCGTTTCGTTTCGATTCTCTTGTGTCGAACGCCTCGAGTAGGCCACGACTCCGATTCCTTTGTTCTGCCGTCATCTCAACGCTCAGTCTTGTGGTCAGAAGAACAAAGAAATAGGAGGCGTGGCCTACTCGAGGCGAAACGAGAAAGAGAATCGAAACGAAACGGTCGTAACTTGGCTAGCGGAAGGGCAGAAAGGTGATGATGTACTTAGATTGAGTTTTTTTTAAAGAAATTAGTTATCCTAATTGAAGACAAATAATATTATGGGAATCGACATTGGTAGCGTATTGGTATTGATGTATCTATCTATGCACACACACACACACACACACACACACACACACACACACACACACACACACACACACAAACACACTAGTGACGCAATATACCGTTCATAATGAACGGTCAAAGTTCACGCAAAATAATAAATTTTCAGAGGTAATAGATTAGTTTTAAACGTTTTGAATTCAATAGAAACCCAGATAATGTTAACAAGATATTTGTGTTTCCAAAATATCTAGAGAAATATGTGTAATAACGTCATGATCATGTAAGAGGGGTTGTTTGGAACTGTATCTCGATTCAGAATACTTTTGGGCTGCGAAGCATCTCGATCTGAATTGTGTATATGTCATGGCCAGATCTTAGTATTGATCACTTCATGATATGGCCAACTAAAACTGACCAGATCGTTTAAACGTTAACGTTTAATGATACGTCAATCCTCGTTTGGCCACATCACTGATGTAGGATTTCAATGATAACAATAGGTCTAAAGAAAGTAGACCAAACGAGAATTGATATATCATCATGCTTTAACGTTTAAAACTTGGCCACATCATGAAGTGATCAATTTCTAAGATCTGGCCACGACATGTATATCTTTTCATGTAGTAAATAAAGTTATATATTGAGTAGCTCTTCGCGCAGCGTCGCGTCGTGTCTCGGTGTGAACTGACCCTTAGGCACTGTAGCTAAAGTAACTGCATGAACAGTCACAAGCGTGCATTACTCGCAGGCCCTTTCAACTATAACCTTTGTTGTCATTCAACACCTCAAGGTTCAAAAACCTTGAATAGGACAGGGTAATTCAACGGTTTTTTAATGTTTAACCAAGATTTATGTTTTATTTTGAACATACGATATAATAAGAAAAATAAAAACACTTAACTAATTAAAATTACATAATATATACACAATAACTCCTACCTAAAATATGGCGTCAAAAAATTCCTCCGCATCGCTGTCGACTGGAAGTGTGCCCAAAAGATTAGCGGCATTGCCACGTTGTATGGCAATGCTACCCTTTGGTCACGTGAAGTGTCAACTAGCCGGTTATTGCCATACAACGTGGCAATGCCGCCAATCTTTTGGGCACACTTTAGGCGCTAGACGCCATATATTAGGAGTTATTGTGTATATAACAATTTTTGATTACATCACTCCATCTGACCTTTGCCACCATTTTTGGTGTTTGGCCATTCATGTAGATATATTATGTAAGAGATGCATTTGACAGGCTTTCTGTATGTATTTTTTTGTAATCATGCAATGACTTCTCCCGTTCTAACGTGGAGCAGGACCATAGATATACTATGAGCAGGACGGTGTGTCAGACTTTTACCTACTGACTAAACCACACCTATGTCCTTCATTTGCTCTATGCGGTCTAGGACCATGGAGGCTCCTTTTCAGAAATACCTTTTTTTTAGATGGAAAATCATCTAATGACATCTTCCGCATTTGGGCTTAGCGAGAGGGCGTGTCAGACTTTTACTGACCAAAACCCACTCGTTTGTTCCTTCTTTGGCTTGCGTTCCAGGGCCCCGGGGTTCATTTTTACTTAACTCATGGCCCCAGACAACTAGCCGCAAACATCGTGAGGAAACCGGCATGTCCTAGAACCAAAAATTCGAAGACATGTGATATTCACCAATCCGCACTGGGCCCGCGTGGTGGATTACGGCCCATTCCCTCTCCTAGAGAGACGAGGCCTGAGTACCAGAAGTGGGAACATTAAAAAAGCTGATTATGCTTATTATTATGCATGGCCCCAGTAGGCTTCGACCCTGCTACGGCCCCTACGATTACAGATATACCTTGTGGCCCTAATTATGAGTTTTATGTGAAGTCGCAACATTGAATCTTTACCTTATATTATAAAACTTAAGAGTTTGTTGGTTTGAACGCGCTAATCTCAGGATGTACTGGTCTTGGTGACGCTTGGGGAGGCCTATGTCCAACAGTGGACGTCTTTAGGCTGAAATGATGACGATGAACGGTCTGAATTGAAATTATTATTATTTTAGTGTTGGAGAGTCCATTTCTTGAGGAATAGGCTATATCAATAGGAGCTGAGCAATAACCTGAAACGCGGGTGAAACCGTTGGGGAGAGCTAGTTATAATTATATATTTGTGTGTTTCCGAAGAATCGCCAAACTTAAGTGGCAGTGGGCAGGGCACATTGTTTGCAGAACAGATGGTCGATGGGGACGAAAGGTTCTGGAATGGCGACCACGTACCGGAAGACGCAGCGTTGGAAGGCATCCCAACGCTGCGCGACAAGGTGGACCGATGACCTGGCGAGGGTCACGGAAATCCGATGGATGCAAAACGCACAGGACCGGTCATTGTGGCGACATTTGGGGGACGCCTAAGTCCAACAGTGGACGTCTTTCGGCTGTAATGATGATGATGATGGTGATGTGTTTGCAACTATAAAGGTAGAACTACACTCCGCACACGTGTGCCACACACGCCGATCTGGGCGCGTCGGTCTCCATACATTTTATATGGAAACTAGACTTGTAGAGCTACACTTGATTCACGCCACGCGACGTCGTTCTACGTAGAAATAGGCGTGTTACACATGTGCGTCGGTCTATGTTGTTCTAGCTTAAAGGGCGTATAGAAGTCAGTTGAGCCTTGCTCCCATTTTGCAATATCGGAAGTAAATAAGGAAGTGAAGTTGTGACATGTCTTGTTTAGATTATCTTGAGGAAATTGGTTAGTAATATGTCTGTCGTGGTCAGATTTTAGAATTGATCACTTTATGATATGGAGTGGACAACTAAAACTAATGACTGTTATTATTCGTTTTTTAAAACTTAAAGGTTTTTTTTTTTGGTGGGAAATCATCCAATGATATCTTCCGCCCTTGGGCGGGGCGGGCGTGTCACATTCCAGGGCCGAGTTTTCCTTTCGGAAGAGAACTCATGGCTCCAGTAGGCTTCCGGCATCCGACCCTACAGGGCCTCTATGGTTTGCTGACATCGCCTTGAGGCGACGACTTGGGCTCGGTCCAGACGGTTATCGGATGGTCGGACGGCGAGCTACCCATTGCTCGCCGTCCGCAAGCCTGCGCCTACGGGTGCCAGAAATCGGGATCGGTATCCAGGCGATTGCGGCGTGAGGACCGTGCCCTTGCACGTGCGCTTGCAGCCGCCTCCTTTGCTAGCATTACTGCTTTATAGAAGGAGGCGACCGTCTGCTTCTTCTCCTAGCTTCGGATTATGGCCTGTACCAAGGCCCGGCGCAAGAGATCGTTTTAAGTAATTAAAACTAACTGAAAACAATCTAAAATATGGCGTCGAAAATTTTCACATTGGATTAGGTTCTCAGTCTAGCCAGAACCGAAACATCAAACAATCGTACTATGAAAATATTTTAACATACATTGTTTTAGCGCAGTGGAGAGCAGTGGTGGCCGAGTGGTAACGGCCCCGACTTACGAGTTGTAGGTCGCGGGTTCAAGCCCAGCCAGGCGCAAATTACTTTGTGTAATTTATTTCATCACCAATGCTCTCCTAACGGTGAAGGAAAACATCGTGAGGAAACCGGCATGTCCTAGAACCAAAAAATACGAAGATATGTGACATTCACCAACCCGCACTGGGCCCGCGTGGTGGATTATGGCCCATTCCCTGAGAGGCCTGAGTCCCAGCAGTGGGAACATTAAAAGGCTGATTATGCTTATTATGCTTATACATTGTTGTATGTTAATATGTCACAGACCGTATCGTATTCAATATCGGTAACTCGCTACTGCAGATCGTAACTTGACACGCGATTGGCTAAGGACGTTATACATTTGTTCGCGGTTGTCAATTGTTTTGTGGCGTTCTTGAGAGACGAAGATAGCTTGGGTTCTAGACTGTTGGTGGGCCTCATCATGCCGCTTGATTCAGTAAAAGGCTTTATCAAGCCAAACTTAATATGTGTAGGAAGATTATTTTTTTTAGGGTTCCGTACCTCATCATCATCTTCCTGCCCTTGTCTCGTTTTATTTGGGTTCGGCGCAACACGTTCTTTTCTTCCATTCTGTCCTGTCACTTATCACGCTATCACTAACTCCCCTTTCCTTCATATCACTTTTCACATATTCCATCCATATTTTCTTTGGCCTCCCTCTCCCTCTCCATCCATCCACATGTAAACTCATAACTCTTTTAGCAACATGCGTTTCATCCTTCTTCACATGACCATACCAAGACAAACAAATCCCTTTTAACTTTTCAGTCACTGGCGCCACTTTCAAACTTCCTCTAATATACTAATTTCTCACTTTATCCATTCTCGTCACCACACATCCATCTTAACATTCTCATCTCCGCTACGTGAAATCTTTTTTCATCCGTCTTTTTCGCAGCTCAACATTCTGATCCATACAGTATGACAGGCCTTATCACGGACTTGTAGATTTTACCCTTCAACTTGGGTGGCATCCGTGGGTCACAAGTTGTTCCCGTGACCTGTCGCCATTTCATCCATCCTGCGTTAATCCGATGTGTTCGAGGGGTTACCTTACAGGGTCACTTTGTTGTCCGTCCTTCTGTCCGTTTATCTCGGGAACGCGTGGAGGTATCGAGTTGAAATTAAAAATATATATTTAGGTCTGCGGAAAAAATTTAGACTTTGCGACTGCGTATAAGTCTAGTTTTACCTTCGATCGTTTATCGATCATCTATCTATATATATAAAAGGAGAAACTGACTGACTGACATATCAAGGCACAGCCGAAAGTACTGGGACTAGGAAAGTGAAATTTTGCACAAAGTTTCCTTTTATGACGTAGGCGAGCACTAAGAAGGGATTTTTGGAAATTCAACTTTTAAGGGGGTTAAACGAGGTTCCAAAGTATGTAAGAAGAAAACTATTTTCATGCGAGCGAAGCCGCTGGCAGAAACTAGTCTATTATAGACATTGACGTAGTCGATTATTATAATAGCCTACGTCAATGCTTTTTTGCCAACTCTGTTTTGTTGTTTTTATTTTTGTACCCCTTTACGTATATGTAATGGTTTATTGTTTTTTTTATGTTTTTGGTTTGTTTATTCAGTGATTTTAAGTATGTAATCGTTGCTGGCCGATCAACGTCTCACCGTCAACGACGGCTGGTGCTGAAAATCAGCGCTGAGGCTCTGTCTTACGCGAGGCCCAGCATTTTGCTGAGCGGTGGCCGTTTTGCGCAGATGTGACGCATATCCTACCACTTACAATAAAAGTCGTTATTGTTATTTGTTTTCATTTTTTTAAGGTATGCGCCATGTTTGACGTACCTAAATAAACTCTTTTTCTTTCTTATCTTTAATTCAAGAATGAATAGTTTGCTTCTAGGCAAGCGGGCTCTATCGTCGGCCAAATCATCGCTTACCATCAGATAATTGGCAAAATGTAATCTTATATAATTCTAAATCAGAAAAACATCTGGTCAACGTATAAAATACACAATAATTAATAATTATTAATTACTAATGAATTAATTTCGTAATTGCTTCACTGACAGACAGACAATCACGACATTCTATCGAAGTTCTTACGTAAGACTTGCATCGGCTGCATTTAATGATAATTGCTTATAATTAAAAACACATTAATACTATAAGTATTAATATGTTTTTAATTTTAATTATAGATGGTTGAATAGGTGCGAGATAAGCGCGATATTGAACTATTCTATGTAGGTTAAAGAGAGATAAATCTAAACCGGTTAGTTTTATTTATTGGAACCGCTAAATTAGCTGTTAAAGTCGAGCCTATGACCTTGTAAAAAATCTGTTTAATTACGTCAATATAACAGTTTTTGCTCGTTATAATTATAGTATATCTGCAAACGAACAAACTTTTGATTAACTGTACAATTTTATGGTTGACCAACTTATTGTTGCTTGCGACTTCGTTAAACTCGTTAAAGAGAAGACAATGGGAGGGTTTTATTTTTTGCGTGGATCCGTTATTTTAAGTATAAAATTAATCCTCAGTTGGACATAGGCCTCCCTCCCCCAAGTGTCGTCACAACGAACGGCCTTGTGCGTCTCGTATCCACCGCATTCCCGCGACTCTCACGGACTGCCCGCATCGTTAATAAATAACAATAAATAGAGACAACATCACTTATATTGTCCTGGACCCAAATTAAGGTTTTCCTAAAAATAAATATGTTAGCCTTTCGGTATGTTGTTTAAGAAAGAAAGAAAGAAAAAGAAAAAAACGTTTATTCGTACCTCACACATACAGTAGAATTACAAAAAAAGTATGAAAAGAATAACTGTATGATCTGTGCAAGGCCATAAAGGCGCCTAACTCAGCATATGCTGCGATATTTAAAATGATAAATAACGCAGCGCTGGTATTCTGTTAGGGCCCTCGGTGATGCCACGGTCACACTCACGGATGTTAAATAAAACTAGGTATCGAAACAAAATAATAAATTCAAACATTGATAAAACAAACATTGGATAAAATTGTTTGTTATGTGAAGAAAGTTATGTACACTCATAGTATGTATTGGTCTACAACCCGAGACATTTCGAAACAAAATATGATAGCACTAATGACACTCTTTGAAACAAATAACAATTGACTTGTTAAAATTCTTTTGGTTTGGACGATTGGTAACAATTTTCAAAACGTCATCATTCTTGTATTTATTCCTATTTATTTAGGACTGACTGACCCCCGCGGTTTCGCCCGTGATGTTAAGAGCAGTAATTGCCTATTAGACTTTCACAACCCAGTTACTGGGCAACACGATACTATTTGGATAGGACAGATGGACTGATTTTCTGGGATCTGATTTCCTGTAAAGACTTTCAAAGATCTACGAATGACAACCGGCAGGGGCGCCGGCTTTTAAAAAACCTCATGGGTGTTCATGCTTATTAGATGACTCGAAAACGTGGCGAAGTGTGAGAAGAGAAATGCACACTGATCGACCTACAAATAAATAAATGTCCTACTTACATACTGCGTACTTAATTACTAATTAATTATGTTTCATAAAAATATATTTATATATTTATTTAACAATTTATGTACACACAATAATAAATAGAAGAAAAGAAGAAGGAAACAGAAGAATAGTGCAAAGGTGATGCTTATTTCTAAAGAAATCTCTTCCAGCATACCGGCGAAAGGAGAGTTGGAGAAAATAGAGATGTAGACACTGTGTGTAGAAGTAAAATGAAAATTGGTACACACAAAATAAGTATAACATCCAAAAACTAAAATAAAATAAAGATATACTATTATAATTATATACATATAAAATGAAACCATTATTTAAAAATGAAACTGGTTTTTATTATCAAGAAATATTAGGTATAATTTATATGTAACCTACTTGTACCTACTAATCCGTACTATGTTGCCCGCATCGTTAATAAATAATAATAAACAGAGACAACATCACTTATATTGTCCTGGACCCAGACTAAGGTTTTCCCTTACAAACATCCAGACCCAACACAAATATCTGTTTCATCAACAAACAGTTGGGTTGGTGCGAGAATCGAACCCGCGACCCTTACGTCTCAACCACTGCGCTAAACGGGTCGGGTAATGAAAAACGCCCATCTCTAAAAGGCGATTATTGATCTGTTTCTTGATGTCTATTCTCAGGGGTGCTCGGCACCGACTGTTTATTTCTCATGGGTGCTCGAGCCCCCGAGCACCCACGGAGTTGGCGCCCCTGAGTCAACCGGGACCAACGGCTTTACGTGATTTCCGTCTTTTTGTCAGTAATGCCCTGGATGAACTTAGGAAAATGCATATGAATTGAAAAATTCTCACTGATACTTGTCCGGTTTCGAACCCGTAACCTCATGCATGAGAAGCGGGTGCCTTAACTATTGGGACATCCCGACAGTCGACAATTATATGTATTTGTAACTCTTTATTTTACCGGTTAGATTGAAGGTTTTAAAAGTTAATGGCTTTTTTGTTATTGGTTTATTAATTAGTTTTTAGGATTCCGTAAAAACGGGACCCTTATTAGTTATTACTAAGACTCTCCTGTCCGTCTGTCTGTCACCAGGCTGTATCTCATGAACCGTGATAGCTAGACAGTTGAATTTTTCAAAGATGATGTATTTATGTTGCCGCTAAAACAACAAAATACAAAAAACGTGAATTTTTTTTTTCGGTTTTTTTGCTCGATGTTAACGGTACGTACGTACCGTACGGAAGGTTACGTACGTTGTACGGAACCATTTTTGTGCAAGTCCGACTAGCATTTGGCCAGTTTTTAATTATTTTTTTTTAATTATTTATTATTCGGAAATCTCGTAATTATTGCTAGGGTTGTAAAAATTTTACGATTGTAAAGCGGTTGTGAAGAATAGTTATTACCTTTTATTATAGGTAGTTATTTTCTTGAGTGTAGGTACCGTTCTATTGCGAAACTTGTCGCTTAAACGTGAAATAGTGTTATCAACAAACAACGTTTTAAAACAGCATTTGAATGGGACCTTATTTTGACTGGTTTTACAAATACTTTGCATATTCGTAAGAAGTTGGCAGTAGTATCAGGACACCGCTAATTTGTTGTCCTATTATCTGTCTGTACCAATTGTTCGTGTATAATTTAGTCATCTGACTAATTTTTTTTACTATTTTTTAGCTCGTAAATTGTTGTTTTTTTGGCTTGCTATACGCTTTGGTGCATACAGTAAGCATAGCAAGCAATTGATAAATCTATAATATAATATTCCACAACTTTCACACAACGCCGTCTAGCCCCAAGCTAAGCAGAGCTTGTGTTATGGGTACAAAAAAGACAACTGATAAACATACTTATATATTTCTAAATACATACATAATATAGATAAATTACACCCAGACACAGAACAAATGATCGTGCTTATCACACAAACATTTGTCCTGGGTGGGTATCGAACTATATATATAAAAATGAATAGCTGTTCGTTAGTCTCGCTAAAACTCAAAAACGGCTGGACCGATAATTTTGGTCTTGGGAGGTCTCCAGGGAAGGTTTAAACGGTGAGAAAAAAGAACGGAAAAATCACTATAAAATTCGAATACAACGCCATCTGTGATTAAAATGTCATTATAAAATGAATTATGCTGTTCTGGGAATGCCTGTCTTTGGTGTTATCCTTATCATTATGTAGTACGAAGTTCGCCAGGTCAGCTAGTGAATAAATAAATTATATTTATTATTTGAACAGATAAGGCAACGTTTTTTTTTTAAACTACGTGTACAGTAATGGTACAAATGCGGATTGAATGCAACAGGGCATTCTCTACCAGTCAACCTTTGGTTTTTTATGATATAAACTAGTGCATGACTGCGATCCCACCTGATGGTAACCGGGCCTTGGTACAGGCCATGGTCCGGAGCGCGGAGGAGTGGCAGGCGGTCGCTTCCTTCTGCGAAGCAGTAATGCTAGCAAAGGAGGCGGCCGATCGCGTGAGGCAACGATCCTCACGCCCCAACCGCCGCTGGGATTCCGATCCCGATTTCCTGCCACCGTAGGCGCGGGCTTGCGGACGGCGAGCAATGGGTGGCTCGTCGTCCGACCGTCCGGTAACTGTCCGGACCGAGCCCAAGTCGTCGACGGCGCGTACTGTTCCACGCGCCCAAGGAGATGTCAGCAAATCGTAGGGGCCCAGCAGGGCCGAAGCCTACCTACTGGGGTCATGGGTAGTGTGAAAACGAAACCCTGGGCCCTGGGACGAAGGCAACGAAGGAACAGGAGTGGGTTTTTAGTCAGTAAAAGTCTGACACTATCTCCCGTTCCGCCCAAGAGCGGGATTTGTTATAAGATGATTTTCCCACCGAATAAAAAAAAAAAACCTGACGGTAAGCAGTGATGCAATCGGTGATGGTGAAGCGCACCAGTTTATTATGAGCCTCAGAAATTTTTGTAACATAAAAATCGCACATCCATAAAGTAGTACATATATGTTCAGATCAATCCTTAGTTAATCATCATCTTTTACCATCACTTCCACAGTAATAAAACTTATATCCCTCACCAATTTCTCGCGCTTTTGTTCCTCTCCATTTAGTTTCTTGTAAGCACGCCACGCCAGTTAATAAGTTCTTAAAATGTTAGCTAATTGCCAGTGAAATATCTGTCCAAATCCGACATACTGTTTAGGAAATTAGTCGGAACAAACAGACAGAGAGACAAAAAATATGTGCAAAGTACTATAATTATAGAAGTCAAAATCTAAATCTCAGACATCTTCTCATTCGTTTCCAGACATAATAATTGTACGAGGAAAAACGCTAGATTTACAAAATGGCTGTCTGTTATAAGTCATCGCCTCATCGGTCACGGTTAACTGAGACATCAAGGGCAGAGTCTGGTATATTTCTTGATCTTAGCAATCACCTGGTCTTTGTAGAAAATAACAGCAAAGTTTTTTTTTATTTTCTCTATCGAATATATGTAGAGTGTAAGCGACAGTTGTTCGCAAACTATAAGGGCTTTCTCAGTAGACGAAACTGAAGAACCTGCCACAAGATTTTTTTTCAGAAAACGAAAAAAAAAATCGGCCTCTCCTTACAAAATTATAAACTTGATTGGATAGTTTGGAGAGGCCAATTTTTGTTTTCGTTTCGTTTCGTCCGGATTCCGTACAAATTTACCTGTGTAATCGAGACTCGAAGATTTTCTGAATTGCAAAATTTTTAGATGTTATCCTTAATTTGAGCTATTCTTGTTTCTTGTCAAATTTCGAAATTTAAGGTCAACGGGAAGTGCCCCATAAATAGGGTTCCAACTTTAATTAGAAAAAATAGAGTATATCTATTTCAAAGAAAGTAAATAAAAAATAAGGACTAATAAAAAGAGTATCATTTATTTAGAATTAAGAAAGGTTTTTTTTGTACTTTTTGCAGCACATAACAATTTTTCACTGTTTTTAAAAGAATTGTATGATTTCAAACATTCTGACTATAAGTTTACTTAAGTTCCTTTCTTCCTGCCATTTTACATTCATGAAAATAGTTGACTCTATTTGGTTACAATGATAGAGCAGTGGTGGCCGAGTGGTAACGGCCCCGACTTACGAGTTGTACGGTTGCGGTTTCAAACCTAGTCAGGCGCATTACTTTGTGTTATTTATTTATTTTATCACCACTGCTCTCAAAACGGTGAAGGAAACCACTTGAGGAAACCGGCATGTCCTAGAACCAAAAATTCGAAGACTTATGACATCCACCAACCCGCACTGGGCCCGCGTGGTGGATTATGGCCCATACCCTCTCCTAGACAGAAGGCCTGAGTCCCATCAGTGGGAACATTATAAGGCCGTCTATCCTATGCCAATAGGTAGCATCATAATGTGGCTGGCACTAGTATATTTACTATAAAAAAAGAGTGTTTTAGAGACCTCTATAAGTGTTATAGATTATAGAGTACACAATACTCTATTTTAAAGTACGTTTGGCCACCCTACCTATAGATTTTGATTTCCTTGCGAGCGTCAAAATATGATATAAATGGTCATCTTTAGATTGCGTTGGCATGTTTTATTATTTCACTGTTCTATAGGGTAGCAGACCTTAACCTTTCGTATGCCGTAATTAGAGACACAATTAAAAAGCGATTGTGTCTCGTGTGGATCCATCCGTGCACCGGGTATTCAATGAGTTAATACTTGATATTAATTTTAGTTTAATACCTCCTTGTTCTCAAAACGGTGAAGGAAAACATCGTGAGGAAACCGGCATGTCCTAGAACCAAAAATTCGAAGACATGTGACATCCACCAACACGCACTGGGCCCGCGTGGTGGATTACGGCCCATTCCCTCTCCTAGAGAGGAGGCCTGAGTCCTAACAGTGGGAACATTAAAAGGCCGACTATGACCTCCTTGTTCTTCAGAAAATGGGTTTTGACAGACGGACAACAAAGTGATGTTATGACGGTTTTGCTGACTGAGCTAACTGAACTCTAAATGTGCAAGTCGATGTCGCTTTGTTGTGGCATTGGCACATCATACTTATTTGCGGCGGTCACATAATGCTAGAACTAGACTGCGCACACGTGTGCCACACATGATCTGGGCGCGTCGGTCTCAATACATTTTATATGGAAACTAGACTTGTTGTAGAGCTACACTTGATTCACGCCACGCAACGTCGTTCTACGTACAAATAAGGCGTGTTACACGTGTGCGTCGGTCTAGTGTAGTTCTAGCTTTATCATCATCATCATCATTTCAGCCGAAAGACGTCCACTGTTGGACATAGGCCTCCCCCAAGCGTCGCCCCGTCGTCGTCGTCTAGCTTTATAGTTCACGATAAAATGACATTGACTGGTGAACTCGAAAAAATAAACAATGACTTAAAAATGCAATCTTTACATAAAAAGTTCATCGGCTTGCATTTGAAGGTGTTACAAGGTCGTCCAGATAAAACTAGCTAGTCTGGTGTTTATTGAGCTGATCATTATTTAAAATTAATTTTGTTGGTTCAATTTCTTGTTCTGAGTAAAATGATTTTGATCCTGATTTTGCAACAGTGACTTTTGTCTTCGTTTACCCGGGTTCAATATAGTTTATTATATTACTAGCGGTCCCGGCAGACGTTGTTCTGCCCAAAAGCGGGATTTAGTAAAAAAAAAAATTACCCTACTCTACCCTACTCTACCCTACTCCACCCTACTCTACCCTACTCTACCCTACTCGTTATAAAGTACCCTATGTCCGTCTCCTGGTTCTAAGCTACCTCCCCACCAATTTTCAGCCAAATCGGTTCAGCCGTTCTTGAGTTATAAACAGTGTAACTAACACGACTTTCTTTTATATACATATATAGAAGATTAGAGATGTGGCTGGATGGAGAGGGAGAGGGAGACCAAAGAAAAGATGGATAGATTGTGTGAAGAGTGATATGAAAGAAAAGGAAGTTAGTGATAGCATGACGAGTGACAGGGCAGAATGGAAGAAAAAAACGTGTTGCGCCGACCCCAAATAATACGGGACAAGGGCAGGAAGATGATGATGATGATATTGTTAGAGATAGTTTTTGTTGACTGAAGTTACTTAGTCGATAGTTTTTAGTGTATTTATTAAGCAACTTTAGCAAAAAATCTTATATATTTCAAAATATGTTAGTCCGTTACCTGGTTGCAGTTGGATACCTGCATCACATAGATTCTATGTGATGCTGGTATCCAGCTCTACAACTCTATGGAATAGAGTAAACTGCCTGTGTGAAATCCAATACTCAGTAACTGGGTAATAAGAATCTCTTCGGAGATTCCTTGCGTGATTGCATTAGGAATGAAGATATCCGCAGGAGAACTAAGGTCGCCGATATAGCCGTTTGAAACGATCTGGCCAGTTTTACTTGGCCATAATTATCATGAAGCAATCAATTTCAAAGATTTGGCCACGAAATATATACCCTATTATAGACAGGTTTGTTGGTCTAGTGGTTAGTGACCCTGACTGCTATGCCGGAGGTCGGAGGTCTTGGGTTCGATTCCTACCCAGGACAAATGTTTGTGTGATGAGCACGGTCATTTGTTCTGTGTCTGGGTGTATTTTATCTATATGTATGTAGAAATATATATGTATGTTTATCGGTTGTCTAGTACTCATACCACAAGCTCTGCATAGTTTGGGGCTAGATGGCGTTATGTGAAAGTTGTGGAATATATATATATAATTCAGTGTTCGTCAAATTAATCGCATTAAGACTCGAGGTAGGTCTCTAAGGCCGTGGTAACTCTTTCAAATGATCCCGCAGTTTATCTTACCTCATCATATCTCTCGCTCCGCCCAAGAGCGGGCCTCCTCATTGGAAAAAAAAACAAAAAAAACCTCATCATGTGACATTGTTTTAAAATAGTTACTCTGTTTATCTTACACATGCGGGTAACGGCTAGATGACAAGTTGTCGGTTATAGATGTGACCTACTAATTATCTGTGTGACAAACTATTAGCCTAGAATTAAAGAGGAAGGTAAACATGCTTAAATTAATAAAAAAGACCTTAGGGATCCGTATATCATCATCTTCCTGCCCTTGTCCCGTTTTATTTGGGGTCGGCGCAACACGTTTTTTTCTTCCATTCTGTCCTGTTACTCCTCACGCTATCCCCCCCCCCTCCCCCGTCCCGACCCGTCTTACTCCCTTTTCTTTCATATCACTTCTCACACAATCCATCCATCTTTTCTTTGGCCTCCCTCTCCCTCTCAATCCATCCACATGTAAACTCATAACTCTTTTAGTAACATGCGTGCATGCATGCTTAGGGATCCGAACCTAAATCGGTAAAAACGCAATACTTATAGAATAACTTTGTTGTCCATCTGTCCATTTTTTTGTATCAAGCTGAAATTGATATATTTTTTTTAATGCTCAGGTTTGTGTGTAAAAAATAAGGCTGTTTATGCTCCGTGGAGGCGCATATTTTGGCACTTGTTAGGGAATTGAAACCGGGAGATTCTAAGAAGAAAAGATTACTAGAGTCTTGGAATTTGGCATGAAGCAAGTTCTCATAGCACAAGTATAGGAAATAGTCTGAAAACTGTAAATGTGTAGTTACGTCACAAAAAAATACTTTTTGCGATTCGGAAAAATCTTGGAAACTCGTTTCGGTTGTACGGAACCCTTGGAGCGCGAGTTCGACTTGCACTTGACCGGTTTATTTAATTGTTGTTGTTGTTGTATTTTAATTTATTCGATAGCGACAAAATAATATTTTAATTTTATTGTTGTTTGTCCTAGATGTGTGTCTCAAAGGTTTTTAAAAACATAACCATCCTTCTGACATAGTTGGATAAAAGAAGGAAAAATGTGTTTCCTTAAGTGCAGGAAAGAGTACTTTCCCCAGATAGAAAAGTAGGAAAATGTGTACAGCGTACAGGGAAATCCTATGTTTTTGTATGAGGTAAAGTAGTTTGTTTTGATTTTCTGTTTTTAATAACCTTTGCTTCTCCTTCAACCTGCAAAGGTTAAGTGCGGGAAAAAAGTTTTATTCAATATTATCAGCTTATTTATTCATTTGTGTTATTTGTGAAATTAAAAATCGAATTTAAGATTTGAAGAAAATTCTTTAGATGCTTACACCGTCAGATATTGTGCTTGAGGTAAAAATACTTCAGATATCCTGCTGCCATCTTAATCAAAACTAAAATGTAAAATTTTCCTCAGTACAATGCGTCGTAATTTTCAAAGAAAGTATTTCTTCGTAAGTGTATTGAAAAACGTCGTTTGATACACGTGGAGACTGGTCATTGTCACTGCAGCACTCGGCTCTATAACACCTTCGCCTGTCCGGCTCGGGTGATTACCGCCTATTCCCTCTCCTAGAGAGGAGGCTTGAGGTGTTTTTTTGGTTAAGAGGGTTCTTTTTCACTCGCCTATCGTCAACATCAAGCATGGTTCGGCGGCGATCTCTCGCGCCGGGCCTTGGTACAGGCCATGGTCCGGAGCGAGTAGGAGTGCCAGGCGGTCGCCTTCTTCTGCGAAGTAGTAATGCTAGCAAAGGAGGCGGCCGATTGCGTGATGCAACGGTCCTTACGCCCCAACCACCGCCGGGATTCCGATCCCGATTTCCGGCCACCGTAGGCGCGGGCTTGCGGATGGCGAACAATGGGTAGCTCGCCGTCCGACCGTCCGGTAAACGTCCGGACCGAGACCAAGTCATCGACGGCGCGTACGTTCCACGCGTGGCCCGATGTTAGCAAACCGTAGGGGACTAGCAGGGTCGAAGCTTACTAGAGCCAAGGGTCTGCTTCTGAAAGGAAGTCTCGGCCCTGGTATGAAAGGCAACGAAGGAACAGGAGTGGGTTTTTACTCAGTAAAAGTCTGACACACCCTCTCACCCCGTCCAAGAGAAAAAAAAAAGGTATGCAAATTAAAAATATCGTGACGAGAAGTATATTTTGCAAGTACTCTGTAGGTACCTAGAATGATTGGTGAAGGTATCAATTGAGGTTAAAATATAACAGTTTTATTATTATCATTAAGCAAACGAGTTAAACCAGTTATTTTAACTGTCGAATAGTTCAAATTTTATACGTAGGTTGATAATAAAAAGGCAATAATTTCAATGATTGCGTAAATTCAACTAATTATGTCCTTATTATCTGTATTGACGTTTGATGTTTTTAATAATTATAATTAAGTATAATATGTTTATGATTTATATGTTTGTCTCAGGATGTGAATAAATTGTTCAGTATTGAATATTTTATATTTACCCATAGGTTGAGCTGTAGAAAATATTTTTCAACACACTTGCTCAGAAAGTGACTCTTATTGCACTACACTTAGGTATGTAATGGCACTCATTACCAAACTGTGACATTTTGATTACCATTAGGCACTAGTGCTATAATGAAGTTAAAACCTCTTTTTACGCAAAACAAATTTTGAATTGTAATAAAATTTCCATTAGTTATTGCGTTCAATAGTATATAAATTACTGTCTTACTTATTTCATCTAATTTACAAGTTAAAATGGACAAATTTAACTTGTACAAACGCTATTTTAATAAAAAAAACTTTTAGTAAATAAATCGTATATACAAATTTTTTTTTTGAGGTTTATGGCCGCCATTTTAAGATTTTTCTTTAATCCAGTGAAGTTCAGTGACTGTATTAATTAAATACGACAAATTCATTATAAAATGTTACATCAGTATTCTATTGTCACTACGAAAGACATTATCGTAAAAACTTTTCACGCAAGAAAACATAAACGTAAGACTTGGCAGTATGATCAAAATACCTTAGCCTTCCTCTAGGAGTAAATTAAAAAAAAATGACGCGCGCTTATGAAAACAGATTTTTACCGCCATGTCACAGAAAATTTTACTTATATCATAATGTACTATAAAGCATTAAATCCCCTTCTGCACCTTCGTGTGCATAAAGAATTAAATATATAAATTACGAAACCGTAATTTCATAAACCGTTTAAAAGAAAAAAGAAAAGAAAGACATTTTTTTTTTGTTTTTTTTTTTGTTTGGGTCTTGGTTCTAGAATGGTGACCACGTATCAGCGTTGGAAAGCCTTCTACAAAGTGTACCACGGAACATCAAGCGTTGTATGTTACACGGAACATCAAAGTGCATATTCATATCTTAAAATATTTCTTGATTATTAATTTAGGGTGAAAAAAATTACCTACTTTAAAAATAGCTGAAATTGATTCCGAATCTGATCCTGAATATACTACATTTAGGATGTATATTATTATTTATTTAATTAATTAAACCCCGAGCGAACGCCGGCGTTCGCTCGGTCATTGTCTTTCTATTGTGTCTCTAATTACGCTACTCAATAGGTGTAAGGACTACCAACAAAGATGGATGGATTATTTTGGAAGAGGCCTTTGCCCAGCAGTGGGACGATACGAGCTCGCTATATAAAATTATTTTTAGTAGATGCGAAACCTAAATATAGTTTGTTCAGCATCAGTAAGTGAATGGATTCCAATAATTTTTACGCCATGTTATATTTTTTCCCAAAAATATTTAAAAAAGGTCACAAGTTGGACACCACCGACACTAAGTACAACACAGGTCACGGCAGGTCATGGCGGGCATTAGACACTAGCGCACAGCTGGATGCGGGTGTAAAACCACCCCTCAGTCGCCTGGGAGGCCCGGTGATCGTGTATTTGTGCGGCCAACCAGATAACATAAAAAGCTTATAACTTCGTGATTTTTCATCGTACAGTTATGAAATTTTATACACAGATTCTTTACACAAAATACTAGACACGTGTTTCGGGTTTCGCGTATACTAAAACTAATGTTGTATAACAATAATATTATGTTGTATTGTTCGGTATGTGCGTATATGTGTATATTTATATTAATGTGTGTATATTTACTTTGAAGAAACATTGTATTAATTAATTAGGAATAATATATGTATACCTACTGAAGTGCTCGTGGCTTATTAATGACAGCCGCACGATTCGATGTAGGTAAAATAATATTTGCCGAGGTCGGGCTAATACCAAAGGAAATTAAATAAAAAAATTCGGAAATATCGGAAAAAATAGGAAAATTTAAAGGGTTGAAATTTTCCTATTTTTTCCGACTTATCTTAGCAGTTTTTTTTTTAAATCTACCTGTACCTAAGGAGTTTAGGAACAGTTTAGTGCAATTTCCCATTCAGTGCTATTAACTAAAACGCACCCTAGATAGATTTGGTAGCACCACATGTTGGTTTAGGAGCGAAGCGATAATTTTTTTACAGTTTTTTTTTATTTTCTTACTCGCCTAAGTTTTCCATTTTATTTTTTATATCTAACCGTCGACCATAGTTAACTAGTTGTTTTATAAGTTCTGTTTGTTTTCTTAAAAAATAACGATTATTTTATTAGAACGACTACGTTCTAATTTGTAACTAAGTTGTTCTAATTTGTTATTTAGTTGTATTGTTGTAATTTGTAACGCAATTGTTTTAATTTATTTATTTTACTTTAATTTCTACATCATCATCATCATTTCAGCCGATAAACGTCCACTGTTGGACTTGGACTGTTGGACACTTGTAGGAGGCCTATGCATCCCCCAAGTGTCAAAGAACGGTCATGTGCGTCTCGCATCCATCGGATTCCCGCAACCCTTACCAGGTCTTCGGTCCTCCTTGTAGACTTCCGACGCTACGTCTTTCGGTCCCAACGGCCATCCGTTCTGCGAGCAATGTGCCCTGCCCACTGCCACTTAACTGCCACGGGATCAAGTTCTGAACATTTTATGTAGAATTTATGTGTAAACAAGATGTGGTCTCCCTTATTTTACACCACCTGACTGCTGGGCAAAGGCCTAAATAATTTCTTCCATTGTTTCCGGTTCTGAGTCACTTCTTGCCAATTCAAAAGGAAGACTGGGCTGGCCATGTCTGCCGCATGCCGATCGAACAGTGGGCCAGTAAAACACAAAGTTAGTCCCATATTAATAAAAAAAAATACAAAATTTAATTACAAAAATTTTATGTCACATTGTTTGTTGGATTTAATGTTTTTTTTTTTTTTTTGTAAGATGATCGATTTTTGTTATTATTTTGTGTATATTTGGTAGGTTAGAGAATAGTCATAATCCATCTGTTTAGGTAATTAACTAAATGTAAACAATCTTGATAAGTCTTTTATCTAAAAGTTGTCTAAAATTTTTTTCTAAAAATGTTTACAATTTGTTATTTACCTATACCGATGTTTGGTAATTAATTAAATTTAAATAATCTTTGTATGTCTTATAAACGATTTTTTTTTAAATAAAAAGACATATGAGACAAGTTTGTTTACGTTTAGTTAACTACCAAAACAAATGGAGTATGTGTAATTTTTTCTTAAAGAATTTATAGCTTGAATCAAACTAATTGTGAGAGAATTCTTAAGGAGACTTCAAAGAATGTCCTACCATGATACAGAGAATTTACTGATTGTGCTAAAGTGATTTTTTTGTTTTTATACAATTTTTGACCTAGTTTAAGTATCTTGTTAATTAAGAAACTTAAAGTTAAGATTTGGTAATATTATAATAGTGTAAGATAACTTGTCTACGTTACAGATTTTTACACGTTTGTATTGTATTATAGAATCCTTTTGATTATTTGTTCATTATCATTTCAGCCGAAAGACGTCCACTGTTGGACATAGGCCTCCCCCAAGCGTCGCCACCACGACCGATCCTGTGCTTCCTGCATCCACCTATCACACATATCACAATTTATAGCGAAACGAAGATACTGATTATTACTTTTAATTACAGTATTATCAGCTAACAGATAAGAGCCGAAATAATATTATCTACTTAATATTTTGTACCATTTTTGTTATCTTATAGGTATGTTTTGCACGTAATATTATTATCGTTATTTTTAGTTTAATATTAGCGTGCACGTTAATGACACGATTCTTTGATTCTAGGTTCAATATTAGCTACGTAATTATACATATTTTTTGTTTTAAGAAACGTCTCAAGGATATTTCAACAATCACATGCAATGTAGTTTGTAAATATATGATCAGGGGCGTCGGCTTTTAGAAAACCTCATGGGTGCTCATACTCATTTGACGGACTCGAAAAAGTGGCGAAGTGTGAGAATAGAAATGCACACTGATTGACCAACAAATAAATAAATGTCCTACTTACGTACTGTGTACTTAATTACTAATTATGTTTGATAAAAAATATAAAATGAAACATTATACTATATAAATAAAACTAGTTTTTATTATCAAGAAATATTAGGTATAATTTAAACGTAACTTACTTGTACGTACTAATCTATCGTTAATAAATAATAATAAATAGAGACAATTTCACTTATATTGTCCTGGTCCGAAACTAAGGTTTTCCCTTGTACCTACTATGGGAACCAGGAACAACGAAGGTACGACAAACACCCAGACCCAACACAAATATCTGTTTCATCAACAAATATTTGTGTTGTGTTATGCGGGTATCGAACCCGTGACCCTTGCGTCTCAATCGGCACTCTAAACCACTGCACTAAATGGGTCGTCGGGTAATGAAAAACGCCCATCCCTAAAAGGCGATTACTGATCGGCACCCACTGTTTATTTCTCATGGGTGCTCGTGCCCCCGAGCACCCACGGAGTCGACGCCCCTGTATTTGATCAGTTATAATAAGATCTAATCTGGCTTTGTGCAAGTCGTTTAATAGAATAAAATAATTATATTTTCCTCGGTCTCTGTGTACTTTTATTTTCCCTATTATGTTCGTGACACTTATGTAGCTATGGCAAATTAAAAAAAAAGTAATATTTTTTGTTTATTGGCTGAGTAAGATGTTATATAAATACTAGCTTAACAGGCAAGAAAAAAATGGGGGTTGTGGTCGGAGAGTAAAAAAAATCACTTATTCTCATACAAAACAAAAAAAATCATAAATATCGGTCAAGCCGTTTAGTAGGAGTTTGAAAACAAGCACTGACACGACATTTTTGTGTATTAAATGAACTTGGTTTTATAGAATAAATTATTTGGAATAATATCATTAAAGCACATCGATAAAAAAAAATGAAATTACAGTTAAAATATCAAAATGAACTCAATTAAATCAATTTATGTATTTTCTAATAAATTTAAGAACGTTAAACTTTAATGCTATTGATGAAATAAAATAAAAAATGGAGAGTTTAGTAAAAACATTAAGACAGTATCAGTGCTACAGAGCGTGAAGATTACATTAAAACACAAAAAAAAACCCCGGCAAAGTAAACAAAGCGTAACGGCGAGGAAGCATTTCAAATGTAAATAAAGATTTATTTCATCATTATTCGACAAACGGCAGAAAGACAAGACTAATTAACCTCTAAACGGTTACTCCGCCAGGTTCGCAAAACTACGACCAAATACTCCAGTCCTCTGCAGCTGTTCTGTCACCTATTGGGATTGAAGAGCTATACGAGATGGAGTACCTAGTCGCAAACATACGACCCTGGCTAGTAGGACACGAAAACACTCATCGGGTTATTAATGAAGACAAGAAAACCCTTTAAGTATTTAGTTAAATTGCAGATAAATTAAAATGGTTTAACCATACAGCTAATATTAAAGTTAATTCCTGATCCTGTCCATTGAAAGACTACAATAATATAAAGTACTTTATATAAGTAAAAAATATAACCCATTTCCCTAATTAAGTTAATCAACTGAAATCATATAGTTACCGATTCATCACCATAACAAAAACTATTTTACAATACGCATTTCTGCACACTTTATTAAACTATTTTCAGTTAAATATTTATTACTTTAATTGTTTATAAGTTTATTGTAGTTTTATTTTCTTGTTAATAAAAAATAAAAAACCACCAATTAAATTAGCAAAAATAAATAAATAAAATCGACACAAAAACCGTAAATAAAAAAAAAATACTTACGACAAACTCCTGTACTTAAAATCACTTAAACTAAAACTCTCGATGCTGGCCTATCGAGCTGCGCGCGCGGTTTGGCACTGAACTCGTCGCACGCGCACCCTATGTATGTACGTTATAGCAATATTCTTAATACGATTCTTGCATTTTCTTATCACGGCACTCATCCTTTTGAATACTGTCATTTTAAGAAGAAACGGGTTTTGATAATAAGGAAAAGAAAAGAAAGAAAGAATATTAATTAATAAATAATAATAAAAAAATAAATAATAATTATTATAATAATAATAATTTAATATACTTTTTTCAAGGGTTTATAATAGTTATTATTGGCCTGTTCTATCCCACTCCTGGGTAAACGTCTCCCTCCGCTCTTTCCATCTTTCGTGGGCTCGCGCTTCCTCTTGCCAGTTCTGGCGAAATATGTCTAGCTCGTCGTGCTATCTGTGTGGTCTGCCGCGACCCCGTTGCACTGTTTCGGGGCATCAATTTTGTGGTATTTTGACCCACAATTGGTCCCACACATGACCGTAACCATAAATTTTACTCCGCCCTAAGCCGAGGTCCGTACCCTACAGGAGTACCCTTAGCGTGTAGTCGCTTAATTTTTAATTTAGTAAAGTAAGTCCTGGCTTTGATTTTCGAATTGAGGCCACCACAGGCAAGTCCAGTTAAGCAGCCGACCACCTCCTAGGTTGAACTGCGGAGGCCACACACAAAAAAAGTGGTATGTATTATACAAATAGTCAGCGGTTATCTTTCTAGAGGAATGACCGTAACATTGATTTTTAGGGTTCCGTGCCCAAAGGGTTCAACGGGACCCTATTACTAAAACTCCGCTGTCCGTCCGTCCGTCTGTCTGTCACCAGGCTGTATCTCATGAACCGTGATAGTTAGACAGTTGAAATTTTCACAGATGATATATTTCTGTTGCCGCTATAACAACAAATACTAATTAAGTAAATCTGTTCGGTCGTTTGGAAGGTAATAAAGAATATTACATATTGTATACGCGCATATCTTGTATATACATACATATATACAAGATACGCGCGAAAAACATAACCCTTCTTGCAGTCGGGTAAAAAACGAATTAAATAAATATTTAAGTGGGGTTCCCATATAACAAACGATATATTTTTTCCGTTTTTTTTGTTACAGACGGTACGGAACGCTTCGAGCACGAGTTGACTCACACTTGGCCGGTTTTTATATTACAATCAAGCAATATTTACGTTACAAACAGTCTGAAGAATAGAATAGAATAGAATAAAACTTTATTGTACACCAAAATAGTAACAAAAACTTACAAACTAACTTAATGTATGGGTACAGTGGCGGTCTTATCGCTAACAGCGATTTCTACCAGACAACCGGATGGACTGTAAGAACTTGTCATAAAAAAGGGGGTAGACTGCGGTGTACTGCAAAATAAATTTAATTAAATTAAAAATATATATAATACTATACATAGATATAAAATTAAAGCTAAAAAAATAAATAAAAAGAAATAAGCTATAAATTAAGCTAGGAGATCTGACATCAGTGTTGTCCAGGGGTATCATGTCTTCCAATTACTGTGTTGTGGATTGTGGAGGTCAGATAGTCAGTCTTTCCACGTAAAACACTGATATCCTGTTTCATCCGTTTCGACTAAAAGTCGACCTCAATATCTACTGCCTACTGGGGCTATGCGAATATGGGTTGTGCGAAAGTGAACCGTTTAAGAGGAGATAAATGTCAAACAAGTACATAAGAATTATATAGGTAGACATATATAACGATATATCGGGTCGCCTTAACCCAACTGTATTTTGACGGTGAGCAAACTATTGCTCGCTGTCCGCAAGCCCACGTATACGGTGGCTGGAAATTGGGGTCGGGATCCCGGCGGCTGGAGCGTGAGGAAGGTTGTTCCCTCAGGCGTGCGGCCGCCTCCTTCGCTAGCATTTCGTGGATCGTGGGAGCTGATACGCCGGACCTCATTATGAGGGCTGGAAAAGGGCGTTGTCTGCCCTCCGCCGACGCCCGGTTCGCCTGCTGCGGCACGGGATAGTGGCCATGGCCTCCCTCTCCCTCTCCGCAGCCTCCTTCTGCGAAATTAGGGCTTCACAGAAGGAGATCACCGGATCCCACGACTTGGTGCCCCCGACTATTGAATGAGCGACGGCCGGCAGCGACAGGTCGGGGCCCACTTCGGATACGAGGGCACGGCGCTGCTCCTCCCATGCGCCACCCTCTGTCAGTGTCTGTTGCGCCGTGTCCTCCCGCCCTTGCGACAGTCAGTGCAGTAATTGATTGATAAATTATTGCTTTTTTCTTCTTTTTTGTGTGAAAATCTTAATGCGGTTCACAGAATACATCTACTTACCAAGTTTCAACAGTTCTTATAGTTTCGGAAAAAAGTGGGTGAGCCATACGGACCCACAGACAGACAGACATGACGAATCCATAAGGGTTCCGTTTTTTGCCATTTGGCTACGGAACCCTAAAAATGACACCAATATAAAATCAATCGTAAATACATTTTTTCGGTAAATTTTTTAAACAGTTATGAAATGATTTTTCAAAAAACTTAAGAAACTGGCACAATATTTAAAAATACCTACCTAAATTTATTTATTTATTGGTAACTGTTCCGGCATTCCTTCCGTATTTCATGGGGCCGCGCTCCCGTCTTCCAGTTCTGGCCAAATCTATCTAGTTCATCCCGTCATCTCCTTCATAGTCTGCCGCGACCCCGTCTTATTTTCTCAGGGTATCACCTCTGTTACTTTGTCCCACAGTTTGTCAGGTATACGGCAGATATGTCTTGCATTTAAGTTGTGCAGTCTTTTGAGCCACCTCAGCTGTCGGTTTAAGATTGCAGTTACAGTGCTTCGAACTTAATCTGTTAATATACCTAAAACCACTGGGTAAAACTAGTATTGGCGCCATTTTACAAACCCGATACTTAAATATTTGACATCACCGACCCCAATAAACACAGCATTTTATTTAAAAATTATACTGTGTCTGAATTTCCAAAAAAGCCAAAAAAGTAATTTGAAACGTGCATATAAAACAACTAAGACCTTGTTTTTAATTGGGATACCTTTCTAAAAGACTTTAGAGCATTCGTGTCTTAGTTAACAACCGCGACTTACGAGTTCGAGTAAGCCGTAGGTTCGAATCCAGGAAGGCAATTTACTTTTCATAATTCATTTATCACCAATGATTGTTGACATATCCGTTCCGCATGACGAGAACCTCGTGAAAGCCGAGAAAGATAAACAAATCAAGTATATCGACTTGGCTCGCGAGGTTGTCGACATGTGGGATGTGGACTCAGTGATCATTGTGCCGATAGTCGTGTCGGGCAATGGCTTAATAGCCAAGAGCCTCGACCAACACCTTAGGAGGCTCGCGTTAGGCGGCTGGATCAAGGGCTTGATTCAGAAAGCGGTACTCCTGGACACGGCTCGCATTGTTAGGAGGTTCCTTTCTCTGGAGCCCTGACCGCCGGTAGCTTGGACCCTGTTCCCGATACCGGTGGGGTACTATTTCCGTGACCAATGCTTAAAAAAAAAAACTTTTTTTTCTATTAAAAAACGTTACCATACACTATTAATTACTCCTATAACGTGGAGACGATAGACAAATTTGTGATGTAAACTCACAAACACAGAACACCCAGACCCAGAACAACTAATATCAGTAAGCCATACAAATATGAGAGCAGTGGTGGTCCAGCGGTAACGACCCCGACTCACAAGTTGGAGAGGCGCATTATTTTGTGTAATTTATTTCATCACCACTTCTTCTTCTTTTCGGGTCGATGTACTCTAACTAAATTTTATCTGACCAGTATTTGGCAGCCTCTACGCCTCAGTTATTGGCCTCGTATAGATCCTGACATATGCACAGGACATGCGTTATTTGCTATGCTGTCCATCCTGCACAACCACCTGCAGTTTCATCACCACTGCTCTCAAAAAGATTAATGAGGAAACCTTCATGTCCTAGAACCAAAAAATTCGAAGACATGTGACATCCACCAATACGCACTGGGCCCGCGTGGTGGATTACGGCCCATTCTCTCTCCTAGAGAGGAGGCTTGAATCCCAGCAGTGGGAACTTATGTTTATGCATACAAATATTTGTTCAGAACGGGCATCAAAAACGCGTGACATTAGCCAATCGCTCAACCACTGCTGCCATTCCACACACTTCACGTTGATTACATTACCAAACAGTAGTTTGGTTAAAACTTCACAGCAAAATTTGTTACTCGCCTGTTATGGTTGCCTTTTTTACCAAATTCGTTTTTATTTCGACTGTGACATCATCATCATCATTTCTACCAAAAGACGTTCTCTGCTGGATATAAGCCCTCAACAGTTCCCGTGGATTCCGTGGATTCCCACGACCTTAATCAGGTCCACCTTGTGCGAGGTCTTCCAACGCTGCGTCTACCGGTACGCAGTTGTCGCTCCAGAACCTTTCGACCCATCGACCATATCTGTTCTGGAGCAATGTGCCCACTTAAGTTTGGCGATTCTTCTGGTTGTGACAAACCTGATTTAATTATATAAGACGTTAAGGGTGCTTTTCCACCAGAGATGTGCCATGCTACGTTGCTATGTATGCGTTTGATATCCACCAATCATATTCATTGGTGCACATAGCTTAGCACTGGTGGAAACGGATTCAACTAAGATATGTTTTTATATGGAAGGATGCGTGCTATACCTACTGCTATGGATGCGTGCTATGTATGCGTGCTATGGATGTGTGCTATGGATGCGTGCTATGTATGTGTGCTATGTATGCGTGCTATGGATGTGTGCTATGGATGCGTGCTATGCATGTGTGCTATGGATGCGTGTTATGTATGTGTGCTATGGATGCGTGCTATGTATGTGTGCTATGGATGCGTGCTATGCATGTGTGCTATGGATGCGTGCTATGTATGTGTGCTATGGATGAGTGCTATGTATGTGTACTATGGATGCGTGCTATGCATGTGTGCTATGGATGCGTGCTATGTATGTGTGCTATGGATGCATGCTATGGATGCGTGCTATGTATGTGTGCTATGGATGCGTGCTATGTATGTGTGCTATGGATGCGTGCTATGTATGTGTGCTATGGATGTGTGCTATGGATGCGTGCTATGCATGTGTGCTATGGATGCGTGCTATGTATGTGTGCTATGGATGCGTGCTATGGATGCGTGCTATGCATGTGTGCTATGGATGCGTGCTATGTATGTGTGCTATGGATGTGTGCTATGGATGCGTGCTATGTATGTGTGCTATGTATGTGTGCTATGGATGCGTACTATGGATGTGTGCTATGGATGCGTGCTATGTATGTGTGCTATGGATGCGTGCTATGGATGTGTGCTATGGATGTATGCTATGGATGCGTGCTATGCATGTGTGCTATGGATGTGTGCTATGGATGCGTGCTATGGATGTGTGCTATAGATGCGTGTTATGTATGTGTGCTATGGATGCGTGCTATGTATGTGTGCTATGGATGCGTGCTATGGATGTGTGCTATGGATGTGTGCTATGGATGTGTGCTATGGATGTGTGCTATGGATGCGTGCTATGGATGTGTGCTATGGATGCGTGCTATGGATGTGTGCTATAGATGCGTGTTATGTATGTGTGCTATGGATGCGTGCTATGGATATGTGCTATGGATGTGTGCTATGGATGCGTGCTATGGATGTGTGCTATGGATGCGTGCTATGGATGTGTGCTATAGATGCGTGTTATGGATGGTCGCGAGTGGTGTAGCTATGTGCCGCTTCTCTAATATAGATACTTTGCTTAGTTCCAGCTGCGCATCTTCCTCGCCCCTTTAGTATCAGTGGAAACGGTCACATAGTTTCACAGCATAGCTATTATATCCTTGCAGCATAGCTGAATCTGGTGGAAAAGCAACCTTAAAGTATTTGGAAATTTAAAACGCCTAGCTTATAATGCGGGTAGTACTTTCAGAATCAAATTGTTCACTACTTATTGCAATAATAAAAACATTAGGCTTCATATCACTGCTACTGCTGTTCCGCGTTCAAGTGGCTACGACGAGCGATGTAAATAAACAATTTCACAAGCATTACGTGGTATTAGTGTCAGTATCACTGATAACAGTAAGTGGGATCACATAACTAGCAATAATAGAGACAATTTATAAAATCACATCGATTCACACGGCAATCTGGGCGCGTCGGTCTCCATACATTTTATATAGAAACTAGACTTGTAGAGCTACACTTGATCCACGCTACGCGATATCGTTCTACGTACAAATCAGCCCCCCTAGCCAAGTTACAATCGTATCGTTCGCGCCGAACGCCTCGAGTAGGCTACGCCTCCGATTCCTTTGTTCTGACGTTATCTCAACGCTCAGTCACGTGGTCCGAACAAAGGAATCGGAGCCGTGGCCTACTCGAGGCGTTCGGCGCGAACGAAATGATTGTAACTTGGCTAGGGGGGCAGGTGTGTTACACGTGTGCGTCGATCTAATGCAGTTCTAGATTTAATGTTGCGGTGTTGTTTGAAAAAATTACCGCGGCACTGAAACAACTGAGGGAACAAAGGTGGGGTTTAAGTTAGTTATAAGTCTGACACTCTCTATCTCCACCCAGAACGAGAAGTAACTCCTACCGTTCTGATTGATGATTTACAACTAAAAAAAAATTGCAATGCCAAGTGAGATATTTTAAGGTTTCCGTACCTCAAAAGGAAAAATCGGAACCCTTATAGGATTACTTTGTCGTCCGTCTGTCTTTTTCTCTGTCTGTCTGTCGAAACCGGGAACGCGTGGAGGTATCGAGTTAAAACTAAAACCATATACTCAGGTCTGCGGTTCCTTGAGGCTGTAAAAAATCAAACTTCTGAGTTGCCGAAAAAAAGATACCGCCGTTTATGCCGCAAAAAACGTCTGGACACTCTCAAGGGTATCAATTATATTAGACTTATTTATAATATGTAGGTTTATATTGTACACTGAACCCTACCCTCAAATGTGGTCTCTGTGACTCAAAGGTTTGCTGGAGGACAACTCATAGTTTTTTTTTTTTTCTTTTTCGGTGGGAAAATCATCTTATGACATGCCCCGCTCTTGGGCGGGGCGGGAGATAGTGTCAGACTTTTACTGACTAAAAACCCACTCCTGTTCCTTCGTTGCCTTTCGTATCAGGGCCGAGTCTTCCTTTCAGAATCAGACCCTTGGCCCCAGTAGGCTTCGACCCTGCTGGGCCCCTACAGTTGCTGACATTTCCTTGAGGCGCGCGTGGAACAGCACGCGCCGTTGACAACTTGGGCTTGGTCCGGACGGTTACCGGACGGTCGGACGGCAAGCCACCCATTGCTCGCCGTCCGCAAGCCCGCGCCTACGGTGGCCGGAAATCGGGATCGGAATCCCGGCGGCGGTTGGGGCGTGAGGACCGCTGCCTTGCGCGATCGGCCGCCTCCTTTGCAAGCATTACTGCTTCGCAGAAGGAGGCGACCGCCTGCCACTCCTCCTCGCTCAGGACCATGGCCTGTACCAAGGCCCGGCGCGAGAGATCGCCGCCGCCGATTGCCCCCACGAGGACACGGCGTTGCTCTGCCCAAGCGGGGCACACCTCCACCGTATGCTCCACCGTGTCCTCCGGGCGGTCCACACAGTGGCGACACCCGGGCGTCGCTTCCGCACGAATCCGGTGCAGGAACTTCCCGAACTTACCGTGTCCGGTGAGGACCTGCGTCATGCGAAAGGGAATGACGCCGTGTTGCCTTTCCAGCCACTCCTCAATGAGGGGACTTACCGCCATAATAGGACAACTCATAGTTGAGTTAAGCACCGAATGTTGTCAAAGATACCTACATACACAATATTTAGTAATGCCTAAAATTTAAAAACCAAAACGATAACATTAACCGCTTAATGTCGGGCTCAAAGTCATTTGAAGACTTGACTGGGCAAGTGGAAGTCGGACTCGCGCATTGCTGGTTCTGAACCGTAAGTTTTTTTCAACTTAGAATTTTAATTTTTTCAGTTTCAAGGGATCGCAGACCTGAGTATATGGTTTTAATTTCCGACAATAGACAGACGGACAACAAAGTGATCCTTTAAGGGTTCCGGTTTTTCCTTTTGAGGCACGAAACCCTAAAAAGTTTGTTTTGCTTGTTCAGTGCTAGAGTAGGTACAAGCAAAAACAAGTTTTATGACTGTGATGAGGAAAGGATATTTGATAATTGCCCAATTTAATCAGTTTTTGGTTCCTTGACCTATTCAATAAATTGCATTTTGAATGCAAGCTCGTGAATATGTATACCTACTGTTCGCCTTAAAGTATGTTTTGGCGCCGAGTTTGTCGCTTCTGTTCCCCTAGCGAAGTAACAGCCGTTTCGTTTCGATTCTCTTTTCATCGATCACCTCGAGTAGGCCACGCCTCCGATTCCTTTATTCTGACGTCATCTCAACACGCAGTCACGACGTCAGAACAAAGGCTGACATACCGCATGTAAATACGTTGGCATGAATATATTAATGTTACATATAACAATACACCACAGATAATAATAGACAATCCTACGCTAATTACAACTAACTAAAATCAAACTAAAATATGGCGTCAAAAAACTCCTCCACATCGCTGTCGACTGGTAATGTGCCCAAAAGATATAATACTTATCCTCTGTCCGAGGTAAAAGCCAGCCCTTGGGTCACGCGAAGTCAGTCAGTTTATAAGTTTTTGTTACTATTTTGGTGTACAGTAAAGTTTTATTCTATTCTATTCTATTTTAGACGTTTTGACAGATCTTTACACAACTTGTGAGTACTCGGACCCCACGAACCGAGAGTTTCAACCCCAAACGTTTCGAAAATATAACTGAATTACCGTTACCTCGTGCAGCCTCCTCCTTTGCTAGCATTAATGCTTCACGGAAGGAGGCGACCGACTGCCATTATTCCTCGCTCTGGACTATGGCCTGTACAAGGACTGGGCGACGCCACACCTCCATATAAAAAAAGTTGTTTCTATAATTGTTATTTTTATTGTGTGTACCTGTGTGCCAAATAAACGTGTTTTCTTTCATTCTTTCAATGCGCAGCTCGCTGTCCGACCGTCCAGTAACCAACCGAACCGAGCCCAAGTCGTCCACGTGCGCCTCAAGAAGATGTCAGCAAAACCGTAGGGGCTCAGTAGTGTCGAAGCCTACTGGGGCCATGAGTTCGCTTCTGAAAGAAAAATCCCGGGCCCTGGAATGCAAGGCAACGAAAGTACTATAGGAATAGGTTTTAGTCAATAAAACACAATAACAGTCAGTCAATAACACACCCTCTCGCCCCGCCCAAGGATGAGAAAAGTCATTGTATGATTTCCCACCTAAAAAAAAGAGGTGGGGCGTTTATTCTGGTACAGTAATATATACATTTTCTTTTTTCTTTTCTTCCTACACATTGCTTTTGCAATATTTTTTATATTATTAGACGCCAACCACCATAAATTCGTTAGTAATTTTCTTTTTGTTGACATGTCATTTATTGATAATTGTAATTAGTTATTGTTCTTGTTTTTTTTTATATAGCTTCTTTTTTTTTTTTAATGTGAATGTGAGAACACCGTGGACTTCGCGAATTCTTAGGTTACTACCTATTACGACTCACTCTTTTTTTTAATATGATTATTTTTATTGTGCTTTTGGGTACAATATCGACTGGTCTACAGTGTTCTTACATAATGTCTATTAATACTGTAATATGAAAATATTGTAAACAATCATTTTTTTAAAAGAGTAACCATGGAGTTTCTTGCCGGTTCTTCTCCATAGGAAACGACCAATTTGGAACCGTGCACTAGCTTCTGATGTTTTATAAGTGCCCATGTAGGCCTATGTGAAATAAAAATTTTTGACTTTGACTTTGACTTTGACAGGTATATACCAAATTTGTGCTTTTTAGTATGCAGCTCGGGTACTACCAAAATACTGGGTACATACCTTTAAGGTCATTTACACCTAAGGCTCAGTCCGACCTGCTATCATAAAATAACCGGTCTGAATTACTTCTAAGCTACCCAAAAGCATACAGCAGGACCCGAAATGTTTTATACTTTTACTTTGTGTTTTTACTTTTATTCGGACGATCTGGTCCAGTTGGAAAAAATTGTTACATAATAAACGTGCGTGTCAATTACAAATCTATCAATTACTATTTACTAGACTCATAATTCTACCGAAAAACGTGCACTGTTAGATAAGGACCTTCCCTTAGTGTCGCCACAACGACCGGTCCTGTGCATCTCACATTCATCAGATTCCCGCAACCGTCACCAGGTCATCGGTCCACCTGAGGCCTACCAACGCTGCGTCTTCCGGTACGCGGTCACCATTTAAGCCTCCTAGCCAAGTTACAACCGTTTCGTTTCGATTCTCTTTTCGTTGATCGCCTTAAGTCGGCCACGCCTCCTCTTTCTTTGTTCTGATCACGTGACTGAGCGTTAAGATGACGTCATAACAAAGGAATCGGAGGTGTGGCTGTCTTGAATCTTCTTCTGACTTCTGATCGACGAAAAGAGAATCGAAATGAACACTTCAGCCCCATCGATTTATCTTTCTATGAGCAATGTGCCCAGCCAATTGCAACTTAAGTTTGGCGGGTATTCGAGCTATGTCGCCACCTTGGTTCTCCTGCGGATAGAGCATATCCCTTTCCATTGCCCTTAGGGTGACTTTAAACCTTCTGATGACGCCCATTGTAAGCAAAAGCACGTTTTAGTGCCATATGCCATCACTGGCAACACGCACTGGTCTTAAACTGTCATCTTGAGACACTGCAAATAATTAATATACTGCATTGCCAATAATATGTGTATATTATTGACAATGCAGTATATTAATTATTTGTATAATAATGTGCGTATCTATTGCAAATCCATTCATTAGTATTTACTACAATACAACCAATAACTATATTTGTGTTACAAGATAATATTAATCATTTTATATACATTTAAATCTAATAAATGAAACTTAATTAAAATACGTAATTAAAACTAACTTACAAAATAAAAATGAAAGCCCTAAAGTACTAAAACAAAGCAATCTAAAGTACGGCGTTGCAAAACTCCTCCACATCGCTGTCGACTGGTAATGTTATGCTAAGTTTTATTTATTAGATTTAAATGTATATAAAATGAATAAAAAATATAAAAGTAAAAATAGATAATATTAATTGTTTTAAAACCATAACTGTTTGTCCGTCGTCTTAATGCGCTTGCAATCAATTTTTAGGTTAATTATGTAGTTGGTACAAATTGATGGTTTTACCAATTGTTTTCTAATTACGTGGTATATTGATTGCTGTTTTGGGCTCGTAGCTGATGTATTCATTTATTTAACTAGTTTTTGCCCGCGGTTTTGCTCCCATCAATTGACTACTCTATTCTGCTCTATCCTACTCTACCCTACACTACTCTATCCTACTCTACTCTACCCTACCCTACCCTACTCTACCCTACTCTACTGCCGCCTCCCCTTCCCGAAGAACCCTCGGCTGGCGCTGAGTGGACGGTTGTCGGCGCTACCAGGAAGGCGGGCAAGGCGGCTAGGGCGGCCAAAAAGCGCACGCGGCGACAGCAGCGCAAGAAGCGGACCATGGCGGCTAGACTTCGCGCCCCGAATTCCGAGGCTGTAGTTATTACACTACAGCCAGATGCGGAAAAGAAGGGCGTGACGTACAACACCGTCATGGAAAAGGCGAAACAGGCGGTGGTGGGCCACCTCAGCGAGTTTGGAGCCTCTGGGGGCTTCCGAATGAGGCGCACCGCAACCGGGGCCCGAATATTAGAGGTCCCTGGTGCGGACAGTGGCCCTGCCGCAGACGCCCTGGCTGCAAGGATCAGGGCGTGCCTGGACGTCGAGGAGGTCCGAGTGTCCAGGCCCACCAAGTGCATGGACATGCGCATCATGGGCCTGGACGACTCCGTCAGGGTGGACGAGGTGGTGGCCGCCATCGTCGGGGTGGGAGGGTGCAACGCCGATCAGGTACGGGCGGGCACTATCCGCGCTGACAGCACGGGAATGCGAGCCGTAACGGTGAGCTGCCCTGTGTCGGCGGCCAAGGCCATCACTGGCGAAGGCCGAAGGCTCTTGGTGGGCTGGGTCTCCGCGCAGGTAAAACTGCTGGAGCCCAGACCTCTGCGGTGCTACCGCTGCCTCGTGGGGCACCACGTGGGTGCCTATTGCACCGCGGAGGCGGACCGCAGTGACCGCTGCTTCCAGTGCGGTCAGCCCGGTCACAAGGCTGCAGAATGCCGTGCTACGCCGCACTGCTACGCGTGTGCGGCGGCAGGCAAGCCGGCCGATCACCGGGCTGGGAGCAGGTCCTGCGACCCCCCCGCCAAGGCCAAGGGCAAAGTCCCGAGGCAAGCCCACCCCGACGTCCTCTCCGCCGCAGCCTCCTCTCTGGCTGCCGCTGCTGTCGCCGCCGCAACCACCGCGGCAGGGCCCTCACGTGGGGCTCGGGAGGAGACTGTAATGGACTGTTAATACGGGTCCATTACGTCTCCTCCAGGCGAACATCAACCACTGCGCCCCCGCTCAGGATCTGTTGCTCCAGAGCATGGCGCAGTGGTCGATCAACATCGCCGTTGTCTCCGAGCCGTACTATGTCCTGCCCAGAGGCGACTGGGTTCAGGACTTGAACGGCTCGGTGACTCTAATTTCGTCGGCCGCCGCCGGTACCCCGACCCTCGAGGCTGTCACGAGGGGACGGGGTTGCGTGGCAGCACGGTTCGGGGACATTGCAGTGGTAGGCGTATACCTGTCCCCGAACAGATCTCTCGGCGATCTCCACATCTCCCTAATGGAGCTGAAAGCCGTCGTCGCTGGGTTTGGTTCCCTCCCCGTGGTTGTGTGCGGGGACTTCAATGCCAAGAACTTGGCTTGGGGTTCTCGGTTCACGAACCAGCGGGGTCGGATGGTGGAGGACTGGGCTCTAGAGACAGGCCTGGTCGTCCTAAACCGGGGTTCTGTCCCCACGTGTGTGCGGATGCGGGGTGACTCTGTGGTGGACATCTCGTTCGCCAGCCCCGCTCTGTCGCCGCGTGTCGTCGACTGGCGCGTCATGGAGGGGGTGGAGACGTACTCAGATCACCGGTACATTCGGTTTGACGTCTCCGCCCAAACCTCGACCGCGCCGGTCCGACAGAACCCTTGTGGTCCGCGATGGGCGCTGAGGCAGATGGACCGGGAGCTCCTCCTGGAAGCCGCGATGGTACAGGCCTGGGTGCAAGCACCGGACAGGCCTGTCGATATCGACGTCGAGGCAGAGTGGTTCCGGGAGGCCATGTCGCAAATCTGCGACGCGGCAATGCCCCGAGTCCGTCCAGGACGTGCTCAGCGCCAGGTATACTGGTGGTCGCCGGAGATTGCGGCACTGCGCAACGCGTGCAATGCCGCACGACGCCGGTATGCCAGATACCGCAGGCGCCGCATCCGTCCACCGGATGCGGAGGCCAGAGAGGCGGAGCTGTACGAGGGATACAGAGAAGCAAAGCGCACCCTCCGAGCGGAGATAAGACGGGCCAAGCTCGAGGCCCGCAACGTGTGGCTGGGGACTCTGAATGGGGACCCATGGGGACGCCCCTACAAGGTGGTGCGGGACAAACTCCGCCCCTGGGCTCCCCCGCTGACGCAGAGTCTCCGGCCCCAGCTTGTGGAGGGTGTAGTGAGCACTCTGTTTCCTGAGCGAGGGGAACACTCTCCCCCGCCCATGGCTCCGCCACCAGCGGTGTCCGACGCGGACCACGATGGCGACGACGACGACAATGCTCCAGAGGTGACCGAGGTAGAGATGAGAGTGGCGGTACGAAGGCTGAGTGCTAAAAATACCGCCCCAGGACCCGACGGCTTGCCTGGGAAGGCCTGGGTCCTGGCCATGGAGGCTCTCGGGCCTCGACTAAGAGGGCTCTTCAGCGCATGCATGGAGAGGGGCCAGTTCCCACTTCGCTGGAAGACGGGGAAACTGGTCCTCATCGCGAAGCCGGGGCGCCCTGCGGACTCTCCGTCCGCGTACCGGCCCATTGTGCTGCTTGACGAGGTGGGCAAGCTCTTTGAAAGAGTAATTGCAGACCGCCTCGTCGCGCACCTAACACGGGTGGGGCCGGACCTGGCGGACGGCCAGTTCGGCTTTCGCAGGAGGCGGTCCACGGTGGACGCCATCATGCGCGTGCGAGCTCTCACGACGGGGGATGCAGTGGCCCAGGGCAGGTGTGTCGTGGCGGTGTCTCTGGACATCGCCAACGCCTTCAACTCCCTGCCTTGGAGCAGCATTAGGAGGGCACTCCGGTATCACCGGACGCCCGACTACCTCTGTCGTGTGGTCGAGGCGTACCTGTCAGACAGGTACATTATCTACCCCGGTCACCAGGGAGAGTGGGAACGTCGAGAGATGTCGTGCGGTGTTCCGCAGGGATCGGTACTAGGGCCGCCCTTGTGGAACATCGGATACGACTACGTGCTGCGCGGCGACCTCCCTGACGGGATCAGCGTGGTCTGCTACGCAGATGACACGCTGGTCCTGGCGCGGGGAGAGTCGTACCAGGCGGCGGTCGAACTAGCGACACGCGGGGTTGCGCCAGTCGTGGGCAGGATCCAGGAGTTGGGACTCGAGGTGGCATTGCACAAGTCCGAGGCCATGTGCTTTCACGGACCTCGGAACGCGCCACCACCAGGTTCCCAACTAACGGTAGGAGGAGTCCACATCGGCGTCGGGTCGACGATGAAGTACCTGGGACTCGTTCTCGACAGCCGATGGGATTTCGAGGAGCACTTCCGACGTCTGGCTCCCAAACTAAATCGGACTGGGGCTGCCCTCGGGCGGCTCTTGCCCAACCTGGGAGGTCCAGACGCCTCCTGCCGAAGGCTCTACGCGGGAATCGTTCGGTCCATGGCCCTTTATGGCGCACCGGTATGGGCGCCGGCGCTGCGGAAGCAGCCGGCGGCCCGGCTGAACGCATGCCAGAGGGTCATGGCCATACGGATGGTGCGAGGTTACCGGACGATTTCCCGCGAAGCGGCGAGCCTCCTTGCCTGCCAGCCACCATGGGATCTGGAAGCAACAGTCCTTGCTCTCATGCACGATCTCCGCATGGAGATGCAACGCCGGGGCGAAACTCCGCTGCCGCGACAAGTCGCAGCATGGCGGACGGAGTTCCGGCGGGTTCTCATGGAAAAATGGCGACAGCGACTGTCGCGACCCAGTGCTGGGCACGCCACAATTATGGCGATAAGTCCCCTCTTTGAGGCGTGGTTGGAAAGACCTCACGGCGTCCTCACCTTCCGCATGACGCAGGTTCTCACCGAACACGGGAAGTTCGGGAAGTTCCTGCACCGAATTCGTGCGGAAGCGACGCCCGGGTGTCGCCACTGTGTGGACCGCCCGGAGGACACGGTGGAGCACACGGTGGAGGTGTGTCCCGCTTGGGAAGAGCAACGCCGTGTCCTCGTGGGGGCGATCGGCGGCGGCGATCTCTCGCGCCGGGCCTTGATACAGGCCATGGTCCGGAGCGAGGAGGAGTGGCAGGCGGTCGCCTCCTTCTGCGAAGCAGTAATGCTAGCAAAGGAGGCGGCCGATCGCGTGAGGCAACGGCAACGGTCCTTACGCCCCAACCGCCGCCGGGATTCCGATCCCGATTTCCGGCCACCGTAGGCGCAGGCTTGCGGACGGCGAGCAATGGGTGGCTCGCCGTCCGACCGTCCGGTAACCGTCCGGACCGAGCCCAAGTCGTCGACGGCGCGTATTGTTCCACGCGCGCCTCAGGGTGACGTCAGCAAATCGTAGGGGCCCAGCAGGGTCGAAGCCTACTGGGGCCATGGGTAGTGTGAAAACGAAACCCGGGGCCCTGGGACGAAGGCAACGAAGGAACAGGAGTGGGTTTTTAGTCAGTAAAAGTCTGACACTATCTCTCGCTCCGCCCAAGAGCGGGATTTGTCATTAGATGATTTTCCCACCTTAAAAAAAAAAAAAAAAAAAAACCCTACTCTACCCTACTCTACCCTACTCTACCCTACTCTACCCTACTCTACCCTATTCTACCCTACTCTACCCTACTCTTTCATAAGAACCCTTCTCCTGACAAACACAACAAAAAAAAAAATTAGTGAAATCCGTCCAGCCGTTCACGCGTGATGGTGTGACCAAGGGTAATAGGGATTCATTTTTATATAAATATAGATATTAAGTATAGTAGCAATCAAATCTCCACTTCGGTTTTTAGGTGTATGCTGTAGTGGGTATAGTTTGAAATCTCTCAAAACTCCGTTTAAAATTGAGGATCCTCCGACCAGAGGGGTAACTGCCCAGGGGCCCAAATTAATTTTTATAAATTCGTCATTCCAACACGATCTCATTGTCATTTTGCTAAAAGTTCGTAATCTGCTAATTCACAATGATCGATCATTAATCGGTTAATGGTCTCGTAATAGAGTTGTGGTAGAATGACAATAACGAGCTTATTAAAATCAATGGCTGCATAATGACTTTCTGAAGGTAGGAACTGTAAAAATTTTAGCAGATTACCGCATACGTCAGACATTCATTTATCAATATATACGAGATTATCATTCTATGCCACTTCTTTCAATGCAGTGTCAGAGTTTGACCATTGGAAAGACATAATGACGCCATTATAATTAGTAGATTACCAAACTTGTCAAAATTAACAATTATGAAACCAATGATAGACCATTCTAGGTAATTAAGCCATTCATTTTAGAAATTAGTAGGTACTACTAAGTATTGATATACCGACTTGAGGCCCTTTTCAGACACTGTTAAGTTACTTTTGTCGAGGTCTACATGGGATGGATGAGCTCCGCTCACTTTAAAGCTTTATATGTAGGTGAACATTTATGGGACAAAAGTCGTTGGAGTTTTTTTTTTAGGTGGGAAAACAAATCTCGCCCTTGGGTGGAGCGAGAGATAGTGTGAGACTTTTACTGACTAAAAACCCACTCCTGTTTCTTTTTTGCCTTTGTCTCAGGGCCCCGGGTTTCACTTTCAGACTACCCGTGGCCCCAGTAGGCTTCCTGGACCCTGCTGGGCCCCTACGATTTGCTGACGTCTCCCTGAGGCGCGCGTGGAGCAATACGCGCCGTCCACGACTTGGGCTCTGTCCGGACGGTTATCGGGTCGTCAGTGAAAAGAGATGGGAATTATCGAATAACTTCGCCCGTTTCAGCTGGAGCGAGAGAGAGTATTAGACTTTTACTGACTAAAACCTACCTGTGTTTCTTCAGTTGTCCTTTGCGTCCCAGGGCCGCAGTAACTCTTTCGTACAATCCCGCAGTCTAGCAATATGTTGGACTTGCTAGTAAGAGACCTAGCTATCTATTTCTTTCACTAAAAGTTAAACTTTTGAAGTCTTCAGAAATAATGAATGAAATGATGTGAAAATGAATGAATGTATAGATCTTATAGTAGCCAATTGGGATGTAACTGTGACTGTTCCTAAAGACCCTAGGCTGATAAAGTTTTTGTGTTTCCTGAATTTTCCTACATGAAGGTACGATGGTCGGTTTCCCCTTAAGGGGAAGGGTAGGGCCCCACCGCCGCCATACCCTGTGGTTCTCATCCTAGTGACTTGGACAAACCTCCACCGTCATAAGGGTGAATTCCATAACCCTAGGGTCATATAGGATTAGTCTCATAACCCAAGGCCCTATGGTCTGCAGTCATGTATTTTACTACATACCAAGCAGGCAATTCTTACAATACGAATCAATCATTAAGGTTCAGATACTCTAGGGGTCCAAATGTCCCCAACATGACGCGTAAAACTCAATTTACACTTGTACACTTTTGTTAATTTTCTTATTAGTCCGTTCGCATGTTATAGAATTATCCCAGTTAGGAAGAGAAACCTGTTATTAGCCATAGTTTACTGTAAGCAATTACTCTGTAACATACTTTATGTGTCGCTGTTTTTGGGTGGAAAAATCATCGAATGACATCCCCCGATCTTGGTCGGAGTAGGAGATAGTGTCAGACTTTTACTGACTAAAATCCACTTCTGTTCCTTCTTTGTCATTTTTCCAGGGCCCCGGGGATCTCTTTCGAATCACCCATGGCCAGTAGGCTTCGACCCTGTTGGGCCCCTACGGTTGCTGACATCTCCTTAAATAAAATAAATAAAACATTAATAAATAAAGTCTACTTGACGCTACAACGTTGCCCAGTGTCCCGCAATTAACCCCCAAAATTTTAAAACGCATTCACGTGATGCGCGACCTGCCCCCCTAGCCAAGTTACAATCGTATCGTTGGCGCTGAACGCTTCAAGTAGGCCACGCCTCCGATTCCTTTGTTCTGACGTCATCTCAACGCTCAGTCACGTGGTCCGAACAAAGGAATTGGAGGCGTGGCCTACTCGAAGCGTTTGGCGTGAACAATACGATTGTAACTTGGCTAGGGGGGCTGTTGTTGGACAATTTGACAGCGTTGCGCATCAGGTTTGGCCGGGGACGTTTTGTCTGCTGTTTGTGTTTGTCTTATTTCATAGCATTCACCATAAATGAATTTGCAGAATCGCAATATTGTTAAGTAATATGACTTGTAGCATGTTAATGACTATTATCATGAATGGAATTACTATAAAACCTACTTGAACGGTTTCGGTTTACGACTAGAGGCCTACCGAACTTTCGATTTTGTCCTAGTTTTGGCAAAAAAAAAACAACTTTCGAACCTTCCCGCACCTTGTTTCTGTGTTTTCCTTATAATATTTTTTTTTCTCATAAATTGATCAAAAATTTGAAATTAAAATTTATTAATTTACATTACTTTCTAGGCCTAAGTCCCGGCAGTAAGAACATTAAAAGGCTGATTAATTATGCTATGTTACACTTTCACCGTAAATCACCCGATATTTATTTTTTTGGTACCAATAAAAAACGAGGCCGCAAAAACCACAATTTTATCACAAATAACATTGACTTACTGACGATTCGGACACAGTGTCAGTGTCCGTCTGTGTGGCATATTTTTATTTCAATATATTTTTCACTGACGATTTGGACACACACTGTTTAGTACAGTCAGAAGAAAAGCGTTACTAAAACTATTTTAGGCTGAGGCGGCAACTTCGGGTATTAATTTATGACTTTTTTTATCTGACTCTACCAACCTACCTACCTCTCCAAGTGAAAATTAAAATTTGAAAATAATATGTGTCAATTCGGATACTGTATCTGAATACATTGTGTCCGAATCGTCAGTGACTCATGATCTCCACGACATAGGGAATCCTAGTGTGGAGTCCAGAGATCTGTAAAATTGTATGTAATACCTCTTGGAACAATAAACATATTTGTATTTTTTATTTGTATTTGTATGAAATTCGAAACGAAAACTAAACATCGATTGACTGAATATATCCGCGCCGTCAATACATTGACGCGGCTACTACTCGACTTATTATCGGAATATTCACAGCCGAATAATTCAGCGGTCGCACGTACGAATCTGAATAGGATGTTCGAATATTGAAAGAAGTTCATCATTTTGATGTTGTTGTAGCACCTTTTGAAGGTCATCATGATAAGCTGAAGTTTTGATCTGGTGCCCGTGGTTTATGCCATCATTAATCAGTTGCCTAATCTGTAAGTTGCCTAGTCTCTGTCTGTCTGAAGAAACGGAACCCTTATAGGATCACTTGTTGTCCGTCTGTCTGTCTGGCTGTTAAGACCCTTTATTTCGGGAACGCGTGGAGGTATCAAATTGAAATTAAAACCATTTACTTAAGTCTGCGGTCCCTTGAATCTGTGAAAAAATCAAACTTCTGAGTTAACGAAAAAAAAGATACGGCCATTTATGTCGTAAAAAATATGTATTTTGACACTCTCAAGGGAATCAAAATTCATACGGTATTTCCCGTTGATCTAGAAACCAGAAATTTGGCATGAAGCAAGGTCCTTATAACACAAATATAGAAAAAAATGTGAAAACTGTAAATTTGTTGTTATGTCACATAAAAAAACTTTTTTGCGATTCGGCAAATTCTACGTAACTCGATTCGGGAATTGAACTGTTTTCAATTCTAAACCCTCAGTGCGCGAGTCCGACTCGCACTTGCCTGGTTTTTTTTAAGATTCCATACCTTAAAAGAAAGCGGCCGCTGGCACGAGGGAACGGCCCTCACACCCCAGCCGCCGGGATCCCGATCCCGATTTCAAGCCACCGCAGCCAGTGCCAGCGAGCAATGGGTAGCTCTCCGACCGTCCGGTAACCGACCGGACCGAGCTCAAGTCGTCGACGGCGCGTAGTGTTCCATGCGCGCCTCATGGAGATGTCAGTACAACAGTAGGAGCCCAACAGGGTCGAAGCCTATTGGGGCCAAGGGTCTGATTCTGAAAGGAAGACTCAGCCCTGGTACGAAAGGCAACGAAGGAACAGGAGTGGGTTTTTAGTCAGTAAAAATCTGACATTATCAAAAAAATGTGTTTATTTACGATGTGGTGTGAAGTCACGTTCATCAGCACATCACGTATAGCACATAGTTTAAGATAAGATAAATAAAATGTCTTCGTAGCTTTGTAAGCATATAGTCGCATACGAACTATGTATATATATGTCACTAATTAAAGGAGGATCACCAGTTGACTCATGGAGTAGTACACACCACGTTGTTTACTTAACCCGTCCTTCCCCCACATCGTACAGCGACCTTGCCAGGATGCTGCCAGTCAGCTGGACATCGCAACGACATCACATTAGAAACTTCTAAAATTACCAGTATTTCTCTACTATATTATGCATGTATTATACATAGAAACCTAGTTCTCTTGAATCACGCAGAAAGAAAACCGCATCAATCTGTCGCGTAGTTTTAAAGAACTAAGCTTACATAGGCACAGACAGCGGGCAGCTACTTTGTATTAAGTGATTCCCATTCTCAATAATGGCGCTAGTTTATGCATGCCTCCTCCATGCATTATCAACTCCTGACGGAAGCTATCGACCACTTACACGCGCGTAGCTGAGCTAATGCTCTCTCTGCTTACCGTGTCACATTCAAGAGGTTTTTAAAATATATAAATTATATTAAATGCATGTGTATTGCCGTGTAATAAAATAAAGATAACGAGTAAAAATGTAACATCATGTATCATTATGTATCATCATGTATCATCATGTAATACACGTATATATTGGTCGAAAGCAACGCGGAGGAGTGTTTCGACGTTATATTTTAGATTGTTTTTCATAATCACCATCATCATCATCCTCCGCCTCAGGCCTCCCCCAAGCGTCTCCGCAACGACCGATCCTGTGCGTCTCGCATCCAGCGAACTCCCGCGACTCTCACCAGTTCGTCGGTCCACCTTGTGGGAGGCCTTCCAACGCTGCGTCTTCTGGTGCGCGGTCGCCACTCTAGAACCTTTTGGCCCCATCGACCATCCGTTCTACAAGCAATGTGCCCTGCCCACTGCCACTTTAGTTTGGCGATTCTTCGGGCTATGTCGGCGACCTTGGTTCTCCTGCGGATATCTTCATTCTTTATGCGATCTCGCAAGGAAACTCCAAGCATAGTCCTTTCCATTGCCATTTGGGTGACTGTAAGCCTTCTGATGAGACCCATTGTAAGCGACCATGTTTCAGTGCCATATGTCATCACTGGCAACACGCACTGGTCATAGATTGTTTTTAGTTCATTTTAATTAGTTAAAGGTTTTTTTTTTGTAATAACAATAAATCATATTATCGTCAGTATTATCATGTTATTGTATGTCCGCAACACCACGACTTTTTTTTTTAAGGTACGGATTTATGTAGTCATCCAATGACTTCTCACTCTAGGGTGGAACGAGAGGACGTGCCTTTACTGACTAAATCTTATCTGTAACCTTTAGTTGCCCTTTACGTTCTAGAGCCATGTCACTCTTTCAAACATTCCTGCACATCACAATTCCACGCCTAAGCCTTATATTTTATGTATCATCATGTCCCAGTATGTAGTAATGTATCAATAGAAAACATATGACTGTACAAGGAAGAGACAACTTTCAGAAAGTTGCCAGGCCTTTTGGTCTAGTGATTAGTGACCATAACAGCTACGCCGGAGGTTGTGAGTTCGATTCCCACCCAGGACAAATGTTTGTGTGATGAGCACGATCGTTCTGGTTTCAATTTATCTAAAATATGTATGTATTTAGAAATATATAAGTACTAGCGGTCCCGGCAGACGTTGTTCTGCCCCAAAGCGGGATTTAGTAAAAAAAAAAATTACCCTACTCTACCCTACTCTACCCTACTCTACCCTACTCGTTAAAAAGTACCCAATGTCCGTCTCCTGGTTCTAAGCTACCTCCCCACCAATTTTCAGCCAAATCGGTTCAGCCGTTCTTGAGTTATAAACAGTGTAACTAACACGACTTTCTTTTATATATATAGATATATCAGTTGTCTAGTACTTATAACACAAGCTCTGCTTATTTACTGCTGGATTTCTGTGAAGCAGTGCGGGGTCTGAAGTTATGCTCAATTGTTGGCAATAGGCTCAAACAACTGACTAATAGTGGAGGAACCATCTCCACTGTTTGGTGCAGTGGTTGAGCGATTGGTGCTGCGCCGTGTGTCGCGGGTCCGATTTCCGCACGGAACAAGTATTTGTAAGGCCTACATATTGTTCCGAGTGTGAGTGTCTTGTGAGTTAATATGTTCGTGACCCATGATAGAGTAGAAAAACCAATAAGAAATAAATCTCAATACTCAATACTTTATTGCATTCCATATTATGTACATAGGTGGTATAAAATATAGTCAAGATCAATATGGACCCTGTCGGGCACAGCAAAGTTAGGAGAGAGGATGGTGGCAAAGTAACAATTCATGGAATTAATTATTGTAGGTAGGTCTAATAGATGTATATTATTATGTATGTGTATAAGTATTGGTACATTGTGTCCGATTATTTAATTTTTGTTTTTGTCATCTTTATTATTAAACTCTATCTATCTAGGATCTATGTACTTACTTCAGTAAAATACAGGGGTTTTACCATGAGCTGTTAAAATGTCAGGCGTGCGAGCGAGAAAGAGGGTTGGACGACGGCGAGCAATGGGTAGCTTGCCGTCCGACCTTCCGGTAACCGTCCGGACCGAGCCCAAGTCGTCGACGACGCGTACTGTTCCACGCGTGCCTCAAGTAGATGTCAGAAAACCGTAGGGGCCTAGCAGGGTCGAAGCCTACTGGGGCCAAAGGTCTGATTCTGAAAGAAAGACTCGGCCCTGGTACGAAAGGCAAAGAAGGAATAGGAGTGGGTTTTTAGTCAGTAAAAATCTGACACTATCTCCCGCTCCGCCCAAGAGCAGGGGATGTCATAAGATGGTTTTCCCACAGAAAAAAAAAGCTAGAAGTACACTCTATACAACATTATTTTTAGTATATGCGAAACCTAAATATAGTTTGTTCAGAATCAGTAACTGAATCGATTCCAATAATTTTTACACCATGTTTAATATTTTCCTAAAAATATTTAAAAACGTCACTAGTTGGACACCATCGACAGCAAGTACGACACAGGTCACGGCAGATCATAGCGGGTATTAGGCTCAGTCGTCCGGATGGCCTGGTGACCATGTATTTGTGTGGACAACCAGATAACATAACAGCTCATAACTTTGTAATTTATTATGATACAGTTGTGAAATGTTTTTACATAGATTCTTTAAACAAAAATACTAGACACGTGTTTCATGTTTCGCATAAACTAAAACTAATGTTGTATAGCTCCATTCCTTTAACAGTTCAGTTTAGGTCGTAAAATGGATCTCATTATGAACTCGTGGTAGGGCCTCAGGTACAAAACTCTGAAACTTCAGCTTTATTCTTCCCCCAAGATCTAGAATATTCTCCGCTGTGTAGTTAAACCTGTTCTACTAAATGTTTACTTAAAACTTTCTGTAACTCGCTTACGGTCTTTACAACAAATTGGAAAACAAAGTGGAAAGGGTAAGGACTTATTCATAAGCGACAGCGGGTTTACCTTTACCAAAAACGTTTTTTTTTAGTCTATTAAATGTATTTTCTAATTTGAAACTAAATCAAAGATTTCAAATAAATTCAAAAAATCCTCGACTGCTCGACCCAAATTTTTTTTTTCGTTTCCATGTACTGATTAGACAACTGAAGGCTAAAGGTAAGATTTAGTCAGTAGAAGTCTGACACACCCCCTCGCCTGTAGGGAGGGAGAATTCATTAGAATAATTAATTAATTATTTTGGGTACATTACCAGCAGACAGCGATGCGGGGGAGTTTTTCGACGCCGTACTTTTTTTCTTAGTAATTTATTTAGCTGGGCTTTTATTTTTATTTTGTAACTTAGTTTTAATTAGGTTAAGTTAAGCATATTTGGAATTTTTGAAATGAATAAATTAATTATTTCCTAAGGTTGTCTGGTAGATATCCGTCGCCTTGCCTTTGTACCCATAGATTTAAGTTAGTGTAAAAGTTTTGTTACTATTCTGGTGTACAATAAAGTTTATTCTATTCTATTCTATTCTATTCTATTCTATTCTATTCTATTCTATTCTATTCTATTCTATTCTATTCTATTCTATTCTATTATATTCCATTCTATTCTATTCTATTCTATTCTATTCTATTCTATTCTATTCTATTCTATTCTATTCTATTCTATTCTATTCTATTCTATTCTATTCTATTCTATTCTATTCTATTCTTTTCTATTCTATTCTATTCTATTCTATTCTATTCTATTCTATTCTATTATTGTGGCCGAATACTGTGCCAGGCAAGGAATTTAATTTAGAAAATGTACTATTTTTGCCATTGACAAGCTAAGAAAAAGATTCGATTTTATGAATTAATATCGACAAAAAAGTTTTAGCATCACATTCATTGTGTCACCATTTTATTAATGTCTTTATTTATTTTATATACATATTTTGTACATTTTTAAATATTTCTTAAAAAACATATTAAAAAAAAACATTTAAAAATATAAAAAATAGCAGTGTCGGGACAGGGTATTATTATTGATATTATTATCGAGCTTAGATATTTTCCGCTTCTCTCATCATCATACTCGCTTCCTAATGAAATGGAACTTTCTATAGCGGGGAACAGGTTCAGCAAATACGCGAACCAAAATATAACTTGTTTAAAGATTCCATCGGAATACTGAACTCCGTACCGATACTGAAAACATGAGTTTATAACTGAAATAAGACTACGTGGTACAGCTAGAAATAAAACTATTGTAATTATAACATAATATCCTTGCTATACACGAACACACGGCAGAGTAATGGTGGCCGAGTGGTAACGGCCCCGACACACGAGCCAGGCGCATTACTTTGTGTAATTTATTTCATAACCAATGCTCTCAAAACGGTGAAGGAAAACATCGTGAGGAAACCGGCATGTCGTAGAACCAAAAAATTCGAAGACATAATGTGACAGTCACCAACCCGCACTGGGCCCGCGTGGTGAATTACGGCCCATTTCCTCTCCTAGGAGGAGGCCTGAGTCCCAGCTAACTCAAGATTTTTTGACTCAAGAGTGAAAAGATTACTTCTAGGCAAGCGTGCTACATAGCATCGTCCATCACGCGAGAAAGGCTATACCAATTGCGCTAATTATTTTGTTGTTTATTTATTTATTAAACTTCATGTACAGTAGTGGTACATAGGCGGACTTAATGCAACAAGGCTTTCTCTGCCAGTCATCCATTGGGTTAAAAAAGACAACACTGAGGTAGGTATGCACAATTAATAAATAACAGACAAATAATGACTTGTACCATTATTGTTGTGTTTGTTATTGTCAGGAAAAGAAAAAAATGATAAAGTAGCACAGAAAATTAGAAAAAGTCAGAATATTACGGTGACTTCAATCTTTTGTGCGAATGATATTTAGCAAAGACAAGGATTGTCGAGTCAGCTAGTTAAAAAACAAGTGCGAGTCGGACACGCGCACTGAAAAAAAAAACTACTTACTAGATCTCGTTCAAACCAATTTTCGGTGGAAGTTTATAAGGTAATGTACATCATATATTTTTTTAGTTTTATCATTCTCTTATTTTAGGGACACCCATTTTACCACTTTGAAAGTGTCTCTCGCGCAAACTATTCAGTATATAAAAAACCTCAATATCATTTTTGAAGACCTATCCATAGATACCCCACACGTATGGGTTAGATGAAAAAAAAAAATTGAGTTTCAGTTCTAAGTATGGAGAACCCTCAAAAATTATTGTTTTTATCTATTTTTTGTGAAAATCTTAATGCGGTTCACAGAATACATCTACTTACCAAGTTTCAACAGCATAGCTCTTATAGTTTCGGAAAAAAGTGGCTGTGACATACGGGCGGAGAGACAGACACATGACGAATCTATAAGGGTTCCGTTTTTTGCCATTTGGCTACGGAACCCTAAAAACAAATTGTCGGATGTCGGATTGAAAATGCGAAAGCTTAAACAAATGATGTTCTGCCAGTAGGTAAACATATACTATACACACATTTGGGCTACAGGTTCGTTCAAAAGAGTAACCACGGCTCTGTAACATAAAGGGTAACTGAAGGCACACACTCTGGCTCCACCCGGAGCGTGAGAAGTTATTTTATGATTTCTCACCAAGCAAAAGTTATATTTGAAGCGAGCCACTACTTAAAACCCTGAACTCCTTGTAAAATGGGTTGTGTTATGAGCTATAATCTGCATACCACGCTGCCCATAGTGTCGAGTATTAGAAAATTTGGCCGCGTATCTTGGCTTTTCATTTAATTTGTTGTGAGAATGATAGATGGCGCTCTAAAGAAACTTCTGCCTGTAAGGACTTTTTCGAACTGAGCAATGTGACGAGATAGCTTGTAAAGTTTTCGGGCGTAAAAATATGCTCCTTGAACTTTAGAAAAATACGTGTGTCGAATCATTATGATGATTTTTCATACGACTCCGCACGCCATCGCGGTCAGCGGTGTAGCAGATCTCATGTCGAAAGAAAGAAAATTGAGTTTACTGGCATTATAAAATCTTAAACCTTAAAATTAAACAAAAAGTACACTGAATATGTAATGCCTTTTATACCTGCCAAAATAAAACTTCGAAAAGCCTTTTTCTTGGGTACCTCCTCTTTTTTATTAATTGTTCCAGGAATTATGCGAATTTTTATTTATTTAAAAGTTTATGGTTTCCCATAAACTATTAAATTAATGTCATTTTTTTAAGTTAATGTCATTTAGAATCCCGATATAGTGTGCACAATGAGTGTTTCCATAAATATATTTTCTTTAATTTTTTAATTTTTGAGCACATTATGAAGAGCTTTTGAGTTATGAGTTTACATGTGGATGGATGGAGAGGGAGAGGGAGACCAAAGAAAAGATGGATGAATTGTGTGAAGAGTGATATGAAAGAAAAGGAAGTTAGTAATAGTATGACGAGTGACAGGGCAGAATGGAAGAAAAAAACATGTTGCGCCGACCCCAAATAACACGGGACAAGGGCAGGAAGATGATGATGATGATTATGAAGGGCTTTTATTAAGCTCACGTAAAATTCAGGCAAAACAGCAGATCTTCTGAGGTATTTACTGGGTTGGCTTTACAATAATGTATAATATTAAAATAGCATTTTGGCAGTTTTGCTTAATCGTGACATTGGTCGGTGATGGAACGTCCCAGCGATCACAACAGTCCTTGTCGTGTTTCTTTCCGTGCTAGATACGTTCCTAGCACGGTCATAGTATGATACGATGTAGAGGATTGTATTTTTTTCAGTATTCAAAACCCACTTGGTAAGTACAGTTCTGGGCCTCAAGTCTGCTATTACAATAGTGTCAGAATAGTCTGTCATTGACTTCATAATTGTTGATTTTGACAAGTTTCGTAATCTACTAATATAATGGCGTCATTATGACTTTCCAATGGTTAACCACTGACACTGCATTGAAAGAATTGGCAGAGAATGGTAATCTCGTACATAATGACAAATGAATGTCTGATATACTTTGTAATCTGCTAAAATTTTGACAGTCCTTTTGATCAGTGTCCTACCGTCGTTGTGCAGTTATTGCTTTTAATTTCTTAGGAGATAGCTCGATATTGTCATTCTACCACAATACTATTAACAGACCAATGACTGGCCAATGATCGACCATTATGAATTTAGCAGACTACGAACTTTTAGCGAAATGACAATAGGATCGTGTTGGAATGACGAATTTATAAAAATAACAGACTTAGGCCCCTGGATGATTTCAACCCTTAAAAAAACTTGGTAAGTACAGTTTACTTTTTAATTTTCAATAACAAGACAATGACCATTGTTCAGCGTATTCTTTTCCAACAAATAGCTATCTTTTAGAACCCATTGTTCTTTACATATTAAAAATCTTTTCTTAAAAATTCTAGCTATTATCTTGAATATTGGTTGGGTTGTTTTCAATTGTTTTCCTTTGAATTTTACATATGAGCTTTCTTATTTGTTTTTTCTTCGTTTCAATTTAAGTTTTCTTTGTATATAGAAAAATAGGGCTCGTACGTAGTTTAGCAATCAGACTTATTCGTAATGGATGCGCCAAAAGTCGAAGTTCGCACTGAGAGTACAGCTGCTGCCGCCTTAGCCAAGTTACAACCGTTTTGTGTCGAATTCCGTTCTCCAATCATTAACGCTTCGATGTCAGCAATTGTAGAAAACGATAAGTTGGTAGTCATGTTGTCGCGCCTGAGTCAGCCGCTCGTTCTACAATGTAGTTCTACAATAACAAAGGATGTAGCGTTGAACATTGTAGAAACGATAACAATTCATTCTATTATATTGAACGATGTGAACTTGGCTACGAATTTTCTATTCGTTTGTTCTGACCCCGTGACTTAACGTTGAGATGATGTCATTCCCATACATTTGATTAGTTTTCGACTAGCGTTAACGATTGCGGATTATGAACTTGGCTAGGGGTACTGGAGTCGCAGCGTAAGCGTAACGTCAATTCAGTGTTCGTAGTGCGAGTCCCGTACATTTTTCTGCCCCTCATGATGAAGGAAGACTGGTGGCCGCAGGACGTGATTCCGTCGCTTCCGCGGACAGGTGCCATAGAACAGCATGAAGTGAACATAAATAAAGAAAGGAAAGAAAGAAAAAGAGTTTATTTAAGTCAAACATGGCGCACACCTTTAAAAATAAAAACAAATACCAATAACGACTTATAATATAAGTAGGACATGCGTCGCTCAGCACAATGCTGGGGTTCGTGTAAGACAGAGCCACAGAGCTGATTGCACATAGTGCAATGTGAAGTATTACTAACATAGTCCAAGTTTTATTTACTAACTATACATATAAATGTTAGTCTTTAAGGTTTATTTATTTTATTAACAATTTATTATTATTATTGTAAACCAGCAATTTTTGTTTCTATTGAAACCCTAGTTTGTAGCAGCTAGTTGCAATATCAAATAGACTGTTATCAGGAGAAATTGTTCTGGCACAAAGGAAATGAACTCGCTAAGAGTATGCAAGCAATTCTTAGTAAAGCACATTATCCTGCAGACAGCAGAATATGAAAACTGTGGCCTTGTCTAGGGATTCGCTTAATAAAATAAACTAGAAATGCGAAATGATATGGTGGCCTTCTTCTAAGACTTGACTTGACTTCTTGGTAAAATAGGAGCAGAATAAAATCCTGCTTAACATTTGAACTATTAGAAGTCTAAGAATACATCATTTTCTAATTATCACCTCATGACTGGCCTGTTGGTCTAGTGGTTGGTGGCCCTGACTGCTATGACGGAGGTCGTGGGTTCGATTCCCCCCCAGGACAAATGTTTGTGTGATCAGCACGATTATTTGTTCTGTGTCTGGGTGTAATCTATAATATAAAAATGAATCGCAAAATGTGTTGGTAAGCGCATAACTCAACAACGCCTGGACCAATTTGGCCAATTCTTTTTTTTAAATGTTCGTTGAAGTTCAAGGATGGTTTTTACGGCGAGAAAAAATCAAATAGAGTAGGGTAGGGTAGAGTAGAGTATGGTAGAGTAGAGTAGAGTATGGTAGAGTAGAGTAGAGTAGGATAGAGTAGTCAGTTGACGGGAGCGAAGCCGCGGGCAAAAGCTAGTTTATCTATATATGTATGTATTTAGAAATATATAAGTATGTTTATCAGTTCTCTAGTAACCGTAACACAAGCTCTGCTTAGCTTGGGAGTAGACGGCGTTGTGTGATAGTTGTGGAATATTATATCATCACCATCATTGTTCATCTTTTCAGTCGAATGACGTCATAGGTCTCCTTCAAGTCTCGCCACAACGATCGGTCCTATGTGTCTCGCATCCATCGGATTTCCACGATCCTCATCAGGCTATCGGTCCACCTTGGAGGCCTATCAACGCCTTCTGGTACGCGGTCACCACTTCAGAACCAGCTTATAGACATATTTTCTGTGGAGCAAAGTGCCCTGCCCACGGCCACTTTAGTTGGGTGATTCTTCGGGCTATGTCGGTAACCTTGGTTCTCTATATAGAATTATTTTCAACTTACACATTTGCAACGCCACTAGCTGGCAAAGCATCTTTTATATTTGACAAGATTTAAATTTAAACTCGGCTCTAATGCTAGCAAAGGAGGCGGCCGATCGCGCGAGGCAACGGCGAGCAATGGGTGGCTCGCTGTCCAACCGTCCGGTAACCGTCCGGACTGAGCCCAAGTCGTCGACGACGCGTACTGTTCCACGCGCACCTCAAAGAGATGTCAGCAACTGTAGGGGCCCAGCAGGGTCGAAACCTACTGGGGCCACGGGTAGTGTGAAAGTAAAACCCGAGGCCCTGGGACGAAGGCAAAGAAGGAACAGGAGTGGGTTTTAGTCAGTAACAGTCTGACACTATCTCCCGCTCCGCCCAAGGGCGCAATTTGTCATAAGATGATTTTCCCACCTAAAAAAAAAAACTTCTTTGTGCCTAAACACGCCCTTCTACCTTCTATTCTCAAGTATTACAGTGAAAAAGATCACATTACTAAAACACATATCAAAGAGTAGATTTCCAAATGTCCCGAAAGATATTCTATAGTGGTTCCTACAGCAATAGGTAGGTCTAGATATCGCAAAAGGCCACTAACGGGATTACTTACTCCAAGAGGATTTGCGAGGATGCGAGTGGTTCCGCACAAATGTACGACTGAGGGACTAACCAACACGTGTGTCTTTACAGTTGAGTGAAAAGTGGCCACAATGACGATTGTGAGTACTAGATACTAGATATTCGAGCCTAAAATCGGATCCCACGGCCCAAATATTTTGTAGCGACATCTATGGCGTCACATAAGAACTAATCCTGCATCGCGCAATCAAAGTTCTCCGCGCGTTTAGAACATATAGAACAGCCCGTAATCATCTATCAGGCAGCAGTAGCCCACCAGACATAACAACCAGTCTGGTCGGAGGATCCTCCCTTTTCAACGGAGGTTTGCGGGACTTTACTCTCTGTTCCGTCTACCGCCAAAGTTTCAACCCCAAACGGCTACGGCTCGAAATTATTGCCGATGAGATAGATAGATTACATATGTTGGCACTATGGTATTTCCTTTTCTAACCAATACCAGGCCATTCAGAAAGTTTTGCGAAAATATGTTTTTATGTATATGGCACTGGCCACTTGTAAATTTTGATCGCTAGTTTCTTCACTTTGACGGGGTCTGATTTTAATGCCATTACGAAACCAAAGCAACATCAACGCCGAATGGTATACCACAAGATGCCTGCCAGAAGTTTTGTCTGCAATGAGCAACAACCGACCGAACACCGGGCTCTACGGGGTACTGCTTCACCATGACAACGCGCCAGCAACGGGTAGCTCGCGGTCCGACTGACCGGTAACCGTCCGGACCGAGCCCAAGTCATTGACGGTGCGTACTATTCCACGCGCGTCTGAAGGAGATGTTAGTAAACCGTAGGGGCCTAGCAGGGTCGAAGCCTACTGGGGCCAAGGGTCTGCTTCTAAAAGAAAGACTCAGCCCTGGTATGAAAGGCAATGAAGGAACAGGAGTTTTTAGTTAGTAAAAGTCTGTCACGCCTTCCAGCTCCGCCCTAGAGCGGGGGGTGTCATTGGATGATTTTCCCACCTACAGAACTAAAATACATATCGCCCATAGACAATTGATGTCAGGTACAATCTGCTGGCAACGAGAAGGAGTAGATAAAGTAATCAAACTTGAGCAGAACTCGCGATACTTTGATTACTAAAGTCGTTTCACGTTGGCACAGGAACTGCTGGAGAAAAACATTTATTGTTTACTAGCTTCTGCCAGCTGCTCCAACCGCGTAGCCTATGTTACTTAGGAATAAAGCAGCTTTTTATCAGTGAAAAATATAGTCTATGTCACTTAGGAATAAAGCAGCTTTCGATCGGTGAAAAATATAGTCTATGTCACTTAGGAATAAAGTAGCTTTCGATCGGTGAAAAATATAGCCTGTATCTCTTAGGAATAAAGCAGCTTTCGATCGGTGAAAAATATAGCCTATGTTACTTAGGAATAAAGCAGCTTTCGATCGGTGAAAAATATAGCCTATGTCACTTAGGAATAAAGCAGCTTTCGATCGGTGAAAAATATAGCCTTTATCTCTTAGGAATAAAGCAGCTTTCTATCGGTGAAAAAAATTTACCAATCTGACCAGTATTTTCAGAGATTTCCTCTTACTAAAAAAAAACAAACTTTACCTCTTTAAAATATTAATGTACGTTGACTTGTGTTTATTTTCTTTGGACATTGTGTTTTCATTTGTTGATTTCCCATCACAAAAAAAAATCATTAGGATAATAAATCCTAAAGGCTTTAACGAGAAGAAGTGTCAGAAGTTTATTGACTAAAACCCACCTGTATCCTTCGAAAGAAGAAAGAAAGAAAGAAAGAAAAACTGTTTGTTTGCCGGAAAAGGCGCGAATTTAAGACTAACTTATTGCAAATATTCCTCCTCTTCCCACTCCCTCCCCTCCTCCTCTTCTCTTCCTTCTTTCCTTCAGTTGCCTTTTGCGTTCCAGAACCACCATATTCTTTAAAAAATTGGGAACTAGGCATCGGCTCTATTGGACTCCTGTGGTTTTGTTGTCAACGTATGTGGAATTCTAACTATGTGACACGTCTTCGACGACTTGGGTTTGGTCCTCATTGGACGGTGAGACGACGAGCTTCCCATTGCTCGCTGTACGCAAAACCGAGATTATTCTAATGCTGCGTCCACACAATACAAACTTTAGTACAGACTAACATAGAATATACACCGCCATTTGTCTGCACTGCAATTATCTTAGACAGCAGGGGCGCCGGCTTCTAGAAAACCTCATGGGTGCTCATGCTCATTTGATGACTCGAAAAAGTGGCGAAGTGTGAGAAGAGAAATGCACAGTGATCGATATTTTGATAACGGATCAATAACTGGCATCTGTTACCTACATCGTTAATAAATTGAGACAACATCACATACATTGTCCTGGTCCCAAACTAAGGTTTTCCCTTGTACTATGGAAACCAGAAACAACGAAGGTACTACAAACGCCAGACCGAACACAAATATCTGCTGATTGCGTCTCAAACGGCGCTCTAAACCATTGCGGTAAAAGGGTCGTCGGGTAATGTAAAAACGCCCATCCCTAAAAGGCGATTACTGATCTGTTTCTTGATGTCTATTCTCAGGGATGCTCAGTACCCACTGTTTATTTCTCATGGGTGCTCGAGCCCCCGAGCACGCGCGGGGTCGGCGCCCCTGTTAGACAGACAAAATTCTATAGAAATCTAGTACTAAGCCTATATCTTTTATACATACCAGAGGAACGTACAAATCTGATAAGCCGTTAATTGTTTTACAAACTTCACATTCATAATATAAAACGTGAAAAAGAAGAAAAACTATAAAAAATAAAAAAATAAGTTAATAAATTACTTCTCAGTCTTTTAACTTCTTTTATAGAACCTGTAAATTAGTTTAAATTTGAGCGTCGCTGAGTCCTGACTCAGCGACAAAATCAAAAACCCGAAACTCATGACTTACCTGTAACCGCTAAGTCATGAGTATTTCAAATATTAGGTCACACATGTGTTTGAAAGTAAAGTAAATACCCATTAAGTTTTTAAAATCCCTACCGCAGCTAGCAAATGAGCTGATGACATTGAATACCTGGACACATCTTCAAAAATTGCAGCTAAGAACCATTTATCACATCAGCTTTCAAACAAAAAAATCGCATCAAAATCGGTTCATTCGTTTAGGAGTTACGATGCCACGGACAGACATACAGACACGTCAAACTTATAACACCCCTCTTTTCCATCGGGGGTTAATAAAATTGTTCGATTTTCCGAGATTAACATAAAAAACGGGAGTATCAAAGCTCCTTTAATAAACAAACTAATGAGTCCTCTGGCTCGATAAAGACGATAGTGTTGCGCTATAATCGATATTAATTCAGGTGACACACCGCCCTAGCGTCGATTTAATAGAGTCTGCACCGCTGCACGCCGGTAAATAGGGAGATTGCCTTACAAAAGCGACTAGAGATGTGGCAAAACTATCGATATTTCTTTAACATTATCATACAATGATCAATGTATCAACAATACTTGTAATAGTTACATCACGCTAATGCCGGGCCCTGGTACAGGCCATGGTCCGAAGCGAGGAGGAGTGGCAGGCGGTCGCCTCCTTCTGCGAAGTAGTAATGTTAGCAAAGGAGGAGGCCGCACGTGCACGCGCGAGGGAGCCTGATCCCGATTTCCGGTCACCGTAAGCGCGGGCTTGCGGACGGTGAGTAATGGGTAGCTCGCCATCCGATCATCCGGTAACCGTCCGGACCGAGCCCAAGTCGTCGACGGCGCGTACTATTCCTACTATTCCACGCGCGCCTCAAGTCATTGAGTCATTTCGCGCAAATAAACAGTTTTTCTTTCTTTCTTTCAAGGAGATGTCAGCAAACTGTAGGGGCCCACCATGGTCGAAGGCGAAGCCTACTGGGGTCAAGGGTCTGCTTCTGAAAGGAAGACTTGGCCCTGTTATGAAAGGCAACGAAGAAACAGGAGTGGGTTTTTAGTCAGTAAAAGTCTGACACTAGTCCCAAATTAAGCAGAGCTTGTGCTATGAGTACTAGACAACAGATAAACATATTTCTAAAATACATAACATGCTATAGATAAATTACACCCAGACACAACAAATGATCGTGCTCATCACACAAACATCGCCCTGGGTGGGAATCGAACCCACAACCTCCGGCTTAGCAGTCAGAGCCACTAACTACTAGACCAACAGATCAGGCTTGTAGTCTTTCATATGAGAGGCGAGGCGTGTTAAGATTGGAGATAATTCAGGCGCACAAGTTCTAAAAATAATTGTCGGTATCCCGTCACCAGTCCCGGGGTAACAAAAGGAACAGCTGTGGGTTTTAGTCAGTAAAAGTCTGGCACTCGCTGTCGCTCCACCCAGAGCGGTAGGGAATACTTGATGATATCCCGCAAATAAAATTGGCAGTACTGTTATTAAATACCCAAAAAAACTAAAGTAAATTTTCCTTCAAGCGTAAAATTCGGAACTACTACTTGCGGTCTTCGTCATAATTGTTATTTTTTGAGTTCTCCTTATTAAAATGTTTTTATTTGTTTATAATATCAGCATAAATAAGTATTTTATTATAGTAACTTAATTTAATGATACTTCATTCTACTTGTTATATTTGTTATTTATTTATTGTGCACACCACTCTCTTTTAAGCCAAAAGTTGATTGGTAGAGAATGCCTTGTTGTATTAAGTCCGCCTATGTACCACTACTGTACATGAAGTTTAAATAAATAAATAAGAAACTCCTTGACGAAACACCCAGTTGTAAATCTATCATAATTATTATTATTGAAATAATAGTAACTATCGATACTTATATTATTTCCAAGCCCTACACTATTCAACTTCAGGGAATCGAGCCAAGGTAATGCCGGTATATTGAAGGAAAATATATCTAGTATAAGAGTGTAGATGTACAGGCGCGCCATCGAATGTCTACATATGGCACGGTGTTCCAAATATTATAAGGATGCTAGTAAAATTTTATAAATATTGAGAGACTTTTTTTTTGCGGACCTCTTTAGATAGTTTAGAACTAATGGTGCATCTATCTATCTATATCATCGATATATATGTACTATGCACTGGATTACGCGTGCCGAACACTCACTTCAATCGACTCAGGCCCCCTAACCAAGTTACAATCGTTTCGTTCGCGCCGAACGCCTCCAGTAAGCCACGCCTCCGATTCTTTTGTTCTGACCACGTGACTGAGCGTTGAGATGACGTCAGAACAAAGGAATCGGAGGCGTGGCCTACTCGAAACGTTTGGCGCGAACGATACGATTGTAAATTGGCTAGGGGGGCAGGTGTAGTATAATCCATACACCTTGACCATTACACTATGTTGAACGAAACGCGTAAGTACCACGAAATTCATTAAGGCGCTTAAGACATTTCGGTTGCGGAAAAAGTATCCTCTAAAAGCTATCTTAGCGCTGTATGTTTTAATAGTTCTGTTAAACGGCATAATGCCAATGTAGGGCCGCAGCGAACTTTCATTTTAACTTTTCAGTATTTTGACAAATATTTTCCATGAACGTGCTTGTCTATCACTCGAATATAAGTCCATGTTCTTTATAATATAATATATAAAAGCGAAATACCACTCACTGGTTAATCTCAGAAATTATAACACCTACAAATATAAAATTTGGCAGGAAGGTTCTTTATAGGGTGTAGACATCCGCTAAGAACGGATTTCACGAAACTCCACCCTAAGGGGATAAAACGGGGGTTAGAAGTTTGTATGGATAAACCTATTTTCGCGCGGGCGAAGCCGCTGGCAGAAGCTAGTGATATATATTCAATTCAATTCAATTCAATTCAAATTCTTTATTGCGAACTAAGTGTGAGTTTGGGGGTGTTAACAATAAATGCTAGGTTCTTAGAACTTAGTTACCTGTTAAGGCATTGCAACATAAATAGTTAAAATATTGAGAAAAAAAAATACATGCTAAATATTACAGGTCAACAGTTTACATTATCTATTATATTAACTATCAATATTCATATATTTTACGTAACTCTAATATTAATTATTACTATTCTTATATTTTACATTACTCTAAATATTAATTATTAATATTCTTATATTTTACATTATCTATTATATTAATTTATTTATAATTTATGTCACACTTATATCACATGGTTATCATTATCTATATTATTAATTATCATTAATCATAAATTTTGTTAATGGTAATTCATAAATTCATTTTTATTATTTATAATTTATGTCACATTTACAATACATAGTTATCACATTTTAATTATCACAATCATTCTAATATATTCGTTATTTTTCGTCAAGGAATTCTTTAACAGAGTAATATGCTTTTTTGTTCAGGAAATCTTTTAGCTTCCTTCCTATAAAAGGAGAAACTGGCTGATTGACATATCAAGGCATCACCGAAACTTTTGGGACTAGGAACCTGATTTGTTTGCACAAAACTTACTTTAATGATGTAGGCGAGCACTAAAAAAATAGTTTTTGAAAATCAAAGGGGTAAATTCGATTATATGCAAAATTTTATTCATCATCATCATCATCATTTCAGCCGAAAGACGTCCACTGCTGGACATAGGCCTCCCCCAAGCGTCGCCAGAATGAACGGTCCTGTGCGTCTCGCATCCATCGGACTCCCGCAACCGTTACCATACATTACCAAAATTTTATTCCTTCAACTAATACACTTGAAACTTGGCACATTATATGGTAACCTAAGTAAATAAAACAGGTTTTCATTATCTGTTATTCAAAACTACCCCAGTAAAAGGTTGTATGGGAGAATATTATTCCTAAAGTAGGTTCTTATTTTTGCCAAATTAGTTATTTTTGGTTTCTTTGAAACCTAATAAAAAAGTGCTTTTTCATAATAGGAGTTCTGACGTTGAAACCATGCACTTCATAGAGTAAGTTAATATCTTTGATATATAGGTACGTACGATTTATTTTTAACAAACTCTGTTATTAGCTTTCGTTTTGGCAATTAAGTGCTGAAGCCGTCCAGAGAAAAAAAGTTAATCGTGAAGATTTCCCAACTGAAAGTGGTTGAAACAAAAATACACATCCCATCAGCAGTTTTAAGTTCGTATTGGTATGTATTGGCGTATGAACGCATTGTTTCAACGGTAGAACTCATATTTCAAAATAGTACAAGTTTACTTAGATTTCATACAAAAATGGTAATCTTAGGATGACTTTTAATTCTTTGTAAACCTCCTAGGAGTTGATAGCATTTATCAATGTATGTATAACTCGACGAATTATTCTGCAAGGTGTGTTGGCAGTTTATTGATGCTGATTTCGTCATAAAAGCAAAAGCAGGGTCAGTTAGGAAGTGTTTTAACTATAACCTTATTTTTGTACTACTACTCGTTGTTCTATGAATGCAGGTTAACCTGTAATTGGCGACTTAGAACATAGGATACTTTTAATTCGAGGAGTATGTTCTCTTCGCGTTTATTTCTTATGGGTGCTCGAGCGCCCGTTTAATTGTTTTACAAACATACAAACTTCACATTCATAATAAAAAACATGAAAAAGATGAAAAATTATAAAAAGTAAAAAATAAGTTAATAAATTACTTCTCAGTCCTTTAACTTTTTTTATAGAACCTGTAAATTAGTTTAAATTTGAACGTCGCTGAATCAGGTAACCGATAGGTCATGAATATTTCAAATATTAAGTTTTTAAAATCCCTACCGCAGCTAACAAATGAGCTGATGACCTTGAACACCTGGACACATCTTCAAAATTGCAGCTAAGAACCATTTAGATCACATCAGCTTTTAAACAAAAAAATCGCATCAAAATCGGTTCATTCGTTTAGGAACTACGATGCCACGGACAGACACACAGACACGTCAAACTTATAACACCCCTCTTTTCCATCGGGGGTTAGTAAAATTGTTCGATTTTCCGAGATCAACATAAAGAACGGGAGTATCAAAGCTTTAACACAGAATACCGTCCTTTAATAAACAAACTAATGAGTCCTCTGGCTCGATAAAGACGTTAGTGTTGCGCTATAATCGATATTAATTTAGGTGACACACCGCCCTAGCGTCGATTTAATAGAGTCTGCACCGCTGCACGCCCGTAAATAGGGAGATTGCCTTACAAAAGCGACTAGAGATGTGGCAAAACTATCGATATTTTTTAACAGTATCTTACAATGGTCAATGAAAGACAATACTTGTAATAGTTACATCAAGCTAATGCCGGGCCTTGGTACACGCCATGGTCCAAAGCGAGGAGGAGTGGCAGGCGGCCGCCTCCTTCTGCGAAGTAGTAATGTTAGCAAAGGACGAGGCCGCACGTGCACGCGCGAGGGAGCCTGATCCCGATTTCCGGCCACCGTAAGCCCGGGCTTGCGGACGGTGAGCAATGGGTAGCTCACCGTCCGATCGTCCGGTAACCGTCCGGACCGAGCCCAAGTTGTCGACGGCGCGTACTATTCCACGCGCGCCTCAAGGAGATTTCAGCAAACCGTAGGGGTCCAACACGGTAGAAGGCGAAGCCTACTGGGGTCAAGGGTCTGCTTCTGAAAGGAAGCCTTGGCCCTGTTATGAAAGGCAACGAAGAAAGGAGTGGGTTTTTAGTCAGTAAAAGTCTGACACTAGTCCCAAATTAAGCAGAGTTTGTGCTATGAGCACTAGTCAACAGATAAACATATTTCTAAAATATATAACATGCTATAGATAAATTACACCCAGACACAACAAATGATCGTGCTCATCACACAAACATCGCCCTGGGTGGGAATCGAACCCACAACCTCCGGCTTAGCAGTCAGAGCCACTAACTACTACACCAACAGATCAGGCTTGTAGTCTTTCATATGAGAGGCGAGGCGTGTTAAGATTGGAGATAATTCAGGCGCACAAGTTCTAAGAATAATTGTCGGTATCCCGTCACCGGTCCCCGGGTAACAAAAGGAACAGATGTGGGTTTTAGTCAGTAAAAGTCTGACACTCCCTGTCGCTCCACCTAGAGCGGTAGGGAATACTTTATGATATCCCTTAAATAAAATTGGCAGGACTGCTATTTAATACCCAAAAAAACTAAAGTAAATTTTCCTTCAAGCGTAAAATTCGGAACTACTACTTGCGGTCTTCGTCATAATTTTTATTTTTTGAGTTCTCCATATTAAAATGTTTTTATTTGTTTATAATATCAGCATAAATAAGTATTTTATTATAGTAACTTAATTTAATGATACTTCATTCTACTTGTTATATTTGTTATTTATTTATTGTGCACACCACTCTCTTTTAAGCCAAAAGTTGATTGGTAGAGAATGCCTTGTTGTATTAAGTCCGCCTATGTACCACTACTGTACATGAAGTTTAAATAAATAAACAAGAAACTCCTTGACAAAACACCCAGTTGTAAATCTATCATAATTATTATTATTGAAATAATAGTAACTATCGATACTTATATTATTTCCAAGCCCTACACTATTCAACTTCAGGGAATCGAGCCAAGGTAATGCCGGTATATTGAAGGAAAATATATCTAGTATAAGAGTGTAGATGTACAGGCGCGCCATCGAATGTCTACATATGGCACGGTGTTCCAAATATTATAAGGATGCTGGTAAAATTTTATAAATATTGAGAGACTTTTTTTTTGAGGATCTCTTTAGATAGTTTAGAATTGCATCTATCTATCTATATCATCGATATATATGTACTACGCACTGGATTACGCGTGCCGATCACTCACTTCAATCGACTCAGTCCCCCTAGCCAAGTTACAATCGTTTCGTTCGCGCCGAACGCCTCCAGTAAGCCACGCCTCCGATTCCTTTGTTCTGACCACGTGACTGAGCGTTGAGATGACGTCAGAACAAAGGAATCGGAGGCGTGGCCTACTCGATACGTTTGGCGCGAACGATACGATTGTAACGGCTAGGGGGGCAGGTGTAGTATAATCCATACACCTTGACCATTACACTATGTTGAACGAAACGCGTAAGTACCACGAAATTCATTAAGGCGCTTAAGACATTTCGGACCCGTACCCAAGCAAGCAAGTTAGACTGGAATCCGCAAGGAAAAAGAAAGCGTGACCGTCCTCGTAAGACCTGGCGTCGTCGTGTTGGTAGAAGCAGCGAGCAACGGAATGACGTGGAGCAAAGTGCAGCGTGAAGCTCAAGACCGTTCACGTTGGACGGTTGGAGGATTACTGTGGACTGTCTGCCCCATCTAGGGAACATAGGACTACAAGTCAACTAAATCATGTTCTCTTGGAGTTAATTGCCATGATCACGCGGCCGAAACAGATGACAGCTGTTAGTTTGTTTAATAGCTGTCAGATATAAAAGTGAATGTCAATTTTATTGGGATGTTGCTGACCCATTTTCAAAGTTTCCCAGTTTAACAAAGAAAATTATAATGCTTAATGTTTTAATGACTCTAAAAACAATTAGGGTCAATTGCACTCGAGCATCCATTAAGCACAGCGTTCGTCTTCTAACGAAATGTATGAATGGTCGCCGGTTAGGTTACGGTGTTAGTTGTAGCGACTTTTTTTGAGATGGGTAACCGCCCAATGACTTCTCTCGCTCTAGAACGGAGTAGAAAGGAGTGTCAGACTTTTGCTGACTAAAACCACACCTGTGTCTTTCAGTTGCCCTATGCGTTCTAAGCCCTAGCCAGTATCGGCCCTACTGTGCCCTTATGGTTTTGCTGACATCTCTTTGAAGCGCACGAGGAACACTACGCGCAATCGAATACTCGGGCTCAGTCCGGTGAACGGCGAGCCACTCTTTGCTCGTCGTCCGCAAGCCAGCGCCTACAGTGGCTGAGGATCGTTCTGCGACTCCTGATGCTCGGGGCGTGAGGATTTTTGTTCTGCCACATATTTTGTGGCCATCTCCTTCGCTAGCATTATTGCTTCGCAGATGGAAGCGACCGCATCCCATTCCCTAGTTGTAGCGGCTCCTGCCTGGGCATTTGAAACGTCAAACGTCAAAATTTTTACGAGATGGCAACACAGTCATAATTAGACTACCTACCTAATGAAAAGCTACTACAGATATTGTAATATGTGCAATTTTAGATACGAAGACAATGCATAAGTTAGATGTCAACTTAAATTTAGATATCCAGGTATCCTACCTAGGGCACGCCACAATCGCGGCGATAATAAGTCAAGGGGAATTAGAGTGCGAATGGCACCACATCTTCACTTTTCACTTGACGCAAGTCCTCACCGAACATGGGTGTTTCAGGAAGTTCCTGTTTCTAATGCGGCACGAAAAAACGCTCGGGTGTATACAAACAAAATTTCGGGTGTTTACCATTATGTGGATCACCCGGAGGACACGGTAGAGCATACGGTAGTGCCTACGGAGAGTACCTACTAATTAAAATGACCTTACAGCCATTATACGCCTCATGTTTGAACTAGCGCACTAAAACAATTGTGTCAACTAGCCGAGGTACGGGGAGCGGAGTACTACGTTCTGATTGGTACGGGGGAGCGGGGTACCTACTGCGTTCTGATTGGTCAAGAAATCAGATCTATAATCATATGTGTTGACAGACATGCGTCGCCTGTTATTAGACGTCTAGTGGCTGTAAGGTCGTTAACTAATTAAGAACCGAAGATAAAAGATAAGATTTAGCTAATATGCAGCTAATTTAGTAATCAACGTTGATTTTTTTCGAGGTGGGAAAAAAAAAATCCTACCCTGGTCTGGGTGGAGCGAGAGAGCGGGTTACACTTTTACTGACTGAAAACCCACCTGTATTTCACAAGTTGCTTTTTGTGTTCCACGGCAGGCATCGGCCTTATTGGGCCCCTTCCGTTTTGCTAATATCTCTTTGGAGGCGTGAGTGGATCACAAGGCACCGTCGACCCGGGCATGCTCCTATGGGGACGGCCGGACTAGCCATTGTTCTCTGTCCGCAAGCCCGTGCCTAGGGTGGCCTGGAAAAGTAATTAATCCCATGACCAGACTTCACCTTAGTATAAACAATATTGAACTGTAGATGGATGTCTATTTTTACAGAGCGAAATTTTTCAGTGCCTCAGAGAGCACGTGGTCCCGACTGTCATTTATTTGTGTACAGGGTTTCTTTGGTGGTTTTTTTTTTTTTTTTTTTCGTTGGGGAAATCATCTTATGACATCCCCCGCCCTTGGGTGGGGCGGGAGATAGTGTCAGACTTTTACTGACTAAAAACCCACTCCTGTTCCTTCGTTGCCTTCGTCCCAGGACCCCGGGTTTCGTTTTCACACTACCCATGGCCCCAGTAGGCTTCGACCCTGCTGGGCCCCTACGATTTGCTTGCATCTCCCTGAGGCGCGCGTGGCACAATACGCGCCGTCGACGACTTGGACTCGGTCCGGACGGTTACCGGAAGGTCGGACGGCGGGCTACCCATTGCTCGCCGTCCGCAAGCCCGCGCCTACGGTGGCCGGAAATCGGGATCGGAATCCCGGCGGCGATTTGGGCGTGAGGACCGTTGCCTCACGCGATCGGCCGCCTCCTTTGCTAGCATTACTGCTTCGCAGAAGGAAGCGACCGCCTGCCACTCCTCCTCGCTACGGACCATGGCCTGTACCAAGGCCCGACGCGAGAGATCGCCGCCGCCGATCGCCCCCACGAGGACACGGCGTTGCTCTGCCCAAGCGGGGCACACCTCCACCGTATGCTCCACCGTGTCCTCCGGGCGGTCCACACAGTGGCGACACCCGGGCGTCGCTTCCGCACGAATCCGGTGCAGGAACTTCCCGAACTTACCGTGTTCGGTGAGAACCTGCGTTATGACGCAGGTTTCTCACCTACCGTATGCGGTAGGTGAGGACGCCGTGAGGTCTTTCCAACCACGCCTCAAAGAGGGGACTTACCGCCATAATTGTGGCGTGCCCAGGATCCCCCAGTGGTGGAATTTCTCTTCGGATTTTTCGTTTTTTAATCGTTATTCTAACATTTTTAGTGAAACAAAATGAATGAATTACGTTTAAAATTTAAAATGTCATCGGGGTTGATTAGAATAACGATACTAAACAGTTTCAATTTAAAAAACTACAGATTAAAAAAAAAATTAAGTAAATGCCGACGAAAAATTCCGCGAAGCATTCTAGCGAAGGAGGAGCCACGCGTGAGGAAACGGACATCCTCATACCCCAGCCTTCCGCCCCTGATTTTCAGCGACCGTAGATGAGGGCATGCGGACGAGTCGTCCGGCCGTTCGACAACCATCCGGACTGAGTTCGAGTCGTCGACGAGGCGTAGTGTTCCACGCGTGCCTAAGTCAGCAAAATTATAGGGGTCCAGTAGGCCCTAAGCCTACCAGGGCCAAGAGTCGACTTTCGAAATGGAAAGCCGGGGTCCTGAAACGTAAGACAAAGAAGGAACATAGGTGTGGTTTTAGTCAGTAAAAGTCTGACACTAGCTCCAAAAGGCGGGAGATGTAACAGGATGTGTCCCGCCTTAAAAAAAAAAACGCTTGCACTGTCAACGCACCTCGAATCCGTTGACCCCACATTAAAACTGCCGACAAATCGGTGCGATCATTTTGGGAACTTCCCCAAATCGAGTTTCGAAAGTCAGAACCATCATAAATTGTTTGAAATAGCCTTAAGTTTCAAATGTAATCGTTTGTAACGCCCTAAGAAGCTATTTGTAATTTCGAATGGAATTAAATGAAGGAGATAGACGCAGTCGGGAATTATAGAGCTCGTTCAGGGACGAGGGAGTGTTGAGTTGGGAGAGTGTGCTTGCCTGTTGCCTTTTCATTGAGGTAGAGTGGCAAAGATAATTTTATTTGGTACTTGAGCATCTGTTGGTTCTAGGATGATTGGTTGTATGTTAAAATAATATTAGATGGGTAAGTTTTTTTTTAAAGCAACGTCGTTACAGACCAGGGTCGTTGCTGATGCGGGTTTTTATTGTATTAGCTGATGCTAATATTACTTAATTGCTTAAATAAAATATATCTTACAATAAAACTTTTTTTTTATTATTGATACGCTCACGTTTGACCACCATCTCAACTGATGGTAAGCGATGATAAACTGTTATAATTAAATGTGATATTTAGTAGCAGCTTCCTGGTTTTCAATTTCGCAACTTAAAAAACAGGCGTATTCTTCTGGATGCTTAAACTTTAAGTAATGTTTAATCATGTAAGTGCCTTTTTATACGTCCTTTCTAAGAATAGTTTTTTTTTTTTTTACAAAATACTACACTGTGAGATACTCTTGTTTATCAATGTTATATATTTCCATATTGCCCTTTTTTTTGGAGGCATTATAAATTGAGCATGGTGTATTACTTATTTGTTAATTGTTATATACAACTCAGTAGCGTCTAAACAATTTACGTTAACAAAAAAAAAAAACGGCTAAGGGAACAATTGATAGCATTTTTTGTATAACTGTGTATGGTTAAAATCTCACGTGGATCGCGCTAAGTCCCGCCTTCAACGACCACGTCACGACGTGAATGTCAGCATTAAAAATCAGATTGTTGCTCATGCTGATGCAGATGCTGATATAAAAAACAATGCTAATAATCCGCGGATGCTGATGCTGTTATTCGCAACAACCCTGTTACAGACTAAGAATATAAAACAGACTTAGAGGACCATTCAACGATATAAGATTTTAATATAAATTAACCTACATGTTTTTTTCAGGTGGTAAATTATCCAATGACTTCTTTTGCCCTTGGAAGGATCAGGAGGGCGTGTCAGACTTTTACTAACTAAAACCCACTCCTATGTTCCTTCGTTGCCTTGCATTCCAGGGTCCCGAATTTTTCTTTCAGAAGCGAACCTATGTCCCCAGTAGGCTTCGACCCTGCTGTGCCCTTACGGTTTTGCTGACATCTCCTTGAGGCACGCGTGGAACACTACGCGCCGTCGACGGTCCGGACAGTTACCGGACGGTCGGACGGCGTGTTACCTATTGCTCGCCCACAAGCCCACAAATTAATCTACATTAAGATTTGAGAACCAAACTTTTAACCTGGACCTACAGTTAGCTACGTTTCCAATTGCCATATAAGTAATCTACCTACCTATGTGCCAATGTTTGCACATTGTCTTTCTGTATTTATTTAATTGAAATTGGCTCTCTAGAACTATTTAATTTAAGTGTACACTTATTACATAAATAACGTTATTCAACTAAGTTAACTCTGACTTTAGCTCCCCAGTAGGCTTAGACCTGTCACTTCACTTGTCATGTGACTTTGTGGAGAAGTCACATGACAAGTAAAGTGACAGGTTTATTATGGGTCAGTAATGTCGTTGCTATACATTTTGTACTTGGCGTTTGGCGGATACGCTATCAGAAAAGTCAACTTTGTCTATCTTATCTTGACTTCTTCGTTATTAGAATGAGGTTGGTACCGATTGGTGCGTTAACTGGACTCGTCGTCGAACATCAAGTCACACTAAACGCAGCACCATGAAAATTACGAGCAAACTTTTGCGTGCGTGACTGACCTGCTATTACCAACTTTATAACACCGGCCTGATAATTTTAGATTACTGTAATTCACGACTTTTCGAAACGAAGCAATTCCTGCCTACAAACAATGCCAAATTGCCGTACAATCAATATTTAATGACAGTGCCATCTGTTGTCAACTTTTTGTAACTGTAGTGTTTCATAAGCTTACTAGATGGCGGTAGTAGTGTAAAGTTTTATTTCGTAAAGGACATAATTTATGAGGTTGATGTTTTTAGCGCTTGTCATGTTGTTATTACACTGATTTTGGATATTCTTCACAGATGTCGTTAGCTCAGGTGCGAATGCTATGCGAATGTTATCACAATAAATATCGTTATCTCCGATACTTTACAAAACGTTGGGGAATAAAATGACAATGCTATTCTCTGCATGTTGTTAATCTTTAGATTAGAACCACTCATCGGAACACTTAATAATATTTTTTTGATTTTTAATCATGTTCAAGATAGAGTGCTAATACCTCATATCCGACATTAGATCGACAGATTAAAATTTTAATCACTTTGAATTTGAATTCGAATTTCATATGTTTTAGTAAGTTTTTTGTATATTTGTTGCTTCTACACGCTCGAACGGCTAAACGGATTTCGACGAAACTTGGTACACGGGTAGGCCATGTCCTGGAATAGCACAAAGGATGCTTTTTATCCCACGAGTATGTTATGTTCCCTTGGGATAAATTTCTACAAAAAAAAAAACTCCAGTCTGGTTTTGATGAGTTTTTTTTGCTAACGTTCAAATTTATTTAAATGAGATAACTTCACTTTAAACGTTAGAGAAACAATAATAATAATAATATTCACACAACTATCACACAACGCCTTCTAGTGCCAAGCTAAGCAGAGCTTGAGTTATGAGTACTAGACAACTGATAAACATACCTAAATATTTCTAAATACATACATATTATAGATAAATTACATCAAGACACAGAACAAATGATTGTGCTCATCACACAAACATTTGTCCTGGGTGGGAATCGAACCCACGACCTCTGATTTAGCAGCCAGGGCCACTAACCACTAGACCAATAGGCCATTCAAAATGTAGATGAACAGCCTCATGAAGTAATAAACAATCATTCATCCCTTGAGATCTTAGTTATCACGGCTTTACTGTTAGTACATGAAGACTCCACAGGAATAAAAACTTTTTTTCAAATAAAATATCCGACTTCACTAAAAAAAACACTAAAAGGAACAAAATAACCTTAATTTCGGAAATCGGTGTTAAATAAGAAATAAAATGTAAGACCGAGAAACACCGACTTCCACAATTAAAGTTATTTTGATCCTTTTAGTGTTATTTTACACTTTTTAGTTGCGATACACTTATAAACAGAGTGCCTATTTCTCATGACAATTCCAATTAACCCAAACACTGCTAGGTTACATTGTTATATTATGAAGTTCCTGTGTCTACCTTCCACTTTCCGGCTCCATCATCAGTTCAGTTCGATAGTACCTTATAGCCAAAGAGCATCTCATGACAATTCTAATATGTCCAAACTCAGCTAGGTTACATTGATTAATTACGGAGTTCCAGTGCTTACCTTTCGGCTCCATCATCATCAGATCACTTCGATGATACCATTTTCAACGTAACTATTCAGAACCATTCATTTATTTGTATTGTCATAGTCGCTTAACTATCTTCATTGTAATATTTTGTTATGTGAGAATGAAGTTCCGTTGACCATTTCTGGTCTTTTTCATCAGTTCCACTTCATCAAATGTTACTTTTTGACTGTAAATGCTTAAGTTCTCGATGAAAATACCAAAATCACTATATGGTTGCCTATAATATTTGAGGAGTTCCCTCGATTCCTTATGGATCCCATCATCAGAACTGGATTTTGAAAAAAATGGGACCAATCTGGAAGCATATCCTATAAGAGGAAAAACATTTTTTGCAAATCGGTCCATAAACGACGGAGTTCTGAGGTAAGAAACAAAAAAAAAATTATAAAAAAAACCGAATTGATGAAATCCTCCATTTTTTTGAAGTCGGTTAAAAAGAATGAATGACAAAGAGTGAGGTTAAGTTATTTAAGGATACGGACCAAGGTAAAATAAAACTTTTAATAGATAAGATCAACATTTCGTAGGTACTGATCTTATTACCCAGATAAAGCAAAAGTGTTTATGTCACCGTAAAATTGTGAATACTGTCAGATTATAATCTATTTTGCGAGATTATAAAGTACTAGCTTTTGCCTGCGGCTTCGCCCGCGTACATAAAATATAGCCTATTTCACTCAGGAATAAAGCAGCTTTCTATTGTTGAAAAAATTTTAGCAATCGGACAGCCAACACCGACATCATCATCGTCATCATCGTCTTCGCCGTCGTCGTCGTCATCGTCGTCATCATTGTTGCCTCCAGCCGCGTTTTGACTGAGGAAAACCTCTTCCTTTTCCACGGTTGACCGACACATTATATTTTAGCCTTCTACCTAAACTAGGTACTAAAAATCCCCTTGGCAGAGTCCCAAGGCAGGGTCGCCATGTAATGTTGGGGTCCCTAAAGGTGGTCTAAAGGAAACAACCACATGCGTGAAGTACTATTTATTGAGTGCAATGCATATGAGGTATATTGCTAACTCAGCATACATATAAAGGAGTGTACTTACTTACTAAAATAAGAGAGCATACCTATTATATTCTAAACTTCACCAGTACTTTTAGAGATTACCTCCTACAAACAAAAGAAAAACAAACTTTACCTCTTTATAATATTAGTGTACATTGTGGAATCGAGTGTGGATATTTTTTTTAAATCTTTTTTATTTAAGAAATTTTCGTACACTAATGCGACGATGTCAATCCCATAGCATAGCATTACATAGTCGGGCTTTTAATGTTCCCACTGTTGGGACTCAGGCCTCCTCTCTAGGAGGGAATGGGCCGTAATCTACCACGCGGGCCCAGTGCGGGTTGGTGGATGTCACATGTCTTCGAATTTTTGGTTCTAGGACATGCCAGTTTCCTCACGAGATTTTCCTTCACCGTTTTAAGAGCAGTGGTGATGAAATAAATTACACAAAGTAATGCACCTGGCTCAGTTTGAACCTGCAACCTACGACTCGTAAGTCGGGGCCGTTACCACTCAGCCACCACTGCTCTTAATGATGATGATGATCAATCCCATTGTACCTTTGTCTACACTTTAATCCCAATTTATAATCTACTTTCTTAAATCTATGAAAGAATAGAAAACTTTTGCTTCAATACACTTAGTTTCGAAAAGATGCCATTAAAAACTCCTACGTCCATTGCGGACAATTTCAATGACTTTAATCTTTTAAAGTCATTTCAAGACAAGAGAAAACATTCTTATGTCTTTGTATCGGTCACATTTCACCAACATATGCTGTACGTCTTCCTTTTTCCCCACACACTTCACAGTTAGGGGAGTCAGTTTTTCGCATGAGGTAAGCAAAGTTGTTTAGTGGAGTGAGTGTGGATAATTGATAGGATACATCGACGGGTGCAAAGTAATTAAAGTTATCTGCAATTTTGCGATTTTCTGATAGTTGCAGAAACTTACTAAAATTCATTTTCTAAGACATGGAAAATCATCTTTTAAGTGTCCAAAATATAGAAATGATAGTTGTTTTTTCAACAAAATATTTGAAAAAAAAAAATGAAATACTTAACTGCTTATGTATTATTCACTTGAATTATTGATTCTATCCGTACACGTTACTGATCATATTTTTGTAGTCAAAAGTAAAAAAAAAGAAATCCCAAAATTGTCCACGAAATTTTGTAATAATTGGTAAATTCATAATTGAATCATAACAATTGCTACTAGAAAATACTACGCGCAGTGTTTTTCCATTTTGATCGTTATTTATTCATACATAATCAATAGCCTGTATAATATTTCCATAAATTGAGTGACATTTTGGGATATAAACAAACGCTAATAACTTTGCTGTTTATGAATATTATTTATTGAGACTTTACTTAAATAATAACGACACCTTTTCCAATAACCCCTTTAAGTATGAGTACTAATTAAAAACTAGTGCTGTATAATAAAAGAAGAAACTGACTGCCTGACATATCAACGCACAGCCGAATCTATTGGGACTAGGAGCGTGAAATTTTGCAAAAAGCTTACTTTTATGACGTAGGTGATATCTCTTAGTCTCTTACTAAGAGATGATTTTTCAAGGTTCTTCCCCTGAAGGAATGAAACGGGAGTCCAAAGTTTGTATGGAGAAATATACTTTTAAGCGGACGAGGCCGCTGGCAGAACCTAGTAGGGAAAAAAACCTCAATTTAATGATTAGTAAATATATAAATAATAAATAAATAAATTTTTATTCAATAACGTTTCCAAAAAATTAACATTAAGCCAACAGTAATTTTTTTTTTTTTTTTCGGTGGGAAAATCATCTTATGACATCCCCCGCCCTTGGGCGGGGCGGCAGATAGTGTCAGACTTTTACTGACTAAAAACCCACTCCTGTTCCTTCGTTGCCTTCGTCCCAGGACCCCGGGTTTCGCTTTCACACTACCCATGGCCCCAGTAGGCTTCGACCCTGCTGGGCCCCTACGATTTGCTGACATCTCCCTGAGGCGCGCGTGGAACAATACGCGCCGTCGACGACTTGGACTCGGTCCGGACGGTTACCGGACGGTCGGACGGCGGGCTACCCATTGCTCGCCGTCCGCAAGCCCGCGCCTACGGTGGCCGGAAATCGGGATCGGAATCCCGGCGGCGATTTGGGCGTGAGGACCGTTGCCTCACGCGATCGGCCGCCTCCTTTGCTCACGGACACGGCGTTGCTCTGCCCAAGCGGGGTACACCTCCACCGTATGCTCCACCGTGTCCTCCGGGCGGTCCACACAGTGGCGACACCCGGGCGTCGCTTCCGCACGAATCCGGTGCAGGAACTTCCCGAACTTACCGTGTTCGGTGAGAACCTGCGTCATACGGTAGGTGAGGACGCCGTGAGGTCTTTCCAACCACGCCTCAAAGAGGGGACTTACCGCCATAATTGTGGCGTGCCCAGCACTGGGTCGCGACAGTCGCTGCCGCCATTTAGCCATGAGAACCCGCCGGAGCTCTGTCCGCCATGCTGCGATTAAGTCAACAGTAATAAGGTTTCCCATACAATTACAGGGCCTAAAAAAAATATACTAAAACTAAAATATTATTAAAGGTGCAATTAATCGTGGTTCGGAATAGCAATGTTTGATAGGGGACCAACCGATCTAGGTTAATTTAAACCTGTGTTTCAGGCCATCACTTTACAGTCCAGTTTCATTGCGACAGTAAAATTTAAAGTTACAGTAAAACTATTTTAATAAATTATATTCTATTATAATAAACAATTACGAAAATAAGCTTATAGTACATTAATACCTAAAATAATATCTATGAAATTATACAAAAATAAACACAAACGAGATCAGATAACATTATGCCAACATTTCTAGAAGTTGTTCTGTGTCTGTGTAATTGATGATTATGAATTTAATAATTTCCTGCAGTCTGCAGTCAGTCAATCTTCAAAGCCTTGAGCACAGGCGTAGGGTAGCTAGACTTTCTGTGTTTTACAGGATGAATTTCGGAGAGTGTGTGCAGGAATTGCATGACTTGATTCTATCATCGGACAACACGACGAACGGCGAGTGTCCACCCTTACGTTGTTGAAACCTCTACGGCCTTACCATCAGGTGGGCTCACAGTCAAGCACTAGTTTATATCAATAATAAAAAAAAATTGCCTCTAGATTTAAAAAGTGCTAACTACTCTAGGTCCTCTAAATATGCGCCTCACCATCAACGATTGCATCACTACTTACCATCAGGTGGAATCGCAGTCAAGCACTAATCTAAATAATAAAAATAAAAAAATAAAAATTTGACTGTTAATTTGTTGCGAAAAACCTACTTTTGTGATAAAAATCCATGCCTGGGTAAATGGGATGAAAGGGGGTAATGCGAGGGGTGGGGTGCATGCGCCCCGGGGCCCGGGGTGCATGTAAATTATTGTTCTCTTCGGGATTGGGTCAAATGCCAAACGCTCTTTCACGCAAAAATAGAGATGGTCGCTCGCATTTTTCATATCGATACTTTTTAGTATCGATATGAAAAATGCGATATAATAGTTAATTTTATTTGGAAACTTTTACATCGGAAATACTAATCGGGAACAGGCTAGCTATTCTAGTTTAGAGCAACATTCGAGGGAGACATAATATAAACTTGGTAACGAATCGTACACGCCGTGTCTAGGAGTTAATTCTGGGTAAGCCTTCTTGACCCAACTGCCCAACGAGGGAAGTCTCGACATTAGCAGTTGGGTCTTCATCTATTAAACCTAGTAAAGAGCAGTGGTGACTGAGTGGTAATCCAGGCGCATTACTTTGTGTAATTTATTTCATCACTACTGCTTTCAAAACGGTGAAGGAAAACATCGTGAGGAAACCGGCATGTCCTAGAACAAAAAATTTCGAAGACATGTGACATTCACCAATCCGCACTGCACGGCACGCGTGGCGGATTACGGCCCATTCCCTCTCCTAGAGAGAGGAGGCCTGATTCCCAGCAGTGGGAACATTAAATGGCTGATTATGCTATGCTACTATATCTATATAATATATATATCTATACTATCACAGAACAAATGACATCACACAAATATTTGTCCTGGGTGGAAATCGAAACCACCAGCCACTAACCACTAGACCAACAGGCCAGTTGGTTTATTACGTTTAATGACTACTCATTGCTTAATTAACTGCCTCGTTGGTCTCGTGATCGCATGCAAAACTCCTGAGCGTGAGATCCTGGGTTCGTTTCCCGGATCGGGCAAAAAGTGATATTGGGTTTTTCCATTACGAATTACTCAGCACCTCGAAGTTTGGAAGTTAATGGTAACACCCCCGTGCCTCGGAAAGCACGTAGAGCCGTTGGTCCTGAGCTTGAGCTCTCTCCAGTGGTGTCAGACTGTTGTCCCATCGGAATAGTAAAGGAACAGAGAGTAGGTACACCTGTGTTTTCGCACATACTTATGAACTATAATATCTCCTGCTTTCTTGGCTAATCTCTGTTGATATTGGCCACCGTGATCGGAAATCGGCCGGGAGGATTATTAATATTAATATTTGATTTAATAATAATATATTATAACATTTATTAGTTCATAAACTATATCGATAAAATAAGCCCCATCACTTCGCCAGTCAACATGGTTAATCGGTGAGTGCGCTACACTCATTTTGCAAGTTTTTCGTCGATTCCAAAAATGTTGAATTTATTCACGGTGTTTTTATTTTCTGAAATAGAATTTACTGCGAGTATCTACGAAACGAAACTGCCTATAGGTCTGTATGAATTTGCAAAACATCACGGCCGTATTCTCCAAAGAGTAAGGCAAATATATATCTTTTATACACTTATATGTTGCCGGTCAGTAATAATAATATCCCCGGCGCGTTTTGAGAGCAGTGGTGGCCGAGTGGTAATAATAATAATTATAATAAGAATAAATTTATTTGTTAGGACATGGTTGTTATACATATGAGTATAATTAACCTATTGAGTAGCGTAATTAGAGACACAATAGTAAGACAATGAGCGAGCGAACGCCGGCGTTCGCTCGGGGTTAAATGAACTAATACACAAAATGTGTACAAATATTTTCAAGAATTAAAATTTGATTTATTAGAAATTAAATTAATTGATAAAATTCCTAAGGCATAAAGGCCTTTGTGCAGTGAAGATTAAATTATTAATATTATAATTTTTTACAGAGGAGGGAAGTAAGTTTTACTAGACCACAATAAACTAGTAACACTTGCTAACCTCCTCTGTAAAAATAATAATATTAAAACTTGAATCTAAGTTATGTTTATTTAAAAATAATGCATTTCTTTTACCTATCTAAGCTTTTAGTACCTTACAATAGTAAAATTTATCTAAGTAGGTGATGTTAACATTTTATATTTAAACCATTATTTATTAAAATTGTTTGAATATATCTGAAAAAAGAAATGTTGTGCACACCTGCTTCTATAAACCTCTTTTGTCTAATGCTATTGTGAATGGAGTATAGAGGTGTATGATGATGCCAGTGCTGGGCACGCCGTAATTATGGCGGTAAGTCCCCTTTTTGAGGAGTGGCTGGAAAGGCAACACGGCGTCATTACCTTCCGCATGACGCAGGTCCTCACCGGACACGGTAAGTTCGGGAAGTTCCTGCACCGGATTCGTGCGGAAGCGACGCCCGGGTGTCGCCACTGTGTGGACCGCCTGGAGGTCACGGTGGAGCATACGGTGGAGGTGTGCCCCGCTTGGGCAGAGCAACGCCGTGTCCTCGTGGGGGCAATCGGCGGCGGCGATCTCTCGCGCCGGGCCTTGGTACAGGCCATGGTCCGGAGCGAGGAAGAGTGGCAGGCGGTCGCCTCCTTCTGCGAAACAGTAATGCTTGCAAAAGAGGCGGCCGATCGCGTGAGGCAGCGGTCCTCAGGCCCCAACCGCCGCCGGGATTCCGATCCCGATTTCCGGCCACCGTAGGCGCGGGCTTGCGGACGGCGAGCAATGGGTGGCTTGCCGTCCGACCGTCCGGTAACTGTCCGGACCAAGCCCAAGTTGTCAACGGCGCGTGCTGTTCCACGCGCGCCTCAAGGAGATGTCAGCAACTGTGGGGGCCCAGCAGGGTCGAAGCCTACTGGGGCCAAGGGTCTGATTCTGAAAGGAAGACTCGGCCCTGGTACGAAAGGCAACGAAGGAACAGGAGTGGGTTTTTAGTCAGTAAAAGTCTGACACTATCTCCCGCCCCGCCCAAGGGCGGTGGATGTCATAAGATGATCTTCCCACCGGAAAAAAAAAAATAGTGGGTCCGTACTATTTTTACAGTATTTCGAAAGTACGAGTATAACAAGATCTTGGGTCATGATAAAAAACATATTTACCTATTCACTTAATTTAGGATGATAAGGTAATAAACAGGAAAGATCTGAAATTCATTTCAGAATTATACCTAAACACTGATGATATCATAAAGATTCACATTTGAGCTGATAAACTGAATAATCACTTGCTGATGAACTGATAAACTCAATAATAACTTGCTGATTTTTCCTTAACGGGATGCGTCACAAAAGTAAAAAGGAAAGGAAAATTTGGCAGAAAAGACGCAATCTTTATTTGACAGAAAAGACGCAATTTAACGACTAAAAACACAAAAAAAAGAAAAGAAAATAAAAAAGAAAAAAGAACAAACATAATCTTGGCTTAAAAAAATTGTAGATTCTATTGGAATCAGAAATCAGAAACGTTTATTTCAAATAGACCAGTAACAGGCACTTTTGAATTGTCAAACGGTCAGTCAGTCAAAAAAAAAAGAAGCTAAGTTGCACGTTCCAAAGCGTAGATCCCTATGGAGAAGAACGTGCAAGAGACTCTATGGACACTCTTTAAATCTTGTTATAAGTTACAAAAATCATGGTTACATATTATTTGTCGCTTCTGTTATGTGAGCACAAAGTCCTTAAATAAAGAAAAAAAAAATAATTAAAAAATATAAATTGAAATAAGCCACTGGCAGTTAAGATCTCTTAACTGCCAGTTACAAAATTAAAAAATAAAACTTCTAAATTATACAATACAATGTTTTTAAAAGATAAAATGCAAGACAAAATGCAAACAATTGTTATGAGCTCCATTAAAATAAAAAATATAAACGATGTCGAAAACAATAATACGAAAAGAGCAACCCTTTCAATATATACGCGAGACGCTCATAAACTAAGAAACTAACTTCTATGTATAAAATATTTTTATTAAATCTTTTCAAAGAACTCTCCACTAGCCTCTATACAAAGTTTCATGCGTCTGAACCAATTATCGAAACATTTTTTCCAGTCCGACGCAGACACCTCTCTTCCACGGCCTTCTCGAACGCTGTATTCATTTCAGCAGATTTTTTATTTTTGGGAATAAAAAGAAATCACACGGTGCCAGATCAAGACTGTAAGGAGGGTGCCCCAAGACTCTGACCAGTGTGATGTCCAGCAAGTCCCTCGTTTTCAGCGCTGAGTGCGCGGGCGCGTTGTCATGGTGAAGCAGTACCCTGCGGAGCCCGATGTTCGGTCGCTTGTTGCTCATTGCAGACAAAACGTCTGGCAGGCATTTTGTGGTATACTATTCGGCGTTGATGCTGCTTTAGTCTCGTAATGGAATTGAAATCATTCAACCTGTCGATTGACGCTTTGTTTTTGGATCGTATTGATAATTCGTCGCCTGTCACAATGTCGTAAACGCGCCGAGACGAGCCTGCTTCAAATTTTTGAATCATATAACGGCACCACTCCACGCGGGCCTGCTTCTGAGCTTCGGTGAGGTTGTGCGGCACTCAGCGGCAAACTATCCTCCTCAAGAGAAGGTGCTCGTGTAGAATCTTGTGAATGCTTCCCGAACCAGTCTGTAGTGTATTGATGACGAAACGGGGGTCCAGTTTCCATGGAGAACCTAATAACATGCGAGCGAAGCTGCTGGCGGTAGTAGGTATATATACCGACTGAAAATAATAATAATATGTACAAACGTGTATATAAAGAAATCATTAGGCATCAAAAAATTATCCTGTTAATGGAAAAAGTGCCCAGAATGCTGGTAATGCAACCAGCATTCTGGGAATTTTTGAATAGCAATGCTAATTCCTTGGCCAACGATAAGCCCAGCTATCTGGTCAAGAAATAATTTGCCTATTATGAATATTAATGACTTTATTAATATAGCTGATTTCCGTCTTTTATCTTAATCTGCGTAGCATTTTTCTCATCTTATTAACCTTTTTTCTTTAGGTTAAAAATCGTTCAATGACATCTGTGCGAGAGGGCGTGTCAGTCTTTTAATGATTAAATCCCACTCCTTTTCCTTCTTTGCCTTCGTTTCAGGGCCCCGAAGTTCTCTTTTGTACAACCTATGGCCCCACTAGGCTTCGACCCTGCTGGAACCCTGCGGTTTGCTGACATCTTCTTGAGTCGCGTGTGGAACACTACGTGCCGTCGACGACTTGGGCTCGTTCCAGACTGTTATCGGACGGTCGGACGGCGAGCTACCCATTGCTCGCCGTCCGGAAACCTGCTCCTACGGTGGCCGGAAATCGGGATCGGGATCCCGGCGGCTGGGACGCGAGGACCGTTCCCTCGCGCGTGCTGCGGCCTCCTTTGCTAGCATTACTGCTTCGCAGAAGGAGGCGACTGCCTGCCACTTTGCTTCACTCCTAACCATAGCCTGTACTAAGGCCCGGCGCGAGAGATCGCTGCCACCGATCGCCCCCACGAGGACAAGGCGGTGCTCTGCCAAGGCGGGGCACACCTCTACCGTATGCTGCACCGTGTCCTTCGGGCGGTCCACACAATGGAGACACCCGGGCGTTTCTTCCGAACGAATCAGGTGCAGGAACCTCCCGAACTGACCATGTCCAGGCGTGCCCAATCTTATCAACCTACTTAAGGATTAAATCACTAATAATGTAATAGATAACATATTATAAGGTAAATTATTCATAATTACCTTTTTTTTATCTGATTTTAAGATATTATCTGTACATTCAACGACAAACGAAATTAAATTAATAATGTTAATTCAAGGCGAACATTTTCCTATTGTAAACCTCTTTCTTTAACCCTTTTTTATATCTTGTGGATATTATTATCTAGGTTTCTGTTGAAATCGAAACATAAATTCGTGTAAACTAATCCTCTGCAAAATCTGCTATTTTGCTTCAACCCTCCGTAATGTACCACGTAAATCATAAATTTAAAAAAAGTAACGAAAATCTAACTATCCAAACTTGCACATTAATCGAGACGAAATTGGAAACCAAATTTTTTTTATGGATTTAAAAAAAGGATTGGACGCCTTTTTTTAAAACCATAAAAAAATGTTGGTCACACGGTCATGCAAGCATCAATCAAAACCATAAATCATGAATGATGTTTGAATGACGGAATTTTATCGCCATACGTTTTTCGTCATGCAAACGTCAGTCATAACATAACACGGTTGATTTTTCGTCAGTCAAAATATTTGACTGTGGCAAAACTGACAGCAAAACCTATCGTGTAATGGACGTCAAACACGCATTGCCCGGAAAAAAATTTGTGAAATATTCGAATGACAGAATTACCGAATGCCAATAGAACGTTCAAGTGTTTTCCCTTTTTTACCCGGCAAGGAGTGTTATGTTTTTTTTACGTTGCCTCTTCATCAATCACTGCGTTTGATGAAACAACAAGCTTTTAAACCATGCTTAGGTTGGAGATAGGGGTTATTCCCTTAGGGCCCCGTCCCTGAAGACCCGAATGCGATTATATGTTATATTTAATTTTATTATTTTTTCTGTTTGTTTTCAGTTTGTACGGTCTATATAAAAAGTGCTTAAATTTGAGTTTATGTTGAGACTATGTTTGAAGTTAATTATTATATCTTTTTTATAACGATTTTTACAATATTGACAATTTTGTATGTTTAAAAAAAAATGATTGGAAACGTTTAACTTAATTACTACTGTTGATTTTTTTAGGGGCAAAAATTATCTAAAGACAAATCTCGCTCTTGGGCGGAGCGCGAGATAGTGTCAGACTTTTACTAACTAGAAACCCACTCCTGTTCCTTCTTTGTCTTCGTCCCAGAGCCCCGGGTTTCACTACCCGTGGCCCCAGTAGCCTTCGACCCTGCTGGCCCCCTACGACTTGCTGACATCTCCCTGAGGCGCGCGTGGAACAGTACGCGCCGTCGACGACATGGGCTCGGGCTTGCGGACGGCGAGCCACCTATTACTCGCCGTCCGCAAGCCTGCACCTACGGTGGCCGGAAATCGGGAACGGAATCCCAGCGGCGGTTAGGGCGTGAGGACCGTTGTCTCACGCGATCCGCCGCCTCCTTTGCTAGCATTACTGCTTCGCAGAAGGAGGCGACCGCCTGCCACTCCTCCTCGCTCCGGACCATGGCCTGTACCAAGGCCCGGCGCGAGTTATCGCAGAAGTTGATAATATAATCCTTTAATAAACATGTTTGATTCACATTTGATGTCAAAAAAAAATTTAAATAATTTTGAAAGTTAAAGTTTATTTTAGAGATATCTATTTAGTATGCTACACTAAAAAAAAAAATACTTTAAAATAATATTCCATGTAGAGTAGGTTTTTCTTATTTTCTGTATTGGAAAAGGAACTATTGTCATAATAAATAATAACTGTGATCGCTCTCGGACAGTCTGTATTGTATTCTCTAATTAAAATATTTACCTTAACCAAGCATAATTATATTTTTTCCTAATTTTTATATAAAATTTTGTTTAATATCTTACAAAAAATACAAAAAAAATACAAAATGTTTTATTTCTATAACAAGTAGTTTACATTAGTCTATGATTGGAGTCTCCTTTTAAGCATGATGATGCCTGTATTAGGAGACTCCGCTCCTCCTTAGCGTTGGCTGTTTACAAAACTCAAATATAATATAAATACTTAACAAAGTTTTTTTTTATCTTGAAAAGGAAGTTAGTGATAGCATGACGAGTGACAGTGCAGAATGAAAGAAAAAAAACGTATTGCGCCGACTCCAAATAACACGGGACAAGGGCAGGAAGATGATGATGATCTTGTGCTGATGGTACTTTTAAGCTAAACTGACTTTTATTTGAGTTTATCAAGATGAAAATAAATCGGATGCCTCCGGTACGGGGCCCTCGGGGATCGGGGTCGTCAGGGAATAACCCGACGATATGGCATAGCATAGCATAGCATAGTCGGTCTTATAATGTTCCCACTGTTGGGACTAAGGCCTCCTCTCTAGGAGAGGGCTTGGGCCGTAATCCACCACGCGGGCCCCGTGCGGTTGGATGTCACATATCTGCGAATTTTTGGTTCTAGGACATGCCGGCGATATACGGGTAGGAAATATAATTTATAGTAGGTAATTTAGCTTAACAACATTAAAATAATAGTTTTGATTCAAGCCAATTATGTTGCGAATTCAATTTTGTAAAAAAAGTGGATTATAATATTCTGTATTGCAATTTTTATGACTTTAAGCCTTCCGAATAGACCATTGCGGGCACAAATCGGCTTAAAGTCATGCCTATTCTACAACAACCGATTGCCACACAATTTTTTTTTGCGCATGTAGCAACTACAGGATACAGGCAGGGTTTAGTTGGTAAAAGTCTGACACGTCCTCTTGCTCCGACCAAGAGCGAGAGACGTCATTTGATGACATCCAACCTCAAATTTTTTTTGTTAAGTCACTTGAATATTAGCACAATCGTCGCTGACTGTACCGCAGTAAGTATTTATAACTCACTGCGTTAATATGATCTTCATTACAAAATAGTTACTAATTGTACTGTTGTGAGTATTCGATCATAGTACATTATCGATGGCTTTCGTATTATTATTCGTATTGTTAGCAAGCACTACCATTGCCTATACCAATGCCGGTTTCATTATCGTCTACGGAGACGTACATAAGGATGTGGATTTCTTCACCAGAACTCTCCCTTGGATCGTAGATAACATTGGTGGCAATTTGTACGTGGAATATTATTTGCTGGGCAGTGGCAGGTACTCTGTTCCTCAAGCGTGTGCCTTGAAACAACTGGTTGGCAACACCTTCCTGCAAGCGCAGTACTTGCGGTGTGAGGCGAAAGGTAAGGAAATTAATGTAATTTTTAACTTTTTATGGTTTCGTACCAAAAGGGCAAAAACGGGACCCTGTTACTAAGACTCCACTGTTCGTCTGTCTGTCACCAGACTGTATCACATGAACCGTGGCAGCTAGACAGTTGAACACAAATGATTTTTTTATTTATTTATAAAATTAAGAAAAACCTTTACAGACGACAAAGCGATGTTATAACTAACACTTAAAATACAAAGTTATGATGTTTTAAAATTAATTATAATTATATTATAGGTTATCCGCCGCTGCGGCTGCGGAGAACCTCAAGCGGCGAAAATATAATAACCTTGTTGGAAATTATATTTTCGAACCGTTTGGGGTTGAAGCTCTCGGTTCGTGGGGTCCGAGTGCTCACAAGTTGTATAAAGATTCTAGTCAAAACGTCTAGTTGACACTTCGCGTGACCCAAGGGCTGGCTTTTACCTCGGACAGAGGATAAGCATTGCCATACAGCGTGGCAATGCCGCCAGTCTTTTGGGCACATTACCAGTCGACAGCGATGTGGAAGAGTTTTTTGACGCCATATTTTAGTTTTAGTTAGTTGTAATTAGATTAGTGTTTTTATTATTATTTATTTTATTTAATTGTAATTATAGTTAGTATTTTTAAATGTAAATAATATGGTTGTTGGAATAAATTAAAAATTAAAAATTATAAGTCCGGACCTTTCTCAATAATATTTGAGGCACTTCTACGAATGTTGACAGGTTTTGGCTAAATAATTATATCCTCCGATAGCGCTATGTTAATAATACATGTGGCTCGCGACAAAGGGACAAACTGTAGAAGGTGATGATGTAATTCTGTTGCCACTATAACAAAAAATTCTAAAAACATAATAAAATAAATATTTATGTGGGGCTTCCATACAACAAACGTGACTTTTTTTGCTATTTTTAGGGTTCCGTACATCAAAAGAAACAAAAGGAACCCTAAAAAGATCACTTTGTTGTCCGTCGGTCCGCCCGTCTGTCTGTTAAGACACTGTATCTCGGGAACGCGTGGAGGCATCGAGATGAAATTAAACCCATATACTCATGTCTGCGGTCCCTTGAAGCTGTGAAATAATAAAAATTCTCGGTTAACTTCATAGGGTGCTTCCCGTTGACCTAGATAGAATCCTAAAATTTGCCATGAAGCAAGGTCTTATAACACAATATAGGAAAAAATCTGAAATCTGTAAATTTGTAGTTAAGTCACAGAAAAAACTTTTTTTGCGATTTGGAAAAATCTTCGTAATTCAATTCGGGAATTGAACTATTTTCATAGGTAAGTTTGTACCCTCAGTGCGTGACTCCGACGCGCACTTGGTTGATTTTATTTACATGGTTGCCGCCGCCTACGAACGTGAATATGACCAGAGTGATCGTGGCAGTGGGAGGGTACCTACATTGCTCGCAAAACAGTGAGTCGATGTGAACGAAAGGTTCTGGAGGGGCGACCACGTACCGGAAGACGCAGCGTTAGAAGGCTTCCTACAAGTGGACCGGACGGGTACCTCGTCGCCCTGCCGTCCGGTAACCGTCCGGACCGAGCCCGAGTCCTCGACAGCTCGTAGTGTTCCACGCGCGCCTCAAAGAGATTTCAGTAAAACTGTAGGAGCCCAGCTGGGCCGAAGCCTACTGGGGCCATGGGTTTACTTCCGAAAGGAAAACCCGGGGTTCTGGAACGCAAGGCAAAAAAGGAACATAGGTTTGGTTTTAGACAGTATAAGTCTGACATGCCCACTCGCTCCACCCTTGAGCGAGAGAAGTCATTGGATGATTTCCAACCTTGAAAAAAAAATCATTACTTAACTGTTATTTTTTTGGATTTCAGGATACCGGAGCGAGTACTGCCTGTGTGATGCTGGAGTGGACCCTGAAAACTTTAAGCAGTGTGTTGCATCCGGAGGATCGATAGCCGGCGAAGCATCATCAAGATTTTTAACGCTAGGCATCAATTACACTCCAATGATAGACATAATGGGGCAAAACAATACAGTTTATGGTATTGATGATATCACGTTACTAAAGAAGATTTGCTCAGTTTACCTTGGTGCTGCGCCCAGAGGATGTACTTACTATTCTGGTCAAAATGAGGGTTTCCTAGAACAGAAGGCGGTGGCACAGTTTGACAGGGCATGTTACAATGAGTTTCCGTTTGAAGTTGAGAAGCCAGAAGCAACGGCGTATCCGACAACTGTGGTTTAATAATAATAATTTATTTCATAAACAGCTATCTATTTTGTAACAAAGATCTATTAGGTCAGTAACATCTTATCCTAAAGATCCCTTCCTCGTTTCTTTCCTTTCTGGCGTATCCTTTTTTCCTTTCTCCTTCTTTTCTTAATGATTGAATTAGATTTATTACAAACAAGATTTTATACAACTTTTTGTATCACGTTCTGACACTCTAGATCAGGGGTCTTCAAACTTTGAAGCATTAGGGCCAAAATATTTTTTCAGTATGTTTCAAAGGCCAAAACAGTTTTAATTTTTCTACCCTTAACTAATAATTGGTACGAGTAAAATTGATCCACAACTGCAAATTATTGTCGGTGGAAAATCAAAATTAATTATTTGTTAGTTATTAATATGTTTAGGTATCATCATTTCTGTCTTTAAATTTTACCTTGCAAGTAAATTAAACTGAGTAATTATCATTCTGTGTTTTCTTTTTCACCTTATCACTGCAATGGTAACAACTATAAGACATTGACTGTCGCGGGACAAAATGATGACACTTTTAGCACAAAATACTTATAGTCTTACAGCAGTCGTGGGGCGGGGCGGACTGAGGTGACTGGCAGGTCGGATTTAGCCCGTGGGCCGTAGTTTGGCAACCCCTGCTTTAGATCATCGCAGTGATGTTTAAATATTAAAATGTTTTGGTTTAAATACGTCTTTAATTTTTTATCAGTCGCTATTACTGTTCTGTCAAATCTGTCACTAATTCATTGCTTCAGAAATCACATACACACATTACATACCCATCAGTTATCGAAACAAAACGTTCTCAAATAACTAAAGTTTTCTCGGCCAATGGCCGCGTGTAGTGTAATACAGTCGACTCTCGTTAATTCGAAATTCAACGGACTCTTAAAATATTACGAATTATCGAGTGTTCGAAAAATAGAAACGAGAGTAACAGTAACTGAAACTTAATTAAACCAACCAATTCGTGCGGAAGTGTGTGTCAAACTAATTATTACAAAAACAAAGGTTCATGTACGATGATACAAGTTTGAACTTGTCTCAAAATGTACTTACATATCTCTGCAAGTTCCTGCAATCTTTCTCTCTCCAACTTTGAATTGGCAGGTGTTTGACACCGATGAGTTCGAATTAACTCGTCGTTTTGTCACGTAAAGATGATTTTTTTCGTTCAAATTACCAAGTGCATAAAAATGTATTAATCTAGTTCGAAATATAAAGAGATTTTCTAGGGGAACTCGCAATAACTTTGAATTATAGAGAGGTTCGAATTATCGTAGGTTTGAATTAACGAAAGTCGACTGTGTATTATTTTTATTTTTGATGGGCTTCCGCTTGATCGCTATCTCACCTCATCAGGTGATCCTAATCGATGGATTAGGGCCACGGGTAGTGTGAAAGCGAAACCCGGGGTCCCGGGATGAAGACAAAGAAGGAAAAGGAGTGAGTTTTTAGTCAGTAAAAGTCTGACACTATCTCCTGCTCCACCCAAGAGTGGGATTTGATGATGTGGTCGACGATGGAGCACTATTGCCTAGAAGTAACCTATTCACCCTTGACTTAAAGATCCCCAGGATGCAGCTATCAGGAATTACTGATTTCAGCAGTGAATTCTACCATCTTAGCTGTATGCATGAAAAAAGTGTTGTTGTATGACCGTTGCCGTCATTAATCACATAACGTCTGTCGATTAGAGTAAAATACTTAGTTAGTAATAATAATAAGATTACGGAATAGGAATAGGATTCATCAACTTCAACTTCAACTCTTCATTAATAGCATTTGTGGAAAAGACACCACAATTTTGCCAATAACACGTGCAAACTATTAATAGACCATCAAACGCTGGAGAGTATTTAGTGTGAATTAATAGTAAAATAAATATAAATATCTCTGAACATTAACATTCAAAATAAAAGAATTTCTTTGGAGACGCAGACCGACATTATGACCAGATCACAGACTATGACTATTGTGCAGAGCAACGCCGTGTCCTCGTGGGGGCGATTGGCGGCGGCGATCTCTCGCGCCGGGCCTTGGTACAGGCCATGGTCCGGAGCGAGGAGGAGTGGCAGGCGGTCGCCTCCTTCTACAAAGCAGTATGCTAGCAAAGGAGGCGGCCGATCGCGTGAGGCAACGGTCCTCACGCCCCAATCGCCGCCGGGGTTCCGATCCCGATTTCCGGCCATCGTAGGCGCGGGCTTGCGGACGGCGAGCAATGGGTGGCTCGCCGTCCGACCGTCCGGTAACCGTCCGGACCGAGCCCAAGTCGTCGACGGCGCGTGCTGTTCCACGCGCGCCTCACGGAGATGTCAGCAACTGTAGGGGCCTAGCAGGGTCGAAGCCTACTGGGGCCAAGGGTCTAATTCTGAAAGGAAGACTCGGCCCTGGTATGAAAGGCAACGAAGGAACAGGAGTGGGTTTTTAGTCAGTAAAAGTCTGACACTATCTCCCGCCCCGCCCAAGGGCGGGGGATGTCATAAGATGATTTTCCCACCGAAAAAAAAAAAGACTATGACTATTGTATTCTATTTTTTATTGATGGCAAAAGAGCCGACGTCGACTATTCTGCCAATGACGAAAGTAAAGATAAGCAAGTATGTATGTCATTAGCACAAGGTGCTAGAAACGTAGTAACTAGGACTTCATGAGTTAGTACTGGACTGAAACAAACAAATAATAAAAGTACATAAATATTAAAATTGTTAGAACATTAAATAGGAATATACACGTAACCACAATTACATACAAGTCAGGCAATTTGATGTTATTGGGACGGATGAAGCTCATCAGCGCCACAAGTAAATCTGGAGAGGGATATGTAAGGAGGGCGGGGACATTAATTGGGAGAGGAATTTTGTATTTTGGGAGACGGCTATATAGATCTAAAGATGGGACGTTGTTTGAGCATTCAAAAAATGTATGATCCAATGTACCTTCTTCCAAACCACACTCGCATATGGAAGAGTCGCGAACTCGGATTTTTTCTAAGAAGACAGGAGTACAACAAAATCCTAAGCGGATTCTACAAAGGACGGAAATTACTGGCTTGGACATTTTTTAAAAAGGGTAGAACCATGGTTTAGATTTTATGGTTGGCTGTACTGCGTGATAGAATTCACAGACTATGAATATGTAAGTAGATAAATGAAGTATGAAACGTCAATGACATAATATTGACAGTCCTTAAATGCTGCCATATATGAACTTTAATAAATAATTCGTTGCCATCTTTTGCTGGCCAGAGTTTACGTCACTAAATATTTTTTTCTTGGGTTTCGGAATAATCTTCGCAACTCAATTCAGGAATTAACTGTTTTCATTGGTAAATTTTAACTAAACACAATTGTGGTATTAGTGTCTCAATGAATTGATAGATGGCGCTATTTTGAGTTTGATATAGATTGTATTAATAGATTGAGCTACTATTAGACCAGATGCCTTAATTACCCAGTAGATGGCGTTTCTACTTTACGTTGCAACATTGGTCGCAAGTGCGTATTTCTATTCTATACAAGGCCAGAACGCAAGGGTGTGAAACTAGTAGCGTATAGATTGGAAATCACTTTTTAATCAAGGTCTTCCAACGTACACAAGACTAGTACGCAAATACTTGTGTATATTTTGTAGTGGCCAAAGTAACTAATCGTGTATAGATCGGAATAGGTGCGAAAAACTCTAGATTTCAGTCTATAAGCGAGCAGTTGCATGCTCGCCATTTTGATTTGTTGACCTCTCTTTCTATATAAATGGTAATTATATCTGCGTATCTACTCATCTTTTGGCACGTGCTGTTTGTTTTGATTAGCCGTTTTTTGTTGTCTCTGCATAATTTATTATAAAAAAGTGGTAAATACGTTTGTTTACTTAATACGAATGTAAAAAATGATTACCAAAGACACTCTGCAAGAGATTTTACTGAGTAAATGTGGTGAATACAAAGAAGAACTGTTTGAATTTGAATTTTCGGAAAAGTTTGAAGTGATCGTCAAGTGCAAACTGGGAAAACACCACGAAGACTAGGTACTCTGGATTTTGTATGATTGTTTTTCTAGTTTCAAGAACACGAATTGGATTGTACGTTTAACATTCCCTAAGTTAAAAAGAATAGCTTTTCGTAAAACATTTACGTGCCAGCATTCTTCTTTCAATAAGAAAAGTCAGTCACAACCCAACCGAATCCGCCGCCGGGATTCCGATGCCGATTTCCGGCCACCGTAGGCGCGGGCTTGCGGATGGTGAGCCATGGGTGGCTCGCCGTTCGATCGTCCGGTAATCGTCCAGACCGAGCTCAAGTTGTCGACGGCGCGTAGTGTTCTACGCGCGCCTCAAGGAGATGTCAGCGAAACCGTAGGGGCCTAGCAGGGTCGAAGCCTACTGGGGCCACGGGTAGTGTGAAAGCGATGCCCTGGGCCCCGGGATGAAGGCAAAGAGGGAACAGGAGTGAGTTTTTAGTTAGTTATAGTCTGACACTATCTCTCGCTCCACTCGAGAGCGGGATTTGTCATTAGATGATTTTCCCACCTAAAAAAAAAGAGGCGTACAGCAACTTGCGTAACACAGAAAAATCTGACGATTATATAGAAATATTTTGATTCCTGTATGAGTTCAGTAGCGGCAATGGCTTTACATAAAATGACTCTAATTGAGATGTACTGAAAAGAAGTTCTGTTTTTTTGGCGAATTCTCAGATTAACCCGAGTGAAAGATATGTTTATTATTATGGATGAAAAGTGGCGTAAATTCAATCTTGGTGACATCATCATCATTATCATCATTTCAGCCGAAAGACGTCCACTGCTGGACATAGGCCTCCCCCAAGTCTGGCCACAATGAACGGTCCTGTGCGTCTCGCATCCAGCCAGATTCACTTGCAGATAGGACATTGTTTGTTCAGGAGCTCCATATTCACAACGGATGTCTGTATATTAACCCTATAAAGATTGTGCTTACATCGACCTCGACTGTGCTTGAACTCACATATTCGATGATCTGGTTTCCAAATACATCACTGCAGTTCATACGTCCGGAGTCATGGCGCGTCATCAATTTAGCTTAGTATGATAACGATATAAACAAAACAAATATAGGGTTTTTTGACGCCATATTTTAGTTTTAGTTAGTTGTAATTAGATTAGGGTATTTATTATTATTTATTTTATTGTAATTATAGTAAGTATTTTTAAATGTAAATAAAGTAACTTAGTTGCTCAAAAAATAATAATAATAATAATATGTAGATATAATTGAAAACTCACATTGGCACTTGCCCGGTTTCAAACCCGCAACCTGAATGAATATAATATGCTTGAATGAATATAGGTAAATACTAATGACATATCAATATTCACATTTGAACTGATAAGCTCAATAATTACTTGTAATGTAGCATAATAGCTATCTAATAAACACAAGAACAAAGTGTATTTGCCTTAATAGAGTCAATATTTAAGAAAAGTGCTATTGGACACATTCGTAAAGACAATTTATTAGTTTAGGATATAATTTAATTACTTATTAGTCTATATTAGTTTAGGATATAATTTAATTACTTATTGTTCCGTATGGTGTCCGGACGTAAAGAATAACACCATCCCATTTCTTCCCGTGGGTGTAGAGAATGGGCAGCAGCATGCGCGGTATCTTCTCGTCCAACATACCACAGTGTCTCAAGATGAAAGTCTATGACCAGTGCGTGTTGCCAGTGATGACATATGGCACTGAAACATGGTCGCTTACAATGGGCCTCATCAGAAGGCTTACAGTCACCCAAAGGGCAATGGAAAGGGCTATGCTCGGAGTTTCCTTGCGTGATCGCATAAAGAATGAAGATATCCGCAGGAGAACCAAGGTCGCCGACATAGCCCAAAGAATCGCCAAACTAAAGTGGCAGTGGGCAGGGCACATTCCTCCTCATAGAACGGATGGTCGATGGGGCCGAAAGGTTCTAGAGTGGCGACCGCGCACCGGAAGACGCAGCGTTGGAAGGCCTCCCGCAAGGTGGACCGACGACCTGGTGAGGGTCGCGGGAGTGCGGTGGATGCGAGAAGCACAGGATCGGTCGTTGTGGCGACGCTTGGGGGAGGCCTATGTCCAACAGTGGACGTCTTTCGGCTGAAATGATGATGATGATGATGATGATTAGTCTATAAATACGGCTAGATTGTAATAAAATTAGGGTCCATCCTTTGGATGTACTCTACGACCAGGTAAAAAAAACATACTAGTTGATTATTCTTTTAGGCAATGAGTATTAAAAGTGGGATGGTTTTTAAAAAAAATAGCTAAATTTAATGAGTATGAAGATGCAAAAAAACGTTAATTTTAAACATATATATTTAAAAATTTGGTTGTTCACAAAATACATTGTAAAGATTTTTATAGTACAATTGAACCTTACCATGCACTTCTACTCCACTACACACTCCTATCTCGAGCGACGTCTTTTAAGTTAATATAGGCGAGTTGCGAATCGATCTCACGCATCTCTAAACACGTCCAAATTCAAACCCTGGACAAGGCATCGCAGGCTGAGTTTTCCTGGGCAACCACTGAGCTACTTTACACAATACAATTCCGCTCACACACACACATGAAACGGTCTGAGCTGTGTGTGACTGGCTGGCTCTGGAAGCGAGTCAGACGCGAACCTACAGTAGAGGTTCGTACGCGCTGATACCTCTGTAGCTGATCGTCCCACAAAGGGCTGACGACTCCGTGGGTGCCGAGCACTCCTGAGAATAGACATCAAGAATGAGATCAGTAATCGCCTTGTAGGTTACGTATAAATTATAATATTTCTTGATAATAAAAACTATTTTTATGTAATGGTTTTGTTTTATATTTTTATCAAACCATCATTAATAAGTAGGATATTTATTTATTTATCGGTCGGTCAGTGTGCTTTTCTCTTCTCACACTTTTTCGAGTTTTCGCCAATTTTTCGAGTCATCAAATCAGCATGCGAGCATGAGCACCCATGAGGTTTTCTAAAACCAGCGCCCCTGGAGGACCAGGGGCGCCGGTGTAGGGAAAACAATAAATAACTAGTTTTGAAAAAAGAATAACGTAATTTTAATATAAACTTTATTTGAACTTTTTATTTCAAGTCACTCCGAAGATATCACAGTTCAAAGTATCGCGTTTGAAAAACAGTCTTTTCATAGGTACAGATCAAATTTTAGTTCTTCGTTAGTAATATATTCTTCTTTGTTTTCATATTATTCTTTCTATATAAAATTGTTAATTTCAGCGCCAGTTATCTCATCATCATCATCATCAACGAAAATATAGCCACGATCGGTCCTGTACCTTAAAGAATTAAAAGAAGTCTTTCTTCTTTTAATTCTTTAAGGTTATAAAAGGAACATATTTGGACTCAAAACCGGTATTTTTGTGTCTTTTGTTGTTAACTGTACAGATTTTATATTAATAATAATAATCTTTATTTTTGTATGTTTAACACACACAGTAACAGTATATAATGACATGAACAGATAATAATGGTTGTACAAATACTGATCAATGTAAATAAAATGAACATTTGACTCCTAAACTAAGTAAAATAAATACTTGTATCTCAGGAGCCAGTTCCTCCTTGGAAATGATCAAAAATATGATCTTAGGTACAATTAGGATAGTCTTTATATAGACGTGTAACAATATAGGGGAAGATTTATGCGATATTTTTTAGTAATGATTCAGTATAATCCATGGAATGATGGCGTAAGACTACATGACTACACGCAAAAGAAACAGTTGCCGCACGGTGAGGACTTGGGATTCTGAGTACAGCTGGGTAGTTGGGTAATCTCTTTGCTTAAAATGCATAACCTTAACAATTTGTGCACGTTTTGCTTGAAGCAGAAGGCTTTTATGGGTGCCTCCCCATACAGGAATGCAATACCTAAAGGACAAGATTGCAGGATCAGCAGCATGTCTCAATTACTTAAACAGATAAATAACCTTCCTTGTCCTCGAGCATAAAGCCTCAAAATGTGGACACCAGAAAATATTTGAATCGATGTACACCCCCAGGTATTTGATACTTGAGACTAAAGACTAACGTGGGAACGCTAGACCTTCTCCAGGCAACAGGTGATCTCACTTGATGGGGACTGACCGCCGAAGTATCGAGAAAAGCCGGTGATGTGTTGTTGCACAACCAAACAACTTTATACAGCGCGCCCAAATGTCGTCAGGTTACCTACATGGTAACCTGACGACGGGTCCGCTGCTATGGGTCACAGTTAGCCACCACGGTCAGGGGCTAGTGCCTTGATCCGCTCGCCTTGCTGGGTGGGTCTACGCTAAAGGAACCAAGCACGAGAAACACGACACGAATTTTAGCTCGGCTCAAGCTCTGCTCGTACTCGGCTTCTCCACTATCTTTACGGGGTTGATGTGATTTCTTCTGACCGAAGAATTAAACCAGGATTAATAGATAACAGGAAATTACCGACCCTTTATCTAATTACAATATCCAGTAGTCTGATACGCTGAGGACGCTGTCTTTTAGGCATAGGCCTTTCTAATAGCGTTGTCACTAAAATGGATAAAAAACCTTTGTGCTACGGTGTCGTCCTTGATTTATGCAAAGCATTCGATTCTTTTTCTGTTCCTATGCTGCTCTCAAAGCTAGAAAACTTGGGGATCCACGGGCTTTCGTTGAAAATCTTCACCGGTTATTTAACTGATAGAACCCATTGCGTAAAAATTAATTCTTCGATCAGTGAAGATGAGTGTATCAGTTTCGGTGTTCCGCAGGGAAGTATATTGGGTCCAACCTTATTCCTGATATACATAAATGACTAGTGCAAAATGTCCATCCCTAACTGTGAAATATTTTGGGCACGCTACAATTATGGCGGTAAGTCCCCTCTTTGAGGAGTGGCTAGAGCGTCAACACGGCGTCCTCACCTTCCGCATGACGCAGGTCCTCACCGGACATGGCAAGTTCGGGAGGTTCCTGCATCGGATTCAGGCGGAAGCAACGCCCGGGTGCCATCATTGTGCGGACCACCCAGAGGACACGGTGGAGCATACAGTGGAGGTGTGCCCCGCTTGGGCGGAGCACCGCCGTGTCCTCGTGGAGGCAATAGGCGGCAGCGACCTTTCACGTCGGGCCTTGGTTCAGGCTATGGTCCAGAGCGAGGAGGAATGGCAGGCGGTCGCCTCCTTCTGCGAAGCAGTAATGTTAGCGAAGGAGGAGGCTGCACGCGTGAGGGAACGAAGGTCCTCACGCCCTAGCCGACGTAATTCCGACCCCGACTACCAGCCACGGTAGACGCGGGCTTGCGGACGTCGAGCACTGGGTAGCTCGCCGTCCGGCTGTTCGGTAATTAACCGCACCGAGCCCAGTCGTTAACAGCGCGTAGTGATCCTCGCGCTCCTCAAAGAGATGTCAGCAAACCGTAGGGGCCCAGTGGGGCCGATGCCCGCTGGAATTTCCGAAAGGGCAACCCGTAGTCCTAGTACGCAAAGGGTAATTGAAGGATACAGGTGTGGTTTTAGTCAGTAAAAGTCTGACACGCCCTCGCGCTCCACCCAGAGCGCGAGAAGTCATTAGGATGATTTCCAACCTTAAAAAAAAAAAAAAAAAACTGTGAAATATTCACCTATGCAGACGACACTTCACTTGTTGTTTATAATACTGACTGGAATAAAGCTAAAGATAGAACAGAACACTCCATCCGCCTTGTGACTGAATGGCTCTCAGCTAACTTGCTGACTCTTAACATCGTCAAAACTAAACTAATACGCTTCTCGCTGTCCAGTTCAGTCCCCAAACCAGCTGAATCCAGTGCAGTGAAAGTCTACTCTTGCCCAGGACACGTTGCCTCTTGTCACTGTCTGACATTCTCTTTAGTCTCAAGTATCAAATACCTGGGGGTGTACATCGATTCAAATATTTTCTGGTGTCCACATTTTGAGGCTTTATGCTCGAGGACAAGGAAGGTTATTTATCTGTTTAAGTAATTGAGACATGCTGCTGATCCTGCAATCTTGTCCTTTAGGTATTGCATTCCTGTATGGGGAGGCACCCATAAAAGCCTTCTGCTTCAAGCAAAACGTGCACAAATTGTTAAGGTTATGCATTTTAAGCAAAGAGATTACCCAACTACCCAGCTGTACTCAGAATCCCAAGTCCTCACCGTGCGGCAACTGTTTCTTTTGCGTGTAGTCATGTAGTCTTACGCCATCATTCCATGGATTATACTGAATCATTACTAAAAAATATCGCATAAATCTTCCCCTATATTGTTACACGTCTATATAAAGACTATCCTAATTGTACCTAAGATCATATTTTTGATCATTTCCAAGGAGGAACTGGTTCCTGAGATACAAGTATTTATTTTACTTAGTTTAGGAGTCAAATGTTCATTTTATTTACATTGATCAGTATTTGTACAACCATTATTATCTGTTCATGTCATTATATACTGTTACTGTGTGTGTTAAACATACAAAAATAAAGATTATTATTATTAATATAAAATCTGTACAGTTAACAACAAAAGACACAAAAATACCGGTTTTGAGTCCAAATATGTTCCTTTTATAACCTTAAAGAATTAAAAGAAGAAAGACTTCTTTTAATTCTTTAAGGTACAGGACCGAACGTGGCTATATTTTCGTTGATGATGATGATGATGAGATAACTGGCGCTGAAATTAACAATTTTATATAGAAAGAATAATATGAAAACAAAGAAGAATATATTACTAACGAAGAACTAAAATTTGATCTGTACCTATGAAAAGACTGTTTTTCAAACGCGATACTTTGAACTGTGATATCTTCGGAGTGACTTGAAATAAAAAGTTCAAATAAAGTTTATATTAAAATTACGTTATTCTTTTTTCAAAACTAGTTATTTATTGTTTTCCTTGTGTTTTGCTTTTTCTGTAATATTGCAGCATTTATATTATAATCACAAAGTCTAAAGAAAAAAAGTGTTATTTCATAGTTCCAACGTGGAAACCATTAATTTCAAAGGGTAAGCAAAGGACCGAGGATTATGAATTATCACGTTATTTAATAATAGGTCACTTGAAGATTATCACAATCGTCGCTGACTGTACCGCAGTAAGTATTTATAAATCACTGCATTAATATAATCTTCATTACAAAACGTAGTCGGGTAATAAGTACTAATTTATATACAAACATGTTATTCTCTAAGTAAAAAGAAAGTATCTTTTTTGTTAATTTTTAAAATACCACATTTGTAACGAGAAGAAGGATAAGAAAATCTTTTGTAATGATTTTCGTATTCTTACTCGCATTGTTTGCGGGCACTACTATAGCTAACCCCATTGGTTTTATTATCCTCTACGGGGATGTACATAAGGATGTAGAATTCTTCACCAGAACTTACCCTTGGATTATAGACAACATCGGTGGAAATTTGAACGTGGAATATCATTTGCTGGGCAGCGGCAGGTATTCTGTTCCTCAAGCGTGTGCTTTGGCAGACCTAATCGGTAACACGTTTCTGCAGGCGCAGTACTTGCGATGTGAGGCGAAAGGTAAGGAAATTTACCTCATTTTCAGTTTTTTTAATGTCTTAAAAGTACGCTTACTTTACAGTAAGTGGGCGCCAGCGCCTACGAACATCTACAATATTAGACACATCGTAGATGCGTTGGTATCCCAATTCCTAAAGACAATGCTAAAATATCCCACGAGCCTGTAAATATATTAAAATTATCCCAATTGATACGCAGCCACGCTACTTTGCGCTAGATGTAGGTACATACTTGAATATGGTAACTAGACTAAAACAAAGAACTATTACTGAAAAACTTACGGACATAAAATATTTAAATGGTGTACGCGTGTAAGCCATAGTTATCACTTAACAGTTATTTTTTATAAATTTCAGGATACCCGAGCGAGTACTGCCTGTGTGAGGCCGGGATAGAACCTCAAAACTTTAAGCGGTGTGTTGCATCCGGTGGATTCAGAGCTGGTTCAGCATCGGAAAGATTTTCAGAGCTAGGCATCAATTTCTCTCCTATTATAGACCTAGGGTCAAACAACACAGTTTTTGGAGTTGACGACGTCTCGTTACTAAAGAATATTTGCACTATTTACGTTGATAATTTACCCAGAGGCTGTATTCATTATTCTAATCAAACTTACAGTTTTCTTAAAAAGAGGGCGTTAGCACAATTTGACAGCACATGTCACAAGGAGTTTCCGATTGACGATGACAAGTCTGAGGCGGAGACAACGTCTAAACCCTGGGTGACGCCGACAACGACTCCGGACTGGTGGTCAACAACGACGACACGGCCTACTCAGTTACCGACGACGACTCCGGACTGGTGGTCAACAACGACGACACGGCCTACTCAGTTACCGACGACGACTCCGGACTGGTGGTCAACAACGCCGTCTTGGTGGTGGTCCACAACGACGACGACGCCTTGGTGGTGCAAAACACAGCCTAGTGATAGCTCGACAACGTCACCTCCTTGGTCCACGACGTCGCCTCCGTTTTCCATGATATCACGTCCTTGGTCCACACGTCACTTCCTTGGTCCACGACATCACCTCCATGGTCTACGACATCACCTCCTTGGTCCACGACGTCACCACCTTGGTCCACGACATCACCTCCGTGGTTCACAACGCCAACTCCACAGTTGTCCACTACAACGCCACGGCTCACGTGGCCTACGCTATGGTCAACATGGTGGCCAACGTGAACAACAGTACGGTCCACACGGCCCACGCTATGGCCAACAAGGGCAACACCATCTTATCCACCGTGGGCAGTGAACGAAGAAGTTACTAAAGCGCCTTCTCCTGCACCCAAATAAGCTTCCACTTCTTCGATGAGTTTAATGATAGAATTTGATTTTATTACAAACAAGTGTATATGTATAGAACTTTTTGTTACTCATTCTGACGTTTTACACATTTATCAGAGATGTTTAAAATTAAAATGTTTGATTCTTATGGGGTGACTAGTAATTAGTGACCGATACTTACACACGTGATTGTCCTCATGATTACAAACAACTTTCCCAAAGAAACTTTTTTACACTCATTAGTTTTATGACAATAACAAAACACTGCTACCTTCCTCTATTACCGTGCAGTAGTGACGTAGGTAATAATAATAGTCACGTGATCACGTCAGTCACCCCGGAAAGCACGTCGCAAGTGTACATGATCTGTTTTTCTTTTTGACGCCCGCGCTTACGATGCCGTTTAATTACACAGCGAGTGAACATGGTGAATACAGTGACATGGTGATGCAAGTGATGTGTTACTACTCGGAAGGGGGTAATTTTCAGTGTGGTGTAGCGGCTCTAGTGTCTGTATGGTGTCTAGTTTGGTAGCTTGGTGTCCCGGTGAAAGAGCCCTTAGGCAGAGGTGTACCTATTTGTTACGGACTGTACTGAGTGTAGCGTTTTTTGCCCAAACTCAGCTAGCTTTCTATGGTTCAAAGCGGGTATTCGAGTTCATTTCACCTACTCATATAAGAGTTTTGCGCTCAAAGGTAAGGTTCAGTACTACTATTTTAAAAGATGCCATCCAAGATAATTTGTCTTGGAAAGAAAAACGTATGTAATTTTGTAATAGATTAGAAAAATTTGTGGTGCCTGCGCTGCTGTGTAGACCCCCGGCGCCCCGGGCGGTCGTCCAGGTCGCCCCCCTTTTAATTATGTTCGAGGGGAAACCTTCAAAAGGCGCCCGGACTTTAGAGATAAGTTCAAGGAGTATGGAATTTGTACCTAACTAAAACCACCTCGGTGATCACTATCAGCACATAGAGTGGGTTTCATTACTTCTTATAGGACCACTGCAGGATCCTCTCTGTGCAAAGCCAGTTAGGGCAAATCCCTTAGGAGACTGTACAACGATCATTGTACCACCGGCTCCGTCTTCTCTGAAATCAATAGATGGGCGAGCAGAGTCCCCTCAAAGGGGAACTGAAGGGTCTGTAAAAGTCTGACACTCTCTTTCGTTTTATCTAATGCGGGAGAAGTTATTAGATAGTCTCACACCCAAAAAATTGCCCGCTACTGCCGGTACGTAGCTACGCCAAGACCAGCTTCAATGGCGTTTTTAGATCCTCTGGAGCCAGATTCACTTGCAGATAGGACATTGTTTCTTCAGGTGCACTATATTCACAACGGGTGTAAAAAACGGTAACGGGCAACGGGTGTAATATTATTCTATAAAGGTTGTGCTTGCATCGACTTGCCTGGACCCACATTCGATGAACTGGTTTAAAAATAGATCACTGCAGTTCGTACGTCCGGAGTCACGGCGTGTCCACACTATCTATTATCTATATAGTCTCTCGTAGTACGTGTTATAACATGTTGTGACATGATAAAAAAAAAACAATTTAGCTGGTAATTATAAACAAAACAGATATAAATACTGATGACATCAATAATCACATTTGAACTGATAAGCTCAATAATTACTTTATTATTCCTTGAGTCATATAAGTCACACCCTGGACAAAGTAGCGCAGGCTGACTTTTCCTGGGCAACCGCTGAGCGATTTTACAAAATACAATTAGACTCACCCACATATGAAACGGCTCTGCGGTCTGAGCTGTGACTGGCTGGCTCTGGAAGCGAGTCAGACGGGAGCCACAGCCCTACTGTAGGCTCGTAACAAGCTGATACCTCTGTTGCTGGTCGTCCCACGCAGGAGCGCCGACTCCGTAGGTGCTCGGGAGCTCGAACACCCATGAGAAATAAATAGTGGGTGCCGAGCACCCCTGAGAATAGACATCAAGAAACAGATCAGTAACCGCCTTTTAGGTTACGTATAAATTATAATATTTCTTGATAATAAAAACTAGTTTCATTGTTAACCGACTTCAAAAAGGAGGAGGTTCTATATTCGGTTGAATGTATGTTTTTTTTTTATGTATGTTCACCGATTTTTCGGTCAATTGTGGACCGAATTAGATTTTTTTTTATGTTATGCTTCCGAGTTGGTCCCATAGAAATATTGTTATGATCTGATCATGAACTTCGAAGATATGGAACAGAACTCCTTATAGGATCACAGCAGAACCGCCGTAACAAGTAAAATTGCTTTGTTTATACGTGTAGTCGATGACCGACTGAAAGTAGAGGGGGAATATATCGAACTGATCTGATGATGAAGCCTGAAGTTAGGCACCAGAACTCTGTAATAAATTAATTTAATCTAACCGTGTTTAGGATTATTAGAATTGTCATGAGATGCACTCTGGCTATAAGGTATTTAAGTTTGGCTGAGGGGTACTTTTTAGTGGTGGTACCATAACTCTATGTATGTATTCTGTCTATGGGCCTTAGTTGCCTGAAAATAAAGAACTATTATTATTATTATTATAACTAAAAAGTGGAAAAAAAAATTACAAAAAAAAATACAATCGACTATAATAGTTTTGTCTCTTCGTTATTTAACACCGACTTCCTAAATTAAAGTTATTTTGCATTTATCAGTGTTTTTTTTTACTTTGATGTTGGTTGTATATTTTTTTTGTAAAAAGTTTTTTTATCTATTGGTTTCATTTTATATTATTATCAAACATTATAATAAATAAGTAGGACATTTATTTATTTGTCAGTCGATCAGTGTGCATTTCTCTTCCCACGCTTCGCCACTTCTTCGAGTCATCAAATGAGCATGAGCAGCACCCGGTTTTGAGTTTTTCTAAAAGCCGGCGCCACTGGTCCTACACTAGACCTTCTCCAGGCAACAGGAGATCTCACCTGGTGGGGACTGACCGCCGAAGTATGGAGAAAAGCCGGCGATGCACCATGTGTTGATGCACAACCAAACAACTTTACACATCGCGGCTAAATCTGTTTCGCCTATATGGTAACCTGACTACGGCTCCGCTATTACGGGGCACAGTTAGTCACCACGGTCAGGGGCTAGTGTCCCTATCTGCTCACCTTGCCCCGTTAGCGTTGGGTCTACGCTAAAGGAACCGAGTACGAGCGACACTACACGAATTTGAGCTCGACTCATGGTCTGCTCGTACTCGGCTTCTCCACCACCTTTACGGACCGTGGAAGTGTGCCCCGCTTGGGCAGAGCAACGCCGTGTCCTCGTGGGGGCGATCGGAGGCGGATCTCTCGCGCCGGGCCTTGGTGCAGGCCATGGTCCGGAGCGAGGAGGAGTGGCAGGCGGTTGCCTCCTTCTGCGAAGCAGTAATGCTAGCAAAGGAGGCGGCCGATCCCGTGAGGCAACGGTCCTCACGCACTAGTCGCCGCCGGGTTTCCGATCCCGATTTCCGGCCACCGTAGGAGCAGGCTTGCGGACGGCGAGCAATGGGTGGCTCGCCGTCCGACCGTCCGGTAACCGTCCAGACCGAGCCCAAGTCGTCGACGGCGAGTATAGTTCCAAGCGCGCCTCAGGGAGATGTCAGCAAATCGTAGGGGCCTAGCAGGGTCGAAGCCTACTGGGGCCATGGGTAGTGTGAAAACGAAACCCGGGGCCCTGGGACGAAGATAACGAAGGAACGGGTGTGAACGGGAATGGGTTTTTAGTCAATAAAAGTCTGAAACTATCTCGCGCTCCGCCCAACAGCGAGATTTGTCATTAGATGATTTTCCCACCTAAATAAAAAAAAACACTTTTACGGGGGTGATGTGATTTCTTCAGGCAGATAGCTTAAACAATCACTGAAGAATTAAACCAGAATTAATAGATAACAGGAAATAACCGTCTTTTATCTAATCACAATGTATCATCTGTACAGGTAACGACAAATTACACTAAAGTAATAGTTTTGATTCAAGCCAATTATTTTTATATTTTAACTTCCTTCTTTAAGGTACCGGACCGAACGTGACTATATTTTCGTTAGATGGCTGGCGCTGAAATGAATAATTGTATATAAGAAGATTACATTACTAACGAAGCTCTAAAATTTGAACTTCACCTATGAAATTACCGTTTTTCAAAAGTTAATACTCGTACTTTGAACTGTGATATCTTCGGAGTGACTTGAAATAAAAAGTTCAGATAAACTTTATATTAAAAGTACGTTATTCTTTATTCAAAACTATTTATTTATTGATTTCTTTGTGTTTTGCTTTGTCTGTTATATTGCAGCAATTATATTATAATCACAAAGTCTAACGAAAAAAAGTGTTTTTTCCATAGTTCCAACATGGAAACCATTCATTTCAAAGGGTAAGTAAAGGACCGAGGATTATGAATCATCATGTTATTTAATAGTAGGCCACTTGAAGATTAGCACAATCGTCTCTGACTGTACCGAAGTAAGTATTTATAACTCACTGCGGTAATATAATCTTCATTACAAAATAAGTACTAATTTATAGACAAACATGGTCTTCTCAAAGTAAAAAAAAGTTTATTTTTTGCTGATTTTTAAAATAACACATTTTTAAGGCGAAGAAAGATAAGAAAATCTTTTGTAATGATTTTTGTATTCTTACTCGCATTGTTTGCGAGCACTACTATTGCCTCCCCCAGTGGTTACATTATCCTCTACGGGGATGTACATAAGGATGTAGAATTCTTCACCAGAACTTACCCTTGGATTATAGACAACATCGGTGGACATTTGTACGTGGAATATCATTTGCTGGGCAGCGGCAGGTATTCTGTTCCTCAAGCGTGTGCTTTGGCAGAACTAATCGGTAACACGTTTCTGCAGGCGCAGTACTTGCGATGTGAGGCGAAAGGTAAGGAAATTTACCTCATTTTCAGTTTTTTTAATGTCTTAAAAGTACGCTTACTTTACAGTAAGTGGGCGCCAGCGCCTACGAACATCTACAATATTAGACGCATCGTAGATGCGTTGGTATCCCAATTCCTAAAGACAATGCTGAAATATCCTATGAGCCTGTAACTATTTAAACTATCCCAACTGAAATGCAGTCACGCTGCATTGCACTTGATATAGGTACATACTTGAATATGGTAACTAGACTAAAACAAAGAACTATTACTGAAAAACTTACGGACATAAAATATTTAAATGGTGTACGCGTGTAAGGCTTAATTATCACTTAACAGTTATTTTTTATAAATTTCAGGATACCCGAGCGAGTACTGCCTGTGTGAGGCCGGGATAGAACCTCAAAACTTTAAGCGGTGTGTTGCATCCGGTGGATTCAGAGCTGGTTCAGCATCGGAAAGATTTTCAGAGCTAGGCATCAATTTCTCTCCTATTATAGACCTAGGGTCAAACAACACAGTTTTTGGAGTTGACGACGTCTCGTTACTAAAGAATATTTGCACTATTTACGTTGATAATTTACCCAGAGGCTGTATTCATTATTCTAATCAAACTTACAGTTTTCTTAAAAAGAGGGCGTTAGCACAATTTGACAGCACATGTCACAAGGAGTTTCCGATTGACGATGACAAGTCTGAGGCGGAGACAACGTCTAAACCCTGGGTGACGCCGACAACGACTCCGGACTGGTGGTCAACAACGACGACACGGCCTACTCAGTTACCGACGACGACTCCGGACTGGTGGTCAACAACGACGACACGGCCTACTCAGTTACCGACGACGACTCCGGACTGGTGGTCAGCAACGCCGTCTTGGTGGTGGTCCACAACGACGACGACGCCTTGGTGGTGCAAAACACAGCCTAGTGATAGCTCGACAACGTCACCTCCTTGGTCCACGACGTCGCCTCCGTTTTCCATGATATCACGTCCTTGGTCCACACGTCACTTCCTTGGTCCACGACATCACCTCCATGGTCTACGACATCACCTCCTTGGTCCACGACGTCACCACCTTGGTCCACGACATCACCTCCGTGGTTCACAACGCCAACTCCACAGTTGTCCACTACAACGCCACGGCTCACGTGGCCTACGCTATGGTCAACATGGTGGCCAACGTGAACAACAGTACGGTCCACACGGCCCACGCTATGGCCAACAAGGGCAACACCATCTTATCCACCGTGGGCAGTGAACGAAGAAGTTACTAAAGCGCCTTCTCCTGCACCCAAATAAGCTTCCACTTCTTCGATGAGTTTAATGATAGAATTTGATTTTATTACAAACAAGTGTATATGTATAGAACTTTTTGTTACTCATTCTGACGTTTTACACATTTATCAGAGATGTTTAAAATTAAAATGTTTGATTCTTATGGGGTGACTAGTAATTAGTGACCGATACTTACACACGTGATTGTCCTCATGATTACAAACAACTTTCCCAAAGAAACTTTTTTACACTCATTAGTTTTATGACAATAACAAAACACTGCTACCTTCCTCTATTACCGTGCAGTAGTGACGTAGGTAATAATAATAGTCACGTGATCACGTCAGTCACCCCGGAAAGCACGTCGCAAGTGTACATGATCTGTTTTTCTTTTTGACGCCCGCGCTTACGATGCCGTTTAATTACACAGCGAGTGAACATGGTGAATACAGTGACATGGTGATGCAAGTGATGTGTTACTACTCGGAAGGGGGTAATTTTCAGTGTGGTGTAGCGGCTCTAGTGTCTGTATGGTGTCTAGTTTGGTAGCTTGGTGTCCCGGTGAAAGAGCCCTTAGGCAGAGGTGTACCTATTTGTTACGGACTGTACTGAGTGTAGCGTTTTTTGCCCAAACTCAGCTAGCTTTCTATGGTTCAAAGCGGGTATTCGAGTTCATTTCACCTACTCATATAAGAGTTTTGCGCTCAAAGGTAAGGTTCAGTACTACTATTTTAAAAGATGCCATCCAAGATAATTTGTCTTGGAAAGAAAAACGTATGTAATTTTGTAATAGATTAGAAAAATTTGTGGTGCCTGCGCTGCTGTGTAGACCCCCGGCGCCCCGGGCGGTCGTCCAGGTCGCCCCCCTTTTAATTATGTTCGAGGGGAAACCTTCAAAAGGCGCCCGGACTTTAGAGATAAGTTCAAGGAGTATGGAATTTGTACCTAACTAAAACCACCTCGGTGATCACTATCAGCACATAGAGTGGGTTTCATTACTTCTTATAGGACCACTGCAGGATCCTCTCTGTGCAAAGCCAGTTAGGGCAAATCCCTTAGGAGACTGTACAACGATCATTGTACCACCGGCTCCGTCTTCTCTGAAATCAATAGATGGGCGAGCAGAGTCCCCTCAAAGGGGAACTGAAGGGTCTGTAAAAGTCTGACACTCTCTTTCGTTTTATCTAATGCGGGAGAAGTTATTAGATAGTCTCACACCCAAAAAATTGCCCGCTACTGCCGGTACGTAGCTACGCCAAGACCAGCTTCAATGGCGTTTTTAGATCCTCTGGAGCCAGATTCACTTGCAGATAGGACATTGTTTCTTCAGGTGCACTATATTCACAACGGGTGTAAAAAACGGTAACGGGCAACGGGTGTAATATTATTCTATAAAGGTTGTGCTTGCATCGACTTGCCTGGACCCACATTCGATGAACTGGTTTAAAAATAGATCACTGCAGTTCGTACGTCCGGAGTCACGGCGTGTCCACACTATCTATTATCTATATAGTCTCTCGTAGTACGTGTTATAACATGTTGTGACATGATAAAAAAAAAACAATTTAGCTGGTAATTATAAACAAAACAGATATAAATACTGATGACATCAATAATCACATTTGAACTGATAAGCTCAATAATTACTTTATTATTCCTTGAGTCATATAAGTCACACCCTGGACAAAGTAGCGCAGGCTGACTTTTCCTGGGCAACCGCTGAGCGATTTTACAAAATACAATTAGACTCACCCACATATGAAACGGCTCTGCGGTCTGAGCTGTGACTGGCTGGCTCTGGAAGCGAGTCAGACGGGAGCCACAGCCCTACTGTAGGCTCGTAACAAGCTGATACCTCTGTTGCTGGTCGTCCCACGCAGGAGCGCCGACTCCGTAGGTGCTCGGGAGCTCGAACACCCATGAGAAATAAATAGTGGGTGCCGAGCACCCCTGAGAATAGACATCAAGAAACAGATCAGTAACCGCCTTTTAGGTTACGTATAAATTATAATATTTCTTGATAATAAAAACTAGTTTCATTGTTAACCGACTTCAAAAAGGAGGAGGTTCTATATTCGGTTGAATGTATGTTTTTTTTTTATGTATGTTCACCGATTTTTCGGTCAATTGTGGACCGAATTAGATTTTTTTTTATGTTATGCTTCCGAGTTGGTTGAACATTATAATAAATAAGTAGGACATTTATTTATTTGTCAGTCGATCAGTGTGCATTTCTCTTCCCACGCTTCGCCACTTCTTCGAGTCATCAAATGAGCATGACCAGCACCCGGTTTTGAGTTTTTCTAAAAGCCGGCGCCACTGGTCCTACACTAGACCTTCTCCAGGCAACAGGAGATCTCACCTGGTGGGGACTGACCGCCGAAGTATAGAGAAAAGCCGGCGATGCACCATGTGTTGTTGCACAACCAAACAACTTTACACATCGCGGCTAAATCTGTTTCGCCTATATGGTAACCTGACTACGGCTCCGCTATTACGGGGCACAGTTAGTCACCACGGTCAGGGGCTAGTGTCCCTATCTGCTCCCCTTGCCCCGTTAGCGTTGGGTCTACGCTAAAGGAACCAAGTACGAGCGACACTACACGAATTTGAGCTCGACTCATGGTCTGCTCGTACTCGGCTTCTCCACCACCTTTACGGACCGTGGAGGTGTGCCCCGCTTGGGCAGAGCAACGCCGTGTCCTCGTGGGGGCGATCGGAGGCGGATCTCTCGCGCCGGGCCTTGGTGCAGGCCATGGTCCGGAGCGAGGAGGAGTGGCAGGCGGTTGCCTCCTTCTGCGAAGCAGTAATGCTAGCAAAGGAGGCGGTCGATCCCGTGAGGCAACGGTCCTCACGCACTAGTCGCCGCCGGGATTCCGATCCCGATTTCCGGCCACCGTAGGCGCAGGCTTGCGGACGGCGAGCAATGGGTGGCTCGCCGTCCGACCGTCCGGTAACCGTCCGGACCGAGCCCAAGTCGTCGACGGCGCGTATAGTTCCAAGCGCGCCTCAGGGAGATGTCAACAAATCGTAGGGGCCCAGCAGGGTCGAAGCCTACTGGGGCCATGGGTAGTGTGAAAACGAAACCCGGGGCCCTGGGACGAAGGTAACGAAGGAACGGGTGTGAACGGGAATGGGTTTTTAGTCAGTAAAAGTCTGAAACTATTTTGCGCTCCGCCCAACAGCGAGATTTGTCATTAGATGATTGATGATTTTCCCACCTAAATAAAAAAAAACACTTTTACGGGGGTGATGTGATTTCTTCAGGCAGATAGCTTAATCAATCACTGAAGAATTAAACCAGAATTAATAGATAACAGGAAATAACCGTCTTTTATCTAATCACAATGTATCATCTGTACAGTTAACGACAAATTACACTGAAGTAATAGTTTTGATTCAACCCAATTATTTTTATATTTTAACTTCCTTCTTTAAGGTACAGGACCGAACGTGGCTATATTTTCGTAAGATGGCTGGCGCTAAAATGAATAATTTTATATAAGAAGATTACATTACTAACGAAGCTCTAAAATTTTAACTTCACCTATGAAATTACCGTTTTTCAAAAGTAATACTCGTACTTTGAACTGTGATATCTTCGGAGTGACTTGAAATAAAAGGTTCAGATAAACTTTATATTAAAAGTACGTTATTCTTTTTTCAAAAATATTTATTTATTGATTTCTTTGTGTTTTGCTTTGTCTGTTATATTGCAGCAATTATATTATAATCACAGTCTAACGAAAAAAAGTATTTTTTCCATAGTTCCAACATGGAAACCATTCATTTCAAAGTAATAATAATAATAAATAAATATTATTATTATTATTATTTCAAAGGGTAAGTAAAGGACCGAGGATTATGAATCATCATGTTATTTAATAGTAGGCCACTTGAAGATTAGCACAATCGTCTCTGACTGTACCGAAGTAAGTATTTATAACTCACTGCGGTAATATAATCTTCATTACAAAATAAGTACTAATTTATAGACAAACATGGTCTTCTCAAAGTAAAAAAAAGTTTATTTTTTGCTGATTTTTAAAATAACACATTTTTAAGGCGAAGAAAGATAAGAAAATCTTTTGTAATGATTTTTGTATTCTTACTCGCATTGTTTGCGAGCAGTACTATTGCCTCCCCCAGTGGTTACATTATCCTCTACGGGGATGTACATAAGGATGTGGAATTCTTCACCAGAACTTACCCTTGGATTATAGAGAACATCGGTGGACATTTGTACGTGGAATATCATTTGCTGGGCAGCGGCAGATATTCTGTTCCTCAAGCGTGTGCTTTGGCAGATCTAATCGGTAACACGTTTCTGCAGGCGCAGTACTTGCGATGTGAGGCCAAAGGTAAGGAAATTTACCTCATTTTCAGTTTTTTTAATGTCTTAAAAGTACGCTTACTTTACAGTAATTGGGCGCCAGCGCCTACGAACATCTACAATATTAGACACATCGTAGATGCGTTGGTATCCCAATTCCTAAAGACAATGCTGAAATATCCTATGAGCCTGTAACTATTTAAACTATCCCAACTGAAATGCAGTCACGCTGCATTGCACTTGATATAGGTACATACTTGAATATGGTAACTAGACTAAAACAAAGAACTATCACTGAAAAACTTACGGACATAAAATATTTAAATGGTGTACGCGTGTAAGCCATAGTTATCACTTAACAGTTATTTTTTATAAATTTCAGGATACCCGAGCGAGTACTGCCTGTGTGAGGCCGGGATAGAACCTCAAAACTTTAAGCGGTGTGTTGCATCCGGTGGATTCAGATCTGGTTCAGCATCGGAAAGATTTTCAGAGCTAGGCATCAATTTCTCTCCTATTATAGACCTAGGGTCAAACAACACAGTTTTTGGAGTTGACGATATCTCGTTACTAAATAAGATTTGCACTATTTACGTTGATAATATACCCAGAGGTTGTATTAATTATTCTAATCAAACAGACAGTTTTCTTAAAAAGGGGGCGTTGGCACAATTTGACAGGGCATGTCACAAGGAGTTTCCGATTGACGATGACAAGCCTGAGGCGGAGACAACGTCTAAACCCTGGGTGACGCCGACGACGACTCCGGACTGGCAGCCCACAACCACGACAGAGTGGCCGTGGTATACAACTACTACTACTACGTCTAGACCCTGGGTGACGCCGAATACGACTCCGGACTGGTGGTTAACAACGACGACGCGGCCTACTGAGTTACCGACGACGACTCCGGACTGGTGGTCAACAACGACGACGCGGCCTACTGAGTTACCGACGACGACTCCGGACTGGTGGTCAACAACGCCGCCTTGGTGGTGGTCCACAACCACGACGACGCCTTGGTGGTGCAATACACAGCCTAGTGATACCTCGACGACATCACCTCCTTGGTCCACTACGTCACCTCCATGGTCCGCGACATCACCTCCTTGGTCCACTACGTCACCTCCGTGGTCCACTACGTCACCTCCATGGTCCGCGACATCACCTCCTTGGTCCACTACGTCACCTCCATGGTCCGCGACATCACCTTCTTGGTCCACTACGTCACCTCCATGGTCCGCGACATCACCTCCTTGGTCCACTACGTCACCTTCGTGGTTCACAACTTCAACTCCACAGTTGCCCACTACAACGCCACGGCCCACGGGGCCTACGCTATGGCCAACATGGTGGCCAACGAGGACAACACTACGGCCAACATGGTGGCCAACGAGGACAACACTACGGCCGACACGGCCCACGTTATGGCCAACATGGGCAACACCATCAAACCCGTGGGCGGTGAACGAAGAAGTTACTAAAGCTCCTTCTCCTGCACCTGAATAAGCTACTACTTCTTCGACGAGTTTAATGATAGAATTTGATTTTATTACAAATAAGTTTTTATATACAGAACTTTTTGTAACTCGTTCTGACGCTTGACACATTTATCAGAGATGTTTAAAATTATAATATTTGATTCATATACATCTTGAACTTTTTGTCGAACGCTTTTACGGTCCCGTTGTATTTATATCACTAGTTAATTGCTTTAGAAATCACTTGTAAACATTAAATACGCAAGCTTGATCAGACAACGACCGTGTTGTAATTTTTTTTTGGTTTGACCGTCATAAATCACGTAACATCTGTTAATTCAATTTAAATTCAAAATCCTTTACTTCACTTATAAAACGTCAGAAGCTAATGCACGGATCCAATTGGTCGTTTCCTGTGGAGAAGAACCGGCAAGAAACTCCATGTTTACCTACTCTTTTAAAAAAATATATATTGATTTTACAATATTTCTATATATTAATAGATAATATATGAGAGGACCGTGTAGACCAGAAAGTAGGTATTGTACTCAACGGAAAATAAAAAAAAAATAACAAAAAGTGGATAGAAATAGAAAGCAATCTACGAATTCGCAGCCTACAATATTCACACAATAAATAATGAATGACATCGAGAAAAGTACTTAATAAAAGTAGCTAGTTATTAAGTGAAAGCGTCCAAGACCTGTGTGAGTATTTAATTTAGCTGCCATTATTGTAATATGTACATTGGAAATATGTATTTACAAAATAATGTTCCGAGTATTTTGTGATTTTAAACATCATTTTGTTTTTTTTTTTTAAATAAAGTATAATATTATCAGTTTGCATTATAATACATTCTTTTTTTTAAGTTTATAAATCATCTAATGACATCTGTCGCTTTAGCCTGGAGCAGGATGTTAGATTTTTGCTGACTAAAACCACACCTATGATCCAACTTTGCCTAGCGATCCAGGACGCCGGGTTACTTTTTCGGAAGTCAAGCCATTTCCCTAGTAGGCTTTGGCCTTCCTGGGCCTCTATAGTCTTGCTAACATTTCTTTGTGGCGCACGTGGAACACTACGCGCCGCCTCGGGCTCGGTCCGGACGGTTACCGGACGGGCTGACGACGAGCTACCCATTTCTTGTTGTCCACAAGCCCACGCCTACATATTTGGGGTCAGGATACCGGTGACTGCGGCGTGATGATGTTCATTCCCTCATGCGTGTGGCCGTTTCATACACTAGGACTACTGCTTCACAGAAGGAGGCGACCGCCTGCCATTCCTCTTCGCTTCGGACCATGGTCTATGCCAGGGCCCGGCGTGAGAGGTCGTTGCCACCGAGATAGTTACCTAGGTTACAACCTCGCTACTGCATACAGTAGAGAGGTTGTAACCCAGGTTATTAAAAATTAAACTTCTGAGTTTACGAAAAAAAAAGATACGGTCATTTATGTCGCAAAAAACGTATATTTTAACAATGTCAAGGGAATCAAAATTCATAGAGAACTTTCCGTTGACCTAGAATCCTGAAACTTGGCATGAAGCAAGGTCTCATAGCGCAATTATAGGGAAAAAATAAAAAAATAAAAATTTGTAGTTATATCACAAAAAAAAACTTTTTTGCTATTAGGAAAAATCTTCATAACTCAATTCGGGAATTGAACTGTTTTAATAGATAACTTTGTACGGAACACTCAATGCGCGAGTCTGACTCGCACTTGTCCGGTTTTTTCTAATTTTAACTAGGTAATTACAAGCATAATCAACCTTATGATTTTCCCACTGCTGGGACTCAGGCGTCTTCTCTAGAAGAGGGAATGGACCGTAATCCTCCATGCGAGCCTAATGCGGATTGGTGGATGTCAAATGTCTTCGAATTTTTAGTTCCAGAACATACCGGTTTCCTTTACCGTTTTGAGATAATTAAGTATAGAAGTATACGTAATAACACGTAACTAGTCAAATGCAAAGGTTCAGTAACCTCTTCTCGAGGTTGGTCTATGGTTGGTAGACCATTTTTAACACACTGACTAGGCACTGGGCTAAGTTAATTCAAGAGAAATTGAAAGTTCATGGCCTCTAGCTAAATGACCTGAAGCTGGCAGATCACAAGAATAAAATATATCTATTTAAAAAAAAAATGTCATTGATACAATTGGCACGCAGTTTTACGTGTTCTTGCAACGTAACCCTGCCTATCCGGCAAACGTACTGGCGATGCGATAAGTTGAATGAGCTCAATCACCGGTGAGGGATAACAAAAGCTGTGTCGAGGGTAATTGCGAACTCCGCTATTCGTGTACTTCTCTGGGCCTGTTCCGGATTTATATAGAGATGTTTGTCCTGAGATATTTGTAAAAAAATTGTACCGAACCCCTTTTTTTTGAGCAGGTATATTTGTACTCAAGTATATCTGTCTGTAATTACACAAATTGCTAATTGTGATGTGGTGCAATCATACATTTATCTGGGGGCCTTAATTACGAACAACGGTGGATGTATCGATGAAGTGAAGAGGCGTATGGCAATTTCCAGGTCTGCGATGGACAAGTTGAGGAAAATATGGAGGAATCGCAACATATATAGAGCCACAAAAATCCGGCTAGTTCGGGCACTAGTATTCCCCATATTCTTGTACGCCGCAGAAACGTGGACCTTACGGGAAATAGAGAAGAAGAAGATAGACGCCCTAGAGATGTGGTGCTGGAGGAGAATGCTCGGAGTATCGTGGACTAAATTCCGTACCAACGAGTCTATACTTCGGGAACTCGGCATCAAGCAGCGTTTATCGTCTTTGGTACAGTCTCGTATTCTCACCTTTTTTGGTCACGTATGCCGCAGAGGGGAAGTGGCTATTGAGCGACTTGTAGTTCAGGGAAAGGTTGAGGATACCAGGCCACGAGGAAGGTCGCCTATGAGGTGGACTGATTAAAGCGGCAGTAAGTGGCTCATCATCACTGCACGAATGCACGAGAAAGGCGGCCATCAGAGAGGAGTGGCGGCGCGTTGTGAAGCTTGCCACCAACACCTGAAGTGATGACCACGACCACTCTGTCAAGAGTGATATCGACAAGGAAGAAGATATCTGTCGGATAAAAACTTGATATAGACGCAGCGTTGGAAGGGCTCCCTCAAGGTGGACCGATGACCTGGTGAGGGTCGCAGGAATCCGATGAATGCGAGACGCACAGGACCGTTCATTGTGGCGACATTTGGGGGAGGCCTATGTTCAACAGTGGACGTTTTTCGGCTGAAATGATGATGATGAAAAACTTGTTTTCAATAGACATTTTCATATAATTTAATATTTCAATTTCCTGTTTAAAAAAAGTGTTATTTACGATTATTGTTTCATTTTTATTATTGGTGCATATTTTTTAGAATTTAATTAATATTATTATTAATTTATATATAAAAGCGAAACCACTCATCACTCACTGATTAATCACGAAATCACAGAAAGTATAACACCAACTAACTTAAAATTTGGCAGGTAGGTTCCATATAGGGTGTAGACATCCGCTAAAAACGGATTTAACGAAACTCCACCCCTGAGGGGGTGAAACGGGGGTCCAAAGTTTGTATGGAAAAACCTACTTTCACACGGGTGAATACGCTGGCGGAAGCTAGTCTTTTATATAGGTAATGCATCAAACACAATGATATTGTTTTTGATAAATATTTATATGTGTAATTCTTGTGTACGTGTGTTAGTCACCTAACTCATTTTAAACGGCTTGACCGATTTGGATTAAATTTTGTGTGTATATTTGAGAGGGTTCCTTGATGGTTTGAAAATAAAATTAAACCCAGTAGGTGGTGCTGCAATCGGATTCTTAATTTTATGTTAGACTTTTTTTTAGGTTTTACCTTCAAAAAAAAAGGGTGGTAAAATCATCTAATGACAAATCACGCGCTTGGGCGGAGTGGAAGATAGTATCAGACTTTTACTGACTAAAAACCCACTCCTCTTCCTTCTTTGCCTTCGTCCTAGGGCCCCGGGTTTCAATTTCATACTACCCGTGGCCTCAGTAGGCTTCGACCCTTCTGGCCCCTACGATTTGCTGACATCTCCCTGAGGCGCGCGTGGAACAATACGCGCCGTCGACAGCAAGCCAGTTTTCGGATAGGACAGCGGCTGCCGGAACTACTAGTAAATAAATAAACATTTAGAATATGGGCTGCTTAGGATGTTTTTTAAAACCTATTTGTGAAATAAATATTATTTACATACATTACATACATAATCGGCCTTATAATGTTCCCACTGCTGGGACTCAGGCCTCCTCTCTATGGGAGGGAATGGGCCGTAATCCACCACGCGGGCCCAATGCGGGTTGGTGGATGTCACATGTCTTCGAGTTTTTGGTTCTAGGACATGTTGGTTTCCTCACGATGTTTTCCTTCACCCTTTTTGAAAGCATTTATTATTTATCAGTGTTCAAATATAGTTCTATACCATCTCTATATAGTTCAACTTCGCCCGCACATCCATGCCTCAGCTACAGAAATGCTACCACTGCTTATCCGCAAACGTCCTCGCCATGCAGGCTATAATTTTAATGACACTCGCCATTTTGAACGTTGGAAATGCTGTTGCATTCATTTACTTGGCACAACTTGTAATGATTTATTGGTGTTGCCTTAACTCCCGAACAGTGCTATAAAACAGTGACTTTCTGAAGCCTACTCCTCGGGAACGGCTAGATCAAAAGGTTTAAAAAAATATATGTTTATTATAGATTCAAGAATAACATCAAGAGTGAATAGGTTACTTCTAGGCAAGCGTGCTCCATCGTCGGCCACATCATCGCTTACCATCAGGTGAGATGGTGGTCAAACGCGGGCCTATCAATAATAAAAAAAAACAACATATGATTTTTTTCGTAAAACTAATCGAAACGAAACGGTCGTAACTTGGCTAGGCCTGTTGGTGGGTGAGGCGCTCTGGTTTCACAAACTGCCGAGGACCAAAGAGCCACCCAGCTCATCAGTGACAGTTGGGGATACACAAGTTCAGGTGGGTCGATACGTAAAGTATCTTGGTCTAACTCTGGACGGTCGGTGGGGCTTCGAAGAGCACTTCGAGCGCCTGGTCCTCCGCGTTGGGAAAGCAGTGGGTGCTTTGCACAAACTACTGCCAAACCTCGGGGGTCCTCGGGAAGAAGTTCGCCGCCTCTACGCGGGTGTCGTGCGGCAACTCTCCTGGCACGCTTTCCGCCACTGGACATCCTGGCGGATATGGACGCGAGAGTCTACAATCAGATTCGTGATATACGCCAAAGTGGCAATAGCGTGCCGGGAATCGCTGTAATAAGGCTGAGGCGGCAGGAACGGCGACACGCGCTCGAGAGGTGGCGTGAGCGGCTACAGCAGCCGCAATTCTCGTGCAAGCGCGTTGTCGAAGCCGTCCTGCCGCACTTCGAAGCCTGGCTGACAAGAAAGGAGCGCATCTCCTACAGACTCACTCAGGTGCTGACCGGGCATGGTTGCTTCGGTGAGTACCTGAACTGAATTGGGCGAGAGGCCACAGCAAATTGCCACCATTGCGGCAGCAATTCGGACTCAGCACAGCACACGCTGGAAGACTGTCCAGCGTGGGGCACTGAACGACAAGTCCTGGTCGCCAGGATTGGGCGAGATCTGTCTCTGCCAGCAGTAGTGAGGGCTATGCTGGCGGAGTTAGAAAATTGGAGGGAAGTTGCTTCTTTCTGTGAGACGGTGATGGTCCAGAAGGAGGCCGCTGAGCGAGATCGTGAAAGAGCCGATCCCACTCGGAGAAGAAGGCGTCGGGGAGGCAACCGCCCTGATGCTTAACACGCCGAAACCCTGCTTGCATCATCCAATACAAGTGGGACTTTGGAACCACGGGCGCTCAGAGTGGGGACTCTGCTCGTCCATCGAGTGATTCCAGGGAAGACGGTAGCACAGTGATCACGTGCTGCCGTACACAGTGAGGTTCAGGGGAGACCGTTATACAGTCTCTTCAGGGATGTGCCGAATCAGGCGTTGCACAGAGGGGGTTCCGGAATGGTCTTTTGAGAGGTAACGGGGCCCCTTCTACGTGTTGATGGTGATCACCGAGGTGGTTTTAGTGAGGTAAAAATCCCACACTCCCCGGACTTATCCCCAAAGTCCAGGCGCCTTTTGAAGGTTTCCCCTCGAAAAAAAAAAAAAAAAAGGCCTGTTGGTGGGATCGCAGTCAAGCACTAGTTTAAATCAACTTAAAAAAAAACTCTTCTCAATAAAACAGTGAGCATGTTTGAACTATCCTATTTCCCTATTGTCTTCCACCATCGAGTCTTGGGTACAAAATAAACCGCAAAAGCTAGGGCGTTTGTGCAATACAGCCACCCAACTCAGATTAGGGAGGTCGCGTGGTATTGGCAGCTCTCATTAATTTGATAGATGGAAGCTTGGCTGTTGTTTACGCGCCAAATTAAGTTTGTCTTTTAAAGATGGAGGCTGCGGAGCAACGGTTTGCAAATGGCGAACGTTCTTTTGTTTTTTTGTTAAGGTTTCTTTTGTGGATGTGATGTTTTGTTACGTGCCCCTGTTAATTTCTAATCAAAAATATATAATGCAAGTTAGTAAGAACTACCTTTTTAAGATATTATATAGGATCATTTTTATCCCTGAACAAAAAAAAACTTTTTACAAAAAAAAGAAAATACAACCGACTTCAATGTAAAAAAAAAACACTGAAAAGTGTAAAATAACTTAATAAAAAAAACTATGAAAAATAAATACAACCGACTTTAATAGTCGGTTGTATTTTTTTTTATTTTACACTTTTTAATTATGGTACCACCACGTACCCTAAAAAGTACCCCTCAGCCAAACTTAAATACTTTATAGCCAGAGTGCATCTCATGAGAGTTTTAATAATCTTAAACACGGTTAGGTTTCATTAATTTATTACAGAGTTTCGATACCTACTTTTCTTCTTCATCATCAAATCAGTTCGCTCCCCTTTTCTTTCAGTCAGTCATCGACTACAAGTATAAACAAAGCAATTTTACTTGTTTTACTGTGATCTTAAGAGGAGTTCTTTTTTATTTTTATTTTATTTTATTGGGGACAAAAAACAGTTACATGCTAGAGAAACACAAAAAAAAAATCCTTAAAACTAGATGCACAAACATGTAACCCACACCAATGTCCACATCTTGACATTTGAATAAAAGAAGTGAAGGATTGTGGTAAGAGTTTACAGAGTACAGTGCCTTCTGCGAAAGCTTCATGTGTAACAAACTAATTTCTATAATCGTAATTAATATAGTATATAATTCAATTCAATTATTATTAATTTAATTTAATTTACATAAATATTTTTATTTCATTCAATTCAGTGCGATTTATTATAATTCAATTTAATTCAACATTATTTATTTTAATTCAATACAATATACAATTTAATTTATATAATTTATTTTATTTTATTAGAATTAACATCTACTCAATTCAGTTTAATTGTTTTTCCATTTGATTAATTTCTATTTAATTCAGTTCAAATTAATTTATTCTTATTTATCTTTCTCCTTATTACAGCTTTTTGGACAAATTATCTATAGCTTTTTTTTTAAACAACCTGTTAGAGAGAGCAAATATGTCAAGCTCCATAAAATGAGTGTTGTATGTTTCAACAAGGCGACGAAGAGGTGCGCGCACGCCAGCATTAGATTTGCACATGCCAGTGTGAAATAATCGGGGCACGCGCACCCTTCGTTGTAAAACAGTTCTGGGCACTCTATAACATAACTGATTAGTAAGTTCAATGCAGTCGAATTTATTGTTACATAAACCATGCAGTGTCATTACACTCAGAAGCAGCCTCCTGGACTCCAAACTTAGAACACCGTATCGCTTCAGTAACTGCACATATGGAACCTTTGAATTAAAGCATTTATAGTTCATACACCGCATAAACTTTTTTGTACTATTTCCAACCTAGAGCAATATTTTTCGTAGAAAGGGTTCCAGATTTGAATGGCATACTCTAACTGGGATCGTACCAAAGTTTTATATAACAATAAGAACGTAGAGGGCCGCAAAAAGTCATTTGATGATCTCATGACGAATCCATACATCCGATACGCTTTATTCACTATGTTGTCAACATGGATATCAAAATGCAAACGTGAATCCAGTGTGACACCCAAGTCTCGGACGGCTGCAACACTGCTCAAGCGTGCGCTATTAATAAAATAATTGTGATGTATAATTTTCTTATTTTTAGTAAATGAAACGGTATGGCATTTTGGAAGACTGAGAAATAGCATATTTTTAGTGCAGTAAACATAAAGCCTATTTAATTCGTCTTGCAATAGCGCGCAATCTTGCATATTTTTACATGACCTGTAAACTTTTATGTCATCTGCATACATTAGAAAATTGGAATTTTTAAAGCAGTTTTTAATGTCATTAATAAATATAATAAAAAGAAGGGGACCCAAAATGTAACCCTGTGGAACCCCAGACCTAACAATAACTGGTTCAGATTCATAATCATTAACTACAGTTCTTTGTGTCCTATTAAAAATATATGAAGCGAACCATCTTAACAAATTACCTCGAATACCATTGAAGGCTATTTTGTCTTAAAGCAGTGAGTGATCCACCTTGTCAAAAGCCTTCTGAAAGTCCGTATAAACAGCGTCTACTTGAATTCGTTGATATAATTTTTCAAAAAGATAATTTGTAAATACCAACAGATTTGTCGTGGTGGAACGATGTTTGACAAAACCGTGTTGTTCTGTTCCATATCTTCGAAGTTCATCATCAGATCATAACAATATTTCTATGGAATTAACTTAGAAGCATAATCTTTCAACCAAAAAAATAATTTTCAAAATCGGTGAACATACACAAAAAAAAAATACATACAGCCGAAAATAGAACCTCCTTCTTTTTGAATCGGTTAAAAATAGGATGCTCCCTTGAGATATAATCGGAAATAATAGAATCGTTTATTTCCGATTATATCACAAGGGAACATTCTATTGTATTCTAGAAATAAAGGATTTATCTAAATATCAATTATTATATTGGATACAAATACTTTCCCAATTATATAATATAATATATATATAATAATATATAATATATTCCACAACTATCACACAACGCTGTCTAGTCCCAAGCTAAGCAGAGCTTGTGTTATGGGTACTAGACAACTGATAAACATACTTATATATTTCTAATTACATACTTATAGATAAATTACACCCAGACACAGAACAAATGATCATGCTCATCACACAAACATTTATCCTGGGTGAGGATCGAACCCACGACCTCCGGCATAGCAGTCAGGGCAACTAACTACTAGACCAACAGGCCAGTCGAAAATTGTGACATAGTATAGCGTAATTAGCTTTGTAATGTTCCCACTGCTGGGACTCAGGCCTCCTCTCTAAGGCAAAAAATAAAAAAACCGGGCAAGTGCGAGTCGGACTCGCGCACTGAGGGTTCCGTACAAACTTACCTATCAAAACAGCTTATTTTCGAATTGGTTATGAAGATTTTTCCGAATCGCAAAAAAAGTTTTTTGTTTTGTGACGTAACAACAAATTTACAGTTTTCAGATTTTTTCCTATACTTGTGCTATGAGACCTTGCTTCATGCCAAATTTCAAAATTTTAGGTCAACGGGAAGTACTCTATGACTTTTGATTCCCTTGAGAGTGTCAAAATATACGTTTTTTACGACATAAACGGCCGTATCTTTTTTTTTCGTAAACTCATAAGTTTGATTTTTTCACAGCTACAAGGGACCGCAGACCTCAGTATACGGTTTTAATTTCAACTCAATACCTCCACGCGTTCCCAAGATAAAGGGTCTTGACAGACAGACAGACGGAGGACTAAGTAATCCTATAAAGGTTTCGTTTTTTCCTTTTGAGGTACGAAACCCTAAAAACCGGCCAAGTGCGAGTCGGACTAACACGCAGGGTAAAAAAAACGGTAGCAAAAAACGGTCAAAAAATCATATTTGTTGTATGGGAATCTCCCTAAATATTTATTTTATTCTGTTTTTTAGTATTTTTTGTTATAGTGGCAAAATTAGCGGTGCAAATTACAACTGTCTTACTATGAGGGTTCTTGAAATACAGTCTGGTGACAGACGGACAGACAGCGGAATCTTAATAATAGGGTCCTGTTTTACCGTTTGGGTACGGAACCCCAAAAATTATCAAGTTGTGTAACGCCTAGTACGTTAAAACGATACGTTTCTCCAAACAGGAACTCAAAAGTCGTCATATTTTCTCACAGTTTCATTCTGAGGGTGAGAACGGAGGGAGTGAGGGAGTGATAACAGACATACATCTGTTAACAGTTCCGAAAGACCTCCCTCTTGACGGGAAGTACTTGGATAAAATTTTCGGCCTTTCTCTTGTTTTTGATTTATAAGCCACATTAAATCTACGGAACGGCTGTTTGGGACTCGGTAAGCTTTGGACTTGAGTAATTTTTTTAAATAAAATGCTGCCCCACATTAGACACTATTCGTGTATCGTAGGTACGTTCAAGACAGACAGACCCGGAACAACTTAACAATTTTTGATTACTCTGATAATTTTTTAATGTTCTCACTGCTGGGACTCAGGCCTCCTCTTTCTAGGAGAGGGAATGGGCCGTAATCCATCACGCGGGCCCAGTGCAAATTTTTCGTTCTAGGACATGCCGGTTTCCTCACGATGTTTTCCTTCACCGTTTTGAGAGCAGTGGTGATGAAATAAATTACACAAAGTAATGCGCCTGGCTGGGTTTGAACCCGCAACCTACAACTCGTAAGTCGGGGCCGTTACCACTCGGCCACTACTGCTCTCAAAAAAAGGCTGCATACGCTGATAATTTTTATAATTTGATTATTTATTTTGATTCAATTGCCATGATTGTTTTTTTGTTTGCCTTGTTTGATTATATCTATTATTTAAATTATTTAATATTTCGGTTAATGTTAATTGTTTTGTTTATTTTTTTTCAATTGCAATGTATGATTTTGATCTTGTTCATGTATTAGTGTTGATAATTTAATCTGTTTTTGTTCTATTGCAATTTAAATTTATTTATGTCACTCCTTATTTTGTGAATGCTGGTTGACCTGTAATTGGCGACTGTGTAAGACTTAGGCCAATTGTTACCCTTACCTGTAAAATGCTGTACACAGAAGCTGTTGGTTTTACCTTAATCTATATATATAAAAGAAAGTCGTGTTAGTTACACTGTTTATAACTCAAGAACGGCTGAACCGATTTGGCTGAAAATTGGTGGGGAGGTAGCTTAGAACCAGGAGACGGACATAGGGTACTTTTTAACGAGTAGGGTAGAGTAGGGTAGAGTAGGGTAGAGTAGGGTAGAGTAGGGTAGAGTAGGGTAGAGTAGGGTAGAGTAGGGTAGAGTAGGGTAGAGTAGGGTAGAGTAGGGTAGAGTAGGGTAGAGCAGGGTAGAGTAGGGTAATTTTTTTTTTTTACTAAATCCCGCTTTTGGGCAGAACAACGTCTGCCGGGACCGCTAGTAATAAATAAAATAAATAAATAAACAACTATCTTATTCTGTAGGTCGGACAAATAGTTCTTCCGTACGGGAATCGAATCCGCAACTCGTAGCGCAGCAGCCAATCGCCCAACTGGGTCACCCGTGGCGTCATGTCGAAGCTTGGGGACCTAGAATTCTTCTGAACTACTATAAAAAAAAAAAAAACGAATAAAATATCTTTAAAACACATAAAGAGTCCACTTTTTATACCGGTGAGAGACTGTTATTTTGAAGTATTAAAAATAGGCTGTCTTGGGTGGGTTCAGTCGCAGAATGTACTTTTCGTGAAATGCACCCTATACGCAAAAGGTACCATTCTCCAAATGCAACTTTCTTAAAATGCACCTTTCTCATAATGCACCTTTCGCATAACGTACTTTTTTTTCTACATTAACTCTTTTGCAGCGTATCGTCTCGTTTTGTCCAAATGACAACCGGTCGCAAAATGTCCACCTCTCACTGTGTCAACTTCTTAGAATGTCAAGTTCGATATATTCCCCCTCTTCTTTCAGTCAGTCATCGACTACACGTATAAATAAAGCAATTTTACTTGTTACGACAGTTCTGCTGTGATCCTATGAGAAGTTCTGTTCCATATCTTTGAAGTTCATGATCAGATCATAACAATATTTATATGGGACCAACTTGGAAGTATCACCTTTCAATAAAAAAAAAAACCGAGAATTCGGTGAACATACATAAAAAATATAAACATACATTTTTTATAGCGAGCTTTCATAGCGCGATCTGTACCCATATAGTTAATACTTATCAACACCATTCCAAAAAGTTCAAACACGGTAGGTTTATCTTATGGCGCTTATTACCGAGTTCCTATGGCCTTCTTCCAGATCCATCATCAGACTCTGGTTATCATCTAGCACTAAAGTACTCGTCAAGACGAATCATACGAGCCCAAACTAAACTAGATGAGGTTGTGTCGTTTAACTACCGTTCCTATAGCCACCTCTCGGTTCCATCATCAGATCAGTTCCATGTCATAATAATTTTGCATTGACATCTGATATACACATGTATGAAAATTTCAGTTCAATCGGTGACGGGGAAGTGGATTGATCCACTTTCCCGTCACCGATTGAGCTGATTTAATTTGCATGATTTGATTACAGAAAAACATCGAGACAGGTGAAACTAAATAAAAGCTTGTAAAATGTGCGTTGTAGAAAATCATGCTCTTGAGTTGGATTGATTGAATGTACAATGCGTTCCTAATAAGAATAGGATCGATTGCCATGTTGTGACGTCACGTCATACTGTCAAATCGAAGAATTATTATGGTGACCAAAACAAGAAATTTTTAAAATTTAATTTATTTACGAACTGTGAACGAAAATAGTTTAATCAGAATCCAGTTTTTCAAATTTGCTCATCTCTGAGTTCTTCAATTTTGCCCTATTTCTTGCGATTTGACAGTATGACGTGACGTCACAACATGGCAATCGATCCTAATATTATTTGGAACGCATTGTACCGCGAGTCTGGAACGTAAAAGGCACCTGAAAGAACACACTCAGTCTTCTTCTAATGTCGATCTGACTTTTTGACAAATTTTGTCCGCCCAATATTTAACCACCTGGACAGCTCTGTCGCTGGCCTTGTCTATGTCGTGGATGGTGCAAGTTGTTGTGCTTGCCGAGCAGGAAAGGGGGTGACGCTTATCCTGTGAAGGGGTTCCATAATGTTTTGGCGGTTGATTCGAGTTTCAGCAGTTGTATATTGCAAATATTATAATGTAAATGTAAATGTAAATGATGATGATTTTTATTAATTGTGTTATTTTGTGTTTTTTTTTTTTTTTTTCTCTCTATATATTGTATTGTAATATAATAATGACTCTCTGCACGTGTTGGTTTCGACTGTAAGTGCAGAGAGTACCTGAAATAAATAAATAAATAAATAAATAAATAACGGAAAAATTAAACCCCATTTGGCCAGATTATCTCTGCAGCGCCCACCTTAGCCTGCAGTCAGTTCAGAGATCGAACACACTCAGTAAAGGGGTTATTTTAAAAGAAATCATCATCATCATTTTCCTGCCCTTGTTCTGTTTTGTTTGGGGTCGGCGCAACACCTTTTTTTTCTCGTCACGCTATCACTAACTCCCTTTTCTTTCATATCACTTCTCACACAATCCATTCATCTTTTCTTTGGTTCCCTCTCCCTCTCCATCCATCCATATGTAAATTCATAACTCTTTTAAGAAATCATCAATCAATCTTTGGTCTCCCTCTCCCTCTCCATCCATCCACATGTAAACTCTTAACTCTTTTAAGAAATCATCAATCAATCTTCTATTCTTGTGTGAAAACACAACAACAAAAGAGTGTTACCAAGTCCACAGTTTAAGTGGCATAGCTAGAACAACTTCGCTCTGTGAATCATTAATGTAATTTAGTACTGTGTGTGTGCGTTTCAGAGGAAATGATTTAGCGTGTGGCTTGATAAAAAATATCTTCCACTTGTTTCTACACATGCCTAGTGCGTATGTTGGTGAGATAATGTATTTATTTAACTTTTGGTTTTTTTGTTTTTTTTTTTTAAGGTGGGAAATCATCCAATGACTTCTCTAGCTCTGGGTGGAGCGAGAGGGCGTGTCAAGCCTTTACTGACTAAAACAACACTAGTGTCCTTTAGTTGTCCGTTGCGTTCTAAGACCACGGGATTCCTTTTCAGAAAATCCCCGCGGACCTATCGGGCATCGGCCCTGCTGGGCCCCTACGGTTTGCTTTTTTGGGTGGGAAACCATTACATAGAAAGAAAAAAAGAAAGAAAATCTTTTTATTTGCTGGAAAAGGCGCGAAATTAAGACTAATATGTTAGTCGTAGTTGCAAACATTTTCCATAACAAAAAAAGAATTAAAAATAAAATATATGCGCCACGTCCGAGCAAAACGGCCGTACACTAAAAAAAATAGCATCTCCCGCTCTGGGTGAAGCGACAGGAAGTGTCAGACTTTTATAGACTAAAATCCACCCGTGTTGCTTTTGCCCTTTGTGTTCAAGGGCCGCGGTAACACTGACGTACAATCCCGCAGCTCTGCTTTAGTTGAGTATTTATGCTGACATCAGTAAACATTTCGGTCGTTTCATTTCTACCATCAAATTGTGTCGCTAAGCTTAAATGACATCACACCTATGTACCCTGAAGGAATGGACAGATGTTACATGATTTGATTGTCATAATAAACAGAAGAAAACAAAAAAACAAAACAAAATTAAAGAGCATTTCCTTTCACGATGACATAGTATATGAAGGGGCAGGAGGGCCTTCATCAGAACTCATCTCGTGTGATATATGTGGGTAGGTAGGTTGGCAGGTGGGCGTGAGCAAATAAATCACAAGTCCTTATTAAAATCACCGTTGTTTAATCAGCACAGGGTTTAATAATTGAAATGCACAGTCAAATGAACAATGTACAGTCTAAGCAACACGATACCAACTTAATTATAACATTAGATTAAACTATCACTCGGATGCAAAGCGATTCGTCACAAGCGTGGTGTGCAGGCGCCGTCTCGAACAACCGTGTCAAGATGTCCGCCCTCACAACCATCGACAATGACGCTTCGCTAGGCTGACTTTGACAGCTAAAAGTCAACCTGACGTCTGACGTTGACGGATGCGCTGTCACGGCCGGACTGACACTCGACCGTCCTCGGGCGATTTTCTGAAACAATGAGTTGCAATCGTACATAGTCCGTTCGGCATCCTGACAGACGACTAATTTCAATTGTCACAATGCGCTATGATACTTAAGACTTAAGGTGAGTGTCTCGCAACAATTAAGCCGAATGACACAGCCTCGTCACTAAACAGCGTGTAGGTTAGCTGTTCACAATTGGTACTAATAGACAAGTCAATCCTTTGGTGGATGTGACCCGGACGACAATATTCGTCTTACTATAATCTGCAAAACATCCAGAACAAGTCAGTCAACTTAAAGGACTCTGACTCGGACGACCTATTTCGTCTCATAGAACAAAAGCACGAAGACAAGTCAATCTGATACTGACTCGGACGACATATATTTCGTCTGACTATTTGGCAGGAAAGAGATTCATTCTTACAGGTCGCTCCACTTACCTACGACTATGAATCGTCCCGTTCTGTATGAATTTCAGTTTCGTGCAACATATCCCAAGTCTCAGGATCTGAGCATGTACTGAGAGTGTCTGAGCCTGCTGTGAGCGTCCTCGAATCGGCGGAAACAGTGTTTGAGCATACGGTCAAGGTGTCAGAGTTATCATTGTCATGATTTGAATTAGTTATACTTTCTTCATCTTCCGACGCCGTCTCGGCCTCTTCACAATTTAAAAGACTAGTAGCTATTACGATCAAACCGATATGTCCCTGGGGTACTGCGCGCAAATTCTCGTGAGAGTATTTGTAAGTTCTCTGAGAACCACCTAAACTTTTAAGTTCGTAGCGATCGTTTTCAAGTACTTCCACTATAACATATGGACCTCGAAACTTCCTATCCAATTTTGTTTTATTCCGTTCACAATTTTCAATAAATACGAAGTCTCCTTTAGAAAAAGGTCTTATTGTGGCCCGACCACGATTAAACCGAAGGGTATCAGATTCAGCAGCTTTGCAAATGTTAGCTGATGCATCAGTTCTTATCGAATCTAAATCTAAGCGAACCTCATGATCTATATTATCGGCGTTCAACTTAGACATCCCTAAAGAATTAGAACGGATTCCAAACATTAGTTCTGACGGTGAGTATTTGGTAACAGAAGATTTAGAACTATTGAGAGCGAGTTGGATGTTACCTAATTCGTCACGCCACGCTTTGTTAGGGTCGTTTTCAATGATAGTAAGGAGGCTCTTTAGAGTACGCATCACTCGTTCAACTTGGCCGTTTGCCCTACTCGTACCAGTCGCGATGAAATAGAGATCTATTTTATGCGCTTGACAAAAGCTCTTAAAATCTGAGCTAATGTAGCAACGGCCCTGATCTGCCATGATTCTTTTCGGGGCTCCAAAGAGACACACTGCTTTTTGTACGGCATATATTGCGCTCTTGGAATCGACTGACAAAGTATGTTCGAGTAAAACGTATTTGGTAAAGGCATCGATTATTACCGAGCAATACTCCTTTCGGTCACTCTTCCCGCTCAGCTTCCCCGAGAAATCTATGTGAATCGTGTGCCAAGGCACGGATACTTTTGGAATCGAATGAAGCTGAACAGGCTGAGCTCCCGATGGACCTTTCGATGCCTTACAAATGATACACGAATCTATAAATTTTCGTACACATTTAGACATATCGGGAAACCAATACTTTTCATACAGCTTGTCTAGAGTTTTGTCCCTGCCTAAATGTTGCAATTCGTTGTGGACATGATTAATTAATGTCCAAATAAGAGACCGTGGAACTACGGGTAGCCATGAAACCGCTTTGTTACGAGTAATCTTCCTGTAGAGTATGCCATCTCTAACGTCATATGTTTGACCTACTGTTTCGGGAAAGCTATTATTATTATGTTTTGCGATAAGATCCTGAACGTGACGCAGAAAGCGTCACGTTTTTGTTCAACTGACAGCCAGCCCTGATGTAGTTCAACATAATTGACAGTTTTAGGCTTAGGTTTTACAGGAGCGATAGGAACAGCAGAATCTGACAGTGGATTTCGGTACAGGTAGTCAGCATGCTCCATTTTACTTCCTTCGCGGTATATAATATCGAAATCGTAAGCTTGTAAATAAGCCCACCATCGGTAAACGCGGGGTGTTAGGTCTTTCTTCGATTTCGACGCCTTGAGTGAATTGCAGTCGGTAACTACAACAAATCGCCTACCATATAAATAATGGCGAAAATGCTCTACAGCTCTAACGACTGCTAAAGTTTCTAACTCGTATGAATGATAACGAGATTCCGCGTCTGCTGTTCGGCGGCTATAATACTCTACAACGTGTGGAAGATTATTTTTCTTTTGCAGGAGGATGGCTCCATAACCTTCTGAGCTAGCATCGGTATGTAGCTCCACCGGAAGTTCTGGGTCGAATATAGTTAGCACCGGTTCAGACGTGAGAATGCCTACAATTTTGCGCCGTATCTTTTCATGTTCGGTAGTCCAAGTAATTCGCCCTTTAAGTTTTGTAAGAGGGTATAGGGGACCGACTATTTGTGTGAACTCAGGAATAAATTTCCGAAAGTAGGAGGCTAGACCGAGAAATTGGCGAACATTAGTAGCCGATTTAGGTTCTGGGGCATCTGCCAATGCTTGAATCTTCCGTGAATTGGGCCTAATCTCACCAGATTGTACAGAATAACCTAGGTAGTCAATTCGTTGTTTCATAAATTTACATTTCTTTGTATTGAATGTAAACCCGGCTTCTGATAACGCACCTAAAACAAAGTCAAGGCGCTTCAGTCCTTCGGAGATGTTAGCAGAATGACATAACACGTCATCCATATAGACAAGTGGTTTATCTTGTAAATGACTAAGAGCCCTTGTGATACATCTCTGAAAGACTGAAGGAGCATTTCGCAAACCAAACGGCATGGCGAGATACTCGTATTGCCCTTCGTTTGTCACGAAAGCTGTTTTTTCCACTGACTCAGGGTGGATAGGGATCTGGTGGAAGCCAGAAGCCATATCCAATGAAGAGAAGAAATTAGCACCCGTAAGCTGGTCGATTTGTTCCTCGATTCGAGGTAAGGGATAATGTTCAGGTATGGTATTTGAATTTAACTCCCTAAAATCTACACAATGTCTATCGAAATTATCCTTCTTTTTCACAAGAACGATAGGACTAGCAAATGGGGACGTACTTTTTCGAATCACCCCTGCATCTAATAGTTTTTGAACCTGTTCCCTAATTATTTGTTTCTCAATAGGTGCTCTTTTATGGGGACATCGCTGCACAACTTTATATGGATCTACTAATTTAATTTCACATACTCCCGTCTTCACACGCTTGGTAGGTATACCCTCGATAAAGTTATTCGCATATTTGCTCAATATAGAAATCAACATGTCTTTATCCCGTTCCTGCAAATCCGTGTCAATTTTTGAAAAATCTGGTAGATCCGATGTCGCGACACAAAGATTAGATTGTTGTTTGGAGTATATAACAAGATTATCATTATCAATTTCTACACTTAACCCCTGATCAAAGATATCTCTACCAATAATAATAGGCTCGGATATATTATTGTCAGAAACCACATGAAAGAGTAAACTAATCAAGCGATCACCAATTTTAACATCGGCCTGAATTTGAGTCGTACACTGTATATCATCGCCTCCAATGCCGCTCAGATATACGAGACTTTTACACACAGTACCCAAGAGTTTATCACGATAACTTTCTTTCACAAGAGAACAAGACGATCCGCTGTCAAATAGAAAAGGTACAGACTCACCGGAAGATGTTGTCAAGACGCCCCTTGAAGGACGGTGTTCACAATGATGGACTTCTTTGGCCGCAGCTTTACCACCGTTCCTTTTATCGGGACAGTTAGTTGTCACATTACCGTTTTGGCCACAAGTGTAGCACGTTACATCGGTCTTCTTCTCCAACGGACGGGAAGCACTCGAAGTGTCTCGAGGCTCGGCTGATCCCAGCGCGTCACGAGGTTTTCGGCATTCAGCAAAACGATGTCCCGATATTCCGCAAAAGTTACATCTGCCAGTGAACCTTTCGCTAGCACGAAAACGCTTCGCCTCAGCTTCGTTAGCTTCGACACCGTCTGAACGCCGCTTAAGAGATACGCCTCCCAGGATTCGAAACAATTGAGTGCGAGTTGTGATATTGTGCGCAATCAATTCGCGTCTTATCAGGCTGTCCTTCTGACAAAGCACAGAAATAACGAATCCAGTCACCACTTCTTCAGGCATCACAGTCTTAGGTATTCGTTCGATTAGGTTCCATAGACGAAGAGCGGCTTCTGAAGCTGTCTCCTTAGTTCCTATTTGGAATCGCAATATTTCGTCGAAATAGTCCTGAAGAAGCTTTGGTTTTGAAAATTTAGCTAACAGTGTCTGTTTGACAACGCTCCAGGACATTTCATCTAAGTTTAGCTTAGTGATACAGGCAGCCGCTCGTCCTTTTAAAGAGGTAGTAAGAGCCATGAGCAAGTCTATTCCTTCTAAGCGCTTATTATGAACGATCGCTTCGGTAATATTGCACCAACCATCTATGTCACAGTCTGGTTCATCTGGATTAAACGGTAAGAAATGTGTTGCCTGGTTACTCACAGTTGGCGTTGGCTGGGCTGCGAGAACACGAGATAAAAGCATTTCCATGTTATTCAGCAATTTTTCTGCATCCGATTTTGGTGTTTCTTGCTCAATTCTAGCCCCATCCAATCCTACTTCTAATGAAGGGGCAGGAGGGCCTTCATCAGAACTCATCTCGTGTGATATATGTGGGTAGGTAGGTTGGCAGGTGGGCGTGAGCAAATAAATCACAAGTCCTTATTAAAATCACCGTTGTTTAATCAGCACAGGGTTTAATAATTGAAATGCACAGTCAAATGAACAATGTACAGTCTAAGCAACACGATACCAACTTAATTATAACATTAGATTAAACTATCACTCGGATGCAAAGCGATTCGTCACAAGCGTGGTGTGCAGGCGCCGTCTCGAACAACCGTGTCAAGATGTCCGCCCTCACAACCATCGACAATGACGCTTCGCTAGGCTGACTTTGACAGCTAAAAGTCAACCTGACGTCTGACGTTGACGGATGCGCCGTCATATATATTATATTATATGTTTATAATATATAAGTATGTTAACAAACAATACATTATTGGTAAGGCAACATATTACATTATTTACATTTAAAAATACTAACTATAATTACAATAAAATAAAATAAATAATAATAAAAACCCTAATCTAATTACAACTAACTAAAACTAAAATATGGCGTCAAAAAACTCTTCCACATCGCTGTCGACTGGTAATGTGCCCAAAAGACTGGCGGCATTGCCACGCTGTATGGCAATGCTTATCCTCTGTCCGAGGTAAAAGCCAGCTCTTGGGTCACGCGAAGTGTCAACTAGACGTTTTGACAGATCTTTATACAACTTGTGAGCACTCGGACCCCACGAACCGAGAGTTTCAACCCCAAACGGTTCGAAAATATAACTTCCAACAAGGTTATTATATTTTCGCCGCTTGAGGTTCTCCGCAGCCGCAGCGGCAGCACCAGCACAACACGACGAGCTAGGAAGATGGGATGGCGCAAGAGTATCGACACAAGTAGCGTCCCATACTAAAGGCCTACCCATCTTCCATGGGAATAACGACATGCCGTCCGGTCTCTTGCCATCGTCGCGTGCCAGGCCATGGGGTTCCAATACGGCTGGAACGCCGACGGAGACAAGAGCACGTCTGATGATGTCGTTGATATTCGCATGTCGTGCTATGCGACCCGCACTTCGGCTGCATGACAGACCGTGGTGTCCGAGGCTGTTGACGACTTCGCCACAGTGACAGCGATGAGGAGAACAACAGGGAGCGCCTAGACGTAAGGAAGCAGCGAGGCGGAAAGTATTATCATCGAGCAAGGTGCCTATGTTCGATGATGGTAGTGCGTGAAGCCAGAGACCCGACTCCCACTCTCCCACAGCCAGCAGGCGCGCACGCTCCGCAGGAGCAGTAGATGTTTCAATCAAGTTTTTTTGAACTTCTTTGCAGAGTGGCTCATCCCACCGTCTTTGGGAAGATGGTTCATCGGGCGGATTAGAATTCGGGCAAGCGAGTCTCCAGGTATCTATAGCCTCGACGAAGCACGGCACATTGAAATTACTCAGTGAGGGAGATAGGATATTCCTGATTAATTTCTCAGTGCCGTGAACCGAGGATATAAAGGCTGGTAAACTAATACTAGTAATTTTGCGGACGCCGAGGCCACCCATACGGATAGGAAGGGAAGCTTGAGCCCAAGCTCGGTCATCCATGGCCACGTTTAAAATTAACGTGAGAGTATGTCGGATAATTTGGTCCATTTTTTCCAAAAGATGGGGATGTTTCCATAAATGAGAAGCGCGAAGGAAATATGTTAATTTAGGGCCGAAACAGCAGAAACGAATTATGGTGATGGCCGAATGCATATTAATTTGTAGTAATCTTTCCGAAATATCATTAGAATTTTGAATTTTTTCCTCAACAAAATTGGGAAAAGAATCCTCGAAAATAGGAGATCCTAGGAGACGAAGAGAGCTTTTTTCAATAATTTTAATTTCTGGGGCTATTGTGTTAAATTTGGAAAGAGTCAGTTGTCTGTCGGTACTGTCGGATAAGAAAAGTTCGCATTTTGAGAGGTTCAGATCAAGTCCTATTGAATGAAGTTGATTTTTTAGGAAAATTAAATCATTTAAAACTGTGTCTGCATCGCCTCCTAGGGTTCCGTCGTCGAGATACCAAACGTTGAATTTGGAATTTAATTGTCGAATAATTGGGTGAATAGCTAAACTGAAGATCACTGGCCCGAGGGGATCACCTTGTTGACAGCCAACAGCGGATTCCAAAATGTTGTCCCGATATAGTAATTTAGATGAGTGTCTGTAACATTGCCAAAGAAAACTAAAAATTTGGGGTACTTCTTTTTTAGATTCTGTCAGCAAGGTGTCCCTATTAACTGAATTGAAGGCATTTTTTATGTCAACCTTCAGGATGACCCCTCCTATATTAGAATTTAGGTAGGTCGACAAGGCATGTACGGCAGCCTCGCAGCCCCCTTTTGAGCCGAAACCTAGCTGCAGGGGCTGAAATTTTTTCGAAACAGCCTCACCATAAAATTTACAGCAAATCTTGGCTGCCATACGCCGGTAGGTAGTGCCCACGGCAATTGGACGGATGCCGCCATCTCTCTTGCGTAGGGCACATAAATTGGCCCCGTACAGAGTGTCGATGACGGCCTCGTTCACCTTGCCTGCGAGCATTAGATTAACCAGAGCCGTAAGCTCTTTCAAGAGCAACTCACCAGCTTCCCCGGCGCCCGAGCAGATAAGGTCCTTCAGGTGTTGAGGACTCAGGCCATCGAGGCCGCCGGCAGAGCCGCTCCGGAAAGAGCAAACGGCTGAGACTACCTCTCGACCTGTAACGGTGAGGGTATGAATGTCGGGATCAGGAGGGTCAGGATAGGAAAGGCCATCCGCTGGAGCGGGGTGTTTACTCTCCAGAGCTACAAGAGTGTCTGTAGAACACGGAGCCATCACATCACTACTGAAAAGAATTCTGGCTGCTCCGCTAATGTCACCTTCCCCTAATTTAGATTCGACTAGATATGATATACCTCTTGCAGAGGTATAACTTTGAGTCTGAGTCAATAATAATTTTGAATCCAAATTAAAGGCCGAAATATTACAATTTTCTTTGATTTGTGTGGTTAAAGTCTTTTTAGCTGCCAAATTCTTTTCAACATGCAATATTCTGTAAGGGAAGGTGAGCAGTTGTTCCCAGGCACTTAGCGAGTTCTCCCGGGCAGCAAGTCGAATGCATCCTGCTAAGTGTTGCGCTACTGCAGGCCTAGCGCCGCGAGGAACTCGCTTTAAGACAGAAACAGAGTTTTTGAATTTTGTGAGCGTTTTCCAAAGCGCGTCAAAACTTGATGTAGTCGGCGTATGAGGTGAAGAACCAATAACAGGGTCTGACGTGACATTTTGGGGCTTGTGTGCCTTCCCAATATGCACCTTCAGACCCCGCTTACCTTTAAAAAACCGTGCCTGGGTGCACAGAGGGCACCTCTCCAAAACATTCAGTGATGTCGAAGGTTGACATGCACTAACTTCCACCACATCACTGCTGCCACATAACATTTATCTTAGATTTATGTATATAAAAAGGTACAAATGTTCCACTTATTCACTAATTAAATAATTTAAAAGAAACATTATCGTAGAAAAAAACTGACAAAAACACTGAAAAAAAGTCATTGGTGACAGATGTTGTCAGCGGCAGCTGGCGGCTTGGGGCGCCGCGACACCGACGAAGGCACTTCGGCGGCGGCGCCCTGGTAACCGTTGCCCAGCGACTGGTGTCGCGTTCTCGGCGTCGCCTGCAGGCAGCACTTATTACAAAATTTGTTTACTTCCTTTAGCAATTAGTTTTCAGTGCTCACAATTTTCAAATAAATAGTTTGTTGATTATGTACCACCGTTTGTTGAGTAGATACCAAGTGTAATAAATAACAAAGATAAAAGCACTGCACACGCCACCTATGATATTCCGAAATATTTAGATTTGTAGTAATGGAGCTTTACTTTGAAATCTTATTTTATTATTCAACGGTAGGGTTTGGCGAAACGTTTGCTGATTTTATAAAGGATTAAGAGGGCAAACAGCAAAAATAATAAAGCTGAAAATTTTATACAGCCATTCGGTTGACAGTTGACAGTTCCAGTATGTTTTTATTTATGTGTGTAGGTATATTTATGTATTATTTTATTCGTATTATTTATAATTGTACACTGGATCCTACCCTCTATTGTGATCTCTCTCTATCACTCAATGGTTTGCTGGAAGAAAACTCAACTTTGAGTTAAGCTCGCCTATGTACATGAATTCTGTTATCTACCTATTTTATAAGTTGTTTTAGTGTACAATAAAGAATTAAAGAAGCGCCTTGAGCGGTAGTTACATTGGATTAACAATCCAAACAATTATTCAATAATTATCCAACATTAACAATCCAATGTAGTGAAAGCCCGGGGAAGACGCATATGTTAAGGGATAATGTAAATAAAACCATAATCTGATAATCATTAGAACTCTTTGTACTTTTAATTTGTACTATGTTTAATCGTCTTTGGAAAGTAATCACATAAACTTAAAAACTTTATGAGCATTAACAAAAAGTATCAATTATTCGTTTTGCCCGGAGGGGTCGTGCAAGACGGGTCATTGTGGCGACACTCGGGGAAGGCTTATGTCCAACAGTGGAAACGATGATGATGATAGTTATGCTTTTTACAAGTAAACTAAGACTAAAATCAATTTTAGTCGTCTTTGTAAGAAAAGGACATCAAAGATAAGATAAAGATTTTATTTTTTATCAAAACATGGATAGACATGCAGTTTTAGTTTCAGCTTGCTGTGTTCCAAGCACTAATAAAAAAATATCTGCAAACCGTAGGGGCCCAGCAGGGCTGAGGAGGCCGCAAGGATTTTCTGAAAATTTTCTTTCTCGTGGTCCAAGAATGCAACAAATGATGGACACAGGTACGGTTTTAGTCCGTAAAAGTCTGACACGCCCTCGCGCACCAACCTAGGGCGGGAGAAGTCCTTGGACGATTTCTCACCTTTTAAAACACTAAACTAACTACAATCCTTTCTTAAGTAAGCGTCAGAATCCCTGAACCAACAGCGATATTGGATGTTTACGAAATATCAAAATACACTCCCTTTTTGTGCTATTGACAGCAAGAAAACGTGTGAAGACAGTGGCCAGAAATTCGGACGTTTGGACCACTTTTTTACATAGTTCAAGACAACACAGCTAATTTATCTTTTTGTAAAAATTTAGTACCTCAACATATAATTTTTTCAAGTTTGACATACTTGAAAAATTTTATGTAAAAAAAATTTTAATGTTTACTCTTTTTTCTCCAACTCTCCTTTCGCAGGTATGCTGGAAGAGATTTCTTTAGAAATAAGCATCACCTTTGTACTATTCTTCTGTTTCCTTCTTTTTTTTTCTTCTATTTATTATTGTGTGTACATAAATTGTTGTTAAATAAATAAATACATTTACTTTGCTACATAAGGCATGAGATATATGATATTTAGAAAATACCAAATGCAATACCATATGTTATGTCTGAGTATGGTTTCCGCACTTAGATGCGGACCATTGTACGTGGTTGCAATACCATTTCCTACTATTTGATACATAACTTCAAATATTTAGTACCTCGCTTAATCGCAAGAAAATGCATGAAGAAAGTGGTCAGACATGCTGACATTAGGATCAGGATCACTTTTTTTTTTTCATAGTATCCGCTCGTGTCGTCCGCAAGCTCGTGCTTACCGTCGCCGGTAGTCGGGATCAGCTCCCTAGCCAAGTTACAATCGTTTCGTTCACGCCGTACGCCTCGAGTAGGCCACGCCTCCGATTCCTTTGTTCTGACCACGTGACTGAGCGTTGAGATTACGTCAGAACAAAGGAATCGGACGCGTGGCCTAACAGAAGCGTTCGGCGCAAACGATACGATTGTAAATTAGCTAGGGGGGCAGAATCGCAGCGGCTGGAGCGTGAGGATGTCCGTTCCTTCATGCGCGCAGCAGTCACCTTCACATGACCCTGAGCTTTACTAGCAAAGTTTTTCTTCATTTTCACTTCACTGAAAAAGCTGAACATTTACAAAATGATCGTAATAATGCAAAACGACTCGATTGAAAATAAAATAACATTGTTATTGATCTCTGAAGCGGTTAATGTTCTGTAGTATTCAAGATAAATGGAACTTGTACTTAATGTTTTTATATTAGCATTGCTTCGTTTTGAGTGTTTCTTTGCTCATCTTTTGTAGATGTTTCTTTAAAATGCTTCGGGTTTATTAATCAGTTAACTTATGTTTAACATGCTGTAGGTACCTAGTATTTTAAAATTTAACTGGTTCAGAACCTCGGACATAAATAAATATGTGGACTGTATACGATTTTAAAAACTATATTGAGTGATAGCCAGAAATAAGTAGCGGTACAGCGAGGTGTCGAGAGAGAGACGCAAGTGCCTTTGAAGCCACCGGATCGACAGGTCACCACGCCACTCGCCGTCCGTCGCAACGCGCTCATCGTCTGTCCACTCCAAGAGACAGAAACCTCCTCACAAAGCGAACCGTATTGGAATCTTTTCCTAGAAGCCGCGATGGTACAGGACTGGGTGCAAGCGCCGGATAGACCTGCTGACATCGACGTCGACGCGGCGTGAGGAAAACATCAACATCTCATTTTCTCTTCAACACCCAAGGTTGACTGGTAGAGAATGCCTAAGGCATTAAGTCCGCCTCGTGTGTACTTTTGTGTTGCATGAAGTTTTAATAAATAAATAAATAAACATCCTCCCCCACCCATAGCTCTGCCACCTGCGGTGTCTGACGCGGACCACGACGGCGACGACGACGATAATGCTCTAGAGGTGTCCGAGGTAGATATGAGAGTAGCGGTACAAAAGCTGAATGCTAAGAATATCGCCCCAGGACCCGACGGCTTGCCTGGAAAAGTCTAGGTCCTGGCCATGGAGGCTCTCGGGCTTTGATTAAGAGGGCTTATGCATAGAGATAGGCCAGTTCGCACTTAGTTGGAAAACGGGGAAGCTGGTCCTCATTGTGAAGCCGAAGCCGTGTCCGCGTGCCGGCACATCGCAATGCAACGAGGTGGGCAAGCTCTTTGAAAGAGTTATTGCAGACCGTCTCATGGCGCACCTGGCACGGGCGGGGTTTGTTCTTGAGGACGGCGAGTTCGGCTTTCGCAGAGGGCGCTCCTCGGTGGACGCCATCATGCACGTGTGAGCCCTCACGACGGGGGATGCGGTGTCCCGGGCAGGGCAATTTTGGCTGTGTCTTTGGACATCGCCAACACCTTCAATACTCTTCCCTGGAGTGGCATTAGGAGGGCACTTCGGCATCACCCGGTACATTCGCCTACCTCCGTCATGTGATCGAGCCCTACCTGATGGATTGGTTCATCATCTACCCCGGTCACCAGAGAGAGTGGAAACGGCGAGAGATGTCATGCGGTCTGCAGGGGCCGGTACTAGGGTACGACTGCGTGCTGAGCGGCGACCTCCCTGATGACGTGACCCCTGCGTGGTGTGTTACGCAGACGACACGCTGGTCCTAGTGCAAGAAGAGTCATACCAGGCGGTCGAACGAGTGACACATGGAGTTGCGACAGTCGTGGAGAGGATTTGGCAGTTGGAACTGGAGATGGCATTGCACAAGTCAAAGGCCATGTGTTTTCACGGCCCTCAGATCGCGCCACCACCGGGTTCCCAAATATCGTTAGGAAGTGTTCACATCGGCGTCGAGTCGACGATGAAGTAGGTACCTGGGACTCGTCCTCGACAGCCGGTCTAATTTCGAGGAGCACTTTCGACGTCTGGCAGACGATTGGATCGGACTGGAGCTGCACTTAAGCAAACAATCCTGGTCTGCCGGCATGATATCTGGATGCAACAGTCCTTGCACGCATGCACGATTTGCGCGTGGAGTTGCAACGCCCGGCCCAAACTCCGCTGCCGCGACAAGTAGCGGCATGGTGGACAGAGTTCCAGCGGAATCTCATGGTGGGACGGCGGCAGCGACTGTCGAAAACTAGTGATGAGCACGCCATAATGTTGGCGGTAAGTCCCCTCTTTGAGGAATGACTGGAAAGAAGTCACGGCGTTCGCACTTTCCGCATGACGCAGGTTCTCACCGGACATGGTAAGTTCGGGAGGTTCCCGCGCCGGATTCGTGCAGAAGAAACGCCCGGGTGTCAACATTGTGTGGACCGCCCGGTGGATACGTTGGAGCTTTCGGTAGAGGTGTGCCCCACTTGGGCAGAGTACCACCGTGTCCTTGCGGGTTAACCGGCGGCAACGACCTCTCGCGCCGGGCCCTGGTACAGTCCAGGGTCTGGAGTGAGGAGGAATGGCAGGCGGTGGCCTCCTTCTACGAAGTAGTTTTACAGCAACCGCCTCCTTCGCTAAGGAGGCGGCTGCACATGGGAGGGAACGGCCCTCACTCCTCAGCCGGGATCTTGACCACAATTTCTAGTCACAGTAGACGTAAGCTTACGGACGGCGAGCAATGGGATAGCTCGCCGTCTGGCCGTCCGCTAACCGTTCACGCGGAATCGTGTGGACGCGAACACGCGCGTCAAAGAGATTTCAGAAAACCGTAGGGGCCCAGCAGGGTCGCAATCTACTAACTGGGGCCATGGGTTGTGCGAAAGAGAATCCCGTGGCTCTGGAACGAAGGCAAAGAAGGAATAGGGTGGATTTAAGTCAGTAAAAGTCTGAAAACATAAAAAAAAACGCCCTGCGGTCGATTGGCGCCCATACAGAAATTGGAGTGAAAACTGAAAATCAGTGGATGTACTCAGAACTTTTTAGGCCTTCTGGCGGTCTGATAAATAATTAACCATCCGCCTTGTGATTATCACCCGCCAAGTTTGCGGGTGATAATCGCAACTGCGATGGCTTCGTAACCACACTAAACTCCATAATCGATAATTTAGAAATAAAACAGCCGTTTCCACCTCCGCGGCGGGCGCGGGTGAAAACCGCTTCGTGACTTCTGACGCTCCGCCGTAAAGCGGAAAAAGTCATTGGATAATTTCCAAACTTACAAAAAAACCATGTTATTATAATGCAATATTATACTTTATTTTAAAGAAATACAAAATGCTTTTAAAAATCACAGTATAGTCGGAATATTATTTTGTAAATACATATTACAATGGCAGCTAAATTAAATACCTACACAGGTCTTAATTAAATACGCTTACACGTTCTAAGTACTTTAATTGATATCATTTAATGTGAGAGCAGTGGTGGCCGAGTAGTAACGGCCCCGACTTAAGAGGTGTAGGTCGCTGGTTCAAACCCAGCCAGGCGCATTACTTTGTGTAATTTATTTCATCACCACTGCTCTCAAAACGGTGAAGGAAAACATCGTGAGGAAACCGGCATGTCCTAGAACCAAAAATTCGAAGACATGTGACATCCACCAACCCGCACTGGGCCCGCGTGGTGGATTACGGCCCATCCCCTCTCCTAGAGAGGAGGCCTGAGTCCCAACAGTGGGAACATTATAAGGCCGACTATGCTAATGTGAGAACACTGAAGACTACGGTTTCATACATTACTTACTATTTGATCCGCTTTTTATTGTGCTTTTGAGTACAATGCTCACTGGTCTACACTGTCCTATCATATCTATTAATATCTTTATACAGCAATGTCGTAAAAACAATCATTTTTTTGTGCTCGTACTTTTATCTAAAATTTCTGGGGTCGTCCCGTTTGTCACCCACTCTGTCGCCGGAGGCGGCGTCGTCTCCGCCTCAGGCTTGTCATCATCAAACGGAAACTCCTTGCGACATGCTCTGTCAAATTGTGCTAACGCCTTCCTTTCAAGAAAACTGTCAGTTTGATTAGAATAATGAATACAACCTCTGGGCGGGTTATCACCATAAATGGTGCAAATCTTCTTTAGTAACGCGATGTCGTCCACTCCAAAAACTACATCGCCTGACCCTATGTCTATAATAGGAGAGTAATTGATGTCATACGATGAAAATCTTTCTGATGCTGTACCGGCTATGTATCCTCCGTTTGCAACACACTGCTTAAAATTTTCGGGTTCAATCCCGGCCTCACACAGGCAGTACTCGCCCGGGTATCCTGAAACCCATAAAAATAAGCGTTAAGTTTAATTCACTACATAGTATAAAACAAAGTCGCTTCCCTCTGTCTGTCCCTATGTATGCTTAGATTTTTAAAACTACGCGACGGATTTTGATACAGTTTTTTTAATAGATAGAGTGATGATTGATTTTTATTAGAATTTTTTTTTTCAAAAATATAATAATTTATAATATTAAAAATTAAATAAATAAATAAAAAAAAGAAATTAATCAATTAATAGGTATTATTTGAGGTATAAAAGAATATAACATTGGGTAATAATTTAAATTTGACATATTTATTAGAGAAATGTTTATATGTATAATACATGCATAATATATTACAGAAACACTGATAATTTTAAAGGTTTCTGATGGGATGTCGTAAATAAACACACTTTTTGCGCTTACACTGCAAACGCTGGCTGAGCCCTACGAGATAGATCAAAATAATGTACTACCCTATTGTACACCTTAAAAAAAGATCCGCAAAAACATCCGCTGTATATATCTATCTCTTAGGGATAACTCACAATAACCATTTTTTATTCTTCACTTTTTACGAGAAATAATGGTTTATTCACGAAGCAATTTTGAACAATACAGCATTAATTCTTATCCAATTAATATATATTTTGAATTAAATATAGATTAATATGGTCCTTTACAGCATGTAATTTAAATGATTTTTTTGGAAGATATTACAGATTTAAAATGCAGGGACATAGCGGTTGCTCGCTTTTTCAAGAGTAACCTCAAAAGAAAGCATTTTTATTATATGTATTGTCCAATGACAAAAAGCTGTGAATGTTGTATATAAAGACATTCTGTAGTACATTTAGTATCAGCATTGCACCCGTGCAAAGCCGGGGCGGGTCGCTAGTATATTCGAAATGTTTTTCAGTAAAAGTTCTTTGTTCTAATCTTATTACCATATGCGAGTATGTACCTATATCTAGCGCAAAGCAGCGTGGCTGCGTGTCAGCTGGAATCGTTTTAATACATATTTACAGGTTCATGGGATATTTCAGCGTTGTCTTTAGGAATTGGAATACCAACGCAGGTCCTCACCGGACATGGTAAGTTCGGGAGGTTCCTGCACCGGATTCATGCAGACGAGACACCCGGGTGCCACCAATGTGGGGACCACCCGAAGGACACGATGGAGCATACGGTAGAGGTGTGCCCCGCTTGGGCAGAGCACCGACGTGTCCTCGTGGGGGCGATCAGTGGCAACGATGTCTTGCGCCGGGCCTTGGTACAGGCCATGGTCCGGAGCGAGGAGAAGCGGCAGGCGGTTACCTCCTTCTGCAAAGCAGTAATGCCAGCAAAGGAGGCAGCCGATCGCGTGAGGCAACGGTCCTCACGCCCCAACTGCCACCGGGATTCCGATCCCGATTTTCGGCCACCGTAGGCCCGGGCTTGCGGACGGCGAGCAATAGGTGGCTCGCCGTCCGATCGTCCGGTAACCGTCCGGACCGAGCCCAAGTCTTCGACGGCGCGTACTGTTCCACGCGCGCCTCAAGGAAATGTCAGGGTCGAAGCCTACTGGGGTCATGGGTGATGTGAAAGAGATCCCCGGGGCCCTGGAAAAATGGTAAAGAAGGAACCGGAGTGGGTTTTTAGTCAGTAAAAGTCTGACACTATCTCCCGCTCCGCCCAGTAACGGGGGATATCATTAAATGATTTTCCCAACAGAAAAAAAAACGCTATTTAATTTACTAATATTAGACGATGTGTCTAACACTGTAGATGTTTGTAGGCGCTGGCGCTCATTTACTTTAAAGTACCTAAGTGTATTTCTTGGACATTAAAAAAAAACTAAAAAAGAATGAGGTAACTTCCCATACCTTTGGCTTCACATCGTAAGTATTGCGCCTGCAGAAAAGTGTTGCCATATAGGACTGTCAAGGCACACGCTTGAGGTACAGAATACCTGCCACTGCCCAGCAAAAAATAATCCACTATCAAATCTCCACCAATGTTGTCTATGATCCAAGGGAAAGTTCTGGTGAAGAATTCCACATCCTTATGTACGTCCCCTAAGACGACAATGTAGCCACCACTGCGGGAAGCATTAGTAGTGCTCACTAACAATGCGAGTAACAATACGAAAATCATTACAAAATATTATCTTATCCTTCTTCTCGAGGCAAATGTGTGATTTTAAAAATCAACAACAAAAAATACTTTTTTTTTTACTTCCAGCAATACGTGATTGTCTATTAATTAGTAATTATTTTGTAATGAAGATTATATTAACGCAGTGAGTTATAAATACTTACTGCGGTACAGTCAGCGACGATTGTGCTAATCTTCAAGTGACGTTTTATTAAATAGCATGTAAACTCATAATCCTTTATAATCTCTGTCCTTTGCTTACCCTTTGAAATGCATAGTTTCCACGTTAGAACTCCTAAAAAAACACTTTTATTATTAGATTTTGTGATTATAGTAATAATGCATTATTATAGACAATGCAAAAAACAAATAAACTAGTGTGATAATTAGTTTTGTCTCTAGTATGATAATTATATATGTATATATATATATATTATTTGTTTATTTATAGTATAAGGTATATAAAGGTATGTAAGTATTAATTAGTTTAAGATTTCACAAACTCTTCTTATATTTACACACTAATGTCTACATTTCTTTTTGTCTCCTTTCGCAGGTTCGCTAGAAGAAATTTCTTTTAGAAATAAGCAGTACCTTTGTACATTTTGTTTTTATTACTGTATCTTCTTCCAATATAATGTGTATACAAATATTATAAAATAAATTATAAATAAACCTAATAACATTTTTTTTTTAAAAAGTCTAACGTACTTACGTAACCTTTAACATAAAGTTTATTTGAATTCTAAATCATTTCAATTTCGTCACAGTTCAAAGTATCCCGTTTTAGAATTATATTCTTTTTTGTTTTCTTATTATTTTTCCCATATAAAATTATTGACTTCAGCGCCATCTATCGAGAAGATAGCCACGTTCAGTCCTGTACCTTATAGAAGGGGTTTTAAGAAAGGAAAATATTTGGATTGAATCAAAACTATTACTTTAGTGTCATTTGTCGTTAACTGTACAGATGATACATTGTGATTAGACAAAGGACTGTAATTTCCTGTTATCTAATAATAGTGGTTTAATTCTTTAGTGATGGATTAAGTGGTCTGTCAGAAAAAATCGTATCACCCGCGTAAGGGGGCTAGGCGAGCGTATCGAGACATCAGCCCCTGACTGTGGTGGCTAACCGTGGCCCGTACTGTTCCGCTTTGCTGAAAGTGCAGTACAGTCAGCGACGATTGTGCCGTTCTTGACCCGTTAATAAATAATTATGATTCATAATAATTGTTTAAAACGGGTTACTACTTGTACTGAGATGTCTTCGGAGTGACTTGGAATAAAAAGTTCAAATAAGCTTTGTATTAAAAGTACGTTATTCTTGTTTTGAAATTAGTTTTTTATTGGTTTCATTGTGTTTGGCTTTGTCTGTAATATTGCAGTATTTATAACAATGAAACCTTAAAAAAAAGTGTTTTTTCGTAATAGGAGTTCTAACGTGGAAACCATGCATTTTATAATATTGCATACCATTTGAGACGCACCGTTTCCGCGGCAGAACTCATATTCCAAAATAGTACGAGTTTTCTTAGATTTCGTACAAAAATAGTTATAAATATATCGATATTATATAAAATGCAAAATACAAAGAAACCAATAAATAAATTATTTTAAAAAAGAATAACATACTTTTTACTAATTTTTTTTTTTGCTTCTTGTATTTATTTTTGTTTCGTGTTTACCTATATTGTGTTTGTGCCTTGTGCTGTACCAAATAAATTCTTTTTCTTTCTTTCTTTTTTTCTTTCTTTAATATAAAGTTTATATAAACTTATAATTCTAAATCAATCCGAAGATATCACAGTTCAAAGTATTCCGTTTTAAAAACGGCCATTTCATGCTTAAATGTTAGTGGGAGGTGTGAAGTCACGTTCATCAGCACATCACGTATAGCACATAGTTTAAGTTAATATAGATAAGATGTGTTCGTAGCTTTGTCAGCATATTGTCACATACGAACACATACACATACCTACATATATATGTCACCAATTAAAGGAAGAGGAACCAGTTGACTCATGGAGTAGTACACATCAAGTTGTTTACTTAACCCTGTTCTTTCCCCGACATCGCATGGCGACCCTGCCAGTTGGCTGCCAGTCACATCGCAATACTTTTTCATTAGTAATGTAGGTATTTTGTTCTCTTATTATTCTTACAATATAAAAATGTTGAGTATAGCGCCATCTATCGAGAAGTGGCTACACTCGGGACCTTAAAGAAGGGGGTTTCAATATTAAAATAATTGGCTTAAATCAAAACTATTAATTTAGTGTCATTTGTAGTTGACTGTACAGATACATTGTGATTAGATAAAGGATGGTTTATTACCTGTAATACCTAATTACGTGTAATCTACATTACTCTATAGTCGTTGTTTATTTTTTTCTGTGACTGATTAAGATAAAACAAATAAAGAAAAAAATAAGAAATGGTGTCACCCATTTTTTTTTAAGGTGGGAAATCATCCAATGACTTGTTTAGCTCTCGGGTGGAGCAGGCTTTTACTGACTAAATCCCACTCATTTGTTCCTTCTTTGAATTGCTTCGTAGGGCCCCGGGGGTTCATTTTCACTTAACCCATGGCCCCAGTAGGCTTTGACCTTGATGGGAACCCAACGATTTGCTGACATCTCCTTGAGGCGCGCGTGGAACACTACGCGCTGTCGTCTACTTGGGCTCGGTCCGGACAGTTACCGAACGACAGGACGGCGTGCTACCCATTGCTCGCCGTCCGCAAGCCTATGCCTACGGTGACCGGAAATCGGGATCGGGATCCCGGCGGCTAGGGCGTGAGGGCCGTTCTCTCCCGCTTGCGGCTCCCTCCTTTGCTAGCATTACATCTCCACGAGCAAATCGTGTATGCTTGCAATGACTGTTGCTTCCAGATCCCATGGTGGCAGGCCAGCAAGTATGTACACACATACAGAAGAAGATACATTATTTTAAAAATGTGCACAAAGGTTCTGCTTATTTCAAAAAGATATTTCTTCCGGCAGACCTGCAAAACGAGTTATATATTTTATTGTGTTCAAAATTAACTTGTTTTTAGCAGATACACTTAAGAAAATCAGCATTTTTTTTTAACTGAGCTTACTTTTATGACTCATTCCCTTACTAGCAAGTAATTATTGAGCTTATCAGTTCAAAATATGTGAATCTTGATGTCATCACTATAATTTATGATTTTGTTGTTTATATCGTTATTCTATTAAGCTAAATTGATTTTTTGATCATGTAGTACCTTGTAAACATGAAATATCTTGTCTACAATACACTGTATAGATAGTATGAGCTCGCCGTGGCCCCGGACGTGAACTGTAGTGATATATTTGGAAACCAGTTCATCGACTACGACCAGATCCGCACCGCTCTTGACGCCACGGTATACAAGGATCAAGGTGATTCCGCCATCTCCTTTCTATCATTGGACAACCCGACGTACGGCGAGTATCCACCCTAACGTTGTTGAAACACCAACGGTCCGAACTAAGCGATTTGCTTCGTCGTTTATACCGCGTACATCGAGGGACTGGAACAATTTGCCTGCTGCGGTCTTCCCGTCCAACTATAATTTAGGTGCCTTCAAGGCTAGAGTGAATAGGCTCTTAATAAACTAGTGCGCCTCACCATCAATGATTGCATCACTGCTTACCATCAGGTAGGATCGCAGTCAGGCACTGGTTTATACCGAATAATAAAAAATAAGGTTTGCGCGGATGTGTCGCGTAACTTCGCTCTTTGGTATTGAGTTATACTCAATACTCAATTCTTTATTGCATTCCACAATGTAGACTTAGGTGGTAAATATTTGCCAAAACAAACAATCATGGACCCTGTCGGGCACAGCAAAACAAGGATACAATAAGCGGAGAAGAGGAATTATTTTCGGCATCTTATAATCTAACATATAAATACATTTTTATGAAATAATTAATTAATAATAATTTGAAATAATAATAATGTCAATATTTAAAATGTGATTTGTAATTATATATATATATATATTATAATTTTTTCTAAGTTATGTGCCCTGTTTGTGCAAATAAACTTTGTTTTTTCTTTCTTTTCAAAGCCCTTTACACCGCCAGAGACAGGAATAGATGAAGGAACATTACAAAAATAAAAGTAATGAAGCAGGGAGGTCACGATCCTCAGCATTGAGGAATACGAAGCAAGGAGGGGGAGGGGGGCATCGACTGCAAACCCAAGCAGACTGCTGCTGCTGCTGCTGCGCAACCTGTGCCAGTGACTTCATTGACACGCGAGATTGTTTTAATAAAAACTTTACCATCCCTTAAATCGAATTTTGAGGGTAGTTTTGAATATTAATAATGATAGTCTTTCTTTTTTATATTAATTATAATTTGTGTAAAGTTTAAAGTTTATTAACCATGAAATAGGATTCTCCTGTACAACCATATAGACGATAACGATATTACCCATGAGTAGGTATGATCGTTCCATTTCTTTCCGCAACCAACAGATCGACTGATCGATCCAGCCTTAGAGTCGAGCCTACGGTTTTAAACACGCCGTCTACATCGACGAACACATCGACGAACACATCGACGGCATCGATACGTCGATGAGTGATCCGACACAAGGTAATTAACGCTACGACGCTTTGCCCTGACTTTGATAAATTACATGCGATGCGGATGATGCGGAGTTTAGAGTGGATATGACTTTACAAATAATTTTCATTCTTCAGTAAAATACTGCATCTTTGGCCTGTCGTTATGAGCGTTCCCATACCAGAAAATCCAACAGCTAGGAGCCAGCCCTGGAACGCAAATCGCAAGTGAAGGAACACAAGTCGGTTTTAGTCAATAAAAATCTAACATTTTCCCTCGCTATACTCAGGGCGAAAGGAGTTATTTGATGATTACAAATCTCTTAAAAAGATCGAACATCAGTATTCCTTATGAAAAATATTTTTCGATGATTTTAAAAAAATTACTGCAGATAAAAATAAAAAATAAAAATAAAACATGTTCAGTTCAGAAAGCAGAAAGCAATTTAAGTAATATAATATTGAAATTATTTCATTATATTGACTGTTCCAATTGGAACCCGTATTGGATACTAGAATGATTTTAGTCTAGATTATTTAATGGGTCCCCCCTCTTGGCAGTCGGGATAAAAAGATGTTCCTATGCAACACAATTTTGCTTGCGCTCTCCACAAGCAAAAATTTGTAGCAGTATAGGATCAGAGCAAAATATAATAATGGTTACAAATTAATTATAACAGCAAACTAATTATAATTATGTACCTAGATGTTCCAAGATGAGCGTCCAACCCATAATACTATGCCCATACAACCGCTCTTATGTGTTTATGACGTCATTACACATCTCAAGATATTTTAGTAATACAGATATCTTGCGTTTATATCTAGGTTTCTATTAAAATCAAAACATACATTTGTGTAAAACTAATTCAATAAACACCTTTGAAAATTTGCTATTATGCGTGAACTTTAGCCCTTCATAATGTCATCATCATCATCATCATCATTTCAGCCGAAAGACGTCCACTGTTGGATATAGGCCTCCCCCAAGCGTCGCCACAACGACCGATCCTGTGCTTCTCGCATCCACCGCACTCCCGCGACCCTCACCAGGTCGTCGGTCCACCTTGCGGGAGGCCTTCCAACGCTGCGTCTTCCGGTGCGCGGTCGCCATTCTAGAACCTTTCGGCCCCATCGACCATCCGTTCTACGAGCAATGTGCCCTGAAAAAAACTGTGCAAGTTTTCTAACATATTCGAGTGAGTTACGGAAGTTACCATAATTAAGCCAACTTACATGTTAAAATGTCGGTTAAAATATACACCCTATGTAGCACCATTCCTTTAACAGTTTAGTTTAGGTCGAAAAAGAAAAGCCGTAGTCACACGTTATTAAAGTGTTTCGGTTGGTACCTATAACGTGTGACTGCGGCTTTTCATTTTGTTCTGTTCTTGTATTTCCAGTTACCTTGTTTATTTCAAGCATCCTGAAAATCTTGTTTCATACTTTTTCAGCGTCGTTTTTTTTCTGTCGTAGTCGGATTATAGTTTTTTTACTTTTTTAATTTAAACAATTTTGGTGTTAAATCACTGTGTTTCTAGGTATACTATTTAAGCAAAGCCTTTCAAATGATACCAAACACGACGTATTTATCTTTTTTTTAACACAAAGCTTTTTGTCCACTAAAGAGCCTCAATTTAAATTTGAGCAATATTTTGGAAATGTACAAGTGAAACCCTTTCAAATGATACCAAACACGGCCTATTTATCTCCATTTTTATTTTTTAACACATTACTTTTGGTCCGCCAGAGGGGGCCATATCGAGTTTTGTGACACGTCACGTTCAGCGGACAATTAAGACGTTCTAACGATACCTCATATGTCGAGTTCAGATAAGTAGATTAGAAGTTATGAGGGAACAGATCAACATACTCACATACATACATGCACACATACATACATACATAGCCTGTCAAAATCATAACCCTCCTTTGGCTTTGCCGTAGTCGGGTAAAAATGGAGCTCATTGTAGCATTGCAGAGCGTTCAGGCGTTATGTCTCTGTTTTTACGTTTCTTCTTTATCAAAACATTGCGTTCGATGAAACAACAAGTTCTTAAACCATGCTCACGGGAACAATAGACGGATCGAGAAGGGCCCTGTTAATACGCATTTCTTTTCTACATTAGCGTATCCTCATTAACAGTTCGTAATTACACCGCAGTCCAGATTAAACTGTGAGAGATGTCTAAACATACCGCAAACGTGTGTCGTGTTCAGATTTACTGAAATATTTTACAAATTCCCTGCCGGAGTCTGTGTTCCCTGATAGCTACAACCTATGGGTCTTTAAGTCAAGAGTGAATAGGTTACTTCTAGGCAAGCTCCATCGTCGGCCACATCATGGCTTACCATCAGGTGAGATAGTGGTCAAACGCGAGCCTGTCAATAAAAAAAAAATTGCAGCAGTGGGAACATTAAAAGGCTGATTATGCTATATGCTATATTATGGACACACATATACATTGAAGAAGATACAGCATTAATATAATGTGTACAAAGGAACTGCTTATTTAAAAAAGAACATTTCTTCCAGCAGACCTGCGAAAGTTAAGATCAGAAGAAATGTACAGCGAATAGCGTGTAGAAATAAGAAGAGTTTGTGAAAACTTAAATTAAATTAAAAACACAAAGAAATAACACATTTAATTTAAATATTAATAAATATATATATAATATTACTGTAAGCATGTATTATTCTATACCTCTTTTATGTTATATTAATTCGTACATTGGTTATCGATTAATAATATGGGTATTAGTTACCATTAAATAATACATAGTAGCTGCAAAACAATACTAAAATAATTTGAATTTAAAGAAAATGTTTGTAACGGCCGAGATCGCAATGATGGCAACATCCCCTCCCTATGCCTACCGACGTTTGTGGAGTTAACAACCTGTGATTTGCAAGTAAGTTAAATAATAAATTGAGGGTATTTGATGTTTGATAATATGTTGCTTCTATGTTAATAATTGTGAGTAAAACTATTAGAATATTAACTATAATTATTAATAAATGTGTAACGTATTGCTTATGAACTGTTATTTGTTCTTTAAAACTTGTTATTAATATTGGAAACATTAAAACCCACTGTATAATGAACTAGTCTTTTGATTTATCCTACATTACTATTATAACGAGTCCTAAGTTCGGTCCTGTAAGGAGTACGTCCCTGGTACCCCTCTTACCCCGTCGTTCGTTACCCCGCCACCCTCTGTGACCTGTCCGCGCGCGCGCATCCCCGGCAGTTGACGAAAAACTCTTGCACATGTCACCTGTGTCGCTCGTTTATGCGCCCGCACCCTAATTTATGTAACGTGTTTCGTGTGACTTTAATTAAACGTTTTCAATGGTTTCTTGAGTCACGCGTTTTATTTCAGACGACGTTATACTATGTAATATGACCTATACAAAAAAAAAAAATATTTTGACATATCTGTAACCTAAAAGCATGAAGTAAAATGTAAGTGCTTAAATTATGATTGAACTAAATCTTCCAATAAAAAAGGTTTTTTTAGGGTGGGAAATCATCCGATGATCTCTAGGGTAGAGCGAGAGGGCGTGCCAGACTTTTACTGACTAAAACCCTCTCCTATATTCCTTCTTTGCCTTGCGTTCCAGGATACCAGTTTTCCCTTTCGGAAGCTATCCCATGATCACAGTTTGGTTCTGCCTTGCTTTTTCTATACGTTTTTGCTGAGTTCTATTTGAGGCGCGCGTGGAACACTACGCGCCGTCGATGACTCGGGCTCGGTCTGTATGTTTACTGGACGGCCGGGGGACGAGATACCCATTGCTCACCGTTCGCAAGCTCACGAATACTTACGGTGGCTGGAAATCGGGTCGGGGTCCCGGCGGCTGGGGCATGAGGAAGTCCGTTCCCTCACGCGTGCGGCCGACTCCTTCGTTCTAATTGGGCTGTGCATTATTCATCATCATCATTTTAGCCGAAAGACGACCACTGTTGGACATAGGCCTCCTTCAAGTGTCACCACATGAACGGTCCTGTGCGTCTCACATCCATCGGATTCCCGCAACCCTTACCAGGCCATCGGTTCACCTTGTTGGAGGCCTTCCAACGCTACGTCTTCCGGTACGTGGTCGCCATTCCAAAACCTTTCGTCCCCAACAGCCATCCGTTCTGCGAGCAAATTGCCCTGCCCATTGCCACTTAAGTTTGGCAATTCTTAGTGCTATGTCGGTAACCTATTAAGGTTATCAAGGGTATCCGCAGGAGAATTATCTCCTGCGGATATTCGATCACGCAAGGAAACTTCGAGCATAGTCCTTTCCATTGCCCTTTGGGTGACTTTAAGTTTTACAATGGCCCCGCATTGTAACGACCACATTTCGGAGCCATATGTCATCACGGGAAACACGCACTGGTCATAGACTTTCGTCTTGAGACACTGTGGTTTATCCAGCATTCATTATTCCAGTTACTGTATAAATCTAATTTATAGCATAACATAGCATAGGCTTTTTAATATTCCCACTGTTGGGACTAAGGCCTCCTCTCTAGGAGAGGGAATGGGCCGTAATCCACCACGCGGGCCCAGTGCGGGTTGGTGGATGTCACATGTCTTCGAGTTTTTGGTTCTAGGACATGCCGGTTTCCTCACGATGTTTTCCTTCACCGTTTTGAGAGCAGTGGTGATGAAATAAATTACACAAAGTAATGCGCCTGGCTGGGTTTGAACCCGCGACCTACAACTCGTAAGTCGGGGCCGTTACCACTCGGCCACCACTGCACCCAATCTAATTTATTAATGTTAAAATAGAAAAGTTGGTAAATATTCTCTTGCATAAGGGAGAGGCCCAGGGTATGAGCTAGGTACAATAAGGGTAGCAAGCAGAACTTGACCGTACGTCACAAAGCAACGACGCACTTACACGTAACCCAACGAGTCGCTTCCATTCTTCTTTACTCTTTGACGTTTGTGTGAGTCGGTACACAAGTTGATGAAAAAAAAAAATTGGTGCTTGGGAGGAGCGCGTGTCAGACTTTTAATGACTAAAACTTACCTATGTACCTTCATATCCCCTTTGCGTTGTAGCGCCATCTTTAATTTTATGAATTAATTTTTTTTTAAGAGTGAATAAATTTTATGGGTTAATTTTATGAGTTGGTACTTTTTTCTTCTCTTGTTGTACAACATAACGAAACAATATCGACAAACATTTGTGTAAAAGATGAGTTTGGAAAATCTGTATTTTTGTATTGACATGCTGCTCATCCTGTCTCTAGCTAGTACTTGATATCAGTACCCACTTTTACATCCATAATCAAGAGTAAGTTTGTGGTTTTATGCTTCTGCCAGGCTAATCCCAAATATCGAATTAGTACCGTAGGTAGTGCGCTACTGAAATGGCATAAAGCCAGAACTCTTAAGAATTTTGACATTCCCAAAATCACTATCGCTGACAGACGGAATAATAGGTATCTCTTAGTTTTTGGCGTGTGGCAATATCATTGAAAAGCATAATCAGCCTAATAATATTACCACTGCTGGGACCCGGGCCTCTCCTCTAAGAGATATATAGCATACCAGTGTAATAAATTTTCTACTGATCAGCTCCATTCAACCCTTGATGGGATTTGTGGAATAAGTTGGTTTTAAACGATATCCAAACTACGATTAAAAGTTCTTCCAAAGACTAACAGCGAGAAACACACTTAATAATTTTAATGGCACTAGTTTTGACAGCACAAGTGGTGATAGGGTGCCGCGCAGCGTGTAACGGGTTCGATTCCCGCACGGAACAAATATTTTTATGACCTACAGATAGTTATTTCGGGTCTAGGTGTTTTATGTGTGTGATAACATGAACGCACTCACTATACAGGGAGCATTCCTAGTGTCCCCGGCAATGTATTCATTTTACATTTTTAGGCCCATTTTTGTACAATAGATTAAATAGAAAATTAGGTTTGTATAAACTAAATTATTATAGCTGTAAAAAGATTATTGTGCAATTCTTACTCAGCATCTCGTACGAAGAGACAGAAGATCTCCTTTTAGTTTGTAAATAAAACATGCTTTGCTTTTAGTTAATCAAATGTAGGTTATTTAATATAGTGAATTTTAATGATTGTTAATTTATTATTTCTTAGATTCTTAGTACTTTTTAGCCTGACACACAGGTCCAACCTAGTTCAGGCAAAAATGCATTGTATGCGTTATAATTGTTTTTATGTATCATAATATAAATGTGCCACTTTTATTAAATAAACGATATTCTATATTCTATTCTAAACGATATTCTATTCTATTCATTTTAAACCGATCTCCTCAATTCGTGAGCCGAGTTAGTCGTTTGTGTACAAACGGCGTCCTAATTAAAGTGGAGACCAAATGCAAACTGTATGGATGATATTGTCATTCTTCTGACTACTGTGTGTGTAGGGTTTTTGTAAGTAGAGAGAATGAATGAAGAAAGGGGGATAACGTAATTGAGAAAAATAAATACGTAGAAGCAATATTGACAAGCTCAATAAATTATTATAGATAGATAGGTAGTTATATATAGCATAAATTATATTAAATGTAATATATATATCCAGCGTGGCAATGCTGCCAGCGTTCTGGGCACTTTTCCCATTGACATCGATGTGGACGAATTTTTTGATACCCTATGAGTTTTATTTCTACCCGTTTGTACATATATTATTTTCAGTTTGTTTATATACTTATTAAGTTATTTATAATATTTAGGATTAATAGTTAAGGTGTATATATAAAGTTACATTATATTAACCAAATATATATATAGAGTATCTATTAAATCTGAATTACACAGACACAGAGAAACTATTGGAAGCTTTAGTATGATTGTAAGGTTTAGTTCGTAAGTTGTTATTTCTGTTTACATGCCCTAATTCATTAATCTTGTTAAGTGATGACCCGAAACACAGGTTTTATAAACTTATACATATACATAATTCTAGGTGTAAAGTTAATCTTCCTTAAGTCCTTAAAAAATGATAATTTAGTTATACTCGTAGTTATTCGTTGGGAATTAATATATCTATATTTTGTTTAAGATTTACTTGTGGCTATTACATGTAACAATATTGTATAAAGATAAATAAAAAAATAATAAAAAAAATTGACTGGCCTGTTAATCTAGTGGTTAGTGGCCCTAACTGCTATGCCGGAGGTTGTGGGTTCGATTCCCACCCAGGACAAATGTTAGTGTGATGACCACGATCATTTGTTCTGTGTCTGGGTGTAATTTATCTATAATATGTATGTATTTAGAAATATATAAGTATGTTTATCAGTTGTCTAGTACTCATAGCACAAGCTCTGCTTAGTTTAAGATTAAACGGCGTATTGTGATAGTTATGGAATATTATTATTATGAACTATAGGTACCTACCTATATAGGGCGGATTTTTGAAACGGGCCTAAGATACCTTAGCAGTTATAGTGTAGTGTGAAAGTGAAACCCGGGGCCTTGGGACGAAGGCAAAGAAGGAACAGGAGTGGGTTTTTAGTCAGTAAAAGTCTGACACTATTTCTCGCTCCGCCCAAGAGCGTGATTTGTCATAAAATGATTTTCCCACCCAAAAAAAAAAAAACCTTAGCAGTTATAGTTATAGGTAAACGTTCCTAGGAGACTATCCAAAATTATTAAAGATATACAGAATTCACAGATTTTGAAAAAAAAAAATACAGTTAGCAAAAAATATGTTAGAATATCAATGAATTTTTTTATACCTGTCGATCCAAATTTTATGTAGGGTTCAAAATACTATCGACTCTTTAAGTTATGAGTACTAGAAAAAGACAAAAATCGCCAAAAATGTTTCCCATACATTTCGGTAACAGATTAAAACTTCTACATTGGCCCAACTTTTAAGTTTGGATAGTTTTTTTCTTTCAAAAATCTGTTAATAGAGCCCGCTGACTGACAAACAGTCGGAAAACGGAAGTTTAGTATTAGGGTACCGTTGATAACCCTACGGGTAGGTACGGATTCCGAAAACGAGAATACAGCTTGCTAGCAACAAACCAGCCAAAAACTCTCAAGAACAACTTGGGGTCAAATAAATTTGTAATGGCGGTCATTGACCCACTTACATTTATTGACATTTTTTTTTTCGATAAGAATTTAATTACAATAATTTTTTTTTACAAAACAAAACCCAAGGAAGGAGATAAAGCTGTCTTGAAACGATATCTGTCGTAATTTTTTACAGTTCCTAGCAATGAAAATACCAGTTAATTGTTTGTATTTTGGGAACCTACATGAGATATTAGGAATAGGTCAACAATATACTTTTTTAGAGTTCCGTACTCAAAAGGTAAAACGCGACCCTATAAGTAAGACTCCACTGTCCGTCCGTCTGTCACCAGGCTGTATCTCATGAACCGTGGTAGCTAGACAGTTGAAATTTTCACAGACAATACATTTTTACTTCTGCTGCCGCTATAACAACAAATAATAAAAACAGAACAATATAAATTGTTAAGTGGGGTTCCTATACAACAAACGTGATTTTTGAGCAGCAATCTAACATCGGGACTGTTGGCGCCTATATCACATCACTAGCAAGCAGCCAACTTTTATAGGGAGTTTTATTATTTTTAATATGTGGGTACGTCTACCTACATTACCTTTATATAAATCCACAAGAAAAAAAACGTAATCGATATCGCTCCGTACAAATTTTATTGTAAAAATTCAATTAATATTGAAATACAAGCTAAAACATATCCGAGGGCTTTCATTTATGTCCAATACGAGACAGGGACAGGTGAAACTAAAAATAAATGGTAAAATAGTGTCTAATTTACACTAATATTATAAAGAGGTAAAGTTTATTTTTTTGTTTGCAGGAGATAATTTTTTTCACCGATAGAAAGCTGGTTTATTCCTGAGTGACATAGGTTATATTTTATGTACGCGCGCGAAGCCGCGGGCAAAAGTTAGTGTTGTATACGGAATTCTTTGTGCTTGAGTCCGACTCGCACTTGGTCGGTTTTTTTATTTTAAATTTATATTACTCTCACCTTAACAAAATTACCTGGTCTCTAGCACATTTCTGCACATCACCCATAAACTAAACATAGTGGAGGTAAAACAAATTACTATTACCAATTCCCAGACCGGCCCGAGTAGTGAGCAAGCCACCATTATGGCGCCGGAAACGCGGCCATTTTTCCGACACTCACTTCCTGTCACTGACTTGAGTTAGGGCGGGAAGCGTGCAAGCCTTGAATTCCAAGCGATTTATGTTACGCATAAGTTATTTTGATGACCCTAACGACATTGTAGACGTGGAGGCTGTTTTCGTAGGCTTTAATTTATAAGTGACAAATTGAGGGTTCTCAGGTGCGTTAGAACCTAAATGGTCTTGTCGAGAATAAACCTTTTTTTATGAGGATAATGAAGATATTTCAGATCTTTATTTGTATTAGTTGTATATTAAACCGGTAAAAAAGTACTTTAAAAAAAACTGCATTATGTTTTGAACACAGTATCTATCTAGCATTTATACTGAAGAATAACATATATTTTTCTGATTCTGTTTACTGCAGTGTATCAAATAGTTTTGTGCGTTATAAAACTCGTGATTAGCTTCTGCACCCCTAGGCAAGTTGATAATCTGCAATCGTTAACGCTAGTCGAAAACTAATCAAATGTATAGGAATGATATCATCTCAACGGTAAATCACGTGGTCAGAACAAACGAATAGAAAATTCGTAGCAAAGTTCACATCGTTCAAAATGATAGAATGAATTGTTATCTTTTCTACAATGTTTAATGCTAGATCCTTTGTTACTGTAGAACGAGCGGACGACTCTACCCCCCTAGCCAAGTTACAATCATTACGTTCGCGCCGAACGCCTCGAGTAGGCCACGCCTCCGATTGCTTTGTTCTGACCACGTGTACTGAGCGTTGAGATGACGTCAGAACAAAGGAATCGTAGGCGTAGTCTACTCGAGGCGATCGGCGCGAACGATACGATTGTTACTTGGCTAGGGGGGCAGGCGCGTCAACATGGCTACCAACTTATCGTTTTCTACAATTGCTGACACCGTGGCGTTACCGATTGGAGAACGGAAAACTTGGCTAGGGGCCGGGCTGTAATCGTAAAGTTACTTTACAAACTCGCTCTCGCTCATATCTTAATCCAACACATTAGTGGAGATACGAGAATTTCTTTAAGAGCTGAATTCTAAGCGAAATACTATTCATGGCAAGGCACAACGGAGTTGTATTCGGACTTTTTAAAATATGGATGTGGGCTTCCAAATGTGGTTTGTGTTTGAAGCAATGGCTTTTTGACTTTTTAGTTGTATGCAGGTTTTCGGTTTCTGCTGTGGATTAAGGAAGAGGAAATGTGGATTTCTAGAGCATAATGTGTCCGTTTTTAGGGGTTCTGTACCCAAAGGGTAAAAACGGGACCTTATTGCTAAAACTCAGCCGTCTGCCTGTCACCGGGCTGTATCTCATGAAAGGTGATAGCTAGACAGTTGAAATTTTCACAGATAATGTATTTCTGTTGCCGCATGCCGCTATAATAACTAATACTTTTTGGCATTTTTTGCTTGATATTAATAACGATAACACTCGGTAGACGCTCGAAATATTTAGAGATAAATATTATGTTCACTTTAAATATCTCTAATGATATGTCAAAGTATCTAAAGTATCTTTAATGATATGTCTCTCTCCGAGACTTATAAAATAACCTTGTTCCTGATACCGGTGGGTTAGTTTTTTTTTAAATCTGTTTTGTATAAGAAATATTAAAATGTAAAATAAAAATTAAAAAAAAATGAAAATAATGTTCATTTAATCATCCGACCCCCTTTTATTTATGTCTTCGTAAGTATTGAAAAACGTCGTTTGATACATGTGGAAATTTGTCAATAATAATGCAACCCTCGGATCCATAACACCCTCGCCTATGACTCGAGTGAATACCGCTTCGATCCCAAATGACAAACTTTGTCCTAACAAAAAGTACCTACTATTACCATAGCACAGCCTTAGCCTTCCAGATAAGAAAAGAAGAAAAAACTAATCGACACACTCAATAACCATCTCAACATTCTTCATTCCTTTTTCAAACAAACGACACGAAAGTAACAAGCGCCAACTTTTGGCGCCAAACAAAAAACATGGCTGCTTCCCCGCCATATTTCTTACGTAATATTTACAGCATAATGCAGGCAGCCATTAACCGACAAGTTGTTAAGAACAATGAAACTTATATTGCATCGCTGGCCGTAACTATTTAAAGTTCGGTCATAAATTTTAATATGAATATGTCGTTTGAACTTGGTGAAGCTTAAATGTTACACCGTTGGTCTTTGTAGTTTTTAGGAGATATTTTTATTTATGTTTCAGGAACTATGAGCTCTATTGTTGAAAAAAATGGGCAAGTGCGAGTCGGATTCGCACACTGAGGGTTCCGTACAAACTTGAAAGGTAAATTGCGGTTTACGATTTATGATGTTTTAAAAAAAACTACTTACCTACTACCAATTTACTAATTATTACCAATACTTACAAACCAATTTTCGGTGGAAGTTTGCATGGTAAATAATTTTTTTAACCTTTATCATTTTCTTATTTTAGAAGTTACAGGAGGGGGGGGGGGGGGCGGACACATTTTACCACTTTGGAAGTGTCTTTCGCGCAAGTATGGGTTTGACGAAAACCCATACGTGCGATGCGGTTCACAGAATACATCTACTTACTAAGTTTCAACATTATAGTTCTAATAGTTTCGGAAAAAAGTGGCTGGGACATACGGACGGACAGACAGACAAACATGACTAATTCATAAGGGTTTTTGCCATTTGGCTACAAAACCCTAAAAAGTGAGATAAGTTACATACTAAGTATTTTATTGTGATGAGAGTTTTTTAACAGATTAGCTAGACACGATTTTAAATAAAGCGGAAGGATATGGCCAGTGCCGTAACTACCCTTGTCTGCGCTCGGTGCCAGTTTATGTAATTGCGCCCCTAAAAAAAGTTCAAGTTTAATCCGCGTGACGCAGGTCCTCACCGGACATGAGTGTTTCGGGAGGTACCTATTTCGAATCTGGCGGGAAGAAACTCTCGAGTGTCACCATTGTGCGGATTGTCTGGAGTTTACGGTGAAGCATATGAGGGAAGTTAACCCCGCTTGGGCAATGCCCCGCCGTGTCCTCGGGGCGATCGACGGCGGTAACCCGGATACCCGGTCTTGGTACAGGCCATGGTACGGAGCCAGAGCGAAACAGAAACAGTAACCTCCTTCTGATTAAATGAATGATACAAAAATTGACATTGGTTTGATCATTTCTGCACCCCATCAGGGTCTGCGCCCTCTGCGCCGCCTTAGTTACGGTACTGAATATGAGTTAAATTTGTGGTCAGAAAAAATGTACATTCGGCTGCCGCTCGGTTGAGTCTACTTACAGAGTTTCAATAAGATCAGAATAAGAGGGCAATTTACGCTTGCCTTATTACCAGGGACCTACCTACGGCTAATTGATAGAAACAAAGAAAAGGAAATGACGCAATCTTAGGAATAACTTACAAATTTTAAACATTTTATTAGGGAAAATATGCGCCACGTCCACGTAAAACTGCCGAACGCTTAGCATAATGCTGTAGCCACACGCGTAGTGCGTCGTGTCCACAGCGCTGGTTTTCAGCGTAGACCGGTGACGGTGTATTGTAATTGTTCCTATTCTACTTGTTTTGAAATGTAAGTATAGCAATTTGTAGTCTCAAAGCAGAGCTCTGTTATTTTACGAATTAATCCCTTTAAATCTATATATATAAAAGGAGAAACTGACTGACTGACATATCAACGCACAACCGAAACTACTGGGATTAGAAAAGTGAAATTTTGCACAAGGTTTCCTTTAATGACGCAAGTGACCACTAAGAGAGGATTTTCAAAATACACCTCCTAAGGGGATGAAACGGGGGTCCAAAGTTTGTATGGAGAAAACTACTTTCACGCTTGTATCTTATAAAACATAAGGGGGAGTATTTTATCGAGAGAACACATACATACCTACACATAATGTACGTTAAATCTAAGCGTTCGTTTTCACTTAAGCAACCGATAGTTATCAGGGAAACGTGCACGCGATAGTATCATTTGAAAGCATTGATATTGGTTCAACGAGAGAAGTATTGCATGCTTCTGATCGCGCCTTGGTAATTTATGGTACTGCATACTCGTACGTGAGTTTCTTTGCTATGTTAGTTTTTGTAGGCGCTTCAATAAATAAGATGAAGGTTTTATTATTTCTGCTTTGTGTAACTATTTATCATAATACGTTTAAATATATCAATAGTTTTGACTCGCAGTTCAAAAGAATGTTAAGTAATAGAATGCCTTTCAAAGAAACTGTCTAAAGTAAACATTAATGTGCCTCTAATAAAAAGGCCTTTGCTAGTAGTTTTGCAGACAAATATTATATATTATGTATATATTCTTTGAAAGAGTAGGCGTAGCGTAGGCGTATATTTCTAACCTAGAAAAAGGCATGCTTAGAGTTCTAAAGGTAAGAAATTGTGTGGTGGTCTCGTCAACTCGATACCGCCACCGACCTGCACTGAAAACCACTGCTATGGTTTCGTCGCATTATGCTTATGCATGAGGTCACAGGTTTATGCTGAGCGTTCGGCCGTTTTGTGCGTATATGACGCATATTTTAGGTAACCATATATAGATTGCGATTGTAAGCAAATTTTAAGATTGCGTAAGTAAATTTTTTTTTTCTTTCTTTTTTTTCAACTATAAGTAGGTATGGTATTTATTTATTAAATGCTATATGCACATAAAAGTATGGAGGCGGACTTAATGACTTTTGAATTGGTATGTATGGGGAGATAATAGGTACAGATGTGACGATGACAATGCAGCTTCGATTTGTGCCCAGTTGGAAGACAAAAACTGTGTTGAAAACAGCTTAAAGTTCGGTATGGTCCGGTCCGTTCGGTAAGTTCATTATACGTGCATACATGCCGCTCAGCAGTTGGTGAACATTAGACCAAAGAGCCAATCAAAAACACGAAAAATTGATCTGGTACTGGTACAACACCATCCAACCGGAACCATTCACAATTCCCTGGATAGATAATTATGCACTTAATACAAAAGATATTGTTACTGCCATTAGGCTTCGATCTGGTCATATCCCATCGAGGAAGTTTTGGTTCCTTTTTGGATTAATCGAGGACGTGCATCATATTCTGGTGGAATGTGAGCGGGACGAACGCCTCAGGAGAAATTTGTTTAGCATTCATATGATTGAAATTGGTATTTGCGACAGTATATTAGCTAAGCCAAGGTCAGACGAGGCAAGACTACTTTACAAAATATACTACAATCATACGAGTGTTTTAATATATTTTTTTATAAAATCCAAAATGTGGCTTTGTGTGATGGAGCGACTCCGTCATTATTTGACAAAGCTCCAAAATAAAGATTAAAAAAAAAACAATTTACGTGAAGAAAACAATTTACACAAGATTGGTGCCCTAACACAGCCAGACTGTGTCAGGGCAGACCACGAAGGAGATGGCGGGACGACCTGGATGTCTTTGTTAAGAATTGTAAATTTTTTTTGGAAGGAATTGTCTCCCTCCATTCCTTCGGCTAGCAATGGGACAATACGGGCTACTAATAAGAGAAAGAGTTGTAGGTCGCGAGTTCAAATCCAGCCAGGCGCATTACTTTGTGTAATTTATTTTATCACCACAGCTCTCAAAACGGTGAAGAAAATCAGCGTGAACAAACATGTCCTAGAACAAAAAATTCGAAGACATGTGAGATCCACCAACCCGCACTAGGCTCGCGTGGTGGATTTACGGCCCATTCCCTCTCCTAGAGAGGAGGCCTGAGTCCCAGCAGTGGGAACATTAAAAGGCTGATTATGCTTATACTATGCTTATGCTACGGGCTACTAATAATAACTCATAATGTTAAGTCCATTTATTTTTCATTTTCATACAACAGTTCGGTGTAACCGTCAGCCACATAAAGTGCCCGTAGAATATTGTTTTCTTTCAAACTGTGGAACTTGGGCGGGCGTTAATGGCTTAACCTGTTCACCTTAATATTGCTTGTTTGTGTTTTGTACTTTACTAGCTTCTGCCAGCAGCGTTGTGTGTGTGAAAGAAGAAAATTATTCTAAGGACACATCACAGACTCACGGAGTAAAAAGCACTTTTTATGCATAGTCCTTAGGACATAATCTATCTTCGTGAGCAAACTTTCATTATTACTACTAACTACCATTCTACCAACCACCAATACCATAAATTCAACTACCAATTTAATAGTTTAATTCTTCTTCTTATTTAATTATTCTTATTAGTTTAATTCTAGCTACCATTTCTATTAACTTTCATTTTTATTATTTTTTTGGCTGAATTTGTCATTTTTTTATAGCATTAAAGAAATGATAAATGTTTATATATTTTTTTTTAGTTCTTAGATTGTTGGTTTGTTGGCTTGCTATACGCTTAGGTGCATACTGTAAGTATAGCAAGCAATGGATAAATAATTATTTAAATGTAGCATACATTTAAATAATTATATATTTAGCTTCAGCTATTTGAGCGTTTTGAAGGCGATCGGCGGCGGCTCTCGTATTCGTCTCTGGATGAAGGAACCATGACCTAACACACACACACAACCACACACACACACACAAATCACACACATCCTTACACACACTTCGCACTGTCTTAGGATATGGTCTATCTTCATGACCAACTTTAATTATTTAAATGTATGCTGTTCAGCTATTTGAGCGGTTTGAAGGAGATCGGCGGCGGTTCTCGTATTCGTCTCTGGATGAAGGAACCATGACCTAACACACACACACAACCACACACACACACACAAATCACACACATCCTTACACACACTTCGCACTGTCTTAGGATATGGTCTATCTTCATGACCAACTTTAATTATTTAAATGTATGCTGTTCAGCTATTTGAGCGGTTTGAAGGAGATCGGCGGCGGTTCTCGTATTCGTCTCTGGATGAAGGAATGGAAAAAGGCCGCCTCCAGAAACGCGAGCGAAGGAGATGGCTGCAACCGTAAGTAAATGGACACGCCCTAGCCACCACCGGGAGTCGCAGGGAGATTTTCGGTCACCATAGGCAGGAACTTGATGACGAGCAAAGGGTAGCTCGCTGTCCGGACGTCCGATATTTATTTTATACAACCTCATGCATAAGAGGCGGACGCATTACCCACTAGGACATTAGTTACTTTGTAATTGTTCTTTTTATATACCTATCTCTGTGTTCTGTGCATTTACTAGCGTTGCGATATTTTACTTTTTTGTGTTTAAAAATCAGCATATGCTGAGATTAGAGCCTTTTTGACCTCGCACAGGTATTTTTTATTTTAGGGTTTCGTACCTTAAAAGGAAAAAAACGGAATTTTGTTGTCTGTCTGTCTGTTAAGACCCTTTATTTCGGGAACGCGTGGAGGTATCGAGTTGAAATTAAAAGTATATACTCGGGACTGCGATCCCTTGAAGTTTTTTTTTTCTATTTTTTCGTTTGATCTGTGCGAGTCACAAATTAAAGGTTTTCTTTTTCCCTTCTTTCACGTGACCATAAATATTTAGGAGTACAATATTTCCTAATGCTCAACATTACATACTGTCAAACGTGGTGAATAGGAATGCAGGGGTGAATAGGAACAAAACTTTAGTTACGTTTTTCACATTGGTATATATTTATATAATTGATTTCTATCAAAGCATCCCTTTTTATTACAATTAATGAATAAATAGGAGGACTTAAATGCTGGGAAAAATTGTTAATTAACGCGATCGAAGATCCCCTTCAAACTTTTGTTCCTATTCACCCCTGCGGTCCTATTCACCCCGTTTGACTCTACCTTTTTATTTCTATTTCCATTATAATATAAAAACATTAGTAGGCCATTAACCCGTGAGCATAGTTCTCGAGTGAGGAGGGTAGTTGGATACAATCGCTTACACGAATCATTTGACAAATGTCAGGCAATTCTGCCCAAATAAGTGCCTTATTTTGTGGACTACGTCGTACAAATGTTATTAGGGATGTTGGAACTGATTAATCGTAGAGTTCGGTACGGATACCAATTGGATTTATTTTTTTGATGGTAGGGAATCATCAAGTTACTTCTCACGCTCTGGGAGCGAGAGAGTCAGAGTTTTATTGACTGGAACAAATCTGTGTCCTTCAGTTGCCCTTTGCGTTTCAGGGCCGTAGTGACTTTTCGAAGTATCCTGCAGCCAACCAATACCAAATGGACTCTTTATCCGGTAATCGTCCAGACCGAGCCCAAGTTGTTGTGTGTGTGTTGTGAGCTCAAAGAAATGTCAACGAACCGTAGGGGCCCAGCAGGTTCGATGTCCGCTGGGGCCGCAGAGATTTTCTGAAAAGGAAACCCGTGATCCTAGAACGCAAAGGGCAACTAAAGTAAACCGGTGTTAGTCAGTAAAAAACTGACACACCCTTTCGCTTCACTCTAGAGCGTGACAAGTCATTGGATGATATCCCAACTTTAAAAAAAAACCTTTTGCCGGGCTGACCTCGGCTACGCATTGCATGCAGCCATCCAGGATCCAATTTTTCCGCCCAGCCCATTTAATTATGCAGCAGCATTTAATTATGGAAAAAAGAAGTTTCATTAAATCTCGACAGATGGCGCTGCACATCAACATCGCACATTATTTTCCACCATTTACACGTAATTAAACGGATTCAAAGGAAATCTCGGAGCAAAATCTACCCATAGGTTTTCACCACCAGGTTTTGCTCTATTCAAAAATTATATGTATGTTTGTTTGTTTACGAATTCCTTCGCAGCCCCGCCATCCTTATGTTTTCCGCGGTAACGAAACCATAGCGAGATCTAACTCGACGCCAACGCCATCTATCGAGCGTAGCGGAACTACTTTTATAAAACATTAAAATTTAATCTAAAAACAATATTTTAGTAAGTGAATTTAATGATGTAAATGTTTATGGAAAAATTAGTAAGAGTTATCCTTGGCCACCGTAGGCGCGGATGACGAGCAATGGGTAGCTCGCCGTCCAGCCCTCCGCTAACGACCGAGCTCTAGTCGTCGACGGAGAAAGAAAGAAAGAAAGAAAAAACGTTTATTCGTGCCTCACACAATCATATAAATTAGAAATACACAATGAAAAAGAAATTTATAATTAGTGCGAGGACAAAAACCACACCTCTCACTTCAGGTAAAGCGGGAGAATTTAAGTCATTGGCTGATTTTCCACCACAAAAAAGTCGATCTATAAGGTTAAGCAAAGCTTGTTTTTGTCTTTTGTTCGTTCCTTCACGCGTGCAGCCTCTTCTTTCGCTTGCATTACTGCTTCGCAGAAGGAAGCGACCGCCTGCCATTCCTCCTCACTGGATGCTGCCGCCGATCGCCTGCACGACGATACAGTGGTCTAGATAGCTAAACTACTATCTTCTTTGCAACATGTAACTGAAATAATGTACACCCATAAACACTTCAAATAGAAAATGACCAAGGGCTGGCTTTTACCTCGGTCAGAGATTAAGGCATTGCCAGACAACGTGGCAATGCCGCCAGTCTTTTGGGCACACTTCCAGTCGACAGCGATGCGGAGGCCATTTTTTAGGTAGGAGTTATTGTGTATACGTAGTTTTAATTAGTTAATAAAAGTGTTTTTATTTTTATTGTCCTCAAATAGGAAATTAAAATTACTTTTTAGCACTGAAATGCGCTTTGATAACATTGAAAATTAGTTATCCCAATAGTAACAAGTAAAATGGACATCGACAGCGACAATGTAGTCCACATTGGTAGCGATTCGGTATTGGTAACTACGCACGTACACACGAAACACGATAGTGACGCAATCAAGATTTATCAATAATATTATTTTTAATCCTAAGCCTAAAATAATCTGGGCACGCTATAATTTTGGCAATAATCCCCTCTTTGAGAAGTGGCTGGAAAGACCTCATGGCGTCCTCACTTTCCGCATGACGCAGTTTCTCACCGAACATGGCCAGTTCGGGAAGTTCCGGCACCGGATTCGTGCGGAAGTAACGCCCGGGTATCACCACTGTGTGGACCACAGGGAGCATTTTCAGAGTGAAATAATTTTAAACTTTATCTACATCCTTAAAAGATCAGTATCGCTTGAAAAGTTCAAACAGCCGCAAGTGCACAAGCACTAAGGCTCGGCCCAAACGGGCCACTGACCACACCCACTGGTGGCCAGCAACAGCGACTTAACATTTTTTCATATAATTATGTATACGGCTACACGTGTGCAGCGCACCACACACGTGAAGCCGGTGGCAGCCATTCACTACAGAAGTGTCCGCGACTCGCCCCTTTTTTTTTGGTGGGAAATCATCTAATGACATCTACCGCCCTTGGACAGAGCGCGATGTCAGACTAACTGATTTAAACCCACTCGTTTGTTCCTTCTTTGCCTTGCGTTCCAGGGTCCTGGGAGTTAATTTTCACTTAACCGATGGCCCCAGTAGGCTTCGACCCTGCTGGGCCCCTACAATTTGCTGACATCTCCTTGAACTTGACTCGCCATTTGTGGTCGCTATGGGCCACACAAAACGCCATCATCAGCCACTGTCTCACTGCAACCCCCGCGAAGTCAACCGTTAGACGTTCTGTGATAGAACGCGTCACCATGCCAAGCCACCATGCGCGAGCAAACTTCCGTGTCGTGTCGTGTCTTACGATAGACTTATAGTAGGACTACGCAGCAGGGTTATAAAATGTGGCGGCTTCCGAACACCGGTGGCTGTCCCTCGTTTCTGACAATGTTACCAATGTGCCAGTAGCGCGCAAGAGCCACTGGTGACTGTGGTCGGTGGCCCGTTTGCGCCAAACCTTAAGCGGCGTCCTGCTAAGGGTGCTGCCAGCGGCCGATCGAAACCAGCTCCACCGGCCTTTTTGCGTCGATTCATGCCGCTGCTATTCCGGTCTGAATCAGCCCTTAAGCTTGAAAAGCCCTAAATCGATACATCTATCCCAAACTAAAGAATTTTTCCATTCGAATTAGTTGTTTTTGAGATTTGCACGTTTAATGAAACAAAATCTTTTGCTTCGTAATGTTAATATAAATTTAATTTAGTTGTTTTGTCCTGTTCGAGTCGCTACTAAATATTTTTTTATCTTCCTTTCCAACCCGCACTGGGCCCGCGTGGTGGATTACGGCCCATTCCCTCTCCTATAGAGGAGGCCTGAGTCCCAACAGTGGGAACATTAAATGGCCGACTATGCTATGCTTCCTTTCTATATTAAAATGCACTACAGTTTAAATTACTTATTCCACCGTGACGTATACTTTTCACTGTTGTACATAATTTGTAGGAAATGGATTAGCAATGTATAAGGCTGGGATCACATTGAAATAACTCGCCAAGAATTAAATATTTCGCGAGTGAACCAGTTTTGCTGTAATGGCAAATAAAAGTTTGAGATGACAAACATGATACATAGATATATTCTTTATTGTAACGCAAAAAGAAAATATATATTAGGAACTTAAAATTAATAGGGTGTATTATTGGTAAAAGCGATTTTTTACACACAACCTTTGTTTTAAAACAGAATGTAGGAACATTCTAAGACAATTTATCGACTCGTAATTAATGTCGAGACAGCCTCCCTCAGGCAGAGGGATTGTTCGAAAGAGTTGCAAAACGTAACTGATGGAACAGAGGTTGGTTTAAATCAGCAAAGGTCTGACACTCCCTCTCTCCACCCTGAGTGAGAGAAGTTCTTTGATTATAGCCCTCTTAAAAAAAAACCCAAACCAATCAAATTGACAGTTAAAATTGAAATTTATGACATGTCTATAAATATTAATACCTACAGACTACTATAATCACAGATTTTCTGTTGTCGCAGCGATTGAATTGCAGTTACCTTAATTATATTTTATTATTAACTATATTTTTGAGCAACTTATGGTGTCATAAACGCGGTTGAAACACACACAAACACACACCGTCACACACACACACACAAATACACACGCCATCCTCATCCCCACCTCCACTATACATTATACAACCCAGTAACCACATAGTGTATATAATTTGGTATTATAAATTTCTTTTAATAAATTTATTTTTTTCACTTCTGTAGAGATAATCTGGAAGAATGTTTATGAGTATACCTGTTTTAAATTGGGCGTTGATAGCTGCGCTACAGTATTTATATACTTTTGTTGGTATCTTCGTTTTTCTGTAATCTGTAAACTTATGTTGCTCCAAATAAAAATTTATTATTATTATTTATTATTACCTTTCCGCAAAAATAATTAGTTTAGTAGGTAAAAAAAATACCTATTTTCCAAGCTTCTATTTAGTTTCAACTGACCTAATGTTTAACTGTAATCAAATCTTGCAAATTAAATTTGATCTACTTCCCGGTTGTGTAAATCAGATGAATATGCAAAATTATTATGACATGGAGCTGATTTGGTGATGGAACTGAAGGGTGGCCATATGAACTCAGATAACCCTATTGTGTTTGAGCTTTTCGGCAAGGTCTTGACGAATATTAGATATAGGTATCTACAGCTTTAAAAGCTTGCTATGAAAAAATGATTTTCATCGAAATCTTATTTTATTAAAAAATGGCTGAATGCCGTATGAAAGAAAGAAAGGAAGAAAAACAGTTTACTTATGTGAAATGATGCAATCTTAAAACTAGCTAACGAACATAATAGATAGGGAAGATATGCGTCACATCCGCGCAAAACGGCCGAACGCTCAGCATAAAGCTGCGCCCTCACGCATAATGCGATGAGCTCACAGCGCTGGTTTTCAGCGTAGGCCGGTGTTGGTGTCGACATAAACACGGCCGGAACGGTGCAGTGTGCAAAAAGATTTGGATAGAAGAAGGAAATAAAAATACAAATGAATTCTAAATAAAATAAAAACAAGGTGACAAATACATTTAAATAGGGTGACTGGTAATTAGTGTACGATACTTAAACACGTGATTGTGCTCATGATAACCAACAACTTCTACTATGGGAACAAACCTGAAATCGCGAAAAAAAAAAAACAGCTGTTCAGTACATTTATGTTTGCCTAATGTACTGAACAGCTGATATTTTTTTCGCGATTTCGGCTTTGCTCCCTTAATAAAAATTGTTTGTTATCATGAGCATAATCACATGTTTAAATATCGTACTAATTGCCAGTCACCCTATATAAAGTGGCAACACCACGACGCACCCGTAGCAGTATTTGAGCAACTCTAGGGGTCTTTAAGTCAAGAGTGAATAGGTTACTTCTAGGCAAGCGTGCTCCATCGTCGACCACATCATCGCTTACCATCAGGTGAGATAGTGGTCAAACGCGAGCCTATCAATAATAATAATAAAAAAAAACTCGTTTTTATAGTCTGTGGCAATGTATGTTGTTCTCACTTTACAGTATATATTTCAACATTAAAGAAATAAACTCTGCCGGTGAGTTTTTATATTATAATAACTAATCAACTAATAAACATGTATTTTTTAAGAGCATCCCTCAACCTCACAGTTCTTGTGTAACCTATGCCTTAGCTACAAAAACCGCAACACCGTATTTCCCCAGTCTTATTAAAAGGTAATCAACTCTAACGGAAGTATTATTTCCTTGCTAATATGAGGTTACTATTTAATAATACAAGGAAATAATACTGAAGGAAATAATCTAGTGTTGTTGGTTCTGCAGCATGAGACTGCATAAATAAACAGTAAGTTCAGACCATTTGTGGACTGTAGAGTATTTTTTTTAGGTGGGTAAATCATCTAATGACATCTACCGCCTTGGGCGGAGCGAGAGGGTGTGTCAGACTTTTACTGACTAAAAACCCACTCCAGTTCCTTTGTTACCTTTCATACCAGGGTTGAGTTTTCGTTTCAGAAGCAAACCCCTGTAGTTTTCGACCCTACTGGGCCCCTACGGCTTGCTGACATCTCCTTGAGGCGCGCGTGGCACAGTACGTGCCATCGACGACTTGGGCTCGGTTACCTGACGGTCGGACAGCGAGCTAGAGCCTGCATGTGTGGCCTACTCCTTTGCTAGCATTACTGCTTCGTAGAAGGAGGTGACCGCCTACCACTCCTCCTCGCTTCGGACCATGGCATGTACCAAGGCCCGGCGCGAGAGATCGTTGCCGCCGATAGCCCCCACGAGGGACTGTAGAGTATAAAGATAGAAATAGACTCATCCGTGCCGGAAAGTTCTAGTAATCTATAAAACCTGCAGCTCAGACGTAGCACAGCCAGCCTTTCAGTATTTTACAGGATGTATTTTGGAGAGTTTCTACAGGAATTACTTGACTTGATTCTAGACATCACCGTTCTACCATCGGACAACCTGACGTACGGTGAATATCCACCCTGACGTTGTTGACAACTGTACGGGCTAGACTAAGCGTTTCGCCTCGTCGTCATTTATGCTGCGTAGGTACATCAAAAGATTGAAACAATTTGCTTACAGCGGTCTAATTCCCGTCCGATTATAATTTAGGGTGTCTTCAAGGCTAGAGTGAATAGGCTCTTAATGAACTAATGCGATTCACCATCTTCGATTGCATCTCTGCTTACCATCAGGTGGGATCGCAGTCAAGCACTAGTTTATATCAAATAAAACAAGCACATAAAATTAGCCAATCTGCCTGCCAGGCTTACGGGATTAGCGAGAGGGTAAGCGAAGCCGCTCTGGGTAGAGTGAGAAAGAGTGTTACGACTTTTACTCACAAAACCTGCATGTGCTCCATCAGTTGCCTTTTGCGTTTCTTTCGAACAATACCGCAGCCTTTTTTTTTTAAGGAGATAAATCATCAAACACCTCTCGCTTTGAATCCAGTGACAGGGAGTGTCAGAGTTTTACTGACTAATTCTGCCAACCTTCTAATCTTCACTGCAGTAAGATTTTTTTTAGGGTTCCGTATCTAACTCGGCAAAAACGGAACCCTTATAGGATCACTTTGTTGTCCGTCTGTCCGTGAGACAAGATCTTTTTTCTCAAGAACACGTGGAGGAACGAAGCTATAAGCTATATTGAAATTAATATCAAATACTTAGGTCTGCTACCACAAGCAGCAGTTAAAAAATCGGACTTCTAAGTCAACGCAATCTAAAGATTATCTTTAGTCAGTCGGTCCTTAGAATAGAAAAAGAATAGAATAGAATAAACTTTATTGTACACCACAATAGTAACAAAAGTTTTAAAACTTAAATATATGGGTACAAAGGCGGTCTTATCGCTGACAGCGATATCTACCAGACAACCTTAGGATGGAATGTAAGAACTTGAAATAGAAAACGGGGGGTAGTCTGTGGTGTACTGCAAATTAATATAGTCAATATTTTACTAAATTTATATACTAAATTATACATAGATATAATATAGCTATGATATATAGCAGACAATATATAAATATTATATTTATATATACATATTATAAGTTACACAATTTCATACAAAAAGTTGGAAAAAAGAAAAGAACAATAAGGTCCTTAGTGCTATCGACAAAAATGATTATATATGTGTTTTACTGTCCTGACCCTAAAAATAACGCGACAAAGGTAATCTCTAATAATCTCAATAATATGTGTAACAAAACTTAAAACTTCGTGTCCACCAAGAATTAAAACTACAAAAGTGTGCGATGGCCGGGAATCGAACCCGGATCAACTGCTTGGAAGGCAACTATGCTGACCATTACACCACCATCGCATCTGTTCATGTGGCTCAAATTTCTAAGTATATAGTTCAACAGTGGTAAGTACTGCGATATTACAGAAAATACAAAACACAAAGAACACCAAAACACAAACAATAACGTACCTTTAATATAATAGTAGAATATGCGACTAGGGGATAAAGCAGTGTCTTTAAGTCGCGGCTGGCATGTAGAATTCCGAACGAAACGAAGGTTGCTAATTTAATCCCGAACGTCAGTGAGGGATTTATATAATTAACTCCCGAGCATTGCGAGGGAGTTAATAAAGAAACCTGAGTGAAGTGAGGAATTCAAGCCGCCCAAGACCAAGACAGCTTTATCCCCGTGTTGGATACTCTACTTTTTATACCATCTGTGAGATAACAAATCATACATTAGAGAAATATAAGTATTATTTACAAGTTAATCTTAACTATCACTCACCATGTTTTGAGATTTGAAACAAACAAAATTCACTACTCTATGATTCTATAGTTCCAATTTCCTATAATGCTTTTTCATTACATTTTTTTTTCGTTAGTGGCCAGTTTGAATTTTGAATAAACTTGTTTGATGCACGTACGTATTCACTTAATGTTGACAGTTCAATGTTGCAAATTCAAATCTCATTATTCCCTAGGGAGATAATGCAGTATGGGCGATCCCATACTGCATTATCTCCCTAGGGACATAAACTTAGGGGAATGACTTGCTTTAAGTGATGGTTGTATGACATACTAAGTCAATCCAACACTTCAAATCAACCCGTTTTAAAAAACGGCAATTTTATAGTTAAAGACCTAATTTAAGGGAAAGCGATAACCTGCGTATAGCGTTTACAGTCAGCTGCCGACTAAACATTTGATCTAAACAATGCCCTATAGACGTCATAGCGTTTCATAAAATTAATAAATCCAGCGAAATTAAAAATATATTACTGTAGGTATATGTATAATAAAACAAATTGTAGCTACTGTTAAGTCAAGCTGCTTTGCAACGTTATTTAACACGAGAAATGGAGTTTTTAATTATATTGTCAGTTTGCGTTCCGCGATGCGATAATTTTGTACTACTTAATTAAAATGCTGCGAATTCGTGTGAATTTTTCGTGACGTTTGACCTTTAAAATGAGTAAATACTTTTAAAATAATTATATTAATTCAAAGTATTTTTTTTGAGCTGTGGTGGCCGTTAACACAGGGCCACACACCACAGCTCTAAGTTAATATCCACCACATAAAAGATGGTATTTATTAACTGATAAAGTTCGTTAGTTAGTTTCAAATTAGTCACCCGATTTAAATATGCATATTTATGGCACTGAATACTACTAACTTTTAAGAATAGTTAATAGAATAAGGAAAAAACTGGGCAAGTGCGAGTGTCGGACTCGCGCACTGAGGGTTCCGTACAAACTTGAAAGGTAAATTGCGGTTTACGATTTATGACGTATTAAAAAAAAGCTACCTACTAGATCTCGTTCAAACCCATTTTCGGTGGTTTGTTTATCATTCTCTTATTTTATAAGTTACAGGGGGGGGGATTTTACCACTTTGGAAGTGTCTAACGCGCTAAGTATTTAGTTTAGAAAAAAATGATATTAGAAACCTCAATATTATTTTTGAAGACCTATCCATAGATACCCCACACGTATGGGTTTATGAGCTTACATCTACTTACCAAGCTTCTACAGTATAGTTCTTATAGTTTCGAAAAAAAGTGGCTGTGACATACGGACGGACAGAAATACAGACATGACGAATCTATAGGGGTTCCGTTTTTTGCCATTTGGCTACGGAACCCTAAAAACCGAATTAAAAAAGTGTCATCTTGATGCAATCAACAAATCTGATACAAAACTATTAGAAAAACAAATAAACCATCATCATTAGTCATCACTCTTCTTGCTTTATGGTGGAGCAGGAGGGCGTATCAGACTTTTACTGACTACAACCACCATGTTTTATAGTTGCCCTTTGTATTCCAGGGCCATGGTAGCTCTTCAAAAAAATCTCGTGGTTCAAGCGGACTGATGCCCTGCTGGGTCTGGCAGAATAAACATGTTTTCTTTCTTTCTATTAAAACACTAAAAGTAACAATTACGACTTTAAGACAATTGACCAATTAAACATCATAGACCTTCTAAACTAAATCAAGGACAGTTTCTAGATTAACCATAACCGTTACTTAACCCATTCAAACTATGTTAGATCTAGTTTCCAGGTTGGTGAGTAATCCACCCATTTACGAAGTTATCATCACATTACACAGCGGAGGGAATATCATCTTATGATATCCCCCGCTCTTGGGCGGTGCAAGAGATAGTGGTAGACTTTTACTGAGTAAAAACCCACTCCTGTTCCTACGTTGCCTTTCGTACCAGGGCGGAGTCTTCCTTTCAGAATCAGACCATTGGTCCCAGTAGCCTTCAATCATGCTGGGCCCCTACAGTTGCTGATATTCCCTTGAGGCGCCGTCGACGACTTGGGCTCGGTCCGGACGGTTACCGGACGGTTGGATCTGCCGGCCAGAAATCGGGATCGGAATCCCGGCGGCGATTGGGGCGTGAGGACCGTTGACTCACACGATCGCCGCCGGCGATCACCCCCACGAGGACACAGCGCTGCTTTTCCCAAGCGGGGCACACCTCCACCGTGTGCTCCGGGCGGTCCACGCAATGGTGACACCCGGGCGTTTCTTCCGTACGAATCCGATGCAGGAACCTCCTGTACTTACCATGTCCGGTGAGGATTTGCATCATGCGGAAGGTAAGGACGCCGTGTTGCCTTTCCAGTCAGAGAGGACTTACCGCCATAATTATGGCGTACCCAATTACACAGGGTGTCTGCTATCTGACTTTTAAATTCTATCGCTGATTTCAAGGTCATAATTGTTGTCAGAATTTTCGACTATCTGGAGTTTGACGGCTTAAATTTTTTTGAGTCTGAATAGCCCGGGCTTGGTGTGCAAAATGTGTGAATTGAGTCTTCCGTAAGCTGAAAAGATTGATGTGTTACTGGAAAGGTTGTTGGTTCAAACATTTTTTTTACTCCTTAGTTATCCAGTGCATTGATCGAACAAAGGATTTAGAGGCATTAATATAGCTTGTTTTAGTGCCAGTATTTAATAAATATTTATAGTTAGTAAATTTAAAAATCAAAAGTTAAGAACATAGCAAAATTATTTTTCGTTTTTACTGTAGGTTTACAGAATCCCTCGCTGTTTATTCAACAAAAATTAGAAAAAAAAACTTGGCAAGGGCGAGTTAGACTCGCGCACAGAGGGTTCCGTAACAAACTACTGAACAAACATAGATAAACATACCTAAGTAATAGTTCAATTTCCGAATAGAATGCAAAAAGTTGTTATTTTATGACGTAACAAGAAAATTACTGTTTTCAGATTTATTCCTAATATCTGTGCTATGAGATCTTGCTTTGCCAGCGGGAAGTATCCTATGAATTTTGATTCCCTTGAGAGTATATCTTATTTTTCGTTAACTAAGAAATTTGATTTTCCACAGCTTCAAGGGACCTCAGATTTAAGTATATGGTTTTAATTTCAATTCAATACCTCCACGCGTTCCCGAGATAAAAGGTCAGTCAGACAGACAGACAAAGTCATCCTATAAGGGTTCTGTTTTTTCCTTTTGAGGTACGGAACCCTAAAAAATTGCAGAGAAGCCAATTAAAATGATACTATTACATGAACAGGAAATATATATGCATGCAATTTCCTATTAACAATAAATAATAAAATATTATTTAGTAAATTAAATTTTTAGCTTTAGTAAACGAATACGAAAGAATTAAAAAAAAAAACACTATATAGACATTCTTCTATATAGATATACTTCAAAGCTGCTTATAAAAAGAGAAGTCCAATATGAAATGAAATGTTAATGTCCAGTACGGCCGCCATAGAACCATAGAAACCGGCGCAGCGTATTGCCGAGAGAGACAGATATATTGGTTTATAATTGTTATATCTCGTTTTCTTTTCTATTAATTTTGATATCGCTTTCACAGTTAGTTAGATACTACTACTCATTATATTTTTCTATGTTTATTGATAAACTGTTAGAAAACCAATATTGTTTTCGCTCATATTCCCCTCCCCTATTTCAGCATTTTTCATCTGCCCCTGTAACTTTTTTATGAGCAAAAAATATTTTAGGTTATGTTTATAGTTTTCGTATTGCTTTGAGCCTCCAGGCTTGAATTTTAATTTGAGACCGGTTACCGATATAAAATTTATTCTGACCGTTTTTGAGCACGAAAATCGTGAAAATACCATTTAAATATTTCATACATGTAAATATTTAGGTAAACCAAACAATTCAATAAACATATTACTATTATTATTTCCTTTATTCATTATAAACACATATAAATTACATTTTTATATATTTATTAAACAAAACTCATTAAAAAAAACCATTAAAAAATATAAAAACTAGTACCCCACCGGTATCGGGAACAGGGTCCAAGCTACCGGCGGTCAGGGCTCCAGAGAAAGGAACCTCCTAATAATAAGAGCCGTGTCCAGGAGAACCGCTTTTTGAATCAAGCCCTTGATCCAGTCTACTAACGCGAGCTTCCTAAGGTGTTGGTCGAGGGTCTTGGCTATTAAGTCATTGCCCGTCACGACTATCAGTACAATGATGACAATCAAATTATTACTATTATTATACGTAAGGCAGCTGGTTGATGAGGTGGAAATATTCTAGAGTCCGAGCAGGTTCGACCGGTGACAGCCGCGGAAATCCACTGAATGCGAGACACACAAAACTAGTCAGTATAGTACCTCTTGGCAGAAACTTATGTCCGGCAGTAAACATCTCTAGGCTGAAATGATGATGATGAAGAACGTACAGAACCGCGGCTACTTATCATTTTACTCAATTTACAGTAGCAGTAGAAAAGTTATCTGAATAAACCATTAATTAATTTTATCTTTATTATCAAAAAATAATGGATCGATAGAGATAACTATTTGAGAACTGATTAGGATAATAATATCGTAATTCATTAATTTGTGGCCAGTTAATGTGGTAGTCATGTTGAGGCTAGTCAGTTTGTTCGTTTTGGTGAGCTTGGCTTTGGCCAAACACGAGGTTTATGATGGGTAAGTAAGGCTTTTTATAAGTTAGCTATGTCTTGAGATATAGTGTGTTAATGTGGATGCAGCTTGACTTTACTCACTTCTGGATATTGTCATCTCTTTTCTTGTTCTGATCCTCTAGTATGAACCTCATCTAAGTCCTATCCAAGATGGCAACAACATTTAAAACCTCGAGCTTTTCGTGATCTTGATCGGTCGGACGACATCCACTAATGAAATCACGAAAAACCGCCTCATCATTTAACGATCATTCTTGTTCTTTGTAGAAGGACCAAACTGCTTCTTTATCGTCGTCGTAGCATGTTTTCTTTATCCATATCTATTTCTTTATTAGTCTTCCTGTCAGTAGTCATCTTCACTCCCGTCAAATCATCATTCTTACAGTCCATTCATCGTTGCTTGGTCTTCCCTTTTTTTTTGAAGTTGTAGTTTTTTCCATAGTCCTCTATATTATATCAATAGCTTTTGTCACTTTTGTGTTGAATTCATTTCCATTAAGAATTTCAGCATGGAACATAATATTAGTCCACTTTTCTGTTCCTTCTTTGCCCTCGTTCCAGGGCCCCAGGGTTCTCTTTCGCATCACCCATGGCCCCTGTAGGCTTCGACCTTATTGGGCCCCTACGGTTGTTGACATCTCCTTGAGATGCGCGTGGAACACTACGCGCCATCGACGACTTAGACTCGGTCAGACGGTCAAGATTGTAAGATAGTTACCGTCTCAAGATAATTATCTTCTTATTTGTATTATTGACAACGTAAGTTCTTTGGCTGTTTAATCTTATTAATAAGATCCCATTAAATAATGATCTCTCTTCCAGATACGGGCTATATAAAGTTTCAGTCAAGTCTGCAGATCAAATTCAGCTGGTCAACCACCTCAGTCATAGCCTACACCTGGACGTCTGGACCCATGCTCTGCCTGGTCGTGATGGACAGGTCCTTGTGCCAAAAGAGAAGAAGGCGCTGTTCCAGAATGAACTTAAAGCTGCTGGCGTAGAGTTTAAAGTTGAAACTGATAATATTAAGGAGTAAGTTGAGATGACATAATTTTTCAAAAAGGAAGAGGTTATCAATTCGGTTGTATATTTTTTTTATGTTTGTTACCTCAGAGCTCCGTCGTTTATGGACCGATTTGAATATTTGTAAAAAAAAAATCCCCTTATAGAATATGCTTCCATATTGATCACATTTTTTTTTAATATCGAGGATACTCCTCAAATATTACTGGCAACCATATTGATTTTTGTATTTTCATCAAGAACTTAAGCTTTAACTGTAAATACAGTCTAAAAGTAACATTGAAGTGGAACTGGCGTAGAAGACCAGAAATGGCCAACTTCTCCCTCACATAGATTTATTTTGCAAATAGCCTCCTTCACCTTGACGGCACATTATTATTTAAAACCAGTTTAAGCTAAATTTAATGATCCATTATTTTACTTCTCCAGACTCCTTGATTTGGAAGACAAGCTCCACTCTGAGGCTTTAAAGAAGAGCAATAATTCAAGATTGGACTCTCTTCCTTTCGACCAGATCTACACTTACCACCAGGTCTGTTTAAAAATGTTATGGACAATAGCCTAAGATGCCATGGTGACTCTAACGTGATCGAAAACTGTAAACACTCTTTTTTCAGGTGGACACCTTCCTAGATATGTTGGCTGCCGCGCATCCCGACACAGTGACGCTGGTGAACGCTGGCAAGAGCTTCGAAGGCAGAGACATCAAGTATATCAAAATATCCAGCACCAACTTTGAGGTAAGAACAACCTAGGACTTACATACACAGAATCGCTTACCTGTTGGCAACGACTAGTGTTCGGGCGCCGTCGGTTACCTTCGGCACTCGTCGGGCTGCATCGTCGACGTCGCGCAAGACATGCGGGGCGACTGGCCCGCCATCACTTCACCAGCGAGAACGACCGACGATACACGCGCGTTGTAAATTCCGCACTTATAATTGGATATACGTTTATCCAATTATATATATTGTAAATTCCTCACTTATAATTGGATATACGTTTATCCAATTATAAGTGAGGAATTTACAACGCGCGTGTATCGTCGGTCGTTCTCGCTGGTGAAGTGATGGCGGGCCAGTCGCCCCGCATGTCTTGCGCGACGTCGACGATGCAGCCCGACGAGTGCCGAAGGTAGCCGACGGCGCCCGAACAACTAGGAACACTATTATTTCCAAGGGAATGTGCTTTAAGCATTAGTTTACAAAAACTGGCATGTCCTAGAACCAAACATTCGAAGGCATGTGACATCTACCAACCAACACTGGGCCCGTCTGGTGGATTTCCTCATTCAGTTCTCATGAACTTATCCAATTACTTCTCTCACTCTAAGATGGAGGAGCAAGGCGCGTGGAAAATTCCGCACTGTCGACGACTTGGGCTCGATTCGTACGGTTCCTGGACGGTTCGACGGCTAATTACCCATTGCTCCTTGTCCGCAAGTCCGCGCCTGACGTGGCTGGTAGTTGGGGTCGACGTCACGGTGGCTGGGGTGTGAGGGTATCTCCTTCACTAGCATTGCTGTTTCGCAGAAGGAGACGACCACCTGCCAGTCCTTGTTGTCTAGTACTCATAACACAAGCTCTGCTTAGCTTGAGACTAGACGGCGTTATGTGCTAGTTGTGGAATATTATATTATATTATATTATATACGAGCATTATTCCCTCTCGCTCTTGAAGTAAGAACAAAGACTAAATGCGTTAACAAGACAAACAACAACAAACACGTAATTTGCACACGATGATATCGTGTATTATTTAATGTCCACCACGTAAAAGAATGGATTAATTGATAAAATTGGTTGATTAATTTCAACATATTCACCTGAATATGTACACGTGTAACTATCTAAGCAAATACAGGATTAAGAATAGATTACCAAATAGTTGGTGAGTAATAGTGTCATTGTAATGCAATTTAAGATCTAAAAGATCAATAAATTTAAAAAAATAAAATTGACAGAAAAATAAACAGCAACAACAACAGATCATGAAGCAAAGAATAAACACCGTTAAGTATAGACCATTAAGGTAGATTTTTGAGGAACTAATTAATTTATTATAGAGATCTCATGTAAAATGTACCAAAAATCACACCAATAAATGAATTTTGAATTTTGAACTTTGTTTTTAAAAGTCAATCAAAACGATGAGCAAGATAAAACGCTTTTTACAACTGATAAAGTTTCATAATCCCGAAACTAATTTATGATCATTTTAATTTTTTCCCAGGACACCAGAAAACCCGTAGTCTTCATGGAATCTCTCCTCCACGCTCGCGAATGGATCACGTTACCCGCCACTCTCTACGCCATCCACAAGCTGGTTATTGACGTCACCGAGCAAGACCTGCTGCAGGACATCGACTGGATCATTCTGCCAATTGCTAACCCTGATGGATATGTTCATACTCATGGAGAGGTAAAGACTCACCAAATTATGATACAAGTGGAAAAAGTTTGTCATTGCGGCTTAGGCGTAATTCACACGAGCCGCAGGCGAAGATGTTATGGAGTTGAGTGCTGCTGTTACTATCCACGTATATCAAACGATGTTTTTCAAAACCAAAACACTCGAAACTCGAGCTCGTTCACTTTTCCGCAGTAGTGCGGAAAACAGTATATTGCGTGTTTAAAAGCGGTAGGGATAAGAGCGAGTTTTCGAGGAAGAGTATTGTAAAAATATTTGTTTGTCACAAAATACAGATGGATATAAATAACGAACATATGCTGCGAAGCTGTTTTCCAATACTAAATTCACGTCCCCTAAACGACTGACAGACAGACTATAACACAACACACGACTTTAACAAAATACACGATTTTAACACATAGTCTTTTAGCAAAATTTAACCTTCAAAATTTAGCCATTTAACCAGCTAACCAATCAATATCAAAAACCGCTAAAAGCTAAAACGGTTACTCGTTAATCGTAACCAATTTGTGGCCCAAGCCGATATGGAAAATTGGTCCTGAATTTTATTTGCAAAATAAAATGACGGCTGATACTCACACGTCGAAATATTAAATTATTGGCCAATTAAGTAACCGCTACCGTTGCGTTGCCAAAATGTTGGGGTCAGGAAGATAAAACTATGTGATCAATTCTGGGACGGATAATATTGGCTCAATGATTTTGGCCATGGTTAATACGCTGTTGTAGTTTAGTGGTTCAAAGGGGAAGGTATTGCTGGCTTAAACATTATCGTTTATCACATTGCAGGCAATGGCAATCGCTCAATTGCAGGCAAGATGAGCTCTGGATTCCCGTTACCATAACTACTTCAGAAATAAACATATGCATAGAGTGATGGTCACAGAGATAATGCGACCCATTGTAAAGCGTATGCATGTTTTGAAGCATTTACAGAAGTTAAAACTAAAATTAGAATAGTTTAACTGTTACCCGTTTCGCCCCTATTGCCACCGGTACGATTTTGATTGAGTTGCTTTAATGGTTAAAGACAGGTACAGTATTAAAACCGCGATCATGATGAAATGTTTCAAAGCTATAATTTATCCGTCATGAGAGAAAAGTGTTAAATAACACAATACCTTTTTTCCCATGGCATCATGGTGCCTTTATTTAATTATTTATTTATTAAAACTACATGCAACATAAAGGTACAAAGGCGGACTTAATGCCTTAGGCATTTTCTACCAGTCAACCAAGGATAGTGAAGAGAAAACATGCACGAAACAAGCGAAAAAAAAAACAGTCATCATAAAACTAATAACTTCAAAAATTACCTTTCAGTTCCGCCTCTGGCGCAAAAACCGTAGCACCAACTACGGCCCCCTCTGCACTGGTGTAGACCTCAACAGGAACTTCGACATCTTCTGGGGTGAAGCTTCCAGCAGCATTGCCTGCAGTGACACCTTCCATGGGGCTGCACCTTTCTCCGAACCTGAAACCACTGTCATCAAGAGCATTTTCGACCAGTACAGCAACCGCATTGAACTATTCTTGGACATTCATAGTTTTGGAAGCATGATCTTGTATGGTTATGGAGATGGTTCCCTTCCACCAAGTGCGTTGATGCTCCATCTTTTGGGAGTCCAGATGGCTCAGTCTATTGATGCTGTAAAAATGAGCTGGAATCCAAACTATGTTGTAGGTAATGTAGCGTTAGTTTTGTACCAGGCTTCGGGAAGTGCAGGTGATTATGCCTTGGCAGTTGGTGCACCTTACTCCTATACTTATGAGCTACCAGGCCACAGGTTTGGCATCGGTGGTTTAGGGTTCTTGGTTGACCCTGCTTTCATTGAACAGGCTGGCTTTGAGACCTGGGAAGGTATCAAGACTGGTGCAAGATTCGTTCGAGATAATTATAAGAAAAAAACCTTTTAAATTAAAATAAAATATTTCGGGAGTGTTTTTCCCGAAATCCGCTACATAAACTAAACTTACTAATTTATTTATTTTGTATTTAATATTATAAAATGCTCATGATTACCAAGTTTGTTTTTATTCTTCATTAGTTTTACCATGATTATCATTTCAGCCGAAAGACGTTCACTGCTGGACAGGCCTTCCCCGTGTGTTGCCACAGCGACCTTCATTAGTCTTGTTTAGTCTTGCAATCATCTGATTCCGCGACCCTCGCCATCTTATCGGTCCACCTTATGGGAGGTAGGCCAACGCTGCGTATCGATACGCGACTACCATTCCAGAACCTTCCAGCCCCATCCAGCATCTGTTCTGCGAGCAGTTTGTCTTTTTTTTTTCGGGTGGGAAAATTATCTAATGACAACCCTCGCTCTTGGGTGGAGCGGGAGATAGTGTCAGACTTTTACTGACTAAAAACCCACTCCTCCACACTTTCGCATCACCCATGGCCCCAGTAGGCCTCGACCCTGCTGGGCCCCTATGATTGCTGACATCTCCTTGAGGCGCGCGTGGAACACTATACGCCGTCGACGACTTGGGCTCGGTCCGGACAGTGTCCGGACGATCGGACGGCGAGCTACACATCGCTCGCCGTCCGCAAGCCGGCGCCTACGGGTGGCCGAAAATCGGGATCGGAATCTCGGCGGCGGTTGGGGCGTGAGGACCGTTGCCTCACGCGATTGACCGCCTCCTTTGCTAGCATTACTGCTTCGCAGAAGGAGGCAACCGCCTGCCATTCTTCCTCGCTCCGGACCATGGCCTAGTTTGTCTTGCCATTTAAGTTTGTTGATTCTGTCGGTAACATTGGTTCTCCTGCGGAAATTTTCATTCTTAATTCGATCACGCAAGGAAACTCCGAGCACAGCCCTTTCCATTGCTCTTTGGGTGACTTTCAGGCTTCTGATGAGGTTCGTTGTAAGCGACCACGTTTCAAATCCATATGCCATTACTAGCAACACGTACTCGCTGCATTGCGGGGTGCCAACTGAAAACCAGCGCTGGGTATCTGAGGCCTAGCAAATGCTGCGTTTACTCGTTCGGTTCGGGCACGCCTGGTGCAGCCTGTACGTTTTCTTTTGTTTTACTTTTTGTAACCGTTATTCTGTGTCTGTCTGTCTGTAAAAAATTTTTTTCTTATTCTATTGTATTCTTTCTATTCCACAGTGAAGCGCCATTTAATAATTGTGACTTGAAAATCCATGTAGGTATGATAATTATGTTTTTTCAACGCGACTTTCTCTTGCCAACTTGAAAAATTGCACCTGGATTTAAGTTCCAGTATAAACATAGTTCTCTGATTTCCTCTAAACAAAGATAGTTAGAACAAAAGCTATGGTTTAGATTACACAAGTGCATTAGTGGTGATAGATTGTAGCTGTAGTTTGTAGGAGACTCATCAATTTATCTGGACAACAAGATGCAGCTAACGTGGCGAAAACCTTTTATCTTATGAGATTTTGTGAACGTAGTGTTCACAAAATCTCATACATCTACACTTTTTACATAACGATGCAACAAAGAGATAGTTAGAGAAATATTTCTAGCATTAAATCATTAAGTTAATAAAAAATAAATTGAAAAAATAAAAAAACCCGACTGCGAAAAAAAATAAATTTAAATAAAAATTGAAAATAAAAATAAAACAAGTCAATCCAGTAGCGTAGAAACCAATTTTGTTACATTAATTTAAACACATAAAATAAAACAAATAATAAATCCTAAGCAACAGTCGGGAACCATATTAGATAGATTGATTTTAGTCTAGATTATTTTAATGGGTTCCGACTGTTGCAGTTAATATGTTCCGTATTAGGATTTATTATTTATTTTGTTTTATGTGTTTAAATTAATGCAATTAAATAAAAAAAGTACTTTCAATTGTGGCGTCTCACAGTCGCTATGTTGTTTTTTTGACGTCACCTATCTAAGAACACTTAGCTTATCAAGACGAATCTAACGATATCTTAATTATATAAATCCGTTCAGCGGTTTGGAAGATATGAGGTAATAAAGAATATACATACATACATACATTCATTCATACATACAAGATAGCATAGCATAGTCGCCCTTATAATGTTCCCACTGTTGGGACTCAGGTCTCTTCTCTAGGAGAGGGAATGGGCCGTAATCCACCACGCGGGCCCAGTGCGGGTTGGTGGATGTCACATGTCTTCGAGTTTTTGGTTCTAGGACATGCCGGTTTCCTCACGATGTTTTCCTTCACCGTTTTGAGAGCAGTGGTGATGAAATAAATTACACAAAGTAATGCACGCCTGGCTGGGTTTGAACCCGCGACCTACAACTCGTAAGTCGGGGCCGTTACCACTCTGCCACCACTGCTCTCCATACATAAGAGATACGCGGGAAAAACATAATCCTTTTTGTAGTCGGGTAAAAAGGTGACTGTGCTCCATCATTGTCCACATCATCGGTTACTATCTGGTGAGTGATATGATGCTCTAATGCGAATTTATCTGACTTGAAAAAAGAACACCTTTTTCAAATTGGATCAGTATTAAAAATACAATTAGACCACTCTGGTTCTCATGGTCTCAATTAGCTTAATGCGTGTAATTTTGTTTAAAGTGTTTGTTACTTAATGATATTTTACACCTACGTTAACTTTTATAACACCGTGAGAAAAATCGACTGACATTTATTATTTTAATAGTATTAGTAACACCAAGTAATGAAAGGCCACCCACGGCTTCGTACGCATAAAATTAATAAAACGTAAGGAAAAAGCGTCTTTAAGTTATAAGCTTTAAAGGTTAAAACCGTAAATAAATTTTAATTACCGAAAATATATAAGGAACATTTCTTCAGGTGTAGTAATAATAATAATTTCTGCTTGTCACTTCCATACCTTGAGGGGTCTTACGGAGAAAGGTCGACATTGATTACCTCGCCTACACACATTAACAAAATAATCAAGTCAAAATAAAAAATAACAATAATTTAGTTAAAGATCCTTTCCTTTCACTCTAATTGCTATACTGCTTCTAACTAAGTTCGGTTCTTCCGTCACTAACCCACCTTATTTTTTATTGCTATACTGCTTCTACCTAAATTCGGTTCTTCCGTCACTAACCCACCTTATTTTTTATTGCTATACTGCTTCTACCTAAATTCGGTTCTTCCGTCACTAACCCACCTTATTTTTTATTGTTATACTGCTTCTACCTAAATTCGGTTCTTCCGTCACTAACCCACCTTATTTTTTATTGCTATACTGCTTCTACCTAAATTTTTGTTTTATTCTTATTCCATGTCTTACAAAGACATGGAAAAAGAAAAAAAACAATGAAATTGTGTAAATTATAATTTATTTATATATAATATAATATTATATACATATTTACGCCTTCACGTTACCAAGCATAACGTTGCCTCGGCTAATAACGTTACATTCGTACGATGAAGGTATCGATACCAAAATTTTAAAGCTATTTATAGCCCTGTCTAAAGTACCTACTTAGTGTGACTACACTAGGTGATTTATTCAAAGACTGTTCGAGTAAAGTCGGCTGGTAGAAAAATTTTAAGGGGATTAAGTCTACGTTTGTACAATAATAATAATAAAGGGTCAATCAGTGGCTTAATAGTCACGAATCTCGATCAATCTTAGGAGGCTCTTGTTAAGCGGCTGGATTAAGAATCTTGATTCAGTAAGCTGTACTTTTGGACACGGTCCACATTGTTAGGAGGTTCCTTTTTCTAGAACCTTGAGCGATGGTAGCTTGGGCCCTGTTCCCGATAACGGTGGGATGCTGATTTTAAATTTTTTAAATGTTTTTTTTAGGGTTCCGTACCTCAAAAGGAAAAACGGTACCATTATAGGATCCACGGGTAGTGTGAAAGTGAAACCCGGGGCCCTGGGACGAAGGCAAAGAAGGAACAGGAGTGGGTTTTAAGTCAGTAAAAGTCTGACACTATCAAGAAGAACTCCCAAAAGTAGGATTTGTCATTAGATGATTTTCCCACCTAAAAAAAAACATTTCTGGATCACTTTGTTGTCTGTCAGTCTGTCAAGACGTTCATCTCGGAAACGCGCATAAAGCAAGGTTTTATAGCACAGGTAAAATTAAAATAGTAAAAAGGCAGAAAACAGTAAAATTATTATTGTTACGTCACAAAAAATATTTAAATATATAAATTAAATGTATATTAAAATGAATATAGAAATAATAATAATATAGCCTTAATACTGATGAAGTGAAATTGCAGTACCATTTAAGATAGGTCGCAATCACAAATAAATCGTGATACAGCCGCGACGCTATCGCTCGTCATAATGCCGGGCCTTGGTGCAGGCCATGGTCCGGAGCGAGGCGGAGTGGCAGGCGGTCGCCTCCTTCTGCGAAGCAGTAATGCTTGCAAAGGAGGCGGCCGATCGCGTGAGGCAGCGGTCCTCACGCCCCAACCGCCGCCGGGATTCCGATCCCGATTTCCGGCCACCGTAGGCGCGGGCCCGACCTTCCGGTAACCGTCCGGACGGCCCGTGCTGTTCCACGCGCGCCTCAAGCAGATGTCAGCAACTATAGGGGCCACGCAGGGTCGAAGCCTACTGGGGCCAAGGGTCTGATTCTGAAAGGAAGGCTCGGCCCTGGTACGAAAGGCAACAGAGGAACAGGAGTGGGTTTTAGTCAGTAAAAGTCAGACACTATCTCCCGCCCCGCCCAAGAGCCGTAAGATGATTTTCCAAACGAAAAAAAAAATGACGCTCGTTATAATACTTTCATAATCTCATAAATAATTGACTGGCCTGTTGGTCTAGTGGTTAGTAGCCCTGACTGCTATGCCGGAGGTCGTGGGTTCGATTCCCACTCAGGACAAATGTTTGTGTGATGAGCACGATCATTTTGTTCTGTGTCTGGGTGTAATTTATCTATATATGTATGTATTTAGAAATATATAAGTATGTTTATCAGTTGTCTAGTACCCATAACACAAGCTCTGCTTAGCTTGGGACTAGACGGCGTTGTGTGATAGTTGTGGAATATATTATTATTATATATATTATATTATATTATTATAATCCGATGCATCATCAGTGACTACTTGTGAATGCCAATTGACTCTGTTGTTTGCACAGATGCAGTCAAGCGTTGACAGCGATAGAGCTCATGCTACATCAATAGAAAGAAAAAAATAAAAATAGAAAATACACAAACACAAAGGCACAAAAACACAAAAGTTTGAAGGTAAAAAAACGAAAAACAACAAACAAATAAAAAAAAAAACGTTGGCCATCACGGGACACACGGCAGAACATAGATATACTATGTTAGTATATGCGAGCGTACGTACAAGAAAGTTGAGAGTAGTGGCGTAGTGGAAGTATCACGGCATGCCAAGACTACGACACCGACCAGCCTCCATAGGTGCGGGCTTGTGAACTACGAGGAATAGGTAGCTCGCCGACTGGCCGTCCGGTAATCGTCCAAACCGAGCCCAAGTCGTCGACAGCGCGTAGTTTTCCACGCGCTCCTCAGGGAGATGTCAGCAAACCGTACGAGAATTTTCTGGAAAGGAAACCCGTGGTCTTAGAACGCAAAGGGCAACTGAAGGATATCGGTGTGGTTTTAGTCAGTAAATGTCTGACACGCCCTCGCGCTCCACTCACAGCGGAAAAGTCTTTGGATGATTTTACACCTTAAAAAAAACTATTCTAGAAACACCGACTTCCGAAATTAAAGTCATTTTGTACTTTTTTGTTTTTTTTTTACATTGGAGTCGGTTGTTTTTTTTTTTTGTAAAATAACTAAAAAAAAAACTAAATTAAGGCAATGAGTCGAGCTTGTTACATGTTGTTTAAAGTAACCCTTATCACTACCAAGGATTATTGTTTTTTTTTACGTAAACCGATAAGATAAAATACCTTCTTGTTGTTTTAATTACAATTAATGTAGTAACTAATTGGCATGTTTGTACAGTCCAGCTAAGATATTTGCTGTAAAAAATGTTATTTTATATATATTTTATTTCTGCGTTGTGTTATTTTGTGAATGCTAAGAATGAGGAGTACAGAGGGTGAGTTTTCACGAGTATTTGTTTTTAGGAAATGTACCTCAAAAGGAAAAAACGGAACCCTTATAGGATCACTTTGTTGTCTGTCTGTCTGTCTGTCAAAATCCTTTATTATTATTATTATTATTATTCCCTTTATTTCACATATGAACATATTCGTTACATTTTTAAATATTTCAAAAATAAAAAATAAAACATTTAAAAATATAAAAAACAGCATCCCACCGGTATCGGGAACAGGGTCCAAGCTACCGGCGGTCAGGGCTCCAGAGAAAGGAACCTCCTAACAATGCGAGCCGTGTCCAGGAGTACCGCTTTCTGAATCAAGCCCTTGATCCAGCCGCCTAACGCGAGCCTCCTAAGGTGTTGGTCGAGGCTCTTGGCTATTAAGCCATTGCCCGACACGACTATCGGCACAATGATCGCAGAGTCCAAATCCCACATGTCGACAACCTCGCGAGCCAAGTCAATATACTTGATTTGTTTATCTTTCTCGGCTTTCACGAGGTTCTCGTCATGCGGGACGGATATGTCAACAATCATTGCACGCCTCTCGCTTCGGTCCACCACCACTATATCAGGCTTATTGGCTACAATAGTCCTGTCAGTGATGATGGACCGATCCCTGTACAAACTGATATGACCATTATCAAGAACTGGGTCGGGCTCATACCTGTAGTACGGCACTTCCGATTCCACAAGAGAGTATTTCAAAGCAAGTTGCTGATGGATAATCCTGGCTACAAGGTTGTGTCTATGCAAGTACTCTCCGTTAGCTAGACGAGAACAACCAGAGATAATGTGACGAATTGATTCTCCCGGACGGTGGCATGCCCGACAGATGTCAACCGTGCCGTCCTTCACAATAAATCTCCGGTAGTTATTCGTCATGATAACTTCGTCCATAATTGCACAGACAAAACCTTCGGTTTCCCCAAAGAGGTCACCGGAACGCAGCCAGGCTACGGACGCCAATTGGTCTACATCGGGCCTGTGAAGGGCCCGGAAAAAGCGTCCGTGAAGTTCCTTGCTCTGCCATACTTCCCTGCGATCGTTAGTGTCAAGCACTACCGGTTTGCGCCAGTTCTCATTAGCCAGGGCGAGCGGGGTGAGTCCTTTGTCCACTGCCACTACATCTCGATGCATGCCCACGTCGGCAGCTAGGAAATATTCCCTGAGACTGCATACCTCGCGGTTGTGTAGGGTCTTAGCATTTAAAAAACCTCGACCCCCGCACTTCCGCGGGATATACAATCTCATCACCGACGATCGTGGGTGATGCATTCGGTATGCAGTCAGCAGTATGCGGACTCTCCTATCCAGGGCGTCAAGTTCCGTTTGAGTCCATTTGAGTACGCCGAAAGAGTACATCAATACCGGCATGACCCAACCGTTGAAGGCGCGCACCTTGTTTCCGCCTGAAAGAAGGCTATTGAATACCTTCTTCAGGCGCCCAAAGAAACGCTCCTTCAACGATTGCTTCATGTCAGTGATATTGATGCCTAGAGCTTCTGACATACCCAAATACTTATAGGTTTCGGTTGGAGAGAGGGATCTCAGGTTTATGGAATCCGTGAGTTGAGTGCCCACGGATTCCACAACCTCCCCTCGCTTTACATGCATGACCGCACATTTGTCCACACCAAACTTCATCCTGATGGCACTACTGAAGGTTTCAGTTACCTTCAGTAGCTCCATCAGTTGCAGACTGTTGGGGGCAAAAAGTTTCAGGTCATCCATGTAAAGCAGGTGAGATATTACCTGACCACCTCTCTTCAACCGATAGCCTAGACCTGAATTCTCCAGCAGTGTGCTTAGAGGATTCAAGGCTAGGCAAAACCAAAGTGGACTCAAACTATCTCCCTGGAATATACCTCGCTCGATCCTTACAGGTTCGCTATTCCTCTGGGTATGTCGACATCCTGGATAGCGGAGGACTGTACTCCATTGCCTCATACACGACATCAGGAAGGTGCGTAGTGTTGTATCAATTTTATACAATTCCAGCACCCTCATGAGCCATGTATGAGGAACAGAGTCATAGGCCTTCTTATAATCTATCCAACATGTCGACAGATCCTTTCGGGAACGTCGAACCTGTTGGCTAATGGTCATATCAATGAGGAGCAGCTCCTTAGTACCGCGGGACCCGTTCCTACATCCATTCTGAGAAGGTGACATGATGAAATTTTTGTCAATATGACTATTAATTTTGCTTCTCAGTATGGATGTAAGAACTTTATAGACCGTCGGCAAACACGTGATCGGTCTATAATTTATAGGCTCCGCAGTACTACCTGACTTATGGAGCAGGTGGGTTATTCCTGTTGTTAGGAACTGGGGTAGCCACCCTGACTCTAAGGCAGACTGGAACTGATAAGCCAAGCGAGCGTGCGATCTTGTAAACCACTTAATCCAGAAATTGTGCAGCCCATCCGGCCCTGGAGATTTCCAGTTTGGCAACGGACGGACTGCACGAGCTACATCTTGGGGGCTGATGTCGATTGCCCCCATTTGTGGTATTGGATCGCACGCACGCTCGACCTCTCGAGTCCAGTCACCCTCGGTGTGACTGACAGGCACCGACCAGATGCTGCGCCAGAATGAACTCATGGCGTCATCATCCGGGAGGCACGCATCAGTCACACCTTGGTCCGGTCTCTCCCAAGCCCTATAAACCCACCTTTCATTACTCCGGAATGTGCGATTCTGGGTGTATCGCTCCACCCGCCGCTTATACCTGCGGATACGGTTTGCCCATGCATATACCTTCTGCTTCAGGAAGTCGATGCGCTCTGTGACACGGGACATATAGTCTCGGGGGCTGATGTCAGTCCCCGAGAACGCCCGCCTCACAAAGCGCATCACTCTTGGGCGAGTGTTGCCCTCCCCGAAGCAGATTAGTTTGCCGATGAGTGCTCTGGCCCCACCAATACGACGCTCGATCCTGCACTGCCAAGCCGGCACGACTGGTTTCGGTCGTGTAGCTACGTCACAGTTTGGAAACTTGACGTGAGCTACACGACATGCCGCAACAGCTGCGCAGTACATTATCGAGTGTGTATCAGTGAGATCTTTGCAGTCGTCAAAATAGTTTGACAACTGCAAATCCAGAGCAGCCACCAGCGCCTTATTCTTATTATGCATGGGCAAACGGGGTAAGCGCGGCCTAAGTTCAAGCGGCATGTTGCGAAACTCCCGAATTGCACACTCCAAAGCACTCCTCAAATTATTGTTGCACTGGGTACTTACATGTGTAACCATGTCAGAAATCTCTTCGTCAGCATGGTCGGAAAGATGGTAGGTTGGTGGTACAATTTCTGGTACCACAGACTGCGACGAAGGAGCAATGGCATGGTTACTCATTTCCGTTCGGAGGCGATCAAGTACGGTATCGTCCAACATATGATTACGCTGGATAACCCGCACCTGATCCGACAGTCGTTGGGCCGAAACGTTGACGGCTGGCTCAAGCACCTGAAACAAAGAGAGCATCCGAACACGGTACGCGGTCAGGTTGTTTCCTCCCTCTGTAGCCCCATAGTATGCGCGCATGACGTTCGTATTGATGGATTGCGTCCATCGCATGCGCTGCACACTTCCGCCGGGAGCTGGGACCCTATCAGAGGCCGGTGGGCCTCGAGGTCCTAAGCCACTCGGCGGCCGGCGTCCTCTCCGTCGACGCGCAGGTGGTGGTGACGTGGGCGGAGAAAAGTACTCGTCGCTGGAGCTCGACGCAACTGCCACGGCCGGTGTCACAGCAATCACGGTGGAGCTGGATTCCGGCGGTGGCGAGGCGGAGCTGAGCGACGAGGCCGGAGGTGGTAGGCGTGCACGGCGAGCTGCGGCTCTTGTCAACATTATCTTTTTGTCTTCAATTTTCCATATTTTCCATTGTTATTTTGTCACTATGGTTGCATTATGTATATGATGTAATTGTTATTTCTTCCGTTTTATTTCCATGATTTCGGATCTTTTGGGATTTATATGATTTTGATATGATTTATGAGATTTATATTTTATTGATCGAAAAATGTGAAGAGAAAAAATTTTTCCTGTCACTTGATTGACAGCCGAGCCACAGATTATTATTATTATTATTATACAACTTATACCCTCTCCCTACCCTTGCTTTATCTCGGGAACTCAAGTCTGCGGTCCCTTGAAACTGTGAAAAAATCTGTTAGCCAAATTACAACCGTTTCGTTTCGATTCTCTTTTCGTTGATCGCCTCGAGCCGGCCACGCCCCCTATTCCTTTGTTCTGACCATGTGACTGAGCGTTGAGATGACGTCAGAATAAAGGAATCGGAGGCGTGGCTGACTCGAGGCGATCGACCGAAAGAGAATCAAAACGAAACTGTTGTAACTTGGCTAGGGGGGCTGAATATTATCCACGGAAGTAGAGTGTTATCTGTGCTTGACGCTAAACCTAGGTATCTAAATAAATAGTTCAGGTGAAAAAAAAAAACCCTTACCTTGAGAATCCTTTGACGCAGCAACAAGAAAATAACACTAATTTTATAAGATTAAGTATTTAAAAATCCTCTACAATGTAATATTTACCCTTCATTAAGTTCAGCCTACTTGGACTGACAAAAAATATAGAATCACATTAAATTGCTTATCTCTCTCAAGTCGTAAAAGTTAATGAACTGAACTAAAAGGGTACGAAAAGTGAAAATGTACTTCTCTTAAAATAAGTGAAAATAATTGTGAAGATTATTTAAAATGTTTTTAGAATATTTTTTCTAGACTTCGAAATCAGTCTTAAAATAGTTTATAGTTATTCTAAGGCACGCTGGTTTAGGGTGTTTTTATCCGACTGCGTCAAACGGAGTGTTATGTTTTTAGAGTGTATGTTTGTATGAAAGAAATATGTATCTATACTATAATATTATAAAGCGGAAGAGTTTGTTTATTTGGTTGAACGCGCAAATGTCAAGAACTACCGTCCGATTTGACTAAAAAATATTGCAAAAACGGTGGATTTTTTTTTTCCATTTGAGAGCTTCCGTTGCGTGCGCTGCAAAAACGGTTAAAGTTACGCAAAAATTATGTACTACAAAATTGATTCCCTTTAAAAGTTCTTAAAAAATTTTGCAACAGCATTATGTCTATCTTTTAATGTTAGCTCACTATAATCTTTTTTATGGTAATCAAATTTGTCCTGAAATAATGCATTATTTGCGAAGGCATTTTTACAAACACAATAATAATCCTTATCCAAATAAATACAAGATAATAAATGTCAAGATGATAAATGATACATATGAGCCTTATATTAAAAAGACAAACGATTGGGGGCCTTATCGCATTCCGCGATCTTTCGACATAAAATGGGGTTGCACTAAAACACTACTAATGGGGTTGAAGTTTTTCGTACTCTTAATGCAAAAACCGACTAAATGCACCATCATTTTTGTATTAATAATATATTATATCATTATTATTATATTCGATCAAATCTGTAGGTTAGTTAATTTTTGCCATAGCTATCTTTGTAAATAACTGTCGTACCTAATAACCGGTTTTAACTGAGACGAATCGATAGCTATATTTAACTTAATTTGGGTAAAAAATTATAGATAATTGGTTTTTGCAATAAGTGTACGATTTCATTTTGAACAAAATTGCTTTTAATATCATTTGATTTCGATAAATATCTTAGGAGATATCATAGTTTTAAAATAATGCCGTAGCAAAATAATGATCAAGTACTACACGCATCGCCGTGGCCATCGCGTCACGTCATTGGGTATCACTACGACTCTATTAGCAGATGGACGCACCACTCATTCAGCTTTTAACTGCATCTATTTTTACCTTTGCAGAAAGATAGCGTGTCCTCCTATGATCCGTACAAATGGCCTTTGGGAAAAAAATGCAGGATATCAGTTTAATTATATGGGATGAATGTACTATAATTCATAGAACCCATGTAAAGGTAGGGCTCGTTATCGACGTAAAAAGCTGTAATAAAATCATGGGTGGTATCACTTTCAAATTTTATGGTGATTTTCGACAAACATTGCCAGTGGTAGTTAGGGGAACTAGAGCTGATATTGTGAATAGGAAATATAAAATAAAGACTACCAGTAGATGTGTCAAAGGGCACATCCACAGTATAGGAATCAAATCAAAAATATTTTTATTTCACATAGGCCTACATGGGCACTTATAAAACGTCAGAAGCTAGTGCACGGTTCCAAATTGGTCGTTTTCTATCGTGAAGAACCGGCAAGAAACTCCATGAAAAAAAGTGGTTGTTTACAATATTTTCATATTACAGTATTAATAGATATCAGTATACGAAACGCAGTCTAATAATGTTCTCACTGCTTGGACTCAGATCTCCTCTCTAGGAGAGGGAATGGGACGTAATCCACCACGCGGGTCCAGGCACGGATTAATAGATGACACATGTCATGTCTTCGAATTTTTGGTTCTAGGATATAGGTTCTAGGACTAGGTTTCTTCACGATGGTTTCCTTCACCGTTTTGAGAGCAGTGGTGATGAAATAAATTACATAAAGTAATACGCCTAGCTTGGTTTAAACTCGCGACTTACAACTCGCAAATCGGGGCCATTACCACTGTTATAAAATTATCGAGATTGCGCTCGTTTCAATGATTATTATCATATTGTTCAGTTGTGTAGAAACTTGTGATACAAAACTACATCAATTTTACGACATAATATCAATTAGGAATCAATTCTCTCAAAAATCAACGAATAATCAGAACAGCTACTAACTCAAAAATATCACGACAAAACACTTCTGGGTTACCTTTAAAATCGAGTTTCAAACTAGGTTACCCTGACGTGGTAAAATGGCAACTGTGGAAGCGAGAAAGAGGGATGGACTATACACCCTGTATAGCTCCACTCCTTTAACGGTTCAGTTTAGGTCGTCAAATGGATCGCGTTAAGAGCTCGTGGTAAGGCTTTTGATCAGACAAAGTCTCAATAATATCCATTTTTTCCAGTTACAAAGTCTACAACATAGAACTACACAACGAAAACCAGCAAGAACTGATAAGTCAGCTGAAGAATGATCTAATTGACTTCTGGAGAAGACCAAGCTTCCAGTATGACGTGGTCGGCAAGGTGATGGTTGCACCTATCCTTTTCAACTGGTTTGAGCAGAAACTGGAAGAATTTGGGATAGACAAGGACGTGTATATTGAAGACGTTTATGAGTGAGTAAGACAGAGTACTTTGATCATCAGTGTCTTCCTGTCCTTGTCCCGTGTTATTTTATTTGGGGTCGCTGCAACACGTTTTTTTTTTCTTCCATTCTGTCCTATCATCACTAACTCGCTATTCATTATCATCATCATCATCATTTCAGCCGATAAACGTCCACTGCTGGACATAGGCCTCCCCCAAATATCGCCACAATGAATGATGCCACAAAAACATCGGATTCCCGCAACCTTCACCAGGTCATCGGTCCACCTTGTAGGGGGCCTTCCAACACTGCGTCTTCCGGTACACGGTCGCCACTTCAGAACCTGTCGGCCCCAACGGCCATCTGTTATGCGAGCAATGTGCCCTGCCCATTGCCACTTAAGTTTGGCGATTTTTCGTGCTATGTCGGCAACCTTGGTTCTCCTGCGGATATCTTCATTTCTGATTCGATCACGCAAGGAAACTCCGAGCATAGCCCTTTCCATTGCCCTTTGGGTGGCTTTGAGCCTTCTGATGAGGCCCATTGTGCACCACGTGCAGGTGAGGTTGGCTTGGGTCCCGATAGGTGTTGATTGGGACCCCGTATACACTATTTTCAATTAAATTTATTTGTATTATGCAATATCAAATACGAAGAAAATAAATGTATCGGGAGATGTATTTGTTCGTAGATGATCAAGTACATATAGAAGTGGTAACTGTAGCCAGAACAACATTTTCTGGGAAGTATCTTGGCTATAAGATATCCGAATCCTTAGATAAATAATTTGTGCCTTGTAGTTGATTATCTGTTAAGATATATGTACTCGTGTTAACTCCGCTTCAGAAACTTACTCTTAGTTATTCTTAAAGACTGTAAATTATGCGAAAAATAATTTTATTTCCAGTTGCATCGCTTTACACTTCTACTTTAGAGATGTTTTGTCTAAATCATAGCTGTATCATAAAATCTAATATATAAAATTCTCGTGTCACAGTTTTCGTTGCCATACTCCTCCGAAACGGCTTGACCGATTTTGATGAAATTTTTTTTGCTTATCCGGTATCTATGAGAATCGGCCAACATCTATTTTTCATCCCCCTAAATGTTAGGGGTAGTCCACCCCTAAAATTTTTTTTTATTTTTTAGACAAGGAAATTATTTATATGGCAAAACAACGTTTGCCGGGTCAGCTAGTAATATATGAATTTATAATCATAACAAATTTTTGAATTGTAAAGAATTCGTAATCGTAGAAATGATGATAATTTTTAATCGTTGATTTGACAATCCTACTAATATTATAAACATGAAAGTTTGTAAGTATGAATAGAAGTATAATAATAATAATATAATAATAATAATATTCCACAACTGTCACACAACGCCGTCTAGTCCCAAGCTAAGCAGAGCTTGTGTTATGGGTACTAGACAACTGATAAACATACTTATATATTTCTAAATACATACATATTATAGATAAATTACACCCAAACACAGAACAAATGATCGTGCTCATCACACAAACATTTGTCCTGGGTGGGAATCGAACCCACGACCTCCGGCATAGCAGTCAGGGTCACTAACCACTAGACCAACAGGCCAGTCAAAATGGATGTTTGTTATTCTTTCACGCAAAAGCTACTGAATGGATGAAACTTGGTACACGGATAGATCGTGTCCTGGAATAGCATATATGATAAAAATGGATACTTTTATCTTGTTAGCCTTTAGCTAGTCTTTAATAATCGCTGAATTTAGGCCTAGCGCGCATTGCCTTGCAGTTGATCGCGGTGCATTCATGGGGCCGAATAAAATGCACGTTTTGTTATTCGAACTCCGGCTGTGGTGCTCACATGTCTTAGTTATGGACTACCATACAAGAGTTACTTACTATCTGTGCAAAAAAGATCCAGAAGGGTCGAAGTGCTCTGGTTTAAGGCCAGCCCCACTATAAGATAAGATAAGATACTATCTGTGCATATTTATTATAGGGAAAAAAAGAGTATCCAAACCAAACGGTATTAGGTGCATCCCTTGACAGTCTTAGGGCCTATGAAGGGCTACTTCTTCTTAAGTTGTAAGATTCCGATTGCATTAATTAAAAGTTAAATGTCTAAAACGATCGATGCTCGCGCCGCCATCAGCGCAGAAACACCAGCGACATATCGCGTCCCAACAGCAACTGAGTGTCTCATTTTTTTTTTTCGGTGAGAGAATCATCTTATGACATCCACCGCTCTTGGGCGGGGCGGGAGATAGTGTCAGACTTTTACTGACTAAAAACCCACTCCTGTTCCTTCGTTGTCTTTCGTACCAGGGCCGAGTCTTCCTTTCAGAATCAGACCCTTGGCCCCAGTAGGCTTCGACCCTGCTGGGCCCCTACAGTTGCTGACATCTCCTTGTTCGCGCGCGTGGAACAGCACGCGCCGTTGACGGCTTGGGCTCGGCCCGGTAACCTTGTAAGCATTACTGCTTCGCAGAAGGAGGCGACCGCCTGCCATTCCGGACCATGGCCTGAACCAAGGCCCGGCGCGAGAGATCGCCGAACTGTGTGTCTCAGTGCGTTTTTTTCTCACCGCAGTGCGCGGCGCTTCCTAGATGTCTATGCGATACAAAAATATGTAGGTAGATTCATCGCAAATTTGCAGCGAGAGGCCAACGATGTTTTTATCGCATGCGTTTATTTCACCGCAATGCGCGCACTTCTATGACGCTCTATACAGATTAAGCGTTAAAAAAACGGAAGGCGCTAGGCCTTAAAATCATTCGTAATCGTCGAACTAACAGTAATTTGTATTCGAGGAATTAACAATCAGTTTGACATCAGGAAACATCATGTTATGATATGCACAACTTTTACCACATATTATTTACCATTACGTATTTTTGTAAAATAATAAATAATTTATATCTCACCCTGTAAACATGCAATGGGAATAATTAATCTCGTAAAATAATTATAATTACCGACATCATCATTAAGCCAGTTTACCACGCTGGTAAATATTTTCCGATATTTATTTAATTTATTACTGAAATGAGGTTCGTAATAATTTAAAGCAGAGTGGTAGCATGATGTGAAGATTAATAGGTTTCAAAGCGAAGATGATTGGATTACCTAATTTGTATGAGAACTGTTTGTATTCCCGTAAGGTAAAAAATAAGATTGCAATAAGAAAATGTTTCAGTTTGTAGCGACATCTACGGCGTCACATAAGAACTAATCCTGCATCGCGCAATTAAAGTTCTCCGCGTGATTAGAACATAATATATAGAAAAGCCCGAAATCATCTAGCGGGCAGTAAATTGCCCATCAGACATAACACCCGTCTGGCCGGAGGATCCTCCTTTTTCAAAAGAGGTTTGCGGGACTTTACTCTCTGTTCCGCATACCTCCAAACTGGTGACCCTCGACAATGAACGTCAGCATAGCCTTCGTGCAGCTACTAACTACTTCGTGACGTCATCATCACTTCCTCAAGCTTTCGAGCAGCGAGCCATACAGCCAGCACCCACAGCTATAAAGGGTATCCTGACCACTAGCATGCCTTACCTGGTCATACCTGGTCATACCTGGTCATACCTGGTCATCACCCTCAGGCTCACCAGCGACCTTGGCTAAGCACACTGCACCTTCGGCCAGTTATATGATGAGTTATGAAGAACCTCTCCTGGTCGACGCAAGCAGTAAAGCCACTACGTTGCACAGCACCGCTCCGAGTCACTGTAGCCAGCAGCAGTACTCCGACTCACTGGAGTCTGCAGCATCATCCCGACTCACTAGGACATCATCACCCCGACTCACTGGGGCATCATCCCGACTCACAGGGACAGCACCACCCCGACTCACTGGGACATCATCACCCCGACTTACTGGGGCAGCACTGCAGACAGTTCCGACTCACCGAGAACTATGCGGCATTCGGTTCCGACCCACTGAAACCAACCTACCACTAGTCTGGCACGCATCAAGAAGCATCAAGAACCATTGATCTCCGATCTCCGGAGGGGAGTATTGTAGCGACATCTATGGCATCACATAAGAAATAATGCAATTTAAGCTCTCCGCGTGATTAGAACATATATATAGAACAGCCCGAAATCATCTAGCGGGCAGTTGTCCATCAGACATAACACCCATCTGGTCGGAAGATCCTCCCTTTTCGACGGAGGTATGTGGGGTTTTACTCTCTGTTCCACATACCTCTAAAAGTTTAATTTTAAAGTTTGGCAGCAAGTTTGACCATTCTCACCAAAGAGTATCGCGTTGCCTATACGGCAATTGAAAAATGCGGGTTATCGTTGAAATATCATTCATTCGAATGTTTACGCGGGTTCGCTCACACAAGAGCGGTAGCTATATGCGGGAAAGGGATGGAAAAAGAAATGCAGCAACCATTCAAAAAAATATAACAAACGCGAAAAGAAACAGTAAACGCATTATATTTAATTCTATTTTTAACTAGCGACCCGCCCCAGCTTGGCGCTGCTGTAAGAAATCTTTGAAATTATTATATCTTAGAATTCTGCTCTACAATATATATACCTAATATAAATGTATTGACGTGACAACGTCTTATAAATTGGTTTGCCGGGTGACACTTCAAGAAACTGCGTTACGCTCCGCTCACGTTATGCGCTCACAATGAGAGCGAGTGAGAGGCACGCGTCCCTTCCACTCGGGCATGGTTAGCCCGCCTAAGAGCGAGAGAGACAGACATAAAAAGTGAAAGGCACGCGTCCTACTATACGAATGAATATTCACATTAAAACTATTTTACCACTCAAAGTCGTTGTCACGTAAAACTTTCGCCTGTATACCGACTTTACAGGCAACCAATTTTTTTAAACCTTCCTCATGAATCACTGTGCTCATTGGTGAAAACAGACAGTTGCTCGCAATGGGGGAGTTTGTCTTATAGTATGTAAAGGTAATCAGAGAGGTGATGGGCCATTATCCTCCATGTTGTCCCATTGAGGTTTTTATTAGGACTTTAACTATGAAATTGCCGTTTTTTGAAACAGGTTGCTTTGAAGTGTTATATTTTTGGATTGACTTGGAATTATAAGTTCAAATAAACTTTATATTAAAGGTACGTTATTCTTTTTCCGAAATTAGCTATTTATTGGATTCTTTGTGTTTAGTATTTTCTGTAATATCGCAGTTCTTTTTCTTCTTGGTTTTGTTTGAATGATAAATGACAGATTTCTTTAATTAAGCTTTCAGGAAAGGTCCAATCTAATCTAGAAGGCCTAATAAACATTTCGGGTAAAACCTTGGCTTAAAAGACATCTAGATTTTAGTGACGTGTATTTCGGTGTTTTTTTGCGCCCTTGGTCGGAACGGGAGGGCGTATCAGACTTTTACTGACTAAAGCCCACTCCTAGTTTCTTCGTTGCCTTTCATTTAAGGGCCGGGTTTTCCTTTCAGAAGCGAGCCCATGGCCTTAGTAGGCTTCGACCCTGCTGAGCCCTTACGGTTTGCTGACATATCCTTGAAGCGTGCGTGAAACACTACACGCCGTCGACGACTCGGGCTCGGTCCGGACGGTTACCAGTCGGTCGGACGGCGAGGTACCCATTGCTCGGCGTCCGCAAGTTCACGCCTTTCGGTGGCCAGAAATCGGGATTGGGATCCTGGCGGCTAAGGCGTGAGGGCCGTTGCCTCGTGCGTGCGGCCCTCCTTTGCTAGCATTACTGCTTCGCAGAAGGAGGTGATCGCCTGTCACTCCTCCTCGCGTCGGACCATGACCTGTACCATGCTCGGTGCGAGAGATCGTTGCCGCCGATGTCACCCACGAGGACACGGCGGTGCTCTGCCCAAGCGGGACACACCTCTACTGTATTCTCCACCACCCTCCGGGCAAGTTTGAAAGTGGCGCTTGTGACTGAAAAAGTGAAAGGAAATATATGTAAGGTCATGTGAAGAAAAAAAAAGCAAGAAAGAAAGAAAAACATTTTATTTGGCGGAACAAGGCGCAAATTTAGAAAGCAAACAAGCAAGCAAAAGCAAGCAAGCAAACAAGCAAGCTTTTTTTTTGGGCGGAATTTTGCATTTTTTCGTTTTTTAATTATTTTTTTTTTTTGAGGAGGAATGAAACGCATATTACTAAAATATATTATTCTGCTTTTCCAGATTCTTAACGAAAGAAGAAAGTAGAACCAGATCATCTGAAGGTGATCCTGAAAGTGGTTTTGATGTTAAACGCTATCATAAATATGACGACGTAAGTATATCTGTAGCGACATCTATAGTGTCACATAAGAACTAATCATGCATCGCGCAATCAAAGTTCTCCGCGCGATTAGAATATATACGGCAGCCCGATATCATTTAATGGGCAGTTGCCCACCAGACATAACACACGTCTGGCCGGAGGATCCTCCCTTTTCAAAGGAGGTTGGCGGGACTTTACTCTCTGTTCCGTATGCTTCCAAAATCCAGTCACAGCGACCTATACTGTTTAAAGATTTTCTTTACTGGTATCTCCTACCTCCAAATATCTTTGTATATATAATTCTTCTATACGTATGTTTGTTCACTCCTCCTAAATGGCTTGACCGATTTCAGCGAAATGTGTGTATATTTAAGTGGATCCTTAGATGTTTTGAAAATAAAATAGATCCCGGTGGTATTGTAGTCGGGTTATTTTTTTTTTTTTTTTGACGAAAAGCCAACTTTCGGGCAATACAATGTCTGTTGGGACCGCTAGTTAAGAGCGTCCTTTTCTAGGTACATTTTTGTACAACCGCTCTTACGTGACAATGATGTTATTACACATCTTTCTCCAGATATTTTGTATATACTGCAATCTTGTGGATATATTTAGGAAAATAAAATCCTAAATTTGTGTAAAACCAATCTAATAAAGACTTTTGAAAATCTGCTATTTTACGTGAACTTTGGCCCTCCATAATTGTACTCCTATATTTAAAATATAAAAAAGTACATCAATAGAAGCCTTGCACATTTAATTGAAATTCTGATCGACGACAATTTATGAGAATAACATTTAACATTAAAAAAAAAAAACACGTATTTCCTGGAACAAGTTTTGTGAAATATTCGAGTAAATTACGGAATTATCGAATGCCAACAGAGTTTTTAGACGTTATCTCTCTTTTTTTTCATTGCCTCAAAAACCCCTAAATAAGTCGCCAAAGGTCTAGGCGCTTCTCAAAGAGATGTTAGCAAGCCTAGGGGCCTAACAGGGCCTATACTCGCTAAGGCCACGGGGATTTTCTGAAAAGGAAACTTGACGGACACAGCTCTGGTCCGTCAAGTCTTTAGTCTGTAAAAGTCTGGGCAGGCCATAATCATGGCGGTAAATTCTGTCTTTGAAAATTGGCTGGAAAGCCATCACGGCGTCGTTACTTTCCGGTGCTCACCGGACATGATAAGTTTGGGAGGTTCCCGCATCTGATTCAGGCGGAAGAAACGCCCGGGAGTCACCATTGTGCGGACCGCCCGGAGGTCACGGTGGAGCATACGGTGGAGGTGTATCCCGTTCGGGCGGAGCACCGCCGTGTCCTCGTGGGGGCGATCGGCGGCGGCAACCTCTTGCACCCTGGTTCAGGCCATGGTCCGGAGCGAGAGGAACTGTGCGGTGGTTGTCTCCTTCTGCGAAGCAGTAATGCTAGCGAAGGAGGCGGCCGAACTCGTGAGGGAAGGGACATTCTTACGCTCCAGTCGCCAAATCCCGACCTCGACTTCCAGCAACGGTAGGCGCGGGCTTGCGAACGATAAGCAATGGGTAGCTCACCATCCGGCTCACCGGTAACCGTCCGGACCGAGCCCAAGTCGTCGAGAGCACGTAGCGTTCCATGCTCTCCTCAATGAGTTGTTATGAGTTGTTAGCAAGCCGTAGGGGTCCTTAAGGACAAGGGGTTACTCTGCCCTAGTGGGGCACACCTGCCTCTACCGATGGAGCATATCCACCGTGTGCTCCGGGCGAAAGACATGGAGAGACTTATGAGGTTTTTTTATGTGTTTAATACAAGCCAAGAATTTCAAAGATTTTTCACACCTGTGCGAATTTGAGGCAGGTCGCTAGAATCAGAGAATTAAAAAAAAAAAACTTAGAATCACACCCAGCTTTTGTTACTAAATTTGAAATATCGTCAATTGTATATTTCCGTTTCTACTTATTGCTTCAGGGAAAATACAATCGCTGTATTTCCAAAGAAGAATTTTCCGTAGCAAGAATAGATCGCAAGACATAAAAGACGCCTGCGTAAGTTTTTAGATTCAATTGGGCAAGAGTACTCGTGTGTGGCTCTCAACTATTCTTATCGACTGGAATTGAAATATTTGTTGGAAATTCTTAGTAGGGTAAAAAGATCGAACGTTTTTATTATTCTGTTTGACACAGGTAATATATGAGAACGTACATTGATTATAGGATCAATTTTTAGGACTGTTTTCACAAAACATACATAAATCTGATCATAGCTAGCCGACTCCTTTATTATCTTTAAAATTTCTCTTAGGTTTTCCAATAACTATTAGAAGCTATCGTATTTACCTCTTAGTTTGTTTGGTTTTAGCAAAACTTGAAAGGATATTAGGTACCGTGACCTTAACTTTTTGTAAAATTTTATTTACTTTTTTACATTCTCTGTGGTGCAGTCGTAACGGGGTTAACCTACGAGTTGTTGGTCGTGAGTTCAAGTTCCAGGCACCCACATTACTTTGTGTAATTTATTACATCACCATTGTAATCAAAACGGTGAAGGCAAACAACGTGAAGAAATTATCATGTTCTGGGGTCAAAAAATAAAAACATGTGACATCCACGAACGCATGCTGGGCCCACTTGGTGGAATACTGCCCATTCATTCTTCTAAAGAGAAGGCCTAAGGCCCAGCAGTGGAAAAATTATTAGGCTTATTATGTTAGAAAGTAACGTCGGGCCTTTTGAAACATGCAGGCCACTTTTAAAAAAACTAGGAATACTTACTCTTGTATCTATGTGAAATAAAAGTACTATTTTAACTATGTTATGTTATTTTATGTTTCAGATTCTAACCTACCTTCGAACACTTCAAACCAAATATCCAAATGCAAAAGTAGAACTTGTAGAGTATGGAGTCACAGAGCAGAACAGACCAATTGTGTACCTAAGAGTTACTGGTAATACTAATACAGCGGTTGAAAAACCTATTGTAGTCATAGAATCTGGTATAAATCCTAGAGACTGGGTAACTATTCCAGCTGCATTGAATATTGTGGAACAGATCTTGAGTGAGCAGAGGTTTTTGGATGGCCTGGAATGGATTGTAGTTCCAGTTTTGAATCCTGATGGATATGAATATACTCGGACTAATGTAAGTTACACTTTATTTAGTTTTCTTTTAAGGCAGGACCCTATATCATTAGGAAAAAAAGGAACTCTCATAGGATCACTTCGTCCTAAGTCATTCTGTCTCTCATGACATTTTTTCTTAGGAACAGGAGGTACATGTGAGATTTTTTTACACACACAATTACTAAGTTAATGTAGCAGTCATGGTCTTAAAAACTATCTGAAACAAAACAGCGACTCCTTAATTAAAAACCATTAAAAGTGAACACCAAACAACTGCAAAGTTTGGCCTTAAATCAAAATGTGGCTAAGCGAAATAGTGTACATCAGACCTGACCTTATATTAACTTTACCAACCACTTCTTTCAGCTCCGTCTCTGGCAGAAATCTAGAAGCATCTCTAGTCACATGGGCCACATATGTCCAGGTGTGAACCTCAACCGCAACTTCGACCTCGACTGGCTCCGCTTTGATTCCAGTTCCAGCCCTTGCAGTAATGTCTACGGAGGTGTAGGACCATTCTCCGAAACAGAAACCGAAATGATCCGACACATCTTAGAAAGAAATGGCTCCAAAGTAAAATTGTATCTATCCTTACAAAATAACGGAGGATATATCTCATATCCATGGAGTTACGAAAGGGCTGCAAGTGGAATGTTCGTTCAGCACCATCGTTTAGGAATTCGAATGGTTGATTCCATGAGTGAGGCATACAATTTGAACGTCGGATTTGTTATTTTTGATAGGGCTTCGGGTACAAGCAGTGATTATGCTAGGGCTAAAGGAGTTTTGTATACTTTTAACATAGATGTTGTACAACGTAATAATGGCGTAGTTATAGCAGAGGAAGATATTGGTGGAATAGTTGATGATGTATGGAAAGCTGTTGCTGTTGCCGCTGATGAAATGATTCGATTGTTTTAATTGAAAAAAAATTGTGTTTCATTGCTTGTAATACTTGTAATAATAATCAAGGCTGCATTATCCAAGTATCTATTAATATCATCTAAAAGTTCGCAATTATTAAGAAAATCATAGGCAAAATTTTGTATATTTGGTGGTTTCATAACATTTGGACTTAAGGAAGTTGATAACTAAATTCGCAAATTCAAAGGACCACAGCCAATTGCCCACAATCAACTTCAAACAAACTTGATCAAGTTCAAAACATTTCGAAACAATAATCTTGTGTGTTCTGTAAATGTGAACTCTAGAACGCCAAACTTTACAGAACAATGTTATCTTATTAATAATAATAATTTATTTTCTTGCACAAATTTCTTACTGTATTTTAAAAATAAATGTTGTGAACAGTAATATAAGTACCTACATAGAAGTTTTAGCGACTAGGAACCTGTATTTCGGCTAACAGCGCCAACTCTTTCGCGTTACATCTATTATAAAAAACTTTTTATAAAAAGTCGGTTATTTTTTTTTATAAAGTCGTTTTTTTTGTACAATGTTTTTTATTTCACACTTTTTAGATGCGATACACTTATAACCAGAGTGCCTATTTCTCATGACAATTCCAATTGATCCAAGCACTGCTAAGTTACATTGTTTTATTATGAAGTTCCTGTGTCTACCTTCCACCTTCCGGCTCCATTATCAGATCAGTTCGATAGTACCTTATTGCCAAAGTGCATCTCATGACAATTCTAATAAGCCCAAACACGGCTAGGAAACATTGATTAATTACAGAGTTCCGGTGCTTATCTTCCGGCTCCATCATCATCATCAGATCACTTCGATGATACCATTTTCAACATAACTATATAGAACCATTTATTTGTATATGTCATACTCGCCTAACTATCTTCATTGTGATATCTATGTGGGTATGAAGTTCCGTTGGCCATTTCTGGTCTTCTTCATCAGTTCCACTTCATCAAAAGCTACTTTTTGAAAATACCAAAATCACAATATAGTTGCCTATAATATTTGAGGAGTTCCCTCGATTCCTCATAAATCCTATTATCAGAAATGAATTTTGAAAAAAATGGGACCAATCTGGAACATAATCTTATCTCATAAATAAAGAAAAAAAAAATTGGCAAATTCGGTCCATAAACGACGGAGTTCTGAGGTATCACTCATAAAAAAAGAAAAAAAACTTACAATTTAATTTATAACCTCCTCCTTTCTTTTGAAGTCGGTTAAAAAGAAGAAACTATAAGGCTTAGGAGCATGAAATTTCGCACAAGGTTTCCTTTTCTGACGTAGGCGAGCACTAAGAGAGGATTTTCCAAAATTCACCATTTAAAGGGATATAATATAATATAATATAATATTCCACAACTATCACACAACGCCGTCTAGTCTCAAGCTAAGCAGAGCTTGTGTTATGAGTACTAGACAACTGATAAACATACTTATATATTTCTAAATCATCATCATCATCATCATTTCAGCCGAAAGACGTCCACTGTTGGACATAGGCCTCCCCCAAGAGTCGCCACAACGACCGATCCTGTGCTTCTCGAATCCATCGCACTCCCGCGACCCTCACCAGGTCGTCGGTCCACCTTGCGCACCTTGCGGTGCACCTGTTTTTAGTCAGTATTTCTAAATACATACATATTATAGATAAATTACACCCAGACACAGAACAAATGATCATGCTCATCACACAAACATTTGTCCTGAGTGGGAATCGAACCCACGACCTCCGGTATAGCAGTCAGGGCCACTAACCACTAGCCCAACAGGCCAGTCAATGAGGATGAAATGGGGCTACAAATTTTGTATAGAAGAACCGACTTTTACGCGGGCGAAGTCGCTGGCTTGTTTCATAATGTAACTTAATATCTATGAATAGGGTGTACTCTAGCAGAGCAGTGGTGGCCCAGTGGTAACGGCCCCGACTTACGAGTTGTAGGTCGCGGGTTCAAACCCAGCCAGGTGCATTACTTTGTGTAATTTATTTCATCACCACTGCTCTCAAAACGGTGAAGGAAAACATCGTGAGGAAACCGGCATGTCCTAGAACCAAAAATTCAAAGACATGTGACATCCATCAACCCGCACTGGGCCCGCGTGGTGGATTACGGCCCATTCCCTCTCCTAGAGAGGAGGCCTGAGTCCCAACAGTGGGAACATTAAAAGGCCGACTATGCTATGCTAGGGTGTACTCTGATATAGCTTTGTTTGTAATATACGTCGTTATAAAAGCTTCCTAGATTCTTATAAAAGTGTTTAAAATAGCCGTTAAAACAATCGTTATTACACCTTTCAATAACTTCTTTAATAATGACTGATTTTTCTTCAAGAAGTTTTTAAAGGCAATCTTCACAAATTGGAAGCAGATCCCGTACCGAATTACGATAAAAAATGGAGAGATTTAATTTAAAAAATTCGCACCCTGCGACTCTTTGAGAATTTAATATGGCTGAAATGACAAAGAATTGATTATTTTAGTAATCTGTTATAAAATGCGGCTTATTTGAACGACTTGACGGCCTTCTGATTTTGTTTTTTTTTTGAAGGTTTTTCTCTTTTAGGGTTTCGTACCTGAAGGGTGCCGTCCGGTAAACATCCGGACCGAGCCCAAGTCGTCGACAGCGCTGTTCCATGCGCGCCTCAAGGAGATGTCAGCAAACAGTAGGGGCCCAGCAGAGTTGAAGCCTACTGGGGCCAAGGGTCTGATTCTGAAAAGAAGACTCGGCCCTGGTACGAAAGGCAACGAAGGAACAGGAGTGGGTTTTTAGTCAGTAAAAGTCTGACACTATCTCGCGCTCCGCCGATCGTCGCGATTCGTCAATAGATGATTTTCCCAACTAAAAAAATGGGTGCCATCGGTCCCTATTACTAAGCCTCCACGGTCCATCCTTTTGTCTGTCTACCGGCTGTATTTCAGAATTCGTAAGATTTAAAAAGTTGAGATTTTCTTAGAATGTGTATTTCTATTGCCAATACAACAACAAATATAATTAAAATAAAGTTAAAAAAAAAAAAACCAGTATTCCGTACAAACTTACCTATGAAAACAGTTCAATTACCGAATTGAGTTACGAAATTTTTTTTATAAAACCCAAAAAAAAGTAATTTTGATTTGACGTTTACAGTTTTCAGATTTTTTACTATAATTGTGCTATGAGACCTTCATGCCAAATTTTAGAATTCTAGGTCAACGGGAAGTACCCAAAGAATTTTGATTCCCTTGAGAGTATCGATATAGTAAACATTTTTTGCGACATAAATGGCTGTATCTTTTTTTTTCGTTAACACAGAAGTTTGATTTTTTCACAGCTGCAAGGGACGGCAGACTTGAGTATAATTATGGTTTTAATTTCAACTCGATACCTCCACGCGTTCCCAAGATCTTGACAGACAGGCATACAGACAGACAGACGGACAACAAAGTGATCCTATAAGGGTTTTTCCTTTTGAGGTACGGAACCTACTTTCCATGTAAGAAACGTTATTTTGTCGGCGTTTTTTGCTCGACTTTAATACTGTAGTACGGAGCCTTTCGTGTGTGAATTTGGCCGGCTTTTTATTATTATTGATAACTTCGTGCTTGATCACTATTTCACCTGGTGGGAAGTAATGTTGTGGTCGAGGATAGAGTACGCTTGCCTAGAATAACCTATACATAGCATAGCATAGCATAGTCGGCCTTTTTAATGTTACCACTGTTGGGACTCAGGCCTCCTCTCTAGGAGAGGGAATGGGCCGTAATCCACCACGCGGGCCCAGTGCGGGTTGGTGGATGTCACATGTCTTTGAATTTTTGGTTCTAGGACATGCCGGTTTCCTCACGATATTTTCCTTCACCGTTTTGAGAGCAGTGGTGATGAAATAAATTACACAAAGTAATGCGCCTGGCTGGGTTTGAACCCGCGACCTACAACTCGTAATTCGGGGCCGTTACCACTCGGCCACCACTGCTATAACCTATACACTCTTAAATTAAAGATTCCCAGGTTGTGCTTATCAGTAAACACATACTCTGTTAGGACATGGTAAATATCAAGGGTTGGGCGCCCCTTAGAATGAGTTTATGTTTTTGTTATACTCTATCTCTATCAGCCAATACTCGGAACAACATTTTTAGGGTTCCGTAGCCAAATGGCAAAAACGGAACCCTTATGGGTTCGTCATGTCTATCTGTCCGTTTCTATCTAGATTTCTAATATTATTTGTTTCTAAACTGAATAGTTTGCGCGAGGGACACTTCCAAAGTGGTAAATTGTGTGTCCTCCCCCCCGTAACTTCTAAAATAAGAGAATGATAAAACTAAAAAAAATATATGATTTACATTACCATGCAAACTTCCACCAAAAATTGGTTGGAACGAGATCTAGTAAGTAGTTTTTTTTTTTAATACGTCATAAACCGCAATTTACCTTTCAAGTTTATACGGAACCCTCAGTGCGCAAGTCCGACTCGCACTTGCTCAGTTTTTTGACATACAACTACTTCTCTACAAAAAGAACCAGCTTGCAATGTCCTTTCAATTTCCAGACAAAAATCTCAACAATAAAAGGGTACGTTAAGAATGTGCTTCAGTGATAAATATAAGGATTTTCCAGTTATCTTACGTGTGACATATTTTCTCGGCAACAACGTAGTCGTGTACCTAGCGAAACAGACATTCTAGGATAGTGATGTTACTGTTTGTAGTGTATAGATATTGGGTATTAGTTATCGATAAAGTTAATTTAAGAATCGACTCTTCTTTGAGAGGTATGACTAACGTTTATGAAACTTTGGCCTTAAAAATCTTATAGAGGGCCTACTATTTGGACATAGGTCTATATGAAGTTGATTTTAATACACAAAGCGAACACAATTGCGATGTTTGGGGAATATCTTTATTGTTATTCATATGTTTATAGCAGTTAGTTCCCTGCTATTAGGGCTATATTTCACCGGGACACGATGGCGGCGCAACCAATCGCCGCTACCAACAAAATGTATAAAGCTCTATAGAGAGTTACTCACCTGGTGTCCGTTTGGTTGCGCAACCAATTTGGCGGCGCGACCAACTCGGACGCGTGCACTTAAGGTCCATTTTGATACTGTCTCAGTGTGATGTAGCGACTCTGGTGTCTAGTTTGGTAGCTTAAGGACACCATGGCGGCGCAACTGCTCGCGCCGCCATGGTGTCCCGGTGAAATATAGCCCTTAAATGAATAAATAAATTATGTTGTGTTACAGAAGACAGAAAAAAAATTAAGACGAAAAGGAGGCCTTTGCACTGCGGACTCAACAGGTTAATTCATAATGTTTTGTAATATTTGTTTATGCAGAATAGCGCTTTAAAAATTATTATATGCTTCTACTGACGTGTCTTCATCCGTAAGAAAGCAGAAAATTATCCTAAGGGTCTCAACATCTCGGGCCAAATCAAAATACGAATAGAAAGAGATCAACAGTACAGGGTAAACCAGCCATACGTGACTTAGTCGATAAAATTGCATTAACTATACAACACAAGTTAAACTTGCATTGAATAGTTTACATAGCCGTCATACTTATAATAAAATAATAAGATTGGCTCAAATAAGCGCTAAATTTAAAATGCGTGTCTTAGTTTTGCAAGTGGGGCATGTTACCGACTGGGGCATGTTACCGACTGGGGCATGTTACCGACTGGGGCATGTTACCGACTGGGGCATGTTACCAACAGGGGCATGTATGTCTAGTTTATTATATACCACAGGATAGGTACTTTTGTTCTCTTTAAATTCAAAATCTGTTTCATGACTTGGTCTACCGATATGTAAAGTTTCATTTAAATTTGTTCAGCTGTTTAAGAGTAAAGGAGAAAAAAATATACACACACTCACAAACGCGTTTATATCATTAACGTGATCAACATAATTTAGAAATAAACAGCTACCAAACCCTTACACCTCACTATTGTCCACCTCTCGTCGGCATGTCACGTCGCTCCTTGGGGCAATAATTCCCGTCCCCCTCTCCCCCCACGACGTGGAAGTATCCGAAGCGAATTCTCTTCTATTATTGCCCACCTGAATTGAAAAAACAAAGCAGGATTTTCTTTCCAATATGGAGTTAGATGTTGTTTAGTATTTTTTTTTTTTTGGGTTTTTGTTGCATGTTTTTAGTATAAGATGTACTTGTAGATAAAATTGATCTTATGACTATTGGCGAAGTGATATACTAAATAGTGACGGAGTTTAGGCGTTAATTGCAATATTGCAGTAGGTCGTGGGTTCATTCCTTTGTATAATTTATTTTATCATCATTGCTCTTAAGACGGTGAAGGAAAACATCGTCAGGAAATCGGCATGTCCTAAAATCAAAAGTTCGATTACATGTAACCTCCACAAATTTGCACTGGGCCCGCGTGGTGGATTATGGGCCATGGACTTCCCTAGAGAGGAGGCCTGTGTTCCAGCAGTAGAAACATTATACGGCTGAGCCTTTTTTATTTTTTTAATAAAAAAATCTCTGGTTTGGAGTAATTTGGCTTCGCATTGGTTCTTTTTTAAGCTGTGGCAGTAGCAGGTAAACTATTTTCGCCAGTTCCAATACCGGTTTTTTTATTTCTGATGTACTCACGCAAGGTCACTCCAAGGGCAATGGAAAGGGTTGTGCCTTTCCATTGCCCTCTGGGTGACTTTAAGTCTTCTAATGAGGCCCATTGTAAGCGACGTTTCAGAGCTATATGTCATCACTGGCAACACGCACTGGGCAGAGTCTTTCGTCTTGAAACACTGTGGTATGTTGCACGAGAAGATATCGCTATATCAATCCATCCTAATAATATTAAATTTCAATCATGTTCTTACTATTCCAAAAAAAAAGTATGATTAAATTGCACTAATGCTGCTTAAAAACAAAATTCAATTAGAAAATTGAAAAAAAAATATGCTGAGAAATCTTCAGTTGCAGCGATGCAGCGGTATTCTAAATTCATTGAAAAGTTCCGACGTCGGGATTACACCGCATTACCATTCGGTGTTGAAAACTCCGCGGATAGTGTTGGGATGTAATGAACATCGATAGAGGTTTTATTTCAATTAAATAATGGCTAAAAACGTTTATCCGCACTAATATCATAAATTCGTTAGTGTGTCTGTTACGTTTAGAATGAAAAATCTTGAAAAAAATCAATAAAAAACGGTTTACATTAATAATTGCCGAAGTGTTATGTAATGGTGTAATCGCTTAATATTGTAATAAAGACAATGTATGTATAATAAAGAGTTAGTCCTAAGTAGTAAAAATGTATATATTTTTTTTTATAAATATAATTATTTTTTTAAATCCGTATAATAAGTTTAGTTCATTACATACAAAAATATAAATCTTTCCCCTTTATAATATTAATAAATCATCTTCACTAATATTATAAAGAGGTAAAATTTGTTTTTGTTTGTAGGAGGTAATCTCGGAAAGTACTGGTCCGATTGCTAAAATTATTACTATTATATAATTATACTGGGACAATACAGAGGAGGTATGTAGCACTGTAGCAGTAGAAACAATATAGAGGAGGTATGTAGCACTGTAGCAGTAGGGACAATATAGAGGAGGTATGTAGCACTGTAGCAGTAGGGACAATATAGAGGAGGTATGTAGCACTGTAGCAGTAGGGACAATATAGAGGAGGTATGTAGCACTGTAGCAGTAGGGACAATATAGAGTAGGTATGTAGCACTGTAGCAGTAGGGACAATATAGAGGAGGTATGTAGCTCTGTAGCAGTAGGGACAATATAGAGCAGGTATGTAGCACTGTAACAGTAGGGACAATATAGAGGAGGTATGTACCACTGTAGCAGTAGGGACAATATAGAGGAGGTATGTAGCACTTTAGCAGTAGGGACAATATAGAGGAGGTATGTAGCACTGTAACAGTAGGGACAATATAGAGGAGGTATGTACCACTGTAGCAGTAGGGACAATATAGAGGAGGTATGTAGCACTGTAGCAGTAGGGACAATATAGAGGAGGTATGTAGCACTGTAACAGTAGGGACAATATAGAGGAGGTATGTACCACTGTAGCAGTAGGGACAATATAGAGGAGGTATGTAGCACTGTAGCAGTAGGGACAGTATAGAGGAGGTATGTAGCACTGTAGCAGTAGGGACAATATAGAGGAGGTATGTAGCACTGTAGCAGTAGGGACAATATAGAGGAGGTATGTAGCACTGTAGCAGCTGCCTATCGGACCTCCAAAACCCAGTATCTAGTAACACAATACCCTGTAGATATACCTATATATTTCCGATATACTCTGGAAGTAATGCATTGATTATTGCAGATTGACAAGGCATTTTTTGTCCTGGAAGTGTACTGTGGTGACAAAAGCGAATCCGAGGGAAAAGCTACGGATCTGATAAGATCATCTACTAAATTGGAACTGTCTTATGATATTAATATCATTTTTATTTCAAGTTTTTCACTCATAAAAGGGTTAGTAACAAATTTTTACTTAAAACTATGTCAGTAACAATAAATTATCAAAACCATTATTAAACAAAAATAAATTAAATTAAATCAAATCAATCAGCAAACAATAGAATCTGATACAAATTACATAATCATGTCATAATTCAATTAATAAGATCAAATAAAAATACAAAAAAACAGAATAGAGAAAAAAAATACAAAAAATCTGTTGCAAGTACATAATTTATTTATTAACTAGTAAGTATCAGTCATTTCTAAAACTATTTCCGTTCAACAGAATTGCGTGATCTGAAAGCAGCAAGAGCTGCTCTAGCCCCAACTTTGATACCTTCCCAAGTTTCAAAACCAGCCTGTTCAATAAAATCAGGATCGACCAGAAAACCTTGCAGCCATGAATTATTCCTCCAAGCGGGAAGTTCGTAAGTGTAAGAAAATGGAGCGAAAAGTTGACCATAATCACTGGCACCACCAGAAGCTGCATACAAAACATGGAAAATGTTACCAACGATATAGTTTCTATTGGAAGGCCATTTTACCCTATCGATGGCTTGAGCCATTTGGACACCGACCAAGTTGATTTGCAGTGCATTTGAGGGTAGGGAACCATCTCCGAAGCCATACAAGATCATGCTGCCAAAGCTGTGGATGTCAAGGTATAGAGCCAGGCGGTTCCTGTGTGCTTGTATAATGTTTCTGATGACGTCGGTTTCAGGTTCGGAGAAAGCCCTGGCGCCGTGGAAGGTGTCGCTGCAAGGGTTGTTACTGGAAGCAATTCCCCAGTTCATGTCGAAGTTTCTATTGAGATCGACGCCAGGGCAGATGTTTCCGCTGAAATTAACTCTACGGTTCTTTCTCCAGTAACGGTCCTGTAGAAAATATAGAAGGTGAGTATATGCTGGATTATATTATTTTCTCTATAACAATTTTCGTTTTATAAAGTGCCATCAATTGCTTTTTTAAAACTAATTAATATACAATATCCTGGTGCAATATTACTTTGTGATGCATTTTTGCCTGGTGTTAATATTTTTAAATAATAAGACAAGATTTATTATTATATCGGTAGGATTTATGATTAAAGATATCAACATTATAAAATTTAATCCAATCATCAATCCGTTAGGAATGTGAGTATTTTCATAAACTGTTTAAATAATATAATCATGATCTGATATGAAATTTTTGTCAGCATAGGTTGCTGCGTATTTTTGTGACATTACATTAATCTCATTAGCACGTACGAAGATAATGTAATCGAAGTCCTATATACTTATTGATTACGACAATTGTTAATAATCTACAACTAATTAAGCTTTCATGAATGATAAACCAAATCGTATTGTAAATGTTGTCTATAAAAAATTGCTTTTAGCGATAAGATCGCCCATTGTGACACCCTATTAAGTTTAAGTTCGTACTATAATTGTACTTATGGTGTATAATAAAGAGTATTCTATCTATTTATAGTAGACGACCCAACGACGACCAGAATGACCTTAAACTAACGGTGGTTAAGAGATTCAGAGTAAAAAAACTGACTGAACTAGTATGAGTACCACCATTTGGTTAGCATTAGTCTACCATCATGCTGATCGGCTAATTTGTTTATCACCGCATACGTTTTTCTTTCATACTTCCTTTATAAAAGGACAAGACTGTTATTTAGCAATACTTTTAAGACATTAATAAAACTATCATAAACATTGTTCTTGAGTGTACTCACATTGCTATGGGTGAAGATGTATCCATCAGGGTTGGCGATAGGCAGGATGATCCAGTCAATGTTTCGGACAAGGTCTGACTCAGTAACATCAACCACCAGCTTGTGGATAGCGTAGAGAGTAGCGGGAAGAGTAACCCATTCGCGACAATGGATGAGGGACTGCATAATGATGACTGGTTTGCGGGCATCCTAGAAATAATTGAAGTTTAATAAGACAAAAAGAAAGAAAGCATAAAATACAAGTAAACAATCTTTTGACAACACACATCGATAATGTTATCCCATTTTAATATCTTAGAGTTAGTATCTTTATCGTGGCCGTACTGTTTTAAATATTTATAATTGTTGGAGAAAATAAAATTTTAAAATAAAAAATCTTACCTGGAAATTGGTGGTGGAAATTCTTAGATATCTGATGGGTCTGCCTTCGACACTTCTTCCACCTAGAACGACGGTGACAACATTGGGGTACCGTCTGGCGAGCTGATCCAAGTAAGCGTCGACCTACAAGAAGATGACCTGACTAGTATTATTAATATTTTTTGTCAAGCTGCAGTTTGGTATGAGAACAGTTAATGTGATAATCATGACCATGGGGATCGAACATAGAGATGTCAATTTCCTTCAAATTTACCATATGACTAACACATTTTAATCTTGCATTAACAATACATTTTTTAATTTTTTGTTTATTTATCTTATTTCTTTCTATTTTTGTTTTATGATTAACTATAAATAATTAAAATTCAAGTGTTACCTCAGCGTAGGTGTGGATTTTATCAAAGCCGAGACGAGAACTGGTACTGTTGCTCTTAGCTGAGGCTTCTGCTAGGAGTTTGTCTTCTAATTCTAGCTGCCTAAAATTGAAATAATAATAAGTATTTTTCTTGTCTTCAACTGTTAGTTTTGTTTTATATAATAGGATTACGAGTTTATAGTGCATATCACTTCCACAGAATACACCACGCCAACGATAATTACTACAGCACCCTGCGCTGTTCTGCATTATTACATAATGCCAATGCCACCTATAATTTGTTGAGAAATTCAACAAATTATTATCTTTTAAAATATCATTATTCTTATTAAGCGAATAGATTTCCATTGCTGGCCATACGCCTTTTCGTACCATGCAATGTTCTACAATATCACAATTTTAATACCTAAAACTTACTCTTTAACATTCTCAACTTGAACTTTGTATTGGACACCAGCTTCATTAAGGAAGTTTTCAAAGACCTCTCTTTGAACCTTAGGGACGAGAACTTGTCCTGGACGGCCGGGTACTGCATCAGACCACACATCTAGGAACATCTCGTTTTCTACATCATGGACAAGTTTGCCTTGATCAATGGAGTTCACTTCCACTTCATATACGGCGTGTCTGAGAAAAAGAAAATATTCGTTATTAATTTTTTTTTTTTTAAATATGCAGCCAGAACTTATATTTGTATACCTTGAATTTGAGATTAAAATTGCTTATCATCAACAAACCTCAACGGATGCTTGGGATTTGTCGATAGAAAATCTTTTTGGCCAATGATGGAATGTTGTTCAAAATCGTGGAATTTTATGAACAATGAAAGCTATTTCCGTGGATCACTAAGACTATAAGAAAGTTACAATCTATATACACTTGTAAACCAAGGTATAATTTAAGAATTTTTATATATAATTTAAGTTTAATGGATTTGTAAGATTTTTTTGTGGTGTTTATAATTTTTAAGAAGTTCAAATTTTTTTTTGGAAATTCAAAATATAAAACGAAAAGTAAACCATTGCAAATAATAAGAATAACGAATATTACTAATACTCTTCGCTGTATTATTTTAAAGGCTATCACTGAGAATATCCAAACAGAAAAATTAATCAAGAAAATTCTTACCCTTCATAAATTTCATGTTTAGCTAACACCCCGAGAATGCACAAAGAAAATATTAGTAAGAACTTCATGATGGTGTTAGCCACTAAATCACCAAATACTATAAATTATACAAATCAATTGGTTTTATGCAAAATAGCATGTGATAAAGTCTTCTTTATCAGATGCTCGATTAATTATTGACACATCTTATCCTCCTGGATAAGACATGTATCAATAAATTAATCTACATAGTTGATTATGATTACTGCATATGTTTTTAGATTATGAATGAAGATTACTACAAAAGTCCATGATAGGGTTATTAACATATTAAAAAAAATTAATTGTATCAAAAAATACTTTTACCAAAACTTCTTAAAATTCGTTGATTTGAAGAAGTATTTCTATATCAGTTACTAAATTTAGAACGCAAAATTAAGTAATTTAGAGCCGTTTCAGATCTAGTGGAAGAAGAACCTGTCAAAAAACAGAGAAAGGATGCACAAACTAACATGTGACGTCATCGCAATTAGCTAACGCGTGAAGAAAAGAGAGAGCGAGATGTTCCCACAACGACCCTCTTCCGATTGCTGCGACATTTAATGACAGATTTTGATTCTTTTTTCAGAAAAAGGTTCTTTAAGTGTTATTTTTTGCACAAAAAAGTTGTAGAAAAATTAATACAGGCGAAAACCCTATTATAAATAATTTTATCTATAGAGATAACTGGACAAATAAATATAATGATGAATATATTGGTGTCATTGATCCAGTGATCTTGAGCATATTTGCTGAACCCGAGGTAATGAAAAATAAAAAAAAATATAAATTACTGGACCTTTTTGGCGCTGGCGTGAGACACATTAATTTTTTTTCGGGTGGGAAAATCATCTCATGACATCCCTCGCTCTTGGGCGGAGCGCGAGATAGTGTCAGACTTTTACTGACTAAAAACCCACTCCTGTTCCTTCTTTGCCATTCTTTCCAGGGCCCCGGGGATCTCTTTCGCATCACCCATGGCCCCAGTAGGTTTCAACCCTTTTGGGCCCCTACGGTTGCTGACATCTCCTTGAGGCGCGCGTGGAACACTACGCGCCGTCGACGACTTGGGCTCTGACTGCTTGGGCTTGGACTTGGGACTGGCGGACACATGATGTTAGTTTTTCTGTTCTCTAAGTTTCAACATGTTTTTTTACATTGTGTGTATCTATGTATGTGCGCCAAATAAAGTATGTTTCTTTTTTACCTTCTTTCTATTAAATTTTATTAGTCACAACTTGTTTTGTATGTTCTTCTTCTAGTTACAATTTCGCGATACAGTCACAGCGACTAGCCATACTGTCTAAAGATTTTCTTTACTGGTGTCTCTCTTCATTGTCTTCTAACCAAGCTAGTAGTCTTTCAATTTCATCTTCTGTCGATCTTATGTAGGTGATAAAAAAAAACTGTCAAATCAACCCGTCTTTGGGCTTCTAAAATTTTATTCAATATCAATTAATTTATTTTTTCTTCACAATATATGTTTTGACAGTTAACAATGTGACTTAAAAAAAATATAATTTCAATATTGTAAGAGTCTGGTGCCTGAAATAGGTTTTTGAAAAAAACTTGTGGTACAGGTCACCAGGCTGGGACCCCACAGCAAAAAAGAAAATAGAATGTTAGACGACCTTGAGTGTCAGTAATACTATTTATTTTTACAGAACATCAGAACTTAACAAGGAGAAAATTAAAATAAACAAAAAAATATATTAATTATATAAAACCAAGGTAAAAATAAATAAACACAAAAAAAAAACATAACAGAAAATGTAACAGAAAATGACTGTATTTGCAGAGCAGCTTATTGGAAGTGTCCTGGGGATGTGGATGTGAGTGTCATAGTGTTTGAGAGCGAGTATGAGTTTTAAACCAGCTGTGGGGGAAAAGAATGAAAGAATAAAAGTTTATTTAAGAACTGTTAAAAGATTCTCAGTATATTTATATATACTGAGAATCTATCTAAAATTTTATAACTTTAGATTCTCGACACACGAAAATTTTTCGTGTTAATGAACAGCAATTGAAATGGTCACTAACGCCTGCTGTTTTTCCCTAGTGTCTTTGCGTGGCGACTCTTGGCCTGCTGTTAGCATATGCAATAATAATGGTGAATCAAATGAGTTTCCATCTTAGAGATAAAACAGTTTGTATGCATGTGACTTTGCATTCATTCTCTATCCTTCATGCTAGGACATATTAATGTCACGTATGATAGTGCAGGTATTTCCCCTGAAGTACTCCTTGAGAAAAAGAGTTTTTCTTTATCTGTGACTATTGCTGACCTACTCTAGTTATTAGTGCAAATAACATTTGGGTTTTTACGCACTGTCACGACACAAGAAATCTTTCACTATCAAGGAAAACAAATCAAAGTGGTATAACAGCTTTCTAATTAGCAGTGTTTGATTGAACATAAGTAGGTGCTCTGTCAATTTCTTACGGTAGTAACTTTATTTTTCTCATCAGCCTTATAACGTTCACAACTTCACAATGCTGGGACTCAGGCCTCCTTTCTAGGAGAGGGAATGGCTCCTCTCACCACGCAGGCCCTGTGCGGATTGGTGGATGTCACATGTCTTCGAATTTTTGGCTCTAGGATATGCCGGTTTCCTCACGATGTTTTCCTTCACCTTTTCGAGAGCAGTGGTGATGAAATAAATTATACAAAGTAAAGCGCCTGGCTGGGTTTGAACCCGTGACCTATTAACTATTCTTAAGTCGAAGTTATTCCCACTAGACCATCACTGCTCCATTTTGATATGTAACTACTGTTTACTATTGTGATTCGCTTGTTTCGTCGCAATAATACTTGTAAATATATATTAAGTATGCATTTTATATTCACGTGATACTGTACTTGGTTAAGTAGTTAATCAGCATTAGATAGATAAATGTAATCAAGTCATAAAAGAGATTAAAAGTTAATCACAAAGACTTGTGACATGTCTTGTGTAAAGCAAGTAAAAGTCTTTTCGTCGATGCTGTGCTTAATTTCCGTTCATTTGCAAACCAATGCATTTGGGTCGCAAATGTCTAATCATAAGCATTTTATGACATCAGTAGAGAATCGGATGGGTATTAAAATTTTAATGAGCATGGAGAAAATAAAGATCATATTAAAAACCTGTGCGGACGGGGTCAGCGTGGTCTGCTACGCAGATGATACGCTGGTCCTGGCGCGGGGAGAGTCACACCAGGCGGCGGTCGAACTAGTGACACGCGGGCTTGCGACAGTCGTGGAGAGGATCCATGAGTTGGGACTCGAGGTGGCATTGCACAAGTCCGAGGCCATGTGCTTCTACGGCCCTCGGAACGCGCCACCATCGGGTTCACAACTAACGGTAGGAGGAGTTCACATCGGCGTCGACGTTGAAATACCTTGGACTTGTCCTCGACAGTCTGTGAAATTTCGAGGAGCATTTCCGACGTCTGGCTCCCACACTGGATCGTACAGGGGCTGCCCTCAAGCCGCTCCTGCCCAACCTAGGGGGTCCAGACGCCTCCTGCCGGAGGCTCTATGCACGAATCGTTCGGTCCATGGCCCTTTACGAGGCGCCGGTATGGGCGCAGTCGCTTCGAAAGCGACCGGCAGCCAAGCTGAACGCAAGCCAGAGGGTCATGGTCATCCGGATGGTGCGGGGATACCGCACGATTTCCCGCGAAGTAGCGAGCCTCCTTGCTAGCCAACCACCGTGGGATTTGGAGGCAAAAGACCTTGCGCGCATGAACGATCTGCGCATGGAGATGCAACGCTGGGGCGAAACTCCGCTGCCGCGCCACGTTGCGGCATGGCGGAAAGACTTCCGGCGGGATCTCATGGTGGAATGGCGACAGCGACTGTCGCAACCCAGTATAGGGCACGCCATAATTATGGCGATGTAGCGACATCTATGGCGTCACATAAGAACTAATCCTGCATCGAGCAATCAAAGTTCTCCGCGCGTTTAGAACATATAGAACAGCCCGAAATCATCTATCGGGCAGCCCACCAGACATAACATCCGCCTGGTCGGAGGATCCTCCCTTTTCAACGGAGGTTTGCGGGACTTTACTCTCTGTTCCGTCTACCTCCAAACTGGTGACCCTCGACAAAAGAACGTCAGCGCAGCCTTCCTGCAGCCACTACTTCGTGACGTCATCATCACTTCCTCAAGCTTTCGAGCAGCGAGCCATACAGCCAGCACCCACGGCTTTAAAGGTTATCCTGACCACCAGCACGCCTACCTCGTCATACCTGGTCATCACCCTCAGCCTTATCAGCGACCTTGGCTAATCACACCGCACCTTCGGCCAGTCACATGAAGAGCTATGAAGAACCTCTCCTGGTCGACGCAAGCAGTTAAGCCACTACATCGCACAGCACCGCTCCGACTCACTGGAGCCAGCAGCACTACTCCGACTCACTGGAGCCTGCAGCATAATCCCGACTCACTGGAACATCATCACCTCGACTCACTGGGGCATCATCCCGACTCACTGGGACATCATCACCCCGACTCACTGGGGCATCATCCCGACTCACTGGGTTGTCATCACCCCGACTCACTGGGGCATCATTCTGACTCACTGGGACATCATCACCCGACTCACTGGGGCATCATCCCGACTCACTGGGACAGCAACACCACGACTCACTGGGGCATCACCGCATACAGTTCCGACTCATCGAGAACTATGCGGCATTCGGTTCCAACCCACTGGAACCAACCTAACACTGGCCTGGCACGCATCAAGAAGCATCAAGAACCATCGATCTCCGATCTCTACAGGGGAGTGATGTAGCGACATCTATGGCGTCACATAAGAACTAATCCTGCATCGCGCAATCAAAGTTCTCCGCGCGTTTAGAACATATAGAACAGCCCGAAATCATCTATCGGGCAGTAGTAGCCCACCAGACATAACACCCGTCTGGTCGGAGGATCCTCCCTTTTCAACGGAGGTTTGCGGGACTTTACTCTCTGTTCCACATACCTCCAAACTCCCCTCAAAGTCCCCTCTTTGAGAAGTGGCTGGAAAGACCTCACGGCGTCCTTACCTACCGCATGACGCAGGTCCTTACCGGACATGGTAAGTTCGGGAGTTTCCCGCACCGGATTCGTGCAGAAGAGACGCCCAGGTGCCACCATTGTGTGGACCGCCCGGAGGACACGGTGGAGCACACGGTAGACGTGTGCCCCGCTTGGGCAGACCACCGCCGTGTCCTCGTGGGGGCGATCGGCGGCAATGATCTCTTGCGCCGGGCCTTGGTACAGGCCATGGTCCGGAGCTAGGAGGAGTGGCAGGCGGTTGCCTCCTTCTGCGAAGCAGTAATGCTAGCAAAGGAGGCGGCCGATCGCGTGAGGCAACGGTCCTCACGCCCCAACCGCCGCCGAGATTCCGATCCCGATTTCCGGCCACCGTAGGCGCGGGCTTGCGAACGGCGAGCAATGGGTGGCTCCCCGTCCGATCGTCCGGTAACCGTCCGGATCGAGCCCAAGTCGTCGATGGCGCGTAGTGTTCCACGCGCGCCTCAAGGAGATGTCTGCAACCGTAGGGGCCCAGCAGGGTCGAAACCTACTGGGGCCATGGGTGATGCGAAAGAGATCCCCGGGGCCCTGGAAAAAAAATGGCAAAGAAGGAACAGGGGTGGGTTTTTAGTCGGTAAAAGTCTGACACTATCTCGCGCCCCGCCCAAGAGCGGAGGACGTCATGAGATGATCTTCCCACCCGAAAAAAAAGTCCTATTGCAGCATGTAATTTAAATGAATATTTTCAAAGATATTACAGATTTAAAATGTAGAGACCGGTGGCGGCGCGTGCCTATAATTAGTGGGTCAAAATTTCAACGTTGCAGGCTTAGATTTGAGCGTTGAGTGTTTTTCACATGCTATACGTCGCTCTTTCAAGAGTAACATCTAAAGAAAACATGTTTGTATTGTCTAATGACAAAAAAGCCGTGAACGTTGTATATAAAGATATTCTGTAGTATATTTAGTATCAGCATTGAACCCGTGCGAAGCCGGGGCGGGTCGCTAGTATGTTATAAAGCCGAAAGTTTGTGTGTTTAAAATACGTTTGTTACTTCTTCAACGGTTGAACGGATTCCGTGAAACTTGGTACACGGGAAGATGAGGTGAAAGAGTACATAGGATACTTTGTATCTCTAGAGTACGTTCCCTTGGGATAATTTTCTACTACCACGCGAGTGAAGCTGCTGGTAGCAGTTTAGTTTCTATTAGTCCAATTGTATTGTGTTTGTCACCTAATGACGATTGTATTGTATTTGTCACCTAAAGACAATTGTATTGTGTTTGTCACCTAAAGACAATTGTATTGTGTTTGTCACCTAAAGACAATTGTATTGTGTTGGTCACCTAATGACATTTTTTATTTATTTATATAAACCAGTGTTTGACTGCGATCCCACCTGATGGTAAGCAGAGATGCTATCATTTATGGTGAGGCGCACTAGTTTATTAAGATTCACTCTAGCCTTGAAGACACCTAAATTATAGTTGGACGGGAAGACCGCAGTTGTATTGTATTTGTCACCTAAAGATAATTGTATTGTTTTTATTACTTAATGACAATTGTATTGTGTTTGTCACCTAAAGATAATTGTATTGTTTTTGTTACTTAATGACAATTGTATTGTGTTTGTCACCTAAAGACAATTGTACTGTGTTTGTCACCTAAAGATAATTGTATTGTTTTTGTTACTTAATGACAATTGTATTGTGTTTGTCACCTAAAGATGATTGTATTGTTTTTGTTACTTAATGACAATTGTATTGTGTTTGTCACCTAAAGACAATTGTATTGTGTTTGTCACCTAAAGATAATTGTATTGTTTTTGTTACTTAATGACAATTGTATTGTGTTTGTCACCTAAAGATGATTGTATTGTTTTTGTTACTTAATGACAATTGTATTGTGTTTGTCACCTAAAGACAATTGTACTGTGTTTGTCACCTAAAGATAATTGTATTGTTTTTGTTACTTAATGACAATTGTATTGTATTTGTCACCTAAAGATGATTGTATTGTTTTTGTTACTTAATGACAATTGTATTGTGTTTGTCACCTAAAGACAATTGTATTGTGTTTGTCACCTAATGACAATTGTATTGTGTTTGTCACCTTAATGACATTTAATTTGATATCGTGTATGCTGGCACGTGAACGTACTACTTCTAGGTATTATTACAAAAGTGTGATAACAAACCGCTTTAATTCGGTGTGTCGGATTAACTAAAGATTAATTAAAGTAAAGGTGCCTTCACATAAATTGTGTGATGACGGCAGATTGGGCATGAGCCAAATGTCTAATTTGCTGTCACTGAAGTCTGCAGGCTTACACGAGGCTAGTGTTTTTAACCATGATAAACATAGTATGCTTATGATGATGACTATACCATTACAGTCATAAAATAAAAAAAAGGGCAAATATGAGTCGAACTCGCGCACTGAGCGTTCCGCACAAACTTACCTATAAAAATAGTTCTATTCCCGAACTGAGTTACAAAGATTTTTTGGAATTATAAAAAAAGATTTTTTTGTGACGTAACTACAAATTTACAGTTTTTACATTTACATTTTACATTCCTATATCTATACTATAGGACCTTGCTTTATGCCAAATTTCAGGATTCTGGGTCATCGGAAAGTACCCCATGAATTTTTATTTCTTTGAGAGTGTTGAAATGTACGTTTTTTGCGACATAAACGGCTGTATATTTTCTTTCCGTTAACTTAGAAACTTGATTTTTTCACAGATTCAAAGGGCCGCAGACTTGAATATACGCTTTTAATTTCAACTCGATGCCTAAACGTGTTTTTGAGATAAAGGGTCTTGACAGACAGACAGATGGACGGACAACAAATTGATCCTAAAAGGTTCCGTTTTTTCCTTTTGAGGTACGGAACCCTAAAAATTAAACCAGTGTGCCGCCAAATTTTTTTGGTCTTTTAGTGAAAACAATAAAACAAAACTTAATGAACCCTTCAATCCAGGTTTTAGTCATAAAGGTATACATAGAGTATATATAGCATATTTATTGTAAAAAAATAAAACTCTAAACGTCTTTTTTGTAATCAAAATGACGGTTCAGCGATTTTACCTTTCCACTTTTGCTAGGATCTTTCTATCATCCCGGGAGTACGTTCGGGCTACTGGCAGCTGCTGTTGACTCTACATTAGTCAGAAACTATGATTGAACGTTTAGTGTGAAGTAATTTTTTAAGGAAAAAACCCAGTGTAATGAAGTTGATTTTATGCTCTATCGTAATTAAACTTAGAAAAACCAAAGGCAAGGATTAAAAATATTATCTACAATGATTATATTTCGAACAGCTATATAAGTATTGATAACTCATTCGTCTGTGATAATATTAAGACCCGATTACATAAAATCCTTAGCATTACTGACTACTGTTCTTATTCATATTTAAAATTTTGAAATCAGTACCTAGGTACTGATTTTAAAATAAAATTATTATTATTTATTTATTTACAACACTAGTATTGTTTGAGGAAGTTTGAGTGGCGCCATTGACAGAAAAAATTAAAAGGAATCGTTAGTCTCGGCATGGGCATGGCATGAAAAGTTATGAAATGCGTGTACTTAACTAAAATAAAAAACGGGCAAGTGCGAGTCGGACTCGCGCGGTTTCGTACAAACTTACCCCGAAAACAGTTCAATTCCCGAATTGAGTTACGAAGATTTTTCCGAAAATAAGTTATTTTTTTGACGTAACTACAAATTTACAGTTTTCAAATTTTTTCCTTTACTTGTGCTAGGAGACCTTGCTTCATACCAAATTTCAGGATCTAGGTTTACGGAAAGTACCCAATGAATTTCGATTCCCATAGGAGTGTTGAAATATATGTTGTTTTGCGACATAACCGAAGTATCTTTTTTTTTCGTTAACTTACAAGTTTGATTTTTTTACAGCTTTAAGAATCTACAGACCTGAATACATGGTTTTAATTTCAACTTGATACCTCCACGCGTTCCCGAGATCTTGACAGACAGACAGACCGACAGACGGACGGACAACAAAGTGATCCTATAAGGGTTCCGTTTATTCCTTTTGAGGTACGGAGCCCTAAAAATTAAAAGGATTCGTTTGTCTCGGCATGGGCATGTCATGAAGAGGTATGAAATGAAAGTGACAAAAAAATTGTTATTAGTAGAATAGAATAGTAATGTAGTATTTTGGATGAGTAGGTTGAGAACAAATAAAAACGATGAATCGAATATTTTAAAAATGATCTGAAAGATAAAGGGGGTTTTTTTTAGGTGGGAAAATCATCTTATGACAAATCTCGCTCTTGGGCGGAGCGAGAAATAGTGTCAGACTTTTACTGACTAAAAACCCACTCCTGTTCCCTCTTTGCCTTCATCCCGGGGCCCTGGGCTTCGCTTTCACACTACCCGTGGCCCCAGTAGGCTTCGACTCTGCCGGGCGCCAACGATTTGCTGACATCACCCTGAGGCGCGCGTGGAACAATACGCGCCGTCGACGGCTTGGGCTCGGTCCGGACAGTTACCGGACGGTCGGACGGCGAGCCACCCATTGCTCGCCATCCGCAAGCCTGCGCCTACGGTGGCCGGAAATCGGGATCGGAATCCCGGCGGCGGTTGGGGCGTGAGGACCGTTGCTGTTGCCTCACGCGATCGGCCGCCTCCTTTGCTAGCATCACCGCTTCGCAGAAGGAGGCGACCGCCTGCCACTCCTCCTCACTCCGGACCATGGCCTGTACCAATGCCCGGCGCGAGAGATCACTGCCGCCGATCGCCCCCACGAGGACACGGCGTTGCTCTGCCCAAGCGGGGCACACCTCCACCGTATGCTCCACCGTGTCCTCCGGGCGCTCCACACAGTGGCGACACCCGGGCGTGTCTTCCGCACGAATTCGGTGCAGGAACCTCCCGAACTTACCATGTCCGGTGAGGATCTGCGTCATGCGGTAGGTAAGGACGCCATGTGGTCTCTCCAGCCATTCCTCAAAGAGGGGACTTACCGCCATAATTGTGGCGTGCCCAGCACTGGGTTGCGATAGTCGCTGTCGCCATTCCACCATGATATCCCGCCGGAGTTCTTCCCGCCATGCCGCAACTTGGCGCGGCAGCGGAGTTTCGCCCCGGCGTTGCATCTCCACACGCAGATCGTGCATGCGTGCAAGGACTAAGATAAGGGGGTAAATGAAACAGTATCGGATGGCAGGGTAGAATAGAAAAATAAAATGAGGCGCGCCAAACCCAACTGAAAAACAAGGGCAGGAAGATGGTAGTGACTGTTGCTCGGTACAATTATCCTTCGACCCACACTCAAGCGAATGCAGTATTAGTTTTATTTCAAGGCACTTAAATGTAGAATTTGTAACTTTTGTATATTCTTTTGTTTAGTGAAATAGGATGATGACATTTCTAATCTTTATAGAGAGTCACTTTGTTCTTAGCTATTGTCTCCAAAATATTGACAGATACGGTTAGCAACTCAAATAAAGTGAGCGTAATAAACTGGCCAAGTGCGAGTCGGAATTTCACACGAGGTGATTTGTTGTTAAAGTGGCAAGAGAAATATACGGTCAGCATATTATGGTTCAAGAGATTAAGCCCGCTGACAGACAGTTGGATGTAAGGACGACCAGAAATAACAATTAATTACTAGCAAGCATTGTCGCAGGACAATAGTTGCTTCATAAATGTGTTTTCTTTAACCAAAACATTGAGTTTTATAACCTAAAAATTTAACGGAATATCTACCGTCCTGTTTATCACTACTTACTGACTTACCGTATCTTTTAGATTAGTAACGATATCAGTTTAGTATTCGAGTATATTTATAAATAATGGTGATTCTGAGCGCAGCATTGTGTGATAATGAAGTTACTGGTACTGGCGGCTTGGCTTGCTGTGGCTTATGCCAAGCATGAAGAGTATATCGGGTTAGTAATAATATCCATAGCTTTTTATTTTAATTAAGTCTAGTTCTCTTGACAATCAATCATCATCTTCCTGCCCTTGTTCTATTTTAGTTGGGGTCGGCTCAATACGTTTTTTTCTTCCATTCTATCCTGTTAGCCATCACGCTAACACTGGCTCTCTTTTCTTTTATATCAATCCTACAATCCTTCCATCTTTTCTTTGGCCTCCCTTTTCCTCACCATCCATCTACATGTATACTCATAAATCTTTTAGTAACGTGCCCTTTATCCCTCCTCTTTACATGACTACACAAACGATTCCCTTCAACTTTTCAGCCACTGGCTCCACTTTCAAACTTCCTCTAATATACTAATTTCTCTCTCTTAACAATCAGTGTGGTATTGAAATCTGCTTTTCAAACATATATGACGACCATAAAAAAAAAAAATCTGTTCTGGTAACCTGCTTGGTGCTTTAATGTTGTGTAGTAACCTCGTGAATAAATGGCGGGATATAAAGAAGTGAAGACAGGAATCATAATTGCATGAACAGTCCAATTGATCCAACAGTTGTCATTTATTCCAAGGAGAAGTGAAAACTAATATATTCGATATATCTACTTACAGTTGGAAATCCTACTACATAGGAGTCTCTGCCGAAGACCAAGTCAAAGCCTTGACTCCATTGGTCGCCAAATATGAACTTGACTTCATAAGCCACCCAACTTTGAGCCGTGAGGGTGTGGTGCTGGTAAAGCCTCAATATCAAACTGCCTTCATCCAGGATGCTGATGCCGCCGGTATATCTCACAGGATCCACGTTGATGATGTGAAACGGTAAATACGATAACAGTCTACTAATACTACAATGATCAGGTTCAACTTTTCTGTACTCCATGCGATCGGGATTCAATTTCTCATAATCATAAAACACAAGAAGATAGACTAATTATATTATTATATACCCTGATGGTCCTAATCCTGGAAAGCCCTAATCGAAAACTTTATGGATGATTCTATAATAAATTAATCTTTACATGTCCCTAATTCAGAATTATTATACCCTGTTATCAAATGCACCAAATAAGAAAAATAATTAAAACTACCAATAAAACTTTATATTTCAGCGCCCTTGATTATGATGATCAGGTCATCGAAGCACAGAAAAGATCTACTTTGGCCAGAAACGGTGGCCGTCAGCTGCCTTACGACAACTACATAGAATTGGATGTGGTGGGTTAAGCTTATTGATTGTAATAGAAACATATACACACCAAGTTGAACATAAAGGAGAAAATATATGAATCGAGCCGAGATTATGAAGTTAGACATTATGAAAAATGTTCTTAGAAAGGTTCAGAACTCAATACTCATCCTATACAAGCAAATAACTGAAACTTACTAAACCGTTAAAACATTTTCAGATTGACGATTACCTCGACTATATAGGCGAAAAATACCCCGATGTGGCTACAGTAGTGTCCCCCGCTAAGTCTTATGAGGGCCATCCTATCAAATACGTAAAGATCTCCACTACTAACTTCGAAGATGAGAGCAAACCCGTGATCGTTATTGACGGAGGTATCCATGCCAGAGAATGGATCTCTCCCCCCACCGTCACTTGGGCCATTCACAAGTTGGTCGAAAACGTTACCGAAAGTGACTTGTTGGATAGGTTTGATTGGATTCTTCTGCCTGTTGTTAACCCCGATGGATACAAATATTCCCATACAACCGTAAGTATTTTCCCGAATTAGAAGGGTAGATATGAAAAATTTGACTCACCTAACTACCTAAAATAATGGCTATACTGATTTGTTAACTTTTCCAGAATCGTTTCTGGCGCAAGACTCGCTCCACCAACTCAAGCGCAGTTGGCCGATTGTGCCCAGGAGTAGACGGTAACCGCAACTTCGACTTCGTCTGGAACACTATCGGTACTAGCAGCAATCCTTGCTCCGACATTTACGCTGGACCTTACGCCTTCTCCGAAATTGAGACCAGGGTTGTTAGGGATATCCTCCATGACAACTTAGCTCGCACTGCTTTGTATCTGACTATACACAGTTTCGGCAGTATGATCTTGTACCCATGGGGGCACGATGGTACCCTATCTGCTAACGCCCTTGGTCTCCACACTGTTGGCGTTGCCATGGTTAATGCTATCCAGGCCAAAGCTCTTCCTCACTTCCCGAACTACGTTGTTGGAAACTCTGCTCTTGTTATCAACTACTATATCGCTGGATCTTCGGAAGACTACGCGCATTACATTGGAGTTCCTCTATCTTACACCTATGAATTGCCTGGTGTCTCTTCTACGGGCAGCGGTTTCCATTTGGACCCTCAGTACATTGAGCAGGTTTGCCGTGAGACATGGGAAGGTATTGTTGTTGGTGCTAGAAGAGCGGGTGATCTATTCCCAAAGCCGCAAGATTAAAACATTATGAAAAAACATGTACTTTTTTTCTTTCAATCCCTCAAACCAAGATTGTGTTTTGGAAATGTTAGTAGATCGAATTATAAATATGAAGGCAGTATTGGTCAAGGTTTCTTTGTGTAAAACCGTTGACCGTATCAGATGTAAGTAAATAAATAATGACTTACTAGTGTATACCTAATAATTGCAAAACTCAGTACATATGTTACAGTTAAAACCAGCTTGTAGGTAGAACGCGTTTTTCCTAGTTAGAACTACTTTTCACTATATGCCTTAGATAATACTAGAATTAACTATTCCGACTGAGGTTAAAGTTCATCATGCCTATTCTGATTATCATTGATTCGTTCGGGAAATCAACTTAATCTAAATCGTTTTGTGACAAATCATCAAAATAATGACAAACGTTTATTTCGAATTACGTCAAATTTAATTAGATATTTTGGTTTATCTATGTTTATTTAAAGGATTAAAAGTACTTTTATTAAAAAAAAAAAATTATGATCAATTTTAATGCTGCTGTGTTAATTTCTAAATCCGCAATGCACAGAAACGCAACCTAAGGCGGTAATAAGGGCATGCCATAATTATGGCGGTAAGTCCCCTCTTTGGAGAGTGGCTAGAAAGACAACATAGCGTCCACACCTTCCGCATGACGGTTCTCGCCGTACATAGTAAGTCCGGGAGTTTCCTGCATCTGATTCGTGCGGAATAAACGCCCGGGTGTCATCATTGTGTGGACCGCCTGGAGGACACGGTGGAGCATACGGTAGATGTATACCCCACTTAGGCAGAGCACCGCCGCGTTCTCGTTGGGATGATTGGTGGCAACGATCTCTATTGCCGTGCCCTGGTTCAGCTGGTCATGGTCCGGAGCGAGGAGAAATGGCAGGTGGGTGCATCCTTCTGCGAAGCAGTAATACTAGCAAAGGAGGCTGCCGCACGCACGAAGGAACGGCCCTCACGCCCCAGCCACCGGGATCTCGATCCCAATTTCCAGCCACCGTAGGCGCGAGCTTGCGGATGGCGAGCAACAGGTAGCTCGCCATCCGACCGTCCGGTAACCGTACGGACCAAGCCCCAGTCATCGACGGCGCGTAGTGTTCCACGAGTCTCAAGGAGATGTCAGCAAAACCGTAGGGGCCCAGCAGGGTTGAAGCCTCTGGGGCCATGGGTTTGCTTCTGAAAAAAAAACCCGGGGCCCTGGAATCGAAGAAAATTGGAGCGGGTTTTAGATGAATTCAGACGTCGCCAGACGTCACCTGATCAACATACTTTATTTTGATTGGTGTGTGAGATGTTACCTGATTCGACAAGTGCGGGGGAGTTAGTTTTTTTAATAAATATTTTTAAAACTATATCTTGTTTTCAATCCCAACGTGAGTTTCTCTAGTGCTAGTTTTAACTAAAGCTCGATTTGATAACTAGTTTTATCTGAAAATCAAATATATCAATGGTAAATTCTAGTTTTAACTAGGGAAAACGAGTTCTAACGAAAAACAAGTTTTAACTGTAACATCTATTATTTATTTTTATTGTAAAGAAAAAAAATCTTCATCTTTTTAGCAAAAGAGGCGATAGACATAATTATGTTACAAGAAATAGGGACCAATTAGTTCAACCAGGTTTCAGATTGGCTAAAGTGGCCTCTTCTTTCATGTGGTACTGTTTGAAATGTTATAATAAAATACCTCCACAAATATTAGAACTCAACAAAACGAAATTTAAATCTTGTATTAAACGCACACTATGCAGGCAAGCATATTATAAGTTGGAGGATTATATTCAAGATAAAAATGCTTGGCTCAATGCTGGTCCAGCTCCTCAACCACTGGGGTGTACAATTTGATTAGTTTTTTTTTTTTGGAACTGTAAAAAAATAATATAAGTATTGTATAATGTAGAACCATTTTTTTCAAAGTTTGTAAATGTGAGTACCAAGGAGCTATTTTATGGTTTTTTGTGTTACTATTGGACTTGTTTGACATAAATGAGCACGGCAGTTGAGAGTTTGTCATGGTCACTTAAATGTCTCACTGATGGTGGCGCATGTGTTGGATCATACGGTTCCCTTCAAAATGGTTGAGCTGAGTGGTGTTAATATTAGCGTCATGTTCGTGAACGGGCGCTGTCAGTTGAGACTGGTCATCTCTTAGCTGCCAGTTGCTATTTTAATATCTATATTTAGTTTGTATTTTTACATTATTTACATTGTTCTCACATGATAGCGACAAGAAACATGTGACAGAGATATTTGTAATTACAAAACATGATAGAAAAGAGTGTCCATGGAGTTTCTTGCACATACTTCTCCATACGGATCTACGCTTTGGAATGTGCAATTAGCATCATTTATTTTTTTTCGGACTGACTGACTTCTTGACATTTCAAAAGTGCCTGTAAATGGTTTATTTGAAATAAATGCTTTTGAATCTTTGAATCTTTGTATTGATATTATTATTTTTTAACTTTATGTAATTACCCATATTAGCAAATAAATTATTATGAATTATGAGTTTTCCTTAATTGGAAGGACAATTTAAGCAAGAAAATCGCTGACGGATATTTTGTATATCGTATAGCAATTTAAACACTGAAAAGAAAATGTTTGTGTATTTGTTCGTTTCCAATTATGTTACATCTACTATGACTTCAATCTTGTAATAATCTTTTTAGCTCATAAGTTTTTTTCGAATTTACAGTTCGTCGGGTATAAGTTAAATATTTAAAATGCAAAAGTGGAAAGTATGAAGAATTGAATTTCATCATCATTATCATCATCGTCCACTGTTGAACATAGACCCCCACCATGTGTCGCCACAATTTGTGCGTCTCGTATCCATCGGATTCGCGCAACCCTTACCAATTTATTGAACGCTTAATAAAAGTAATAAAAAAAAAAAAATTGCGAATGCTGCCGCGTTGTATAAATGAGAAAGTGGACCAGATTTCGTTTTTTTTTTCTTTTAATAAAGTTCTTCATTCAAAAATAAAGAAAAGAAAACTACACATTGCAAAATTAAATATTTTTATTTCTAAATAAGTCACCGGCTCTTCTAGCACCAACGATTATGCCTTCCCAAGTCTCGTTGCACACTTGTTGGATATATCTAGGAGCCAAATTAAAGCCTAAAATAGTATTCGAGAGGCCAGGTAATTCGATGGTATAAGACAAAGGCACGCCAAGGAAATGAGCATAATCTTCAGAGGCTCCTGAAGCACGATAGTTTAAAACCAGAGCTGAGTTACCAACAACGTAAGATCTGAAGTGGGGCAAAGATTGTTGGTTGATTGCGTTTGCCATAGCAATACCCACTGTGTGAAGGCCAAGACCATTATGAGATAGGGAGCCATCGTGACCCCATGGGTATAGGACCATGCTGCCAAAACTGTGCATGGTGAGGTATAGAGCTATACGGGCCAAGTGTTCATTAAGAATATCCCTAACGACCCTGGTTTCAACTTCAGAGAAGGGCCTGGAGCCAGCGTAAATGTCGGAGCAAGCAGTGGTGCCGGTACCGACGGTGTTCCAGAAGAAGTCAAAGTTGCGGTTGCCATCAACTCCTGGGCAGGTGCCGCTGAGGATGCTCTGGTCCGTGGAACGAGTCTTGCGCCAAAAACGAGACTAAAACCAAAATACATGTTAGTAAAATAATCCCGTATGCAAAATTTCGACCACTGTTAATTTGTATCTGTTACAAACAAAGAATTTCACTAATCACAAATACTCTGTTTAAAGTTTAAGCAAAACAAAAAAAAACTACGAACGACTTACATCGGTAAAAGTGAATTTGTATCCATCAGGGTTAATAACAGGCAGGAGAATCCAGTCGAACCTTTCTAAGAGGTCACTCTCAGTTAGATTTTCGACCAGCTTATGAATGGCCCAAGTGACAGTGGGGGGAGAAATCCATTCTCTGGCATGGATCCCTCCATCGATGAAGATTACGGGTTTGCTCTCATCTTCAAAGTTAGTGGTGGAGATTTTGACGTATTTGATGGGGCGACCTTCGAAGGAGTTGGCAGCATTAACAACCGTGGCAACTTCGGGGTAGGTTCTGCCAATGTAGTCAATGTAATCGTTGATCTGAAATTTATTTTCTATAAATATAAAGGCAAAGTCTTAACTCACTCATTGACTCATCAACAGCCTTCTCAAACAGCCCTCCCCTAAGGCTGAGATCAAACTTGAGTCACGACTGTTTTAAGACAGACTATTGTTTTACAAAAAATATGCAGACGCGCAAACTTCAAACAAAGCGTCTCATAGACAAAATGGTCTAAATAAGGATTGTCGGCTTCCCTTTTGTGTGTATGCGGGCGCACACATCAACGACAAAACAGTCTAGCGACGTAACCTCTTCGCTAACAGTCGTGTCAGAGTGTTCAGAGAGGAAACACGTCGCATAATGTTTACAGACGAAGGATTCGTAGAAAAAAATATACAACAGTGTCGATGAAGTCTATGTAGATACAGAAAAGGAATTGACGCACACGGTGTGCGCCGCATCGTCGTAGTAAACAAAACAGTTTAGTTTTAGGTGTATGACGTATCGTAGACAAAACAGTTTCGTTTTAGTTTTGAGGCAGACTTGTCTATGTCAGGAAAGTTTAAAACTGTCGTGACTCAAGTCTGCGCTCAGCCTAAACCTATAACGCTAAAATATTGCATCGAGGGTTGTTCTGTCATGTACTTATGTGTCACCGGGAAATTACAAAATCCATTACTTTGCAAAAAATCTTGTAAAATTGTAAATTATTTTTTTTTTATTTATTCAAAACTTTATGCACTAATGAAACACTGTGCAAAGGTGGACTTAATGCCTTAGGCATTTTCTGCCAGTCGACGTTAGGACGGTGCAGAGACATATCATGCCTGGTGCAGCTTAATAAAAGACAAACAGAAAGGAAATAAGTAGGTACCATAATAAAAATCTATATAGATGCATACATACAAATAAAGATATATATATATGGTTATATATGGTGAAAAAAATAAGAATCCAACTAATCAATAGTGTGATGATACTACCAACTTCTTGTAAATGTGTTCTTGTGACTTCACTTTAAAGGATATCCGACTGAATGCCATTCAGATGTTCAGAGGGAGCGCATTCCAAAGAGAGATCACCTGGACAAAGAAGGAGGAATGGACAAGCCCAGAACGGTGTGAGGTACATCGTAGAAGACGATTATTAGTGGATTGAAGATAATTTACTGCGCACAGAGCAAATAAATCCAATAATCCAGAAAGGAAAACAGGGTTGTCAAGGCCTTTAGTGCTGTATGCTGGTGAATGGCTAAACGTTTTAAAACGAAAAACAAAAGAGGAGATAAAATACCACCTTGAGGGACGCCAACTGTAAGGTCGTACCACCTTGATGCAAAATAAGAGGAAAACCATTCCAATCCCTCGTGAGAAACCATATGATAAGAGAGTATAGACAAGAGGACTTCGTGTCTGACAGTATCAAATGCGATTGATAATGTTCTATGCACAAAAAATTAAGAAATTCATAAATCACAAGGTTGATTACAATCTTATGTAGTTTACAATTTTTCCGATGACATATACAAAACATAAATTTTGAAATTCAACCCTTAAGAGGATGAAATGAGGTCCAAAATTTATATAAAAAACCTACTTTCGCACGGGCGAAGCATCTGGCAGAAGCTAGTTATCATAAATAAAACCTTTTTAAATACAAAATCTAAATAATTAAAAAAAAAAAAAAAGATGTGTGAAGTGCAAACTGTTAACGAATAGTTTACAGAAAATAATTACGCTTTTAAAAGAAGCTAACGCTGTAGTAATTATATTTAGTCACGTTGGAATGATCTTTGTCAGCATAGATTAATTTTAAAATATTTTCAACATGAAGCACTGATTTCCCAAGATGAATGAAGAACTGTTGATAAACTAAATGAAATAGATCTTAAATCTCCAAAACCGAAAAAAACTCCGATAAGATAGCGAGGTTGTGAGATATTTTACGATTTCTGATAAAACAGTTTTGCGTAATAGTTGTTAGTAGCGCTGGCTGATTTTGCAGAGATTACAGTTTGCAAAATTGTCAACACGCTTGTGTACCTTTTTTATTTCATTAGAAAATAACAAATTTAAATGGTTCATTGTGCTCTGCGAAAAGAAATTTCTTTATTGTGAAGGAATACCAAAAACACGCTAACTATATACAAACTGTCGCCTTTATAAAATTAGTGTGACAAGGGTAAACATACTTAGCTTTCTAAAGACTCATCAATAAAAGAAATTCTAGATTTACAGGAATATCGCTACTTATAGGATTTAGGAGCTCTTGGACTAATAAATGATGAGATTGTTATGATAAACTTATGACCAGCAACTAAAATCTAGAGGAAAGTTATGATAGAATGCTTAAGTTATATGAAGCGGTTACTCACATCTTCGATTTCTTGATAGTTAGTATAAGGCAGCTGACGTTCCCCATTCCTCATGGTCGATCTCCTTTGTACCTCAATAAGTAGGTCATCATAGTCCAATTGACTAAAAACAAATTAAAGAAACAAATAAATGACGTTGCTTTGGTAACTGACAAGAGTTGCATTTTTATTTTGGCCTTCACTGTCCTACGACTGAACAAAAGCTTCCGCCAAATCCTTCTAGGTATCCTTTTCCTGTGCTACCTCGAATCAGTCCTTAGCAAAATTTGATTTTAAAACGCTGTATATCGACAACAGTCTAAACATTTTGTATAAGTAACTAGCAATAAAATATCACTATTTTTATCATCATATTTTTTTAAGTTTTATTTCTCACACGAAAAATTATGTTTGCAGTATAATGTAATGTCTAAAATTATTCACCTTTTCATATCATCAATATGGATCCTGTAAGCAATACTCTCACTTTCTACATCCCGGATAAACGCAGTTTGATGTTCAGGTTTCACCAGCACGACACCTTCACGACCGAAGATTGGATGGCTCAAGACATCCAGCTCATATTCATCTACCATGGACTCGAAAACTTTGAAATGACTGTCAGTGGTAAGCCCAACATAATAAGATTTCCAACTGTAAAGAAATAAATTAATGTTGTTACAGATTGTGACAAAGGGATGTAGATGATATAGTTATAAGGTATGTGGATGGTATGGTGGGGATGATAGAGGAAGACGAAAGTAATGATGCGATAGAATAAGTGAAGGATGATATAGTTAGACAGGAGAGGAGTAGTGCCATAGTTTTATTCCTGAGAGAATTGACATTTAGATGACATTTTACATTAAGTATTTGATTTAAGTGCAATATAAAATTGAGTATATTAGAGGGAGTTTGAAAATGGCGCCAGTGACTAAAAAGTTGAAAGGGAATCGTTTGTCTTGGTATGGTCATGTGAAGAGGAGGGATGAAACACATGTTACTAAAAGAGTTATGAGTGTAAACCCATAACTCCTCCTTCTCCCTCTCCATCTAACCACATTTAAATGGACATGACATTTACATGTGGATGGATGGAGAGGGAGGGGGAGGCCAAAGAAAAGATGGATGGATTGTGTGAGAAGTGATATGAAAGAAAAGGGAGTTAGTGATAGCGTGACGAGTGACAGGACAGAATGGAAGAAAAAAACGTGTTGCGCCAACCCCAAATAAAACGGGACAAGGGCAGGAAGATGATGATGATAAAACATTAATACAAACCCGATATATTCTTCATGTTTGGCGCTAACTACAACATATAACGCTGCTACTACTACTAGTATCTTCATCTTGACCGAATGTCGGATCTAGACTAATCATATTTTATATAACGGTGCCCACAAGATAACATTATCATCTATCAATCTTATGAGATTATATAAATCTGGCTATAGATAAAATTATTAGAGTTAATTCTCTAATTGCTATTTTTATCCTATAATTATTGCTGGTATGTTGATTTTTTGTACATGGAAGCTTTGTTTATTCAAACTTCTGAATGTTATATGAGAAAACTTTGTGCAAAATTTCAGCTTTCTAGGACCAATAATTTGCCCTGAAGAAGGCCTAGGTGATGATTCATCTGTAAGTCAAAACTTTTCTTCTATGTATATAAGGGAGTTTATTCCAATAACTCGGAGATCCTATTTAGTGACGAAATGCAAGTAAATTTGTTATTTTTTGACTGGAAACAATAACTCTCACGGTCAAAAGTTCATACCAGACCGCTCAATTAGCTGCTGTCTTAGGTTACGTTTCTGTGCATTGCGGACTTAGGAATCAAAGTCAAAGTCATAAGTATTTACTTTAACTTCACTTTAACGGCACTTATAAAACGTCAGAAGCTAGTTCGCGGTTCCAAATTGGTCGTTCGCTATGGAGAAGAACCGGCAAGAAACTCCATGGTTACTCTTTTAAAAAAGTGATTGTTTACAATATTTTCATATTACAGTATTAATAGACATTATCTAAGAACAGTGTAGACCAGTCGATATTGTACCCAAAAGCACAATCAAGTTGAATTAAAACAACAGCATTCAAATTTATCATAAAATATTTTTTTTAAATATAAGTACTTTTAATCCTTTAAATAAAACAGATAAACCAAAATATCTGACATAATTTGAAATAAACGTTTTTCATTATTTTGATGACTTGGTACTTGTCCGTCTATGTTAGATAATGAAGTAGCTTTAGTTATCTCAAAAACGATTTAGATTAAGTTAATTATCCCGATTCGTTTGCTGATCCTAATACAACGTTATAAGTTCGGGTAAGTTCACCAGTATTATATGCAAGCTACAAACCAGCGCGTAGGGCTTGTAATAGTACGCAGCTTTTCAAGAGCTGTCTTTTAAGAACCAAGTTTACAAACAAGAATCGCCAAACTTAAATGGCAGTGGTCAGGGCACATTGCTTGCAGAACGCAAAGTCGATGAGGCTGAAAATTTTGGAGTGGTGACTGCATAACAGAAGACGCAGCGATTGAAAGCCTTTTATATAAGAAAGTAAAGAAAGCAAGAAAGAATACATACTCCTTTGGCACACAATGAACAAACAAGTAAAATATATAAAAGTATAAAAAAAAACTGCTCCATACGTGTACTAGCTCTCCGTGATTTTATTCCGTTTACCGGTAAAAATGTCGAAATTTAACGTTGAAAATAACTCTCTCTCTCGCTCTCAACGATTTATTGAAGAAAGTTGCTGCATTGACAACAAAAACTGCGACACAAATAGCTGCTATAGAAGTATTGAAAACTTTATTAAATCATTTTTTTTTTTTTTTTTAATGAACAAGATAAGGATGAGGAGAATGAGGTGGTCCAACAACTTGGTTAGAAGTGAAGGTTGCAGGAATCCGATGGATGCAAGATGCACAAGACCGGTCGTTGTGGAGACACTTGAGGGAAGTGTGATGATGATGAAGGCTCCGTTCATAGCTTTGTGCGATTCAATGTGCGTAAAGAGATATGCGTTCTCTTCGCCACCGCGCGTATTTGTCGCAGATTTAGGTGAACCTAGCTAATTAAATTGAGGTTTTAACTGCACGGGAGTACGGGAGAATTGGATAGAGATAAGTGGAACAATTTTACGTCATGCAAGGCACCTATTTCCACCCCACAATAATAATAATATTCAAAAATGTTACTAATATACAAAATGTAACTAATATATAAAGGAAATTATAATATTCCACAACTATCACACAACGCCGTCTAGCCCCAAGCTAAGCAGAGCTTGTGTTTATGAGTACTAGACAACTAATAAACATACTTATATAGTTCTAAATACATACATAATATAGATGAATCACGCCCAGACACAGAATAAAAGATCGTGCTCATCACAAACATTTGTCCTGAGTGGGAATCGAATATGAGGATCTTTACTGTTATATTGTATAATGTAACATTCATGTACCATATATAATAATAATAATAAAACCTCTTTATTTCCCATCACCTAAGAGTTACATGTATACTCATAAATTTAAATTTCACTTTTGTCGTTTTATTGGATAGGAACCCCACTTTGTGTATAGGCCTCCTCCAGTTTTCTCCACTTGTCTCTGTCTTCAGCTTGCTTATTTCAATCCTTGCCGGCTGTAGCCGCTATATCATCACTCCACCGCGTCGTAGGTCGCCCTTTCCACCTTTTTCCACTAGGTCCTTTCCATCTCGTTGCTTCTGCTGTCCATCGTTTATCATTGTAACGTGCTACATGGCCAGCCCATCGCCATTTCAAACTTAGACAGTAGTGTAGAACGTCAATTAGTTTGGTCTTCTTACGTATGAATACGCTTCTTATTTTTTGTCTTTTATTTATTTTTAAAAGACTTCTTTCCATCGCTTTTTGGCAGTTCACTAGTTTTGTTTTTATTTTAGTGTTGTAGGTCCTCGTCTGGCAGCCATATGAGAGAGTTGGCAGAATGCATGTATCCATAACTGTTCTTTTTAGGTGGAGTGGATAGTCACCTTTCGTTATTTCTTTAAGGGACCAGTATTTTTTCCAACTCATATTGATTCGGCGTTCTACCTCTTCTTCTTCGTTTTTGTCTTGAAATGATATTTCCTTTCCCAGATAAATATATTTGTTTACGTATTCTAAATTTTTTCCTTCAAGCTTTATTGAACACCTATGACTGTTTGTCATAATTTTTGTTTTATCTTTATTCATCAGAAGACCTACTCTAGCACTGTGTTCATTTAATTGGTTTATCATTATTTCTAAATTTCTACCATTTTCAGCGAAGAGGACTATATCATCTGCGAACCTGAGATGGCTTAGATATCGGTTGCCAATTTTGATTCCTTCGTTATCCCATCTCAGATCTTCAAAGATGTTTTGTAGCACTGCTATGAAAATCTTGGGGGACACCGGGTCTCCTTGTCTCACTCCACGTAAAATTGGTATTTCCGGTCCTCGTTTCTCAAGTTTTACACAGCTCGTACTATTGTCGTATATGTTTTCCAAGATGTTGTAGTACTTTTTGTGGACTTGACATTTGTTCAGTGCCTCCCATATTGCATCGTGTGATATTGTGTCAAATGCTTTGGCGTAATCGACGAACGCTAAATATAATGGTCTGTTGAATTCTTTGTATTTTTCCATTGTTTGTTGCATGACATGTAACTGATCTATAGTTGAGAACCCTGGTCGGAACCCCGCTTGTTCTATAGGTTGATGATTTTCAATACTGGCGCTGATTCTGTTTAGTAATATGGAGGTAAACAGTTTATAAGTGCTAGGGAGAAGGCTTATTGGCCGATAATTACCAATATCTTGAGGGTCACCTTTTTTATACAGCAAAATTATATCCGATTTCTTCCATTGTTCAGGTGCTTGTCCCGTGTTTATTACTTTGCTGAATAGGTAAGATAGTGGCTGTGCCAGCATAGTAATTCCGATTTTTAAAGCCTCATTTGGTATACAATCTGGTCCTTTTTTTTTTTTTTTTTTTTTTTTTAGGTGGGAATATCATCTTATGACAAATCTCGCTCTTGGGCGGAGCGAGAGATAGTGTCAGACTTTTACTGACTAAAAACCCACTCCTGTTCCTTCTTTGCCTTCGTCCCAGGGCCCCGGGTTTCGCTTTCACACTACCCATGGCCCCAGTAGGCTTCGACCCTGCTGGGCCCCTACGATTTGCTGACATCTCCCTGAGGCGCGCGTGGAACAATACGCGCCGTCGACGACTTAGGCTCGGTCCGGATGGTTACCGGACGATCGGACAGCGAGCCACCCATTGCTCGCCGTCCGCAAGCCCGCGCCTACGGTGGCCGGAAATCGGGATCGGAATCCCGGCGGCGATTGAGGCGTGAGGACCCTTGCCTCACGCGATCGGCCGCCTCCTTTGCTAGCATTACTGCTTCGCAGAAGGAGGCGACCGCCTGCCACTCCTCCTCGCTCCGAACCATGGCCTGTACCAAGGCCCGGCGCGAGAGATCGCCGCCGCCGATCGCCCCCACGAGGACACGGCGTTGCTCGGCCCAAGCGGGGCACACCTCCACCGTGTGCTCCACCGTGTCCTCCGGGCGTTCCACACAGTGGCGACACCCGGGCGTGTCTTCCGCACGAATCCGGTGCAGGAACTTTCCGAACTTACCATGTTCGGTGAGAACCTGCGTCATGCGGAAGGTGAGGACGCCGTGAGGTCTTTCCAACCACGCCTCAAAGAGGGGACTTACCGCCATAATTGTGGCGTGCCCAGCACTGGGTCGCGACAGCCGTTGTCGCCATTTCTCCATGAGAACCCGCCGGAACTCCGTCCGCCATGCTGCGACTTGTCGCGGCAGCGGAGTTTCGCCCCGGCGTTGCATCTCAATGCGCAGATCGTGCATGAGAGCAAGGACTGTTGCTTCCAGATCCCATGGTGGCTGGCAGGCAAGGAGGCTCGCCGCTTATACAATCTGGTCCTGGGCTTTTTTCTCGTTTAAGTTTCTTTATGAACCTTATTACCTCCATCGTATCGACTTTTACAGGTGTATCTTCGGTATCGCTCTGAGTTACAGATCTGTGCTTATTTGTACAACTATAAGTTCCGACGTTGTGTCTGTATAGCTCCTTGTAAAAATCTGTAGCGCAGTCTATAATATCTTTCCTCGTGTTTGTTCCAGTAGTTGTTTTTAAATTTTGTATCCAGTTTTTATGAGTGGCAAGTTGTTTATATGCTCTTTTTGTGCTCCTGTATTGTTTTATGTTAGTTTCTATGACCTGCTTTCTGTAGTCCAAGTAGTCCTGTTTGATGGCCTTGTTAGTTTTTTTGAATAGTCTTTTTAACTCTTCCTTCATTTCCTTTGTTTTGTGTTGTGTTTTCATAAGTTTTGAACGTCTTGACATTAGTTCCAGTGTAGGTTTCGTTAATATTTTGTTCTCATTCTTCTGTTTTTTATCTTTATGTTTCTTTGCAATACTTTTTTTAATGATATGTTCTATTTTGTTGTACAGGATCTGGACACTCTCATCGCCGTTCAATGTGTCTAATTCTTTTATATGTTGTTCTAGCTTTCTAGTGTATAATGTTATTTCTTCTTTTGTTTTAAGTGTGTTTGAGGATGATTTGAATGCCTGCCTGCATTTTTTCACATTTTGTAAGAGATAAGTAGCTCTAACTAGTCTGTGATCTGAAGTAAATCCCAAACCATGTAAAATTTCAATATTTCTTATTTTTTTAGGCTGATTTGACAAGATGTAATCCACTTCGTTTTTTGTTTTTTCGTTCGGTGAAATCCAGGTCCATTTACGATTCTGTCTCATTTTGAAATGTGTATTCATAATTGATAATTTGTGTTCGTAAGCAAATTCTATTAGTTTTTCTCCACGTTCATTTCTTTTTCCATAACCAAATTTTCCTAGAATCGTATCTTCGTTTGTTTTAGGTTGGCCCACTTTGGCATTGAAATCTCCAATAACTAGCACACTATCTCCAGCCATAGTTTGAGCTTCTTGTAGGGTCTCGTAGAATTTATCTATTTCTTCCTTAGTGGCATTTTCAGTCGGTGCATACACTTGAATTATTGAAATTATCTTTTCAGTAAACTCTAATTGGAGCAACGCGACTCTTTCTGACAAGCCTGTGAATTTCAATATGTTGTTTTTGTAGCAAAATATAAAATCTTCGTGCTCTTCTATGTTACCGTGCTCTTGTATGTACCATATATATCTACCTATATTATGCGAATAAATTATTTCACTTTGACTTTGTACCTTACATTCATCTTGCATTGAGTACATAACCATGATAATAATCGAGTCCCTGACTATTGGTAACTGAACTTTAGTCTAACTGACAATTGCAGACCAGATTGGACTGACATCATCACGCCCCAACCACTGGGACCCCGAGTCTAAGGGGTCTATTACACGATAGATTTTGCTGTCAGTTTTGCCACAGTCAAATATCTTGACTGAAGAAAAACCTACCGTGTAATGCGATGACTGACGTTTGCATGACGAAAAATGTATGGCGATAAAATTTCGTCAGTCAAGCTTCATTCATGATTGATGGTTTTGATTGACGCTTACATGACCGTGTAATGGAACCCTAACTACCAGCCACCGTCGGCGTGAGCTAGCGGATGGTGAGCAATATATAACTTGCCGTCCGGCCGGGTCTGAGTCGACGAAGGCGCGTAACGTTTTACGTACACCTCAAAGAGATGTCAACAAAACCGTTTGAGCCCAGCACAGCCTAAGCCAATTGGGGCCATGGGTTGACATCTCAAAAGGAAATCCTAGAACGCAAGGGCAACTAAAAGAACATGGGTGTGGTTTTAGTTGGTAAAATTCTGACACGCCACCCTAGAGTGGGAGAAGTTTTTAGATGATATCCGACCTCAAAAGAGACCACATTGGACTAAATAGCAATAATCAACTACTACATAATAATATATTTACGACATTGGCCATCATAACTGGAAGTAGTAAATGTATGTATCTGTGTATCTATTATCACACAACGCCATCTATTCCCAAGCTAAGCAGAGCTTGTGTTATGGGTACTAGACAACTGATAAACATACTTATATATTTCTAAACACATACATATATAGATAAATTACACCCAGACACAGAACAAATGATCGTGCTCATCACACAAATATTTGTCCTGGGTGGGAATCGAACCCACGAACTCCGGTATAGCAGTCAGGGCCACTAACCACTAGAACCAACAGGCCAGTCGAATATAGCTAGATCAAATCTAATAACAACTATACAAACTAAAAAAAAAAAAATGAAATAAAAAAAAAAATGGAAATGAATGAAATGAAAATGATAAAGTGTGACCATTTTTTCTCAATAATTTGAACAACTTTCCCAAATAAGCGGTTTGGATTCAACGATATCCTTTACCATTTTAATTGTAGACTATTTTGATTACACTGCAGCCGGCTGCGGAGAAAAAGGGCGTGACCTACGGCGAGGTCATCCGGAAGGCGAGGCGAGCGGTCAACCTTGCCGAGCTCGGAATCACCGGGGGCTTCCGGATGCGGCATACCGCGACTGGTGCCCTTATGCTAGAGGTCCCCGGGGCAAACAGCGGCCCTACCGCAGACGCCCTGGCCGAGAAAATAAGGGCGTCCTTGGATGCGGAGGAGGCCCGAGTGTCCAGGCCCACAAAATGCGTTGACATGCGCATTATGGGCCTGGACGAATCAGTGACGGTAAATGAGGTTGTGGCCGCCGTCGTCAGGATAGGGGGGTGCCTGGCCAACCAGGTTCGGGCAGGCGCCATTCGTGCTGACGGCACGGGCATGGGGTCGGTGACGGTGAGCTGCCCTGTGTCAGCGGCCAGGAATATCAGCGGGGAGGGCCGACGGCTTTTGGTGGGCTGGGTCTCTGCACGGGTAAAACTGCTGGAGCCCAGACCTCTACGTTGCTATCGCTGCCACGTGGGGCACCACGTGGGGGCCTGTTGCGCAGCGGAGGTGGATCGCAGTGACCGCTGCTTTCAGTGCGGTCAGCCCGGTCACAAGGCCATCACTTGCAGTGCAGCGCCGCACTGCTACGCATGTGCAGCGGCAGGCAAGCCAGCCGAACACCGGGCTGGGGGCAGGTCCTGTGATCCCCCCGCCAAGGCCAAGGGCAAGGTCCCGAGGCCCATCCCCGCGAATGTGCTCGCCGCTGCGGCCGCCAAGTTGGCCACCGCCGCCATCACTTCCGCAGACACCGCCGCGGCGACCACAGTGGCAGGGCCCTCACAAGGGGCTCGGGAGGAGACTGTAATGGATTGTCAATAATAGCTCCATTACGACTCCTCCAGGCGAATATCAACCACTGCGCCCCCGCTCAGGATCTGTTGCTCCAGAGCATGGCGCAGTGGTCGATAAACATCGCCGTAGTCTCCGAGCCGTACTACGTCCAGCCCAGGGCCGACTGGGTGCAGGACCTGAACGGCTCGGTGACCTTAATTTCGTCGGCCGCCGCCGGTACCCCGTCCCTCGAGGCCGTCACGAGGGGGCAGGGTTGCGTAGCGGCACGGTTCGGGGACATCGCAGTCGTAGGTGTATACCTCTCCCCGAACCGAACTCTCGCCGATCTCCACATCTCCCTTCTGGAGCTGAATGCCGTCGTCGCTAGGTTTGGTTCCCTCCCCGTGGTCGTTTGCGGGGACGTCAATGCCAAGAACCTGGCTTGGGGTTCCCGGTACACAGACCAGCGGGGTCGGATGGTGGAGGACTGGGCTTTGGAGCTAGGCCTGGTCGTCCTAAACCGGGGTTCTGTCCCCACGTGTGTGCGGATGCGGGGCGAGTCAGTGGCGGACATTTCATTCGCCAGTCCCGCTCTGACACCGCATGTCGTTGACTGGCGCGTCATGGAAGGGGTGGAGACGTACTCAGACCATCGATACATCCGGTTTGACGTCTCCGCCCAGTCCTCAACCGCGCCGGTCCAACAAACCCCGTGTGGTCCGCGTTGGGCGCTGAAGCAGCTGGACCGGGAGCTCCTCCTGGAAGCCGCGATGGTACAGGCCTGGGTGCAAGCACCGGACAGGCCTGTTGACATCGACGTCGAGGCAGAGTGGTTCCGGGAGGCCATGTCGCAAATCTGCGACGTGGCAATGCCCCGAGTCCGGCCAGGACGTGCCCGGCGCCAGGTGTACTGGTGGTCGCCAGAGATCGCGGCACTGCGTAGCGCGTGCAATGCCGCGCGGCGCCAGTACGCCAGGCACCGCAGGCGCCGCATCCGTCCGCCGGATGCGGAGACCAGAGAGGCGGAGCTCTACGAGGGATACAGAGAGGCGAGACGCACCCTCCGAGCGGAGATAAAGCGGGCGAAGGTAGAGGCCCGCAACGTGTGGCTGGAAACTCTGAACAGAGACCCATGGGGGCGCCCCTACAAGGTGATGCGAGAAAAGCTCCGCCCCTGGGCTCCCCCGCTGACGCAGAGTCTCCGGCCCCAGCTTGTGGAGGGTGTGGTTAGCGCTCTATTCCCCACGCGAGGGGAACTCTCCCCCGCCTATGGCTCCGCCACCTGCGGTGTCCAACGTGGACCACGACGGCGACGGCGACGACATTGCTCCAGAGGTGACCGAGGTAGAGATGCGAGTGGCGGTACGTAGGCTCAGTGCCAAAAACACCGCCCCAGGACCCGATGGCCTGCCTGGAAAGGCCTGGGTCCTGGCCATGGAGGAACTTGGGCCTCGACTAAGAGGGCTCTTTAGCGCATGTATGGAGAGGGGCCAGTTCCCACTTCGCTGGAAGACCGGGAAACTGGTCCTCATCGCGAAGCCGGGGCGCCCTGCGGACTCACCGTCCGCGTACCGGCCCATCGTGCTGCTCGACGAGGTGGGCAAGCTCTTTGAAAGAGTAATTGCAGACCGCCTCGTCGCGCACCTAACACGGGTGGGGCCGGATCTTTCGGACGGCCAATTTGGCTTTCGCAGGGCGCGCTCTACGGTGGACGCCATCATGCGCGTGCGAGCCCTCACGACGGGGGATGCGGTGTCCCAAGGCAGGTGTGTCTTAGTGGTGTCTTTGGACATCGCCAACGCTTTCAATTCCCTGCCCTGGAGTAGCATTAGGAGGGCACTCCGGTATCATCGGGTGCCTGACTACCTCTGTCATGTTGTCGAAGCCTACCTGTCGGACAGGTACATTATCTACCCTGGTCACCTGGGAGAGTGGAAACGGCGAGAGATGTCGTGCGGTGTTCCGCAGGGATCGGTACTAGGACCACCCTTGTGGAACATCGGGTACGACTACGTGCTGCGCGGCGATCTCCCTGACGGGGTCAGCGTGGTCTGGGCACGCCTTAATTATGGCGATAAGTCCCCTCTTTGAGGAGTGGCTGGAAAGACCTCACGGCGTCCTTACTTACCGCATGACGCAGGTCCTCACCGGACATGGTAAGTTTGGGAAGTTCCTGTACCGGATCCGTGCAGAAGAGACGCCCGGGTGCCACCATTGTGTGGACCGCCCGGAGAACACGGTGGAGCACACGGTAGAGGGCGATCGGCGGCAGCGATCTCTCGCGCCGGGCCTTGGTACAGGCCATGGTCCGGAGCGAGGAGGAGTGGCAGGCGGTCGCCTCCTTCTGCGAAGCAGTAATGCTAGCAAAGGAGGCGGCCGATCGCGTGAGGCAACGGCAACGGTCCTTACGCCCCAACCGCCGCCGGGATTCCGATCCCGATTTCCGGCCACCGTAGGCGCGGGCTTGCGGACGGCGAGCAATGGGTGGCTCGCCGTCCGATCGTCCGGTAACCGTCCGGACCGAGCCCAAGTCGTCGACGGCGCGTAGTGATCCACGCGCGCCTCAAGGAGATGTCAGCAACCGTAGGGGCCCAACAGGGTCGAAGCCTACTGGGGCCATGGGTGATGCGAAAGAGATCCCCGGGGCCCTGGAAAACAAATGGCAAAGAAGGAACAGGAGTGGGTTTTTAGTCAGTAAAAGTCTGACACTATCTCCCGCTCCGCCCAAGAGCGGAGGATGTCATGAGATGATTTTCCCACCCGAAAAAAAAAAAAAATTGTAGACTATTTTGAATTATAGACCCAATAGTTTTATAGATAAGGGGGGATCGTCAGTTATTATCAAATATTCTCTTAAATAGCTTTAAAAATAATTAAAAAAAAAAGCATACCTAACAGATTGTCACGCGATACTACAGTTTAGAAAACTTTTTACATATTTTCTCCTAAAAGTGACTCATCTTCAAAATTCGTTTATTTTATTTGCGTTACACGTCCATATTAGGGTCACAGAAATTCATGTGTGTATCAATTTTCGGCTTGATTGGTCAAGTAGATTCGGGGCAAATTGGCTGACAGTAATCCTAGGAGGTTTCCTTTTTTTCATTCGGACCTATGGATTCCTAAAAATCGTCAGTCATTCAGGATGTTGATGGGGCTGCCCCGTTTCTGCAGTGCATCAGGTATGTTCGCAGAGGCAAGCGTCGATGGTTTTCACGCCATCATCAGACAGAAATCTGCCTCTTTGCTCTGCAGAGTACGGGCTAGCTCCAACTCCATCCTGAAAACCATAGCGGGGAGGTACGATTCTCCTCTGTTAGGTTATGTTGTTCACAGATGCATCATGAACAACCACCTTGTTTTAAAATAAATAGATAGATTGTAAGTTTACTAACATAGGTTTAAATTTTTCTAAATTGTTTACCATATGGATGTCACTTATCCGAATTAAAGATTATTTTATTTTATTTTATTTTATTTATTGCAAATCGTCAAGTCCAGGTCATTTGAAATTTTTCTTGTCACCGAGTTTGTTAGCTTGTCGGTTTGCTGTCGTTTACATTTCGGAGAGTGTGCGTTTGAATTGCACAATTTCATTCCGTCAAGCCGTTCCATTATAAGACCACCAGATGTACGATTGTTCGCCACCAATACACGGTGGACATTTTATCCACATAAGACCTGTATTTCTTTTCTTATAGTAATAAATGCTGTACACCCATGCACACAAAACGTTTTGTGAACACATTCATTGTGCGTACAACCTAGGAGTCTTTAAGTCAAGAGTGAATAGGTTACTTCTAGGTAAGCGTGCTCCATCGTCAGTCACATCATCGCTTACGATCAGCCCCCCTAGCCAAGTTACGATCGTTTCGTTTGCGTCGAACACCACGAGTAGGCTACGCCTCCGATTCCTTTGTTCTGACCACGTGACTGAGCATCGTCATGACGTCAGAACAAAGGAATCGCAGGCGTGGCCTACTCGTGCTGTTCGACGCAAACGAAACGATCGTAACTTGGTTAGGGGGGCTGGTGAGATAGTGGCCAAGCACGAGCCTATCCATAATAAAAAAATAAATAAATAAACATACACATATATTCATATAAACTTTCTCCATTATAATGTTAGTGTTATTGCATTATTATAGTATTCTGTGTATATATCCACTTGTTTGTGCAGTCATCAGTAGTTACTTATCCTCGTCACGTGCATAATCGTGTGTCGCCTTTTAAAGAATTCAGTCAATAACTCATCGAATTAACAGGACTATCAAAGATTATGTGTTTGTTTGTGTGTGATTAATCATGCAATTAGCACGAGTCATCAATTACAAACATGTAAATGAACGATAGGTGCCTACTTCTTTTTCAGTGAGAAAAAATCAAATAATTCCTCCCGCTCTGGGTAGAGCAAGAAGAGGTTTCAGATTTTACTGACTAATAATAATTTATTTCAACCAACATGGATCTTACAATATCAAAATATTTTCTTACACACATAACATGTCAAAACAATGCTCTCACAACATATGAAAGCAATATACACTCAAAATTTAAAAACCATAGCATAAGCATAATCAGCCTTTTAATGTTCCCGATGCCGGGACTCAGGCCTCCTCTCTCTAGAAGAGGGAATAGGAATGATCGCTCGAAACCACGTCGGCCCAGTGCGGGTTGGTGAATGTCACCGCATTCCCGCGACTCGGTCGTCAGGTCGTCGGTCCAACTTGTGGGAGGCCTTCAATCAAACTTCATAGGGTACTTCCTGTTGACCCAGAATCCTAAAATGTGGTATAAAGCATGGTCTTATAGCACTGATATAGGAATAAATCTGAAAACTGTAAATTTCTTGTTACGTCACAGAAAAAAAACTATTTTTGCGATTCGGAAAAATCTTCCGAGACTCCCTTTGTGAATTGAATTATTTACATAGTAATAAGTTTGTACGGAACCCTCAATGCGCGAGTCCGTCTCGCACTTGCCCAGTTTTTTACAGGTACTTTTGTATGTGCTTGATTAAGCTTGCAGTCAGCAGGGCTAATTCTGGAAGGCCTCTCAGAAGACAGATCAATATGTTAGCGATGGCCGCAAGAATCTATTGAATGCGAAAATCATAGAAACGGCTGATGTGAGAACGTTCGCATTTCTCCGAAGTGGATATCTTTCGCCTGGTTATTTCGATTTCCGTTCTCCACTTAAGGATCTGGTTTATAGGCCAGAAGGACTGATCCTTCGTCAAACACCTTTATGAGACTATCAATTTAGCTGTTGTTAAGTTTTTTCTTCTTCTTTTTTTTTGAGGTGAGAATTCATCACATTACTTCTCCCTCCTCTTTACCATGGAGCAAGATAAAACCTACCAAGCTTCTTCATTTGCTTTATGCGTTCTAGGGTTACAGTAAATCTTTTAAACATTCTCGCAGTTCAAGCAGGCATCTGCACTCAGTAGTGCAGATACCCACCAGACCAGTGTCCCCCCTTCAGTAACTCAGCAAGATAGGTTCTAACTTCGGGTCTATTCCCGATTGTTTCCTTATAGTTTTTTTAATACATATTTTAGTGGCCTTTTTATTCCTGACCAACTCGGCAATCGATGTCCACTTCTTGTCTTCAAACCTTGAGCACGCTTGCCTAGACCGGTAAGCGCGCTCCATCATCAACCACATTGTCGCTACCAACAGGCGAAATAGTGGTCAACCGCGAGTCTATTAATAAAAATAAACCGGGCAAGTTCGTGTCGGACTCGCGCACTGAAGGTTCCGTAGAAACTTACTTAAGAAAACAGTTCAATGAGGATCAATTACATAAAATAGCAAATCCCATTTTTACTAAATAATAATAATAATAATATTCCACAACTATCATACAACGCCGTCTAGTCTCAAGCTAAGCAGAGCTTGTGTTATGAGTACTAGACAACTGATAAACATACTTATATATTTCTAAATACATACATATTATAGATAAATTACACCCAGATACAGAACAAATGATCGTGCTCATCACACAAACATTTGTTCTGAGTGGGAATCGAACCCACGACCTCCGGCATAGCAGTCAGGACCACTAACCACTAGACCCAGAGGCCTAAAATACATGATCGTATGTGTAATAATTTACTGAGCATTTAATTTTTTAAATTATTAAAATCCGTCAAGTAATGGTGGATTTATTTAAGTTTTTCTGAACGGTTACTAAGAAACGCGCGCTCTCGCTGGACTATTTACGATGACGTCATCTGCCATGATCCTTGCGACGAACGGCTTGATCGTAGGGGCATTTCACGTGGAGCGGACAATATAAAAATTTCTTTGTTTCCGATTTTAGTAATATTTGAGTATGTTATATATGTCTATGTTCCCGATATGCGTACATAATATTTTTATCGTGTTTCGTATGATTTACGAGTTATGAGGGTTTGAAGATTTGACGAAATCTCAGAGATGCGCTAATTCGAATGCCATTGTCCAGCTTATGGAAGTTGAAATTAAATAAATGAAGTAATGTATTTTATTCTATAATTAATGAGGTTTTTTTAATTAAATATTCTATAAAGAAAAAAAATCAGTATATTTTTTTTAATATTCATAAACTTGGACTACTTTAATCATTTTATTTTCTTTGTAATTAAATCTCTTAGTGTTAACATATCGCTCGTTAAGTTTTACAATGGACTTAAAAGTCGTTTAAGAGCCAGGTCGATTAAAGTAGGCGAGGTTGACACTTATACAAAAACGCCACCATGTCAGTCCGACTTTAGGACCAGACCTCGAAACCTATCCTCTTGCAGCGGGGTGTGAGGCAAGGAGACATCATTTCTCCGAAACTGTCTACGGCCGCAATGGAGGATGTCTTCAAGGTTCTGGTGTGGAGAGGGCTAGGCATAAATGTCAATGGCGAGTACATCACTCACCTTCGATTTGCCGATGACATAGTAGTCATAGCTGAGACTACGGAGGAGCTCAGTACAATGTTCGGTGACCTCAGTAAAGCTTCCGAAAGAGTGGGACTTAAAATGAACATGGACAAAACCAAAGTCATGGTAAACATCCATGTAGTACCCACTTCTATCAAGATCGGAGACTCTACACTCGAAGTAGTGGACGACTACGTTTACCTGGAACAGACGGTCAAGTTGGGTAGGTCTAATTTCGAGTAAGAGTTCAATCGTCGAATCCGACTCGGCTGGGCAACGTTCGGGAAAGTCTATGGCCAGTGCGTGTTGTAAGTGATGACATATGGCTCTGAAACGTGGTCGCTTATTATGGGCCTCATCAGAACGCTTAAAGTCACTCAAAGGGCAACGATAAGGCCTATACTCGGAATTTCAAAAATATTATGTACATTTATCGGGAACATAGACATAATATATATAACATACTCAAATACTTATTACTAAAATCAGAAACATCGAAATTGTTTAGTGGTCCGCTTCACGTGAAATGCCCCCGTATTCATTCGCCGGACCACTAGACGTACGGCGTTGCGCCATCGGAACACATTCATAATGCGTACAGCTAAGGAGTGGACTTCCCTGCCGGAGTCTGTGTTCCCTGATAGTTACAACCTAGGGGTCTTTAAGTCAAGAGTGAATAGGTTACTTCTAGGCAAGCGTGCTCCATCTTCGGCCACATCATCGCTTACCATCAGGTGAGATAGTGGTCAAACGCGAGCCTATCAATTAATAAAAAATAAAAAAAAATTCTTCACAGTATTTACTGTTTTTTTTTTTGACGCTGTAAGTCTGCATACTCCACAAAAATCATGACTGATCCTCATTCTCGAATTGAGTTACGAAGATTTATCCGGATGGAAAAAAGTTTTTTTTTTTTGTGACGTAACTACAAATTTACAGTTTTCAGATTTTTTCTTATACTTGTGTTATGTGGCCTTGCTTCATGCCAAATTTCAGGATTTTAGGTCAACGGGAAGCACCCTATGAATTTTGATTCCTTTGCGAGTGTCAAAATATACATTTTTTGCAAAATAAATAGCCGATATTTTTTTTCCGTTAACTCTGAAGTTTATTTTTTCACATCTTCAAGGGATCGCAGACCTGAGATATGGTTTTAATTTCAACGCGATACCTCCACGCGTTCCCGAGATAAACGGTCTTGACAGACAGACAGACAGACAACAAAGTGATCCTAAAAGAGTTCCGTTTTTTTCCTTTTGAGGTACGGAACCCTAAAATATATATTTTTAAGAGTCATATTTATGAACAATATTTAATTTTATATGTTGCCATTATTTTTATGTATTTTTTATGTTTCAAATGCAGTTTTTATTGTAAGTCACGGGTTTCGCACTTACCAATAACTATAGGTAAAAATGTGTGTAAATACATTATGTATTAAATAAAAAAATAAGAAACTTAAAATTGCTTATGTGAGTTTATATGTTTGTGATCGCACTTATCATACAAGAATAATTCCTAGTGTGGCAATGTTTTAAAAGAAAAAAAAAAAACATTTTTCTACCCACGCAAAATACTGGCAAGGTGCATACAGTTTTTTAGATTGAACGTCAATCCTTAAGGGGGTGCAACTCGACATACATTTTCACTGTTTTTCAGACAACCACTTTTACGCGATTATGACGTCATTACACACTTTTCATTAGATATTTTGGAAACACAGTATATTAAATGGGCTTTTATTGAAATCAATTTATAAATTTGTGTAAAACTAATCCAGTAAAGACCTTTGAACCATGAAGTTTCTTGCACATTCTTCTCCATAGAGTTCTACGCTTTGGAATGTGCAATTAGCATCATTTTTTCACACTGACACTTCATAATTTACTCAAAAATTAAAAAAAGTCAAAAAAGCATAACAATAGAAGCCTTGCAAATTTAATCTAGATTCTGAATGACGACAATTTTTTCAAAAACTTTTAAAGATTTAAAAAACACATATTAATGGAACAAGTTTTGTAAAATATTCGAGTAAATCACGGGATTACCGAATGCTAACAGAGTTTTCAAGCGTTCTTTCTTTTTTCTCGTTGACTTTTCGTGTACGATGTAGTAACAAGCTTTTAAACCATGCTCGATGTTAAGCAAGTTAAAAAAGACCCTCTTAAAGGCTAGATAGATGGTGATGATTTGAAATGATTGCTATTGCGCCGTATTTTTTTTAAAAAAGAAGACAGAAAATATAGAACATTATGTGCTTCAATCCCTACATACTTCTCTTGCTTCATCGAGTCAAAACCTCAAAGTCTTGAGCATCGACATCAAGTTACTAGCCTGACAGTTTTCTATTGTTTATATTTCGAGGAGTGTGCGTCGGAAATGCACAATCAAATTCTGCAAAACCCATTATCGAACTGCTAGACGTACGGCGTTGCGCCACCAGTACATGGTAGGAATTCCACTCAAATGTAAAAAAAAAACGTTTAGGAAACACATTCATTATGTGTATAGCTAAAGAGTGGAAATTCCTACCGTAGCCTGTGTTTCCTGATAGCTACAACCTAGAGGTCTTTAAGTCAAGAGTGAATAGGTTACTTCTTGGCAAGCGTGCTACATCGTCGATGATGTGGTCGATGATGGAGTTGGGATAGTGGTTAAACGTGATCCTATCTATAAATATAAAAATGAATAAGTAATAATATGGAAAAACTTACGAAAAAAAAAATCGAATACAACGCCATCTCTAATTAAAATGTCATTATAAAATGGTTATTTATGCTGCCATTAGATGGCGTTATCCTTACTATTGGCGGTACGAAGTTCGCCGGTACAGCTAGTATATATAAAAATAAATAGCAGTTCGTTAGTCTCGCTAAAACTCGAGAACGGCTGGATCGATTTGATTTAGTTTGGTCTTGAAATATTCATTATAATCCAGGAAAGGTTTAAACGGTGAGTAAATATGGAAAAATTCACGGAAAAAAAATTCGAATACAACTCTAATTAAAATGTCATTTTAAAATCGATTATGCTGGTTCTAGTAATGACAATAGGCGTTATCCTTACTATTAGCCGGTACGAAGTTTGCCGGGTCAGTTAGTCACTAATAAAAAAGCTAATCACTCACGCACGTGGATTGCGAGTACTACGCGCTTAGTCTTTCTTAAAAAAAATATAATGACAATACATTTTTTCAGGGGAATTTTTCGTAAACTGCACCTACGTATTGTTAATCTCTCTAAATCTTCAAACTCACACATTCACACCGTGGATTATTAATAATTAAAAGATATTAATTTATCTCGCACGCTTCAGATAAACTACTACATAATGAGAATTTTATCAAGAATATTTATGATGGGCGTGCTTCAGATAACTTCCAAAATAAAATTATTCGTTCTGGCGGTTATATTTGTTTTGACGTATGCCAAACACGAGGACTATGTTGGGTTAGTATTTTACGTTTACTGAAAATCTATATACATCATCGTCATAATTTCAGCGGAAAGACGTCCACTTTTGGACATAGCCTTCCCCCAAGTGTCGTCACAACGAACGGCCCTATGCGCTTCACATCTATTGGATTCACGTGACCCTCACCAGTTGATCTGTCCACCTTTTATGAGGCCTTCTAACGCTGCGTATTCTGGTATGAGATCGCCAATCCAGAACCTTTCCGTCCCAAGGACCATCTGCCCCCCTAGCCAAGTTACAACCGTTTCCTTTCGATTCTCTTTTCGTCGATCGCCTCGAGTAAAGGCCATGCCTCCGATTCCTTTGTTCTAACGTCATCTCAATGCTCAGTCACGTGATCAGCCTACCATATAGTAGGAGAAGTCATTGGATGATTTTCTACCACAAAAACATATCGCTCCAAAAATTTAACAGTAGTACTATATACAATACCCCCGTAGACCTTTAAATGATGCTCTAAAATTCCTTCTAGATGGAAATCCTACTACATAAATACTTCTACCACAGAACAGGTAAAGAAGATAAATGCTATTCGTACAAGAATGGATCTGGATTTCTTAAGCCCAGCTCACGTGAAACGGGAGGCAGTGGTTTTAGTTAAGCCTGAACAGCAAGATGAGTTTATAAAAAACTTAGATCATTTGGGCATCAAGTACAAGATTCACGTTGATGATATTAAGTTGTAAGTTTTTTGAATTATTTTTCAGTGAAAACATTTGTGGATATCTGAAAGACAAATACGAGTATAATGTATATCAGCTAGATTTAACTCCTTTATAATTATCAATTATTTAAAAGAAAAACGTAACCCTACATTAGAAATAACTTCAAATTCGGAAACTCAAATACCTTCACAAGAAACCCAGACCCGTACTAATATTTGTTCCATGTGGGAAACAAACCCTCGACATGCAGTGCAATAACCATTAGCTCAACCACTTCGTCAACTGTGTCATCCAGGAAGCGACAAAGAACCTGTATCTTATTTATACGAAAATCGATATAACTGAAACAAAGCTGAGACCAACTGGATGCGAAAGGCAAAACATCAGATATTGTAGCGTATCTTGAAAAAGGTCTGAGTCTAGCAGTGGACTATGATAGGCTGAGTTGACTGTCTAAAATGAATGATGTTTTTTTAAGAGCTCTAGATCATGACGATGAAATGGACAAAAATAGGCCCAAGGTTATTGCTAGAGATGGTGGTGGTAAAATGTCTTACAACAATTACCAGCATTTGAAAACGGTAAGTGAATCGTGATATTGTTAAAGTGAAGACAACGATTTTATAAATTTTCATAATCGATTGTATAGTAAAAAACATCCATCTCTGTAACAAGGCTGCAATGCTCTTTTGTTAGCCAGTCAACAACATAGACAAAATAAAAATAAATAGGGATACAAATATAATAAATTATAATGAGGGAATAGGAGGACATAGCAGCTGCATTCGGTTACATTAGAAGCCGTCCGACTCTAACACATTTGGGGAAAAGCTAGGCAAGCAATGATGATGATACTGAAACAAAGAGGCAAGAACACTGACATGGTTTACCCTGACATCCTAATATTGTCATCGCAGATTTGAATCATGATCAAATTCGTTTATGACAGACACAAAATATAAGATGTGATGACGTTTCTTAACAAAATGTGATGCTCAAGTTTGTTTTTATGTATGATACCAATATTATAATAATTATAATCTTTAATTCTATTTTGTAGCATATCTCTTTTTGAAAATTTTATGTTTTGACTTTTTTATTTTGCATGATGTTTTTATTTTCTAAGAGAATTCTATTTATATGTAATCGTTATGTTTTATTCTGTATGGTTGAGTCAATACTTATAAAAAAATTGTATTTTTACTATTTTAATTAATTTCATGTTAATTGACAAGTATTTAATGATTGTAATTGTAATATGATAGTTTTAGTTAATAAGATAAATAAGTTTTTGTAAATTGGCTCAAATAAATTTATCATGATTGCTATTTTTAGATTGACGACTATATGGCATATATTGCTGCAAAATACCCAAAAACCACAACTTTAGTAACAGCTGCAAATTCTTTCGAGGGACGACCAATACGTTACATGCAAATATCAACCACCAATTTTAGAGACAAAAGAAAACCAGTCGTCTTCATCGAAGGCGGTATCCACGCCAGGGAATGGATCGCTCCCCCTACCGTCACTTGGGCTATCAAGAAGCTTACTGAGAATGTTACTGAACCTGATCTTCTCAATAACTTTGATTGGATTCTCATGCCTATTGCAAATCCTGATGGTTATTATTTCACTTTTAATGGTGTAAGTATCGACTGTTCGCTGTGTGACTGTGTTGCTGTGTGTTCTGTGTGTGTGACATATTATGTGATTATCTTATAATTCCAGAAGCGACTTTGGCGCAAGAACCGCTCTTTGAATTACCCCAACGATTTTTACTGCCCTGGAGTCGACGGCAACCGCAACTTTAATATCGCTTGGAACTCCACTGATACTAGCACAGATCCCTGTTCCACGGTTTATCCCGGAAGACGACCGTTCTCCGAAATAGAGACGCAAGTTATTAGGAACATACTTATGGAGCATCTCCCTCGCATTGCTTTGTTCCTATCCATGCATAGCTACGGCAGTATGGTTTTGCACTCATGGGCGCATAATAAAACACTATCTTATAACTATGATGCTCTTACCTCAGTTGGCTTTGCCATTGCCGATGCTTGCCTTGATCATGGCCCAGCCAGTTTCCCTCCTTTTGTTGTTGGGTCAACTGCAGAGGTATTGTACTTATGTAGTGGTAGTTCTATAGACTATGCGCATCATATTGGAGTCCCTTTGGCATATACCATTGAGTTGCCTGGTTTTAAGCAACAACTTCGTAATAATGGATTCAATCTAGAACCTCAATACATTAAAGACGTTTGCCGTGGTACTTGGGCTGGTATCGTTGTTGGAACCAGATTAGCCCAGACGTTATTTCGAGTATCGGTTTTTTGATTGTTGTTATTGGTTAAAGTTATTTATATAAATTATATCGTGTTTTTTTTTTTTAATTTGTTAATAAAGACATAGTTAATTGTTTATTATGTTTGTAGATTTGCCTGTTTTTTTCCAACTATAGGTAAGGAGTGTATTGGCAAAACATAGAAGACTGGTGTCCATTTTATCTGCCTTTACTTCTGACTAATATCCATAATGACTGTCACATATTATGGACCAATTATGGAAAATATTTAAATAAAAAAATAATCAACTATTAGCTCTGAATAGTAAATATAACCCTGCAGTAATGAGATGAAGTAAGTGTCCAGTAGTGGAATTTTACATGAAGAATTAAATTGTGTTTATAACTTACAGGCTATTTGTAGAGAATTCTTTCTTCTTTGGATTTATGATTTTGTAAACAGGTACAATATCAATAATTCCATAATCTACACTCACATTTACACCAAGTGGATTAACTGTTATAAACGTATTATGAAAACTAATCACAAAAATTATGTCGCTCGCTTCTGTTATCGACAATATAATTTGAAATAATGTCATTGTTATCAGTGTGTAGATTGTTATAAAAACTCTGGTAGTCAAGCCCTTCAGGATAACTGTACCTGCTTCCAATGATGAAGCTGCTTGTACTAGCATCCGTGCTTGTTTTAGCATATGCCAAACATGAAGAATATATTGGGTGAGTATTACTTTAATTTAACTTTACTTTCGATTTTATTTTCAATTAAGGCTTTTATCAAGTTCATAAAACTCAAAATAAAATCTAAATCTACAAAGGAGTTAAAGCCCACAGATATTGAAACTATGTATTTTTTTATTTATGTTAAATATCCTTAATTTTTATTCTAGATGGAAATCCTACTTTGTAGGACCTTCTACAGAAGAGCATGTGAAATACCTGCATGAACTTGGTGCCAAATTGGACTTGGATTTCTTAAGTCCACCCCACGTGCAACGAGAGACGGTAGTCTTAGTGCAACCTGAACACCAAGAAGAATTTACCACGAACTTGGGTAACTTGGAAATACCATACAGGACTCATGCTGAAGATATTAAATCGTAAGTTTTTGGACAACATTTTTTATAAAACTAAACGATTAGATATTTGTATTAGTACATTAAGGAATTCCAAAATTCACGTAAGAATTCATTGTTATATGTTTTTCTTTTTTAACGTAATAGAGACTTCAATGATCTAGACCATCATCCTTCACTTACTGCTATTTAAAATTCGTTCGTGGTTGATGCAATATGTCTCCTTCCATACTATAAGTCCACTACAGGAGGTATTATTTGTCATCTCATTTGTTATCCACTTAGTAGTGGTAGCTATATTATTTTTCACAATCTGTTCATCGTCTATTAGGTTTTTCTTTTCTTTGGTAGCATCATTGGTGCAATGTGCATTTAGATATTCTTATGTTTTTTACAAAAGACACTTCTTATCTAATAAACATTAAAAGTCATTGTTTCAGTATATCAATAATTTTCTCTACTACGTTTAAAATTCTTCATATTTATCTTTTATTTGTTTCTTATGTAAATACAGTGAAATCTTCGAGATTATTATTCTTTAGTGAAAAAAATTCGTGCTTCGTATTTTTTTTTTTTTTTATTATTACTAGCAAGATCGGTTACGTCTGGATAAAAAAAACGGATATTATACCACGGGAACGTAGTCTCGGGATAAAAAGTGTCTTATCTCTATTTCTAAGATTTAATGTTATGTTTACTAATTGACGCGGACAAAGTCGCGGACAACAGCTAGTGTATACTAAAATGATTTCAAATTGGTTAATTGGTTTAAACTTGAAAACGAAACAGTTTATTTAAATAATAATAATATTTCCTTTTTTTAGCACCAGTTTGATGCCATAAACGAAATGTTACACAGAACATCTAGTATTACTTTATATTAATTTTCTTTTACAGTGCACTTGATTATGACGATGAGGTCATTCAAGATTGGACTAAGACCATTACTAGAAATGGAGCCAAATCTATGCCGTTCAATAACTACCAGCGGTTGGCCGTGGTAAGTGTGGTGTACCATATTATTAGCAATATTGATCATGGAGGTAATTACAGACACAGCAAGCATGAAATTACATAAATAGGACATTTTAACAGATGTTAATTATGCAAGCAAATCCATACTAATATTATAAATGTGAAAGTGAGTGTATCTCTTTGTCCGTTTTTCACGGCAAAACGAAGCGACGAATTGACGTGATTTTTTAAGTGCAGATAGTTGAAGGGATGGAGAGTGACATAGGCTACTTTTTGTCTCTTTCTTACCCCCCACTCCCCTAAAATGGAGGGTAGAAGTTTGTATGGAGCATTCCGCAATTTTCAAGATTGAAAGCTAAAAATTGGTATGTGGACTATTTGTGACTAACAAAAAAAACTTGCATCATTTTTTTTTGGGATCTGCCCCAAACCCCTCAAAAGAGGAACTTTTCACAATTTTCAAGGTAGGAAGCTAAAAATTACCCCAAATTTAACGCGAGCGAAGCCGTGGACAAAAGCTAGTTTTATATGTTTATGAAAAAATGCTTATTCACTAAATCCTTAATGTTTGAGCACGTGACACTTTCAAAAATTGTTGTTCAAATATTGATTAGCATGATAATTGAGAGAGTCGGTTGCTAAAAATCACAATAATATATTTTTTTATTATTATGATTGATTGTACTTTAGTAATTAAATAAATCCAGTTAGTTCAGTAATCTGTTTTAACCAGATAAAGAACGCAACTAGACTTTGAGCGTTAGAAATCGGTCACATTATCTTAAATTCTTTAGGATTCAATAATCCAGTGAAATATGACGCAAGAATCAGATAAACTGAAATCGAGACATTTCATCAGGTTAAATGAAACAGGTCTTATTCTTTAGATAATCTCAATAGTAACTAGAATTTCACTATTAGGCTAGGTTAGGTTGGGTTAGGCTTGTTTTAGTAAAAAAAAACAGTGTATTTAAATATCGATGAAATTTCAGATTTAAAATCTGCTAATAAATTACTCGAATCTTTTAGTCTGATCTTTTTCTTTTAAAAAAAAATAATAGGCTGAACTATAAGACTAAATTATTTTTATTTCCAGATTTATGCCTACATGGCAGATATCGCTGCCAGATTCCCAAACATTGCCACCTTAGTGACACCAGCAAACTCTTTCCAAGGGCGGCCTATAAGATACCTAAGAATCTCAACCACCAACTTCCAAGATAGGCGCAAACCAGTCATCTTCATCGATGGTGGTATCCACTCAAGAGAATGGGTCTCTCCTCCTACTGTTGTATGGGCCATCAGGAAGCTGACTGAGGATGTCACTGAACCTGACCTTCTGAATAACTACGACTGGATTTTGATGCCTGTTGTTAATCCTGATGGCTATGAGTTTACTTTTACAAACGTTAGTACACATTTTTCATTTTGATATATTTCTTTCCATTCTATCTCTGTATTGAGATTTGGTTTCTACATGTAGTCTCCATGATGGACCAATATTCATGTATCATAAAACTTTTTGTTTCTCCATTCATCAACATTTATATTCATCAAAGTTTTAATTACGTGACAGTTACTAGGACAGTCACTTTTTGTATATAACCAAATTCAGTTAATAAAACATGTTTCTCTTCCAGACTCGTTTTTGGCGCAAGACCCGCTCCACCAACACGCACGTCAGCAGTGGTTTATGCCCTGGAGTTGATGGTAATCGCAACTTTGACTTCTTCTGGAACTCTGTCGGAACCAGTAATAATCCCTGCTCCGACATTTATGCTGGAAACCGCGCTTTCTCCGAAATTGAGACGAGAGTCGTTCGAGATATACTTCAGCAGCATCTTTCCCGTATTGCTCTGTACATTACCATGCACAGCTTCGGTAGCATGATCCTATACCCCTGGGGTCACACTGGCGGTCTCTCCCATAACAGCTTTGCTCTTCACACAGTTGGTGTCGCCATGGCTGATGCTATCCGCAGCCACGCCTTGCCAAACTTCCCTCGCTACGTAGTCGGTAACTCTGCTTTGGTCTTGAATTACCGGGCTTCCGGTGCTTCTGAAGACTACGCTCATTTTATAGGTGTTCCCTTGAGCTACACTTATGAGTTACCAGGTCTGTCTAGTGGTATGCAAGGTTTCAATCTGGATCCTAGGTTCATTGAACAAGTATGCCGTGAAACTTGGGCTGGTCTGATTGTAGGTACGAGGAGAGCTGGACAGTTGTTTACTAATTAATCTTGGTGATAAAAAGATTAAATGTATAATTGATAGTGATATTTTTAATTAAAGATAAGTTTGATGGATGAGTGTTTTTTATTTGCTTGAAAATGTTTGTACATGTTTTTGTGATTGGGTTTTTAAGTTAGTACTACTAGGTCAATCAATCTTTTTTATATTGCCATTGACATTGTAAAGAAATATAATCATTATTGCCCTCTCTTACAGAAGCCAAAAAAAAATTTATCGATAAAATTCTATCGACACCAGAGCCACCACTAAAGATCCTAGCAAACGCGAATAGAATACTCAGAATTGGAAATTGATCCCGCGTTGCTCTAAAAGTTTCGCGCCTTCGAGAGCGCTGGAAAATTCCAATTAAAGCGCGGAGTTTACATGCACGGCGACCCCTTAAGAAATATGCTAATATTCATCATACTTCTGAATACTTAGAACTTCGTAATAGTATTAAGTGGCAGAATATTGATGGACTAATTTGGGGTGGTTGAAGTTAGCGCTTATTATTTTAGAACTTTGGGACTGGAGTTCGTTCAGAATAGTACGGACTGGATTTCTGTAGATGGTTTTGTTCAACAGTGGAAATTATTTAATTACAAACAGAATTTATACTTTCTCATAGTCGTCTTTGTTATGGAATATTGACACTTAGGGCTGTATTTCACCGGGACACCATGGCGGCGCGACCAATTGCACCGCCATGGTGTCTCGGTGAAATATAGCCCTTTCATAAGTTAGATTTTCATCTTACATTCTCTTTGGTGGGGGCGTCACTGGTGTCCGAGCTGATCGCGCAACCAAACGGACCCCAGGTGAGTAACTCTCTATAGAGCTGTATACATTTTGTTGGTAGCAGCGACTGGTCGCGCCGCCATGGTGTCCCGGTGAAATATAGCCCTAATAGCTCTTGAACGCGGTTTAGACGCGTGTTAAACGTTCAGTTTCTTAAGTGAAATTCTCTCTTATATCTTTTCATAGGATTAAGCGGTCGTAAAAATATTGTGTGGGTTGGGTCCAATCCCTGGGTGAAGTTCAAAATATCATACTGCTTTTTCTATTGTATATCTCAGTAGTAATTCGATTTGTTTGCGTTGCAGGTTAGCATATGGGCTTATTCTTCTTCTTAGCGTATCAATGGCAAAACTAGTTAAATTCCTTGGCTTGCCCAGTATTCGGCCACGGCAATGCCGTCCGCTGATGCTCTCAATAGGTCCCTACGTGAACAGGTAATAGGGCACGTGATGGAATAGTTTTATATTATTTGTTATTGCATAAAATGCAAACCATTTTAATTTTTCCTGGAGATCTGTCGTATATACGGAGAAAATCAATGTTAAAGTTTGAATTAAAAAATTACGCGCCAAAACGCAATTTTTGCTATGGCGCCTGGTTGCTCTGACAGATGATGTAACACATAAGTAAACAACAAACTGTTGAAATAGTTTTGAAATTTATTGCATATATAATGGTTTGTAAGTGGTGTGTTGTACCAAAACGTACAAGTACATCGATAAAGACTCCGGACAAACGTGACAACAGTGCGTGACATCAAAGAAATGTAGGAGTTAACATAACCTAAAAAATGAATGTCTTGTCTAAATAAGTAGAAAATAGGTACTTACGCTGCCGTTTTTACATTTTTAAGTTCCGCTGCATACAAATCTGGATTATTTCTAAAAAATTGTCCAACCATAGTCGCATCTACTTTGGGTAAGTTACTGCTGTCAGCTCGCACAAAATTTCTCTCTATTTTATGCACAGAACTTTAAATAAACAAAACTATAATAGGACGGCTGGGAAATAACGTAAATAACACGTAGATCGCATGATCAATATAAAGAAAGACAGAAAGCATGCACTGAAACTAATGTTTACTTCTGTGTGACGTCATCAGAGTTGCAACCAATCACAGAGCGTTTTCAAACACGTGATTAAACCACAAAAAAAATCTGGTACCTATGATTAATGTCTGTAAATTTTGACGCATTAACCTGACGAAGCGGGAAGCGAACTGTCAAAAAGTTAGTGACTGTAAAACCGAAAAAAAAAATATAGCAGAGCAGACTATAAAATATGTATAATGCGTTCAATTTATATGAAATTTATCCAAGAACGTAAATAATCAAACTTGTTCATACAAAATTAAGAGCGTCCTTTTCGAGGTACATTTTCATACAACCGTTCTTACGTGATTATGATGTTATTAAACATCTTTCTCTAGATATTTTTGATACATAGCTATCTTTTGGATATTATCTAGGCTTCTATAGAAATAAAAACATGAATTGTGTAAAATTAATCTAGTAAAGAGTTCAGAAAAACTGTTATTTTTCTTTTTTCTAAAAATCTGTTAAGAGTTTAAAAAAAAAACACGTATTTCCTGAAACAAGTTTTGTGAAATATTCGAGTAAATCACGGAATTACCGAATTCCAACAGAGTTTTCAGGCATTATCTCCCTTTTTTTTGCTTTGCCTCTTCATCAAACATAACGTTAGATTGCATTAGATGAAGCAACATGCTTTTAAACCATGCTCGACGTTGACGATAGGCGAGTGGAAAAGGACCCTCTTAATATGAGCAACTAGATGTCCCAATGTTGAGACATTTTGTGTTTCTGTACACTAAGGGTAACCTTGTCGTTCATAATGTGTCCGTCGTTTGTATATTATGGTTTATTGTTTAGGTTAACTTGCAACTCGTAGATTAAGTTTTTTTAGTAACAAACTAGCTTTTGCCCGCGGCTTCGCTCCCGTCAACTGACTACCTACCCTACCCTAGGCTACCATACTCTACCCCACTCTACTCTACCCTACTTTACCCTACTCTAACAATTTGACAGCAAAATCCCCATTAACAAAATGATCCGCATTTGAATTCATTAGTTGCAAAAAATGTGATAAATGAAGAACCGCTCGATCGATTTTGTGCAAACTTCACATAAACCATCTACTAAATAATCCGAATAAAGCCTAAACATTTGGTTTGAATAGGCGAGCCCGTTCTTTAATAAAATTACAACGAAAAGTGGCATTGATTTTTATATAAGAGTATATTGATGGAAGAAACAAAGAAATCGTCAAACTTAGTGGCAGTGAGCAAGGCAAATTGCTCGCAGAACAGGGGCCCAAGTCTGCTATTTTTATAAATTCATCATTCCAACATGATCCCATTGTCATTTTGCTAAAAGTTCGTAATCTGCTAATTCATAATGGGCGATCATTGATCGGTCAATGGTCTCGTAATAGAGTTGTGGTAGAATGACAATTTCAAGCTTATTAAAATCAATGACTGCAGTATGACGTTCTAATGGTAGGTCACTGATCAAAGGAACGGTCAAAATTTTAGCAGATTACCGAATAAGACAGATTCGTTTGTCAATATGTACGAGATTACCATTCTATGCCATTTCTTTCAATGGAGTGTCAGTGGTTGACCACTGGAAAGTCATAATGACGCCACTAAAGTAACAAATTGCCAAAACTTGTCAAAATCAACAATTATAAAATGAATGATAGACCATTCTGACACTATTGAAATAGCAGACTTGAGGCCCAGATGGTCAATGGGGACGAAAGGTAGTGGACACCACGTACCCGAAGACGCAGAAGTTAGAAGGCCTTCCGTAAGGTGTGCCGATGACCTAGTGAGGGTTGCGGGAATCCGATGGATGCGAGACGCACAGGACTGGTCGTTATGGCGACACTTGGGGAAGGCTTACGTCCAACAATGGACGTCTTTTGGCTGAAATAATGAGTAACAACCATTTGTCCATTTGCCTGTGTTGTTAAGTATATAATCTATCTATAATATAAAAATGAATCGCAAAATGTGTTGGTAAGCATAACTCAACAACGCCTGGACCAATTTGGCCAATTCTTTTTTTAAAATGTTCGTTGAAGTTCAAAGATGGTTTTTACGGCTAGAAAAAATCGAATAGAGTAGGATAGAGTAGGGTAGAGTAGGGTAGAGTAGGGTAGAGTAAGGTAGAGTAGCGTAGAGTAGGGTACAGTAGGGTAGAGTAGGGTAGAGTAAGGTAGAGTAGGATAGAGTAGGGTAGAGTAGGATAGAGTAGTCAGTTGACGGAAGCGAAGCCGCGGGCAAAAGCTAGTATATAATATAAATTGTTAATAATATAAATAATTTATAATATAAATTGTTTTTATTAATTAATTTTCGTCTCTCTCTCACATTCTGTTTCTCAGTTTAGTTCTTGTAAATATTTTTTTTTTCATTATCTTCTTCCTTACATGAGTAAGAGTAATTAAAGCAATAACATTGATGTAAAGGCACCCTTATGAGGTGTAAAATTATTCAGCATTGCAAACCCCATCAAACAAAGTTCAGGCGTTTTAGCATAATTTACGCACAGACAGACAGAAGTTATAAAAGCTTTTGTGTTGTCAGTTTTATTTCGTAGGTATATGTATTGCTGAACTCAATATGGTAATGAACGAAGAATGTTTTTAAAAGGATTATTTCGCCATTTTAACAGGAAAAAATGAAGAAAAAAACGTGTTGCGCCGTCCCCAAATAAAGCGGGACAAGGGCAGGAAGATGATGATGATGAATAGGGAATGCCTATTTGATCTCCACAAAACAGTAACCTATTATACCTAAATAATAATATAATATAATAATAATATAATATTCCACAACTATCACACAACCCCGTCTAGTCCCAAGCTAAGAAGAGCTTATTGTGAGAACAGGACAGAATGGAACGAAAAAACGTGTTGCACCGACCCCAAATAAAACGGGACAAGGGTAGGAAGATGATGATGATGTGGACGATGTTTTGTGGAGACCGAATAGGCATTCCCTATTAATGCCTATTCGATCTCCACAAAACACGAACGAAACACGAACACGTAACGAGGACACGGCGGTGCTCTGCCCAAGCGGGGCACACCTCTTACGAGTGCTCCACTGCGTCCTCCGGGGGACTGTTGTATATGTTCTAATTGCGCGGAAAATTGAAATAGTGCGATGGATTTAGAATTTTAATTCTTATGCGGCGTCATAGTTATCGCCACAGAGACTGGTATAACTTAGCCGTCAGCTAAGTAAATAAATATAAAAATATCTGTCGAAGCCAAAATACTAAACATCCGCCTTCATCAGCCGAATCCGAAAGCACAAACTAAACATACAAACAAACCATGATAATAAGATTGTAGTAACCGAAATATTGCCCATTGTTATTCTAAGAATGTCCGAGAAATGGTTGAACGGTCCAATCTCGATGGCTATGGATTTAATAAGATTTCACTGTTTGCTTTCTTTATTAGATATTATAACTGTCTGCTTTCTGGAATCGAAGACATTAGAACTCCCTCCGGTAGATTCGGCTTATCTGTACATGCAAAAATAAGGCTATTGGATGTCCTGTGCTAATTTTTGTATAATATTTTATATTAAACTACCTGACCCGGCAAACTTCGTAACGCCTACTAACGCCATCTACTGGCATTACCAGAACTGCATAATTAATTTTATAATGTCATTTTAACTATAGTTTTCGTGCTTGTGTTATGAGTGTCAACTGATAAACATATTTATTATACTAAGATCCCAGAGCTGTCTGAAATTACTTACGTGTATTTTCACATGGATGAAACCTTAGGTTGACAGTAGCGTCTTATGTACTTTGCATACCTGTGTAGGTACTTGTGGAGCTCCTCCTTGGGGCACCTGAGCAGGTACCAGGTGAGAAAGGGAACTAAAAATAACGAGTTACTAAACTTATTTTTTTATGGCTGATTTTTATATATGTTTTGTAGAATGTTATTCTAAAGTAGCATCATAAGTGTCAGACATTTTCCATTGACCAAAACTTCTGTCAGACGCTTTAAAGCTCCACAAAAAGTGAATAAACTTTACTGATTTTTAAATACGTTATTATGGTAACTATTACAAAGTTATATTTCATTAGACAGACAAATTGTAGTGACACATGTATGGGTTTGATGTTTTTTTTTTTGAGTTTTAGGTCTTGGGCAACCCCCAAAATTTATTGTTTTTTTCTCTATTTTTGTGTGAAAATCTTAATGCGGTTCACAGAATACATCTACTTACCAAGTTTCAACAGTATAGTTCTTATAGTTTCGGAAAAAGTGGCTTTGACATACGGACGGACAGACAGACAAACATGACGATTCCATAAGGGTTCCGTTTTTTGACATTTGGCTACGGAGCCCTAAAAAACATAAAAAAATAATTTTTAAAATATTCGTCTCACTCTCATTTCAAAATAAAATTTTGGACGTATTATGAATCATAAAAATATTTTTTAGTTTTTTAAATATTATTATATAAATTCTTTGACTCATTAAAGTATTCATATGAAATAGTTCTTTGAAGCTATTTTGACTATTTTAGAGAAAAAGCTTCTAGACTTTCAACGAAACTCATATATGAAAATACTGAACATTCTTCTGTTAATTAATCTTAAAATAACTAAACATTAGAATAAGTGCACACTGGTAGAGCGAGCGGATAGTAATAACAATACTTTCATGTACTTACGAAAAAAATAAAGAACTGAAGAATCACCAACCTTAAGTTGCAGAGGCCAGGACATATTGCTCGCAGAACAGACGTCCACTGCTGGACATAGGCTTCCCCAAATGTCACCACAATGAACGGTCCTGTGCGTCTCGCATCCATCGGACTCCCGCAACCTTCACCAGGTAATCGGTTTACCTTGTAGGGGGCTTGCCAACACTACGTCTTCCGGTACGTGGTCGCCAGTCCAGAACCTATCGGCCCCAACGGCCATCTGCTCTGCGAGTAATGTGCCCTGCCAATTGCCATTTAAGTTTGGCGATTCTTCGTGCTATGTCGGCAACCTTGGTTCTCCTGCGGATATATTCATTTCTGATTCGATCACGCACGGAAACTCCGAGCATAGCCCTTTCCATTGTCCTTCGGGTGACTTTAAGCCTTCTGATGAGATGACGCGAGGTCTATCAATGAATAATCTACGAAAAAACGCCACAACGTCCCTTACATGACATGTCCTAAAATTATATTATCAAAATGAAAGCTTACAAACAATTAGAATATTCTGGAGAATTCTGGCACTTTCTAAATAATTTCTGAGCAGCGTTTGTTTAAATGCAACGGGGCGCATCATGGCTGACAGTCTCGCTATGAAACACTCCCGATGAGAAATTTTAATGAATTTCTACCGTCTTTGGACGTATGATATGATAGAGTTACTAGATACGACATGACAGTGACTATCTGTTTACGACAGGCGTGATTTAGATAGATCTACTACTTTCAAAATAACTGTAGCACTTAATGGTTTCACTTTAAAGTAAAAGTGCCAGGGTTATCTGTGAAATGCAAATCTAAACGTTTTTTTTGCATTTTTCAGGTCTATGAGGAATTTAAAATATGAATAGGTTAATGAATTTGCAACTTAGCACAAATATTAATGAAAGTGAATTCTAGACAGTCATTAGATATTCGTTTTTCCAAATTACTCTCAAAATACGGTTTAGGTTTTAAAGCCTAACGAAGTCGCTTGCAAAGTGCTAGGAGGTTTGACACGTTTTTTTTTTGTTGTGAAAATCATCTAATGACAAATCGCGCTCTTGGGCGAAGCAAGAGATAGTGTCAGACTTTTACTAACTAAAAATTCACTCCTGTTCCTTCGCTGCCTTCGTCCCAGGGCCCCGGGTTTCGTTTTCATACTACCCATCGCCCCAGTAGGCTCCGACCCTGCTGGGCCCCTACAGTTGCTGGCATCTCCTTGAGGCGCGCGTACGACAGTTCAGTATGCACCGTCGACGACTTGGGCTCGGTCCGGACGGTTACCGGACGATCGGACGGCGAGCCACCCATTGTCCGCCGTCCGCAAGCCCGCGCCTACGGTGGCCGGAAATCGGGACCGGAGTCCCGGAGGCGCCGGCGGTTGGGGCGTGAGGACTATTGCCTCACGCGATCGGCCGCCTCCTTTGCTAGCATTACTGCTCCGCAGAAGGAGGCGACCGCCTGCCACTCCTCTTTGCTCCGGACTATGGCCTGTACCAAGGCCCGGCGCGAGAGATCGCCACCGCTGATCGCCCCAACGAGGACACGGCATTGCTCTGCCCAAGCGGGGCACACCTCCACCGTATAACTTTGACAGTGTTTCTCAGCTGACTATCCTGAGAAGAAACACCAAAACAAACTCACAGGTCAAAATCTCTTTTAAAGTCCATAAAGTAAACATGTAATGGTCAAAATATATAAGAAACATGCAGTTTAGTGTCCGAGATGGTCTTTTGAGGAAAGAACCACACAGATTTGAGTGGACCTCTGTTTTCCTAAAGTTTCTCACTTCTAGCAAAACCACTAAGTCTTCGATACCCTCCCAGGAGAACCAGGTAATTAACTACGAAGGATTTAATGAAAATTATTATTGGTACCATCTTGCAAACTGTTTGCATTTCATAAAGATTCGTTTGAATAGGTGCGCCTTCATTAACTATTCGCTCTTATAGAACTTGATTGGGGATTTGCTTCGTAATTATGTTTTAACTCTTAGACAACCTTGTGGAAATGTTATGATGGTATTAGTAATAATAATATACCACTAGACTCAGCTATCTATCATACAAGTTCAGATAAACGGTGTCAATTCGTCGGGATTACATGTGAAAAGAGGGGTAACCAAAGGTTCAATTTTAGGTAATTTTTAGGGTTTCGTACCTCAAAAAGAAAAAAAATGGAATCCTTATAGGATCACTTTGTGGTCCGTCCGTCTGTCTGTCTGTCTGTCTGTCTGTCAAGACCCTTTATTTTAAAAATGCATCAAGTTATCGAGTTGAAATTAAAACCTCTTGAAGGTTCAAAAAATCTAACTTGTAAGTCAACGAGAAAAAAAGATAGTTTGGTTTATGTGGCAAAAAACGTACATTTCGACACTCTCGGAGAAATCAAAATTCATAGGGTACTTCCTGTTGACCTAGAATCCTGAAATTTGGTATAAATCAAGGTATTATAGCACAAGTATAGGAATAAATCTGAAAACTGTAAATTTGCGATTCGGATAAATCTTCCGAGACTCCATTCCGGAATGGAACTATTTACATAGGTAAGTTTGTACGGAACCCTCAGGGCGCGAGTCCGACTCGCACTTGCCCAGTTTTTTTTAATTTAAAAGCAGATTTTATGGCGACAGTTCTTAGATTATCCGCATTCGAATCGGTTCACCCGTTTAAGAGCTACGGTGCCACTGACAGACCCATATACATAGTGGTCAAACTTATAGCCCCTCTTTTTGCGTCGAGGGTTAAAAGTTCTTGACAAAAGTTGTAGGCCCAGAAAAAGTAAAAAAAATACTTCTAGCCCACAAAAACAAACAATTTTCCAGGAATATTTAAAAGTTTTCGGGCAGGCAAAGTCGCGAGCAGAGATAGAATTTCCATGTGAATTTAATTTAAGTCTGATGGAACATATAAATAACACTTGAGTTCATTCTGAATAAATATTAATGGAATTATTTTCATTTCGCCATCGTGACCATAGAGCGCAAAAATTATAGAACCTGCCTTGCCTGTTATATTCGCACGTGCATAATAATTTACCAATCTATACTTTTTTTTAGGTGGGAAGTCATCTTATGGCTTCTCTCGCTCTAGGCCGGAGCGGGAAGGCGTGTCAGACTTTTACTGATTAAAACCTCACCTATGTTCTTTCAGTTGCCCTTTGCGTCCCAGGACCACGGGTAACCCTTTCAAAAGTCGACCCATAGCCCTAGTTGGCTTCGGCCTTGCTGGCTGCTACCACGTCCGATGAGAACCTGCGTCATACGGAAGATGAAGATACTGTGATGCCTCTCCAGCCAATTCTCAAAGAGAGTCCCCTCTTTGAGAAGTGGCTGTACCGCAATGATTAATGCGTGCTCAAACTCTGTATGTCTGAGTCACGCTTCCACGATTTTGATGAAATTTTGCACGAAATAAGCTTGAATTCTAAGGAAGGACATACGCTACTTTTTATCTGGCCTCGGCTTGGACGTTCACGATTACTGACATTCACACTAAAACCTACCTGTGTCCTTCAATTACCCTTTGCATTATGAAACAACGGATTCCCTTTCGAAAATTCCTACTTTTGGGGGACAAATTACAACTAAAAAAAATGTTGATTATGCAGTCGAATAAATCAAGTGGGAGGACTTATTGTGAAGAACTCTAATATTTTACACAATTTTTATTAAATCTTGTAGATTTAAAGATACCTATTCAAATCTACTGAGGCTATTTTTTTTAAACTTGTCCTATATAATACAGAAAAAACTGGGCAAGTGCGAGTCAGACTCGCGCACTGAGGGTTTCCATCTTGCTTCATGCCAAATTTCAGGATTCTAGATCAACGGGAGGTACCCTATGAATTTTAATTCTCTTGAGAGTGTCGAAATACACGTTTTTTGCGACACAAACGGCCGTTTTTTTTTTCGGTACCTCGGTTTGATTTTTTCACAGCAGGACAGCAAACGACCCTGGTCCCTCGTATACTTTCCAAACGTCCAGGAACCTTTGGAAGGTGTACGAGGGGCCAAAGCCAACTCGCATAGGCCTTTTGTGACAATTTTGTGTGAGAGTTTGTGGGATGAAACGGGGGTCCAAAATTTGAACGAAGACAACTAGGTTTACGCGGGCAAAGCCACTAGTAGCAGCTAGTAAGACATAAAAAAAAAACACTAAAGACTTCTCTATTATCTTCCCAGCTCTATGATCGTAACTCAAGCTGCCAACCGCTTAAAGTCATAAAATGCCGTAATGCATTTTAAGTGCACATACAAACGAACGACAGTGGACATTAAATGGGTTACGGCGCCATTTTCCCTACACTACATGCGTTCAAGTTTATTATTGGTCGCGCCTCGATTATTGGGAAGTAAACGATTTGCGAAGAATTTTTGTAAAAGAAGATTTAATTTATTCTCTGAGCCAAACAGTTTCAATGTAGTTTTTAGGGTTCTGTACCGAGGGGTGCCAACGGGACCTTATTATACCACTGTCTGTCCGTCCGTCAGCGGGATAAACTGTACGAATTAGAGAGTTGAAATTGTCACGGACTGTGTAAATACATAGTCCGTGATAATTTCATTTACAATTATTTTTTAAAACAAATGATAAAATAAAATATAAAATTAAAAGGGGTTTGCCTAAAAGAATAACTTTGCCAGTTTTATATGGTAAATCCTTACACGTAAAGCACTATGCAATCCTCTGTCAAATGAAAACGTCATCATCATTCATTTTAGACTGGCCTGTTGGTCTAGTGGTTAGTGGCCCTGACTGTTATGCCGCAGGTCGTGGTTTCGATTCCCACCCAGGACAAATGTTTGTGTGATGACCATGATCATTTATTCTGTGTCTGGGTGTAATTTATCTATATATGTATGTATTTAGTAATATATAAGTATGTTTATCAGTTGTCTAGTACCCATAACACAAGCACTGCTTAGCTTGGGACTAGACGGCGTTGTGTGATAGTTGTGAAATATTATTATTATTTTATTATTATTTATTTATTCCAGCCGAAAGATGTTCACTGATGGAGATAAGCCCCCTAAGACTAATGAACGACTGATCCTGTACGACTCGCACTATTGGAATCTCACGACCACAGATATGTCAAACAGTAGAGATATGGTAAGGGGGCGTGGTTCTAGCAATATATTCCATCATATTATTTAACGCGCCCAAAAAGTGTGTATATTTTTATAAAACGCTTTTTGTAATTAATTATTGTTTTATTGTTTCCATAAGTTTCGTTCCAAGTTACATTCTAAGGTATTTCTCAAATTTCAAAACGGGCCTTTTATTTTTTAACAAGTTTAATGATGAGATGGAGCACTCCGTGGTACTTCACATTCACAAATTTGAAAAAAAGTTCTTTTACATTAAACAATGCTATTGTTTCCAAATACAAAAAGTAATAGATAGGTAGATTAGACCAAAATGATAGTGATAAAATTGAAATATTATTTCTCGTATTAACATCTCATAGTTATATCTCCGTCTGCAATCATAACTCCTATAACTTTTTAGTTAATTTTTTGAACCTCCCTCAGAAGTTTAAATGGAGCGATTATCGAGTTGCAAAAGAAAAACCAGGTTATCGTGCCATTTTTAATAAAACTTTTCTTAAAGTGTACTGCAACTTGTGAAAATATGTATTGTTCATACTTCGGGAAACTTCGGTTAAGTTCGGGAATAACTGCGAGAGTCATATTGAAAATAGTTTATTTTGTCTTTATTTGTTTTCAATACGCGTGGGTAGTATTGGCTTTATTGTGGCATATATATGAGAGATTTCTTCGAAAGTATGGAATTAAAATAAGAATGTAAATAGCCTTGATTGGAACTGGAATAAACTTACTTAGATCACTGTGTATAATCAAGTTTTTTTTTTGAGGCTGTAAATCATTCAATGATTTCTCTCGCTCTAAGGCGGAGCGGAGGGGCGTGTCAGGCTTTTACTGACTAAAACCATGTTCCTTCTTTGCCCTTTGTTTTCCAGGACTATGGGTTTCCATTTCGGAAGTAAACCCATATCTCCAGTAGGATTCGGACCTGCTGTAGGAACCTACCCTTACAATTTTGCTGATATCTCTTTATAGGTGATTAAGGGTTAAAGTCGCCATGGCGAGGGGACTTTTTGTAGCTATGCTGTCGTGCGTTTCGGAAGCGCGCGACAGCATCGCTACTAACGCTAGTTAGTCCCATTTGCAAGCGCTATAGGAAAAATGCCAACGCGCTACTAACGCGCTACAGCATCGCGACTGTATCGATGCAAACGCGCGTCAGCATCTCTGCAAAAAGTCGCCGTGGGCGAGGGCTCTTAAAGATGTCCCTCTTCTCCATCATCAACATCTGCCACCGGGACACGAACTGCAGTGACCAATCTGGAAATCTCTAAAACCGATTACGGGCTCAGATTGGCCCCTGTAGAGATAATTTGACCAAATGGGGTATCATCTTGACCTATTTTAAATACAGTGCCAGTACGTAGCCTCCTTTCCTGCTTAGCTTGCACAACTACTTTGATCTTGCACGGCCTATGTGAGGCCAACGACAGAGCTGCCTAGATGGCTAAATTATTGGTTAAAACATATTTTAGTCAGATCAACACGACAGAGGAAGAAGAAGTGTTAAAACTAGGTAGTCATATCAATACCTTAGGAGTCGAAGATTTTGCGGATTTTTTGGTTCCGTACCTCAATAAGAAAAAACGGAACCTTTATAGGATCACTTTGTGGTCCGTCCGTCTGTCTGTCAAGACCCTTTACAGACAGACGGACGGACCACACGGAACGCGTGGAGGTGGAGTTGAAATTAAAACCATATACATACTCAGGTCTGCGGTCCCTTGAAGTTGTGAAAAAATCAAACTTGTAAGTTAGCGAAAAAAGGAATCAAAATTCATAAGTTACTTCACGTTGTCCTAGAATCCTGAAATTTGGCATGAAGCAAGGTCTCATAGCATAAGTATATGAAAAAATCTGAAAACTGCAAATTTGTAGTTACGTCACAAAAAAAAACTTTTTTTGCGATTAGTAAAAATCTTTGACACTCCATTTGGAAATTGAACTGTTTTCATAGGTTTGTTTTTGTACAGAACCCTCAGTGCGCGAGTCCGATTCGCACTTGCCCGGTTTTTTTTAAATGAAATACAACCGTGTAATTTTTGTTGCAAAGGCTTGGATTATGGCTTACAGGTGCTATAGCCACAACTCTGCGAAGCTCTCCGAAAGAAACATAATGTTGAATGATGTACACTTATCTGATTTTGAATTGGCCTAAATTAATTTTCGGCACTCAATAATACGTATAATTATGTATATAATGTACATAATGTGTAAATATATCATATTTACACATTTAAATCTAATAATAACGTAATTAAAACTAGCTTACAAAATAAAAATAAGAGCCCTGTATATAAAATTAAATTAAGTATTGTTTAGCACTAGTTTAAATCATTGAATAAAAGTATTTTTACACATTATGTATTATAATATATAATGTGTAAATATAATATATATTTCTAACTTCAGTAAACCTATGTCAGTCAATCAATCAGTCAATTTCAAAAGTACTAAAAAAGAAAGGAAACGAGACAGACACAAAATAGATGCTGTAATAAGAAAAAAAAACAAATAAAACATTTGATACCTGCTCTGTATAAGATAGACAGAGTTATATCAGTATTCAAAGGTAGCGACGCGCGAAAGGAATTTCAATCGACACCCACCTTATCGACTGTAGGGTAAAATATATGATTTCTCTTGATTTCAATAGAGGCACAAATTGTGAGGTGAGAGCGATTTCTTAAAATTGGTAATTATTTAGTGTAGTACTTTTTCTTTTATGTTATCGTCATCATCTACTCATATCATTGTATTTTTGGTGTACAATAAAGAATATATCTATCTATCTATAATTTCATCCCACTCATCATAACCTGTCTAGGCTTTGCCCAGCTATGTTGGCTAGGTTCGTATGATGGATTGCCCAATAATTATAACCTGCTCTCTTTGATTTCAGGAGACTGCTTCATCGTATTTTTTCACAGTATTGCCCACAACAAATATCTTTGCTCGGAAATATCCAATATGCTGTGTTAATTTTTTCCGAGAGCAGTTGTGCGTAGTGGAGCGCATCCATACCGTTTACTGTCGACAAATATACTAGCCAAGTCTGTCACTCTAACGGCCCGTTCACGACCTTACCGCTATGAGCGGTAGCTAAGCGCGGGGCGGTGAGCGGTAAGATCAAAAGTATGAAAATGTTGAAGCACGCCACGAGGCGCCGCTCATAGCGCTGGGCGCCCGTGTACCTATGCTGCCCCGCTCGCCACGCCGCTTGCCGCTAAGACCGAAGTCATGAACAGGCCGTAAGACTTCAGACTTAGCGGCACCAGCATTCAAACTCGCACACATATCCATATGATTTTCTTTTCTCTTTAAAGCTAGAACGCCAGCAATAGATGTTATTTTTTGTTGATTGTGCAATAAATGCTATTGTCTTAAGTATATACATATAGATTGAGCTACTGTTTTTGATCCCTAAAAAATAAACAATAAATTTTTGGATCGGTTTTCAGTCTATCCGAATGTAACTTTATTTAATACATGGAGCGACTGCTTATTTGTCCAGTGTGTTTTGTTTTTGCAACTTCAATCTTAGGGTCAAGAACGAAGTGTACTTTACAGGGCCCTCTTTGACTTTTCACCCAATATAAAAGGGCGTAACAATAAGCATCCATTATCACACTCTTCATTTCAGCCGAAAGACGTCCGCTGTTGGATCAAGCCCTCCCCCAAGCTTCATCACAACGACTGGTCCTGTGCGTCTTGTATTCATCGGATTCCCGCGAAACTTACCAGAACATTGGTCCATCTTGTAGGAGGCTTGCCATAGCTGTGGTCGCGGATATAAAAGACATATCATTAAACAGTGGCATTTAACTTCATCATACAATCTCTTTCAAGACAACAATACAGACACACAATTATAATATAATTATCGCTTTAAAAAAAAAACACGCACCAAAGGTTCCGTACAAACCTACCTGTGATTTTTGCAAATCGCAAAAAGTAATTTACTTATGAAGTCCGGTCAATTTAGACATCCGATGTTAAAAAAATTCGCACCCAACTGAAAATTGGTGGGATTATTCAAAAAACCATCGTAAATGAAACTTTAAAAATCCTCAGCGATCCGACACCTGGAAAAAACTCGGGGTCAAAAGTAAAAAAAAAACGAGTTTTTCGTGATTTTCAGCAAAACGGTACGTTTTATTAAAAAATTAGCCTAGACAAAAATTGTAAATTAGATAATTATCTACAAAAATGACCTTATTTCATATAATATAATGATTTGAAAAGCTGAAAGAGATAATCGTCGTAATATGCACACGTTTTCACGCCACCTTTGAGATAGTATACTAAGCGCGTTTTTAGTGTTACGAACCTCAAAAGAAAAAAACAGAACCCTTATACGATCACTTTGTTATCCGTCTGTCTGTCTGTCAAGACCCTTTATCCCGGGAACGCGTCGAGGTATCGAGTTGAAATTAAAACCATATATTCAGGTCTGCGGTCCCTTGAAGCTGTATGTGAAGGTTTGATTTCCTAACGGGTGCCAAATTAAGCGCCTAAACGGAGCATAAACAGCCTTATCATTAGTTTGCGTCGATTTAGAAGTTTTTTTTTTTATATTCCACAACTATCACACAACGCCGTCTAGTCCCAAGCTAAGCAGAGCTTGTGTTATGAGTACTAGACAACTGATAAACATAGTTATATATTCCCTAAATACATACATATATAGATAAATTGCACCCAGACACAGAACAAATGATCATGCTCATCACACAAACATTTGTCCTGGGTGGGAATCGAACCCACGACCTCCAGCATAGCAGTCAGCGTCACTAACCACTAGACCAACAGGCCAATCACTTTTATTTCACTGTTTCAAGAGGTATTAGACCTGAGTATATGATATTAATTTGACCTGTATACCTCCATGCGTTCTTGAGGAAAAGGGTCAAAAGGTTCGAAGAGGAAGGATCTGTCAAGCAGACGGACAAATAGACAGACGGACAACAAAGTGATCCTATAAGGGTTCCATTTTTGTCGATTTAGGTACGGAATCCTAAAAACGGATGTAACCCATAAAAACTTTATGCGAGCAGAGAAAATCGCTACACGCTCTCACTTTATACTCAACCCTGCCAATTATTAAAGAATTTAAATGACGCCGCTCACTCAAATCTAATTCTCAGTGATCTGCAAAAATCCTTTCAGAAATGGGCCTAGCTTTGGAGAACCCACCCTTAATTGGAATGCTCAAGAAATATTATTTTTGAAAGATATCCTTGGAGTAAGTTGACTGTTTGACTCAGTTTTAATTTAAATCGGCCTTCGGGGGTTTCGGTCGTCTTTTTGAGTAAGAAGTATTTTTAGAAGTTTGGAAAGATTGACAAACGTTGGAATTCTGTAGAGCAATTACTTTCTGGACACTGAATTGATGATAATTTTAAAGGCGTTTTTGAGGTGGCATTGTGAGCTGGACATGTTCAGGTATATTTCGTTCAAGATTCAAGTTTGCGAGCACATTCGTAAGAAGTTGGCAGTAGTACCTATGATCAAAGCATTGTCACAGCAATGGTCGAATTGGACCTACATTTTGTGTATTTAGTTTATTCATTTGAGTACCTATATATTTATTACATAATTGTATTGTATCTACGGTTCATTTGTGTATATTTTTGTTGTAGGTTTTTTTTCTCTTTTATTGCACCTACCACTATTTTTCTTTGCATCGCCCAAAAGTTTTATTTATTTATTTATTAAAACTTTATGCGCTAGTAATAAACACTGTAAAAAGGCGGACTTAATGCCTTTGGCATTTTCTAACAGTCGACCTTAGGGTGGTGCAGAAACATAATATGGTGCTGCACAATGGTAACAAAATAGGAAAGAAATACAGTAACAAATATATACTTAGATACATAAATACATATTAACAATGTTATTATGAGAATCCAACAAATAAACGCTGTGATGGTTACACCAACTTCCTGCGAATGTGTTCACGTGCTTTCATCTTAAAAGTGAACCAACTGGATGCCGTCCTGATGTTCAGTGGAAGAGAGATCGCCTGAACAAAGAAGGAGGACTGGATAAACCCAGGGAGATGTGTGGGACATCGTAGAAGACGATTTTTGGTCGATCGGAGATTTTTATTATGAGCGCAAAGAAATTGGATTTGAGAAGTCAATTAAGAAGGAGAAGGTTTATAGAAACAAGGTAGTCAAGGATGGCTGGTAGAAAATACCTAAGGCATGAAGTACACCTCTGTGCCTTTATGTGCATGAAGTATTTAATTACTAAATTAAACACCAATTTCTGAGATTGGTTCGTGGATGGGCGACCATTCTTGACATACCAGGATTTCCCCATGGCTCGACGACCATGTCGTTGATCCCGAATGTCATATCAGACTAAATGTACAAATGTACAGTGTACTACAGTAAAGCTACAGATTTGTAGTCAGTTTGATAGGTGAAAATTTGAAAGGAAATATTACGAAATTGCAAACCCTGAATAACATCGTGGGGGCGATGGCCGTGGTCCGGAGCGAGGAGGAGTGGCAGGCGGTCGCCTCCTTCTGCAAAGCAGTAATGCTAGCAAAGGAGGCGACCGATCGCGGGAGGCAACGGTCCTCAAGCCCCAACTGCCGGGGTTCTGACCCGATTTCCGCCCACAGTAGGCGTGGGCTCGCGGGTGGCGCGCAATGGGTAGCTCGCCGTCAGACCGTCTGGTAACCGTCCGGACCGAGCCCAAGTCGTCGACGGCGCGTACTGTTCCACGTGCGCCTCAAGGAGATGTCGCCAACTGTAGGGGCCCAGCAGGGTCGAAGCCTACTGGGACCAAGGGTCTGATTTTGAAAGGAAGACTCGGCCCTGATACGAAAGGCAACGAAGGAACAGGAGTGGGTTTTTAGTCAGTAAAAGTCTGACACTATCTCGCGCTCTGCCCAAGAGCGGATGTCATAAGACGATTTTCCCGCCGAAAAATAAAAAAAAACGCTGAATAACACAATTGTAAAAAAAATATTAGGTATATTTTATTTCATTAAAAATATATCTTAAATAAAAAGTTACACACATCCGAGTTGGCCATCATGTATATTAGTTTTACGTAATATATCTTAGTTGCCTGCTAATACCGAATCATAAGCACTAACAAAATTATTCCCGGGTGAGTTTTACATCACACTGTTTCATATTATTTTGTTGGAAAGTGCACTCGCTGACCAACAAACTACGGAACATGATCTGTTTTCGAAAGTTTTCAATAAACAGGATGATTGTAAATTACTTGCCTTTATCAAATTTAATATCATATTTTATGTACACTAAGATTACAATTTTTAAAAGGAAAACTTATAATAAAAATAAAAAAACATACAGTTGGCGGTGTTATCGCACTCGGCTATTTCTTCCAGGCAACCTGGAATGAATAGGGATTGCACTTGGTGTAAATATTTAAGGCAAACAAAAATTAAATTGGTACTTGATACTAAAATAGATACATACAAATTATATAAATATAGGCAAGAGAATAAGTGGTAAAACGAAAACAAAATCACAGTGATAAGCCCCCCTAGTCAAGTTGGACCGGTCTTGATGGCGTCATTTAGGGGAGGCCTATGTTGAACAGTGGACGTCTATTGGTTAAAATGATGATGAGGATTTAGATATTTAATTCACAATGAGCCCAAACAGTTTCAAGGAAATGTCATTCGCACGAAGTCTAACAGTAACAGTCGCCGCTACCAACAAAATGTATACATCTCAATAGAAAGTTACTCACCTGGTGTCCGTTTGGTTGCGCAACCAATTTAGTGGCGTGACCAGCATGGACACCAGTCCGGCCATTATTGACGACCCCACCAAAGAGTAAGCGGAGGAGAGCAGCGGCGCAACTGATCGCGCCGCCATGGTGTCCCGGTGAAATATAGTCCTAAAGATCAAGAGAGCTCTACAGCTACAGTGGCCAAACTTTCTACAAACGTCATGCCATCATACAACGCTTCGTTTCGTTGTTAAACTGGCTTCCGTATTCTTCTTCTTCCTTTATTACTTATCGACATTGTGCTCACATATTAGAAGCGACAAGAAATATGTGACCAAGATTTATGTAACTCATAATATGATTTAAAAGAGTGTCCATGGAGTTTCTTGCACGCTCTCCTCCATAGAGATCCACGTTTTGGTACGTGCAATTTAGCTTCATTTGTATTTTTTTTGACTGACTGCCATTTTGACAATTCAAAAGTGCCTGTAATTGGTCTATTTGAAATAAACGCTTCTGATTTCTTATTTCTGTTTTCCTATTGACTTATTATTATTTTTAAATGGTTTTTTTTTATCACGGCTCTGGAATACAAAAAGCAACTGAAGGAACACAAGAGGATTTAAGTCAGTGAAAGTCTAACACCTACCCACCTACCTCTCGCTTCACCTAAAGTAGGAGAATTTTGTTTAAGGTTTCCTACCCCAAAAAAACCTATGATATTAACTATGGACTGTCACTTTTCTCGTAACTTGGGTATAAACGAATCCTTTTAAAGCTAGTTTTTTTTATATCTCATCTGAAGGTTTTGAAACACGTTTTCTTAGAATTTACCTATTCACTCTCGACTTAAAGACGCATAAATAAAGTAAACCTAAAAACGCATTTATTTTAACACACACCCTGTAAATGTGGACGTGTTACGTTGAAAAACTCGACACGACACTATTCACAATATGTATGCTAATAAACATATGTATTGTGTACTGTCAGAGTTTGAAATACACGTGTCGTTGGGAACCTTTAATGTAAAATGACAAATCAAAAACACCTACATTTATTTCGATGTTATATTTTATTACTTGGTACATATTTGCCACATTGACTGGGCCAGTTAGTGGGCATAGTAGTTTGGGCTGTGGATTGTTTGAAATAGTTACCGTGGCCCTAACAAAGGGTAACTTGAAAAACATACTGGGTTTTAGACAATAAAAAAAAGTTTGACATACCCTCCCGCTCTACTCTAGGACGTGAGAAGTCATTGGATGATTTTCCACCACAAAAAAAAAAACGGATGTCGGTAAAATATTTTTGCAGTAACTGTATGTTTAATACAATAAAAACACTTAACTAATTAAAACTATATATTTTACACTAAAGGCAAAAACTACTAGCTAAATAATATAGCGTCATAAAACTCCTCCGCATCGCTGTCGATTGGATGTCCCCCTTAGGGTGTGATGTGCCCCTTAGTGTGGGACGCTACGTGTGTCGACACTCTTGCGCTATCCCATCTTCCTAGCTCTTCGTGCTGTGCTCATGCTGCCGCTGGCTGCGGAGAACCTCAAGTGGCGGAAATATAACAACCTCGTCGGCAGTTATATTTATGAGCTGTTTGGGGTTGAAACTCTTGGGCCGTGGGGTTCGAGTGCTCATACTCTTTTCAAAGAATTACCCAAACGCTTAGTTGACACTTCGCGTGATCCAAGGGCTGGCTTTTACCTCGGTCAGAGATTAAGCATTGCCATACAACGTGGCAATGCTGCCAGCCTTTTGGGCACATTTCCAGTCGACAGCGATGTGAAGGAGTTTTATGACGCCATATTTTAGATAGTCGTTTTTGCCCTTAGTGTATTTATAGTTTTAATTAGTTAAGTGTTTTAATTTAATTAAACATACAGTTATTGTAAAAAAAATTGTTTGCTTTAGAATAAAAAAAAGATGTCGAAGATAAAGGATGATATCTCATAGGTTTCTAAAGTTAAAAAAAAAGAAACAAGTAATATTTTGAATTGGTATTTATTGTAATAAAAATATATAAATTTTGTACAGACGTCAATAGAAAGATTAAAATTAATAGTTAATATATGTTGATGCTTTGCCCTCATGTCAGTCGTGTGTCTGATGTTGTTCGTGGATGCTGGTCTCCTTCACTGTCACTATCTTTACTGGAAGCGTGTTGTTGTTATCATCATTTTATGTTGATCATCAGCAATCGCCTTCAAAGACCGAATGTTGTTGTTTATTTCTCTGGTTATTTCTGTTTCAGCTAGGTATTGTTCCTTCATCGTTGTTTTTTTTTTTTGTTCAGATAATTAAGGTTCTATGCACTTGTGCACAACAACAAAAAAGAATCCACATCATAATTCTGGGGTCCATTTCAGAACTTACGCTGAGCAGCAAATTCAAAACCTGAGTGATCTCTGTTAGTATTTGAACACTGTCATCATATTTGGAGAAAATTCAAGAACACAATAGAGCTAAAATAAAAATGGATGATGAAATAATAAAAATAGGAAATAAACTTTATGAAGATAATATAAGAGACTGATAAATACTGTTACTATTAGCATGCATGATCTCACAGCTGAGCAAAGGCCTATTCTAGAAAACTTAATGGATGAAACTGATTATAAGACCAATGATTTAAAATCTGTTTTTTTTTTTATTATGTAAATTGTTAATTTGAATATTATTGTAAACGATTACAAGGCAATTGGTTAATGGTTTATCAAGGCAATTGTTTGGGTCTACATTGTAAAAATGAAGCGCATAAAAATCCGGAGAATGGGTCCCTAACTGGTATACAATGCATGCAATCAGGGGAACAATTTCTACGAAAAATTATCGTGGTTTTGCTGCGAAAACTGAATTCATCTTATTAAATGGGTTTACCGAAAAACATAAGCCAAAGCATAAATCAAATATATAAATAATGAAAATGTTAATAAAATAAATATGAATGAGCGTAGTACCTACGTCATTACTTCAAACAGATTGTGGTCTTGTAGCTTTCTCCAAAACAATTCTTTGAACAAACACTGTATCACCCACATCTTGATCCTTATCACAACTCGGTTCCTTTTCCTTTCTTTCTTTTCCTTGATCTTGATTCTCCTTATCCTTAGAGCAGCAGGGTTGATTATCGCAAGATTTTTTGCAAGCACAATTTCTTGATGGGCGTTCTTCAGAACTGTAAGGGCACGGTCTTCTGTGTCCAAACCATGGACGATGTGGACCATGGCGATCAAATCCATGCATGAGTCGATCAGCTCCCCAAGGTCCTCTCCAGGGACGGTCAGGGATTTCAAATGGACCACGTCGTCCACAGCAATGTCTTTCAGGATTGCGCCCAAATTGAGGTCCGGAGCTATGGCAGTTAGGTCCATGGCCGTGGTAATCGTGAAGTCTGCCACCGCAGCCTTTGAAGCCGGGACGCCTATGGCAATGGCGATCCGCTGGTCCATCACTATCACTGTCGGATCCACGGTGACTTCTAGGTCCTCGATGACCATCAGCGGGCGGTCCACGTTTATGGTGCTCAGGTCCATGGTGGTCATGTTCATTCCTTGCAGGGCGGTGGTCGAAGCTGTGACCAAACGGTCCAAAGCTCCATGGACCGTGATGACCAGGAAAGTCACCACGGAAATTACAGCCAAAAGGTCCGAACATTCCTCCAAATCGAGGTCCAAAGAAGTCGTTTTCGAAGTACCCTCTCATGATGAAGATTTTCTGGATTGAATACCGATGTTCTCACTCTGGATGAGTTCACTCGAATGTGCGGCAAATCGACTTGGAGTAGTTTATATGAGCGATAATGACATAACGTTGTGCAATCGATTTCAAATAGGGCTCTACTGAAATGCTGTTGAAAGTACTTGTGTTTCACGAAAATACCCTAATGTACTTCAAATATTTACGAGCAACTGTTTGTGTAGAATTTTCTAGAAAATGCCAAATGTTCGAAAAATAGATTATAATCAATTCTGGTTATTTTTAGGATTCCGTACCACAAAAGGAAAAAAACGGAACCCTTATAGGATAACTTAGTTGTCCGTCCGTCTGTCTGTCTGTCAAGACCTTTATCTTGAGAACGCGTGGAGGTATCAAGTTGAAATTAAAACCATATACTTGTCTGCGGCTCCTTGAAGCTGTGAAAATAATCAAATTTCTAAGTTAACGGAAAAAAAGATACGGCCTTTTATGTCACAAAAAATTGTATATTTCAATACTCTCAAGAGAACCAAAATTCATAGGGTATTTTCTGTTGACCCAGAATCCTGAAATTTGGCATAAAGCAACGTCGTATAGAACAGGTATTGGAATAAATCTGAAAACAGTAAATTTGTTGTTACGTCACAAAAATCTCCATTAGGGAATTGATATGATATTTCATAGTTAAATTTGTACGGAACCCTCAGTGCGCGAGTCCAACTCGCACTTGCCCAGTTTGTTTTATTGGAAATCACTAAAATGTATATATATATATAATTTTATTGTGAATTTGTTGGTATCAGCATAGTCGACTTCCATGATCAAAAGAATTATGGGTTCCTCCTTTTTTGACTCACTCTCTATAAAGCTTTAGTTTCTTGATGTGAACACACAACACTGCGGTTTGCGGTGTCAGACACATAGTCATATGAAATACGTCTAGAATGGTCTTTTATTCCGTCACAATATGCATTAGCTGTGAGGTGGTTTATGTGTATGGCACCGCGCACTGCAGCGATATGCGTTCCAAACGACTAGACTAGACTAGACTTAAGCTTATGATGGACCTGAATAAAAAAGTGCAAATTAAACGTGTAATATATCTTTCCCTACCCCCTTATTTGGTGGGTTGTTATTATCATTCGAAAATAAAACTTGTGTTATTAGTAATTTTTCCTAAAATCGGTAACCCTAGTTGTATTTAACTCGAAGGCCGTTGTAGTTAGTACTTAACTGTTCAGCAACCGGAAACTATTTTCACGGGAATACTAACCAACTGCGTTTTAAGTGATGGTGAACAATTTTTTCCCCTGGTGTTTGCCAGAACTTATATGGTTATGACCTATTATAAGTTCTGGCAAACACCAGGGGAAAAAATTCTTGTTTACCTTCGTTCTTTAACAAACGTTCCTTACGTTTGTGAATTATTTCTCGCTACTAAACGCATCGGTTTAAGCTGTACGTTAACTGAAATTATTTATTCTGATGAATTTAAATCGTTACTGAACAGATTTTTAAGTGGCCGTTTCTAAATGTGCGAAAACATCCAATGACTTATCTTATTCTAAAACAGAGTGGGAGAGCGTGACACCTTTTTAGTGACTAAAACCACACCAATTTTTCTTCTTTGCCTTGCGTTCCAGGACCCCGGGTTTCCCTTACAGAAGTCAACCCATGGCCTCAGTAAACTTCGGTCCTGCTGGCCCCCTACGGTTTTGCTGACATCTCTTTATAGCACGCGTGAAATATTTCACGTCGACGACTCAGGCTCGGTTCGGACGGTAACCAATGGCTGGACAGTGAGCTACCCATAGCTTCTCTTCAGCAAGTTCACGTCTACGGTGGCTGGGAATCGGGGTCGGAGTTCCGGTGACTAGGGCGTGAGGACGACCGTTCCCTCATGTAAGCGGCCGCAGACGTCTTTTTCGTCCATGCTTAAGGACCAACATCATCATCATTTCAGTCGATTGACGTCCTTTACTAGACACAGGCATCTCCAAGTGTTTCCACAACGATCAGTCCGGTGCATCTCACATCCATCGGATTCCGTCGTCGGTCCATCTTGTACGAGACCTCTCAACACTTTGCCTTCCGGTCTCCTATTTCCTCTTCTAGATATATGATCTTTCATAGAATCTATTTAGTTTGTCTTTCTTGATTCCCTTTCTTCCTGTTTATATTTATCTCATATAACTTTTCCCACACTAAGTGGAGCGAGAGTGTTCCTTCAGATTGCAAAATCCCACTATTGTGTATATTTAACCGACTTGAAAAAAGGAAGAGGTTGTTAATTCAAATTTTAAAAGTTTAATTTAATTCATCGGAGTCTCTTCAGGGAGGCTTATGACCAATAAAGGACGGCTTTTGGCTGAATATAATGTTTTTATTTGTCTAGCTTTGAATGAGGCTAAATTAATAGGACTTATAAATAGAAAATGTGGTAACAAAGTACATTTGACATAATATGAAATTTATATTCTTATCTGATAAGAAATATTCTAGTAAGTGGGTTAACAATTCTATCAGCGTTATGTTGCACAATATTGTGCAATACGTTTTCTATAAAATAGTTTCAGGCTATTATAATCTTGAAATTAAATTTCACATATTTCAGTATTATTGCAACTATTAACAAATATTATGAAAATGTACTGAATTTTCTAAGAAAATTTTATAAGGTTCTGTGGCGTAAATAATAATTGTTATAGAGAAAGTTCTTTTTAGGGTTCAGTACCTCAGTTGACAAAAACGGAACCCTTATATTGTGCAACAAATCTTTTTCGCCTTGGTTTAGGTACCTATGGTATATTGTTAAATACAAATATACAGGTAAATGTGTTTATATTTCTAGTTACACATTGTTACACAATATTGTGCAATAACAATATTCCAAGAAATAGTTTCAGGTTCTATTCATGGAAATTTATTTCAGATGTTTCACTATTATTGCAATTATTAAGAAATATTATGAAACTATTTTGGAATACAATAAAGTCTATTATATTCTACTATACTAAAGATATACAGATATTCTTTTTCCAGAAATGTCATCGAATCGTATATATCAATATCAGTGTCGCGTAATGTTTATAATAAAAGTATGAAAAAATAAAAAATAAAAAAATAAAGAAAGAAAGTAAGAAAAGAAAAAAAGAAAGAAAATAAAGAATAGACAGTAAAGATAGTAAAGTCGTTTATTACGAAAGAAAAAAAAATAAAAAAAAGACATTTAAAAAATGGAAAAAAGGAAAGAAAGAAAAGAAAGAAAAGAAAGAAAAGAAACAAAAGAAAGAAAAGACAGAAAAGAAAGAAAAGAAAGAAAAGACAGAAAAGAAAGAAAATAAAGAAAAGAAAAAAGAAAGAAAAGAAAGAAAGAAAAGAAAGAAAAGAAAGAAAAGACAGAAAAGAAAGAAAAGAAAGAAATAAAGAAAAGTAAAAAGAAAGAAAAGAAAGAAAGAAAAGAAAGAAAAGAAACAAAAGAAGGAAAATTCAGAAAAGAAAGAAAAGAAAGAAGAGAAAAGAAAGAAAATAAAGAAAAGAAAAAAGAAAGAAAAGAAAGAAAGAAAAGAAAGAAAAGAGAAAAGAAAGAAAAGAATGAAAAGAAAGAAAAGACAAAAGAAAGAAACGAAAGAAACGAAAGAAAAGAAAGAAAAGAAAGGAAAGAAAGAAAAGAAAGAAAAGAAAGAAAAGAAAGAAAAGAAAGAAAAGAAAGAAAAGAAAGAAAAGAAAGAAAAGAAAGAAAAGAAAGAAAAGAAAGAAAAGAAAGAAACGAAAGAAAAGGTTAATAAAAATCAGATTTAAAGGCGGTTACAGACTGCTGTAACGTAACATGAAAGGAGCATTCCATAAGTGTGGACGCAGCGCGCGCTTGAATCGAGCATATACCTACTCGCGTCTGTATCCGGCATGCGCGCGAACATAGCCCAGACTGCTGAGAACACGCGAAGAGAATGGATCGTGACGACTGGCTACGATGATTGTCGGTGCTTCATTATTAATAGTGAATCATGTTTTAAAAATCGCCGAATACTGACGTTGTGTTTTATTTCTCCATTGATCGCTTGCATTCTGCAGTACAGACACACACAACCCGTCCATACTGGCGCTCCGCATACACTGCGTATCCCTTTGTGTTTGGCGAAAAACCGACAAATGGTGGATCGCGGTGCGCACGAGTTGAAATGCGCGCAATGTTGTTCACGCGCGTAGCGTGCAAGGTTTGCGCGCGCCTGGCGTCCACAGGGAATTCTGTTACATCACATTATACATTGCAACAATGTGTACGGCAAATTTTTCCATTGTGTGTTACACTGCATGTTACGTTACAATAGTCTGTACCCAGCTTAAAGAAACTCTAAATTAATGTAGATGGAAGTCAAATTGTGTGTTGATCAAGAAGTGTCGATCAGCCCCCTTAGCCAAGTTACGATCGTTTCGTTTGCGTCGAACGCCTCGAGTAGGCCACGCCTCCGTTTCCTTTGTTCTGACGTCATCTCAACGCTCAGTCACATGGTCAGAACAAAGGCCCGATTTCTGATTTGAGCATTAAAAGTTAATTATTTTTCAAACTCTACCTTGAAAAGCTATAAGGGTTTTTTAGTATTTAAGTAGGGGGTTTAAGATGTTCTTAACTCAACATTTCAAATTCAGAAACCCACCTAAAGATTCCTTTTCAGCCCGGAAAGTACAAGGTTGCCGGTGAAAAGATTATTGGGTATTTCCTGAGTTTGTTTTTGTATAATATTTCTGGAAATGTCATTATAAAAAAAATGTTTATATGTGTTTATTGCAATGTTAATCAAACATGAAGTTTTGCGCAAGTTTTTCTTTTATGACGTATACGAGACCTAAGAACGGGTTTTTGGAAATTCAACTTCTAAGGAGGTGAAAAGGAGAAATTTCATTTGTATGCAAAATCTCATTCCGTGAAGCAATATAAATAAGCATAATCAGTCTTTTAATCTTCTCACTGCTGGGATAAGCTTAGGCCTCCTCCCAGGAGAGGAAATGGGCCGAAATCCACCACGCGGTCCCAGAGCGGGTACGGGTGCGGGTAGTACAGTGTAGCAATATACTTGAAAGTTATCACAAATAGTACCAAAGTAAATGATAAAGGTTGCCATTATTTATTTTTCGAGGTACGTTCAATGTAACAATATAGGGGTTTTAAAGATTCTATGATAGATTTTTATTTCTTGTGTTAACAAAATTGGTATAAATTCTAATCAAACTGAATAATTAGAATAGATTAACAATGTCATTATTATTTTTTCAAAACTAATAATTACACTCGCATTTTTACACCCCCTTTGGCTTTTTTTTCGGTAGAAAATCATCTAATGACATCCCCGCCCTTGGATGGAGCGGGAGATAGTGTCAGACTTTTACTGAATAATTATAATAATAAATCCACTCCTGTTCCTTCTTTGCGTTTCGTACCAGGGCCGAGTCTTCCTTTCAGAAGCAGACCCTTGGCCCCAGTAGGCTTCGACCCTGCTGGGCCCCTACGGTTTGCTGACATCTCCATGAGGCGCGAGTGGAACAGTACGCGCCGTCGACGACTTGGGTTCAGTCCGGACGGTTACCGGACGGTCTGATGGCGAGCTACCTATTGCTCGCCGTCCACAAGCCCGCGCCTACTGTGGCCGGTAATCGGGATCGGAAACCCGGCGGCGGTTGGGGCGTGAGGATCGTTGCCTCACGCGTGCACATGCGGCCTCCTCCTTTGCTAGCATTACTGCTTCACAGAAGGAGGCGACCGTCTGCCACTCCTCCTCGCTCCGGACCATAGCCTGTAACAAGGCCCAAAACTCCCGAATACTCACCTCGAAAAAACCCGAGCGAGAAAAGTCACAAATGATTTCCTATTATAAAAAAGGTTTCAGGAAAATCTTTTTGCATTAAAACAGAAAAAGATATTGAAGATGAAGGATGATAACTCATAGGTTTCTAAGGTTAAAAAGAAAACAAGTAATATTTTGAATCGGTATTTATTGAAATAAAAATATACACAGATTGTACAGAGTCCAATTAATTTGAATTTATTAAAATATGTATTTAATAATATATAATGTATGTTGGTGCTCTCTGTTGTCATCTCGGTCGTCTGTCTGATGTTATTCGAGGATGCTGGACTCCTTCACTGCCATTATCTTTGCTGGAAGCCTGTTGTTGTTTCCATAATTTTATGTTGATCAGCAGCCAATACCTTCAGACATCTTAGGTTGTTGTTTATTTCTCTGGTTATTTCAGTTTCTACTGGATATTGTTTTTTCGTCACGGTGTTTTTTGTTATTTTCTTCTGATACTGTACAACAAAGATTCCATATCATATTTTTGTGGCCCATTTAAAAACTTATGCTGTGTTTTCCCAGAAAATGGTATCTCTTTTTTTATTTTGCACACTGTCATCATATTTGAAGAGAATTCAAGAACACAATAGAGTTAAAATGAAAATTGATGACGTGAAAGAATGAAAGTAGGAAATAAACTTTGTAGAAATATTATGAAAACTGTTACTATTATCTTGCAAGATCTCACTGCTGGATATAGGCTTAATTTTGGATGAATTGATGAATTTTAAGACCATTGATTTAATCTGCATTTTTTATTACGTAATTTGTTAATTTTAATATTATTTAAGTAAACGATTTCAAGGCAATTTTATTGATGGTTTGTGTATTTTTTTGGGAATATAAGTTTTGAAAACGAAGTGCATAAAAAATCTGACTGGATGGATGGATCCCTAACTGGTATGTAATGGAGCCTTTGATGACTCTCACAGACAGACTTGAAGCGATATTGTGACACCACTTACCTTTATACATAGAAATTGTTTTACGGATATTTATTATCAGGGGAACAATTTCTACGAAAAGTGATCGTGTTATTGCTGCAATAACACTGAATTTACCTTATTAAATTACTAGATGGATCAACGAGAAAATATACGAAACTAAATATATAAGTCATGATAATAATTTTAATAAAATAAATATGAATAAACGTGGTACCTACGTTATTATTTCAGACAGATTGTGGCCTTGTAGCTTTCTCCAAAACAATTCTTTGAACAAACACTGTTTCACCAACATTTTGATTCTTATCACAGCTTGGTTCGTTTTCTTTTCTTTCTTTTCCACGACCTCGATTCTCCTTATTCTTAGAGCAGCAGGGTTGATCATCGCAGCATTTTTTGCAGTCGCATTTTCTTGATGGGCGTTCTTCAGAACTGTAAGGGCACGGTCTTCTATGTCCAAACCATGAATGGTGTGGACCATGGCGACCAAATCCATGCATGTGTCGATCAGCTCCCCAAGGTCCTTCCCAAGGCCCTCTCCAAGGACGGTCAGGGATTTCAGATGGACCACGTCGTCCAAAGCAATGTCCTTCAGGATTGCGCTCAAATAGAGGTCCAGAACTATGGCAGCTAGGTCCATGGCCGTGGAAGTCATGATGTCTGCCACCGCATCCTTTGAAGCTGGGACGTCTATGGCAATGGCGATCCGCTGGTTCATCACTATCACTGTCAGTTCCACGATGACATCTAGGTCCTCGATGACCATCAGCGGGCGGTCCACGTTTATGATGCTCAGGCCCATGGTGGTCATGTTCATTCCTTGCAGGGCGGTGGTCGAAGCTGTGACCAAACGGTCCAAAGCTCCATGGACCGTGATGACCAGGAAATTCACCACGAAAACGACAGCCAAAAGGTCCGAACATTCCTCCAAATCGAGGTCCAAAGAAGTCGTTTTCGAAGTACCCTCTCATGATGAAGATTTTCTGGATTGAACACCGATGTTCACACTCTGGATGAGTTCACTCGAATGCTCGACAAATCGACTCGGAGTAGTTTATATGAGCGATAGTGACATAACGTTGTGCAATCGATTTCAAATAGGGCTCTATTGAAATGCTGATGACATTACTTGTGTCTCAGGTAAATACCTAATGTACTTCAAATATTTACGAGTAACTGTTTATGTGGAATTTTCTAGAAAATGCCAAATGTTTAACAAATAAATTATTATCATTTTTGGTTATATTTTTTATTAGAAATCAACGGAACGTTTCTGTGGCTTTTTAATAAATTTCTTGTGAGTTTGTTGATATGAGCCACATAGTTGTTTTTGGTCATCAGATATATCATGGGCCCTTCCTTTATTGGCTCACTCTTTATTAAGCTTTGGTTTTTTGATCCAAATTATGTGTTTGCTGCTATATGCAGTGCCGTAAACAATATCGTATTAAATACGTCTAAATTGGTCTTTTGTTTAGTCACAATATGCATCAGCGTTGAGGAGGCTTTTGTATCTGGCACCGCATACCGCAGCGAAGTGCGTCTAAGCTTAATTGGACATTGAATTTTTTTTTAAATTAAACATGTTAAGTATATACCTTCACCTACTCTCTTTGGGGTCATTGGTGGGTTCTTATTACGTGTTGTGTTTGAAAATAAAATATGTATTTTATGTAGTCTTTCATAAAATCGCCAACCCTAGTCGTATTTAACTCTACGGCCGTTGTAGTTAGTTTTTAACTTTTCAGTAACCGGAAACCAACATTTTCACGGGAAATTCTTACCGACTGCGTTTGAAATTATGGTGACATAATATAATTATGTGCAAAACTGATTGATTTATGTAATTTCTCACTTTTAAAGGCATCGGTTTGTCGGTACGCTGTCTGAAATTATTTACTCTAATGAATTTAAATCTTTACTTAGCAGACTTTTAAGTTGCCTAAGTTGTACCTACCTTGTCTTGTGAACTTAAAAAAAACCGATTAATTTTTTTTATTTTTTATTTTACATAGGCCTATATGGGCACTCATTTAAGTCATACGGCGACTCACGTTTTTATTATGATTATTTTATTGTGCTTTTGGGTACAATATTGATTGGACCACACTGTTCTTACATAATATCTATTAATATTATAAAAAGAGTTTCCATAGAGTTTCTTGCACGTTTTTCTCCATAAAGATCTACGCTTTGGAACGTGCAATTTAGCTTCACTCTTTTTTGACTGATCGACATTTTGACAATTCAAAAGTGCCTGTAATTGGTCTATTTGAAATAAACGTTTCTGATTTCTGAATACTAATATGGAAATATTGTAAAAAAAAAACACTTTTTTTAGTATCCATGGAGTTTCTTGCCGGTACTTCTCCATAGAAAACGACAAATTTGGAACCGCGCACTAGCTTCTGTCGTTTTATAAGGCCAGAAGCAGAAGATAGTGCACAGTTCCATGGAGGAGAGCCGGCAAGAAACTTCATGACAACTCTTTTAAAAAAATATATTATATTACAATATTAATGTTTAAAAAATACCCCATTTGAGAAACCCGTGCCCCTTACAATATTATTTGCTGTGGTATGTTTAACGTGCTCTTACATGAGACTGCAATGAGCAGTGAGCAATAACTTGCGATTAGCTTGGGGACGGACATACTTACAGCCGTTTAGTTCATCAAGCCTTCTGCATCATTCTCTAAGCATCGCATTTGTTTCAAGTTACTAAGGATCAGCGCGACATGCCTTTTTCTTCCATGCTTATCACCATCATCATCATCATCACCATTTCAATCAAAAGACATTCACTGCTAGACATAGACCTTCCCCAAACGTCCTCTCGTAGGAAACCTTCCAACACTGCGTCTTCTGGTACTTGTACCCTCCTATTCCCTCTTCTGGATTATATCATCAAAGATTTAAGATTCAAAGCATTTTATTTCAAATAAACCATTTACAGGCATGATTTCCTGACTGACCACTGACTGATTTCTCGACATCTTTTGAAATGTCAAGAAATCAGTCAGAAAAAATGATTATAATTCCACATTCCAAAGCGTAGATCTTTATGGAGAAGAAATGTGCAAGAAACTTCATGGACACTCTTTTCAATCATGTTTTGTAAATACAAATATCTCTGTTACATGTTTCTTGTCGCTATCATGTGAGAACAATGTAAATAAAGTAAAAATAAAAACTAAATATAGATATTAAAATAACAACTGGCAGCTAAGAGATGACCAGTCTCAACTGACAGCGCCCGTTCATGGACATGACGCGAATATTAGCACCACTCAGCTCAATCATTTTGAAGGGAACCGAATGATACAACACATGCGCTACCATTAGTGAGACATTTGAGTGAGCATGACAAACTCTCAACTTTCATGGAATCTATCCAACCTGGATCTTTCGTGATTCCTTCGTGATCGTCTTTTTTTTCTGTCTATATTTATATTATGTAACTTTTCTAACTCTAAGTGGACCGTGGGGGATTGTTCCTTCAAATGACCTTTGAATATTAGGGCCGTGGTAAGTATTTTGAAAAGTACTACCACTCTTATAGCGGAATTAAAGTTAAAACCGACACGTAAAAATGAGGAAGTTATCAGTTCGATTGTACTTTTGTTAATACTCTAATGTAACCTATCGGAGACTTTTCGAGGAGGATTATGACCAGTAATGGACGTCTTTGGGCTGAATGTTATTTTTTGTTGTTATTGCTTTTTTTTAAATTGATATAAACCAGTGCTTGACTGCGATCCCACCTGATGGTAAGCAGTGATGCAATAGTTGATGGTGATGGTTGCACTAGTTTATTAAAACCCTATTCACTCTAACCTTGAAGACACCTAAATTATAATCAGACGGGTAGATCGCTGCAAGCAAATTGTTCCAGTTCTTCGATGTACGCGGTATAAACGACGAAGCGAAACGTTTGGTCCAGACCGTTGAAGTTTCCACAACGTAAGCTTCAATTAATAGGATTTTATCTAAGAAATATGATGTACCTACTAGTTATTAAGTCACAAATGTATATAGTGTAAAAAATTGTTGGTTAACCTAAATCAAATAAATAATATTTTTATCCGATAAGAAATATTCTAGTAGGTAGGTGGTAATAATTCTATCAACGTTGTATTGCACAATATTGTGCAACAATATTTTTTTTATAAAATAGTTTCAGGCTTTCTGCTAATCTTTATAAATTTTACATATTTCAGTACTATTGCAACTATTAACAAGTATTATGAAACTGCACTGAAATTCCGTAGAAATATTATTGGGATTCATGGTGTAAATAATAAATAATTATTATTGAGAAAGTTAGGGTTCCGTATTTTAGTCGGCAAAAACGGATTCCATATAGGATTACTTTATTGTATCACATAATATTGCATAAAAACCATATTTCATCTTATCCTACCGACTATCGAGTGAACACCAGCCCCCCTAGTCAAGTTACAACCGTTTCGTTTCGATTCTCTTTTCGTCGATCGCCTCGAGTAGGCCACGCCTCTGATTTCTTTATTCTGACGTCATTTCAACGCTCAGCCACGTGGTCAGAACAAAGGAACAGGAGGCGTGACCGACTCAAGGCGACCAACGAAAAGAGAACCGAAACGAAACGGTTGTAACTTGGCTAGGGGGGCAGTGACTCACTTCAGAAAAGGCCTCTGCATTTCATTCAACTAAATATTTTATCCCTCACAATTTAATTTTTTTTTTTTTTTAAAAAAAAGGTTGAAAGTAGTCGAAAGGATATTTATAAAAGAAAAATCGCACAGCCGAAACTACTAGGATTAGGAGCGTGAAATTTTGCACAAGGTTTCCTTTGATGCCGTAGGTGAGCAATAAGAGAGGATTTTTCAAAATTCACCCCTTAAGAGGGGTTCCAAAGTTTATATGGAGAAACCTACTTTATCGCGGGCGAAGCCGCTGGCAGATGCTAGTCATGCCATTTACCTACGTATTTACATAAAAATATATAGGTAAATGTTTTCTCATATTAATTATATTTCATTACATAATATTGTGTAACAATAATATTACCTATTACCAAGAAAAATAATTTTTCCCGTTTTAATTAAATTAAGATGTAAAATTATATAACCGAATTAATTTAATAAGCAAGCTTAAATTAAAAAACATAGATAAAAAAGTTAGATTCTATACAACAAAAAAGTAATTGCTATCGACTTGCCTTTAGAAACGATACGTAATGAGTTCATAATACAATAAATATGTACTTTTTTTCTTGTTACCCTCATGACATTGTAGAATTTTGTGTTTAGATAATTTAATACTTACTAGTATAATTGAGTACCTACATTTCTCATGTCAATATGTTTAGTATTTATGAATAACTTGTATTTCTCATGTTAAGTGAATTGTATTCTTTTTGAGAAATAAATGTCTTAAAAACCGTAAACCGTAAGAAATAATTTCAGGATCTATTCAAGGAAATTAATTTCACATATTTCACTGCTATCAGCAATTATTAACAAATATTATGAAACTATATTAAAGATAGATCAATATTTTTTCCAGAAATTTCATGGGTGACTTGTTGACAATGTTTATATTTATGGTGTAAATAATTGTGATCATTCCGAAATTTATATAGGGTGACTAGAAATTAGTGTACACTTAAACACGTGATTGTGCTCATGATAACAAACAATTTTTATTATGGGAGCAAAGCCGAAATCGCGAAAAAATATCAGCTGTTCAGTACATTAGGCAAATATAAATGTACTGAACAGCTGATTTTTTTTCGCGATTTCAGGTTTCTTCCCTTAATAAAAGTTGTTGGTTATCATGAGCACAATCACGTGTTTAAGTATCGTACACTAATTACCAGTCACCTTATACAGTATTACAAAAATATACCTACTTACAACCATAGTAAAAAATACTCAGAAAAACTGCAGGTACAGTTAGTTACCCATAAAATTAAGTCAGTAGGTTATCTAACATCTACACATCACCATAACACAGTTTTTGTCTTATCTTTAAATACGCATAATTGTATAAATTTCCCAAAAAAACTCCCTTTTTAGTACAAAATGGGCCTCCAAAGCATCTATTTAAGATAACAAACCTAGAAATATCAAGTAATTTTTGTGCTTGAGCATAATGTTTGAAATTAACTGCTTTTAAGTAATAACAAGCTGTAATAATCGTTGAGGGAGAAGTAAAGATAAGTATTTGTAATAATATTTAACTGAAAAGACTAAAATATGATAAGTACCAAGTCGTAGTTTGTGATAATAATTAGTGCGACTCCGCAAATGGCTTGATGGCGAAAGGTTGACAGAACTTAAGTCTATTTAATTTATTAATTTATTTAAATCATTCACAAGCACTTTTGAATTTGCTGGTTTTGTAGACTGGTCTGTTGGTCTATTGGTTAGCGGCCCTGACTGCTATGCTGGATGACGTGGGTTCGATTCCCACCCAAGACAAATGTTTGTGTGATGAACACGATTGGTTCTGTGTCTAGCATAGCATAGTCGGCCTTATAATGTTCCCATTGTTGGGACTCAGGCCTCCTCTCTAGGAGAAGGAATGGGCCGCAATCCACCACGCGGGCCCAGTGCGAGTTGGTGGATGTCACATGTCTTCGAATTTTTGGTTCTAGGACAAGCCGGTTTCCTCACGATGTTTTCCTTCACCGTTTTGAGAGCAGTGGTGAAGAAATAAATTACATAAAGTAATGCGCCTGGCTGGGTTTGAATCCGCAACCTACAACTCGTAAGTCGGGGCCGTTATCACTCGGCTACCATTGCTCTGTGTCTGGGTGTAATTTATCATATTTAAGTAGTTTAAAATATATAAGTATGTTTATCAGTTGTCTAGTACCCATAACACAAGCTCTGTTTAGCTTGGGACTAGACGGCGTTGTGTGATAGTTGAGGAATATTATTATATTAATTGTCAAGAAGTCGGTCAGTCAGAAAAAAATAAGCTTATTGGACATTCTAAAGCGTGGATCACTATGGAGAAGAACGTGCAAGAAATGGACATACTTTTTAACCGACTCCAAAAAGGAGGAGGTTGTATTTTTAATTTAAATTATGTTATGTATTACAAATATCCTGGTTCATCATCATCATCATTTCCGAAAGACGTCCACTGTTGGACATATGCCTCCTCCAATTGTCGCCACAATGAACGGTCCTGTGCGTCTCGCATCCATCGGATTCCCGGAACCCTTACCAGGTCAGGTCATCAATATCCTGGGTACTAAAATAAAATAAAAACAATTTAACTGGCAGTTCAGTGATGACCGATCTAAATTTACGGCACTCGTTCACGAACATGACGCGTGTATCATCATCACTCAGCTCAATATTATTTTGAAGGGAACTGAATGATTTAACACACGCGCCATCACCAGCGAGATATTTAGTGAGCTTGACAAACTCTTAATGGCTATGAAAAAAAAAACGTTAATTTGACACAATTAGCATAACAATTTATTCATTCTTAGATACGGCCATTGGAAGAAAAGCTGAAGACACTTATAATATTAGACCGACATCCATGTTTGTTTGCAGTAAATATAATTGTTACGGTTTTGTTTACTTAATTTCCTATGTCAGAACTTAAAGAATTGAAGCGATAAGAACGCCCGTTGAACTATTTTTTTATTTAATGTATTTGCTAGTGTAAAATAATTAATTGTAATTGCAACTTTACTTTATTTACCTTCCAACGCTGCTTTCCGTCTATGTCCAAGAGTGGACGCCCTTCAGCTGAAATGATGATGATGATGATGATACCAGCTATTTATGTTTATTCAATGACGAACGAAATAAATATTAAAACTGGCCGAGTGCGAGTATGACTCGCTTACTGAGGGTTCTGTACAAACCTACCTATGAAAACCGTTTCATTTTCGAATTAAGTTTCGAAGATTTTTACGAATCGTTTTTTTTTTTGACGATACTACATATTTACAGTTTTCAGATCTTTTCCTATACTTGTGCTATGAGACCTTTCTTCATGCCAAATTTCAGGATTCTAGATCAACTGAAAGTAAGTAGGTACCCTATGACAGAAACGCTCGTATCTTTATTTTCGTTAATTTAGAAGTTTGATTTTTTTACAGCTTCAAGGGACCGCAAACCTGAGTTTAAATTTCAACTCGAAACCTCCACGCGTTACCGAGATAAAGTGTCTTGACAGACAGACAGACAGATGGACGGACAACAAAGAGATCCTATAAGGGTTCCATTTTTTCCTTTTGAGATACGGACACCAAAAAAAATTAATTGTTTGCCGAACAACACGGCCGTGTGTATCAGACTTTGCGTTGGTTGAAGCGCATTTCACGGTATATAGTCACAGGACATACTGGACGCGTAATTTAATGGTCGCGCGTTTGGCGATCCTGTATGTCGTTCAAGCTCCCCTGAACCAAACGGTATTTGCGGTAAGTAGTGCTTCATTCAGGATAAATCGTGAAAATTATAGCAATAATATTGAATAATGTAGGATATTTTTTGATTGGTTTAAACTATTGCATGACTGCGATCCCACCTGATGGTAAGCAGCGATGCAACCGTCGATGTTTTTTTTTTGTTGGTGGGAAAATCATCCAATGACATCCCTCGCCCTTGGGCGGAGCGCGAGGGCGTGTCAGACTTTTACTGACTAAAAACCCACTCCTGTTCTTTCGTTGCCTTTCGTACCAGGGCCGAGTCTTTCTTTCAGAATCAGACCCTTGGCCCCAGTAGGCTTCGACCCTGCTGGCCCCTACGGTTTGTTGACATCTCCTAGAGGCGCGCGTGAAACTGTACGCGCCGTCGACGACTTGGGCTTGGTCCGGACGGTTACCAGACGGTCAGACGGTGAGCTACCCAATGCTCGCCGTCCTCAAGCACGCGCCTACGGTGGCCGGAAATCGGGATCGGGATCTCGGTGGCTGGAGCGTGAGGACCACGCCCTCGCGCGTGCACTTGCAGCCGCCTCCTTTGCGAACATTACTGCTTCGCAGAGGGACGCGACCGCCTGCCACTCCTCCTCGCAACCGTCGATGGTGAAGCGCATTAGTTTATTAAGAGCCTATTTACTCTAGTTTTGAAGACACCTAAATTATAATCGGACGGGAAGACCACTGCAGGCAAATAGTTACAGCCCTTCGTTTCTGCCATAAACTAAGTTATATGTTTTCAAATTCATTTGTTTCATAATTTAACTGACTTCTGAATGTCTTTAGTTGCAAACGAGCATCCGTCTTCAACAGTTCCTATATTAAGTATTCGTTTACGGTTTTGTTCTAGTCCAGGCATATCGTACCTCCATTTAGGCGCGGGTTTGCGGATGGTGAGCAATGGGTAGCTCTCTGAGCGGCCGTCCGGTAAGTATCTAGCCTGAGAAACATAAAAAAAAAACAAGAAATTTAAAATAAAGCATATTTTGGCCAAAATTACACCAGAAAAAAACGAATGAAATTTATTTTATAAAATGCAACGTATGAGCTTGTACAAGTAGCGAGGCAGAAGTGTGGTTTTAGTCAATAAGAGTCTAACACTGGCACAGACTGGCTCGTCCGTGAAGCAGTCTGGGCGTTCATGCGAATTCTAGCCTCTTGCCACGACAAGAAAAAAAAATCAAGCCTGAGTGGACGACCCGTTGCGCTCAGCGAGATGGACGGGGCTCATTAGACTTGCTAGGTCTGTGGAATCGTTCGAAAGGGTTACCGTGGTGGCTCTGGAACGTAAAGGGCAACTAAAGAAACACAGGCGGGATTTAGTCAGTAAAAGTCTGACATTCCCTCTCGGTCCATCCAGAGTGGGAAGAGTTTTTGATGATATTTCGCTTCAAAACAAAAAAATTGGGTGTAGAAACTATGGCACGTGTGCAAGTGGTGGCGCTCGATAAAATAATTCGGGCACGCTAGTATTAGAAGTTTAACAACTAGGTAATTTGACAACAAAACAGCAATAATCATAATAACGTTCACTTTTATCTAATTAAATATACAAACAACTGCATATACGAATATACGAATTTTGGAGCAACATTTTTTGTACCTACTTTAAATCAAGAAGTTAAGATTTTTTGGCGGCAAACTATGATCACGTTATTTTTTTATATTAGTAATACGTTCTCCAATATCAAGCCTGTTTTGTCCTACTGCTGGGCAAAGACCTGTTTCTCTTTTCTTTTTTTATATTTAGGGGCTTTGATCAGAATGTCAGCCCCATCGTACTCTTTTACTTTTTTTTTACTAACTAAATACAGTGATATGTTCACCAATTAATCTATATACATAAAAGCGAAATACCACTCACTGATTATTCACGAAATCTCAGAAACTGCAAATTTTAAATTTGGTAGATTGGTTCCTGATATCCGTTAAGAACGCATTTTCCGAAATTCGGGAACGGGGGTCCAAAGTTTTTGCGGTCGAAGCCACTGGCAAAAGCTAGTATATTATGTAAGTTAAATATTTATCAATATTTGATCATCAGTCTATTCAAAGAGTAGCTATCATGTTGCCCAGTAACTGGGTTGTGGAGCTCGAGCATGGGCAGTCGCGCCATGTAAAACACGGGTATTTAGACGCAATCAGTTAGACTGGAAGCAAACTGGAAGCCGACCCCACGCTAATTGGGAAAAGGCTAGGTAGATGATAATGATAATATATTTAAAACTACTTCTTCCCACTTACAATCAAACGGGGTGAATAGGAACGAAGAGCTATTCACATAGGGACAAAAATTTGATGGCGATTTTCGCATTATGTAACCATTCTTCCCAACATTTATGAGTACTCTTATTTATTCATTAATTGTATTTAAAACTGAAAAAAATCAAAAAAGTAAATGTATAACTGAGAGAAAATTCTAGTAAAAGTTCTTTTCTTTTTACCCCTGCGTTCCTAATCACCCCGTTTAACGGTATGGTTTTGGTAAGCATTTTGATCGTTTTTTCTGCGTTTCGCCTCGTCGTTTAAACCGCGTACAACGAAGGATTGGAACAATTTTAAGTAAAAAAATCATGCAACGAAATTTTGCGCAGTTGGGCGGTGCGAGAGGGTGTGTCAGACTCTTACTGACTAAAAACCCACTCCTGTTCCTTCATTGCCTTTCATACCAGGTCCGAGTTTTCCTTTTAGAAACAAACCCTTGGTCCCAGTGGCTTCAACCCTGCTGGCCCCCTACGGTTTGCTGACATGTCCTTGAGACGCGCGTGGAACAGTACGCGCCGTCGACGATTTAGGCTCGGTCCGGATGATTACCAGACAATCGGACGGCGAACTATCCATTACTCACCGCCCGAAAGCCTGCGCCTACGGTGGCCAGAAATCGGGGTCGGGATGCCGGCGGCTGGGGCGTGAGGGCCGCTCCCTCGCGCGTGCACGTGTGGCCTCCTCCTTTGCTAGCATTACTGCTTCGCATAGGGAGACGACCGCCTGCCAATCCTCTTGCTTCGGACCATGGCCTGTGAGGCCCGACACGAGAGAACGTTGCCACCGATCGCCCCCAAGAGGAAACGGCGGTGCTTTCCCCAAGCGGGGCATACCTCTACCGTATGCTCCACCATATCTTGGAACAATTTGCCTGCAGCGCTCTTTCCGTCCGATTATAATTTAGATGTCTTCAAGGCTAGAGTGAATAGGCTCTTAATAAACTATTGTGAGTCACCATTAACGATTGCATCACTGCTTACCATCACATAATTTAAATAGAAACTAGGCATGTGCGAGTTAGACTCGCGCACTGAGGGTTCCGTAACTTATCTATGAAAACAGTTCAATTACCGAATTGAGTTACAAACATTATTCCTAATCCTAATACATAACTACAAATTTACAGTTTTCAGATTTTTTCCTATACTTGTGTTATGAGACCTTGCTTCATGCCAAATTTCAGGATCCTAGGTCAACGGGAAATACATGTTTTTTGCGACATAAACAGTCGTATCTTTTTCGCAGCTTCAAGAGACCGCAGACCTGAGTATATGGTTTTAATTTCAACTCGATATCTCCACGCGTCTTCAAGATAAAGGGTCTTGACAGACAGACAGATAGACAGACAGACATACAGATAGATAGACAGACAGACGGACAACAAAGTGATCCTATAAGGGTTCCGTTTTTATCTTTTTCAGGTACGGAACCCTAAAATTGAAACTATGCAGTATCAAGCGATATTTAAGAGGTTAGTTAATATCTACATTTTTTAAATATAATCTACACATGTATAATGTATAATGTAGAAGCATTTTTTCAAAGTTTGTAAATGTGAGTACCATGGAGCTATTTTATGGTTTTTAGGTTATTATTGGACTTGTTTGACATAAATGAGCATGGCAGTTGAGAGTTTGTCATGCTCACTCAAATGTCTCAATGGTGGTGGCGCGTGTGTTGGATCATTCGGGTCCCTATAAATAATAATAATAATAATAATAATAATATTTATTCAAAAATCTTTACAGGATAAAGTAATACAGTCTTAAATATAAATCTTAATTCTGAGTCTTACGTGCCTGAACTAGGAAATCCTGTGTTTCAGGCGAAAAGAGCTAAAATAATTTAAAATTAACAAATAATCAAAAGGATTTTATAGTACAATACAAACGTGTAAAAAATCTGTAAAGTAAACAAGTTATCTTATACTATTAATTTATAATGTTACCAAATCTTAACTTCTAGTTTCTTAACTAACAAGATACTTAAACTAGGTCAAATATTGTATAAAAACAAAAAAAAAAAAAAAAATCACTTTAGCACAATCAGTAAATTCTCTGTATCATCGTAGGACATTCTTTGAAGAGCCTCCTTAAGAATTCTCTTACAGTTAATTTGATTTAAGCTATAAATGTTTGCTTTCACGTTCAGCCTATTGTAAAGGAGAGGACCGAGAAACAGGTAAAATTTTGATGTGAAAGCATGTTTGGTATGATTTTGAGGACAGACTAGGTCTTTACGTCTTTTGTTAGTAAACTCCGTGCTATATGTTAGGTCTGCGTGCTGTTTTAATACAATACCCATTATAAATAGCTGTCGGACTGTTAGTACTTCACATTCTTTGTATAGGAGGTTAGTGGGAAAAAGGAATGGGCGAAAAGTAGCCACTTTGAGAATTGCCCTCTGAGCTCTCTCGATGGTTAGTAACAATGTTTTACCCGCTCCACCCCATGTGGTAATACAGTATGTTATTATCGATTGACATAAAGCAAAGTAGACTTGTCTAACTATTTTTGGGTCTGCAATGTAGCGTAACTTTTTAAAAACAAATATCAATTTACGAATTCTATTATTTACAGCTTCTATGTGATGTTTAAACGAAAGTGTTTCATCGATTATAATTCCAAGGTACTTAACAGTATTTGACATTTTAATATTAGGACAAACACATTGGTTATTTGTGCTAGATGTGCAGTTATGAGCATACAATGTTGAGGTAGTGCCAGTTAGTTTTTGCTTGCGCATCGAAAACTTGACGTAATTTGTCTTGTCAGCATTTAAAGTCAGTGAATTATTTTGAAGCCACTTATTAATAACATTGAATCCGTGTTGCGCAAACTTGTAGACATTTTCTTCTGAGTCAGCCGAAAACAAAAGAGCAGTGTCGTCAGCATAACAAACGATATGGCCGTGATCTAAATTTAGATTACAGAGATCGTTTATGTAAATTAAAAAAAGTGAAGGCCCTAAAATACTTCCCTGGGGAATTCCGAAAGCTGTGCTTTTTTCATCATCGCTGATAATATTACCAATCTTTACACATTGCGTACGTTCTTCTAGATAGCTCTTAAATAGTTTCAACTGCGTTTCCCTAATGCCTATGGCTTCAAGCTTGCGCAACAAAATGGAAACAGAAACTGTGTCAAACGCTTTGGCGAGGTCCAGGAATATTCCTAGGGTGTGGTTACCTTTATCAAGTTCTTGTGCTAGATAGTTAGTTAAATGGTGTACAGCATCATCTGTAGACATTTTAGGTCTAAATCCAAACTGCCGCTTAGAGAGAATAGATTTATCCTCCAAATATTTATAAAGCCTGTTGTTTATAATCTTTTCTAATATTTTAGACATAGAAGGCAGTAAGGAAATAGGCCTATAATTAGTCACTTGATCTTTACTGCCTGATTTGTAAACTGGGACAACAACAGCTTTTTTTAAGCACTTGGGGAATACACCTGTAGTTAAACATTTATTAAAAATGTAAGTTAACGGTGGAACTAAAAGATCTTTGAATTGCCTAATAATTTTATTAGGTATGTTATCCCAGCCAACTGCACAGTCGTCTTTTAGACCCATAATAATCCTTTCTACTTCCGTCTCGTCAGTATCAAGTAACACAAAGGATGATAAGCTAGTGCTAGATGCAAACAATGAGCTTGTTAGGTACTGCGATTGTCCCCGAAGTTTTTCAGCTAGACACCTGCCCACATTAACAAAGAAATTATTTGCAATGTTCGCAGTTGTTAACTGTGATGAATGTGCCTGTAATAAACCTGAAGAAGACTGATTCTGTTTTGAATTATACGTCACATTTTTAATAATTTTCCAGATCTTTTTGTTATTCGTACCAGCCTCTTTTAGTGCTGTGTTATCGTAATTGCGTTTTACTTTTTTTAGGAGGTCGTTACAAAAGTTACGATATCGCTTATATGACAGTTGCAATATTAAATTATTCGGATTAGCTTTAGCTACGTTTCTTTAGTTACGTTGTATGAAAAATAGAGATAAACTGCATATGAAATGCAGTTTATCTCTATTTTTCATACAACATATAAGACCAGCCGTGATCCATGGTTTTATGTTGCAGTATTTGTTCTTTAACCGAGATATGACCGTGTTCTTCTGAATAGCATTTTGTACTTTTTTAATTAGGTACAACATGCAAAACTGCGGATCATCGGAATTGTAGACTGGGACAAAATCAATATTGCATAAGTCTTCTTCAAATTTATGTAAATTTAATTTAGAGACCGTGCGAGAGGCCACCTTAGGCAATTTACAATTAAGAATGAGTAGGGTAGCATTGTGATCGGTTATTGTTGAATTAGTTACAAGGGTAAGTGCAGGGAAGTTAGCCTTGAGCATTATATGATCCAAGCAGGAGCCACTTTGATGTGTAGGAAGCGTGTGAGCGGGAAGCAAACTGTGGAACGCGCATAGGTTCAGATATTCCTCAGCGGAAGCGTCTGCACTTCCCGGAAGAATATTGATATTAATATCTCCAGTTAAAATGGTATTTTTGAACGATGATAGGTTCTGCAAGGTGTCGTTTAGAGAGTCAGTGAAATTTTTTGTATTCGTAAAAGAGGGAGATCTATATACAGCTAATATCGCAAAATCTGCTCCAATTTTAACCAACAATCTGCTACAGTCGTGCATGTTTGGCTCTACGACAGACACATTTAGATGATCTCTTGCATAAACTATCACCCCATCGTTCTGATTGGAAGTTGAGTTACTCTTATACATACAATATCCCGGAATTTGTGGTATGTTATATTGTTTAGCAAGCCAACATTCAGTTAAGACAATAATGTCACAATTTATGTCTAGACGTTTTAGAAAAATGCTAAAATTATCGAAATTCTTAAAAACACTACGAATGTTTTGGGTTAATATGGTTAATGGACTAGTGTAAGAGGAGAGATATTGCTTGCAGTGTTCAACGTCACAAACTTGTGATTGAGATACAGAGAAATTATCTATGTCACTAATTAAATGATTAATCATATTAAAATATTATTAAAAATAACAACAAAGGCCAAGAAGAATCGTAATTTACGGCGCTCTTAGGCGCCTCCATAATCAATAGAGTTTATGTACCTATTTTCTGCCATAATTTTCGCCGGACAGTCCGCTGCACTTGTCTTATGATTGCTTGGCTTTTTAAAGTGCATGCAAGTAGCGCATTTTGGTTCCTCTGCCTTTTTAGTGCATTCTTTGATGGAATGACCCAATTCACCACAGTGGCCACACGTGTAGGCGGTCTCCCGACATGATTTAGCCGCATGTCCGTACTGCTGATATTTATAACAACGTGTGACTAGGGTAAAGTCTCTGACAGGGCAGGAAGACCAATTAACAAATACTCTGTCTTTACATATCAGGGCTTTACGTATCTGAGCAGAAACTTCAATAATAAAGTTACAGGTGTCTGCATCCTTCTTACCTGACTTATGGCTCAGCTTAATGGAGGACAAAAAGGTCTCGAGGCTGCAATCCTGAAGTTTATCGGCTAGATTTTGGTTGAACAGACAAGTAAAAACTTCCTTCTCTTGCATGGATGAGGGTACTCCGATAATTACTACTCTAGGTTTTCTTTTCTGAGGTTCGTCGACTGTAAGGCCTGAATTTGTTGACTGCATCGATTTTTTCACCTTCTCAATGTCGTCTTTTGTTTCAGTGCTGATAATGACACCGCCATTTTTTGTCTTGCGTAGTCCTCTCACTTGCAGTTTCATCTGCTCTGGGCATATTATTTTTTGGACAAGTGATTTTGTCTCCTCACTGGACTTTAGTTTGTCGTTTGGATATATGGCCACTGAACTTAAATTTAAGGGCTGAATAAATTTGTTGGTACCTTTTTTCACCATATCAGCAAAGGAAGATCCCGTATTTGGCTTTATAGAGGCTCCAACTGTCATCTTAAGTTCTTGCAGTTGCTGCGACAGATCTATTTGGTCTTTAAGTGTTTGCACGGTGGAGTTTGCCATGACTGCTTTCATCTTGACCGACTGGTACTGGACAGCCATCTGTGACGTGCCGTGACCAATTTTTCGGCATAAGGCACTTATGCGCATTTTTTGTTCAGAGTTTAATTTGCCTTCTGATGCAATAGTGCACACTTCGTTTAGACATTGCTCAATAGTCGTCATCCAGTTTTGTATTTCCGGCGTTGAAATCACTTCCATGACCTCATTACTTCGGTTAGGCGTCTGAGGGTGAGATGCGAGTGCGGGCACTGGTTTAGGTACAGCTGTAGGCACGGGTGTAGGAGGTGGACTCCGAGCACATCGGTCACCCCGGCTGAAGGGGCTGCTTGCCATTGTGACACAGTTATTGGCTTGGTAACACTTTACAGATTATTTATTTACGTAAGATAACTAGTACATATTATGACTACGTTTGACACAGTTATCCGGTCAGTAGGTAAACCAGGTCACGAATCAGCAAGTTTTTATTTATTAATTTTAATAATTCTTCGGCACGTCTGTTCACAACAAAGTACAAGATATCGATCTGAATATCGATCGAAATGGAGGATGGAGGATGGATCCCATGGAGTTTCTTGCGCATTCTTCTCCATAGAGATCTACGCTTTCGAATGTGCAATTAGCATCATTCTTTCTGACTGTAAATGGTTTATTTGAAATAAATGCTTTGAATTTTTGAATTTTAACACCACACACTGCTCTGTACCCTAGTAGGCAAAATACAGCAAACTCCCATCTGCAGCGTCCCACTTAAGATTGAGAGTAAAATGACGTCCTGCAATACACTCACAATGTTGGGTGAAATTGAAGAATAACATTGAATATTATTCTAAAGCACCTCGGTTTCAAGGCTAGTTTACTGAAATAAGATATTATGGGATTTGTGAGATTAATATTATTATTAGCTAGCTAATCCGACAGAGCGGTATTTTCTCTCCGTCTCTGTATTCCGTGAGTGTGTCCGTGGTATCACCAGGCCCTATCAGAATACCAGCGCTGCGTTATTTTACTTTTTTGTTAAATATCGCAGCATATGCTGAGATAAGAGCCTTTTTGGCTCACACAGGTCTTTTATTTTTATCTTTTAATATTGTTTTATTTTATTTTTCTATTTTAAATTAAGTATTTATAGATTAGGTAGTTACTTTTTATTTTATTGTTGTTCGTCCTGTGCGAGTCTTTTTTTTATTCTTGATAGGTTCGCGCTTGACCGCTATCTCACCTGCCCCCCCTAGCCAAATTACAATCGTATCGTTCGCGCTGAACGCTTCGAGTAGGCCACGCCTCCGATTCCTTTGTTCTGACGTCATCTCAACGCTCAGTCACGTGACCCGAACAAAGGGATTGGAGGCGTGGCCTACTCGAAGTGTTTGGCGTGAACGATACGATTGTAACTTGGCTAGGGGGGCTGATGGAAAGTGACGGTGCGGCCGACGATGAAGCGCGCTTACCTAGGAGTTATGGAGTTTCTTGCCGGTTCTTCTCCATAGGAAACGACCAATTTGGAACCGTGCACTAGCTTCTGACGTTTTATAAGTGCCCATGTAGGCCTATGTGAAATAAAAAAATTTTGACTTTGACTTTGACTTTGACTAGAAGTAACCTATTCGCTGTTGACTTGAAAGATTCCCGGGTCGTAGCCACCAGGAAAAACAGATTCTGGCTAGGAATTCCAATCCTTAGCTGTACCGCACAATTAATGTGTTCCCAAAACGTTTCGTGCGTATGGGCGGGATGTCCACCATGTACCGGTGGCGCATTGCCGTACGCCTGGTGGTTCGATGATGGAACGGGCTAGGCGCAATTAGGTTATGCGATTCCGACGCACACTCTCCGAAATACAACCGCCGCAGTCTCAAATAAATGTTTTCTTTCTTTCTTTCTTTTTCTAATCCAACATACCATAGTGTCTCACAACGAAAATATATGACCTGGGGCCTTACCATGATATGTTAAAATGTCAGGCATGCAAGCGAAGAAGAGGCACTATACAGCAATAGTTTTAGTATATGCGAAACCCACAACACATGTCTAGTAATTTTATGTGAAGAATCTATGTACAAAATTTCATAAAGATATAGAATAAGAGAAGATTTCATATAGAAGCCACTGGCTGCAGTTAATACTATGGTAAAGGTACAATTCCAAGACGGACTGCAGACTGCAACCGCAGGTGTCGCTGCAGCTAGCGGCTGCGGTTGACCACAGTGCTGCCTGCGGTCGCAGTTGCTTCTATTCCAAGCGCGGCTGCACAATGTAAGAACCATGCTTCAGTCGCTCCAGTACCTTCGTGCGAGACAGAATATCCAACAATGTTCTCGATACTTTACTTTTGTTAAAAGGGGAAGATGTTGGCGACTTGTGTGGATAACCAGGAACAAAGTTAATTAAATTCTCTTCATCATCTTCAGAAAAAGTTGACATTTTTGTACATGTGAAGCACGTGTGCAGTCTGCGGTCGCTTCGCTTCGCGGCCTTAGGCTGCGCGCCGCGAACTCAAAGTATTATAATTAGGACGACAATAAAACTAAGTTGAGAGGACTTCAATACACGCTAAGCGCCACGCCAAGCGATTTAGATAAACACGCTGAATAACAGATCACACACTAAACCCAAACACATGTATTCACTATTACGCAAAGAATCTTCATTCACAAGCACCAAAAGAAGACATAACCTTATTTTTTCCACGCAATTTTCGCTACAAAATCTTTTACCATATCTTGAAAGGGCAAAAAGGTTATATAGAACCACGTGAGATACCTTAATTTCCGTAGAAACACGTATTACTAACAGCTAGTTCGTCTCGCAGACTTTATCAGATTTTGGTTCGGTGAATAAATTTAAACATGCTTTGGAAGTTATGCTTGTAGGTCGCGTGAGATACTGAAACTGCTATGAGAGTTTGGTAAATAAAGCAGGTATGTAGATGTAAATTGAGTTCGTGTTTATGTAAGCAAGGGTGGTATTGAGAAATTACTGTGAAAGGTATTTGCTGAGCTAGACACATTCACGCTCGCAGAACAGATGGCTGATAGGGCCGAAAGTTTCTGGAGTGGCGGCCGCGTACCGGAAGATGCAGTTTTGGAAGGCCTCCCACAATTATTTTTTTTGACATTCACGCTGTAGGTGGAGCGGGAGGGCGTGTCAGACTTTTACTGACTAAAACCATACCAGTGTCCATCAATTACTCTTTCTGTTCTAGGACTACGAGTTTCCTTTTCAGAAATTCCCCGCGGTCCTAGCTAGCGGGTTTCGGCCTTACTGGGCCCCTACGGTTTGCTGACATCTCTTTGAGGAGCGCGTGGATCACTACGCGCTGTTGACGACTGGGCTCGGTCCGCTTAGTTACCAAATGGACGGCGAGCTACCTATTGCTCGACATCTGCAAGCCCGCGTCTATCGTGGTAGTGGGGGTCGGAATTATGGCGGCTGAGGCCTGAGGACCTTCGTTCTCTCACGCGTGCGTTCTCCTCCTTCACTAGCATTACTGCTTCGCAGAAGGAGGCGTTACTAGTACCCCACACTAGGAATTACTCCTGTATCCTGGGTTCGTTCTCAAACATGTAAAGTCACATACACTCAGACACGAAACACCTATCTGTAGGCCATACAAAATATTTGTTCCGTGTGGGAATCAAACCTGCGACTCGCAACGTAGCAGTCAATCACTCAACCGTGCCGTCAAAGTGGATAGTGGTTAAAGTGAACCGATGACCTGGTCAAGGTCGCAGGAACCCGATTAATGCGAGATACAGGACCGGTCTTTGTAGGGACCATGTAGAGGAGGCCTATGTTTTGCAATGTGGACGGCTTTTAGCTGAAATGATGATGTCCTTGCTGAAGGGAACTTAGCAGATAGGCTGACAGGAAATTGATTTTGAAGTCATGCAAATAGAACCCATCGATTGTATAGTTGGCATTAGATTTGATCTAGCTATATTCGACTGACCTCTTGGTCTAGTGGTTAGTGACCCTGACTGCTATGCCGGAGGTCGTGGGTTCGATTCCCACCCAGGACGAATGTTTGTGTGATGAGCACGATCATTTGTTCTGTGTCTGGGTGTAATTTATCTAAAATATATATGTATTTAGAAATATATAAGTATGTTTATCAGTTGTCTAGTACCCATAACACAAGCTCTGCTTAGCTTGGGACTAGACGGCGTTGTGTGACAGTTGTGTGAATATTATATTATTTTTATATTATATTATTCATTTGGTGACACCATAATTTGTGTTATGAGACGTTGCTTCATGCCAAAGTTCAGGATTCTAGGTCAACGGAAAGTACCTTCCCTTGAGATTGATGAAAAAATGTGGGGCATACTGAAAGTCTCTGGATTTGGCCACTTACAATAAAAGAATGAAAAAGCAATTATAGAATTCAAAAATGGAACTCTTTGCGAACATGTTATTTTTTAATTTGCGAAGCTGTTATTTGTTTTTTTATTGTGGCGTCCTTTCGAAGATTGTATGTCGCTATCAAAATGAATTTAACTCGTGAACATTTTCATTCAATGATTTTTTATGATTTTCGTTGTGGCATAAGTCAACAAGAGAGTTGCCAGAGACTTCAATTGGCATTTGGTGATGATGCACCATGTCGCAGCTCTAAGTATTCGTGGTTTGGGGAATTTAGACGTAGACTTGATCATCTCTACGCCATTGTACGTGAAGGTCGGCTAGCGACTCCGGTTACCGTACTACAACTTATTGAAACTCACAAAAAATTACTTGCCAGCAAATTCGTGCTTTGTTAGGCGTTGGAATGAGCCAAGTGCAAAACACTTTACATGTGCATCTGAAAGTTCGGAAGTTTTGCACTCGGCGGATACCACATGACTTAACGGAGGAACGATTACGTGTCCTGTGGTGCCGTAAAATGATGAAAAAGTTAGATGGAGGACAGCCATTGGCTGTCTATAATATCATGACAGGTGACGAACCCTGGGTGTACTAATTTGATGCCTAAAGAAAAAGCCAGTCAGCAAAGTGGGTCTTTCCTTTTGAAGATTTGCCGACGAAAGTTAAGAAAAGTCGAAGTGTTGGTAAAAAAATGGTTGCTTCTTTTTTCGACAAATCAGGACAGTACACTACAGTATTGCTTGAATATCAAAGGACTATGACTGCGAATTGGCACGCCGTCAACACTTGCTTGCCCAGAGTCTTAGAAGTATTAGAAGTTCGTAAAAAGCGTCCTCGAAGTAATGTTCTCCTCCACCACAATAACGCATCCTCTCATTCCGCTAAGGTAACAGAAGCTTACTTGAAGGCTTCAAATGTGGAACTAATGACGCATCCGTAGAGCCCGGACCTCGTACCTTGCGACTTCTATTTGTTTCCAAAAATTAAAGTCAAACTTAGAGGCACACGTTTTACGAGCCCTGAATTGGCGGTGAATTCGTTCCATGAAGCCATTGAAGAGGTCCCTAAAGAAGACTGGTCCAACTGCTTTGTACAGTGGTTTCAGCGAATGCAAAAATGCATTAATTGCGAGAGAATATACATTAAAAAACAATAAATTTATCGTAAGTAAAGAATCCAGAAACATTCAGTATGCCCTAAGTATACGTTTTTATGAGACATAAACGGCCGTATCTTTTTTTTCATTTTATCAGAAGTTTGACTTTTTCACAGCTTGAAGAGACTGCAGACCTGAGTATATGGTTTTAATTTCAACTCGATACCTTTACGCGTTCCCGAGATAAAAGGTCTTGACAGATAGGCAGACGTACAGACAGACGGACAAAAAAGTGATCCTATAAGGGTTCAGTTTTTTCTTTTTGAGGAAATAAAACGACGCTTTAGCGGCGCTTCTTGGAATGTGCAGAATTTTAAAGTACCATGTATCGACAACTTTATAAGAAGTGGATATTATGGTAAGACAATGCTACACCAATCTGGCTGAGTTGTCAAAACAGTAACATTTAGAGAAAAAGTTGTAAAGACACTCCGACACTCCGTCTCGCTCCACCCAAAGCAAGGGAAGATATTTCATAATTTCTCACCACAAAAAAGGGGAAATGATAACGGTCAAAATGATGGTAACTACAGAAGTTATAAAATCCGAATTTATAAGTTAGAAAAAATATTATCTCTTCAAATCTCATGGAGTAGAGGTTAAGTCCGACTATGTACCTTTAAGTTTTAATAAATAAATAATGTCTGACACTCCCTCTAACTCCACACTGCTCCACCAAGGGTGGATCTTTGTGATGACTTCCAATTGCAAAAAAATATTTTAAAAAAATGCATTTTTACATTACGATTGTCGGTTAAAAAAAAGTTTAAGTTACACCATGCCAAAAACCATTATTATAAGATAAATAAAGTAGGTATAGGAAAAACGTATCCGAGTTTTCGATAAAATGGCAAGTTAATAAGCTTAAATGAAACCAGCTGTTTTCTTTAAAAGTGTCTGAAAAAAAAACGCCTCCTTGTAGCTTTTGTCGGCGAAGATAAACTAGCAAAATGGAGCCATTTTGAAGTCGTTAGAAAATCACCACTTTAAAGTTGCGGCAGTAAGTTTGCGTGTGTAGGGTGACTGTGTTGCCTTGATTTTTAGTAGGATTTCATTGTTTAGTAATTAAGAAACAACAAGACTGTCAAGACACAACAGGGGCCTTACCATGACATGTTAATATGTCAGTCGTACGAGCGAGAAAGAGGGATAGAGTTATACTCCCTGTATACATAACTCCTTCCGTTTAACAGTTCAGTTTAGGTCGTCAAATGGATCGCGTTAAGAGGGCTCTTTTCCACCGCCTATCGTCAACGTCGAGCGTGGCTTAAAAGCTTGTTGCTTCATCTAACGCAATCCAACGCGATGTTTGATGAAGAGGAAATGCGAAAAAAGAGAGGTAACGCCTGAAAACTCTTTTGGCATTCGGTAATTCCGTGATTTACTCGAATATTTCACAAAACTTGTTCCAGGAAATACGTGTTTTTTTAAACCCTTAATAGTTTTTCAGAAAAATGGTCGTTATTCAGAATCTCGATTAAAGATCCAAGGTTTCTATAGATGTACTTTTTTATATTTGTAATATATGGGAACATTATGCAGGGCCAAAGTTCACGTAAAATAGCAGATTTTCAGAGGTCTTTACTGGATTAGTTTTACAAAAAAATATGTATTGATTTCTATAGAAGACTAGAAAACAGCCACAAGATAACTGTGTATCCAAAATATCTATACTCCATCTGTTTAGGTAATTAACTAAATATAAACAATCTTGACATGTCTTTTATCTAAAAGTTGTCTAAAAATTGTATCTAAAAATGTTTAGAATTTGTTATTTACCTACACCGAAGTTTGGTAATTAACTAAATTTAAATAATCTTTATTTTATTTATTTTTATTTAACAATTTATGTACACACAATAATAAATAGAAGAAAAAAAAAGAAGGAAACAGAAGAATAGTACAAAGGTGATGCTTATTTCTAAAGAAATCTCTTCCAGCATACCTGCGAAAGGAGAGTTGGAGAAAAAAAGGGATGTAGACACTGTGTGTAGAAGTAAAAGGAAAATTGGTACATACAAAATACATATAACATCCAAAAAATAAAATAAAGTAAAGATATGCTATTATAATTATATACATACACATAATAAAATAAATATCACAAAAATACATACTAAATAATATAATAAAATAATACATACTAATATGCAACTATGACGAGATAGAAAGATAGTGTTCTTTCACTCTTCTTTTAAAAACTGCAATAGATTGGCAGCCCCTAATGTCAGGCGGTAGTGAATTCCACAACCGTACCGCGTGCGCAGTGAAGGAGTAGGAATAGAAATCGGTGGAGTGGGGAGGGGATTTAAGGAGACAAGTTGCATCAGAAGGACGTGAGGATCCGCTCCGTTGCCTTGGTAGGACGTGCGCGCTACCATATTCGCTCGGACCGCCCTCTAGTCGGCCTAACCCTGTGTTGTCGTGAGTGTAAGCTTAGGCGAGCACTTACGGGAGCACTGGGGGAAGCCGTCTCAGTTTTTAAACCCGGTTTTTATTACTGTCGCGGTCGCGTTGGCAACGTGCCACTATTTTATTCTTTTAACCTGTTTTTAATCCTAATTTGTATTTTTATTCTTCGTTATGCCGAAGAAGAAGCCAGGTGTGCGTAGCTCCCTAGAGCCCGACACCAGCCTGCCGCTGGATAGCCAGATGGGAGGTCGGACGACGTCGCTTCCGTACCTCGGGAGTTCGATGCCCGGCCCCCCGCCCGCCGCTCCAGCCCTAGAAGGGAAGAAGCACCCTGCCGGCTCACCGACGTCGCCGGCGACTGCGCGCGTTTCGCCGTCGCCGTCGTCGGGCCGCCAGCCAGCCGTCCCGGTTCGCCCGCCGGCCTTCCGCCCCGTGCCTATCCAGGCCCCGGGTCCGGCAGCGTCAAGCAGCCGTGCGCAAGCCGTACGACTCGCCACCTCCTCGACGCGCTCCGTTGCGCCGAGAACCCGTACCATGGAGCCACCGGCGCGGCCGGTGGCGCCACCTACAGTCCGCGCCGGTAAACCCGCGCGCCCCGAGGCGCAGCACGCGACTCGCCCCACCACCACTGCGCCCAGTGTCGCCGCCCGTGTTCCGGTGCGCCAACCATTGTTGGCTTCTCCCGCTCCACCACCTGCGCGCCCGGGAACAAGCAGAAGTGACGCAGCCGCCCATATTGTAGCGACAGCACGCCGCACAATATCGCCCGCTCCCCGCCGCTTGCTGACGGACTCAGCAAGGGCAAAGTTGGACTCGCCCATCTTTTCCCCCCCCCCCGCCCCGGTTCTCCGCCCGGGACTCCCCTGCCGTACTGTCCGCGTGCTCGTCCCGTCAGGGCTCGGACATGTCGGCCTACTCAGGGGACTCTTATGCCGGGATCGAAGACGTGTCGCTAGACACGCCCTCCCGATCTGAGCTCAGGGAAGGAGTGTACCCGGCCCCCCTCGAAGAACCCGTGGGCTTTGGCTACGAGTTCCAGCTTGACGCCAGAGCCCAAAGAAGACCCAGAAGCCCAGACGACGACGCGTCCGAGGAGGCCAAAAGGTACTGCCTCGATCCGCCCAGCACCTATGCTGACAAGGTGCGCTCCCCGCCCCCTCCGCCTACAGTTCAAGAGAGCAGAGGAGAGCCAACGTCTGCGGGCCCACCCCCCGCAACTCAAAGAAAGAATCCCTCCCGCTACCCTCCGCTGGTGGTGGAGAAGCTGCCAGACTGGGCCGCCCACTTTAGGTCGCTGAACGACTTGCTGGGCCGCCCCCCGAATGCCCGCCCTTTTCAGGGCGGCATTCGATTCCTCCCGGAATCCGCGGAGGAATACAGGGTGGTACAGAGGTACCTAGGCGACAAAGAGAGGGAGACCGGCCTGGCATGGTTCGCGTACTCCCTACCAGCGGAGCGGAGGCTCAAGGTGGCCATCCGTGGCCTGCCAGCAGACACGGAGCCGGCCGAGATTGAGGAGGAGCTCAGACGGCTGGAATTTGAGCCGGAGTACGTGCGCAACATAAAGGCGCGCGGTGGGAGACCCGGCTGCATTTTCCACGCCGTACTGAAGAGGACGCCTGGGATATTTAAGATTTACGACATCACGCAGTTCCTGCTCATGCGTGGTGTCAAGATCGAGGCGTGGAGGGGCAGGCGCGGGCCTGCGCAGTGCCACCGGTGCCAGCAGTTTAGGCACAGCTCACACCGGTGCCATCGCCCGCTGGCCTGCGTGAGATGCGGGGAGAGCCACGCCGCGAAGGATTGCCCACGCCCTAGGGAGGAGCCGGCCACCTGCGCCAACTGCGGAGGTGACCACCCAGCGTGTCACAGAAGATGCCCCATCTTCATCGAAGAGGCACAGAAGAGGAGAGTGGGCACGGTCGCTATCTCCCGGCGACCAAACCCGCCCACCAAATCCACCCGTGGGCCCGTGGCGGCCGACGCCTCTGAAGCGCCCAGCGCCTCATTGATGGCGGCGGCCAACGACCCCACGAATAGAAGAGACGCCCCCCCAACACGGAGGAAGAAGAGAGGTGGGAGGAAGGGGAAGAAGCCCCTCCCCCCCCCCACAACCAAGGACGCGGACTCTGCCCCACCTTCGGTGCAGTCGTCGCGCCCCCCCCCCCACTGCCGAGACCGAAGCCCCCAAGAGGGCGCAACGCCCGGCTAAGACAGCCACCGCCCCCCGGGCGGCCCACCAGGAGGCCAAAGTTCCCGACGCCGCGCCCGCCCAGCAGCGACAGGAGCTCTCCCTAGAAGAGCGGAGGATTCTGTTCGCCTTCATTCAGGAGCTCACAGAATGCATCCAAATGAAGCGCCGTCAGGGTGAAGGGGACCCGACGGAGCTCATAATTACAGGGATGGCCCACCTGACCAACCTCCTCTACGGGGGAAAGTGATGGCGGGTAAGTCAATCATTCGACGCCTGAGTGAGCCGCTTACACCTACACACGGCTCACTCAAACAATAATACTCCACACTCGTAACATGCACCCGGTGAACGTCGCGTGCTAAGTTAATATAGGCGCGACGCTAACCCAATTCATACACACACGACTCCACACTCAGTATACTCACGCATTTGGACGCGCGGGGCGGATCGCGCGTTCCAAATTGCACCCATGGGCGGTGTTACACAGCACCCACACCGCCCACACACTCACTACGCCCCTTAGTCTGAAGCGCAACCGGCTAGATCTGGAAACGTGACAGACGGGGGTTTACATCCACAGTGGGCAGCGCCACCAAAGTCATCACCTCTGTCGCTGGTCGCCGCCCGCCGGGCCTCCTCCGGGCAACCGGAGGTCTCACCCGGCGGCGACAGACCGCCGAGGTGGCGTGAAAAAGCGGCACTGTGACCGCACAGTGCCGCGGCGCTTCCCACTGTACAAATATCAGCTACACATAGACAAGCAGCGCGTGCGCGCTTGTCATGGCTATGGCCTATATGGCCACCACAATGATGTGCCCGTCGTTACGGGCACCTAACCCGCTACCGCGGGACAAAGGCAATGCCTATAACCCGCCGGCCGCGCCCCCTTGCGGGGACGCAGCGACTTCCACGAGAAGGACGTGAATAGGAGAAGCGTTCCCGCAAATAGGAGGGCGTTTTAGGGTTGTGAAGGATGTTAAATAGCAGACACAATATCCGAGAGTTCCTGCGAAGTCGAATAGGGAGCCACTTGAGTATCTTGCGAAAGCCTGAGACATGATCATACTTTTTAAGATTGAAAACAAAACGAATACAAATATTTTGCAAACGCTCAAGTTTATTTAAAAGCTCCTCGGTGACATCCAAATAACAGGCATCAGCGTAGTCAATGATGGGCTGAATGAGTGTTTGAGCGAGGGAAATTTTGGTCTTCAAGGGCAAAAAACTCTGAAGGCATTTTAAGGAATGGAATGTGTAGTGCACTTTGCGACTGACTTCAGCGACATGGGCAGTCCACGATAGGTACGAGTCTATGATAACCCCCAGATTTTTAGCCGTCTTCGCGTAATCAATTTGAACTCCATTCAACCAGAGCGGAGACAGCGACGCAACATCAAGCTTGTTCCGCATAAACCTGCCCCCGATGACCAGAGCCTGGGATTTCTTGGGGTTTATTTGCAGCCCAAAAGACCGCGACCACTCCCCAATTAGCTCCAGGTCCCTGTTCACAGCGGACACGGCGGCTTCAGCATCTTCACCACGAAAGTGATGATAAAGCTGCAAGTCGTCGGCATAGAGATGGAAGTTAGAGGAAATTACTCTAGTGACAGAATTAATAAAAATAGAAAAGAGAAGAGGAGAGAGAACGCCACCCTGAGGCACACCCGCAGTAAGACAACACCAATCCGATGAAGACTCATCGAGGCGTACCCGCTGCGAGCGGCCATAAAGGTATGAATCAAACCATCTAACACTGGAGGAGGAGAAGTTTAGAGATTTAAGGATTCCAAGAAGGATATCGAAGTCAACAGAGTTGAAGGCACTGCTGAAATCAAGGAGAACAAGTAACGTGAGAGATTTGTGATCCATCTTTGTGTCTTTTATACTTTTTTTTTTTAAATAAAAGCACATATCAAGATTGTTTACGTTTAGTTAACTACCTAAACAAATGGAGTATAGAGAAAGATGTTTAATAACATCATAATCACGTACAAGCGGTTGTATGGAAATGCACCTCGAGTTGGCCGCTCTTAAGATCGGAAATCATTCATTTACTTCTCCCGGTCTTGGGACGGTGTGTCAAACTTTTTCTGACTAAAACCACACCTATGTTTCCCTTTCAGAAGTCAACTCATGAGTCGAGTAGGCTTCGGCTCTGTTGGGCTCCTACGGTTTGGCTGACAACTCTTTGAGGCGCGTGTAGAACATTACGCGCCGCGCTGTCGGCGACGTGGGTTCGGTTCGGAAAATTACATCAGGTGTGATGGTGACATCGTTTTCCTAAACAATCATCTTCGACTTACTTGTCTTTAAATCCTATGCCCTTTAGCTAGAGCAGAAGTGGTCCACAGTAGTCACCCATCGGGACCAGTCTTAAAATTCACCTTCACTTCGCATTATGTCAAAACAACGGCCGTCGGTTTTGCCAATACGGTGTGTCGCCAGGTTTCCTAAGGATGGCCACGCTTCCTTTTCCCTTGAGGATTCCAATCCAAAACGTGTAACCAATCCATCTCCACTTACACCGTTTAATGTGGCGGTCGATTAGGCTTCCGTGCCAATTTTCTAGTAGCTCTACGTTAGACGCTAGACTAGCTCTCCGCTAGTCTCGGGCCAGTTAATTCTGAGGATGCGACTAAGACAACGGTTGACGAACACCTGGATTTGGCGTAAGATGTCCTTTGTAATTCCATGTTAATTCCAAAACAAAAGTTAATTAATTCCATATTTCGCACCCTTAAACAAGCACAGATTTGACATTGAACCTTAGGTTTTAGAATTTAACACTTTGGATCAGTTTCCGTGATTGCCAAACATCTTTCTGTCTACTTTGTGTCAATGATTCAAAAATTCTTCTTCTCTGCTGTTGCTACTGTTCGTTATGCGGAATAGGCTTTTCTAATCTTGAGGTGCCATCTACTTCGTCGGCTAGTATCGTCATCAGACAGACTTAGCAGCTTCATGTCGCTCCGGACATTCGTCATCCAAGTAGTTTGCCGTCTGCCTTATACCTTTACTGTAGCCATAGAACACATGGCATGTCTTCATCGCATGATCATTAGGTCTTTCCATAATATGTCCACAGCATCGTAGCCTGGACTACGTCAGCTTCTTGGCAATTGGTGCGACTTTAAAACAACTAAAACTGATCATTTTAAAAATAAGGAACAACCCTTTTTTACGTGGGAAATTATCAGTAAAGCGAAAAGGTGTCTCAGACATTTACTGGCTCTTGTGTTTCTTCAGGTGCTCTTGTCAGTTTAGGGCTGGTAACTCTGCTGGTATCGATCAATCAAAGAAAGGGTACGGCAACACGTTTAATTTATCTTTTTTTTTTTTGTATAAATTTTTTTATTTGTTACCATTTCCTAATGAACTGTTTGTAACATATCAGTGGTGTTTCTAGCAGGTTCTGACTACAGTTATTCTTCAATTTTTAACTTTGTTCATATTAACAACAAAAACGAAAATCAAGAAATATATCGCCATTACTTTATACTCATCTCAGTGTAGCTTTCTCAAATCACGTAATCACATCTAAGTCATTACGCTGTTCTTATAAAACTTGACCTCTTGGTAACTTTCTCTACCAAGTACAAGACGGTAATCTTAAAAAGGAAAAATTCTTACCAAAATAACCCATCTTTTCTTTGCCCAACAAAAAAACTCATCGGACCATACATCATAAAATCTCCGTCCCGACACGCTGCAAATTACTTCAAGCCATGGGCACCCTACAAATCCCGTATCCCTAACTGTAGCGACAACTAGCGGAAATAACGACCTACGTGACTTCTTATTTACATTTGTTACACTTGAAACTCAACCTTATTAAGTGGGCAATAGAGTTTAAATTGCCGGTTGGGTTCAAGTGAAATTTTGGGTAAATTTCGTATTTGACTACCCTTTGTCAGTGACTACGCTTGTGTTGAAATAGAGAACTTCGGGTAGTGTGTAGTTTTTACATAATGGTTTCAAATGAAAATGGAGTTGAGAATAGTCAATGAGTTGGGTCATTGATGTTTAGTATGTATTTTGTGTCAATGGGTTCGTGTTTAAATAACAGTTGCTCGGGTTGACCTAAATTGTCGGGGACAGCCAGGGTCGATGTCTGACAGGGCTGCTGGATTTACCGGGAGTTACCGTGACCCTGGAACGCAAGGAGCTACTGAAGGAACACAGGTAGATTTTAGTCAGTAAGCTTCTTACACTTCATTCGCCTCTCGCTCCACCCAGAGCATGAGGAAGGCGTCGAGGGAGGTCAATAGGTTTTTTCGAGAAATCCTCCAATGACTTCTCACACACCTTTAAAAAAGCTTTATGACTATTTTTTTTTTAATACTTACAAAGATATACTTATTTACACTTATAACACAGTTGCTATGTGCATAGAGTTTTAATAAATAAATAAATAATATTTCGAACAATCCCGCAATATTTTTATAGCCTTTTTTTTTCTTTTTTTACGTAGATAATCATCGAATGTCTTCTCCCGCTCTGGGTGAAGCAAGAGTGCCAGATTTTTACTGACTAAAACACACGCGTTTTCCACAGCCACGGTGACCCTTTCGAACAATATCACAGGTCATCAGACTGTGATCTTTGAATTTGTGTTGGCGGGAAGAAAAAGCCAGTGTAATCCGTGGTGTAGGCTGAAGCTGAATATATTAACTTTTAGGCCTGTACGGTGTTAAACTGAGGGATTTGTGTCAGGAATATGTAAATAAATACTATAAAAAGATGAAATTGTTACTTTAGTTATTTGTAAAAGATAATCTCTGGATAAACTGGTCCAATAACTAATTCTTCATGATTCACACTCACTTATGGATATGATCTACATTATCACTGAGTGCCATGAGACTGTAAACAGTGAAAAGTGGACGTCTTTCGGCTGAAATGAAGATGATGATGATACGAAGCCCGCAAAAAATTTGCCCGAATATTTTTTGTTTTACATAGTATAAGCAATAAATTTTGACATATTGTGAATACTTTTTGACAATATTATAGAATTGTTCAATATATATATATATATATTTTTGTTTGCATATTACATTATATAATATAGTTAACATTAAAATCATTAGTCATTTTTTAATTATGTCTGCAAAAAAATACGCGGTCCATAAAGTTACTCATATTTATTTAAAACTGCCACTATTATTATTATCATTATTTAAATTTACTTAATATTGCGTGAACTATAATTATGTGAATTTGCAAATTAGATACTCATTTAATATTTCTACACCGGCAAAGGTAGTATAAGTGATTCCATCTAATATTAAGATCTTTATATACCATGTACTCAGAAATAAACGATTCTATTCTATTCTATTTACCAATCTTCTTCTTCTTTTCGTGTAGATGTTCTCTAACTAAATTTTATCTGACCAGTATTTGGCAACCTCTACGGCTCTGTTATTGGCCTCGTACAGATCCTGAAAACTGCAGGTAGTTGTGCAGGATGGACAGCATAGCAAATGACGCATGTCCTGTGCAGCGGCTCCACACTGGCACTGTGTTAGAGATGGGTCGAGGAAGCTCCATTTGGCCAAATTATTTTTACAGCGGCCAACCTGAGTGCGTAGTCGGTTACGAGATTTCCAGATTGGCCACTGCAATTCGCGTCCAGGGGGGAGATGTTCTGTATTTAACAATAACAGAGTTTAGATATTCTTTAGGTTTCGTTTTAGAGAGTATGCGCAGGAAATACGTGACTTGACTCCTTTGTACCATCGTACAACCCGACGAACGGCGAGTGTCCACCCTTACACTGTTGACACCACTACGATCCGGACTAAGCGTTTCACCTCGTCGTTTATACCGCGTACATCGAAGGACTGGAACAATTTGCCTGCTACGGTCTTCCCGTCTGATTATGAAAGAAGAAAGAAAGAAAAACTGTTTATTCGCGCTAAATGACGCAATCTTAAAACTAGCTAATTATGATTAAGGTGTCTTCAAGGTTAGAGTGAATACGTTCGTAATGAACTAATGCACCACCATCGAATGTATCACTGCTTATCATCAGCCCCCCTAGCCAAGTTACAATTGTATCGTTCACGCCAAACGCTTCGAGTAGGCCACGCCTCCAATTCCTTTGTTCGGACCACGTGACTGAGCATTGAGATGACGTCAGAACAAAGGAATCGGAGGCGTGGCCTACTCGAAGCGTTTGGCGTGAACGATACGATTGTTCTAGGGTTCTAGGGGGGCAGGTAGGATCGCAATCAAGTACTAGTTTACATCATTAAAAAAAAAATTGGCTATTAGCGAGTCGGACTCGTGCACGTAGGGTTCCGTATCATTTATTTATAAAACATTTTTTCACCCTATTTATTTTATTCAGTTATTATTAGTATTTTTTGTTATAGCGGCAACAGAAATACATCATCGGTGAAAATTTCATCCGTCTAGTTATCACGGTTCATGAGATACAGCCTGGTGATAGACAGACGGACAGAGGAGTCTTAGTAATAGGGAAAAGATCACTCAAGACATATCGATCCTGTCTGAAGCTGACCGTAGACATAAATACCACAGCCAGGGAACCAAGATTACCCAATAACTGTCGATTGTTTAGTATTATTTAAAGGGGTGCGTTTAGACTTATAGGCGGGTGTTCATATCGGCAGGGACACACAACCGCAGTGTTTAAACCCGACTTAGAAGACATGCGATAAATAATGGTGCGACGTTTTAGTTAAGAATAGTATTAAACTTCTTTTGTAAGAAGCCTTAGTATAGAATTACTACTCCAGCGTCATGTTTCCTTCTACCTATAATACATCAGCCTTCAAAGCAGATAATCACTTTCTGCTGAGGTACCTATTGTATTTGGGCTCGTTAATACAGTCTGTATTTTTATATTTTTCTGTGTTATTAAAAACCCAGTGGCCTGATTTATAAATTCTTTTACCAGTAGAAAACTCCTTTATCACTGACTACCTTTTGTCCACAAACACAAACACACACACACACTCAGAAATAAAGCAGCTTTCTATAGGTGAAAAAAATTTAGGGATCGGCCCAGTACTTTCTAAGATCCTACGAAAAAAAAAACAAATTTTACTTTTTTTAATTTTTTTTTGGGTTGTTTTTAGTGTAGATTGACATCGTCATCATCATCATCATCACATATATTGTTGGATATAGGCCTCTCGCCAGTTTCGTTACAACGAAGCGGTCCTAAGCGTCTCGCATCCATCGGATCCCGCGACCATGCGACTACCACCACCACCACTGAGTGACATAGGCTACATACTTTCCACTTTCAAGCAGGCGGAGCCGCTGGCAAAAACTAGTAGATTAGGCCCCAGTCACTATCTATTTATAATTATAAATAGATGGTGACTTGGGCCTGCATTCTTGACATTGAAAGTTATGTTCACGGAAAAGGTTTTATGTAAAATAAAATAAGGCCCAAATCACTATCTATTTATAATTATAAATAGATAAGTAGTGACTTGGGCCTGCATTCTTGACATTGATAGTTATGTTCACGGAAAATGTTGTATGTAAAATAAAATCGAGCAAAAAATACAAAAAAGTACTCGTCTCTTGTATGGAGAAGTTCATTTTAATTTAATTATTTATTGTTGTAGCGACAATAGAAATACATATTCTGTGAAAATTTCAACTCTCTATCTCTTGCGGTTTATGAGATAAAGCCCGCTGTCTGACGGACAGATTCCCGGTCCCATCGGCACTCTTCCTGTCCTCTTCCTCGAGTCGTATTCTTCATTACTGAGAGTCGCGAAGCTCTCGCTGGATTAGCTTCTTTCTTTTCTGATCTGTCCAACTTTTTAAGCTGTAGTCTCTTGGTCGTTTGTCATTAACCATGCTAATTACGATGAGCTGTTCAAGATTGTGGCCATTTTTCCTGGCCAAATGGCTAAAATCTCTATTACTCTGCGCATACAGGTAGTCGACAGTTTAGCCTGTTGTTTAGTCTAGATGTTTACGGAAAGCAGTCCAGCACCCCTAGCCAAGTTGATAATCCGCAATCGTTAACGCTAGTCGAAATCTTATCAAATGTATGGGAATGACATCATCTCAACGTTAAGTCACGTGGTCAGAACAAACGAACAGAAAATTCGTAGCCAAGTTCACATCGTTTAAAATAATAGAATGAATTGTTATCGTTTCTACAATGTTCAACGCTACTTCCTTTGTTATTGTAGAACGACATTGTAGAACGAGCGGCCGAGTCAGGCGCGTCAACATGGCTACCAACTTATCGTTTTCTGCAATCGTTGACACCGAGGCGTAACCAATTGGAGAACGGGGTTTGACACGAAACGGTTGTAACTTGGCTAGGGGGGCAGGGAATTTGAAGCATTTTTCTCCAAAACCCCGTCTCGAAGGCCTCAATACGGTACCCTAAAGAAAAACAGCACCTCAATCAGTCGCATGTCCTTCCCGAAATTCTAGCCCAAAATATATACCGACTCCACTTCTCAGATTGCCACATTATACGCTGAGCCTTACGTTTGCTTAGCGGAGCACAGTTTGAAATTATCTAAGTCTAGTCTAAAGCCCGTCTAATTTCCAGTATGAATTGAAATTAGGTTGAAACGTGGTTGCAGTTCTAATTATATTCCCTCGCGGCTTTAGGGTTGTCTTAGCGTGAGTGTAGAGGTTGTAAATGCCAGACTTAATGGTAAATTGAGGTATTGTTAACGTGTTTGTTGAAAGTGGGAAATGTGGATTAAGGTATTGTCGGTTATGTGTTGCGAACGCTTTGAGATTCAGATTTATTTATTAATTTATTTAAAGTCAGTACTTTAAATAAATAAATAAATAAATAAATAATAAATTAATAATAATATATTAATTAATTAATTAATATTAATTTATTTAAAGTCAGTACTTTAAATAAATTAATAAATAACAGTCCACAACACTTTTTTTTTTGTAGGTGGGAAAATCATCCAATGACATCCCCCGCCCTTGGGCGGAGCGCAAGGGTGTGACAGACTTTTACTGACTAAAAGCCCACTCCATACGAGGGCCGAGTCTTCATTTCAGAAGCAGACCCTTGACCCCAGTAGGTTTCGACCCTGCTGGGCCCCTCCGGTTTGCTGATATCTCCTTGAGGCGCGCGTGGAATAGTACGAACCGTCGATAACTTGGGCTCAGTCCGGACGTTTACCGGACGGTCGGACGGCAAGCTGCCACATCACCTGCATTTAACATAATAAAAATAAAAATAAATGCATTATTATTGGGTCGTACATAGCATTTGCAATTTTACGGCTCTTATCAGAATATATTAAAAATACATTATTATATTATTAGTCAGCCTTATAATGTTCCCACTATTGGGACTCAAGTGTCCTCCCTAGGGGAGGGAATGGACCGTAATCCACTACGCGGGCCCAGTGCGGGTTGGTGGATGTTACATGGCTTCGAATTTTTGGTTCTAGGACATGCCGGTTTCCTTATGATGTTTTCCTTCACCGTTTTGAGAGCAGTGGTGATGAAATAAATTACACAAAGTAATGCGCCTGGCTGGGTTTGAACCCGCGACCTACAACTCGTAAGTCGGGGGAGTTACCACTCGGCCACCACTGCTCTCAAAAATACATTAAAGAATATAATTATAACAAAACAATAAATTATTTTTTTCTGTTATTAGATTTGAACCGAAAGTGCAGAATTATTAGTTTTTAAGTGTACCTAGTGATAGTGGTTATCGTGCAGTTTTATGCGGACGAAATTACGGTCGGGAGCTAGTAATTATAATATTTAATTCTAATTTTAAATAGAGAGTGTGCCTTTTCTTTACATGGAATTTGTTTTAAATCTAGATAGGCAACGAAAATTGTTTTTATCGAATATATGGAAAGGATCATGTTTTAAAATCCAAGGTTACTGACATAGTCCGAAGAACTTTCAAGCTTAAGGTCAACGGGACTGAAAGGTTCTGGAGCGGCTACCACGTACCGGAAGACGCAGCGTGGTGGACCGATGACTTGCTGAGGGTCGCTCAGGACCATTGTTGTTGTGATACTTGGCAGTGCCCTATATCCAATAGTGGACATCAGTCGACTGAAGAAGCCCAGCTGTGGGACCAAAAAAAAAAATGGGAAGATACTTAGACGGGTTTTAGGATATGTATACTCTGTACAGACCTAGGGAAAGAGATACATTGTACTTATACTTTAAGTACTTAAAATTAAATGTCATTAAAAACATATTATTTCTGAGTTAAAAGTAACGAGACGGTGTGACAGTGGTCAGTCGCAACAGTAAGTCCTCTCTTTGAGAAATGGCTGGAGAGGCACCACGGTGACCTTCTGTGAAGCAGTAATGAGGTGGCTGCAGCCGACAGGGACCGGACATGCTAACGCTCCAGCCGCCATCACAGGAGGCGGGGCGTGCCCCGGACACCAGGACTTACAATGCGATCAAATTGGAATTGGGCCCTGGTCGCAGTAGATGCGAACTTACGAACGACGAGCAATGGGTAAGGTAAGGCCTAAGTCAGACCGACGAACACAGGGGAGTTTTAGTCAGTAAAAGTCTGACATTCCATGTCGCTCTACCCTGGAGCGAGATAAGCCATTTGATGATTTCCCACCAAAGTAAAAAGAAAAAAGCTAAATACTTAAAGTGGGTGAAACTCCGCTGCCGCGACAAGTCACGGCATGGCGGGCAGAGCTCCGGCGGGGTCTCATGGCGGAATGGCGACAGCGACTATCGCAAGCCAGTGCTGGGCACGCCATAATTATGGCGATAAGTCCCCTCTTTGAGGAGTGGCTGGAAAGGCAACACGGCGTCCTTACCTTCCGCATGACGCAGGTCCTCACCGGACATGGTAAGTTCGGGAGGTTCCTGCACCGGATTCGTGCGGAAGAAACGCCCGGGTGCCACCATTGTGCGGACCGCCCGGAGGACACGGTGGAGCACACGGTAGAGGTGTGCCCCGCTTGGGCAGAGCAACGCCGTGTCCTCGTGGGGGCGATTGGCGGCGGTGATCTATCGCGCCGGGCCTTGGTACAGGCTATGGTCCGGAGTGAGGAGGAGTGGCAGGCGGTCGCCTCCTTCTGCGAAGCAGTAATGCTAGCAAAGGAGGCGGCCGATCGCGTGAGGCAACGGTCCTCACGCCCCAATCGCCGCCGGGATTCCGATCCCGATTTCCGGCCATCGTAGGCGCAGGCTTGCGGACGGCGAGCAATGGGTGGCTCGCCGTCCGACCGTCCGGTAACCGTCCAGACCGAGCCCAAGTCGTCGACGGCGCGTGCTGTTCCACGCGTGCCTCAAGGAGATGTCAGCAACTGTAGGGGCCTAGCAGGGTCGAAGCCTACTGGGGCCAAGGGTCTGATTCTGAAAGGAAGACTTGGCCCTGGTACGAAAGGCAACGAAGGAACAGGAGTGGGTTTTTAGTCAGTAAAAGTCTGACACTATCTCCCGCCCCGCCCAAGGGCGGGGGATGTCATAAGATGATTTTCCCACCGAAAAAAAAAAAAAAAAAAAAGATACTTAAAGTGACAATGAGGTAATAAACCACGCACGAAGTGTTTCGTACCGTTTGTAGGAAAAAAATTACAAAAAATAATTAGATTTTTGGAATGGAAGCCCCGCTTGTTGTTTTATTCTGTTTTTATTTTTTGTTATAGCGGCAACAGAAATCATTTCAAAAACATTACGTACCTGATATATATATCTGTGAAAATTTCAACTGTTTAACTATCACTGTTCATGAGATGTATCTCCTGAGCTGTAGCCTAGTGATAGACTGATGGACAGCGGAGTAATAAATAAATAATAATTTATTACACCAAGCAATACATAATTACACAATTTGGCTGTGCTAATAATTATGATATTGTATACATAAAAATTGTGCCTAAATTAACATGCGCTGCCGAACTAGGCTTGTATTTCGTCACGCAGTGCCTCAAAGATTCAAAGTATTTTATTTCAAATAAACCATTTACATGCACTTTTAAAATGTCAAGAAGTCAGTCGGTCAGAAAAAAATATGATAATTGCACATTCCAAAGCGTAGATCTCTATGGAGAAGAATGTGCAAGAAACTCCATTGACACTCTTTTCAATCATGTTTTGTAATTACAAATATCTCTGTTACATGTTTCTTGTCGCTCAAGCCTTGGAACTGGGTCTTCTAGATTAACTCATGAGCAAATGGACAGTGAAGTGATACCGATAGGATCTCGTTTATACTCATTGAGTACGGAACCCTAAAAATATACCAGTTGACACAAGGTTGTCACTAACAGAAAATTCTGTCTACAAATTTAAATAATATGTATTTTATAACGTAACGTGCAATTTTAATACTCCGCATGTTGCCACAGATTGCGCAACCGCCAGCAACCGGAAGTATTACGTCATGGACGAGCAGCATCAACCTGTGCAACGGGAGTCACATTGAATTAAAATTGATGATTATTTATTTTGATAAGCATGGTGATTTATTATACATGTCATTATGGCGGGACCAACTCTTGTAATTGAATGATTCTACCATGTATGTTTAGTACCCTTTTTTTAGGTAGGAAAATAATCCAATGGCTTCCCCTGTCAGACTTTTACTGACTAAAAACCCACTCCCTTCAAAAATAAAAATCCACTCGCCTTCGTCCCAGGTCCGAGTTTTCCTTTCAGAAACAAACTCTTCCCCTACGGCCCCTACGGTTTGCTGACATCTCCTTGTGGCGCAAACGAGGATTGACATATCATCAAATGTTAACGTTTAAACGATCTGGCCAGTTTTAGTTGGCCATATCATGAAGTGATCAATTTCTATGATCTGGCCATGACATGGATATTATCTAGGCTATTGAAATCAATTTATAAATTTGTGTAAAACTAATCCAATGAAATAATGCATGAACTTTAACACTTCATAATTTACTCAAAAATTTAAAAAGTCAAAAAAGTATACCAATAGTAAACTTGCAAATTTAATCAAGATTCTGAATGAGGACAATTTCTTTTTTAAACTTAAGGGTTTAAAAAATATTATGTAAGTATTAAAAGGTATTTCCTGGGAAAAGTTTTGTAAATAATTCGAGTAAATCACGGAATTACCGAATGCTAACAAAGCGTTCAGGCGTTATCTCTCTTATTTCGCGTTGCCTTTTCGTCAAACATCGCGTTGGATTGCGTTAGATGAAGTAACAAGCTTTTAAACCAGGCTCGATGTTGATGATAAGCGAGTGAAAGGGGATCCTCTTAAGTATAATTCCAGTCAAAACTACAAAACAGTTGCCTGACTCTGGTTTTCAACAGGACCTTTGAGTGTACAATTGAAAATCAATATTAGGCACTATTTCGTCAGTCATAGCCGCAATTTGAGATAGATTAAGATACTGCATAATGATGTAATTCTTCATCATTTTAAAAACATTACGTACCTGACCAACTTAGATATCAATGAGTCGTTCTTTTTCGTTCGTCGAGTTTTTCTTATCAAGGAGTTTGATAAGAACAATCAATAGACCAATACAAGATAACATATCTTAAACATTGCACTTGTTTCTTCCGATAGCCCTTCCCGCTATAATATCATACTCATATTTTTGTGTGTTCCCATTACTGGGAATCAGGCCTCCTCTCTCTAGGAGAGGGAATGGGCAATAATACACCACGCAGGCCCAGTGCGGATTAGTGAATGTCAGATATCTTCGATATTTTTGGTTCTAGAACATGCCGGTTTCCTCACGATGTTTTCCTTCACCGTTTTGAGAGCAGTAGAGATGAAATAAATAACACAATGTGCCTGGCTGGGTTTAAACTCCCGACCAACAACTGGTAAGTCGGGTCCGTTAGCACTCGGCCAACACAGCTCTCTTTCTGCACTGAGCAAGCGTGGTGATTAAGCTCATGGAATGTACGCCTTGCATTTCCAGATAAGTCGTTTTATATAGGAAGCAAGTCTATTTTTAACCGACTTCAAAAAAGAGGAGGATCTCAATATATGCTTATCTAAAGTGTTGCATTAATTTGATAGCAGAACACGGCAGACTACCCCCTGTATCATTTTAAGTTCTTACGATCCATCCTAAGGTTGTCTGGTAGATATCGCTGTCAGCGATAAGACCGCCATTGTACCCATAGATTTAAGTTTATGTATAACTTGTGTTATTTTTATAGTGTAATAAAGTTATTCTCTTTTATACATCCAGATTTATTTAAAAAATAGTTTTGTTGATGGGATCCTCGAGAAAATGAGAGAACTCCTAAAATATTATAAACAGATTCATGGTGGTTTTGGTATTTTCATCGAGAATAAAATAATAATTTTATTAAAAAAAGACAACAATATGGTCCATTTTGTTAGTAAAATATCTTATAATTAGTCTTAGGGCGGAAGTCACCAATAAAACTAATTGCATTTTAACGTTTGGCTGGCATAATCGCGTTTAGCCGCTGTCACTAGTGTCACTTATCTGTATTTTTCTTTTGTTGTATTTTCACAAGTGACACTAGTGACAGCGGCTAAACGTTAAAACCCGATTAGTTTTATTGGTGAATTCCGCCCTTAGTAGTATACAAACAAGAATGTAAAACAAAAATTAAAACATGTAGTGAAGTGGGTGTCTGAGGCAAAATATACAGAGAACGATATGGTAAGGAGTAAACTAGCTGACCATTCTCTCCACATAGTGCCTCAGAATTGAAGAGTAAGGACTCTCAACCACTGTTTTCATTTTCAGGATGCTATTGACACTGACCAACGATCTATGCAACAGTATTGCAACGAGCAAGCATATCATAAGCAAATACTCTAGTTTTATTGGTCTTCTTCTTTTCGTGTCGATGTACTCTAACTAAATTTTATCTGACCAGTATTTGGCAACCTCTACGGCTCTGTTATTGGCCACGTATAGACCCTGAAAATTGCAGGTAGTTGTGCAGGATGGACAGCATAGCAAATGACGCATGTCCTGTGCAGCGGCTCCACACTGGCACTGTGTTATTGGTAATTATAGTTTTGAACCGTTTGGGGTCGAAACGCTTGGGTCATGGGGACTAGGCGCGTCTCAAGGAAATTTCACGCCGACTGATCGACACTTTGCGTGACCAGAGGGCTGGCTCGGTCTTCGCCGAAAGAATTAGCATTACCATTCAATATGGCAATGCTGCCAACCTTCTGGGCACATGTACGGATGACAGCGATGTGGAGGAGTACTTCGACACCTGAGTGTATTTTGTGTTTTTGTATTATATGTACATAGTTAGGTTTAGTATAAAAAGTATTTATAGTTTAGTTAATATTTAAGTTTGCTACGTAGTTTATAAGACAATTTAAATAGATATATAGTAACTTATTCTCAAGAGCAAGCTGTATTGTGACGTAATAATATATTAAATATTATAACATAAACGTCGACGACCGACCTTGATCATCTGACGTCACCGCCTATTAATAGGTATTAATAGGCGGTGACGTCAGATGATCAGGGAGTTGCGTCAATATGGAAATAACCGGTTTCTGGTAGTTGAACAGTATTCAAAGTTACTACAACGATCAATATTCTAACACTAGAGTTAGTGGGGCCATGGGTTGAGAAAAAGAAAACACCAAGGGCTTGGAACCAAGGCAAAGAAAGAATAGGAATGGATTTTAGTCAGTAAAAGTCTGACACGCATGTGCTCCTTGACTGCACAGGTGTCACTTAAATATGCACACGAACCTTAGGATCCCGAACTCCCTTATTGATGCCCTGAAAAACCTGAGAGGCCTAATCTGTTTTTGGAGAGAGGTGGGCTGGTTGGAATGAGCCCACCTAAGATTATGGCCGCCATGGCCCACGTACAATGGCCAACATAGGACTAAGTGCGGAAACCATACCTAAATAGATAGTCTGACACGCCCTCCTGCTCTATCCAAGAGCGAGGGAAGTCATTGGATGATTTCAGTTTAAAAATAATAACACTAGATTCTTGAATAGAAGATCACTCCTGTTATGTACTTTCTTTTGTGTGTGTGTGTGTGAAGTCAGCAAGTGACTTCTTCTGCTCTGGGGTAGAACGATTTCTACAGACTAAAAGCCACTAGTGTTCAACAGTCCTGTTGCCCCTTCCGTTCCAAGGTCCCAAGGTGGTGGTGGTGGTAGTGGTTCCAAGGTGGGGTGATATAACTCTTCTAAATGTCATCGCAGCTCCTGTTATGTCTTAGACTTCTTCTTAAACACGGTATCTAATTTTTTTATCAAAAATCGTTTTTATTTTGCATCGAAAGTACACTCTGCATCACTCGAGAAACCCTTAATTTCATTGAAATATTAAAAATTGCATCATCATTATTATATCTATCTGTCTGTTAGTTCCGGATAATCTCAAAAAAGTTGGGACCGATTTTGACGGGATTTTCACTGGTAACTTTTTTTTAGAAAAAGATTTAGAGTTACAAACAAAACAAAAAAACTTAAAATTGTGTCCAAATATCATTGCGCTGTTTTAAGTCTGATGCGAACAAAATCACGGGCACCAGATTGTATTATACTAAATTAAAAACGAATTGACTTTTGATAGACAGGAAATAACTAATCCAGACAGGAAAAAACTAATCCAAGATTAGATAAACATCTAGTAGTTCTCAAAATAAATCCAAAATAAACAAATTGCATCACACAAACATCTTATCACATCACAAGCAATCATTTCATCAGTATTTCAGTACAGTCGCTCCTAATCCTAATCTATCGTAAAATTGCGTCATTCGTTTGTACAATATAAACCAGCGCGAGTCAATGAGACCGCATTCCAGTGAACTCATTCAAAGAAAGAACATCAGTAGTAAACTCGTTCAAAGAAAGAATATTAATAGTAAACTCATTCAAAGAAAGAACATCAGTAGTAAACCAAGAAAATTTTGAGAGTTATATCCCCGTGCATTCAAGAATACTTTAACAACATCTTGTAAATAAACAGACTATATAAAGAAAATCTAAGTCATGAAAGGCCAGGAGTTCGATATGTGTGACCTTCCCTTTGATGGTTACTACGCACCTCAAGTTGAAATCAAACGCAGACCATGGGGTTGTCCTTTAAGCAGGCACCACAACCATCAAGGTTTTGGACCCTATGGTAGGCCTGGATTTGATCAAGGCCTCGAAAACCATGGACATCCATTTGGACCTGAACATCACAGATTTGGATCTACCGAAGAAGGACATCGCAGACCTGGATGTGGACGTTGGAGATCTCCTAAACGCGATGGTGATGGACCAGCAGAGCATCCCTTTCAAGGACCTCCCGGCTTTAGAGCCCCTCACGATGGAGTGAGCAGCCACAACTTTGGAGCTCAACCCTGGTGGTTTGGACGACGAGGTCCAGCTGAGTCCCAAGAACGTTCTTGGACTGGTCCTTGGGGTGGACCTGGACCTGATCAAAGATCTTGAAGAAGACATGGCACAACATGAACGATATTGAAGTGTGTTAGTTAGAGTAGACGAATAAGTGACCAATGTGATTTTACGGTTAAGTTTTTTTTAGATAATTATATATTTATTAATAAACAGAACTTGTTTTTTTGTCAATATAAAAGCTCAATGTTTCTTGTGATAATAGTCCATAGAGATGAAATGTAGACCGGTAATTAGTGATATGTTTTTTTTTTCAAAATTGTTGGGGTTTTTAATATACTTACCTAATTATTAGAAGTTAAGCACCTGCTTATGTTATTAAGGATTTATTGAATAAAAATAAAATAAAATAGGAACACGATTTTTTTTTTGCTGTCGCATCATGTCCTGTTAGAGCGACTAAAGAGTAGTTTAAAAAACAAAAAAAAAACTTTTAGATCGTGCGTGGTTTGCAAGTCGGTAAATATCAATTATGGTCAATACCCCCACAAAGCTGCGGATTGTCCGAAGGATTTACTGTAGCCCTCACAAAAAAGGGCAACAGAAACGCTGTGCGCTGGGTTTTATTTAAAAAGGAGTGTCAGAATTATACTAACTAAATAGTCAGTAAAATTCTGACACTCCAAATGTAATAAATTTAAAAAAAAATGTGTCTGTGATAATATAAGTTAGGGGGTCGATAATGTACCAAAAAATAAGAAAAAGGCAAGAAATTCATACATCAAGCAAAAAATCGGAATTACTTTAATTCGGAGAGAATGGACTTCTTCTCCGAATCTTCGAATTTACCGGCGGGGGGCACAAATAAAAATAAAACGATGAATTTAACTTCTGCCTTTTATTTTCCGGCCCGCAATTCATGACCAGGTTCAGTACCTAAGCAGATATTATTTAATGTGATATTGTTGCATCTTTGCTTATTAGTTAAATAAAAAAAAATAAAAGTTAAAGGAATATTTCGACGAGCAGACTTTCCCTCATGGAGACTCCAAGCGAGAACTTCAAAACAAAACTCCTAGAGAAAAGATTTCAAAATTCAGGAAAGAATAAAAAAGAACCTAAAAAAAAAACATTCACTCCACCTGGATCGGAAGAAGTTATTTGAGCATTTCCCAAAAAAATAAATCGATATCATGAGATACTAAGTTATCAAGATTTAGTTATAGTTAGATCAGATTAAGTAAAATGTAAACTCCTACAATCATGACATCAATAAAAAAAAAAAAAAACAACAACAAAAATATACAACAAGTCGGTTTTATTTTTCAACTCGGTATTTCTATAATAGTTTTGTCTCTTCGTTATAACACCGACTTCCGAATTTAAAGTTATTTTGTACTTTTTTTTGTGTTTTTTTTTTTTACTTTTAAGTCGGTAGTATTCTTTTGTAAAAAAAATTTTTTTTTGCGGTTTTTAGTTATGGTAGCACAACTAAAAAGTACCCCTTAACTAATCATCATCAGATTAGCTCGATGGTACCTTACAGCTAGTGTACCGAATAACAATTGTAATAATCCCAAACACGGTTAGGTTACATTACGTTAGACACACGTTTACGTTAGACCGCCCGGAGGATACAGTGAAGCATACATAGAGGTATGCCCTGCTTGGGCGCAGCACTGTCATGTCCTAGTCTGGGCCTTAATTTAGCCCCTGGTTCTTGCCATGGTCTGGAGCAAGAGGCAATGGGGTGCGGTGGCGTTCTTCTGTGAAGCAGTAATCATTATTATTAATAATTTTATTTCGAGCTTGCAGACCATTCAAAAATTTTTTATTCAATCAAACATCTCAAAAACAACACAAATGAAATTATATAAATTGTAATTAAAACAAAATAAATTAAATAGTAATGCTAGCGAAGGAGACGGCCGCAAGAGTAAAGGAACGTACAACCCCACACCCCAGCCGCCGCGACAGAAGACGCCCCAGGCTTCGGAAATCGCAAAGCGATCTCCGGCCACCGTAGGCGTGGGCTTGCGGATGACGAGCAATAGGTAGCTCACCGTCCACTCTTCCTGTAAGGACTGAGCTCAAGTCGTTGACGGCGCGTAGCGTTCCTCGCACGCCTCGAAGAAATTTCAGCAAACCGTAGGGGCCCAGTAGGGCCGATGCCTACTACGGCCATGGGGCAAAGGACAACTGAAGGAGTATAGGTGTGGTTTTAGTCAGTATGTCTGACACTCCCGCCCTTGAATGGGAGAAGTCATTAGATGATTTGCCACCCTAAAAAAACCCACGATACAGGAGTAACTCCGAGTGTGGCGCAACGTTTATCCCAAAAAAAAAACTTGGGAAATATAGACACGCTTAGGGAATCCCACTCAATAGTTATACGCATAAAGTAAATCACTATTCCGGGATACTTTCAAAATCTTTTTAGAGCATACCTGGGTGGGCCTTCTCAGTACGAGAAGTGGTCGCCACCCTATTGGCTAATAGTAGGACAATGAAAGCCTAATCGCCAAACTTAAGTGGCAGTGGGCAGGGCACATTGGTCGCAGAACAGATGGTCGATGGAGACGGAAGGTTCTGGAATGGCGACACCGTACCGGAAGACGCAGCGTTGGAAGACCTCCCACAAGGTGGACCGATGACCTGGTGAGGGTCGCGGGAATCCGATGAATACGAGACGCACAGGACCGGTCATTTTGGTGACATTTGGGGAAGGCCTATGTCCAACAGTGGACGTCTTTGATGATGATGATGATGATGATGAAAGTCTAATACAGCAGTATATCCAGAAATAAACTACATTTATTGTAGGTAAGAATTCCACTATAGCCAAATAAATGATTGAAGAAGGTGACATATGATGCAATCTGCTACCATTTTACCAGACAATATCGACACAACTTACTTTTACAATCAAAATCAAGTAGTTTGATAAGATTAACATCAGTATAACAACAACAAAATAGGTAGGTTTGGTTATTGTAAAACAATTATTACATATATTACATCATTTTCATCATACCTGCATGGCAGGGGATGTGGAAGTTACTATATTTACTATTAAACGCCACTTATACAAACTAATGTGTTTTTATTGTAAGAAAAAACGACTAAAGATGACCAAAAAGAGATTTGTAATGGAAACTGAACTCTATGAGTGATGTCATTAAAGTTTAGATTCTAATAATTTGTACTGATGATTTTATTTGTAATAGATGACCAAAAAAGTTTGCAATAGAAAAAGAACTCTAGGAATGATAACATTAAAGCTTTAATTTCAATCACTTGTACTGATGACTATTTGTAATAGATGACCAAAAAGGTTTACAAAGGAAACAGTGCATGATGTCATTATTTGTAATTTAGTTTTCTTATGTGGACTATAATTGTAAAAGTTTGTAACGATTAACCGGCTATGAACGCATGACGTCAACACAGTCGTTGTAAATAGTCATTTTCAAGGTGGTTTCATGCCATGACAATTGCAGTAAAGAACAATCAAGAAACTGCAAATTAGAAACAATTTGAACCTTGCTGCTGTGGAAATAAGGAGGATTGTGATCATTTGTAAGCTTATCACAGTCAACCCCCATTTCGAAGCTAAATTCAACCGTGATGTGTTTGCAGATGAATGAAAGACAATTCTGATGATATTGGGTTAAATATGGATGTGTCAATCATTGGTAACAAAAATATGGCTCATATTCAAGATTACATAGAAATTAACTACTTCCAAGAGAATGAAAATGCCTTAAGCACTAAACCCACCTTTGTGAGTCTAAATAAATAGATGATAATCTTCAACAAAAACACCAGAAATATAATGATCCAAAGTCACATCCCATAAAAAGTGAACAAACTTTTTTAATCTAAACAATATCTGACAGCAATTTCATCAGAATATCAATACAATCTTAGTTGAAATTAGTTGTGAATATTGCATCATTATCTAGTTGTATATAAACTGATGTATTTTGTTATTAATGGCATTCGAGTGGTCATATTCAAAGCACACATATCTATGTTCGAGTATATTTGAGAAATTCTTGAATAATATAAAGTAAACAATTTAAATAATCTCTAATAAAATTTAAATCATGAGGGGACCCTTCGAGAGCAACTCTCCCTTTGGTGGCCATTTTGCACCTCCATTCGCCGGAATGGGCAGACCTCCTTTAAACTGTCCCTTCCGTAAAGACTCTTCTGATCATCACAGCAGAAAACCTGCATTTGGACCATTTGGATGGCTTAGATTTGACCCTAGCCCTGAAAGACATTGTTGCTGTGAACCTGAACACCCAAGATGCAGTCGCCGTGGATCATCGAAATGTCACTGCTGTGGATCTCAGAGCCTTGGAAGAAATATCATCAGTCATCTTTGGTTTGGACGCAGGTCTGACCAACATTGTTGCGAACGAAGGGGCAAATTTGGATATTCCAACTTCCATTGTAGAAGAACATGTGAAGGATCTCGTGGATGTGATCACCATAGGTCTACTTGCTGTCGTCACTCATTCTGCTGTAATCAAAGAAAATCGTGCCACAACAAAAACTGTGAAAGACGATCAGGACACTGTGAAAATTACTGCCAATTCGACCCTTGCTGCTGTGGAAATAAGAAGGATTGTGAATGTGATAAATGTTTTGAAAACGATGATAGTGCACTAGCCAATGAGAGAGACTACAAGATCCGCTTGGTGGTGCTGTGGTTGGTCAGAGAATTGTTCTGGAAAAGATTAAAAGGTCACCATTTTTCTCATAATAATATGTAGATGCTATTCGCCAAATATTTTGATTTATATATTTGTGATATTGCCTTCTTTATACATTTAATTTTTGTCGTCTTATTGGAAAACAGTATGTTGTATGTAGTACTATTTTGCTTTATTCTTTACTAAAGATTAAATATTATATTTTTTTTTATTGAGAATTTGATGTGAGATGATCCTATATGTATACTCAATAAATTCCGTTGGTTTTCTTATTAGTGCTCTTGTTAACTTATTTTTAATGCATTAGTAATTACTCTCTTCGTAATATCTGATATATTTTATAATTATTAGTTTTTTTATTATTGACTACAAATATAATGGCAGTGGCTTAATAGTAGTTTGAATTTTCATGACGATCTAAATAAAAGAAAAATCTTAAACAGTATAAAAAATGGAAACTATCACAATAAGTACTTACATTAGTCCTGCAAAGATCATTAGAATAGACTGAATAGTAGCAGAAGATTTATAAACACAAAAAGAGAGACATATCTATTGATGATGATTAACATATTATTCCTGTGCTCTAATCAGAACATGACTAAAGAACCTGGTGAAGACCGAGGAAATCCGCTTGATACGAGACACAGGACCAGTCGAGGTGGCGGCGCTTAGGGACCCATTAGGGGCTAAGATGATAGCAGTATAAATATTCTAGTAATTTACAATAAGGCTGTATTAAATTGAATCATTATTAAAATATGATTTGTTGCTATAATTTAAATCAAGGAATAGATTTTTACATGCAAACAACTGATTGTGTTCTGTGTTAAAATAGGATTGAATGAGCTACGAAAGTAAATATAGAATGCATCAGGGGAAATGGGTTAGCGTCGTTGTAGGTGAAGGTAGAAGACGTAGGGAACGTTGGCGTGATAACTGAGAGGAATTAACAAGAGAAGGGAACACACTAGAAAGAATGAAAGGTGGGACATTTGCTCTTCAGTAGGACAATACAAATATTTCATAGTCCATGATGAATTTCGATTAATATTAAGAGTTAATAAATTGCTAAGTGAATGTGCGTAAAGCTAAGGAGTGGGATTCTCTGCCAGAGTGTGTTTCCTGATAGCTACAACCTAGAGGTTTTAAGTCAAGAGTGAACAGGTTTTTTTAGGCAAGCGTGTTCCATCGTCGACCACATTATCGCTATCTATCATTTGTTATATCCTATCGATAATAAAAAATAATAAATCTTTATTTAAAGTTAATGCTCCCGGAACGCCCAAGAAACAGAATTTTTTTAAAGTTAAGTTTTAGCAATTTGCAGTTAAGTATTGGATAGTATGGCTCTGTCAAGAAAGTACCGGGAAAAGATCAATAACACACGCAAAGCACGTAAAGCCGTAGCTTCTGCGCTTGCCCCCCTAGCCAAGTTACAACCGTTTCGTTTCGATTCTCTTTTTGTCTATCGCCTCGAGTCGGCCACGCCTCCGATTCCTTTGTTCTGATGTAATCTCAATGCTCAGTCATGTGGTCAAAACAAAGGAAAAGAAGGCGTGGCCGACTCAAGGCGACCAACGAAAAGAGAATCGAAACGAAACGGTTGCAACTTGGCTAGGAGGGCTGATCTCACAATCAGATGCAACTCAAACTCCGCGCCAAAATGAAAAACAGTTGTGCCAATCTACCAACAACAAAAAAAACTACTATTTGAATTTGGAACCATAAACAAATCATCCATTCCCGATACTTTTCTGACTGAAAGTATACACATTTACAAGTATTTACACAATCATACTTGTTAAAACTAAAAATTACTCTCAAGAAAAGCTAAAATGAATTTTAAATTGGCATATTACCTTGTCCCTTTATAAATTTATTTTTTATATTTTATTTTTTAACCCAGATACATACGCTAAAACAAAGTTATATTTTGTCAACGAAAATAAAACAAAATTATAACACAGAATTGCAATAAAACGTAAAGTAATTAAGTTTATTTTGTGCTGTCAGAATGTATTGTTCTGCCAATTAGTAGCCTGTTTAATTAGCTAAGTGGAACTTTGTACTCTTTCCATAATATTCCTTTGCTTTGCTAGTTTGTTTTAATTACTCCAATTTCTTTTCAGTTTGTTAGACTGTGTGATAAATAGGACAAACGAAAATTATTCACTCGCCTTGCTTTAGGAATCGGAATTATATCACTACTAACACCATTATTAGTAGCATAACTGTAACGCACGTCTTGGTTCTCCGCAGGAAAACCAAGGTCACTGACATAACACGAAGAATCGCCAAACTTAAGTGGCAATGGGCAGGGCACATTGCTCGCAGAACAGATGGCCGTAAGTTGGGGCCGAAAGATTCTGGAATGGCGACTACGTACCGGAAGACGTAGCATTGGAAGGCCTCGTAAAAGGTGGACCGATGACTTGGTAACGGTTGCGGGAGTCCGATGGATGTGAGACGCACAGGACTGTTCATTGTGGCGAAACTTGAGGGCTATGTCCATTAGTGGACGTCTTTCGGCTGAAATGATGATGATGATGATGAACTGTAACGACGTTTCCTCAAGTGAAAATGTATCATTATAAATTAATTATCTGTTGTTATACCACGCAAACCACGAAAGCTTCTTTAAAAAATGGAAAGAGAAAGCGAGGAACGTTCATCATTGGAAAGAATGGAGGGCGGTCTTTGCTCAGCAGTGGGAGAATACAGGCTAGCTATAATAATAATGTAATGAATATGTGTTAAGAAGTACAAAGCATAGCATAGTCGGCCTTATAATGTTCCCACTTCTGGTACTCAAGCCTCCTCTCTAGGAGAGGGGATGGGCCGTAATCCACCACGCAGGCCCAGTGCGGGTTATGCACATGTCTTCGAATTTTTGGGTATAGGCCATGCCGGTTTCCTGACGATGTTTTCCTTCACCGTTTTGAGAGCAGTGGTGATGAAATAAGTACAAAGTAATGTGCCTGGCTGGGTTTGAACCCGCGACCTACAACTCGTAAGTTGGGGCCGTTACCACTCGGCCACCACTGCTCAATGAAAGAAGTACAATTAATGAATAATAATTTGTTATAATAAATTATTATATTTATTCATATATATGTGTATGTTTTTCGATGATCCCACCTCATGGTAAGTAGTAATGCAATCGTTGATGGTGAGGCGCACTAATTTATTGAGAGCCTATTTATTCACTGCCTTGAAAACACCTTAATTATAATAGGACGGGAAGACCGCAGTTTTGTTATAAACAAAACTCACAAAAAATATTTAAAAATATTAAAAAAAAATTGCCCACCGATATCGGGATCTAAGCTACCGGCGGTCAGGGCTACTAGGCTAAGGAATTGTCCAGTAGTACATCTTTCTGAATGAAGCCCTTGATCCAGTCGCCTAACGAGAGCCTCCTAAGGTGATGGTCGAGGCTCCTGGCTATTAAGCCATTGGCTGATACGAATATCGGAACAATGATCGCCGAATTGACATCCCACATGTCGACAACCAGCGATTAAAGTCAAATTTGATTATAAATTATATTTTTTTTCTTTATTACATCATTCCGTTACTATCAAAGAGAATTTAGAGCTGCTGGCTAAAATTAATATTGGACTACCCTTCCTCATAAAATATATAATCCGTTAGTCGCAAATAATTTATTGTGGGGCAAAAATATGACGAAACCCTTCAAGATAATCTAAATATTTATTTCTAAAGTACGCTAATTACCTTGTAGCAACTAAATCATAATTTGGGTAAACACAATTTAAACAACAAAAAAATAAAATATATGAAAATAACACCATACAGGTTGTGAAGGCGGCGATCTCTCGCGCCGGGCCTTAGTACAGGCCATAGTCCGGAGCAAGGAGGAGTGGCAGGCGGTCGCCTCCTTCTGCGAAGCAGTAATAGCTAGCAAAGGAGGAGGCCGCACGCGTGAGGCAACGGTCCTCACGTCTCAACCGCTGCTGGGATTCCGGTTCCGATTTCCAGCCACCATAGGCGAGGGCTTGCAGACGGCGAGCAATGGGTAGCTCGCCGTCCGACCGTCCGGTAACCGTCGTCGACGGCGCTTACTGTTCCACGCGCGCCTCAAGAAGATGTCAGCAAACCGTAGGGGCCCAGTAGGGTCGAAGCCTACTGGGGCCAAGGGTCTGCTTCTGAAAGGAAGACTCGGCCCTGGTACAAAAGGCAACAAAATAACAGGAGTGCGTTTTTAGTCAGTAAAACTCTGACAATATCTCCCGGTCCGCCCAAGAGCGGTGTATGTATAAGACTTTTACTGACTTAAACCACCTGTGTTCCTTCATGATTTGCCCTTTGTATTCTAGGGCCACAGTACCTACCTAAGTCTTTTAAACGTTCTCGCATTGAACTACTACTGGTGTTCACATTCGAATTCTTTATTCACTCATCGAGGGCTAGAATCCGTCACATTTACTTCGTTATGCCAAAACAGGCATTTTTTAAGGTATCATCCAATGACTTCTCCTGTTCTGGGTGGAAATGGAGGGCGTGTCAGACTTTTACTGACTAAAACCACACCTGTGTCCTTCAGTTGTCCTTTGCGTTCTAGAACTACGGGTTTTCTTTTCGGAAAATCCCCACAGTCCTAGCAGGCATCGGCCCTGCTGGGCCCCTACCGTTTGCTGACAGTTCTTTGTGGAGCACGTGGATCATTACGCGTTGTTGACGACTGGGCTCCGTCCGGTCGATTATCGGACGGCGAGCTACCCATTGTTTGACGTCCGCAAGCCTGCGTCTACCGTGGCTGGTAGTCGGGGTCGGAATCTCGGCGACTGGGGCGTGAGGACATTCGTTTCCTCACATATGCGGCCGCCTCCTTTGCTAGCATAATTGCTTCGCAAAGGAGGCGACCGCCTGTCATTCCTCCTCGCTTCGGACCATAGCCTGAACTAAGGCCCGACATCACCAACAGTCTAGGACGTAATTGAAATTGATGAAGAATTTAAATAATTCACATTCTTTTTCCAGCAATCGTCTCTGTGATAACCCTGAACATTGGATCGACGAATGTTTTCACCCATAAACCATTTCCGATCCAATGGCCCGTTGATCAAATATCATAAAACCCATATAATATCTGTTCACACTTTACGTTTTGCAGCTGTTTGCAATATACTATGTAAATGAATTTTCCGTTATATGTGTGAGAACGCTAGTTATGAAATTGACACACGGTTTAAAAGAATTGGAAGCAGAAAATATATTTTTTTATATATTTAATTTTAATATTAATTTTAGTAATTCAATCGATTTTTAGAGTTCCGTCCCTCAAAAGGAAAAAGGAAACCCTTATAGGATCACTTTATTGTCCGTCTGTCTGTCTGTCAAGACCCTTCAACTAGGAAACGCGTGGAAGTATCGAGTTAAAATTAAAACCATATCTCAGGTCTGCGGTTCCTTGAAGCTGCGAAAAAATCAAACTTCTGAGTTGAAGAAAATAAAAAGATACGGCCGTTTATGTCGCAAAAAACATGTATTTCGACTCTCGAGGGAATCAAAATTCATAGGGTACTTTCCGTTAACCTAGAATACTGAAATTTGAAATTTGAGATTACAAGTACAGGAAAAATTTGAAAACTTTAAATTTGTAGTTACGACACCATTTTAATTTTTGCGTTTCTTAAAATCTTAGTTACTCACTTCGGGAATGGAACTGTTTCACACAAGTTTATGTTTTGATTTATATAGAAGCCTAGATAATATCCACAAGATAGCTAATATATATATATGTAGTTTTATATTATATTAAATATGTATGTATGTTTATTTTATGTATGTACATTTGATCCCTTGTTTTCTTATTATTCTTTCCTTTTTTTTATGCACCTGCCATGTTTTCTCTTCACTACCCTTGGTTGACTGGTAGAAAATGCCTAAGGCATTAAGTCCGCCTTTGTACCTTTATGTCGCATGAAGTTTTAATAAATAAATAAATAAATAGCTGTGTATCCAAAATATGTAGAGAAAAATGTGTCATAACATCACAATGAAACTCGATTACACAGACACAGAACAACTTCTAGAAATATTGGCATAATGTCCGATCTCCTCGTTCGTGTTTATTTTTGTATAATTTCATAGATATTATTTTAGGTATTAATGTACTATAAGTTTATTTTCGTAATTGTTTATTATAATAGAATATGTATAATTTATTAAAATAACTTTACTGTAACTTTAAATTTTACTGTCGCAATGAAAATGGACTGTAAAGTGATGGCCTGAAACACAGGTTTAAATTAACCTAGATCGGGCGGTCCACTATCAAACATTGCTATTCCGAACCACGATTAATTGCGCCTTTAATAATATTTTAGTTTTAGTATATTTTTTTTTTAGGCACCGTAATTGTATGGGAAACCTTATTACTGTTGGCTTAATGTTAATTTTTTGTTAACGTTATTGAATAAAAATTTATTATTATTTATTTTATTATATTATTAAATTTATAATCACTTAAGAGCGGTTGTATGGAAATGTACCTCGATTTGCCCGCTCTTAATAGCTCGTGGTAGGGCCTGTGCACATTTTAACTGCCAACAATTTTGTTCGCCAACTTGCTCGCCAACTTGTTCGCCAACCCACCCTCCACTAGCTCACAATTAATAGTCTGTTTACACTCGTTATCTCCGCGGAACACACGGAGAGTTACCGTGCGTTACCGTTATTACATGTAGTAAGTACGCCAATGAGCTGCTAACTAACACCCGTTAGTTACTGATCAATGATCATGTGAGGAGAGACCGGCTAATTTATTTTGTGTGTCGAGTAAGTTGTGTGTCGACTTACTTGGGTACTGTGTTTGTGTGTAAAGGGATGCATCATACATCTGTGGTTTGTACACAGTATACACAGATAGAAATACCGTAGACACGGAGTTGAGGACGACGAGCTATGGGTAGCTCGCCGTCCGGACTGAACCGTCGACTAAATCGTCGATAGCGTGTAGTTCTACGCGTCGACTGCTAGCAAATAGTTAACTAAAATTTTTTTTACTATTAAACGTAAGTACTATAATAAAAAATAAATAAAAAAGTCGTACTCGCGCACTGCGGGTTCCATACAAACTTACCTAAGTATATAAACAGTTCAATTCCTAAATGGAGTCTCGAAGATTTTTTTTTGCGATTTGGAAAAATTCGTATCTCAATTAGGTTCCCTCAATGTGCGAGTCTGACTCGCACTTGCCCGATTTTTTTAAGGTGGGAAATCATCCAATGACTTCTCTCGCTCTAAAGCGGAGTGAGAGGGCGTGTCAGACTTTTACTGACTAAAATTACACACCCTCACCCTCACACCCTCACACACACCATCATTGCCTTTGCGTTCCAGGACCACGCATTTCCCTTTCGGAAGTCAACTCATGGCCCCAGTAGACTACCTACTGAGCCTTTTCGGTTTTGCTGACCTTACTATCAGGAAACACAGACTCTAACTCTAATTCCACTCCTTAACTGTACGCAAAATAAATCAATCCATCTCCTGGCTTGTTCCCTATTTGAGGTCAGCAGTCCTAATACTAATGGCCGATTTTGCGTCATTTCTGGTATTAGGCCCATTGGCAGCTGCAGGTCGAACGCACAATGAATATGTTCCCAAAACGTTTTCAAATTCAATATTGGAATATTAGTTTTAATCAATACGCAATTTATCTACAAATCCATGCGGTCGAAATGGATCTAAGTCGTAACAAAATCACTTACGCTTCGAGTACTATTCACTTAGTTCAGAGCAGCTTAGTGTTAAATGTTCTTAAGCCATGTAGATGCCTGATAAGCTGGTTGCGGTCCATATAACTATCTAATTTTGATTTGTGCGGTATATTAGCTACTAAGGGCCTACGCGGACGGGGACGGCATGGCAAAGGATTTAAATTATTACCAACCAGCTTCTGCCAACGGAAAGAAATGAAAAGAAAGAAAGAAAAACAGTTTATTTACGTCAAATATGGCGCACACCTTAAAAATAAACAAATAGTAATAACGACTTATATACGACTTTTAACGGCTTCACCTGCGTCATCCCATTAGGGGATGAACTTTGGTAAATCCTCTCTTAGTGCTCATCTACGTCATAAGAGGAAACCTTGTGCAAAATTTCATGCTCCTAGGACCTGTAGTTTCGACTGTGCGTTGATATTTCAGTCAGTCAGTTTCTCCTTTTATATATTATGTAGATAAACATTCAAACATATTGGAATATTCGACTGGCCTTTTGGTCTAGTGGTTAGTGGCTCTGACTGCTATGCCTGAGGTCGTGGGTTCGATTCCCACCCAAGACTAATGTTTCTGTGATGAGCACGATCATTTTTTCTGTGTCTGGGTGTAATTTATCTATATATGTATGTATTTAGAAATATATAAGTATGTTTATCAGTTGTCTAATACCCATAACACAAGCTCTGCTTAGCTTGGGACTAGACATCGTTGTGTGATAGTTGTGGAATAAAAAAAAAATTTAAAAAAATCTTGAGAGGTGTCAAGGGACACCCGGATGGAACGAAGTTCTTTTCGATTGATTAGTGAAGGAATTGTAATAAAATTTTATTTCATTGCATTTCATTCCATTTCATTCCATTTCATTCCATTTCATTCCATTTCATTCCATTTCATTCCATTTCATTCCATTCCATTTCATTCCATTTCATTCCATTTCATTCCATTTCATTCCATTTCATTTCATTTCATTTCGTTTCATTTCATTTCATTTCATCTCATTTCATTTCATTTCATTTCATTTCATTCAATTCCATTCCATTAGCATGTTTTCCATTCCATTCCATGTGCATGCTTTCAAAGAAAGAGAGGCAGACAGAAACGCGCACGCCGCACTTCGTTCGCGTTAAGGAACTTCGTTCCAAAATAGAAATATGACATAAATTCCTATGCTTTAAAATGAGACGCATCATGGGTTCCAGTGACGGGATGCCATGCCACTCAATGGCATGCCGAAGGACGCCACCCACCAACGAACACTACTTATGACTGAAATGTGTATCGAGTAGCAGAAGCTGCCGTGGTATACTCTGACGTTATGCGGCATGCCGTAGCAAGGCGCTGGAATGCCGTTGTATCTAAGCGACTAGTGTACGCTGACTGGCAGCATAATCCTTTGCCATGCCGCCCGGTCTGCATAGGTCTTAACCCAATGGATGCCCTTATGACGAATTAGGTGGAGTTTGATTTATATGAAAAGAACGATTAATGATGCTTTCACATTTTTCACTTGCTCAATTTTAGATATCCAAGACGCAACAATCCATTGTTCGCTGAATTTTATATTTTAACATATAACAAATTTTGAGGTGCGAAATCATCTAATCACTTCGCCCGCTCTAGTTCGGAACGAGGAAACGTGTGTCTTTTATCTACTGACTAAAACTCGCCTGTGTCCTTCAGTTGCCCTTTGCAGTCTAGCAGGCATCGGCCCTACTGGACCCCTTCAATTTTGCTGACATCTCTTAGAGGCGCGCGTAGAACACTACGCGCCGTCCACTCGAGTCTGTCTCTTACCTGACGGGCGAACGGGAAGTTACCCATTGCTCGTCGTTCACAAATCCAAGCAACGATTAAACCGTGGATTTGTAAGTTTGTTCATGTGTCTGAGATCAAAAGACCCCCAATAGATAAGTCATCATCATCTCATCATCTTTCTGCCCTTGTCCCGCGTTATTTGGGGTCGGCGCAACACGTTTTCTTCTTCCATTCTGCCCTGTCACTCGTCATACTATCACTAACTTCCTATTCTTTCATATCACTCTTCACACAATCCATCCATCTTTTCTTTGGTCTCCCTCTTCCTCTCCATCCATCCACATGTAAACTCATAACTCTTTTAGTAGTAGTATTTTATAAGTGGCTACAAAAAAATATTTTTATTTATCTATCTTATTCAAATCTATTAGCACACAATACCGTGCCGATGTCTTTAGTTCGATACCGTTACCGGCCCACGCTGAAAACCAGCGCCGTAGACACATCGCATTTTGCGTGCGGTCACGGCATTATGCTGAGCGATCGGCTGTTTTTCATGGATATAGCGCATATTTTTCACATAATATACTTATAATTTGTTAGTTCTAAATTTGCGCATTGTTCCGTCAAATATTTTTTTTTTCTTTCTTTCTTTCTACATTTATGTTTTGCTGTCAAAAAGTTTCAAATAAATTGACAACCAGTTTTATGTAGTATTCTTTTTAAAAGTAAATAACACGTAATGTAATTAACGTTAGATAAAAGTTTCACTTAATTAATTATTTTTTTAACTTGAGTAGAATAGATACCTTTTTCTTAAATAACAAGTGCGAGTCGGACTCGCGCACTGAGGGTTCCGTACAAACTTACCTATGAAAACAGATCAATTCAAAATATAGTCTCGGAGATTTTTCGGAATTGAAAAAAAAGAAAAATTTTTTCATACGTAACAACAAATTTACTGTTTTCAGATTTATTCCTATACCTGTGCTATAGACCTTGCTTTATGCAAAATTTCAGGTTTCTGGGTCAACGGGAAGGACCCTATGAATTTTGATTTTAGAATTTTATCTTTTTTTTTTAAATTAGAAGTTTGATTTCTCAGAGCTTCAAGAGATCGCAAACCTAAGTATATGGATTTAATTTTAACTTGATACATCCATGCGTTCTTAAAATAAAAGGTCTTAACAGACAGACAGAGACAGACGGACGGACAACAAAGTGAGAAGAGAGTGAGTAAGGGTACCGTTTTTACCTTTAGAGGTACGGAACCCTAAATAACACCAACTTTAAAGAACCTACGAGGACATTAGAATTCTACCAACGTTTACTGCAAGTCGTAAAAATAGACAGAAAGGGATAGAATAATAATTAATGAATGAGGCTACTTTAAATAAAAAGACAACTGACAGTTTTTTGTGAAACAGAAAAGCCAGTGGTTATATTTAGTGAGGCGGAAACAAGTCACGCCTACCCACCAGCCACCCCAGGGTGATTCCTGGCTGCGGACGATAAGCAATAAGTACCTCGCCGTCCGGCCGTCCGATAAGGACCAAGCCCGGGCCGACGGTGCGTTGTGTTCCTTGCACGCCTCCAGAAGATGTCAGCACGATGTTCAAAACAATGAACGTACTGAACTTTTGATTTAGTGAACGAAGTTTTGTAATAACTCAATTGTATAATCAATACTTTCAGTACTTACGTCCCCCAAACATACACACAATTTCCTTTAGACTTTAGAGAGAATATTTGGTTGACCCTTCCGAATGACAAAAAACTAAACATTATTAAAAAAAGAATCTAACTATGCTATACCTAAATATTATTAAAACATAAACTCCTAACTAAAATATGGTGAGCTTTCCGAAAGGATAATAAAATGAGACGGTTTTAAAATAACACCGTCACATTACGGAAATATTAAATAGGTCAGTCAACTTATAAGCTGTCTGGCGGTGGCGGTGAATCCTCCCACGCTTGCTTGCAACCTAACCAATGTTTGTGGGTGTAAGGACTGACATTACAACGTCTGGTTTTGAGGGAAATCTAATTTACGTCAGGAATGTTCTTGTCGGACTTAATATCTTAAGATTGTCACAAATAATGACGTAAAACTCGTAGTAGCCAGTACAACGATTTCTATCGATTACATTTCGGGGAATGTGCGTTGGAATTGCACAATTTAATTCCACCAAAACCGTTCCATCATCGAACCACTAGACGTACGGCGATGCGCCATCGGTACATGGTGGACACCCCACCCATACGTACAAAGCATTTTGGGATCATTATGGGTACAGCTAAGGAGTGGAATTCCCTGCCGGAATCTGTGTTTCCTGATAGCTACAACCTAGGGGTCTTTAAGTCAACAGTGAATAGGTTACTTCTAGGCAAGCGTGCTCCATCGCCGTCACCATCAGGTGAGATAGTGGTCAAACGCGAGCCTATCAATAATAATAATTTAAAAAAAACTGGGGCGCCACTCTCCAAAGCTCGTATCTTTTCGGCTACCATAAATGAAAATGCCAGTGATTGACCACATGAGAAAAGTGATTAGGGTGACTGCCAATTAGGCGTCAGCGAGATACCCATATTCTATCCCTCCTCTATTACTATCCTGCACAATTCCAATGTTCGTCAATACCTTCATTAACGCTTCAAATAGCTCGTCTCCAGGGGGTAAAACCTATCTAAATACCACTCCAGTTCTTTAAATTTCAGCCGCTATGACCGCTGGTTTTCTGTAACTGATTTGCGTATTTTAAACACTCTGTCTGTCTGTGTGTGTGTGTTTGTGTGTGTGTGTGTGTCTCTGTCTGTCTGTGTCTGTCCGTTCTTTTTCAGCCCTTCTCAGGATGTCTTTATGGAGAAATAGCACCTTTCATAATTGACATAAAATTGGATTGCCATACATATATTGGGAACATATTCTATATGATATATTAATGTATATTTATCAAATCGCACTGAGTTGCAATCTACCATTGCTAAAGTCTAAAGTTTCTTTGTAGTAAAAGCTCAGTGGTTCACAACTAGTTTATTCAAAACGTAAAATTATATACTACAATTTAAATCAGTGAAGAACCCTCTTCTACAATTAAATTTTAGACACTTAGCATTGTTTAACGGCCATTGTGTGACGGCTTCTGAGTTGTAGGTCGCGGTTTCAAACCCAGTCTGGCGCATTACTTTTTGTAATTTATTTCATCACCACTGCTCTCAAAACGGTGAAGGAAAACATACTGAGGAAACCGACATGTCCTAGAACCAAAAATTCGAAGACATGTGGCATTCACTAACCCGCACTGGGCCGGCGTGGTGGATTACGGCCCATTCCCTCTTCTAGAGAGGAGGTCTGAGTCCTCAGCAGTGGGATCAATATAAGGCTGATTATGCTTATTATTATTATCAAACCGCATCCAAATCGGTTCACCCGTTTAAGACCTATGGTACCTCAGACACATAATGTGGTTATACTTATAACCTCTTTTGGCGACGGTGGTTAGAAATGGGAGCTGTCGCGTTTAAATTCGCAGCTAGACGCACAGGTATAACACGAAGTCTTGGAAACGTCATATTGCATTGTTTGTGGACTTTTGACGCGAGTTATTTAATATTTTTTTAAGATTATTCTGAATATTTTACTCATGATCATCATTTCAGCAGAAAGACGTCCACTGTTGGACATAGGCCTCCCTAAGTGTAGCTACAACAAACGATCCTATGCGTCTCGCATCCCGGATTCCCGCGATTCTCACCAGGTCCATCTTGTGGGAGGCCTTCTCCCGGCCTAATCCGATTCAACGTTCGAGAAGTTGCGCTGTGTCTTTTCGTTCGACATAACACAGTGTCTCAAGGCAAAAGTATATGATCAGTGCATATTGCCAGTGATGACATGGTTCTGAAACGTGGTTGCTTACAATGGGCCTCATCAGAAGGCTTAATGTCACTTAAAGGGCAATGGAATATTTTGCTATAACCGAATAATTATTATTAATAATTATTTGATTTTTTAATTGTTTAATTATTATTTCGAAGACATGTGACATTCACCAACCCGCACTGGGTCCGCGTGGTGGATTACGGCCCATTCCCTCTCCTAGAGAGGAAGCCTGAGTCCCAGCAGTGGTAACATTAAAAGGCTGATTATGCTATGCTTATGAATAATTACTAGCCACCGCTTAAAAAAGTTTTTTTGCCAAAAACATTAATTTGCCCTTCGTTTTTTTTTTTGAACAAAATGAGACCACATAACACTGCGCCACTATCAATGTTACACTTTATCTACACTGTGACGGCTATAGAAATGATTTAAATTAAAATTTTGCTTCCGTGCTCATAATAATAAATTTTAAAAGTTCTGGAGGACCTCACTCGCTAGTGGCACCAACTGGTGAGTCTAAAAATCGCTGGCCCTCATTACGTGTCTCGTCGCAAACCCCTGTCAATTGCAAACAGCCTGGTGTGTACATAAAGCATTGAACGAGCTTCGAACTGAGTGATGTCGCTGTTGGAACCTTCGCACAGGCTCTGCTTTGAATACTTACCTGTGATATAAACGACGTAAGTTGTAAGCGTAGAGCGATTTTATATTAAAAATAAAAAAAATGGCGCCAAACAAACTATTCACTGAAAGAAAAACGCCTAGATTAAAAATATCAACCTCACACTCAAACACCAACACAGCCACAATCTTTAGGTTTTTTTTTGTACTTGTATTATTATTTTTATTTTAAAGCAAGTAGTTACTCTTTTTTCTCACTTTTTGTTCGTAAATTAAATTTATGGAAGAGTCGCTTCGATTTCGATACAGTGACACTAATGTGAGAAAAAATATCATGGCCAAAAATTTCGTCAAGGATGTGGATGCGGCCAAAATAGTGTCAGTATTTACGATTCGATATTTTTCGACCATACATGAACTAAACTAAGATACTACAATTTCAACTAATTGTAAACATTAACGGCTTTATTCCAAAACACGATATAAATGTAGTGTAGTTCCGGGATTATTACTAGGTTTAAGACTATGACTAAATAAAACGTTATTAAAAAACGAAGTTTATCACTAGTTTCTAGTTATCTATGTAGTAGTTTAACTATGGTACCAACTTCGATACTAATATGTATATTTAAGGTTAGCTTTGACTATTATTGAGTGTTATTCTGTATAAAAATCGTTAAAATTGAAATCTAATATGATTGACTTCGTCTATCTGGAAGATTTTAATATTTTGAAAACGTCTCGGTGATCTTACAGACATTGTTATCATGGGAATTCGTTTGAATTGAGTAAAGAAGATTTTGCGTATAAGTACAGGTTCAAGAAACGTATTGAAGAAAAAACAGTGGTTCTTTTACAAAGCATTTTTAATCAATCAATTTTAATTAATGGTTTTAAGTTCTTTATGACTTGGTAACGGTTGCGGGAGTCCGATGGATGCGAGACGCACAGGACCGTTCATTGTGGCGACGCTTGGGGGAGGCCTATGTCCAGCAGTGGACGGCTTTCGGCTGAAATAATGATGATGATGATGCTCTTTATAAGGAATTTTAAAACTACCACTATCGCAGTCAATAACATTTTTCATTTGTTGTTCCACTTTTTACTGTAGCTCACAATTACGTACACAACAACAACACAACAGACGACTTATGTATAAATAAACCAACATGTAACACTTAACAGTCACAGTAATAAGAGTAATAAATAAATTATTAATAAAAAATCCGTCTAAATGGGTCTTTACTGTTACAAGCCTACCTTTACTCAATAAAAAATAAAAAATGCTTTAGTATTTATTATTATTTATTTATTTATGTACACATAAACACTTAAAAATGAAAAGAATAAAAGCAGATAAAAGAGCACAAAGGTACGCTTATTATTTGTTTTTTAATGTTTTAGTACTAAAGCATTTTTACAAATAAATTATGTGTTGTCATCAGAATGTGACAAAGTAGTTTGTGATTATGTTATGTTTGAGTATGGTTTCACTCTTTGTAATAAGACAGTAATAGTTTTCATTTATAAATAACTGTTGACCTTGGCAGAGCACAAAGAAGATGGCGGGACGACCTTGCTGTCTTCTTTAGGAATTGGAAAGAAGAAACCAGAAATTGTTATTTGGTAAAAGGCCTTCCTTTTATCGTTATATTTTATATAAATGGTAAACCAAGCATACATTGCGACTGGGCGCATCAGTCGATAATGTGTCCAACTTGCAAAACAAAGAAACGCATTTAAAACTTGGTGTTTATTTGAGCCGATCTGGTTAGTTTATACGGCGACATAAACTATACATATTCGATTCAAGTTTAACTTGCGTTGTATAGTTTGTGTAATTTTGAATGCATGTGTTACTTTTGCCTATATTATGTTAATATATTTTAAAAATGTAAAAAAAAATGCGTTTAGATATTTTTTCTTGTACATTGGCGGAATTCGAGAGGGTGACACTAAGTGTGTTGTCCACTGCATTACTTGTGCCGGTTCTCCAGGGCGCTGCTTAAGACTGCATAGCATAGCATAGTCGGCCTTATAATGTTCCCACTGTTGGGACTCAGGCCTCCTCTCTGGGAGAGGGAATGGGCCGTAATCCACCACGCGGGCCCAGTGCGTGTTGGTGGATGTCACATGTCTTCGAATTTTTGGTTCTAGGACATGCCGGTTTCCTCACGATGTTTTCCTTCACCGTTTTGAGAGCAGTGGTGATGAAATAAATTACACAAAGTAATGCGCCTGGCTGGGTTTGAACCCGCGACCTATAACTCGTAAGTCGGGGCTGTTACTACTCGGCCACCACTGCTCGCTTAAGACTGACCATCGACTATTATGTATGTATCTTGCCTACTACACTAATGGAGATTTGATCAGTCTGTGGGTGGTGTCTCTGAGTGCGGCTATTTTGCGACTATATTTGTTGTCTTGGGTATACCTGCAGAAACAACTGTATGTGTTAATAAATAAATAAATATTATTAGTTGACAAAAAAAAAAAAACTAAATTAAAAACGCTTCAGCCTCCATTTAAAACCGGCCCGTAAATCCGAGCCAGTATTAATTCCGCTGCCGTGTGTTACCTCGTTATTCCGCGTTCACCGTATTCAACCAGCAATGGACGCAGCACACTTAATTGTGCTCATTTAAGCTAACGTAGCAGAATTCACCGCCATGACAGTTTGGTACAACGTTTTGAAATAGAATAAGCGATCAAAGACGAGTAAAGTTGGTTTTGTTTCGGTGAGAAAAAAGGTCCTGGGACCCTACCATGGTGGGTACGAGGCATGAGGGACGGAGCAATGATACACTTTATGTAGCTCCATCTCTTTAACAGTTCAGTTTAGGTCGCAAAATGGATTACATTAAGAGGTCGCGGTTGGGCCTCTGAAAGAGACTGTAGTTATGAGCTTTGCTTTTAGTTGTAAAGTTTTTTTTTTAAGAAGTAAGTTTTTTATATAACACTTCCCACTTTGGATGGAGCGAGTGGGAGTGTCAGACTTTTACTGGCTAAAATCCACCCTTGTTCCTTCAGTTGCCCTTTGCGTTCCAGAGCCGCGATAACTCTTTAAAATAATCCCTACTTAAGCATAAGTCATCTATATTTAAATTGAATTAAATAGAATACTTGATTTATTTAACTCCCATAAAAAAAAAAAACTGATTTTCATCCGTACCTACACTCTAAGGTTCAGTTGAAAACCATTCTAAGCGTCAGGCAACTGCTACTGCTATTTATCTGGCCAAATAGGACGACGTATTTGGCGTAGCTGTGAGACATTGTTATTGTTAATTTTATTTCACCATTTTTTTTTGTTTAATTTTAGTTTGTAAATCAATTACTTGTTGGTTCATGAATCATGGTGTGCCAAATAAACATATTTTCTTTCTTTCTTTTTCTTTCTAGATATTTATCAATTTGTTTTTGGCGGCGCGATGGGTGAAATGTTTAAGTAATTGGCTGCTGCGAGATGTATCGCCTGTTTGATTCCCACACGGAGCAAATATTTGAATGACCTATATTTTATTGTATGTTATTATATATCATATTGAGTATGTGAGTTTACATGTTTGTGAACGGACTCGCGATACAGGAGTTGTCCGCCCGTCCGTCCGTCCGTCCGTCCATCCGTCCGTCGTCCGTCCATCCGTCCGCCGTCCGTCCGTCCGTCGTCCGTCCGTTCGTCGTCCGTCCGTCCGTCCGTCCGTCCCTTCGTCAGTCGTCCGTCCGTCCGTCCGTCCGTCCCTTCGTCAGTCGTCCGTCCGTCCGTACGTCCGTCCGTCCGTCGGTCCGTCCGTCCGTCCGTCTGTCTGTCTGTCTGTCTGTGTCTGACTGTCTGTAACCTATTCACTCTCGACTTAAAAGTCCGTAGGTTGTAGCTATCCTTTTTCAATAGAGGTTGTCGGGCTTTACACCCTGCTGCTCATATGTATAGGGTAAATCCACTTACCATTTGACATCAGATACGCCACCTTAACTCAGTTAAGTACCTTTTTAGTCTCATAAAACCAAACCTACATCCACATACGCTTTAACGTAAGTACTTTTCAGTCCCCTATCCTGCCCTTTTTCAGCCCTTGGTTAAACGCTACTTAAACTCATTAGCAGGTTGGAATAAGGTCCTAATTGCCCCCTAATATATCAAGTTGAAGATAGCACTCGTTTGTGTCATATATTATGACATGTCAGCCAAATGAACCGATTAGGCTTTAGGGATTTCGCGTTCCATAGCATGATATGTAAGGATTGAATGATGTTGATACTTGTGGTGTTGTTTTGACGATCTTTTGACATTACCGTCATGAATCAGCTTGAAAATGACGACTGGACTAAATGCAAAATTCATATTAGATATGTATGGTAAAAGTAGATTTTTTTATAGAAAAGACCACCAGAGGCCAGTGGTAGTGGCCCCCACTAGTGGGTTGCTCCAGACTTTTAAGTTGTATATCGCAGCTTCAAACTCACGCTGATCGCATACAAAATCGTCCATTGACCTTAATTTTGACTTAACATAACTTAATACATCTCTAGGTACCGATTTGGAGTCCATACAAAAGTGTAGTTTTTAATAACAATACAAAGATGTTGCTATTATTCTCGCAAACCTTAAACTCCAAAAGCAACATGTCACAACCCCTGCAGGAAGAGTCGTACCAGGCGAGAGATACGCGAGGTTGCGACAGTCGTGGAGAGGATCCAGCAATTGGGACTCGAGGTGGCACTGCACAAGTCCGAGGGCCATGTGTTTTCACCGCCTTTGGAACGCACCACCACTGGGTTCCCAAATAACGGTAATAGGAGTTCACATCGGCGTCGAGTCGATGATAAAGTACTTGGGACTCGTCCGCACAGGAGGTGGAATTTCGAGGAGCACTTCCGACGTCTGGCTCCCAAACTAGATCAGACTGGGGCTGCCCTCAAGCGGGTCCTACCCGTCCTACCCCTAGGGGGTCCCAGCAGTTGGGACTCGAGGTGGCGCTGCACAAGTCCGAGGCCATGTGTTTTCACGGCCCTCGGAGCGCGCCACCTCAGCGTTCCCAACTAAGGGTAGGAGAAGTTCACATCGGCGTCGGGTCGACGATGAAGTACCTGGGACTCGTCCTCGACAGCCGGTGGAATTTCGAGGAGCACTTCCGACGTCTGGCTCCCAAACTGAATCGGACTGGGGCTGCCCTCAAGCGGCTCCTACCCAACTTTGGAGGTCCAGATGCCTCTTGCCGGAGGCTCTACGCAGGCATCGTCCATTGCCCTTTATGGGGCGCCGGTGTGGGCGCCGTCACTGCAAAAGCGACCGGCGGCCCAGCTGAACGCGTGCCAGAGGGTCATGGCCATACGGATGCTGCGGGGATACCGCACGGTTTTCCGAGAAGCAGCGAGCCTCCTTGCTGGCCAGCCACCAAGGGATCTGGCGGCAACAGGCCTTGCACGCATGCACGATCTGCGTGTAGAGATGCAACGCCGGGGCGAAACTCCGCTGCCGCGATAAGTCGAGGGGATTTTGAGGAGTGGCTGGAAAGGCAACACGGCGTCCTTACCTTCCTCATGACGCAGGTCCTCACCGGACATGGTAAGTTCGGAAGGTTCCTGCACTGGATCCGTGCGCAAGAAACGCCCGGGTGTCACCATTGCGTGGACTGCCCGGAGGACACGGTGGAGCACACAGTTGAGGTGTGCCCCGCTTGGGAAGAGCAACGCCGTGTCCTCGTGGGGGCGATCGGCGGCGGTGATATCTCGCGCCGGGCCTTGGTACAGGCCATGGTCCGGAGTGAGGAGGAGTGGCAGGCGGTTGTTTCCTTCTGCGAAGCAGTAATGCTAGCAAAGGAGGCGGCCGATCGCGTGAGGCAACGGTCCTCACGCCCCAACCGCCGCCGGATTCTGATCCCGATATCCGGCCATCGTAGGCGCGGGCTTGCGGACGGCGAGCAATGGGTGGCTCGCCGTCCGACCGTCCAGTAACCGTCCGGACCGAGCCAAAGTCGTCGACGGCGCGTGCTGTTCCACGCGCGCCTCAAGGAGATGTCAGCAATACCGTAGGGGCCCAGCAGGGTAGAAGACTACTGGGGGCATGGGTGATGCGAAAGAGAACTCCGGGACCCTGGAACGAAGGCAAAGAAGTGAAGAAAGGGCAGGAGATGTCATTAGATGATTTCCCACCAAGAAAAACCCTGCTAAAGTTTTAGTAAGAAGCCGCATGTCAAGTATCAAGCCGCTTAGTCGTAGTATTCAACAAGTTGCAATGCAATGCATTCGCCCTGACATGTTGCAGACGTCCTTATGGAATTAATTACGCCCCCATAGCTCTGTTATTGTAACTGATGACCATTTGGTAATAGTCTTGAACAGAGGCATAATGCATAATGTAGCTGCATTGCGTAATTAGGTCAAAATCATGTATTTATGTTAGTAAGACGCTCATAAAGTTTCTATGCAAAATATATGATGTAATTTATAACTTAATATATAAAGAAATATGTGTTAATTCCAATGTAGTAAAATTGTACTTTGTAATATGTTATTCTCAAAACGGTGAAGGAAAACATCGTGAGGAAATCGGCGTGTCCTAGAACCAAAAATTCGAAGACATGTAACATCCACCAACCCGCACTGGGCCCGCGTGGTGGATTACGGCCCATTCCCTCTCCTAGAGAGGAGGCCTGAGTCCCAACAGTGGGAACATTATAAGGCCGAATATGCTATGCTATGCTATGCTATATTTTATATCATACTTAAGACTCAATTTTTATTTTGCAAATGGCTGATTTTGGCGCACTATATCTTACAAAAATGTATAGGTATTTTTAGGTCAAGATGTTGTTATTAAATACGAGTAACACGCATAAACAGCTGAACGAATTTTTTTTTAGATTTAGAATACTTTTATATCATATCCTGAACTTCAACATTGCATTTTGTACGTTTTCTTGGATAAATTGCCGACCTTTACGCAGACGAAATTGCTGAAAAAACCTAGTGCAAATGTTAAAAGGGTTCGGATAGTAACTTGTCATTTATAACTGCGAGAATTTTTTTTTTTTCGCATTTGAGTGAAGTACTATGATCACTACACATTTCTTCACGTAATATAATATAGTAGCTTATATCCAACGATAACGCTAAAAAAATCCATTCTCTTTTTTGTAGGAAAAAAGAAAATTAGCATTTGTTTTATTAATTTTTTAATGCTTTCTTTTAATGGTCTAAACTACATTTTCGCATTATTGCATCCTCATTACGGATACAAGTATCCTAATTTTTTTATCAAGATTTTATTTTACCACTTTATCAGCGTAATTAAAATATAAAATGTTATTTATTTCATATAGGTCCACATGGGCACTTATAAAACGTCAAGAACGCGGTTTCAATTTGTCGTTTTGTATAATAATAATATAATATATAATAATAATATATTCCACAACTATCACACGACGCCGGCTAGTCCCAAGCTAATCAGAGCTTGTGTTATGGGTACTAGACATCTGATAAACATACTTATATATTTCTAAATACATACATATACATATTATAGATAAATTACACCCAGACACAGAACAAATGATCGTGCTCATCACACAAACATTTGTCCTGGGTGGAAATCGAAGCCACGACCTCCAGCATAGCAATCAGGCCACTAACCACCAACAGGCCAGTCGAGTATGAAGAAAGTATGAAGAAGTATCAAAGTCCACTATATGGTTAGTCTTTAAATTTTTTTATTTTATTTTACAATAAGTGTTTCCAGATTACAATATTATAAGTATACCAGAATACCTTTGCAAAGTAACAACTCTCTAGTACTTTACAGTCCCTTAGCTAAGCCGCAGACGAACAGACGGACATGACGAAAAGGGTTTAAGGGTTTCTTGTTAGGACAGCGGAACCCTAAAAACGTAATGAGAATACTATGAGCAAATATTGTGCTTTATTTTGTATAATTAACAAACAAGTAAATTGGCTTAATTCATAATTAATATTTTCAACCAATACTTCTAGACTTAATTAGACCTTTCCAACAATTCAATATTTCATTAAACTAGTAAACAGAAAAGCTGACTTTTACGGATTTATTATAATTAATTAAAACACAGCTGTTAATTAAGTTTCCAATCAAATTAAGGCTAAAATATATATCTTACTGTTAGTGGCCCCGATAATCAAAATAATTTTACCGATAGCCTTTTTTATTCGTTTATAATAACAAGTACAGGCTCATAAGGGTCCTACTTACAATGAAGTTGCTATAATTTAAATAGTATCTTACATATTTCACGATATCGCCAGTCTTAAATTTTTTTTTAGGGTTCCGTAGCCAAATGGCAAAAAACCTTATAGATTCGTCATCTGTCACACATCACACATTTGTCGTGTGTGTGTCTGTCCGTCCGTATGTCACAGCCACTTTTTTCCGAAACTATTAGAACTATACTGTTGAAAATTGGTAAGTAGATGTATTCTGTGAACCGCATTAAGATTTTCACACGAAAATAGAAAAAAAACAATACATTTTGGAGGTTCCCCATACTTAGAACTGAAACTGAACATTTTTTTTTTCATCAAACCTATAAGTGTGAGGTATCTATGGATAGGTCTTCAAAAATAATATTGAGCTTTCTAACATCATTGTTTTCTAAACTGAATAGTTTGCGCGAGAGACACATCCAAAGTGGTAAAATGTGTGTGTGTGTCCCTGTAACTTCTAAAATAAGAGAATGATAAAACTAAAAAAAAATTTTGATGTACCATGCAAACTTCTACCAAAAATGGGTTTAAACGAGATCTAGTTAGTAGTTTTTTTAATACGTCATAAATTGTAAACCGCAATTTACCATTCAAGTTTGTACGGAACCCTCAGTCAGAAAAAAGAATCTAATTGCACATTTCAAAGTGTAGATCTCTATCTCGCAAAAAACTCCACGGACACTATTACTTATGTACGACGGTTTTTACTTTCGAAAGTAATCTAATACAAATGAATAACGTTGAAACATAAACATTTGGCTTAAAAAGTTATTAGACCGATCAGAACAATCGGCTTATTAAAAAACTGTTTTTACACCGTAGGTTTTTTCTTACCTATGAAATTGCCGTTTTTTAAAATGGGTTGTTATGAAGTTTTATATCTTTGGATTGACTTAGAATTATAAGTTCAAATAAACTTTATATTAAAAGTACATACCTATTCTTTTCTCGAAATTAGTTTTTTTTTTTGTTTTTTGTATTTTCTGTAATTTTGTCAGTACTTAAAACCATTTTTGTATGAAATGTAAGAAAACTCGCATTAACAATGTATCTCAAGTGGTATGCAATATTGATGATATATATGGATTTAAAACTGCTGTTGAATGGGATGTCTATTTTTGTTTCAATCACTCGTGGGAAATTTTATCTCAAGAATATTTTTTTTTCTCAGGGCGGTTACAAGATAGAATTTTCAAAACAAAAGCTAACACAGAGTTCTTTTGTTAGAAGAAAGTCGTAGTTATACATACCTCATTGATTTATTGCTTGCCCTTTGAAATGCATAGTTTCTACGTTGAAACTCTTAATATGAAAAAAAGTTTTTTAGAAACTGTCTCAGAAAATACAAAACAGAAAGTAACCAATAAATACCTAATTTCGAATAAAAAATAACATACCTTTAATATAAAGTTTATTTGAACTTATATTTCCAAGTCCATCCAAAGATATAACACTTCAAAGTAACCCGTTTTGAAAAAACCGCAAATCCATAGGTAAAGAAACTGTCTCGGACTTAATTACTCGTAATTATCGAATAAATGGTGATAATATGTAATTTTATCATTTTTGGAAATTTTGTTTTGATGTAATTTATTTTTAACATTCATAATTTCATTTTATTTTAATTTAATTTGTTTTTAAAATTTGTAATTTAATTATTGATATAATTTATTTCATTGGCATAATATATTAGGATTGTTTGTAAAAATTTAATGTTTGGTTTTAAAAAATAAATTAATTTGAAATTTGGAACATGATGAACCATTCACGCAAATAAAATTATTATTATTATATAACACGACAAAATGAGCTGATCATCAATATTAATACTAACTCCATCTCTGAACTCGAAGGCGTGAAGTGTTCCACGCGCGCCTCAAGGAGACCAAAACCACCAGCAAAACCGTAGGGGCTCAGCAGGGTCGAAGCCTACTGTGGCCATGGGTCCGATTCTGGAAGGAAAACGCAGGGCCCTGGAACGCAAGGCAAAGAAGGAACATAGGAGTGGGTTTTAGTCAGTAAATGTAGACATGCCCTCCTGCTCCACCCAATTGCGCGAGAAGTCATTGGATGATTTCATACCAAAAAAAAATATCTTTGAATTTGAAATTAAAATTAGTGCGCCTTACCATCATCATCATCATTATGATTGCATCAGAAAGAAAAGAAGAAGAAAGAAAAAAAAAACATTTTATTTACCGGAAAAGGCACAAACTTATAACTAACATATTGCAAACATTCAACATTACATCACATCACCACTGCATCACTGCTTACCATCAGGTGAGATCACAGTCAAGCACTGGTTTATATCAATTAAAAAAAAAACGTTTTTATAAAATTCCAAAGTTCTTATTTTCTAAATATAAGCTCCACTTAAACTATACTATAAATGAATAATGACAAAAAATTGTCTAACAAAAGACCAAAAAATAAATCAACTGAAGCTCACCACATTATGTGATCCCGAAACCGATCGAGCTACTAAAAGTGTCATTATTCATGATAAACCACCAATACCACCACAATTTACGAGATAAACATCTATGAAACATGCGTTCTCCACGTCCATATAGGAGGGTCTATTTTGAATTTCCACTAAGGATTTTATCAACCTAACTATCTTTTCCAAATATCGAGACGCTCACCGATGACTTTGACAGTCAGTAATGGCTGGAGACAGTTCAAGATATTAACTCAAATAGTAGTTCATGTAAGGATTGTGATGCTGAAGGTTTCAGAAACTTAAATTAAGGGGTTAAAGTCGAAAATCGTGAGGAAAGTGGCGGTGGGAAAGCAAAACGCGTGGTCGCTTTAAAGACGTTGGGTGTGGTCCCTTTGTTAGCGAAGGGTTTTGATGTTCAGACAGTTAATCTATGTGCGTACGAAAGGTTAGATTTAAAATCTTAGAGATTTAGAGCAAATGTGATATAGTTGTCGACAAAGTGGCTACAACACGACGGCACGATGTTGCCGCTCCGTCGACAGAGTTTCATAGTTTTGAATGTAAGCTGTAAGTACACCAAGCGTAGAGTTTTGACTGGCCTGTTGGTCTAGTGGTTAGTGGCCCTGACTGGTATGCCAGAGGACGTGGGTTCGATTCCCACCCAGGACAAATGTTTGTGTGATGAGCACAATCATTTGTTATGTGTCTGGGTGTAATTTATCTATAATATGTATGTATTTAGAAATATTTAAGTATGTTTATCAGTTGTCTAGTACTCATAACACAAGCTCTGCTTAGCTTGGGACTAGGCGGCGTTGTGTGATAGTTGTGTGAATATTATATTATATTATTTTTATATTATATTATTCATGTACTTAGACGGATTTCATACAGCGAAAGAATAAAGCGGATATGCCTCAAATCTCGAGATTAATTTCAATGAGCAGATTTTTTTATGACTCTATCAGAAACATAAAAATGTATAAATTTTTTAACCTCACCTCAATTGACGTCAAGAGACCTTTTTCAATGAAAAATACTAATATTTATCTTTGTTTTATTTGTCTTGTATATCTCTGAGGTTTTTATTATTATTTATTTGTAATATTTTTGTCCACACGGGTTTTTTCATTAGAAATCGCGGGAAGATTCATATTAATATCAACATTTCGATGCAAGTACATGAATAAATCTACCTAATTCCGACCTATGATTATGACAAATATGCGTCTATGAAGCTACGTGTCCGTGGACAGTAGGCCCTAAGACTTCAAAGAAACAAAATGCATCCTCGAAATCGACTGGCCTGAGAGCTTTTAGAGAAATACCTACCACGAGAGCCCGATCGACCGCCAGATCACGCATCGCAAGTAGACGCGTAGGGATTAGCCACACGTTTTGAGGGATTCCGATCACATAACCAAGCAAGGGTTGGATTGGATTCTTCAAGAGAAAAAAAGAAATCCTGGCGTCACCACGTTGAACCGTGTTGCGAGAAGCGATAAACAACGGAATGATGTGGAGCGAGGTGAAGCGTAAAGCTCAAGACCGTTCGGAAAGAGGACTACTGTGGATGGCTTTGGCCCCATCTAGGGAGCATAGGGCATTAAGTTCAGTTATTCAACAAAACGGTTTAGTCCACTCTCGGCCCTTCGACCCTTAATAAAATATTTGTCTATTTGTATCCTCTACCCTTAAACTTGGTTCACACTCGACCCCCGGGAGGTGAGACTGAATTTTCATACAAAGGACAGACCTACTTCGTCCACTTTCGACCCCTAGTTCGAAATTAATATTTTGGTACAGTCAGGTACAAACTAAAGGCAAAATTCAGGAATTGACATTAAAAAAAGAAAGCTATGAATATTAGAGAACACTTTTTTCTGTTGAGGTTCTCGCGCCCTAGAGTGAAGTAAGAGAGCCTTTTGCGTTCATGTGGAACCAAGGAAGGTTTAGGGTTTCTTTTTCAGAAATTCCCCATGTAAGGCCGTCGGCCCTGATCCCTACGGTTTTGCTGACATCTCTTTGAGGTGCACGTGGAACAGTTCATGTCATTGACAACTTTGGTTCGGTTTGAACGGTTAGCGGACGGCCGGACGACGAGCTACTTATTGCTCATCGTCCGCAAGACCGCGCCTACGGTGGGTAGCTGGTAGTTGTTCTGCGACAGCAGGTAATCATCCAGGCCATCTACTCATAAGATAGCATTACCTGCGGACATATTTGCTGGACATGTTGAACTTCGAAACTATAGGTCTATATGCAACGGTCACACAAAATATACAACCAAAGAACTTGTACTAACAAGGTAAAATGGACATCTGTTTAGTGAATCCCCCTTTTTACACTTCAGGGAAAACACTGTGATGTATTGATCAACCTTTATTGACAAGACTCGCTCACACTAGCAACCCACCCCAAACTCTTCGAAGGGTAAATGACGCCATCGCACAGCGGAAATTATCAGCTATACGGCAAATGGGCTCCCGATATCGCTTATCTGCCCGCAAACGTCTTCACGCGTACTTGTGCCTTCGATGTACTGCCTCACTTGCCCGAGTCATGCTATACGGATTGATTTGTGTTAGCGGAAATTGGAAGCCTCTTGAAGCTTGAAACGGTTTTTCCAAAGGCAGTTTTTCTTGGAGGTAACTAGGTAGATTTGGGATTAGGGTTTCCAAGTGGATTTAGAGTTTTGAGGTAGCTGACTGTAAGTTTAAGACCTGCTTAGTAATCTTGAGAGATGAAATTATTTGTTTCTTAATAATATTTCATATGTTATTTTGTAAAGGTAATCTCTGGAACCACTGCCCCTCCTAGCCAAGTTACGATCGTTTCGTTTGCGCCGAACGCCTCGAGTAGGCCACGCCTCCGATTCCTTTGTTCTGACGTCATCTTAACGCTCAGTCACGTGCTCAAAACAAAGGAATAGGAGGCGTGGCCTACTCGAGGCGTTCGACGCAAACGCAACGATCGTAACTTGGCTAGGGGGGCTTACGATTCCAATTTTTTTTTGTAGGGTTTTGCCGCGGGTATAAGTTAGTTTTACTATATACTATCTTTACTGTAAAAGACATCATAATCTTGAGAAAAAAAATCTGAATTTATTAGCCTGCTTTCGCCACCAAGACTCGATGTAATCTTGTATCAGGGTTATCCCTGTATCGGCGCAAAAAGGCTGATCAAGATTGAGATCTAGGTTGTGTCGGGCTACTTAATAGGTAGATTGGTATATGAAAAGATTCATTGATGGAACTCGCATTTTAGCTCAGTTTTCTCTTTAGGTGGGAAATCATCAAATGACCACTCCTGCTCTAGGTGGAGCGAGACGGACGTGACGAGGAGAGTGTCAGACTTTTACTAACTAAAACCAACACCAGTTCCTTCAGTTGCCCTTTCACTTTCCAGGGTCACGGTAACTCTTTCAAACAGTTAACGGCCGTATTGATGATATAATTACCTTTGAGGCGCGCGTGACACTACGCGCCGTTGGGCTTGATTTTTACCGGACGGCGAGCTTCCTATTACTAACCGTCCAACCCGCGCCTACGGTCTGACTATCAACGCCCGGAGCGTCTCTTGCGGCAGAGGCACGATGGGACACGCTTACCTAGAAACCTATTCACTCCAAGATTCCACGGTTTTATCCTTGTATTTAATTCTACGATACAATGTTTCATACCCCTATTTCATTACTACGTTTGTTTCAATTTATTCCTCATTTTTATAGTGTCACTTGTGCGGATATTGCTGACATAAATTGCGACACTAACATCTGTCGGAGTAATGTCGTATCGCGAAAAACAAGATAAAAAGCTTTTTTTGTGGTCGCATTCTTATAGAAAATTTTTAAGGCGACTATAGAAATACTCCCTTTTTTCTGAGGTCAGAAATCATCAAATGACTTCTTCCTCTCTAGGGTGGAGCGAGAAAGCGTGTCAGACTTTTACTGAATAAATCCCACCTGTGTCCTTCAGTTGCCCGCGGTAGTAGTAGGTTCCTATATTACCCAACCCTAGTGTAATAATAGGTTTAAAGAATTTTATTCTCAAAAGAACAATTACAGTTCACTAAAAATTAGATACAAAGAGTTTATATTCTATGTATTGTAATATTCGCATTTGAGGTGTACCTCCCCGTCCCTTGCTCGAGCCAGCCCGCGTCGCTGAGCCGTAGTTTTAAAATTCCTCGTTAATAATAATAATATCCTTGTTCCATCCAGCCCCCCCCTTGCTGTCCCCCCTCCCCCCCTCCCCCCAGCGACGCCCTAAGCCGAGGTCCGTACCCCACAGGGGGTGCCCTTAGCGTGTATTTGCTTAGTTTGTAAGTTAGTTAAGTAAGCCCTAGCTGGAGGCTTTGATTCTTGAATCGAGGCCGCGACAGGCAAGTCCGGTTAAGCAGCCGACAACCTCCTAGGTTGACCTGCGAGAGGACACACAAAAAAAAAAGCATTTGATATGTTGGCGACGTCATATTGTATATACAACATACAATTTATTATCACACTTCTTTAATTCTTCCGGTAAATCATTTAACAACCGTGCTTCCTCAAACAGTATTGTTAGGGTTCCGTACCCCAAAAGGAAAAAAATGGAACCTTTCTAGGATCACTTTGTTGTCCGTTCCTGTATCTGTATACCTGTCTATTAATACCCTTTATCTCGGGAACGCGTGGAGGTATCGAGTTGAAATTAAAACCATATACTCAGGTCTGCAGTCCCTCGAAGATGTGAAAAAATCAAAATCAGAGTAAACGAAAAACAAAAAGATATGACTGTTTATGTCGGAAAACGTATATTTTGACACTCTCAAGGGAATCAAAATTCATAGGGTACTTTTCGTCTCATTGCACAAGAATAGGAAAAAATCAGAAAACTGTAAATTTGTAGTTACGTCACAAAAAAAATATTTTTTTTTATTCGTAATAATCTTCGAAACTCAATTCGAGAATTGAACCGTTTTTATAGGTAAGTTTGTACGGAACCCTCAATGCGCGAGTCCGACTCGCACTAGCCCGGTTTGTTTTGCTGTAATACTACCCTAGAAGTACTATAGTGAAATTCGCCGGGCCTTGGTACAGGCCATGGTCCGGAGCGAGGAGGAGTGGCAGGCGGTCGCCTCCTTCTGCGAAGCAGTAATGCTAGCAAAGAAGGAGGCCGATCGCGTGAGGCAACGGTCCTCACGCCCCAATCACCGCCGGGATTCCGATCCCGATTTCCGGCCATCGTAGGCGCAGGCTTGCGGACGGCGAGCAATGGGTGGCTCGCCGTCCGACCGTCCGGTAACCCTCCGGACCAAGCCCAAGTCGTCGACGGCGCGTGCTGTTCCACGCGCGCCTCAAGGAGATGTCAGCAACTGTAGGGGCCTAGCAGGGTCGAAGCCTACTGGGCCAAGGGTCTGATTCTGAAAGGAAAACTCGGCCCTGGTACGAAAGGCAACGAAGGAACAGGAGTGGGTTTTTAGTCAGTAAAAGTCTTGACACTATCTCCCGCCCCGCCCAAGGGCGAGGGATGTCATAAGATGATTTTCCCACCTAAAAAAAAAAAAAAACTATAGTGAAAGTAATAAAACACCAACACACTTTATCCCCCTATATGAAACTATGCCTTTTCATTTACTTTTCAATCGTATAGTTGGAAAAGTCTTGAATATACATTCGATAAAGCTCAGATCACAATTGGTTCGAGGAAATTGTACAATATGAAACACTATATTTGTATTGGAAATGACCAAATAACATGTGATATCGAGATGTTTTTCTTTATTATTTTATTGTAGTTTTTCGAAAGTATCTCTTATACTTAAACTAGCTTCTCGCAGCGGCTGCACTCGTTTGAAAGTAGGTTTCTCCATACAAATTTCGGATTCCCGTTTCATCCCCTTAGGGTGTGAATTTTGACAATTCATCTCTTAGTGCTCGCCTACGTCATAAAATGAAGCCTAGTGCAAAATTTAGCACTCGTAGTCCCAGTAGTTTCGGCTATGCGTTGATATGTCAGTCAGTTTCGACTTTTATATACCTGCCGTCTTTCAAAATGTGATTACTTTGCGAATTCATGTTTTTTTTTTTTATTAGCTTTCATGGTTATAAGTACTGCGATATTACAGAAAATACAAAACACAAAGAAACCAATAAATACCTAATTTCGAAAAAAGAATAACGTACCTTTAATATAAAGCTTATTTGAACTTACAATTCACACTTCAAAGGAACCCGTTTTAAAAAACGGCAATTTCATAGTTAAAGAACTATTATTATAGATAAACTTTCGAACAAATATGTACTCTTAAACATAATTGCTTCATGTGCCTAATAAAAACCATTAAAACATAGTATTAAACACGTCTGGAAAGGTAAGCAATAGCATAATCAGATTTATAATGATCCCACTGCTGGGACGTAGGCTTCCTCTCTAGGCGGGCGAATGGGTCGTGATCCACCACGCGGGCCCAAAGTGGATTGGTGGATATCACATGTCTTCAAATTTTTAGGGTTCCGTACCTCAAAAGGAAAACACGGAACCCTTCTAGGATCACTTTGTTGTCCATCCGTCTGTCTGTCCGAGGCATCGAATGAAATTAAAACCGTATACTCAAGTCTGCGTTCCCTTGAGGCTGTAAAAAAATCAAACTTTTAAGTTAATGGAAAAAAGATACGGCCGTTTATGTCGCAAAAAACGTACATTTCTACACTCTCAAAGGAATCAAATTTCATAGGATACTTCCCGTTGACCGTTTTTATATTATAGATATAGAAATAAATCTGAAAACTGTAAAGTAGTTACACAACAAAAAAAAAACTTTTTTTACAATTCGGAAAAATCTTCGTAACTCAATTCGGGAATTGAACTGTTTTCATAGGTACATAAGTTTGTCTGGAACCCTCAGTGCGCGAGTTTGACTCGCACTTGCCTTGTTTTTGTTCTAGAACAGGCCGGTTTCCTTACGATATTTTTCTTCATCGTTTTGAGAGCAGTGGTGTTGAAATAAATTACACAAAGTAATGCGCTTGGTTGGGTTTGAACCCGTGACCTACAACTCGTTAATCGGGGCTACCACCACTGGGCCGCCATTGCTCTGTAAGGGTGTTTTTAATAAATAAATAAATTTTATTTGGTATTGATGTTGATCTGACGATGGATGGATGGAGAGGGAGAGGGACACCAAAGAAAAGATGGATGGATTGTGTGAAGAGTGATATGAAAGAAAAGGAAGTTAGTGATAGCATGACGAATGACAGGGCAGAATGGAAGAAAAAAACATGTTGCGCCGACCCCAAATAACACGGGAAAAGGGCAGGAAGATGATGATGATGATGTTGATCTGACGAAAGATAGGAACTGGACTTCATCTGGCTATCAATTAAAGCTGAATTTTTCGTACCAGTGATCTCAACAGTAAAATCGCAATCAAAGTTACATTATAATAGATTTAAATTCAAACCGAAATTAAATTAAACCAGTAACTTAAAAGGACGTATAGATAAAATATCGATAACTGTAAAAAACGGCTTAAAAATGTAAAGGCAGGTAGATGAAAATAGAAGATGACTGATATCTAATTTCGAATTTCAAACTGGATTTAGTTTTTTTTATTTTTTACGTTATTAAACCTGTTAAGAGCCGGTTGTAGTCACTAAGTATTTTGTAGGCATCGGTCTAGATCTCGTGTCGACTTCGCGGCCCCGTAATAGCCATTGTTGTGGGTGTTCACAATACTATCAGATGATTAAAGAAAACTTGACTATGATGAAATAAATGTCTTTAATTCTGACTTCACAATAGTTCGTTATTACTAACTACGTACTATGCATGTGTCGAGGCAGGGCGGTGTAACGTAAGCGGCTGGCGAGCCTTGCGCTCGCGCTCCCGTATTTCATCAAAATTGCAACTCAGCGAATCGCAGTTACTAAGCCGCCACACCATTAAAAAAAAAAACACGGCAACTATACTATCAATGTTTTTGTTTTTGCCAGACCCTTTTAAAAAACTGGGCAAGTGCGAGTCGGGCTCGCGCACTGAGGGTTTTGTACCAACTTACCTATGAAAACAGTTCAATTCCCAAATTGAGCTACCGAATCATCAAAAGTTCTTTTTTTGTGACGTAACTACAAGTTTATAGTTTTCCGATTTTTTTCTATACTTGTGCTATAAGACTTTGCTTCATGCCAAATTTCAGGATTCTAGGTCAACGGGAATACCCTATGAATTTTGATTCCCTTGAGAGTTTCGTTTTTTGCGACATAAACGACCGTATCTTTGTTTTTCGTTAACTCAGAAGTTTCATTTTATCACAGCTTCAAGGGACCATAGACCTAAATAGATGGTTTTAATTTCAACTCGATACCTCCACGCGTTCCCGAGATAAAGGATCTTGACAGACAGATAGACAGACAGACAGACGAACAAAAAGGTGAGCCTATAAGGGTTCAGTTTTTTTCCTTTTGAGGTATGAAACCCTAAAAACAAGCTTTATTATTTTGTGAAACTTTCAAATATTTCCATAACATAATTTCGTAGATTTGTATACACGTTTGAAATCACGTAAGTTAAGGTTATTTTTTTTTGTCCAGCCGACTAATTTGTATCATGTTTTGATTTTTACTCAGCGGTTGGTTATATGGTCAATTTTAATAAAGTAATTTTTCACGATGTTCTCTTTTATATTTGTGGATATCCAGATGTTCAAAATGAGTAAAACCTGGCCTTAAGTTCTAACGTGGGCTAGATTAAAATATAATAAATGAAATCATCATAAAAAGCGATCGTTCAAAATGCCATTAGCATAATTGAGTAGGTATGACATATCCAGCTTACGCTTACGCTTGCTTTTTCCTATTTGGAAGATTTTTTTTAAGGTAGGAAATCATCCAATGACTTCTCTCGCTCTAGGGCGGAGCGAAAGGGCGTGTCTGACTTTTACTGACGAAAACCACACCTCACCTACTCATACTCTCATCTTCCACTTAGGTCCCGATTCATCGACGCGACGGCGCGTAGTGTCCCACGCGCGCCTTAAGGAGATGTTAGCAAATTGTAGGGGCCCAGCAGGATCGAAGCCTACTGAGGCCATGGGTTAAGTGACAATGAACCCCGAAGCCCTGGAACGCAAGGCAAATAAGGAACATAGGAGTGGGTTCCAGTCAGTAAAAGTCTGACACGTCCTTTCAAAAAAGCCGCCCAAGAGCGCGAGAAATCATTGGACGATTTCACACCTAAAAAAAGTCATCATCATGTCCCAGGTTACTTGGAGTCGACAACCTTCACGCTATTACTGGCTTCGCTATTATAGCTCATAGCAATGCATGCTGGTCATATTCATAGTGTAACGATTTTTAAAGAAAATATTCAGAAATCGTTAAACTTCCATCTATAAGCGATAGATGGCGCTAGTAGTTACATGAACTTAAGGCATTCGTTGTAGACATTAAGTAATAAATTATGGTATTAGAGTTTATGTATTTGTTTTGTATAAATATATCATAATTGTTAAAATGAAATAGGTATTTACTTGCAGTTAATTATTGAGAAACCCTAATGTATATTAGTTTGTCAATTGATGTTACGTACTGTTTACTTTGCTCTGATTGGTCGGACCAAGTGTTTATGAAAGTTTGTGGTGGGGAAACATTGAGCTTGTAACTGTCATTCTGGACAGAGTCAGTCTGCTTTGAGTTGTTGAACAGTGAACATGTCTTACCAATCGTGTATTTGAAAATGATTGTTAATAGAATGATAAATATGAAATTATGTTCATGAAAGTAAATAAAATATTTATATAACTGAAGCTTGAAGTTTATGATTCATCACAATAGGTTCTGCAACATGGGCCACAAGATTTTTTGAAAGATTATTGTAGCCATGGAATGCAAGGGGCAACTGGAGGACACAGGTGAGTTTCAGTTACTAAAAGTCTTCTCGCTTCACTATACAGCGGGAGAAGTCATTTGATGACAAATAACTTTGAAAATAAAGGTTCTATAAGATTTTACAAATAATTATTTTATCACGTCACACCGTAATTGTCCTCACCTAGGATACACAACTCTATGAAACGTGAACCTCTTGGTACTGTATTTACTTTAAAAGAAGTGGGGCTTGCATCTTAGATAGGTACTGAAGGAATCGATGCTGATTAGATTGCAGGTAAGTGGTTCTTTGATCCGTCCTAACTGTAAGTCTTTGCAATTTATTTAGTTTTATGAATTTCAAATACTATTTGAATCTTTTGAAATTAACTTTGAAAGTAATATGCATACCTATATAATAGCTCGCACCATTTTTAGTCTAATTATCATTTCAGCCGAAAGACGTCCACTGTTGAACATAGGCCTCCCCAAGTGTCGCCACAATGAACGGTCCTGTGCGTGTCACATCCATGGGACTCCCGCAACCGTTACCAAGTCATCGGTCCACCTTGTAGGAGGCCTTCCAACGCAACCTACACCATTTATAATCTACACTTCTACATTAATATTATAAACAGGTAAAGTTTGTTTTCATGTTTTTTGTTTGTTAGCCTAAAGCTGCTTTATTCCTGAGTGACATAGGTTATATCTTATTTACGCGGGCGAAGCTGCGGGCAAAAACTAATGTATAATGTCTATACATGAGGCTTGTATTGGCTTTCTAATGATTATGGTTTCCTTTTTTTGGCTGATTTTATTAGCTGTAAGTCCTCCATGTACTAAATTAATTAATTAATAAATAAGTATGTAATCAATTATAATATAACCGTCCCGCATGACGAGAACCTCGTGAAAGCCGAGAAAGATAAGCATATCAACTATCTTGACTTTGCCCATGAGGTTGATAGGATAGCTATCATTATAATAACTTAATAGCCACGAGCCTCAATCAACACCTTAGGAGGCTCATGTTTTTTTTTTTTTCGTGTGGGAAAATCATCTAATGACATCCTCTTGGGCGGAGCGCGAGATAGTGTCAGACTTTTACTGACTAAAAACCCACTCCTGTTCCGTCTTTGCCATTTTTCCAGGGCCCCGGGGGTCACTTTCGCATCACCCATGGCCCCAGTAGGCCTCGACCCTGCTGGGCCCCTACGGTTTGCTGACATCTTCCTGAGGCGCGCGTGGAACAGTACGCGCCGTCGACGACTTGGGCTCGGTCCGGATGGTTACCGGACGATCGGACGGCGAGCCACCCATTGCTCGCCGTCCGCAAGCCCGCGCCTACGGTGGCCGGAAATCGGGATCGGAATCCCGGCGGCGGTTGAGGTGGAATTTTTTATATTTGTTACCTCAAAACTCATTGAAAACTTATATATATTCAGTTTAAAAGACAAAAACTCGCGAAGCTATTCCATCACAAGTACTTGTTCCTTCACCCGCATGCATTAACTGAATTGAAGTGAAAATTTTAGATAACTTAGAGCTATGTGTCTTGTCTAGCTTCGTCGTTCAAGTTCATACTGCAATGTCAATAATTTTAAGGTGTCCATATTCAGGTAAAGTCATGCAGAAATATAATTGCACTAAGTGTGATTTCATCGATGGAATAAAAAAAAAATGTTGCAAACTTGGAATTGTAGTAGGTAGTATCGTGAGTTCCTTTTTAAGTGGAAAATTATCCAATAACTTCTCACGCTCTAGGGCGGTGCGGGACTGCGTGTCAGACTTTAACTGACTAAAACCACACATATATGTTCCTTCTTTGCTTTGCGTTCTAGGACCTTAAGTTTCCATTTGGGAAGCAAACCCACGGCCCCAATAGGCTTCGGCCCTGTTGGGTTCCTACGGTTTTGCTGACATCTCTTTGAGGCGCGCGTGGAATACTAAGTGCCGTCGAAGACTCGGGGTCTGTCCGGACGGTTATCAGAAAGTCGGTCGGCGAGCTGCCATTCGTCGTCTGCTAGCCCACGCTAGTACTATCGTGGGTGTGTTTACAAACATGTACACTCACACATACAGACACTCAGACCCGGAACAATCCTTTGTATATGTCGTGGCCAGATCTTAGAAATTGATCACTTCATGAAATGGCCAAGCAAAACTGGCCAGGTCGCTTTAAACATTAAAGTTTGATGATATTTCAATTTTCGTTTGGCCTACTTTCTTTAGACCTTTTAATAACATTGAAATCTTACATCAGTGTTATGGTCAAACGAGAATTGACATGTGATCAAATGTCAATGTTTAAACGATCTGGCCAGTTTTAGATGGCCATATCATGAAGTGATCAATTCTAAGATCTGGCCACAACATAATTTAAACAAATAATAGCTAACATAATAAACACTTATCCTGAAAATGGTTTGCTTAAGATCGGCTACTGAATCGATTTCAGTTATTTTTTAAATAGCTAATTCTTTTATATTAAAACTAGCTTCTGCCAGTGGCTTCGCCCGCGTGTAAGTAGGTTTTAACCCTTTATGGGATGAATTTTGAAAAATCCTTTCTTAGTGCTCGCTTACGTCATAAAAGGAAGCTTTGTGCAAAATTTCAAGCTCCTAGTCCCAATAGTTTCGGCTGTGCGCTGATATGACAGTCAGACAGTTTTTGTTTGTCTACAATTCTAATTCGTTCCACTTTTGTGATAGGATGCATTCTGTGGCAGTTAGATGCTTTGTTGATGATACTATTGTCATACCATTTAGCTGCAATAATTTCCTTTTTCCCTCTTCGAAGTGTAAATTTTTTGGTCTAACTCATTTAGTAAATCTTGAATAAAGCTCTAAAATAACAGTAGCACCTGGACCCAAGTCGGGCTGCATTTTGCGGCCAGGTTCGGACGTGTCCTGATAAAGCTCAACTTAGATTTTTGAAGAGAACTTTAAATTACTAAATATCTACTCGTATTAGCTGTTGATCATAGTCGTAACCGAACCGTATCCGTGGCCGTATCAGGAGGAAATAAAGTAATGACACCTGGGTACTCCCCATCCAATTCCTCAGCAATTTCATCGGATATCAACCTGTAATACGTAAACAATTTTCAAAATAACATAAATCATATAAAATTCAAAAATTCAGTGCTTAAATTATAATTGTAAGTTAATTTTGTAATTGAGGTGTAATTAAAAAAAGGTGTGCATTGTTTCAGTTACTTTTACTTTTGTTCCGACCAGGAATCGAACGCAAAACGCGAAGCGATACGCAGTGCCGCAGCCAATAGCTCAACCACTGCATCAACGTCTAATCTATGACAGATACTTCAGTATGACAAGAAAATCTAATCTAACTTTTAGTTAACCCATTAAGGTCTGAAAACTTACTATCTTAAATAGTTTATGTAAAACTAAAGATATTTAAAAACAATCTGCCTCGTCTTCTTATAAAGTAGAGCCTTAATTGCCTTTAGAAAAAACTCGGCTAAAAACTTCGGTATCTTCGTCATTTTAACGTAAGATAGGGCGCACGGTGCAAGTTCGTTATTGAGTTTCGCGATTAATTTTGTTTTTTATTTAAATTTTGTTTTAGAAAGTATAAAATTGTGTCCTACACCTGCCGACAAGTTTTGTCGATTTGAAGCGATTCTAAAATAAAAGCCTTTTATCTCTGTTTATTTTTGGTGGGCAGGCATAAAATAAAAAATAATAAGAGTATAGGGTAGAAATACTCTCTTTCCTCAGTTTTTTTAAGGTAGGAAATCATCCAGTGACTCTCACTCTAGGGTAGAGCGTGAAGCGTGAGCGGGGCCCAGTAGGCTTCGGGCCTGCTGGGCCCTTACGGTTTTGCTGACATCTTTTTGAGGTGCGCGTGGACCACTACGCGCTGTCAACGACTCGGGCTCGATCCGGGCAGTTACCGGACGGCCGGACAGCGAGCTACCCATTGCTCGTCGTCCGCAAGCCCTAGCCGAGGGTGGCTGGAAATCGGGATCGAGGTCCCGGCGGCTGGAGCTTGAGGAAGTCCGTACCCGCATGCGTGCAGCCGCCTCCTTCGCTAGTATTACTGCTTCGCAGAAGGAAACTATCGCCTGCCGTCCTTTTCCTGGGGTAATTTTTATCTTATTTGAGGTACGAAGTCAATCTTTTACTGACTAAAATCGAACTGTATTTTTTCAGTTACCCTTTGCGTCCCAGAACCACGCTGATTCTTTCAAACAACCCCGCAGCATATCGACTTGAAGTGGAGACAAGCTTCACGCCCTGCCTCCGCCGGAGATGCCCTCGGCGTCGGGTCGCAGGACGGCGAGCCATGGGTAGCTCAGGCTGTCCAGTAAGGACCAAGCACCGGTTGTACGGCGCGTTGTGTTCCATCGCGCCTCGAAGAGATGTCAGCAAAATTAATTAATTAATTCTAACGTATTATAAGTGCCCATGTAGGCCTATGTGAAATAAAATATTTTTGATTTGATCGATGTGTTTGACACCTACCAGGGCTTGGGCGGAGCGAGAAATGTCCTGCCTGTTATTTTGTTGCCCTTCGTACCAGGGCCGAGTCTTCCTTTCAGAAGCAGACCCTTGGCCCCAGTAGGCTTCGACCCTGTTGGGCCCCTACGATTTGCTGACATCTCCCTGAGGCGCGCGGGGAACAATACGCGCCGTCGACGACCCACCTGCCAGAGCTGCGGATTGTCCGAAATAATTACTGCAGTTCTCGCAATAAAGACCCACTGAAAGAACACTAGATTTAGTCAGTAAAAGTCTAGCACTCACGCTCTACCCAGAATGGACAACGTCGGTCGGGACCTCTAGTATTATTGTTTTTATTTCTACAAAGGAACGGTTTCTTTGTGACTTCAATATAATATGATATCGTATTTCCTCTTCATAAAAACATACAAATAGAAAAAAAAACAATGAATAATGTTTTTTTTTCCTTTCCCTATACACACAATACCGTCCCGATGTATTTCTATGTCGATACCGTTACCGGCCCACGCTGAAACCCAGCGCCGTAGACTCATCGCATTTTGCGAGTGGTCACGGCATTATGCTGAGCTTTCGGCCGTTTTGCGCGGATGTGGCGCATATTTCTTTCACTTAATATACTTATAAATTGTTAGTTCTAAATTTGCGCCTTGTTCCGCCAAATAAAATGTTTTTCTTGCTTTCTTCTTCTTTCTTTCGCGAAATCATGCCGGCTAGCATGTTTTCTTGTTCTTAAAATAGACAAAATTCCATGTAGCAACTTACACCTGTACTTTGAAGCCTCAAGTATCTTGATCTTTGTTTTGATTGACTGAATGAAATAAAGTCTGATTAAATTACATAGATTTACAAGTATCATAAAATGATTAAATTGAAAGGATTCTGTTACAAACTAATTATAATTAAAGACGTAGATAAAGTTTGAAAAGATTCAATTTCGGCTTATTCTTGAAGTTGAGGCCCTCTAGACTGTAATTTGATATATTTCTGTGAGGTAACTAGCAAAAGAAAATGATAACTTGTAAGTTCAGTTGTTTAATATTACAAATTATCCTGTTAGCTTTGCTTGGGCGGCCAGATTGTTCAAAAGAGTTACCTTGGCGCTGGAACGCAAAGGCTAATTGAAGGACAACCGTTCAGTGGTTGAGGTGTGATCAATAAACACACATTAGACTTTTACGTTGTTACTATAATTTAAGACCAGTTTCACCTCCTGTACTGTGTGCTGTAAGATCCTACCAGTTTTGCGACAAAAGAACCATTGAAGACTCGCCGAGCAATTGTATGACTGCGTATGTCTTTACAACTTGCTCAACCGAAACGTGGTATGTAAACTCCATACATTTATTTTTAGGGTTCCGTATCTCAAAAGGAAAAAACGGAACCATTATAGGATCACTTTGTTGTCAGTCTGTCATGACCCTTTATCTAGGAAACGCGTGGAGGTATCAAGTTGAAATTATAACCATGTACTCAGGTCTGCGGACCCTTGAAGCTGTGAAAAAATCAAACTTCTAAGTTAACTAAAAAAAGATACGGCCATTTATGTCACAAAAAACGTATATTTCGACACTCAATGGAATCAAAATTCATAAGGTACTTCCCGTTGACCCAGAATCCTGAAATTTGGTTTAAATACAGGTCATAGCACAAATATAGAAATAAACGTGAAAACAGTAAATTTGTTGATAGGTCACAAAAACGAACTCGGAGAAGAAGGCGTCGGGGAGGCAACCGCCCTGATGCTTAACACGCCGAAACCCTGCTTGCATCATCCAATACAAGTGGGACTTTGGAACCACGGGCGTTCAGAGTGGGGACTCTGCTCGTCCATCGAGTGATTCCAGGGAAGACGGTGGCACAGTGATCACGTGCTGCCGTACACAGTGAGGTTCAGGGGAGACCGTTATACAGTCTCTTCAGGGATGTGCCGAAGCAGGCGATGCACAGAGGGGGTTCCGGAATGGTCTTTTGAGAGGTAACGGGGCCCCGTCTACGTGTTGATGGTGATCACCGAGGTGGTTTTAGTGAGGTAAAAATCCCACACTCCCCGGACTTATCCCCAAAGTCCAGGCGCCTCTTGAAGGTTACCCCTCGAAAACAAAAAAAAAAGGTCAAAAACGAAACTCCATTCGGGAATTGAACTATTTACATCTGAGGTAAGTTTGTATGGAACCCTCAGTGCATGAATCTGACTCACACTTTCCTATTTTTTTTCTGCCGAGAGGGACTTCTACTAATTTCACTTCTCCCCTTTCTGGGGTCTGCTACATGCCACAATATGACTTCGCACACGAGCAGCCCTTGTCGGCTGGCTGATCAACTAAAGGCCTGTTGGCTGTTCCAGCCTTCCTACCGCTCGTTACAATTGCTAGTACCTATCTATTTCTGTCCTAACAAAATAATCAGTCTTATAATGTCCCCACTGTTGGGACACAGACCTGTTCTCAAGGAGAAGAAACGGGCCACAATCCACCACGCGAACCCACTGCGGACTGAATGGCACATGTCTTCACCGTTTTGAAAGAAAAAGTAATGACATAAATTCCACAAAGTAATGCACCTGATTGGGTTTGAACTCACGACTTACAACTCGTAAATAGAGTCCACTTTGTTACCACTGCTCTCTAGGGTCACAGCTCACAAGCCCTAGCAGACCCTAGTGCAATTTTAATGCCTTCTTCTAATCTTGTAGAGCTGAACAGTCCCCCTAGCCAAGTTACAACCGTTTCGTTTCGATTCTCTTTTCGTCGATCGCCTCGAGTAGGCCACGCCCCCCGATTCTTTTATTCTGACGTCATCTTAACGCTCAGTTACGTGGTCAGAACAAAGTAATAGGAGGCGTGGCCGACTCGAGGCGATCAACGAAAAGGAAATCGAAGCGAAACGGTTGTAGCTTGGATAGGAGAGCAGAATTTAAAGCCAGTCGCTCCCTTGCGCCTACACTTAAGTAGGGGGTTAAATGAGCTCATCGGGCCAAGGAAATGAAGGGCGATCGCCGAAACGATCCGCCATTAAATAGGTGTCGGTCCAAAAACGGGTCGTTAAGGATTTTCGATAATATTTCGTCTTAAGATAACTGAGCTACGTTTGTCTCAAATGGAATTTATATAACGACTTGCCAGAACTGAGCGCTCATTTATCTTTATGCTTTTGTGGATGATGGATTGATATCAGTGATTGTGTTTTTGTTCTGGTCCATTTGTTTAAGTTTTGTTTAATGGAAATACAAGGTCTTGACGGAAATGTTTGGGAGAGGATTTTGGAAAGCCTGATTCGTATCAGATTGTTTGAGCTGTGATTGGTTGAGTCTATTAGTTTAGTATTAGTACTAACAAAATCACATCACACTAATATTATAAAAGCGACAGTTAACGCACAAAACGTTTTGGGAACACATTCATTGTGCGTACAGCTAAGGAGTGGAATTCCTTGCCGGAATCTGTGTTTCCTGATGGCTACAACCCGGGAATCTTTAAGTCAAGAGTGAATAGGTTACATCAAGGTAAGCGCGCTCCATCGTCGACCGCATCGTCGCTTTCCATCAGATGAGATAGCGGTCAAGCGCGAACCTATCAAGAATAAAAAAAAACAAAAGTTTGTAAGTGTAAGTGTATGTTTGTTACGTCTTTAGGCTCAAATGGCTAGACGAATTTGGATGAAATTTGGCACACGGGTAGACCATATCCTGGAATAGAACATAGGATACTATTTATTCTAGGAGTATGTTCTCTTGGAACAATTTTCTACTTTCACGTGAGCGAAGCTTCTGTCAGAAGCTAGTAAACTCAAAACTCCGCAAAACTCCGTTGAAAACGGAGGAGCCTCCGACCAGACGTGTGTTATGTCAGGTGGGAAACTGCCCGATATATGACTTCGGGCTGTTCTATATGTTCTAATCGCGCGGAGAACTTTAATTGTGTGATGCAGGATTAGTTCTTATGTGACGCCATAGAGGTCGCTACAAAACTATAAATATAATTATAAATCCCATAAAATATTTCTACTATTTCCACCCCTGGCTGTTTTAGACTTTGAAACCGTCTAACTGATATACCCTAACCACATCTTTTGTAAGGCAATAATGCGAAGACTTTTAAACGAGTGTATTCAGATAAAAACGGGCTAGTGCGAGTCGGACTCGCGCACTGAGGGTTCCGTACAAACTTACCTATGAAAATAGTTCAATTCCCGAATTGAGTTACGAAGATTTTTTTCTTAACGTGTGCTATGAAATCTTGCTTCATACCAAATTTCAGGATTCTAGGTCAACGTGAAGTATCCTATGAATTTTGATTCCCTTGATAGTGTCGAAGTACACGTTTTTTGCAACATACCGTACTTTTTTTTTGCTGACTTCAAGGGATGGCAAACCTGAGTATATGGTTTCAATTTCAACTCGATACCTTCACGCGTTCCCTAGGTAAAGGGACTTGACAGACAGACAGACAGACGAATAACAAAGTGATCCTATAAGAGTTCCGATTTTTTCCTTTTGAGGTACGGAATCCTAAAAATGCAAATTCCTTTTTTTTGGAACTAGATTTTTTTTAAACCAAATTTTGTTCTAGTTTCTTTTTTAATTATTTTTTTTAGTGTATTAACACAAATCGGTTATCCGCTAGTTAATAATTGTATATTGTAAAAGGGTAACGGAGGTATTGGGGATCTTCTTCAGAAAAGCCAGGTGCATAGAACTTACACCAAAACCAGATGTATGGACATATACAAACCAAAAGCAGTATGTAAGGTTCCTAGCAGGTGACCTTCGAAGGCTTGAGTTAATGTATAAACAAACACATAATTAAAAAGCAGTATGTTAGGTTCCTAGCAGGTGACCTTCGAAGGCTTGAGTTAAGGTATAAACAAACACATAATTAAGTCGAAATTCTGATGAGCTTTCGTAAAGGGTAGTCCGCTATTAAAGGCTTTTTAGTGGTATGTTTTCCAACTTATCTCACTGTGTTCTATTTATGCCAGGATTTTATGGACAGTAAAGCTCAATTCACACTGGCAAAGAGTCGAAGCGTTCTGCTTTTAACTGCAACGCGCGTTGACACGGCGTTCGCATTACCGCGTCCGGATCATAGTTGTGGACCAGTTCAGAGACTTTTGAACATTTAAGAATGGCGCTCGTGCTCGTCCGCTGACGCGCTACAGCGCGCGAATAACGCACGGCGACGCGCGAGACCGTTTGAGGCATAGAGTTCGTCCAGGGCCCTACCATGACATGTTAAAATCAGGGACGTGCGAGCGAGAAAGAGAGAGCTATACATCCTATGTAGCTCCATCCCTTTAACAGTTCAGTTTAGGTCGTCAATTCAATCACGTTAAGAGCTTTGGTAAGGCCTCAGAAGGGGCGAAATCACCGCGATTCACTCGGATGCAACAAGGCGTTTCTAATCCCAAGACTCGCGCAAAATACGCGCAAATCAAGTCTGGTGAGGTGCACGCGATTTACGCGCGTATTTCGAATTCGCGCGACGCTCGTGAACGCGGAGCAGTGGTGACTCAGTAGTAATTGCCCAGACTTACGAGATGTAGGTCGCGGGTTCAAACCCAACCAGGTGCATTCGTTTTTGTAATTTATTTAATTAAACGCTCTCAAAACGGTGCAGGAAAACATCGTGAGGAAACCGTCATGTCCTAGAACCAAAAATTCGAAGATATGTGACATCTACAAACCCACACTGGGCCCGCGTGGTGGATAACGGCCTATTCTCTCTCCTAGAGAGGAGGCCTGAGTCCCAGCTGTGGGAACATTATAAGGGCCAACGCTGCGTTAAGCGGACGCTCGCGCGGGCGCCCGTGCGGTCACCCGTCACGTGACGTCGCGCATGTGTCGTATATGACGGTGCGAGCGGAAACCAGATTATTACCTGCGCAGTGTCGCTATTTAAACTTTAACGGTGTGGCATGTAGTTGTGTCGATGGAGAACTTTAATGTCTTATTACGTAGCAAAACGCCACGGTTGCCCGCGCGGGTCACCGCAACGGAGCACTTTTGTATGGGACCGTCCGGGCGCCCGCTTAACGCAGCGTGGGCCCTGAAGCTGATTATGCTATGTTGTGAACACGCCAATGTACCTTAATTAAGGGCAATAGAGATGAATATGCTGCGTCACGACGTTTTAACTCTGCACTAGTGTGGGTTAAGCCTAAATGTAACCAATGTAGCTATAACTTCGTTCAGCTGACAGACATAAGATATACATATGTGTGTATAAGTACGAAAAACCGTTGATCCTGTCCCCCATATGTCCCCGATCGTGTCGGATAGCCGTCCCATCAAACTGTGAGAGTGAAGCAACATCGAGTGCACTTGTGTTTACGCACACGATTGTGTACTCGCACGCTTATGCACGCTTGTAGGGTGATGCTTTGGAGCCGAGAGAGTGTCTCATTCATCTGGCCTAGTTTTTTCTTTACAATTTGATATTTTTAACCCCCGATGGAAAAGTGGGGTGTTATAAGTTTGACGTGTCTGTATGTCTGTGTGTCTGTGTATCTGTGTGTTTATGTGTCTGTCCGTGCCACCGTAGCTCCCAAACGAGCTAAGTAACCGCTAAGTAAGGAACCTAGGTAAGCTATAGATGGATATACAAAAAAAAAAACTAAGTTCATACGTATATTTGAAACTGTTAGGTATTTTCTATTCGTTAAAGCTAAATTAACTTCTGCACATTGCAGTCCCCCGACTCAATGACGCTCATCTTTAAAATATTTATAGATTCTTTTAATGAAGTTAAAGGGCTGAAAGAGTAATTTATTAACTTATTTTTTAATTTATTTTTGAGTCGGTGGTTTAAAAAAAATATATATATCGGGTGTAAAAAGACCCTTAACGTAAACGAAAACTACGTATTGTACCCATCACTGGGATAGTTTTTTCTTCTAGAACATACCTGGGAAATCACTGGTTCCAGAGATATTCAAGGTCAAAGTAAGAAAAAAAAAGTTGTTTTTTTTTCAAAATCGTATACCAAGTGTCATTAGAAAACTTTCTTCCGAACAAACATTATCAAAATTATTAATTTTTCATAACAAATTACGCATTTGAAGTTACAAAAATGCAATGAATACAAAATACTACGCACGCTTCGACGCAGCTGTCGGCTGTGGCACGCACACTAGCGTGCGAGGTTCCGAGTTCAACGAACAAATGCGATACGCGCTCAGCTGATCGACAGTATGGACAATTTATTTATTTTATGAATTGAACAGTTTACGATTTTACGTTTTCAACAAAAACGTTGATTATTAATTATTTATTGTTTTAATTTTGAAATTAGGTAGTAAAATGGTAGAAATTAAGTAGGTACCTACCTACCGTACCTACTTAAATAAGCGCGGCTGCGCTGACGCAGGTCTTCCCCGATCTGGCAGGTCCTGACGCCTCCTGCCAGAGGGTCTACGCCCCGCGTAGACCCCGCGGTTTGTGCAGTCTATGGACGTTTACGGGGCCCCGGTTTAGACTCGGTCACTCGGACTGAAGGTGAGTAAAAGGGTCATGGCCATCCTAATGATACAGGGATACCGGACGGTCTCCTGCGAGGCGAGCCGGCATGCTGGCCTGCCACCGTGGGATTTTGCAGGCAACAATCCTCGCACATGATGATGCAACGCCGCCGAAGGGAAACTCCGCTGCCGCGTCCAATCGCGGCACGGCGCGCCATGATAGCAGTAGTAAGTTCCCTCTCTGAGGAGTAGCTAGAAAGGCACCACGGCGTCCTCACTTTCCGCCTGACGAAGGTCCTCGCCGGACACGGTTGTTTTGAAAGGTTCCTGTGTCGGATTCAGCGGGAAGAAACGCCCGGCTGTAACGCGGCCCTGGTATACAAACGGCAACTGAAGGAACAACGAGAGAGAGAGAGATGGAGTTTCAAACTTTTACTGACTAAAAATCGGTAAAAGTCTGACACTCCCTTTCTCTTCACCCAGAGCGCGAGGGGACATTTGATGATTTCCTATCGCAAAAAAGTTACTTTCTACTTATCTAAAAACTAAACTTAAATCCTAGGTAGGTACCTACCTACAATTTAAACTTCTTAAATAACAACTTAGTAAACCTCACTAGGTAGGTAAACAAGATGTGATACGAACAGGTAAAACGACGTGATTGCTGCATTTACGATTAAAGTAAATTTCGTAATTTCATTTATTATGTTTGAATTAGGTACCTACCTAAAGCTATCGGAAAAATCACACAAAGTTCCATACACTTAATCATCACCTGCTTATGTTTCTCCCAACTATTAGGGTCTCGTTTCAGTTTACCCGGACTGCCTGTTTGGCCTGCACAACCTAGTTATCGGATAATACGATAACGATAAAGCCCCTCAAAAATGCCTAAAATCCGTAAGTATTGTAGGCATTTTTAAGGATGACTTCTAGTGAGGATTGCTTCTAGTGCATAAGGCTGTAAGGCTTATACACTAGAAGCCATCCTTGGAAATAAATGTCGTAGATAGGTACCTCATTTTATAAAAATGTTTAGTAGGTACCTACCTAATAAATTACATTTTTAAACATGTACTAGCACGCGGCGCGTTTTACCTGCGTGAGTTCGTTAGTTTGTCGGGAGTCACAGATCGATTCCCGGCCACCGTAGACGCGGGCTTGCAACAACCGAGCCCTGGTGGGCAGCGCGTTGTTCCACGTGCGCCTTAAGAAGCTGTCAGCTAAACTGATGGGGCCCGATAGGAGCGATGCCTGGCAGGGTCGCGGGAATGTAACGCGAAAGAGTTAGATACCGCGACCCTGAAACGCAAAGGCAACCGAAGGAACAACATTGGGTTTTAGTCAGTAAAAGTCTAAAACTCCCTCTCCCACCAGAGCGCGAGATGATTTTGATGATTTCACAACGTTAAAAAAAACAAAGCTACTCACGCTTCCGTACACAACTGCAGCAGTCTGAACTGAGATACAATTTGTCTTTAGTGTTTAGAGCGTGTTCATGTACCTACCTACCGACTGCGGCCTTCAAAACTACTTACTAGCTATTTCACAAATTCTAACCAGAATTCGGTCAGAATTTCATTTATCTGTGTTCATTGATAACATTTTTTTTAATTTAATCACGAGACAACCTACAGAATAATTTACGTAAACTAATGAAACCCACCTCTAAATGCTCGTTAGAACTCAAACTCAATTTAGGAAATTATTTATAACTAGAGCGACACCTAAATCTATGAGATCACATTTTGTTATTACACCAGGCTGGCGCTAGCGCCAGCAGCCAGTAGTAGCCAGTTCGCGAGCGGCTCGTGCTCTATGAAAGGGAAAAGCCGCCCACCGGCGGTGCGCGGCTGTGCTCAAAGCATCAAAAATGCCGCCAGCGGTCTGACCCCCCTCCACAAATAAATTTAAAGGAATTTTATTTATTGCGAATTTACTTACCTACGTGTTTGTTATTAGTTCGGTTTCTTACGTCATCGAATGCACTTGTGGATATTTTTTTTGCGAATTACTGTTATTAGTTGTGTTTGTGTAGTGATAGACTGAAATATCTGTTATTTATTTATTGTGCAAACCTACCACATTATTTTCTTTTTAACCCAAAGGTTGACTGGTAGAGAATGCCTTGTTGCATTAAGTCCGCCTATGTACCACTACTGTACATGAAGTTTAAATAAATAAATAAATAAATAAAGCGTTGGAGTGATAGGCTTAGTGTAGGTTTATTGTGAGTGCGTTGTATGTTCGTGTGTGTAGTGTGTTCTTTTTAGGATTCATTTAGTAGTAGGCATCTTTCGCGAGATAAAATACCTTTTCATGTTTATTCGGTGCGCGAGTACGTGAATATGATTTATTGTTACGGCATGGCTCATGGAAACGCTACTGCGGCTCTGTGACTGTACAGGATTAAGCATCCTACCGCGTATCAACCCACGGATTCGCGGATTCATCACGCTCGGCACATGGTTTCCCATTCTACTGTGCACAAAGTGTTGAGGAGGGATAGGCAACGGCCTTACAAAATCCATCGTGTGCTAGTGCTCGAGCGCTCATTCCAGGCGACGCGATACGTCGCATGGATTACTGCAGGTGGCTGTTGAGCCAGGACCGAGACTTCATCCAAAAAATAATTTTCACCAACGAGAGCACATTATTGGTGTTCCGTTAATCCAAATCAAACCTAAGAAACGGGCTTCCAGACACGGTGGAAACACAATGTGTGGGCTGGCATTGTGGTAAACCAGATCCTAGGCCCGGTTTTCTTGCCACCGAGGCCGATGGACGGGCCTGCCTAGGTACCTCAATTTTGTTACTGGCTACCTACATAACCGACACTTTGGAAGAGATGCCACTAGTTCAGAGGCTTGGGTTTTGGTACCAGCACGACGGTGCGCCGCTTCATGTTGTGAGACCAGTTCGTGATCAACTGACGACGCTTTTCGGAAACAACTGGATCGGACGGTTTGGTTCTAACGCATGGCCAGCACGCTCGCCTTTTTGTGGGTTTACGTCAAAGATAGGGTGTTTGACCGCCCCAGCGAGACCGCTGCAATGCGTCAGAAAATTATTGATATGATGAACTTAAGCAGCGGTCAGCGCAAGAAGGGATCCTGGTCCCTAGAGCGGGTTCATGAAAACACGCGGGCTAGGACGCGCATCTGTCACCGCGTGGAATGTCGGCAGTTTGAACCGGAGCTCGTCAGTGTTGAGAGGCCACCTGTGCTGGATGAAAGCTAAAGCGACGGACAGTGTAGGTAAGTACTCAGGCTATTTAAAAACTGTACTTATTTCGTGTAAGTAATTGTACCTACATAACAGACATTTTTAATTACAAAGAGCCTACATAATACCTACACCATGCAAAACGCGCGCGACGCCGAGGCGCCGCCGCGCCGCGCCTCTCCTATCGTATACACGGTACCTATTACACACACACCGGCACAATCAGTTGCGCGCTTTACATTGCTCGCAATAAAATGCATAATTTTTTTAAAGATGGAAAAAAAAGTTTGTTTCCCAGCAATAATTTTTGTTCAAAATGACTTAGTTATATGTACAGAATGTGCAGTTAACGGGTATGTGATCGGTCTTTTTACACCCTGTATATATATTTGTATATTAGTTTTCCCCAAACACTAGGGTAGGTTCAGATGACAAGCGCTCAACGCGCGTTTTGATAACGCGCGTTTACAACTACATACATTTTATTCAGGCCGTACACATGCTAACGCGCGTTTTAGTAACGCGCGCGTTCAACGCTGCGCTAGCGCTCGACTGTTGTCAGCGCGCGTCAACGCCGCTTTGAGATCATTGGTTTTCTATGTTTCCGTTCAGTTGAGCGCGCGCTTTCGACGCGGATAGACGTATTTTAGGGTTCGTCAAGTTCGTCCGAAAATCGTCCGAAATGGAAACCGAAGCTTTTAATACGGAATTATTAATTGATGAAATAGAGAAACGTCCTGCGATATGGGACATGACAAGTAGCGATTATTCAGATAAGAATTTGAGAAGACGGGCTTGGGAAGAACTCGTCCTTATATTTTGTGAAGGACATGACAATGAAGAGAAGAAGAAAATATTATATGAGTATATATATTTATTTACATTTACAATCGGTTTGTGTTACAAGTTAAATATAACGATCCTGCCAATCTACTTTTCCTTCATTAATGAAATAGTTTGTTAAATGTACTCGAACATTATCCGCCTGTCGCACAGCACGTCCGGTATAATGTGAGGCTAGATTTTCCAGGGGTGGCGTATAAAGTGTGTCTTCAAAATTGTAGCCATCCCTGATTCTGACATAATTATTTAGTGTACATATCGCTTTTACGATCTTTTCTGCAAAACCGATGTTAACATCTAACGGCCTGTGTAAAATGCGCCATTTATTGCACATTATGCCAAAAGTACATTCAACATACCGGCGTGCTAATGTCAAACGGTAATTAAATATTTTTTTAGCATAAGTTAGTGACCTTCCCCCATATGGACGCATTAAATTCTCCATCATGCCAAAAGCTTCATCAGCCACTATCACATATGGCAACGTTGTCGGTCTATTTTGTATTAACAATGCCTTTGGCTCAGGTAGATCTAATGACCTTTCTGTCAGCTTTTTGTACAATGAAGAATTCTTGAATATACCTGAGTCACTGTTTTTACCGTAGGCACCTATGTCAACCCACACAAAACAATAGTTTGCATCCGCTAGCGCCAATAAAACTAGCGAAAAATAATTTTTATAGTTATAATACATAGAACCCGTGTGTTCAGGCTGGATTAACCGTATATGTTTCCCGTCCAAGGCTCCCAAACAATTGGGAAACTTTGAGTTCTTTTCAAATATCGTGGATATTTCACACCACTTTTCTTTCGTTGGTTCACTCATAACAACGGGCCTTAATTTTTTCCAAATAGTTTCACATACATGTGGTATTATAGTAGCCACAGTAGATTTGCCAATTCTATAGTCGTAGCTTAATGTCCCAAATGAACATCCAATGGCCAAATATCTGGAAACAAACATAAACTATTACTAAATACTGTTTTTTTTTTCAGCGTCATCCCTGCAAAAAAAGTGGAAGAGTTTACGGGATAATTATATGAGAGAGGTGAAGAAAATAAAGACTGTCAAATCTGGATCAGGAGCTTCCAAAACTTCGACATATATTCATTATAATAGACTACGATTTCTACAGGCATCAATTGCCAACAAAGATACAGAAAGTAGTTTCGATGCAGATAATGCATCAACTTCGTCAGAGGTTGCTGAAGTAGAAATAAGTTCTGGCTTTAAGAGTCCTAAATCTACTTCAAGAAAAAAACAAAAATTAAATCCTGCTGATGAAAGATTTGCAAACATATTAGAGCAGAGTTTAGCACAGAAAAATGTGTCTCATCCAAAAGAAGATGACGATGAAGACAAGAAGCTGTTTTGTTTGTCACTCGTTAAAGAGATTAAAAAAATTCCGGAATATAGGCAACTTCAAACTAAAATTGCCATTTATAATTTAATTTTGCAAAAGCAAAATGAATTTCAAGGACCACAACAACAGACATATGAAAATCAAAATTACCCGGTATCACAACGAAGAAATTATTCATCACAAGAGCAGCGTCATCAGTCATCAGCTTCTGTTGAAGGCTTTCGTTATCATGATTATAGATCACAGCAGTCTAGTGTGTCAAATAATTTTGCACATTATGGTTATACTGCAGCAATGGGGTCTCCATCGCCAGTAACACCTACTCCATCGCCAGCACCAACTAATGTCAGCAATGAATCAGAGTTAGAGTTATTCTGCGAGTAACAATTTGTTATTTTTTCTTTAAAAAAATTGTTCCTAAACAAGTTGATTTGATTTATTTGATTTATAGATTATGTTGATTATTAAAAAACTTACCTCAATGTAATTATGAGTTTTTCTTCCGGTGAAATGCTATATCGCACAGCGTTTTTATCTGCTACGAGTTCATCGTTTATGAGAGTCAGTAAGTCATCAAATGACTTGATGGACATTCTGAAGTAGTTAAAGAATTTGGGCTCAAATTGCCTTAACTTAGGATATAAAATAATGTACTGACTTTCAGTCAGCCTGGTTGACAAAATTGGGTGAACCCAATATCTCCGTCTTCTGTTGTGTCGTTTCTGCCGTCTGTATAAAATCACCGATAAAACTGTTTCTACGTCCATCTTCGACAAATGTAGAACTCAAACTGGCCGCAACAACGCGCGTTTAACGCCTGACAAGCGCGCACCATGTGAACACTATACAAAAATTCAACGCGCGTTCAACGCGCGCTGAGCGCTTGTCATCTGAACCTACCCTAAATGTATCAAAGGCAGTGTAGTGTAGTTTACCTATATTGTGGCTTACGACACAAAATAGGTACAAAAACTAGGCCAGATGAATGAGACGTTTTCTTGGTTTCAAAGAATCACCCTGTATCGATATCTCCGACACTTGGATAATCTCAGTTGAAATTGGCCACCGTGATCGAAATTCGGTCGTGAGAATATTATACTTGTGTGTACCCATCCACAAAACAGTATCATTGTAAAAGAATTTTGTTAAGACGTAGATGTGTCTACAATAATGTTTGCTCTATCTATTTCTATAGCTAAGCTTGCCTTTTTTTTGCGTGAGGAATCCTTAAATAATTCCTAGCGAAGAGCGGCTTTGGGTGGAATGAAATGGAGAGTTTAGACTATAGGCTATAGACCATAGACCATGTAAAACTATTTCTAAGTCTTTTTTATGTAATTCCTTATGTGTTATTGTTTGTTTTCGTAAATAAAATTAGTAAATAAAATAAAATAGGTGGGTTTTAGTCAGTAAAAGTCTGACTTTCAGAGCGAGAGAGATCACGCCAAAATAATCCTTATTACTTTCCCATATTTTTAAACAGCAAGATTCATATCAAATAAAAAAAACGAAATCACAAACACCCAGAAGAAAATTACTTACCCAACGCAAGAAAAAAATCGCAAATCTTTTTTTTGCCCACGGAAAAATATGCGATTTCCACACAATTCATTGTGAATGTTGTTATTTTAGGACCGCGGAGGTCCCAGGCCCATTAACACTGGTTTGCTTAGGCCCTGAATAGATTACTGTAGGGATTTTGTGAAGATTGCACATAACTTGGTAAGATATGGACCTGTTCTTGATTCTGGAGGTTCTTTCTCGGTTAGGTAGGTAAATGCTTTAAGTACAATGCGTTCCAAATAAGAATAGGATTAATTTTTACGCCATGTTGTGACGTCTGCTGTCAAATCGTCTGCTGTCAAATCGAAAAATTGGGTAGGGTGAGTAAAACAAGAAGTTTTTAAAATAATATTTTTTAACGAATCATGAACGAAAAAAGTTTAATCAGAATCCAGTCCTTCAATTTTGGCTCATCTCTGCGTCACTGTATAGTGTCTGAGTAGGGGTAAATGGAAGAAGAACGCCAATAAATTGTTCCTACTAATGAAAATAAGAAAGAAAATAGTTTTTTTTTAACTAATTATGACTTAAACAAAATATTTAGCTAATTTAAACGATAACGGTTTTACTTCAATAACCTAGATTTAACTAAGACCCGGTAATAGAAAGCAAAAAAAAAAACATTTGACAGATCAAGGTTATTGACTTTCCTATTCTTATTTGGAACGCATAGCTAGTTTACTTTGCTTTTAAAGAAGAAAAAAGAAAGAACAAATAAAATCTACAAATCTAAAAAAAATACGTATTTATAAGTCTAGCTGTCTTGTGTATGTAAGTAGTTAGTAATTCCTAGGGCTGGGCAACATATTTACTAAAAAAAAAACACATGATATAAAAAAAAAAAAAAAAATTTAATTGGAGAAAATAATGCAATCTTAAGACTTACTTACAAATTGTAAACATCCTATTAAGGAAAATATGCGTCACGTCCGCGCAAAACGATCAAACGCTTAGCATAATGCCGTGGCCACACGTATAGTAGTTTACTAAATTCTGTAAGTGCTGTGCACACCTTTAAGTGAAGAATTCGCTGTGATAACTGTTTATTGTTAAGATTATTCTTTTGTGAATGTTTTTGCGAACTATTCGATGGAGCTAACTGGGCACTCCAACGAATAGTTCGCAAATAAATAAATATAGTGCGACGAGTCCACAGCGCTGTTTCCACTGTGTGGGCCGGTGTTGGACATCAATTAATAGTGCTAGTGTTAGTGCGCCTCATAACATGGTTGAACGACAGCCTAGTGTTACGCGAACAATGGTGAATAGGCAGTGTCCCCACGTAACCACAAATCGTTTAGGGACAATAAGTTCTTAAGGGTCGGTTGTAGTCACTAAGTATTTTGTATGAACTCCGCCCGGGTCTATGTCTATTTCGCGGCCCCGTAACATCGGTTTTATTTTTATATAAAAAAATAACAATATCTATTCAAGATTTATGTTTTTGCGAGGTAATCTCGTAGACAATCACGTTTTAAATTGTAAGTTAGGGTCAGACTCACGAACTTTTTTATCGAGCTAACTAATTTATATCATGTTTTGATATTTGCCCGGCGGTTGGTCTTTAAGTCAATTTTAATAAAATAATTTTTCATGATGTTCTATTTGATATTTGTGGATTTCTGAAGGTTTAAAAAAGTTCAAAATCAGTAGAACCTGGCCTTAATTAGATTGAGTATAAGTTTAACTTTTATTAAACTAACATTTTATTCTTAAGTTATGTAACTTCACCTTGTAAACATTATCATCATCACTCCTTCAACATTCTAACATAACATTGTATCATCTCACTACCCCTAGCTTTTGCGCATCAGAATATGTTAGATGTTTTCACCGAACACCTTAGGATGTTTTTAATATCGTGCGAATTTCATCACGCATGCAGAATTGCTCCGCATGCGGGGCTGCTGCCCGATATCACTCCCCACATCCCGCGTGCGTATTCCACGCATTGTTTTAAATACATGTATGAAAAGGACATTTGCAGGGGCTACGCGTGTGGAGCAATCCCACATGCGTGATGAAATACGCAATACCAATGTAACACGCCGTTCTAATTGAATGGGTTTTACTGCATATTCAGTGCACTTTCGTCATCATAACATTTAGGTAAATATTTCATTTATATTTTTAGCTTAGTTTAACATTTTAAGTGAGAAATAATAAACAGTGATTAACGTAAACATTTCTTTATCTCGGTAAACACCAAATACCGACACCTCGCCACAGTAAGGATACCTCGCTACGTCCCCCGACGCACGATTATGATGATCACGATGCACGATGCGCGATGTCTTGGCGGGGCACAAGATAATAAATTAAGTAGGTAAGTAGCATTAAAAAGGCAAATCAGGAAAAAAACATGAATGGCGCCTGAAGCTATTCATGTTTTTTTTCCTGTACAATGCAAAAAGGTCTACAAACTCAATAGACCGGTTATTTGTTTTTTTTTTCTTTTGACTTGGCACGGTTTTTTGTGTTTGACCAAATTTTGTTAAGTTTGGAAAGTTTTTTTTTTTTTTTTCCGGTGGGAAAATCATCTTATGACATCCCCCGCTCTTGGGCGGGGCGGGAGATAGTGTCAGACTTTTACTGACTAAAACCACACCTGTGTCCTTTAGTTGCCCTTTGCGTTCTAGGACTACGCGAGCGACTAGGTTCTAGGACTAGCGAGAGATACTCGCTCCACCCAAGAGCGCGATTTGTCATTTGCTGATTTTCCCACCTTAAAAAAAGGGTACTTCCCGATGACCTAGAATCCTGAAAGGCATGAAGCTAGGTGTCATAGCACAAATGTAGGAAAAAATCTGTTAACTGTAAATTTGTAGTTAGTAAGTCACAACTTTTTTTTTTATTGCAATTCGGAAAAAATCTTCGTAACTCAATTCGAGAATTGAACTGTTTTCGTAAGTTTGTACGGAACCATCAGTGCGCGAGACCGACTTATACCTGCCCGGTGTTTTAAATACAGAATAGATTTTGTTTTTTTTTTAGAATGCGCATGTGACACATTCTAATGTTTTTGCAGTAGGTACCTACCTAAATGTCAGCATAATTTGTTTGTTTATTTACTTTGACATAACACGACCAAAGTTCAATTACATTACCTAGTTAAAGACATATTTTAACATAAAATATTATAAACAAAATAACAATGAAATAAACGGAAGTCATACACTCATTTTACAATACTCCAGGCAGACCAGGGGCGCCGGCTTTTAGAAACCTTCATGGGTGCTCAAGCTCATTTGATGGACTCGAAAAAGTGGCGAAGTGTGAGAAGAGAAATGCAAACTGATCGACAAATAAATAAATGTCCTACTTACATTTTTAGGCAACCTAAGCGGCGATTACTGATCTGTTTCTTGATATCTATTTTCAGGGGTTAAATCAATATATATATATATTTATTTTTTACCCTTTAATTTTTTTTTTTAATTCTTTCCTTACACCACTTTCTTGTTAACCTAGTTTTTTAAATGCCGTGAAACTCTGTAATTGGTTTAAGTGTTAATTGTCATTCTGCTTCACGCAGCTACATTGGGAGGTTTATTGATAGTGGAGTGGGCCTTCTTAACCCATGTAACTTTATAAATAAACCGTCGAGTTTACTAAAATAACTAAATATAAAAGCGAAATACTACTCACTGATTAATAACGAAATCTCCGAAACTATAACGCCTACAAATTTAAAATTTGGCAGGTAAGTTCCTTATTCGCTATGTACGAAGTACATGGTGGGGGTATAGTGAAGCGATCGCAGCGCTTATCGTGGCGGAAATACGCAACAATCCGGGAAAGTAAAGTCAATTTGCACGGAGTTCGTAATAAATAAAAAAATTTAAAATGCCTAATAATAGATGTTGTTGTGTTGTGAAGTGCAAAAATAAGGGCACAAATAGTTGGTGTAGATTCTATATATTTCCTACATTGGACTGGAAATTAAATCAAAGAAATAAATGGATAGATGCCATAAAAAGAAATAAGTAAGCGAAATAACCTTAAATTATGATCAATTTTATTTGCGCTATATTTTATGTGATATTAATTATTGTCTTCATTATTTTAGTGTTGATGGGTCGCCATGATATCCCAAACCTGACGACACAATTTGTAGTGAACATTTTATGGGAAACAAAATCCATCTGCCGCTCTGGTTATAAACACAACTGCATTTTACTCCAGTGACAACACGAGAATCATTGATCTGTAATAAATAAATTATAATTGTTAATTAAAGTAGGTACGTTACCTACCATAAAATATTAGAGTCTGTGCGGAAAGAGAACCGTCCAGTCCAGAGTACTTACGTTTAAACTTGTTACATAGGGCGTTAATATCACCGATGTTTGACGAATTATATGGGCTCGTATTAAATAACTACTAAAGAATAATTAAATAATTATTCTTTCGTAGCTCTTCAACATTTCTTACATGTTGTGCTAAAACTAATTTTTCTCCTTTCAACACGGTTTGAGGCTGGAAACGAATATTGTGTTTTACACTTTCGAAACCAGTTTTTATAATAATATCCATTATTTTATGCACTGTTTTAACAAATTCCTTTACAAATACCACTTGTCGTCTTTTTATTTATCTTTAATTTACTATATTTACTAGAAAACAATAAAATACTGATATGTCATTATTTGGCATAATCCCGGAAAGTTGCGCATTGTAGGTGGCGCTACTGTCGTGCACATAGCCAATAGGGTGTAGACATCCGCTAAGAACGGATTTTACGAAACTCCACCCCTAAGGGAGTAAAACGGGGTTGAAGAAGAAGTTTTTATGGAGAAATCAACTTTTACGCGGGCGAAGCCGCTGGCAGAACCTAGTACTATATAAAATTATGAATCAGCGCATACTCAAGCTACCACCGGTGCAAAATTAAAATACATTAAATAATCTATTCACCTTTATTTGACCTGACGTCATCAATACGCAAGAGTAACAATAACTAACCAAATGCCCTTGAATTTAATAAAATCGTGATCATGACGATATGAAAAAAAAGATAATAAAAGTGTACACAGCTGATTGTGTAAGTTGTCTAAGAACCGCTATTTCAATGCTCCATGTATCTCCCGTATGGTCTAGTGGCTAGGATACCTGGCTTTCACCCAGGAGGCTCGGGTTCGATTCCCGGTACGGGAAACCACTTTTTGGTACTGACAGACTTTTTTCTTGCTTTTTGCTCTTATTTATTTTCAACGGACTTGACTTTATTTTTTCATCATTTTAGGACCTACAAAATGTGTTTTAATTTATAATCAACTTCTGAAAGAAAATATTTAGTTATAAAAATAAATGGTCTCAATTGCGCGTCTTTTTTAAATAGTGCTAATTATTAAAAAATAAAATATAAAAAATACAACTGCCTTCAAAAACAAATTAACAAAAAAACTAACAAAAAATGCAAATTAACTTTAATTTCGGCAGGCGATTTTGGTTTTCTAGCTTTTTTATTTCTTTTTTTTTGTATTGTTTAGTTTGTTTTGAAGTCGGTTGTATTTTTTTTTTACTTTTTAGTTGTAGTATTCTACGGCCAAAACTCGTAGTCCTATATTTTTTTTTTGTGGCTGGTAATCATTTAATGATGACAAAATACACTTTTTTTATTTATTTATTAATTTTGTGAACGCAACGTACAAAGATCTTATAAATATAATGTTTGGTCCATCCTATGTTCCGCCGAAAGGCATACAAAATAGTAGCGCTATGTCAAAATATTCTATCAAAATAAATTAATTGTGAAAATATACAAAAATCTCATTAAAAAAATGTCAGCAAATGAAAATTATAAAATTTAAATAAAATAGTACTAAAAGATAAAAAAAATGTCAGCAATATTACAATCGTCAAAATTAAATTAATTAAAATAATCAAAATGTCATTAAGAAAATATAAAATGTCAACAAAAAATTAAAATTATCAATAAATATTTTATATACAATTCCAAAATTTTGATTAATTAGATTTGTCATTCAGAAACTGGTCTAACACATATTTATAATTACTCAATTTACACACCTTATTATTGCCAAAAATGTAATAAGATTACAAACAAAAGAAACAAACAACAATACTTGACAAACACAACAAAAATATGAACTATTATAAATATAGGAGCAGATCAATCTCAAGCCTTTCTGTCCTCAAGATAGAATAAATTTTACAGTATAAAACCCCTTCTGCCAAAGTTTTCGTTTCACAAATGATTTGAATTTATTAAGACTTAGTACTTAAATTTACTGTGTTTGTGCGTTTTAGCCGAAAGATTGCGATTTATTCGAAGGGCTGTTGCCGGAAACTTGACATGTCTTGTGAAAAGATGGGTTAGAATGATTCGTCCCTTAAAAACATGGTTTGCACAGCACCTATTTATCCTGGAGACAACTTAGCAGACACTATGTCACTATTTTCTGGGCACAAACACTAAAAACATGCTTTCGAATTTTGATAGCAGACGTGACATGACCAGGTAAATGATCGCAACGCCAGTGAATTTGCTGGTGTTAACGAAACGTCATTCCATATTCGACTAAGCGGGCAGCTTAGACCCTTTCCACAGCCCTTTCGCTCAAAATACATGTGCAGGAAAAGGATAGATATAAGCTTGTTGTGCAATTCAAATTCCATCATCGGACCACCAGGCGTACGGCAATGCGCCACCGGTACATGGTGGACATCCAACCTATACGCACAAAACGTTTTGGGAACACATTCATTGTGCGTACAGCTAAGGAGTGGAATTCCTTGCCGGAATCTCTGTATCCTGATTGCTACAACCCGGGAATCTTTAAGACAAGAGTGAATAGGTTACTTCTAGATAAGCGCGCTCCATCGTCGACCGCATCGTCGCTTTCCATCAGGTGAGATAGCGGTCAAACGCGAACCTGTCAAAAAAAAAAACAAATTAATCGCACATAGAAACCGCGTTACCACGCTGTATTATGTATTTCTATACATAATGCGACTGTCCCGTTCGTATCAAGTAATTTCATTAAAACCTTATGAAAAGACAACTTTTTGCGTCAGTGGTCACTCTGCTTTCCCATTAAAGTTTTTGCAGCTTGATATATCCGCTGTAAAGGCCAACAAAACGAATTCATTAAACTGCGGTTGCCTTTGCATCGCAATGTAAACGATTTATTGTAAACGCAACGGATTTACCAATAAAATACTACGGAGTTTTGTATATCCTAGTTTTTTTTTTTGGTACAGTGTGGCAAGAAAGATTTTGAATCGTTTTTCTTTTTACGATTTTGAGCAATTTAATTTTTATCTTTTTTTGAGGTTGCTATTTCGGATCATACTTATCCCTGTTAAACTAACTTATTTTATTGCTATTTTAAAGAGTTGTGACTTAAGTTGTTATTGTAAAGAATAGGTTACGATGTGGCTGGCATGGTTTCTAAATAAAGATAAAAGATAAAAATCCTTAAAAAATAATGATAAATAAAATTAAAAGTAAAAATCTTTTAAAAACAAGCTTTTAATTGAATGTGAAAAAATGTCGGCAATATTAGATCTAGAGTGACGTCTATTTATTTTTCGTGTTATTCTCAGCAAGCCCTATCATTTGATACCCATATTGTTAGAGTGCATTAAAAATAACTAGTCCGCCATCTTGAATTTAAAATGACGTCACATAGCTAACCATGCATTGACTTCCAAACTGAAAAAACTAAACGTGTATACAAAATTTCAGTACAATCAGTTCAAGATATCTGCTTCAAAATTAAGTTGCAAGATTTGAGCCGAACATACATAATGCTATAAAAATAAAAAGCTTGTAAAACAGAATTGTGTTGACGACAGTAATTTTTTGAGGTAATCTGAATTCAGAATATCACCGGATTGGGATGTGAGCAAGACTTTGGAATCACGGGCACTCAGAGTGGGGACTGTTCGCAAGTTCATAAAGTGATTCCAGGGAAAACGGTGGCATAGTAATTATGTACTGCGGTGCACAACGAGACTCAGGGGAGACCCTTGTACAGTCTTCTCAGGGATATGTCGATATGTCCTAACAGGTGCTAACATAGGTTCCACAGTGGTCTTTTAAAAGGAGAAGTAGTGATGAAATAAATTACACAAAAATAAGCTCCTGCCTGGATTTGAACCCACAACATAGAACTCGTAAGTCAGGGTTGTTACCACTGGCCATTATTGTTCTACTCTATCAGTAAATTAACTCTAAAGTAGGAATATCTTCTAGATAAAAAAATAATGTACAGAATATGTATAAACCAAATAGGTTTTGATTTATCAAATCTTTAAGAAAAGTTTTATATCACATTATGTTTTATGTACGTCTGTGCAAGGTTCTAAAAACTTGAGAAAACTAGAAAGATTTTTTTATTACAAGGCAAAAACCATATTATTACTGCAAATTTATCTAAAAACTAGTATTATAAGTTTTCGGGTAGATCGACCTCTATATGGCACTTATGATATCTTTTCAGAAACACATGTGCAATAAATACCCTAACTGAAACTTTGAAGTTTGTTTATTTGTGAAATTAATTTGAAAAATATTTGGAAAGTTTTATTGTTTTCTAAAAACAAATTAAATTGTTCAAACTAATCATCATTAAACGTTTTATTGACTGAGAAGGTCCATATATGTTGTATTATGCGAATGAGACACACCTCATCATTAGTTAATGGTTTGTGGAGGTCAATCTGGCAATTGCTGAATGTACAATATTGGTGTTCAGCTACCCTCGGTTATGGTAGCCACACACGTAACGATTTACTTGCGCAAGTGTACACTTGCACAAATGTACACGTTATTTGGGAAGTGACCACAGACTGCTCAAGTACGCTTGTACAAATATAATTTCTGACAAAGGAGCGCCCACGTGTTTTGTTTTGGGCAATGGATGATACTTTGCCATTAGTTGGCTTTTTTATGCGACAAAAAATTTAAAAAGGCCTCGAGCGCCGATTGTACATACGTCTGTACAACTTGAATGACCTTGAAAAACTCTTAATTGTCGTTTTGTACACACGTTTGTACGATTTTTTTTTTTGCCGAAAATTTTGGTTTCTATATTTTTGTTTTTCCCAGAAAAATCTAGAAATAGTTTTTTTTATTATTATTATTATTTTTGGTGATTTACGTAAAAACGCGCAATGACGTAATAATAATACTCTCGGGACGCCCGAGGGGTTAACGAAACCGGACAATATAGAGTTAAGACTGGTTAAGAAAAAGAGAGTGCTGTCTTTAAATTGATATGCGAATAATGCTATCAGCACATCAATTTTTTAAATGAACGATCCTGTGCGTCTCGCATCCATCTCTCTCCAGACTCTCACCAGATCATCGGTCCACCTTGTTGCCTTCCAACGCAGTCTTCCGGTGCACCTGTTTACTATTTATCATACATTAACATTTATATATATTTAATTACCTTACACATAATACTTATACATTACACATAACACTAATAAGTAAGTAACTGCCGTTCACTCTCAATAAGGTTCAGTTAAAAACCAGCGTCTGGCATTTTTGCTGAACTGGACCTATTTGGCGCAGCCGTGAGACACACATTGTTTTTTTCTTCTTCTTAGTTTAAATTATGTTTTTTACAGTGTGTGAATCCATGTGTGCCAAATAAAATATTTTTCTTTCTTTCACGATCACCACAATAGAACCTTTCGGCCCCATCGCCCTTTTGTTATAATCATAATCATAATCATAATCATTTAATCATTTGTTTAACATAGGTAAATAGTGGTTCATAAAAATAGGTAATAAGCTCGCTATGTTATGCCCGAGGGCGTACAAATGTAGGTATTTTATTTATAACTTTGATCAATGTCATATTTAAAATAATAGAAATTAATTGTAGGATGTCCAGTGTATGTCAAAAAATTAATATGTCAACAATTACTTTGAACTTAAAAAACTAAAAAATAAATAAAAGATAAAAAACAAACAAGAAATTCAGAAATACTAATGTCAAAGATACATTTTTATGTCAGTAAGTAATAAGCTCGCTATGTTATGCCAGAAGGCGTACAATTGTAGGTATTATATTTATAACTTTAATCATAGTCAATAATATTTAAAAATAATAGAATTTAATTGTAGGATACCGAGATTCAAGTGTATGTCAAAAAATTAATATGTCAACAATTACTTTGAATTTGATAAAAACCAAACGAATTAAGAAATAGTAATGTCAAAGATACATTTTTATGTCAGTAATTAACTATAGTAAGTAATAATCTATTATCATTTCACAATTAAATTTTTATCTGTCAGAAATTCCGAAATACTGTAATATGCTTTATCCACCAGCAAAGATTTTAGCTGTTTTTTAAAAAGATTTAGATTTAATTCCTTAATAATTATTATTTATTGTTCTGCGAGCAATGTGCTCTGCCCATTACCACTTAAGTTTGGCTAGAGGTAACAGTCTTGCACACATGCATAATTTGCGCGTGGAGATTCAACGCTGAAGCGAAACTCCGCTGCTGCGCCAAGTCGCGGCATGGCGGATAGAGTTCCGGCGGGATCTCATGGTGGAATGGCGACAGCGACTATCGCAACCCAGTGCTGGGCACGCTACAATGAAGGCGGTAAGTCCCCTCTTTGAGGAGTGGCTGTAGCGGCAGCACGGCGTCCTCACCTTCCGCATGACGCAGGTTCACACCGGACATGGCAAATTCGGAAGGTTCCTGCATCGGATTCAGGCGGAAAAAACGCCCGGTTGTCATCACTGGAGCATACGGTGGAGTTGTGCCCCGCTTGGGCGGAGCATCGTGTCCTCGTGAAGGCAATCGGCGGCAGCGATCTCTTGCGTCAGGCCCTGGTTCGGGCTATGGTCCGCAGTGAGGAGCAATGGCAGACGGTGGCCTCCTGCGAAGCAGTAATGCTACCGAAGGAGAAGGCCGCACGCGTGAGTGAACGAATGTCCTCACGCCCCAGCCGCCGAGATTCTGACCCCGACTACGAGCCACGGTAGACGCGGGCTTGCGGACGTCGAGCAATGGGTAGCTTGCCGTCCGGCCGTCCGGTAAGTGATCGGACCAAGCCCAGTCGAAAAGGAAACCTGTAGTCCTAGAACGCAAAGGGCAACTGAAGGACACAGGTGTGGTTTTAGTCAGTAAAAGTCAGACACGCCCTCCCGCTCCGCCCAGAACGCGAGAAGTCATCAGATGATTTCCACACTTAAAAAAACTCACTTAAGTTTGGCAATTCTTCGGGCTATGTCGACGACCTTGGTTCTCCTGCAGAGGTCATGCTATAAACTTATTGAAGCAGGTACATATCAGATCGATAAAGTTTCACCTTTCTAAGGACGATACGTGTCACAAAATTGTATTTAAAACAAATAGAGACTAGACTATTATCTTTAAATTGAGCGAAAAAGTAGAAGTCTGTGTTTGTTTTGAATTTTAACGTTGATTCTATTATTTGCTTTGTCTCATTTCAGATTATGAAATTCGATTTGCAAAGAACTAGCTGTTGTTCACCGTTTCACTTGATTGATGTACTCTTTATTGTAAATTACAAAAATGACATCTCGCGCTCTTGGGCGGGGCGAGAGGGCGTGTCAGACTTTTACTGACTTAAACCCACTCCTGTTCCTTCTTTTCCCCTGGTTCCAGGGCCCCGGGGTTTTCTTTCGCTTCACCTATGGCCCCAGTAGACTTCGACCCTGCTACAGTTGCTGACATCTCCTTGAGGCGCGAGTGGAACACTATGCGCCGTTGACGGCTTGGGCTCGGTCCGGATAGCAACCAGCCGGCGAGCTACCATTGTTCGCCGTCCGCAAGCCCGCGCCTACGGTGGCTGGAAATCGGGATCGGAAACCCGGGAAGGCCATTGCCTCGCGCGTGCGGCCGCCTCTTTTGCTAGTATTACTGCTTCGCAGAAGGAGGCGACCACCTGCCACTCCTCCTCGCTCCGGACCATGGCCTGTACCAACGCCAGCCGCAAGAGATCGCTGCCACCGAGCGCCCCCACGAGGACACGGCTCTGCCCAGGCGGGGCAGACCTTTAACGTATGCTCCACCATGTCCTCCGGGCGGACATTAGGGTGTAACAATGGGCGGTCTTATCGCTGAAAGCGATTTCTTACAGACAAACTTTGGATGGATTTGACAGAAACTAGACTTCATATTCTCGTTTCGATATTTTGGTTCGTCAACTAAGTAGCGGATTTACATTAGATAGGGTAGGTAACTGATTCATGTATCTTGCAAAATCTAGGGCCAGCGCAGATGAGAGACTTATTTGCAAGAGAAAAAAAATCTTGAATCGTGAATAAGATGTTCACTGAGAATTTACAACGGACTCAATGCACACGATGTGCAATCATTTGTTGCTCGAAAATTTAGTGAAGCGCACGTCGTGGAAGCAAATATTCTCAGATTGCATTGTATTGTTATTTATATGATGCTTAAGATAAAGAGAAGACGTTTAAAAAGAGAATCTTGGTTCCATCCCTTTATTTTGGCTTGATTAATGACTGGAATATTTTCTTGCGCTCAACGTGGGCTAGTTAGTTTTATTTATTTATGGACTCTACCGAAAATAATAAAAAAAAGAAAAAAAGAAATTGAAAACAAATCCATTCAAAATATTATCAGAATCCGTTGAGCCATTTATGCATAATTGGACGAGAAATGTCTTCACAGAACTAAAAGAAAAATATTATAAACTTGCAGCTAAATTTATGCCTTAAATCTATCAATTTACTACCACTTTTAACAGCAATACCTGTATTAAGCTAGAACTAGATTAGACCGACGCACACGTGAGCCACGCCTGCCCTTCTAGCTAAGTTACAACCGTTTCGTGTCAAACTCCGTTCTCTAATCGGTAACCGAGGCGTTACCGATTGTCAGCAATTGTAGAAAACGATAAGTTGGTAGCCATGTTAAAGCGCCTGAGTCGGCCACTCGTGCTACAATGTCTTTCTACAATAACAAAGGATGTAGCGTTGAACATTGTAGAATCGATAACAATTTATTCTATCATTTTGAACGATGTAAATTTAGCTACGAATTTTCTATTTGTTTGTTCTGACCACGTGACTTAACGTTGAGATGATGTCATTCCCATACATTTGATTAGTTTTTGACTAGCGTTAACGATTGCAGATTATCAACTTGGCTACAGGTGCTGATTTGCACGTAGAACGACGTCGCGTGGCGTCGCGTGGCATGCATCTAATGTAGCTCTACAAGTCTAGTTGCCACATAAAATGTATGGAGACCGACGCGCCCAGATTGGCGTACGTGGCACCCGTGTGCGCAGTGTACTTCTACCCTTATTCTTTACACTATTAGGCAAATTTGTAATTGAATGTCTAGTAAACACAGCTGAGCACACGAAGCAAAATCAAATTCGTTTTCAATTGTTTTTCAAAAAGGTTTCTTAAACAAAGAAATATTTGAGTACGTTTTACACCTGAGCTGAGCGAATTCGAGTATGCGATGGGGTGCATTGACGTGGATCAAAATGCAATAATGTAACTTCATAGGCAACGTGCATTTAAATAAAACCTAGCCGGTAATACTCGCTACCATTTTGCTGTCTGGCTTATAATTTAACTGGCCTGTTGGTCTAGTGGTCAGTGACCCTGACTGCTATGCCGGAGTTCGTGAGTTCGATTCAATTTTTTTTTTATCATTCTCCTATTTTAGAAGTTACAGGGAGGGACATCTTTTACCACTTTGAAAGTGTCTCTCGTGCAAACTATTTAGTTTAGAAAAAATTATATTAGAAACTTCAAAATCATTTTTAAAGACCTATCTATAGACACCACTTGTATGGGTTGAAAAAAAAAATTGAGTTTCAGTTCTAAGTATGGGGAAGCCCCAAAATTTATTGTTATTTTAAATTTTTGTGTGAAAATCTTAATGCTGTTTACAGAATACATCAACTTACCAAGTTTCAAAAGTATCTATCATCTAAAAGTAGTTCTTATAGTTTCGGAAAAAAGTGGCTGTGACATACGGACGGACAGACAGACATGACGAATCCATAAGGATTATCATTGATACTTATAGCGTTAATTGTTAACCTTATTTTAATAGATTCGGTATTAAACTACCGTTACCCATGTTACCGTGAAAATGTTAACTTAACACTTAAATTAACAATTACTACTTAACAATACCTATAGTGTGAATTTAGTAATATTAACTAGCCCCTTACTTACATTATTTACGACCCAATTGTAATGTTTCATTCTTAATCACTGTTTTCATAATTTCTTTCTGTAGCGCAAAACAATTATAAGTTTCGTACTAATTGCAAAAATTATAGACTTGTTCAACGAACGCGACCGAAAATTAACGGAAAATATTCACTGCTATAATTACTTTGGCTCAGGTCGAGAGAAATAGTTTGTGCTTGTTAATATTCAGATTAATATTAAAATTATAATATTGACTGGATTTACCGTGGGTCGACAAAGTTGGGAAAAGCGTAGGTACTCGTATACCCGGGGCCCTGGGACGAAGGCAACGAAGGAACAGGAGTGGGTTTTTAGTCAGTAAAAGTCTGACACTATCTCTCGCTCCGCCCAAGAGCGCGATTTGTCATGAGATGATTTTCCCACCCAATAAAAAAAAAAAAAATACTCGTATGACAAGCATTGTATTAGGTATGTTTATAGTGCTTTTGTGTAAATATAAGACTATTTTCTTAACATGAAATAGGAATAATGGAAATTTTCGAGATGAATCACTCCATGATTTCGAGCCCACTCTGGCCGTCGCCTGCTAGGGCTGTAGGATTCACCACGGACCTGGAAAAAAAAAATTAAGGAACATAGGTCGTGGCAGTAAAAGTTTGACACTCCCTGTCGCTCCACCCGAAGTGGGAGAAGTTGTAATCATTTCGCACCTAAAAATAAAAAGACAAAACTTAGTATATTAGTATTCTCAGGGCACAGTTCTGGATGACAGCGATGTGGAGGAGTATTTCGACGCCTGAGTGTACTTTGTGTTTTTTGTATTATATTTATGTACCTACATAGTTTTTTTTTTTATGGTGGGAAAATCATCTAATGACAAATCCCGATCTTGGGCGGGGCGGGAGATAGTGTCAAACTTTTACTGACTAAAAACCCACTCCTGTTCCTTCGTTGCCTTCGTCCCAGGACCCCGGGTTTCATTTTCACACTACCCAGATTTTAGTATAGTTTAGTTAATATTTAAGTATTTTATGTAAGAGAGTGTTTATATCTAATATATAAAATTCTCGTGTCACAGTTTTCGTTGCCATACTCCTCCGAAACGGCTTGACCGATTTTGATGAAATTTTTTGTGCTTATCCGTTATCTATGAGAATCGGCCAACATCTATTTTTCATCCCCCTAAATGTTAGGGGTAGTCCACCCCTAAATTTTTTTTTTATTTTTTAGACAAAAAATTATTTATATGGCAAAACAACGTTTGCCGGGTCAGCTAGTAATAAATAAATAACAAATTTACTTCTATTATTTCTTTCTCTAAATTGAAATATTTTCGTACGAAATTACCAACATATAAATAAGGTTGCCTGTAAGTAATTCATTGCCATTAAAAAGATTCAACGAGACAAGCCAAAAATTTAATTTCGATGAACAAAGATAGATTATTAGCAGACTTGAGAGTTTTAAAAATGTTAACTTTTTTTTGTTGATTCTTGTATCATGAAAACTTAATTACTTTAGTACAATTTAATTTTCTGAAAGGCAACATTGAATTCCACTTTTGACATTGAAATAAATCGACATTAAATATTAAAGTCTTTTTTGGCTCGCGTTGGCCACTATCTCACCTGATGGAAAGCGATGATGTGGCCGACGAAGGAGCACGCTTGCCTAGAAGCAACCTATTCACTCTTGACTCAAAGACCCCTAGGTTATAGCTATCGGGAAGCAGGGGGAATTCCACTCCTTAGCTGTTCCCATAATGAATGTGTTTCCAAAACGCTTTGTACGTATTAGTGGGATGTCCAACATGTTTTTTTTTCGGTGGAAAAATCATCCAAAGGATGTCATTGCCCCCCCCCCCCCTCTTCATTCCCCCCGCTCTTGGGCGAAGCATGAGGGAGTGTCAGACTTTTACTGACTATTACTGACTAAAAACCCACTCCTGTTCCTTTGTTGCCTTTCACACCAGGTTTTCCGAGTCTGCCGAGTCTTCCTGTCAGAAGCAGACCCTTGGCCACCGTAGGCTTCGACTCTGCTGGGCCCCTACGATTTGCCTTCATCAATGTGGTTCGATGATGGAACGGACTTGGCGGAATTACTTACTATTATTTATTAATTTCTTACTTTATGCACATAAAGGTGCAGAGGCGGACTTAATGCCTTAGGCATTATAATAAGCCGGTAAACTTGTTTGTGTACTCTTTCGGCCCCATCGACCATCTGTCTCATCAGAAGGATTTTAGTCATCCAAAAGACAATGGAAAGGGCTATGCTCGAAGTTTCCTTGTGAAATCGCATTAGGACACTTAGTTCGCAACAAATATTTTGACTTAGACTTTTTGGTCCGCAAGAGGACCAATGTTACTGACATAGCCCGCAGAATCGCCGAACATACACACACACAGACACAACTGCAGGCAGTAGCAGCAGCAGTGGGCAAGAAACGTGTCCTGCCAACTGCCACTTAAGATTGGCAATTCTTCGGGCTACAATATTAAATAATAAATATTAATATTGTTATTAATATCAATATTGATATAAATATTAATATTACTATTTAAAAAATAAATAAATAATAATAATTTAAATATTATTATTATTATTTTTTATTGACATTAATATTATTATTGTTATTGTTTGTTATTGTTATTAATATTGTTGTTGTTGTTATTATTAATATTATTATTTGGAAATATTATAAAATCAATAACTTTTTTTTAAAAGAGTCACCACGGGGTTTCTTACCGGTTGTTGGTGTTGGGTGGAAATGAAGTGCTGTATCTTATAAGTGCTGATATATTGCCGTTAAACCAATATTCCAAAATACATTGATCCCGGACAAACAATAATTATTAATTAGGTTCGAGAGGTGTCGTCCGTCGCGGCGGTGTCCGTGGAAGCGAGTGTCCTCGGTGCACCGGGCAGCCCGTGTCTCCGTTCCCCGCCGCCGATGACGTATATACAAGCCGCCTGCGCTTACCGACCGCGTCATTGGTCTGTTGGGTTTGATTCCCAACACCGGTTCTTCTCCATAGGAAACGACCAATCGGAACCGTGCACTAGCTTCAGACGTTTTATAAGTGCCCATGTAGGCCTATGTGAAGTAAAATGATTTGATTGGAAAAAGCGAAATTTATTAATGATTTTATGATTTGTATGCGTTTTTAAATATTTAGAGTTAATATTACCTTCTGACAATATTTTAGACCTTTAGGATCCAGTGAGCAGTACTATTTATTTTTTTCATAAGAATGGATTTCGACAGAAATAAGTGCAAACCCGATCAGAAATATTGCTACAGAGAAAAACCCTTACGTCAGCCATTTGTCATACTCACTCATTTCGGAGACCGAATTCGATTTGTTTTTTCATACATTTTAAACATTGTAACTCTTCGATCAATTTCGGTATAATACTTATAAGCCTGCACTCTAATGGAAAAAGAATGTTCAATTTTATTAATGCAACAGCCATTTTTGTAAATGGTAAGTATAGTTTTATTATTTTTTTATATTCGACAACTATCACACAACGCGGTCTAGTCCCAAGCTAAGCAGAGCTAGTGTTATGAGTACGACAATTGATAAACATATTTATACATTTCTAAATAAATACATATTATAGTTAAATTACACCCAGACACAGAACAAATGATCACGCTCATTACACAAACATTTTTCCTTGGTGGGAATCGAACCCACGACATCCGGCATAGCAGTCAGGGCCACTAACCAGGGCCATTGAGCAACAGGCCAGTTATAGTGGAACTTGGTTAAGGGAGCTTTGGATATGTGATCCCGATGCTTTTGAATTGAAATACCTACAATTCTTACTGAGAATAATAAAAATATTATTATTGCTTGCCTATATTGTCCCACTGCGGGGCAAAGAAGAGGATGGAGGGAGGCCTCCATTCCTTCCAATGATCACTTTTCCTCTCTTCTTCTTCATACATGTCGTCTCTCCATTGCCTTCGTGGTCTGCCGCAGCCCCGTGTCGCTATGTCTGGGCACCAATCCTGTGTTTTACGCCCCCAGCTGTGAGGGCGTACGTTAGACATGCGGTAGACAGTAGAATAACAAAGAACCAAGAGTACCTTTAACCTTTCCATACATTTGTAAATATTACTTTTTTTTTAAACCCAAATGCAGATTAAACTCGTTAATCCGCAGTACGTCCACTGTCAGCCTTATTTATTCGTGTAAAATAATCCGGCATCACAATAATTATGATTTAAAAACATCGAAATTCCGCTGAACAACCTCCACTCAGACTGGGCTTAATTTTAAGTGGATGGATGCCATTTAACGTAAATGAAATAGGTCAATTTGTTATTACACGTGGCAAAATAATTGTTAGGTTTCAGTGGCAGTAAGTAATTAATCAATACTCGTGCTTGTCTGTGGGAGAGGTAAGCCTTAAGGCGTATAGTCCCTTGAACGTGTGGCCGGAGTTAAATGCACATAATACTCGTACTGGGCCTCAAGTCTGCTATTACAATAGTGTCAGAATGGTCTATTAATCATTGATTTCATTTCATTGATTCGTTTGTTTTTTGGTTTCGTATTGATTTTGACAAGTTTGCGTCATTATGACTTTCTAATTGCAATCATTGTCACTCCGTTGAAAGAAGTGGTATAGAATGGTAATCTCGTACATATTGACAAATGAATGACTGACGTATACGGTAATCAGCTAAAATTTTGACAGTTCCTCTGATCAGTGACCTACCATTAGAACGTTATTGTGCAGTCATTGCTTTTAATAATCTCGATATTGTCATTCTACCACAACTCTATTACGAGACCATTGAACATCAATGATCGATCATTATGAATTAGCAGATTACGAACTTTTAGCAAAATGAGAATGGGATCGTGTTGGAATTTTTATTATAAAAACTTTGGAAACTTTATTATAAAAATAGCAGACTTGGGCCCCTGGCTGCCTGCGCCCGCATAGAGCCCCGCTGACTTTTATTACCATATTCTCTGCGAAATGTTGATTGATTTACATAATATGATGAATAACATTCTGAAGAACACTTAACCAGTATTTTTTTTGTGTATATATCGTGACCAGATCTTAGAATTTATCACTTCACGATATGGCCAACTAAAACTGGTCAAATCGTTTAAACGTTAACATTTGATGATAAATATGTCAATCCTTGTTTCGCCATATCATTGATTTAGGATTTCAATAATAATAAAAGATCTAAAAAAAATAAGCCGAATGAAATTTTAAATATCATCAAACTTTAACGTTTAAAACTATCTGACCTGCCCCCCTAGCCAAGTTACAATCGTATCGTTCGCGCTGAACGCTTCGAGTAGGCCACGCCTCCGATTCCTTTGTTTTGACGTCATCTCAACGCTCAGTCACGTGGTCCGAACAAAGGAATTGGAGGCGTGGCCTACTCGAAGCGTTTGGCGTGAACGATACGATTGTAACTTGGCTAGGGGGGCAATTTTACTTGGCCATTTCATGAAGTGATCAATTTCTTAGATCTGGCTACGACATATACATATTTCTAAAGATCAAAGCCGTTTGAAAGGAGCCTACTCCTTTTTAAAAAAAATAACTAGATGATATTTTTTTTTTTCGAAAAAGTATCAGGCATACGAAAAAAAAATATCTTAATAATTTTGTATATGAATCTGTTTTTTTTTTTCAAATCTATTAACCCACCCGTTACCGAGGAGTAGGCTTCAGAAAGTCACTATTTTATGAAACTGCTGCGGGAGCTAGGGCCTTAACAGTAATGCCATCATTATCTTCCCGTCCTCGTTCTGTGTAACTCGATACTTTTGCTGCCAACTACTGCTAAAACATTAGAATGCGCACATCAAAAATTAAATATACTTCCTAAACGTGCTACTGGCTTCACAGTAGACGCGGGCTTGCGGACGGCGAGCAATATGTAGCTAGCCATCCGATCGTCCGGTAACCGTCCAGACCGAGCCCAAATCGTTGACGTCGACTGCTCCACGCGCGCCTTAAGGAGATGTCAGCAAACCGTAGGGGCCCAGCAGGGTCGAAGCTTACTGGGGCCAAGGGTCTGCTTCTGAAAGAAAGACTAGGCCCTGGTATGAAAGGCAACGAAGGAACAAGGGTGGATTTTTAGTCAGTAAAAGTCTGCCATTGGATGATTTTCCCACCTAAAAAAAAAACAAACTGACTTTGATTCGCAACTTTGCCACAGAGGTGACGATACGAGTATAATATTGATGTAATCCATTTAAAATATAAAAATGAACTCCTCAAATCCGAGGTACAAACCAGTTCAAAGTAATATCTCATCACAAATCGATATCAATCCGATCGCAACTCGATTTAAACTGGTCTTATCTGGGTGCCCATCAAATGACTGTTATCGTCTGCTGATGAGTTATGGGCTCTAGTTTAGAACCTTAGGTTTATGGCCTAGAGGTTGGGAAGGCATTTGTGATGAGCTGCCGGCGGGTAAATGGTTAAACTACTGACATTAAAGCACATTAAAGTATTAATATGGAATACTAGTTACTGTCAGCAGCTTCGCCTACGAAAAGCCCGTGAAAGTATTTTTCTCCATACAAACTTTGGACCCCCGTTTCATCCGCTTACTGGGTGAATTTTGGAAAATCCTCTCTTAGTGCTCGCGTACGTCATAAAAGGAAGTCTTGTGCAAAATAACGCTCCTAGCCCTAGTAGTTTCGGCTGGGCGTTGATATGTCAGTCTGTTTCTCCTTTTATATATATAGACCAGCTGCTGCCCGCGGCTTCTTTCGCGTAAACGTAGGTTTCTCTATACAAACTTTGGACCCCCGCTTCATGAATTTTGGAAAATCCTCTCTTAGTGCTCGCGTACGTCATAAAAGGAAGTCTTGTGCAAAATTTAACGCTCCTAGCCCTAGTAGTTCGGCTGGGCGTTGATATGTCAGTCACTCAGTTTCTCCTTTTATATATATTGTAATGTATTGGGATATGAAATGTGTGTGTGTTACTAGAGGGTTGATGATGTACCGATAACTAAATAGGTAATTCGGGCGCCAGGTACATCCTCAATAAAAACAAAACTCGGATTCACTATCACTATTCACTACAATTCGGAGAGAATTAGGCTTTTAATCTTCTGGCGGGAGGCCATATGAGGAAAATAAAAGATTAAAAATATAAGTCAAGCTTTAGTCTTTAATTTATCCGGCCCGCAGTTCATGACCAGGCATAAATACCCATGAGATACTTAATAAAAGAGATTGTTTAGAATATTAGAACTAAATAGTATTGTTGCATCTTTGAAGTTTATGGAAAGAATAAATTAAACCTAATCCAGGCGGGGCAGTGCAGACCAGTCCAAAGGGACTCCAATCTCGAGGAAAAGGAAAGTAAAAATAAAAAATAAAAAAAACGCCAGGCGGCTGAAACAAGCGATTGAAATCATTAGATTCATGACTTTTTGAGTTTCAAACGCGAGGTCACGTAGCATTTTTTAGAGAAAACTCACCGTTTTTTTTCTTGTAGGTAATATGTTGAGTGCGCCTCAAAACATCAAAACAATTATGTGGGCGAAAAATCACTTCAACTGTAAAAGAACAATGAGATATAAGATGCGGGAACGAAAACCCACATGCGTTGTCACGCATCATGTAGAAATCGAAAAATGAATTCTTACCGGAAAATATGTAGCAATCCTATTGGAAAATAGAAGATGGACTCCTTCCATTCCTTTTAGGCCATTATAGGGCACAAATTAGCGGCTATGGGAGCCGATTAAAAAAACAATTTGGCAGAAACAAAAAAATAGCTCCTCGCTAATACATCGTCGGGTCAGAAAGTGCAAAATACAAATCTGACAGCTCACTTTTTAAAAAAGATTTCCTTACTTGGCTACACGACCTTTTAGGAACGCCTTCACATTATCGGTTCGGAAATCGCCTAAAAGCGAATCATGTGAAGAGACGATTTCGACTCGTTACAATATATATAGAGATACATGCAATTGTTTTATTTGCTATTTATTTACAAGCAGTACAACGTTACGGAGGAGGTTCAAGGCGTTGTACAGTAGAAACTTACAAACTAGAAAAATGCATTTAATAAAAACAATAATAACCTAATAACAAATCCATACACATTGAAGAAAAAAAAACTAACATATAATTTAGAAATAAAAAAAAGAAAATACATATAGATGATCACTAAAATAATGTATCCCACAAAACAATTAAAAGTTATAAGGCTTTAAAGCTGCTAAAAAAAACGGCCAAGTGATAGTGAGTAGCGCGCACGAAGGGCTCCGTACCGTCCGTCATAAAAACCGAACAAAAAATAACGTTTGTTGTATGCGAGCGCCCTTAAATATTTATTTTGCAGCAATAGAAATATACTATCATCCGTGAAAATTTCAACTGTCTAACTATTTGGGCACGCCACAATTATGGCGATAAGTTCCCTCTTTGAGGCGTGGTTGGAAAGACCTCACGGCGTCCTCACCTTCCGCATGACGCAGGTTCTCACCGAACATGGGAAGTTCGGGAAGTTCCTGCACCGAATTCGTGCGGAAGCGACGCCCCGCCACTGTGTGGACCGCCCGGAGGACACGGTGGAGCACACGGTGGAGGTGTGTCCCGAAGAAGAGCAACGCCGTGTCCTCGTGGGGGCGATCGCCGGCGGCGATCTCTCGCGCCGGGCCTTGGTACAGGCCATGGTCCGGAGCGAGGAGGAGTGGCAGGCGGTCGCCTCCTTCTGCGAAGCAGTAATGCTAGCAAAGGAGGCGGCCGATCGCGTGAGGCAACGGCAACGGTCCTCACGCCCCAACCGCCGCCGGGATTCCGATCCCGATTTCCGGCCACCGTAGGCGCAGGCTTGCGGACGGCGAGCAATGGCTGGCTCGCCGTCCTACCGTCCGGTAACTGTCCGGACCGAGCCCAAGTCGTCGACGGCGCGTATTGTTCCACGCGCGCCTCAGCGTGATGTCAGCAAATTGTAGGGGCCCAGCAGGGTCGAAGCCTACTGGAGACATGGGTAGTGTGAAAACGAAACCCGGGGCCCTGGGACGAAGGCAACGAAGGAACAGGAGTGGGTTTTTAGTCAGTAAAAGTCTGACACTATCTCCCGCTCCGCCCAAGAGTGGGATTTGTCATTAGATGATTTTCCCACATTAAAAAAAAAAAAACTGTCTAACTATTACGTTTCATAAGATACAGCACGGTGACAGACGGATAGATAGATTAATGGACGGACAGCGAAGTCTTAGTAATAGAGTCCCTTTTTACCCTTTAGATACGGAACCCTGAAAAAGAAGTTCGTCACGGACTTAGGCGACTAAAGTCCATCACGCCCGGTCTGCCATACTAAATGGCGTCCTGGCGAGCGAGACATAATACTGTTATATCGCGTTTGCTTTTCTACCAATTTTGACATTGTTTTCACAGTTATTATTCTGTTTTTGTATATATGTCGTGGCCAGATCTTAGAATTGATCACTTCATGATATGGCCAACTAAAACTGGCCGGATCATTTAAACGTTAACATTTGATAATATGTCAATCTTCGTTTGGCCATATCATTGATGTGATAGATGAAACTTTAACGTTTAAAACGATCTGGCCAGTTTTACTTGGCCATATCATGAAGTGATCAATTTCTAAAATCTGGCCACGACATATATATATATATATATATATATATTGAGAAACTGGTAAGATAAAAAATATTTTTTTAAGCATATTCCCTATTACTAGCTTAAGCCAGCGGCTTTGCCCGTGTGAAATTAGAAAATTATCCTAAGGTAACTTATTCCCGGAATAAAAAGTATCTTATATATCAGAAATCAGAAAGGTTTATATCAAATAGACCAATTACAGGCACTTTTGAATTGTCAAAATGTCTGTCAGTCAAAAAAAACAAGTGAAGCTAAGTTGCACGTCTATAAATATCTACTATTTTAAGACATGGCCCACTCGTATGCCAACTGACATCCAAACCTCAAAATGCATGTCATGCACTCTGTTGATGGTTTTAAACTAAAATTATGTGGGTTCCTTCTATTTGGCAGAATCTTGATACTCCGATTTTTATTTGGCATAACTCACATGGCATAATCTTATTTAATCGAATATTTTTAAGGCATAAAAATTATTTAGCATAACTTTTGTTTGGCAGAATATTTACGTGTCCGAATTTATAATGGCATACTTTTATCTTGGCAGAATTTTGTTTCGCATAATTACCTTTGCCATAATTAATATTATGCATAATTTTGTTTAGCATAACATTTATTTAGAAATACGATTATTTGGTATGGGTGCATATTTGAACATCAAAAATTAAAATAGATGTATCTTCTTGTAAAAATTAGTGTTCAAAACATCAAAAACTTATAATATATGGAATAAAACTGATAATTTAAATAAAGTAAATTTATGTTGTCGAATGGTTAGATAACCTACGTGCAATGTATTTAAAATCGAATGGTCTGCAAAAGTGACATAGAATGTTCTAAATATAGCATGTATTGGTAGCATTTTCAATATTAAATTAAATTTGTGTCATAAAAAGTCAATACGTTGTGCTGCAAAATTTTGTGACAGAAACGAATCGCTGCGAAACCGACTTTACGCAGTCTTGTCTGCCCTACCCCTAGAGTGTAATTTAAACCCGCGTAGGCGCGGAGGGGTAGGGCGGCCCGCGAGCTGAGGAGCAGGTGGTTTGAAGGCCCGCCACCGCTGGCGGTGCGAAGCTGCGGTGGTGAGCGTTAAAACCATCTGTGACGATAAGCTCGCGTGGCGCCGCCCAAACCCCGCAGCGCCGGAGCCGTGACAGAAACAATGCTTGCTGCATGTTGCATGCCTGCTTGCATGCTGCATGCCTGCTGCATGTTGCATGCCTGCTTGCATGCTGCATGCCTGCTGCATGTTGCATGCCTGCTTGCATGTTGTATGCCTGTTTGCATGCTACATGCATCCAAGCCAACAATATTTTTGTAATTAGCATTTAGGTTAGCGTTTTGATATTATTAGTAATATCATGGTGTATTCTTGTTTGCATGTTTGAATGCTTCTTACAAGGAACTAAAAACAACTTATTTTCACAATCAACTGTTTTATTGAGTAAATACATGCAGAATCAACTGTTTTATTGAATAATGATAATTAAATAATAAATAAAACAAAATATATAGACAATTTAGGTCAAACTAATCTTAAATTAGCTCCAATTGCCTTCAAAAATCCAGTTTCAGTGTAATCCGACTGATTATTTAATATAATTTCTATGCGACATTTCTTATAAATGATTTCATTAACGCCTGATCAGAAAGAGGTAGCAATTAACGTTATCGTCGCATGTGTGTGGCGAAAAAAATCAGTTCTGCCTTTTAATGATTATCTATATAAAATGTATGCCAAAAAACGATTCTGACTGTGAATTTTCTGCGATATGATGGTTCTGCTTTTTAATTATTATGGATATAAACATTATGCCTAAAGATGATTCTGACTAACAAAATTATGAGTTTTGAATGTATGACAACTGAGTGTATGCGAAATGATTTTCTGCGAAATGAAGTTTATGCTATCCGTTGTTATGCAAAACAATATTATGACGTAAAAAGTTCTGCTATAAAAGGTAGACCCAAATTATGTACTACTAGAAAGATCCACGGATCTTAATGTAGTTTTCGGGTACATTCAACAGTTCTCCAAAGCTGCGAGGGAAACCGAGGGCACCAGCAAGCACCTCATCATCATCATCATCATTTCAGCCATAGACGTCCACTGTTGGACATAGGCCTCCCCCAAATGTCGCCACAACGAACGGTCCTGTGAGTCTCGCATCCATTGGATTCCCGCAGCCTTCACCAGGTCATCGGTCCACCTTGTAGGGGGCCTTCCGGTACGCGGTCGCCACCCCAGAACCTATCGGCCCCAACGGCCATCTGTTCTGCGAGCAATGTGCCCTACCCATTGCCACTTAATTTTCGCGATTCTTCGTGCTACGTCGGCAAACTTGGTTCTCCTGCGGATATCTTCATTTCTGACTAACTAAAATAAGACTCAGTACATCTTCCGTCAGTCCTAAAACAATAAAAGCAAGCAACTATCAAAGACAACACGCTATCAAAACTAAATTTAAATAAATCTTTACCTTGAATATTTATAAGTGGGCTGAAACTACAGGCTCGGGTAAACTTTTTCATGAATATACAACGGACCGTTGAGCTATTTATGTACCCAGAAGTTAGTGGAATATGTAAGTACCTAAAATTATCATAGGTCCCATTGCAGGCAGCGACTTCACCCGCGTGATAATTGAAAATAATTATCCCAAGGAGCACAACCAAAAAATGGCCCCTAGTGCCCGGCAGCCCGTCTACCCTTGACTCCAGTAGCGGTCAAAGTTACGGCGAGGCAAGGGGTGCGAAGAATCTCCGGATGGGATCCGGGTACCCCTTTAGGCTCTGAAACATGGTCGCTTACAATGGGCCTCATCAGAAGGCTTACAGTCACCCAAAGGGCAATGGAAAGAGCTATGCTCGGAGTTTCCTTGCGTGATCGCAAAAAGAATGAAGATATCCGCAGGAGAACCAAGGCCGCCGACATAGCCCGAAGAATCGCCAAACTAAAGTGGCAGTGGGCAGGGCCCATTGCTCGTAGAACGGATGGTCGATGGGGCCGAAGGGTTCTAGAGTGGTGACCGCACACTGGAAGACGCAGCGTTGCAAGGCCTCCCGCAAGGTGAACCGACGACCTGGTGAGGGTCGCGGGAGTGCGGTGGATGCGAGAAGCACAGGATCGGTCGTTGGGGCGACGCTTGGGGGAGGCCTATGTCCAACAGTGGACGTCTTTCGGCTGAAATGGTGATGATGATGATGATCCCAAGGGAACATGCTCCGAAGATAAAAGTATCGTGTGTCCAGAACATGGTGTACCCGTGTACCAAGTTTCATTGAAATCTGTTCAGCCATTCGACAGTGAGAAGTAACAAATATTTCGCCTTTGTTAATATTAAGTACTGTGATTGTGTTATTTGGTTTTAATTAGTTAAGGGTTTTTATATTCTATTATTTTTTGTTTTTGTGTAGGTATATATTGAATTGTAGTTAAGTTTTTTGAAGAATACTTAGGGCATACTGAAAGTTTCTGGATTCTGATATGTAAAACTAGTTATAAGGCTTACGATTTTATTATTTTTCAAAGTATATTCCCTCGCAATTAATGCATTTTTGTATTCGCTGAAGCCACTGTACAATGCAATTGGACCAGTCTTCTTTAGGGACCTCTTCAATGGCTTTATGGAACGCATTCACCGCCGATTCTGGGGTCTTTAATTTTGGGAAACATATAGAAGTCCCAGGGTGCGAGGTCCGGGCTGTAAGGCGGATGCATCATCAGTTGCACATTTGAAGGCTTCAAATAGGCTTCTGTTACCATAGCGGAATGTGAGGATGAGTTATTGTGGTGGGGGAGTACATTGCTTCGAGGACGCTTTTCGCGAACTTTTTCTTAGGAAAGCAAGTGTTGACCTACCAATCTGCAGTCATCTGCAGCTTGGTCACTTTTGATCTTCAAGCGATACTGTAATGTAATGTCCTGATTTGCCGAAAACAAGCAACCATTTTTTTACCAACACTTCGACTTTTCTTAACTTTCGTTGGCAAATCTTCAAAAAGAAAGACCCACTTTGTCGACTGGGTATTTCTTTCGGGTTCAAAGCAGTACACCCAGGTTTCGTCAACTCTCACGATATTATAGACAGCCAATGACTGTCCTCCATTAAACTTTTTTATCATTTTATGGCACCACTGGACACGCAGTGACACGGACATGTGGTATTCATCGAGCGCAAAGCTTCCGAACTTTCAGATGCACATGTAAAATATTTTGCACTTGGCTTATTCCCTTGCCTAACCAAGCACGAATTTGCTGGCAAGATTTTTTTTGTCAGTTTCAATAAGTTGTCGCACTGTTAAAATATTCGTGTCTGTAACCGCAGTCGCCGGCCGACCTTCACGTACCTCGTCATAGAGATGATCACGTCCATGTCTAAATTCTCCAAACCACGAATACATAGAGCTGCGATGTGGTGCTCTATCACCAAATACCAATTGAAGTCTCTGGCAACTCTCTTGTTGACTTAAGCCACAACGAAAACCATAAAAATCATTGAACGAAAATGTTCACGAGTTAGATTCATTTTGATAACGACATACAATATTTGAAAGGACGCTACAGTGAAAAAACAAATGCCAGTCTCGCAAATTAAAAAGTTAACTTGATTGCAATGAGTTCCATTTTCGAATTTTATAATTATTTTATTCATTCTATTATTGTAAGTGGTCAGATCCAGAGACTTTCAGTTTGCCCCACGTATAAATAGTTTATAGAAATTTTTAAATATCTCTCTTTAAGAAAAAAAAAAAAATCAGATCTCAGAGATTTGAAATTCTCAAAAGCTTACCACTTAACCCTCAAATTGACCTTGGAAGTTCCTCCCAAAATATAGGTAGATACTAAACGATCCTTAAGATAAATGGCTTCAAGATGACCTATTAATTAATATTGTCAAGATCTATTTGCTACAGATGTTTATTATGAACGGGCCGAGTGTAACCTCTGCCGTAAATTGAGGTAGATACCGTTTTAGAGGGTTTAAATTTAATTGGTCACAAAACATCATGTTAGTGTTCCCCAAACGTGTAGGCAGAGATCGTCAGTTCTATTCAATTATTGTTTTACGTTATCATTTATGATTATTGTCTGTATTGCTACTTCTCTCTACCCCAAACATAAGTGACAGTGGGCAGAGCATATTGGTCGCAGAACAGATGGTCGTTTTGGCTGAAATGTTCTGGGGTGGCGATTGTGTATTGAAGGACGCAGCGTTGGAAGGCCTCCCACAAGGTAGACCGATGACCTGGTGAGGTTTGTGGGAATTCGATGGATGCGCGACGCGCAGGCCCGGTTGTTATACCGACAGTTGGGGGAGGCCTATGTCCAACAGTGGACGTCTTTCGGCCGACATGATTATGATGATGATGATTTCTCTCTCTCTATCTTTTCGAGTCTAAATACAGACTAGATACTTATGAATTACCTGCCTGGGTATTTTTTTGTTTTGATGTGGGAAGTTACCAAATTATACTTTTCTCGCTCTTGGGTGGAAAGAGAGAGCGTGTTAGACTTTTACTGACTAAAACTCACCAGTAAGGGCAGCGAAACTTAAGGACCCTTTGCGTTCTAGGTCTACGGCCACTCTTCCAAACGTTACAGCTTGTTCCAGCATGTCCCTCAGCCCTACTAGACCATTTCAGTTTTGATAACATCTCTTTGAGGCGGACGTGAAACACTACGCACCGTCGACTCCGGTCTGATTCTTACCAGACGGCCAAAAGGTGAAACTACCCATTGCTCGTCGTCCGCAAGCCCCGTTTCCTCACTGTTGCGGCCATCTCCTGTGCTTCGCAGAAGGAGGAGACCACTTCCCGTTCATTCTCTCCGGCCCATGGTCTGAACTAGAGTCGGAAGCGAGAGGTCGCCACCACAAATCGCCTTCACAAGGACACGGCGGCGAGGTTTGCAAATACTGTAAATGACACAACATCACTTTAAACCTGGCTATTTAGGAAATAGTTAACTATATAGAAAAGCCTCTACAACATTATTTTTAGTATATCTATATAAAGAATCTATGTACAAAATTTTCTTGCTGTATCTATATCTATATCTATATGAAAAAATCACAAAGCTTGTTACGTTACCAGGTTGTCCGCACAAATACATGGTCACCGGGCCTCTGGGCGACTAAGTGGATATTTTACACCCGCTCTCAGTTGTGCGCTGGCACTTAATGCCTGCTATGACCTGACGCGTGACGTGATCTGTGTTGTAATTAGGGTCAGTGGTGTCCAACTTGTGACCGTTTTTTAATGTTTTTTTTGAAAAACATGCTAACATGGTGTATTGGAATCGATTCAGTTACTGATTCTGAACAAACTATATTCAGGGTTTTGGATATACTAAACATGAGGCCCATGTTCAACAGTAGACGTCTTTCGGCTGAAATGATGATGATGATGAAACATAATGTTGTAGAATTGTTAAAAAATCCTAGGTTGACCTCCCCAGTTACCCGGCTTTCACTGTATATTAAAACGCATAACTTTAAATTCAACCACCGACATTTTAAATTCACATCCACCAATTTCACGGGTTGTTTTTCTGGATTTCAGGTCACAAATTCCAGGAATCTCGTAGTAGTCGTAGTAACACTGATTACTATGTAAATGACTGTGGCGGGAATATTTAACGACGGAAAGTTAAACTTAACCTTACTTACGGAATTTCAGTGAATTATTTTGAAAATCACGACAAGATGTTGAATCTTTTGTGTTGGAGATTTTTTTTTTTAGTTTTTTTTTGTGTTGGAGTTTGGAGGACAAATCGTGATTTACGTAAAATACGAATATGGCGACCTCACACCAGAAAACGTAAAGGAAGACGCAGCGTTGGAAACCATATTTGAACTCGTTACCTCCACGCGTTCCCGAGATAAAGGGTCTTGACAGACAGACAGACAGACGGACGGACAACAAAGTAATCCTATAAGGGTTACGTTTTTCCTTTTGAGGTACGGAGCCCTAAAAATAAACATAAAACAGTTTAATATTAAGTCAATTCATCACGTACTAAAAGTCTTTAATTTAAAAACCTCCTAACCTGTTTATATACCAGGAGATAAGAAGACGCCGGTCACGTTTCACCCCCTATAACCCTCGAGCACCCTTTAAAAATTTAGGTCAATTACTAGCACATACTTCGGTTTATTTATGTGGGGGTAAAATTGACCCTATGTGGCGTAGTGTTATAGCGCCATTACGGAGTCCATTTTTCATAAATATTTTGTGCGGGGTTGAAGTAGTGGGTAGGTTGGGTTCTTTAATTAATGGGGTGTTGAGCTTGCGTCATTTTTAATTATTTGTGAATGAGAGCAGTGCAGTGGTAACATTTTATCAATGACGAGGTTTTTTTAGGGTTTCGTACCTCAAATGGAAAAAAAAGAAACCATAGAGGACCACTTTGTTGTCCGTCCGTCTGTCTATCTATCTGCTTGTCTGTCAAGACTCTATATCTCGGGAACGCGTGGAGGTATTGAGTTGAAATTAATTAAAACCATATACTCTGACTGCGGTCCTTTTAAGCTGTGAAAAAATCAAACTTCTTAGATAACGAAAAAAAATAGGACCTTTTATGTCGCAAAAAAACGTATATTTCGATACTCTTAGGGAATCAAAATTTATAGGGTACTTCCCGTTGACCTAGAATCCTGAAATTTGGCATAAAGCAAGGTCTTATAGCACAGATATAGGAGTAAATCTGAAAACAGTAAAATTTTTGTTACGCACAAAAATAAAGATTTGCGATTCGAAAAAATCTCCGAGACCTTAATCGGGAATTGAACTATTTACGTAGGTAAGTTTGTACAGAACTCTCAGTGCGCGATCCGACTCGCACTTGCCCAGTTTTTTTATTTAGCCTACACTTTAATAAAGTTAAGCACGTTATTTTATGTGTTTGGGATGTTTGTCGACGCAAATATTGATGGTTTTAAACCCATCATAAGAAAGTGCGTGGCATCCATGATGCGCAGAGTACGTGGGAGCGGCAACAGCATTCTGAGGGTTATCTATCTACACTAGGGCGGAGCGAGAGATAGTGTCAGACTTTTACTGACTAAAAACCCACTCCTGTTCCTTCGTTGCCTTCGTCCCAGGGTCTGGGTTTCGTTTTCACACTACCCGTGGCCCCAGTAGGCTTCGACCCTGCTGGGCCCCTACAATTGCTGACATCTCCCGCGCGTGGAACAATACGCGCCGTCGACGACTTGGGCTTGGTCCGGACGGTTACCGGACGGTCGGACGGCGGGCCACCCATTGCCCGCCGTCCGCAAGCCCGCGCCTACGGTGGCCGGAAATCTAAAATCCGGCGGCGGTTGGGGCATGAGGACCGTTGCCGTTGCCTCACGCGATCGGCCGCCTCCTTTGCTAGCAAAAGTTTCCTTTTTTATTTTATGTTTTGTTGTTTGTAGCAGGCAATCTCTGAAATTACTGGTCCAATTGAAATTGAAAATTCATTAGAAAGCTGTTTCATTCCTAGTGGCATATGCTATATTTTATGTATGCGGGCGAAACTGCGGGCAAAAGCTAGTGAATCACTCACTAGCTTTTGCCCGCAGCTTCGCCTCACTCGGTACTGTGTCAGGTGTACGCATAAGATATTTAAATTAAGGTCTCTCCACTATTGTATCTTTTACGAAGCAAGGCAAGCGTGCTCCATCGTCGACCACATAATCGCTTGCCATCGGGTGAGATGGTGAGATGGTGGTCAAACGCGAGCCTATCAATAATAAAAAAAAAACGATTCAGATAGCCACTTTGTAAAGACTCTTGTCCAGCGGTCAGTGTGCATATACGGCTGACGTGACCCGATCAGTTCCATTTTAGCTTTTTTCCCCTATCTATGATCGATCAACGTCTTGAAAGTAGATAATTATCCCAAAATAATATACTCCTGGGATAGAAAAAATCTTATGTGCTATTCCAGGATATAGTTTATCAGTGTTAGTTGGTCTCCGAGTTGCTGCTAAAAAATCCAGGTGGGAAAACTCAATAACGCTTTTGCCGACCCAGGAATTCACACTTCCATGTTCGGCAGTAGCGCAGACGACCACTAGACCATCGAGATCTCTAAAAGCGACCAACCCGTTTTTTTTTTCTGTTGGTAAGTCATCTAATGACAACCCACGCTCTTGGGCGGAGCGGGACATAGTGTCAGAATTTTACTGACAAAAACCCTACTCCTATTCCTTCGTTGCCTTTCGTACCAGGGCCGAGTCTTTCTTTCAGAATCAGACCCTTGGCTTCGTGCGGGGATACGGCACGATTTCCCGCGAAGCAGCGTGCCTCCTTGCTAGCCAACCACCGTGGGATTTGCAGGCGAAAGACCTTGCACGCATGCATGATCTGCGCATGGAGATGCAACGCCGGGGCGAAACTCCGCTGCCGCGCCAAATAGCGGCATGGCGGAAAAACTTTCGGCGGGATCTCATGGTGGAATGGCGACGGCGACTGTCGCAACCCAGTGCTGGGCACGCTTTAATTATGGCGATAAGTCCCCTCGTTGAGGAGTGGCTGGAAAGACCTCACGGCGTCCTTACTTACCGCATGACGCAGGTCCTCACCGGGCATGGTAAGTTCGGGAGGTTCCTGTACCGGATCCGTGCAGAAGAGACGCCCGGGTGCCACCATTGTGTGGACCGCCCGGAGGACACACGGTAGAGGTGTGCCCCGCTTGGGCAGAGCACCGCCGTGTCCTCGTGAGGGCGATCGGCGGCAGCGATCTCTCGCGCCGGGCCTTGGTACAGGCCATGGTCCGGAGCGAGGAGGAGTGGCAGGCGGTCGCCTCCTTCTGCGAAGCAGTAATGCTAGCAAAGGAGGCGGCCGATCGCGTGAGGCAACGGCAACGGTCCTCACGCCCCAACCGCCGCCGGGATTCCGATCCCGATTTCCGGCCACCGTAGGCGCGGGCTTGCGGACGGCGAGCAATGGGTGGCTCGCCGTCCGATCGTCCGGTATCCGGACCGAGCCCAAGTCGTCGACGGCGCGTAGTGTTCCACGCGCGCCTCAAGGAGATGTCAGCAACCGTAGGGGCCCAACAGGTTCGAAGCCTACTGGGGCCATGGGTGATGCGAAAGTGACACCCGGGGCCATGGAAAAAAAAAATGGCAAAGAAGGAACAGGAGTGGGTTTTTAGTCAGTAAAAGTCTGACACTATCTCCCGCTCCGCCCAAGAGCGGGGGTTGTCATTAGATGATTTTCCCACCCGAAAAAAAAACCCTTGGCCCCAGTAGGCTTCGACCCTGCTTGGCCCCTACATACCAACCCGTGATACTTCCCATAGAATCGCTCTTACATGATTATGCCGTTATTCTTTAAATATATTTCTCTAGATATTATGGAAACACAAATATCTTGTAGTTATTAACCACGTTTATTTTGGAAACAAAACATAAATTGGAGTAAAGCTAATCCAGGAAAAACTTCTAGAAATCTGCTATTTTGTACAAATACGTGAACTTACCCTTCATAAAATGTACTCATAAATGAAAAAAGTAAAGAAAATATATTTATGAAAACCTTGCACATTAAATTGATATTCTAAATGACTACAATTTTCACCAAAAACTTTCAAGGTTTTTCAAAAAACACGTCTATCCTGGAGCAAATTTTGTGAAATATACGAGTGAGCGACGGAAGTTACCGAATGCCAACCGAACGTCATTCAGACGCTATCTCTTTTTTCGCGTTGCCTCTTCATCAAACATTGGGTCGGTTGAAACAAGTTTCAACTATGCTCACGTTGACGAGAGTCCTCCCGGTCTGTCGGGACGGGTTCCCTTAATATCCTGAAAAAAAAGTCCCGAACAGCCACGACCGACCTCCCAGCATCCCAACCCATAATGAAACCCCTGTCACTTGACGTTAATATCAGTTACGTCACACAACCGGACAGCCGGATAGCAGGCGTCGCTTGCAGCCGGACGCTGATTTATGTGCACTGATGTGTACTGCATCGTTAATTAATTTGCACTCAAGTGTACTTTACACTTATTAAATAGTTTGGTGTTAATTAAACTTGAGATGTAATTAGTTATAAGAGGTTTGACATGCCAATGGGTCTGCTGTCTAGTATGTAATACTATCTATTTGAAGTTCATCTAGAGTTCTTACGATCTATCCTAAGGTTGTCTAGTAGACATCGCTGTCAGTGAGATAAATTAAGTTTTAAATATTATAACACCAAAACACAACGACATCCACACCACACCGAAACGACCTTCACACCACATAACAACAAAATTTTTGTTTTTAATAACTACTCGAAAACCTTTACCGCTTTTAGGTACGCAATTTACTGTTTTTCGCACTAAAGCGAGAAAGTACGCAAGCTCGCCCCCGCCACCAATTCGATTGCATTTTGGGGAGCGTGTGTTCCATCATCGGGCTACCAGACATATGTAGACGCGCTACTGGTATATGGTGAACATCCCACCCATACGCACAAAACGTTTTGGAAACACCTAAGGAGTGGATTATTTCAGTTATCTGTAACCTTTTGAGTTAGTGTAGTGTTTAAAGTTAGTGTATAATAGTGATCAATGCTGTGCTATGCATATTACACATGAACAAAATGTTTTTATCAATATCAGACTCTAAGAAAGTGCTATGGACTTCTATAAGTGCTAAAGGACGCTATACTTAGTTTAAGCAAAACCATATAAAAATAAGTTAGAGTTGAATTACTTATTAGTCTTTTAGGCTAGATTGTAATCAATTATTAAGAAATTTATTCTTAATAATGAGGAAAAAAAAAAAAGTTGTCTGTTAACTTCACCCTGGGTATCTTTAAATCAAGAGTGATAGGTTACTTCTAGACAAGCGTGCTCCATCGTTGATCACATCGTCGCTTTCCATCAGCCCCCCTAGCCAAGTTACGATCGTTTCGTGACGAATACCGTTCTCCAATCGGTAACGTCTCGATGTCAGCTATTGTAAAAAACGATAAGTCGATAGACATGTTGACGCGCCTGAGTCGGCCGCTCGTTCTACAATGTCGTTATACAATAACAAAGTATGTAACGTTGAACACTGTAGAAACGATAACAATTCATTCTATAATTTTGAACGATGTGAACTTGGTTACGAATTGTCTTCGTTTGTTCTGACCACGTGACTTAGTGTAGAGATGATATCATTCTCATACATATGATTAGTTTTCAATAGCATTAACGATTGCAGATTATCAACTTGGCTAGGGGTGCAGGTGAAATAGTGTTCAAGCGCGAGCTTGTCGGTAATAAAAAAAAAAGTTATAAACAACAAAATAAATCGGATATTAAAAAAAACAGTGTAACTCACGGCTGCGCCAAAATAGATCCAGTTCAGTATAAATGTTATACAGCTCATGCCTGACTCTGGTTTCCACTGGACCTGAAAATGATGGATGTAAATCAAACACTAGGACACTATATTTCATAGTCTGCTCTGAAAGAAAAAATCTAAAGTTTCAAGCCTTTTGTTTTATAAGCTGACGCCATAAAGTACAATAAATATAAACGAGAGTTTATAGGCATGCTCGCCGGGGACAAATTATTTCGGAGCCATACACTTTGTTAGGTAAAACTACTTTTAAGGCTGGTTTACTGTCTAGTTTATGGGGTAGGTAATAGGATTGCTGATCTGGGAGCTATCCATTTTATTTCTAGCTTTCAGACTAATCTGCAGGCTGGAAAGAGCTACCTTAGTATTGTAGCGACCATGAAGGCCACGATAATATTGGTAACTTGCAAACTGGCATGTTATACTTTAAGGTTTATGTTTTAAAAAGTTTAGGATGGATAGATGATAAAAAAAGATAGTGAGGGGGTTGTCAATAAAAGTCGAGACGTAATCTATATATATAAAAGGAGAAACTGACTGACTGACATATCAACGCACAGCAGAATCTACTGGGACTAGGATCGTGCAATTTTGCAAAATGTTTATTTTATGACGTATGTGAGCACTAATAGACGATTTTCCAAAGTTCACCCCCAAAGGGGATGAAACGGGGGTCCAAAGTTTGCTTATCCGCGGGCGAAGCCGCTGGCAGAAGCTAGTCTATATATATAAAAGGAGAAACTGACTGACTGACATATCAACGCACAGCCGAAACTACAGGGACTAGGAGTGAAATTTTGCACAAAGCTACCTTTCATAACGCAGGTGAGCACTAAGAGAGGATTTTCGAAAATTCACCCCCCAAGGGGATGAAACGGGGGTTCAAAGTTTGTATGGAGTAACTACTTTGACGCGGGCGAAGCCGCTGGCAGAAGCTCGTTTTATATATAAAATGTATTAGAAAGTGCTTCATACAATATAATAACAGTATAGTTCAACCAGAAGTCTTTCATTTGCGTCTCCCCTATCACGGTATACATCATATTTACCATATATAAACTTTAGTTGGTTGCTCCAAGATAAACCCCGCCCAATTCAAATTTTCGCAAGTAAGGTTTTAGTGGAGCGTGAGGGGTTGTCAGACTTTTACTAACTAAAACCACACCTGTGTCCTTCAGTTGCCCGTTGTGTTCTAAGTCTACGGGATTTCTTTTCAGAAAATACTGGCGGTATTAGCGGGCATCGTCGGCCCAGCTGGACCCCTACGGATTGGGCTTGGTCCTGTCGATTACCGGACGACGAGCTACCCATAGCTCGACGTCCGCAAGCCCGGATGTACCGTGGCTGGTAGTCGGGGTCGGAGGTTTTGGTGGCTGGGGCATGAGAATGTTCATTCCCTAACGCGTTTGGCCTCGTCCTTCCCGAACATTACTGCTTTGCAGGAGGCGACCGCCTGCTATTCCTCCTCACTCCGGACCATAGCCTGAACCAGGGCCCGACGCGAGAGGTCGCCGTCGCCAATTGCCTTCACGAGGACACAGCGCTGCTCCACCCAAGCGGGGCACATCTACGCCGTGTGTTCCGTGTCCTCCGGGCGGTTCACACAATGGTGACACTCGGGCGTTACTTCCGCCTGAATCCGATGCAAGAATTTCCCGAACTTACCATGTCCGGGTCCTCACCTGCGTCATACGGAAGGCGAGGACACCGTGACGAATCTCCAATCACTAATCAAAGAGGGGAGTAAGTACCCTCTTTGATTAGTGATTGGAGATTCGTCACGGCGTCGATTGATCTTCGCCATGATTATGGCGTGCCCATGCATTTGGCAGGTCAGTGTCGAGTTCTGTATTGATTAAAATATGATTGGCGCCGTTATAATCATTAATACACCCCTCTCAGTTCGTGTATTCTTAAGCATAAGCAGCCTTTCAATGTTCCCACTGCTGGAACTTAGGCCTCCTCTCCAGGAGAGGGAATCGGCCGTAATCCACCACGCGGGCCCAGTGTGGTTGGGTGAATGTTACATGTCTTCGAGTTTTTGGTTCTAGGACATGCCGGTTCCCTCACGATGTTTTCCTTCACTGTTTTAAGAGCAGTGGTGATGAAATAAATTACACAAAATAATGTAAGTAAAATTACAGATGTGAACACGCGACCCACAACTAGTAAGTCAGGGCCGTTACCATTCGGTCACCACTGCTCCTGTGTAACCTTATTGAATGGCTATTCCATAATCAAGTCATTCAATAGCGAAGGGACCTGTAAAATGCGAAAAACTTAAGAAATTTTAAATTCTTCGGTCTACCCTGGCGCTCTCACCTTAAGAGCGTCCTTTTCGAGGTATATTTTCATAGTGCCGCTCTTACGTGATTATGATGTGTAACAACACATCTTTCTCTACATATTTTGGCTACACAGCTATCTTATGGATATTATCTAGGCTTCTATAGAAATCAAAACATAAATTTGTGTAAAACTAATCTAGTAAACCTCTTAAAATCTGATATTTTGCATGAACTTTGGCCCTCCGTAATGTACTCATATATTAAAAATATAAAAAAGTACAACAATAGAACCCTTGCACATTTTATTGAGATTCTGAATGACGACAATTTTTCTGAAAAACATTTATGCCAACAAAGTTTTTAGGCGTTATCTCCTTTTTTTGCATTGCCTAAACAAACAAACATCGCGTTGGATTGCGTTAGATGAAGCAACAAGCTTTTAAAACATGCTCGATGTTGACGATAGGCGAGTGGAAAAGAACCCTCTTAACGTCACTCGTCAGGTTCTGAAATTGTTCGAAAGAGTTACCGCGGCCCTTTTTTGGGGTGAGAATTCGTCTAATGACTTCTCTCGCTCTAGGGCGGAGGGCGTGTCAAAAACTACACATATGTTTCTTCAGGTGCCCTTTGAGTTCTAGGACCACAAATTACCTTTTCAGAAGTCCTCCCATGACTTTAGTAGGCATCGGCCCTGCTGGGCTCCTACGGATGGGACGCAAAAGTGCAACAGAAGAAACACAGGTGGGTTCTTTTTACACAGTATAAATCTGATAATCCCTCTGGTTTCACTTAGAGCCGGACTCATTTGTTTTAGAAATACGTGGTAGATACAGCGTTTTTTTTAGGTGGTAAATCATCTAATGACATCTTTCGCCCTTGGGTGGAGCGCGAGGGCGTGTCAGACTTTTACTGACTAAAACCCACTCGTTTTTTCCTTCTTTGCCTTGCGTTCCAGGGCCCGGGGATCTCTTTCGCATTACCCATTGCCCCAGTAGATTTGCTAACATCTCCTTGAGGCGCGCATGGAACACTACACGCCGTCGACGACTTGGGCTCGGTCTGGACGGTTACCGGACGACCGGACGGCGTGCTACCCACTGCTCGCCATCCGCAAGCCTGCGCCTACGGTGGCTGGAGATCGGGATGGGGATCCCGGCGACTGGGGCGTAAGAGCCATTCCCTCGCATGTGCGGCCGCCTCCTTTGCTAACAGTACTGTTTAGCAGAAGGAGGCGACTGCCTGCCACTCCTCCTTGCTCTGGACCATGGCCTGTACCAAGGCCCGGCCGAGAGGTCGTTACCACCGATCGCACATCTTCATAATAGTGGCTACAGATCCGTATAGATATATTTCAAATTCTAGTACAAGTGCTTATCACAAATTTATGCTTGAATGAAGCCATAAATTAGATGTTTAGATCTGACAAACGGACATTTGCATTAGCCTCTAGGATTTAACTGGGTCAGGACACAGGGATGAGTTAGATACAAATTTATTTAAACTAGGAATTAGGCTACGAAATCTATTAACATTTCCCGAGGCTTTAGACTAGGGACTTTTTAGAGTAAGGACTGTCGAAATATTAAAATGTTTCTAGGATTGACCACGAGGTATTTCGATAGCGTTGTTCATCCACTGCTAGACATAGTAACACAGCATAGCAGTCTGGCATCCATTGCATTTCCGCGACTCTAACCAAGTCATCGGTCCACCTTGTAGTGCGTAGCTATTCATAACATACTTTATTGGCTTTGTGACAACCACTATCGTAGATACTACTAAAGCATAATCAGCCATAAAATGTTCCCACTGCTGGGACTCAGGCCTAATCTCTACGAGAAGTAATGGGCCGTAAAAAGGGTAGTGGATGTTACAAGTGTAGCGACATCTATGGCGTCACATATGGAGTAAACTACAAAATCCTGTATCGCGCAATTAGAATTTCTACCCGATTTTAACATATTATATAAAATAGCCTGAAATCATCTATCGGGCAGTTGCCCAAATCAGACAAAACACCCATCATCAGGTCATAAAGAGATTCATAGCAATGAAATGGTAGATTCGAGGCCGCAGCTTTATGCTGAGCGTTCGGCCGTTTTGCGCGGATGTGACGCATATCTTCCTTATCTATTGATTATGTTTGTTAGCTAGTTTTAAGATTGCGTCATTACGCGTAAATAAACTGATTTTCTTTCTTTCTATTCGGTGGCAAAGCGAGCCTGTGTTGAAGGTATTCCATTAAATATAGTTCCAATTTTCCCAGATAACTTTTATCTGATTAGAAAACATTGTCATAAGCTGTGGAAAGAATTTCATGTTGAGAGATCAAGAGAGAAAGGTATCTGATACAACACCAATCAACCCAAACCATTAACAATTCCCTGGATAGATAAATATGCACTTAATAGAAAAAATATTATTTACTGCCATGAGACTTCAATCCGATCACATCCCATCGAGGAAGTTTACGTTCGTTATGGGTCATCACATCTTCACCTAATTGCAAAAAAATGTGGATTAATCGAGAGCGTACATCATATTCTGGTGGAGTGTGAGCGGGGCAAACGCCTCAGAAGAAATCTGTTTAGCACTCTAAATATGTTTGAAATCGGTATTTGCAACAGTGTCTTAGCTAAGCCTACGTCAGACGAGGCAAGAGTACTATACAAAATATATGAAAATTATAAAAAAAAAAAAAAAAAAACAAAATTAGCTATGATGGAGCGACATAGTCAATATTGTGACAAAGCTCCTTAATAAAGATTTAAAAAAAAAATCATTAGGTTCACGAGACTTTACACCCTGTTCCGAAATAACTCTAAACAATATGTCTTTGAAGTTTTAGTTCTAGAGATGTAGTCACGATATAAATTACACTAATAAAGCGCATGTATGAGCTTGAACCCCCGACGTATATAATAAAAGTACTAGTCTTACACTACAGAATTTTCCAGCCACCGTAGGCGCGGGCTTGCGGACGGCGACCATACCCATTGGCTCGCCGTCCGATAGCCCGGTAACCATCCGGACAAAGCCCAAGTCGTCGATGGCGCGTAGTGTTCCACGCGCGCCTCAAGGAAATGGCAACATACCGTAGGGGTCCAACAAGGTCGAAGACTACTGGGGCCATGATTTTGCTTCTGGAAGGAAAACCCGGCCCTGGAAGGAACTAGGAGTGGTTTTTAGTCAGTAAAAGCTCAAGGGCGGGATATGTCATTAGATGATTTCTCACCTAAAAATAGAAAAAAAACAACACTACAAAATTTACTCAGCTATACCAACAGTACCTTCCCATAAAACACCTAAACAAATCACAAACAAACACAGAGACACTGCGTACAGTAACAATATCTATGAGCGTAACGATACCAATTTGAAAGAACGACAGGCGTCTTCATTTGCCCGCCGTACGAAATTCAATTTATGTGACAACCTGTCCACCGGCTGAAATTCCATTTCCATTCCAGAGAATACGACAGTTTTTGGTTCAAAGTATAAGAGACAGCAAGAAAATTGATATCATATCACACCTCGACAGTAAAAATTGATAAAAATTAACAGTTTGAACAATTATTCAAAGTAACCCTTGCCTGATGTAGGTAGGTACTAATAGAGACTGCCAAATATCATCATCGTCATCATTTCAGCCGATAGACGTCCACTGCTGGACATAGGCCTCCCCCAAATGTCGCCACAACGAACGGTCCTGTACGTCTCGCATCCATCGGACTACCTTCACCAGGTCATCGGTCCACCTTGTAGGGGGCCTTCCAACTCTGCGTCTTCCGGTACGCGGTCGCCACTCCAGAACTTTTCGGCCCCAACGGCGATATCTTCATTTCTGATTCGATCACGCAAGGAAACTCCGAGCATAGCCCTTTCCATTGCCCTTTGGGTGACTTTGAGCCTTCTGATGAGGTCCATTGTGAGCGACCATGTTTCGGAACCATATGTCATTACTAGCAATACGCACTGGTCATAGACTTTCGTCTTGAGACACCTACATTCGTTTCTCAATTTAAAAGTAGATATAACGTTATCATATGCTTATTTTATAAATTAAGACGCTCCTTTACCACTCGCCTATCGTCAACATCGAGCATGGTTTCAAAGCTTGTTACTTCATTTTCATTCACACTTACTCGAATATTTCACAAAACTTGTTCCAGAAAATACGTATTTTTATAAACCTTTTAATTTTTTTGAAAAAGAATTCGTTATTTAGAATCTTGATTAAATTTGCAAGGCTTCTATTGTTATACTTTTTTGACATTTTTATTTTTGAGTATATTATGAAGTGTAAGTTTATGCAAAATAGCAGATTTTCAGAGGTCTTTACTGGATTAATTTTACAAAAAAATTACAAATTGATTTCAATAGAAACCTAAATAATATCTACAAGATATTGTGTTTCCAAAATATCTAATGAAAAATGTGTAATAACGTCATAATCGCGCAAGAGCGGTTGTATGAAAAACAGTCAAAATGTATGTCGAATTGTTTGCCCTTAGCAAACAAACGCATTTCATAGGTTTGAGGACGATAAGCAACGAATAGCTCACCGTCAAGTCATCTGATAAGGGCCAAATTGAAAGCACGTAATGTTCCACGCACGCTTCAACGAGATATCTAGTGCCCAGATACTACTTCGAGAGCGTTTGAAAGATTGACCGTGGCCCTTTTCTTTGTTTTCAAGGGGAACCTTCAAAAGTCGCCCTGACTTTGGGGATAAGTCCGGGGTGTGTGGGATTTTTACCTCACTAAAACTACCGCAGTGATCACCATCAGCACATAGAAGGGGCGCTGTTACCTCTTAAAAGACCATTCCGGAACCCACTCTGTGCAACGCTAGGGTTAGAGGAGACGACACCCTGAGGAAACTGTATAATGGTCTACCCTGAGCCTCTTTGTGCACGGCAGCAGTGATCACTGTGCTACCGTCGTCCTTGGAATCACTCGATGGGCGGATCCTAGAACGTAAATGCATCTGAAGGACACAAATGAGTTTTAGTCGGTTGGTATGTCCTCTGTCGCTACCCTAGAGCGAGAAAAATCATTTGATGATTTCCCAAGTAAAAATAGACACATTTACTACACGTACAGCCAAAGTATAAAATTTTCGGCTAGCATCTTTGTTTTTTTGCTGGATTATTCTAAAGATTTGCCGCAGCCCTGAAACGCACCTGCATCTAAAAAAACACCGCTCCGCCCGTCCGGTAATTGACCGGACCAAGCCTAGTCGCCCAACAGGGCCGAGCCGCTACCTAGGACCGCGGGGAATTTCTGAAAAGGAAACCCGTAGTCCAGGTGTAGTTTTAGTCAGTAAAAGTCTGACACGCCTTCCCGCTCCACCCACAGTGCGAGAAGTCATTAGATGATTTCCACACTTAAAAAAAAAGCCTGCATCTAAAAAAACATCGCTCCGCCCAGAGCAGGATGAGTTATTTGATACTTTCTTTCTTGAAACCAAGACAGAACAGTTTTCTGTCTTATCAAAGTAGATCTTATTGAATGTTTAGATAGATAAATAAAACATTTATTTGATTCAACACAGAAAATCAACAGATAGACACAAAAGCACAATAAAATTACAAACATAAAACTAAGCACATAAATTAACAAAAAAATAAAAAATGTAAACACCAAAACATAGGTAGTTACCGATCGATGGAGGTCAGGAACTAGCACAAAGTAAAATAGAATAAAATTAAGAAATCGCTAACGCTTTTAACATAAGTCAAAACATAATATTTAGTATACTTTTTTCACTAAATTATACGACTAATTTTGCATGTATATTTAGGGGCAACGACCGAATCGTATGGCTTTACATTTTATGAAAGGAATCGACATTTTTCGGGATTCAATTCTGCCTCAAAATTTCTTTTCTCTTCTTTCTCAACCTTGAAAACCTTTTCAGGATTCAGGTGTAGAAATGGCGATCTTTGAATTTGAGCAAAAAGATTTCCACCTTTGATCGCACTGTCCTGTCCGCCCAAACTTTGGATATGTCACTAGATTATTGCTGACATCTACCATCCTTCCTAGCTTTTTACCAATTAGCATAGACTGGAAGACAAATAACACGGGTAGGAAGATCATGATGATAATGATAACTTATCTTTCTTTCATCATTAATTCATAACGTATAGTCCCACGTTTTTTGTAAATTTTTCTTATAGTTTTTTTTTTAGGGGCAGGTTTAGGTTTGAATAGAAATGTTTTTTTTGACGCAGTCAATACAATGCAACGGCAACAATACAAAATAATAAAAAGAGAGCACAGAAATACAATATAGTTGCGCTGAGCGTGCCTGAATCGAAAAGGTCGCCTACTCAGCAATGGCTGGGCATCAGACACCCGGTGTTGGTTTTCACCTGGCACCCCGCAGTGAAATTTGACGACTTGTTTCTATTTCTCTCTTTTTGCTTGTTAGACTGTATTACCGATCCTAACTCTTCTTTGTCCTCTTCCTCACTAATCGGCGCCAGGATATTCTATCCTGAGTTGTCGGCTCTGGCAAATGGGTTAACTTGAAGTCTCTCTCGATTCTGGACCACCAGGTCAATGGTGGACGACCTCTGCCTTTCTTTTGTTCTGGCAGGTTTAATGCAATTTTTACGACATGGTTTGGACCTCACTTTTCCTGCTAACATGTCCATCTGAGATGGTTTTCGGTAAGTTTTTCAGTGATTGGCGCGATTTTAAAGCTGCCTCTGATATATTAATTGCACGTTATCTAGTCGGGTCACACCTCCTTACCCACCTCAGCATTTTCATCTCATTGGTGCGCACTTTTTGCTCATGGGTCTTCATGTCCAGCATTCGGATCCAGCAGTGGTGGCCGAGTGGTAACGGCCCCGACTTACGAGTTGTAGATCGCGGGTTCAATTCCAACCAAGTGCATAATATTACTTTGTGTAATTTATTTTATCACCACTGGACTGGACTCAAAACCTCCCGCCCCGTCCAAGGGCGGGAGATGTCATTGGATGATTTGCCACCTTAAAAAAAAAGGTCATAAAGAACTATAATTAAATTTTTACTATCCTTTGTCTAATACCAATGAATGATGGATAAGAAAGCATGAATCACGGGCCCACAAGATTAACCTCGGAACATAAATACGTCACTTACACGACCTTGTTCTGATGGATTGACCGACATTTTCTTGGTCCCGCTGGGCATAAAATGAGGAAGAGAGGCAACGCCCCTGCAATTTTCGGGTAAGTGGAGCCCGAAAAACCAACCGCCTCGCTGTTTTTACACTCCTAACTCCTAACACACGCTTTTATTAACACATGCCTTATTTTCTGATCAAAATTTTTTTTATTTGCAATAAATTATGATAGCGTAACATAATTCAAGTTTTTGGTGTGGATTTATTGAAAGCAGTTTAATAGACTTGCCATTAAATTCATGTGTAGTTCGAAAGGAACCCCGGGGTCCTGGAACGCTAGGCAAAGAAGGAATATAGGTCTGGCTTTTGTCAGTAAAATTCTGACTCGCTCTCACGCCCCGCCCTAGAGCGAAAAAGTCATTGGATGATTTTTCCCACCTTAAAATTATCCATTAAATTAGCCACCGGAGGCGCAGGGTTGCGTACGGCGAGCAATAGGTGACTCGCCGTCCGACCGTCCGGTAACTGTCCGGACCGAGCCCAAGTCGTCGACGGCGAATACTGTTCCACGCGCGCCTCAAGGAGATGTCAGCAACCGTAGGGGCCCAGCAGGGTCGAAGCCTACTGGAGCCATGGGTGATGCGAAAGAGATCTCCAGGGCCCTGGAACATTGGCAAAGAAGGAGTGGGTCAGTAAAAGTCTGACATGCCCTCCCAAAAGAAGCCTATGTTCCATCACTTTGCGTTCTAGGGTCAAGATAACTCTTTCTAACAATCCCGCAGCTGGACTCCATTCTTTGCTGAAATCTTTTTGAGGTGTGCGAGGAACACAACGCGCCATCGACTCTGAATTGGGCTTTGAGTGTGTGCATCATTGCCATCTTCTTGGCTCACTTCTCAACCTTCTCTTACGGGCTTTATCAATTATACCGACATATCTACCTAACCCAATCCAATACATCCGTGATGTTATGAATGCACGTATAAAAACAACGTCATTTTATGTCGTGAAGATTCCCATAAAATTCTTCACACTTTATATTTGGGACTATATTAACTGTCTTTTCTCGTTACTCCACGCTGGCAACACTGCATAAACAAGGATAAGCATGAAACACAGACATGCTGAGTTGCTGACTACAATTTATTATTATGGCGAACGGAATCGGGTCAGGATGAAACTCTTGAGTTATACGACTTTAGAGGACGAGGATCTGTTTGTTTTGATGGTTATCACTATATTATTTGACATATTAAAATTAACACGTTCCAATAAGATATTTACATTGTCACGTAAAGAGTTATGAGTATTCATGTGGATGGATGAAGGGGATTGTGTGAGGAGTGATATGAAAGAAAAGAGAGTGAGTGATGGCATGACAGGTGACGTCCTGTCACCTGTCAACAGGACGGAATGGAAGAAAATAACATATTGCGCCGACCCTAAATAACACGGGACACGGGCAGGATGATGATGATGATGATGATGATGACGTGGTCGCATTTTCAATCTGTTCTAACTTCTACTCATTCACCTTCTGCCTATAAACATAATCTCTTTTCACTTCCTTCTTCTAGAGCACTCTAACTCTCTCTAGTGATAACGTTGAAAAACACATACAATGCGTTCCAAATAAGAATAGGATCGATTGCCATGTTGTGACGTCACGTCATTGTAGGCGTGGGCTTGTCGACGACGAGCAATGAGTAGCTCGCCATCCGGCCGTCCGGTAACCGTCCGGATCGAGCCCGAATCGTCGACCGTGCGTGGTGTTCCACGCGCTCCTCAATAAGATATCAGCAAACCGTAGGGACCCAGTAGGGCCGGAGCCTACTCGGGCCTTGGTTGGCTTCTGAAAGGGCAACCAGTGGACTTGGAACGCAACGCAAAGAAAGAACATAGGTGTGGTTTTAATCAGTAAAAGTCTGACACGCCCTCACGCATCGCTCTAATGTGAGAGAAGTCATTGGTTGATTTCCCACCTTAAAAAAAAGTGTAAGTAACTTTTCCGCGTATGTACTGAAATTAATATCATTTCCACATTTTGTAAACCGATGTCACTGAAAATTTCAAAGGTTTTTACCTAAAAATTTAACGCAAAAAAAATAAGCTCCGTATTCAGTGCCATACAAAAAGAAAAGCTCTTCAAAAATACTAAACTTTATTATTATGAAAAACAAAAGGCTTTTTATGTACAATAACAATACGCCTTAAAAATATTTGGTACTTACCAAAAAATAGCTTGAAGTACTCCGAGAAAATTATTTTATATCGCCTTTTTGTCGTTCCATAAATAGCTGTAGTGCAGGGACCTTAATTATTGAAATAACTATATCGATAAATAAATATTATATATAAATATATAAAATATAAATATCATTATCATTTCAGCCGAAGGACGTTCTAGTGTGGCGACTACGCAACGGAAGACGCAGCGTTACAAGGCCTCTCACAAGGTTGACCGATGACCTGGTGAGAGTCGCGGGAATGCGATGGATCCGAGACGCACAGGAGGGTTTGTTGTGGTGACACTTAGGAGAGACCTATATATCCAAATAAATATATAATATTTTCACCAAATCTCTTGCGCTCTCTGTGCTCTATTCATACCCGTTACTGATCATTTTTGTGTAATCAGAAGCAAAAAAACGAAATCCCAAAATTGTCTACAAAAATTTGTCATAATTGGTAAATTCATAATTGAATCAATTATTCAAAACAATTGCTTCCAGAAAATCTACGCGCAGTGAATTTCCATTGTTTTTCATTCACAAACCTGTACAATATTTCCATAAATTGAGTGACATTTTGGGATATAAACAAACTCTAATAACTTTGCAGTTTATGAATATTATTTGTTGAGACTTTACTTAAATGACAACGAGATCTTTTCTAATAAGCCTTATAAGTATTTGTACCAATTAAAAATTAATGCTGTGTAACAAATATGGCTCTTGAACTGAGTTTAAATATACTGGGGCCTTACCATGAGGTGTCAAAAGTAAGGCGTGCGAGCGAGAAAGAGGAATACAGCTATACAATCTTTATAGCTCCATCCCTTTAACAGCTCAGTTTAGGTCGTCAAATGGATCTCAATAAGAGTTCGTATTAGGCATCTGATCGCATTAATTTTCATGTGTCCAATTCGTTGTGCCTATAAGCAATCTCTTATGCGCCAGTTTCTCGCCGCCGTGAGCGGTAGCTAAGCGCGGGACGGCGAGCGCCAAGATCAAAAGTATTAAAATGTTTGAAGCACGCCACGAGACGCCGCTCATAGTGGAAACGCGCGCGGTTATCAATGCCGCCCTGCTCGCCGCGCCGTGCGAATCTAAGACCGAAGTCGTGACTTGCCGTTAAAGTCTACGCTAAAGGAGCCGAGTACGAGCTCAGCACAAACCAAGCCGCTCTACTCGCGGTGTCATGTGTGGACGTACAACTAACCTCCAACGATCACTGTCCTCGAACTTGATGCGAAACCCTTTGTGTTCGTCAAAACCCAACGATAGGCGGAGCACAGTCGAGCACGAACGAAATGCTCGAAGCGCGCTCGTCCGAGGAAAGTCAGTCTACATTGCAGGGTCGAAGCCAAGGAAAACCCGGCCCTGGTATGAAAGGCAAAGAAAGAACAGGAGTGTGTTTTTAGCCAGTAAAAGTCTGACACACCCTTCCGCTACGCCCAAGAGCGCGAGATGTCATTGGATGATTATCCCAACTAAAAAAAAAGTCGGTCGGTGGGCTCGGCTCAGTGTAGATCATTTATATTACACGGTACAAGGTGCTCTAGTCTGAATGTAGGCAAAACTAACTTCAGCTCTATTATATTATAGTATGATGGCAAACCTGCAAACCTCCATCCCAGAAACTAATTCCACAACTGTTACAGAACGATAACCTCACAATACTAAACATTAATTTAAAATCAATATCTCGCCAGCCAGCACCCCAATCCGATTGAGTTTCAAATAACATAATCCTAACTTCATCGATATCGATATCGGCCCCTCTCTACGGTCATCAGCCAGCCTGGGGCTAAAAGTTGTCGGCACTATTATTATGGTAGGAAATTCTGCCAGTTTGCCCCGGGTTAGGAATGAGATATCTGTGAAATGCCACGTTAGATCTATGGTTGTCACTAAGACGCTAAATGATTTAGGCTTGTTTCTCTAGAAATATGTTTTGGTAGATGAATTTAAACACAATTTTGCGAATGCATTTGGACCGCCTCGAATTAAAGGTCCTGCTTTGCATACGACAAAACTGTACATTTGTCACTTGCATTACATTGTTACAATTCCTGTTAGGAAATTGTAATAATGTATTTAAATATAATAATGACATTTATTTGAATTTTAATTTTATATAATTTATTTTAATATTTAATACAATTCTTTTAATATCTGACTGACTGACGGTGTAAATCTGACATTTATTGATCTAATCTAATATTGTATTAACTATTGAATTGAATTTGACTTTGTATTATTATTATTAATTTTAAATTTTTCAAAACGAATTGTAATGTAACTATGGGTATATCAAGCCTGAAATAAATGAATGAATTAAAAAATTACTTTACGAAGGTTGAGGAAAAGATGGAGTATTTGAAAGTGAAGACTAACTGTACTCTGGGGGCGAAACTTCTATTTAGGTAATACACATTAAAAAAAAAAACGTTGCCCACACTAGAAATAACTCCTGTGCAATGCGTTCCAATTAAGAATAAGATCGATTGCCATGTTGTGACGTCACGTCATACTGTCAAATCGCAAGAAATTGAGCAAAATTGAAGAACTCAGAGATGAGCAAAATTGAAGAACTGGATTCTGATTAAACTTTTTTCGTTCACAGTTCGTTTTTTGCCACGTATACAGAAGCATGTTTTTTCTCGTTAACTTGCAAGTTTTTTTTTTTTTTTTAAGCTTCAAGAGTCCATAGACCTGAGTATATGGTTTTAATTTCAACTCGATACCTACACGTGTTCCCGAGATAAAGGGTCTTGACAGACAGACAGACGGACGGACAACAAAGTGATTCTATAAGGGTTCCGTTTTTTCCTTTTGAGGTACGGAACCCTAAAAAGTATTGATACTTATAACGTTAATTGTTAACAATATTTTACTAGATTCGATACCATATTACCGTTACCTGTGGTACCGTTAAAAGTTTATGAAAATATCGTTACTTAACGATACTTACAGTGTGAATTTGGTAACGTTAACAAGCCCTGGTTAAAAATCTAAAGTTCATTGAACTAAAGTGCAATCTATTCACTCCATGTGTTTTTAAGTTATTTTTACTAGACAAGGTCAAACTGTAAACTTATATTCAAAAACTTAGTCTCCACTGGTTAGCTTGTCAGGCAATTTTATAAATAATAAAAAGCATAAAAAAAAAACCTAAAAAAATAAATAATAGCGGACCGACTAGACGGTCCGTTTCTGAGACACTGGATTGCGCTCCACGTGTCAAAATGTTGTTTGTAATTTTTATTTCCTGTGTGTATTTACTAACATAGTTCTTAAGTACTTCATCATCATCATTTCAGCCGAAAGACGTCCACTGCTGGACATAGGCCTCCCCCAAGCGTCGCCACAATGAACAGTCCTGTGCGTCTCGCATCCATCTGACTCCCGCAACCGTTACCAAGTCATCGGTTCACTTTGTAGGAGGCCGTCCAAGGCTACGTCTTTCCGGTACGTGGTCGCCATTCCAGAACCTTTCGGCCCTTAAGTACTTACTAACATTAATATGGACCTGTATCGTTTAGATCTAGAAGTGTGAAATAAAGTTCTTATATATATATATATATAAATATTTACAAAGACATCTTATTCCACATTAAGAGGCGCTGTCAGAGGACTCCGAAACTGTTTACTGTCACTCGAGTCGTGAAGATAAGGGTTTATGAGGATTAGCTTTAAAGGACGAGGTGCGAGCGAGAAATGAGCGAGGAATAAGCGGAGATGATATGGGATTGGTCGGTTTTTGAAAGGCTTTTCAATATCATTTGCTGTTTCTGAATTGCTTTCTAATTAATACAAATGAAAAACTAGTATGTTATCAAAAAACACACGCATAAATCTCTTTCTATTAGTATTTTGTTCATTTCACGTTAACTGTTTTTAACCGGATTAAAAAAGAAGTAGGTTCTATGTTCGGCTGAGTGTAATTTTTTTTTTATATAATATGTTCATCGATTTCTCGGTCAATTGTGGACGGATTTTGAAAATATATTTTTTGATTGAAAGGTTATGCTTTCAAATTAGTCCCATAGAAATATTTTTATAATTTGATAATGACATTTAAAGATATGGAACAGGATCACGGCAGAACTATCGTATCAAGTAAAATTTCATTGTTTATACGTGTAGTCGATGACTGACTGAAAGAAGAGGGGAGGGGATATATAGAACTGATCTGATGATGAAGCCGGAAGGTAGGCACCGAACCTCTGTAATGAATTAATGTAATCTAACCGTGTTTGGGATTATTAGAATTGTTATGAGATACACTCTGGCTGTAAGGTATTTTACTTTTTAATGGTGTTACCATAACTAAAAAGTGTAAAATAAAACAAAAAGACCAAAACTATTATTCCGAACCACCGACTTCCGAAATTAAAGTTATTTTGTACGTTGTTTTTTTTTACATTGAATCCGATTGTATTTTTTTTAATAAAAAGTTTTTTATTAATAGTTCACATTTTACTTTTTAAGATTTGTGTACACAACTTTTCAAAGTTTACGTTTACGTGTAGGTAGATTCTATTTGGTTGTAACCAAATAGAATCTACCTACACGACCTACACAACCCATTAAAAATTCATTTCGGTTTAAGATGGTCCATATTCGTAAAGGTCAGACGTCTTAACCCAATCTCACTGACACCTTTCTCGCTTCGCTTCGCTATATTTGTAACCAAATCTCAATGTTTTAACTGCAGAACACAACGAGGTTTTAGTGTTTTTTACGAAACTTCTATCGAGCGCTGTAAAAGACTCTTAGCTGTATTAAAAATGTATGGAAGAATAAAGTGTTTGAAATATTTTTAACAGGTTACTTTTTTTTTAAATAGACCTTTTAGGAGAACAGTGTTAAATTCTCGAATTATTTTTAACTTCATTTTAAGAGATGTGTTTATAGAAATAATTTTATATTATAAATGTAAGTTTAAGTGTTTGGATCTTTATGAATGAAATAGCTTTGGCCAGCGGCTTCGCCCGCATTAAAATAAGTTTCACCATACAAACTTTTTACCCCCGTTTCGTCTGTTTTAGCAAATCCTTTTTTGTTTATTCTTTTTATTGCATCATAAAAGAAACCGATTTTCAAAATGTCAGCATTCTAGGACCAAGATTTTAGGCTAAGCGTTGATGAGTCAGTGAGTAGTGAGTAAGTAAGGGCGTTGCCTTTTATACAACATTACTTTTAGTATATGCGAACCTGATTATCAACAATCCAACTTGTGACCTTTTTTAAATATTTTTTCCCAAAAATATTCAAAAAAGGTTAAAAGTTGGACACCACCTACAAAACAACCAGTACAAAACAGGTCACGGCAGGTTAGAGCGGGCATTAAACGCCAGCGCACAGCTGGGTATGGAAGCAAGTTACAAAGAATTGGATTTAGAATAAAACATTTATTACGCGAGCAAAGCCATGGGCAGGAATAAGTTTTATCTAAAGAATATAAAGGTTATCAAGGTTGGTTGCGAGTTCAACAATAGTTGAGAGGACCATCCTTGAGAGGACCCTAGTTGTGACCCGGGTCTTCCATTTCTGAGTAGGGTGGAAAATCTTAGGTACTAACCCTTTTATTAGTACCTAAGCTTCTAAGCTACAAGATTAGTTATTGCACTAAGTATTGTAAAGGCGAATGTTATTATTTTGTTTTTTGTTACTCCATAACGCTCAAACGTCTGAACGGATTTAGATTGAATTTGGCACACGAGTAATTCATGTCTTGGAAATTGGTGGCCGTGTATCGGACGACTTAGCGTTGGTAGGCCTCTTCCAAGATGGACCGCGCGATGATCTGGTGATGGTCGCAGAAATTCGATGGATGCGAGACGTGCAGGAATGTGAATGTGACATATTCTAAAGTTTTTAGTTTTTTTATTTTCCATTTATTTATTTTGACGTGACAACGTCTTATAAATTGGTTTGCCGGGTGACACTTCAAGAAACTGCGTTACGCTCCGCTCACGTTATGCGCTCACAATGAGAGCGAGTGAGAGGCACGCGTCCCTTCCACTCGGGCATGGTTAGCCCGCATAAGAGCGAGAGAGACAGACATAAAAAGTGAAAGGCACGCGTCCCCTATTATTTCATCCTTCTTCCTACTATACGAATGAATATTCACATTAAAATTATTTTACCACTCAAAGTCGTTGTCACGTAAAACTTTCGCCCGTATACCGACTTTACAGGCAACCAATTTTTTTATACATATATTTTACAATTTTAGATATTTCTAAAAATACATATTTAAAAAAAACATTTAAAATTATAAAAAATTGTAGTCCGCCGGAGTCAGGAGCAGGGTCCAAGCTACCGGTGGTTAGGGCTCCAGACACAGGAACCTCCTCACAATGCGAGCCGTATCAAGGAGTACTGCCTTTTGATCCAGCCGCGCAACGACAGCTTCGGCATCATGACATCCGAGTCCACATTCCACATTTCTACAACCTCGTGCGCTAAGTCGAGGTATTTGATTTGTTTCTCTTTCTTAGCTTTCATGAGATTCTCGTCATGTGGGATGGTGACATCGACTATTATTGCACGGCGCGCTAATCGGTCTATCACCACTATATCCGGCTTATTATTATTCCGTTTATTAAATTTGTATACATTTTGATTACATTTTTAAATATTTCTAAAAAAAAAACAACATTTAAATATAATAATAATAATAGAGCGATCACGTGTTTGCCGACGGTCTATAAAGTTCTTACATCTATTCTGAGAGGTAAATCAATAGTCATATTGAGACAAATTCTATCATGTCTGCCTCTCAGAATGGATGTAGGAACGGGGAAGCCATTGGCCGTTACGACTATCGGCACAATGATTGCTCTATCCACTGCCCACATGTCGACAACCTCGCGAGCTAGGTGAAGATATTTAGTCTGCTTATCTTTCTCAGCTTTCACGAAGTTCTCATCATGAGGGACCGCTATATCAAAACTCATTGTGCGACGCTCCAGTCGATCTATCACCACTATATCAGGTTTATTGGCAACAATAGTCCTGTCAGTGATGATAGATCGATTCCAATATAATGTGATATTGCCATTGTCGAGAAATGGGTCGGGCACATACCTATAATACGGTACTTCTGATTCCACAAGATTGTATTTAAGAGCAAGTTGCTGGTGGATAATCCTGGCTACAAGGTTGTGTCTATGCAAATAGTCTCCGTTAGCTAAATGAGAACATCCAGAAATAATGTGTCGGATTGATTCTGCGGGTCGGTGGCATGCCCGACAGATGTCAACCGTACCGTCCTTCATAATGTATTTCCGGTAGTTGTTCGTCATCATAACTTCGTCCATAATTGCAAAGACAAAACCTTCGGTTTCTCCAAAGAGAGAGAATACGGACGCTAAATTATCTACATCGGGCCCATGTAAGGCCCGGTAAAAACGCCCGTGAGGCTCCTTGCCCGGCCATACTGCCCTGCATTCATTAGTATCCATTACTGTAGGTTTGCGCCAGTTCTCGTTAACCAAGGAGAGCGGGGTGAGGCCTTTGTCTACCGCAACCACATCTCGGTGCATCCCCACGTCGGTTTTCAGAAAGTATTCCCTGAGACTGCATATCTCACGGTTGTGCAGGATCTTAGCATTTAAGAAACCACGACCTTCGCACTTCCGCGGGAAATACAACCTCATCACCGATGACCGTGGGTGATGCATCCGATTTGCGGTAAGTAGTGAGCGGACCCTCCTATCCAGGGCGTCGAGTTCCGTCATAATTATTATTATTACTTATCTACATTGTGCTTACATATTAGAATGTCCATGGAGTTTCTTACAAGATCTTCTCCATAGAGATCTACACTTTGGAACGTGCAATTTATCTTCACATTTTTTTGCCTGGCCGACATTTTGACAATTTCAAAGTGACTGTAATTGGTCTATTTGAAATAAACGTTTCTGATTTCTGATTTTACAGCAAATGTATCGAGTCAGCTTTCTCGGCAGACTTAAGTGTAATATACTAAGTGAATAGAAGGTAGATTTGATCTGCAGCGTTTTTTATTTAAACTCCATTTGAAAGTAACTCTGGTATTTTTTTAATCACATGAAACCCAGTTTTAGTGCGCGTTAAAACTCTTTTATGCTCCCGTTTATACTTTACCTTGAAATTGCCTGAGACCTTAAATTGTAAAGGCAGGTATCTATGCAAGTACCTAATGGAATTTTTGACGCCCACCGTAAAAGCCTAAAATAATTAATTAAAAATGTTATATCACGTTTAGCACATTTTTATATTTCAACGGGAGCTGAAAAATAAAAGTTAGAGTTATGGAAAATATGAATTTGGTGAAAAAAGTTTTTGTAAAATAACTGGTACCTGCGAAAGAAGAATTTTATGACAAAATTAGTTACACAATGCTGTATAATGTTCACGGAATTTTTAAAAATACTCCATATATAGGAATTTTGATGTTGAATTTTTTCCTATTGTTATTTTAAATTACTCTGAGTATATTGAAACTACGTGAGAAAAAACTACCAATATAATATCAAGAGAATGGACAGCCGTCTGAAGTTTTTATTTATTAAAACTTCATGCAACATAAAGGTACAAAGGCGGACTCAATGCCTTAGGCGTTCTCTAACAGTCAACAGAGGGTGGTGAAGAGAAAACATGGCAGGCGCATAAAAAAAAGAAAATATTATGAAGAAAACATGGGTAAAAATGTATACACGGTGTCTTTGACATCGACGTACAAACGAATACCACGGATCCAGTACATGATTGGACCCTCCAGGGTAAAATTTGTCGTCAGCTTTTTCCTAATTATTGAAAAAAATCTGTACTTTTTAAATTTTAAACTTAACTTCTTCTAACCAACCCCGATGATATTTTTTGTTAAAAGAAAAGAAAAAATTAAAAACTAAACAATTTAAAAAAAAATTCAGCGGGCATACAACGCCCTTAAAGTTCAGTATAATAATGTCTTCAGGATGTTGTTGGGGCTTCCACGTTACTGCAGTGCATCAGGAATGTTTGCCGACGCACATATTGATGGTTTCAAAGCCATCATAAGAAAGAGGGTAGCTTCCATGATGCGCAGGGTGCGTGGGAGCGGCAACAGCATTCTGAGGGTCATTAGTGATAAGCCGTGTTACGCCACGTTTGCACACTGGGTGCATGTACACGTACATGTACTAGGTGTATCAGGTGTACGCAAAAGATATTTAAATTAAATTAAATTCTCTCTGTCTCTTATTTTATCTTTTATTAACATAGTTTTTAAGTTGTGTGATTACTAAGCATATCGATGCTTCCGGCAACAAATGTCGTAAACGCCATTTTGGCGAAAATGAGTTAAGAATGCAGCCCTACTTAATTTTTGGCGCTGCGTCTATCTAAAAATGTGAAAAAAATATTCGCCTAAAAAAAATACTTTTACACCCAAAATTTTTACTAGTATAATCAAGATTTTTTAGAAAAAAGGGTATGTATAACTCATATTGCTTAGAACCGAATAACGGTGCAGGTCGTATAATACAACGTACAAACAGCTGTCGGTCGTAAAAACATGAATACATAATTAATTGTAATTACACCCCACAATCATTTTTAAAACGTAAGCTCTGCTGAGAAACAATTGTCGTAATGTCACTTGGTCTTGGAGAATTGGTTTGAAAATTGAATTATGTAGGTAAAGCAGTTGACTCCAAAACAGCTATATACGGATAAACTACCAATTACCGCAGCTAAATACAAAGATCTGCAACGATTGTGTGATCAGGGGACAATACACAAACGGTTTCATGCCAAATACAAACAGCTTCCTTGTCAGTCTCATAATGTCATTGATACTCTTCCTGAGACTGACGAGGAAGATGAAATTTCTGATTAATTATCTTCTATCAGAAAATCAGGTCTTCAAATTTCTGGTTAATAATCTTCTATCCAATGACAGAAGATTATTAATCAGAAATTTGAAGACCTGATTTTCTATAACTCGTCGTCGTATTATGTTTTGCATCTACTTTTTTATTATCTTGTCGATAACACTTTCCCATTTTCACCAACGACACTAAAAGTTAGGTAGACCATAGTACAGAAGCTTTCCGAACAAACAAGATCTAGAAAGATGAACTACCTAAATTTTTAAGGGTGTTGGTGAAAATGGGCATTGTTTATTAAAATTATTAGAGCAGTAAGCTTGGTAGAATTTTTACTTATATTTTTTTGTAATTCATTATCAATACGTTTTAAAAAAATGTCGTGATTATAAAATCTTCTCGAAATCAATGAAACAAAATGATTACTTAACATTTTGAATTATGTCTGGCTGGTTAGGTACGCCGTTGGAGGTAGAACACTATAGGCATCTTGTAACAAACGCTTGATTAAATTATACGGGACGATGCCTATAATATACTTACTTAAGTGTATTTTTATACCTTTAGGACCTGCCAGGTCCTAAAGGTATACAAGACAGAATTACAAATATCTCTGTTACATGTTTCTTGTAAAATGCAATTGCAAAACACGATTGAAAAGAGTGTCCATGGAGTTTCTTGCACATTCTTCTCCATAGAGATCTACGCTTTGGAATGTACAATTAGCATCATTTTTTTCTGACAGACTGACTTCTTGACATTTCAAAAGTGCCTGTAAATGGTTTATTTGAAATAAATGCTTTGAATTTAACATAAAACGGACCACGGTCTGAAATAAAGTATTTTTTTATTTTTTTTTTATTAAGAAGTCATCGGGATAATAAAATATGTAATTATTCTAATCAATCCCAATGACATTTTTAATTTTAAAAGTAATTCATTAATTTTTTCCAGTAAAAATTTTAGAATAGCGATTTTATACAGATTTAATTAAAAAACGTAAAGATTTTTTTTAAATCAGTTCAGGCCGACGAAAAAGTGCACCACTGGGAGGCCTATTATCATGTACTGGATCCATGGTATTCGTTTGTGCGTCGATGTCAAAGACACCCTGTATTTATAGATGCAAAGGAGGCGGCCGATCGCGTGAGGCAACGGTCCTCACGCCCTAACCGCCGCCGGGATTCCGATCCCGATTTCCGGCCACCGTAGGCGCGGGCTTGCGGACGGCGAGCAATGGGTGGTTCGCCGTTCGATCGTCCGGTAACCGTCCGGACCCAGCTCAAGTTGTCGACGGCGCGTAGTGTTCCACGCGCGCCTCAAGGAGATGTCAGCGAAACCGTAGGGGCCCAGCAGGGTCGAAGCCTACTGTGGCCACGGGTAGTGTGAAAGCGAAGGCCGGGGCCCCGGGATGAAGGCAAAAAGGGAACAGGAGTGGGTTTTTAGTCAGTAAAAGTCTGACACTATCTCTCGCTCCACCCAAGAGCGGGATTTGTAATTAGATGATTTTCCCACCTTAAAAAAAAACCCTGTATTATAAAATAAACATACGTATGTATTTAATATAATAATTATGAACAGTCAGGGGTCAAAAGTGCAGTTACACCGTACCGATGCTAAAATGTATAAAGTTTCTGTGTAGAAGAGGGTCAATGGTTCATGACTGATTTAATTGGTAGCATAGAATCTAAAGTATTGAATAAACTCGTTGTGGACTATTGAATTTCTACAACAAGACATTTTAGACACTTTAGCATTGGTAGTTTTTTTTTTTTTCGGTGGGAAAATCATCTTATGACATCCCCCGCTCTTGAGCGGGACGGGAGATAGTGGACTTTTACTGTCTAAAAACTCATTCCTTCGTTGCCTTTCGTACCAAGGCCGAGTCTTCCTTTCAGAATCAGACCCTTGGCCCCAGTAGGCTTCGACCCTGCTGGGCCCCTACAGTTGCTGACATCTCCTTGAGGCGCACGTGGATCAGCACGCACCGTCGACGACTTGGGCTCGGTCCGGACGGTTACCGGACGGTCATTGGTAGAATGCAACTGTACTTTTGATCCCTGACTGTACTTACATATATTCCAAATATTTATATAAAGTAGAAGAAAGGGGATTTTCTTCATTTTCCCGTAGTTTCAAAACGAACTACATTCTTATGTAGTAAGTGGTCTTCCACTTAGTATAGAATAAGACAGCTAACGCCAATAGAGTAGCAAACTGACAAAGTCCAGTTCGTTACATTTTGCTTGTTGCAACAAACTGAAGAGCTTTCTAATTAACGTTTTTTTTTATATCCTTTATTATTTTATTTATTACAAATATAAAAGGAAACGAAAACACATATGTACATACAATGGGCGACCTTATCGCAATCCGCGATCTCTTCCAGGCAACCTGGAATGGTGAGTAATTGCCTGGACAAGAAATGGGGCTGTCATTGGTGTGATAAAACCAGCATTAAACATATTATATTATAATAGATACTCAGATATGTACATATGCTATATAATACTGGCCTGTTGGTCTAGTGGTTAGTGGGCCTGACTGCTATGCCGGAGGTCGTGGGTTCGATTCCCACCCAGGACAAATGTTTGTGTGATGAGCACGTATGTATTTAGAAATATATATGTATGTTTATCAGTTGATAGTACTCATAACACAAGCTCTGCTTAGCATGAGACTAGACGGCGTTGTGTGATAGTTGTGGAATATTATTTATTTATTTATTTTATTTTATTTAATAGATACATATATACATACATAATTATTGAATACTATAGACAGAAAACATATGGTGATGACATGGCTCTGAAACATGGTCGCTTACAATGGGCCTCATCAGAAGGCTTACAGTCACCCAAAGAGCAATGGAAAGGGCTGTGCTCGGAGTTTCCTTGCGTGATGGCATAAAGAATGAAGATATCCGCAGGAGAACAAAAGTCGCCGACATAGCCCGAAGAATTGCCAAACTAAAGTGGCAGTGGGCAGGGCACATTGCTCGTAGAACGGATGGTCGATGGGGCCGAAAGGTTCTAGAGTGGCGACCGCGCACCGGAAAACGCAGCGTTGGAAGGCCTCCCACAAAGTGGACCGACGACCTGGTGAGGGTCGCGGAAGTGCGGTGGATGCGAGAAGCACAGGATTGGTCGTTGTGGCGACGCTTGGGGGAGGCCTATGTCCAACAGTGGATGTCTTTCGGCTGAAATGATGATGATGATGATAGACAGAAATATAAATGACAACTATCGATAATCACAACGACAGTTAATGTTCCCTAACTAGTCTTTTAATAACAGACAACGATTGAGCGCGTTTAATTATTATTGTGTCTGGTAATTCATTCCACAGACGAGCAGCCTGGACAGTAAATGATTTATCATAGAAAGTCGTGCTCTCTGATGATCTTAGCAATTTTGTATGTGAGTTGCAGAGAAACTCAAAACGATACGTGAAAGTAATAATAATAGTTTATTTTGCATCAAGTTTTACATTTTAAATTAAATACATGGTAGTACATACAGCTTAAATTAAATATACAATGATGTGGTGACATCAGCACCCTTACTAAGTTGCCAAGACAACTTGTGTTAAAGATGCTGGGCCCAACCCTTTAATGGATGTTTCTATTTGCATTTAGGTAAGTACATACATGAGATGCTATTTTGTATTTATACGACTGGTTCATTATATACAAGCGAACGTTGCCCCTTACTAATATTTAGTCCTGTTTCATATGTGCGTTTACAAACATGTACCTAATGTCACGCTCTACAGCTCCAACATAGTTGAACGTTGTACACTGGCATTTGGTCACAAAAAAAGGAATAAATCAATTAGTTTCCACTTTTTTAATTGGAACAAAGTCGGCGGAGATCTCAATAAAACGGTAAAAAACATTCAATTTGATATGTCAACTACGAGATGGGAACATTGATTGATGACCAAACGGGCGCTAGTGTGGACATAAACTGAATTCCCTGTTTTTTTTTCGTATTAAATGCATCAGTTCCTCGTGTTGTGCCTTTTTTTGTGATGGATGGAGATTACATTTGGTACTTCGGAAATATCTGATGTTGTTTACATTCTACATATTTTTTTTTTAGGTGGGAAAATCATCTAATGACAAATCGCGCTCTTGGGCGGTGCGGGAGATAGTGCCAGACTTTTACTGACTAAAAACTCACTGCTGTTCCTTCGTTGCTTTCGTCCCAGGGCCTCGGGTTTCGCTTTCACACTACCCGTGGACATTCTACATATAATAGTTTTTTATGCTTAAATTGTTTGTGTATAGTTGTGGAACTATATTTTTTGTTATTAATAAGTTCACCTTTGGGTCAATTATTTGGACAAAGAACGAGCTAGCCTTCTGTTTGATACGTCGGTGAGAAATATCATTGAAAAGGCCTCACGGTATCGAACAGAATGACCAAAACTTTTCGATCCATAACAGCTCAAAACTATTATTACCAAATATGGTTACAATATTTGAAGATTTCTAAAAACCGAGTAGTAAAACAAACGTCAAAGTAAACCGTGTTTTAAAAATATGGGTGCATAAAATTTGTTGTTGCGTCTGCCATGCTTCTGCAGTGCTTCCAGCATGTTCTCTGAATTTCGCACGGATGGCTTTGATGCCACGTGGTGCAAATAGACAGCTTCACTACTAAGCAGATTCTATGGCAGCAGCAACAGCATCCTTAAAATAATATCCTGTAAGTTTGACAGCCCCCTGGTGTGGAACCTTACCCAGAGGACTATGTTCCTTTTAGTTATTAACTACTAACATAATATTTACGATCATACTATCAATTTTCTTGTAATGAATGGACCAATACAATGTCTGAACAGTGGTGGCCGAGTAGTAACTGCCCCGACTTATGAGTTGTAGGTCGTGTGTTCGAACCCAGCCAGGCGCATTACCTTGTGTAATTTATTTTCATCATCACTGCTCACAAAACGGTGAAGGAAAACATCTCGAGGAAGCCGGCATGTCCTAGAATCAAAAATTCGAAGACCTGTGACATTCACTAATGCGCACTGGGCCCGCGTGGTGGATTACGGCCCATTCCCTCTCCTAGAGGGGAATCCCAGCAGTGGGAACATTATAAGGCTTATTATGCTATGCTAATACAATGTCTGAATAAATAAATTGATAAGCAGGTACACTGTGTAAGTAAAACGTCTATTAAGTATATCAATTATCAAAAAAAAACATAAAAACTAAACAAACGACAAAATCGGAAAACATGTAAACGTTACAGAAAAAAGTTACAAATACACCAATTGTTCCACTTCCCTCTTCAAAGAGAACATATTTTCGGAGTCTAACAGACACGAAAGATACGTCAAAGCACAAACGCATCTAATAATATTCCCAAAACTTTTCCCTCAAGGGGGAAAGAACACAACAATACTTGTTCACATATGTTTAAGTACAAAGTTACTATTCTCGAAGTTGTTCGACACTTTCCCAGAATTTTCCCATACCTCGTCGATACTTAAAGGTGATGGTTCACCGGGAGCATTAAAGCCAGGTTCTACTAATTTTGTACTTTTTTGAATCTCTGGAAATCCACAAATATAATAGAAATCACCAAGAAAAATTATTTTATTAAAATTGACCAAATGACCAACCGCTGGGTAAAAATCATAACATGATATAAATTTTAGCTTGATAAAAAAAATCACGAATAACTTAAGATTTCAAACGTGTATTAGATATACACGTTTGAAATCGTAAGTTAGGGTCGAGATTACTTTATGGAAATATTTGAAAGTTACATAAAATAATAAAGCATGTTTTTTAAAAGCGTCTGTAAACATAAAATAACTAGCACCTTGCCAGCGGCTTTGCCCGTGTGAAAGTAAGTTTCTCCATACAAACTTTGGACCACCGTTTCATCCCCTTAGGGAGCGAATTTTGGAAAATCCTCTCTTAGTGCTCGCCTACGTCGAGAAAGGAAACCTTGTGCAAAATTTCACGCTTCTAGTCCCAGTATTTTCGGCTGTGCGTTGAAATGTCAGTCAGTCAGTTTCTCCTTTTATATATATAGATAAAGCATGTTTTTTAAAAACAAAAATCTTGAATAGTAACTATGTATGCAATTAGGTACTTACTATGCTCTCGGACGACGAGCAATGGGTAGCTCGCCGTCAGGTCGTTCGGTAACCATCCGAACCGAGCCAGAGTCGTCAACGGCGCGTAGTGTTCTACGCGCGCCTCAAAGAGATGTCAGCAGCAGCGTAGGGGCCAAGCAAGGCCGATGCTCTGCTGGGCCGCAGGGAGTTACTGAAACGGAAACTCGCGCTCCTAGATCGTAACGGCAACTGAAGTACACAGGTGTAGTTTTAGTCATACCACCCTAGAGTGGAAGAAGTTGTAGCGACATCTATGGCGTCACATAAGAACTAATCCTGCATCGCGCAATCAAAATTCTCCGCGCGTTTAGAACATATAGAACAGCCCGAAATCATCTATCGGGCAGTAGTAGCCCACCAGACATAACACCCGTCTGGTCGGAGGATCCTCCCTTTTCAACGGAGGTTTGCGGGATTTTACTCTCTGTTCCGTCCACCTCTAAAAAGTAATTGGATGAGTTCCCACCTCAAAAAAAGCGACGTTACAATAATGTAACACACTGACACACACGCCTGACACACTGACAAAGAGCATTCGTTTTTGTAGACGAACTTTGAATGTAAGATACTGTAAAAATTGTAACACAATGTTGGGAACAAAGCATCCAAACGTGTAAAAGTAACTGGGACCTTACCATGAAATACAAGTTTTTGAAATTTGAAAATATTATAGTATTGCATAATGCAGAAGCATTTTTTTTTTCAGTTTGTAAATGTGAGTACCATGGAGCTATTTATGGTTTTTAGGTTATTATTGGATTTGTTTGACATAAATGAGCATGGCAGTTGAGAGTTTGTCATGCTCACTTAAATGTCTCACTGATGGTGGCGCGTGTGTTTGATCATTCGGTTCCCTTCAAAATGGTTGAAATGAGTAGTGCTAATATTTGTGTCATGTCCGTGAACGGGTGCTGTCAGTTGGGACTGGTCATCTCTTAGCTGCCAGTGGCTATTTTTATATCTATAACTAGCTTCTGCCAGCGGCTTTGCCCGCGTAACGTGAGTTTCTCCATACAAACTTAAGACCCCCGTTTCATCCCCTTAGGGGCTGAATTTTGAAAAATCCTTTCTTAGTGCTCGCCTACGTCATAAAAAGAAGCCTTGTGCAAAATTTCACGCTCCTGGTCCCAGTATATTTGGCTGTGCGTTGATATGTCAGTCAGTTAGTTTCTCCTTTTATATATACAGATTAGTTTTTATTTTTACTTTATTTACATTGTTCTCACATGATAGTAGCGGCAGGAAACATGTAATCGAGATATTTGTAATGTCTCGATTACATGTCCATGGAGTTTCTTGCACATTCTTCTCCATAGAAATCTACGCTTTGGGATGTGCAATTAGCATCATTTTTTTTCTGACTGACTGACTGACTTCTTGACATTTCAAAAGTGCCTGTAAATCATCATCATCATTCATCATTTCAGCCGAAAGACGTCCACTGCTGGACATAGGCACCCCCAAGTGTCGTCACAATGAACGGTCCTGTGCGTCTCGCATCCATCGGACTCCCGCAACCGTTACCAAGCCATCGGTCCACCTTGTAGGAGGCCTTCCAACGCTACGTCTTCCGGTACGTGGTCGCCATTCCAGAACCTTTCGGCCCCAACGGCCATCCGTTCTGCGAGCAATGTGCCCCACCCATTGCCATTTAATTTTGGCGATTCTTCGTGCTATGTCGGTAACCTTGGTCTTGGCCTGTAAATGGTTTATTTGAAATAAAATGCTTTGAATCTTTGAAAATGTTAAAATGTCAGTCGTGCGAGCCCGAAAGAGGGCTGGAGCTATTTGTATACCCCATATAGCTCCATCTCTTTAACAATTCAGGTCGTCAAATGTATCGTGTTAAGAGTTCGTGGTAGGGCCTTTGATACCAAGCGGCTAACGAAATGCTCGCTTCTCGGCAGTCACTTCTGCAATGTTGCAAATTAAAAGTTTATAAGTCAATAAATCTACCCAGTTATGTTGACTCCGAGTTGCAGTTTAACGCGATATTTTATATGTAGCTAATCTCGATCAGATCTCCGCGAACAAGTTACTGTATAATAAGATACTTACCCCTTGCCTCGAGCAATATTTGTCCCAGATTCTGGATTGATGATCCTACTATGATGACCCATAACGAACGTCAAAGAATACATGTGTATATGTTATTTACCCGAAGACGCCCCTGATGTTGGGGGTCGTTGCGCAGGACGATATCCGGTCACCGCAGGCGCGAGCTTGCGGATGGCGAGCAATGGGGAGCTCACCATTCAACTGTCCAGTAAGGATCATCGTCGCGTTGTGTCCCACTCGCTACCAGGGCTGCCGATTGTTCGAAGAATAGAAATAAATAAGAATAGAAGATACCGTGGCAACGAAAGGGCAACTGTAGGAACACTGTGGATTTTAGATTATTTATCCCTCTCGCTCCAACCAGAGCGAAATAATTTCCCTCGTTAAAAAAAAGTATTTAATTTTTGTCACTCATACCCCGGCCAACTTCACCAAGAATTGCTTAACCTTGCAAGTCGATTCTTTCGGTCATTGAACCCCTTGTTAACTATAATCATAGTTGTGCGCACGCGATGCACGTCGGACACATTTACTGATTAAATCTAAACTGTAACTTAACTTGTGATGGGCACGCCATCATGGCGGTAAGTCAGAGGGGAGGGCTTTGAGAAGTGGCTGGAGAGGCACCACAGCAGGCGATCGCCTCCTTCTGCGAACAGTAATGCTAGCGAAGGAGACGGCCGTAAGCGTGAGGGAACGGGCATCCTCATTCCCTAGTCGCCCCGATCATGACCTCAGCACGGCCCATGCCCGCAAGGTAATTGGGATTTTTAATGAAAAGGAAACTCTCGTGGTTCTAGAACGCCAAGGACAACTGAAAGACACATGTGTGGTTTTAGTCAGTAAAAGTCGAACACGCCCTCTGGCTTCACTCTGATGCGGGAGAAGGTATTGGATGATTTTTCACCTTAAAAAAAAACACCGGTGTTTCCAAAAACACAGTGACAGAATATTTTCTGTTAGACACGTAGGTAAATTACCACAGTGTGAGTGATCAATGTAACCATCAATAAGGTTCCGAGAAACCTTCATGCCTCAGAAAACACGTGAAGCCGTTAATCTCAGCACACATGACACGCGAAGCTTTCTACCCTTGTCCCGTTTTATTTGGGGTCGATGCAACCTGCTTTTTTCTTCAATTTTGTCCTATCGCCCGTCACATTATCACTTATTCCCTTTTCTTTCATATTACTTTTCACAAAAGTCAGAAGTGATTTTTATAACATAAATACGAGTAGTAAACATGAAATTGTATTACCTAAATGGAGATTAGCTAAGACCAGCAAGTCATTTTTGGTAAATAGCATACGCTTTTATAACAAGCTGCCAAAGGCGGTGACTGAACTTAGCGAGGGAAAGTTTAAAACCCATATTAAGCGTGTCCTTACTAAAAAGCGAATTACAAGGTTAAAGACTATGTCGAAGACACGCTTGTTTGGCAATGACTGCTTCTGCACATGTGGCTCCCTGGTAACTCAAAATATTGTGTAAATGTATCATAAACTGCTCCACATTTGTTGTAATATTTAAATTTTCTTATTTTTTTCTAGCACATTGCTTTTGCAATATTTTTTGTATTATTAGACCCCAACCACCATAAATTCGTTAGTAATTTATTTTTCTAACGTCTCATTTACTGATAAGTGTAATTATTAATTTTTCTTGCTTTTTTATATAGCCACTTTTTTATAATGTGAATGTGAGAACACTGTAGACTCCGCGAATTCTTATACGACTCATTTTTTATTATGATTATTTTTATTGTTCTTTTTAGTACAATATTGACCGGTCTACACTGTCCTTAGATAATAACTACTTATACTGTAATATGGAAATATTGTAAGAACAACAATTTTTTTAAAGAGTAACCATGGAGATTCTTGCCGGTTCTTCTCCTTAGGAAACGACCAATTTGGAACCGTGCACTAGTTTCTGACGTTTTATAAGTGCCCATGTAGGCCAATGTGAAATAAAAAACTTTTGAGTTTGACTGACTTTGACTTTGACACACAATCCATCCATCTTTTCTTTGGCCTCCCTCTACATCCACAACATGCGTTTCATCCCTTCTCTTTACATGGCCATACTAAGACAAACGATTCCTTTTCAACTTTTCAGTCGCTGGCGCCATTTTGGAACTTCCTCTAATAAACTTATTTCTCACACGCGAATGTGCTCAGTGAATGACCACCTTGACGAACAAAAACACCTTCCCAAATGAAATTTTGTATGCACAAAACTCTTCACAAAGTATTTCGAGTAGCTTTAATAATTCATCCCTTTGACTTGTAATAAGTTAAAGAAAACGAGTTCCCTTAGTTTCGAAGAGAGGTGTAATAAACGTATTTAGGACGTGTTGTTAATTTTAATATTTAATGTAAAATGAGTTGAAATGGTTGTTTGAATATTTCAGTTGTTAGGGAAACTGTTGGGGTATGTTTACCTTGGTCACCATAATTAAGTACAACAATTTGGTGCCTAACATTAAGCAAAAATACGGTTAAAGGACATTGGTTTTTAAATAAATTGTTACAACAAATAGTTACAACGTAAAACATAGATATCAGTAAAAAGTAAAGTAAAAATTCATTTATTTTCCACAATAATGAAACACAATACAGACATTATTATAATAAATGGAGTGGACTGGATCCTAAACTAGGGCTGCCTTGTATTTCAGAACTCCAGGTCTTCCTCCCGTGGTGAGTGAGGCGGTCATAATTCATTAGTGAATTTCAACTGGAGATGTAATCAATATAATGTGATTGTATGTACGTGCGTGTGTGTGTGATGAGTTCGATTGTTCGCATCTGTGTTTGTGGGAGAATGTATCAGATATACACAAAGCATAAGCAATAAATATTGAGGCCCACAACGGTGCTCTTAAATTAACTATGGGATGCCTTCATAAATAAATTCACAGGAATGAAAAGTAATTTACAAAATCAGTCCAGCCGTTTTCCTAAACGGCTGGACTGATTTTGATGACCTCCTGGTCATCTAGAACAAAAAATCAGACAAAAATTATAAAAATGCATTTTTTAATATACTTTTAATATGCATTTAATAATAAAATTTTATTTTGATATTACAAACAGACAATTTAATCTTGTTTACAAATATTTTGTATACATATGTATGTATAGAAATACCTACCGTGTGTGTTAGCCACGGTGTTGTGTGGACAGAAACTATACTACATTTATAAACTTAAACGGCGTCGTAATGCTGTAGTACACCGGTCCCGTCAATTTAAACATTCATTTACACATAGATTTTTCTGTTTCAATGGTCCTTTCCTCTACAACAAACTCAACACAACTCTTAATATCTACACACTAAACAAACAAGGATGCAAAGCCAAACTATTAGACTTCCTACTAACATGTGATTACCAAACTACTGAAGACCTTCTTAAAACGTTGAGATAAAATTACACCACGAACACACGAAGCACATGCACACAACACACAATTTTGATTGCAAATTAATATTTTGTTATATGTTAACTTAAATAGACGTCAACACTCAAATGCTGTTATATTGATATCTTCTTTTCTGGTAAGAGAACTGCGTCCTGAAATACAGGCTCGGCCTAGCTCAGGCGCAGTTGCACATTTTTATTTCTTATGCATTTGTAAGTCACCCCCAATTTATTGCTCAAATTTGTACAATATTACTGTGGAGAAATAAATTATTATTAATTATTATTATTATTATTATTAAACTTTCCATTAACACCTACTTACCTTTAAAGCTGCAGTGAAATAAATATTAAAAATAAAACTCGCTTGCCTTTTCCGTGCTCTCACAAAATTTTAGGAAAATTAAAAATTTAATTTCTGTCAGTGTATTCATGCTAACCGTGCTATGCATGCTGGTTCAGTGTTTAGCACTTTTCCAACGATTCACTTCGTCATTTTAACCTGGGAAAAACTTTATACAAAAAAAAAAAAAAAAACATCCGACTTCAATGTAAAAAACAGGGCAAGTGCGAGTCGAATTCAAGCACTGAGAGTTGCGTAAAAACTAACTTATGTAAATAGTTCAATTCCCGAATCGAGTCTCGAAGATTTTTCCGAATAGAAAAAAGTTTTTTTTTTGTGACTACCAATTTTTAGTTTTCAGATTTATTCCTATACTTGTGCTATATAATCTTGCCAAATTTCAAGGTTCTAGGTCAACGGGAAGTACCCTATGAATCTCGATTTCCTTAGGAGTGTCAAATTTACGATTTTTGCGACATAAACGGCCGTATCTTTTTTTTTCGTTAACTTGGAAGTTTTATGTTTTTCACAGCTTCAAGGGACCGCAGAGCTGTGTATGTATATGGTTTTAATTTCAACTCGATACCCTCACGCGTTCTCGAAATATAGGGTCTCGACAGACAGACAGACGGACAACAAAGTGATCCTATAAGGGTTCCGTTTTCCTTTAGAGGTACGGTTACCCAAAAAAAGGAAATAATCTATTCACTCTGGACTTAAAGACCGCGGTAAAGTTGTAGCTATCAGGGAACACAGACTTCACATAAATATTTTCTCAAAGCGTTTTGTGTAGTTTATATGGAGAACGTACTTTCACGCGGTCGAAGCCGCTGCCAGAAGCTAGTTATAATTTTTCAGAATGCATAGAAGAAACTATTTGAAATGTCATAAAACTTTTTCACTAACAAGTTCATTGGCGTAAGTTCTTCCGAAACTTACTCGCACCGAATTAAGTTAACGACTTCAACTTCCAGAAAGATAACATTATTTGAGTTAGGGAATTGCAAGTGCATAGGAAACAATGAAGATGTATTAAAAATCAAACTATACTGGTCTACTAAGCCAAAAAAAGGGTAAATCAATAAAAGTGAGTATCGAGAAAATAAAATTCGAGTCAATCTTGAGCACAATCTTGAAACCACGAATAGATCTTGGGCTGCAAGAATGTTCGAAAGAGTTGCTGCTGAGTGCATCTCATGACAATTCTAATAATCGTAAACAAGATTAGATTACATTAATTTATTACCGAGTTCCGGTGCCTAACTTCGGATCAGTTCGATATATTCCCCCTCTTCTTTCAGTCAGTCATCGACTACACGTATGAACAAAGCAATTTTACTTATTACGACGGTTCTGCTGTGATCCTATGAGGAGTTCTGTTCCATATCTTCAAAGTTCATGATCAGATCATAACATTATTTCTATGGGACCAACTCGGAAGCATTATAATAAAAAAAAAATTCAAAATCGGTCCACGATTGACCGAAAAATCGGTGAACATACATAAAAAAAACATTCAGCCGAACATAGAACCTCCTTTTTTTTAAGTCAGTTAAAAATAGAGATACAAAGGGTGGGTTTATCGTAATCAAAGATATCTGCTGATAATGGTAACAGTTAGCAAGTTTAACCGCGGGTAAGTAACAGCAAATATAAATAAAATAACTAAGAAAAACTATAATTCCAAAGCTGCTTGTATTCCCAAGTTCACCCTCCTATAAATGCAGAGTGAATAGATACACTGATACAAGATAACACTCCCTATAAGGGGTGTAAAGGGTGAGCCCAAGCCTGGTTGAAGAAAGATCGTGAGGTGATAATGCCTTAATGACTAAACTTAGGGGTTAATTAGCTTGTATCGTAAGCCTTATTCGCACTAGAGACACAATTGTATTAGTACAAGGTCTTGGCACAAATTACGACATTCAAATAGCAATATTTCGATTTGAATGGTAATTACAATCAGGGTTTTTTTTCGGGTTTGAAAATCATCTAATGACATCCCCCACTCTTGGGCGGAGCGAGAGATAGTGTCAGACTTTTACTAACTAAAAACTCACTTCTGTTCGTTCTTTGCCATTGTTCCAGGGCCAAGGGGATCACTTTCGCATCACCCATGACCCCAGTAGGCTTCAACTCTGTTGGGCCTCTACAGTTGCTGACATCTCCTTGAGGCGCGCGTGAAATACTACGTGCCGTCGACCACTTGGACTCGGTCCGGACGGTTACCGGACAATCACAATCAGGGTATATTCGAATTACCCAATAGCACTTTCCAATAAGGAAGAGCAGTGGTAACGGCCTTGAGAACTTACCCTAACGTGTCAAAATGTCAGTCGTGCGAGCTAGAAAGACGTTTTTATTTCACTTAGGCCTAATACATGGGCACTTATAAAACGTCAGAAGCTACTACACGGTTCTAAATTGGAATAAACACCCTTTAGAGCTCTATCCTTTTAACAGTTCAGAGAATTATAATTTATTACATTTTAGTTTATTGAATTTTAATTTATTGTATTTTGTTTTATTGAATTTTATTTATAGGATTTTATTTTTATACTGTTCTATTTTTTTGTCAATTATCATTTTTGCGGACCTTGTATTTACAATTAATCTAATTTTGATAGCAGGTATACATAATTATATTGACATTACCATCGCTATTTTGTATGCCTTTCGGCGGAACATTGGATGGACCAAACATATATTATAAGATCATTGTACCCTTTGTTCACAAAATTAATAAATGAATTGAATTGAATTGAATTATTTATTGGATTTTTATTGTAATTTTTGGAATTAGTATTTATTCAATAATGGAATTTTAATTTTTTGAATGCATATGTTTTTTTTTTTTGTAATAAATTGTTTTAAGGAATTTGTATTTTAAGTTAATTATTTTATATGGATGATTTCTAATATGGGTGTTGACATTGATGTGGAGAAATTTTTTGATGCCCTATGAGTTTTATTTCTTCCCGTTTGTACATATATTATTTTCAGTTTGTTTATATATTTATTAAGTTTTATTTATTTTTAGATCGTCAAATGGGAACGTTAAAAGTTCGTGATAGCACTGCTGATTTGCAAGTGGAACGTTGTGGGTCCGATCTCATGTAGGCGCTATACTTTGTGTAATTTATTTCATCACCACCACTCTCAAAACGGTGAAGAAAACAGGTACCTATAATAAATATCATTTTATTTCTCTCATAAAGGTACCATTGTAACTGATGTTTATTTATAAATTTTGCCTGAATACTTAAAACCTTTGTTAGAGATGGATTATAAACTAGGTTCGAGAACTGTATGACAGATCTCCAGGCCTTTTAAACATAATCGCATTTTGCGGCATATAAACATAAATCTTATGTTTGTAAGATTATGAGCAGGATATATTTGTAAAATGACATGTTAAGTGTAAAGGAAAAGTGATATTTTTATTGAAATGTATCTGTAGTGTATAATGTATGTGTTTGTGTGCGTTTATAAGGAATGTGATTAAAATTACTTTAGGATTTGAATGATACTCTCTGTGTCTTCATAGTCTAAATCAAGGAGTCAGTTCCTTACTGTTGTTTTACATTTATTTACGAGTATATTTAGTAATTTCGTACATATATAAGATTTTATTTACTTTATAAACATAGGGACTAAGGAAATTCTAAAAACGTTGAGCTCTAGCCTTGAATGAGCAGAGATGGATGAACTAACTGTATGCTTTCGTCTCAGGGATTTAATTTTAAAGTAACTGCGAGGGACTGTTAAGATTAAATTTGAAATGAACAATTTCCGAATAGAAGAAAACATTTAAAAAGTCAAGGTAAAATATAGAATTAGATATTAAAGTAATAAAGTCAATAATATTATAAAATATTTTCGTCTCGATAAGAGAGATCGTATTATTCTGCCAACATTGCATATCAAAATTGGTATAATGAAGCATTTTATTAAGACGCTTGATACAAATGCCACCTGTTTTGGAGAACCTTACAGGTTTTTTAAAGTTCCATGGTAGAAAATTGATAAGAAAGAGACCAGCCAACTTTAAGGATGGCTCTTTGGGCACTTATAACATGAGACACATCACATCTTGCTGACCCATCCCACACAACTATACCTATGTCCTAGCATGATAGAATTCGAAAACATGTGGCATCCACTAACCCGCACTGGAACCATGTGGTAGTTTACGGCTTATTCCCTTCTCCTAGAGCGAAGCAGTAGTCTCACTCCCTGTAGTGGGGAATCCATACTAGGGTACCCTGTGTTACGGATCACCAGGCCCTCACCCTAAAGAATAAAAGAATAAATATCTACAGGTCGATGGAAAACTTCTGATGAATGAATGTGTTCCCAAAACTTTTTGTGCGTATGGGTGGGATAGTTTTTTTTTTTTTTAAGGTGGGAAAATCATCCAATGACAAATCCCGCTCTTGGGTGGAGCGAGAGATAGTGTCAGACTTTTACTGACTAAAAACCCACTCCTGTTCCCTCTTTGCCTTCATCCCGGGGCCCCGGGCTTCGCTTTCACACTACCCGTGGCCCCAGTAGGACTACCCGTGGCCCCAGTAGGATGGGTGGGATAGTGGGATACCGTTTCTTTGTTACTAAAAATTCCTCTATATATAACCTAGACGCCTAGCTCAAGAGCCGTGCAACAAGATACGAATACACTGGCAGTAAACTTTAAGTGGAACGTGGCTCCGCATAACTCCCCGACTTTACTGGCGATTAACGAAAAATTAAACTGCTTGTATTTAGATTGTCGCCACCCCGCTTCTCATTTACAGAATACTAATTAAATAAGTTTAGGGGAGGCACCCCCGACTCGACACGGAGTCATGAAGGGACGTAAGGAAACAGCCAAATGAAATTTTGTTGATGAGGCTTTATATGAGTTAGATCTTTGTAATTTGAAGGTATGTGCTTTTAAGTTTGGTTCGCACTAAGAAAGAACGAAAAAGATTCATTTCAGGAATGTAGAGCCAGGCAGATGCTGTATAATTTTTAGACAGGCCTGTTGGTCTAGTGGTCAGTGACCCTGACTGCTATATCGGAGGTCGTGGGTTCGATGCGCACACAGGACAAATGTTTGTTGTGTCATTTTTGTTAGCATGGGTCAAGCGGCAAATCGAACACGCGTGTGATACTACCGAATTTAGCCTTACAGGAAAGGCCGCGCGGCGTAGGCACATTTCTATACCTATTACCTATAGTGTGGAGTGCGCCAGGCCTGGCCATACAAATATTTGTTCCGTACGAGAATCGATCTCGCGACAGGCAGTGCAGCAGTCAATCACTTTATCACTAGACCAACCGTGCCATCAAATAAATTACATCACCCTTTTAATGAGTGTATTTTTATTCTAAAAACAAACAATGTATGTATTATGATATTATATATGCAATTTAATTAATTAGGATCGCCACCTTTCGTAATTACATATTTTTGAGCCAACCAAGATGAGTTGTAATTATTTTAATGATGTTTTATTTTATAAATTATGATTTATTTCATTAGGGACACGCTAATACTATGTAAAGAATTTTATTAAAAACATGCTTTATTTCGTATAACGTGAAAAATTGAGCTTCGTATTTAAATTGTAAAGATAGGGGTTTAATGAAAATTAACAAGCGCTGTGTTATTAAAATTATGAATTAATCTCAGTAATATTATAAAGGCGAAAGTTAGTGATTATGTTGTTTTTTTCGGTGGGAAAGTCATCTTATGACATCCTCCGCAATTGGGTGGAGCGGGAGATAGTGTCAGACTCTTACTTACTAAAACCCACTCCTATTTCTTCGTTGTCTTTCGTATCAGGGCCGAGTCTTCCTTTCAGAAGCTGACCTTTGGCCCCAGTAGGCTTCGACCCTGGTGGGCCTCTACGGTTTGCTGACATCTCCTTGAGGCGCGCGTGGAACCGTATGCGCCTCACGCGATCGGCCGCCTTCTTTGCTAGCAATACTGCTTCGCAGAAGGAGGCGACCGCCTGCCAATGCTCCTCGCTTTGGACCATGGCCTGTACCAAGGCTCAGCGCAAGAGATCGCCGCCGCTTAGTAAGTATGTGTGTATTTTTGTCACTTTTTCACGCTCGAACAGCTGAACGGACTTCTAAGAAACTTGATGCAAGAGTATACCATGTCCTGGAATAGCACATAGTATACTTTTTTCCCAGGAGTATTTTTCTTTAGGACCATTTTCTACCTTCACGTTGCTGAAGCTGATGGCACAGCAGCTCCCCCTAGCCAAGATGCGACCGTTTCGTTTCGATTCTCTTGCGTCGAACGCCTCGAGTAGGCCACGCCTCCGACTCTTTTGTTCTGACGTTATCTCAACGCTTAGTCACGTGATCAGAACAAAGGAATAGGAGGCGTGGCCGACTCGAGGCGATCGACGAAAAGGAAATCGAAACGAAACGGTTGTAACTTAGCTAGGGGGCCTGAAAGTATGTCGATGAAAATTGTAATTGATATGAGTGGACCATTTTTTTCTAACATTCAGACATCATATTTATTAAATGACTAGGATGATTATAAAATTACCACATCCATTTCTTGCTCAATATAACCCACCCATTTACGGAAGGCATGAATTCCAAGCCAGAGATAACGACGAATTATCCCTTCACAAACTCAACGACTTAGTCTAAGTAATTAAATCTGCCAGTGCAAACATCTCGGTGCTAATGTATCTAGTACAAGTTTGCTGTAATTAATTAGAACTCTAATTTTAATTACGTAAGGTCGTTTATTGATTAGTGGAAGGATTTAACAAAATGTGCAACGGAGTTCTTAAATATGTTTTTGGATTCGACGTGAAATAAGACTTTAGTGATAAATGATAAAAGATATGATTTATTTTACAAATAGGTTAAAAAACACTTTTACACGTAATTTTTTTTATCGTCGTTTTAAACTAGATGAGGCCGGTGTTTCCTAGCTGACTACCCTGAGAAGAAACACCGAAACAAACTCAGGGGTCAAATTCCATTTTAAAGTCCATACAGTAAATATGTAATGGTCAAATCACATGAGAACCATGCAGATTGGTCCGAGATGGTCTTTTGACGAAAGAACAATACAGATTTGAGTTTGATTGATTTGTCGGTATTCGCAAAGATCAACTCAGGACTGCTAAGGAGCTCAACGACTTGACGAACGGGTAGGCCGCAGGAAATACTCAAATTGCTGGCAATTTGAGTATTTTCTGCGGTCTTATCTTTTCAGTAATTTTAACGTATGTCACATGTATGACATAAAATTCCTGAAAAGAAAAAAAATTGGAATCAACATAGTCCTCACATTCACAATAATAAAAGGAAATATGTATACAATTTACAAAATGTAATAATACTTAGTAAAGTAAATATTTATTTAAATTGTCAAAAATTAATTGAAATAAAATGTCAAATTGTAAAATAAAAATATTCTACAATTTCAAATTTCAAATTCCAATCCAATGTCAAATTACAAAACTAAACATCATTGTCAAATTATAAAAAAATAATAATAGAAAGCACAATTAAAAATAAAAACAAAAGAAAAAAATGCTACCTGGTTGTCCGCACAAATACATGGTCACCGGGTCGTCCAGGCGACTGAGGTGTTGTTTTGCTCCCGCACCCAGCTGTGCGCTAGCGCCTAATGTCCCCTATGACCTGCCGTGACCTGTTTTGTACTTAGTGTCGGTGGTGTCCAACTTGTGCCAATTTTAAATATTTTTGGGAAAAAATATAACAGGGTGTAAAAATATTAGAATCGATTCAGTTACTGATTCTGAACAGACTGTATTCAGGTTTCGCATATACTAAAAGTAGTGTTGTATAGAGATTATATTTTTTACTTTTCATAAATTTGTAAATAGAACACCAATGCACGCGCGGCCGCCGTACTGCTTTGTCATTCCATATAAATAAAAAAACAACTTTGTAGGCAAAGAAAATAAAATATTTCGTTTTTTGTACTGAGACATAAATTGATTTCAAAAAGAGTAGCAACTATACCGGTTTTACCCTTAGTGAAATGAAACTGAATACAGGCAAAGTTGTGTTTGACACGGTCAGTCTCCAGATGAAAGAACACTATTTGTACATTTAGTTGCGTACTATTCTAAGTCTAGTAGAGCACATTAGTTTGAAAAGAATGTCCCTGTTGCCATTAAATATCCTATAAAGGCCTTTGTCGGTACTGAACTCGATAGCTTGACAAACTAAGGGCGGAAATCACCAATAAAACTAATCGCGTTTTAACGTTTGGCTCGCATAATTGCGTTTAGCTGCTGTCACTAGTGTCACTTGTCTATATTTTTCTTTTGTTGTATTTTTTCACACACATTTATGTTTTTTTTTTTTCATTCCAGGACCCTGGGTTTTCCTTTCAGAAGCGAACCCGTGGTCCCAGTAGGCTTCAGCTCTACTAGGCCCCCTACGGTTTTGCTGACATCTTTTTGAGGTGCAAGTAGAACACTCGACTCGGGCTCGGTTCGGACGGTTACCGGACGGACGGCAACCTACCTATTGCTCGCCTACACCTACGGTGACTGAAAATCGAGGTCGAGATCCCGACGGCTGAGGCGTGCGGACGTCCGTTCCCTCACGCGTGTGGCCGCCTCCTTCGCCAGCATTACTGTTTCGTAGAAGGAAGCGACCGCCTGCCATTCTTCCTCGCTCTGAACCATCGCCAGTAACAGCCGGCGCGAGTTGTCGTTGCCACCGATCGCTGCCACGAGGAAATGGCGGTACTCCGACTAAGCAGGGGACACCACCACCGTATGCTCCACCGTGTCCTCCGGGCGGTCCAGAATATGGTGACACCCGGTTGTTTCTTCCGCAACGAGAAAGACCATGCGTTCAGGTTCCTTACCATGACATGTGATGAATGTCAGGCGAGCGAGCGAGAAATAGGGATTGAACTACATACCTTATATAGCTCAATCCCTTTAACAATTCAATTTAGGTCGTCAAATGTATCGCGTTAAGAGCTTGTGGTACCTAGGGCCTCTGTTCTTGTCAGTCTTATCAGTTATATGCACAATCGTGTACGCTCCTGAAAATAGAATTGCTGTGTAAAGAAGGCTTTAGTCTACAGACTGGGTTAGAGAAATTTGTTGATTAGTAAATCGTCATTATTGAAACTTTAGGGTTGAGCGACCAAATCGCATTTTTCTATGCTTCTATCTTTTTCTCTCACTTAGTACTGTCATTTACTAGAGCGAGAAAAAGAGCGGGAGAGCGATCGCACGTGGGAGAATCGACGAGGCAATCGGCAACACGCTGTAGCGCTACACTAAACCTACCAGAAACATTTACACAAGGTCATGCGAACTCATATCAGTTTGTTGATCTAGCTTTGTAGGGCCTACCTACCTTATAGGTATCACAACCCAGAATGTACCAGTCGCTCTAAATAACATTTCAAAGAGGTAAAGTTGTTTCCTTATACTTCAAACTGTTCCTAAGATTACCGCGTTCAAACAAACAAATAAACCTTATAATACTATAATAAAATTTTATAATACTTATTAATAAAGGTATATCATCGATTAAAGTAGGTATAACTAGTATAGTATAGCACAAAAGATCCAGAAGGGTCGAAGTGCTCTGGTTTAAGGCCAGCCCCACATCAAGGTATAACTAGTGCTGACCCGGCAAACCTTTTTTCGGTCATATAAAATATCAAAGCAAAATTAGGGTTTGGAGGGTAAAAAAGAACATAATTATAACCTATCATACCTACCCTCAGACCTACAAACACACACAAAAAAAAAATCGGTCAAGTCGTTTCGGAGAAGTTCGATAACAAACACTGTGACACGAGATTGTTATAAACCCTAATTTAAAAACAACGTATCCGTTACTCATATTTGTGTAGTCATAAGTAAAAAAAAAAGAAATCCCAAAATTGTCCACTAAAATTTGACATAATTGGTAAATTCATAATAGAATCAATAATTCATGACATGCTACTAGAAAATACTACGCACTGTGTTTTTCCATTTTGATCGTCATTTATTCACTCATAATCACCTGCCAGCTTGCCTGTCAGCCTGTACAATATTTCCATAAATTGTGTGACATTTTGGGATATAAACAAACGCTAATAACTTTGCTGTTTATGAATATTATTTATTGAAATTTTACTTAAACATCAACTTATACCTGCACGTCTAAAGAGTCGTAAAAGCTTTATGCGATTTACGACCTCTTCTAAAGACAGTGCAGAGGACGAGAGATGCGCGCTGTGGAAGCAGAAGCACCCAACTCCTACACATTTCATCACCCCGTCAGAACATCTCCCCCCTGGACGCGAATTGCACTGGCCAATCTGGAAATCTCTTAACCGACTACGCACTTTGGCCAAATGGGGCTTCCTCGACCCATCTCTAACACAGTGCCAGTGTGGAGCCGCTGCACAGGACATGCGTCATTTGCTATGCTGTCCATCCTGCACAACTACCTGCAGTTTTCAGGATCTTTACGAGGCCAATAACAGAGCCGTAGAGGTTGCGAAATACTGGTCAGATAAAATTTAGTTAGAGTACATCAACACGAAAAGAAGAAGAAGAAGACTTAAATAATACCAAGACCATTTTTAATAAATCCTTTAAGTATTTGTACTAATTAAAAATTAGTGGTGTATAGACAGATTATCCCAAACAATGTACGGTTACTGCACTGTAATGTCATACTTTATGGATCAGAATGTTGGGCTGTGAAAAAGACGGATGAAAAAAGATTGCACGTAGCGGAGATGAGAATATTAAGATGGTTGTGTGGTGTGACGAGAATAGATAAAGTGAGAAATGAGAATATTAGAGAAAGTTTGAAAGTGGCGCCAGTGACTGAAAATTTAAAAATAAATCGTTTATCTTGGTATGGTAGTGTCAAGGAGGGATGAAACGCATGTTACTAAAAGAGTTAAAGTTTACATGTGGATAGATGGAAAGGGAGAGGCAGTCCAAAGAAAAGATGAATGGATTGTTTGAGAAGTGTTAAGAAAGAAAAGGGAGTTTGTGATAGCGTGACGAGTGACAGGACAGAATGGAAGGAAAAAACGTGTTGCGCTGACCCCAAATAAAACGGGACAAGGGCAGGGAGATGATGATGTACGGTTACTGTGTAAAGCCGAGGGAAGCAAAACTTATGACAAAAGCTAGTATAAAATATTGATATTGACCCGCATCCGGCACATCAGGCATTGTATTCCCGAAACCTTTTAAGCCCCATGTTTATTTTAAATCCGGCTATCATCCCACAGGGCAGATTACGAATTTAAAATTACAACATTCTGAATAATTTACATGCTTATCAAGTATTAAATTCGTGTGAAACAATTTAAATAGTGCATTGTTATGAATTTTTCACTCTAAGTTCAGGCGCACACTAGGCGATTGGTTGCGGTCACTGCATGGGACGGAATTGTCAAAACGTTTCACACAAACTAAACGTATCAATTAATGTCACCGTTTATTCAAAGAAATTGACGCCTTTGACAATCCTAACTGTACCCATAATGGAAATTTGTGTTGGCCACGAATATTGGTAATGGCTTTTCTAGTTGCGGCGTTGCGGTCTTAATTTTTGCAGTGACACTTTACCGCGTACCGGAAGATGCAGCATTGGAAGGCCTCCCACAAGGTTTTGACCTGGTGAGAGTCGCAGGAATCCGTTGGATGTGAGACGCACTAGACCGCTCGTTGTGGCGACAATTGAGGGAGGCCTATGTCCAATAGTAAAATGATGATGATGATGTTTTTTAATAATATATATTTTAGTAGCCAAACATAAGCCTATCAATAAAACAAATACATTATTTTCTGTCTTATCATTTCAATTCCAGATAGTTTGTGACGGCCTCATAATATCAGTTTTATTTTATATCGACTGCAGTAAGCAAAAAGGTTACTATAATAAATCGAATAGTTTTCTTCACGTATGTGCAGTGCAAGTTAAGAGACTTTATAATTAAGTGATCAAAAATCATAGTTTCCTTTTGTTTTTTTTTTCATAGTCAAATAATATCATTCCATGTCATTGTAAAAACGGTATTACTTTCTTTTTTTTTATAAAAAGAACCAAGTTTCGAAATCCACATTTTGTTGCTCTGTCCACATAAAAGTGGCCCTATTTGCGACCGCACATAATTTATATCCTCACTGAACCAATGTAGATAGAGTATTTACAATGCTTTGTTATTGACCACAGTTAAAATATTTTTAATATGAGTCGGATATTGATCGCAGTCAAGTACTGGTTTACATCAATAAAAAAAATACTTTTGTTATTACCAGAATGATGTTCACCATTACTTGCATCACTTTTTTTTTTAATTGTTGATAGGCCCACGTTTGCAAGAGAGCAGAGGTGGCCGAGTGGTAACGGCCCCGACTTACGAGTTGTAGATCGCGGGTTCAAACCCCGCCAAACGCATTACTTTGTGTAATTGATTTCATCACCACTGCTCTCAAAACGGTGAAGGTAAACATCGTGAGGAAACCGGCAAATCAAAGAACCAAAAATTCGAGGACATGTGACATCCACCAACCCGCACTGGGCCCGCGTGGTGGCTTACGGTCCATTCCCTCTCCTAGAGGCCTGAGTCCCAGTAGGAACATTAAAAAGGCTGATTTTGTTATTATTATATTTTGTTGTTATATATTTATTATATTTTGTTGTTATTATTATATGCGTCGGTACAACATCGCATCACTTTGGGGTGGTAACGATTGAAGGAAAGGATTTTTCCTGTTTTTACTTGTTCATAGGATTTTATATTCCAAGGATAATACTCTGCTAGTTTGTAACTGCCCTGACTTTTTTGGCAAAGTCTTTAAAAACACACCTAAATATTGAGTCTTAGTTATTTTTACTTTCTGTGCCCATGACAACGGGTGTTGGCCACGCATATTGGTTATGGCTTTTCTATTTGGTGACTTAAAATTTATTGTCTAAACATTAACTTGGCCTATAAGGCTTATTTTTATGTAATTATTGCTAACCATTATGTAAGATGGTGGTTAATCGAATTCCAAATAATCGAATATCAATAATTCGATCACCTAAATAGTCGAACGTTCATTATTATGAACATTTCGATAGAATGAATGTACGATGCGTTTGCCGCCCGATCAAACAAACATTCGATATTTTGAACAGTCGACGTATTGAGTGCTCGATATAATGGACGTTCGATTTATTAACCATTCAAAAGTATTGTTACGCCGTGAAACTTGTACACGCCACCTCTTCAATGAAATCCACAGTAGCATCAAATAATTAAAACCCATTGCTGTACGAAACTTCTAGAATGGAAGTACTACCCAGGCTTGGCAAGTTCTAGAAAAGTCCGACATAAAGTACCTACCACTAATAATAGTGGTAGGTACTTTATGTCGGTTTTAATAATAATATTAAATAAGGTTTAGTAGGTAGGTACATAAGTAGATAAGGGAATTCGTACCCTCTGTGTCACCAAACAAATAAAGTTCTCTGCTATTAAAGCGGCATTTAATCATTCACGTGCGTAATATTATGAACGTTTGACTATTTAGGTGTTTGATTAATTAGGCATAGTAAACCCGGTCAAACGGGAGACTATAAGCAACAAAAATAAACTGATAGAAAAGGTCTTCAGCCAATTAAGTTTATTATCCTGGTTGTAAGCCCATAATTTTCCAGTTCATTAACTTTGAAATAAAAACTGTTATTGTTTTTATTACAAACTTCCGCAATGGAATATATTTGCAAAGAGTATTATTCCTTGAGAATTTTTGCTTTAATTACCATAATTTATTGTACTCCAGGAAAAAGTCCTATGGCTTGAATATCACTTGTACGTTATAAAACAAAAATGTCTATTTATTTATTTATGTGACAATTAGATACATAGTTTGAACCTTACAATATAATAATAATAATAATATAGCCTTTTTATTCTGATCTCTTGGGTGATTACAATGCATTTGAACTTATAATATAATAACACTGACTTATAAATTGTTTATCCTAATATCTGTTGCTTGGTTATCTTTCCTAGATCTGTTTGCCAATCGGCAAAGGCCTCCTCCAACCTTTTCCATTCTTTCCTTTCCTGTGCCACTCTGTTCCACGTGACCCCGGCCACCTGTCTAATGTCGTCGACCCATCTTTTTTGCGGTCTACCTTTCTTCCTCTTGCCGTCTCTGGCATACCAGTGGGTCACTCTTTGGCTCCATTTGTTGCATCCTCTTATCACGTGGCCAGCCCATCTCCATTTTAGTCTTTTGATTTTAGTTGTTATATCTATAGTTTTTGTTTGAACCTTAGTGATTTTTTAATTTATTTATTTAAACTTCATGTACAGTAGTGGTACATAGGCGGACTTAATGCAACAAGGCATTCTCTACCAGTCAACCTTTGGGTTAAAAGAGACAACACTGTGGTAGGTGTGCACAATAAATAAATAACAGAAACTACGAATACGTACGTATTTACTAGGAATTATTGCCAAAATGGTAAACCATTAAGCCTATATTATATATATAAAAGCGAAATACCACTCACTGATTAATCACGAAATCTTCGATACTCTAACACCGTCTTTAAACTTAAAATTTGGCAGGTAGGTTCCTTATAGGGTGTAGACATCCGCTAATTTTATTTTACGAAACTCCACCCCTAAGGGGGTAAAACGGGGGGTGGAACTTTGTATGATGAAATCAACTTTCGCGCGGGCGAAGCCGCTGATAGAGGCCAGTTTATCTATAAGAGTCTTCCTATATCAGAGCATTACCCCAAAACCGCCGATAGTAGGTGATCACGACTTACGAGTTCTACTTACGTCTTGGGTTCGAACCCAGGCAGAGGACTTTTAAATAAATTTTTTTGGATTTGCAAAATAAATAGAGCAGTGGTGGCCGAGTGGTAACGGCTTACGAGTTACAGGTCGCAAATTCAAACCCAGCCAAGCGCATTCCTTTGTGTAATTTATTGCATCACCACTGCTCTCAAAATGGTGAAGGAAAACCTCGTGAGAAAACCGGCATGTCCTAGAACCAAAAATTCCGAAGACATGTGATATTCACCAATCCGCACTGGGCCCGCGTAGTGGATTACGGCCCATTTCCTCTCCTAGAGAGAGGTCCCAGTAGTGGGAACATCAAAAAAGGCTGATTGTGCTAAATAAATGTTATTTAACATTATAGATAACTTAAACTTACGGACTTAAATTGGCCAAACCCAGGAAGAAGTTACCAGGAAACAAAGACTCCAGCAGGGAATTCCACTCTCTTTCCTCCAAGTCACTTTGTCCAGCCCCCCTTGTGTGATACCTAGTAACACTGCGTCTGGCAAGCGATACTCCCCCCAAATAATGCTAAGTATAATAATAATAATAATAATTGTTGTGACCGCCAACGGCCTTATAGCCAAAAGCTTCGACGACCATCTGTCGAAGCTGTCGTTGCGCGGTTGGATCAAGGGCCTGATACAAAAGGCAGTACTCCTCGATACGGCTCGCATTGTGAGGAGGTTCCTGTCTTTGGAGCCCTAACCACCGGTAGCTTGGACCCTGTTCCCGACACCGGCGGACGACTATTTTTTATATTTTTTAATGTTTTTTTTATATGTTTTTTAAAGAAATATTTAAAAATGTAAACTATATGGATAAAAAATAAATAAATGGAATAATAATAATAATATTCCACAACTATCACACAACGCCGTGTAGTCCCAAGCTAAGCAGAGCTTGTGTAATGGGTACTAGACAACTGATAAACATACTTATATATTTCAAAATACATACATATATAGAAATTACACCCAGACACAGAACAAATGATCGTGCTCATCACACAAACATTTGTCCTGGGTGGGAATCGAACCCACGACCTACGGCATAGCAGTCAGGGCCACTAACCACTAGACCAACAGGCCTGTCAAACAACAGTATCACTACAAATTACAGAAACTGCGTGCATAAAAGAAATCTCCTACACTCCAGCTGCTTACATTACAGCTTTTACAAAGCTGAAATAACAAAAATCTCATAGTTTACACACATTAGCTGGTGCAGCATCATAAGCTAATGTTTGCGCCCCGGCGTTGCTTGTTCAGCACTCGTAAGCGCAGTGAGCGCCCGATCTAGTAGAGGAACAATATTGACTAGCCCCGGGCGGAAATAGCGAATTAAAAAATACGTTAAAGATTTTTTGTAAAATGGAATTAGGGTTAAGATGAAATTAAATTAACGCCCCAAATGATGTTTAAAGAATTTGGGTTAATGTTTAAGATTTAAATGTATTTTATAAAAATAGAAAAATGGCTGTTTTTATCTACATTTTACAAGTAGCGACCCGCCCCAGTTTCACACGGCTGTAAAGAGCCTATTATACTACTCGATATTTAGACAGCCCTAATCGATATCGCGTAGTGTAATAAGGGTTACTCCGAACTACCGGTCTTACTCGGAACAAAAAATAAGACTATCTACTATAGTCTGAATATCGTGTGCAAAATATCGCGTAGTGTAATGGGCCCTTTAAATAGATAGATATACTCTTTATTGTACACCATCGCAAGCAACGCCGTCTTCGACGACCTCTCGCACCGGGCCCTGGTTCGCGCCATAGTCTGGAGCGATTTAGAATAGACAGCGGTCACCTCCTTCTGCGAACCTATAATGCTAGCGAAGGAGGCGGTCGCACATGTGATGGAACGGCCCCAGCCACCGACACCCCAACTCCGACTACCAACCACCGTAGGCATAGCCTTGCGGGCGACGAGCAATGCCTATTTCGCCGTCTGACCTTGCGGTAAACGTCCAGACCGAGCCCGAGTCGACGGTGCGTTTTGTTTCACGCGCGCCTCAAAAAGATGTTACCAAAACTGTAGGGGCCCAGCAGGGTCAAACCTTACTGAGGTCGTAGGATGACTTCCGAAAGGGAAACCCGCGAACCGAGAACCCAAAGGTTAACTGAAGGAAAATAGGTGTAATTTTTGTAAGTAAAAGTGAGCGGGAGAACCCATTAGAACATTTCCCACTTAAAAAAAAGCCTTCATGAATCACTGTCGGCGATCGTTTTTGTGTTCCTAGTGAACATACAAACAGACAGACGCCATAGGAGACTTTGTTTTATATTTAACTAGCGATCCCGACAGACGTTGTCCTAAGCCCTGATTTCAAATTGTATTTTCAAATTGTACAGGGACCTACATAAATATACACACAAAGTTTAATTCATATCGGTTAAGCCGTCCATGGATTTGACTTCTGAAAGAAAACCCCGGGGTCCTGGAACGAAAGGCAAAGAAGGAACAAAGGTGTGATTTTAGTCAGTAAAAGTCTGACACGCACAGCACAGCACAGTCGGCCTTTTAATGTTCCCACTGTTGGGACTCAGGCCTCCTCTCTAGGAGAGGGAATGGGCCGTAATCCACCACGCGGGCCCAGTGCGGATTGGTGGATGTCACATGTCTTCGAATTTTTGGTTCTAGGACATGCCGGTTTCCTCACGATGTTTTCCTTCACCGTTTTGAGAGCAGTGGTGATGAAATAAATTACACAAAGTAATGCGCCTGGCCGGGTTTGAACCCGCGACCTACAACTCGTAAGTCGGGGCCGTTACCACTCGGCCACCACTGCTCACACGCACTTTAAAAAAAAATCAGTCAAGCCGTTTTGGAGGAGATAGGTGACAAAAATACGTACAGAAGAATTATATATCTTTAACGATCATACTAGCTCGTAAAATAAATGTGAAAGATCACTAATCAATCACGCTTCGAGTACTGAATGGATTCAAATGGGAACTCGGGTAGACTAAGGCCTCAATTACGCCCTTTATCCTGACAGTAATTTCCCGTGGGATAATTTTCGACTTTCTCACGGACAAAGCCACTGGCTAAAGCTAGAAATATCACACCAATATTATAAAGCCGTAAGTTACTATAGTGTATGTATGTTTGTTACTACTTCACGCTCAAACCACTGAACGGATGATGGAATTTCGCACATATGTAGATTATTTTCTAATATCAAAAGACTGCAACAATTTGCCTGCTGCGGTCTTCCCGACCTGTTATAATTTAGATGTCTTCAAGGCAAGAGTGATTCGGCTTTTTTTTTTTTTTTTTATTCACTATAAACCAGTGCTTGACTGCGATCCCACCTGATGGTAAGCAGTGATGCAATCATTGATGGTGAGGCGCACTAGTTTATTAAGAGCCTATTCACTCTAGCCTTGAAGGCACCTAAATTATAGTTGAAGGGGAAGACAGCAGCAGGCAAATTGTTCCAGTCCCTCGATGTACGCGGTATAAACGACGAAGCAAATCGCTTAGTTCGGACCGTTGGTGTTTCAACAACGTAAGGGTGGATACTCGCCGTACGTCGGGTTGTCCGATGGTAGAAAGGAGATGGCGGAATCAGGTCATGCAATTCCCGCGCACACTCTCCAAAATGCAACCTGTAAAATACCGATAGGCTGGCTACCCTGCGCCTGTGCTCGAGGCTTTGTAGATTGGACTTAACCAAATCTGGATCCCCAATTAGCCTCTTCGCACGCCTTTCTACTGAGTCCAAAGCTGCCAGATGGCATTTTGCAGCACCAGCCCATATATGACTGCAGTACTCCACACACGATCGGACCTGCGCTTTGTATATCATTAGAAGCTGACCCGGTGTGAAGTACCGCCGGACCTTTGCAAGAACGCCTAGTTTTCTAGTAGCTACCTTGGCTTTGGACTCAATGAACCGCCCGAAATTGAGGTCAGAAGAAATTTCGACACCCAAGAGCTGAAGGCGGTTGGTGCACTCCAGGGATACATTCCGAAAAGCAGGAGCCAAGGTGAACGGACTCCTTTTGGCGGTGAACAGACATGCTTGTGTTTTGGCGGCGTTGAATTCTACCAGGTTGGTTTCACCCCACTTGGAGACTGCCTGAAGAGAGACATTCGTACGCTCCACCATAGCCTCTCGTTCGGACCGGATTAGTTCCTTAATAAACTACATCGTCGATCATTATCAACGATTGTATCACTTCTTATCATTAAGTGGGATCGCAGTCAAGCACTAGTTCAAACCGTACCGTACAAACTTACCTATGAAAACAGTTCAATTCCCGAATTAAGTTACGAAAATTTTTCCGAATTGTGACGTAACAACAAATTTACAGTTTTCCGATTTTTTTCCTATAGTTGTGTTATATAAGACCTTGCTTCATACCAAATTTCAGGATTCTAGGTCAACAGGAAGTACCCTATGAATTTGATTCCCTTGAGAGTGTCGATATACACGTTTTTGCAACATGAACGGCCGTATCTTTTGTTTTCGCTAACTTAGAAGTTTAAGTTTAAGATTTTTTTACAGCTTTAAGGGACCGCAAACTTGAGCATATGGTTTTAATTTCAACTCAATGCCTCCACGTGTTCCCGAGATAAAGGGTCTTGACAGACAGACAGACGGAGCACAGAGTGATCCTATAATCCTATAAGGGTTCCGTTTTTTCCTTTTGAGGTAAGGAACCCTAAAAACGCTAATTTTTTTAACCCATCATGTTAACAAACTAACACACCAATTACATCTGACCCTTTATAATTTAATGTAGTTATCAACCGCTCCGTCCCAGCAGACTGCACATCCTCCAGCTTCCAAATAGCTTTAAAAAAGCAAGCTGGTATAAATGTTAGAGCTGCAAAGCTCTAATAATAGCCCAGCTTTCAGCGCTTCAGTCAATAAATCGAGCGAACAGACGATTTTGTACGGAAAGTTACCGACAGAAGAAATTAAAAAGTTTAGTTTGAAACCGGAAAAGATTGCTGGTCCCTATTGACTAATAGGGACCAGCAATCTTTTCCGGTTTCAAAATGAAACATTATCAAAGACTTTTGATAATGTTTCATTTTTAAGTTCTGTGAGGAAAGGAGGCCTGAGTCCCAGCAGTGGGAACATTAAAAAGGCTGATTATGCTAATGTTTCATTTTTTTGTTTTTTTTCCAGCTAGATATTTTGAATCGGGTAACATAACAGTGACACTGAAAAGTTTTTAAATGTGTTGTTGTTTCTGTATTATAGCTAGCCCGTATTGTCCCACTGTTGGGCAAAGACCTCCCTCAGTTCTTTCAAACGATCACGGTTCCTCACTTTTTCATTCCAATTTTTAAGGAAGCCATCCAGGTAAGAGAGCAGTGGGGACAGAGTAGTAATAGCCCTGACATACGAGTTTGTAGGTCGCGGGTTCTAACCCATCCAGGCACTTCCTGGCCTGCATTACTTTGTGTAATTTATTTCATCACCACTACTCTTAAAACGGTGATGGAAAACATCGTGAGGAAACTAGCATGTCCTAGAATCAAAAATTTGAAGACATGTGTGTGACATTCACCAAACCGCACTGGGCCCGCGTGGCGGATTACGGCCCATTCTGAGGCCTGAGTTCCAGCAGTGGAAACATTAAAAGGCTGATTATGATTTATTAGTCAGTAACTCCGTATCTCCGCCCTAGAGCGTGAGAAGTCGTTGGATGCTTCCCCCACCTAAAAAAACCTCAAAAGACCAGAAGTTTATGAGATAGTTTGTACATTACCTCCTCTTTCCCTAAAAACTACATCAAAAGTAGGTGTATTCAAGGTATAATTTCGCAGACTTTATGACGGTTAGCTAAGTGCAGGTGCACTTAACATGAGATATATCCTCTTAACTTGCCCGAGTAAGTTACATGCTTATTGACTCTATCACGAAACTACGGAACTCAGTACTTCTTTAGTTTCCTGGCCAAAATAATTTGCACAAAACTTTTGTTTTCTGTCAAATAAAGGGAAGTCTTATCTATATATATATATATATAAACGAAATATTTACTATATAAACTTAAAAGGAGAAGGGAACTTCTCCTTTGGCAGGTAGGTTCCTTATAGGATGTCCTTGTAGGATGTGTGTGTTGTATGTGTGTGTGTGTGTGGGTGTGGTGTGTGTGTGTGTTGTATCCGCTAATAATGGATTTTATGAAATTCCACCTCTAAGGGGGTAAAACGGGGCTTGGAAATTTGTTTGGAGAAATCTATTTTCACGTAGGTGAAGCCGCTGGTAAAAGCTAGGTTTATAAAAAAAAATTAACCCACTTCAAAAAAGGAGGAGGTTCTCAATTCCTCGGAATCTTTTTTTTATTAATAGGTACTCGAAGAAACCTGGATCAATTTAAAGTTATTTTCTTCCCAGGTGGTCCTATGGTCATCAAATCAGGATCTGATTATGTGATCCTAAAGAAAGCGAGGGAACTCTTATAACTGTATAATTTTTTCAGCTTACTATAGACCTTGCACACTATTTAAGTTTAAATTGTGGGTAACACTAAAAGGTGTAAAATACGAAAAAAAAAATTGGTAAAAAATACAACCAACTTCAGTACTTGATGTTTATTAGGACTCTGGCCTCCTCTCTAGGAGAGGGAATGGGCCTTAATCCACCATACAGGCCCAGTGCGGGTTGGTGGATGTCACATTTCTTGGACATGCTGGTTTCCTCACGATGCTTTACCATGCCAATGCATTTGTATAAATTGCAAACCCCGATATTGCTACGTCGTAGCGCTCGTAGCATAAATTGCATTCCGTAGCAGACCCCAAAATTACTACGAATGCATAGCCGCGTAGCAATGACGTCATAGCCAACATGTCCTCAGAGAGACAGTCAGATGTTTGCTATTGGACAGTAAAGTTGGCTAATTGACATTACTAGGTCCCAAGTGATGACTTCAACGGCTTGGCTTGTGTAACGGATCGCGGGATCGATTCCTTGACGGAGGAAATATTTGTTTAGTTGATGACTGTTGTACTGATTTAGTGAGATTTAAGAAAGATAGGTGAGTGACATATTTTTTATTTAAGTTACTTTCACAATTTTCACAGTATGAAATGGACAGAACGTACCAGATTAATCCAAACAAATTAGGCTTAACAGTATTATTTTCACGGTACTAACCTAAAAGTAATATAAAAACACTAAATCTACTTGCAAGAAAATTTATCCCTACTTCACACCTTTTAAATTGTAACCTACACGTTGTTTAAGGCGCTTGGTAACGAGACGACTAAATACCATTTATTTTGGGTCGGATCTCGGATCTCGCACTTAATAAAAAATACATGACAAATATTTTATACGAAAATAAGAAAACCACAGTATTTTTTCAGTAAAATGAACATATGCTTTGTAACTAAGACAGAGACAAAAAAATATATTTAAACACAGTTTCTTAAATAATAATAATATTCCACAACTATCACACAACGTCATCTAGCCCCAAGCTAAGCAGAGCTTATATTGTGAGTACTAGACAACTGATAAACATACTTATATATTTATAAATACATACATATTATAGATGAATTACACCCAGACACAGAACAAATGATCGAGCTCATCACACAAATATTTGTCCTGGGTGGGAATCGAACCCACGACCTCCGGTATAGCAATCAGGGTCACTAACCACTAGACCAACAGGCCAGTAAATAAAAAACAGAAATATAATGAGTTTTTCGATCGAAAAAAAAAATGGAGAAAACTACAGAACCGAATATCTGTACAACAATATTTCTTAACATTTTGTATTCCTGCACCTTCAACAGGTTTAGGTACTTCAAACTAAATTGGAATAGGAGCTCAAGGAAAAAAATAACGCATTTTTTATTATTGGTAAATTTACCCACTATCTTACTTGATGGAAAGCAACGATGTAGTCGACGATGGAGCACGCTTGCCTAACCAGCCCCCCTAGCCAAGTTACAATCGTATCGTTCACGCCAAACGCTTCGAGTAGGCCACGCCTCCAATTCCTTTGCTCGGACCACGTGACTGAGCGTTGAGATGACGTCAGAACAAAGGAATCGGAGGCGTGGCCTACTCGAAGCGTTCAGCGCGAACGATACGATTGTAACTTGGCTAGGGGGGCAGTTCACCCTTGACTTAAAACCCCCCAGGTTACAGCTAGGAATTCCACTCCTTAGCTGTACGTACAATTAATGTTCTCAAAACCTTTTGTATGAGCATAATTATTTCGACTAGCCTATTAGTCTAGTGGTTAGTGGCTCTGTCTGCTATGTCGGAGGACGAGGGTTTGATTTTTACTCAAGACAAATGTTTGTGTGATGAACACGATGGTTTGTTCTATGCCTGAGCGTAATCTATTTTGCGAAACAGTGTTTATTCCTCGCATACTACTAATTTCTCACAATTACCCCTTCCAATTCAAGCGTGTTCAGTTCCCTGTGAGCGTATGCTTCGCAATGACTATTAATAAATCTCAGGGGCAGACACTGAAGGCTGCAGGTGTTGATCTCAGGACTGGCTGCTTCTTACACGGACAGCTGTATTTCGCTTGCTCCCGCGTCACTAATCCTGAATCTCTGTAAATTTTGGCTCCTGAAAGTAGGACTAGAAACGTGGTTTACAGAGAAGTTTTATAAGAAAAGTAAATTTTAGGGTTATGATTTATCCGCAAAAACAAACAGTGTTAAAAAATTTACTTTGTATTTGCGGACGAAGGCGCAGGCAACAGCTAGTCGATTCATATATAAAAGGAGAAACTGACTGACATATCAACGCACTGCCGAAAGTACAGGTTCTAGGAGCATGAAATTTTGCACGTTCCTTTTATGACATAGGTGAGCACTACGAACTACACTACTACACTTCTAAGGGGATGAAACGGGGGCCTAAAGTTTGTATGGATTAACCAACTCATACGCAGAAGCTAGTTTATCTATAATATGTATGTATTTAGAAATATATAAGTCGTTTATCAGTTGTCTAGTACTCATAGTACAAGCTCTGCTTAGTTTGGCACTAGATGGCGTTGTATTATATTTTTAAAAGAATCAGTAAGGAGTCGACCATGTACCTACCGGTGGCGCATCGTCGTACGTCTGGTGGAAACTGCAAGGTACTCTATGCCTTAACGACTTAACCAACCATAAAGTACTTTGCGCACGATCCTCCAAAGAGGAAACATGCACCAAAATACCGCACACTAAGTTAGAGTTAAGTATGGTATAAATTACCATAAATTATAAATACTTGGTAACTTAGCATAATTCGTTGTACGCTTGGAATTATTGTGGTAAACTAGCTTCTGCCGGTGGAGGCGCTCGTAGCGTAGCTAAGTTATAATTGCCGTACGGATCGATACTTAAGGTTAAGCAACGCTGACTGAGGTCAGTCTGTAGATGGGTGACCGACACATATACAACATTAGTTTTAGTATATGCGAAACACGAAATACGTGTCTAGTATTTATATGTAATGAATCTGTGTATAAAATTTCATAATTGTACGATGAAAAATCACGAAGTTAGGTATAATTAAGCTTCTTGTTACTTGGCTGGCCGCACAAATACATGATCACCGGACCACCCGGGTGACTGAGGGATCGTTTTACTCCCGCATTCAGCTGTGTGCGCTAGTGTGTAATGTCCGCTATAACCTGCCGTGACCTGTGTTGTACTTAGTGTCGGTGGTGTCCAATTTGTGAACTTTTTTTAAATATATTTGGAAAAAAAATTATAACATGGTGTAAAAATTATTGGAATCGATTCAGTTACTGATTCTGGACAAACTATTTAGGTTTCGCATATACTAAAAATAATGATGTATATAAATACGTTAAGTCGATGGTTCCGACTGTTATTTGTAGATTTTTGACAGTCATTAAGGATATTCAATCCTACAGGATTGTGATGATCTTGCGAGAGCAGTGGTGGCCAAGTGACAACGTCTCCGACTTACGAGTTGTAGATCGTGGTTTCAAACCCAGCCAGGCGCATTTCTTTGTGCAATTTATTTTTTCACTACTGCTCTCAAAACGGTGAAGGAAACATCGTAAGGAAAAAATGTCCTAGAACCAAAAATTCGAAGACATGTGACATCCACCACCCCGCACTGGGCCCGCGTGGTGGATTATGGCCCATACCCTCTCCTAGAAAGGAGGCCTGAGTCCCAGCAGGGAACATTATAACTATATATATGTAATAAGTTACAAGTTTACGCCTTTTCCGGCAAATAAAATGTTTTTCTTTCTTTCTTTCTATTTGTTAACTTTCTTGATAAAATAAAAAGAAAAATTGTGACTAACGAAAGGTCACATGCGGTAGATATTTACTTCACCTTCAAAAAGCGTGTTTATCAAAATTCAGCTTCATTCTATTCACCTGAGAACAGCACAAAAAATGCAAATAGAGTTAAATTTGTAAATCCGATTTTTACGACTGTGCCGTTATATTAGATTGGACTAGCTAGAGTTATGATCCATAAAACATGTCAGGATACACGGAGATTAATAGCCATGTGTATATAATGTATATATGATAATGGCAATATGTTTTTAAGGCCATCTCACACCATTTTAATACCAGCCTGTAATTGTCTGAACAGCGGAATAGTTCGGAAGAGTTCCCACATCCCCGGTAAGCAAGAAAAGGAAAAATAAAGCAACTGAAGGAACGCTGGTGAGTTTTAGTCAGTAAAAGTCTGACACTCCCTCTCGCTTCACCCAAAGCGGGGGCAGTAATTTTCCTAGCGTGAAAAAAAATACTGTAAATGTCTCGCTGTAGATCAAAGATCTCATACATCTTCATCATTACCAGAGGTTTTTTTTAGGTGGGAAAATCATCTGATGATAAATCGCGCTCTTGGGCGGAATGAGAGATAGTGTCAGACTTTTACTGACTATAAACCCATCCTGTTCCTTCGTTGCCTTCCTCCCAGGGCCTCAGGTTTCGTTTTCACACTACCCATGGCCCTAGTAAGCTTCGACCCTACTGGACCCCTACGATCATTATCAGAGGCCGGAATTAGGTAGGTATTTATGTACGAGTACTTAGACTGATTCATACAGCAAAAGAATAAAGTGAATATGCCTTAAATCCCGAGATAAATTTTAAAGAGCAGATTTTTTTTATGACTATATCAGAAATTTATTAATTAATTTATTTATTTATTTTATGGATAAAGTGAGAAATGAGTATATTAGGGGAAGTTTGAAAGTGGCGCCAGTGACTGAAAAATTGAAAGGGAATCGTTTGTCTTGGTATGGTCATGTGAAGAGGAGGGACGAAGCGCATGTTACTAAAAGAGTTATGAGTTTACATGTGGATGGATGGAGAGGGAGAGGGAGACCAAAGAAAAGATGGATGGATTGTGTGAAGAGTGATATGAAAGAAAAGGAAGTTAATGATAGCATGACGAGTGATAGGGCAGAATGGAAGAAAAAAATATGTTGCGCCGACCCCAAATAAAACGGGACAAGGGCAGGAAGATGATGATGATCAGAAATTTAGCAGAAACAATAATCAAATCAACTATTTTAAGGTCATCTTCTGGCCAACACTACACTACATGGCAAGACTAGTATGCAAAAGACTTTAGTATTGTAAATTAATGTGTTTTTAGGTGGTTCAACTGTCTAGGCAATAAAAAGGACAACTGGATTTAAGGTCATTGACAGTCGCTCCTGATGGAAAACAGAGTCGGACTCACGCACTGAGGGTTCATTACAAACTTACCTATGAAAACAGTTCAATTCCCGAATTAAGTTACGAAAATTTTTCCAAATCGCAAAAAATTATTTGTGACGTAAGTACAAATTTACACTTTTCAGATTTTTCCTATACTTATGCTATGAGACCTTGCTTCATGCCAAATTTCAGGATTCTAGGTCAACGGAAAGTACCCATGAATTATGATTCCCTTGAGTGTCGAAATATACGAAAACTGAAAACAGTTCAATTCACGAATAGAGTTCCGAATTTTTTTCCGAATAGCAAAAAAAGTTTTTTTTCTGGGACGTAACAACAAACTTAAAGTTTTCAGATTTTTTCTAAACTTGTGCAATGAGACCTTGTTTCGTGGCAAATTTCAGGATTATAGATCAACGGGAAGTACCCATGTGAATTTTGATTCCCTTGAGAGTATTAAAATACACGTTTTTGAGACATAAACGAACGTATCTTTTTTATCGTTAACTTAGAAGTTAGATTTTTCACAGCTTTAAGCGACCGCAGACTTGAGTATATGGTTTTAATTTCAACTCGTTGCCTCCACGCGTTTCAAAAATAAAGAGTCTTGACTGACAGACAGACGGACAGACGGACGGAAATCAAAGTGATCCTATAAGGGTTCCGTTTTTTCCTTCTGAGGTACGGAACCCTAAAACCGATGATCATCATTTTTCTTCTTGATCAGAAATCATTTAAATGTAATTCATCAATAGCTCTGCATCTCGTATTAAATCAGGAAAGATAAAGATAAAATTGAAGAAACTCACTTAACACCAAAGAAAACAAACTTCATAACTTATACTAAGTTTCCATTATACTTTCAAACAATTTTCTATTGTTACCTTGCTGGACAAAAGCTTGTAATACAAAAATGTATTATTCTGTACTGCTAGGTGGCGACGAATAATAGCATTATCAAAAGAAAATTCACAAGAGAAAAGCGTTATTTTTGAATTTAAATAGGGCTGTGCGCAGCATGTGTGAAAATTAAAATATGCTGCGTAATTGTAAAGCAGCTAAAAATTATTTTAATTTATTTTAATTTATTTATTTAATCAATTAATTACAACGGTTAAACAACCAATTACAGTAACTAAACAAAAAGTTTTAAGTTATAATAAACGACATGTACTTTCATCAATTCCTCTCACAGTACCTCTGACATACCAATAAAATCATCATCCATTCATCCGCAAACAGATCGTTTGTTGGATAAGAATCCAAGAGATCATTTAGTGCAGCCAAAGTGCGAGGTATTGGAGACTACGCACGGGCAACACTGCGATACTGAGGCACAGCAAACATTCTGTGCTTTTTGCCGCGGCAGTAATTGTCCGGGACAAAGAAACGCGCTAGCACAGTCAGCAGGAGCGTCTTGCAGGCTATGGTGAGCTGATCTCGCGCTTGTCTTACCTCTAGTGAGTTATATCCGAGGCAACCCAATTGAAATTTTGTCGGATAGAGGTATGGGTAATAGCCGTGCTTCCGCTTGTACAGGAACCTAAGGAACGCTTTTTGTACTTTTTCCAGTAAAAGTGCGTAAGAACTTTGGTGCGGGTTCCAAAAAAAAAAAAAAACACGCAAGAGCTGGATTCTAACTTACTGCGCACGAGCGCATTGAATAAAATCTTAATGACATGAAAATGTCCATTTAAGTATGTGTAGAGATAAAAAATCGTCATGATCATTTCATCCGTAAGATGTTTACTGCTGGGCATAAAGTCCATATTATGAGACGCCACATCGATCAGTTCTGTGTTCCCATATCCAGTATCTCTACTTGATATATTTTTAAATCATCTCCTAAAATATAGTAGGTGTTTTTTAGGGTTCCGTACCTTAAAAGGAAAAACGGAACCTATACAGGATTACTTTGTTGTCCGTCTGTCTGTCTGTCAAGACCCTTTATCTCGGGAACGCGTGGAGGTATCGAGTTGACATTAAACATATACTCAGGTCTGTGGTCCCTTGAAGCTGTGAAAAGATTAAATTTCTAAGTTAACGAAAAAAAAAGATATGGCCGTCGTGTGTTTCGACACTCTCAAGGGAATCAAAATTCATAGGGTACTTCCCGTTGACCTAGAAACCTGAAATTTGGCATGAAGCAAGGTCTTATAATACAAGCTTGGAAAAAAAACAGAAAAAAAGTAAATTTCTAATTACCTCACAAAAAAAACTTTTTTTGCGAATCGGATGAAATGTTTTCATAGGTAAGTTTGTACGGAACCCTCAGTGCGTGAGTCCGATTCGCACTTGCCCAGTTTTTTTTTTTAATTGAAACAAAAGTCGGTTAAATTTTTTTAGAGTTTTTTCTCCCCTTAATACCATGATCAGCATCACATTCCATATTTTATGGCGCAGTATTAAGAAAACAATTTTAACCTATGGCGGTGTAAATTTATTGAGGGCATTTGGTTTTCCAACCCTCAGAAAACCTTGAAACAAAATAAAAATTACGTGGAAATGTTTAAAAAACCAAAAAAAAAACGAAATGAGGCTTAGCTGCGAGAATGTTTGAATAAGTGACCGTGACTCTGGAATCTAAATAGCAACTAAAGGACACCGTACAAGGACACCGTAGGCGCAGGCTTGCGGACAGCGAGCAATAGGTAGCTCACCGTCCGGATCAAGCCCAAGTCTTCGACGGCGCGTAGTGACCCACGCGCACCTCTAGCAGATGAGAGCAACCGTAGGGGCCCAGCTGGAGCAAATCCTACTGGGGCCATGGGTGATGCGAAAGTGAACCCCGGAGCCCTGGAACGAGGGCAAAAAAGGAACAGGAATGGGTTTTAGTCAGTAAAAGTCTGACACGCCCTTCCGCCCCGCCCAAGGGCAGGAGATGTCATTGGATGATTTCCCGCATTAAAAATGGACACAGGTGAGTTTTAGTCCAGTAAGTCTGACATGCCCTCTCGTTCCACCTTAGAGCAGGAGAAGGCATCTGATGATTTCCCAACTAAAAAAAAAGAGTATTTTGACCTCCTACTACTTGGAAAGCTTTAACTTTTGGAAGTTAGTCAAAGACTAAGTTTGTGTGCCATATTCTTAACTTCCTACTAATGGAAAATTTAGCTTTCAGTATTAGCGAAGTCGTGACAACCCTAGCATTTTGCAGAAAACAAGGCGATAAGTCTGTAACTTTAGACTTTCCTTTCTAGAAACAAAGTGTTTCTTAATCTTTTATTGTTTTATGTCTAGAGGAATGAACAAAGGAAGCATTTATTGTCCCCACTTTTTGACCACTTCTTGCAGATAATTGAGAAAAGAATTAAATCGCATAAATCTCGCCGCCCTGTTGTGTTTAAAAATATCAGAAATAACACTATTAGTTCATTTCTCAAATTTTCATCAAAACTCACCATAAGTACTGTGATATCAAAAGATGATCGCATGACTTAGGTTAACGAACTGGCATGTAAAATATACTTGTAAGGATTTCGTTGTTCTAGAATAGTTTTGAAAATTGAGTAGAAAAAAGAAATGTCTAGTTTTTTGAAGTTCGTTCATTCATACATCGCACTGATGTACTAATATTGAATTCTTGAAGAAAAGTATAGAATGTTTTATAAAACTGCCCAAGCATTTCACTGAAGTAAAAGTCCGATCCCAAAACCTCTCAGCTACCGTCGAAGAGTGCGACATAGTGCGATGTACTAATATTGAATTCTTGAAGAAAAGTATAGGAAGTTTTATAAAACTGCCGAAGCATTTCATTGAAGTACAGTCCGATCCCAAAACCTCTAAGCTACCGTTGAAGAGTGCGACAGTACATACCTATTAATAATTATAAATGCGAAAGTAACCTATGGTCCACCTTAAGTCTTAACAGCAGAATCTTGGCAAACGTGTAGACTTGTAGACCATACCCAGGTAACTACATCCTGTGAGTAGATACGTTTCTTTAGAATAGTTTATTTTAAACGCTACGCAGGCAATGCCGTTGGCAGAAGCTAGTTTGGCTATAAAGAAGGCTAACGCTTCCCCCTGTAGTCCAACTCTCTATCAAGCTAAGCTTATGTACTCAGATATTTAAGCACCGAAGCTTTAGAATAACCGCTCAATGGATCGTCAAATTCAAAGCATCACTTTATGTTGTAACATATGCAGTAATCCTTACTAGTATTATAAATGTAAAAGTGTGTGTGTCTGTTGGTTTGTCCGTCTTTCACGGCAAAAAAACGGAGCGTCGAATTGACGTGATTTTTTTAAGTGGAGATAGTTGAAGGGATGGAGAATGACATACGCTACTTTTTGTCTCTTTCTAATCCCCCACTCCCTTAAAATGGGGGAAGGAAGTTTGTTGGAGAAACCTACTTTTACGCGGGTGAAACCGCTGGCAGAAGCAAGTTAAATATATGTTCAACTAGCCAGGAGCGCCAGCTTTTAAAAAAGCTCATGGGAGCTCATGCTCATTTGATGACTTGAAAAAGTGGCGAAGTGTGAGAAGAGAAATGCACACTGATCGACATTTTGATATCAGTAACTGGCATCCGTTGCCCGCATCGTTAGTAAATAATAAATTTAGACCACATCACATACATTGTCCTGGTCCTAAATTAAAGTTTTCCTTTGTACTATGGAAACCAGGATCAACAAAGGTACATCAAACACCCAGAACCAACATAAATATCTGTTTCATCAACAAACATTTGTGTTGGTGCGGGAACAGAACCCGCGAACCAACCGACGATTATCCCTGTACTCGCTGTGCTAGTGCACCCAAGGACAACCCCCGGTTGGTGGGATACTATTGCGACATATTATAAAATACATTATATTACAATCTTTTAATCAAAATAAACTATCATAACATTAACATAATAAAAATATCACAAACACACATACATACATATAACACTACATTAATATTGTAATGAAATTCACCCATCTCTGATGGTTTCCCAGAAGATATTGGCCATCCGAAGAGTGTAGGGTTACCACGGTCTCCCGCAAACCGCCTAGCCTCCTTGTCGGCTTGCCGCCATGGGATCTGGAGTCAGCAGTCCTTGCACGCATGCACGATTTGCGCATGGAGATGCAACGCTGGGGCGAAACTGCTACCGCGACAAGTCACTGCATGGCGAACAGAATCCCGTTGGGATCTCATGGTGATATGGCAACATCTCTATAGATCCCGATCCCAATTTCCAGCTACCGCAGGCGTGGGCTTGCGGACGACGAGCATTCGGTTACTCGCCGTCCGGTAACCGTCCGGACCGAGCGAGAGAGTCCATCGATGGCGTGTACCTAGTGCGCCTCTAAGAGATGTCAGCAATACCGAAGGGGCCCAGCGGGGCCAAAGCCTACTGGGATCATGGGTTTGCTTTCAAAAAGGAAACCCGGGGTCCTGGAACGTAAGGCAAAGAAGGAACATAGGAGTGAATTTTAGCCATTAAAAGTCGGACACCGCTCCGCCCTAGAGCGCAAGAAGACATTGGAAGATTTACCAACTAAAAAAATATATCTGGTTAATCAGGTGAATTACATTATTTTATACAAAGATTTTGATAACGAATCTGCATTTTACCGAAAACGCGCCAGTTGAGGAGTGACTTTTCAAAATGGCTTATTTCTGTATGGTCATTTTTTTCAGGACCAAGAAAAATACGAAAACTTTTCATATATGAATATTTTTAGTAACAAACTTCTATGTACATAATCTAGGTACGTTAATAGATCGTTTCACAGTGTATATATTTTTTTTAATACTCTAAATTATGAGTTATTATCATATGATTTAAGGAAATAAGCCATTTAGTCGCAAACTCCAAGAAATAAGATGTTTTGTTTCAGCACTCCTAAGAAATAAGCCATTTTGTTTTGGCACTCCTAAGAAATATGCCATTTTGTTTTGGCACTCCTAGAAATAAGCCATTTTGAAAAGGATGGGCTAGCAAAAAAAAATTGTTTTGTAAAAACTTTTATTAAAATCTGAAAATCACACACGGACTTCTCCTACATCCTCTTCATTGCAGACACAATCATATTCATGTTCCTCAGCTGGTTCCTCCGTCACATGTAACAAAATAGTTTTGTACCATTGAAGTTCAGGCAAGGCAGTCCATTCTTCCCCAAATTGTTTTTCAAGTAAATTTATTACATCTTTTTTCTTTTTTTCTGAAACTGGCTGCGGAATAGATTCTGCAACATCAATAGTTAGTGGAATACGTTTACCCCGTTTCAATAATGTCTGCCAAGGATCATTTCCATCAAATCTATAATATTGGGAAGCTTTTATTTCACAACCGATAGTCATCTGTCTTTTAACAGTTTTTTTTATCCAGACTCTTTTTATTTTTTGTAATCCCTCCACATTTTTAAAATTTTCCTTTAAATCCTTTATTTCAAGCAGTTGCCAATCATTTCCTAATAACCTTACATTGCCATGGTTTTTGAAGATATCATGGTAACCATCTTTGGTGGTGATCACTGGTATTTTTCTTAATTCCTTTTCCAGTCGTCCAAAAACGCGATCGGCGGGCAAAAAACTGTGACCCCGCACTGGAAAAAATATATGTATTTCCTTCACTTGAGCAGGTGATTTGGAGTAAAGCCATTGCATTAGTGAATGTATGATATGATTATTTTTATTTTGGCCTCCACAGCCATCACAAAATAAACGTATAGTATCAACATTATTGTCAATGTTCATGGAGGATAGATAATCATATACAGCTGATCCTATTTCTGTTGGCCCGCGCTTGGCAATGGTTTCATCCCAAGTATAAAACCAAGGATCTTTTGAATTTAAAGGTACTACACAAAAATTATAAAGACTTATTTGCCTAGAATAAAAGGCATCTTGAATAGGCGTTTTTGGAAGTGCTTGGACTTGTTGAAGATCAAAACAAAGTGAAATGGAGTTTGGAGGATTACCTTTCATGTGGGTATAAAATGCCTTGGCCCTTATCTTATGTACCCGAAGTTCTACCATTAATTTTTGCTTTTTTTCACTGTCTCTTTCATTTTTGATTCTATTTCCCCACAGCACACACACATTGCAAGCATCAGAGGATGGCGCAGAAAATCCTACATTAAACTCTTCATAAAATATTTTATAAAACATGGTTTTTTTTACTTGCAAGTTTGAGGCAACAGAAGAATTATACAACTCCATTAGTTTCTTACAGTTTAAATCACTAGACAGATATATTCTTTTTGATTTTTGTCTGTTGTGGTGGCTTTCTCTTGCTGGTAGACATTTTATGAAATTCCTTAGTGATTCCTTTTTATCAATAGATTTGTATGACTTACGGTCCCCACCACGCTTTTCTTTAGGAATGTTTCCTCTGACTGTAGTTCTATTGATTATATTAAGCCTTTTTTCATTGACACTAAAAACTGCAATGAACATTTTCTTACACACAGGTTTAATTTTATTTTTCTTACAAAATAAGTTGTAACTGCAGCTTACAGTTCTCTTTCTCATATTCTTTGATGGTTTGGTTTTATCCTGTGGTTCATACGAATGTAATAATCTACAAAGATAGGTATCCTGATCAATTTTGGACGTGTTAGCATAAAACGCACTACGGTTTATTAGAACTTGGCGCGTAGTGAAAGAACTACATTTATATTTACTGCCCTCTTTGTGCCGACATGGAATCCTGAATTCTAAACCCAAAGGATCCTTATCAATGTACCTGAAGCAATAATAAATTTAATTGTTAAGAAATAGGTATCTAGTAGGATTAAATTACAATTGAAACGAGAGCCGTTTATACATTGCTGAAAACTACTTACGATTTTCTTGTTCGGCTGTTTTGTCCTGATTTCCTTTTTCTGGTGCCTGAATTTAACTCCTCCACGGTCTTATCTGCCATTATGCACCGTTATTTACTCAGAATTATTCGGATTAGCAACAAAAACACCAACGAGCAACGATACAAGAAAATATTTTTCACCTTGACACTCAGCCTTGACATGAAAGTATTGAGAAGTTGACAGCAAGGTGACACATGACGTTTAATATTTTTTTAATTGGCCGTAGTCAAATAAAAAGTGTTGCCAATGTATAAAAATATATTTGCGGATCCACTTCCAGATATTAAAGCTATCTTTCAACCCTCCAAAATAACCTGTGATACCAGATTAGAAATAAGCCATTTTGATACGTATTAACAAAATTTCCATACAAAATGTTCTAGAAATGAGCTATTTTGAAAAAACTCCTATCACAATTTAGTAGGGCCGAGAATTAACGTGAATTAAGCTATTTTGTTGCGGAAAGCATTTTCTATGGCCATTTTTCTTCGAGATTAAAGTACTTTAGAACCGGACACTTCACGTCATATAATGTGAGTGTACATAAAGTCCCGATTGGCATTAAAAAAATAAGTAAAATTGGGAACCCGAAATAAGCCGTTTTGAAAAGTCACTCCTCAGTTATATCGCTCCCGTTATGTAACTGGCGCGTTTAGTTTTGGTAAAATGTAGCTGAGAATGTTATTTTGGTATTGATTACCTCAACAAAGCTTGCTGAGAAGACCAACTCGATACATTTGCTGCCAAACACAAAAACATTCGAGTGTGTTACATCCATATTTTAATACATTATTGTCAAAAACTTATCCCACAAGAAAATATGGACATAAGACTAGGCAATATAGTCAAAAGACTGCCCTTAGGAGTAAATTAAAAAAAAAGTAAATGTCAAACTTTCTGTCAGAGTCTGACGTCTGTCACTGTGCCTGTTTATGCTTGTGAATCATTCACTTTGTGAATAGAGGGAAATAATAGTGCAAAATAAGTAGTACTATTTAATTATTCATGATTATTATAAACAAGTGAGTTTTATTTAAGTGCCGACAGCACGAGCTTTTTTCAAGTGACAATCACTAACAAGTAGCAAGTCGATACCTACCAGCATTTGTTTTGATCATAAATATTGCTATTATTCTTCAAGTTTCATTTATTGAACAGTAAGTACATTGTTATATCAACAACTGTTTCATAAAGATATTACGTAGGTATCTCAAAATAAGTTTATTGGGTATTTAAAAAAGTAAACATAACCTCATTATAAATTTATAATAATTTAAAATAAGTATATTTTAAGTAACTGTTCCATTCGCTCTATTTAGCTAAACAAATTTGACACAGTCGCAAAACCGTTTAAAGTTAAGTTAAAGTTAAGTTAACCGTTTAAGTAAGTACCATTTCTTCAAAAGAATATTATAATTATTTTTTTTTGAGTTGTATTTTGGAACCTGCCAGAGGTCGCATCTAGGAGATGGACCTAAACCCCTTGGACTATATCCCCACAAAAGCAATTGTATACTTTCATCTATTTAAAAATGAAAAAAAAAAACTGTTGTCGGGGAGCGCTCTACCATTGTCTAACCTAACCTCCCACTGTAGCAATTGTATACTTTCATGTATTTAGATGAAAAAAAAAAGTTTTATGGGTGGTTTAAAAAAAAAATAACCCTAACCTAACCTCCCACTGTAGCCATTGTATACTTTCATGTATTTAGATTGGAAAAATAAGTTTTCTGGGTGGTTTTAAAAAAAAAATAACCCTAACCTAACCACCCACTGTAGCAATTGTATACTTTCATGTAAACTAAGTAATAAGAGCTTGATAAATTAAACACTAAAATTATAATAAACTATTTATTAAGTAGTAACATATATTTTACTTTTTTCAAATATTATTAATTTAGCATTGGACAAGCTAAATTCACTTATATGATGTATAATATGTCATTTGGCTATATTCCTCGTCATTTTTAATGTAAATAAAAGAAAATTTGCGTTTTGTTAAATATTCATTGTGGCTGTATGAACTAATACCTTTGTCATAATATTACACGTATTATTATTTTATTATTACACGTAATTTTACGTATAATAAAACAATTGAAAAATAAAAATAGTTTTGGATACGATGAGGTCTCCACCACGGCGGTAAAATTTGTATCGGATGTCATAGCTAAACCATTAACTCACATAATAAATGCATGCATAAGCTCAGGTATATTCCCTGATAAATTGAAAACTGTCATAATAAAACCTTTACATAAAAAAAACAATAAGGCAGACATGTCGAACTATAGACCAGTGGCTTTAATTTCAGTGTTTTCTAAGATTTTCGAGAAAATTATTTATGAATCTATTTACACATTTGTAACTAAAAATAATATTTTATGTGAAGAGCAAAAGGGCTTTCGAAAAAACAAAAATGTTAACATGGCGATATTTGATCTTTTAAAAGTGATCATGAATAATGTGGATAAAAAAAATCCTGTATGTGCTATATTTACAGACATGACAAAAGCATTCGATTATGTAAAACATGACATCCTCTTAAATAAACTAAGTCAATATGGTTTAAGGGGCAATGTCTTAAATTTAATAAAATCTTACCTCACAGATCGAAAACAATTCACAGAAATATCAAGAATTTGTCCTAAAACTAAACGCGAATTGAAATATCTATCCGATGGGAGAATAACTAAATTTGGAGTCCCGCAAGGTAGTGTACTTGGGCCATTGTTATTTTTACTTTACATTAACGACCTACCTTGTCAAATACGTCATCCAATGACTTTATTTGCTGACGACAGCACAGTCATAATTGAATGTAAAAATAAAGCGCAATACGAAAGAGAGATAAATGATACACTTGAAGAAATAATAGATTGGCTTCAGAAAAATAATCTTGTTTTAAATCTTCAAAAAACTAAAATAATGCATTACTACCAACGGCTACTGCCAAATAATATTATAACTAAATACAAAGACGAAATAGTAGATGCCACTTCAGTTACAAAATTTTTAGGAGTACATATTGATGATAAATTAACATGGAAAAACCATGCTGAAATTGTGTGCCAAAAATTAAGTAAAACCGCATATATTCTCCATAATCTCTCAAAAAAGTTAAATATGAATACGTTAGTTACAGCATATCACGGTTTAGTTGCTTCATTACTAAGGTTCGGTGTCATATTTTGGGGAAACTGTAGCGAGAGAGAACGAATATTTAGGGCCCAAAAACGTTGTCTTCGATCAATGACAGGTCTTAAACCTATAGAAAGCTGTAAACCTAGTTTTAAATCATTAAAGATTTTAACATTACCTTCCTTGTACATACTTGAAGTTGCCCTATTCGTTAAGATGAACAGTCAATTGTTTACATCAATGGCGGATATGAGAATACGCAAAGGACCAATGAGGTCTCAATATAAAAGCCTACTTTATACAGGTGGTTACAAAACGTCCTTACTAAAAAAAAATATTTTTTCCATGGGTCCTCTCATATATAATAGATTACCAATTAATTTAAAAGAATTACCCATCACATTATTTAAAAAACAATTAACAAGACTGTTATTGGACAAATGTTATTACTCGCTTAAAGAATTTTTTGATGATAAAAGTTTCTGCTAATTAAATTTTGATGCTGCTTATGTAATATTATAATAATTTTTGCGTCATTTGTATAGTAGGTAAATACCTAATTCCGAATTATATGTAATTGTATGTGATAGCATTTTATTTTGTTAGTTTCAATAATAATTTATTTTTTATTGGTTTTATAATTTGATTAATATATATTTTTTTTTTTTAAATACCGTATGACGATTATTTTATGCTTTAATTGATAAATTTTAGATGTAATAATTTTAGGTGTACTATGTCATTATTTGTGTCTCAATTATATAAAAAAAATAAAGTAAATGAAAACGTAGCAACTTAGGCAAATTAAATTAAATAAATAATTTTGCATGCCGTAAGGCAAAATGTATTGGGACTCTCCATAAATTAATACCTTATCTGTTACCTACATTATTGGCAAATAAATGATTTCTATTTCTATTTCTATTTCTATTTCTACAAACAAAGTAAAAAGTGAACGAAATCTGTCAAAATGGCGTCAATTAATACGAAAAATTATCGATTTTCATTTTTTTTTTTCTCAAAAACTATATGTTTCCTAACATTGAGACTTTGCGTAATTACTTTTTAGACATAAACCTTTCCAATATAAAATTATGAGCGTAAAACTCGTTGTCCGGTATAGTACAGTTTAGCCAGGAATTTAACTAGTTTTACATTACAGAGTGGCTACTTATTTCCCTTGTTTCTGTGTATTTTATATTCTTTCTATTTTTATTTCCTTATTTAATTAATTGAGAAGAATATTGTTTTTATTTACCTAAGTTGAATAATTTATTTATATCTAGTTGTATTATTATAAAAATTGCATTTAATTTTTGAACTGAACTGAAGACTCATACCTAATTAGTATTTTAAATTGAAGAATTGTATTATTTTAATTAATTATATTGAATTTTAATGGATTGATTTGTATAATTTTTATTTTTATTGTATATTGTATTTAATGGTTGAATATTGTTATTTTTTTTTTTTTTAAATTGATAAATTGAAGTGCATAATTTATTAAATAATCAAACATGTTCTCACAAAGTAGAATTTTAATGGAGTGAGCCCTGGCACCCATAACACAAGTTAAATCTTAGCTTGGGTGCCAGAGGTCGTTAATCTGTGTTACACATTGCAGTTTTTATTGGAAACAATATCTCCTCGTGTAATAACTGTGCATTTTTGGATAATAAAAAATATTATTATTATTACTTATTATTAGTTTTGCCATCAATATGTTTAGAAGAAGATTTTGGAACCACTAGGAAAAGGGCTTTAAAGTACAGTTACCTAAGAAACTATATTAATTTTATTTGTGGTCCCAAATAATACTCTAAAAAAAATTTATAGGTGAAATTTGGGACTGCAATCCTGGCCCAAAGAGTCCTACTGAACCCAGTTATCATCTTATTGTCTTTTCTTCTTCTTTCTTCTCATTCCTCACACAATCCATCTACCTCTCACACTTTCTCACACATAGTACATAGGTAAAATCACACACCCTTGCACATTGTGTATGTGGCACATCCATACCTTTGTATTCTAGTACTTAATTTTATATGGATTCTATAAATACAGGCATTCCTAAATTGGTAATCCAGCAACTCAATATTTTTTTACTACAGATGTTTGAGTTAGTGTTTCTACCAATATGATAAAGTTACAACCTTAATATTTCTAGCATGGGTTTTTTCTTTGTTATCCACTAAAATATTCTTATCCGTCACTCAGGATGTAAGTAGTAGTATTCAACATTTTATTTTTTTTAATTTTTTGTTATCTTCCCCATGGCCCTAACTCTCCTTCTACATTCATCAATATTTTCTTAAGTTCATCACTCTTTTTAGTCAAATAATTTTGATTTCCTCTCAAAATGCTCAGAAAAGCTACTCCATTTTACCTTTCTGTCAGTGGTGCTACTTTAAAACAATTTCTAAGGCTCCTTGAAATGTCTTCATTGTACAGGATGACTAGTTAAATGAGAGACTGAGGGACTGTCGTGAGGGAAGTCATCGAAAAACTTCTCCAGTGATGTCAGATATTTATTTTTATTACTATTGTAGCGACATCTTTGGGGTCACATAAGAATTAATCCTGCATCGCGCAATTAAAGTTTCCGCGCGATTAGGACATAGAAAAGCCCAAAATCATTTAACGGGCAGTTGCCCACCAGACATAACACGGCCGGAGGATCCTCCCTTTTCAACAGAGGTTTGCGGGACTTTACTCTCTGTTCCGCATACCTCCCAAACTATTATATGTACGCTCGCGCTTGACCATTATCTCACGTAATGGTAAGCGATTGATGTAGTCGACAATAGAGCATGCTTGCCTAGAAGTAAGTTATTTAATCTTGATAGGTGTTGTAATATAATTTATTTAATAAATAAGTAGTAATAAGGGAATGGAATAAAACGATACTATAATAATTATGCCCCTCGTTTAAGCAGGTATTCTGCTTAGATACTATAATATGACTAAAACAAGAATTATTTATCTTTACAGAATATTATGGAAGAGTATTTAAATTTATCATAGTAAACAATAAGTAGATACTACCTTCAAGTGATCTGACTACTGTACAACAAGATGAGCGAAACAGGTAATCATTTATTTCTTACATCATCATAAAAATACAAAAAAGGCTATTTCTTTCCATTCATTATCATCATCACTCACACAAATTTTCTTCTTCCTTACTTTTTGGTCAGCCGTCGCGCTGTTACTTTTCTCTTTTATCCTTCTCTTTACGAACCTTTCTTTCTCTGTCTACTTTCCACTCATCCATATTTAAACTACTTGTGTCACCTGCATTGCATTTCTTCTTATTAAATGCTCATACCAAAACAAACAATTTATTATATTCTTAATAGCTTCTAAAGTTCAGCATATTTTAGTATTACGTTACCATTTTTTTCAGCAGTTACTGCAACTCCTTCAATTTCGCTTAAACGTGCACAGTCAGTTGACAAGAATAGAGAAAATGAGAATTATCTACCTAAGAAAAAGCGCGAATCAGCCATACGTTCTGAAAATAATCTCAAAATATTAATACAGAATGGTCAAGTAGATACTCATAAACAAAAAGTGCCTCCAAAAAAAATTCTATCATTAGGAAAAGAAGCTCGGACTGAAACTCTCGCAACCTTGATAAGCGCTGGAAAATTTGAAAAATTAGATAAACTTTATATCAGAACTGTTGCAGCAGCATCACATGAATCAAAAGAAGATGTAGAGACTAGTGACAGTGATCCTGAAACATTGCCATTACCTCAAACAAAAAATAGACTAGACTCTAAAACTCCTAATGAGACAATAACAACAAATACTACAAATGCTCTAAATTCAACAAATACTACAGAAGTGCTAAATCCAACTAAAACTACAGAAGTGCTAAATCCATCTAATACTTCTAATTTACTAAATCTTACAAGTACTACAAAAGTGTCAAATCTAAACAATACTATTAATGTGTCAAACTCTATAAATGCTACAAAAGTGCCAAATCCAACAAGTACTACTAAAGTGCCAAATCCAAACAATACTCTAAACGTTTCAAATTCAACAAGTTCTATTAAAGTGCCAAGTTTATCCGATATTTCTACTGTGTCAAAACCCACAAGTACTACAGAAGTGCCAAATCAAAACAATACTTCTAATGTTTTAAATAAAATTGATACTACAAATGTGTCTACCCCAGAAGAAAATAAAAACGTTTCAAAAACAACTAATAAAGAGACTTCTTCGCAGTTAGGTAATAACGTAACATCAAACATCCATGAACCCGTGGATAGTAGTATAGCCGAAGTATCGTCTATAAACAATCTTGACCAAAGTAAAGAGGAAGAAACAGATTTTGATATAAATCGGTCTTCATTAGATGCAGAAGTTTTAGCTCTTCACAATCTTATACTCACTCTAAAACCAGATAAGGATGATAATGGAACTGAAAATCATAGAACAGTTGATATAAATCACATAGAAGACATATTAAAAACTGTTTTAAAAGTTAAAAGCAAGTTGAATGCTGTTTACATGCAGAAGAGTATAAAATTGAGAAAATCTTTTGAGTCTATACAACTGTTTGTACCTGAGCTGAAGAGAGGATTAACTTTACCAACGCTTCAACAAATTAAAGAACAAAGTCTGGCAATTGATGAAGAACCAAAATCACGACAAGAACAACCATTTCTCAAAGAAAACCCATCTCCTTAATAAACAAAACCAGCGAAATCACCTTCTCCAAGCACTTGAACCCTCATCATCTTCACCCAAATGCAACCAAATGGACACTAAGCTGGGCTTGTTTTTTTTTTTTTTTGAGGTGGCATATCATCAAACAACTTCTCCCACTCTAGGTGTTTTAAAGGGTATGTCAGACTTTTACTGATTAAAACCCACCTGTGTCTCTGCATTTCAAGGTCATGGTAACTCTTTCGAACAGTACCGCAGTCCAGTTAGGACTTCTCCTGCCTTTAATATTTTCTATAGAAGCTCTAGCGAAATGTATTTAACAATCACATGGGGAATAAGTCGAACAGAAAGCGTTCAAAATCTCTAAACACTCGGCCAGCCCTCAAACCCCTAAATTAGGCCAATATCGAAAAGGGAACCCATCTAACCTGCCCCCCTAGCCAAGTTACAATCGTTTCGTTTCGATTCTCTTATCGTTGATCGCCTCGAGTCGGCCACGCCTCCTGTTCCTTTGTTCTGATCACGTGACTAAGCGCTGAGATGACGTCAGAATAACTGAATAGGAGGATCCCCTCGATCGTCCGATCAGACGGATGTTATAGCTACCATACATTTGCCCGATAGTTGATTTCGGGTTCCGTCACCTGAGGACTTAGCCAAGTTGATAACCTAGAATCGTTAACGCTAGTAGAAAAGTTCAAATGTATGAAAATGACATCATCTTAACATTAAGTCACGTGGTCAGAACAAAGGAATTGCAGGTTACCGATAGTAGAAAGAGATTCGAAACGAAACGGTAGTAACTTGGTAGGCCTGCTGGAGCTTCTTAGAGTTCATGCATCGAGGCGAAAACGCAACTGGCTGCCAAAGAGTTGATAGCCCAAGTAAAGGTGAGGTTACACTATACGCCATAACAGTTACTCAACCTGTATCAAGCGCAAGTTCAATCGTATACAACATTAGTTTTAGTATTAATGCGAAAGCTAAAACACGTGTTCATCATGAAAAATCACAAAGTTATAAGCTTGTTATGCTACCTGATTGTCAACACAAATAACATGGTCACCAAGCCATCCGGGTAACTGACGGGTTGTTTTACTCCCGCACCCAGCTGTGTGCTGGCGCCTAATGCTTGCTATGAGCTGCCATGACTTGCGTTGTACTTAGTCTCGGTGGTGTCCAACTTGTGACCTTTATTAAATATTTTTGGGAAAAAATATAACATGGTGTAAAAGTTATTGGTATAGATTCAGTTACTGATTCTGAACAAACTATATTCAGGTTTCGCTTATACTAAAAACAATGTTGTATATGGAGTATGAGCGAGAAAAAGGGACGGAGCTATACGCCGTATATAGCTCCATACTTTTAACAGTTCAGTTTAGGTCGTGTATTGATTACGTTAAGAGCTCGTGCTAGGCCTCTGCTCACATCAAATCTCAGGAACTGCTATTTGAAATTCTAAATTTATTTTTGTATTGGATAGGCCTTTTATAGAGGAAGGACGAGGAGGGGGGGGGGGGGGGGTTAGGTTGTAATATGTACGCTAGGACCAATAGGAGCGGAGCAGTAACCAAAAACGCGTGTAAAACCGCGACGACAACTAGTAATAAATATTCTTAATTGTAAGTTCTGTTAATAATTTCAATAAATGTTTATTCAAATTATTCCCTACTTATTATTCTTACCTATACTATTAATCAGAGTAAAATTAAATTAATAAGTAAACCTCCGAAAACGTAAACTCCGCAAGTTTATAATAAATCGCGTGAGATTGTAAACTGTTTTTCTCCATGAAGCACGGATAATTATATTGTAGTCTATTAGGACTTATTGTTTTTTTACTGTTTACTGTACTAACATTATGTAACGTCAGTGGGTGGTCATATTTTCTGATACCTACTTACAGCTTCAGCCTATTGAAATAAACAACTTTTTTCTTCATAGTCGCAGTTACTTTCCATTCAAAGTTGTCATCTGCTGATTTTTAATACCAGAGGTCTTTATTTTTTTTAGAATTGACCATGACATTCTTTCGATGGAAGTTGTTCTTTTACGAATACTATTATTGTGATGAGTATAATGTAACAGTTCTAAATAAGTATAATACAAGGGGTGTGAGGGAGAAGAGACTAGTTCAGCCTAAAATAACTAATTACTAAAAGTCCCAAAAGTATTTAATAAAATAAATTTATTAAGAGAATTCACTAATTTAAGTCAAGGCATTTTAAAGTCAGAGCTGAAGAATTGTCTTATCGACAAGATTTCCTAGTATATAGTGTAAGTTAAATATTTATTGTTTTAGTGCAAGTGGGTACACTCAGTGTCCAGACCAGGGTGCTCGCATTACCTACTTGGGCATCGTAGAATGAACTTTACTTGAATGTGAATAGGTTATAGTTTGTATTGCCGGACGCGCTGAATGCTTACCTTAACATAATTACGTAAAAATATTAGAATGTAACTAAGGTGTATTGTTTGGATTGTTGTTTTGTAGATGTTGATTTATGTCATAAAAAGCAAGCGTATCTCGCCATCAAACTGTAAAGTTTGTCGAGGAAATTTTGTACAAAAACAAGAAAATCTGTTAAAGAAATAAATAAAAACAAAAAAATCTATTACAAAGAAAATTTCCGTTGCTCCCTGTATATCGACAATTTATAATCTCACTAGATTTATTACAAATTTACGATATTTACTTACAATTTAAAACAAGTCTTTGGGTACCTACTGGTAGTGTATGTACAGAGTTATGCATTTAACCCTGTTTTTATTACTTAATTCATAATTTTCCTTAAGCAGATAATTAGGTCGTTCTTATGGTATTTAATATCCAACTTCTTCAATATTTTTGTAGAAATAACACGATATTAAAGAATTTTTGGCATCCATTCAAGTAACATACTATGAAGCTGATATCGCGGCCATAAAATATAGCGGAATATATTCAAGACCGAAATTGGGACATTTATAGGCACTTTTAGATATTATCTTTGTGTATGGAGTTACTTATGGTGTGTTCTTTTAACGGTTCACAGTGGAAATAAAAGATAGGCTATCATTTTTAGATACCGTATTGGTTTTACTTTTTATGATAGGAAATCATCAAATAAATCGTCAGAGATCATAGAATTCGGTAAGGTCGCCAAATGTATTTTTTTTTTTTGTAATTTTAGGCTGTATATTTCAGGCTTTGGTTATGATTTATCTTTGTACACAATAAAATAAAATAAAACTTAGTTACGTAGGCGTGGCACAAATAATAAGTAGAGGTAACCGCAATTACACATCATCATCATCTTCCTGCCCTTGTCCAGTGTTATTTGGGGTCGGCGCAACATGTTTTTTTCTTCCAGTCTGCCCTGTCACTCGTCATGCTATCACTAACTACACATATTTGTCTTAATTGTCTAATTTACAAAATAATAAAGAACCGCATACAACAAGGGCGCTTCACGCTTTTATAATAGCTGGCTTGAGTATTTGACACTTACATGCGTTCTTGAAAAAAAAAAGGGCCTGATAGCGGACAACAAAGTGATCCCATATGAGTTCTGATTTTACCGACTTAGGCACGGAACCTTAAGGCGTATAGTCCCTTAAGAAACAATACCGAGAAACACCGATTTCCGAAATTAAAGTTATTTTGATCCTTTTAGTGTTTTTTTAGTGAAGTCGGTTTTTTTTTTGTATCTAAATAGTTTTTTGTTTTCGTGTAGGTAAACATATTTCCAAAGATCAAAGCCGTTTGAATTCGAAAGGAGTAGAGAATACAAGAGAAAAAATATCATGTTGTTACTTTTTTTTTTTGCTTTATTAGTCATACGAAATATGATACTGATGTAAATGAGTCTATAATAAACATTTTTTTTTTCAAACCTGACCTAGCCGATTGTGTGTGTGCTTGATTACCGAGGAGTAGGCTTCAGAAAGTCACTGTTTTATGGAACTGCTCGGGAGCTAGGTTCTTAAAAATGCTAAAATTAAAGCACTTTTAACAGAACTTAAAGATATCAACAGTTAAAAGTCTAAGACTGCAAGACAAAGCCGTTAAAGGTTGGTTCAAGTTGAAAGTTTACTCCATCTCCCAGATATAAACGACTCTAAAGTTTAAGTTTGACGTCCACAAACCAGTGTCGAGGTTAACGGCGATTTGAAGTGATTAAATGTCTGATTTTGAAGAAGCGGTTAAGATGTCGTCATAAGGAGAGAGAGGAAAACGTAGAATTCTACGTTACGCATTTTTTAAAGTAGATACAACGGTTTTTTTTAAATTTACTTTTAGATAATTCTGGATTGGCGAAGGTTCAGGAGTGTCGATTACATACCGGAAGACGCAGCGTTGGAAGGCCTCCCACAAAGTGGACCGATGACCTGGTGAGGGTCGCGGGAATCCGATGGATGCGAGACACAGGACTAGTTGTTATGGCGGCACTTGGGGGAGGCCTACATACTGCATACACTATATCATTTCAACCGAAAAACATCCACTATTTGTCCAATAGTGGATGTTTTTCGGTTGAAATGATGATGACGTAATTCTGAATTTAGTGGTCGATTAGTGGTGCAAGGGAAAGTCGAAGAGATCACGTGGACGTTCTTTTACACGGTAAACGGACTTCATTAAATCTGGTGACTCACTAGCATTAATGACAACTCCCGAGCCACCAAACACAAAGCTGGATGGCGTTGCATCGCGAGAGAGGCGGTGGTGTTAGGGTTATATTTCAACGGGACACCATGGCGCAACTGGTCGCGCCGCCATACTGTCCCGGTGAATACTCTTTGGTGGGGGCGTCACTGGTGGCCAGACTGGCTTCCAAGCTGGTCGCGCCACCAAATTGGTTGCGCAACCAAACGGACACCAGGTGAGTAGGTAACTCTCTATGGAACTGTATACATTTTGTTGGTAGCGGCGACTGGTCGCGCCTCCATGGTATCCCGGTGAAATATAGCCCAATGACTCGACCGAGACATGAGCACGACCACTCTGTCAAGAGCGCTCTACTAAGAAGAAGAATTCTGGAATTAGGATCATCAACTGGTAATTAAGTCATAAATTCCAGAATCACCTACGTCTTTCGGTTGAAAATAAGTGATTTATATATTTATTTAATCAATTAATTACAACGGTTAAACAACCAATTACAGTAACTAAACAAAAAAAAAATTAAGTTATAAACGACATGTACTTTCATCAATTCCTCTCACAGTACTTCTGACATACCAATAAAATCATCTTCCATTCATCCGCAAACAGATCGTTTGTTGGATAAGAATCCAAGAGATCATTTAGTGCAGCCAAAGTGCGAGGTATTGGAGACTGCGCACGGGCAACAGTGCGACATTGAGGCACAGCAAACATTTTGTGCTTTTTGCCGCGACAGTAATTGACCGGGACAAAGAAACGCGCTAGCACAGTAAGCAGATCAGGCGCGTCAATAGTGTCACGGAGCGTCTTGCAGGCTATGGTGAGCTGATCTCGCGCTCGTCTTACCTCTAGTGAGTTATATCCGAGGCAACCCAATAGAAATTTTGTCGGATAGAGGTATGGGTAATAGCCGTGCTTCCGCTTGTACAGGAACCTAAGGAACGCTTTTTGCACTTTTTCCAGCAAAAGTGCGTAAGAACTTTGGTGCGGGTTCCACACGCAAGAGCTGGATTCTAATTTACTGCGCACGAGCGCATTGAATAAAATCTTAATGACGTGCGCGGTGCGAAAATCACGGCAATTGCGTAAAACCGAACGACGTCCATACTAGACATAGGCCTCCCCAAACGTCATGACATCAACAAGTTCTGAGCGTATCGCATTTGGCAATTCTCTTTGCATCCGGCTGACTCATGTGGCCCTCACTAGGTCGTCCACCCTCCTTGTGGGGGACTTATTAACCTGTTCCTTCTAGTTCGTAGTTATCTCCAAATTATCATGTTACTACTACTTGTCCTAGAACCAAAAATTCGAAGACATGTGACATTCACCAACCCGCACTGGGCCCGCGTGGTGGATTACGGCCCATTCCCTCTCCTAGAGAGGAGGCCTGAGTCCCAGCAGTGGGAACAATAAAAAGGCCGATTACGCTTATGCTTTATCATGTTACTGAATAAATTTTCGCTCTAGGGTTGTCAGAGCTACAGAAACCAACAAAATACGATGAGTGAAAAGTTGATGAAACAGCGCTATTTCAGTCAAGCGGAAGCCTTTGTGCTGTACCTACAAAGGCATAATTTCATACTGCAGTTCACAATGAACTACGGAATAATGTTCACTGAGAAGAACAAACAGTTTTTTAATCTATAGATACATACGAGTACTTATACAGACATACAAATGAATAAAATTGTGAGTGACTGCTTATAATGGCACAATAGATAGATAGATATATTCTTTACCTTTACCTACTTTTTTTTTCTTTCTTTTTATTCTTTCATTTTCTTTTTAACAGCTTTTGTAGGTAGCTAAGTAAATACGGTAGGTAATTATAACAAAAAGACACTGTAAAAAATTTATCAGTGTTTGTTCTGGCTAATCGCGCCCGCTAATAATATCTAAGCTCTCCAAAAAGGGTAAAACAGTCCTCAATTTTGGCACTTCTTGGAATAATAATCTCAGATTTCTTACCAATTTTTGTGATTGGTCTTGAGGTATAAAATTTCCTGAAAAATCCTAAAAACTTCTACAATTCAAAAGTAATCCAACTTGAACCCAAAAATCCTTGTAAAAAAGCTCTAGAACCATGAATCTATTCCAAGGATCGCATTCATACCATACCAATCACCTTGTATACCTAAAACCTTTTTATTCGTATAATTTTAATTAAGATGCCGCTTCCGTATTACGAGCGATATAGGCCATTACCTAATTCGCCTTTATATGTACGGACGCCTTCGATGGGCAGCCGTCGCGTGACAAAGCGCTTGTGTCGTGTGCGACGGTCCCCGTCGCGGAAACCGGATTATCACCTACGCAGTGTCGCTAGTTCAACTTTAACGGTGTGCATGTAGTCGTGTTGATGGAAAACTTTATACCTATTTATTACGTAGCAAAAAGGGGGCGCGTGGCCCGACTCCACCGCGCTGGATGTCCCCGCAACGGAGCACTTTTGTATGGGACCGCGCGCGCACTAAAGGAGATCGATTCTTGAATCGATTCAGTAAGTAATAAATCGAATTGTAAAAGGTCGATTTTCTAAAGATCGATCCGTTACTTGCCGTGCTGGTACCTAGATACCTACAGGTTGTTTTAAAAATCCCTATTAGCAATAAGATTTTGACACCCTATTAATTTGAAGTTCATATTGTAATTTTATTTTTTTTGTACAATATAGAATATAATACACGTTTTAGGTATTCTATACATTGCTTAGGTATTGTATAGAATACTAGATTATACAGATTGCCGGTAACATACCTCGACTGGCCTGTTGGTCTAGTGGTTAGTGGCCCTGACTGCTATGCCGGAGGTCGTGGGTTCAATTCCCACCCAGGACAAATGTTTGTGTGAGGAGCACGATCATTTGTTCTGTGTCTGGGTGTAATTTATCTATAATATGTATGTATTTAGAAATATATAAGTATGTTTATCAGTTGTCTAATACTCATAACACAAGCTCTGCTTAGCTTGTGACTAGACGGCGTTGTGTGATAGTTGTGGAATATTATTATTATTATTATTATTATTATACCTACTTATAGTTTTTGTTGATCACCCTGAACTCTGCAAAAACTCAAAGCAGAGAATATTTAAGGCCAAGAAAAACATCATCACTCCTTTTACAAAATAGTAATCTATATATATAAAAGGAGAAACTGACTGACTGACATATCAACGCACAGCCGAAACTACTGGGATTAGGAGCGTGAAATTTTGCACAAGGTATCTTTTTATGACGTAGGTGAGCACTAAGAGAGAATTTTCCAAAATTCACCGCTAAAGGGATAAAACGGGGGTCCAAAGTTTGAATGGAGAAACCTACTTTCACGCAAGCAAAGCTGCTGGCAGAAGCTACTTCAATATAAACCATTTAGCTTTATTTTTTCTCTGGTTTCGTTCAGCGTCTTGACCCTTTGGAGGTAGGTGGAACAGAGAGTAAAGCCCCACATACCTCCGTTGAAAAGGGAGCATCCTCCGGTCAGACGGGTGTTATGTCTGGTGGGTAGCTGCCCGATAGATAAATTCGGGCTGCTACCTTAAAAACTAATATTGCGCGATGCAGGATTAGTTTTTATATGATGCCATAGATGTCGCTACAACCCTTTATCTTGCTTGGCGTTTTTCTTTTTAGTTATCTTTAGGTATCTATCTATGTTGGGGATACTAACCCTGAAGTAGCCCTGTCTTCATACGTGAACGCGGTAAGTAACCTCTTATCCGGAGATGGCAGTTTCATCACTTCTATGGACCGGAGATTGGTAATAAAAAGGCTTAGGTACATTAAGTTAAGACACGAAGCTGGGACGCCGACTTTTAAAAAACCTCATGGGTGCTCACGATCATTTGATGAACTCGAAAAAGTGGCGAAGTGTTAGAAGAGAAATGCACACTGATCGACCGAAAAATAAATAAATGTCCTACTTACATATTGCGTACTTAATTACTAATTATGTTTAATAAAAATATAAAATGAAACCATTATATAAAATTAAACTAGTTTTTATTCATCATCATCGTTTCAGCCGAAAGATCCAGTGCTGGACATAGGCCTCCCCCAAGCGTCGCCACAATGAACGGTCCTGTGCGTCTCGCATCCATCGGACTCCCGCAACCGATACCAAGTCATCGGTTCACCTTGTAGGAGGCCTTTCAAAGCTACGTCTTCCGGAAGTTTTTATTATCAAGAAATATTATAATTTATACGTAGGTAACCTAACCTAAAAGGCGATCACTGATCTGTTTCTTGATGTCTATTCTCAGGGGTGCTCGGGACCCACTGTTTATTTCTCATGGGTGCTCGAGCCCCCGAGCACCCACGGAGTTGGCGCTCCTGACACGGACTCTGTTTACAATCTAGGGATCTTAAAGTCAAGAGTGAATAGGTTATTTCTAGGCAAGAGCGCTCCATCGTCGATCACATCGTTGCTTTCCATCAGGTGAGATAGTAGTTAAGCGCGAGCCTACCTACCAACAGTAAAAATAAAACATGTGAAGCATTGTTCTCATCGAAAGGGTAGGTAGCTAAAATAAAACACTTATTTTGGCGCCAAATAAAAAGGTAGTAAGACATGGCCGTAAATTCTCGCATGACGGCCTTCTCATAAGGTTGCCAGCGATAAAATGTTACAAGCCCTAAGTAGGGTTGGCACGGGATGGTGATTGTTGGTTTTTGGTTACTGGTAAGAAAGTTTCTCAGTAACGATCTTTTGCAATAGATTATCAAAGTCAAGTAGTTCTGAGTGTTCAAAAACTCAAACATAAGAAGTTCTTTGGAGTGTCCGTAGTTTTTTTTTTTTTTTTCGGTGGGAAAATCATTGCGGGAGATAGTGTCAGACTTTTACTGACTAAAAACCCACTCCTGTTCCTTCATTGCCTTTCGTACCAGGGCCGAGTCTTCCTTTCAGAATCAGACCCTTGGCCCCAGTAGGCTTCGACCCTGATGGGCCCCTACAGTTGCTGACATCTCCTTGAGATGAAACGTGAAACAGTACGCGCCGTCGACGACTTGGGCTCGGTCCGTACGGTTACCGGACGGTCGGACGGCGAACTACCCATTGCTCACCGTCCGCAAGCCCACGCCTACGGAGGCCGGAAATCGGGATCAGAATTCCGGCGGCGGTTGGGGCGTGAGGACCGTTGCCTCTCGCGATCGGCCGCCAACTTTGTTAGCATTACTGCTTCGCAGAAGGAGGCGAGCGCCTGCCACTCCTCCTCGTTACGGACGATGGCCTGTATCAAGGCCCGGCGCGAGAGATCACCGCCGCCGATCGCCCCCACGAGGACACGGCGTTGCTCTTCCCAGAGTGTCCATAGTGGGCACGTGAGACGTGGGGCGGGGGACGCGCAACTCACGTCATAGCTCGTTCATACAAGCGGGCATAACAAACTAGTTCGAGCTGACCACGCGCGTTGCGATGGCTCGACTGCGTACAAGCACAAGCTTGTTCCCGCACCTGCGCCTCTTCCCGCAACGCGCTGCCAGTCTGGCCGAGCATTGTAGAAATGATTTTTTGATGTAACATGCATCAAAATCAAGTAGTATCGCAGTGGAAATCTTTTGCGGTAGCGTGCATCAAATTGTAGTGGCTTCACTGAGACGGTCCTTCGAAGTATCGTGCATCGTAACGTTGTAGCATCGTATTAGCTGTTACAGATGTTTTCTGCATCAAATTTCTGTATTTTAACAATACTCATTTTAAACGTATTTGAAAATTTTGTTCTTGTAATGTTGCTTTTGAATGTAACTAATAAAAAAAAACATATGTCAACAATTAGGTACTCAATTATCAAATCCATTTTAAGACTTAAATCTCAAGGTAAACCAATAATAATTCAGTAGATCCCGTCCCATATACGCATAGATGGTAGGTAACGACAAGGCAGATTCGCGCTTGTTGTGCATGTACGCAGTCGAGCCATCGTTACCTCGAAACGATGAGGTGCATTGAGCTAGGTGTTGAATGGAACTCTTGCAACCGTTATTTTTGCCATTTTTAATTCTCCAACATTATTAAACCAAAAACAAAACCTAATTGTGGGTTAAGCTCGCCTGTGTACTATACATCACCTGTTCTATTTTTATTGACTGTATAATTTGTGTACAATAAATAATTTAAGAATCTAAATATTAATTTATTTTATTCTATTTTAATTTATTTAATTTTAATTTAATTTATTTTTAATGTTTTCAGCTGACTTCAATTTATTTGTATTCAATTTAAATAATTAATACTTAATGTTTTAATGACCTGTAATTTGATTTGTTTTTAATGTCTTTTAATGTTAAAGTAATTTAACTTGTTCGATTTTATTTAAGTTTTTTTTTAGTTTTTTCGTCTTAATCTGAGTTATGTTAAATGTAAGATTATAGTTTTTAAGGCAGCAAAATTATTATACTGAGCGCTATGTACGCCTTAATTGTCATGTGCATAAGTAAGTCATTTGGTTTTGAGATAGTTTTTTTTTTAATGTGAAATGTATGTGATGTGACTGTACTTCATTTAAACAAATAAATAAGAATCTAAATATTATAAGAATAAGAATGTTATTCTTGATATCGTCGCGGACAGCCCTACCGCTTCCGACATTAAACACAATTGACGACGCAGCAATCAGACGCGGAACAACATCACTCGCGGAGTTACCAGGAGATTAGTTGTAACTAACGACAGCCCTCCTTCAGATGGTTCAAGAACAATCTCGTGTTATTTTACTAATGGTTTCACTGAAAGGTTTCATGATAATGTACTTATACTGTCACCGGAAAATTGTAATACCGTTAGATTATAATCTATCTCGCGAGATCGTAAATTGTAAATCAGCCTTATAATGTTCCTACTGCTGGAACTCAGGCCTTCTCTTTATGAGAGCAAATGGGCCGTAATACGCTACGAAGCGAGCCAGTATGGGAGAAATTATTTAATTACCGAAATTAAACATAGAAAATTAGGTAGGTATGAATTGAAAAATTGAATGACTAGCAGTATTTGTATAGAATAATAAACACATTAATTTATTAAATTACTTAAATCAAGTTTTTTTTTTTAAATTAAATAAAAACCCCATATATTTTGACAACCAAATCAGCTGTCTTGTCTTTGTTGGATAGGAATGAACAAATTGACATGTATCTCTATGTCTGTTGGAGGGTGGGGACGGTGGCCATACAAAATGCGGCATCTTCCTTTTAGATGGAAAACCTAATAATTTTGCCAAACACAGGACTACGTGCTCGGCAGTAGTGCTTGCTACCGCTGTACCTTGACGTGTTTGTATCTCTGAATGAAATTCATGCATTAGGTACGATCGTTTTTGGTAGATAAGTTAGGTGCCTCTATAACAAGTAGGACCTAGTCGAGGAAATTCTATGTGAAGCATAATAAACCACAACACTATTATGTTAAAGTTGAAATTTCAAACACATACGGACGCAACATCGCATAGCACTTGTTTTTGTAGCTGTGACGATTATTATTGCAATTTCAACTATAAGTATTTAACATTAATGTATATAATGCTTTGTCACATTAATCCCTTACTGAGAGGTGCCACCGCTGGGCACAGGCCTTTAAGGGTCTCAGGAGTTGTTTTTGTGCCATCACTTTATCAAATAAAACTGAGTAGGCACCTAAGCTTTCAAAACTCTGAAAGGGTCCTTGTTCACTAATTCAATAAACCCTGAATTATCTAGGTACTTAACCTACTTCTATGTAGAAATTAGATCTATCTAGCTACTTAAAATAAATTAATCAATTTTACAACCTTTTCCTAACTCACAGGACGATTGCCGGCTACTATGGACACGGGTGTGCGCGGGAATTGCAGGACTTGATTCCGCCATCTGCTTTTCCGTATAGTGAGCATCGACTCTTACGTTGTTGATACTTCTCCGGTCCGGACTAAGCGTTTCACCTCGTCCGTTTTGCCGCGTAAGTCGAAGGACTAGATTAGTTTGCGTGCTGCGGTCTTCCCGCCCGATTATAATAAAATAGTGCGCTTCACCATCAATGATTGCATCACTGCTTATTGTCAATTGGGTTTGCGATTGTGGGACTAGATTATATCAGTTAAAACAACCGGGCAAGTGCGAGTCGGACTCGCGCACTGAGGGTTCTGTACAAACTTACCTATGAAAACTGTTCAATTCCCGAATTGAGTCACGAAGATTTTTCCGAATCGCAAAAAAAGTTTTTTTTGATGTAACTACAAATATTTATTTTTATTTATTTATTTTATTTACCTACCTATATACCTACAGTTTTCAGATTTTTTCCTATATTTGTGCTATGAGACCTTGTTTCATACTAAATTTTAGGATTTTAGGCCAACGGAAAGTACTCTTAAGAATTTTGTTTCCCTTGAGTGTCGAAATACACGTTTTTTACACATAAACGGCAGTATCTTTTTTTCGTTAACTCCGACTTTTGATTTTTTCACAGCTTCAAGAAAGTATATGGTTTTAATTTCAACTCGATACCTCCACGTGATCCCGAGATAAAAGGTCTTAACCAACAGACAGACAGACGGACAACAAAGTGATCCTATATGGATTCCGTTTTTTCTTTTTGAAGTACGGAACCCTAAAAACATACAGGCTCGTCGTCCGGCCCGTCCGGTAAGAAGCAAGCTCGAGTCAACGGCGCGGCGCGTTGTGTTCCACGGACGCTTCAAAGAGATGTCAGCAAAAATGACGGGGCCAGTTACGGTGGATGTTTGCCAGGGCTGCGCATTGTTCGAAGGAGTTACCATAACCCTCGCAAAAATAGTAACTGAAGGAATACTATGGGTCAGACTTAAAGCTGCTTTTCCAGGTCAGAGATGTGCTATGCAGCTATGCTGTGAAACTATGTGACCGTTTCCACTGATACTAAGCTATGTAGCGGTGCGAGTAAGATGTGTTATGAAGATGCGCCGCCGCAAAGTAGCTTCGCGAGGAAGATGCGAAGCTCGAACTAAGCAATGTATCTATAGTAGGGAAGCGGCACATAGCTACTCCACTCCCGACCATCCATAGCACGCATCCATAGCACACATCCATAGCACGCATCCATAGCACACATGCATAGCACGCATCCATAGCACACATCCATAGCACGCATCCATAGCACACATGCATAGCACGCATCCATAGCACACATCCATAGCACGCATACATAGCACGCATCCATAGCAGTAGGTATAGCATGTAACCTTCCATATAAAAACATATCTTAATTGAATCCGTTTCCACCAGTGCTAAGCTATGTGCACCAATGAATATGGTTGGTGGATATCAAACGCATCCATAGCAACGTAGCATAGCACATCTCTGGTGGAAAAGCACCTTAAGGGAGTCCTCCATGACTTTTTCACGAAATAACCCTATTTAAATGAAATGAGAGAGATTAATGATTTTAACGGTACTAACGTACCGTTAGTACCGGTACTGACGTACCGGTAGTTAATCATATTTTAGTCAACATACAATTTGACACTGACCTGTAAAGTACAATAAACCGGCCAAATGCGAGTGGGACTATTAAATATAAACAAATAACAATTATTTTAGTGATAAAACTATAGCTGCCCACTGCATTATCCGCAAATTAACCAAAACATGTGATAAAGAGTGCCACTTTATGAGCATTATTATTTTAATTATAATCTAGAACTTAATTACATTAAAAACCGGTCAAGTACGAGTCGGTCTCACGCACAACGGGTTCCGTACCATCTGTAGCAAAAGACGGCAAAGGAATCACGTTTGTTGTAAGGCAGCCTCACTTAAATATTTATCTTATTCTGTTTTTAGTATTTATTGTTATGGCGGTAACAGAAATACAACATCTGTGAAAATTTTAAAAGTCTAGCTATCACGTTTCATGAGATACAGCCTGGTGACAGACGGACAAACAGACAGACGGACGGACAGCGGAATCTTAGTAATAGGGTCCCGTTTTACCCTTTGGATACGAAACCCTAAAAAGTTAAGAAAAATTTTATTTTCGCACCAGGGTAGCCGCCTGGTGCTTTCATTTCAGTATTTAATCATAATCAGCCTTATAATGTTCCCACTGCTGGAACTCAGGCCTCCTCTCTAGGAGAGGGAGTGGGCTGTAATCTGTAATCCACTACGCGGGCCCAGTGCGGGTTGGTGGATGTCACATCATCATCATCTTCCTGCCCTTGCCCCGTTTTATTTGGGGTCGGCGCAACACGTTATTTTCTTCCATTCTGTCCTGTCACTCGTCACGCTATCACTAACTCTCCTTTCTTTCATATCACTTCTCACACAATCCATCCATCTTTACTTTGGCCTCCCTCTCCCTCTCCTTTCATCCACATGTAAACTCATAACTCTTTTAGCAACATGCGTTTCATCTCTCCTCTTCACATGGCCATATCAAGACACACGATTCCCTTTCAACTTTTCAGTCATTGGCGCCACTTTTAAACTTCCCCTAATATACTCATTTCTCACTTTATCCATTCTCGTCACACCCACACATCAATGTTAACATTCTCATCTCCGCTACGTGCAATCTTTTTCATCCGCCTTTTTCACAGTCCAACATTTTGATCTCTGATTCTGTTCTGTAGTTGGTAGATGTCACATATGTTCTAATTTTTAATTCTTGGATATGCCAATTTCCTTACGATGATTTCCTGTACTGTTTTGAGAGCAGGTTCTTTATTGGTCATACCGAATTTCTTTCGATGATGTTCTTTACCGTTTTGAGAGCAGTGGTGATGAAATGATTTATTTATTTTTTATATACACCACTAATTGTTAATTAGTATAAATACTTAAAGGGCTTATTAGAAAAGGTCGTGTTATTATTTAAGTAAAGTCTCAATAAATAATATTCATAAACAGCAAAGTTATTATGCTCTGTTTATATCCCAAAATGTCCCTCAATTTATGGAAATATTTTACAGGCTATTGATTATTAATGAAAAACAATGAGAAAACACTGCGCGTAGTATTTTGTAGTAGCAATTGATATGAATAATATTGATTCAATTATGAATTTACCAATTATGGCAAGTTTTTGTAGAAAATTTTAAAATTTCGTTTTTTTTGCTTTTGACTACACAAATATGATCAGTAACGGGTCCCATTTTTTTGTACTAATTAAAAAATACACCCCTATTTTTTAACTAAAGTAAAATAAAGTATATTTTACAACAAGACAAAATGTAAATGATACAATTTCAGTTCAGTTTCACGACCTACATACACGTAAGTGGGAGTAGTTACCGTTGGCCCACCACTGCTCAGAAAGCGCTTAGGTATTATAAAATTTAACCTACGATTACGAAGGGAACTTTGAGATAATGTCACGTTTTTTGAAATGTCGGCGAGTCTTTGTAATGGATTAGATAAGGTTGGCTTTCAGAGTTAAGGGTTGAAGGTATGAACCACACAGAACTGCGTGAGCGCGAATAACGCGCGTGTCTTAATGAAATTAATGAAACATTAAGAACTATAATTAAATGGTTAATTGATAACAATCTGAAAATAAATTTAGAAAAAACAAATATAATGCACTTTCACCAAAGAACTCAAGCGAAAAGTATTAATGTAAATTATAACGGGCAGACAGTAGAATCTGTAACAAATACAAAATTTCTAGGAATAAATATTGATTACAGACTTTCCTGGACAACCCATATAGACAATCTCTGCAAAAGAATCAACAAATCCTCATTCGCTCTTTACAAGCTCTCCAAAATAGTTAACAAAGAAGCGATTTTAACGGCCTATCACGGACTGGTGGCACCATTACTGAGATACGGCATTATATTTTGGGGTAATTCGGTAGCCATGGAATTTATATTTAAAGCTCAAAAGAAGTGCATTAGAGCAATGTGCCAAATAAATAGTACAATTAGCTGTCAACCTTATTTCAAAAATCTAAAAATTCTCACATTGCCTTCCCTATACATTTATGAGTCAAATATTTTTGTGAAATCAAATCTAAGCTACTATAAGACTGCTGTCAAAAGCTATTATCGAAAATTAAAGGATAAAAAAAGGTTAGAGGTACAAATAACTTATGGTAAAACGGCACTATTAAATAAAAGTATTTTATGCATGACATCATTAATCTATAATAAATTGCCTGATGACATTAAACAATTACCAATCCTTCAGTTTAAAAAGAAACTACATTCATTCTTAATAGACAGATGCTATTATGATGTCAAAGATTACTTGGATGACAAAAATATTGTATTCCAATGACAAGAAAGGAAAAATAATTATCATTTTTTTCCCACGTATGTATGATAATATTGTGAATTGATAATTTAAATTGCTTGTTTCTTTCCTCTTTAATATATATTATATTATTATATAAGAATTTAATTGGCAATTGTTGTAATTATGAATTATGACGAATATGACTTCGAATTTAATTTCTATTTATTAATAATTTGGAATATTTTAATAATGTATCGAGACTAATATGATTAATTGTGTTTTAAATTCTGACTTATATCTTATTATTGTATGCCTCAACGGCGGGACATAGCTGAACTTATTTTAATTATTTAAGACCTGTATTTATGATGTATACCTATAGTCCACAATAAAGATGATTTGATTTGATTTGATTTGTCTTTTAGTAGAATTTACATGTTTGTGAACGCACCCACCACCGCTTAAGTTTGGCTATTCTTTCGGCTATATCGGTTTGATTCTCCCTTGGCTATCTTCATTTCTGACTCGATCACGCAAGGAAACTCCGAGCATAGCCCTTTCCATTGCCATGTGACCGGTGACCGGTCTACATCTACTCTGATATCTATTAATATTGTAATATGGAAATATTGTTGAAAATATTGTTTTTTTTTTAAAGAGGTACCATGGAGTTTCTTGCCAGTTCTTCTCCATAGAAAACGACCAATTGGAACCCAGCGCTAGCTTCTGATGTTTTATAAGTGCCCATGTAGACCTAGAAATAAATAATTTTGAGTTTGAGAGTCGCGGGAATCCAGTGGATGCGAGACGCACAGAACTGGTCGTTATAGCGACATTTGGGGAGGCCCATGTCCAACAGTGGACGTCTTTAGGCTGAAATCAGATGATGATGATCTCACCCACGGTACAAACTATAGTTTTTTTTTATATGACAAATCCCGCTCTTGGGCGGAGCGCGGGATAATGTCAGACTTTTACTGACCAAAAACCCACTCCTGTTCCTTCGTTGCCTTCGTCCCAGGGCCCGGGTTTCGTTTTCACACTACCCATGGCCCCAGTAGGCTTCGACCCTGCTGGGCCCCTACGATTTGCTGACATTTCCCTGAGGCGCGCGTGGTACAATACGCGCCGTCAACGACTTGGGCTCGGTCCGGACGGTTACCGAACGGTCGAACGGCGGGCCACCCATTGCCCGCCCTCCGCAAGCCCGCGCCTATGGTGGCCGGAAATCGGGATCGGAATCCCGGCGGCGGTTGAGGCGTGAGGACCGTTGCCGTTGCCTCACACGATCGGCCGCCTCCTTTGCTAGTATTACTGCTTCGCAGAAGGAGGCGACCGCCTGTCACTCCTCCTCGCTCCGGACCATGGCCTGTACTAAGGCCCGGCGCGAGAGATCGCCGCCGCCGATCGCCCCCACGAGGACACGGCGTTGTTCTGCCCAAGCGGGGCACACCTCCACCGTGTGCTTCACCGTGTCCTCCGGGAGTTCCACGCAGTGGCGACACCCGGGCGTGTCTTCCGCATGAATCCGGTGCAGGAACTTTCCGAACTTACCATGTTCGGTGAGTACAAACTATGGTGCGGTTTACACACATTGGTAGCCTGTATTTTGTACCTACTATATGAACTGCATCTCTTATAAGACATCTATTGTTTTAATAACATCCAACAATATAGAATCGAGGTGATTCCGGTTCAACAAGGTATCTACTCCCGGGATTAAAAGTATCCTATGTACTAATCCAAGACATGGGCTAACCACGTGCTAAATTCATCCAAATTCAGCCGTTCGAGCGTAAAGAAGTACTAACAAAAGCACACACCCACAAACTTATCAGAAGGCTTAAAGTCACTCTAAGGGCATTCCTTGCGTGATCACATCAGAAATGAAGATATCCGCAGGAAAAATAAGGTTACAGACATAGCTCGAAGAATCGCCAAACTTAAGTGGCAGTGGGCAGGGCACATTGCTCGCAGAACAAATGGTCGGTGGGGACGAAAGGTTTTTGAATAACGACCACGTACCGGAAGACGCAGCATTGGAAGGCCTCCCACAAGGTGGATCGATGATCTGGTGAGGGTCGCGGAAATCCGAAGGATGTGAGCCGCACGGGACCGATCATTATGGTGACGCTTGGGGGAGGCCTATGCCCAACAGTGGACGTTTTTCGGCTGAAATGATGATGAATATTACTGTGATATGCTGTCAACATAACATTGTGACCATCGATTAGTAGTTGATTAACCCTGAAATCTAGTCACTTAGAAAGACACTGACCAAATTAACCGAACACAAAATCAAACTTACAAAATTCCTATTACTACAAAAATCATTTGCCGGCGGAATGTAAAGAGCAGTCGACATGTATGCCTAGGTCGAGATTCTAGGCACGTTTTCAGATAAAGCTGCAATACGGTGACGTCGGCAAATGGGACCTACTTGCTACGTGACCGCGGTTCTCGGACCTTTTTGTAAGCGTTTTCCTCACCGCACAAAACTTTGCCCGTATCGGAGATGTGTTTACTGTCAGAAATCTCTTGTTCGGTACTCGGACAAGCCGTATGTTAAAACGTGGTATGTGATAGTCTTGGTTTTAAATAAAAGTGGTAGGTGTAGGTAAGAGCAGGGGCGCCGACTTTTAGAAAACCTCATGGGTGCTCCTGCTCATTTGATGTACTCAAAAAAGTGGCGCAGTGTAAGAAGAGAAATGCACACTGATCGACCGACAAATAAATAAATGTCATACTTACATACTGCGTACTTAATTACTAATTATGTTTGATAAAAATATAAAATGAAACCATTATATAAAAATGTAACTAGTTTTTATTATCAAGAAATTTATAATTTATACGTAACTTTAAAGGTGATCTGATCTGTTTTTTTCCCCCACTGTTTATTTCTCATGGGTGCTCGAGCCCCCGAGCACCCACGGAGTCGGCGCCCCTGGGTAAGAGTGAATAGATTATTTCTAGTCAAGTGTACTTCAATGTCAATCACATCAGCGCTACTATTTGAGTTTTCTATACACCACAATTTTTTTATTAGTAATTAAAAATGGAGCTCTATCCTTACCTTAAACTGTTCATATTTGTGTAGTCAAAAGTATAAAAAAACGAAATTCTAAAATGGTCCACGGTAAATTCATAACTGAATCAATCATTCATAACAATTGCTACTAGAAAATAAGACGCGCAGTGTTTTTCCATTTTGATCGCCATTCATTAATTCATAATCAATAGCCTGTACTGTACAGTCTAGGGACAAATGTCCATTAGCACGACAATGATCATATTCGGATATGTGACTAAAACGTATGACTTGCAATCGAGTGGCTGTCGGTTTGAATCCCACCCAATTTTTTAGATCGATTTTGTATTATTTTTTACTTTTTTTTTTAATATAACCAAAAATTTTTTCACCACAGCAGCCCAAACAAGTAGGTTTTGCTGCTTCAAAACACTGCGTGAGATAAAGAAGTAACTTTTTAATTATTATTTTTTTAGCCTTACAATTCGAACTGCACTGTACTCTGTCTCTTTCTCGCTTTTTTTTTTTATGCGAGTGAGAAACATGCCATTTCGAAGTTCATTCCGATTTTGAAATTTCATCACAAAGAAAAACACGTTCGGAAATGCGTAATAAATATTTGTAAAATATAAAATTGTTTTTTTTTTTATAAATAAATTATTTAATTTTAAATTTATTATTGTATTTGAACAAAAATAAGAATACCTGAGTACAAATAGAAGCAGATAAAACTGGCATTTAAAATTTAAATAATTATTTCTAGTTTCAACATTGACTGTTTTAGAACGTGCTTTAAAAAAAATAGCGGAAATAAAATAGTGGCAAATAAGATTAAGAATGTTAAAATAATTGTAAAATATGAGCAAAACTAGCGACTTACTTATTACGAGTATTTATTATAATTGGAATCATTATTCAATCTATTACTGTTAATTATTTTATTTCCCAAGTAATATGTGTTCTCGCTGCTGAAGTGAAAAATTCTTTATTTATTTATTTGTTTATTTAAACTTCATGTACAGTAGTGGTACATAGGCGGACTTAATGCTACAAGGCATTCTCTACCAGTCAACCTAACCTAATTATGTGTGTAACACGAGAGCAAAACTTTTTGCATCTCGTGCTTTTGAATCCCTCCCCTCGCTCAGGATTCTACTTTAGAATCACTCGCTAACGCTCGTGATTCAATCAAAGAATCCTTCGCTTGCTCGGGACTCTGGAAAATTAGCACTCGCAGCAAAAAACAACTTTGCTCTCTTGTTGCACAAATAACTATTATTTGTTGTACCACGTAAATTCTCCCATAATTTAGTGCAATGGCATTTAAGCTGCTCAGGACTTTTCTCATCTCGTGCTTCCCATATTTGAACCATTGAACCCCATATATTTTCAATGGGGATTTTCAAAATCAGGCCATGAAATTACTTTAATATCAGCATGTTGACTAAACCACTGTTTATACTACACTGGCACGAAGTATCGGGCAATTATCTTGAACAAAATTAAGTTCACGAAAGTCTTCAGAGGGATAAACCTTACGCACAGTAGGCAGCATTATGTCATTTAAAACTTCGACTAATTAGAGCTATTGGCACGCATAGGTATGAATTCCAACTGGCCCGGCCCTTGAGCACTAATCCACCCCCACTTATTCTACCTGATTCAATATTCGGAACAATGTTTTTTCAGACCAGCGAGTACCTATTATCTTTTTGCCATAAATGAATTCTTCCTTTTTGGCAAGATTTGAAAGTCTGCTCATCAGAAAATATAGTTTTCTTCCAGTGGAAATCTAAATATTCCCGAGCAAAGTGTGGTCGTTCTTGCCTGTGTTTTTGTGTCAGAAATGTTTTTTTGGCTGGTTTCCGATGATGTAAACCTTCAACATGGAGTGCACCAAGGACAGTTCGTAATGACGTATCAAATTGATCTGCAAACATTTTTTTACTGATTTAAACGAGAAACTTCTTTTATTTTAAATATACGATATAACAAGAACAATAAAAACACAAAACTAATTAAAATTACATAATAATATACACAATAACTCCTATCTAAAATATGGCGTCAAAAAATTCCTCCGCATCGCTGTCGACTGGAAGTGTGCTCAAAAGACTGGCGGCATTGCCACGTTGTATGGCAATGCTTAATCTCTGACCGAGGTAAAAGCCAGCCCTTTGGTCACGCGAAGTGTCAACTAGCCGTTTGGATAATTCTTTAAAAAGGGCATGAGCACTCGGACCCCACGGCCCAAGAGTCTCAACCCCAAACGGCTCAAAAATATAACTACCGACGAGGTTGTTATATTTCCGCTGCTTGACGTTCTCCGCAACCGCAGCGGCAGCACCAGCACAGCGCGACGAGCTAGGAAGATGGGATGGCGCAAGAGTGTCGACACAGGTAGCGTCCCATTTTAGTTTCAATCCAACATTTTAGTTGGATTGAAACTAATCCAACATTTTTGTTGGATTGAAACTAATCTTACCCCTTTGTAGCGAAAAGATTCGATATGAGGATAGATGGAAGTAGCAGAAAACAAGCATCTAGGTATCCACCATAGGCGTAAATTACAGACGGCGAGCAATGGGTAGTTCGCCGTCCGGACATCCGGTAATCGTCCAGAACAAGCTCGAGTCATCGACGGCGCGTAGTGTTTCACGCGCGCCTCAAAGATATGTCAGCAAAACCCTAGGGGCCCAGCAGGGCCGAAGTCTACTGCGGCTATGGTTCAACTTCCAAAAGGAAAACCTGTGGGTCCGGAGCTCAAAGGCAAAGAAAGAACAGGTACGGTTTTAGTTAGTAAAAGTCTGACACGCCTTCCCGCTCTGCCCTATACCGAGAAAAGGCGTTAGATGATTTCCCACCTTAAAAAAAGGCAACTAGATATCATTTTACGAGTATGTTATGAAGACGTAACGACATTGTCAATAACCTAACAAGAATGAACCATGAAGTAGTGATCCATCATAATATAATTAGCGATTGTCATTACTTACCTCAGTAGTTTGACTGAAATCGGAACGTACAGTCAGCACCAAAAGTCGATGAACAGAATCAACATAACAAAACCGGTCCACACCACGCCACCACCACGCCCGCCACGCACCAGGTGTTTTGTTATGTTGATTCTGTTCATCGACTTTTGGTGCTGACTGTAGTACTAAAGTGATTTATCTTATTCAAACTTAGCCTAAGGTTATGATTGATTTTGTAGCTACATGCACGGAAAAGATCGTCTGTCCCGTCTCCCGTGGCTACGTGGCTTGTTTAGACTTTCAAGTTCAAATTAGGTTACCTACGTGAGTTTTATTTATTTATTTAAACTTCATGTACAGTAGTACCTAGTACATAGGCGGACTTAATGCAACAAAGCCAGTCATCCTTTGGGTTAAAAGAGACAACACTGTTGTTGGTGGGTTGTTTGACTGGCCTGGTAGTGTAGTGGTTAGTAGCCCTGACTGCTATGCTGGTGGTCGTGGGTTTGATTCACACCCAGGACAAATGTTTGTGTGATGAGCACGATCATGTGTTTGTCTGGGTGTATTTTATCTGTATATGTATGTATTTAGAAATATATAAGTATGTCTATCAGTTGTCTAGTACACCTAACACGAGCTCTGCTTAGCTTGGGATTAGACGGCGCTGTGTGATTGTTGTAGAATATTGTATGTTGTATGTGGTAGGTGTGCACAATAAATAAATAACAGATATATTATTTAAAAAATAATAGTTTAAAAAAACTAAAAAAACACGCTTTTATAGAAAATCCAACTAAAAAAATAACACGCTTTTTTACAATAATATACATTTATTTCTTATGTACACTATTCTTAATCCAAATTTATTAAACTTTATTTTCTATTTTTTTAGTTGGATTTTCTATAAAAGCGTGTTTTTTTAGTTTTTTTAAACTATTATTTATTTTTCATTTTTTAGAAATTAATTAATCCTGGCAAATCTAATTAGGATAATCGGATATTTTGATCGGATTATTGCATTGTCATCGATCTTTGACAGGTGTGCAAAGTTTGAATTAAATCTGATCGTTTAAAGTAGGACAAAATCGAGCTCAAAGGGGTCGGTTACAAACAAACAAACATACATACATACAGGTGAAACTAATAAAAGCGTGTTAAAAAGATGTAGGATCATTAAATTAATTAAGTTACAATAATAAAATACTTAAATATACTAATATTATAAACTAATAAATACATTATAATTAGGAGAACTTAAAAAATAACAATTATGACGAAGACCGAACTAAGGTTGAGAGGACTTCAAGTAGTAGTTTCGAATTTTACGCTTGAAGGAAAATTTACTTTCGGATTTTTTGATGTCAAGGGGAAGCACATTCCAGAGTTTTATGGTAGAGACAATGTAAGAATTAGCCATAAACCCAGTGCGGTGAGTAAAAATATGAAGAAGCATGTCTTTGGATGCTCGAAGGTTTAAATTATGAGAACTGCCCAATACTTTAAAATAATGTTTTAAATAATCAGGAGCACACGGATCGTTCATTATGGTGAAGATTGTACAAAGTTTTGACGTAGATTTATCTTAAAAGGTACTAACTATCTACTTAATAGAATCTTAAATTCATTCATTCACTTTTACGCATAACACGTATTAGGAACATTTTAACTGTGTGTAAAGTAGTGGAATTAACGACATAATCTGAAGTGCTCTTGTTACTCGCGGGCTTGCGGACGGCGAGCAATGGGTGGCTCGCCGTCCGATCGTCCGGTAACCGTCCGGACCGAGCCCAAGTCGTCGACGGCGTGTAGTGTTCCACGCGCGCCTCAATGAGATGTCAGCAACCGTAGGGGCCCAACAGGGTCGAAGCCTACTGGGGCCATGGGTGATGCGAAAGAGATCCCCGGGGCCCTGGAAAACAAATGGCAAAGAAGGAACAGGAGTGGGTTTTTAGTCAGTAAAAGTCTGACACTATCTCGCGCTCCGCCCAAGAGCGGGGGATGTCATGAGATGATTTTCCCACCCGAAAAAAAAAAAAAAATCTGAAGTGCTCTTGTTACTGCCATTCCGGCTGTATTGCAACCCCCATGGCCTGGCACATTATAATAGCAAGAGACCGGACGGTATATCTTTATTTCCATAGAAGATCGGCAGGCTTTTAGTGTGGGAAGCTTGGTACTTATGTCGATAATCTTACGCAATATCGTCTTCTTAGATCATCGATCTGTGGGCAGCAGTACCAACTGCCGCTGTGGCTGCAGAGAACCTCAAACGGCAGAAATATAATATTATTATCTTGTTGGTAATGATAATTTGTTAGATTAATAATTATTCAATGTTCTTTAGTTGCACCATTACCGTTTTAGAAAAAAGTTTTGTGAAACTTACATGGATTGACAAATGGACGACGGAGACATGAGAGAAACAACATTACACCAACACAACACAAAATTACAACAACAACATTATTCCTACTACTAAACAAAAACACTTACTAAAACTGTGAACTAGCAGTCTATGACCCCATAATGTTACGTGAAATTGATTTTAGTATACACAATTTAAATTTGTACATAATTTATTTTCACTAATTTCAAACTTTAGTTCGCAAAAGCACTAAAAACTAACTATTTTATAGTTAGCTACTGATGTTTGTATTCATATTTAATGAGTTTTCGTCTGAAAACTCCATTTCACATTTTTATTTTTAGTTTCGGAGCAGTGATGGCTCAGGGGTAACGTACGAATCGGTTTAAAACCCAGCCAGGTATTTTGCCCACGAGCTTCGGGAGTCACAAGGCGATTCCCGGTTCCCGTAGGTACGTGTTTGCAGACGGAGGAAGAGCAATGGGTAGATCGCCGTCACATAAGGACCAAACCTTAGTCGACGGTGCGTGGTTTTCCACGCGCGTCTCAAGGAGATGTCAGCAAAATGGACGGGGCCTTACTAGGCTTAAACAAGCTTCGCTTCTTCTGGGCCTTCTGATCGAAGGATCCTCCTTTTTTAACGGAGGTATGTGGTAATTTACGGGTCGTGGATCTCTTTAGACCAGGACCGTGGTTGCAACTTCCATCTATAAAAAAAAATTCACCCTTATCCGCATACCTCTAAACCCACCTGTGTTCCTTTCAAACATTCTCGCTGACATCCAGAAACCATGACGTTTAGTTTAGAAAATTTCTACGATTTAAAAATAAAACATTACATTAGACACTTAATTAAGAGGGCCCTTTCAAACCCGTCTATCGTCAACCCAAGCATGGTTTAAAAACTTGTTGTTTCATCTAACGCGTAAAAGAAGAAATTACACAAGCAGTAAAAAGCCTACAAGAATAGGATCACAACCCTTCCAAATAAACTCAAATCAAACTTAATGAGAACCAAAACTTTCAGGAGGCTCAAAAGGCTTAGCCCACAAGATTTGACACTGTGACAAAGATATAAAACGGATTGATATGGGTGCACCAGTGGGCGCATACCAAGCATGATAACAATACATTTGAACATAACAGATGCTGAATGTCAATGAGTGGGCAGATTGCATCAGAGTGAAGAAAACAAAATCTAACGCAACCCAATACAATCTTATTTATTTATTTATTTATTGGCACACCAACAGCATTGCATACAGGATTATTGTAAAAGTAATATCATAGTCTAGACACTGGTATGCATGCCTATTACAGCTTACACTATATTAGGTATTATAACATTAATAATATTATTGTAGAGGCAACGTGAAAAAAGAAAGATAACGCCTGAAGACATTCGCCATTCGGTGATTCTGTCACTCACTCGAATATTTCACAAAACTGGTTCCACGAAATACTTTTTTTTTAAGTTAAAAGTTTTGGAAAAAATATCATCACCTAAGAGCGATTGTACGGAAATGTATCTCGAGTTAGCTGTTGTTAAGACCGTTACAAATCTATCGTACCACTAAACACCGGGGTGTGGCGACTCTAGAGTCTCGACGAGAATATCTCAAAGTGTAAATAGATCCCCAAGTGGACTCCTTTCCAACATATTATCTTTCACGGGACATGTATTATGCATACGAAACGCGGTCCAACTTTCAGCTAGACGTTGTAAAATGGCTTCAGTTAACACATTTTGAGCTCATTTTTAAAGTTATGTTGAAGTTCCAAGTTTCAATTTTGTCTTGAGGATAAGTTTTTGCATGTTTTTGGGAAATAAATGGGTTGTGATCTAAATTCTTATAGATCTCAGGAATACGACGGTTGAAAATCTTGTACGTCTCAGGACTATGAAGGTTGTGTGGCTCACGTAGTACAGGGTGTGCGTGTAAAATAGTTTATTTCTTAAGGAAACCCCTGCGTATAACGGTTTTCGTAGAAGCTAGGTTTAGTTTTCTTAGAAAATGTTGAGAAGTCGGTACACATGTACCTCTAGGCCGCTCACAAACTTAAGTTTCTGCAACAGTTTGCTGGCTTTGCTTCTAAAAGGATTAAAATCAACTAACTTCTATGATAGAATATAATATACCAAGTGCACGTTCATGAGACTGGATTGAGGCAGCCTGCGTCTGGTGGCGGGGACCATCACTGGACACTGCACACTGAACAAGCACCTCTACACAATAGGCATCACAGACAGTCCCCTGTGCAGAGCATGCTTGGAGGGGAGGAGACACTTGCACATGTGCTCCTAGACTGCACAATTGTCACTGAAATACTCGTACGCACACGAACCTTAGGATAACCGAATTCACTTAGTAATACCCTGAAAAACCTGAGAGGCTTAATCTGTTTTTGGAGAGAGGTGGGCTGGTTGGAATAAGCCCACCTAAGGTTATGGCCGCCATGGCCCACGTACAATGGTCCGCATAGGACTGAGTTCGGAGACCATACTCAGACATAACATAACACTGTACTGGTGCAAGAATTTTTAAAATCGGTGTAGAATTTTCGAGTTTTTTTTATTATATTTATTCTTGATAGGTTTGCGCTTGACCGCTATCTCACCTGATGGAAAGCGACGATGCAATCGACGATGAAGCGCGCTTAGCATAGCATAGTCGGCCTTATAATGTTGCCACTGTTGGGACTCAGGCCTCCTCTCTGGGAGAGGGAATGGGCCGTAATCCACCACGCGGGCCCAATGCGGGTTGGTGCGCTTACCTGGATGTAACCTCTTCACTCTTGACTTAAAGATTCCCGGGTTGTAGCCATCAGGAAACACAGATTCCGGCAAGGAATTCCACTCCTCAGCTCTTTATTTATTACAAACAAATATAAAATTCTTTCCTCTCTATTTTTATAGCAGCTTCTGCCAGCCGCTTTAGTCGCGTGAAAGTATGTTTTTATTCGGTGGGAAAAACATCTAATGACATCGGCTCTTGTGCGGAGCGGGAGATAGTGTCAAACTTTTACTGGCTAAACCCCCGCTCCTGTTGCCTTTCGTACCAGGGCCGAGTCTTCCTTTTAGAAGCAGACCCTTGGCCCCAGTAGGCTTCGACCCTGCTGTGCCCCTACGGTATGCTGACATCTCCTTGAGGCGTGCGTGATCCATATACACTTCGGACCCACGTTTCATCAACTTAGGGTTGATGAAAAAACTATACAATTACATAAAAGGAACCTTTGTGCAAAATTTTACTATTTTAGGTCTAAGCGTTTGGGCTGCGCGTTGATGAATCAGTGAGTGAATCGGGACTTTGTCTTTTATATATACAGACATTATCTATTCTAATATTATTAATATAATTAGTAAAGTTAATAATTGATCAAAGATGGTCAAAACTCTTTTACAAAATAGCGGACCATTTTCGTTAGGAGAATGAATGAAGCGGCCATTCCTGCATAATTCAGCAGTTTTTGCGAGTTACCGTAGATTCAAGAGTTAAATTCACTATCTACAAGGAGTTCTGCATGGAATTGCATGGAATCGATCATTTTTTTGTTGCGTTTTCGAGCTGCTATTTGTATTAAGCACTTGAAAATGCATTTTGGCAAAAAGATGGCTGATGATGACCTACATTTATTTACTGACTTTAAAATCATTTAAAAAATCTTAAAATTTTTGAAGATAAGCCGTATGTGTCTTACTTGCCTCATTATCATCATATCAGCCAAAAGACGTTCACTGTTGGACATGTGGCGGCCTCCCCCAAGTGTAGGCCGCCACAATGTACAGTCTCGTGCGTCTCGCATCCATCGGATTCCCTCAACCATTACCAGGTCATCGGTCCACCTTGTAGGAGGCCTTCCAACACTGCGTCTTCCGGTACGCGGTCGCCACTCCAGAAGCTTTTGGCCCCAACGACCATCTGTTCTGCGAGCAATGTGGCCTGCCCATTGTCACTTAAGTTTGGCGATTCTTCGTGCTATGTCGGCAACCTTGGTTCTCCTGCGGATATCTTCATTCCTGATTCAATCACGCAAGAAAACTCGGAGCATAGCCCTTTCCATTGCTCTATGGGTGACTTTAAGCCACCCAAAATCCACCCAGCTTACTTGCCTAATGCCTTTAAATGCAGGTGAATGTTTTATTGATATTCAAAAGTACAAATTCAATTTATTGAAAGATTTAGATAATTGTTTTACACCGAAACACAATCAGTCAATCTCGTTTCTCTTGCTGGGATATAGGACCCTCTTTCTGGGGAGTGAGCCCGCGGGCCAAGTGCGGTTTACTGAATGGAATTCGTTCTTATTGTGAAACCAGTAGTAATTAAATAAAATGGGCTTTTTTAGGGTTTCGTACCTCACAAAGAAAAAACGGAACCCTTATAGGATCACTTTGTTGTCCATCCGTCTGTCAACACCCTTTATCTCCGAAACGTGTTGAGGTATTGAGTTGTAATTATAACCAAGTCTGCGGTCCCTTGAAGGTGTGAAAAAATCAAACATCTAAGTAAACGAAAAAAAAAATACGGCCGTATATGTTGCAAAAAACGTACATTTTGACACTCTCAAAGTGATCAAAATTCATAGGGTACTTCCCGTAGACGTAGAATCCTGAAATCTGGCATAAAGCAAGGTCCTATAGCATAAAATAATATAGGAATAAATCTAAAAATACAAAATTTGTAGTACCGTAATAAAAAAAAAAAACGATTTGAAAAAATCTTCCGAGACTCCATTCGGGAATTGAACTATTCACATATGTAAGTTTTTACGGAACCCTCAGTGCGTGAGTCCAACTCGCACTTGCCCAGTTTTCTGAGGTCGGAAGCCATTATAACTTCTCTCGCTCTAGGTGGAGCGAGAGCACGAGCGAGCTTTCTAACAATAACCTGCCCGTGTTCCTTCTGTTGCTCTTTACGCTACAGGGCTTCAGTAACTCTCTCGAGTCTCAGTCATTCCTGCAGCCTGAGTGAAGATTAAACCCACGACTTCTACTCGGTAGTCGAGGCACCAGTTCCTTTGCTCGATAATTTCTCTCTGATATAATCAACGATATCTCTCGAAACTGGCATCAAACTTCCTACTAATTATAATCGAAGACGCGTCACAAATTAAATTAATTACGCATTGCTCATTGGTAATCGGTTGAATGTAACTTGATTAAATTAAATGCTTTATTAGTTTGATATAGATAAACTCACTAGGCGATGAGAATGTCGAATTCCTATTTCATCATCATTTCAGCCGAAAGATGTCCACTGTTGGACATAGACCTCCACAAAGCCTCGCCATAATAACCCGTTGGGGTCTCGGTGGCTGAGGTATAAGGATGTCCGTTCCCTCACACGTGCGGCTATTTTCTTTGTTAGCATTACTGCTTTGCAGAAGGAGGCGACCTCTGCAATTCCTCCGCGCTCCGGACCATGGCTTATACTAGAGCCCGGCGCAAGAGATCACCGCCGCCAATCGCCCCCACGAGGACACGGCATTGCTCTTCCCAGAGTGTCCATATGCTCTAGTATAAGCCACTAGAGCCCGGCGCAAGAGGTCGCCGCCGCCGCCGATAACCTCCACGAGGACACGATGCTTCGTCCAAGCGGGGCACACCTCTACCGTATGTCTTGTTCTTGTCTTTGGCCTCGTTTAAGTTATGGAAGGTGCAGGTGGTTGTGCTGTGTTCTTTCTTTCTTCTACAGCGGCCAATCTCAGCCCGCAATAGCTTTTTTTTATTCTTGATAGGTTCGCGCTTGACCGCTATCTCACCCGAGGGAAAGCGACGATGCGGTCGACGACGGAGCGCGCTTACCTGGAAGTAACCTATTCACTCTTGACTTAAAGATTCCCGGGTTGTAGCCATAAGGAAACACAGATTCCGGCAAGGAATTCCACTCCTTAGCTGTACCCACAATGAATGTGTTCCTAAAACGTTTCGTGCGTATAGGCGGGATGTCCACCATGTACCGGTGGCGCATTGCCGTACGCCTGGTGGTCCGATGATGGAACGAGCTAGGCTGAATTAGGTTATGCGATTCCGACGCACACTCTCCGAAATGCAACCGGCAGAAAACCGACAGGCTAGCAACTTGGCGTCGATTATTGTTGATTGAACCAATTTGTTATTGTTTTCGGTGAAAACAATAACAAATTGGTCCGAAAGTTCTCTGTTCTCGTTCTCTGTCCGTAGTAAAGTTCTCTGCTAGTAAATCGGCATTAAATTACTCACGTTCGTAACAATATCAATTAAAAATTTAAAAAATACTTCAGTAGTTTAGGTACCAATTGGAAATTTAAAAGAATGGTACTAAGTATTGTAATGTATAGGGGTATGAGATATGTGTGTTAATAGAGGGTTGATGATGTACCGATAACTAAATGGATAATTCGGGCGCCAGGTACATCCTCAATAAAACAAAACTCGGATTCACTACAATTCGGAGAGAATTTTGCCTTTAATCTTAGAATAATAGATTAAAAATATAAGTCAAGCTTCAGTCTTTAATTTCCTCCGGCCCGCAGTTCATGACCAGGCATAAATACCCATGAGATACTTATCAAATGACATTGTTTAGAGTATTGGAACTAAAATAGTATTGTTGCATCGTTTTTTTCTTGTAATATGTTGAGTGCGCCTCAAAACATTAAAATAGTAGGTAAAAGGTAGGGGAAAAATCACTTCAACGGAAAATATGTAGCAATCCTATTAGAAAACAGAGGATGGACCCCTTCTCTCTCTTTTAGGCCATTATAGGGCACAAATTAGCGGCAATAGGAGCCGATTAAAAAAAATAATTTGGCAGAAACAAAAAAATAGCTGCTCGCTATTACAACGTCAGGTCAGAAAGTAAAAAAAAAACAAATCTGACAGCACACTTTTTTAAAAAAGATTTCGTTACTTGGCTATACGACCTTTTAGGATCGCCTTCACATTATCCGTTCGGAAATCGCCTAAAAGCGAATCATGTGGCGAGACGATTTCGACTCGTTACAGTATAGAAAACCAGTGTATTTTATAACTCTTATAAAACCATAAACTTGTTTATAGAGTATTCACATACAAATCGGCTTTCAAAAGCCTCGGTGGCCACTTTTATCAAGCGAGTTAACATATTTCGCTGAAGTTCACCCGACTTTAACATTTATAAAACATAAGTTTCCATTGTTACGGTCCGGCTTTAAGTTGCTCTAAAGTTTTCTATTATGGTCGAAGGAAATCCTTTTTTAAGTTGTGGCTAGTAAGTTGTGCTTGGAAACTTTTGTTAAAAATGTAAGTTAAGATAAGCAAGCTTGTCGGATGTTTTTACATAATTTTTAGCTGACCTGTCGTGTTATTATTTCTGGTATAGCCTTTAATTAAATTCATTTTTGGCTGTTGGCAATCCCTATATCTATCCCTTTCCCAATTACATCAGTAATACTACATTTTAGAAGCATTTTAGTTTAAGGCATATTTTAAAGCTCTCATTTGACTCCATGTAGCATAACATAGCATAACCAGCCTTTTAATGTTCCCACTGCTGGGACTCAGGCCTCTTCTTTAGCAGAGGGAATATGAATAGGAGGGAATGGGCCGAAATCGACCACGCGAGCCCAGTGCGGGTTGGTGAATGTCACATGTCTTCGAATTTTTTGGTTCTAAGACATACCGGTTTCCTCACGATATTTTCCTTCATCGTTTTGAGAGCAGTGGTGATGAAATAAATTAGACAAAGTGATGCTCCTGGCTGGGTTTGAACCCGCGACCTACAACTCGTAAGTCGGGTCCGTTGCCACTCGGCCACCACTAACTTGACTCCTTGTAAGTAAATTAATTTGAAGTTGCCTAAGATGCTGAAACAGAAACTATTTGAAATGCTTACTATCTAAAATCACAATAATTTATTTCATAGAACAGAAGTTTCATTTCAAAAGGTTTACGATCCATACACATTTGCATGGATAGTAAACATTTTTCCTTTATTTAGACTGTTTTATATTAGGACCGCAGCAAAATTTTAAGCTCAGACTGTCTGGTAATATCCAATGAATGATTAAAAAAACTTGACAGGGACCGTCCGTGCAAAACAAAAACAGTATTTTTGAACGATACAACAATCATCATGTTGCGCCGACCCCAAATAACACGGGACAAGGGCAGGAAGATGATGATGATGAACGATACAACAATAGCATTGAAATAGGCGATTTTCTCGCTTATAAACAGAAACAAATTGGTTCCAATTGGTACCAAAATGTAAAAACGGGTCCATAGCAATAAAAAGCAGCGGGGTCATAGCAATACGCTATCACCCTGCTGTCCGTGTGTAACAATTGCAAACAGCCAATGCAAGGCTAATGGGTTTCAGTTCAGCTTTTGCTTCACTCAGAGCCTAAAGCATAGCATAATCCGACTTTTAATGTTCGCACTGCTGGGACTCAGTGCTCCTCTCTCTAGGAGTGGGAATGGGACGTAATCCACCACGCGGGCCCAGTGCGGATTGGTGAATGACACATGTCTTCGAATTTTTGGTTCTAGGACATGCCGGTTTCCTCACGATGTTTTTCTTCACCGTTTTGAGAGCAACCACTGCTCTCTGATGAAATAAATTACACAAAGTAATGCGCCTGGCTGAGTTTGAACTCGCGACCTACAACTTGTAAGTCGGGGCCGTTGCCACTCGGCTGCCACTACTCTCTAGCGGAGCGGGAGAAGTTATTTTAGGATGTCTTACTTCAAAAATTACATAGTGTATTTCCGATGGGGTTAGGGGATAAGTGTCCTCGGGGTACACTTTCGCAGAACCCATGGCCGCAGTAAGCTTCGACCCAGCTGGGCTACGCTGGGCCTACGGTTTGCTGACATCTCTTTGAGGCGCGCGTAGAACACTACGCGCTGTCGACTCAGGCTTGGTCCGGACGATTACCGGACCGCCGGAAGGCGGGCTATCCATTGCTCGCTGTCCGTAACACAAATAACAACTGAATGTCGCAATGCCTACGAATGCTTCTTCCTGCCCAATACCAAACTATGCCAATTGCAAAACCTTCGTCATTCGTGAGATTAATTTCAGTGCATCTCTTTATAGGCTTTGTGAGCCACCAAAGTGAATTCCTGCTTATACAACCTATTGTAGAATTTAGTTAATACGGAAAATTGAGTAAATTCTGTGTTCATTGTGTTTCGAGTACAATAAAGAGCCGAGTGTCGTTAATTTTGTCCATTGTGTGTGAGATGGCAATACATATATGTACTCGTATACATATACGTTTTATAAGTGCCCATGTAGGCTTATGTGAAATAAAAACACTTTTGACTTGACTTGACTTTGACTTATGTATGCAGCTTAAAATGAATGTCAAATCAGAATATAATATTCTAATATTTAAAAATCACAATGTTTGGTGTTGAACTTCAAACGGTGTGACCTATTTCTATTTTATTTTTTTTGTAAATATTTCGGTGGCTATTTTTTCCCTCCTACCAGTCCTACCTCTACCCTCCATTTTTTTTTTTTTTGATAATTTGTATAGCAGAACAACGTTTGCTGGATCTGCTAGTTAATATAACTTATAATAAATCTGTAGAAGTGAAAATTCTGTACATTGAAAATATTGACTGGCCTGTTGGTCTAGTGGTTAGTGGCCCTGACTGCTATGCCGGGAGTCGTGGGTTCGATTCCCACCCAGGACAAATGTTTGTGTGATGAGCATGATCATTTGTTCTGTGTCTGGGTGTAATTTATCTATAATATGTATGTATTTAGAAATATATAAGTAAGTTTATCAGTTGTCTAGTACCTACTCATAACACAAGCTCTGCTTAGCTTGAGACTGGACGGCGTTGTGTGATAGTTTTGAAATATTATTATTATTATTATTAAAAAAATAAATGGCAGGGTGTTACTAGACCGACACCGAAACCAAAAATGTGATTAAAAAAATTTTTGCCTGTCTGTTGTCTGTCTGTTTGTTCAGGCATCACGCAAAAACTACCTGTTCGATTACGTTGAAACTTGGTATAATTATTCTATAATATCCTGGGCACCACACTGGGTACTTTTTATCCCGGAAATTTATATACAATAAAAAACAAATTTAATTTTGCGGTTCGATCCCTAGACCCGATTACTGTACCAACCGCAAATAATAAGTTTATCGTAGGTTACGTCACCCGCAGTAGAGTTCACTAAGGGGCGCTGCACACGGCTAAGATACTGTAATATTTTATCTTAAGATACAATATCGCTCGCCTTTTACTGGCTTTGTTTCATCGCAATCAGTTTACTTTATCGAAAAATACTTAGATACTACATTCATTTACTGTTAGGCGTTACGAAATTTGCTGGGTCAACTAGTCACATAATATAAGTGTGATTAGTTCGGCTCGTTTTTTTTTTTTGATGGCAAATCATCCAAATTACTTCTCGCGCTCTAGGTGGTGGCAGCGCGAGGGCGTGTCAGACTTTTACTGACTAAAACCACACCTGTATCCTTCAATTACCCTTTGCGTACTAGGACTACGGGTTTCCCTTTCAGAAATTCTCCACGGTCCTAGCTAGCGGGCATCGGCCCCACTGGGCCCCTACGGTTTGCTGACATCTCTTTGAGGAGCGCGAGGATCACTACGCGCTGTTAACGACTGGGCTCGGTACGGTTAATTACCGAACAGCCGGACGGCGAGCTACCCAGTGCTTGACGTCCGCAGGCCCGCGTCTACCGTGGCTGGTAGTCGGGGTCGGAATTACGTCGGCTAGGGCGTGAGGACCTTCGTTCCCTCACGCGTGATTAGTTCGGCTCTTGGGTAACTAATCTACGAGCCGAATACCTCCAATAGCCTTATGAGTATTATAGGTCAGAAAGACATTCATTTATTGGCACAGATAGAAAAAAAAGCATGAAATGATGTGCGCATTTTGAAGGCTTAAGCTTAAGCCCCAAAGGCTTTACGTACTTACCAACGTCGCTACAATAAAATTACTTTGACAAACATTGGACCAATTTGCCAAGAATGGCGAAATTAACCTTAGAAGAGCTACACTGAGCCTTGACTGTTGATATATGGGTCAGCCTAAACGTAATTGAGGATGGGCAGCAATAAACGCAATAATAACACAAGTTTATGTCCATTTTGCGCTAATTTGTACTGTTAGGCTCGACCATAGGGAGCGTACTAAAAGACTAGATGTCGCAACAACTTCAGAAGTTAAGGTACGTAAAATGAGGTACATATTTTGTTTTTATGGAAAAGAAAGGAATCTTTTATATATACATATATATAATAAAAAAAATATAATTTCATTTATTCAAGTAACTGGCACTCATAATTACACATAACACAACACATAACACCAACAAACAAACAACATTTAAATATTTCACACACAGTTATCGATAACTGCAGGTCACATGCAAGTCACTACATGCAGCGCCTTATAAAAGGACAGTCGAGCCGGTTGGCTATGATCATCAGCACACTGTTGGGGCTGCTGCGCACCCTGCGCACCAGAGGTGCGGTCCGCTTACGCATCGTTGCATAAACGCAGTCAACGCTAGCGGCGGCAAACATGCCCGAGACACTACAGTGTCACGGCAGCCCCATCAGTGCCTATTGCCATTTGTGGTGAAAATAATCCTTTAATTTACGTTTAAATAAATACTAACTAGTGGCCGTCCTGATTCCACAGTAGTATGTGTTGTATAATTATAAGACGAATGAATAAAATCAGAAGTAAGAAAAGGATAAAGCAGTATATAATATTCCACAGCTTTCACACAACGCTATCTAGTTCCAAACTAAGCAGAGCTTTAACTGATAAACAGACTTATAAATTTCTAAATAAATACATATTATAGACAAATTAAACTCAGATACAGAAGAACGATTGATCGTGTTCATCACACAAACATTTTTCTTGGGTGGGAATCTAACCCACGACCATGGCATAGCAGTCAGGGCCACTAACCACCAGACCAACAGGCCAGTCAAAAGTAGAAAATTGTTAGAGGAACGCAGATTCCTAGAGTGTGAAGAACATAAATATGGAATTGGTAAAATTAGAATGAAAAAAAAACCGACCAAGTGTGAGTCGGACTTGTACATGAAAGTTTCCGTACCGTCCGTAGCAAAAAATGGCAAAAAATGTTGTATGGGAGCCCTTTAAATAATTATTTTATTCTGTTTTTTTTTAGTATTTTTTGTTATAGCGGCAACAACAATACATCATCTGTGAAAAATTCAACTGTCTAACTATCACGGTTCATGAGATACCACCTGATGATGGACGGACAGACAGATGGACGTACAGCGGTGTCTTGGTAATAGAGTCCCGTGATAAGAAAATTAAATGAGATATGTAGACACAGTGTGTATAAATAGATAAGGTAACTTAAAGGTTAACCCTTTGGATACAGAACCCCAATAAAGTGAGCAATTTGTATGTATGTTAGATTCAACTCGTAAGTATTATATTCATCAGTACAAATGTATTTTAAGTTACCTTATCTTTTTATACACACTGTGTCTACTTAACTCATTTAATTTTCTTGTCACCGGTCTGTTGGAGGAAATTTCTTTTATAATAAGCAGCACCTTAAGAGCAGTGGTAGCCGAGTGGTAACGGCCCCGACTTACGAGTTGTAAGACGCGGGTTCAAACCCAGCAAGGCGCATTGCTTTGTGTAATTATTTCATCACAACTGCTCTCAAAACGGTGAAGGAAAACATCGTGAGAAACCGGCATGTCCTAGAACCAAAAATTCGAAGACATGTGATATTTACCGACCCGCACTGGGCCCGCGTGGTGGATTATGGCCTATTCCCCCTTCTAGAGAGGAAGCCTGAGTCCCAATAGTGGGTAGTATAAGGCCGACTATGCTAAGCAGCACCTCATAATGTATTTTTTCTTTTCTCTTTTAAGCTCTTTGTGTGTAGATAATCATCATCTTCCTGCCCTTGTCCTGTGTTATTTGGGGTCGGCGCAACACGTTTTTTTCTTCCATTCTGCCCTGTCACTCGTCTTACTATCATTAACTTCCTTTTCTTTCATATCACTCTTCACACAATCCATCCATCTTTTCTTTGGCCTCCCTCTTCCTCTCTATAAATAAATACATGAATCCTTATATATAACCTAACCTGACATAATTATGGTTCCGAAACGTGGTCACTCACAATGGGCCTCATCAGAAGGCTCAAAGTCACCCAAAGGGCAATGGAAAGGGCTATGCTCGGAGTTTCCTTGCGTGATCGAATCAGAAATGAAGATATCCGCAGGAGAACCAAGGTTGCCGACATAGCACGAAGAATCGCCAAACTTAAGTGGCAATGGGCAGGGCACATTGCTCGCAGAACAGATGGCCGTTGGGGCCGAAAGGTTCTGGAGAGGCGACCGCGTACCGGAATACCAGTGTTGGAAGGCCCCCTACAAGGTGGACCGATGACCTGGTGAAGGTTGCAGGAATCCGATGGATGCATGACGCACAGGACCGTTCATTGTGGTGACATTTGGGGGAGGCCTATGTCCAGCAGTGGACGTCGATCAGCTGAAATGATGATGATGATGATGAACCTAACCTAACTGATGTCGCCCAACTGGTTTTATTAGAAAGGTTAATTATTAATTGATGATGGTTTTAGACCATGCACAAAAAAATAAAATATTTTTTTTACAATAAATAACCAAAAAATTGGTACATATTTCTTTTTTTTAGCGTATTTTATGCTTGATATCAGCTAGTAAATAAATAAAATGCATATTTTATTTCAAAGAGTTCAAAAATGTACCACAAAAATCATTTGATACAACGGGTTATATTGAAACAAATCTTTCAATGCAGCGACATAAATTTTTGTACAAATCCCTTGCCAACTCTACCACCTCACTAAGATCGCTGTGGGCCCGATAATTCTGAGTACGGTACATTTAATTAACATTTCGTGGTCGTTACGGCCGTTTTCAACGAAACGAACACAGTTTGTGGTATATAGTCCTTGTAATGGTCTCACTGAATACCATCGGAACTCAGTCTGATTTTCTCAGAATAATTTATTCGAGTGAATTTACAATTCAGTGTGGTTTGGAATAATTTATCAATTATTCGAATTGGGTTTTGATTTATATAATGTAGTGATGGTTAATTGGCTAAGGTAAGGAGCTATAAGAGGTCTTGGCGTTTGAACCCAACCCTTCCAATACCATTAGGTATTGACTTTTGACTATATGTCACTATTGAAAGGTTTTTTTTTGAGATGGCAAATTATCAAATTGCTTTTCCAGCTTTAGGGTGGAAGATGGGGAGGAACGTGTCAGACTTTTTCTGACTAAAACCTACCTATGTCCTTTAGGGTGATTTTAAATTCGTGCGTATTTCATCACGCATGCGGAATTGCTCCGCACGCGGGGTTATTGTATTGCAGGGTGAGGGGCGTGATATCAGCCAGCAGCCCCGCATGCGGAGCAATTCTGCATGCGTAAAGAAATCCGCACGTGATTAAAAACACCCTAAATCGCCCTTTACTTTCCAGGGCCACAGTTACTCCTTCAAATGTTCCCGTAGTCCAAGTAGGCATGGTCCCAAGTATTGTTAACATCACTTTGAGTCGCGCGTGGAACCCAACGTGCCGTCAACTCGTGCTGGTCCTTATCGGACGGTCAAACGGCGAGCTACCCATTGCTCGTCCTCTGCAAGCTCACACTTACGGTGGCTGGGAATTTCCATGTGACTCTCAATGGCCAGGGCATCAGCGTAGCAGCGACTGGGGCGTTAAGATGTTCTCATCGACGATGGCTGGTGCTGAAAATCAGCGCTGAAGCTCTATCTTACACGAGCCCCAGCATTTTGCTGAGCACTGGCCGTTTTGCGCGTATGTGACGCATATAATATATATAAGTCGTTATTGTTATTTGTTTTATTTTTAAGGTATGCGCCATGTTTGACGTAAATTTCGTTCTTTCTTTCTTCTCTCCCTCCTCCTTTTTTCTTTCTTTTCTTTATGGTTGCGGTAAATCTCTATCATCACATTAAGCATTCACTGGATAGAGCGAGAAAAAGTATCAGACTTTTACTCATTAAAACCCACCAGTATTATATCACTCTTTCGCCAGCCAAACAATCTTACAGCTCGATGGATCCATCCTAAAATTACAAAACAAAAAATCGGAACGGGCTTTTACTGCAAAATGACTGCCCAATCAGAACATGCTCCAGTATGGTCACCTTCCATTTTTAATGCCCTCACATTCCCCCAAGTTCAGTGAAAAATTTCAAAAGGTTCACGGTCCAAGCAGTGCGATTGTGGAACGCGTTGCCGATGCCAATTAGGCAAGCCCAGTCACTAGCTTCTTTCAAAAATCTAGTCAAAGAAATGATCTTTGACTTTCACTGTAATTAATTCTGCTTCTACCCAAATTCAGTTCTTTTATCACTAACCCACCTTTTTGTATCTATATATATAAAAATGAAACCCGTTTTCCTTGGTCACGGCATCACGCGTGAGTGGCTGGACCTATTTCACTAATTCTTTTTTTTTTTGTATTTGTTATTATTAGGAGAAGGTTCTTACGGAAAAAAATATTAAGAAAATCTCTCAGAAATATTGGAAAATATATATTTAATTTTGCATATTTAAAAAAACGCGCGTAACGAATGTCAATGTCATTCACAGCCATAGACTATATTGAAAGAGCATTGTTTGTTCGGAAACGTGGTTACTTAATTAAATTCGAGCATCATTTGTTCCAAAATAAAGTAGTGCATCATTGCTACGCTAAGGCGGTACGAAGTTCGCCGGGTCAACTAGTTATATACATAAACTATTTATAAGTTTGTTAATTTTATATCTATAAGTTAGTTTTAAAAGTTTTGTTACTATTTTGGTGTACATTAAAGTTTTACTTTATTCTATTCTATTCTTCTGAAGAAACCTCTTAATATAAAAAAGTTTGTTTCAGACTTCATAGTTAATGTCCATAATTTTGTTATGACTGTAGTTTGTTAATAACAATAGTGCTTAAGTAATTAGGTTAGTATTATTTGTTTCTACTATTTCTTATAACATGTAGAATCAAAGCTCACAGAAATGTAATCAAATCTGGAACAGCCATTCAAATATCTATTTCTAAAAGAAAAAAGCCAACTTCACGTACTCTATAAAAAGTATTCGCATCAGTGCATCTTTAACACCATTTCAACGTGTAGCAACGAGTGCGGTGTCGACTACACTGGCGGTTCGCGTAACGGCGAGAATAACAGATATTGAGCGACGCTAGTGCATAGAACTACCTCCACACACACGCGCGGACAGAGAACGTAGTGCGGTACGTGTTGGGGAATAAAACAAAATTTACGAGTCCAAAATTCTGGCTTGAAAGTGAGGCAAATACCCCAAACAGTAACGTTCACAAAATGTATTCCAGTTGAATGGTGAATCATTATGTAATAATTCCTCTCGCTTCAGACTTTTACAGATTAAATTCCCTTCGCGTTCAAGGGTCACGGTAATTCTTTCGATCATTGGCCCTAGTGGGACCCGGCAATTTTGCTAACACCTGTTCGAGGTGCACTCTTGACTTAACAGTTAGCAGTTAGTAGTAGAAGAATCTAGCGATCCTGACAATTTAATTCCAAAAAAAAAGTAACAATGAGTGAATATCATTTAAATGCGTAAAGTTAGCAGTCAATTTGATCACAAACGCTAAATAGGAAAAAAAATAGTTTTAAGAAAATCGCTATCTGTCGGTTTTACCTCTTCAGTTCTTTTTTTAGGTTATACATAATTTCACAAGTTTTTATTTAACAAGCAATGTTGGTGTATATGTTTGTTTAGGCCACATCTTGTAAATAGATTTTGTATAGAGTTTACCCTAACCGCTGTTTGGTATTATAAGTTATATGACAATGCATTAATAGGATACCAAGGCGTTCTTATGATGATGGGGTTGGATAGTGGCCATAGGAACTACTGAGCACAAAAAGTCAACTCCGTCGTGTTTGAGCTCTTTCTTCTTGATGAGTACTTATTATGAAAAAATGTTTTTCATTTAAATTTGTTTTCTTTTTTCATCCAGTATTTCGAAACAGCCACAGAATACTTACACGTATAACCATCACACTCATTTTTAATGTTATTTGTTAAAGATACTTTCTTTTTAAACCATTACACACACTGCTCGTCTTCTAAATTTAAAATTACTTACCAGCCAGTTCGTGAATATATCACGAAATGATAGTTTTTTGCGAACCGTGTTTGTTTACACGCTACAGTGCAATTCTTAGTCTGCACAGAGGGCGCCACTGGCAGCTTTTAATGGTGGCAATTACACTGTCTGCGAGTGTATCGCATTTTATTAACAACTGCCGCAAAAATTAACTTTGCAGCAGCGAACTTTGTTTTGAGGTTCGCTAGATGGATACTAGATTATTCTGGTTAGTTTTATTGTACTATTTGAAACATAGTTTTCTGTATGAAATAAGCGTCTTTTTGTCTTTTTTAAGAGGTAGGAAATTTTCTAATGATTTCTACCGTTTCAAGGTTTTTGTTTTAGAGGTAGAAAATCATAGAATGACTTCACTCGTCTGACACACCTGTGTTGTGACTTTTACTGGCTTTTTTTAGATGGGAAATCATTCAATGACTTCTCACACCCTTGGGCGGTGCGAAAGGGCGTGTCAGACTTTTCTATGTTCCTTCTTTGCCTTCGTTCCAGGGCCCCCGGGTTCTCTTTCGCACAACCTATGGCACCAATAGGCATCGACCCCGCTGGCTGGGCCCCTACGGTTTTGCTGACATCTCCTTAAAACCACACCTATGTTCCTTCAGTTGCCCTTTGCATTCTAGGACCACAGGTTTCCTTTTTCAAAAATTTCCCATGGCGCTAGTCTCCCGCTTTAAGATAAAGCAGGAATCTGTGTCCTTCAGTTGCCCTTTGCGTTCGAGGGCCGCTGTAACTGATATTGGAAATAAACACCACTGATCATTATGCCTTAATTTATAAGCTGGTTACATTGCCCAAATCGAAGAGTGCCATGGATTTACCATCGAGAAGGTATGCCTGCCACCCTGTTTCCAACAACTGCAACTCCTGAATCCAGTTCATCACTGCTTATCAGCAGAAAAAAATTTAAAGCAATGAAATTCGATGAGTCCTGGCGAATTGCTTTTGTTGTATCTTTTTTCACAGAGTTTTCTTTGACTGACTGACATTTTGACAACTCAAAAGCCCGCCGGTTGTTAGTCCTAAGTCCTAATTGATCTACCTGAAATAAACGATACTGATTTTTGATTACTCACAATTAGCGATGACGTAGTCGACGATGAAGCTAACTTGCCAAGAAGTAACCTATTTACTTTTAACTAGAGATTGCAAAATCCGAACTTTTTAGAAATCTGAATTTCTGTTCTCTCGTCCGATAAAAATCCGGATTATCCGGATTTTTCGAACTTTTGAGTATTTTAAGTTGATTGATAGAACTGAAATAAATAGCATTAATAATTTAAAATTTGTATTTATACGCTCAATTCACAGCACGACAGAATAAAATCAACTAAAATAATCCAAAAAACTTTTAGGCATTAGTCAATTTTGCCGTTATAAATTCACGTAATCATTTTTAATATAACATCAACGTAAACTTAAGCAACATAAACTAATTTAAAAAATCATTGTGGTCGTCTAAATATTGTAAGGCACCGACCACACCGACTCGGGCCGGACGGTTACCGGACGGTTGGACGGTGAGTTACCCATTGTTTACCTCTCCAAGTTTTACATTTGGATACACTCAGTGCTGTAAATAGCGTTTTATCCACCCGGTGCGAACTTCTATAACCGCCTACCGTAAAGAAGTATTAACGTTACTCGGTTCGAAAATAAAAAGAAAAAAGTTGGGCAAGTGCGAGTCGGACTCCCGCACTGAGGGTTCCGTGCAAACTTACCTATTAAAATAGTTCAATACTCAAATTGAGTTACGAAGATTTTTCCAAATCGCAAAACAAGTTTTTTTTTTGTGACGTAACCACAAATTTACGGTTTTTATATTTTTTCCTATACTTGTACTATAAGCCTTACTTCATGCCAAATTTCAGGACTTCAGGTCAACGGGAAGTACACTATTAATTTTGATTCCTTAGAGAGTGTTGAAATATATGTTTTTTGTGACATAAACGGCCGTAGCTTTTTTTTTCGTTAACTCTGAAGTTTAATTTTTTCGTAGTTTCGCAGATCTGAGTATATGGTTTTAATTTCAACTAAATACCTCCACGCGTTCTCAAGATAAAGGGTCTTGACAGGCGGACAACAAAGTGAGTCCTATAAGGGTTCCGTTTTTTTATTTTTTAGGTACGGAATCCTAAAAATTACTAGATATAATTTACACCTGATGTGTTCCTTCAAACATACCGCCCACCACTACAACCCACTATTTACCTTTTGTGGATACTGCAGGACACCCACGGAATCAGCACTCCTGGTAGGGCACGTCTACAACCGTAAATAATAGGTATTGTATGTAAGATACATTTATTACTAAGCTATTAAGAGCTGAGGAGTGGAATTCCTTGTCGGAATCTGTGTTTCCTGATGGCTACAACCCGGGAATCTTTAAGTCAAGAGTGAATAGGTTACTTCTAGGTAAGCGTGCTCCATCCATCGTCGACCGCATCGTCGCTTTTCATCAGGTGAGACAACGGTCAAGCGTAAACCTATCAAGAATAAAAAAAAACATTTCCATACAACAGCTCTTACGTGATTATGACGTTATTACATGTCTTTCTCTAGATATTTTGGAAACATAAATATCTTGTGGCTATTATCTACGTTTATATTAAAATCGAATCATAAATTTGTGTAAAACTAATCCAGAAAACACCTTTGAAAATCTGAACTTTGGCCCTTCATAATATTTATATAAATTAAAAAGTAAGTAAAATATAACTATAAAACTTGCTCATTTAACCCAGTTTCAGAAAGACGTTTTTTTTTCTAAAATCTTTTAAGATTAAAAAAAAAACTCGTTTTTCATAGAATAAGTTTTGAGAAATATTCGAATGAGACAGAATTTCTGATTACGAACAGCGTCCAGGCCTTTTTCTTTATGAAAAATTGCGTACAACAACAAGCTTTTAAACCATACTCACTTTGACGACAGACGGGTCGGGAAGGCCCCTGTTAACTACTAAGCATGGTCCAAGACTTGGCCCTAGTCGCCCTGGTTTGATCATTTCTTCGCCCCTCCAGGGTTTGCGCCCTAGGCACCGCCGGTACCCACGTAGTTACGGCACTGAATATACTACCTTATTTACCAACCTTGTTCATACATAATGATAAACAAGCCCAGATAGTGACGTAGGTGTTTACATCTATGCGGAAGGCGATCCATGTTACGTATTTAATTAGTTTAAGTGCTTCGCGGCAGTTCTAATTACTTTGAATTCATAAATAACGGAATACTGCCGCTAATTCTCAACTGGGGACTGTTTTCATAATCCAAACGTTTTTGTGTAAATGGCTGACACAATTATTTTTAAGTGGTACGTTTTTGCTATGTTTGTCAAGTGGAAAAGTAAATATTAGTGTCAACTTCACAAGTTTATTTTGAATTGAACAGTTTAGGGTAACTAGTTGAAATCTGACAACAGTCTTGCCAAGGGTTATCATGTTAACCAATTTTTTTTTTTTTGTGGTGAGATTGATCATCATATGACTTCTCCGCTCTAGGGTGGCGTGTCAGACTTTTACAGATTAAAATCCAGGTGTTCCTTAGTTGCTCTTTGCGTTCTTGGGCCATGGTCACTCTTACAAATCTTTCCGCTGTCCAATCGTGTTACTCAATTACTGGACTGAAAATGTCAGATAGTCTCTCCAATTAAATTAGTGGTCTTACTGCTCCGCTATTGTTTTAAAGTGCTCTCAATATTTTGTCACTACTTATCTGGGTTTTGCTAATCTAGACTGCGCTTTGGGTTGCAATAGAAAGAAATAAAGAAAAAGAAAGAAAGAATTGGTGATTTGAGGGAAAAGCACCTGTGATGCCTCTTGTATGAAGGTATAGCAAATGTCGAAAAGCGTCAATAGCGAATGTGACTACTTATGCTGTATCGTTGTACGCCCTTCAATGCTCGACTGTTTTTCTGGTGTGGAAGGAGCGAGACGTACGCTCTTTTTCCCTGAATTCGCGAGCCCTTAATGCGATCCATTTTACGACCTAAATTGAACTGTCAAAGGGATGGAGCTATCTAGGGAGTACAGCTCTATCCTTCTTTCTCGCTCACACGCCTGACATTTTGAAACTTCGTGGTAAGACTACAGCCCCCCTAGCCAAGTTACAACTGTTTCGCTTCTATTTTCTTTTAGTCGATCGCCTCGAGTCGGCCACGCCTACGATTCCTTTGTTATGACGTCATCTTAACGCTCAGTCGCGTGGCCGACTCGTGGCGATCAACGAAATGAATAGGTTGTGACTTGGCTAGGGGGGCTGTTTGTTCTCCACGCAAAAAAAGGCGATAAAAACGTCTTATAAAAAAGTCGTATGCAGGGATCGAATTTGCAACCAAGCGTGCCTTCACTGGCGTTGATCAAAATGTTTCCTTCCAAAATTTTTTAATCAAACAAGTCTTCGGACTATTGACTAAAAACAATGAAATGACCTTAGATTGGAAAGTCCCCAATACAAAAGTAAAATGAAAAATGTTAACGGAATCCTCACCAGTTGCACGTAGGACTTAGAAGGCTGGGCACGTTTTGACATGTTTCAAAGACAAACAAGGAAAACTTACGGTGACGTGCTTAGCAAAACATCTTGTCTTTGTAGTGAAGTATTTGGACAAATTATTTATTTAGATGGAGGTCCTAAGGAATGACGAGATGGTCTGATGCTCCAAGTAAAACACTTGTATTCAGTTAATAATAATAATCGCCGATTGTTGTGACTGCTAATGGCCTTATAGCCAAAAGCTTCGACGACCATCTGTCGAACCTGTCGTTGCGCGGTTGGATCAAGGGCCTGATATAGAAGGCAGTACTCCTGAGGTTCCTGGCCCGGGAGCCCTGACCACCGGTAGCTTGGACCCTGTTCCCAACACCGGCGGACAGCTATTTTTTATATTTTAAATGTTTTTTTATATGTTATTTTAAAGAAATATTTAAAAATGTAATCGATGTACAATGTATAAAAAATAAATAAATGGAATAATAATATCATTTAATCGCCAGAGATATGGTACAGAGGTTGTTAAAAAGAAAAGATAGTGCTTTACACATCTCACCTATAGGAGCCATGCGAAAATTAACTTTTAGGTGCAAATACAGTGAAATAGTTAACACATACAAAAAAAAGCTCATAAATACAATAGAATAAGTTAACAAACAGAATAATATAATTAAAAACACAATTTTATAAAAAGTTTTAGCTACATTTTTAACTCTTATGGTTAAAAAAATTTTGACTGGAAGGTTAGACTGGTGATGAAAATGATTTAAGGATGTGATTGGTTTTACTCGTGAAGGTGGTCGGCGGTAGCGAATTGGTGACCTTCTTCTGTTAAGCATGCGAACGAAGCAGGTGGCTGAAACCGTGAGGAGGAGGACATCCTCACGAACCAGCCGCCGTTGATCAGGAGTTGCAAGATGATTTCTGCCCCCCTAGCTAAGTTACAACCGTTTCATTTTGATTCTCTTTTCGTTGATCGCCTCGAGTCGGCCACGCCTCCTATTCCTTTGTTCTGACAACGTGACTGAGCTTTGAGATGACGTCAGAACAGAGGAAACGCAGGCGTGGCCTACTTGAGGAGGTCGACAAAAAGAGAATCGAAATGAAATGGTTGTAACTTGACTAGGGGGGCTGGCCATTTTACCGCCTGTTCACGACGACTTCGGTATTAGCGGCGAGTGGCGCGGCGAGCGGTGTAGAGGATGATGAGGTACAGTCGACCGCATGTCTAAAGAAACAGTTCGACTTTGACAGCGCCTTTATTTCGTAGTAGGTTTTTGCTACCCGAGGGATATTACTGACTTACAGAATTTGTAAATATATATCCAAAAAGATAAATCCTACAGCCACCCGAAACTCTGAAACGCGGTCCTCAGATACGACTACATCTCCAGAGAAAACTATAAATATTTTTAAACGAGTAATACGGTCTTGAGAAATAGATGAAATCTTATAAGGGATCGTAATGACATCCATTGGGAATGCTATAAATGTGGCAGCATTAGGTCTTTCCACTTAGAGGGTAATATAATAAATGTTAGATATCGCAGAATATTTTTATAATTTTCTTCAATTCCCGTCTAAAGTTGACAAATAACTGACTTATTTATGTAACCTTATATGTATAAAAACAAATCTGACAAATTTCAATGTCCATATTATGTTAGTGACTATGGAACCTAAAACTATGTTAGTATAATATTCCAATGCATTAAATTAGTCTATTAGTTCACAAGACATTAAATTAAATTAAGACATTTCAAAAACACAATAATTATAATAATTATCAAATATAATACACAAAAAATAAATAGTTTATAAAACATGCATTGTTATAAACCTATCCCACACTGGCGACTCTAGGCTTTCAGCGATCATCTTTAGGATTCTTACTTTTACCACTACCTTAGGGGTAGTGGTAGGCCTTAGGGGTCGATGCAGGTGTGAGGCTGACTTTTTACGCATTATTGCATAAAAGTCATTCACACACGCGTCCGCAAACATAGTATATTATATTATACATATTATACACTAGATTAGGTTAGTGTCCAGTGAACAATATAACGTTCGGTAATCGTCCAGCCCAAGCCCGAGTCGTCAACGGCGCGCCTCCAAGAGATGTCAGCAAAACCGTAAGGGCCCAGCAGTACCGAAACCTACTGGGCCCATAAGTTACCCGGGATCCTGGAACGCAAGGCAAAGAAGGAACATAGGTGTGGTTTTAGCCCGTAAAAGTCTGACACGCCGTCCAGTTACGCCTTAGAACGAGAGAACTCATTGGATGATTTCCCATCTTAAAAAAAGCTGTAACGAGTCGGCTTCTAGCCTAACCGAATGCAGACAAACCAGTAATTTACACGAAATTATAATAATAATAATAATAATGCTTAATACTCTCAGAAAACCAGTTTAGAGAGTTCAAAAATTAGAAAAATAATCTTAGGTGCATTAATAATAATAATATTCCACAACTATCACACAACGCCGTCTTGTCCCAAGCTAAGCAGAGCTTGAGTTATGAGTACTAGACAACTGATAAACATACTTATATATTTCTAAATAAATGTTAAAGATAAATTACACCTAGACACAGAACAAATTATCGTGCTCTTCACACAAACATTTGTCCTGGGTGGGAATCGAACCCATGACCTCCAGCATAGCAGTCAGGGCCACTAACCATAAGACCAACCGGCCAGTCAAACATTAGAGAATTGGTTTCGAAACAGCTTCCCTAGCCAAGTTACAATCGTTTCGCTCGCGCCGATCGCCTCGAGTAGGCCACGCCCCCCGATTCCTTTGTTCTGACCACGTGACTGAGCGTTGAGATGACGTCAGAACAAAGGAATCGGAGGCATGGCCTACTCGAGGCGTTCGGCGCGATCGATACGATTGTAACTTGGCTAGGGGGGCAGAATATATCGCAACCGGCATCTTAGCTACGTTGCATAGAATACATAGTAACCTGTGTTAAATATACTATTTCCATGTAAATTACTGGTTTATCTGTATATCCAGATAATACGTTACCATTTGGTAACAGTATCTTTAGCCCGAACCATTGGGCCCGACGGTCATTCATATGAATGACCATATAATTTATTAATATTGTTTACAGGTATGTTTTGTTTCAATATTAATTATTGTTAATTGCTGTAAACAATTTAAATTCTTTTGATATTTTGTGTGAACCATATTTTCCTACTAAACATTGTACACAATAGTACAATATTATTGTTGTTTAAATTATTATGTTTTGTTAACTGTTATTGTTACAGCATTGCATTTTGCTTTTACATAAGCAACATAAATCTATGGTAAGACAGCTTTTGTTATCTATACTTTAAGTTCTCAACGACCCCCTAACTTATATTATCAAACACATTATTTTATATATTTATTATTATTTATTATAGGTAAGAAATCATCAAAACTATTATTTATTATATATAAACACTCTGTTACATAAAATACATAAATATTAGCTAATAAAATGTAATCATTATATATTTATATAGATTACATTTGGCATTTATATGAATGACCATCGGGCCCGGGCCCGGGCCCAATGGCTCAACGTGTTTTCAGAGACACGAAATGAAAATAAATTATATTGCTACTAAACACTGACACATATCACTGCCACAAAAATCAACGCAAGTGTCAAAGTAACTGGAACACCAAAACTAATAATTAGAACAGCAAAACACGTAGCTAAAAAATCTTTTTTCACGTAAAACCGAGTAACATAACCCGGTGCAGTTATCAATAAATGTCATTTCAATGTAAATCGAGGCACGCGTACCAATTGAATTTCTACCATTCTACCATTGCACCCCATTCATATTCAGTTTTGGCTCATGCTACTTTTCATTTTATCCTCAACTTTTTGACGTTTTAAAATATTCAAATACGTTTTTTCATGTACCGGATTGGTATATTGTTAATCTGCTTATACGCAGTATTTTTATTTGTTTTCTCTTGGTTGAATATTTAAATATGTAGTTGAATATGTATTGGGGTATTGTTGAAACTTGACTTTTGTAAAATTGTTTACGATACTGTTCACATAGGCTGAACGCTGTAATGTAAATATTAAAAAAGTAGACATGTTCTCAATTCTTATGTTAGCGTTCCTATCATCTATATAAATAAAAAAGTCATGATACTTACACCATTTATTAATCAAAAACGGCTGGATCGATTTTAATGATCTTTGCTTTGTTGGATACTCAATACTAAATACTTTATTGCATTCCATATTATGTACATAGGTGGTATTAAATATAGTCAAGATCAATATGGGCCCTGTCAGCAAGTCAGGAGAGAGGATGGCGGCAAAGTAACAATTCATGGAATTATGGATTCGTCTCCGCCCTGAATAACAGAATAACTTTAATACTATGTATACTAAAATATCGGAAACACGTAAAAAATATTCAAATACATCGAAAAATTACAGCAACTGTCAAATACATTCAACGTCAACGTTTTGGGAATACATTCATTTTGCGTACAGCTAAGGAGTGGAATTCCTTGCCGGCCGGAATCTGTGTTTCCTGATGGCTACAACCCGGGAATCTATAAGTCAAGAGTGAATACCTTACTTCTAGGTAAGCGCACTCCATCGTCGACCGCATCGTCGCTTTCCATCAGGTGAGATAGCGGTCAAGAGCGAACCTGTCAAGAATAAAAAAAAAATACTTTCATCTCAGTCATCCCATCGTTCGGTCAATCATTCCATCATTCGTTGACTATTGGGCGGTATGAAGTTCGCCCGGGTCAGCTTGTTGAATATATATTTTACTGTTAATTTTGACAGATACTTCAAGGTGACAGATAGCGACAGTAGCCATTTTGAATTAGAACGTTAGGCCTCACGGTTGTGACATTAATGTTTTTTTTTTTTTTTTTTTTTCGGGTGGGAAAATCATCTCATGACATCCCCCGCTCTTGGGCGGAGCGCGAGATAGTGTCAGACTTTTACTGACTAAAAACCCACTCCTGTTCCTTCTTTGCCATTTGTTTTCCAGGGCCCCGGGGAATCTCTCTCTTTCGCATCACCCATGGCCCCAGTAGGCTTCGACCCTGTTGGTTGCTACTACGGTTGCTGACATCTCCTTGAGGCGCGCGTGGAACACTACGCGCCGTCGACGACTTGGGCTCGGTCCGGACGGTTACCGGACGATCGGACGGCGAGCCACCCATTGCTCGCCGTCCGCAAGCCCGCGCCTACGGTGGCCGGAAATCGGGATCGGAATCCCGGCGGCGTGACATTAATGTTAAAACTGAAAACAGCAATATTTAGATACTAGGACACAGCATACCACGTGTTAATTAAAATATTTCAAGAAATTGAGGAATATTTTTAATTTCATCTAACATTAAGTCTGCCTCCCGTCATTTCACTTAACTTTTGTACTTTCATCAATTGATAATGGAAGTCTTCTATTGCATAAGTAAACCTTAAGAAAGTTATCAAATTCAACTCAATTTTTTTTTTTATCTGTGGGAAAATCATCTTATAACATCCCGCGCTCTTGGGCGGAGCGAGAGATAGTGTCAGACTTTTACTGACTAAAAACCCACTACTGTTCCTTCTTTGCCTTTGTTCCAGGGCCCCGGGGTTCACTTTCGCACAACCCATGGCACCAGTAGGCTTCGATCCCGCTGGGCCCCTACAGTTTTGCTGACATCTAAATGTCATCTTAAAACCATACCTATGTTTCTTCAGTTGCCCTTTCCATTTTAGGACCACAGGTTTCTGGATTATTCATAATATTTCCGATACATCCTTCATACATCTATATCTAGGTCTGACATATCTGTCACTTCATAGAACCAATATTTCTTCAGTCTTCAAAGAAAGTTTTTTATTCTTTACACAAAGAGTAATTTATCTACCACTACACTTAATCCTCAAAAGAAATTTCAAAGATAAAGACAAAACAAGTTCCCAGTAATATAGAAAAACGTATCTAAAGCTAATGCTTGCTGAGGATGACAGCCACCGCCTGTCTTTTAAATCCTTTGTGGAAAACTTTAAAGTCGCCACAGCCGTAGGGACTCTCAAGCGGGAATCGAACTCCGAACCTCGTACAACCCACCTGTTAGAAAAGTATTACAACTTTCTAGTTTTCCTGCTGTTTGAAATTGTTCCTTTGGGGAGCTGATTTGAATTCTACACACTGGCGTAGGATAAGCGAAGCGTTCATCATTCATACTATGGTATTCGCCAGAAAAACCTATACATCTATCTCATCATCATCATTTCAGCCGATAGACGTCCACTGCTGGACTTAGGTCTCCCCCAAATTTTGCCACAACGAACGGTTTTTTGCGTCTCGCATCCATCGGATTCCCGCAACCTTCACCAGGTCATCGGTCCACCTTGTAGGAGGCCTTCCAACACTGTGTCTTTCGGTACGCGGTCGCCACTCCAGAACCTTTAGACACCTATGTAATCTATACATATAAATAAAATTGAAGTCTTTGTGATATTAAAAATTTTTTTTTTTATTAATTGCTTATGAAAGTATATTCGATACCTAACAGAAAGACAATTTTTGTTTATCTGTCAGTCTGTTTATTCCGGCCAATTTTCAACGAAGAAACAGGAGTGGGTATTTAGTCAGTAAAAGTCTGACACACCCTCCCACACTGCCTAAAAGCGCGGGATTGGATTATTTTCCTTCCGAAAAAAAAGTCCACAATAATGTAGCTGCTACAATTTACATTGTTTTACCTAGTTTATTTCTGGGTGATTTGTTTTCAGGAAAGTAGTGTTAAGTTTACAGAGTTAATTAGATCCTCAAATAATATCTAAAAAAGTAAAAAACGATCCAGACACGTTTGTTACATTTGCAGCGAAATTACGGTTGATCTAAAAAAAAAACCACACCAATTAAAAAAAACCATGCAGATTGGAGTCTAAGATGATCTTTTGAAGAAAGACACACAGTTCTGAGCGGACCTGTCCAGTCAGTGCAAGCATTTGTCAGTATTCGTGTAGCTCAACTCAGAACTACTAAGGAGCTCAACGACTTGACGAACAATACCAAAGAAAGGACATTTGGGTAAGCCGCAAAAAGTACTCAAAAGTGCCAGACATGATTTTATAATAAAAGAAAAAAAAAATTGTTTTACCCTTTCTAAATCTGAAAAGAATGTAAAGTTTCTTGACGTGCTGTTTGCAAAAAGCCGATCCTTTACAGGGACAATTATCCTTTTTTTTTGGCTGGGAAACTATAAAATTACTTCTCCTACTCTAAGGTGGAGTAAGAGGGCGTGTCAGACTTTTACTGACTAACATCCACCTGTGTCCTCCAGTTGCCCTTTGAGTTTCAAGACAACGGTTCCGAAATTAAAGTTTGTAAGTCATTTTTACTTTCTTTTTTTTAACGTAAATTAATAATTTACCCTAACACAAAAAGAACCTTGAAGCACTACGGTTTGCTGACATCTCCTTGAGGCGCGCGTGGAACAGTACGGGCCGTTGACGCCTTGGGCTCGGTCCAGACGGTTACCAGACGGTCGGACGGCGGGCAACCCATTGCTCGCCATCCGCAAGCCCGCGCTAACGGTGGCCGGAAACCGGAATAAGAATCGGCGGCTGGGGCGTGAGGGACGCTCCCTCGCGCGTGCACGTGCGGCCTTCTCCTCTGCTAGCATTACTGCTTCGCATAAGGAGGCGACCGCCTGCCACTCCTCTTTGATTCGGACCATGGCCTATACCAAGGTCTGGCACGAGAGATCGTTACAGCCGATCGCCCCCACGAGGACACGGTGGTGCTCTGTCCGGTGGTGTTCTGTCAAGTTTGTTTTTTTCACAGATTCAAGGGAGCGCGAACCTAAGTATATGGTTTTAATTTAAACTCGATACCGCCACGCGTTCCTGAGATGTCTTGACAGACAGACAGACGGACAACAAAGTGATCCTATAAGGGTTTTGTATTTTTCTTAAGAAACCTTCTGTAGAATTGAGAATTTCCTCCTTTTTTGAAGTCGGTTAAAAAGGACCTTTAATATATTCACAAAGATTTTCCGTAGATATGTCCTTAGTACGTTACCTAATTAGGTAACATACAAAACGCCGTTGGCTAAACGAACATCCACGTAATTCAAAAGATCTTATATATTTTTTATCAAAATTCGTGCAAAGCACTCAATGTTTCAAAACATCTTAAGTAGAATGTTTTGCTTTAGATTAAGTCACTTTTGCTTTTCTTTTACGTTAAGCTTTTTTTTTGTGACTTCAGGTGGTGGTACATTCACGAGCAATAACATACATAAATTGTCACATTTTCTATCTATCGCAACTTCTGCCATTCTTTATAATTATAAAGTTTAATCATTTATTTCATCAACAAATTTACATTTGTGTCGAATGGTTGAAAATTTAATAACAATATAATAAGTAACACAAGATTCAAAAACCACAATACTAAGAATTAAAAATAAATATCAATTTATATAGACATCCTGTACAGTAACTTGCCAAGTAAATAAATATAATTACATTCAACATTAGTTGTCATCACATTAATATCATGGTTTAAATACAGTAATAAAAAAGCTCAACGTCAATAAAATGTAAATGATGTCAATAAAATGTGAATAATGTCAATAAAATATAAATAATTTCAATAAAATGTGAATAATGTCAATAAAATGTAAATAATTTCAATAAAATGTGAATAATGTCAATAAAATATAAGTAATATGTTATTTATGTAATTGCTTATTCCTTCTAAATTACTTATTTGATGGCTAAGTAATTAAAACCCATCTGTCATAAACTTATTTCTTAAATAACAAAAGTTACGATGTATTGAAAAAGTGACAATGTACGAGTAAGTATGTATCTTATTGTTCGTGACTGTACTGTCAACGGAAGAGATAAGGTGCCTACCAACTTGTACACTTTGTCACTTTAAACCTGCTATTAGGACAAGGTTCCAAGTTGCGATAAGATGTCAACGTAGTGGTTAGATTAGGTCGTATGTCGTGTGGGATTGTTCGAAAGAGTTCGTGAGGCCCTAGAATTCTAAGGGTAACTGAAGGAAAATAGGTCTGCTTGGGAAGCGGGAATGTTTAAGACTTACTGTATTTTTAAAATGCAAGGGCAAGTATTGAAAAATATGTATTTACTAGAATCCGCTAGAAAGCCAAAAAGCCTTATTGCTGCAGGCTCCGTCTACCAATAGTTAATCTTCAAAAATCTAAAATGAATAACGGCAAATTTTAAAAAATGTTTACCTTAAAATTTTTTCCAGAATTTTCCAAAAGTAATGTTTTTAGGGTTCTGTGCCTGACAAGGAAAAAAACGGAACCCTTATAGGATCACTTTGTTGGCTGTCCGTCTGTCTGTCTGTCTGTCTGTCTGTCAAGACCCTTTATCTCAGGAACGCACACAGGCATTGAGTTGAAATTAAAACCAAATACTCAAGTCCACAGTCCCTTGAAGCTGTGAAAAAATCAAACTTCTAAGTTAACGGAAAAAAAATACAGCCGTTTATGTCGCAAAAAACGTACATTTCAACATTCTCAAAATACTTTCCGTTGACCCAGAATCCTAAAATTTGGCATAAAGCAAGTTCTTATAGTATGAATATAGGAATAAATCTGAAAACTGTAAATTTGTAGCTACGTCACAAATAAAAATTTTTTTGACAATTCGGAATAATCTTCGTAACTCAATTCGGAAATCGAACTGTTTTCATAGGTAAGTTTGTGCGAAACCCTCAGTACGGGAGTCCGACTCGCAATAGCCCTGTTTTTTTTATATACTACTTCTCAAAGAAATATATGGCAACCCTACTTAAACAACTCAATAAGTTACATAATTCTCCAGAAAATGTAAATACTTATCAATTTCCCAAACTGGACCGGATTCGGTATGACATTAATCTTGAACAGTGGAATTCCGTAGTTTTCATAATTCATGTTGTCCCAGTAGTCGTGTCGGCACATCCGGCGCCTCTCGGGACCATCGTCAGGCCCGGGTTCTATGTTATATTGTCGATGGTAGCGTAGTGGTCCCGGTAGGAGCGGGACGCTGGAAAAAATGGGCAAGTGCGAGTCGGACTCACGCACTGAGGGTTCTGTACAAACTTACATTATGAAAACAGTTCAATTCCCGAATTGAGTCACGAAGATTTTTCCGAATCGCAATTTTTTTTTTGTGACGTAACAACAAATTTAAAGTGTTGAGTTTATTCCTATACTTGTGTTATGAGACCTTGCTTCATGCCAAATTTCAGGATTCTAGGTCATTGGGATGTACCCTATGAATTTTTATTCCCTTGAGAGGGTCGAAATACACGTTTTTTGTGACATAAACGGCCGTATCTTTTTTCCGTTAACTCAGATGTTTGATTTGTTCACAGTTTCAAGGTACCGCAGACAGAGTATATGGTTTTAAAGTTCTCGAGATAAAGGGTCTTGACAGACAGACAAACAGACAGACAGACGGACTGACAACAAAGTGATCCAATGAGGGTTTCGTTTCTTTCCTTTTGAGTTACGGAACCCTAAAAAATAGAATATAAATCTTAGTTTTTTATACGATGTCAGGTGTAATAATTTTAATAATAATATAATCATTTTATTTCAGGTAAACAGTACCCATATTATAAATACCTTAAAGACTAACATACATAACTATATTAAATTATTTTATTAGTAAATATGATTTAAAACTATGTTAGTAACACTTCACTTCGCACTATATTGTCTTGGTCTTGTCCTGTGGTATTTGATCGCGGAAGCAACGGAATACCACGCCCAGTGGCCAAAAGCCTTCCTTCATAACAAGGAATCTGAGGAATAATCCTGTTTAATCCTGAGGAATAAATATATATAGCTATACCCTTGGAAGTATCAGTAGTCACAGCGTTGGGAGGCCTTTTTAAGGTTCCGTGGGCAAATGGCAAAAAACAAAACCGTTATGGATTCGTCTGTCTGTTTTTCTGTCCGTATGTCACAGCCACTTTTTTCCGGAACTATAAGAAGCATACTGTTGAAACTTGGTAAGTAGATGTATTCTGTGAACCGCATTAAGATTTTCACTCAAAAATAGGAAAAAAACAATACATTTTTGGGGGTCCCCATACTTAGAACTAAAACTCTTTTTTTTTTTTATCAGAACCATAAATACAATGTTTGGAATATCTATGGATAGGTCTTCAAAAATGATACTGAGGTTTCTAATAGTTTGTTCGAGAGACACTTCCTAAGTGGTAAAATGTGTGTCTCCCCCCTGTAACTTCTAAAATAAGAGAACGATAAAACTAAAAAAAAATATATATGATTTACATTACCATGCAAACTTCCACCGAAAATTGGTTTGAAAGTGATCTAGTAAGTAGTTTTTTTTTAATACGTCATAAATTGCAATTTACCTTTCAAGTTTGTACGGAACCCTCAGTGCGCGAATCCGACTCGCACTTACCCAGTTTTTTTTAATGACATAAACTAGTGCTTGACTACGATCTCACTTGATGGTAAGCAGTGATGGTGAAGCGCACTATATCGTTTATTAAGAGCCTATTCACTCTAGCCTTGAAGACACCTAAATTATAATCGGACGTGTAGACCGCAAGGTGTAGCGATGACCTGCAGACGGTGGGGAATCCGTTACAGGGCCGTTCGTTGTGGCGACACTTGGCGAGGCCTATGTCCAAAAGTGTACGTCTTTCGGCTGAAGTGATGAAGATGACATTTTTTTCAAAATTGGAACTAACGTCGCCATCTTGTTTCTCTGAAAATGTGATATCAGAACCAAAAGAATCGTTATAGCGCTCTAGTTTGAATTCTATGTATAGAAAACTGAAAAGTAATTTTATATATTTTTGAGGTAAATGTTTTCGCATAATTGTTGCATTCAGCTGCATACATAATAAGTAAGTACAGTCATTAAAATGTTTGTTTTTCATTAAAGTGAAAATGTAACTTTGCAGTCTTTGGCAGCAAATGTATCGAGTCAACCTTCTCGGCAATTTTGCTGAGGTTGTCAATACTGCACTGAATTCTCATCTCCATTTTACCGAGCTGATTCAATGATTCTACTTCGATACTTGAGATCCAAAAGTACACGAGTTTTACAAAACAATATCTGCAAGGAATCAATTTACGAATAATTAAAACAGTCACTAAACTTCACTCGATGAAATTTCACCAAAAAACTTACCTTAAGTTATTAAGACATTTTTAACGCTAAAAACTGAATAAAATATTCTTAAGTGATTAAATACGTTTATCGTCGAGAGATCGGCGTCACGCCCCAGCCGCCGGGATTCCGATCCCGATTTCCGGCCACCGTAGGCGCGGGCTTGCGGACGGCGAGGAATGGGTAGCTCGCCGTCCGACCGTCCGGTAACCTTCCAGACCGACCTCAAGTCGTCGACGGCGCGTACTGTTCCACGCGCGCCTCAAGGAGATGTCAGCAAATCGTAGGGGCCCAGCAGGGTCGAAGCCAACTGGGGCCAAAGGTCTGCTTCTCTGAAAGTTTGACTCGGCCCTGGTATGATAGGCAACGAAGGAACAGGAGTAGGTTTTTAGTCAGTAAAAGTCTGACACGCTCTCGCGCTCCGCCTAAGAGCGGAGGATGTCATTGGTTGATTTACCCGCCTACAAAATAAATTATTCGCGTACCGTAAATCATAGAGTTATTAGGAATTGAAGTTATTATGAAAATAATTATTAATTCTTGTCACGTGTCCGCCTACACGATTACTTAAGAGGGCCCTCCCACTCGTCTATCATAAACGTGAGCATGGTTTCAAAGCTTGTTGCTTCATCCAACGCAATGTTTGAAGAAGAGGCAACGCGAAAAAAGAAAAGCTATTTAAAATTTTGGAATTTAAGATTAAATTTTCTACAATTACGTCAATGCATGCGATGTATGAAAGTTTTTATCAGATAATCTGAATTTCATTTGGAATTGAATTTTTTATGTTTAATTACATAAGTGCGTTCTTGTTGTGTTTTGTACTTTTTTGACTTAATCATTAATATTTTGTTATTACGAATAATCCATATATTACATACACAAATTCATTAATTTGTTATAATTTTTGTAAAACTACTTACAGATCTCATTCAAACCAATTTTCGGTGAAAGTTTGTATGGTAATGTATGTCATACATTTTTTTTTAATTTTATCATACTCTTATTTTGGAAGTTACAAGGCAAACTATTCAGTTTAGAAAAAAAATATATTAGAAACTTCAATATCATTTTTGAAGACCTATCCATAGATACCTCAGATGTATGTATGGGTTTGATGAAAAAAAAAAAAATAAGTTTCAGTTCTAAGTATGGGGAACACCCAAATGTTTTTGTTTTTTTTTTCTATTTTTGTGTGATAATCTTAAGGCGGTTCACAGAATACACCTACTTACCAAGTTTCAACCGTATAGTACTTATAGTTTCGGAAAAAAGTGGCTGTGACATACGGATGGACAGATAGACAGACAGACATGATGAATCCATAAGGGTTCGATTTTTTGCCATTTGGCTACGGAACCCTAAAAATAAACACCAAAAAAAAATCCATAATAAATTATTTACTAACCGCTTACAAAGATACCCTACCCGAACTTTCCGCTATCTCAGTAACAGCATATTAATATTCCACTACAGGGAAATCTTTGCGTTATCATAATTTCATAAATAACCACCACATCTCGTAGGGCTATAATCAGGATCAATTTTATAGAGATTTGTCAAACTGTGACCGTTATTGTTTCTTATTTAATATTTTTGGCTTGGATACTAAGTCTTTTAATTAACGGCATAATCAGCCTTATACTGTTCCCACTGCTAGGACTCAGGCCTCATCTATAGAAGAAAGAAAAGCCTTAAGCCATATCTAATAATAGGGGTTAAAGTATGAAATCGTCGTTTTTTAAAACGGGTTGCTTTTATGTGTTATAATCTTTGGAATGACTTGGAATTATAATTTCAAAAAAACTTTGTATTAGACGTACTTTATTTTTTTGTCCGAAATTATGTATTTATTGGACTTTTTGTGTTCTGTATTTTCTGTAATATCGCAGTTCTTATAACCATGAAAGCTAATAAAAAAACCATTTTTTTCATATTAAGAGTTCCAACGTAGAAACTATGCATTTCAAAGGGGAAGCAATATCAATTACGTACACCTAAGACTTTCTTCTAACAAAAGAACTTTGTGTTCTTGGTTTAATAGCTTTCGTTTTGGAAATTTAGTCTTGTTGCCGCACTGAGGAGAAAAGTTATTCGTGAGATAAAAAAAGTGATCGAAACAAAAATAGACATCCCATTCATTAGCAGTTTTAAATCCATATGTATCATCAATATTGCATACCGCTTGAGACACATTGTTTCCACGGTAGAACTCATATTACAAAATAATGCGAGTTTTCTTATATTTCATACAAAAATAGTTACAAGTACTGCGATATTACAGAAACGACAAAACAAAAAGAAAACAATAAATACCCAATTTCGATAAAAAAAAGTACCTCTAATAAAAAGTTTATTTGAACTTATAATTCCAAGTCGATCCAAAGATTCGTCACTTGAAATCAACCCGGTTTAAAAAACGGCAATTTCATACTTTAACCCCTAATTGTCTATTTGGTACGTCTAAGAATAGGTCCACTTTTTACCCTCCCATCCCAACCCCACATTTTTTCTTTGATAAAGTATATGGCAGAACAACGTTTTCTAGGTCAGCTAGTCTTCGTATAATATAGGCACTTTGTTTTCCATTAGCATATGGATGTAACAGATTCTAATACTTTTGTCAGCCTTCTCGGCAAACTTTGCTAAGATACTACTGTCTACGGACGCGTAGCTTTATAGACGCGTATTCGTCATTATACGCTTAGTGTGCTCATGCTTACAGCTTACATACAAAACAGTGAAACACGGTCGACGGAGCGGCAACTTCGTGCTCGCGTCGCTGCATACAGGCTTCATGACGCCTGTCGTACCGCATGTCATAGATCAAGTAAAAGCACGTTTTTATTTTCGTAAAAATCACATCGTCATCCGACGGCATTCAAATCAAATCAAAAATATTTTTAATTCACATAGGCCTACATGGGCACTTATAAAACGTCAGAAACTGCATTGTCACAAATGTTTGAAAACAGTCAACTGTTCAATTATTAGTAATTTTTTATTTACAAATCTGCCAAAACTTCAGATACTGTTTACCTACTCGAGATCATTTCCTTTGTAAATAAACTCGAAACCCTTAGAAACATGAAATGAAATACAGTGGAGTGCAAACAAAGAGATATACAGAAACATAACGATGTTTATTGAGACATCAATTTCAAATGTAAACCTTGTGGTGATTAACAAAGCTTCGACAGTCTGTTTATATGCGTTGTAAGTAGATATATATTAGCCTAACCTTTTCCCAAACAGATTTAATATATTTAATGTATTTGCTTTTTCCCAACTATTTATATATTTAATGAATAAAGTACTGTAGAAGCGTTGGTCTGCCCCCCTAGCCAAGTTACAACTGTTTCGTCCACGCCTCCGATTCATCGAAATCCGATCAGCGAAAAGAGAATCGAAACGAAACGGTTGTTACTTGGCTAGGATGCTGCTGAGCTGCCTTTTGCGGTTTAGCTATTAGAGAACAAGAAGATACCTTGTTGTTGAACGGTATAACAGTCCCCCTAGCCAAGTTACGACCGTTTCGTTTCGATTCTCTTGTGCCGAACGCCTCGATTAGGCTACACCTCTGATTCCTTTGTTCTGAATACGTAACTGAGCGTTGAGATGACGTCAGACCAAAGGAATCAAAGGCGTCGCCTAATCGAGGCGTTCGACGCAAGAGAATCGAAGTGAAACGGTCGTAACTTGGCTAGGGGGGCTGGTACACTCTATTGTCTTGTAAATTCAATCGATTCAACAAATGACAGAGTTACACATGTAGCATACACACTGGGTCCGCGTGGTGGATTACGGCATTCCCCTATAGAGGCTTATGTCCCAGCAGGGGGACATTATAAGGGTACAAAATAAAAAAAAGCGGGCAAGTGCGGATTGGATTCGCGCACTGAGGGTTCCGTACAAGCTTACCTATGAAAACAATTCAATTCCCGAATTGAGTTACGAAAATTCATTTCATTTTTCAGATTTTTTCCTATACTTGTGCTATAAGACCTTGTCGAGTCGAGTCTCTGGCTACAACGCCAGAGACCCAACTCCCATTCACCCATAGCCTGTAAGCGGGCACACACAGCAGTATTAGTGGACGTATTAATGAGATTATTCCATACCAACCTGCAGAGCGGCTCATCCCACTGTCTCGGGGAGGATGGATTTTCGGGCAATGCCTTATCCCCGAATAAGGCGTTGGCAAGCCACTTTCCAGGTGTTCACAGCGTCGGTTAAGCACGGCACCTCCCAGTCAACCAGTGATGAAGTTAAGATTCTTTCGATTAACTGTTGATTGCTGTGGACCGAAGACAGGAACGCCGGTAGACTAACAATGGAAATTTTGCAGATGCCGAGCCCGCCAAAGCGAATGGGATGCGGGGCATGCAGCCACGCTCGGTCATCCAGGGCTACAGTTAAGATGGACGTTAGTTAGACTGTATCGAAAGGTTCATATTAATGAAATCAATTTATTGATCGGGTCAGTTCGTCCAGAGTTTATACCTTCTTCCTAATACGCAAATAAATAATTTACTATCTTAATATTAATAAGTTGTATTCATCATCTTCCTACCCTTGTTCAATGGTTCTTCAGGTTAGCGCAAAACGTTTTTTCGTCCCTTTTATTTCATATCACTCCTCACACAATTCATCCATCTCATTTAAATTCTCTCTTCATCTTTCAGTCGAAAAACGTCCACTGCTGGGCACAGGTTTACCCATCGGATACCCGCGACCCTCATCAGATCATCTATCTACCTTTTGGAGAGCCTTCCAACACTGCGTCTTCCGGTAAGCGGTCGCCATTCTAGAACCTTTCGGCCCCATCGACCATCTGTTCTGCGAGCAATGTGCCCTGCCGACTGCCACTTAGGTTCGGTAATTCTTCGAGGTACGTCAGTAACCTTGGTTCTCCTGCGGATATCTTCATTCCTGATGCGATCACGCCAGGGAAAATTCGAGTATGGCCCTTTCCATTGCACTTTGGGTGACTTTAAACCTTCTTTTTAAATACCATAAGTTTTAACGTGTCTCAATAATCGATTCCGACATGATGAATTCCATTGGACGATGGCCACTCATAATAAATACAGTTAATCGTAGATTTGACTCTACAACCTAAACGAGTAAACAAGACCATCTACGTTCTTAATTTTACAGTTTTTTTACCCAAGTTCCAAACTTATAAACAATTTCCAGACTTCAGACGACAAAGCTAAGAGAATCTAACTAACAAGGGTAACTATAATTGGGCAAGAGTCTCCGTGTACTGTTATAATGAGTGTCCCGCGAGTAATGCACCATATCTTTGAGTCAAAGGCTTGTGCTACGCTCATATAACTACGGAGTAATGACTTATTTTGTATGCTTGAAGAGGCAAAATAATTTGATTATTGTGTCCCGCTTAAAGTCACCCCAAGGGCAATGGAGACGGCTATACTTGGAGTATCCCTGAGTAGTCGAATCAGAAATGAAAAAATTCGCAGGGGAACTGTCGATTTTAGGATTCCGATCTCAAAAAGAAAAGAAGTAATGGCGTTGTAGACATAGATTGGCGAGGGGCAGATTGAAGAGGAACAACTTTTTGACGTCAACAAAATCAATAAATAACAACAACGTATAGAGAAATAAAGAAAAAACTGTAGCTCTTTAAACATCCCCCTTTGATTAGTGTTTCGGGTCTGAGTTTTTTTTTTCGGTGGGAAAATCATCCAATGATATCCCCCGGTCTTTTTGTGTTAGACTTTTACTGCCTAAAAACCCACTCCTGTTCCTTCGTTGCCTTACATACCAGGGCCGACTCTTCTTTTCAGAAGCAGACCCTTGGCTTCATTAGGCTTCAACCCTGCTGGGCCCCTACGGATTACTGACATCTCCTTGAGGCGCGCAGCAATTTGGCTCGGTCCGGACGGTTACCAGACGATCGGACGACGAGCTGACCATTGCTCGCCGTTTCCGGGTCTGGATGTCTTGTGTAATTATGTGAGTTTAAATGTTTGTGAACGCACTCATGATAAAGGAGTTATTCATAGTATGTGGCAATGTTAAAAAAAAGAAGAATACATAAGAAAAAAGAATTAACTAATTTGAGCCTGGAGAGCTCCCCGCGGACCAAGTGCGGAAAAACTGTAGCTTCACAGACATAGCCAACCATGGTCAGCTTGCAAAAAAGTTCCCTGTGGTTCGACTTCGGGGTTACGTGGACCGCTACGGGTACAACTTAGATAGATGCAGGTCCTGATGAAAGCCGCAAAAATCCGCACGCACGCACGGGCACAATATGACAAATATTTTTTTTTTAGTTAATTTAAATTCAAAGGACTTTTCATTTTTGTTATTAAAACCCCACCAAAATCACAATTTCGATTTTCTCTTTTCCGTCACCCAAGTTCTTCCTCTGAACAATACTTAAAACCATAATACCCATAAACGAAAATAGCAACAATGCTCTGGAATCTAAGTTGTTTCAAACTTGTATTTGAAGCGTGCTTGCTTCGAGACTTGGATCAACAATTGTTACCTTGATTTAAGCTAGCTTTAACTTAGTTTGTTCTTAATAAACGAAGGATACCACAGACCAAAGACTCGTCTTCGCGGCCATTGCTAAAGATGGCAATTAAAAAAACTTCTTTTAAAAACCAAGTAAGTTTGTCGTACAATCTCAAACCATTGTAATCCTTCAATATATGCAATTTTGGTACTTGAATAGCACTGCTAAACCCACTAAGCTTGGAGATGCTTCAGCAGCCACAGCTAGATATAGAATTATCAAAACTTTTCTTATAAATAAAACCAGTTTGTCGGACAATTTCAAACCATAGTATTCTTTTAACGTATGCAATTTTAGTACTTGAATACGATTGCTAAACCCACAGAACATGAAGGTGCTTCAGCGGCCACAGCTAGAGACTAGATTTTCAAAACTGTTCTTACAAACCAAGCGAGTTTGTTGTACAATCTTGAAAAATAGCATTTTTTCTATTATATGCATAGTAAACATCACTACTAAACTCATAGAGCATGGAGGTGCTGCAGCGGCCATAGCTAGAGACAGGTTTGTTAAAAACTTTTCTTACAAACCAAGTGAGTTTGTCGTGCAATCTGAACCATTGCAAGCTTTTAATGTATGCATACCACTACCAAACCCACAAAGTATGGTAGTGTTTCAGCAACCACAGCTAGATACGAGATTAACAATAATTTTCTTACAAACCAAGTGATTTTTTCGTACTATCTCCAATTATATCAGCGGTCACTGCTAGGATGAAATTAGCTGATCCTCGGTGATCGACCTGTGCGCCATTTATTATTTCGCCACGAGCTCCTCAATTCTGACAATGGCTATGATGCCAGTCGATGGTATCATAGCTCTGTGGAGGATACCTTGCACTAACTTTGTAGTTATTGTACTGGAATTCAAAAGCTGGAATTATTTTGGATGGAGTAAGATATTTTGCAATGACTTAAACTAATATTGTGAAGAAGGAATATTTATTTGTAACCGAGCTCACATTTATTTATTTAATGCTTTATGCACACAAATGTACAGAGGCATACTTAATGCCTTAGGCATTTTCTACCAGTCAATCTTTGGGTGATGCAGAAAAAAAGTAGTGGTAATTGCAATAAAAGAGAGAAAAAGGCGAATACAGGAATAGATTTACTTTTAAACCATAGAATAAATATAATACAATTATACAATATATACTCAAATTAATACATACACTGAAATACTTAAACAATTGGTCCAAATCGACAATGGGAAAACATTAACGCTGTGATGCCAACTTTTTACGAATTAGCTCGCGAATTTTGGTTCGCGTGCTAATTCGAATTTCAAAATCAGGATGGCAACAAGCCGATTATCATTCAATGATTATCGGCTTGTTGCCATCCTGATTTCCTGGGGGAGCGCATTCCACAGAGAAATAGCTTGAATAAAGAAGGAGTAGTGAAGAAAGTCAGTACGATGAGTGGGACAAAAGGGAAGGCGGTTATGAGATGAGTGCAGATTTTTATTGTGGTTGGCGCAAATGTATTGAAAGTGAGGGGCTAAATAACTAGGGGAATTAGGGGAATCAAGAAATGAAAATAAGGTGGTGAGCGCCCTTTGCTCTCTGCGCTGACGTATGGGCAACCACTTTAGAAGCGACCGATGCGCTGAAACATGATCATATTTACGCAAATTGAAAACAAATCGAATGCAGTAATTTAGAAGACGGTCAAGTTTATTGAGGAGATCTGCATTCAGGTCATAGTAGCACACGTCACCATAAACGATGATTGGAAACATAAGGGTCTGCAAAAGCATTGTCTTTGTACTAGATGGTAAAAGGTTCTTCAACTAGAACAGAGCCCGCAGCGTTTCAGTAACCTTCTGACTAACACTAGCCACTTGAGTACGCCAGTTCAGGGTATTATCAATGTGCAAACCTAGATCCTTTATACTGGTGCTGAATGGGACGATCGTACCGTCGAACCGAACTGGTGGCAAAGTTGCACTGTCCACCTTAGCAATGATTCGAGGACTCCCAATGATAATTGTCTGACATTTGTTGGGGTTTACTGCAACACCAAACCTATCGGACCAGGCTTTTGTGGCTGTTAAGTCTTTCTTTAATTGGTCGATAGCGCCAGGTATTTCGACGATCCTCGCTTGACAGTATAATTGCAAGTCATCTGCGTACAGATGATACGAACACTGAAGTACGGTAGTAATGAAATTAATAAAAATAGAAAACAGAAGAGGAGAAAGAATACCGCCTTAAGGAACGCCAGTTTCCAAACCACACCAGCGAGATGAAGAATCCCCGGCTTGAACCGACTGCTGACGTTCCTGAAGATAGGAAGTGAACCACTCCAGCGTTTCGGGAGAGACCATAATATAGGACAGAATGGCTAAGAGGATTTCGTGACTGGCGGTATTAAAGGCGTTCGAGAAGTCGACCAACACTAGCACAGTGACCTTGGGTATCTTCCAGTCCTACCCTTATATTGCCAGTCACTTTAAGGAGGGGAAACAGTGCTATGTCCGGGCCTGAATCCAGATTGTAAAGGGCTTATGAGTGAATTATATTGCACAAAATTTGAAAGTTGTTTGTGGACACAGGCCTCAAGCACTTTGGATAGGAAGGAAAGGATAGAAATGGGGTGGAAGTGGGTTGGAAGATTGGGATTAGAAACTTTGGGTAGAGGACGAACATAGGCTTTAATAAGAAGGGAAATACTCCAGAATACAGGGAGAAATTTACAATATGGGAGATGGCAGGTAGGAGGTGATCAAGGATCGTAATGATCATACCATAAGAGATATTATCACATCCTACTGCCTTGGATTTTATGGACAGAATTATTTTTTTGATCTCTTCCTCTTACGATCATCTAAGTCAATATCATTTGGAAGGTCTAAATGTCGCGGTTTGCCGATACCTAGTGTTCCAAGGAACTGCCAAATATCGGCAGAAGAGGAAGAAAAAATATTTTCAAGAATATGGCGGCGTTTGATTCCTTGAAGACTTAAATAGAATCCAGCTCCCGTCAGTGGGGCCCAGCAGGGTCGAAGCCTACTGGGGCCACGGGTAGTGTGAAAGCGAAGCCCGGGGCCCCGGGATGAAGGCAAAGAGGGAACAGGAGTGGGTTTTTAGTCAGTAAAAGTCTGACACTATCTCTCGCTCTACCCAAGAGCGGCATTTTTCATTAGATGATATTCCCATCTTAAAAAAAAAATAACCTCCCGTCAGTACGATCTCTTCTCTTTTGTGATTGCGAAATGCCCGGTCTCTACGTCGCATAGCCATCTGTATTTCTGTTGTCATCCAAGGTGCGGGAGGACGTTTTAATTTTACTTTTTTGATAGGAGCGAGGATGTTATAAAGGTTGACCACAATATCGTTAAAAATCAACACCTTATCGTCAACTGAAGTGGCCTCCGTCATTGGCTCCCAATTAACCATAGAAGAATCCTTCATGAGTTTTTCAACGTCCATCTTTGCAAAGCAACGCCTGTACAGAATTTTGGGTTTAGGTTTAGGAGGTTTAAGGATATAGGAAAGGAAAATCATGTCGTGATGAGAGAAACCAGGAGTGTCATGTTGACCATGGAAAGGGACGAGAGAAGGATTTGAGGTAAGAATCAGGTCGAGCCAGGTATCATCACCCAAAGTGCTATGATGAGTGGGTTGGAGCGGAAATACATGTAAACTCGCTAACTCAATAAGATGAAGGAGCCTCCGGGACCGAGGGGAGTTTTGGGCAAGGAGATTTGTGTTGAAATCACCTATTATGATGTGAAGTGCATACTCTGAACCAATTGATTCAAGAACTGATTCGAATTCAGTGAAGTAATCAACAGTGGGGGAACAGTAGACAACACCAATAATGATTTTGGCTCCTCTGATGCAAACTTCAAGAAAGAGGAATTCAGCTGAGGCAGAATAGTTTGAAAAGGAAGAAGCCAATACCTTGTAAGGTAAGTCACTGCAAAGATATATGGCCACACTACCCCGTCCCTTAACAATCCCGTCATTTCGTATAAGAACGCATTGAGCTGAATTGAGCCGAGGTACCGTATCTGTAAGCGGTGTCTATGTGTGCGTTGCTCGAGCACGCTTTGTATGTAGATTGACTTCTGTACCTATCTGTTTTGTGATATTGGGGTGTGGTGATACTCTAAGAGAAGTGCGAGTGAAGACACTACACACCACGATCTCGAGTCTAGACGGATGGGGCATCGGTTGTCTCCTAAATCGTTGACGTAACCTTTCCTAGGGGTTTGGTACAGAGTAGGAGAATACTTGTCGTTTTCCTTTTCACAGAAGGAGATCACCGCGTCCCAGGACTCTTCACTGCCGACCGTGGATCGAACCACGGCCGGTCACAGGTGACAGGTCGCTTCCGACTTACGAAACGAGGGCACGGTGCGGGCTCTTTCAGACTTCATCATTATTGTCAGATCAGTTCGATGGTACCATTTTCAAAATAACTATTTAGAACCATTTATTTATTTAAATGTTATAGTTGCTTAACTATCTTCTATGTAAGTGTGAAGTTCCATTGGCCATTTCTGGCCTTCTTAATCAGATCCACTTCATTAAATGATACTTTTTGTCTGTAGCTGCTTGAGTTCTTGATGAAAATACCAAATCACTATATGGTTGCTTAAATATTTGAGGAGTTTCATCAATTTCTCATGGATCCCATAATCAGAACTAGATTTAAAAAAAAATGGTACAGGAACTGGGAAGTATATCCTTTTACATAAAAAAAAAAAACCGACGGGTCGGTGGTTGAGCGAGTTTGTCCATATTTATTTTTTCTTGATACGTTCGCGCTTGATCGCTATCTTACCTGATGGTAAGCGACGATGCGGTCGACGATGGAGCGCGCTTACCTAGAAATAACCTAATCACTCTTGACTTAAAGATTCCAGGGTTGTAGTCATCAGGAAACACAGATTCCGGCAAGGAATTCCACTCCTTAGCTGTACGCACAATGAATGCGTTCCCAAAACTTTTCGTGCATATGGGCGGGATGTCCACCATGTACGGTGGCGCATTGCCGTACGCCTGGTGGTCCGATGATGGAACGGGCTAGGCGGAATTATGTTATGCAATTCCGACGGACTCTCCGAAATTGCGACAAACTCGACCAGCGTATCGCATGCCTTGTCTTCCAACTGATTGATTACCTTGGCTCTATTCCTTAATCACACCTACATGGTGGACATCCCACCCATACGTACAAAGCGTTTTGGGAAAACATTCATAATGCACATTCCCTGCCGGAGTCTGTGTTCCCTGATAGCTACAACGTAGGGGTCTTTAAGTCAAGAGTGAATAGGTTACTTCTAGGCAAGCGTGCTCCATCGTCGGTCACATCATCGCTTACCATCAGGTGAGATAGTGGTCAAACGCGAGCCTATCAATAATAAAAAAAAACATAGTAACAATATTCTTTGATTCCTTCAACTGACAGTGCAAAGTAAAACTCACTAACCATTTTTTTTTTTAATAAAGTCATCCATCACTAAATTGACCGTAAAATTTTAACTACATCGTTTAATTAAAAACTCCGTTATTTGACTTGACGTATTTTTTTATTTGCCTATTCTCACCTCGTAAACTTTTATGAGGAAGAATATAAATTACTTTCTCAAGAACTCTGAGTTGACGGCAACATTTTAATTATTACGAGGTCGTCAGTCAAAACCTCATGGGTCATCATTGTAATCGGCACTCAGAAGTTGACACTTTATTTTTTTGGGAACAAACTTTCTTAGATCAATTTTTATAAGGTTTTATGATTTGAAAGCGGCTTTCATTCACAATGTTTGTGCCGGTTGAGTTTGAAAAGTGAGGGTACTGGTGTATTGACAGATTTTTTTTTTTTCTTTTGGTAGAAAATGATTCAATGACTTCTCCTGTTCTAGGGCGTGTCAGACTTTTACTGACTAAACTAAACTCCTATGTTCCTTCTTTGCTTTGCATTCCACGACCCCAGGGTTCCTTTTTGGTTTCCCATAGTCACTGTATGCTTCGACCCTGCTGGGCCCCTACGGTTTTGCTGACATCTCTATGAGGCGCGCGTGAAATACTACGCGCCGTCGGCGACTCGGGCTCGTTCCGGATAGTTACTGACATCTTCATGAGGCGCGCGTGGAAAACTAGGCGCTGTCGCAACTCGGGTTCGGTCCGGACGGTTACCGGACACCTTGACTTTCTCAGGCCTCTTGCTTTATAAACACAGACTGCTCCTTCTGTTCTCGCTGTCCACGACATCCTCGTCAATGTACACCATGTCCCTTGCTCGAGGTTTCTCACGCCGTTGAGCCTGTGTCCTTAAATTCGTCTCTAAACAAATCAATGTCCAATCAAGCCTGTTTTTTGCTGTCTTCCTCTAGTGACGTCTTAAGCCGAAGTGCCAGTCCGAAGCCCATTGGGAGTGTCCTTAGTATGTAGTCTGGCTGGAAGTCCTGGCTGCAGGCTGTGGGTTTAAAAAGGTCACCACAACAGGCCGTTCAAAAAGAGGCCTTTAGTATTTAACAGATTGGTGGCGGTAATCACTCACCATAACGACTGATCACAGTGTCTCAAGACGAAAGTCTATGACCAGTGCGTGTTGCCAGTGATGATATATGGTTCCAAAACGTGGTCGCTCACAATGGGCCTCATCAGAAGGCTCAAAGTCACCCAAAGGGCAATGGAAAGGGCTATGCTCGGAGTTTCCTTGCGTGATCGAATCAGAAATGAAGATATCCGCAGGAGAACCAAGGTTGTAGACATAGCACGAAGAATCGCCAAACTTAAGTGGCAATGGGCAGGGCACATTGCTCGCAGAACAGATGGCCGTTGGAGCTGAAAGGTTCTGGAGTAGCGACCGCGCACCGGAAGACGCAGTGTTGGAAGGACCCCTACAAGGTGGACCGATGACCTGGTGAAAGTTGCTGGAATCCGATGGATGCGAGACGCACAAGACCGTTCATTGTAGCGACATTTGGGGGAGGCCTATGTCCAGCAGTGGACGTCTATCGGCTGAAATGATGAAGATGAACGACTGATGCTTTTCCTTTTGGTAGCCTTTGATATCTGACAATAAAACATTTTTGATTTAATCTTAGCCGCTACGTTTTTCCTCGCCACAGAAAGAAAGAATAAAGAAAGAAAAACATTCTATTTGCGGGAAATGACGCAATCTTAGAACTAACTCACAAATTATAAACATCTATAGGAAAAATGTGCACCACGACTGTGCAAAACGGCCGAACGCTCAGCATAATGCCGTGACCACACAAATAATGCGACGAGTCTACGGCGCTGGTTTTCAGCGTGGGCTGGCACTGCTTATTTTGTTATGGTTTTATCGATATTATAGATAGATAATGAGATATTTAAATTATATTATAAGTACCTAATTTCTTCCGCTCCACCTATACTTACCTTGTTATTTGTTAACACTGATCAAGGGTTTTTCAGTGTCATGGTAACCGTATCGATTTTAGTGAAGGAAGATTCCATCAAAATAACTTTGAATGTAGGCGTTAAGGGGGATGCTCAAATTAATCATTTATTTACGAAAGTATAAAAAAAAAATACTCTCTCAGTTCGTTTTACCCTCTTGATTTTCACGCCGGGCCCTGGTAGAGACCGTGGTCCGGAGCGAAGAGGAATGGCAGGCGGTGGCGGTCCTTCTGCGAAGAAACTATGCTAGCGAAAGAGGCGGCCGTACTCGTCAGGGTAAATGACTTCCTCATGCATCAGCCACCGGGACCCTAACCTCGATTTCCAGCCTCCGTAGGCGTGGGCTTGCGGACGACGAGCAATGGGTAGCTCATCGTCCAGCTATCCGTTTATCATCCGGACCGAGCCCGAGTCATCGACGGTACGTAGTGTTTACGCGCACCTCAAAGAGATGTCAGCTAAACCGTAGGGCTCAGCAGGGGCGAAGCCTACTGGGGCCATGGGTAGTCTGAAAGGCAACTCCGAGATCCTGGAACACAAAGCAAATGAACGTAGGTGTTGTTTTAATCAGTAAAAGCCTGACATGCCCTCTCGCTCTGCTCTAGAGTGGTAGAAGTCATTGGATGATTTCTAACTTAAAAAAACCCTATTGAATGACTATATATTACGAAAAAGTTATTCCATCTGAAAAAGTGTCGGCTCGTCGGGATGGTTCGAGCTACGATCATTTACCAGGTGGGCCTATATGGGTCTCGTGAAAAGAAAAAAAACTGCTAGGAACTAATTCAGTTTACTTTTTAATACAATTCGGTACAGTGCACTATTGTAACTCACTTCAAGGTTGCGAAGAAAATAAAGTCTTTGTAGTGGTTTCATAAGTTCTTTTAATAGCACTATTACATTTACTTGGTTTAAAACTCTTTGACAAGTACACGTGTAAACTCTGCAAATGCTCAAGCTTGAGTGCCGTGAGTCGCGACAAAAATCAAATTAACAACTATAAATGGAATTTCACTTGGGAACACAGTTACATTTTGAAAGTATGTTTATGATTAGATGAATAATAATAATAATAACAAAATGATTTATGTATATATTAAAATAAATTAATAAAACGCTATCACTATAATATCAGGTAGGTATAAACAACAAAACGTAGGACAGTTTCAGTGCGTCTTCACGCTGCGACGGCCTGGTTGAGAGTGTCCGCTGTCCTCGCGGGTTCTCCTCAAGCTCATAGCCAAACGAAAACGCCTGACTCTGTCAAAGCGCACCAACTCTAGTTCTTCTATTTGCCACTAAATGGCGTGCCCTGCAGTTGATTTGTTGTCAAAAAATCAACTGCCGGATACGCCATAGGTACGTATTACGCCCGCCATCATATTTTAGTTCAACTACTGAAATTCGCGGGCTACTTTAGCGCGTAAGATGAATATCTTAAACTGACTTGATTGCCAACATAACAGCTATTCAATATGTAAAAAAGACACATAATAATGGCCTTTATATCGACAACTTACGATCTAAACATGCAACGACAGAAACATCAGCCAATAGAAAGGGATAATCGACACCCTAGCTTTACAAATAACTCGTTCAAACTCTGAGATATCACTGCCGAATCCTTTTTATGCGGAGATCAGTCTTCTTTATGGGCACCATTTGGAAACCATTAGGATTTCCTATGGAGATAGGCTACTGTAGATATTTTAAAACCATTAGGGATTTTTTTTTATAAGGTGGGAAATCATCCAATGACTTCTCTCGCTCTAGGGCAGAGGAGGAGGGCGTGTCAGACTTTTACTGACTGACTTTTTCTAAAACAAAAAATTGTACTTTTATAAAGGCCGACGAAAACATTTTACCTCTGGGGGGTCCAGAATTATGTACTGGATCCATGGTATTCGTTTGTGCGTCGATGTCAAAGACACAATGTATGTTCTTATCACGCGTAGTACTCAAATACCACTAACATATCAAAATCTGTGATCTTGTCTAGGATAGTCATTAACCGCAGAGATTGTCCAAGGTATGGGTGATTTGGAGTGCGCAACTGTACAACATGTCGAAACTGCTAGGAGCCGATGTTTCCTGCCACGACTGTAGTTGTTTGGTACATACAAGTTACAGATAAGATTTCAGGAGCACGTACCAGAACACGCAGATTTGGAAGGCTTCCCTCAAGGTGGACCGATGACCTGGCGAGGGTTGCGGGAATCCGATGGATGCGAGACGCACAGGACCGGTTATTATGGCGACAGTTGGGGATGGCCTAAGTCCAACAGTGGATGTCTTTCGGCCGAAATGATGATGAGGTCAGGAGCATCTTACTTCCCTTGAGTATTTTGAATGTCACGATCATCTGGTCAGATGAAATGAACCAAATGGTCCAGTACATGCGCCGCCATTAGCTAGATGTTTGTGTGAGCATCATTCTATAAATGTAATGTCACAAAATAGATAGGTACAGAAGTCAATCTACATACAAAGCGCGCTCGAGCAACGCACACATAGACACCGCTCACGGACAATTCAGCTGAAAAGCACCTTATTCTAACTGTTTAGTGGACGGTTGTTTAAGTTCAACATTAAACAGTGAATTGACGTTTTTAGGCTACCAGTTGTTTCAGAGAGGTGAGTATATATTTGCTTGTATTTTGTTAGCCTTTATTTATCACCGCGCCCGGTCAAACTCGGACAGTTCCGCACCTTGCACTCACACAAACATACGCATCGACGAGACTCAGCGGCATTCGCTACTGACAGGACCGCGAGAAATACTTAGGAGTCTCGTCGATGCGTATGTTTGTGTGCGTGTGCCGTTTCGAATATTTGTGGGTAGTTTCCGTACTGTTCCATATCTAATCTATACTGTGGTAGCGCCGATGAAAAGTGAAGTACATACATGAGATTGACTTCTGTACCTATTTTGTGGTAATGTCTCTTTTGTCCTAATCTTACTGTTCATTATTACCAAAAGTCACAAGCGTTTAATTAAATACAAATGACAATAAGCAAAAGCCATCTGCAGATGCCGAAATTGCTCTAAATGACAATAAAAAGCCTTAAAATGCCCTAAATTACACAAAAAACGGTGTTGGAAGTTATTTTTCAAAGGTCCGCCAGATATGATTATTCTTGCGACGGCTAACGGTTTTGGGGTCGACAGGAGAATAGACAATTTAGGCCGACGAAGCCCTAATTAGTTGAGAAAGAGCAGGTCGAATAAAAACATGGTTTTTGTTGCAAATAATTAAGTTAGAATTAATGTGAAATTTTGATGTTCCGTAATTTTTTTGGGATGTCTGTTATGTTTCTGTAAGGTTCTTAATCTAGGATTTGAAGGGACGTTATTTTTTTGTAAAAAGGTGTATTGATGTTTTCCATTATTCAGTATTACCAGGGGTTTTTTTAGGTGGGAAATCATCTAATGACAAATCCCGCTCTTGGGTGGAGCGAGAGATAGTGTCAGACTTTTACTGACTAAAAACCCACTCCTGTTCCTTCGTTGCCTTCGTCCCAGGGCACGGGGTTTCGTTTTCAAACTACCCATGGCCCCAGTAGGCTTCGACCCTGATGGGCCCCCTACGATTTGCTGACATTTCCCTAAGGCACACGTGGAACAATACGCGCCGTCGGTCGACGACTTGGACTCGGTCCGGACAGTTACCGGAGGGTCGGACGGCGGACTACCCATTGCTCGCCGTCCACAAGCCCGCGCCTACGTTGTCCGGAAATCGAGATCAGAATACCGGCGGCGATTGGGGCGTGAGGACCGTTGCCGTTGCCTCACGCGATCGGCTGCCTCTTTGCTAGCATTACTGCTTCGCAGAAGGAGGCGACCGCCTGCCAGTCCTCCTCGCTCCGGACCATGGCCTGTACCAAGGCCCGGCGCGAGAGATCGCCGCCGCCGATTGCCCCCACGAGGACACGGCGTTGCTCTGCCCAAGCGGCGCACACCTCCACCGTGTGGTCCACCGTTCGTTTCCTCCGGGCGGTCCACACAGTGGCGACACCCGGGCGTCGCTGTGCACGAATCCGGTGCAGGAACTTTTCGAAATTACCTGTTCGGTGAGAACCTGCGTCATGCGGAAGGTGAGGACGCCGTGAGGTCTTTCCAACCACGCCTCGAAGAGGAGACTTGCCGCCATAATTGTGGCGTGCCCAATTATTACCAGGGATCGGAATTAGGTAGAGTTATTCATGTACTTGCATCAAAATGTTGGTATGAATATGGATCTTCCCAGGATTTCTAATGAAAAATCCCGTGTGGCCATCAATATTGCAAATAAATAATAATAAAAACCTCAGAGATAGATAAGACAAAAAAAAAATCTCTACATACAATTTTTATTAGTATTTTTCATTGAAAAAGATCACTCTACGTCAACTGAAAATTATATTTATATTATATTTTTTTTCTGCTATATTTCTGATAGTGTCATAAAAAAATTCTGCTCTTTAAAATTAATCTCTGGATTTGAGGCATATCCACTTTATTCTTCCACTGTATGAAATTGTAAGTACATATTTAATTCTACCTAATTCCGATCTCTGGTTATTACTCAGTAGGACCTGTACTTCTGGTTCTGAAAAGGTGACCACATGCTGTAAGACGCACTGTTGGAAAGCCTTCTACAAGGTGGACCGACGACCTTGGTAGGATCAAGGGAACCCGATGCATGCGAGACGCGCAAGACGGGTAATTGTGGCGACACTTGGGGGTAGGTCTATGTCCAATAGAATACGCCTATCGGCTGACATATGGTGATGATGAAGTCGTAGTTTGAAAGTTAGTGATGTGACACTCTGGTGCCTCAGAAACGAATAAAGCCATTGGGTCTGCGTCTGATCTCTCGCGGTCGTGTTAGATTGCTATCCCATCAGACTGTGAGAGAGAAGGTACAGAGTGTGTACCTGTGTTTGCCAGTGGCGTAGCCAAGCTAACTGGGGCCCCTAAATTGTTTAGGCTTTATCAATATTTCTGCTGTGCGTTGATATCTCAGTCAGCCAGTTTCTCCTCTATATATATATTCATTCTTGGCATTCCGCACAAACGAATATAAGTGGAAATTTGTTGGAAATTTCTTTGTATTTTTTTTAAATGAGTTGCCTTATAATTTAAGTAGTAAGGCAGCCTATTTTATTTAGATTCCGAAGGTGGAAGAGTTTAGTTCGTTCAATAAGCGGTTTGCTAATCAGGTTTTAAGGCCCCCTGAGCTTGGCACTGCCCCACCTAGCCTCTTAGTAGCTACGCCACTTGTGTTTCTGCATACACTTGTGCACTATAATATCTCCATCGTACTTGGCTAATTTCTGTTGAAGTTGACACTGTGATCAAAATTTGGTCGGCCGATTTTTTTTCTTGTGAATACAACAAAAAACGGCTATGAACTCTTCAGACTTTTTAAGTTTATTTTATGCTGTGACAGATATTCACATTCATCGAAGTACAAGTTTTCAGTTAATTTTCATAAAATACAAGAAAACAAAGCGGGCATGGGAAGACGCAAGAAATGCATATTGGATGGATGAAGAGGGAGGACAAAGAAAAGATTGATGGTTTGTGTGTATTGTAGCTATGATATGAAAGATAAGTAAGTCAGGGACAGTGTGACGGCTGACAGGACGGAATGAAAGAAAAAAACGCGTTGCGTCGACCTCAAGTAACCTCAGGTCCATGACTTTAAAAGAGACTTTGACCCGTGAGTTTGTTTCGGTGTTTCTTCTCAGGGTAGTCAACTAGGAAACACCGGTTTCATCTAGTTTAAAATGGAAAAAAAAATTGACGTGTAAAAGTGTTTTATAAACCTATTTGCAGAATAAAAAAACCTGAGACAAGTAGGTACAGTCAGGGGTCAAAAGTGCAGTTACACCTTACCAATGCTAAAATGTCTATAATTTCTTTGTAGAAGAGGGTCAATGGTTCATGACTGATTTAATTGATAGCATAGAATCTAAAGTATTGAATAAACTAGTTGTGGACAATTGAACTTCGACAACAAAGAAATTTTACACACTTTAGCATTGGTGGAGTGCAACTGCACTTTTGATTCCTGATTAAACAGAAAGATGATAATGACAGCTGTGCTCTTCACTGTGACAGTATACTTTCTTCGCAAAACCTAAACAAATTAATTTATACAAACTAATAAAATTGAAGTGTCTGTTTGTAATGTCAAAATAACAATTAGTAAAAAGCTGTCCTCATAACAAAAGAATATTAGATTTTAATTAGTCTGTATCTGTTTGTTCCAATTAATCACCGAAACCACTGGACCGATTTTGACGGGGTTAGAAAAAATAATTTAATTACGTTTCCGCGCGCAAAAAAATCAGCAAATCGTAGGGGCCCAGCAGGGTCGAAGCCTACTGGGGCCACGGGTAGTGTGAAAGTGAAACCCGGGGCCCTGGGACGAAGGCAAAGAAGGAACAGGAGTGGGTTATTAGTCAGTAAAAGTCTGACACTATCTCTCGCTCCGCCCAAGAGCGGGACTCGTCGTGAGATGACTTTCCCAACCTAAAAAAAAAACACTTGAAATTGTCATTTGTCATTTTACGAGTCTAATGCGAACAAAGTCGCGGGCAAGAGTTAGTGTAACATTAATTCGTTACGTAACAAATATAATATAATATGCTCATAGAGCACTAGTAGTAATATTACACGTTTGCAATCTAACGCGGCCATGTTTTGGCGCATTAGTTAATTATGGCGCTGCCATCAATGTGATTCATGGCTTGATGCGACAAGTGTTGGGTTACCGGCGGAGAAATTTACCCGGGCTTAAGGTGCTTTAGCGAAGTGTAGCGATGCTGTAGAAATATGTGACAAACGTTTTTACCAAAGCTGTGCGAGAACCTTGCGTGTTAGAAGGACAACTGTGCCAAAGAAATCGATATTTTAATAATAACGTTAATTGTTGCATTACGATAAACCCAATAGTTAAGATTGCAAGCTTAGCTTAGCATATCAAATCTACAGTTAAACAATAAAAAATAAATAACAATCGTCATCATCCTTTCAGTCGAAAGACGTCCACTGTTGGACATAGGTCTCCCCCAAGCGTCTCCACAACGATCGATCCTGTGCGTCTCTCATCCACCGCATTCCCGCGACTCTCACCAGGTCGTCGGTCCATCTTGTGGGAGGTCTTCCAGCGCTGCGTTTTCCGGTGCGCGGTCGCCACTCTAGAACCTTTCGGCCCCATCGACCATCCGTTCTACGAGCAATGTGCCCTGCCCACTGCCACTTAAGTTTGGCGATTCTTCGGGCTATGTCGGCGACCTCGGTTCTCCTGCGGATATCTTCATTCCTTATGCGATTACGCAAGGAAACTCCGAGCATAGCCCTTTCCATTGCCCTTTGGGTGACTGTAAGCCTTCTGATGAGGCCCATTGTAAACGACCATATTTCAGTGCCATATGTCATCAAATAACAATAATAAAAATAAAAGAAGTGGCTAAGGACAGAAAATAATGGAATAACGGAAGATAGGCCTTTGCCCTACAGTGGGCACAACGGGCTTTTAATAATTATATTAAAAATAGAAGACTCTCCTTAAGCGGCTGGATCTTGGCTTGAGATAGCGGTACTCCTGGACACAGCTCGTATAGTTTGCGCCGGTAGCTTGGACCCTGTTCCTGATACCGGTGGGACATTATTTTTAATTTCTAGGGTTCCGTACCTCAAAAGGAAAAAAACGGAACCCTTATAGGATCACTTTGCTGTCCGTCGGTCAGTCTGTCAAGACCCTTTATCTCGGGAACGCATGGAGGTATCGAGTTGAAATTATGGAATCCATATAGGTTTGCAGGAAAAGGCAACGCAAAAAAAGAGAGATAACGCCGGAAAACTCTGTTAGCATTCGGTAATGCCGTGGTTTATTCGAATATTTTACGAAACTTGTTCCAGAAAATACGCGTTTTTTTTAAACCCTTAAAAGTTATTGAAAAAAATTGTCGTCATTCAGAATCTTGATTAAATTTTTAAGACTTTTATTATTATTGATTGATTTTTAAAATTTTTGAGTAAATTTTATGCCAGTGTCAAAGTTTTATGCAAAATAGCAGATTTGCAGAGATCTTTACTGGAACAGTTTTTTTTTTTTTTTTTATTCGATATAAACCAGTGCTTGACTGTGATCCCATCTGATGGTAAGCAGTGATGCAATCATTGATGGTGAGGCGCACTAGTTTATTAAGAGCCTATTCACTCTAGCCTTGAAGGCACCTAAATTATAGTTGGACGGGAACCGCAGCAGGCAAATTGTTCCAGTCCCTCGATGTACGCGGTATAAACGACGAAGCAAATCGCTTAGTTCGGACCGTTGGTGTTTCAACAACGTAAGGGTGGATACTCGCCATACGTCGGGTTGTGCGATGGTAGAAAGGAGATGGCGGAATCAAGTCAAGCAATTCCCGCGCACACTCTCCAAAATGCAACCTGTAAAATACCGATAGGCTGGCTACCCTGCGCCTGTGCTCGAGGCTTTGTAGATTGGACTTAACCAAATCTGGATCCCCAATTAGCCTCTTCGCACGCCTTTCTACTGAGTCCAAAGCTGCCAGATGGCATTTTGCAGCACCAGCCCATATGTGACTGCAGTACTCCACACACGATCGGACCTGTGCTTTGTATAAAATTAGAAGCTGACCCGGTGTGAAGTACTGCCGGACCTTTGCAAGAACGCCTAGTTTTCTAGCAGCTACCTTGGCTTTACACAAATGTATAAATTGATTTGAATAGAAACCTAGATAATATCCACAAGATACTGTGTTTCCAAAATATCTAATGAAAAATGTGTAATAACATCATAATCGCGTAAAAGCGGTTGTATGAAAAACAGTGAAAATGTATGTCGAGTTGCATGCCCTTAACTAGTGTGTTTAATTATCCATTTTCTCTTTACAATTCTGAAAACAGCAAGTAGGCAATAAATCTGATCTGTCTGACTGGTACAAGACTTTATCTTTCCATCTCTTAGCGGTAGCCAATTAAATAAAAAGAACTAGATCGCCTTGTGCGATAACACCCTCTGCTTTACATTGCAAATTTTCACTTGGTACCATTTTTCCGTTTTTATCTTTTGTACACATAAAAAGCCACACTTATTTAGCCACCCTGTATTTTTTTTTCCTTTTTTTTAATTGATATATTCCAGTGCTTGACTGCGATCCCACCTGATGGTAAGCAGTGATACAATGTTGATGGTGTAGCGCACTATTTAGAGCCTATTCAGTCGAGCCTTAAATACACCTAAATTATAATCGGACGGGAATACCGTAGCGGGCAAATTGTTCCTTTCGATGTAAGCAGTATAAACGACGAGGCGAAAGGCTCAGTCCGGGCCGTTGAGGTATCAACAATGTAAGGGTGGACACTCGCCGTACGTCAGGTTGTCCGATGACAGAAAGGTGATGGCGGAATCAAGCCATGTAATTCCTGCGCACACTCTCCAAAATGCATCCGATAAAATACCTATTAAACCAGAGTGGCTAATTTTTTCTGTTGTTATTGTAACGCATCTTCTCTTCTGCATCAGCAGAAAGTCTTTTCTAATCTTAATTTGTCATCATCTACATCCCGATTTTGCACTCGGTTGAAGGAGATGCTCCATGGTAACCCGCCCGGAAGACGCGGTGGAGCATACGGTGGAGGTGTGCCCCGCTTGGGCAGAGCAACGCCGTGTCCTCGTGGGGGCGATCGGCGGCAGTGATCTCTCGCGCCAGGCATTGGTACAGGCCATGGTCCGGAGTGAGGAGGAGTGGCAGGCGGTCGCCTCCTTTTGCGAAGCAGTAATGCTAGCAAAGGAGGCGGCCGATCGCGTGAAGCAACAGCAACGGTCCTCACGCCCCAACCACCGCCGGGATTCCGACCCCGATTTCCAACCACCGTAGGCGCAGGCTTGCGGACGGCGAGCAATGGGTGGCTCGCCGTCCGACCGTCCGGTAACTGTCCGGACCGAGCCCAAGTCGTTGACGGCGCGTATGGTTCCACGCGCGCCTCAGGGTGATGTCAGCAAATCGTAGGGGCCCAGCAGGGTCGAAGCCTACTGGGGCCACGGGTAGTGTGAAAGCGAAGCCCGGGGCCCCGGGATGAAGGCAAAGAGGGAACAGAAGTGGGTTTATAGTCAGTAAAAGTCTGACACTATCTCTCGCTCCACCCAAGAGCGCGATTTGTCATTAGATGATTTTCCCACATTAAAAAAAAAGTAACCCGCGAAATTCAAATTTTCTTGTGTTTTTTTTGCATTTTACGGGTCACAGTCAAGTTGTATCTCGCATAATAAACATAATCAGCATTTCACTGTTCCCACTGCTGAGATTCAGGCCTCCTCTATAGGAGAGGGAATGGGCCGTAATCCACCACGCGGGCCCAGTGCGGGATGGTGAATGTCGCAAGTCTTCGAATTTTTAGGTTCTAGGACATGCCGGTTTCCTTACGATGTTTTCCTTCACCGTTTTGAGAGCAGTGGTGATGAAATAAATTACACAAAGTAATGCGCCTGACTGGGTTTTGAACCCACGATCTACTACTCGTAAGTCGGAGCCGTTACAACTCGGCCACTGCTGCTCAGTTGTATGTTGATTAAAATATAATTGGCAGCCGAGTTAGGTTAAATCCTCTATGCAAACCCCTTAGTTTGTCTTACCCTATTATAATAGAATACATTTTGGAGAGTGTGCACGAGAATTGCATGACTTGATTCCACCATCTCATTTCTACCATCGGACAACCCAACGAACGGCGAGTATCCACCCTTACGTTCTTGAAACTTCTACGGTCCGGACTAACCGTTTCGTCTGGTCGTTTATACCACTAACATCGAGGGACTGGAACCACTTGCCAGCTGCGGTCTTCCCGTCCGATTATAATTTAGGTGTTTTCAAGGCTAGAGTGAATATAGACTCTTAATAAACTAGTGCGCCTCACCATCAACGATTGCATCACCACTTACCAATCAAGTGGGATCGCAGTCAAGCACTAGTTTACAACATTACAAAAAAAAATTGTAATCTTCATTTTCATAGTGTGAGTTAAACAAGTTAAATTTATTGGTTTAAGTTTGCCATTAAGTTTCTCCTGAACAAAAAATTGCCATGGTCAACTTGGAAAACTCTAAACAGTCTCCGCACCCAAGTTGGGCACAGTAAAGACAATCTCCACAGATGGGGGTTTTCGCCCAGTTTCAATCTTCAGTGTTTGTGCGGCGTCTCTCCGCAGACCATGTCCCACCTTCCATCCTGCATCACGTGTCCTGTTACCTTTTCACGTAGGGACCTAATGACAGCATCAGCGGACGGCATTGCCATGGCCGAGAAGTGGGCCTGGCAAGGAATTAAACTAGTTTTGCCATCGATACGCTAAGAAGAAGAATTGATAGGTAACTAAAACAAAAAGACATTGAATAGTTTTTTTTTTTATAATTGATTAGCTCACGTTTGACCCTTAGCGTTTGCTGATGATAAGCGATGATGTGGTCGACTATAGAGCACGCTTGCCTAGACGTAAGCTATTCTCTATTGACTAAAAGATCGTAGCAATCAGGAAACACAGATTCCGGCAGGGAATTCCACTTCTTAGCTGTACGTACAATATAGTACTTCTAAACCTTCCACCTTAAGCTACTTTCATTTTCTTTCGCCAAAAGCGTGACAGCTTCTGGGCCATCTTCATTCGGGTTTTGCCCACGGGCAAAAATACTGTCTAACCATCTCGTCGACTAACACTTTTTCTAATCCGTTGCTAGTTCACCGTTGTTCCTCACCTGTCATATAACTAATTTACTAACTCTCTTTTAATTAAACAGATTCCACACCCAGAATGGATTGGCAGCAAAGACAATATTCACAGGTGGAAGTTCTCGGACAGTTCCGATCTTCTGTGTTTGCGCAGCGTCTCTACTTCGACCTTGTTCCACCTTCCATCTAGCGTCACGTGTCCGGTTACCTGTTCACGTAGGGATCTAATGACAGCGCCAGCACATGGCATCGCCATGGCCAAATACTGGTCCTAACAAGGAATTTAATATGAAAAAAAAAGACTAATGTTTGCCGTAGACACGCTAAGAAGAAGCCTAGGATTTTTTCCTGGACCGTGTTTGCAGGTGATGATACATAATCATACAGTCAGACCCGGAACAACAATCTGCATGCCATAAAAATATTTTTTCAATGCGGGAATCGAAACTACAACACACTGCGTAGCAGCTAACCAGCCTAGCCACTGCGTCAACTGTGTCACCAAATCACTGCTCCTAATATTATTATGACGTGCTTGACAAAAACCTTATTATTTATTTATTTTTTTGAGATGGGAAAATTATTAAATAAGTCTTTCCGCTCTGAGAGTAAACTGAGCAGTGGTGGCCGAGTGGTAACAGCCCCGACTTACGAGTTGTAGGTCGCGGGTTCAAACCCAGCCAGGCGCATTACTTTGTGTAATTTATGAAAAATTCGAAGACATGTGACAACCACCAACCCGCACTGGGCCCGCGTGGTGGATTACGGCCCATTCCCTCTCCCAGAGAGGAGGCCTGAGTCCCAACAGTGGGAACATTATAAGGCCGACTATGCTATATGCTATGCTATGCTCTGAGAGGAGCGAGAAGGAGTGTCAGAATTTTACTAACTAAAATCTAAACTGTTCATCACCATCGTCATTTCAGCCGAAGGACGTCTATTGTTGGACATAGGTCTCCCCCAAGCGTCGCCACAACGACCGATCCTGGGCGTCTTGCATCCATCACATTCCCGCGACTCTCACCAGGTTCATGTTCCTTCAATTTCCCTTTGCAATCAATGGCTGCGGTAACTCTTTTGGACAATCTATCAGCCCTCACTGATTACCTATTATTATTATTATTATTTTTCTACAACCATCACACAACGCCATCTAGTCCCAAGCTAAGCAGAGCTTGTGTTATGAGTACTAGACAACTGATAAACATACTTATATATTTCTAAATACATACATATTATAGATAAATTGCACCCAGACACAGAACAAATGATCGTGCTCATCACACAAACATTTGTCCTGGGTGGGAATCGAACCCACGACCTCCGGCATAGCAGTCAGGGCCATTAACCACTAGACCAACAGGCCAGTCAAAATGTATGCCACACAAATAATTTTTCAATGTGGGAATCGAAACTATAACACACTGCGTAACAGCTAATTAGCCTAGCCACTGCGTCAACTGTATCACTACATCACTGCACCTAATATTATGTGCTTGAGAAAAACTTTATTACCAATTTTTTTTTTTTTGATATGGGAAATTAATTAATAAGTATTTTCGCTCTGAGTGGAGCGAGGAGTGTCAGAATTTTACTGACTAAAATCTAAACCTGTTCATCATCATCATCATTTCAGCCGAAAGACGTCCACTGTTGGACATAGGCCTCCCCCAAGCGTCGCCACAACGACTGATCCTGGGCGTCTTGCATCCATCGCATTCCCGCGACTCTCACCAGCCCCCCTAGCCAATTTACAATCGTACTACCTACTTGAGGCGTTCGCGGCGTTTCGTTCGCCGCGAACGCCTCAAGTAGGCCACGCCTCCGATTCCTTTGTTCTGACTACGTGACTGAGCGTTGAGATGACGTCAGAACAAAGAAATCGCAGGCGTGGCCTACTCGAGGCGTTCGGCGCGAACGATACGATTGTAACTTGGCTAGGGGGGCAGCTTCATGTTCCTTAAATACTTAACTATACTTTACACTTACTTACTTTTTAATACTTTCCATGTTTATTAAATACTTTATGCTTTATTTTTGGACTTACGAGTTGTAGGTTGTGGGTTTAAACCCAGCCAGGCGCATTACTTTGTGTAATTTATTTCATCACCACAGCTCTCAAAACGGTGAAGGAAAACATCGTGAGGAAACCGGCATGTCCTAGAACCAAAAATTCTAAGACATGTGTCATCCACCAACCCGCACTGGGCCCGCGTGGTGGATTACGGCCCTTTCCCTCTCCTAGAGAGGAGGCCTGAGTCCCAAGAGTGGGAACATTAGAAGGCTGACTATAAATACTTTATGCACAAACGTAAAGCGGCGGACTTAAAGCCTTAGGCATTTTTTTTTACTGTTACGTTTACACTGTTAAAACTCCCAGTCAAATGTATTCCAAAAAAACCTCTACCCAGTCCAATTCTAACTAGAAAAATACTGCACTAATCCAACTACCTTAGGGAAATAGAATGACATTATGTACTTTTCATTCTGCGAGATATTTCCGTGGTATTTTTTTGTTTCATTCTGACAACATGGGTCATCCCCTTGGGTATTAGGTAGCGAGCCCCTCGGTCCACCTTTGTGGGCCTTGTAATTAGACCGCCAAATAATGGAAGGTGACTATGAATTTTTTACGCGTATCATATTTTGATGGGAACAGTGTTGATGTGTTTTTACGTGAGGTGGTAATTTGTTTGTATTATGTCAGTTTAATTTGGGTTTTTGAACGATATTATGAACATTGAATGATTAAAAAGGTTGGGTAAGTTCCTATCTAATAAAAACTTAAGTGTGACTATGCTGGTTATATAAACGTAATTGTGATAAAAAGGGACAAAACACCCCCTGTGTTTTAAAATGAACATGGACAAAAGCAAAGTCATGGAAAACAACACAATACAACCGGCCCTGGTATTAGTCAGTAAAAGTCTGACAACACCTTGCGCTCTGCCTAAGAGCAGGAGATGTCACTGGATGATTTTCCCACCTAAAAACTCTACATGATTGATTACCATGACTTATTGCATTGGAGCACTACATGTAGCACCCACTCTTATCAAGATTGGAGACTACACTCGAGGTTATGGACGATTACGTTTACCTAGGAGAAGCGGTCCAGTTGGGTAGGTCTAACTTCGAGAAAGAGGTCAATCGTTGAATCCGACTTGGCCGGAATTAATTGCATTGCAGAACTACGTGTAGCACCCAAGATCGGAGGCCCTACACTAGATGTTGTGGACAATAACGTTTACCTGGGACCTGGGACATGCGATCCAGTTGGGTAGGTCTAACTTTGAGAAAGAGGTCAATCGTCGAATCCGACTCGGCTGAACAGCGTTCGGGAAGCTGCGCATTATCTTCTCGTCCAAAACGCCACAGTGTCTCAAGACAAAAATCTATGACTAGTGCGTGTTGCCAGTGATAACACATGTGTCATAACTGGCAACACACACTGGCGAGCCAAGAGATATGGCTCTAAAACGTGGTCGCTTACATGGGCCTTAAGAGTTAGGACTGAAGTTTCCTTGCATGATCGTATCAGGAATGAAGGTATCCGTAGGGGAACTAAGGTTGCCGAAATAGACTAAAAAACGTCAAACTTAAGTGGCAGTGGATCGAACATTTTGGTCGCGGAACTACAATGGTTGATGGGGTCGAAAGGTTCAGAAATAGTGACCGCGCACCGGAAGACACAGCGTTGGAAGACATCCCACAAAGTGAACCGATGACCTGATGAGAGCCCGGGAATCCGATTGTGGCATCCATTAGATTCCCAGACCAGTCGTTGTGGTTAATCTAGGGGGATCTATGTCCAGCAGTGGACGTCTTTCGGATGATGAATAGTAAGGATTAAATTGCCAAAATACTGGGCAAAGATAAGTTCATAGACGTTGTTGTTGAATTGAAATGAAGGATCAGTGATGAAGTAATCCTTCAATAAAATCAAGAATATTTTGGATTTGAAATTTCGGATTTGGATTTAGGATAAAGGAATAATATCATACCAGTTTTAGATACGGATATGAAATTATTTCGGATTATCTGCTAGTTTCAGTTGCAAATATAAGAATTTAAAATTATAAAAGTAAAATACAAATGAGAAGATTAACCTTTTATTTCTGGTCTAGGTTATCATTTATTTGGCCGGGAAATACGATCAAAAACCTGTCGTAACCTAAATCATTTGAACTCTATCCTTATCCGAAACTATTTGAAACTTTTACATCGGTGTCGGTCACTGTTATGGATATTTTTAGGGTTCTGTACCTCAAAAGGAAAAAAACGGAACCCTTATAGGATCAGTTTGTGGTCCGTCCATCTTTCTGTCAAGACCCTTTATCTCGGGAACGCGTGAAGATATCGAGATGAAATTAAAATCATATAATTACTCAGGTCTGCGGTTCCTTGAAGCTGTGAAAAAATCAAACTTCTGAGTTAACGAAAAAAAAAGATACGGCCGTTGATGTCGTAAAAAACGTGTATTTCGACACTCTCAAGGGAATCAAAATTCATAGGGTACTTCCCGTTGACCTAAAATCCTGAAATTTGGCATGAAGCAAAGTCTCAAAGCACAAAATATATAGAAAAAAATCTGAAAACTGTGAATTTGTTGTTATGTCAAAAAAAAACTTTTTGCGATTCGGAAAAATGTTCGTAGCTTAATTCGGGAATCGAGCTGTTTACGAATACGGAACCCTCAGTGCGTGAGACCGACTCGCACTTACCCGGTTTTTATTTATTTCGGATATCCGGTTATGGTTTCGGAGTTTCATAACATCCTTCATTATAATTAACGGTCCATCATCTCCCAATCTGGGGATTGATGCGTAAATTACCCGTTAGCATGTCAGGCAAACATTTTATAGATGTAATGGTATCCTCTGAGATTTAGTGTTCTTTACCATTATTTCATTTTTTTCTACAGGCTTCTATTATAAAGATTTTTGTTTGAAACAAAGTAGAAAACCCGGGTATAATAGGAATAGTCATTCAGCGGAACGTTTATTCCTTTGTAGGCCATTAAATAGCTAGTGTTATAGTCATTTGCAGAGCTCAGAATCGATTTCGACTTTTCGAGATTTGGAGATAGATTCTAGTACATTGTCTAAGGTTCTGGAGTGGCGATTGCGTATCCGAAGACGCAGCGTTGGTTGGCCTCGTATAAGGTGGACCGATGACCTGCAGAGGATCACAGGAATCCTATGGATGTGAGACGCACAGGACCGGTCATTTTGGTGATAACATACCAACGAACAGCCGAAACTAGCGGGACGAGGAATGTCGAAATATACGCTAAGAAAGGCTTTTTCAAAATCCAGCACCTATGGGGATAAACCGGCCGTCCGGTAATCGACCTGATTAAGCCCAGTCGTCAATAACGCGTAGTGATCCACGCGCTCCTCAAAGAGATGTCAGCAAACCGTAGGGGCCCAGCACGGTCGGTGCCCGCTAGCGAACGCGCAGGACCGCGGGGAATTTCTGAACAGGAAACCCGTAGTCCTAGAACGCAAAGGGTAATTGAAGGACACAGGTGTGGTTTTAGTCAGCAAAAATCTGACAGGCATGCCAGACTTTTACTGTCAAAAATTTTTCATGCTCTGCCCAGAGCTGGAGAAGTCATTGGATGATTTCCAACCATAAAAAAGGGGATGAAACGTGGGTCTAAGGTTTGTATGGAGAAACTTAATTTAACGCGGGTGAAGCCGCTTTTTTTTTTTTTTTCGGGGGGAAAATCATCTTATGACATCCCCCGCCCTTGGGTGGGGCGGGAGATAGTGTCAGACTTTTACTGACTAAAAACCCACTCCTGTTCCTTCGTTGCCTTCGTCCCAGGACCCCGGGTTTCGGGCAAAAACTAGCTTAAATACTTTTTAATTTACAAATATATTGTCCTTCCTGCAAAAATTGAGAACTGTCGCTTACGACAAAGTTCTTTAAAAGGCTCAATACGTAATTCTACACAGCCAAGTCCTACGAGACTATCTAATTAATTTTAATAACCGTTTTAATGAAATGCATTCCGCTAGTCAGCTGCCTAATGGCCATCTAAATAAGTGACCTCATTAAAATACGGAATTTCAGTTATTATGCAAACAGTCGAAATAATAACATTTGCATAATAAATGTGCTTTTAGATCGGTGAGTGGTTTTAGCGAATAATGAACGATTACCTGAAACATACTGCTGTTTCACATAGACCAAATGTTGCTTTCATAATTAGTGGTTATTCTAAAGATCAATGTAATCTTAAGAATAACCAACTTATTTGGGTATCCTAGTGTGAAAAGCGATGTAAATAAAAATATATAAAATATGTTACTCACTCTGTATAATTTCACTTCAAATTATACAATTATAATAAAATTTTTAGTAGTTGAAATTTACAGAATATCGTAGTAGTAGCACGTAGTCAGTAGCAAGAGAAAAGTGGTGGCTGAATGGTAACGGCCCCGACTTACGAGTTGTAGGTCGCGGGTTCAAAGCCCGTCAAGCGCATTACTTTGTGTAATTTATTTCATCACCACTGCTCTCAAAACGGTGAAGGAAAACAGCAAGAGGAAACCGGCATGTCCTAGAACCAGAAATTCGAAGACATGTGACATTAACCAACCCGCACTGGGCCCACGTGGTGGATTACGGCCCATTCCCTCTCCTAGAGAGAGAGGCCTAAGTCCCAGCAGTGGGAACATTAAAAGGCTGATTATGCTATGATTATTATGCACGTAGTCTATGAGGTATTGTCTTCTTAAGGGGCTCTGAAACTATACGTTTTTCAACTTTTATAAAGTACATTAAAAGAGCATCATAAAATTTAAAAAAAAATTCAATACTTTGTTTCATGGTCTTCAATTTTATTGAAATATTTTTTTCATACATTGTTCTACAAACCATATATCCATCAATGTGTTCCACTAATGGAACACATTGATGGGGCAAAGTAATAATATTAATATAATAATATTCACACAACTATCACACAACGCCGTCTAGTCCCAAGCTAAGCAGAGCTGGTGTTATGAGTACTAGAAAACTGATAAACATACTTAAATATTTCTAATTACATACATATTATAGATAAATTACACCCAGACACAGAACAAATGATTGTGCTCATCACATAAACATTTGTCCTGGGTGGGAATCGAACCCACGACCTCCGGTATAGCAGTCAGGGCCACTAACCACTAGACCAACAGGCCAGTCAAAGTAAAGTAAAAAGTAGAACCATTTCTGATTTCTGTGACATCTACACTAATATTATAAAGAGGTAAAGTTTGCTTTTTATTTGTAAGAGGTAAACACTGAAAGTACTGGTCCGATGGCTAAAATTTTGACACCAATAGAAAGCTGCTTTGTTTCTGAGTGACATAGGCTATATTTTATGTACGCGGGCGAAACCACGGGCAAAATCTAGTTAGTCAATAAAATGTAGGTATTAGACAAATGGTTATCCTATTCTTAAAAAAAATGCCTCACACTAGGAATTGCTTTTGTATTGCGGGCGCGTTCACAAGCATGTAAACTGTGTGTGTACGTAAGACACTCGAACTAGGAACAACTATCTGTTGGGCCATGTGTGAAACGGGAATAACTGTGTTGTACCATAGACACAGAACAAAGTTTTCTAAATCCAAGGTTGTCTGCAGCTTAGTCTGTGGCCATCTATTGCATCTGGCCGGAACCGACAGAGACAAACATAACATAAATATATATGTCGTGGCCAGATCATAGAAATTGATCACCTCATGATATGGCCCACTAAAACTGGCCAAATCATTGATGTAGGATTTCAATGATAATTAAATGTCTAAAGAAAATAGGCCAAACGAAGATTGAAATATCATCGAACTTTAACGTTTAAAACGATCTGGCTAGTTTCACTTGGCCATTTCATGAAGTGATCAATTTTTATGATCTGGTCACCACATAATTATATAAAATATAACAATAAAAATTTGACTAAGTACTAATTATTTATACACCACTTGTTTTCGACACTACAAACAGACACTAAAGATTTATTTACATTTAAAAATACTAACTATAATTACAATAAAATAAAATAAATAATAATAAAAACCCTAATCTAATTACAACTAACTAAAACTAAAATATGGCGTCAAAAAACTCTTCCACATCGCTGTCGACTGGTAATGTGCCCAAAAGACTGGCAGCATTGCCACGCTGTATGGCAATGCTTATCCTCTATCCGAGGTAAAAGCCAGCCCTTGGGTCACGCGAAGTGTCAACTAGACGTTTTGTAACATCTTTATACAACTTGTGAGCACTCGGACCCCACGAACCGAGAGTTTCAACCCCAAACGGTTCGAAAATATAACTTCCAACAAGGTTATTATATTTTCTCCGCTTGAGGTTTTCCGCAGCCGCAGTGGCAGCACCAGCACAACACGACGAGCTAGGAAGATGGGATGGCGCAAGAGTATCGACACAAGTAGCGTCCCATACTAAAGGCCTACCCATCTTCCATGGGAATAACGACATGCCGTCCGGTCTCTTGCCATCGTCGCGTGCCAGGCCATGGGGTTCCAATTCGGCTGGAACGCCGACGGAGACAAGAGCACGTCTGATGATGTCGTTGATATTCGCGTGTCGTGCTATGCGACCCGCACTTCGGCTGCATGACAGACCGTGGTGTTGACGACTTCGCCACAGTGACAGCGATGAGGAGAACAACAGGAAGCGCCTAGACGTAAGGAAGCAGCGAGGCGGAAAGTATTATCATCGAGCAAGGTGCCTATGTTCGACGATGGTAGAGCGTGAAGCCAGAGACCCGACTTCCACTCTCCCACAGCCAGCAGGCGCGCACGCTCCGCGAATAAAATGAGTAAAACAAATACAATATATAAATCTAAGTGGTGCGTCGCATCTAGTCAAAAATCAGCTAATACCATGACGCTGGGCAAATCCAGCAATCTACGATGCTAATTTTCAGCAACCACCGGTCTAGTGACACTTTGGCGTTCCTTCCGTGAGTAACTACTTATAGTAGGGGAGGCCACTGGTTAAGTGTAACGTTGTATAATAATTTTCAACGTTGTTAACAAAATTATCTTCGCAAACTGCGGCAAAAAAATGCACTAATCAACAAAATATTAACAGGAACCTTACAACCTAACTTTATGACTCGCCCATTTGCTTATGCCACGCTTAAATTGTCAGATTATTGAAATATACACTTTTCTGCATGTACTTAACTTAGCATAGCATAGCATAGTCGGCCTTATAATGTTCCCACTGTTGGGACTCAGGCCTCCTCTCTGGGAGAGGGTATGGGCCGTAATCCACCACGCGGGCCCAGTGCGGGTTGGTGGATGCCACATGTCTTCGAATTTTTGGTTCTAGGACACGCCGGTTTCCTCACGATGTTTTCTTTCACCGTTTTGAGAGCAGTGGTGATGAAATAAATTACACAAAGTAATGCGCCTGACTGGGTTTGAACCCGCGACCTACAACTCGTAAGTCGGGACTGTTACCACTCGGCCACCACTGCTCTATACTCGGCCACCACTGCTCTACCACTATGTACTTAACTTACCTTGTCTTAATCTGACGCGCTCGAGTTTTTGCGAGTAAGTATAATTTTTTTTTACTAATCTGACGGGCTGCCCTCAACGCTTTACACTTTATTAAGGGTTCATATGTGGTAGGGGTACAATACAGGGTGCAAGGTTTCTCACTATATGATTTTCTTTCGCGCTCGTGTTTTACGAAAAATCCCCATCTGGCCGCCCCTACTATTATCTAGTCTTACCTATCTTACTTATCATTAGTTCATTAAATGTTGTACTGGGCATAGTATAATCAGCATTATAATGTTCCCACTGCTGGGACTCAGGCATCCTCTCTAGGAGAGGAAACGGGCCATATTACACCGCGTGCGCCCAGTACGGATGGGTGAATGTCACATGTCTTCAAATTTTTGGTTCTAGGAATTTTCGGCATTTCATCACGTTATTTTCCTTCGCCGTTTTGAGAGCAGTAGTGATGAAATACTTGTACATTATACTAAACTAATGTGCCTGATTGGGTTTGAACCCGTGACCTACAACTCGTAAGTCGAGGCTTTTTTCAGTGGGCTACCACTGCTCCCTGCACTACACACACACAGTTGGCTGCGACATTATACACGTTAGGAGTGAGCTGAGAAAATAAAAAAAACACCATCATCATCATTTCAGCCGAACGACGTCCAACTGTTAGACATAGGACTCCCACAAGTGTCGCCATAATGGCCGGTCCTGTGTGTCTCGCATCCATCGGATTCCTGCGACCCTCATCAGGGCCTCAAGGCTGCTATTACAATAGTGTCAGAATGGTCTATCATTGATTTCATAATTGTTGATATTAAAAAGTTTGGTAATCTACTAATATAATGGCGTCATTATGACTTTCCAATGATCAAGCACTGATGCTCCATTGAAAGAAATGGCAAAGAATGGTAATCTCGTACGTAATGTCAAATGAATGTCTGACGTATGCGGTAATCTGCTAAAATTTTGACATTTTCTTTGATCTGTGACCTACCATTAGAACGCCAATATGCAGTCATTGCTTTTAATTCGTTACAAGACAGCTCGTACCATAATTCTATTACGAGACCACTGATCGATCAATGATCGGCCATTATGAATTAACAGATTACGAACTTTTAGCAAAATGACAATGGAATCATGTTAGAATGACGAATTTATAAAAAAAGAGACTAGGGCCCCAGGTCATGTGGGAGGCTTTCCAACACTGTGTCTTCCGATATGTGGTGGCAATGGGCAGGGCAAATTGCTCGCAGAACAGATTGTCGATGGGTACGAAAGGTTCTAGAAAAAAACATAGAGGCTGTTAAAATAAAAACACGTTTAATTTTTTATTTCAAATTGTATTTATTTTCGTCGTTATTATATTAAACCATTCGCATCGCATTCCACACTATTGGTCCGTCCATAATACACAACACACCATATAATTCATCATTTTACAAATTATTTCGAATTATCTATAATTATTTACATTTATACATTGAATAAACAATTTTTAGAAATTTCTTTTATCTAAGTATTGGCATTTGAGGTAGATACAGGTGGTTCGTTTCTTACTAGGCATTTTTAAAGAACTCAAAATCAATTATATTTTTTTATTTTTGTCTAGTTTTTTCGATGACATTTCAATGTTACTAAGAAAGTAATATCCTAATTCCCGCTTGATCTTCCCGCAATTTAGTATATTTCCACATAAATAGAAAATATCACAATGGTATCAAGGACAACGTGTATTTGGAACGAAATCATGGAGAAAAACGAATAATGAAACGTGAAAGAGGAAAGGAAGATTTCTAAGAATGTATCAGTATCTGTACCTACGAGAAAAAAAATACAATTTCAACCACTGTATCCATCTCAAATGACAAAGCGATCTTACTGATCGTCCACAAACAATTTATAACTATATTAAATTTCGTTATAATATGTATAAGAAAAAACTTGGAAATATACCATTTATACTTTTTACACTATGTAAATATATACAAGCTATATTTTTAAACGTTGAAACGCATGCGGAAAGTGTAGGTACACAGAAATACGATATTATGGTATGGTAATGAGAAGGTTTATCGTCGGAATTCCGCACGTTAATAAAAATGGAATCGGTTTAAAATCATGCGAACATCATTCTGTAAAGCTGTTATCCGTTTTCGGAGTTTAATAGCCGTGTGTTATTATTATTGTTATGAGCGTGTTGTGTCCCAATGTAAGCAAAGGCCTCCCTTCTATTTTCCCATTCTTCACTGTCTTTAGCTCATCATCATCATCGTCATTTCAGCAGAAAGACGTCCACAGCTGGACATAGGTCTCCCCAAGGTGACGCCACAACGAACGGTCGGTGCGTCTCGCATCTATCGCATGCCTGTTACTCTCACCAGGCCATCGGTCCACCGCGTCTGTGTTTCGGTGCGCGGTCTTTATTCCAGAACCTTTCGGCCCCATCGACCATCTGTTCTATGTAATATATCCTTAGCTACTTCTGACCAATTCTTTAGGTAGGGGGTCCAACTCGTCGCGCCATCTGTTTCTGGGCCTTTCGTCTCCGCGGACTACTGCTGTTCGGGATCCAGTCAATAGTTTCCTTCGCCCATTTTGTTGCAACATGCGGCACATGTGACCTACCCAGTTCCATTCTAGTTTAGCGGCTGTGATGTCTACGTCGCGTTTTGATTTTTAGAACGAATTGAACTAGTAAACTGTTCTTTATGCGGTCTGTGATGATTTCAGCGTTTTAGAAAGAAGAGTTTGAGCAGGGCATTGATGAGTCAATGAGTGAGTTGCTGGTGACTCAGGGAGGGAGGCAATAAAACACTATCTAATGCTCCTACAGACAATTTTGTCAAACATTATCAACACGACACTCCATTTGTTCGCCTCAGATAACCCTTAACTTTATGGGATGATAACCATCAAATACAATCCCATTATGTGTCATTCGCACCTTCCGAGATCATTTATCATATGACGAAGGTGTTAGAAATAAGGTTGCGTGTTTATTAACGAGCGGAAGCGGGAAGCGAGAGCTCTCGAGAGCAAACAATTTACTACCTACTACTTTACTACCTTTTATTATTTGAACTGTGTATGTCAAATGATTTTGGCTATTAAGTTCTTGCATTTTTTTTTGAGGATATCCGAATACATAGCACGAAGAATCGCCAAACTTAAGTGGCCAAAGTAATGGGCAGGGCACATTGCTCGCAGAACGGATGGCCGTTGGGGCCGAAAGGTTCTGGAATGGCGACCACGTACCGAAAGTCGTAGCGTTGGAAGGCCTCCTACAAGGTGGACCGATGACTTGGTAACGGTTGCGGGAGTCCGTAAGATGCGAGACGCACAGGACCGTTCATTGTGGCGACACTTGAGGGAGGCCTTTGTCCAGCAGTGAACGTCTTTCGGCTGAAATGATGATGATGATGATTTTTTTTAACACACCTTTTCCAAAATTGCAATTAGTTGAGCAATTGCCTGCGTGTCGCGGGTTCAGCTTCCGTATCGATCAAATATTTGTATGGCCTAGTTATTTATTCTGTTAACAAAAATTGTAACCGACTTAAAAGAACTTATAGATGTGTTTTGACAGAAATTGTAATGTTTTCAGACTAGAGCAGAGACTGGGTAACATATATTCATGAAACAAGATTGTCAAAATGAGGAGATGTGCTATGTATGGTAATGATTAGCGAAAATGTAAACTGAATTAATATGCACTATCGAAATGGTATGTGTCAATCATAACCATTTTGAATCTTTGATAATTTCGTTTTATTAATCGCTGACAAAATGTAAACTAGTCTATAATACTTGCATCAAGAACTGAGTCGGTGGGGCGTGTCATTGTTATAGTCTGTCTCGCTCACACTTATGAAGTTTATATGATCAGGTAGCAAATTATCGTTAAGACGAGAGGCATATACATCAGTAACAATAACAATACACATTTTTATTGTTACTGACATTTACATACTTATGTCCCTATGAGTCAGTTCTTAACGCGAATACAGTACTCTAGAGTCCAAACAAGTATTCCCCATCGCTTCTCGCTTCCGCCTAACACCAAATACTAGGTCTAAAAAAGGGTTTCACTCGTTTTCTGTGTTCCTACACTTTCCATCTACAAAAATAAGCATGGAAGGTTATATTTACGCAATTCATTTTATTAATTACGTAAGCACCAATAATTAATACCTACTTTTAGTAAACCGATTAAATATAATAAGGTAACAGGTAATTTTTCATAACTTTTGTTTTTTAAAGTACATATTTGACACTTGAAACAAAAACTGGGTAATTAATTATACTAAGATTTTCTGCTTGTACAAAACGTATTACGTTTATAATAATACACACGCTATTGATGAAGTTTGCCGTAAATATTATGAGAAAAAAATTGGTTGCCTGTAAAGTCGGTATACGGGCGAAAGTTTTACGTGACAACGACTTTGAGTGGTAAAATAATTTTAATGTGAATATTCATTCGTATAGTAGGACGCGTGCCTTTCACTTTTTATGTCTGTCTCTCTCGCTCTTAGGCGGGCTAACCATGCCCGAGTGGAAGGGACGCGTGCCTCTCACTCGCTCTCATTGTGAGCGCATAACGTGAGCGGAGCGTAACGCAGTTTCTTGAAGTGTCACCCGGCAAACCAATTTATAAGACGTTGTCACGTCAAAATTCGTCAATTAAAAAATACAAACATACGTGAAAGTTATTGGAATCACGTTTTTTGCAAAGCCATGCGCTGCGAATATAGAATAGACATAAAAAACCTTAAAAAATACATTATAAGTTGTACATATGGTAACTTAATGTAACTTAAAATAAATGTCAGGTTTATTTAAATGACATTTGCCATACCTGCGGTTTGTTTGATAGAGTTAAACTAAAGCCCACGTATGCCACGTATGCTGCGTATTATAACATCTATGCTACATATTATGAGTCTTGAATTTTTATGAAAACACGATTTACATAGGACACATGTGACAGCGTTGCGTATGCCAAGTATGTTTTAAGTCATCTGTTTTCAATCTTCAAGAGTTTAGATGACATGCGCACTGAGCCCACGTATGCCACGTATGCTAACTTGATATACGTGGTAGCTTTACTATGCTCCACGCAAACGTGGATGCAGTCTGACACTCCCTCTCGCCCCATCAAGAGCGGGAGAAGTAATTTGATTATATACCACTTAAAAAACCCTAACATGACGTAACATTAAAAATAAGCCTTCATATTAGTGAATTCAAAGATGACTGGTGACGTCTTTTATAGAGAAGTTAAATGTTTTTAATTTACTAGACCAATAACTAAAAATAAAACTAACCACCGTACTTGGAAGCAGGGATACAGAAAGGACATCTTATCTCAGAGAGTCCAAAAGAAAAATATGTTTCGACTCGCGCCTATCGACTCATTCTCCAAAAAGGGCATAAAGACCATTTTGGTGATAGTGACACTTGGCAATGCTTGGAGTTTTCTTGCGTGATCGCATCAAAAATGAACATATCCGTAGGAAAACCAAGGATAGGGCACATTACTCCAGAACAGATGGTCGATGCGGCCGAAAGGTTCTGGAGTGGCGACCGCGTACTGGAAGATGCAGGGTTGGTAGGTCATAAGGTGCACCGATGAGCAGGTGAGGGTCGCAGGAATCAAAGACAAATCCGAATGCGCACTGGAGTAGTCGTTGCGGTGATACCTACTTGGGGGAAGCTTATGTCCAACAGTGGACGTCTTTCGGCTTCTTCTATCTACAGTTTTAATAAAAAAATAATGTACCTAAATACCGTATACAATAAACAGAAAATCAAGATACGATCATAACACTCCACTGAAATTTTATTAAAATGCATGTAGCGACGTCTATGGTGCCACATACGAACTAATCCTGCATCGCGCAATCAAAGTTCTCCACGCGATTTGAATATATAGAGCAGTCCGAAATCATCTATGCCGGAGGATCCTCCCTTTTCAAGGGAGGTTTGCGGGACTTTACTCTCTGTTCCGCATACCTCCAAATGCACTTAGTGTATTTTAAGAAATTAGTTATCCTTATTCGCAGGAAAATAATATGGGAATAGACTAATTTTATTTATATTTATTTATTTTCTCCCATATTTAGTAAAATTTATACAATTTATAAGAAACAGTTTACAGACGGGACAATAATTACATTGGTAGCGCAACGACATTGGTATCTACGCAGAACGTAAGTACACCCAAACACGTTAGTGACGCATTCAAGATTTATTAAGAATTTATCAAAACAGAATATTTTTTCTTCTTTATCTTAGGATAAAAAAATCCTCGTTTTTTTTTGCTCCTCCGATCTCTATTTATTAAAATGCTACTACAATGAAAAATATAATTTTATTTCTTTAAAGCTCTGAAGCAATTATTCGCTAAACTTTTACGTTTTTAACTCGCTGCTAAAAGTTATGGCCTTAGTTATTTGGAGTTACGCACTTTGTAGAGGAAAGGGTCGATATTGGCGTGAAGCAATGTGACAATCCTTTTTTTATTTTTATATTTTACAATGAACTCAGTTTCTATAATCAGCAAACCATCATTGAAAATAGAGGATTTGGGCAACTGCCAGATGGTTAATATTATCTGACGTTGAGCACTGGGTAGCTCGCCGTCCGGCTGTTCGGTAACTAACCGGACCGAGCCCAGTCGTCGACAGCGCGTAGTGATCCTCGCGCTCCACAAAGAGATGTCAGCAAAACGTAGGGGCCCAACAGGGCCGATGCTCGCTAGCTAGGACCGCGGAGAATTTCTGAAAGGGAAACCCGTAGTCCTAGAACGCAAAGGGTAATTGAAGGACACAGGTGTGGTTTTAGTCAGTAAAAGTCTGACACGCCCTCCCGCTCCACCCAGAGCGCGAGAAGTCATTTGGATGATTTCCCACCTAAAAAAAAATAAAATAAAAAGATAGTTAATATTGATCTGTTGCAGATGTTCTAATACTGGATCTAATTACTGGATCCTTGGCACCATAACTTAAGTAACAGTACCTAGTTTATAAATCACCAATATTATCCCGTAAGACATTCAAAAGGAATACTAGATGAGCTTAGATCCCCACTCAATTGAAACGTCAAATCCTCCCGGTTCCCTATTGATTGTAACTGGCACAGATACTCTCCTACAGTTACTGTCCTACAGCTACTGTACTATTTGTTTGTGTCTACTCGTCACTTAGACGTATTATGGAAGACAGTGATCCGTATTACTGAAGCTGGTAACAGTAGTGTGTTAGTTGCCTTAATAACTTTTGGTAGAAGAAGAAAACAATGTCGGATTTGTTAGAGGGAATGAAAAAAAATATGCATGAGGTAAGGTTGGAAAAATATGATGATTAAAAACGTATATCACTAGTAGCATTCCCGACAGAAGTTGTCCTGTCCAAAAGTTGGCTTTTCGCCAGAAAAAAATGGGCATCCGATTGAAGCGCCATCTGCCGGGTTAAATTGTCTTTTCAAACCATCCAGGGACCCACTCAAGTAATATACTCGTACACACAAAATTTCATCCAAATTGGTTAAGCAGCTAAGAAGGAGTGTAGGTGACAAACACACGTACAGAAGAATTATATATAAAGACTAGCGGTTCCAACGATATCCTTCCGATTGCAGCGCCACCTAGCGAATCCAATATTGTAATTTCAAACCATCCAGGAACTGACTCAAATATAACCTTCAAAATGTCATCCAAATCAGTCAAGCCGTTTAGGAGGAGTTTGATTACAAACACACGTATAAAAAAATATGATATACATAAAGATAGGACAATCATGACTGTTTTAGGTAAGTAGTCATATGCTTAGTTCTACAGTTTAACCACTTGGAACCGAAGGGGTCTGCTAGGGCTGCGGGATTATGGCCCTGGAACGGCAACTGAAGGACACAGGTGGCTTTTTGACACTAAAGTCATAGTCTGTCACGCCCTGTCGCTTCACTCTAGAGCGCGAGAAGCCTTGTGATGATTTTTCACTCAAAAAAAGGCTGTATATCATTTGCACGACTTGAAGCTCTAGACGAAGTATTATTTTATCAGGTCGGCGAAAAGGGTTATTAGATATTTACAGACTAAACCTGCCTAGTGTGCTCCTTCAATGTCTCTATGCGTTCTAGGGCCGCGGCAACTATTTCGAACCATCCCCGAAATCCACACACAATCCTAAAATTGCAAAATTACACAGTCGACTTAAATATACCTCATTATAAATTCGAAAATATTCGAAATTCAAGCAAAGAGCTTTTAAAAACGATAAGTCCAGATGAGTACGTAACACTTATATTATTTTTATAGCAAAATTTATTTTAAATATTTGCAAAACATTCAACGCCAAAAAGGGCTTAGTGAAAACCATCTCATCTCAGTGAAGGCTTATTTTCAGCGATTCAAATATTGACATTTCGAAGCACGGTCGCTCTCTGCGAGCTCCTGCCACCGAGTAGGAAAATTCAGAAGGTTCAAGTTTTTCCAAGTTACTGGTAACTTTTTTATTTCCTTTAGGTAATTACTCAATGTTTCTGGGCAACCAGTATAATAAATAATTCATTTGTATTTTTATATATTAACAGTCACTCAAGTATATTTAATAACTTACTTTTTTAGCATCGTCATTCTAATGTTACGATCTTAATGCGAGATTTACTACAGATAGGAAGCATCCACAAATAAAAACGGAAATAATTAAATAATATTTCATAATTCCGAATAGTTCAAAATTCCTTAGGAAAAACTTAACTAATAACTAAACCACTTAAATAATTTAATTAATTAATTAAACTTAACTTGTACATTATAATAACTCCAATTTATGTTTATAATTGTTATCCTCAAAATACTGAGTTTTAGTAAATCGAATAACAAAAAGTGTGACTTATTGATAATTCGAAACATCAAAAATACAAAGTCCAATTATTGAAGTACCAATTAATTAGTCCGAGTTAAAAACCCCCTTGTAAAACTAAATAACACAGATGTGTCTTATCATTTTACAAAAAAAAAATATAGATAACCGGCAATAGATGGAATGACCACTGTTCTAACCTAGCCCAAATAATAATTTACCAAGAATATAGGGGATAAAATTCGGACTTTTGAAAATCGTAACATGGAAATTCGGAATGAAATACATATTTCGGAGTATTGTGATGTTCCCAAATCTATAAAATATCACGTTAACCTTTTGAATTTCGTTACTCTGTGGACGAGTGTGAGTTCAAATGCCCACCCTCGATATTTACACGTTAATATTGAATCTCAATTTGTTACGTCATGTGTTTTTCAATTAAAATGCCTGAAATTTTTTATGCCATAATTCAAATAGTGACTGGAGTTGAAATAAAGTGATTTTGCTTGTTGACTCACAAATAATTGATTCATTTATTTAATTTTCGCAATGCATGGTGTGTTTTTCTTTTAGTATTTCTAGATTTAGAAAATAAAACTAACTACTACAGAAAGTCTGAATGAAAGACTGCAAATGACATAAAATATTTATACTCCTTGCATTGATTCATGAATAGTAGGTATATTAAAAACATATAGGTTTTTTTTTATCGTGAATATACATAGATATTTTACACTATTTTCTATGAGTTTACTGGTCATAAGAGTTTAAATACAGTCTTAGCAAAATTAAAATAAACTTTAAAAACTTAACTAAAATGATATACGTTTCATAAACATTTCTTTTTTTACTTTAAATAACATAATAATTTACTGCCACAGTCAGAGTCAACAATGAACCGTATTCTATTTCAGATCATAATTTATATTAGAAGACATAATTATAGCATCTGGCATAGCCATATCGTAGAATTGGGCATTTCATGAAGTGGGCAACCAGAATTGGGCACTTCATGACCGGTTACATCATGAAATTGCCAATTCTACGATATGGCGAGCGTGGTTAAGTACAACCTATTTTTATAAGTATCTCTCATAATTGGAAGGAACCTGTGTTTCAGCATTGCGAACGTGGTAGGCTTACTATACTGTAATTCACGTACTGATGGTGTGATAACATGGTGAAGGTCGTGGGAATCTCTGCGATTGTCACCACAACTCGAGGTCTTCAAGATAGCATAAGCATAGGCAATGGTCATACATAATTCATGTCTCTGCAAGAGATATGGTACATTGGTAACTCTGAATGCGGATTTCATTGAGTAGGTACTAAGATTTTGATCCTATATCATATTCATAAAAGCAACATAGTATATAAACTCTATTACTAACTCCATTGCGTTTCGTACAGCTACCGAGGCAAATCGAATTTGGTTTTAAAATGGCATCATCTAATTCTATGGGTCGTCAGATTTCCAGGTCATGCTAACTTTGTTATTTTAAAAATATTAGCACGGAGTTTGTAAGCTACAGTTTTGCGATACAGTAGGCCAATAAAAACCAATTTTAACTTTTCTGATTTGAATATTTGATTTGGTTTTACTGACAGAAGATTACCTACATAAACTACACCATACTCACTACAAGAGGTCAATTATCGAATTCGACTCGGCTGGGCAGCATTTGGGAAACTGCACGGTATTTTCTCATCGAACATACCACAGTGTCTCAAGACAAATGACCAGTCTGTTTTACCAGTGATGACATATGGCTTCGCTCACAATGGGCCTCATCGGAATTCTTAAAGAGACTCAAAGGGCAATGGAAAGGACTATGCCTGGAGAACTGAAATCAGGAAATCAGGAATAAAGATATGCTTGCAGAACAGATGTCGATAAGGCCGACAGGTTCAGGGTACAGGGTACAGGGTGATGGAGCGATGACTTGATGAGTGTTGCGGGAATTCGATATATGAGAGACGCACAGGACTGTTTATTGTGGCGACACTTGGGGAAGGCCTATATCCAACAGTGGACGTCTTTCGGCTGAAATGATGATGATGACTTTTTGCACAGTTCCTAAGACCTAATAAAAGGGTTGAGAGTCGCGGGAATCTGATCGATGCGAGACGCACAGGACCGGCCGATTTGGCGTCATTTGGTGGAGTCCAGTATTGGACTTTCGGCTGAAATGATGATGGCAATGATAAAAGGGTTCTAGAGGTCAGATCTGTCATCAGTCTTGTTAGGCGATATCATGATACACAATTACTGGGTTACGGAGATCAGATAGACAGGTATTATTATTATTTCATTTTTTTTTTCAAAAAAACATTTGAAAATATAAAAAATAGTAGCCCCGGCATCGAGAACAGGGTCCAAGCTACCGTGGTCAGGGCTCCTTATTATTATTATTATTAATATAAATGCCAGACAAGCAAACAACCAACCTTTTCAACTGAACCTGAGGTTGTGACATGACCAAAGTAAATCAGTTTTGCTGTGTATTGTATATTATTGGAGGTGGAAGATAACATGATTCAAGACTAAAATATAATCTACATAAATTGAAACCTATTCTCGCCTATTATCAAATCAACCATACATCAATAGTCAGCCATGCATAGGTAGCTATGTCAGCAACTTTAACCTTTGAATAACTAACGACAAAAAAGCATTCAAGACTTCCTACAACCAAAAATCTCAGCTAACATTTTCATTGATATACAAAGCATTACATTTTACTATTATATCTTTTTGATGACCCGAACGATCAGAATTACAGCCACAGAGAAACTGAGCCATTATAAGTACCGGAAAACTATCGGGAGAACGATAATAGGAACATTAGAGTCATTATGGTCGATAATGGCATGATTTTAGAAGCATTTGTGTTTAAGTAGACCTTTGTGTTTATTATCGTTCAGCACTTGGAAAATAATTTAAATTTAATAGTGAACGGTTGCTGTCAGTTGAGACTGGTCATCTCTTAGCTGCCAGTTGCTATTTTAATATCTATATTTGGTTTTTATTTACATTGTTCTCAAATGATAGTAGCGACAAGAAACATGTAACCGAGATATTTGTAATACATAACATGATTGAAAAGAGTGTCCATGGAGTTTCTTGCACATTCTTCTCCATAGAAATCTACGCTTTGGAATGTATAATTAGTATCATTTTTTTTCTGACTGACTGACTTCTTGACATTTCAAAAGTGCCTGTAAATGTTTTATTTGAAATAAAATGCTTTGAATCTTTGAGTCAGTCAGTTTTAATAGACATTTATTTTTGAAAACTGCTAATATTAATACAACTACATGTATGTAAGGGACTTTGTAATATTGGCTTTAGTCCGTTAAATGGAAAACTGTTTACATCCAATCCAACGAAATTGATAAACTAATTTAAACTTAAAACAACACCGACCCTTTAACCAAACCATTTCAATACCAAATTCGATTCCCCCTCTAAAATTACCTTTTTACAAAACTTTTCATACATCACCATAATTATAATCTACACTTGGGTCGCATTTTCACCAGCGTTCATTAAAAACGGTTCTTTCACTTCACTTGCAACCTTCTTTCTGGGTTTAGGGGGTGGTTTAGGAGCAGTCCTGGACCTTCCTAGGGTCCCACTAACAACATTCACCGAATAACCCGATCTAAAGTCACGGTTCCTCAGCAAACCCTCGTGTTCCGCAAGGGTCACCTTCAAAGGCCTCTGTTCCGACTTGATCATCTGGTTCACAGACATCGCTTGCAAAGTCAAGAGCTGGTTATGGATGTTTGGAGAACTCAAGCTGTTCCTAGGGATGGTAGCATGAGGAGTCCCTGGTGCAGGAGACGGAGCAGGTTCTTCATCATCAACATACGAAGGCATCTTCCCTATAGGACCCAAATCTATCTCGCTTTTGTTCAAACTGTAGTAGTTCCCTCCGTGGTTGAAGAACCTCATATTGAACGTATCATAGTACGGTATAACTCCATTTAGGGTTGAGAACACTTGTGGACGAAGACTGTTATCTGGAACCATTCTCGGTCTCCTGGGCAACGTGACGTAGCCTTTGGAACTGATGAGAGGAATGGAACCTTGGAAGTTTTGACCTTGAAACCTGCTGTAAAGGGCAGGGTTGATAGCTGTCACTCCGTAGACTGGAGACTTGATGGGACTCTCTGTTTCCTGCGAGGGTCCTCCTGCTGGAGAGACTTGAGCCCCTCTCAGAGGGAATGCGAGGAGGTCTGGAGGGTACGCCTGGTGCTCTTGGGCCAGGCGGTCCATGAGCAATGCTTCGTGGGATATCTTTGGAAGTTCTACTTCTTGGTGCCGGCTGTTGTCCTCGGTTGATGCTGTTGACAAATAAAATACAATTAATTTTGACTTCCATAACCATTATAATATTATAAGAGATACTAGAGTCTCCAGGTAAAATGTGTTTCTATCTGAGAAGGCTATTATTTAAAGCTCCAAAATGTGTTTAGGAATAAGTCAATCCGAAATATCACGTAGGAATACCATTCAGCATTCGCTGATATATTATCAGATAGATTATTTTCGTGGACCTAAAAGATCTGGTTTGATAACTGTCCCTGATATTTTAAACAAACAGTCCCTAAAGCAAAGCCTTTAACCTTCATAACAATACATTAACTGCCCTACAATTTGTATAAAAACACCCAACATTTTCGCTTCACTGAAATCAGGAAGAAAATAACACTGACAATTGTTAAAACAAATATTTTTTGCTGGAACCCTCGACGTCATTTCCATAACCGTATAATCTCAAAAACAAGTCAAAGCTGTTGACACTTGAGGGCCCCCGACTTTTGCCGAATAAAAATTCGGGAATTCTCCACAATTGTCTCCAAAAAGTTGGGTGGTCGTTAAATTTTATGTTGTATTGTGAAAGTATAGCGGATCCAATGAAGACGTTTGGGCAACAAAAACACCTCTTATGATATTATTGTATGTTGTGTATGCGGTAAAGGTTGCCTTCTGAAGGTCGCTTACGAGTACAGCATGCAGGTTGGCAGAAAAATTGTTCTAAATGAGTATATGACAGTGATGGGTATTTTTTATGTAAATAAAGAAAAATCAAATGCCACATGTATATATGATGGCGCATCATTTTGAGAGCGGGTCCAACAATTTGGCTAGTTTTATTTTTTGTTCTACTTGTTATTGCTAGAACAAGGATTGTATGAAATACTTATGTTTTTTTTTCGGTGGGAATATCATCCAAGCATGCGGTGGATGCGAGACGCACAGGATCGGTCGTTGTGGAGACGCTTGGGGGAGGCAACAGTGGACGTCTTTTGGTTGAAATGATGATGATGATGATGATGATATCCAATGATATCCCGAGCTCTTGGGCGGAGTGGGAGATAGTGTCAGAGTGACTAAAACCCCACTCCTGATCCTTCGTTGCCTTTCATACCAGGGCCGAGTCTTCCTTTCAGAATCAGACCCTTGGCCCCAGTTGGCTTCGAACTACCTACTGGGCCCCTACGGTTGCTGACATCTCCTTGAGGCGCGTGAACACTACGCGCCATCGACGACTTGGGACCCATTGCTCGCCGTCCACGAGCCCGCGCCTACGGTGGCCGGTAATAAGGATCGGAATCCCGGCGTCTGGGGCGCGAGGGCCAATACATCGCGCGTGCACGTGCGGAATCCTCCTTTGCTGGAATCCTATTCTCTAAAGGAAATCCTATTCTAGAGCTAATACGCTTACTGTTGACTGACAGATCTTTAGGCACACCTACGTTACCAAACTCAGTATTTCTTTACGTGATATTCATAGTTCAAGAAAGTAAATAAGAAACCTATCGTTAGAAAAAATTCAAATCTGTTAGAGTGTGTGATGGTAGCAGGATTGGAAATACCGAAGAATGTTTGCATTGAATTTATTATTAAGCTGTGTAAACCTTGGGGCATTGCTTATAATGTAGTTGTGAAACAAAGAAATGGAAAAAAGAATAGACTACTCAATTCTCATCCATTATTTGTTAGCATTTTTTACAGTCGATAAGAGAATAATATATTTTGATACAAGTGTAGAAAGTTTGTCATTGTGACTGAGGCGGAATTCGCACGAGCCGCAGGCGAGTGTGTTATGGAGCCGAGGGCTACAGTGGCAAATTTGCACGTGTATCAAACGACTTTTTTCAATACACTTACGAAGGAATAAATAAACGGGGGTTGGCGGCGCCCAGCCTGATACGATAAATTTGATAACATTGTGGCGCACTTTTCAGCACTAGTGCGGAAAACAGTCTATTGCGTGCCTAAAAGCGTTCGGATAACAGCAGGTTTTCAGGTAAGGGAAATTTACTTGTCAATAAATAAATTATATCCACATTGTAGATAAGTACTATTGACCATTTTAACCGATGTTTCCAAATATTTTGTTATAATTTTTGTTACTTACTGTTTTTTTTTGTTTTTCTGTACTTTTTACTTTTTTGTGTAGCTAGTTACTTCAACGTCCATTTGGAGTAATTGTTTCATTGCTAAAATACTGAGTGAGTTTTTGAATTAAGTATTTAGACTTAAAACAATTGATATATTTTATTATTTTACATACTTAAATGCAAAATTTTAACAGATTTTCAGGCTAGACTTTGAACCTACTCAATTTCAAATGCCTAATTCAGAATTCGAGGGATTAATTTCGTAAATATTTTTATTGCTACAAAATGTATTTGTTTGTAAAGATTGTGCTTTTGTTCAATTATCTTGATAGGAAGTATGACTTAAAACGGAATGTTTTTGTATTTATAATTTTCTTATTAAAATAAACGTATTTTGTTCAACAATGAAATTTTAACTGCTGACCTTTATATTAACAAAACATTTACATTTATGAATAATTTTAGACTCAAATTATTTTTCGAGAGGAAAAGGCTAACAGCAGTTTAGTTACTTATCAAATGCCATTTCAGTACAAGTAAAATAACTTTGATTTACAAAACGCCAGATCAAAGTGAATTAAGAAGAGAATTCGTCTGAATTTGTGAACCAAAAGTTTATACGAAATAATTTTATCAGTTCGAGCCTTAATTTGTTTACTTGAAATGGGGAGAAATTAACGGAATAATAAACAGAAGGTTTAACCAGCGGACCGTGGCGGGCAATTTATATTGCTCAAGTAGGTAATTGTTATCGGGGGTGCGGGGTTGGATTTGTACCTTTTTTAATCTGTGGGTTGATGAGATATCATGGGACGTGTAACAGTCACCGCTGGGTAAGTGGAAATATTGTGGTGTGTGTAGGTACTGCGTAATGTTGTACCTAATTCCATTATATTGTTTAAAGTTAGGAATTCATCCAATGAATTCTACCGGGTGGAGCGAGAGGTAGTGTCTGACTTTAAGGTCCTTAATCCCATTTAGTGCTATAAAACAGTGATTTTCTAACGGTTGGGTTAATAGATTTGAAAAATAAATAAATATAATAACATCATCAACATATGATTTTTTCTTGACTAATACTTATTTGCCAAAATTTTTTTTAACAATATGATATTTTTCGCTTGTTTTTCATCCTCTTTTCAAACGGCTTTGATCTTTAAAAATTTGTTTACTCAAAAAAATTGCTGGTAAATTGTTCTTCAGAATGCACTTAGCGTAAATCGATCAATCATTTGCAAAGAAAATGGTTTTAAAGGTCAGTGGGGGGGGGCTCTATGCGGCGAGGGCTTAGCTGTCCATTTCCAAACAATTCCAGCCAGGTGTTCAAGGGACTATACGCTTTTTTTTTATTCTTGATAGGTTCGCGCTTGACCGCTATCTCGCCTGATGGAAAGCGACGATGCAGTCGACGATGGAGCGCGCTTACCTAGAAGCAACCTATTCACTCTTACTAACTACTACTTAAAGATTCCCGGGTTGTAGCCATCAGGAAACACATATTCCGGCAAGGAATCCCACACCTTAGCTGTACGCACAATGAATGTGTTCCCAAAAGGTTTTGTGCGTATAGGTGGGATGGTTTTAACTGATTAAAACCCACCTAAGTCATTCAGTTGCTTTTGTGGTCTAAGACCACGGTTTCTTTTTTAGAAGTTTGCCATGGACCTTGCGGGAATCGGCCTTGCTGGGCCCCTACCGTTTTGCTGATATCTCCTTGAGGAGCGTGTGCATTGGTACGCGCTGTCGACAACTCGGGGTCAGTTTCTACCGCCCGAACGGACGGCGAGCTACCCATTGCTCGTCGTACGCATGTCCTAGCCTACGGTGACCGGAGATCACTTTGCAAACTCTGTAAGCGGGTCAGGGCCGCGGTAACTTTTTCAAATAACCACTACATCTTAGCAGGACCGACGCCAAGGATCACTATTTATTTCATCACTATACCAATAATCATGAAAGTTAATAAAAAAACGTTTTTTTTTTCATGTTAACAGTTCCAACGTAGAAAGCAACAATTTTATACTTTAACCTCTATTATTGATATGCAGAAGAGTGGGGGCGTGGTGGGAACATCTCGCTATCTCTTTTGTACACACGTAACCTAATCACGGTGACGTCACATATCAGTATTTGCGTCCTTATTCTGTTACTTGACATTTTCTCCTTCCACCAGATTTGAAAGGTTTCTATCTTACTTAATAATGAACGGATTTGAAAAATTATTTCTATTTGACACTTTGCGTGACCCAAGGGCTGGCTTTTACCTCGGTCAGAGATTAAGCATTGCCATACAACGTGGCAATGCCGCCAGCCTTTTGGGCACACTTCCAGTCGACAGCGATACGGAGGAATTTAATGACGCCATATTTTAGCTAATAGTTTTTGCCTTTAGTGTATATATAGTTTTAATTAGTTAAGTGTTTTTATTGAATTTGCATTCTGGAAAATATTTTCTTTTTGATAAAAATAATAAAAATAATTGAGTCAACTACCCGATTGTATAACGAACAAAAGAACCAACATCTAATATGATTTTGATTAATAATGCCCCATTTCAAGAAAGTTACAAATAAGTTTGACTTTTGTATCGTGCCTTTGAAACTAACAATATAATTACAGGAATTTGTTTCCGTACTTAAGTTCGGATTTAACTAAGTTTTAATAACTTTAAAAGTAGGACGTTGACTTTAATATTGAATTTAAACTTTTAATAGGAACTCAATCACTTCTGAAGGCTTTGTTGATTGTAGCGAAATTTATAATTTGTTGCAAAATAGTCCACCTTTTGCAATTTGTGATTTTACATTGTATTGCATAGTAATTTTGTTTTTGGAAGGAAATTATCAAACAATTCTTCCCTCTCCGGATGGAGTGAGAGGGAGGTCCACCTTTTCACATTTGTATTGCATGGTAGTTTTGTTTTTTGGAAGAAAATTATCAAATAATTATTCCCTCTCTGGGTGGAGTGAGAGGAAGGTCCACCTTTTGCAATTTGTAATTTCACATTTGTATTGCATGTAGTTTTATTTTTTGGAAGGAAATTATCAAATAATTATTCCCTCTCCGGGTGGAGTGAGAAGGAGGTCCACCTTTTGCAATTTGTAATTTCACATTGTATTACATGGTAGTTTTGTTTTTTGGAAGGAAATTATCAAATACCTCTTCCCTCTCCGGGTGGAGTGAGGAGGAGGTCCACCTTTTGCAATTTGTAATTTCACATTGTATTACATGGTAGTTTTGTTTTTTGGAAGGAAATTATCATATACCTCTTCCCTCTCCGGGTGGAGTGAGAGGGTAGTCCATTTTTGCAATTAGTAATTTTATGTTTGTATTGTATGGTAGTTTTGTTTTTTTGGAAGGAAATTATCAATAAACTCTTCCTTCTCCGGGTGGAGTTAGAGTGAGTGTACGACCGCCCAGTAAGTTCCATCATCGGACCACCAGACGTACGGTGATGCATCACCAGGTATATGGTGGACATCCCAACCATAAGTAAAAAATGTTTAGAGAATACATTCAATGTGCGTCCAACTAAGGAGTTGAATTCCTTGCCGGAGTCTGTGTTTCCTTATTCCTAACGTTTAGATCAAGAGTCAATAGGTTACTCCCAAGCAAGCGTGCTCCATCGAGGAATCATCCAATGACTTCTCCCGCTTTAGGGTGGAACTCAACCCATATCCCTAAAAGGACACTGATGGGTTTTAGTCAGTACAACGAGTCAGCAAAATCAGAAATCAGAAAGGTTTATTTCAAATAGACCAATTACAGGCACTTTTAAGTTGTCAAAATGCCGATCAGTCAAAAAGTGAAGCTAAATTGCACGTTCCAAAGCGTAAATCTCTATGGAGAAGAATGTGCAAGAAACTCCATGGACACTCTTTTAAATCATATTATGAGTTACATAAATCTTGGTTACATGTTTCTTGTCGCTTCTAATAAGTGAGCACATTGTAGATAAGTAATAACAAGAAAAAAAAAAAAAAATAGAAATTGTATTAAGCCACTGCAAAAATCTAACACGCCCTCAAAATTTCAGTCTGTAATTGTCCTCCCAACTAAATGCAAAAACAGTTCTTTGTTTATTTTACAAGGGAAGCCTAATTCAGCAGAATTTAAGTAAAGACTGTAATTAGTTAAAATAATACGGTACCTAACTTGCGAAGTTGTGTTGTCGAACGAGAAAACTCTTCAACAAAAAAAGCTCTTTTGAAAAGATATATTTTTTTATGTAAATTTAATTAATTCGTAATTTTTATTTCAATTCTATTATAATTTGTTTGACATGCGTATTCTAATCAAGTTTCAATTTGAAATTACTTTTATTTTGAAATTACTTTTATTTTATTATTTAACCTTTAATATTGTTTATTTTTTGTCTTTAAGTCATATCATATCAATTCATCATTTCAGCCGATAGTCGTCCACTGCTGGACATAGGCCTCCCCCAAATGTCGCCACAATGGACGGTCCTGTGCGTCTCGCATCCATCGGATTCCCGCAACCTTCACCAGGTCATCTGTCCACCTTGTAGGGGGCCTTCCAACACTACGTCTTCTGGTACGTGGTCGCCACTGCAGAACCTTTTGGCCCCAACGGCCATCTATGCCAATTCATCATCATCATTTCAGCCCATAGACGTCCAGGCCTATATCCAGCAGGCCTCCCCCAAATGTCGCCACAATGAACGGTCCTGTGCGTCTCGCATCCATCGGATTCCCGAAACCTTCACCAGGTCATCCGTTCACCTTGTAGGGGGCCTTCCAACTCTGTGTCTTCCGGTACGTGGTCACCACTATAGAACCTTTCTGCCCCAACGGCCGTATGCCAATTACTTTTATTTAACACTACCTTCTGCCAGCGGCTTCACCCGCTTGGAAATAGTTTTCTCCATACAAACTTTGGACCCCCGTTTCATCACCTTATAGGGTAAATTTTGGGAAATCCTCTCTTAAAGTTCGCTTACGTCATAAAATAAAGCTTTGTGCAAAATTTCACGCTCTTAGTACCAGCAGTTTCGGCTGTGCGTTGATATGTCAGTCAGTTTCTCCTTTTATTATAGATTTTCATAATTATTTATGAAAATGAACATGGCTCGTTCACTCGAAGTGTGCATTATAGGACTAGGTTACGTGTACCAATTTTTATATCAAGTTTTTTTTTTGTAACACTCGTTGGTGATCCTTAAATAAATAAATAATTAACAAGTATCTATAATTTAGAAGACGCAATGTACAAAATGTTATCTGCAATTTTACGATTTTTAGATAACTACTTGCTGACTGTGGCTTCGCTTGAGAGTGAGCGAGAGCAGTGGCGGCCGAGTGATAACGACCCCGACTTACGAGTTATAGGTCGTGGGTTCAAACCCAGCCAGGCCCGTAACTTTTTGTAATTTATTTCATCATCACTGCTCTTAAAACGGCGAAGGAAAACATCGTGACGTTACCGGCATATCCTTGAAGCAAAAATTCGAAGACATGTGACATTCACCAACCCGCACTGGGCCCGCGTGGTGGATTACGGCCCATTCCCTCTCCTAGAGAGAGGAGGCCTGAGTCCCAGCAGTGGGAATATTAAAAGACTGATTATGCTTGTTATGCAATTAAATATATATATAATTCAGAATATGCAATGTATAAAATCTTATCAGCAATTTTAAAATGATTAGATAACTAGCTGCTGACTATGGCTTCGCCCTCGTGTAAGTATCAATCTGTCCCAAGGAACATATTCTCTTTTCATACTCTTCTTATTTCTACACACTATAAAATTTTTTTTTTTTAAATAAGCAGTACCATTTAACAAATTTTTATATAAAAAAAATTGTGACTGGCCTGTTGGTCTAGTGGTTAGTGGCCCTGACTGCTATGCCGGAGGTCGTGGGCTCGATTCCCACCCAGGACAAATGCTTGTGTAATAGCACAATCATTTGTTCTCTGTCTGGATGTAACTTATCTATAATACGTATGTATTTAGAAATGCGTATGTTTATCAGTTGTCTAGTACTCATAACACAAGCTCTGCTTAGCTTGGGACTAGACGGCTTTGTGTGATAGTTGTGGGAATATTATATTATTATTATGTATATCTTCTGTGTATATGTGTGTACATAAATTAAATAAATACTTTCGGAATAAAAAGTATGCTATGTGCTGTTTCAGGATATGATATACCCAAGTGCCAAATTGCATGCAAATCAGATCAGCCGTTCGTGCGTAATTAAGTAACAAACATACACACCGTCACAAACTTTCACCTTAATTATATTAATATAGTATAATTGCAGCAACTTACTAAAAAATCTTATGCCATGGCAAAAGAAAAATAAAGGTAGAACTACACTGCGCACACGTGTGCCACGTATGTCAATTTGGGTGCGTCGAAATCTATACATTTTATATGGCAACTGGACTTGTGATCTTCATTAGATCCATTCCACGGGGCGCGACACGACGTCGCTCTACGTACAAATCAGGCGTGTTCCACGTTTGCGTCGCTCTAATACAGTTCTAGCTTTACAGATATCACCTTCTTTGTCCTTTCATCTCGTTAAAAAAGACTTACCATTTTTCTAATTAAATCAACATATTTTTGATTTCCAATAATGGACAGATTTGTCATATAAAAGTAATTCTCTCTATGTTTTGAAAACAGACTAATAATGATCTGTGAGAGGTGAGAGGAAATGAGAGGTAGGTTAGTGTGTTTATCACAATTGAAAAGAGTTCTGGATTCATTTTCAACAATCTTCCTTTGATATTATTATTTCGAAACTGTAAATTGTCACCGTCACTAACAAAACTATTTATTTTTACGTTTCTCCCTTAACGTCCACAAACTCACTCGAGAGCACCTGGCTGGCACATATTACATTTTTCTTTGACATCAGCACGAGTTCACCTACATTCAATTTCCAGTTTGCTAAGCGTTCTTCATGTAAGGGGTAGTTCACACCGAAACGCAACGCGACGCGACACGACGCGACACGACGTTGAGGCTCTAGATAGAGTTCTTTTAATTTTAATAATTTGATATTTATTATAGTATTTCTTACTTTATTATTTTAGTTTTTACATGTATTTTATTGTAACTATAAATTTCAATGATAGTTCATACTATTTTTAAACATTTAGTAATAATTGTGCAGACCTTCCACAGGGTAGTCTTTTTAACCCAAAGTTCACTGGTAGAGAATGCCTTGTTATATTAAGTCCACCTATGTACCACTACTGTACATGAAGAAATAAATTAATAATAAATAAAATGAAATTGTATCAGCGAAGCGAATTTCAAATTGCACAATTGCATATTGGAGTCGGCGTCTAGTCAAGCCAGATACAATTTAATACTAGTATTTACAAACAGCGACTGCTTGTCTAATTTGTACAGCCCAGATACTGATTCACGAGATTTCGCAACGCTACTTTTTTTAACATTATCTAAACAGCGGTAAGGTTGTCCCAGGGCTGTGCAACACGTTTTCTCCTACCATTCTCTCTCAACCGTCAAACGTGAGGCGGTTTCGACCTCGTGAAAGAAAAAAGAAATATCCCAAAGGACATATTCAAGGATATATTCTTCCCGTGTACCAAATTTCATTCAAATCTTTACAGCAGTTTGAACGTGATGGAGTAACAAACATTCACACACACACATACATACTAACCTTCAATGTGTTAGGTAAAGAAAAGGTGAACTTAATGTCATTGTGGCATCTATGTACGTGTGTTTGCGTCAAACGCCTCGAGTAGACCACGCCTCCGATTCCTTTGTTCTGACTAGGTGACTGAGCGTTGAGATGACGTCAGAACAAAGGAATCGAAAGCGTGGCCTACTCGAGGCGTTCGAGGCAAACGAAACTATTGTAATTTGGCTAGGGGAGCCCCCCTAGCCAAGTAGCGTACGCACATATTGTCTAACAGTGCACCTATCGTTGCATCGCATCACACCTCGGTGTGAACTATACCTTAGCGTTCAATGTTGTTAGTACCCAACTACACTAGGTGGCAAGGTGGCACGTACGTCCAGCTGGTCACTTTGCTTGTAAGTAATTCGTGGAGGACATGTAGTGAAAGCCTTTGTTTTGGTATCTTGAATGACAGTTTAACTAACTTTGCTGGAAGAGGTATTTGTTATAGCACTAGTCCATTGTTTCGTTCGAAACAATTGTGAAATATGATCATAAAATATAGCCATATAAAATTTCCCAGATTCAAAATATCATTTTGACCGCCCAATAAATATTTGGTAAAAGACTTACGCCCTAAAGTGTTTTTGTAACTTTTATGAAATCTGATTTTAAAATTTGTTAAATTTAATCATGGAATGTATTTATGAAAACAGCTTTCTGCGATCAGAATCCATACTTCTTTGAAAACATTGGCTAGAAAATTTAATACTTTTTTGTCTACGCCAGATGTCTACGACACAGCATAAGCGGCCTTAGATTAATAGTTTTAACGCCTATTTTTATTTGTACACTTTCGAACCTAACATAAAGCGATACGTCGCATGTCGCGCCATTGTGTTCAGCCAATGGCGAGAGCCTACGATTTACTTTTTTTTTTAGCTAAGACACAGTCAATTATCAATCCTAATCTAAGCTTTGAGCAATACAGCTCCCATAGCCAAGTTACAACCGTTTCCTTTGCTTTGCGTCGAACGCCTCGAGTAGGCCACGCTTCTGATTCCTTTGTTCTGACCACGTGATCAGTCATTTAGTCCGAAGAAAGGAATCGGCGCTGTGGCCACAATGCTCGGGCATTAAGATGACGTCAGAACAAAGGATCAGAAGCGTGGCCTACTCGAGGTGTTCGACGCAAGAAAATCGAAAGGAAACGGTCGTAACTTGGTTAGGGGGGCAGTTCTTTAAAAAAGTTACCTTCCTTTTGTTTTTTTCGCCAAAATCATGAACATATTTCTAAGATATAATATATATTATTATAATTTTGATACTGTTTTACTTACCTAATACAGATTCGTTGTCTAGTAAAGTCCTATTCAGTTCCGACATTTCTGTAGCTTCACTCGTAAAGGATTGAGGCGCTTCATACTTTCTAGGCGGCTTCGATACCGGGTTGACTTCCATTTTCATCCCCTTCTCTGTTTCAGAAGCTTCTGATCCCTCTATTAACACGTCCCCATTAGAAGAACGAGCATCGTTCTTAATCAGTCTTTTGATTTCATTGTTTTGGGTTGTAAAGTAACATACCACTAGCGCAGCGCCGAAAATTATTACTATTGCTGTTAAACAGCCAACTAAAATGGCGAAGGAATCAGTATCCATCCCGGCTATGGTACCTACTCCTCCATATCTTGAAAGCACTAGGGTTAAAGTCTTCTCATCGCGACCTCCAGGGTTCTCAGCCACGCAGGTATAGTTTCCTCTATCACTATATCGGGCGTATATTATAGTTAAATTCACCCATCGAATCAAATCCATAGTATTTTCTGCTACGGTGTATCTAATCTCACCGAAAGCTTTCATTTCGATAGTTTTACCGTTAAACCGCCAGCCTACTTCAGGTGGTGGATTTCCGACTACTTTGCAAGTCAGAGTCACGTTTTCATCGTAACTTTTGACCGTGGCGTCTGGCACCGGCTCGAGTATTGTCGGCCGGCACGCAAAGTTAGACGAGTCTAATTCATTCCAAAGTTTGTCTTGTACAGATGCTGGTACGGCGCACGACGTGGGAGGGGTGTATAGGTTATGGCTGATCACCCAATCCCGAAACGTCTGAAGGTTGCAGTCACAACGCCATGGATTGTTGTGTAAATCTAACCCGGATAAGTTTCTTAACCCCATTAAAGTTTCCGGCTTCATATGACTCAAGTTATTGCCATTAAATCTCAATATTTTCAACTGTGGCAAGTTGACGAATGCTTTCGTTCCTATACGGTGTATTCTATTGTTGCTCGCTTCTACTTTCTGAAGAAACTTTAAATTGCGAAATATACCGTCTTCCAACTTATCGATAAAGTTGTTACTTAAGTTTATTAATCTCAGTTTCTCTGTGCCTTTGAAAGTATCGGGGTGCAGTGACCGGATTCTGTTCTTTGACAAATCTAGTTCGATCATGATTGCGAGAGTTACGAATGCAGTTTTGTGGACTACTTCGATGTTGCACTCTTTGAGGAAGAGTTTCTTGAGATTACTCAGGCCTACTTTCTTGAATGCTTCCTGATGTAGCTGTTGTAGATTGTTATTTGAAAGGTCTAGTATTTGGATGTCGTTGCTAAGGTTCGCTGGGACTACTTTGAGGCTTGAGTTGGAGCAAATTGCTGCTTTATTCCCGGACTGCCATCTGCAGTCGCAAGGTCTTTGACACTCCGTCGTAAAGTCCGCTACCGTGGTGGTGAGCAGCGCGAGTGGTATGCACGCGATTCTCATCCATGTCGTCCAGGATTTATGTTCCATTTTGCTGTAATGTTGGTCATTTCCTCGTGCCGTAGCATACCTGGAGCGGGCTCGTCAGCCGACGCATTGGTGTTCTGAAACAAACGGAAAATTGAATTTAAGTAAAAGCTTTCAATATTTATTCGGGGATTCAATTTTTTTGAACAATGGCAGTTTGAGCTGCAAAAAGGAAATTCATAACGTGATAAACAACTTTTATAAATCTTCGTAGTATTGACGTGAAGTCGCGAGTCGTAAAATGTAGCGATTATAGAAAAAATAATTTAACTGTAACCGTGAATAGTATGATAACCGTAACTTTAAATTGTAATACAAAAAAAAGACATTCACCATACTTTCAACTTTGATTTTCAAAGTTTATACGCAATATCCAAAACTTATAAGCACCGTTATATTTGAAATTTTACTAAACCAACGCAATAAATCTATGCAAAAAGAAATTTAAGTGTTATAACTTCTTGATTGATCCCATAATGAAACCGATGTCTACAAACCGGGCGCGCTAAATATTTTTTAGTTTACTTAAAATTATTTTCGAAGTAAAATCTTCCACTTTTCGCTAAAACCCTACAACAACGTTACAAGAATACTCGTAGAGAAATGGCTTTATTTGCGGAACAGTATGTGAGGTCCACATACCTCCATTGAAAAGGGAGGACCCTCCGACTAGATGGATAATATGTCTGGTTTGGGCAACTGCTCAATGCTCAAGACTATGGAGTTTCAACTCGAGGAATTCATCATTGCCGATGATCTTCTAGACTCGCTTTTGAATCACCTCTAGTGCATTAAGTTGGTCAAAACCTACCAAATTAATTCTTAACTTTCAGAAGCATGTTAAGTCATAGCACAGGAGGATTGTAATGACTTAGTTTTGAGAAGGCTACAGGCTACTGAAACTTTGCTTTCGGAAAACATACGCTAGGCCAGCTCGAAGTCTAATAGTTACAACGTACAAGGCTGTGTGTTTAGTATAATATTGTAACTAGGTAGATGTTATTATAAAATTTTCCTCTATACATACGCTACTCTGGCTTAACCTTCAAACGGGCGCGCGTAGTCGAATTTACCGCGCTTAGTATATTTTCGTTCATATTATTATTATTACCCATCACATTTATTTCTCATTTCTAGTAGCCTGTCGCTATGTCATTGGGAGTAAAATAAAGAATAAACCGTCGCTCGGAGCGCTCCCCCCACTCCACAGATTGCAATTGTTTTAGTCCCGGTGCAGTCGTCGAAAAGACTACACGCGCCTGCCCTGTATTTTTACATTGACGAGAAGACTGATTCTGAAGAAAAGTAGAGCTAAGTACATGAAAAACTCTTTGATACCAATTATTCCATCTCTTAAAGAATATTAAAAAAATACAAATCAATTGGAGATATGATCAAGACTCACAATAGAACTCTTGTTATGTCGGGCAGAATTGATTCCTAATCCGAAGAAACTAGTTTAACTTCAAAATTTTGTTTTGAATTTAAACAAATTATTGTTTAGTTGAAAAATAGGTAATATCTGAATACAAAAATAAATTATCATTAATCAATCAGTTTTCTAAGTTTCTGAAATCTCCCATCGGTCTTTTAGGTCACGCGCGACCGCTAATGTTTCAAATAGTCGCGCGCCCGCTTGAAAGTTAATATGTAAAAGGTGACCTAGATAGGCGATAACTGGTGACCTACTGAATATGGCTGATTCTCGTTACTCAAACCCAATATCTATTCTAAATAAACAATTTACTGGATTAATAAAATTATATTTAAAAATTATCATCAGATTTTGTGAATTAATTCGTAATATCTATCTATCCAACTGCCCAAAACTTTCAAAACGCACTCACACAACGATTAACAGCTGATTCACAGCTGTTTTTAGAATTGCGCATACGCACGATAAGCACTGACACAATATACAAATAAAAATAACGTTACTGTTGTTGCCGTCTCACTAAGGCTGCTTTCAGTGGTGGCACATTGATCAGTATCTGAACTGCGAACGAAGAGTAGCGTTCAAAATAAGTAACGAACAATAATCGACTAAGTGTGGTACAGTCCAGTAACAAAATAAAATTTATTATAAAGAAAGCTGCATATAGGAAAGAGAAGTCCGATGTGGAATTAGACGTCAAAGATAAACATGGCCGCCATAGAAAACGAAGAGCGCGAGAGATAAATATATATTTGTTTTAAATTATTGTCATATACCGTCGTTTGCTTTTCTACTGATTCTGATATTGTTTTCACATTTAGTATTCTATTTTTGTAAAATTTATAAACTGTTTAGATAACAAATATTTCTATCATCCTTATTATCATGCATATACCTTATCAATTGAAAGATGAAGCTAATAACACATTCAAAAGCATGTATCTCTATCGAGAATAACGTTCAAGAAATTCAATGGACAGGAAGCCCACTCATAGTTGGGGAAAGGCTAGGCAATATGATCCGCACATCTTTAAGCTCATTCTGTCGAAGTCATCATCATCTTCCTGGCCTTGTCCCGTTTTATTTGGGGTTGGCGCAACACGTTTTTTTCTTTCATTCTGTCCTGTCACTCGTGACGCTATCACTAACTCCCTTTTCTTTCATATCACTTCTCACACAATCCATCCATCTTTTCTTTGGTCTCCCTCTCCCTCTCCATCTGGATGGATGGTCTTCCTGCCCTTGTCCCGTTTTATTTGGGGTGGCGCAACACGTTTTTTTCTTCCATTCTGTCCTGTCACTCGTCACGCTATCACTAACTCCCTTTTCTTTCATATCACTTCTCACACAATCCATCCATCTTTTCCTTCATCTCCATCTTTTTCTTTTTTCTTTGGTCTCCCTCTCCCTCTCCATCCATCCACATGTAAACTCATAACTCTTTTAGTTCTAACTCTTCACATGACCATATCAAGACAATAATAACAATTCTGTCGAAATGAAGTTCAATATTAAATACTTCTTACATTATGGCTTCGTTGGCCTTGATTCTAAAATATTCCTATGCCATGTATATATAATACACATATAATATTAGGTTTGCAGGTATATAACCCAAAGTTAATTAACTTATACACTCCGACATCAAGCAAATATTTTCGCAGTTCGCTTCAAGTTAGTATCTTACATTTTGTAACAAGCTTCGTTATACATACATGAAGCGTGTTACAAAATTCTGAAGCCTTGATTGGATTAAGTTTCTTGAAACTTAACAGCCAGAGTAAGATTACTGGATCTCGATCTGTAGACAGAATCTATTATGCTAAATTCTGCCAGCAATACGGAGTACGGGACCTCATTAGGAACAGTTTCTTTCCAAAATACGAATCGCATACTTGAAATTTTGATCTGTCTATAGTCAAGGTGGGCGTGGTTTAAAAGCTTGTTGTTTCATTCACCCACAATAAGGCAATAGAAGTCGCAAAGTAAAAATTTATTAATTTATTAACGCGTAATTTATTAACGTGACATTTTTATTTTGGAATTTAAAATCGCTATTTCTATGATGACACATATTTATACTTTTGACATTTTTGTAATCACTATTTTACTATTGACATTCATACTTTTGCCATTTGTAATGTATGTGACATTCATACTTTTCACATTTGTAATATTTGTAATGGTGGAATTTATCTTTGTTTTGCTTTTAATTTATCTTTATTTTGTGTGTAGTAGGTATTAGATTAATGGATTTTAGATTCAAATATTATTATCATAAATTTTCGATACAATGTAAAAATTGTTTATGAAATAAAATCAATCAAAGACGCGTGACCTTGTCGCCACGCATGTGTCTCGTAGGACACAAGTGCGCTAAGTGTGAGTAAGCGCGCGATATCATTCTGTGCTTTTCGCACACGTTTATTTTTGGTTACAGGGGCCAGGCCTCCTGAGACCATGCGTTTTAGAAAATATTGCGTAATGTCATCGCTAAAAGTTTAATTTTTGTTGCTACAATACAAAATGCATGTGTGATAGTGTGTAGGTATTTATTGTTTTGTCTATGTGTTGGTAGTTCTGCGAACCGGCGACACGCGTTCAGTATTAAAAGACAGTAGATAGCATTTCTATTGTTTTGTTATTAAGATTTCTTCTTCTGCATTCAACGCAATGTTTGATAAAACGTGCCTTCAAATTACACAACTCATTCTTTATTATTTTATGCTTGCCTGGTCCCTTCCCAAGCATTTTATTACGTAGTTCCGAGAACGAGTCAATTAAAAGTGATTATATAAATCATTTTAATCTTTCAAACGTGTAGGCAGCTCTCAGAATAGTGAAAGACCTAAGATAAAGTATAACTTTATTTTTTGTTTCTCACTGGAATTTTTACTTTGCTTTAATAAGTTGACTTTGGTATTTAAGATTATCTGAATTTTTATAATCACAGATTCCAAGAAGTTATTTAAATAATTTAAAAAAAACTATGTTAACCTTTTGAACACCACGTCAAAAAAAACTGGCCAAGTGCGAGTCAAACTCGCACATGAAGGGTTCCGTACTAAAAAAAAAACTCGTTTGTTGTATTGTATGTACCCCCCTTAAATATTCATTTTATTTTTATTTAATTACTTATTTTTGAAGTGGGTATACAACTAATTATTTTGTGAATATTTCGAGCGTCTACTTGTTTCCGTTACTTAAATCGAGCAAAAAAATTTGTTTATTTTATTTTATTACTATTCGGAAAACTTACAGCTACTTGTTACAGTAAAAACTAAGAATAGGTAAAAAACGGCCATTTACAAGTTTTCACTAATACTAATGAGAGTAACTAAAACTAAGACGACAACAGCATAGGGTTAACGCGAGAGCGCTGATACCATACAAAAAAATAAATAAACTAAAATACAAATAATTGTTCACTTTGTAACGAAAAAGCGATCGGCTAAAGTTTTCTTTACTTTTTTAACATTGGTAGTAAACAAATCCAGGTCAACATCTTGACACACCGTATTAAAAGTACGACAAGCTATTATTAAATATGAGTTTTTACGATAATTTGTTGAAACTATAGGAACATGAAGGAGACGCGATTTGCGACGAGGCGCACAAGTATTAGGTACCCGAAGTCCAACCTTGCTCACCAACTCAGAGATGTCAGTCGATCCATTCATGACGCTAAATAAGAAAGCGAGATCTGCAATTTTCCTACGTTCATGTAGGGGCAAAATATGAAACTTTTTACACCGACTCACATAATTAGGAATAAAAGTGTTTGAGCGATATTGAGCGTATCTTAAAAATCTCTTCTGTATGCTTTCAAGGCGATTGATATAAATATTATAATTGGGATTCCAAATTTGAGAAGCATATTCAAGGTGGCTACGGACAAACGCACAGTAAAGAATTTTCATTGTCTTGATATTCTTAAAATTAGTAGAAATCCTAAAGATAAAACCTAGGGCTTGAAATGGAAAAATTATCACATTTGTTAAAAGGGATCCCCACTTAAATATTTCTGTTTTTAGTATTTGTTGTTATAGCGGCAACATAAATACATCATCTGTAATTTCAACTGTCTAGCTATAACAGTTCATGACATACAGTCTGGAGACAGACAGGCGGACAGTGAAGTCTTAGCAATAGGCTCCCGTTTTTACCCTTTAGGTAAGCAACCCTAAAAAGTAAAAGCGGGCTCTTCTGCGTGCGGCAACTCGGCGATTTCATGCTCAAACAAGAAAAACAATAAGCTGATATAAGATTTAATAACCTTTTATGTATGTCATGTAGTAGTGACCGTGGCGTGCTGGACACAGTTTTGCTTTGTCATGTATATGACTGTGATGGTCAATAGGTTACTTTCTTGGTGCTTTGACGACATTGTTGTCTTCGCGGGTAATACCTAAGGCCCGCTACCACGAGCTCTGAATGCGATCCATTTGACGACCTTAAACTACCTAAACTGAACTGTTAAAGGGATGGAGCTATATAGGGTGTATAGTTCCATCCCTCTTCCTCGTCCGCACGCTTAAAATTTTAATACGACATGTAAAGCCTTAACCAAGTTACAACCGTTTCATTTTGTTGATCACCTCGAGTAGGCCACGCCTCCTGTTTCTTTGTTCTGACCACGTGACTGAGCGTTGCGATGACGTGAAAAACAAAGGAATCGGAGACGTGGCCGACTCGAGGCGATCGACGAAAAGAAAATCGAAACGAAACGGTTGTAACTTGGCTAGAGGGACTGGACAAGGTTAGTACAAGAGCAGATGCAATGGGCAATATCAAGCTGCTGATGATCCCAATAAACCTTATAATTATTTGTATTTTTTTGTAGCTATTCAATTTAATACCCTCAAATTAAAATGTCACATGGGCCTACAGGGGCTCTTTAAAAAACGTTACAAACTGAAGTATCTACGATTCAAATTGGTCATTTCCTATGGCGGAAAGTCGGCAAGAAATTCCTTGGATATTCTTTAAAAAAATAATTTATTTTACAATATTTCCATATTAGATACAATATGGTTATAGGTATAAATGGTGTGACATGACAGTGTAGGCCAGTGTAACCAAAAGCACAATAAAAATAATCTATTTATATAAAAATGAATAACTGTTCGTTACTCTCGCTAAAACTCAAAAACAGCTGGACCGATTTGGCTAATTTTGGTCAAGTCCAGGGAAGGTTTAAACAGTGAGAATAAAATGAAAAAAATTACGAAAAAAGAAATCCGAATACCATTATAAAAAGAAGTATGCTGTTCTGGTAATGCCAGTAGATGGATGGATGGTGGTTATTAGGCGGTACGAAGTTCGCCAGGTAATAATAAAAAAGTGAATTGAAATAGAAAGTAATCTATGAATACGCGGAGTCTATAGTGTTCTCACATTCACAATACTTTTATAATATCCAAATTATTACCAATAAAATAGAACTTATTATGCCCATTTTATTTTTGAAGTAAGCTTGATTTAAAAAAAAAAATCAAATTATTTTATTACAATATTTAAACACGTGATCGAGAAACGCATTTGGATATACGAAATGACGTCACAATTCAGGAAACCTTCGGAAGCGGCTAAACTGACATAACGTGGAATTGACAGACTGTCAATCCGCATTACGTGGGGCTCTCACACAATGACATTCTGACAACGTATACTGGATCATGCTGTTACAATGACCTGATGATTTCGTATGAAACATTGATATTCTCGTATTTCGTATTTTCGAGTGCTTTCACGCTCTGAAAGGTTGTTTTATAAATAAGGCCGTAAAAAAAAAAAATATATGGGAATATGGGTCCATTTTGTAATTGGTTTTTTTCATCCCTAAGGTTTAAGGTGATCTGAAATCCGTTTGAAAAGCAAGAGGCCATGTTCCAAGATTTGAAAGCTCTCTTGGCCCGTAGGGTCCAAGTCACTCCGGTATCACCGGACGCCCGACTACCTCTGTCATGTGGTCGAGGCGTACCTATCAGACAGGTACATTATCTACCCTGGTCACCAAGGAGAGTGGGAACGTCGAGAGATGTCGTGCGGTGTTCCGCAGGGATCGGTACTAGGGCCACCCTTGTGGAACATCGGATACGACTACGTGCTGCGCGGCGACTTCCCTGATGGGATCAGCGTGGTCTGCTACGCAGATGACACGCTGGTCCTGGCGCGGGGAGAGTCGTACCAGGCGGCGGTCGAACTAGCGAAACGCGGGGTTGCGACAGTCGTGGGCAGCATCCAGGAGTTGGGACTCGAGGTGGCATTGCACAAGTCCGAGGCCATGTGCTTTCACGGACCTCGGAACGCGCCACCACCGGGTTCCCAACTAACGGTAGGAGGAGTCCACATCGGCGTCGGGTCGACGATGAAGTACCTGGGACTCGTTCTCGACAGCCGATGGGATTTCGAGGAGCACTTCCGACGTCTGGCTCCCAAACTAAACCGGGCTGGGGCTGCCCTCGGGCGGCTCCTGCCTAACCTGGGGGGTCCAGACGCCTCCTGCCGAAGGCTCTACGCGGGAATCGTTCGGTCCATGGCCCTTTATGGCGCACCGGTATGGGCGCCGGCACTGCGGAAGCAGCCGGCGGCCCGGCTAAACGCATGCCAGAGGGTCATGGCCATACGGATGGTGCGAGGATACCGGACGATTTCCCGCGAAGCGGCGAGCCTCCTTGCTTGCCAGCCACCATGGGATCTGGAGGCAACAGACCTTGCTCACATGCACGATCTGCGCATGGAGATGGGCACTGCGCACGGTAAGTTCGGGAAGTGTGGACCGCCCGGAGGACACGGTGGAGCATACGGTGGAGGTGTGCCCCGCTTGGGCAGAGCAACGTCGTGTCCTCGTGGGGGCGATCGGCGGCGGCGATCTCTCGCGTCGGGCCTTGGTACAGGCCATGGTCCGTAGCGAGGAGGAGTGGCAGGCGGTCGCTTCGTTCTGCGAAGCAGTAATGCTAGCAAAGGAGGCGGCCGATTGTGTGAGGCAACGGTCCTCACGCCCAAGTCGCCGCCGGGATTCCGATCCCGATTTCCGGCCCCCGTAGGCGCGGGCTTGTGGACGGCGAGCAATGGGTAGCCCGCCGTCCGACCGTCCGGTAACCGTCCGGGCCGAGCCCAAGTCGTCGACGGCGCGTATTGTTCCACGCGCGCCTCAAGGAGATGTCAGCAAATCGTAGGGGCCCAGCAGGGTCGAAGCCTACTGGGGCCATGGGTAGTGTGAAAACGAAACCCGGGGTCCTGGGACGAAGGCAACGAAGGAACAGGAGTGGGTTTTTAATCAGTAAAAGTCTGACACTATCTCCCGCCCCACCTAAGGGCGGGGGATGTCATAAGATGATTTTCCACCGAAAAAAAAAAAAAAATAGGGTCCAAGTGTTCATACAATATTTAATGATTTATCCAAACGCCTGACACTTCGCGTGCCCCAAAGGCTGACTTTTACCTCGGCCAGAGATTCAGCATTGCCATATACATTTTGGACACACTTCCAGTCGACAGCGACGTGGAGGAATTTTTTAACGCCATATTTAAGTAGGTAAATTTTTATCCTAAAATAAATATTAGGGGTTAAAGTATGAAATTGCCGTTTTTTAAAACGGGCTGCTTTGAAGTGTTATATCTTTGGATTGACTTGGAATTATAAGTTCAAATAAACTTTATATTAAACTTACGTTATTATTTTTTCAAAATAAAGTATTTATTGGTTTCTTTGTGTTTTGTATTTTCTGTAATATCGCAGTTCTTATACCAAGGAAAGCTAATAAAAAAACTTTTTTTTCATATTAAGAATTCCAACGTAGAAACTATGTATTTCAAAGGGTAAGCAATATTTTGTTGTTAATATTTATTACATTAATACATTTTCCATAAATCTAGATTGCGTCACTAGTGTGTTTGGTTGTACTTGCGTAGATATCTACCAATACCAATACGCTACCAGTATATTGCGTCGATTCCTATATATTTGCCTAAAATTAGAATAAATAATCACTTTTAAAAACACTAGCTAAGTACATTTAGTATTTCAGTGCTATGATCGTAACTTAATATTTTCTAGTTAACTAAAAGTATATTGTAGGTATATTCTGATGTAAATATTAGTTAAATAAAAATAAGTCGGGTTTTCCTTCCTGACGCTATAACTCCATAACGCACGAACCGATTTCCACGGTTTTGCATTCGTTGGAAAGGTCTCGGGCTCCGTGTGGTTTATAGCAAAGAAAAGAGTAGGGTAGAGTAGGGTAGAGTAGGGTAGAGTAGGGTAGAGTAGGGTAGAGTAGGGTAGAGTAGGGTAGAGTAGGGTAGAGTAGGGTAGAGTAGGGTAGAGTAGGGTAGAGTAGGGTAGAGTAGGGTAGAGTAGGGTAATTTTTTTTTTTTACTAAATCCCGCTTTTGGGCAGAACAACGTCTGCCGGGACCGCTAGTATTAGTTAATAAAATATTATATAGATTTAAAAAAGAGTAATAAATTTTAAAGTAGAAAACTTACAGCCGGGCGGGGAATATTCATTCAGGGAATTCAGGGAATAGTCGTAAAGTTATTGTCACATGTAGGCGGTTTTGTACAATCTAAGAAACTGAAAGTTAATTTCGGATGTGTAGTGGGTGTGGCTGATTAACATTACGATAAGAGAAAGAATTATTCTGACGTGGGCTTTGAATAATTTTGATATTTTACATTTATAAAGTAGGTCAATACAGAATTAATTACTAAGGAATATAGTACGGAAAAAACTTCGTACGACGACTTCTTACGGCGTACGGTCGTTTTGCTCAGACGTGACGCACATATTTTATTTTTATTTTTTGTCATGGAATATGTTTGCAATATGTTAGTCTTAAGTTTGCGCCTTTTTCGGCAAATATTTTTTTTTTCTTTCTTTTCTATCTTAAAAAAACCGATAAAAGTTAGTAAAAAATGATAGTGTGGGTATTTATCCAGGATAAAAATGAAACCGGAGGCTGTTCTATGTTTTAATTGCCATTTTTTTGGGTTTTTGGGGGAACCTTGAAAAGGTGCCCGAGCTTTGGGGACACGTTCGGGGTATGTGAGATTTTTATCTTACTAAAACCACCCTGGTGATCATCATCAGCACATGGAAAATCACTACGAAACCACCTCTGTGCAACGCCTGTTAGGGCAGCTCCTGACTGTATAGACGTCGCTCCTAAGCCTCGCTGTGCATCACGTGATCACTGTGCCATCGTCTTGTCTGAAATCACTCAATGGGTGAACTGAGTCCTACTTTGAACATGATTTGCTTGTCCTCAAGAACCAGCTACACAAACAAAGAAAAAAAAAAACGGTCTGTGCAAAAAAACACGACAGAGGTGAAAATTTTGAAAAAAGTTAAAACACAACATTTATTTGATACATTTAATACCGACCTGAGATATCTCGTTTAGTCATTGACACTTGAATATTATTCATAAAAACTTGGTTTTTTTTTTTTTTTTATTATAATCTAGTGCTTGACTGCGATCCCACCTGATGGTAAGCAGTGATGCAATTGTTGATGGTGAGGCGCACTAGTTTATTAAGAGCCTATTCACTCTAGCCTTGAAGGCACCTAAATTATAGTTGGACGGGAAGAACGCAGCAGGCCAATTATTCCAGTCCTTCGATGAATTTTGAATATCACACAATAGTGCAGCTTTCCAATCATGCAGCCGATTCATTTGTAGTAAATTTTAGGCCTAATGTATAAGTACAACATCAGCATTTCCAACTAATATGACCTCCTAAATTACTACCTAATTACGTTCACTGATAGTTTAATTACGAAACTGTTCGTTCTGTAATTATTTTACAAGGCTTTATTTCAAATTGTAGTTCATTATTGAGTTAAATTGAATAGATAGCCTAAAATTTCCTGGTGGTGGTTACAGTTACTGTTTTCAGCTTCGTCATGCTCATGAACGGGTGCCGTCAGTTGAGACTCGTCATCTCTTAGCTGCCATTGGATTAATTTAATTTCTATTTTTTAAATAGTTTTTTTTTTAATTATTGTTACTTATCTACATTGAGCTCACATATAAGAAGCGACAATAAATATGGAACCAAGATTTGTGTAACTCATAATATGATTTAAAAGAGGGTTTTCTTGAACGTTCTTCTCCCACTTTGAAACGTGCAATTTAGCTTCACTTGTTTTTTTTTTTTGACTGACCGACATTTTGACAATTCAAAAGTGCCTGTGATTGGTCTATTTGAAATTAACGTTTCAGATTTCTGATTTCACAGTGAATATTATAAAGGCGAAAGTTAGTGAGCGTGTGTATGTTTGTTGCGACATAGCTCGAAGAATCGTTAAACTTAAGTGGCAATGGGCAGTGCACATTGCACGCAGAACAGATGGCGACCGCGTACCAGAAGACGCAGCGTTGGAAGGCTTCCCACAAGGTGGATCGATGACCTGATGAGAGTCGTGGGAATGCGATGGGTGCGAGATGCACAGGACCGGTTATTATGGCGACACTTGGGGGAGGACTATGTCCAACAGTGGACGTCTTTCGGCTGAAATGATGATCCCAGGAGTAGATTTCCTTGGGACAAGTTTCCACTTTAACGCTGGCAAAACCACTGGCTGCAGCTGTGTTAGTGTTATATAAAATTTTAACTTTATTACAAGAGTATAAACATAACATCTACTAGGACATAAGACAGAGGCTGTAATTTTAGCAAAGGAGGCGGCCGAACGTGTGAGGGCACGGCCCTTCCGCCCCAGCCGCCGGGATCCCGATTCCGATTTCCGGCGGATGGACGGCGAGCAATGGGTAGCTCGCCGTCCAACCTTCCGGACCGAGCTCAAGTCATCGACGGCGCGCACTGTTCCACGCGCGGCTCAAGGAGATGTCAGCAAACCGTAGGGGCCCAGCAGGGTCGAAGACTATTGGGGCCATGGGTAGTGTCAAAGTGAATCCCAGGGCCCTGGAAAGAAGGCAAAGAAGGAACAGGAGTTGGTTTTAAATCGGTAAGTAGTCTGACACACTCAAGTTTCGCCCAAGAGCGGGAGATGTCATTGGATGAATTTCCCACCTTAAAAAAAACAAATGTAAAAATTACAAAATGATGATTTCACATTCAATTTCATCAAGTACCTAAAATTCTAAGGCAAGCGAGCGGAAATCTGTAATATTACTCAAAAGTCTTTCGTTTATAACTTTCAGAACGATTATGAAGGCGAACTTTGCCGGGCCAAAACGCGACTGTCTTAAAAGGAAAGTTTTTTTTTTCTGTGAAAATCCCCGAAACATGAAAGCTCTCCTGGATTGAATTGGCAAAGTTGTAATAAGTTTGTATCAACACGGGATGTTAAAGACGCGTTACATTTTACGCTTGAATTCGTTTCTGATCGGCTGGGAGTTCAGTTTGAAAAGCTTTGTTTTTTTTTTAGGGTTCCGTACCTCAAAAGGGAAAAAAACGGAACCTGAATTATAGAATCGTTTTGTTGTCCGCCTATCTGCCTGTCCGTCTGACTCTTTCTTTATCTCGGGAACCAAACTTTTAAGTTAATCAAAAAAAGTTATATTATTAAATCAAAATTCATAGGATACTTCCCGTTGGCACAAAGCAAGGTTTTTACACAAACACACACAAATTACTTACTGTTTTCAGATTTATTTCTATAACTGTGCTATAAAAAGCACAGTTCTATGAATAAATTTGAGTTACGTCACAAAAAATTAACTTTTTTGCGTTTGGAAACATCTTCAAGACACCATTCGGGAATTGAACTATTGACATCATATATAGTTAAGTTTGCACGGAACTTACAGTGCGCAAGTCCGACTGGTACTTGCCCAGTGTTTTTCTAATTTTTTTCTGGTGATGAAATGTTGGAGAATCAAGATTACCGACATATCCCATAGAATTGTCAAACTTAAGTGGCAGTGGGCAGGGCACACTGCTTGCAGGACAGTCAGTCGATGGAGCTGAAAGGTTCTGCCCCCCTAGCCAAGTTACAACCATTTCGTTTCAATTCTCTTTTCGTCGATCGCCTCGAGTAGGTCACGCCTCCGATTCCTTTATTCTGACGTCATCTCAACGCTCAGTTACGTGGTTAGAACAAAGGAATAGGAGGCGTGGCCGACTCGAGGCGGTCAACGAAAAGAGAATCGAAACCAAACGGTTGTAACTTGACTATGGAAAGCCTGCCATAATGTGGACCGATACTCTAGTGAGAGACGCGGGGTACGATGCATGCAAGACGTATAGAACTGGTTATTGTGGTGATACTTGAGGAAGCCTATATCGAGCAGTTGACGTCATTCATCTGATTATGATGAAAGGAATTGATTGTATTTATACTAGCACTGGGGGAGATTCGTTCATCATTAGTGGTAAGAAATTTAACTAAAAATAAACATAGCATGAATACATCACAAGAACAATGTTTATATTCTAAACATTAATTCTGCTGATCACAAGCTACAAATAAGACACCTTCAAATTATACGAAATTCAATAATGTAATTAAGTTGTTTAAAGACGACTTTGACTTACAATTTAATCAATTTTGTCTTGTAGGAAATCCTCGAATAACTTTTTCCGCACTGGCATTTTACTGGTGTTCTAGGGCCGTAGTGGCTGTTTAGAACTACCCCGCCCCGCACCTCTGGCAGGCGTTGGACTTAACGGCCCTGTCCAATCTGGACATCTCTCACGACTGCGGACCCAGGTTGACCGCTGTAAAAACAATCTGGCCAAATGGGATTTTCTCGACCCATCTCTAACACGGTTTCAGTATGGAGCCGCTGCGCTGCACAGGATATCCTGCACCACCACCTGTACTTTACAGGATTTATCTGAGGCCAATAACAGAGACGTACAGATTATCAAATACTGGCCAGAAAAAAAATTGTTTGAGTACATCGACACGAAAAGAAGAAGGCCAGCCCCTGTCAATTATGCTGACATCTTTGAGGCATGCGTCAAACCTAATGCGCCGTAGGCCCGGGCCTGGTCTTTTTTGGTTGGCTTTAGCTGTCTTTGTGGCTTGCGGACGTCAAGCTACCTAAAGCTTGCCGTCTGCAAGGTGCGCTTTATGGTGGCCGGGAATTGAACTAGCAATCTTAAAACTGCTTTCTGAATAGTTTACAAATTCTAAAATCTAATATATAAAAAAAAAAACAAAGTCGTCGACTGTCTACTGGGGCCATGGATGAAGTGAAAATGAACCCCCGGGGTCCTGGGACGCAAGGCAAAGAAGGAACAAAGGAGTGGGTTTTAATCAGTAAAAGTCTGACACGCCCTCTCGATCCGCCCAAGGGCGAGAAATATCATAAGATGATTTCCTACCTAAAAAAAAATCATCTTATATACCTAACCCTACTAAATCAAGATACCCACAAATTTATAAATCAATCATCATCATCATCATTTCAGCCGAAAGACGTCCACTGATGGACATGGCCTCCCTCAAGCGTCAAAAAAAAAATAAAAAAAAAAACCGTATAAATCAATAGATACATGAATACTCAAAAAATGTCATTACATGTAAAAAAAAAAACGACACCCTTACACATGTCAGTAGGGTGTCCATAAAGAGATATATGACACATTTTAGGGCCAATATCGCACAAAGCAAAGAAGACATAACGGCCATCTTTACCGCAGTGTGGGGGAGAGGGGGAATGGTTTTTCAGATGACACGCACGATCATAATGGCCGAATGGCTCTAGTGACCATGGTTTTGATGGTAATTTACGGTTTTTGTAATTGTCTATGCATTTGGGGTCTTTGAAGCGAAGGAAACGGTTGATGAATTATTAATATAGTTGTATTGACCGTTAAACGCGTTTATTTAGTAGATTTTCGCACATATTACCATTTTGACCATTTTAAGTTGACGTTTTGAAGTTTGACATTTTAATTTAATAAAACGTTTAATTATTTATTGACCATTTTCTTATACTTTATTACTTCCTTTGCATTTTTAAGTTTAATTGACATTTGTATATGCTGATTTTAATTTTCATTAATAGCCAAGAGCCTCGACCTGGCTATTAATGCTGGTGACATAACAATGCGAGCCGTGTCTAGGAGTACCGCTTTCTGAATCAAGCCCATGATCCAGCAACCTAACGCGAGCCTCCTAAGGTGTTGGTCGAGGCTCTTGGCTATTAATGAAAATTAAAATCAGCTCGCATTGTTAGGAGGTTCCTTTCTCTGGAGCCCTGACCGCCGGTAGCTTGGACCCTATTCCCGATACCGGTGGGGTACTATTTTTTATATTTTTAAATGTTTTTTTTGTATGATTTTGTTTAAAAAAAATATTTACAAATGTAATTTATATGTGCTTACAAAGAATAAAGAGAATAATAATGTGGACCAAAACTTGTCTTATTAATAAATTTTTAATAATGATTATTATTGTTACATTGAATTTGAGAATTTTTCTAAAAGAGACGTTTCTGACATTAGGAATTACTGTATTGTGGCCTAAAGCACATATACAAGACACCCGGACCCGGAAAAAATATCTATAGGGTAGTGTATACAGATATTTGTTTTGTGTTTGAATCGAAGCCGCGACACGCAGCGCAAAATTTGAATTATCCAGTCCATACTACCTGTAGGAATATCCTGCTACATACTAAAAAAATGGTTTCCATAAAGCATCCGGTACGACGTAAACTCCACGTGCGATATGAGAACAGTAATATTAGTTTTATCACCTACAAGCCTCAGATTTGTAACGACACTTGGTTACTGTTGAAGTTTTTTTCTTTTGGCATATAGAAGTCGGAAAATTGTTGAAGCGCCTTTAATATTGGAGCGTGAGCCATATTAATACTAATATCATATGGACGAAAGATTTATATTTTCGTATTTTATTTGTAATAAGCAGAGGTTTTTTTTTCGGTGGGAAAATCTTCTAATGACATCCTCCGCTCTTGGGTGGATCGGGAAATAGTGTCAGACTTTTACTGACTAAAAGCCCACTCCTGTTCCTTAAGCAGCAGTCAGAATAATTAGATTATACTAGCTTCAATCAACGACTTCGCCGGCGTGCGTAAAAGTAGGTTCCTTTGTATAAACTTTGGAACTCCGTTTCATCCCCTTAAGAAGTGTATTTTGGAAAATCCTCTCTTAGTGTTCACCCAAGTTATAAAATCAAACCATGTTCAAAATTTTACGCTCCTAGTCCCAGTAGTTCCATGTCAGTCAGTCAGTTTTTCCTTTTATATATTTAGATAATTATATATACTTAAAGTTTGCAGAAGTAAAAAAATATAGAGTTGATAAAACCTTCTCTGAAATCCCGGAGTCAGAAACATGACGATTAAATCCCTGACTTTGAAACTGCAAATTACTTATTCCGTTTTGAATACATTTGAACTAAATTATTATGCTGAAGAATCTTATTATATTTTTAGAGTTCCGTATTAAAACTTTTAAATTAAATAAATTTGTTTTGATCTAATAGCTTTTAGTACGCAACTCTAGAACATAATCAAAGAGATGTCAGAGATGTGCCATAGGGGCCCAGCAGGGCCGCTGCCCGCTACGGTCGCGAAGATTTTCCTATTCTATTCTATTTTCTGAAAACAAAACCTGTGGTCTTTTTTTTCGGTGGGAAAATCATCTATTGACATCCCCCGTTCTTGGGTGGGGCGGGAGATAGTGTCCGACTGTTACTGACTAAAAACCCACTCCTGTTCCTTCGTTGCCTTTCGTACCAGGGCCGAGTCGTCCTTTCATAAGCAGACTCTTGGCCCCAGTAGGCTTTGACCCTGCTGGGCCCCTACGGTTTGCTGACATCTCCTTGAGGCGCGCGTGGAATAGTACGCGCCGTCGACGACTTGGGCTAGGTTCCGACGGTTATCGGACGGTCGGACGGTGAGCTGTACGGTGGCCGGAAATCGGGATCGAAATCCCGGCGGCGGTTGAATCGTGAGGACCGTTGCCTCACGAGTGCGGCCGCCTCCTTTGCTAGCATTGCTGAACCTGTGGTCTTAGAACACAAAGGGTAACTGAAGGACACAGGTGTGGTTATAGTCAGTAAAAGTCTGACACACCCTTCTGATCCACACAGAGAGAAGTAATTGAATGATTTTCCACCTTAAGAAAAACTATGTCCGTAGGAACCACATGGTTTCACTTCGCCTTTATGTTGTTTCCGTTCAACTCCTTTTCAATTGCAATACAAACTTTCTTATACAGTAGCTTAACTTATTTTGATTTACTGGTGCTTTGAAAAGGCAACACTTTCTTTTTTAATTTTTACTGGCATCTTATATTTATTTATGTGGTCATAGAGGACAGGTAAAATCTACAAGTCTGTGATAAGGCCTGTCATACTGTATGGATCAGAATGTTGGGCTGTGAAAAATACTGATGAAAAAAGGTTGCACGTAGCAGAGATAAGAATGTTAAGTGTGGTGTGACGAGAATGCATAAAGTGAGAAATGACTATATTAGAGGAAGTTTGAAAGTGGCGCCAGTGACTGAAAAGTTGAAAAGGAATCGTTTGTCTTGAGGTCATGTGGAGAGGAGGGATGAAAGAGTTATGAGTTTACATGTGGACCGATGGAAAGGGAGAGGGAGACCAAAGAAAAGATGGATGGATTGTGTGAGAAGTGATATGAAAGAAAAGGGAGTTAGTGATAGCGTGACGAGTGACAGGACAGAGTGGAAGAAAAAAACGTTTTGTACCGACCCCATATAAAACGTTCAAATAAAAGGGAACGGGTAATTGCCGGGCCGGTGTCTCGATTGTGCGTCATCGCGTTAATCGCGTCGGCTGATGAGATTATTGTGGTAATAAGTATCCAATTATAGTTTTTAACTAATGTGGCACCTATTTTATTGTATAATCTTTTGTTGTTATTTATAAACTAAGTAGTTACTAGTTACCTACCTATTTAAGTTAAGCGTTAAGGGGGTAAAACCTACTCCGTGCGTCACTGCAGAGTTTCAACTGAAAACCAGCGCTGGGTGTATAACGCCCAGCAAATAACAATTCCCACTACTCACCCAGATCACCTATTGATAAAATTTCATCCAACATGTATACATACATACACATATACATACATATATTCTGCCATTACCCCAATCAGTATTAGACCTCATCAAGGCACACAGCCTCAAATTAGCCGTTAGCTCAACTGACTCAGTCTCAAGACGTGATAAATAGGCCGATCGACTTATCTGTTCAGTTCAGTCAGTATGCTCAGGCCTTTGAAACTAGCCCAGCCATGATTTGTTTGCACAAGTAAAATAATTAATGTTTTACGTAGGCGGGTTCAAAATATAAGTTCAAGGTTTCAACCTTGGGAGACAGTAGTTAAGTGTTTTTGTTACCTTGTTTTTAGTTGGTAAATTTTTTTAAAGTGGCAGGAAAAGGGTTGGATTTATTTTTGTTTTTGTAAAGTTAAATGGTTGTTTTTGTAGACGGTGGATGTTGGCCTATTTAATAAAACCGACAGCCGAAAAGCGACAGTCCAAAGAATACAATTTATTTTTTTTTAGTTTCTTTTATACATTTTCTTCTGTCGTGAAAAAAATCGTTCATTTGAGACTCGCACAGAACAAAAATACAGAAAATATTAAAAATATTGAATAGTGCAAAAACAAATTATTTTATATATACTATAAAAACAAGAATAGTGGCATGTGTAAAAAAAATCATGTAGCGTACGCAAACACGCCGCCAACAGTCGCGTAAATTTGTGAATTTCGTCAAATATTGACAAAGAAAAATTGACACTATTGGACTATGAGCGGGCATCAATGTTTGTGAAAAAGAATTTATTAACTGTATAAATTTTGTTCAAGGGCCATAGCAGTATTTTATTCCCAAAAGAAAGTACAAAATAAGAATAAACTCACGTAACTAGAAGGTATTTATGCAAGATCTTAAAATGTTAAATTGGGGACTTTTCATTGTCATTGGTATTGTCAATAACTTCTCTAAATTGCACCACTTCTTTTTTAGGTTTTCGTACCTCAATAGGAAAAATCGTAACCCTTAAGGAGCTTCGACCCCGTTGGGCCCCTACGATTTGCTGACATCTCCTTGAGGCGCGCGTAGAACAGTACGGGCCGTCGACGACTTGGGCTTGGTCCGGACGGCTACCGGACGATCGGACGGCGAGCCACCCATTGCTCGCCGTCCGCAAGCCCGCGGCTACGGTGGCCGGAAATCGGGATCAGAATCCCGGCGGTGGTGAAGCCTACTGGGGCCACGGGTAGTGTGAAAGTGAAACCCGGGGCCCTGGGACGAAGGCAAGGAGGGAACGGGAGTGGGTTTTTAGTCAGTAAAAGTCTGACACTATTTCTCGCTCCGCCCAAGAGCGGGATTTGTCATAAGATGATTTTCCCACATAAAAAAAAAAAACCCTTACAGGAGCACTTTGTTGTTCGTCTGTCTGTCTGTCAAGACCCTTTATCTCGAGAACGCGTGGAAGTATCGAGTTGAAATTAAAACCATATACTATATGGTTTGAGCAGTGGTGGCCGAGTGATAATGGAGGACTTGTAGGTCGCGGGTTCAAACCCAGCCAGGCGCATTACTTTGTGTAATTTATTTCATCACCACTGCTCTCAAAACGGTAAAGGAAAACATCGTGAGGAAACCGGCATGTCCTAGAACCAAAAAATTCGAAGACATGTGACATCCACCAACCCGCACTGGGCACGCGTGGTGGATTACGGCCATTCCCTCTCCTAGAGAGGAGGCCTGAGTCCCAACAGTGGGAATTTGATAAGGCCGACTATGCTATGCTATGCTATGCTATATGGTTTTAATTTCGTATTTTTTTATGTTTGTTACCACAGAACTCCGTCGTTTATGGACCGATTTACAATTATTTTTTTCCCCTGCTTCCAGATGGGTCCCATGTTTTTCAAAATTCTGTTCTGACAATGGGATCCATGAGGAATCGAGGGAACTCCTCAAATATTATAGGCAACCATGTAGTGATTTTGGTATTTTCATCGAGAACTTAAGCATTTGCAGTCAAAATGTAACAATTGATAAAGTGGATCTGGTGAACCAATGGCCAACATAACTTTACCCTCATATAGATCACAAAAAGATAGTTAAACCACTATGACAATACAAATAAATTAATGGTTCTGAATAGATGTGTTGAAAATAGTATCATTGATTTGATCTGATGATGATGATGGAGCCGGAAGGTAGGCACCAGAACTCCGTAATTAATCAATGTATCCTAGCCGTATTTGAACTTATAAGAATTGTCATGTGGTGCACTTTGACTATAAAGTACCGTCGAACTAATCTGATGATGGATCCGGAAGGTAGGTAATTTTAAGGAGTTTCCGTTTTTTATAATACCAAAAAAACGCAATATTCTTTCTCTTTTCTTTCATACAGGCACAACATATCGCAGAGATGTTTACACACAAGAGCTACTCGTAGATATTGCGAAAGCTTTGGCAATTAAGTTAATAGGTTGGACTCATGCCGAGACGCAGTGGGCAGTGGTGGCCGAGTGGTAACAGCCCCGACTTACGAGTTGTAGGTCGTGGGTTCAAACCCAGTCAGGCGCATTACTTTGTGTAATTTATTTCATCACCACTGCTCTCAAAACGGTGAAGGAAAACATCGTGAGGAAAACGGCATGTCCTAGAACCAAAAATTCGAAGACATGTGGCATCCACCAACCTGCACTGGACCCGCGTGGTGGATTACTGCCCATTCCCTCTCCTAGAGAAGAGGCCTGAGTCCCAACAGTGGGAACATTATAAGGCCGACTATGCTATGCTATGCATTGCTATTTAAGTACTTATACTGATTTCATACAGCGAAAGAATAAAATAGTTATGCCTCAAATCTCGAGATTAATTTTAAAGAGCAGATTTTTTAGACACTTTCAGAAACATAGCAAATAAAAAAATCCTTCTTCATTAATAACCAGGAGTAGAAAATGTATAAATGAGACATCTTTTTCAATGTAAAAAATGTATGTTAATTGTCTTTGTTTTATTTGTCTTATCTATCTCTGAGGTTTTTATTGTTATTCATTTGTAATATTGTTGGCCACACGAGATTTTTCATTAGAAATCCCGGGAAGATCCATATTAATATCAACATTTCGATGCAAGTACATCAATAACTCTACCTAGTCCCGACCTCTGCTCATAAATAATATCACAGTACCTATGTTATTACTGGATTAGAAAACGTAACTATATTTCAAACATGATCCCTAAGCTATATTTTACAAAATCTACCCAAAGGATAGACACTAGTTGTCCATCTAAGTACCCACTAAAATAAAAAACTTTATTACGTCATCACTTACAGTAATAACCGATTTTCCTCTTTTCAACAAAACGACTGTCGACAAAGTAGCCTCCTTATTAATGTTCCTCCTTATCTGAGGTCAGTTCGACCTCAAATACTGACAAAGACGAAAGTGCGTATATCCAATAATATATTAGATAAATCCTGGGATGCCACAGAATAGACTGATACAGAAGGTTAGTTCAATAAAAATAGAACCAAGAAGACAGTTCAACAGCCTGAAACGTAACGCTGTCGAACATTGAAAATTGAGCTTTATAATTATTATTTTTTAAGTGGGATATCATCTAATGACATCTCTCGCCCTTGGGTGGGGCGCAAGGGCGTGTCAGACTTTTACTGACTAAAACCTACTCTTTGTTCCTAACTATGTCCCTAACCTACCTTCGTTGTCTTGTATTCCAGGGCTGGGTTTTCCTTTCAGAAGCGAACTCATGGCTCCAGTAGGCTTTGTCTCTGCTGGACTCCATACAGTTTGCTGACATTCCTTGAGGCGCACGTGGAACACGCGCTAACGACGACTTGGGCTCGGTCCGGACGGTTACCGAACAGTTGGACGGCGAGCAATGGGTACGCTCGCCGTCGGCAAGTCTGCGCCTACGGTGGCCGGAAATTGGAATCTGGATCCTGGCGACAGGGGCGTGAAGGCCGTTCCCTTGGGCGTGCGGCCGCCTCCTTTGCTAGCATTACTGCTTCGCAAAAGGAGGCGATCGCCTGCCACTCCTCCTCCCTTCAGACCAGGGCCTGTATCAAGGCCCGGTGTGAGAGATCGTTGCCGCCGATCGCCCCCATGAGGACACGGCAGTGCTCTGGCCAAGCGGGGCACACCTCCACCGTGTGCTCCACCGTGTCTTCCGGGTGGTCCACACAGTGGTGACACCCGGGCAATTTTTTCGCACGAATCCTATATATATTGAACTTTTCTATATTCACAAAGGCTTCCTATTTCTGTTTTTTTTTTTATCAAAACAAAATCTAAGATATCCTAATTTGCGGGACCCCTTAATTTTCGAGATCACTTTACTTTTTTATTAGGATTTTATCTTCAAATCGCATCGGCAGGTACTCAAAAACCATCATTTAGGTTTTTCCCAAAACTATTATATTAATTAGTATCGTTAAAGAAAGTAATTTTGTTGAATATGACGAAAATTACGTTTATGGTATATCATTTTGTATAAAATATTTTATTTATCTTTATAAAAAAAGGTCTTCATAGGTAGCCTTGGTCGAATTTGCTACAGGCCTCGCGCTGGCTTAATTTGAACCTCATCATTATCATCATCATCATTTCAGTTAAAAGACGTCTACTGTTGGACATAGGCCTCCCCCAAACGTCGCCCCAACGACCGGTGCTGTGTGTCTCGCATCTGTCATCGCACCCTGTGGAAGGCCTTTCAACGCTGCGTCTCCTGGTACGTGGTCAGCACTCCAGAACCTTTCGTCCCTATCGACCAACTGTTCAGCGTGTAATGTACCTGCCCATGCCTCTTAAATTTGGCGATTCTTTGAGCTGTGTCGGTAACCTTGGTTCTTCTGCCGATATCTTTATTTTTGATGCGATCACGCAAGGAAACTCCGAGCAAACAGATTCTCAAGAATCTGAACCTGTTACCTGCTAAAGCCACCATAACTGAAACTTTATAGTAGGATATCGTTTGGACCTTCTGTCTCAATTTATTCTATGGTGATTTAGTGCGAGTAATTTCTTATCTGCTAATGTTAATAATATTAATCCGTCATGCGCTATCTTTTCCGGCTAAATCCTTAATATTTATTTATGATACATTGTTCTATATCTGCTCCTATATTGGTTGTGGTGACGCGGTTACTGCGTGAAAAATTATGAACTAAGATATTTATCTACTTTCATGTCGTAAAGTTCAAATTTGAATCAAAAATAATTCCTGACGGAGTATAAACAGAAACAGTTCTAGAAAATTCAAACAGTTTTTTTTTATAACATGGCACGCCACAATTATGGTCACGTTATTGGCGGTTAGTCTCCTTTTTGAGGATTAATATATTATATAATAAACCTTGCTCAAAAATATCCATTTGAATAAAGAAAATCCCATTCAAATATATAGTTTTTGAGAAAATTGCAGACATAGTAAAAATATGTACATGAAAGAAAAGGAAGTTAATGATAGCATGACGAGTGACAGGGCAGAATGGAAGAAAAAAACATGTTGCGCCGATCCCAAATAACACGGGACAAGGGCAGGAAGATGAGTAAAAATATGTACATACAGGAATACCTTAATAGGGCCTCCAAGAAAAGTGACTGACTTTTTATGTTAACTTCATGATCGAACAAAGAACATAGCAGGAATTTTCTCGGAGGTAGACGTACTATGTACACGTTCGAGAAAGTTCCTGCTTTAAAACTAGAGCTAGTTGCTTTAAATTAACACTAACATTTCGTTTTAAAAATATGGTTTTAATTTTGAATTCAGAAGAATCACTTCTGTTTTTTTTAAGATGAGAAATCATCAACTGACTTCTCCCGCCCTAGGATGGAGTGATAGGATGTTTCAGACTTTTACTGACTAGAACCCACTCCTATGTATGTTCCTTCTTTGCCTTGCGTTCCAGGACCCCGGGCTTTTCTTTCAGAAGCGAACCCATGGCCCCAGTAGACTTCGACCCTGCTAGGTCCCTATGGTTTTGTTGACATCTCTTTGAGGCGCGCGTACAAATACTACGCGCTGTCGACGACTTGGGCTCGATCTAGACGATTACAAGACGACTGGAAGGCAAGCTACTCATTCCTCGTCGTCCACAACCTCGCGCCTATGGTGGCATACCCTGCGACTCCACACGCCCGGGACGTCTCCTGTCTGGGCAGCTAGGGCGTGTCCACGAGGCGGTCTGCACAACGGTGACACTCGCATACAGTTTCTTCTGTCTGAAATAAAAGCCTCGCGAACTTACCATGTCCGATATGGACATAATATTATGTCCTGCAGAAAGTGAGGACGCCGTGGCGCCTCTCCAACCGTTCGTCAAAGAGGGGACTTACCTCCATGATTATGGCATGCTCAAGGAATCACCTCTGGATCGATATGGAACCAAAGTTAAGGTACAAGTTGGTAGCCGACTGCACACAGCAGCAGCAGATGACGTGTCGCAGCGACACTACAGGTTCCTACGTATTTCTATGAAATTCCCTCCGTAGTTAGCGACATGAAACTAGCGACGCGTCGTCGAGCGGCAGACAGCAGTGTCGTCCGACCGCAGATCAGTAGTGCCACTGACGCCGGAGCAACGATACGTCAATTATTCTCGAACACGTCAGACATCTTGTTTCACGGAGCACTCGGAATCAACTGGATGCCATCTGCTGTTGGGTTCGAAATCATGACTGCAACTACATGACGCAACAACGTGTCGTGACGACATGAAGCGACGACATGTCGTCTGCTGCTGCTGCGTGCAGTCGGCTACCAACCTGTACCTTTAAAGGCTGAGAAACAACTTACAGAACAAACAAATTGAAGTGGCAATGTGTTGGCCATTACAGTAGAACCAACCGACGTGTTCTTAAGTGGAGACCTTGAATCGGCAAACGTAGGAACAAATTGAGATGAAAGGCCTTCGATTAGAAAGGCCCTAACCTAACCTAACTACATTAAACCGATGCAGACGTGGGCATAGATTCACGTTGCGTCGCGTTGCGTGGTGTGGGTCTAATGTAGCTCTACAAGTCTAGTTGCCATATAAAATTAGTGATGCAATGGAAGTGTCTTAACGGAAGCGAAAACGGAAACAGATGTCAAAAGTTGTCAAACAGATGTCCTAGTCAAAAACCTAATGTTTACCTAATCTTATATAATATTAAAATCGAATTTATTGTGATCAAATTTAATTTAATTTATTTTTATTTAAATCATTTTAATTTAATTTGCATTATGTCATTTTAACTGTCTTTTTACGTCATTTTAATTAGCTAGGTTATTAACTGCGTACAATGTAGTGCATGTTGTGCTTTTCTGTAAGTGATGAGGCGCTTAGAGGTAAGTTGGTATTGTGCGAATTATGATGTATTAGCGGGCTTATTGTTGAAAAGCCAAATAATAAAAAAATAAATAAGTAAATCTTTGCAGATGCGGAAGCGGAAACGGAAGGGGAAGTGTTAATTTTATTTTCTTTAAACAACCGAAGGTTTACGTATATAATAATAAACTCGTTGCGACTCGTTTGTGTAACTCATACATCCCTCCATACAAACTTTAGCGTTAATAATATTTTATCAAATAAACTTGATATATACAGACATTGGTTTCGTCCTGTCTTTCCAAGGGTAGCCTCAAGGTGTATGTTTATAAGTAATACAACATATTTACCTACATTTCCGCCGAGCCGGGATTTCTAAGTACCAAGAATTTAATAGAATTCCCCAAACTGATAGTGATGATATAATCTATTTGACCAGGAAAGAATCGGTCTAAAGAGTTTCAGAAACGTGATAAGGGTTCCGCAGTTCACAAGTTGAAGCATACATTTATTTCGTACCAATAAAAATCTAGATAAACTAACATTCTATCCGCCACAGACTGTTCATTATTAATATATTAACACCTTAAAAATGTCTAAAAAAAAAGTCCGCGATGATATATGTCTATCCCTTAGGGATAACCCACAATAACCAGTTTTTATCTTTTACTTTTTACGAGAAATATTGGCTTATTTACGAAGCGATTTTAAGCAATACAGCAGTAATCCTTATCCAATTAAGTACCTTAAATGCATTGTGCTTTTAAAATAGATCCAAGTGTCATTTAAAGCATCTAACTAAAATGAATATAATAATAATAATAATGAAAAAAAAATGATAATGAAAAAAATAATAATGACAAAATAATGATAATGATAATAATAATGAATTGGCCGAGATAGCCGAGATCTGTGGCTCGGCTGTCAACCAAGTGACAAGCAAAAATTTTCCCTGCACAATTTTTTTACAACAAATTAATTTAATAAATCCCAAACCACCTTAAAATCATGAAAATAAAAAGAAATAACAAATATAAGAGAATAACAAAAATGACAATAATAGAAACTATGGAAAATTGAAGCTGAAAAGTGAAAAGACAGCAAAAATGTTGACCAGAGCCGCAGCTCGCCGTGCACGCCTACCACCTCCGGCCTCGTCGCTCAGCTCCGCCTCGCCGCCGCCGGAATCCAGCCCCACCGTGAGTGCTGTGACACCGGCCGTGGCAGTTGCGTCGAGCTCCAGCGACGAGTACTTTTCTCCGCCCACGTCACCACCACCTCCGCGTCGACGGAGAGGACGCCGGCCGCCGAGTGGCTTAGGACCTCGAGGCCCACCGGCCTCTGATAGGGTCCCAGCTCCCGGCGGAAGTGTGCAGCGCATGCGATGGACGCAATCCATCAATGAGAACGTCATGCGCGCATACTATGGGGCTACAGAGGGAGGAAACAACCTGACCGCGTACCGTGTTCGGATGCTCTCTTTGTTTCAGGTGCTTGAGCCAACCGTCAACGTTTCGGCCCAACGACTGTCGGATCAGGTGCGGGTTATCCAGCGTAATCATATGTTGGACGATACTGTACTTGATCGCCTCCGAACGGAAATGAGTAACCATGCCATTGCTCCTTCGTCGCAGTCCAGTGTGTCGCGTGTGGTACCAGTCATGGTACCACAGACTGCGGGACCACCGTCCTACCATCTTTTCGGGCATGCTGACGAAGAGATTACTGACATGGTTACACATGTAAGTACCCAGTGCAACAATGAATTGAGGAGTGCTTTGGAGTGTGCTATTCGGGAGTATCGCAACATGCCACTCGAACTTAGGCCGCGCTTACCTCGTTTGCCCATGCATAACAAGAATAAGGCGCTGGTGGCTGCTCTGGATTTGCAGTTGTCAAACTATTTTGACGACTGCGAAGATCTCACTGATACACACTCGATAATGTACTGCGCAGCTGTTGCGGCATGTCGTGTAGCTCACGTCAAGTTTCCAAACTGTGACGTAGCTACACGACCGAAACCAACGGTGCCGGCTTGGCAGTGCAGAATCGAGCGTCGTATTGGTGGGGCCAGAGCACTCATCGGCAAACTAATCTGCTTCAGGGAGGGCAACACTCGCCCAAGAGTGATGCGCTTTGTGAGACGGGCGTTTTCAGGGACTGATATCAGCCCCCGAGACTATATGTCCCGTGTCACAGAGCGCATCGACTTCCTGAAGCAGAAGATGTATGCATGGGCAAACCGCATCCGCAGGTATAAGCGGCGGGTGGAGCGATACACCCAGAATAGCACATTCCGGAGTAATGAAAGGTGGGTTTATAGGTCTTGGGAGAGACCGGACCAAGGTGTGACTGATGCGCGCCTCCCGGATGATGACGCCATGAGTTCATTCTGGCGCAGCATCTGGTCGGTGCCTGTCAGTCACACCCAGGGTGACTGGACTCGAGAGGTCGAGCGTGCGTGCGATCCTATACCACAAATGGGGGCAATTGACATCAGCCCCCAAGATGTAGCTCGTGCAGTCCGTCCGTTGCCAAACTGGAAATCTCCAGGGCCGGATGGGCTGCACAATTTCTGGATTAAGTGGTTTACAAGATCGCACGCTCGCTTGGCATATCAGTTTCAGTCTGCCTTAGAGTCCGGGTCGCTACCGGAATTCCTAACAACAGGAATAACCCACCTGCTCCATAAGTCAGGTAGTACTGCGGAGCCTAAAAATTATAGACCGATCACGTGTCTGCCGACGGTCTATAAAGTTCTTACATCCATACTGCGAAGCAAAATTAATAGTCATATTGACAAAAATTTTATCATGTCACCTTCTCAGAATGGATGTAGGAACGGGTCCCGCGGTACTAAGGAGCTGCTCCTCATTGATATGACCATTAGCCAACAGGTTCGACGTTCCCGAAAGGATCTGTCGACATGTTGGATAGATTATAAGAAGGCCTATGACTCTGTTCCTCATACATGGCTCATGAGGGTGCTAGAATTGTATAAAATTGATACAACACTACGCACCTTCCTGATGTCGTGTATGAGGCAATGAAGGACGGTCCTTCGCTATCCAGGATGTCGACATATTCAGAGGAATAACGAACCTGTAACGATCGAGCGAGGTATATTCCAGGGTGATAGTTTGAGTCCACTTTGGTTTTGCCTAGCCTTGAATCCTCTCAGCACACTGCTGGAGAATTCAGGTCTAGGCTATCGGTTGAAGAGAGGTGGTCAGGTAATATCTCACCTACTTTACATGGATGACCTGAAACTTTTTGCCCCCAACAATCTGCAACTGATGGAGCTACTGAAGGTAACTGAAACCTTCAGTAGTGCCATCAGGATGGAGTTTGGTGTGGACAAATGTGCGGTCATGCATGTAAAACGAGGGGAGGTTGTGGAATCTGTGGGAACTCAACTCACGGATTCCATAAACCTGAGATCCCTCTCTCCAACCGAAACCTATAAGTATTTGGGTATGTCGGAAGCTCTAGGCATCAATATCACTGACATGAAGCAATCGTTGAGGGAACGTTTCTTTGGTCGCCTGAAGAAGGTATTCAATAGCCTTCTTTCAGGCGGAAACAAGGTGCGCGCCTTCAACGGTTGGGTCATGCCGGTATTGATGTACTCTTTCGGCGTACTCAAATGGACTAAAACGGAACTTGACGCCCTGGATAGGAGGGTCCGCACACTGCTGACTGCATATCGAATGCATCACCCACGATCGTCGGTGATGAGACTGTATATCCCGCGGAAGTGTGGAGGTCGAGGTTTTTTAAATGCTAAGACCCTACACAACCGCGAGGTATGCAGTCTCAGGGAATATTTCCTAGCTACCGACGTGGGTATGCATCGAGATGTAGTGTCAGTGGACAAGGGACTCACCCCGCTCTCAATGGCTAACGAGAACTGGCGCAAACCGGTAGTGCTTGACACTAACGATCGCAGGGAAGTATGGCAGAGCAAGGAACTTCACGGACGCTTTTTCCGGGCCCTTCATGGGCCCGATGTAGACCAATTGGCGTCCGTAGCCTGGCTGCGTTTCGGTGACCTCTTCGGGGAAACCGAAGGTTTTGTCTGTGCAATTATAGACGAAGTTATCATGACGAATAACTACCGGAGATTTATTGTGAAGGACGGCACGGTTGACATCTGTCGGGCATGTCACCGTCCGGGAGAATCAATTCGTCACATTATCTCTGGTTGTTCTCGTCTAGCTAACGGAGAGTATTTGCATAGACACAACCTTGTGGCCAGGATTATCCATCAGCAACTTGCTTTGAAATACTCTCTTGTGGAATCAGAAGTGCCGTACTACAGGTATGAGCCCGACCCAGTTCTTGATAATGGTCATATCACTTTGTACTGTGATCGGTCCATCATCACTGACAGGACTATTGTAGCCAATAAGCCTGATATAGTGGTGGTGGACCGAAGCGAGAGGCGTGCAATGATTGTTGACATATCCGTTCCGCATGACGAGAACCTCGTGAAAGCCGAGAAAGATAAACAAATCAAGTATATTGACTTGGCTCGCGAGGTTGTCGACATGTGGGATGTGGACTCGGCGATCATTGTACCGATAGTCGTGTCAGCCAATGGCTTAATAGCCAAGAGCCTCGACCAACACCTTAGGAGGCTCGCGTTAGGCGGCTAGATCAAGGGTTTGATTCAGAAAGTGGTACTCCTGGACACGGCTCGTATTGTTAGGAGGTTCCTTTCTCTGGAGCCCTGACCGCCGGTAGCTTGGACCCTGTTCCCGATACCGGTGGGACACTATTTTTTATATTTTTAAATGTTTTTTTTTATTTTTTATTGAAATATTTAAAAATATAATTTATATGTACATAAACAAATGAATAAAAAAAATAATAATGATAAAAATGATAATGATATGATAATAATAATGTAATATTTTCGAAGAAATTACAGATTTAAAATGCAGGGACATTGCGGTTGCGGTGGTATCAGCATTTTATCCGTGCGAAGCCGGGGCGAGTCGCTATTTGTATTATAAAGACATTTTATAGCTATGCGACCTCTTGCACACACTGTACTTTTTATTATATTATTAAAAATTAAAACGCGTTATAACATAAAAATATCACTAGATCTAAAGCCTACGGAACTAGATATGTCCGTATATTTGAACGTAAACTGAACTAGATCTATTCACCGATGAATGGAAGGAGATACTGACTGATTGTCCGGATTTGCGAGAAGACTGAGTGAGAAGTTTAGAGGTTATATATCTGTGTTATATTTTCTTTAATGTGCTTTACATAATTTGTACCTAATGTAATTGGCATTTTGTCATTCTAGTTAAGTAAATAAGAAAAAACCCCAGTTGTCATCTAACGTCATAATACGTCAGTGCACAAAAATCTCAAATTATAATATAAAATAGTATAAAATCGAACAAAAAACCGATTTTACTATCGGCATGCGTTTATCTTGGCCGGAATCGCGTCGCGAGTGCAGTTACGCAGTTTTTAATGGATAGGGATCAAAACCAATATGAGAATTATGATGCAAACTTAAACATTGATACATTAGATGACCAAACACAATTGAATAACGTTATAGAAATGAATACAATAATATCAGCGGGAAAACGCCCAAGATCTGAGAATAATCTAGAGTGTTGGCAAACTGTAAGTAAAAACAACTCAAAGAAGAAGGCAAAACTTAGCAAGGATATGTCTGTGGAATCACCAATACAAGTCACTGTAACTTCCAAAGAAAAGATGCCCAAACAATTTGCGTTTGCAAAATTACTAAAACAAAATAAGATGATGGACATTGACAAAATTAAATATATTAATCCATATAAGTTGCTGGTAACGTTTAGTAACAAAAATAGTGCAGAAAATTTTCTTTGTTGTCCTGCATTTAGTGACCTTGGTTGGCGAATACAAAAAACTTGGGAGGTTGGTCTATCGTACGGAATTATTAGAGATATCGAATTGGGCTTATCTGAAAAAGAACTTGTAGATTATATGAATTGTGAGAAGGAAATTGTATCAGCTAAACGACTCAATAAAAAAGATGGAGATGAATGGGTTCAAAGTGAAACTTTCAGAATAACTTTCAAAGGTTCTTCCTTACCTTCACATGTATGTCTATTTGAGTTGAAAATAAGAGTAGAACCGTATACGTTTCCTGTAACGCAATGTTCCAAATGCTGGAGATTTGGGCATATTGCTAAAATGTGTCCAACAAGTAAAACAGTATGCCCAAAGTGTTCTAACTTCCATAATACTTGTGATACAGCTACATTCAAATGCCCTAATTGCTCAGGCAATCACGTGGCAATGTCGAAACAGTGTCCTCTGTATAAAAAAGAAAAACGTATCAGAGAATTGATGTCAGAGCACAATTTCACTTACCAAAAAGCCTTATCAAAGTATTGGGAGTCTCCCTCATTTGATACACCAAGAGTTCTACGTGATCCAAGTCCAATCCTGGAATGTAGAAGTATTCAGGCATCCGAAAGAAGCAAGCATGACTCAGTATCTTCTTTACAAGAAGTTTACATGGAAAAAATCGATGCTAATATTCCTTCAGGTTCAGACAAGATAAAAAACAAAAAGAAAAGTACCAAGAAGAAGAAGTACCTTATAAAATAGCAAATAATGTAATTGCGGAACTGGAAACTTCAGATTCAGAAAAAGCTGCTGAATGCTCTGCTGGCCAGTCGCTACAGTCAGAAAATAAGGATCAGACACATTGGAAATCATGGTCATTTAGAGAAGTTATTCAAAAAATTAAGGACTTCATTAAAGAAAAGAAGGAAAGTGTAGTCGTTAAGCTCAAAGCCATTATTAAGATTTGTATAGACTGGTTTACCTCACTTTTTACTAACCTTTTGCCAGACTTACCTGTGATAGTTAAAATGTTTCTGAGTGATAATGGTTGATCACTCAAAAACTAATATTGATTTAAACGTGATACAATGGAATGCTCGCAGTCTTAAACCTAAATCAAAATTATTTAATCTGAATATAATGCAGTGGAATGCACAGAGCTTGAATCCCAAACTTGAGGAATTTAAATGTTTACTCTTACAGGAAAAAATACACGTAGGATTAATTAGTGAAACCTGGCTAGGGGATGATGTTTGCGTCAATATTAATCAATACAATATATTCAGAAGAGATAGAGAGGATTCGTACGGGGGGATAGCTGTTGTAGCTCATAACTCACTAAGTATACAGGAGGTGACGGTAAATCAAATTAATCCAGGCATCGAATTACTGAGTATCAAACTAAATAATTGTAACTATATCAAACATATCATTTTAATTTATTGTCCTAGTTCCGTTCATACGACGCCAGCTGACTGGGATAGGATCTTTTCTTTGTTCCCAAATAATTGTTTAATAACAGGAGATTTTAACGCCCATCATACAAACTGGTCTTATAAAAATGATAATAGGGGCTTACAAATTTTTGAGTCCGCGTTAGAGTTTGGTTTTACATCTCTGAATACTGGACAGCCCACTAGGGTTAAACTAGTGAATAACATATTGCAATCTTCTTCTCCAGATATTACATTTGCATCTGCGGATATCGCTATTAATTGTGACTGGATTGTTATGAACGAAAACTTAGGTAGTGATCACTTATTTATTAAAGTTAAAGTAAATTACTGTGAGGATGTCTACTTCCGTGAAAAGCGTAATTATAAATTAGCCAACTGGACTGGTTACAGAGCGTGTCTCTTTGATTGCTTTTCTCTGAATAATACGAGTGATGATGTTCAAGTTATGTACGATTATTTCTCCTGTCAAATAAATAAATCAGCAGATGAAAATATTCCTCTTATTAAATATTGTGATAAGCCAAATAATAAATTTAAACCGAAAGGGTATTGGAGTCCAGATTTGTCTAAATTAGTTGCGGAGCGCCGTTTGGCACTTAAGAAATTCAGAGGAAATCCAACAGCAACGAACCTCGCAGCACTCGAGGAAAAAACTCTGAAGGCTAAACAAGCTATTCAAAATGCGAGATCTAATGATTATAAGAAATTTTGTGAAAGCATTGATTACAAAGTTTCAGTTTCAGATATGTGGCATCGATTACGGTGGGTCAAAGGTTACAAGAAATCCAATATCCAATGTCCTCAGGAGCTAAAGAGAGAAATGTTATGTGATCTTACACCAGATTATGTCGCTTTCTCTAAGCCGATATTTAATTCTACAAATATGTTGCTCGAGTCAGAATTTACGTTGCAGGAACTAAATAACTGTTTAAAGAAAAAAGATACTGCTCCAGGAGATGATCAAATTACGTACTCTATGATTTTACATCTACCACCTATTGGCAAATTATACTTACTCAAAATCTATAATAGTATATTAAACTCAGGTAATTTCCCATTGCAGTGGCGTCAGATTAGAGTTGTCCCCATACCGAAGTCGGGTACTGGCTTAAATACCAAACCAAGACCTATTTCGTTGATGTCGTGTACATGCAAAATTTTTCATGCTATGATAACCAAAAGACTCGAATGGTATATAGAGAAGCATCAAATTTCATCACCAAACACAGTTGGTTTCAGGAGAGGAAAATCCTGCCTTGATTGTCTTACGCGTTTGGTGACTCAAATACAGATAGGCTTTTCAAAGAATGTCCCAACTGTGGCTTGTTTTATTGATATCAAAAGTGCATATAATGATATACTAATAGATAAGCTATTGCAGGTGCTTGATAGTTTGGGTGTTGGTAGGAATATTTGTCAATATTTGTGGAACTTCCTTAGCGAACGTCATCTAAAAGTGGTCGATGATTCCATAACTGATATGGTCAGATATGCACGAAAAGGCTTAGCTCAAGGTGACCCCATATCACCGCTGCTTTTTAATATAGCCACGTATAAAGTTTGTAAGGATATATCTGAAGTGTATTCATGCCAATACGCTGATGACTTTGTTTTTTATTTTACTTGTCAGGATATATTAGAGGGTCAATTCAAAATACAAAATGCTTTGGATATTTTTACTGTTTTATTGGACGAATTAGGGTTAGAAATATCTACAAGTAAATCCAAATATTGTGTTTTTAGTAGGGGTTTTAGGCAACAATAAAAATACAACTCTCCATAAATAATAGTGTACTTGACAACGTATGTTACTATAAATATTTGGGTGTTTGGCTAGATAAGTCATTACGTTGGGGTAAACACATCAACGAAATAGTCGAAAAGGTTCAGAGACTTCTCAATTTACTTAAAATTCTTACAAGTCCTTCTTGGGGTATTCATCAGATTCATCTTCGGAGGCTCTACGTGGCTCTAATTAGAAGTAGGTTAGACTACGGGTGCTTTCTATATGACAATAGCGCTAAGACAAATATCTATAAGTTAGAAAAGATTCAAAATCAGGCTTTAAGAGTAGTAGGGAGTTTTATAAGAAGCACACCAATACATGTTATGGAGTGCGAGCTCTTGTTCCCCCACTGCATGTTAGGAGAAGATGGTTAGCATTCAAATATTGTTTAAAATCGTATTCTGTGTCCGATAATGTGGTAATAAAACTGTTGTTAGAGCTTGGTGCCATTAGTCATGTCAGATATTGGGTAACTAAAAAGCTTCCATTACTTGTTAGTGTATTTAAGGAGATCAAGGAGGAAAATGTAAGGGCATCTTTGATCCCAGGAATGTTTTCTTTAGATGTTTGGGTTACTAGGATTAACGTCCAAGACATAATAAAGGTTAATTTAGACTCAATTAAAAACCCTAAGAAGACATATGATTTAAATTCAATTAAAGCAGAAACTCTGAGAGAAGTAGCAGATAAATATCACGATTATTACAAAATTTATACTGATGGGTCTAAGAATGCTAATGGCAATGGAGCTGCTTACTACGATCCTTTAAATTTAGATAATACAAATACATATTATAAAATAAATAATTATGTGTCAGTTATGTCTTTGGAGCTTTTTGCAATTTTAGAGGCACTTTCTTATATAATAACTATTAATAATAACAGAAAAACATTGATTTGTGTAGATAGCAAGAGTGCACTACAACATATAGCTCGATGCGCTTCTGGGCACAGAGGTGCATCGATAGCTTATGAAATTCTATCTAAAATACATGATTTATCCAAAAGAGGGATAGATCTAAAATTGCAATGGGCTCCTTCACATATAGGTATAAAGGGTAATGAGGAGGCTGACCGCTTAGCAAAGTTGGGTATAGATAAAGGTAGAGAAACATATATTGGAACCAATTATGTAGAATTATTGCCTAGATATAAAAACAAATGTCACGAAATTTGAAAAGAATTTTTCAATGAACGATCGAAAGAAAAGGGAATATGGTATAGATCTTTAGTTTTGGAGCCTCCACTTATACCATGGTTTTGTAACACCAGGTTCAACAGAAAGCTATTAGTAACAGCTCACAGACTGAGATCTGGACACATGCCGCTCAATAAGTTTGCATTTTTAATGAAAAAAACTAATTCACCAAATTGTGAGGAGTGTGGCACAGTAGAAGATGTTACACATCTGTTGACGGAATGTGTCAGATTTCAATCTGCAAGAAAGGAATTGTATAAAGAACTAGGTACAAACATATACGATGTTGGAATGTTTCATCACATCTTGTCGACACCTAACTCAGAGGCTGCTTATAGCTTAATTAAGTTTGCTTTGTTACGTTTTACAATATAGGTAAGATATTTACTATTATAATGTCCGATGGGACTGACATGTACATTTGTATAAAAGTCCCTAATACCAAATAACGAGAAAAAAAGAAAAAAACCCTGTGAATACTCATTTAGGGCTTGCGCACACTTGATGTCTCAAGTGTGACTGTCTTAGAAAGACATTTCGTACAACACATTTTTTTAGTGCGATATTTTTCGATTTTGTGTGTGGTATAATTTTTGTTAGTGTTTTTTTGGTGGTTTTAAAAGTTGACTCTAGTGGTAAGTTAGTGTAACTGTTGGCAACACTGGACGTCTCAAAATAGTCTTGTCGCAGACAAGTCTGCGACGTCGTAGACAGGTCTGAGTAAGATAGTCTAGTTCCAAGTATGTGCAAGCCTTAAATGAGTATTCACAAGGTTTTTTCGCCCTTACACAGAACCCTAAAATGAAAGGCTTACTTTCCCCGAAAAACAATTTCACGACTGACAAGCGTAGGAATGATAAAAATTTGTTTTTGTCGTAAAAGAGAAATCACAACTCTGAAATAGCCCGCCATGAATATTATATGAGAACTTTTTTAATATCTTCCTTTGTCCTAGACTTGAACTTACGATCTTAAGAAACAAGGTTAGGAGAACTTAAGGTTATGTCAAGGCCATAATAACATGAAATATTTTTGAATAGATTATAAATGCAAAAAGCTTTTAAAGTTAGGCGAAACATCAGGCATAGATACCACGGATCTTGAGCGCTGACTTCTACAGTTCTACTTGCGCAAAAGCACGCAGAAGTCAAAAATATCGGGTCTTTTTAGTGGTATGAAGAGAAATGCGGGGGCGGGGAGTGAAATCCTTGTACAGTGTTTGGCTCGTCGATATTGTAAGATGCGCAAAGCAATCCACGCTCTTTCGCCGAGCGCTCAAGATTCGTACCGCTATCTATAGTTGATCATCTCCTTAGCCTTTTCCCAACTAGCTTGGAGTCGGCTTGCGGTCTAACCAGATGCCCCAGTGAACCAGTGCTTGACTGCGATCCCACCTGATGGTAAGCAATGATTATGCAATCATTGATGGTGAGGCGCACTAGTTCATTAAGAGTCTATTCACTCTAGCCTTGAAGACACCTAAATTATCATCGGATGGGAAGACCGCAGCAGAAAAATTGTTCCAGTCCATCGATGTACGCGGTATAAACGACGAAGTGAAACGCTTAGTCCGGACCGTTGAAGTTTCAACAACGTAAGGGTGGATACCCGCCGTACGTCGGGTTGTCCGATGGTAGAAAGGAGATGGCGGAATCAAGTCATGCAATTCCCATGCACGCTCTACAAAATGCAACCTGTAAAATACCGAAAGGCTGGCTCTATGGAGCGATTGCCTATCAGACCTCCACACACAAACCAGTTACTGGGAAACAGGATACTTTTTGGATAGACTGATAATCAGACTTTCTGTCTGACTATCAGTCTATCTGTGACTGTCAAAAATCTACGATTGATAACCGGGACCAACGGCTTTAAGTGGGACACTCAGAAAGTTTTGAAAACTAAAAACTTACTTCTAGGATTCCCGAACCAATCTCTTCGTATATAATTCCTGTTTTTTAATTTAATTTTTTTACTGCCAGCACACTTTCTTCCATGACAGCCTTCGTACGACGATCAAAGAAAGAAAGAAAGAGAGAAAGAAAAATATTTTATTTGGCACACATGGATTCACACACTGTAAAAAACAAAATTTAAACTAAGAAGAAAAAAAAAAACAATGTGTGTCTCACGGCTGCGCCAAATAGGTCCAGTTCAGCAAAAATGCCAGACAACCACGTGGTAGTCAGTGGTAGTTGCCTGACGCTGGTTTTCAACTGAACCCTATTGAGAGTGAACGGCAGTTATTTACTTATTAGTGTTATGTTACTTCTTTGTTCATCCAAAAAAGTAAGGCGACTGCGCTTGAACTCGCAGACTTAATGCAACAAGGCATTCTCTACCAGTCAACCCAGATAAGACTGTGGCTTTATGTGCTTTCTGAGGCACAGAGTGCCAGTAATGTCCTAAATAGACTTAGAAAAGAACAAATAATGAATTAAAAAGTTCACATTGGTAGTTGCTCGGTTTCGAACCCGCAACCTCATATATGAAAAGCCCTAAATCAGTGGACCATCACGACACTTCAAGCCAAACATAAAATAGGTACTTAAATTAGCCTAGACTACGTAACCAGTGATGACATATGGTTCCGAAACGTGGTCGCTCATAATGGGCCTCATCAGAAGGCTCAAAGTCACCTTATGGGCAATAGAAAGGGCTATGCTCGGAGTTTCCTTGCAAGATCGAATCAGAAAGGAAGATATCCGCAGGAGAACCAAGGTTGCCGACATAGCACGAAGAATCGCCAAACTTAACTTTCTTTCTTTCAAGACGCAACGTTAAACACAGAATTATGTAAGTTTTAGTTTTACGATCTCAATAAAACCTTTAAATAAAAAGCCCTACGCAATGCCGTACTTTCGACCTAATGAGGTCAATTATTGATCTCTTTACCTGAATGAGGTGGCTCACGTAATTTATACCAATTAACTCCCGATTCCTAAATAATAAACGATTCGTTTTTGTAACCAGTCGTTTCTTTAACTTTTTTATTGTTCTGTACTTTTCTTTTCAAGTTGATGATTTTTAAAGGATTGGAAGCCATTTTTTTTTATTCTTTATTTTGGAGCTTTGTCAATAATGACTATGTCGCTCGATCATAGCCAAATTTTGGATTTTATAAAATTTATATTAAAATATTATTGTAGTATATTTTGTAAAGTAGTCTTGCCTCGTCTGATGTTAGCTTAGCTAATATACTGATGCAAATACCAATTTCAATCATTTGAGTGCTAAACAATTTTCTCCTGAGGCGTTCGCCCCGCTCACATTCCACTAGAATATGATGTACGTCCTCGATTAATCCAAATTTTTCTCAATTAGGTGAAGATGTGATACCCATAAGGAACGTAAACTATTGGAAGCCTTGGCTTATACAGACCGGGATGGAAGCATGGCAAAGGATTTTGTCGCCAGTCAGGCTATGATCAGTGAACGGTCCTCTTAAACTTATTTGTCGTACAAACTGCACTTCTTTGGTTAATCACAGATTCATTTTAAACAACAATTTCATATAACTAATTCTAAAGCTGTGAGTTATTTTCAATACGAAATCAATGTAAAATCACCAAAAGAGTGTTTGTTTACTTTTGACAACAAATGAATTTACTAAACAAATATGGCGAGGCAGGGCACATGACGTTCAACCAATCAGCGCGCGAGATGCGTTTGGTTCAATAACATTTCACAATTTCACTTCGACAAATTATAATCTACCGGAAAAGAATGCGTTAAATTGTAAGCAGTTTATTACGGTTCACAATCTTTCGACAGTTTGTAATCTCACGAGATAGATTATAATCTAACAGTGTTTACAATTTTACGGTCACATATCCATTTTTTGATATATGAATGATTATATATATTGATATATATGATTTTTAAGATATAAAAATGTAGATACCTAACAATAATTCATGATGGTGGAGAAATTAAATTTTTCGCAGTGAGTAGCTCGCCTTCCGACTGTCCAGTAACCGTCCGGACCGAGCTCGAGTCGTCGACGGCGCGTGGTGTTCCACGCGCGCTTCCAAGAGATGTCAGCAAACCGTAGGGGCCCAGCAAGGTCGAGGCCTACTGGGGCCATGGGAGAACTCTGGGCCCCTGGAATGAAGGCCAAGAATGAACAATAGTGGGTTTTATTTAGTAAAAGTCTCACACGCCCTGGCGCTCCGCCCAATATGCGAGAAGTCATTAGATGATTTCCCACCTAAAAAAAAGGTACCGATATGGGTATGAAATCTCTTTTTCTCTAAATCATAGTCTTATTTCTGAAAATAATTTTCTTTTTTTTATTTGGTATAAACCAGTTTTGACTGCGATCCTACATCTCTGTAAGCAGTGATGCAATCGTTGATGGTAAGGCGCACTAGTTTGCATTAACAGATTTACAGAAACAGGACTATGATTTCAATAAGTTCATAATCTATTTATATAAAAGGAGAAACTGACTGACTGACATATCAACGCACAGACAAAACTACTGGGACTAGGAGCGTGAAATTTTGCACAAGGTTTCCTTTTATGACGTAGGCTAGCACTAAGAAAGGATTTTTCGAAATTCACATATTCACACATTAAGGGGATGAAATGGGGGTCCAATTTTTATACGGAAAAGCTTTCTATCACGCGGGCGAAGCCGCTGGTAGAAGTTAGTTTAATAATAAACCCGTAAAAACTATGCGACATTACTGTCAAACATACCATTGTTTGATTCCAACAAAAAAACGGTTCATACTCGTAAATATCAGCAATCGGCCGCGTCGTTACTTACACGCGAACTGCTTTTATTATTTTTCTGTTTATTTATAAGTTCCTGTTGTGATAAAGGGTTAGTGTTTTGTTAGGGGTAAAGAACCTTATACTGTACGTGTTATGATATGTAGCATAAACATAATTTCGTGTAAGTAGGCCGTGTGAGGTTTTTAGGTCATGTCGTGTGAAAATATAGTATGTAGAGTGTCTAAGTCTTTGGTTTGTGTCGGAAAGGAGTGAATAAATTAAATAGTGAAGTAACTTATCATCATTTCGGGCCTCTCCCAAGCGTCGTCATAATGACTGGTCTTGTGCGTTTTTCATCAATTGGATTCGCGCAATCCTTACCAGGTCATCGGTCTAGGCCCACCAAACACCTGCCTCATCCTGTACGCGGTCGCCACTCCAGAACCTTTCGGCCGCATCTACCGTCTGTTCTGCTAGCAATAAGCAGAAGAGGTAATGAGTAGCTTGCCGTCCGCTCGTCCGGTAAAAACCGAGCCCAAGTTGTCGATGGCGCATATTGTTCCACGCGGGCCTAACAGGGCCGATGCCCGCACAGGGAATTTTTGACAGGGAAACCGTAGTCCTAGAATGTAAAAGGCAACTGACGGACATAGGTATGTTTTAGTCACTAAAAGTTCGACACGCCCTCTCACTCCACCTTAGTGCGAGAACAGTCATCAGAGGATTTCCAAGATGGGAAAAGGTTTGTTAGATTGACTATAATATTCACACCACTATCACACATCGCCGTCTAGTCCCAAGCTAAGCAGAGCTTGTGTTATGAGTACTAGACAACTGATAAACATACTTAAATATTTCTAAATACATACATATTATAGATAAATTACACCCAGACACAGAACTAATGATTGTGCTCATCACACAAACATTTGTCCTGGGTGGGAATCGAACGCACGACCTCCGGCATAACAGTCAGGGCCACTAACCACTAGACCAACAGGCCAGTCAAATACCTTCAACCAAATGTTTACCTAAACCCCAAAGATTTAAGGCAAGGAGTTTTGCTACCCGATATATAGACCCGGTTCCTCAAACATCCGGGATTAGGAGTGATATTATGCAAACTAAAATATGTTTATCATAATATTTGTATAATCTCAGCCACTACTAATATCGTCGGAAGGGGTATGAAACCGTAATTACGAAGCTCTGCAAACAGAAAGACGATAGTAGAATGTTGTTTTTAAGAGAAAGGAGGAAGCAACGAGTGTATGGGTAGACTAGAGTTTAATTAATGTGAGGTTTATAGGATTATTGTTATGAATTGAGAGTAAATATTTGCCGTTTATAATAATGCTCATCAGAAATGAAGATATCGGCAGGAGAACCAAAGTTCCTGACATCTTAATACTTGATGGAAATACTGGTCTTGCTAAAGTTCCTATGCTCCTTGAGCCTAGAGGTCATTGGATCTTTACGTCTCGGCTTGGGGTATCGCACTTTTTCAGGTGTGAAGTCATCTTTTTACTTTTCTCGCTCTAGCGTGGAGTGGGAGGACGTATCAGACTTTTACCGACTAAAAACCACACCTATGTTCTTTCAATTGTCTTTTACGTTCCTACCTATAATATAACCTTTGTATAATATATTCTTTTCAGAACCAATCCCATGGCACACACATACACGTTGCTGACGCAATCGGGATTTATCAATATCAAAATAGTTTTTTTTTCAATTATTTATTTTAAATCAGCCTAGCTAAGTTACGACCGTTTCGTTTCGATTGTCTTGCGTCGAACGCCTCGAGTAGGCCACGCCTCCGATTTCTTTGTTCTGACCACGTGACTAAACGTTGAGATGACGTCAGAATAAAGAAATCAGAGGCGTGGCCTACTCGAGGCGTTCAACGCAAAAAAATCCAAACGAAATGGTCGTAACTTGGCTAGGGGGGCTGAAATACATTTAGTAACCGATTGTGAACGTACTACTTTCAGAATGAGCTGCTCAATAAACAAAACAAGTCAATAAACTGGGTTATTACATTAAAAAATAACTATAAAATAAAGCAAACTAAAGGCTCCTGAGCACTCTGTTCAATGTGTTTTAATTAACTACGCTAGATCCGTTCGCTTTTATGAAATACGTCGATAAGGGAATACTGCAGTTTTTATTCCATTAAGTAAGTCTTAGTTTGTAGTTATAAAACAAAATAAAAAAATATAACTTAGACAAGGTGCATAGTTGGTTAGTATACGCACAACTTAGGATCTGCGCACTCTTGAGACAAGACTGTCTTAGGCAAAAATGTCTACGACGTCGCAGACTTGTCTGCGACAAGACTGTTTTGAGATGTCCAGTGTTACCAACAGTTACACTAACTTACCACTAGAGTCAACTTTTAAAACCACCAGAAAATTTCTAACAAAAAATTATCCCACATACAAAATCGCAAAATTTCCCACTAAAAAAAGGTGTGTTGTACGAAATAAAATAACTAGGCATATAGGTTATTAGTTTCCTTGAATAATAAGTGATAAAAATTAACAATGAGTTGATCAAAATACCATTTGTGGGTAAATTAACATTAGTAGGTAATTCAACATACAAATTATTCAATAACAGAATTCCGAACCTAAGTCGCCAAAACCCTTATAGGGTCACTTCGTTGTCTGTCTGTCAAAATCCTTTTTCTCAGGAACACGTGGAGGTATGGAGCTGAAATTAATATCAAATACTCAAGTCTGCGAGAATTGGTGGCCGAGTGGTGACGGCCCCGACTTATGAGTTGTAGGTCGCGGGTTCAAACCCAGCCAGGTACATTACTTTGTGTAATTTATTTTCATCACCACTGCTCTCAAAACAATGAAGGAAAACATCGGGAGGAAACCGGTGTAAGCATGTATTATTCTATACCTCTTTTATGTTATATTAAGTCGTACATTGGTTATCGATTAATAATATGGGTATTAGTTACCATTAAATAATACATAGTAGCTGCAAAACAATACTAAAATAATTTGAATTTAAAGAAAATGTTTGTAACGGCCGAGATCGCAATGATGGCAACATCCCCTCCCTATACCTACAAAAGGGCATGTCGCCATTATTGCGCGCGCGAGTAGTAGTCGCGCTCTCATCCAGCACGGACCGTTCCATTTGGCTAACCCTTTGTGTCGACGTAGGTACTGGTTTACACTAGTACTTGCGGGGGCACACAGGGGAGGCCACCCCGTCGATACTCGGTGTGCGTTCACGCACACCGTAGCGGTCGCGGAGGCATAGTGCCCAGTTTTTTTATTTTATTCCTTTTGTTCTCCTTCTACCCACTTTTTAACTTTCGTTATTGTGAACTGTGAACTCTTAAAAAATACTGTTTTTAAAATGTGTTTTTAAATGTGTAGTGATTTTTAACTGTTACTGTTATTGTGCGTAACATGCCGCCCAAGAAGCCAGGACCTCGGAGTTCGTTGGGAAACGACTCCGAGTCCCCAAACCCGGGTCGACCGATGGGGGACCGGACGCTGTCGCTCCCATTTATTGGGGGCTCGACTCCCGGTGTCCCACCTCCACCCAAGACGAAGAGGGAAGCGGCCGCTGGCGGCCCGCCGGCGCCGTCGACGACTGCGCGCGCTTCGTCATCAGCGTCGTCGAGCCGACAACCGGCCGTTCCGGTTCGTCCTTCCTCCTTTCGCCCTGTGCCTATCCAGGCCCCGGGGCCCCTAGGGCAGCCAAGCCGCCACCACCTGGTGCGCTCGCCCACCCCTACCGTGCGCTCCGTTGCGCCGGGGGTTAGTACCGCCACGCGTAGTGCTGTGCCCGCGCGAGCCGCTGTGTCCTCCACGTCGGCTGTGCGCCCCGCAGCGCCTACCACCAGGGCCCCACTTGTGCCCCCCACCACCACCAAGCTGTCCAGTGCCGGAAGGACAGCGAAGGCCCCTGTCAGCGCCCCCTCTGGTCAGCACGACCCGGAGCCGGGAGCGAAGACGAAGACGCAGCTCGGCCCAGCACGCCGCACCGCATCGCCTGCTACCCGCCGCATGCTGGCGGGCTCGGCCGCTGCGGCGGACAGGTTAGTCATCCCTCCTCCACCACTCTTCTCACCACCTCCACCAAGGGGCTCCGCCCAGGACTCCCCCGTCGCCTCGTCCGCGTGTTCCTCCCGTCAAGGGTCGGACATGTCGACCTCGTCGGGGGCCTCCTCGCGGACCGGTCGCCGAGACGTTTCGCTAGACACGCTCACGCGACCCGGTTCGCCGGTCGAGGGCCCCCCACCCCCACCTCCACAATTTGAGACGCCGGGCTTCGGGTACGAGTTCGCCCTAGAGGCCCGGCCCCAACGGAGACCCCGCAGCTCCGACGACGAGGCCGCCGAAGAGGCAAAGCGTCCCTGCACGGGGCCCCCCCTACCGCAGCGCGCTCCGCGCAGGCGGGAGGGCGTAGGGTCCCCCACGTTCGCCGAAGCGGTGCGCTCGCCGCCGGCCTCTCCTCTGCCGTCCACTTCATCGGCCCAGAGAGCCTCCCTGGACCAAATGGACACAGGGGCCCCCCCTATTTCGAGGGCCCCCACCCCTACTGCGGCAGGAAATGTTCCTGCCGCCAAGAAGAAGTCCCCCCGCTACCCTCCGCTGATAGTGGAGAGGCTGCCGGGATGGGCCGCCCACTTTAGGGCCGTTAAGGGCCTGCTGGGCTTCCCGCCGAATGCTCGTCCATACCAGGGCGGCATTCGGTTTCTGCCTGAGAGTGAGGCAGAATATAGGGTGGTCCAGCGGTACCTTACCGACCTGGAAAAGGAAAGCGGCATCTCATGGTTCGCCTACTCGCTCCCAGCGGAGCGAAGCTTTAAGGTGGCTATCCGCGGACTCCCTGCCGACACAGACCCGGCAGAGATCGAGGACGAGCTAAGCCGGCTGGGATATCAGCCAGAGTACGTGCGCAACATCAAGGCGCGCGAAGGACGACCTGGCTGCATATTTCACGCCGTGCTCAAGAGGACGCCCGACGTCAGGAGAATTTACGACACCACGCAACTACTTTTAATGCGTGGTGTCCGAGTCGAGGCGTGGAGGGGCAAGAAAGGGCCCGCACAGTGTCACAGGTGCCAGAAGTTCCGGCACAGCTCTCACCTGTGCCACCGCCCGCTCGCATGCGTGCGTTGCGGCGAGAACCACGCCGCAAAGGACTGTCCACGCCCAAGGACCGAACCGGCCACCTGCGCAAACTGCGCAGGCGACCATCCGGCGTGCCACTCTAGATGTCCGGTGTTCCTCAATGAATTGAGGAACAAGCGAGCGGGCACTGTCGCCATCTCCCGGCAACAGCGCCAGCACAATGCTGCCACAGAGAGGCCTGTGAATGCCGAAGAAAAGGAGGCGCCTAGTGCGTCACTGATGGCGGCAGCCAACGGGCCCTCAGTCAGAGGACAAGACATCCCCTCCGGGAGGCGGAGGAAGACCAAGAGGGGGGGGAAGAAGAAGGGGAAGAAGCCCCCGCCCCCTCCCACCCACTCCGAAGCGGCGACCGCCCCGCCCCCCTCAGGGGGGGGGGCCCCCTCAAGAGCAGCACCTGCTGCTGCCGACAAGGGGAAGAAGGAGCAGCACGCTGAAGCGAGCCGAGCCGCCCCTAAGGCGGCCGCACACGCAAGTGCTGCCCCTATTCGGCAGCAGCAGCGAGGCAGAGGCCCTCCGAGCCAACTCATCTCGGAGGAGAGCACTGAGTTGCTGAGAGCCCGCCTCCCTCAAATCCTCCGCTACCTGATGGGGTTAGTCGGTAGGATGATGGGGTCGCGGGACCCAATAGGTGTGGTCCTTGGGGACCTGCCTCAGCTCCTGGAGATCATCACCGGTCACCAATGGCCAGGTCTCTGAGGATCATCCATTGGAATGCCCGCGGCCTCAAGAGAAAGGTCGCCCCCTTCCGCCTCCTCCTCAAGGAACAGCAAATAGACGTGGCGCTTATTAGCGAAACTCTCCTGGGGCCTGCCGACAGAATCAGGTTCCCAGGATATTTTGTCTATAGGCAGGACGAGAAGTCGGCAGTCGGCGCTTCCTACCGTGGTCTGGCGGTACTAGTGCGGCGTAGAGTCGTCCACCAACCCCTACCCCCGACGCCCCTCAACACCTTCTACGCGCTGGGTGTTCAGGTTCACGTCGCCGGCGAGGACCTCAGCGTCTTCGCGGCCTATATCCCGCCCGCAGCCCAATACGACGTTGCAGAACTGCGGGCCCTCTTGCTGCAGTCGTCGCAGCCGACTCTCCTGGCCGGCGACCTTAACTGCAAGCACCCAGCGTGGAATTCCAATGTAGCGAATTCCGGGGGTAAACGACTCTTCGCAGACGCGCAGGCTCACGGGTACGTGGTGTCTGGTCCGGAAACACCGACCCATTACCCGGACCATTTCCGGAAAGCGCCGGATGTACTGGACATCATTGTGCACGCGGGCCTGAATTGCCAGATCACCCAGCAAGTCCTGGACGACGAGATGCTGTCGGATCACCAACCTGTTCTCGTCGTCCTAGCAGGCATGCCGACCCGACTCTCGCCCCCAGCGCCACGTCGAAAAACGGACTGGACTAAGTTCCAGGAAGTGATGGAGACCACCACGCCAGCTTGGCCTGTCGTCTCTCCCGAGGACGTGCACAGACTGGCGGAGGAAGTCACCGTTTGCATTCAACGCGCCTATGACGAGGCGACTACCATAAATTCGCAGCCGCAGGGGAATTCTTTTAGGCCCCTGCCTAAGCACCTGCAGGAGATGGTCGCCGAGACTAGGCGCCTTCGCAAACGGTGGCAACAGACAAGATGCCCTGTGCAGAAGGCACAGCTTAACCGCCACGCGGAGAGAGTCAGAGCCAAGCTCCAAGCGTTTAACGCCGAGAGCTGGGACGATCACGTTTTATCTACAGAGGGGGACTGGCCGGCAATCCATAGGCTTTGCCGGCAGTTATCGAAGACCCCAGCTCCGGTGCGTCCGCTGTTACATAGCGACGGGGCCCCAAGATACTCCGCAGCAGACCGTGCGGAGATCTTTGCCGAGTGCCTGGAGCGTCAATTCCAGCCGAACCCGACTGCTGACCACGAACATGTCGCAGCAGTCGAGAGGCACCTTGGAGAATACTTCGCCTCGCCGATAGCTCCCGAGGAAGACCCAATCTTCTCGCCCAACGCAGTAAGACGCGCCATCCTCACCACGAGGCCGAGGAAGGCCCCTGGGGCAGACGGCATCACCAACACAGCGCTGCGCCGCCTGCCGTACCGTTCGGTAGCGGCCTTGGCGCGCCTGTATACGGGGGTGCTGCGCACGGGGGTCTTTCCTGGGTGTTGGAAGGAAGGGCGCGTCATAATGCTGCCGAAGGCGAACAAGAACGTGCTGAAGCCGGAGAGCTATCGGCCGATCACCCTGCTGCCCACCATCTCCAAGGTGTTTGAAAAACTCCTGCTGCGACACTTAACCCCTCATCTGACTCCACGTCCGGAACAGTTCGGGTTCCGCTCGGAACACAGCACGACGCTCCAGCTGTCGAGGGTACTGCACCTGCTCACCGCTTCACTCAACAAGAAAGAGCGATCGGTTGCAGTATTCCTCGACATGGAAAAGGCATTTGACCGGGTCTAGCACGAAGGCCTGGTCTACAAGATCTCGCTGACCAGCGCGCCCCGTCGCGTTGTAAAGGTGGTCTCCTCCTTCCTCTCGGATAGGACCTTTAAGGTGGTGGTCGATGGCGCACTCTCGAGCGCCCGCCCGGTCGCGGCCGGCGTACCGCAGGGTAGCTGCGTCTCGCCGGCCTGCTACTCATGTTACACCGACGACATCCCCACGACGCAGGAAACCACGCTCGCGCTGTACGCTGACGATGCCGCGTACATCGGATCCTCGCTTAACGCGAGGCACGCGGCCGTCAAAGTGCAGCGCGTACTCGACTTGCTTCCCGACTGGCTGTCGAAGTGGAGGTTGTCGGTGAACGTGGGTAAGACCCAGGCGCTGCTCGTCGGGTCTGCTCGCCTCCCACCACCTCTCCAGCTTCATGGAGCCGACATCGCCTGGTCGCCCCAGGTGAAGTACCTAGGGGTCATCATAGATCGTCGGCTCTCCATGAGAGGCCACGTTCGGCAGGTCACCGCCAAAAGCGGGGCAGCCCGCGCACTGCTCCGCCCAGTGCTCTCCTCTCGCCTCCCGCTGCGTACCAAGCTGGGCGTGTACAAAACGTACATCCGCCCAATAGTTACGTATGCCGCCCCAGCTTGGCTCGCCCTCACCAGCGAGGCCAGCAAAACTCGCCTCCGGGCGCAACAGAATCTCGCGCTCCGGACCATCGCAAACGCCCCCCCGCTGGTGAGGAACGACGTCATCCAGCGGGACCTCGAGATGGAGAGCCTGGACCAATTTTGTGTCCGCCTCGCGTCCAATATGTTCTCGCGTGCCGACGCTTCCGCTTGGCAGCACGTCAAGCACATAGCGCCCTGGCACGCGCGTCCTCCAGACGCGAGGCGCTTCCCCCGTGACCTCCTGCCGGACGTGCCCACCCCACCGGACTTGACGCCTGAGTGAGCCGCCTTCACCTACACGCGACTCACTCACACGAATTAGACTCCTCAACAGCACACGCACCCGGTACACGTTGTGTGCTAAGTTAATATAGGCATGACGTGTACCAGCCCTCACACAGTCACGACTCTACATACATAATACTCACGCAGCAGACGCGTAGCGCGGTTGCGCGTTTTGTTTGCCCACATGAGCGGTGTATTACACATATTCAATGCCGCTCATACTCTCACTACGTCCCCTTAGCCTGAAGCGTGACCGGCTCGACCTGGAAGCGTGACAGGCGGGGGTCTACATCCTCAGTAGGGAGCGCCCCTAAAGCCGGCATTCTCGTCGCTGGTCGTCTCTCGCTGGGCTTCCTCCGGGCAACCGGGGGTTCCACCCGGCGGGGACTGACCGCCGAGATGTCGTGAAAAATCGGCACTGCAGGAGCAGTGTCGAGGCGCTCCTACTGAACACAATGCAGTTACTCTCAGGCAAGCTGCGCACGCGCGCCTGCCCCGAGGTCGCCGCTTATAGGGCGCCCCCAACGCAGGTCCCGTATTTACGGGGCCCTACCCCGACACTGCGGGACAAAGGCCTAGCCTATACCCCGCCGCCGCGCCCCCTTGCGGGGACGCAGCGACTTCCACGGACGTTGCGCGCGCAGTTTCTGTCCGACGTTAGTGGAGTTAACAACCTGTGACTTGCAAGTAATTTAAATAATAAATTGAGGGTATTTGATGTTTGATAATATGTTGCTTCTATATTAATAATTGTGAGTAAAACTATTAGAATATTAACTAGAATTATTAATAAATGTGTAACGTATTGCTTATGAAATGTTATTTGTTCTTTAAAACTTGTTATTGATATTGGAAACATTAAAACCCACTGTATAATGAACTAGTATTTTGATTTATCCTACAATTCAGAAGTGGGATTAGAAGCCCATTCTAATATGTTTTTTTTTGTCTTATTTTTTTTCCGGTCGAAAATTATGGATAAGCAACGAGTGCCAAGCAGCCGCCGCTCACACAGCCCGTGGGACTGCAGCCCGTGGGTCAGCAGCCCGAGGGGACTCCGCACCAGGGGACTCCGCACCAGAGGACTCCGCACCAGAGGACTCCGCACCAGAGGACTCCGCACCAGAGGACTCCGCACCAGAGGACTCAGGACTCCGCACCAGGGGACTCCGCACCAGAGGACTCCGCACCAGAGGACTCCGCACCAGGGGACTCCGCACCAGAGGACTCCGCCACCAGAGGACTCCGCACCAGGGGACTCCGCACCAGAGGACTCCGCACCAGGGGACTCCGCACCAGGGCCTTGATGCCCAGGGCCTTGATGCCCAGGGCCTTGATGCCCAGGGCCTTGATGCCCAGGGCCTTGATGCCCAGGGCCTTGATGCCCAGGGCCTTGATGCCCAGGGCCTTGATGCCCAGGGCCTTGATGCCCAGGGCCTTGATGCCCAGGGCCTTGATGCCCAGGGCCTTGATGCCCAGGGCCTTGATGCCCAGGGCCTTGCAGCCCGATGCGCAGCCCGATGCGCAGCCCGATGCGCAGCCGGATGCGCAGCCCGATGCGCAGCCCGATGCGCAGCCCGATGTGCAGCCCGATGCGCAGCCCGATGCGCAGCCCGAGGCGCAGCCCGAGGCGCAGCCCGAGGCGCAGCCCGATGAACACAAGGATTTACAGGTACCACCTCCACTACTACTCCTAACAATAGTAGTGGTGATTTTAATATATTGGTGCAAGCAAATTAAAGTAGTGCAAGTAAATTCTCTTGTTTCATGAAAACGAGTCATGAAAACGTAGGTTCATTTAATAATACCATACCCGAAATCGATCCTGCAAGAAAAGAGCAAACGATAGGAATGTGGTTACACCATAGATATCATCACATGATATCTCCAGTTTCCCTACCACCGCCAACACTACTACACATGCAGCAATAGTTACGCAGTCGCGCACACATCCACAATTCATAAATCAGTCCATACTACACAGACAATTATAAACCTTATGTCATTAAAAAACAGCGTGTATTTTCCATGCCCCATACAGCTTACGCACACATTAAACGTCGATGTGCTATGCAAAAGCAAAAGTCGATATTAAATTCTGAATCATGCCCGTTATTGTATCGCTTTCAAAACTTTCAAGACTTTAAGAAGGAAGTGAAAATAATCAAAGTAAATAAAAATATTTACATTATTTCACTTCGGATATCCAACCAATCGGTATTATGGTCGATAGTCTACATTAGTAGATCATACAGGCACATCATTAACTCGCCGCAACTAACAGCGGCCGTATTATGAAATACACCGCACTGATAAAGTATCGTTATGTTATTTTTACATTGCTTGTTCTGATTGAGTATTCAAATTAGGTAGAGGTTAAAGAGCAATGTATTTACTGTCAGAGCAATTCAGCCGCCTTGATATTTGAAAACAAAAATAACGCAGTAGCAACAGGGATTATAAGATTTGTTGTTTTACTGATTTAAAGATAAGTATAGTATTAAACTTGTACTTACATATGGTAAGAGATTCCTTGATGACCCAGGCTTCTCTTATTGCTTCGGTTCTTGCACGAAACCACTGAACAACACGGCATTTTATAATAATAATAATATTCCACAACTATCTCAAAAGCCGTCTAGTCCCAAGCTAAGCAGAGCTTGTGTTATGGATACTAGACAACTGATAAACATACTTATATATTTCTAAATACATGCATGTATAGATAAATTACACCCAGACACAGAACAAATGATCGTGCTCATCACACAAATATTTGTCCTGGGTGGGAATCGAACCCACGACCTCCGGTATAGCAGTCAGGGCCACTAACCACTACACCAACAGGCCAGTCATTTAAAATTTTGTTTACGATCACATATCGCGAATCTCGCAAGTTTATAACTGACGGTCATTTGCCCGAATAAGCCCTTTTTGTGCAAGTCGCGCGGGCATGCACACGCCCCCTTGCCACTTCTCCTGTTTTTATATTTCTGTGGGTTACACAAAGTAAACGAATGTGCCAAAAGCCTCGAAGAAATTCGATTCGAGGTTTCTTCTCATATTGATACCACACAAGCGGCCCAAAAGGCTACTTTTGATAAATCACGTTGCCAAACTACCAGTTACAATATCGGGGATTTAGTAAGAGTGGATAGCCAAATACCATCTACTGGTGGTAGTGGAAAAAGTAGTGGTAATCCCTAAATATCAAGGCCCTTATAAAATTACTCATGTTCTAGACCATGAACGTTATCAAGTAGAGGACACGCCTCTTACGAGAAAGGGAAACAAAAAAAAAAATACTCTAGTATTATTGCAGTAGATAAATTAAAGCCATGTGTTTGTTTCAAAAGACCACGGTAAAGACTCTGAGGAATAATATTTAAAATTGTAATCGATTGATTCATACATTTTTGCAGTTCAGGATTATATGTATGGTAGACCGATAGTCTATTGTTCGATTAACACTGTAATAATAATTTTTATTTGCTCAGTTAGTAGGTAAATCATAGAAAAGATGTACAAGGATCCATTACGCGCAGTAAGTTAGAATCCAGCTCTTGCGTGTGGAACCCGCACCAAAGTTCTTACGCACTTTTACTGGAAAAAGTGCAAAAAGTGTTCCTTAGGTTCCTGTACAAGCGGAAGCACGGCTATTACCCATACCTCTATCCGACAAAATTTCTATTGGGTTGCCTCGGATATAACTCACTAGAGGTAAGACGAGCGCGAGATCAGCTCACCATAGCCTGCAAGACGCTCCGTGGCACTATTGACGCGCCTGATCTGCTTACTGTGCTAGCGCGTTTCTTTGTTCCGGACAATTACTGTCGCGGCAAAAAGCACAGAATGTTTGCTGTGCCTCAATGTCGCACTGTTGCCCGTGCGCAGTCTCCAATACCTCGCACTTTGGCTTCACTAAATGATCTCTTGGATTCTTATCCAACAAACGATCTGTTTACGGATGATTGGAAGATGATTTTATTGGTATGTCAGAAGTACTGTAAGAGGAATTGATGAAAGTACATGTCGTTTATAACTTAAAACATTTTGTTTAGTTATTTAACCTGTAATGTTGTAATTAATTGATTAAATAAATAATAAATTACTAACTACCTTGAACTAGGCATGCAAAACCAATTTATTTAATTTGAATTCAATGGACACATAACATCTGATTACAATATAATTACATTTTGAACATAAATTAATGTAGTTAATAAAAAATATGTGCAATATGTCAAATTCAAATAATATGTCAAAAAAATAATGATAATAATGTCAGTGTCAATAAAATAAATTATTATCATTTAGAAATTCGGAGATCGAATAATAACATTTTGAAGTTAATAAAGCTGTCAATTTCTTAAAAAGTGTAATAGTTTTATTATTAAAATCATCGGGAAATTTATTAAATATTGACGGGCCCATACACAAAACACTTCCTCAATTAGGCAGTATTATGACAATCAATACGTAGCGTGGTTTTGTACTGCGTTCTTATTGACTCCCTTTTGTTTACGGACACTGTACTGAAAAGATGCAAATTGGTTTTCACAAAATCCGCAATTTCGAATATATAGTGACGGAAAAGTACTCGTAAGTAATTTAAGGGACAACTATATGTTACTTCAGGTTACACATTGCCCTAATGCATCGTATATTACGTAGGTTTTTAATACGTTCGAGCCTTGAACACCTGTTCTCTTAGACTACAATTTCCACAAACAAAAATATCCCAAATCTAAAAATCGATACGGCTAGACCATGATATGTGACCAGTCTTGTGGCTAGACCATGTTTACTTTTTTAGATAAGTTGAAAAGCACCTAAGCAGCTGAACTTAGTTTTTTTTTACAAACTTCTTCTGCTTGTGGCTTCCAGGTTAGTTGGCTATTTATCATTATTCCTAGAAACTTTGCGACCAGTACTTGGTCTTCTTTTTCTTCACTATAATGTAAATTTAGTGACTGTGGTAACTTGCGTTGATTAAATTTGCTTAATAGTAGTCTTCGGTACATTAATAATTAAATTGTTTTGGTCAAGCCAGTGTATTATGTCAATTAAAGTATTATTTATGTCCTGTTCGTATGTTTTTATGTCATGACATTTAATCAAGGCAGTGCTGTCGACAGCAAATACGACCATGGGATAGTCAATGTAGCGGGGCAGGTCATTGATATAAAGCAGAAATAATAAAGGTCCCAGCACACTGCCCTGTGGTACGCCAAATCTAATATTTTTTTCCTCAGACCTAACGCACCTGGTTTTTAAACATATTTTAGTTATTTCTGTGTATATTCTGCGACATTAAGTACTTTTCCTCCATTGCCTATAATATTTAACTTGCTAATAAGTGTTCATGATCAACACAGTCAAATATTCTCGTCATGTCCGTAAAAATTGTGTAATTTGGTATTTTTTTTATCAACATTCTTTAAAACTAATGTTCACTAATATTGATTAACACCAATAAATAGGGTCTGTAATTTGATTAACACTAATGGGTCTATTATTTAATTATTACCAATAGGATTTATTAATTGATCAGACTAATAGGCACCATTATCTGATGAAGACCAATGGGGTCTAAAAATTAAGTATATTAAGATTAAATGAAATAATTGTAAGGTATACTGATTACATTATTGTATTATATTGATGCATTTATTGTTTTTGTATTGCATTGTTTTTGTATTGTATTGTTTTTGTACATTGCATTGCAGCTGAGTACGGGGACGTACTATTTTCTCGGATGGCCGACTGTAAGCATGTATTATTCTATACCTCTTTTATGTTATATTAAGTCGTACATTGGTTATCGATTAATAATATGGGTATTAGTTACCATTAAATAATACATAGTAGCTGCAAAACAATACTAAAATAATTTGAATTTAAAGAAAATGTTTGTAACGGCCGAGATCGCAATGATGGCAACATCCCCTCCCTATACCTACAAAAGGGCATGTCGCCATTATTGCGCGCGCAGTTTCTGTCCGACGTTGGTGGAGTTAACAACCTGTGACTTGCAAGTAATTTAAATAATAAATTGAGGGTATTTGATGTTTGATAATATGTTGCTTCTATATTAATAATTGTGAGTAAAACTATTAGAATATTAACTAGAATTATTAATAAATGTGTAACGTATTGCTTATCAAATGTTATTTGTTCTTTAAAACTTGTTATTGATATTAGAAACATTAAAACCCACTGTATAATGAACTAGTATTTTGATTTATCCTACACCGGCATGTCCTAGAACCAAACATTCGAAGACATGTGACATCCACCAATCCGTACTGGGCCCGGGTGGTGGATTACGGCCCATTTCCTCTCCAAGAGAGGAGGCCGGAGTCCCAGCAGTAGGATCATTATAAGGCTGATTCATGCTATGCTATACTCAAGTCTGCTACCCCAAACAGCAATGAAAAAATCCAACTTCTAAGTCATCGCAATCAATAAAGGCCGTTTATGCCCCGTTTAAGCGCATATTTTGACACTTGCTAAGAAATAAAAACCTAAGTATAGTAACCTAGTACTTCCTGTTGACCTAGAATCATGAAATTTGGCATGAGCCAAGGTCTCATAACACAAGTATAGGAGGAATCTGAAAACTTTCAATTTGTCGTTACGTCACAAAAAAAAAAAATACTTATACGATTTAGAAAGACTCGATTGAAAATTGAACTATTTACATAGATAAGTTTGTACGGAACCCTTAATGTTCGAGTCCCACTCAGTTTTTTTTAATTGTATACGCTACAGTGGCATGTATTCAATGCTTGAGTATAGGGTTTTTTTATGAGGAAGGAAATCATCCAATGGCTTCTTCCACTCTAGGGTGGAGCGAGAGGGTGTGTCAAACTTTTTCATTCTAAAACACGCCTATGTCCTTCAATTACCCAATGTGGTGATAAAAATGTGATTGGCGGCTGTGACACATATTTATTATCGGAATATTATAATTAAAATCTTCAATATAACCCTCTCATTTCGTCTAACCCTATCGAATGGCTATTTAGTCAATCAGTAAGGTTAGTAACGAAATTTCGCAGGCTAACCTGAAACATCCGCCTTAAGAGGCCCCTTTTCCACTCGCCTTTCGTCAACATCGAGCATGGTTTCACTTTAGCATGTAATTTCAATGAATATTTTCGATGATATTACAGATTTAAAATGCAGGGACATAGCGGTTGCGGTGGTATCAGCATAATACGCAAAACCGGGGCAGGTCGCGAGTCTTAAATAAAAACAGTTCTAAGTTCAGTTCTGTTAACAAACCTAATCGCGCAACAAATTAAAACTCATATTAGTAAAGTCGCAAGTATTCAAAAATATTTTACAGAAGAAATTCATAATCTACCTGAATATTCTCTCGACTTATTCCGAAATTAAGCATAAAGAAACACAATTATAATTTCAAACATTTTCAGAAACAATTAGTCATTTAAACTTGACATGTTCTTAGGAGGATGAGCGTTATACATTCGCGTAATAAAGACTGTAACAGACAAGCGAACCGCGACACTGTGACAAAGATGCGACAATGCTTTATCATTTCATTGGACAATATAGTCGTGGAATAATTTGTAAAAGGTGTGCGAGTCTGTGTTTCCTAAAAGCTACTTTTTTTTATGTGGGATTTCATATAATGACATCTCCCGCCCATAAGTGGGGCGCGAGAGTATGCCAGACTTTTACTGACTAAAACCCACCTCTGATCCTTCTTTGCCTTCGTTCCAAGGCCCCGGGGTTGTCTTTCGCATCGCCTATGGCCCTAGTAAGCTTCGACACTACGCGCCGTCGACGACTTGGGCTCGGTCCGGACGGTTACCGGACGGTCGGATGGCGAGCTACCCATTGCTCGACGTCCGCAAGCCAGCGCCTACGGTGGCTTGCAGACCTCGCGCGTGCGGCCGCCTCCTTTGCTAGCATTACTGCTTCGCAGAAGGAGGTGACCGCCTGCCAATCCTCCTCGCTCCGGACCATGGCCTGTACCAAGACCTGGCGCGAGACAGAAGCCCTACCACGAGTTTTTAACGCGGTCCATTTATGCGGTGTATAACTCCATTCTTCTTTCTCGCTCACACGCTTGACATTTTAACATGTCATGGTAAAGCCCCTGGAACAATGTCTCTAAGGCAAGAGTGAACTTTTTGTAGTTTCGAAAATTCACCGCAGTCTCGAAACGCAAAAAGCAACTGAAGGAACATGAGTGATTGTGAGTCAGTAAATGTTTGACATTCTGTCTTTCTCTCTCCACCCAGAGCGAGAAATGTTATTTGAAAATTTCTCACCTCAATAAAAGGCAATTCTGCCGTCGACCCCATCATTGCTTACCATCAGGTAAGATAACAGATAAACGGGAGCCTATTTGGATGAATGCTCCAGGGTAAAACGTACTCTCTAACTTAGTATGTTAATGGTTTTAATGAGTATGATTTTACAAATATATACATGTTATCGACAATCTAAAACGCTATTATGCTTGGACTTTTCTAGCGTGATCGCATCAGAAATGAAGATATCCTCAGGAGGATACCGACATAGCCCGAAGAATTGCCGAACATAAGTGGCAGTGGGCAGGACACGTTGCGTGCAGAACAGATGGTCGATGAAGCTGAAAGGTTCTGGAGTGGCGATCGCGTACCGGAAGCGTTGGAATGCCTCCATAAGGTGAACCGATGACCTAGTGAGAGTCGCAGGAATCCGATGGATGCAAGACGCACAGGACTGATCGTTGAGTGACATTTAGGGGAGGCCTATGTCCAGCAGTGGTCTTCTTTCGGCTAAAATCATGAAGCTGAAGCTGAAAACCGTAGTAATAGAGGGCAAAGGGTAACTGAAACACAGGTGGGATTTTAGTCTGTAAAAGTCTGACACGTCTCCACGAAAAGTCTGCACCAAGACCGGGAAAATGCATTGTGTAATATACCATGTTAAATTAAAAAAAAAAACTGGGCAAGTGCGAGTCGGACTCGCGCCCTAAGGGTTCCGTACAACCTTACCTATAGTAAATAGTTCAATTCCGGAATGGAGTATCAGAATATTTTTTCCGAATCGCAAAAAAAAAAAAATTGAGACGTAACAACAAATTAACAGTTTTCAGATTAATTCCTATAATTGCTTTATGCCAAATTGCAGGATTCCGGGTCAACGGGAAGTACCTACCCTATGAATTTTGATTTCCTCACGTGTCGAAATGTACGTTTTTCGCCACATAAACCGAAGTATCTTTTTTTCTCGTTAACGTACAAGTTGTTTGTTTTTTTACAGTTTCAAGAGTCCGCAGACCTGAGTATCAGGTTTTAATTTCAACTCGATACTTCCAGGTGTTCCCGAGATAAAGGGTCTTGACAGACAGACAAACAGACAGAAGGGCGGGTTGCGTTTTTTCCTCTTGTGGTACGCAACCCTAATATCACCTGTTATTACCACCAGTATATTTTTGTCCTTACTATCCAATACTTAGGTACAGATTGCAAAAAACTAAACTTAAATATAAAAAGTTTTCAAAGATTTTTTTTTTTCGTAGCAAGCTTCATAATTAATACTCATCAAGACCATTCCAATAAACTCAAACACGATAGGGTTATCTTATTGCGCTTATTACTGAGTTCCTATGGCCATCTTCCAGCTCCATCATCAGACCCTAGTTACCATCTAGCAAAAAATTACTGGTCAAGACAGATCAAGCCCAAACTTGATGGGGTTGTGTCGTTTAACAACCGAGTTCCTATGGCCACCTTCCGGTTCCGTCATCAGCTCCATATCATAATAATTTAGTATTGTCATCTGATTTACACATGCATGCAAACTTTCAGCTCAATTGATAAACGGGAAGTGGATCAAATTTAATTTGTAAAATTTGATTACAGATAAACATCGGGACATAGTTGAAACTAAATCGACACCCGCAACGAACAATACTGTAACATTAATTCAGTAATTTTTCAAAATGGACCTAAAAGTGATAGTGCCATGTTCGAATTTTGTTTGGACTGTAATCCGAGTCCTTGTTCGATGCGAGTGTCGAAATAAAAGCTTGTAAAAAAATTGTCACATTGTCGCGTCACGCTTGTCTGGCGGAGTCTTTAAGTCAACTGTCTGTAATATAATTCAGAATTTCAAGGTCACATTCAGGAGGCTGTTTCGAACTCCTAATGTGGTTACCGTACTTATGAAACGAGCTTTACATGCTTGGGATTGAGAAGTAATTTAATTTAACATTCCCCGAAATTGTGTTTTGAGTAAATTTGTGATGTGTGGCCTTTTGAATGGCCCAGGATGTTGGTCTGATAAGGAAATACATATCACACCTATATTTCTCAAACAGAGAAGTAGATCTATAGTAAACAAGCTGCAGCCAAGCTAAAGATTTTTCCGAATTCCAAAATAGTTTTTTTTTTTGTGACGTAACTACAAATTTATAGTTTTCAGATTTTTTCCTTGATATTTGTGCTATGTGACCTTGCTCCATGCCAAATTTCAGGATTCTAGGTCAATGAGAAGCAACCTAAGAATTTGATTCCCTTCAGAGTCTCGAAATACACGTTTTTAATTTCAATTCGATACCTCCTCGCGTTCCCAAGATAAAGGTCCTATAGAGACAGACGGAAAACAAAGTGATCCTATAAGGCTTCCGTTTTTTCCTTTTGAGGTACGGAACCCTAAAAAGTAACAAACGTACAAACATATCACAAACTTTCTTCTTTATATTATTAGTGTCAAACACCGACATTTCGCCAACTGAGGTGTGGAATTCCCTGGCGTAGTTTATTTTTCTGATAGGAGTAACCTGTTAGTCTTTAAGTTAAGGGTGAACCTATTCACCCTTAACTTAAAGACTCCCATTATCTATCTATATCCTATTTCTAGTGTTCGATCGTCAACCAGGTTATTATTTACCGTAAAGTAAGGTAGTGGTCAAGCGTGAGCTTACTTGTACTTTTTTTTTTGTAGGTGGGAAAATCATTTGACATCTCTCGATCTTGGGCGGAGCGCGAGGGCGTGTCAGAGCCTATCTGCACTTGGGGTCCGTTTCGACTCGGGACTCGAACTTACTAGTGTGTTTTACACGAAGCTATTGCTTATCTGACGTCCATAACCCAGTAAATGGGTAATACGTTGCCGCTTAACCAGAATTTTAAATTTCCTGGTTCCTAACTGTTCGTGGAATCAACTACTTGACGATCCTTCCGAGGAATGGAAGAGTTTCGACAAGTTAAGATGACAAAAAAGCTCTGTTTAATGAATTTAAAAAAATAATCTATGTAATAGTGTGTGAAGAGTCTTCTTTCCATAGACACGGGCTCCTAAAGGAATTTTTCCTTAGCGAACCCCTTAGTTCGAAGGATAATTTATTTAAGAAAAAATCCAGACTACGTATATCTACTACGGGTATCATATACCCACGAGGAAAATTCAGATTTACCCATATACATATACGGAACCCTAAAAATATTATTGGCTTTAAGCCAAGAATATTTTTTGTTCCGTACCTCAAAAGGAAAAAACGAAACCCGGATCACTTTGTTTTCCGTGTGTGTGTATGTCTGTCTGTCAAGACCCTTTATCTGAAGAACGCGTGAAAGTATGTAGTTGAAATTAAAACCATATACTCAGGTCTACGGTCCCTTGAAGTTGTGAAAAAATCAAACTTCTGAGTTAACGAAAAACAAAAGATACGGCCGTTTATATCGCAAAAAAGTGTATTTCGAGACTCAAGGGAATCAAAATTCATAGGGTACTTCCCGTTGACATAGAGTCCTGAAATTTGGCATGAAGCAAGGTCTTATAGTAAAAATACAGGAATAAATTCTGAAAACTGTAAGTGTGTAGTTACGTCACAAAAAAAACTTTATAATGCGATTTAGAAAAATCTTCGTAACTCAATTCTGGAATCGAACTGTTTTCATAGATAAGTTTGTACGGAACCCTCATTGCGCGAGTTCGACTCGCACTTACATCGCATTTTTTTTCTCTCGATCTTGGGTGGAGCGCGAGGGCGTGTCAGAGCCTAACTGTACTTGGGGTCCGTTTCAACTCGGGACTCGAACATACTAGTGTGTTTTACACGAAGCTATTGCTTATCTGACGTCCATAATCCAGTAATTGGGTAATACGTTGCCGCTTAGCCAGAATGTCAAATTTCCTGGTTCCTAACTATTCGTGGAATCAGCTACTTGACGAGCCTTCCGAGGAAAGGAAGAGTTTCGACATGTTAAGATGACAAAGAAGCTCTGTTTAATAAATTTAAAAAAAATAATCTATGTAATAGTGTGTGAAGAGTCTTCTTTCCATAGACACGGGCTCCTAAAGGAATTTTCCTTACCGAACCCCTTTTAAGAAAAAATCCAGACTACGTATATCTACTACGGGTATCATCTACCCACGAGGAAAATTCAGATTTACCCATATACATATACGGAACCCTAAAAATATTATTGGCTTTAAGCCAAGAATATTTTTTGTTCCGTACCTCAAAAGGAAAACACGGAACCCGGATCACTTTGTTTTCCGTCTGTGTGTATGTCTGTCTGTCAAGACCCTTTATCTGAAGAACGCGTGAAAGTATTGAGTTGAAATTAAAACCATATACTCAGGTCTACGGTCCCTTGAAGTTGTGAAAAAAATCAAACTTCTGAGTTAACGAAAAACAAAAGATACGGCCGTTTATATCGCAAAAAAACGTGTATTTCGAGACTCAAGGGAATCAAAATGCATAGGGTACTTCCCGTTGACCTAGAATCCTGAAATTTGACATGAACCAAGGTCTTATAGTAAAAGTACAGGAATAAATTCTGAAAACTGTAAGTTTGTAGTTACGTCACAAAAAAGAACTTTATGCGATTCAGAAAAATCTTTGTAACTCAATTCTGGAATCGAACTGTTTTCATAGATAAGTTTGTACGGAACCCTCAGTGCGCGAGTTCGATTCGCACTTACACCGCTTTTTTTTTCAATTTAAAAACCAAATCCAGGTCTTCATGCGTAGAGCTTTGGGATTATTCTAAAGAGTTACCGCTGCCTTACAACGCAAAGGGCAGCTTAAAGAACACGAGTGGGTTTTAGCCACCCTCTCTAGATACGCCCAAAGCGGTAGGGGTTCTATTCTATTTGATGATTTTCCACCCCAAAAACAACATGCGTAGCAGTTATGTTTGTGACTTCAAAACAAACAAGGAAATAATAACCGGTGTTAAACCCACTCAAACAGTACTTGACCTTCCAAACTAAGGGGTTTGGCACGGAAAATTCCTTTAGAAACCCGTGTCTATGGGAACGAACTCATTTTAATTAGGTTAAAAATTACTGTCTTATTAAGTAATCCTCGGAGCAGTGGTGGCCGACTCGTAACGGCTCCGACTTACGAATTGTAGGTCACGGGTTCAAACCCAGTCAGCCTCATTACTTTGTGTAATTTATTTCATCACCACTGCTCTTAAAACGGTGAAGGGAAACATCGTGAGTAAACCGGCATGTCCTAGAACCAAAAATTCGAAGACATGTGACATCCACCAACCCGCACTGGGCCCGCGTGATGGATTACGGCCCATTCCCTCTCTTAAAGAGAGGAGGCCTGAGTCCCAGCAGTGTGAACATTAAAAGGTTTACTTACATACCTACATACATACATACATACATACATATTCATGCATACATATTCATATGTATTTAAGTAATCCTTACCCTTAAGAATTTCTTTGGTCTTTCAGTTCGGTTCAACTAAATGTGAAAGCTCACAATGGGTCCCATCAGAAGGCTTATAGTCACCCAAAGGGCAATGGAACGGGCTATGCTCGAAGTTTCCTTGCGTGATCGCATCACGAATGAAGATATCCGCAGGAGAACCAAGGTTGCCGACATAGCCCGAAGTATCGCCAAACTTAAGTGGCAGTGGGCAGCGCACATTGCTCGTAGAAAAAATATTCGATCGCGTTTTGGAGTGGCGACCGCATACCGGAGGGCGCAGTGTTGGAAGGTCTCCCACAAGGTTAACCGATGACCTGGTGATAGTCGAAGGAATCCGATAGATGCGAGACGCACGGGACCGTTTATTGTGGAAACACTTGGGAGAGGCCTATGTCCAACAGTGGACGTCTTTGGGCTGAAATGGTGACGATGATGATGAAATATGAAAGTATGTTTGTAATGGTTTGCAGTTTTCTTTCTCTGACGTGCAGAACTAATCGGCCTGATTTTTTGCGTAGATTTCTATATAAATTATAAAAGGAGAAACTGACTAACATATCAACACACAGCCAAAACTACTGGGACTATGGGAATTGAAATTTTGCACAAGGTTTCCTTTTATGACGTAAACTAGCACTAAAAAAGGTTTTTTTTTTTTAAAATTCAAACATTCAAGAATAATGTAACTTTCTACTCGTAAGAGAATTTTCAAAATCGGTTCAGCAGCTCTAAAGATTACTTTTGATTAACAAACTTACACACTTCACTTCTTAATAAGATTAGTGAAGGTAACAAATATCATGTACTGTCGTCGACCAAACACTTTACCTTTTGAAAATTGTTATCGCTTTAGACTAAATAATAATCTTGCCATTTAGAATAGAATAGAATAAACTTCCAGGGCCCCGGGGATCTCTTTCGCATCATCCATGGCCCCAGTAGGCTTGGACCCTGCTGGGCCCCTACGGTTTGACGACATCTCCTTGAGGCGCGCGTGGAACACTACGCGCCGTCGACGTCTTGGGCTTGGTTCGGACGGTAACCGGATGGTCGAACGGCGAGCTACCCATTGCTCGGCCTCCGCAAGCCCGCACCTACGGTGGCCGAAAATCGGGATCGGAATCCCAATCTGAGGCTGGGGCGCGAGGGCCATTGCCTCGCGCGTGCGGCCGCCTCCTTTGCTAGCATTACTGCTTCGCAGAAGGAGGTGACCGCCTGCCACTTCTCTTCGCTCCGCACCATGAGACCCAAAACTACTATTTATTTAAACTATATTTGATGGGTTCGGCTTCCAGTCTAACTGAATTCCATCATTGATATGACCCGTGGACGGCGAGCAATGAGTAGCTTGCTGCCCGACCGTCCGGTAACCGTCCGGACCGAGCCTAAGTCGACGGCGCGTACTGTTTCACACGCGCCTCAAGGTTGAAGCCTACTGGGGCCAAGGGTCTGATTCTGAAAGGAAGACTCGGCCCTGGTACGAAAGGCAACGAAGGAACAGGAATGGGTTTTTAGTCAGTAAAAGTCTAACACTATCTCCCGCTTCGCCCAAGCGAGGGATGTCATAAGATGGTTTTCCCACCGAAAAAAAAATATTTTTGATATGACCCATGTAGAACCGTACTCAAAAATAGTCCAATGTACTAGAACGAACAATAAAGGCCTACCCAGACCGGGACGTCATGGCAAAGGATTTAAATTTTTACCAATGGACATTCAAACATATCGAAATAGAAAAACGACAAAAATTCCTATGCTTCGAAAGGCATTGAAAGACGTATCACGGGGTCTCGCAGTGGGATGCCGTGACACGCTGCAGTACACAACGGCATGTCGAAAGATGTTCACGAACACTCTATCAAACACTTCTTATGACTAAACCTGGTACACAATCGGTCAGCAGAAGCTTTTCTTTTTAGTTAATATATAAACTAGTGCATGACTGCGATCCCACCTGATAGTAAGCAGTGATGCAATCGTTGATGGTGAGGCGCCCTACTTTATTAAGAGCCAATTCACTCTTGCCTTGAAGACACCTAAATTATAATCGGACGGAAACACCGCTGCAGGAAAATTGTTCCAGTCCTTCGATGTACGCGGTATAAACGGAGAGGCGAAACGCTTAGTCCGGACCTTAGAGGTTTCAACAACGTAAGGATGGATACTCGCCGTACGTCGGGTTGTCCGATGGTAGAAAGAAGATGGCGGAATCAGTCTACAATTCCTGCACACACTCTCCAAGCTGCGGCGGCATTCTTCATCGTGACGCGGCATACGTTGCAAGGCGCTGGAATATCGCGGTAATTTGGCGACTAGTGTAGTGCTGCCGTCCCAGTCTGCGTAGCCCTTAAGGCAAAAAGAACGAACGATTCACAGGTTCAAGGTTGCCTACTTATATGAGGCACAAACTATCACTTTTTATGACGTTATAAATATTAACTATTTTACCATGGGAGTGTCGTGGCTCGGTTATGGAGTATTGGCACGAGATCGTGTGGATTCTTGTACCATTTATTTTTGGGTAGGTATTTTAAGGCTAGTAACGAAAAAATGATTAATGTGGCGTAGGATGCCCTGGAGCTTAGATAGAGCGACGTAATTTATAAGATTGAGGAGGATAGTAACGGAAAACACCTGGTCGTGGGGCACATGATACAGGGAAGGGTGACGGAACGAAATGAAAGTGAATTCAGGCTTAAATGTCACAAATATCGACCCTTTTTAGGTAAAATATAGGAAGCGATTGTTTATTTATTTATTTATTTATTTTATAATTTATGTACACACAAATACAAAGAAGAAGATAGATAGCTTAATATAAATTTTGTACAAAGGTACTGCTTATTTCAAAAAGAAATTTCTTCCAGCAGACCTGCGAAAGGAGAGATTAGAAGAGATGTAGACTGTAGTGTGTAGAAAATAAGCAAAGAAGAGTTTGTGAAATCTTAAATTAAACTAATAAATACTTATATAACTATAAATACCTTACACTAAAAATAAATACATAATATATATATATATATATAAATATAAATATATACATATACATATCATACAAGAGAGGAAAGATAGTGCTCTTTTACTTGAGTCTTAAAGAGTGAGATAGTTTTAAGATCACGAATGCTAGGCGGAAGAGAGTTCCACAACCTTACTGCATGGACAGAGAAAGAGTAGGAATAGTAGCTGGTTTTATGAGGAGGGGATTTAAGAAGGGATCTTAGATGCGATCTGCACGGTGCATCGCTAGGGCGCGCGTAAGAAAAACGGTCGCGCAGGTAGGAGGGATAAGATGGGTTGTGTAGGATGTTGAAGAGGAGACATAAAATCCGAGTGTTCCTGCGAAGACGGATAGGGAGCCACTTGAGTTCCTTGCGAAGATGAGAGACATGATCATACTTTCGTAGACCAAAAACAAACCGAATGCATAAGTTTTGCAGTCGCTCAAGCTTGTTTAACAGCTCCTCAGTAGCATCCAGGTAGCAAGCATCGGCATAATCTATAATCGGCTGAATAAGTGTTTGGGCCAAAGAGATTTTCGTTTTCAAAGGCAAGAGACCTTGGAGGCATTTGAGTGAATGAAAGGCGAAATTTACCTAATAATTGTTTGTGTTTTATTCATTTGTCTATTGGAAATTATAAGTCAAACCACACATTTCTTTGTTGGCCAAGTGATAAAACATCTCATTTTATAGATAAGCAACGGGAAAATGAGATAAACTCTAATGAATTTATTCACCATTTTTACTACGCCCGAAAGCGGCCACCTCAATCTGCGAAGCAGCATAGCGTTTCGAATCAATATCGAGCCACCATAGGCGCGGACTAATGGCGAGCAACGGGTAGCTCACCGTCCGACCGTCAGGTAAGGTCTAAGTTCGGACCGAAGTCGTGTTCGCTCGCCTCAAAGAGGTGAGGGCCGACACCTGATTGACTGCGGATTGTTCGTAACCATACCCTTTGCAAAAAGGGCAACTGGAGGAACACCATGGATCTTAGTCAGTATAAATCATACACTCCCTTCCACACCACCCAGAGCGAGAGAAGTCATTATATGATTTCCTACGTAAAAAAAGCAGTAAGCGGCTGAAAACACATAAAAATAATATTCCACTAGTCTCATCTGTTTGTTTTGCTTGTGAAATGGATGGTTGGTTTCGGGTTACACCTAATACAACAATTAATGAGGTTATGTTTATAGCATAGCATAGCATAGTCGGCCTTATAATATTATTCCCACTGTTGGGACTCAGGCCTCCTCTCTAGGAGAGGGAATGAGCCGTAATCCACCACGCGGGCCCAGTGCGGGTCGGTAGATGTCACATGTCTTCGAATTTTTGGTTCTAGGACATGCCGGTTTCCTCACGATGTTTCCTTCACCGTTTTGCGAGCAGTGGTGATGAAATACACAAAGTAATACGCCTGGCTGGGTTTAAACCCGCAACCAACAACTCGTAAGTCGGGGCCGTTACCACTCGGCCAACACTGCTCAAGGTTATGTTTATACGGTCTACAAATTAATGGTCGATTCCGGTTTGGTTGTAAGCAAGTTACATTTAATGTGCACCGATGACCTGGTGAGGGTCGCGGGAATCTGATGGATGCGAAACGCACAGGACCGGTCGTTATGGGAAGTCTATGTTCAATCCGGGAATCTTTAAGTCAAGAGTGACCGCATCGTTGCTTTCCATCAGGTGAGATAACAGTCAAGCGCAAACCTATCAAGAATAAAAAAAATCAATGGACGTCTTTAGGCTGAACTGATTGATAATGATGATGATGAAGGTACATTTTTCTTGTAATCAAACAAATTATCAAGGTAGACCAGCAATTTCCATGTGTTTATTAAGTCTAAGATTAAGTTGGTAATGAAATTTATAACATTGGCATTATTTTTATGAACTGTTACTGGCCTCTTTGATTGGTGAAAACTTCAGTTAGATTTGGAAATATAGTTCGATTTAACTTTACATTTAAAATAAATGCTCCAGAGAAACCCGCGAAATTCAAAATGTTGAAAGTTTTTTTTTTTCATCTCTGTGTATAATCATTATCTTCCTGCCCTTGTCCCGTTTTATTTGGGGTCGGTGCATAACGATTTTTTTTCTTCAATTCTATCCTGTCATCCGTCATGCTATCACTAACTTCTTTTTCTTTCATATCACTCCTCACACAATCCACCTAACTTTTCTTTAGCCTTCCTCTCCATGCACAGCTTCTCTGTATCGGATAATATGGAAACAAAAATTATATTTGCAGTTACGATTTATGTATTTAGGTACACAGTTATAGTCATTGAAACTATCATCATCGTCATCATCAGCCAAAAGACGTTCACTGGTGGACATAGACCTCCCCCAAGCGTCGCATCCACCGCACTCCCGCGACCCTCACCAGGTCGTCGGTCCACTTTGTGGGAGGCCCTCCAACGCTGCGTCTTCCGGTGCGCGGTCGCCACTCTAGAACCTTTCGGCCCCATCGACCATCCGTTCTACGAGCAATGTGCCCTGCCCACTGCCACTTTAGTTTGGCGATTCTTCGGGCTATGTCGGAGACCTTGGTTCTCCTGAGGATATCTTCATTCTTTATGCGATCACGCAAGGAAACGCCGAGCATAGCCCTTTCCATTGCCCTTTGGGTGACTGTAAGCCTTCTGACGAGGCCCATTGTAAGCGACCATGTTTCAGAGCCATATGTCATCACTGGAAACTATCATCATAATTCTCCAACTTAGAGACAAGGAAAAGTCAAGTTTTTTATTAAAATGGCACATTATAGCTCTTCTTTAAATTAGAAAATTATGTTAAAACTTTTAATAAGTATAATTGTGTACATACATGTCATTACCGCAAATATATTGTTACGCCGTACATATTTGATGAAATCAAGAGTAGCATCAAATAATTAAAACGCATTGCTGAGCGAGGGTTCCAGAATCAGTGTATTTACCCAGACCTGGCGAATTCTAGAAAGTGTCGACTAGGTCTCGGCAACGGGGGTACTCTCTTTTATTATTACTCGAAAAGGTTGATAAGGGAATTTGTTCCTTCTTTATTTTATACGATAGAGTCGAAATTCGCATAAATCATTATTATTACAAATGTTTTTAATAATAGTGATTTACTTCTCCGCGATGCGACTATAATGTTCTGGAATCGTCTTGAAACGTCTGTATCTAGAATTTTCCTGGCTCTGCGTATAAATACGAGCCCCCCGACCGGAAGTGAGTAAGTTTGAATTCGTCTGTGACTCAAGTACGAACTACCCAAGTGAAGTGATTTCACCTAACGACAGTGAAAAAGGACTCTAGTATATATTTGGTGGTTAAACATTATGATTTGGTTATCGGTGATTGGATAAATTTGTTATTGTTTGTGGTAATAAAGTTCTCTGCTAGTAAACCGGCATTTAATTACTCACGTTCGTAACAATATTTTGTTTTACCTTACTATCCGATGCTGAACTGTAAATTACAAATAAACTTACAAAAAATTGAATTGAATTTATTTCTGTTTCATTTTCTGGATTGCTTTTTCTGTAATATTTTTGTACATGAACTCAAAAAGAAGGTCAATTTTAAAAATCTTTTCTAGCGTGGATACAATGCTTCTCAAACATACGGCCCTAATATAAACACTATTTACCTAAAACCTACACGAAATCAATCTTAAAGGGACCACAGTACAGGACCATTAAACAAAATAACACAAAAAAAACACAGCACTGAGATCGAATTGGTAACAGTTCAATAATCCGTCATCCATCAACGTCACGTCATTATTATACATCACTTACTAAAACATGGGACTTTAAGTACTCCCTACCCATTTGGATAGGTTTACAAGAATGGCAATTTTATATCTAAGTAACATAGGGCATAGATTTTGCGCCAGACTTCGGGAATATCAATAGAGTTGCCGTGACACTGGAAATCTATGGGCAGTGTGTGTGTGGGTAGTCATTTGGTAAACACCTAAATTTTGGTCGTTCCGTAAAAGAAAAAGTATAAATATTGTTAGAACATTGACTACAATATAAATATTGTGTGGAAACTGAAGCCCAGTTTATGGGGCATACGTGATATCGTTTGCATAGCGTTCAGTGACCATGTACTTCAATAAAAACATTAATTGAACCTTTGAAGAAGAGTGACTCTGCAAAATCTAGTTTATACAAAGGTGGGTGTTTTAAAAAAAACTTTTAATTAAGGATTAGTATTAGTAGTATAGTATATGAAAGAAAAGGAAGTTAGTGATAGCATGACGAGTGACAGGGCAGAATGGAAGAAAAAAACATGTTGCGCCGACCCCAAATAACACGGGACAAGGGCAGGAAGATGATGATGATTAGTATTATAGAGAAAACTACTTTCACGCTTTTTATGTATTATCAACATACCACAAAAACCAGTTTTCAAAGCATAACAGTAGTTATAATTGGATAACACCCACCAACTGTGTTGCCAACATCAATCAATGTCACTTCAATAATACTATTTTGACACTAGCAATACTAAATGTAGGTTGTGTCACGAAATTTCGTGGCACTTTGGCCAAGGTTGCTGAACTGTTTCATAGAAATGACAATTTGTCCTAATATAAGTTCGCACTCAAGAGTAGGCCATTATAACGTCAAAACTTAATTGTTGTAAATGACGATTACTGAAACTTTATTTCTGTTTGTTTGAATTTAGTCAATTGTCGACCACATCATCGCTTACCATCAGGTGAGATGGTGGTCAAACGCGAGCCTATCATTAATAATAATAATAAAAAATCAAAAACAGAGACGCAGAGGTCGACCTAGGAAGAGGTGGCGAGACGACCTAGATGCCTACCGCAAGGACTGGTTCGAGGTGGTTCAAGAAAAGAATACCTGGAAGAAGTTTGGAGAGGCCTTTTCCCAGCAGTGGGACAGTATAGGCTATTAAAAAAAATATTCAAACGAAAATTAATTAATTATAGGTGACAATTGTTCAGGCTTGGCCGAACGGCGAGATCAATACTCTATATATTATTGCAATCCATAATTATGTATACATAGATGGTGTTGAAAATAGTCATAGATCAATATGGGCCCTGGCAGGCACCCACTGCTCGCCATCCGCAAGCCCGCGCCCATGATGCCTGGAAAATGCTCTACGACTCCCGATGCCCGGGTAACTTACATATTCTACCATCACAATTCCGGATGTCATAAATTACTCATAATTACATTTCTGTTGTTCGTATTAACCTCTCAGGCCAACTTAAGCCTTATTGTTACGTGATAAGGTTTAAGTTAGCTCGTATGAGGTGTTCCAAATTCGGTGCATACCATAGCGTGTACCATATTCCATATTAGGTGCCGTCGGTTGAGACTCATCATTTCTTAATTGCCAGTGACTTATTTGGATTTCTGTTTTTGTTTTTTTTTTTTTGTTATTTATTTATATTGTTTTCACCTAACTAAAGCGACTAGAAATATGTTACCAGAGTTTTTTAAATACATGACATGATTTAAAAGAGTGTCCAAGGAGTTTCTTGCACGTTCGTTTCCATCGAGATTATAACTATAATAAAAATAGATTTATTTTTAAATTATTTTTTTTAAGAAATACTTAAAAATATAAATAATATGTATATATAGAAAATGAATGGAATAATAATAATATTCATTTTTATTCAGGTAAGAATACGCGCATTACCATTTTCATATATAAATTCAAATTAATCAATAAAATAAACAAATACAATAAAATCACGAATGAAATTTTTACCCAAGTTTTCAAATTAATAAATGATTTATGAAATTATTATAATAAATCAAAAATATATAAATATATACTGGAAAAATATGGAAGATAAATGAAAAACAAAAAAATAATGAAACGAATTGTGAAATTAGCTTCATATTTCTGACTCAAAGACTTCTTGCCAATTCAAAAGTTCCCGTCAATTCTTAATTTGACATAAATGCTTTGAATCAAGCATTTTAAATACCGTCATCGCTTACCATCAAGTCAGATAGTGGTCACATACATATTTCTTGACAGTTCAAAAGTGCCCATGTTTAATTTGACATAAACGCTTTGAATTTGAATCAAGCATCTTTGATCCCGTTATCGCTTACCATCAAGTTTGATAGTGGTCAAATGCGAATCATTAATAGAACAACAAAAATAATAAATTGAATACTTACCAAATAATTATTATGATAGGCAATTCAGTTTCAAAACTTGACTGATTTTCGCCATATCTGAAAGAATGAGAAAAACTGATTTATAAACAATATACATACATGTAGATACAATGTAGGTACCTAGAGGCCATCAAACTTTGACACTATTTTAGTTACAAAACTTGAAAAAATAAGGGTGTTTCAACATACAAAGGCATATCTTTGCCTATATTAAGACAAGTCACCTAGTTAAGACCATGAAATTAATTGTATAAGAGTCATTGATACTTGAAAATAAATTATATTATTATTTGCGTGCCAGGGCAACGGTAAACCCAAAAACATATAGGTTAACACCAAAATTTAATCCAGATAAGGGACAATTGTAAGACTATAACGTTTCACACAGAAAGGCAGAAGGCTGTTAAAAATTCAACAATAGATAGTGGTTGCCTTTGTAGCAGTCACACAAAAGCGAAAATTGTGACCGTCCTGCGGATGTGGGGGCGCTAGATGGGACATTGGAAATGGGCTTTTTGGATTTTTATCGTACCGTGATCGTGTATTGGTGTGATGTTCTAGTTCATATGACACCAATATTACTGCCCGTCGTTTCTGATTTTATTATTGAATATACATAGAGAAGGATTTGCTGAATATTCTGGAATGTTGTTTGGATAATAATTTAAGAAAATTACATTTAAATTTTTTATTTTAGTTAAAATTAAGAACTATTTCTTATTAGGGTTCCGTACCTCAAAAGGAAAAAACGGAACCCTTATAATATCACTTTGTTGTCCGTCTGTCAAACCCTTTATCTCGGGAACGCATGAAGTTATCGAGTTGAAATTTAAACCATGTACTCAGGTCTGCAGTCCCTTAGAAGTTTGATCGAAAAAAAAGATACGGCCGTTTAAGTTTCAAAAAACGTATATTTCGAGACTCGTAAGGGAAACAAATTTCATAAGGTACTTTCTGTTGACCTAGAATCCTAAAATTTGGTACGAAGCAAGGTCTGATAGCAAAAGTATAGGAAAAAACTGAAAACTGTTTTGTAGTTACGTCATAAAAAAAACTTTTTTGCGATTCTTCGGAAAAATCTTCGTTACTCAATACGGGAATTTAACTATTTTCATAGTTAAGTTTGTAGAGAACCCTCAGTGCGCAAATCCGATGTCATAAGGTGATTTTTCAACGGAAAAATAAAAAAACCTAAAACAAAAACCCTTGGACCTAGAACGCTGACATTACGCACAGAGGTTCCTTATAAATGAGGTATACAAAGTATAAGAATTTTCCAAAATTCTCTCCCTTAGGGTATAAAACAGGGATCCAAAATTTGTTTGTGGAAACCTTCTTTAACACGAGCTAAGCCACTGGCAATGGCTAGAATTGTTTATCATCATCATCATCATCATTTCAGCCGAAAGACGTCCACTGTTGGACATAGGCCTCCCCCAAGCGTCGCCACAATGACCGATCCTGTGCTTTTCGCATCCACCGCACTCCCGCAACCCGCGAATTGTTTATAAATGACATATATAATACTGGCTTTTGCCCCCGACCACGTCGGCGTAGGTACATAAAATATACTATGTCACTCAGGAATAGAGCTGCTTTCTATCGTTGAAAAAATTTTAGCAATCCAACTTTACTTCAGAGGTACATACCATACAAAAGAACAAACTTTATCTCTTCATAATATTAGTGTAGATGACAGTCATACATTATATTTCGTGCGGGAACAAAATACAAACTCGACCACTGCGTGCGCTGCCATTACTCACATCGTTCAGCCTGTCAACATATCGCCACCCAGCCACATCCAGTACTAAAATAAATATCTGTACTTGTAAAACTGTGGGGCTGTTTCATTTTAGTAGCCATTGTAATTTCGCGTCGACACGGCACGATGCTCGGGATTCCGCGAACTTTCGCTTTGACAGTCATTCTGATGGTTTCCTGCAGAATTATATCTTTTATTGCTACTGGTTACTGTTTGAGCTGTCATTTTTAACCAGCGTTTTGTTAAAGTTTTTAGCCTGCAGGCAATTAATTTCTGCTTTCATTGCGTCGCTTCGTGACGGTTCTGTCAAATGGTTTTCTTTCTTTCTTTAGACAGTATGGTATTGTTTCTTTGGAATACCATGGTTACCCAAAGAATTGCCTGACTTAAATGGCAATAGGTAGGGTACATTGCTCGTGGAACAGATGGTTGATGGAGGCGACAGATTCTAGAATGGCGACCACGTATCGGAAGACGCAGTGTTAGAAGGCCTCCCACAAGGTGGACCGATGACCTGGTGAGGGTTGCGGCAATTCAATGGAAGGATGCGAGACGCACAGGACCGGTCGTTATGGCCGTATAATACGTGGCTGAATAGCCAAACAAGAAATTAAATTTTGGGAAATTTACCATTTTTGGCATCGATACGATAAGAAGGAAATGTCGTTTTCTTTACCGGTCTGCCGAATTTGCTCCAAATTAGGCAGACCGGTAAAGAAAACGACCATCTGTTCCACGTCAATATTATATAGTGGTACCAATAATAATAACAACCCAACTAGCAAAATGTCTCTTATAACATACTTCTAAAAATCTGTAGGTATGGAATTGGGCGCACCTTGTAAGATTATTTGCCCTTATAGTAGTTGTATGATAGTTTCATTAAGTGCTTTTTTCATCTTACATTAATCATGATAATGCTTTTGTTATCTTGATAATGCACTTGTAAGTGTATATTTTGAACAAAATATACACTTACAAGTGTCTTTTAGCACAATACGTCTTATAAGGTGCCTTTATAAGTTACGCAATCTTTGCCAAGACATATATAAACCTTTTATAAGGTCTAGGCCCTTATTACGGATTATCGTATGGCTATTTTGCTAGTTGGGAAGATTTTCCAGTTTCGCAGTCGGCAAAAGGATTTTTAGATTTTATTTTTAACACACACATAAACAAGACGCTCAGACCAGAAAACATCTATCTGCAGGCCATACAAATATTGTTCCGTGCGGGTATTGAACTCGCAACACGCAGTTCAGTAGCCGATCGCTCAAACTCTGCGCCAACCTGCTTACTGTAGTTTTGAAGGCACACAGGAAGCATCAACGTATTATTAATAGAAATAATACATCCGTAGAATAAAATTTCTTTAAAACAAGACGTCACATTAACGCTGGTCTTGCAGTCTGCTGGATCTGGAATATTCATTGTAGAATCTATTATTTTTGGAGTTCCCTACCTCAAAAGGAAAAAAATGGAACACTTATAGGATCACTTTGTTGTCCGTCTGTCTGTCTGTTTCTCAGTCTGACCCAGAATCCTGAAATTTGGCATAAAGCAAGTCTTATAGCACAGTTATAGGAATAACTCAGGGTCTAGGGTCTGTGGGTCAATTTATGTGAAAGGCTCTAGATGCCCTTCGGATCCAATATAATAATGGTTTCAGGGTGCTGTTGAGGCTGCCTAGATACTGCAGTGGATCGGGTTTGTTCGCTTTAGCACGTGTGGATGATTTTCACGCTGTAGTAAGGAAGAAGGCTGCCTCGTTGCTAAGCAGATCTAGGACCAGCTCCAATGGCATTCTTCGTACCTTAGCCGATAAACATGATGCGCCAGTGATCATTCACTGGTTACAATTGTTAGTGCGGCGTTAGTTTAAGTTTTTTACTAACCCTTCTATTTGATAAGTTTTTTTACTAACCATTGGACCTATGTAGTCTGTAAATAATAATTATTATAAATCTGAAAACAGTAAATTAATTTGTTGGTGCATCACAATAAAAAACTTTATTTGCGATTGGGAAAAATCTTCGAGACTCCATTCGGGGTTTGAACTATTTACATAGATAAATTGGTACGGAACCCTCACTTGCCCAGTTTTTTTTTGAAAGAGTAACCATGGAGTTTCTTGCCGATTCGTCTCTAAAGGAAACGATCAATTGAAACCGTGCGCTAGCTCCTGACGGTTTTATATGTGGCCATGTTGGTCTATGAAAAATAAAATAAAATAATTCTGAGTATGACTTTGACCTTTTTTAAGCGCTTACCATCAGGTGTATTCCTTTATATTTTAAACTTAAACCTCTTACTATCTAAAATATCACTATCAAATAAAAATAACCTCAGAAAGTGTTTCCTCTCACCTCTAATCTCCAGCTTACTAGATATAAGCAGCCTTCGGAATATAAAGCTTGAGGCAAAATATTATACGGAGAGTATAATATTTTCTTTGATGTATATTTTGCTCTGACGTTGCACTATCTGTTTCAGTTAACGTGCGACCTTGCATGGCTTCGTATTATAAGAAAATATCCGTAGCAAGGTCTTGAATATATCTCGTGTGATGTGAATCACATTCACATCACACATAATGCGTACAGCAAAGGAGTGGAATTCCTTGTCTGTGTTCCCTGATAGCTACAACCTAGGCGTCTCTAAGTCAAGAGTGAATAGGTTACTTCTAGGCAAGCGTGCTCCATCGTCGGCCACATCATCGCTTACCATCAGGTGAGATAGTGGTCAAACGCGAGACTATCAATAATAATAAAAAAATATCGATTTTGTATTCTTGTCGCCCCCTGAACTACTCGAACTCGCAATGATGAAGAAAATAAAATATATATATATGTGCCTCGCCAGAATTTATTAATACTAACAATACATATGAGAATAAGAAATAATATAAACTGTGCAAGGTTAAAAAGGTTTTGGCGAGGCAAGTACAGTAAATACTCCTAAGCCTTTTAGCAAAACTTTGACCATAATGCTGTGAAATTTAAGTCAATAAATTGGGAACACAAGCATAACCAGCCTAGCGCTGCGTGGCGGTGGTGTGTGGACGCCTGGCACCGCGGCGTGCTCGTGCTATCTCATTGTATACGGATGACATATGTCGCCGACTGCCTGCCCAAGCTCTTGGCATCTCATTCATTGTGCGTACAGTAAGTTAAGGAGTGGAATTCACTGGCATAGTCTTGTTCCTGATAGCTACCACCTGGGGTCTTTCTTTAGGTCATGAGTGAATAGGTTTCTTCTAAGCAAGCGTGCACCATCATCGATAATAATATCCAATCAGGTGAGATAGTGGTCAAGCGTGAGCCTATCAACAGTACTCAAAAATAAAATTAGTTATGCGGTGCTGACTCTCAGAACGTGATACAGACAAATAAAAAAAGTTACGCGGTGCTGACTCTCAGAACGTGAAATAGACAAATAAAAAAAGTTACGCGGTGCTGACTCTCAGAACGTGAAATAGACAAATAAAAAAAGTTACGTGGTGCTGACTGTCAGAACGTGATATAGACAAATAAAAAAAGTTACGCGGTGCTGACTCTCAGAACGTGATATAGGCAAATAAAAAAAGTTACGCGGTGCTGACTGTCAGAACGTTATATAGACAAATAAAAAAAGTTACGCGGTGCTGACTCTCAGAACGTGAAATAGACAAATAAAAGAAGTTACGCGGTGCTGACTGTCAGAACGTTATATAGACAAATAAAAAAAGTTACGCGGTGCTGACTCTCAGAACGTGATATAGGCAAATAAAAAAAGTTACGCGGTGCTGACTGTCAGAACGTTATATAGACAAATAAAAAAAGTTACGCGGTGCTGACTCTCAGAACGTGAAATAGACAAATAAAAAAAGTTACGCGGTGCTGACTCTCAGAACGTGAAATAGACAAATAAAAAAGTTACGCGGTGCTGACTCTCAGAACGTGAAATAGACAAGTAAAAAAAGTTACGTGGTGCTGACTGTCAGAACGTGATAAAGACAAATAAAAAAAATTTCGCGGTGCTGACTGTTAGAACGTGATAAAGACAAATAAAAAAATTTACTCGGTGCTGACTCTCAGAACGTGAAATAGACAAATAAAAAAAGTTACGCGGTGCTGACTCTCAGAACGTGATAAAGACAAATAAAAAAAGTTACTCGGTGCTGACTCTCAGAACGTGAAATAGACAAATAAAAAAAGTTACGCGGTGCTGACTCTCAGAACGTGATATAGACAAATAAAAAAAGTTACGCGGTGCTGACTGTCAGAACGTGATAAAGACAAATAAAAAAAGTTACGCGGTGCTGACTGTCAGAACGTGATATAGACAAATAAAAAAAGTTACGCGGTGCTGACTGTCAGAACGTGATAAAGACAAATAAAAAAAGTTACGCGGTGCTGACTGTCAGAACGTGATATAGACAAATAAAAAAAGTTACGCGGTGCTGACTGTCAGAACGTGATAAAGACAAATAAAAAAAGTTACTCGGTGCTGACTCTCAGAACGTGATAAAGACAAATAAAAAACGTTACACGGTGCTGACTCTAAGAACGTGATATAGACAAATAAAAATATAGATAAAATAAAATACACAAAAAGTCGTATGTAATTCGTAAATATGTCGACGCTTGGAGGAGACTTATGTCCAACAGCGGACGTGTTGCGGCTGAAATGACGATGATGATGATGATGATCGAACAAGACCATTATTTTGAAGAAATTTTCACTCCAATCGACTCAGTCGTAATATAATAAAACATTTGAATAATTTCAATACATACCAAGGTATAGGTAATTGAATTGGAATATAGGGTTAGGTCTAAGGAACGCTGATCGAAATAGGCTAGCCCAATAATTGGCAACTCAATAGTGCATTTGCAGTTAGTTCAGTTACTGCCTAGCATTTCCCTGCATGACGGCCTTTCAATCGAACGAGAATTGCCTGAATATCTGTATTTTACATGGAACTATTGCTATTTCACTAACCCGTAATTAATAGGCACACTGTTATGGTAAAGTGAGTTTAACTACCAGGCAATCAGAAGGTCGATAGAAATATTCTACACAGCGATGGCGATTGCTAAAAAATCCAAAATGTGTGTACATTTTGACTTTTTGTTTATCGTTATGTGGCACCGAAATGAGGGCAAAATAATGTTAATGCGGACTTAAACCTAATTATAATTTAAACATGATTTATAAAATTATGTAGTCAACATTTCTCTAGCACGTCAAACTTGGTAGCAATTCTTACTTGTAGGCGAAGCGAAAATAAATGAGGACAATAGTAAATTTCTGCACTTGTATCAAAATGTACTATTTTCCTCGTTTAGTTTCGCTTCGCCTACAAGTAAGAATTGCTACCAAGTTTGACGTGCTATCAAACGACTTTTTTCAATACACTTACAAAATGAATAAACGGGGGTTGACCGGCAACTCGTGGAGGTCGACGCGAGCCCAGCCTGATACGATAAATGTAATAACATTGTGGCGGGGGAGAGCACACGCACTTTTCTGCACTAGTGCGGAAACAGTCTATTGCGTGCCTAAAAGCGATGAGATAATAGCGAGTTTTCGAGTAAGTGTATTGAAAAAGAAATTTAAATCTAGATACGTTTTCTAAATTCAAATGTACGTTTTGATATCAAGGCAGACCCAAGTAAAAATATCGGGGTAGGGTTAGAGCCAGATCAGTCAGACAGAAGTGGTCCCCATTGACGCATTATGGAAGATAGAAAGAGGGTTAGGGATAGGTATAGGGGGAGGTTTTTCTTCATGCAGCAGGACAGACAGATTGAAATGAAGACGTCAATGTCAAAATTGTATAGCAAACGTATGTTGTAGAATTTCCATCTAATTTTTTTTTTAAGGAACTACGAATGTAATATGCCAATAATTATTACAAGAACTGGACGTGATAGATTAGACTGTGATTAAAGTTAGATTCAGCAGATCAATGCTTATAACAAACATACAGCAACCTCTTTGCTCCAGAATTTTTATTTTTATACGATCATCATCATCATCATCATTTCAGCCGATAGATGTCCACTGCTGGACATAGGCCTGCTCTAAATGTCGCCACAAAGAACGGTCCTGTGCGTCTCGCATCCATCGGATTTCCGCAACCTTCACTAAGTCATCAGTCCACCTTGTAGGGGGCCTTCCAACACTGTGTCTTCCGGTACGCGGTCGCCACTCCAGAACCTTTCGGGCCCAACGGCTATCTGTTCTTAGAGCAATGTGCCCTGCCTGTGGCAATCCACACACTTATGTCACTTTTTTTTTAACTTCATGAACTTTTCTCGACAAGCCTTGCCTTTCCGAGCAGATCGTTCAATTCATGCATTAAAACGTTTCCAAACACCGCATAAAATAGCTCTCATTCCAAAAAAGAAAGCTACAAGGACCAAACTCCTGTTACCTTAATCTGTGCTTACCCCAGAACAAGGCAGCCTTAAGGCTTGCTTAGTTCGGTTTGCCCATTTAACGGGGCGTTAGAGAACGTAATCCCGGCTTACAGTAATAACTGCTAACTGATATAAATTGAGCCGAGGGTTTTTGAGGATTTACAGTTAAAGTCAGTTTAATTTATATTGTAAGGTGGAGTTTGAGAGGGCTGAGCTTATGGTTTATTGAAGTCGGTCTGTTTGTAAGGTGGGGTAGTTAGCCTTGATCGTAATCCTGCAAACTTATCTTTTATGGCAGTTGTTCTCGTATGTCAGCGGGGTGCTATGGTACCCAAAATTAAAAAGTACATTACACACAATACTAACAAGTAAATAACTGTATTCTCATAATCAGATAATTAGCTGTATTCTTTAATAGTTTAAATTTTAGTAATATGTATAAGAATAAAATTTGTTAATTTGCATGATTAATCAGTATTTAGGTATATGTTGTACTCATTGTCTTCACAAACAATTTTAAATTCGTAACACGTGGATGACGTAGTTAGTTATGCACATAAGTACCTAGATTATAAGCTTTTGTTAATCATATAAAGTGTGTAATTGTTAGTTTTCCCTAATAAATAAAATAAAATAAAATAAAAATAAAAACTGCCGTTCACTCTCAATAAGGTTCAGTTGAAAACTAGCGTCAGGCAATGTGTTTGTGTTGTTTTTTGTTTTTTTCTTAGTTGTCTTCAATTATATAAAAATTTTACAGTGTGTGTATCCATGCGTGCCAAATAAAATATTTTTCATTCTTTTCTTTCTTTCTTTCAAAATAAAAACGCCACCGTGTACCTACCTATTATGGACTTACGACACAGTTTAAAAAGTGCCATGGAAAACCGTTTTCTTTCATATTTGAGAAGTAGGTACGGGCTAGTCGAACTTTGGTTTTCGGGTGTGATCTAGTTTCGGCAAAAAAGATAGTTTCGGCCTAGTTTCGGAAAAAAAGATTTTTGGCCTAATTTGGGAAAAAACGAGGATCTACTTGGTTTCGGAAAAAAATATGCGATTTGGCTTAGTTGCAGTAAAAAATCAAAGCTAGTCCTAATTTCGGCAAAAAAAAAAGATTTTTGGACTATTTTCGGCACAAAAAAGGTTCGAACGAGTTCCGGCAAAAAAAAAAATCGGCTGTCATCCGGCCGAAACTACGTCCAAAACCGGAACTGAATTCGAGAGGTTTCGTGTTGCAATTGGACATAATCATTATGTTGTACCTTTTTAAATGTATTACGTAAATGGTAATTTTGTTTTATTCCTCAAACATCAGAGACGGAATAAATAATAAAGGTAGGAAATTTTATGACTATTTTTCTCCCACAAAAATACTACTACAAAATATTTAAGTTATGATTTTGGTTTTGGCCGTAAACACTAATTTTAGGAGGAAACTGTCCACCAACCGTCAACCATTCGTAGTCTATAATAGATTACTAACAATCGTTCTTCATGCATTCCCCTACTTATTAAAGTTATTTCCTCCCCTCGACATAATTAAATAGGCAGTTATTATGGCTTGATAAGGGCCATGCTCAGAGTTTCCTTGCAGCAGCTAGCAGGAATATAGATATCCACAGGAGAACCAAGATTACAGACATAACCCAAAGGATCGCCAAAATTAAGTGGCAGTGGGCAAGGCACATTGCTCGCAGAACAGATGGTCGATGGGCACGAAAGTTCCTTTAATGGCGAGGACGCAGCGTTTGAAGATCTCCCACAGGGTGAACCGATGACCTGATGAGGGTCGTGGGAATCCGATGGATGCGAGACGCACAGGACCAGTCCTTGTGGCAAAACGTGTGGGGAGGCCTATGTCCAACAGTGGACGTCTTTCGGCAAAAATGTTGATGATGATGATGATATAGCTTGATATTTTCATTGGGAGTTTTGTAGAACTGGAATATTCATACATAGTTTAGCCTCAGTGCCAAAGAGTCCCATTTCATGTGAAATACCAGATGAAATAAAATTGTGGTCAAGTTATACGTCAGTTTATAAAAAATAATAGGTATATATATGTCACAGCCAACTAGCCCTAGTATTTGGGGTATTTAGTCTTCAAATAACTTTCTGGTTGGAGCGACGACTAGAATCATACTCTCACGGACTAAAACCCACTCACGTGCCTTCAGCTGCCCATTTCGTTACAGGGCCCCAGTGGCTTTCTCAAAATAGTCCGGTAGCCCTGGTAGGAGCCAATCAGCTTGATTTGTCATTCAATAAACGGCGCCGTTCAACCTTTGGCCTGACTGATCTTTAGCTGATTGATCTATGGATTGAACTACATCTGTCAGCAACGAATCTGACTTTCCTATGCTTCCCTCCTTTTCTATCACTAGGAGCCGTTAATTACTAGAACGAGAAAGAGAGCGTCTTGCCGACCGCCTTGTCGATTCCGCCATGTGCGATCTTTCTAGCTCCCCTAGTCAAGTTACAACCGATTCGTTTCGATTCTCCTTTCGTTAATCGCCTCGAGTCGGCCACGCCTCCTATTCCTTTGTTCTGAGCAAGTGACTGAGCCTTGAGATGACGTTAGAACAAAGGGTCGGACGAAAAGATAATTGAAACGAAACGGTTGTAAACGTGGCTAGGGGGACAGCTCTTTTTTTTTTAATGATATTACCAGTGCTTAACTCCGGTCCCACCTGATGGTAAGCAGTGATGCAATCATCATCATCATCATTTCAGCCAATAGACGTCCACTGCTGGACATAAGCCTCCCCCAAATGTCGCCACAACGAACGATCCTGTGCGTCTCGCATCCATCGGATTCCCGCAACCTTCACCAGGTCATCGGTCCACCTTGTAGGGGGCCTTCCAACACTGCGTCTTCCGGTACACGGACGCCACTCCAGAACCTTTCGGCCCCAACGGCCATCCGTTCTGCGAGCAATGTGCCCTGCCCATTGCCACTTTAGTTTGGCGATTCTTCGTGCTGTGTCGGCAACCTTGGTTCTCCTGCGGATATCTTCATTTTTTATTCGATCACGCAAGGAAACTCCGAGCATAGTCCTTTCCATTGCCCTTTGGGTGACTTTGAGCCTTCTGATGAGGCCCATTGTGAGCGTCCACGTTTCGGAACCATATGTCATCACTGGCAACACGCACTGGTCATAGACTTTCGTCTTGAGACACTTTGGTATATTGGATGAGAAGATACCGCCCAGCTTCCCGAACGCTGCCCAGCCTTAGAAATTAGATCTACCCAACTGGACTGTCTGTCCAAGGTAGACGTAATCATCTACAAATTCTGTGATGCAATCGTTGATAGTGAAATGATCGTCTCTAACGAACTGTCTAGCTAGCCTAAGCATTAACGCCAGTCGTACAATAAGTTGATTATGTGACAAAAAAAAAATACTTAGAGACCTCCGACAAAGATGGGTTAGGTTCGAAGTCCATACTGAAAATCTTTAAAGTGTCGCAGTTACGAATTTTTCTCACTTCTATGAACTTCACTATTAAACTCTACGAGAAAAAATCCTAATTGCTCATGACTAGGTTTTTGTATTTTGTACAGTACTGAATTTTAGACTGTTATTAACGCCAATATCCATTATTTCCTATACAGAGTGGAGGTGAAAATGCTATTATCTAGCGTAAATGATTATAATTACTATTTAGCTATTATGAAAATACAATTAACATTTTGGCAATCTGTTTAAAATTGAAATTGTGTCATCGTAAAATCATTGTACCCTTTTCTCGACTATGTTTTTTCGTAGGTGGGAAATCATCCCATGCCTTTTCCGGTTCTAGGGAAGGGTGAGAGGGTGTTCCAGGGCCTAGCGGACATGGGCCCCACTGGACCCCTACGGTTTTATTGACCTCTCTTAAAGGCACGCGTGGATCACTAGGTACGCGCCGTCGACGATTCGGGCTTGGTCCGTATTAACGAACGGCTGGAAGACGAGTTACCTATTGCTCGCGCCTATGGTTGGTGGCCAGAAATCGCCCCGCGACTTCCAACATACAGGAGACCATCAGCTTAACGTACTTTTCGAGGTGTGGAGGGACTTCGATGGCAACCGTCGCTTAACCTCGACGGTAGATCCATGTGTTTGTTATCACTTTGTCCCAAGGAAATTTTTTAGGGTTTCGTACCTCAAAAGGAAAAAACGGAACCCTTATAGGACCACTTTGTTGTCAGTCTAGACAGGCAGTTCCCAAGATTAAAGGTCTTGACAGACGTCAAAATCCTTTATCTCGGGAACTCGTGGTGGTATCGAACTGAAATTAAAACCACGCAAGTCTGCGGTTTCTTGAAGCTGTGAAAAAAATCAAATTTCTAAGTCAGTCTAGCAAAAACAAGAAACGGACGTTTATGTCGCAAAAAGCGTATATTTTGACACTCTCAAGGGAATCAAAATTCATAGGGTACTTCCCCTTGACCCAGAATCCTGAAATTTGGCATGAAGCAAGGTTTTATAGCAAGGTAATATAAGAATAAATCTAAAAACTGTAAATTTATTGTTACGTCACAAAAAAAAACTATTTTTAAGATTCGGAAAAATCTGCGAGACTCCATTTGGGAATTGAACTATTTACCTAGGTAAGTGTACGGAATCCTCAGTGCGCGAGTCCGACTCGCGCTTGCCCAGTTTTTTCCTACCGTTCCTCATTTTGTCACCATAAACAGACTACAAATTAGTATCCCTCATTTTATGTAAGGACGCTGCTAAAAGGCATCTTCATTCAATACAAAATGCTTTTAATTTTGGGCCTTTAAAACCTGCTAAGTGTTTTGGGTAACATTATCGGTAATGTGTTATTCAAAGGCCTGTTTATGGTACCGGCCCGCTTATGGTACGACCCGTTATTTTTCGCAGCCATTTTGTTTAACGGCCCATTCCTTTATGGTAGGGATTTGTTTAATCACATGTTAGAAGGAAGGAAATTGAGGCTTCCATTCATTTGGGTGACATGCTAATGGCAAAGATTAGTGTTGGTATGTACAATGCGTTCCAAATAAGAATAGGATTGATTGCCATGTTGTGACGTCACGTCATACAGTCAAATAGAAGAATTATTATGGTGAGCAAAACAAGATTTTTTTTAAATTTAATTTATTTACGAACTGTGAACGAAAAAAGTTAAATCAGATTTTTATTTTTTATTCTTGATAGGTTGCGCTTGACCGCTATCTCACCTGATGGAAAGCGATGATGCGGTTGACGATGGAGCGCGCTTACCTAGAAGTAACCTATTCACCCTTGACTTAAAGATTCCCGGGTTGTAGCCATCAGGAAAGACAGACTCCGGCAAGGAATTCCACTCCCAAGCTGTACGCACAATGAATGTGTTCCCAAAACGTTTTGTGAATATAGGTGGGATGTCCACCATGTACCGGTGGCGCATTGCCGTACGCCTGGTGGTCCGATGATGGAACGGGCTAGGCGGGATTAGGTTATGCAATTCAGACGCAAACTCCCCGAAATGCAACCGGTAGAAAACCGACAGGCTAGCAACTCGGCGTCGATGCTCAAGACTTTGAAGCCTCAACTCAACGAGTCGAATCCATTTCTTCAATTTTGCTTATCTCTGAGTTCTACAAATTTGCCCAATTTCTTGCGATTTGACAGTTTGACTTGACGTCATAACATGGCAATCGATCCTATTCTTATTTGGAACGCATTGTATAGCTTTGGTAATGTAACAAGTAACATACGTAATATCGTACAGAATCCGTAAAACTAAAGTGTAATTGGGGGCCCGTAACGCTGAAAAACCTTTTCTTGAATCTAAGGCATAAAACAATCGTGGGCTTAATAATATTTTTACATCACCTGCTTGATAATGCTCTTTTATATGTCATTCAATTTTTCTTCTCGTCCAATATACCACAGTGTCTCAAGACGAAAGTCTATAACCAGTTCGTGTTGCCAGTGATGACATATGGCTCCGAAACGTGGTCGCTTACAATGGGCCTCATAAGAAGGCTTAAAGTCACCCAAAGGGCAATGGAAACGGCTATGCTCGCGTGATCGAATCAGGAATGAGGATATCCACAGGAGAACCAAGGTTACAGACATAGGCCGAAGAATCGCCAAACTTAAGTGGCAGTGGGCAGAACAGATGGTCGATGGGGACAAAAGGTTTCTGGAATGGCGACCACGTACCGGAAGACGCAGCGTTGGATGGCCTGCCACAAGGTGCACCGATGACCTGGTGTGAGTCGCGGGAATCCGAAGGATGCGAGACGCACCGGACCGTTCATTATGGCGGCATTTGGGGGAGGCCTAAGTCAAACAGTGGAAGTCTTTCGGCTTAAATGATGATGATGATGATGATGATGATGATGATAACATACTCACGGGATAAACGTATCCAATGGGTTTCTTCTAGGACATGGTCTCTGTTCCCAGCCAAACCCCTGCAGCCTCAAACTAGTATGAATAAGTTACAAACACATACATACAAACTGTCATAATATTTGTCCAACACAATATTTCACAATATTTGTTTTTGTTGTTTGTACTTGTCTAACTGAATGGTAAATATTATCATCGTTACAATAATAATAAAACCATTTTATTTCTTCTTTAAGTATTACATTACATGTGTGTACTTAGTACATATCTAAATTTCATTTGTATGACTGGCCTGTTAGCTAGTGGTTAGTGGTCCTGACTGCTATGCCGAAGGTCGTGGGATCGATTCCCACCCAGGACAAATGTTCGTGTGATGAGCACAATCATTTGTTCTGTGTCTGGGTTTAATTTATCTTTAATATGTATGTATTTAGAAATATTTAAGTATGTTTATTAGTTGTCTAGTACTTATAATACAAGCTCTGCTTAGCTTGGGACTAGATGGCGTTGTGTGATAGTTAAGAATAAAAAGAAAAAAAAAACAGTTTAAATACTATTTTGTTTCATTCAATATCGTTTTCTTCGATAGGAAGCCCAGTTTGAGTACAGGCCTTCTCCAGTTTGCTTTATTTTTAGCTTGCTAAGTCCACTCCTTGCCGGCTGTAGCTATGATGTCATCACCCCATCTCGTCGTAGGATCATCATTATCCAAAGATGATGTTTTTATACAGTCCCGTGTTTGAGCGTATTTCCATCTTAACAAGAATAATTTAAAATATATATAACATTAGCTTCTGCCAGCGGCTTTGCCTGCAAAAACTTTGGACCCTCGTTTCTTCTTAGGGGGTGAATTTCGGAAAATCCGTTCTTAGCGGATGTCTACACCCAATAAGGAACCTACTTGCCACATTTTAAGTTTGTAGGTGTTATAGTTTCTGAGATTTCGTGATTAACCAGTGAGTGGTATTTCGCTTTTATATATAAAGATTAAAAACGTTCAAATCTCTTAAACGTAATTATGTTTAAGAGAACAATAACAATATAATTTAGATATCTAATACAAATACGAAAACAGAGGTATATTTTCAAATTCTGAAAGTATTTCCTCTCTTTTAGAATATCGACATCATAAACCATTTTTTCCCTTATAAACTTGTTAAAAACCAACCATAGACACAGACTACTCAAACTCCAAGCGATATTTATAGGGTATTAAATGAAAAAAAAAAAAACACTTTTACACGTAAATTTTTTTTTTCGTCATTTTAAACTAGATGAGGCCGGTGTTTCCTAGCTGACTACCCTAAGAAGACACACCGAAACAAACTCAGGGGGTCAAAGTCTCTTTTAAAGTCCATACAGTTAATATGTAATGGTCAAATCACATGAGAACCATGCATATTTGTCTGAGATGGTCTTTTGAAGAAAGAACCATACAGATTTTAGTGGACCTGTCAAATCAGTGCAAGCATTTGTCAGTATTCGCAAAGCTCAACTCAGGACTACTAAGGATATTTTATGGGTATAAACTTATTTATCCAAGAAAATAAATAAGAAGTTCTTCTTATAGTAGTCTGTAAATATCGAAAATAAGAAAACCTTTCGTTTATTCTTTATATATACCTACCTATAGATATTCACGGGTGCTCTCTAAGAATAACTAAGAAAGAAAAACAAAATTACCACTCAACAACCTACTTACAACTATTTTTCTCGCTCTTAACGTTAAGACAAAAAGAAAAATAGCCTACATTACTACATCCTCAGACAGAAACTAGGCTAAAAACCGGTCTAAAAAATCACAAACGATTTCGCACGTCCAAAATCCGGATAAACCTGTCCCGCGCTTGAATGACCTGAGACCTTCATCCTTACTTATCCCCGAGATAAATAATGGGTTGACCCGGATGCCGTTTGCTCACCTATGAATAAATAGAACCCATATGATATATAGAGCCAAAGAGCCGTCAAACTGGCTTGAATAGTTTTAACTAGGGATAAGACAAGGATGTAGTGAGGATGGATGTGGCATTACCTTATAATACAGGGAGGAGTAAGTGTCTATATCATTGTAGCTATTGGACAACAGTGTAAGAAAGCTATTTTTGTTGAGGTGGGGAATCATCCAACAACTTCTCCTGCCCAAGGTTGGAGCGAGAGGGCGTATCAGACTTTTACTGAATAAAACCACACCTGTATCCATCCTGTTGCCTTTTGCGTTCTAGGACCATGGTTTCCATTTCAGAAATTACCCGTGGCCTTAGCGGGCATCGGCCCTCTGGGCCCTTTCAGTTTTGCTGACATATCTTTGCACATGAACACTATGCGCCGTCGACATTACTGCTTCGCAAATTCCTTTTCCTTCTCGTATCGGACCCTAACCCCACATGAGAAAGACGATACTGCGAAGATGGTTTCTGATTAAAACAAAGCGTTCAAAGAAAAAATTGTAGTTTCCTTTTTTTCCACCAACAATTTATATGTATTTATTTTTATAATGTTGTAGCAAAGGTCGTGTATCCACAATAAGATCATTTGATTAAAACAAAGCGTTCAAACAAAAAAATTTAGTTTTCTTTTTTTCTACCAACAAACAAATTGTTTTTTTTTTTTATAATGTTGTAGCACAGGTCGTGTATCCACAACAAGATCATTTGATTAAAACAAAGCGTTCAAACAAAAAAATTGTAGTTTCCTTTTTTTCCACCAACAATCAAAATGTATTTATTTTTATAATGTTGTAGCACAGGTCGCGTGTATCCACAATAAGATCATTTGATTAAAACAAAGCGTTCAAAGAAAAAATTAAAGTTTCCTTTTTTTCCACCAACAAACAAAATGTGTTTATTTTTATCATGTTGTAGCACAGGTCGTGTATCCACAATAAGATCATTTGATTTAAACAAAGCGTTCAAGGAAAAAAATGAAGTTTCCTTTTTTTCCACCAACAATTTATATGTATTTATTTTTATAATTTTGTAGCACAGGTCGTGTATCCACAACTGCGCATCACCAGAGAAAAAAAAACGTGGTGGCGAGCATATGGCATTCAAGGGCTGCAGCTGAAAATCAGCGATAGGTAGTGGCCTAGAGTTACTATTTGCCATTATGCTGAACTAAGACTCTTTTGGCATTATTCAGTGTACTTCTGGTCTAATTTTAAGGTATTTTCGTTTTTATAATGCCAATAAACGATTTTTTTTTTAATATTCCTTTCTTTATTTTGCATTAGCGCTTCTAGCTGCATATACATCTGTGGGCGGTCCTAAGACCCGCAGAGTTAAGACTATAACCATTAATTTAATTACCTTGAGCCATGAGGCAAGTCCAAGTTAAGGAAAGCCGACCTTGATACCAAGCTTTGATAATGAGAAAGGACACATCTATTAGTTAATTTTAAATTTGATCTTCAGAAGAGACCTTACGTGACTTCTGAATGGGCACGCTTTATGGTGGTAAGACCCCTCTTTGAGGAGTGACTGGAAAGACGTCACGGCGTCCTCACCTTCTGCATGATACAGGTTCTCACTGTACAGTTATAGAGGTTCCTGCACCTAATTCGTGCGGAAGAAACACCCAGGAGTCACCATTGTGTGGACCACCTGGAGGATAGAGTGGAGCATACGGTAGACTTCTAAATGGGCATGTCTTATAGTGGTAAGACCCCTCTTTGAGGAGTGACTGGAAAGACGTCACGGCGTCCTCACCTTCTGCATGATACAGGTTCTCACTGGACAGTTATGGAGGTTCCTGCACCTGATTCATGCGGAAGAAACGCCCGGGTGTCACCATTGTGTGGCCGACCTGGAGGATACGGTGGAGCATACGGTAGAGGTGTGTCCCGCTTGGGCAGAGCACCGCCGTGTCGTCTTGAGGGCGACCGGCAGCAACGACCTGTCGCGCCATTGTGTGGACGGACCACTTGATAAAATGTCTGTAGCTGGTCTAGTTTTTTTTTTTTAATTGGCTTGTAAATCTGTGATGTTAGCAGTTACCAGTGCCCCACTGGTAACGACCCTGATTTACTAATTGTATGCCACGGGTTCAAACACAGTCAGGCTTTACTTTGTGTAATTTATTTTACCACCACGACTCTCAAAACGGTGGAGGAAAACATTGTGAAGAATTCATTATGTCGTAAAATATTAAAAAAAAACTAAGACGTGATACATCCACCAAACCATACTGGGCCTGTATGCTGGATTGCGTACCATGCCCTCTACTAGAGAGGAGACAGTGGGTACATTATAAATCTGATTATATTGTGAAACAATTTTTATTTGGACTAATTTACAGAAAATGTATAATATTATTTATCTTTTACACCAGCCTTAATAAAGGATCTCGTGCAGTGCAGTAACAGGGTAAAAGTCAGATAACTAACCGATCAGCGTAAAATGAAACTGCTCAGTTGTATTCGGTTAGGCTGAAGCCTCATCCTGTCCTGTGCGTCTCGCATCCATTGGATTCACGACCCTCACCAGGTTGTCGGTCCACTTTGTGGGAGACTTAGCCCACAACTAAATAATGTAGCATAACGATATCGAAATATTTATTACCTACTTTTTAGCAGTTTTCTAAAACAACTACTAGAAAAGGAACCGAACAGTCGGCTACGTTTTCGACAGCAAATCGTGTAGATTCGATCGCTCACTAAACGAAACTGCTAAAAAAAGCCAGAATAAACTTCCTACATTTCTGATTGCACAGTGTGCTACACTAATGAATTTAAAACGTTCATTAGAATACCCTTTAAAACAAAAACGAAACGGATTGATTAGTTCAGTGGGTGAGCAATTGTGGTTTTTGCGCTTTGGATTTAGAGCAGTGGTGGAGAGGTGGTGGCCGAGTGGTAACGACTCCAACTTACGACTTGTAGGTTGCGGGTTCAAACCCAGCCAAGCGAATTACTTTGTGTAATTTATTTAATCACCACTGCTCCAAAAACGGTGAAGAAAAACATTGTGAGGAAACCGGTATCATAGAACCAAAAATTCGAAGACATGTGACATTCACCAACCCGCACCGGGCCCGTGTGGTGGATTACGGCCCATACCCTCTTCTACATAGGAGACCTGAGTACCAGCGGTGGGAACATTATAAGGCCGACTATGCTATGCGCTTTGATCATGTGCCTGATTCACACAAGAGTGTTATAAAAGTGTGTACTACGCTCTACAAATGGAGGTACGATTAAGGTTTGTGCGACAAAACTGTACTGCGACTAATCTTATTTAGACATGCCTGCTGCGGTCTTCCCTTCCAATTATAATTTAGGTGTCTTAAAGGCTAGAGTGAATAGGCTCTTAATAAACTAGTGCGCCTTGCCATCAATGATTGCATCATGGCTTACCATCAGGTGGGATCGCAGTCAAGCACTGGTTAATATCAATAAAAAAAAAACAAATATTTCGAATGCACTGAAGCTCGACGTCACGCTGGTATGACAAACGATAGTACGACAGTAATTTACGGCGTAAGTTTGCAAGTATATATATGTTTGCCAGTTCTTCGCGTTCGAACGGCAAAACAGCTGCATGCAGCAGCTAGAATAACATAATCAACTGAAAGTAGTTTAGATGCTAAAAACTCATAAGTCTGGATAGAGGCGGCCTGCGCCTGGTGACGGGGACCACCCGGAAACTGCACACTGAATAAGCACCTCCACACAATAGACATCACTGACAGTCCCCTGTGCAGAGCATGTTTGGAGGGAGAGTAGACAATTGCACATGTGCTCCTAGACTGCACAGGTGTCACTGAAATACGCACATGGAACTTAGAATCCCCGAACTCCCTTATTGATGCCCTGAAAAACCTGAGAGGCCTTATCTGTTTTTGGAGAGTGGTGGGCTGGTTGGAATAAGCCCACCTAAGGTTATGGCCGCCATTGCCCTCGTACAATTGTCCGCATAGGACCAAGTGTGGAAACCGTACCCAAATAGATAGATTTTATTTTTATTTATTTTTTCGGTGGGAAAATCATCTTATGACATCCCCCGCCCTTGGGCGGAGCGGGGGATAGTGACTTTTACTGACTAAAAACCCACTCCTGTTCCTTCGTTGCCTTTCGTACCAGGACCGAGTCTTCCTTTCAGAATCAGACCCTTGGCCCCAGTAGGCTTCGACCCTGCTGGGCCCCTACGGTTTGCTGACATCTCCTTGAGGCGCGCGTGGAACAATACACGCCATCGACGACTTGGGCCCAATAGATAGATAGTAGTTTAGAGGATCAAGGTGTAAAGGCCCGCAAACCTCCCTTGAAAAGGGTGGATCCTCCAAAAAGACGGGTGTTATGCCTGATCCGGGCAACTGCCCGATAGATGATTTTAGGCAATTGTATATATGTAATCGCGCGGAGAACTTTAATTGGGCTAGGCAGGATTTCGGATTTTTCCTATGACATTATGATCCCATATTTGTCTAGACTCTGAATCCTGAAATTTGGCACGAAGCAAGGTCTCATAGCATAAGTATAGGAAAAAAATTAAAAACTGTGAATTTGTAGTTACGTCACAAAAAAACCTTTTTTTGCGATTCGGGAAAATTTTCGAAACTCAATTCGGAAATTGAACAGTTGTCATAGGTAAGTTTGTACGGAACCATCCGTGCGCGAGTCCGACTCGCACTTGCCCAGTTTTTATAACAATCTAGTCTTGTATAAAGGTTAATAAGTAATTTAATTATAAATTAAACTATTAGATTGTATTTACTAAAACCTGGGCAAGTTCTAGGTCAATGGGAGTACCTTAAGAATTTTTATTCCCTTAAGAGTGTCGAAATACACGTTTTTGCGACATAAACGGCCGTATCTTTTTTTTGTTAACTCAGATGTTTGATTTATTCACAGCTTCAAGGGACCGCAGACCTTAGTATATGGTTTAATTTCAACTCAATAACTCCACGCGTTCCCGAGATAAAGGGTCTTGACAGACAGACAGACCGACTGACGGACAACAAAGTGATCCTATAAGGGTTCCGTTTTTCCTTTTGAGGTACGGAACCCTAAAAATGTGTCCAATAGCACTTTTCTTATTGTCTCTTAAGGCGAATACACTTTATTCTTATTTTATTAGGTAGCACTTATGCTACATTCTATTCCCTATCATTGAACACTAACTCGAACGGTGTTGTTCTTTTTAGTCTTCTATGCAATTTTCAATATTTAAAAAGTTGATTTGGGTGCGAATATCAAACAACTCCTCGCGTTTTGGGCGGAGCGAGAGGGAGTGTTAGATTTTTACTGAATAAAACCAACCTGTGTTCCTTCAGTTGCGACTTATTCAAAGATTACCGCAGCCGAAGTCGAACAATGCTTGCGGACGGCAAGTATTGGGTGACTCGCCGTTCGACCGTACAGAAACCGTACTGTTCCAAGCGCGCCTCAAGAAGATATCAGCAAATTGTAGGAGCGAAGCCTACTGGGTTCACGGGTAATGTAAGAGCGAAACCCGGGGCCCCAGGATGAAGGAAAAGAAGGAACAGAAGAGGGTTTTTAGTCAGAAAAGTCTGACACTATCTCTCGCTCCGCCCAAGAGGGATTTGTCACTAGATGATTTTCCCAATTAAAAAAACCGAAGTGGAACGATCAATCATCACTATTACCTATAAGCCATCTCAATAGAAAATAATTCCACATCGAAATAAAAACACGTACCTAAGTACCCCGAAATAATTCCTTCCCTACATTTATTTCGATCCATTGTAACAAATAACATGCGCAATATCGTACGGAACCCATAAAACTAAAGTGTAATTGGGGGCCTGTAACGACGCTAAAAAACCTTTTTTTGGATCTAAGGCACAAAGCAATCGTGGGCTTAATAAATTTATTGTATGTAGAACTTTATTAGCCAATATTCTTCATTGGTTTTCATTTATTGGGAGTTACTGAGTTAAAATGTACTTACTGATAATAACCAATGTTTTTTCTTTACTTATTTGGGAAGAGGCAAAAACAATCTGGTCAAATGGGGCCTTTTTGACCCGTCTCAAACACAGTGCCAGTGTGGAGCCGCTTCGCAGGACATGCGACTCCTGCTAAGCTGCCCGTTCTGCACAACTACCTGCATTTTTCAGGATTTATGAGAGGCCAACAACAGATATGTACAAGTTGATAAATAGGCCTGTTAGTCTAGTGGTTAGTGGCCCTGACTGCTATACCGGAGTTCGTGGGTTCGATTCCCACCCAGGGCAAATGGTTGTGTGATGAGCACTATCATTTGTTCTGTGTCTGGGTGCAGTTTATCTATATATGTATATATTTAAAAATATATAAGTATGTTTATCAGTTGTCTAGTACCCATAACACAAGCTCTGTTTAGCTTGGGACTAGGCGGCGTTGTGTGTTAGTTCTGAAATATTATTATATTATTATTAAAACCTGGTAAAAAAAAAAAAATGTCTGTAATGATACTACTGCGTGTTTTAAAGTAGTCTCTTATTTATATAAATAACTAAGCTTAATAAAATACACTAGTCAGCAGACACATACATACTCATGATTAACATAATTTATCACAAAACAATAAAATATCTGCGACGGTCGTAAGTCAGATGTTAAAGATCAAGAATTTAAAAAAAAAACACGACAAGAAGAAAAGACTATTCTAGTTTTGTTTTTGGTGGCAAATTGTCAAATATCTTCTTTCACTCTATGCGGACCGAAAGGCCCTATGTTTCACCAGCCCCTCTAGCCAAGTTACAACCGTTTCGTTTCGATTATCTTTTCGTTGATCACCTCGAGTCGGCCACGCCTCCAATTTCTTTGTTCTAACGTCATCTCAACGCTCAATCACGTGGTCAGAACAAAGAAATAGAAGGCGTGGCCGACTCGAGGCGATCAACGAAAAGATAATCGAAACGAAACGGTTGTAACTTGGCTAGGTGGGCAGAACCTTTCAGCCCCAACGACCATAGTTCTGACTGAACGTTGAGAATGTTGACGTCATAACAAAGGAATCGGAGGCGTGGCCGACTCGAGGCGATCGACGAAAAGAGAATAGAAACGAAACTTGGCTAGGGGGCTGGAGTAGCAACCGTGTACCGGAAGAAGTAGCGTTGGCGTCCCACAAGATGGACCGGAGACTTGGTTAGGTTTGCGGGAATCCGATGCATGCGAGTCACACAGGACCGTTCGTTGTGGCGACACTTGGGGGAGGCCTATGTCCAGCAGTGGACGTATTTCAGCTGAAATGATGATGATGATGATGATGATGACCTATCATGTTTGTGTAAATATGTCAGTTAATTCAATTTGGCACTATTATTCCTTAGTCTTTCATTACGACATTACATAAAACACACAACCCACCTTTCAATAATGTTCGTTAGTCTCATCAATATAACTTAAACGTTACCTAAATATCTATATTTAGGTACACTTGCCCAAGTAATTGTCAGCTGAACTATTTATTGCGGGTTCGAATCCCGGGTCGGTCTCGTGATTTATAGTGACCCAAGCGTCTAGGCTTTTTGGACACTTTGTTTTTACAGCAAAAGAATGAATTGGTACCACAAAAAGGAAATTTCTGTTCTTTTTTTAGTATTTTGAAAATTGAGGTTATTTTAGGATTCGGATAATTGTGGGTTTCGTTTTGTGTCGTTTTATGAATTATTTTTTACAGCTTTTAGTTAGGAAATTTTGCGTAAAATAGTAGAGGCTAAATTTACTTTCGGTATTGGTAATTAAGATGACAACCTTTTTAATTACACAATTGGCTATGGAATGCTTTATTCAGTCTTTATTCTTTTGTGGATGTAATTTTATAAAAAAAGAATATAAACACAATTTTCGTGCTTTATTCACGCATTCTCTCTTCAGTTATGCAATGACTTCCCTCGCTCTAGGGTGGAGCGCGAGGGTGTGGCAGACACACCCACACCAGTGTTCTTCAGTTACTCTTTACCTTCTAGGACTACAGGTTTCCTTCTCAGAAATTATCCGTGGCCCTAGCAGGCCTCTACAGCTTGCTGAAACCTCATTAAGGGAACGAACGTCCTCACGCCTCAGCCGTCGAGATTCCGACCCCGACTACAAGCCACGGTAGACGCGGGCTTGCGGACGTCGAGCAATGGGTAGCTCGCCATCTGGTCGTTTGGTAATTAACCGGACCAAGCCCAGTCGTCAACAGCGCGTAGTGATCCACGCGGTCCTCAAAGAGATGTCAGCAAACCGTAGGCGCCCAGCAGTAACGATGCCCGCTTGTTAGGACCGCGGGGAATTTCTGAAGGAGAAACCCGTAGTCCTAGAGCGCAAAGGGTAACTGAGACTAAGAGATGTCATTAGATGTCTTACACCCTTTAAAAAAAAAGCTGCACACACAATGAATGAGTTGTGACATTCTGTACTCTGCTTCTCTTTTGAATAACTTTGTTTAAAACTGGTGCGCTGTATCTATCTAGAAAATTATTCTATTCTATTTTATCTGGAGGTTGAAGCTAATCTACATTAGACCGACGCAGTAGTGTAACACGCCTGATTAGTACGTAGAACGACGTCGCGTGGTATGATCAAGTGTAGCTCTACAAGTCTAGTTGCCATATAAAATGTTTGGAGATCGACGCGTTCAGATCGGCATGTGTGGCACACGTGTGCGCAGCATAGTTCTACCTTAAACAGTCTATGGATAGCTCTAGAGTTTTACTATAAACCAATAGTCCACCGAATCGTCAAATTACCCATTAGCGATTTCAATTTGACACCCACCTAATTTACGAATACGATTCTGTGGTGAACGGATGCCAGAACATTCACAAAACCGATTAGTGATTATTAATGAACTTCGGATTGGTAGGTACATGGTATGTTCCCTAGAATATATACTCATTTATAACCCTAATTACTTTTAGTCATTTGAATGGAGATCGTTTTTACATTTATTTGAATAAATACTGAGGCTACAATAATACTTTGTAGACGTACGACTCTACAAACAACGATTGCCAAGGTCGGTCTCTGTGTGTAGATAGATTTATTTATTTATTTGCGTAGAATGTAGGTAATTAATACAATTTGGTGTTACAATATTTTGGAATTTATTAACTTATAACTAGGTACTACAATAATTCTATTTCATTAATGAATGCTACATAAACATTGTGAATTAAATAGATTTATCATTTAAGAAATCCGATACAGAGTAATACATTTACAATACAATTTTTTTAGGAAGAAAAGGCTCTCTGATCAAACTCTCGAACTCATGAAAGAGAGGCGTGAGATGATTCTGCAGTCTTCAGACGATGCGTGCATCTACCGGCAGCTCAATAGACGGATCTCAAAGTCCTTAAAACGCGATCTCCGCCTCTTTAATACCGAAAGGATTAAGGATGCGATTGAGCGGAATAAGGGCTCCAAGGTTTTTGCAAGGGATCTGTCTATAGGGCAGAGCCAGCTCACGAAACTGAAGACCGACGATGGCAGAGTCATATCCGCCAAATCGGAGCTTCTGGGAGAGATCGAGGCATTCTATGGACAGCTGTACACATCTATCACAAAACCCACAACGAATCTAGCAAACGACCCAAGAGCTAGATTAACCCGGCACTATACCGAAGATATCCCGGACGTCAGCCTGTACGAGATTAGGGTGGCTCTGAAGCAGCTTAAAAACAACAAGGCGTCGGGTGACGACGGAATTACAGCCGAACTCCTGAAGGCGGGTGGAAAACCGGTCCTAAGGGCCCTTCAGAGGTTGTTCGATTCCGTCATACTTGAGGGAAAGACGCCACAGGCATGGAGCAGAGGTGTAGTGGTACTTTTCTTTAAGAAGGGCGACAATGCCCTGCTTAAGAATTACAGGCCCATCTCTCTTCTGAGCCATGTCTACAAGCTGTTTTCCAGAGTCATCACGAATCGTCTCGCGCGCAGGTTCGACGACTTCCAGCCTCCCGAACAAGCCGGTTTCCGAAAAGGTTTCAGCACCGTAGACCACATACATACGCTCCGGCAGGTTATACAGAAGACAGAGGAGTATAACTTGCCTCTATGCTTAGCGTTCGTGGACTACGAAAAAGCTTTTGATTCGATCGAGACTTGGGCTGTACTGCAGTCTCTCCAACGGTGCCAGATTGACTATCGGTACATCGAAGTGCTGAAGTGTTTGTACGAAAACGCCACAATGTCAGTCCGACTTCAGGACCAGACCTCGAAACCTATCCTTCTGCAGCGGGGAGTGAGGCAGGGAGATGTCATCTCTCGGAAACTGTTCACGGCTGCAATGGAGGATGTCTTCAAGGTTCTGGACTGGAGTGGACTAGGCATTAATGTCAATGGCGAGTACATCACTCACCTTCGGTTTGCCGATGATATAGTAGTCATGGCTGAAACTACGGAGGAGCTCAGTACAATGCTCGATGACCTTAGTAGAGCTTCCAAAAGAGTGGGTCTTAAAATGAACATGGATAAAACCAAAGTCATGGTAAATAACCATGTAGCACCCACTCCGATCAAGATCGGAGACTCTGCACTCGAAGTTGTAGACGATTACGTTTACCTGGGACAGACAATCCAGTTGGGTAGGTCTAACTTTGAGAAAGAGGTCAATCGTCGAATCCGACTCGGCTGGGCAGCGTTCGGGAAGCTGCGCGGTATCTTCTCGTCCAACATACCACAGTGTCTTAAGACGAAAGTCTATGACCAGTGCGTGTTGCCAGTGATGACATATGGCTCTGAAACATGGTCGCTTACAATGGGCCTCATCAGAAGGCTTACAGTCACCCAAAGAGCAATGGAAAGGGCTATGCTCGGAGTTTCCTTGCGTGATCGCATAAAGAATGAAGATATCCGCAGGAGAACCAAGGTCGCCGACATAGCCCGAAGAATCGCCAAACTTAAGTGGCAGTGGGCAGGGCACATTGCTCGTAGAACGGATGGCCGATGGGGCCGAAAGTTTCTAGAGTGGCGACCGCGCACCGGAAGACGCAGCGTTGGAAGGCCTCCTACAAGGTGGACCGACGACCTGGTGAGGGTCGCGGGAGTGCGGTGGATGCGAGAAGCACAGGATCGGTCATTGTGGCGACGCTTGGGGGAGGCCTATGTCCAGCAGTGGACGTCTTTCGGCTGAAATGATGATGATGATGATGACAATTTTTTTACTAGTAATTCTTTAAGGTACTTTTTAAATTATTAATGGTTGCTCTTTAATAATTTTTGGTACATGGTTATAAATAATAGGGAATCTTGTTAATGGTTGCTCTTTAATAATTTTTGGTACATGGTTATAAATAATAGGAGCCATACACATAACACTCTTTCCCAATAATGCAGTTTTATATCCGCCTGTGCATAATTTATCATCGTATAGCGTCATTAAACTTGTAGTCCTGTCTCTAATATTTTTAAAGTTGGAAATAAGTGATTGTTTGTTTTAACAAAAATGGTTATTTCTAATATATACAGGCAAGAAAATGTTAAAAGATTGTGTTTTTTGAAAACAGGTATGCAGCTGTCGGTCACTCTCAGATTAAAAAAAAGATCTAATGCAGCGTTTTTGCGCCTTAAAAATATTTTCTTTCTCGCTACAGTTGCCCCAGAATATTATACCAAACCTCAATACAGAAACAACTAGACTGTGGTATGCTATCAATACTGTCTGAACGTTAACTTTCTTTGATAGACTAAATTATGCATACGCAGCTGAACTTAGTTTTTTGCATATGTCATCTGCTTGAGTCTTCCATGTCTAAGATAAATTAATTGACATAAAAATTTGTATCTCCAAATAGAGTGAGGCCCTGACTCCTGTGCGCAAGGATGTGTTTCCTGTTGTGTGCGTGACTCTGCAGGGCCTCTAAAGTTTGCTGACATCTCTTCGAGGCGCACGTGGAAGACTATGCGCCGTCGACGACTCGAGCTCGGACGGTTACCGGACGGCCAGACGGCGAGCTACCCATTATTCACCGACCAAAAGCCTACGCCTACGGTAGCTGGAAATCGGGATCGGGATCCCGGCGGCTGGGGCGTGAGGGCTGTTCCCTAACGCGTGCGCCCGCCGGCTTCGCTACCAAGTTCAGTCTCTGGTTATAAGATACATTTAATTTTGTTGGCATAAAACATAATGTATCTACAAAAAGGTAAAAAGTATAAAATTGGTATGCAAAAATATCGCGTAGTCAATTTAACACCTTGAATTTCTACAACTGATGTCGTTGAATGACATATTTTATACCTTTTATCTCAATTCCTTAAGGGCCGACAATAACTTAAATAGTATATTGTCATCTCATAACATAACATAGTCAATCTTATAATATTCCCACTGCTGTGACTCAGGTCTCCTCCTAAGAGGGGAATGGGTCGTAATCCACCACGCGGGCCAGTGCGGTTTGGTGGATAAAACATGTCTTCGAATTTTTTAGTTCTAGGACATGCCGATTTCCTCATGATATTTTCCTACAACGTTTTGAGAGGAATGACTATGAAATAAATTACACAAAGCATTGCCTCTGGCTGGGTTTGAACCCACAACCTACAATTCATCGGTAATCGGGGCCGTTACCACGTGGCCACCAGTCTGTTCTATTGTCATCTCAATACTGGTCCAACTGGCAATTTTATTTCTCAGTTAAAAGTCATTTAGGATTAAATGACTTTGAAGGATAAGCGAAAAATACTTTGACAACAGATCTGAATAAATAAACCTTAAGAGCAGTGGTGGCCGAGTGATAACGGCCCCGACTTACGAGTAGTATTTCGCGGGTTCAACAAACCCAGCCAGGCGCATTACTTTGAGTAATTTATTTCATCACCACTGCTCTCAAAACGGTAAAGGAAAACATCATCAGGAAACCAGCATGTCCTAAAATCATAAAATTAGAAGACATGTGACATTCACCAACCCGCACTGGGCACGCGTGGTGGATTACAGCCCATTCCCTCTCCTAGAGAGAAGGCCTGAGTCCCAGCAGTGGGAACATTAAAAGGCTGATTATGCTATGCTAAACTTTATAGAAACAAAACTACATCTAGCTATAGTAGTTATAGTTTCGAACGAAAATCAACACTGCGCCCAAAAATACTTGTGCTCTTGCCAAAATCGTAACTGCTACCAAGTCCAGAGAGTGTTAGCCGGCGTGCCTTTTATGCTATCAAATTATATCGTGGTTAATTTAACTTTGGGCATTTGCAAGTCGCAAGCATTGTTATTATAATCGCAGAGGGAGGATCGAACTTCTGTGCGACGAAAACACAATTTAATCTTGTTTGAAAACAATGGATAGCTCGCCGTTTAGTTAGGACTAAGCGTCGCCGCACACAGGCTACATGCCACAGCCACAACACCGCCACAAGAAGCTAGAAGCGGCCACACAGGAAGCTGAAGCGCGCAACAGTCACTTGTGGCCGGTGGCTGTTACTTTTTTTAACCCATACACGCAGTGTCATAATGGTCTCTGACAAAGAAGGTTTAAAGACGACGTTTTGTGTCGACGTTTAGTGGCCAGTGCGAGCAACAAGGAACGAGCGAGGCGATTTGTAGCGTGTGGCGGCCACAGGCGTCAACCGTTTGCGGCAAATCCATATGAAATGTATGAGAACTATAGGAAATATGCCGGTGGCAGCGTTTTGTGGTTGTGGCCGGTGGCCCGTGTGCGGCGACCTATAGTGACACTTGACACACACCTGCCGCCGCCCCGTGTCTACGGCGGCAGTTACCTCTGCCGTTGGCAACATACCGCTCGTGTGTTTGAGCTCTTAAGCCCGAGTCGACGGCGTGTTGTATTTATTACACGTGCGTCTCAAAGGGATGTCAGCAAAATAGAGGCCGTCTAGGACCAATCAAATAAAAAAAAAGATTTTAAATAAACCATTTAAAGGCATTTTTTAATGGTTAATATTTCGGTCAGTCAAAAAAGTGAAACTAAATTGCAATCTAATGTATGTTATGGCTGTGGGATTGCTCAGGAGAGTAAAGGGCAGCTGAAAAAACAGAGGTGGTTTTTGGTCAGTATAAGTCAGACACTCCCTCTAACTCCGCCTAGAGCAAAAGAAAACGTTTGATGATATACGATCTGAAAAAAAAAAAACAAAATGGGGGAGATCGGACACAAAAAACACAATTTTATTTTGGTCGAGCATGCTAATGCTAGCGAAGGACACGGCCGCACGCGTGAGGGAACGGACTTCTCACGCCCCAGCCAGGATTTCGATTAATTTCTAGCTACCACAGGCATGGGGTTGCGGATGCCGACCAATGGGTAGCTTGCCGTCCAGCCGTCCGGTAACCGTCCGGACCGAGCCCGAGTCGTCGACGGCACATAATATTTACGGGCCTAGGCCGAAGTCTACTGGGGCCATGGGTGGCTTTTGAAAAGGAAACCCAGGGTCCTGGAAAGCAAGGTAAAGAAGGAAAATAGGAGTAGATCTTAGTCAGTAAAAGTCCGACACGCCCACCCGCCTAGAGCGGGAGAAGTCATTGAATGATTACCCACTTGAAAAAGGAAATAAAAATACTGCTAGTGGTACATGTAGAGTAACAAAAGTTCCAGTTCATTTTCATGAACAAGATGATGAACTGCGACTTCTGTTATTAGACGAGTGACGTCCAGTACTAGACATATGCTTCCCTCAACCATCCCCCCATCGACCGGTCCTCACAAAGGATCTTAACAATATTTTTTTTATTTTTGAAAGACTCGCGTTTGACCACTATCTCACCTGATGGTAAGCAATGATGTGGCCGACAATGGGGCCCGCTTGCCTAGAATTAAACTATTCATTCTTGACTTATAGACCCCTAGGTTGTAGCTATCAGGAAACACAGTCTCCAGAAGGGAATTCCACTCCTTAGCTGTACGCATAATTAATGTTTTGGGAACACACTTTGGTATTTTTATTTTCGCTTTATTTTTCGCAATTTAATTTATTTATCTTGGAATTTAGTGATTAAAGACTACAGTCTAATGCGGTAAATAAAAACAAAACTTCAAAGGGTATTTTCACTATATTTGAATATGTTTTGCAGCATTGAACTATATCAATTTATTAATGAATTGTTATTCTAAAAAGTCGATGCTTTGTTAGAAGTCGATAATATGGTATCAAAGTGAAAAACCAAATCAAAGGTTTGTTACTATTCACCCCGTTTTACTGTGGTGCTTAAACAGATCGATAGAGAACTTTCGGCTGATTATTAGGTACCATCATCATCTTCCTGCCCTTGTCCCGTGTTATTTGGGGTCGGCGCAAAATTTTTTTTTCTTCCATTCTGCCCTGTCACTCGTCATGCTATCATTAACTTCCTTTTCTTTCATATCACTCTTCACACAATCCATCCATCTTTTCTTTGGTCTCCCTCTCCCTCTCCATCCATCCACATGTAAACTCATAACTCTTTTAGTAACCTGCGCTTCATCCCTCCTCTTCACATGACCATACCAAGACAAACGATTCCCTTTCAATTTTTCAGTCACTGGCGCCACTTTCAAACTTCCCCTAATATACTCATTTCTCACTTTATCCATTCGCGTCACACCACACATCCATCTTAACATTCTCATCTCCGCTACGTGCAATCTTTTTTCATCCGTCTTTTTCACAGCCCAACAATCAGAATGTTGGACTGCCATACAGTATGACAGGTCTTATCACGGACTTGTAGATTTTACCCTTCAACTTGAGGGGCATCCGTGGGTCACAAGTTGTTCCCGTGACCTGTCGCCATTTCATTTGATTTTAGGTACCATATCATAAAAAAGGAAACCCGCCAAATGTTTCTTAATTTCAGCAAGACGACTGACTATGAACCTTACCATGACATGTTGAAAATGTCAGACAAGCGAGCGAGAAAGAAGATGGAACTATACACCCTATACGTCTATCCCTTTAACAGTTCAGTTTAGGTCGTTCGTAGTAGGGCCTTAAGTCATCGGTTTTTTCCATTTCAACTCATTAATATGAAAATTGAGTTTTTTTTTCCTCTGCCCTAATTAAAAAATATAATGAGATTCGTTTCTAATCATAATAAGATTAATTTTCTACTTTAGTAAATTGCTATTACAGACTGGAAAATTTATGAACTTTCCGTCATATTATGTACTAGCTTCTGCCAGCGGCTTCGCCCGCGTAAAAATAGGTTTCTCCATACAAACTTCCAACCCCCGTGGAGTATCGTTAAATCAGTGCTTAGCGGATGTCTACACCCCTTATGGAACCTACCTGCCGTTTAACGTAATGTAAAAACTTTTTTTTTTGTAAGCTTTAATAGTTATAAGTAATGCGATATTAAAAAAAATACAAACCACAAAGAAACCAATAAATAAATTATTTCGAAAAAAAATAACGTACCTCTAATATAAAATTTATTTGTACATATAATTCCTAGTCAATCCAAAGATATAACACTTCAAAGTAACCTGTTTTAAAAAACGGCTATTTTATAGGTAGACCTATTATATATAGAACAAGGTTGCTTATTTTGACATCAGGAAAAGAAGAATAAAATTAAAGTGCGTAAAGAATGTACTAGAAAACAAAGCATTGAAGGAATAAATAAACCGGGACGTTTAGTACTCATGTACCGATTCGTAAACTTAAGCTCCTACAGGCTTTTAAACTACACGAATTCCTAACGTCCCTACTTTGTATGTCCCAAAAAAACTAACCAGTAAAAAGTCATTGGGCCATAAATATCCCAAACTGCTTTACGAGTCTTTAAATAAATCTACCGAGTGACATTCAACGTACTATTGCCCGCTTTGGGACAAATATTGCCTCCTAATAGACTATTTGAATTGCTTTTTAATCTTTAAAATAGCTGTTGTAAATTGAGGGTGAAGTTTGGATTTGTTTTAGAAAAGAAGGCTTTTTTTGGATTTGTTCTTCTTGATCCGCTGCTTAAACCTGCAGCATAATCATTATTATAATGTTCCCACTGCTGGGTCTTTTCTTTTTCGTGTGGGAAAATCATCTAATGACATCCCCCGCTCTTCTCTGCGCGCATCTCTAGGAGAGGGAATAGGCCGTAATCTACCACGCGGGCCCAGTGCGGGTTGGTGAATATCACATGTCTTCGAATTATTGCTTCTAGGACATGTCGGTTTCCTCACGATGTTTTCCTTCACCGTTTTGAGAGTAGTGGTGATGAAGTAAGTTGGGTCTGCCTGCGTTTTTAGATCTACATGTAAGTCGTAAGTCGGAACCATTACCATTGGGTCACCTTTACTATCTTTTGGTTCCACAAGGTGGGAGGCCAACCGAGGACCTGGTGAGAGTCGGTGAAAATCTGATGGATGTGAAACGTAGAATGTTCGTTGTAGCGACTCTTGTGGTAGGTCTATATCCAGCGGTAGACGTCTTTCGGTTGATATGATAAACTTTAATTTCGGAAGTTAATGTTTCTGGTTTTGTTTCTCGACGTCCAAAATTTAAGTTATTTTGCACTTTTTAGTGTTTTTTTGAACGTATTTAATTCTCAATTCTGTATTGTAGACCATAAAAAGTTACAATACATGTGAATAACAGAGTTCATGTATATAGGCAAGCTTAACTCATTTTTTGTAAATGATATTTCCACTTTGTAGATATGTCTCCGCATAAGTAAACTTAAATAGTGCGCTAGTTCTGTTTTAAGATACCAAGTATTCTTCACTTTCTATACACAAATGGTTGTCTCGTAATACAAAAATTGCTAAAACGCTACCGACCTTTCAACCAAACTTCGCCAAAACAAGGGCGAAGGAGCATTACCTTTCACTATAATATTAATTTATTCTCCGTTCTCAATTTTATATTTGATATTTACTAATATAGTATTATTTATTAATTAGATATTGTACATAATAATATGTATACTTATTATTATGTCTGATTTTACCTTGGGCTGAGAAATAAGCATTGCCATACAGCGTGGCAATGCTGTCAGCGTTTTGGGTACATTACCTGTCGACAGCGATGCAGAGGAGTGTTTTGACGACATGCTTTAGATTACGTTTAGTTAGACTGTCCTGTTGGTCTAGTGGTTAGTGACCCTGACTGCTATGCCGGAGGTCGTGGGTTCGATTCCCACCCAGGACAAATGTTTGTGTGATGAGTATGATCATTTGTTCTGTGTCTGGGTGTAATTTATCTATATACGTATGTATTTAGGAATATATAAGTATGTTTATCAGTTGTCTAGTACCCATAACACAAGCTCAGCTTAGCTTGGGACTAGACGGCGTTGTGTGATAGTTGTGGAATATTATTATTATTATTATTATAGTTCTTAAGGGTTTTGTTTTTTTTTATTCAGTGTATATATATGTATATTTATAATGATAGTTAAGAGATATAATAAATTTTATGATATTACATGTAATTAATATTATTTATGATATTTGTACACTGACCGCCCTAAATCTATCTCCGTTCGTTCAGTCCATCCTAAGGTTGTCTGCAAAAGATTGCCTGTACGATAAGACCGTTCATTGTACACTAAGTTTTTCCAATTTTTTATTTATGCTATCCACATAATAAGGTGTACATTTATTCAATAAAGTATATAAGACCAGAGATTTGACCAGTATTGCAGACTTATCTCTCATTACAAAGGGGTTAAACCTAATTACCGAAATGTGATGTGTTTGATAGTGAGTAGGTTATCAACCTCTCTACAGCCCTTCAGGGAACACGTGTGATGTTATTTCATAGCCAGACGCTCAAGCAGAAACTCCATTATAGTCACAACCCACATCCAAATTCCAACAACGGTGAATATTTTAAATTCTCACGTAATTAGCTATTTAGTTCAAAGGGTAGAGTTTCTTTGTTGTGTCACAGTGTAGTGAAGTACGGATCAAAACGTCTAAGCGCTTACCAGTATAAAAAATAAGGGAATATATTTCCTTTTGGACTGTTGTGTACTTTTGTGTTATAACGATGTGAAAAAGATATTGTTATCTCGATTTTTGTTTGGTCGTGTATTTTTTTTTTTTTTTAATGGTACGGAAAATATTCTTTTGATCGTACCAGTTTCCTAATAAAGGTACTTAAAGCTTTTTTGTTAACGTTAGTTTTTTTGATGTACAAGTATCTCTTAATAATAAATGTGTAATAGTACCTTTGTAAGCAAGTGCTGTATGTTAGGATATTTTTAGGATTCTGTAGCCAAATGGCAAAAAACGGAACCCTTATGGATTCGTCATGTCTGTCTGTCTATCCGTTCGTATGTGACAACCACTTTTTTACCAAACAATAAGAACTATGCTGTTGAAACTTGGTAAGTAGTAATCCATTGAACCGCATAAAGATATTTAGAATTGAAACTCAAAACTTTTTTTTACATTACCATGCAAATTTCCAACGAAAATTGGTTTGAACGAGATTTCTAGAGAGTATTTTTTTTTTTTAATACGTCATAAATCGTAAACCGCAATTTAGCTTTCAAGTTTGTACGGAATCATCAGTGCGCGATCTCTGACTCGCACTTGCCCAGTTGACAAATCTTTAAAAAACTTCTCCCGTTCGAAGTAGAGCGATAGGGAGTGGCAGAATTTTACTGACTGACTTGTCTGCATAGAAAATTTACCCAATATACTCTCGTCAAGGGTAGTGTGAAAACGAAACCCAGGGCCCTGGGACGAAGGAACAGGAGTGGGGTTTTAGTCAGTAAAAGTCTGACACTATCTCGCGCTCCGCCCAAGAGCGCGATTTGTCATAAGATGATTTTCCCACCGAAGAAAAAAAAAAACCCAATATACTCTCGGGATAAAAAAGCCGTTCAAGCGTGAAGAAATAACAAACATACAAGTACATTAACTTTCGGCTTTATAATATAAGTGTAATATTAATATAATTAATCAAAACACGAACAATCTCCATTCTGTACTTTTATTTGTGTTTTTTGTTTACTAAATCTCATCATCATCATTTCAGCCAAAAGACGTACACTGAAGGACATAAGCCTCCTCCAAGTGTCGCCGCAACGAACGGCAGGACCGTTCCTTGCGGCGACACTTGGCATTTGATTCTCGTATTCATCGGATTCCCGACACTCATCAGGTTATCGGTCTACTTTGTGGGAGGCCCTCTAACGCTGCGTCTTTCGCTAGGCGGTCGCCACTCCAGAACCTTAAACTACCTTCGACCGGTCATTATGGTGACATTTGGGGGAAGCCTATGTCCAACAGTGGACTTTTCGGCTGAAATGATGATGATGATTTGATTTAACATCGCATGTTACATTGCGACAATGTAGCATGCAATGTAACAGAATTCATATAGTGTGGTAGCCTTGCGTGCACACTACTCGCACATACAGAGCATTTCAACTCGTGCGCGCCGTGTTCCGCCACTTGTCGGTTTTTTTGCCGAACATAAAAAGGCGAGCATTGTGCACGGAGCGCCATTGCGGACGGTTTGGAAACAGATGCGAGTAAGTACATGCTCGGTTCGTGCGTGCTCCATGTCCACACTTATGAAGTTCTCCTTTCATGTTACATTGCATGTTACGTTGCAGCAATCTGTAATCGCCTTAGGGTTGGTCTCAAGGCAGTGAAACCACGAAGGTCAGGTATCTTAAGGAATAGTATCACATGCCATCACCCGACACGGCCTTATCAGGTATCAGCCTTGCGGTTTGCGACCTTGTGGGGTTTCTCTCCTACTTATTATACAGGGTGATCAACTGGGCTTTGAATCAAGATATATTTTTTTTTGTCTAAAGAATGTGTTTAGGTATAATTTCGTTATTATTTCCTCTTTATAATATTAGTATTAAGCCTTGAGCGCACAACGTAGGGTAGCCAGCCTTTCTGTGTTTTACAGAATGCATTTTGGAGAGTGTGCGCGGGAATTGCATGACTTTATTCCACCATCTCATTTCTACCATCGGACAACCCGACGAACGGCGAGTATCCACCCTTACATTATTTAAACCTATATGATCCGGACCAAGCGTTTCGCCTCATCGTTTATATCGCATACATCGAGGGACTGGAATAACTTGCCTGCTGCGGTTTTCCCGTCCGATTATAATTTAGGTGTCTTCAAGGCTAGAGTAAATAGGCTCTTAATAAACTAGTGCGCTTCACCATCAACTATTGCATTACTACTTACCATCAGATCGGATCGCAGTCACGCACTAGTTTATAACAATTAACAAATTTATATACCTAGACAAAATGATAAATCACCAAATACTCGTAACCCATCTCTCTCTCAACTGAGTGAGATAGCGTCAGACTTATACAGACTTAAAATTCACCAGAATTCCTTCAGTTGTTCGTTCTAGAGCAGCGGTGACTCCTTGTGATCAATCCTGCAGACATCCTGTATATCTAACAGTTACTAGTGTATTATTTATGTTGTGACGTTAAATAGAGGAAAATTCCGTAAGGAAGATTTTGAGCAAATACGTGGATGGTAATAGGAAGAGGATAAAAACATTCTTTATACTATATTTAACGTTATTATGTATACATTATTATATTTATAACAACCAGCTGCTGCCAGCGGATTAGCCAGCGTGATAGTAAAAACAACCGGGCAAGTGCGAGTCGGACTCGCGCACTGAATTGAAAAACTTACCTATGAAAACAGTTCAATTTCCGAATCGCGTCTCAAAGATTTTTACGAATCGCAAAATGATTTTTTGGTGACGTAATTATAAATGTACAGTTTTCAGATTTTTCCTATACTTATGTCATATTAAGACCTTGCTTCATGTCAAATTTCAGGATTCTAGGGTAATAGGAAGTACCCTATGAATTTTTAATCCCTTGAGAGTGTCAAAATATACGTTTTTTGCACCATAAACAGCCTTATCTTTTTTTTTCGTTAACTTACTAGTTTGATTTTTTCACAGCTTCAAGGGACCGCAGACTTGAGGATATGGTTTTAATTTCAACTCGATACCTTCCCGAGATAGACAGACAGACAGACGGACGGACAACAAAGTGATCCTATAAGGGTTCCGTTTTTTCCTTTTGAGGTACGGAACCCTAAAAATGGTCCCTTGCTTGCTACCTTAATTGCATTAGGAATGAAGATATCCGCAGGAGAACCAAGGTTGCCAAGATAGCCCGAAGAAACGCTAAACTTAAGTGGCAACACATTGCTCGCAGAACAGACGGTCGATGAAGCCAATAGGTTCTCCAGAAGAAGCAGCTTTGGAAGGCCTCTCGCAAAGAGGGCCGATGACCTGGTGAGGGTCGCGTGAATCCAAGGATTGCGAGAAGCACAGGACCGTTCGTTGTGGCGAAACTTGAGTGAGGCCAATGTCCAGCCGTGGACGTCTTTCAAATGAAATGATGATGATGAACATATTATCGGGATAAGAAGTGTCTTATGTGCTATTCCAGGTCACGGTCTACCCGTGATAATTTCATCGAAATTCGTTCAGTTGTTCAAGAGTGAAATAGTAACATTCACACACACTTATAAACTTTCACCTTTATATGCCTGTATTATGTGTTATGTGTTTTTGATCACGCAGTAGCAACAGCATCTTCGATCTGACGTGTCCGTTTCTTGTAGATTTTTGTTAAGGGGATGCAACTCGACATACATTTTCACTGTTTTTCATACAACCGTTCTTACGCGATTATGACGTTATTACACATTTTTCATAAGATATTTTGGAAATTCAGTATCTTGTGGATATTATCTAGGCTTCTATTGAAATCAATTTATAAATTTGTGTAAAACTAATCCAGTGAAGACCTCTGAAAATCTGCTATTTTGCATGAACTTTAACACTTCATAATTTATTCAAAAATTTAAAAAGTCAAAAAAGTATAACAATAGAAGCCCTGCAAATTTAATCAAGATTCTAAATGACGACAATTTTTTTTCATAAACTTTTAAGAGTTTAAAAAAAAACCAGTATTTCCTGGAACAAGTTTTGTAAAATATTCGAGTAAATCACGGAATTACCAAATGCTAAAAGAGTTTTCAGCCGTTATCTCTCTTTTTTCGCGTTGCCTTTTCATTAAACGTCGCGTTGGTTTGCGTTAGATGAAGCAACAAGTCTTTAAACCATGCTCGATGAAGACGATAGCATAAGCATAAGCATAATCAGCCTTTTAATGTTCCCACTGCTGGGATTCAAGTCTCCTCTCTCTAGGAGAGGGAATGGGTAATCCACCACGCGAGCCCAGTGCGGATTGGTGAATGTCACATGTCTTCGAATTTTTGGTTCCAGGACATACCGGTTTCCTTACGATGTTTTTCTTCACCGTTCTGAGAACAGTGGTGATGAAATAAATTACACAAAGTAATGCGGCTGGCTGGGCTTGAACCCTCGTTAGTCAGGGCCGTTACCGCTCGGCCATCACTGCTCTCAAATGAAGACGACAGGCGAAAGAAAAAAGATCCTCTTAACAGATCAAAACGATGAATGGACTGTATGAAAAATGATTATATTTAGCCACTGGAAAGTTTTGTAGTACGCAACACAGATCACGATATTTTATCACATACTCGTACATCTAAATATCGATCACTCTCATCCATCTGAATATCACTTTAATCTCGACGCCTAGATTAAAAGGTCTGCCGAGGAATATGAAAGCGGACACGCAAAGCTGTGCACAAACATCATTTTGTGACTAAATTCTGTGTGCACATGTCTAAATGTAGCGACATTTGCATAGCGATGTGTCGGACAAGTTTATGTCTCTGACACATTGCTTGGAAGGATGTCGAACTTGTACAGACAAAACCTGATTAGTTAGTCTATGGATTTGTGAAGAATTTGTGATACTATAATACATTTTGATACAAGTGGAGAAAGTTTGTCATTGCCACAGACGCAGAATTCGCCCGAACCGCAGGCGAGGGTGTTATGGAGCCGAGAGCTGTCAAACGACGTTTTTCAATACACTAATTAACGGGGGTTGATCAGTGACTCGTAGGAGTCGCTTAGCACCCAGCCTGATTGTATTTATCGATACAATAAATTGTGGTTGGGCGAACTTGTTCAAATTTCCCCACTAGTGCGGAAAGCAGTAAATTGCGTGCCTAAAAGCAAACGAAACCGATAGTAGCAGGAAGTAGGATAGTATTTTAAAAGTCTTTCGTTCGGCCTGTCCCGGACGGCTTTTTTTTAGGTTGGAAGTCATCTAATGACATCTCTCGCACTTTCGTGTCAGACTTTTACTGACTAAAACCCACTCCTGTTCCTTCTTTGCCTTCGTTTCAGGGCCTCGGGGTACCGGACGGCTGGACTGCGAACTACCTGCTACCAGCTCTTCGTCCGTCGCCTCTAGCATTGGCTGCAGAGGAGTCGTTGTGTTCCTTTCGACAGTTACTATTAACCACATCCACGTAGTAAGTGGTGAGTCTATTGCCATCGATGGTCTCGTACTTGCAAGCGCTACCACTGAGCGTGGGGTCAACGAAATCCTCTGAAACGGCTCGACCAATTTTTATGACATTTTTTGTTTATATTTCGTGATTGCTAGATAAATACGAATATATTATTATCGATTTATATCCATAAAACAAGACACAACACTGTTTCTCATTAGAAAATTAATTGTGAAAATAACCATCAAAAGTATAATATTGTTGTGCGAAAACAGTTTTCAGTTATCAAGTTCCTTCGTAATTTATACAGTAAAAAAACCTCCTGGAATTGTTTATTATTATTACTTACTTATTTTACCACCATATTTTACAGTTCATGATTAAAAAATCGCATTCCCAGTAAATATTTTACTGTTTATCATGGTCATTTGGAGACGTTTTTATTCTTCATTAAATACTTACACAAAAACGATTTAATAAAATAATTTTATTCAGAACAATTCCATATAAAATTGTAAGTAAAACTTAAAGCTATGTTAGTACCTAATGCCTAATTGTTCTAAACTGTCCAACCTACTTTTAACCATTAATTTTATATTAAAAAGGATACCACCTGAACTGTGTACTTTATTCCAGTTGCCGCACTGGGTTTTTTAGGGTTCCGTACCTCAAAAGGACAAAACGGAACCCTTATGGGATCCCTTTATTGTCCGTCCGCCTGTCTGTCTGTCAAGACCCTTTCTCTCGGGAACGCGTGAAGGTATTGAGTTGAAATTAAAACCATACTAATTATGCATATAAAATCAAACATCTGAGTTAACGAAAAAAAAAGATACGTACGTTTATGACGCAAAAAACGTGCATTTCGACACTCTCAAGGGAATCAAAATTTATAAGGTATTTTCTATTGAGCTAGAATCCTAAAATATGGCATGAAGCAAGGTCTTTTAGCACAAGTCTAGGAAAAAAACTGAAAACTGTAATTACGTCGTCGTCGTCGTAATTTGTAGTTACGTCATAAAAAAAAAAACTCTTTTGCGATTCGGAAAAATCTTCGTAACTTGATTCGGGAATTGAACTGTTTTCATAGGTAAGTTTCTATGGAACCCTCAGTGCGCGAGTCCGACTCGCTCTTGCCCAGTTTTTTTTTTTTTTTTCATTTGCCAAATTGTCCTAATCATTAAAGGGTTAAAAACCGCATAGTTAACCCTATTTTCTACCCGTGTGCTAGGTGTAAATCTAACGATTGGTCGTAGTTTCGGATTTGCTTTCACGAAATGCCTCGTCATATTCAAGCTAAAACTTATTTCGTATGATGCAGTCAGTCAGAAGTAGGGTACTGAAAGCGATCGCTCAACAAAATGGAATATCCAGTTACTGGGTTACTTCCACTTCACTTGTTTATGATTTTCTGAAAGGAATTATTGTTGTGTTGTTTAGTTTGTTTTATTTTGGAATTGCAAGTGCGAGACGGATTCGCACACTGAGGCTTTCGTACAAACTTACCTATCTATGTAAATAGTTCAATTCCCGAATGGACCCTCAAAGATATTTTTTTTTGACCTAACAAAAAATTTACTATTTTCAGATTTATTCCTATATCAGTGCTACAAGAAGGGTCTTGTAAAAATTTGGCATAAAGCAGGGGCTTTATGCCAAATTTTGGCATAAAGCAGGGTCTTGGTCTTCAGCATTCTGAGTCTTCCCGTTGACCCAGAATGCTGAAGAACCCTATGAATTTTGTCCTATAAACACTTGAGAGTGTCGAAATATATATTTTTTTGTTTTTTTCACAGCTTCATGGGACTGCAGACTTGAGTATATGGTTTTAATTTCAACTTGATACATCCACGCGTTCTCGAAATAAACGATCTTGACTGACAGAACGACAGACAGGCAAACAGATACACGGACAACAAAGTGATCCTATAAGGGTTCCGATTTTTACAGAACCCTAAAAAAGGCAGCAATATTATCGCTCACCACCAATGGGGTTTATAGCATAAGCATAAATCAGCCGTATATTGATCCCACTGCTGGGACTCAGACTAGGAGAGGGACTGGGCTGTAACCGTAAAACACCACGCAGGCCCAGTGCGTGTTGGTGGATGTCACATGTCTTTGTACTTTCGGTTTTTGGACATGCCTGGTTTCCTCACCATGTTTTCCTTCACCGTTTTGAGAGCTTCGGTTATGAAATAAATTACACAGAGTAAAGGTTGGGTTTGAAACCGAGATCTACAAGTCGTAAGTCGGGGCCATTACCACTCTGTCACCAATGCTCGCTCGGGGTTATATTTCTGACAAATATGCGTTGTACGCCTTCTTGTTTTGGGGTAGGAATTTATCAAAAAAGTTCCTCACCCCTGAATACGATGGTGGATTAATAAGTGGATGTAAATTTCCGGATGCTGATTCTTGAAAAGAAAAACATTAGAGCTTGGAGAAAAAATAAAGAACGGTATTGGATTTACAGTAGGTATCTTTTCATTGGTTTTGTTTTTGTGGTGGGTAATCATTCGATGACTTCTCCCACTCTAGAGTAGAGTGGAAGGGTGTGTTAGACTTTTGTGACTTTTACGGACTAAGACCTCACATGTATCTTTCAGTTGACCTATGCGTTCTAGGACCATAGGCTTCGTTTTCGGAAATTCCCCGGCCATCGGCCCTGCTGGGCCCATACGGTTTTGTTGATATCTTTTTAAGATGCACGTTGAATCCTAGGCGCCGTCGACGACTTGGGCTTGGTCTGGACGGTTACCGAACGGCTGTACTTCTAGCTACTCATTGCTCGTCTTTAGCAAACCTGCAACTCCATGTTGCATAATACCTACATGAAACACTTGCTAATTCTCAGGTATATCAAATTGGTAAAAACTAATCACGTCGGGGTCACCAGTTTGGAGGTAGGCGGAACAGAGTGTAAAGTCCCGCAAACCTCCATTGAAAAGGGAGGATCCTCCGACCAGAAGGGTGTCATGTCTGATGGGCAACTGCCCGATAGATGATTTCGGGCTGTTCTATATGTTCCAATCGCGCGGAGAACTTTAATTGTGCGATGCACGATTAGTTCTTATGCGACGCCATGTCGCTGATAGATTACCAAAAAACAGTGTCTCTATTATTCTCTCAGTATTTCACATACATTAGCCTGCTGTCTAGATTCTTATTCCTTTAATAGCTTGCGTTGGATAGGTCCGACGAGTGTTTTCGTGGTTTTTTTTTTTTTTTACCAGGGTCGTGTGTTTGCGAGTGGGTGCTCCATCTCGTAACGCTTTTCAATCCCTGTGACAGAAGGACTTGGGACTTGGAACCAACCTGTATAGGTGCACCTACATACCATCCTACTATAAGTATATGTCTGCTTTCCCTTTCGAGGAACAAAGGGTTCATTTTTTTTCCACCCGGGAAAAAATCAGCAAAACGCCATATGCTCCTTTAACTGTTCACATTCACTTTTAAATGAATAAATTCAGAATTTTACGTTCATTTTCATAGTCGATTGGCACACGAAGAGCCACTCCATTTTATTTCAGTACATTGTAATCAATACAATGATTCGGAATATTGTAGCGCTACAATTGCATTGTGCGCAGTTACAATAGGGCGCAAGTAGTGGTGGAGTGGACCCAATAACGTTGATTGACTTTTGAATTGGTTAATCAAATGAGAGATCGTACGGATTGTGTCGGTTTTAATAGAAATGAAAGAATTAGTACAAAAATAATAATTAGTTTTGGTGATTTCAGGGTTGGCTATGCTCCACGTGTTTGGAGATTTTTTTTCACGTTCTTCTTCATAGAGATCTACGGTTTAGAATCTACTAGCTTATTTTTTCTGACTGAAACTCAAAATTCTCTGTAAAGGATTTATTTGAAATAAATGTTTTGATTACTTATTTATTTATTATTTATTATATACTTTATTGTGCACCATTACAAATACAAAACTTTGACTGACTAAATTGATATGTATAATGTTTTGATAAGATTTTTGTAAAGAAAAAAAAAACAGTGGTACAGTATTAGTTTTCATCAAAACTGGACCCAAGACATCTTTAAGTGTTGTTCGCTATTTCTCAAAACTACTGATTTAGCCATCGTCACTCACTTGAAAAATTCACTTTTTATAGTATCAGTAATGTTTCCTTTTCAATGAAAAGGGTATATTTTATCACAGCATTATTATAAAATTGGGGGTTGGTAAACCTTATCAAAAATTAGGTTTCCAGGCTGCAAAAAGGACTTAAAAAATTCGGGTAAGTGCGAGTCGGACTCGCGCGGTAAGGGTTACCGACAAATTTACCTATGAAAACAGTTCAATTCCCGAATTGAGTTACGAAAATTTTTCCGAATCGCAAAATAAGTTTTTTTTGTGACGTAACTACAAATTTACAGTTTTCTGATTTTTTCCTATACCTACTTGTGCTATGAGACCTTGCTTTATGAATTATATATTTCAGGATTCTAGATGAACAGGAAGTAGTCTATAAATTTTGATTCTCTTGAGAGTGTCGAAATACACGTTTTTTTGCGACATAAACAGCCGTATCTTTTTTTTTTTCGATAACTTAGAAGTTTGATTTTTTCACAGCTTCTAGGGATCGCCGACTTAAGTATATAGTTTTAATTTCACGTGTTCCCGAGATAAAGGGTCTTGGCAGACAGACGGATAACAAAGTGATCCCATAAGGGTTCAGTTTTTTCCTTTAAAGGTACGGAACCCTAAAAAATTACCTCTCTCTTCTAAATAACTTTTTTACATAATTTATGTCAAAATTATTATGAAGGTTAATCTTTAAAACATTAGTCAAAAACCTCGGATAAGCATAAGGCAGTTATTATTATACGTGCTTAATTTTCTTTATGAAAACATTCATAATTTTGCCTTGGCGAGGTTTTTACTCGGCCCGTCCAAAATAGGCTACCGTGATTTAATGAACTTCCTCTACCCAAGTAAAGGCTGTGAGCCTCATAGAGCGATACTTAGATATTTTGAGGATCGGAATGTAACATTCATTTTCAAATGTTCTTAAAGTAAAAAGGTGCTCTTTCATCATTTCATCATCTTCCTGCCCTTGTCCCGTTTTATTTGGGGTCAGCGCAACTCGTTTTTTCTTCCATTCTGTCCTGTCACTCGTCACGCTATCACTTACTCCCTTTTCTTTCATATCACTTCTCACACAATCCATCCATCTTTTCTTTGGCCTCCCTCTCCCTCTCCATGCATCCACATCCACATGTGAATTCATAACTCTTTTAGCAACATGCGCTTCATCCCTCCTCTTCACATGACCATACCAAGATAAACGATTCCCTTTCAACTTTTCAGTCACTGGCGCCACTTTCAAACTTCCCTTATATACTCATTTCTCTCAAAGTGCCCTTTGTTGCTATTTAATTGTAAATTCATAATGCATTTTTAAGATTCCGTACCTAGAAGGTAAAAGTGAAATTTTCACAGATGATGAACATCTGTTACCGCTATAACAAAAAAAAACTAAAAAACAGAATAAAATAAATATTTAAAGGAAAATTATTGTAAAATTAATCCTTTTTTTTTTAAAGAATAACTATAAAACTTCTTGACAGTTCTCCTCCATAGGAAACGACCAATTTGGAACCATGCACTAGCTTATGTCGTTTTGTAAGTGCCCATGTAGGCCTATGTGGCATATTTTTTTTTTTTGTCAAAATTTCACAGTATCGGAACAATAGCCACCATTTTACCAATTTCAGTTTGAGCAGTTTTCAAAAGGCACTTTTCTTAAATAGGTTCCAGTTTCGAAACTTAGTTTTTTCTCGAATTTAAATTCAAGGACTTTTTCAGACAAAGAACTAGTAATTTTATTCCGTTTCTTTTTGAACTACTCGTGTATGTAAATAAATATACATAATTTGTTAGATGCTGGTAACTTTGTTGTGACACTTCTCAATGGTCAAGGATGGGAAAGTTTTAGAGCTGAAAGTCTTGAGCATCAACGCCTGTCAGTTTTCTACCGGTTATATTTCGGGTAATGTGCGACGGAATTGCAGAGCCTAATTCCTTAATTTTTGCTGTTAATAAACTGGTTCAAAGACCGAAAAGAACCGGCATCGGTTTCCTCACGATGTTTTCTTTCACCGTTTTGAGAGCAGTGGTGATGAAATAAATTACAAAAAAATCGAAAAAATGTGACTTTTACCAACCCGCACTGGGCCTACGTAGTGAATTACGACCCATTCCATCTCCTAGAGAGAGGAGGCCTGAGCGCCAGGAGTGGGAACATTAAAAGTCTGATTATGCCTATGCTATTAAAAAAATGGTAAAACTTCTTCATAAAAAAATCTTACTAATTTATTTTTGTTAAGTCACTAGCTACTTATCTAGGTATGTAACTATTTGATCAATGTTCACGTTTCTTTGACTTTTCCCCACTCAATAATTTATTTTTGCATCCTGGATGCGACTAGAAGCATTTAAGCGCACATGCTCTACACATCCAGACCAGAAACAACTATATGTTGACCATATAAGTACTAGCCAAAGTTTGGCCATACAAATATTAGTTCTGTGGGCCAACTGTGCACCTGTGGTCGGTTGTCTAACCCATCTCGTCTGTGAAACATCAGCAATTTATGGAATTTGACTTAGTATACTCTCTTAATGCATTCGCATAGCTTCTACTACAGGCCAAACGTAAATGCAAAGTGTGATATTTCATAGTATAATGCAGCCGACCCATTCGGCTGACGAATTCATTATTTTGCATAACAAAACCAGTGAGTAAGACGAAGTAGAAACAATGACCGTACTTCCCCTTAAACTCAGGGTTGGCAGTGTAATTGCAGAATTGTTTCAATATAATTATGAGACAGAGCAGCTTGGCAATGTTTTGTGAAAGTCCTTAAGGCGTATAGTCCCTTGAACATCTGGCAGGAGTGAAATGCATACATACTCGTACTGCCGCCTGCGCCCGCATCGAACGCCGCTAACTTTTAAAACCATATTCTTTGCGAAATATTGATTGATTTACATAAGTTATGTACATTCTGAAAAACACTTAACCAGCAATTTTTTTGTGTTAACATATTTCTAAACAAAAGCCTTTTGAAAGGTGTAGGAAAACAAGCGAAAAAATATCTGTACTCCGGGCGTTGATGATGTCATTTAAAGTAATAGATAAATTACACCCAGACACAGAACAAATGATCGTGCTCATCACACAAACATTTGTCTTGGGTGGGAATCGAACTCACGACTTCCGGCATAGCAGACAGGGCCACTAACCACTAGACCAACCGGTCAGTCAAAAATTGTTTTAACTCCTCAAGCACCTATTTCCTTATCCTATTACCACATATTTTGAACTTACTGTGAATGATAAAAGGAATTACTCCTAGACCCCAGAACAACAATCCGCAACTTACACTTTAATATTTGTTCCACGCGGGTATCGAACCTGCGACACGCAGCGCAGCAGGCAACCACTAAACTACTGCGCCGACCGTGCCATCAATACATTAGTTAATGGGAGATTACTATTGCCGATACCACGGCTAGAGACGGCATTGTCAGAACTTTCCATAATTAATCAAGCGTGTATTTGACATACACTATATAACAGGGGATGGCAGAATATGTATATTTGACACTAGCTTTTGCTCGCAGCTTCGCCCGCATACATAAGATATAGCCTATGTCACGTAAGTCCCCTCTTTGAGGAGTGGCTAGAAAGACCTCACGGCGTCCTTACCTTCCGCATGACGCAGGTCCTCACCGGACATGGTAAGTTATTTTTTTTTCTTGTTAGTTAGGGATATTCCTGCACCGGACTCGTGCTGAAGAAACGCCCGGGTGCCACCATTGTGTGGACCGCCCGGAGGACACGGTGGAGCATACGGTAGAGGTAGAGCACCGCCGTGTCCTCGTGGGGGTGATCGGGGGCAGCGATCCAGCGAGGGGCCTTGGTACAGGCCATAGTCCGGAGTGAGGAGGAGTGGCAGGTGGTCACCTCCTTCTGCGAAGCAGAAATGCTAGCAAAGGAGGAGGCCGCACGTGCACGTCCGAGGCAATGGCCCTCGCGCCCCAGCCGCCGGGATTTCGATCCCGATTTCCGGCCACCGTAGGCGCGGGCTTACGGACGGCGAACAATGGGTAGTTCGCCGTCCGATCGTCCGGTAACGGTCCAGACCGAGCACAAGGCGTCGACGACGCGTAGTGTTCCACGCGCGCTTCAAGGAGATGTCAGCAACCGTAGGGGCCCAGCAGGGTCGAAGCCTACTGGGGCCATGGGTGATGCGAAAGAGATCCCCGGGCCCTGGAAAAATGGCAAAGAAGGAACAGGAGTGGGTTTTTAGTTAATAAAAGTCTGACACTATCTCTCGCTCCGCCCAAGAGCGGGGAATGTCATTAGACGACTTTCCTGAAAAAAAAACCTCTTAATATTAGTGTAGATAATTAATTCATTTACTGTAAAATTTGTGTGGCTTTTGTATATAGTGTGCTCAAAATTGTAGTATCTCATTAATGATATATTTTTAAATTTTTATGAACTATGGCTTGACTATGATGGTAAGCAATGATGCTATCGTTGATGGTGAATTGCACTAGTTTATTAAGAGCCTATTGACTCTAGCTTTGAAGACACCTGAACAATAATCGGACGGCAAGACCATAGCAGGCAAATTATTCCAGTCCTTTGATGTACACGGTATAAAGGACGAGGTGAAACGCTTTGTCCGGTTCGTAGTGATGTCAACAAAGTAAGGGTGGACACTCGCCATACGTCGGGTTGTCCATTGGTGGTAGAAAGGAGATGGCGGAATCAAGGCACGTCATTCCCCCGCATACTCTCCAAAATGCATCCTATAGAATACCGAAACCCTACGTTTGTGCTCCAGGCTTTTTAGATTGATCATAACCAAATCGGGATCACCAATATTAGCCTCTTCAGATGCCTCTTAGCTAAATCCAATGCCGCTAATGAAATAAATTATTATTATTACTGTGTTATGGGTTATTATATCTCAGAACGCTGGGGTCCCGGACCTTTGGAAGACGCTTTTAACGGAACGTGGTACCAATCAGCGATAATCCCTGTACGCGCTATGCTAGTGCATCCAAGGACAACCCTCGGTTGGAGGGAAACTATTGCGACAAATGGAAAACTAATATATAGGGTGACTGGCAATTAGTGTACGATACTTAACTTTGTTCCCATAGTAAAAGTTGTTTGTTATCATGAGCACAATCACGTGTTTAAGTATCGTACACTAATTTCCAGTCACCCTATATATTAGTTTTCCGTTTGTCGCAATAGTTTCCCAACAACCGAGGGTTGTCCTTGGATGCACTAGCATAGCGCGTACCGTGATAATCGCTGGTTAGTACCACGTTCCGTTAAAAGCGTCTTCCAAAGGTCCGAGACCCCAGCGTTCTGAGATATAATAACCCATAACATAGTAATAATAATAATTTATTTCAGATAATACAATCCAATCTTGTTAGTAAAGACATACACAACTTACAAATTGTACATAGATTATAAATGATTAGTAATGGCATCAGGCAGTTTCGGAGCGGAGTGAGTTCCGTGCTTTGTGGCCAATACGGTAATAATGTAAATGTGAAAATTTCGAATGATATGGGTTTTAAGCCATATCATATCATGATTGTTGAAAATGCTTCCAATATTTTCTGAATTAAGGATACTTTATGATGCGGAACTTTTTGCACGAATGAAATGTATATTGAAATTTCAAATAAATATGGTAAATGAAAATATGTCACACTCACCCGAAATGGGTTTACTAGCGATAACGATAGTCAAAAAGGACAGAGTTACATAGTTTTGTATGTAAGCTGTGAGCAAGCGTACACTAAGCGTATAATGACGAATATGCGTCTACGAAGCTACGCGTCCGTGGTCAGTAGGCCTAAAGGTACAAGTTGGTAGCGGACGACATAAAGCTCCAGCAATTCCTATGAAATTCTCTCCGTAGTTACCGTCATAAAGTTAGCGACGCGTCCTCGAGCGGCAGACGGCAGTGTCGTCCGACCGCAGATCAGTAGTGCCGCTGACGCCGGAGCAACGATACGTCGATTATTCTCAAACACGTCAGACATCTTGTTTCACGGAGCACTCGGAACCAACTGGATGCCATCTGCTGTTGCCGTCTGCAGTCGGGTTCGAAATCATGACTGCAGCGACATGACATAACGACGTGTCATGACGACATGAAGCGATGACATGTCGTCTGCTGCTGCTGCGTGCAGTCGGCTACCAACTTGTGCCTTTACTCTCATAGTTCGATTGGAAGGCAATCCGTCACGACTGTGGAGAACTGTAGCAACATCTATGGCGTCACAAAAGAACTAATCCTGCATCGCACAATCAAAGTTCTCCGCGCGATTGGAACATATAGAACAGCCTGAAATCATCTATCGGGCAGTTGCCCACCAGACATAACACCCGTCTGGTCGGAGGGTCCTCCCTTTTCAACGGAGGTTTGCGGGACTTTACTCTCTGTTCCGCCTACTTCCAAAGAAGTATGCGTAGGATCAAAGGCTTTGAGTGCTTTCCGAAGCACGGAAGTATCTACCAATAAAACCTAATTCCTAATAATAATATTACCTACCTGTTATTACTTATTTGTGCTTCTATAATTATTTTTTTTGTATCCTAATTCTACTGTATGTGTGAGGTATGAATAAACGTTTTTTTCTTTTCTTTTTTCACCAACTTCTAAGCTTCGGACAACAAATTTATTTCTAATGAAAAAATCCGATAGCACTTTTTGACAGAACTGGAAATTGAACCCAAGACCCCACACTCAGCAGTCACGCTTAAGACTACGAGAACAATGAGGCAGTTTAATAGAGTTATTAAGGAAGTAATAAAAAATAATTACACAATACATTAGACTCCTAAATAAACTTTTCAGAAACTTCTCAATTCTCCTTTAAGGGATGCAAAAAAACCACAACTCAGTTAGCCTAGGGAACTGGTAACAAACTTTATAAAAAAGGGTAGTCTAAACTTTTTCCCTGTTTTAATTGTGATCCCTTCTGTGAAGGTATTTTTGGAATTAGTAGGTACATTCATACTTTTGTTAAACACGACTTAATTTGCGTGGCCTTAACTTATAGTCTAAGTTAGAGTAATAAATTTTTGAATAATCCGTTTCAGGGTTCCGTACTCGAAGTGTGCCAAAAGGACCCTATTATTAAGAATCAGAATCAGAATGTTTATTTGTGAAAATAGGTATTTACATAAGGGTCTTAGTTTTATTGTACATGGGCGCTATGTTTTCCCGTGACGGCGTACAAATATTGATAATAAAATCATTAAAAAAATAATAAATAAAGAACTAACAGAGATAAAAAATAAAATAAAACAAAATTAAACAACAACAACAACACAACATGTTTCACACAACAACTCAACAACAACAACAACAACACAACAACAGCAACAACAATATATTTCATGTGTGACAAGTGATAAACAAACAACGATTTTAAATTAAGTCTCGACTGTCTGTCTGTCTGTTCGTCTGTCAGCAGACTGTATTTCATAAACTGTAAGAGGTAGGGAGTTGAAATTTTCACATAATGTGTATTTCTATTGCCACTGGTACAAGGAATGTTATTTTTTCGATATTTTGCATTGTGCAAGCTCTAAACATTAACCGATTATGGTGATTTTTCGTTTATGAACATCATTCCCTTGGGATCATATCCTACTATCACGCGGAAGCCGCTGGCAGCATCTAGTGAATAAATAAAACAGTGAAGAGTTAACCCTATGTTGTTGTTGAGCGTGTTAGAGAGTAATGAACGATGCAAGTTTGAATTGCACTTGTTATTCAGTTCAGCTTCTCATTATAATCTGTTGCTGTTGCTAGGCGAAGAACCTACTTGATTTCTTGTGTAAGTTTTTATTGGTAGCATCTGCCAGTGGCTTTCCCCGTCTGTAAGTCAATTTACTATCCTAAGAGATCATACTGCGAGAATAAACCTCTATGTCCTTCTCTAAGCTTCAATCTATCTTTATACAAAAAATCATCAAGTTTGGTTCAGTGGTTTAGGTGTGAAAGCGAAAAACAGATAAAGTTACTTCACATTTATTAAATTGACATAATAGAGGGTATCAAAAAAATAATCTTCAGGTAACCATGGTACCTAAATTTAAGAGTTAGGGCGCTTTCAATTTATGCGTTTTTTGACGGCCTGCTGCGGTGCCGATACGGTGTGTTAGTCGTACTGCGCACTGACGATTGTATTTTTCATGCAAAGCGCGCGGTGTGGCAACAGTGCGGCGTCGGTACCGAACGCACGACAACAGGACGGCAACGTCACAAGCACCACGTGTTAAATTCGGTGTTGAATAGTGCAGCGAATAATCCACACAGTTATTTTCATAAAATTTTCATCATTAAACTGGGTGGAAAAGTTAAAGGCTGACCCACACCAAAGGGGACACAACTTTGGGAAATTACTCTGCAAACAAACATTTATTTATTTAATAAAACTTCATGCACACAAAAGTACAAAGGCGGACTTATGGGAACCTTTGTCAAAATCATATGGAAAATAAAAAAAAAATATGTAAAAATCTATGGAAAGTTGATACTTCTTAATATAATGTTTTCTATTAATAGTTTATTTTTTAAATCTATGAAAATAAGTATAGTAATAAATCATCATCATCATCATCTTCCTGCCCTTGTCCCGTGTTATTTGGGGTCGGCGCAACATGTTTAATAGTAATAAATAATATCAAAAATATAAAATAATAAGCGATAAGACCGCCTTTGTTTTGTTGCTATTTTGGTCTAAAATAAAGTTTATTCTATTCTATATATGCAGTTTATTTAATGTTATCTTATCACCAGTCTTTCTTCTGCTGATATAGTATATTTGACAACAGTTTTTAAACAATAGACAATTTAACTTCTATCTAATTCAAGTAATTCGTAGAAACAGTTTCTAGACATTCTCAGATAATTAAAAAAAATGCAAGGGTCTTGTTTTAACCCAGGGTAAAGATTATGGAAATCAGATTTAAACCACTGAATATAACTTCTATCTAATTCAAGTAATTCATAGAAACAGTATCTAGACATTCTCAGATAATTTAAAAAAAATAATGCATGGATCTTGTTTTAACCCAGGGTAAAGATTATGGAAATCAGATTTAAACCACTGAATATAACTTCTATCTAATTCAAGTAATTCATAGAAACAGTATCTAGACATTCTCAGATAATTTAAAAAAAATAATGCATGGATCTTGTTTTAACCCAGGGTAAAGATTATGGAAATCAGATTTAAACCACTGAATTTAACTTCTATCTAATTCAAGTAATTCATAGAAACAGTCTCTAGACATTCTCAGATAATTAAAAAAAATGCATGGGTCTTGTTTTAACCCAGGGTAAAGATTATGGAAATCACCAGATTAAATGTTAACGAAAACATCGGTGCTACTCTTTTACGGGAGCGTCGTTTTGTTCCTCTTTGATGATTATCAAGAAAAGCACTAACAGTAATATTTCTTCGTCAGAGTATATGGCTTGACTGATGTCGCTTCACTGGCATATAAACTCACGGCAGTCAGATACGTTTTCAATTTATGCGTTTGGCGTCGGAATGCTTGCGTACTGCAACCGGCCGGCTGCGGGACGTAACCAGCGGCACGGTAAACGTGCGGCATCGGTCCGACATGAAACGTCTAAATTGAAAGCGCCCTTAGTTTCCACGTTGAACTGTAATTAATTTTATTCCAGCGGAGACCCTTAGCTGAAATTCTTAATGCAATTAACATAAGATAATTTAAATTAATAAAACAACCGATTTTTGTTTTCGCTTACATTTTAGGCTTAATCATCATCATCATTATTTCAGCCGATAGGCGTCCACTGTTGGACATAGGCCTCCCCCAAGTGTCGCCAGGATGAATGGTCTAGTGCGTCTCGCATCCATCGGATTCCCGCAACCTTTACCAGGTAATCGGTCCACCTTGTAGGAGGTTTACCAACGCTGCGTCTAACGGCCATCTCTTCTGCGAACAATGAGCTCTGCCAATTGCCACTTAAGTTTGGCGATTCTTTGTGCTATGTCAGCTGTCGGCAACCTTGGTTCTCCTGCGGATATCTTTATTTCTGATTCGATCACGCAAGGAAACTCCGAGCATAGCCCTAATGCTAATGGCTAAATTTAGGCCTAATGCTACAAAAAAAAAGGAAAATAATTTTTGTATCGTTGTCGCATGTAAGTCGCTTCGTGCCAGTCTGCTGACCCTTAAAGCGATACACAAAAGGCTGATTTCTGAATAGTCTGATTTCCTTAGTTACCAAGTCAATTTTTCCAAGAAAGCCATTCAGCTGACATGAAACAAATTGCTCTAAAAAGTTCCTCAGTGTAAAATTACTAACTTATACTTTGGGGATTCAAAAAGATATGCCTACAGGCATCCTTAAAGGCCACCACCCGGACATTTCTCAATGTGTTCAGGAATAATGAATCGAGTTTAGCTCGTTATTTATTTATTTATTTATTTATATATACTTTATTGCATACCAAGATTACACATTTAACTGATATTATAATACAAAAAAAAAAACATACAATTGGCGGCCTTATCGCACTCGGCGATTTCTTCCAGGCAACCCAGAATGGACAGAAATTGCCTGGACACAAAATGGGGTTGCACTTGGTGCAAATATAAAAGTAAACAAAAACTTAATAGATACTTAATACTAAAATAGATACACATATACATACATTCATCCTTCGTATAGGCAGAGTTGTGCCATTAGTATGCAAGCAGTGCATTTGTGACAAAGTTAGGATGTTTTCATCATTTAGTAGGTAATATTTATGTAGAACAATTTTCTTTTTGAGTTCTTAAAGACCGCTTTATTCGTATACGGAAGATTTGTAGCTAAGTTTTTTTTTATAGAAAGAAAGAAAGAAAAAAACGTTTATTCGTTCCTCACGCATACAGTAAAATTAAAAAAAAAAACAGTAGAATACATTAGAATTTAAATATAGTAGAATTAAGTACTTATAAAAAAAATATATAATAATAATAATAACTGTATGATCTGTGCAAGGTCAAAAATGCAAAAAAGCGCCTAACTCAGCATATGCTGCGATATTTAAAACGATAAATAACGCAGCGCTGGTATTCTGTTAGGGCCTGCGGTGATGCCACACTCACGGAGGTTAAATCAAACTATATAGGTATCGAAACAAAACAATAAACACAAACATTGGAAAAATAATAAAAACATAAAATTGGTAAAAAGCGTGAATTTATGGTAAAATGTGCCATGTGTTAGAAAAATATTTATAAAATGCAATAAATACAATAAAATAATAATGATGTTTTTTGATGAATTCATGTGGAACATCGTCAAATACTTCCTTTCGCTCTGGGTAAATTCAGAGGGAATGACAGACTTTTGAAAGGGGAGGTCTTTGCCCAGCCAGTGGAACCCAAAATAGGAAATTGACTGGCCTGTTGGTCTAGTGGTTAGTGACCTTGACTGTTATGCCGGAGGTCGTGGGTTCGATTCCCACCTCGGATAAATGTTTGTGTGATGAGCACGATCATTTGTTCTGAGTCTGGGTGTAATTTATCTATAATATGTATTTAGACTTTTACTAATTAACACTCACATGTGTTCCTTCAGTTGCCCTTTGCGTTCCTGGGCTGCGGTGACTCTTTTGAACAATCGCACAAACCTCGCAGGCATTGGCTGTAACGGCCCCCGTCAATGACTAGTCTACTAGACTAGAGCTAGTCTAGTAGACAAGAACCTAACGATGCACTCCCTTAATATCCCTTACACACCTGTATTTCATAACTGGTATGTCCGTAAATACCAAGTCAGTGTTCATATTTTTGCCAGGCGTCGGGAGTCACAGTGCAATTTCTGATCACCGTAAGCACGGGCTTGCGGGTGACGAGCAATAGGTAGCTCGTCTTCCGTCCGTCTGGTAAAGACCAGGCCCGAGTTGACGGCGCGTAGTGTTCTACGCGTGGCTCAAGGAAATGTCAGCAAAGCTTCGGCCCTGATAGGCCTGTAGGGGCCTATTAGGGCCGATACTTGCAAGGGCTACGGGCACGTTTCAAAGATTGACCGTGGCCCTAGAACGCAGAGAGCAACTGAAGGACTCAGGTAGGTTGACTGACTGGTCTAGTGGTTAATGACCCTGACTGCTATGCCGGAAGTCGTGGGTTCGATTTCCACCCAGGACAAATGTTTGTGTGATGAGCACGATCATTTGTTCTGCGTCTGGGTGTAATTTATCTATAATATGTATGTATTTAGAAAGTATATAAGTATGTTTATCAGTTGTCTACTACTCATAATACAAGCTCTACTTAGCTTGGGACTAGCGTTTTATGATAGTGGTTGGAATATTATTATATATTATTATAGTCAGTAAAAGTCTAACATACCGTTTCACCCTAAAGTGAAAGTAGTCATAGGATAATTTCTCACATCAAAAACAGGTATTTTAAGTTAGGTTAGTTCAATTTCCATGTAATAGTAGAGTTGATACTAAAACTAAACTTGTTACCAAAAAAAATATTTTTCGAAGAGTAAAATTGACACTAAACTAATGTTATGCTACCATTTATTCCGTTTCCTGCTTAAAAAATACCGCGTACCGCGTTTTAGGAACCATTTTACAAATTGGATTTCTAGAATGTAAGGAAAATATGTGCCTGCCGTCTATGTAAGCAACATTGTGGCTATTCTAAAAATTCCAGAACACTATAAAAAATAAAATAGTAGGAAAGTAACGCGTTTCTGTCGATAGGTAATAAAGGCTACCACAGACAACCGCGATGCGATAATGTGACAATGGTGCAATGTCGTATTTTAATTGACATCTTTCTATGTGTAGAAAGATTTGGTTGTTACAATGTTTAATTGCAAGTGTCTCAGGTAGCTTTAACCTTTGAATCATTTCGCTGTGTTTTTTTTTAGGTGGGAAAATGATCTTATGACAAATCCCGCTCTTGGGCGGGGTGGGAGATAGTGTCAGACTTTTACTGACTAAAAACCCACTCTTGTTCCTTCGTTGCTTTCGTCCCAGGGTCCGGCTTTCGTTTTCACACTACCCATGGCCCCAGTAGGTTTCAACCCTGCTGGGCCCCTACGATTTACTGACATCTCCCTGAGGCGCGCGTGGAACAATACGCGCCGTCAACGACTTGGGCTTGGTCCGGACGGTTACCGGACGGTCGGGGGTTTTAGGAAGCAAAAGTCTGATACTCTCTCTCGCTCCTTTCAGGGCGGGAAGGGCTTTCGCTCCACCTAGAAATTTAGAATTTTCCACGGCATGACATTTTAATAGCGTATGACAATTCCGTACATTTTGGACTTCTTGACAGTCATAATCACCGATAGAGGCCACATTGCTGAAATATTTGAAAATAGAGTCCTCACTTAGCGGTCTTTGTTAAGTCATTTTTACCCTGTATGAAGTATGAGGTCGGCCTGGGAAGAGGTGGCGAGACGACCTAGATGCCTACCGCAAGGACTGGTTCGAGGCGGCTCAAGAAAAAAACACCTGGAAGAAGTTGGAGGAGGCCTTTGCCCAGCACTAGGACAGAATAAGCTATTAAAAAAAAAGAGTATGAAGGAAATTGATAAAACAACACACATAAATGAAAAAAAAGCTAAGAAACGTTTATTCAATAACTTGTATTCCCTCTCCGAGCTCTTATTACTGCTTCCATACGGTTCTTCATCGACCGGATGAGAGTAGCAATCAAATGTTGTGGCATTCCATTCCATTCCTCTTGGATGTCATTTTGCAGCTGGCTAAGTGTTTCTGAGGCAGGACCTCTTGCACGAATTCGTCTCTTTAATTCATTTCATAGATGTTCAATCGGATTCATGTCCTGGCTTCTTGCTGGCCATTCCATAATGGTGATACCGACTTCGGTAACATAATCTTGTACGACGCTCGTGGTGTGAGCCCTAGCATTGTCGTGCATGAATATGAAACCATTGCCCATAAAATATACATAGGGCATCACGTGAGACTCAAGACACTGTTCAATGTACCGATGACTGTTTAGTGCAGGCAGACGTGGCCCAGACACAAAGACAAGCTCTGTCTTACCGTCGGCGCTGATTCCTCCCCAAACCGTCCACGAACCGCCACCGTAGCTAGCCTTTTCTTCAATGCAGTATTGTGCAAAGCGTTCTCCATCTCTTCTGTAGACCTTGTTCCTTCCGTCGTTACCATTCTGCATAATTTTACACGCATCAGAAAACAGGACTTTGTTCCACTGGAGGTATGACCAATTAAGGTGCTCAAGTGCAAAGTAAAGGCGCGCTCTTCGATGGTCTGCAGTTAATTTCGACCCATTTGCTGGCTTGTGCGGTACCAGTCCACGTTCCATCAACCTTCTTCTAATTGTAGAGTCACTTACAGCCACCCTACGTACAACATGAAGCTGCTTTTGCAGTTGAAAAGTATTAAGGCGTCGATTTCGTAAAGAAGTTGTTACAATAAATCGATCATCTCGCTCAGAAGTGACCCGATTCCTGCCAGATCTTGAACGGCGCATGAACAAACCAGTCTCCCGAAAGCGTTTGTAGACTCTATAAACAGACGACAGGCTTAGATGCAATCTTTTAGCCACAACACGCTGACTAAGTCCAGAATCCAGCAATACCACCACTTGGACGGCTTCTGCGGGCGAAGTATCCATGTTTTAGAAAAAAACACGCGTTAACGTCAACACCTCAAGAAAGGACTCAAACTATAATTTCCACTGTAACATTTCACTTTATCTCACATAATAATTTATTCACGAATGCGAAACTTTCTTAATAAGACCAACAAAGTTGATTACTTCAGCTTAAGTAGCCAATAAATTTTGTTTCGTGCACCTCAGCATTTATGTTACCTTTTGTTAGACCGGTATTTTTATTTTCATTGTCGATGTTGGAACGGAGATTTTTTTACCTCAATTGTTTACATGTAATTATGTATTCAGTTTTACAGTATCGATTTTTCTTTAATGGCACAGTCTAGTTTAATGCCGTACAATAACAATCTGCTCGCCCTTTTCAAGTACATGGGGCTTATACACAGCTTTTTTTTAGGCGGGAAATCATCAAATACAGAATGTAACCGCTCTCAGTGGAGTGTGGAATTATCTGACTTTCGCTGACTTAAACCGACCCGTCTTCCTTCAGTGTCTTTGCCTTCCAGGCCGCGTGGTAACTGCTTCAAAAATCCTGCAGACCTGGTATAGAATTTTTTCGTGTTAAAATCCTCCACCCGGGGGTAATTAATGGGGTCTGTCAGGTTTTTATTGAATAAAACCACCCCAATTTTCCTCGTACACTCGTGTCGGGGGCTGCAGGTGCAGTGTGTCTTCCGCTGCTCTGGACTGTGTTGGCCAATTCCAATCCGGGACGAGGCCCACGGGTAGCGACTCGTCCCAGATTGAAGAGTGGCTCCCCTATACGTCTAAGAGAGGTACGCGGGAAAAACTACACGCCACCATCTCGGGTCCAGACTGATGGGCCACGGCGAGTAATGGGTAGCTCGCCGTCCAAACGTCCGGACTGAGCCCAAGTCGTCGACGGCACGTATTATTCCACGCGCCTTAAGGAGATGTTAGCAAACCGTAGGGGCCCAGCAGGGTCGAAGCCTAAAGGGGGAAACCCGGGGCCCTGGGACCAAGGCAAAGAAGGAATATTAGTGGGTTTTTAGTCAGTTATAGTCTGACAAGCCCTGGCGCTTCGTCCAAGAGCGGGGGATATCATTGGATGATTTTCCCACCTAAAAAAAAAGATTGATGCGCCGACAAACGTTTCCTAATCCACCTAACCTAACCTAATCCACCTATACCAATGTACTTACCAAAGCAAACTCATATGAATACTTTTATAATAATCATCTTTTGAATCAAAATACCCCGAAAAGGTAATTAGCATAAAACTCTTTTTGACCGGAAAACCGGATTAGGACCATAAGAATATCCATAAATCCAAGGGGCTTATGGAGACTTATCTCTTTTCATCGAAGAAGTGAAGCAGCTCCAGGGACACGATGTATCTTTCGAACAAACAATAAAATCTCGCTGAGAATCTGTGACGCTGACTGGTTTAAAAGAAGTATCACAGTTTTTTTTTTATTATTGATAGGTTCGCGCTTGACCGCTACCGCACCTGATGGAAAGCAACAATGTGGTCGACGATGGAGCACGCTTACCTAGAAGTAACCTATTCACTCTTGACAAAGATTCCTGTGTTGTAGCCATCATTCGGCAAGTCATTCCACTCCTTAACTGTATGCACAATGAATGTGTTCCCAAAACGTTTTGTGCGTGTAGGTGACATGTCCGGTGGCGCATCACCGTACACCTGGTGGTCCGATAATGGAACGGGCTAGGCGGAATTAGGCTATGCAATTCTGGCGCACGTTCCCCAAAATGCGACCGGTAGAAAACCGACAGGCTAGCAACTCGGCGTCGATGCTCAACACTTTGAAGCTTCGACTCGACGAGTGCATCATGTCCAATGATCCTCTTAGGAATATAATATATATATATATATGCACACACCTGGAAATTTCTTAATACAAAACACATATTTCAAACTCGTGGTGGCCCAGTAGTTAAGGCACCCACCTCTCACGCATGAGATTAGTAAGTGGTAAGTGCCAATGTAATTTTTTCGACTGAATATGTACATTTCTTAGTTTATCTAGGACGTTACTGACACTGTGCCACGGAAAACACGTAAAAACGTTGGTCCCAGTAGTCATTCTTAGATCATCAGTATATCCAAGAAGTTGAGTATTACCCAGTAACTGGGTTGTAGAGGTCTGACAGTCGCTTTATGTAAGAGCTGACATTCTTTTTTACTGACTAAAATCCACCCGTGTTGCTTTAGCTACCCTGTGCGCTTCGCCGCAGTATCCCGACTGTTCATTACCGCTTTTATAGAGGAATTGTAATTGCTTCTTAGATTATTAACAACACAGTTACGTATAGCTATTACTCATTCCTGTGTTATCTTAGTTACAAGTTACGACTCCCGTGGGATGACATAAGGAACTGAGAATACGCGGAAATTAGACGTAGCTTGACTACATTATTATCACACATATTCATTACTAGCTTCTGCCAGTGGCTTCACCCGCGTGAATGACTCCATACAAATTTTGGACTCCCGTTTCATCCACTTAGGGGGTGAATTTTGGAAAATCCTCTCTCTAGTTTTGCGCGGATGTGTTGCATAACTCACTCTTTTGCATGTTATGTTATTTTTTTTAATAGCCTATACTTTTCCACTTGCAAAGGCCTCCCCCAACTTCTTCCAGGTATTCTTTTCTTGGGCCACCTCGAACCAGTCTTTGCGGTAGGCATCTAGGTCGTCTCGCCACCTCTTCCAAGGTCGACCTCGGTGGCGTCGTCCATCTTCAGGTACCAACTTTGTGGAGACTCTTGCCCACTGGTCAGAGTGCATGCGGCTGATGTGACCCGCTCAATCCCATTTTAGCCTGGCAGCCTTTTTTCCGACGCCCATAATTCCTGTTTTTAAGTGCCATGTTTGTATGTTTGATACTTCATCACGCTCAAACGAATGGATGAATTACGATGAAACTTGGTACACGGGTAGACTATGTCCTGGAATAGCACATAGAACACATATTTTTTCGGAAGTATGTTTCCCTGTAATCAGTTTCTAATGTCACGCGACCGAAGCTGCTGTTCTCAAAAATGGTGAAGGAAAACATCGTTGGAGTATACCGGAATGTCTTAGGACGAAAAATTCATACATCAGACATCTACCGACCCACACTGGGCCTGCATGGTGGATTAATTACGGCCCATTCTCTCTCCTAGAGAGAAAGCCTGGGTCTCAGTAGCGAGAACATTGTAAGGCTGATATTTTTTTTTAATTTATATTATCGTTGATGGTGAGGCGCACTAGTTTATTAAGAGCCTACTCGCTCTAGCCTTGTAGACACTTAAATTATAATCGGACGGGAAGACCGCAACAGTCAAGTTGTTTCAGTCTCTCGATGTTCGCGGTAAAAACGACGAGGCGAAATGCCTATTCCGGTTTCGAAAATGTAAGGGTGGATACCCGCCGTACGTCGGGATGTCTTATGGTAGAGAGGAGATGGCGGAATCAAGTCATGCAATTCCCACGCACACTGAAAGTCTGGCACAGACGTAGGTGTGCTTCAGGCTTTGTACCTACTTACAATTAAAAACATAAGCACGTATGTACAATCAATCTATAAATACTATTATACTAAACCTAACTAAGTACATATAATACAAATACGCAAAATACACTCTTGCGTCGAAGTACTCCTCCACATCGCTGTCATCCGGAAAAGTGCCCAGAAGGCTGGCAGCATTGCCACGTTGAATGGCAATGCTAATTCTTTGGGTGAAGAACGAGCCAGCCCTCTGGCCACGTAAAGTGTCGATCAGACGGCGGGAATTTTCCTTGAAAAGAAGACGGATCCCATGTTTTGACCCCAAACGGCTCAAAGCTGTAATTACCAATAAAGTTACAGTATTTGCGCCGTTTGAGGGTCTCAGCAGACGCAGCGGCAGCGTCGGCACAGCCCGCCGAACTAAGAACATGGGATGGCGCAAGGGTGTCGACACAGGTTGCGTCCGACCCACCTTCCACGGTACCAACGTCATACCATCTGGTCTCTTCCGATCGTCACGTACCAAGCCGCTAGGTTCTAATACGGCAGGCAAGGCGGCGGTGATGAGTATGCATGTATTCCTAATCTAAAGAGAGGTACCTCTGCCATTTAAGTTCCAATATTTTTACAACATCACCAACTTTCACGTTCAGCATAAATTCCGATCAAAATAAACGCTACCAACAAATAAATAAGACCGAAAAAAAAGTGAACTAAAAACAATTTGCCTAGCCGTTCATCCGAACCGACTTCATTCCGATCAAAGAGCCCGCGAAAGCACAATTAAAGTTCCCCAATGCCTTTGTTTAAAAACACGACTCCGGCAAAAATTCTTTTCTCTATAACAATTTTCAGTTTGAAACTAACCGACAAAAGTCCAATAGTTACCCAACAATCTTGATGAAAGCGATTGAGGGTTTCTTCAATGGTTTCAGCTGTAAAATGTTTCGGTTTTTTTTTTTTACTTTTTATCGGTACAACAAAAGCTTGGTTTATTGCTTTCAGTCTTGGTTTTGTAAACAAACTGGTTTGAATATTTGAGGTGATTAAGTGACGGCCCTAGATTTTTTAACTTAGACTTATGCAGTTTTTACCGTAGGCGTGGGCTTGCGGACGGCGAGCAATAAGTTGCTAGCTGTCCACAAGCCAAATCACAGGTAAATAGCATACCTGTGATAGCTATGCTATGCTAGCTGTATCTGGTTAGAGTGAGAGCGGATCCCAAACCAGTTGGGGAAAGACTAAGGACGTGATGATATTTCAAACGAAATATTAAAAAAAAAACTGAGCAAATGTGAGTCGGACTCGCGCAGTGAGGGTTCCGTACCAACTAACCTATGAAAACGATTCAATTCTCGAATTGAGTAACGAAGATTTTTCCGAATAGCAAAAGGTTTTTTTTTTGACATATCTATAAATTTACTATTTTTAATTTTTTTCCTATACTTGTGCTATAAGACCTTGCTTCATGCTAAATTTCAGGATTCTAGGTCAACGGGAAGTACGCTATGAATTTTGATTCCTTTGAGAGTGTCAAAATACACGTTTTTTGCGACAAAAACGACCATATCTTTTTTTTTTTTTCGTTAACTCAAAAGTTTTGTTTTTCACAGCTTCTAGGGATCGCAGATTCGAGTACAAAGTTTTATTTTCAGCTCGATGCCTTCACGCGTTCCAGAGATAAAAGGGTCTAGACAGACAGATGGACAACAAAGTGATCCTATAAGGGTTCCATTTTTTCCTTTTGTGGTACGGAACCCTAAAAACACTTATTCAGTGTTTTTTTTAGGTAGGACATCATCCAATGACTTCGCTCGTTCTAGGGCGGGGGGCGTGTCAGACTTTTACTGGCTAAAACCCACTCCTATTTACCTTCTTTGCCTTGCCTTCCAGGACCCCGAATTCCCCTTTTGAAAGCCAACCCATGATCTGAGTAAACTTCGACCCTGCTCGGCCCCTAAGGTTTGATGTTGGGGTCCAGCTTCGAATTAAACCAGTTTTTTTTATGATAGGCTCGCGTTTGACCACCATCTCACCTAATGGTAAGCGATGACGTGGTCGATGATGGAGCACGCTTGCCTAAAAGTAGTCTATTCACTCTTGACTTAAAGCTATCAGTTGTAGCTATCAGGAAAAACAGACTCCGGCAAAGAATTCCACTCCTTGGCTGTACGCACAATAAATGTGTTCTCAAAACGCTTTGTGCGTATGGGTGAGATGTCTATCATGTACCGGTGGCGCAAAGCTGTACGTCTAGTAGTCCGATGATGGAATGGACTTGGCTGAATTAAATTGTGCAATTCCAGTTATTCAGCTAGATACTAGCATCATTTATTTATTTATTTACACTTCATGTACAGTAGTGGTACATAGGCTGACTTAATGCAACAAGGCATTCACTACCAGTCAACCTTCGGGTTAAAAGAGACAACACTGTATCTCTGAATATCAAGTGGAATGTGATATCATTAAATTAATTTACAATAATAAAATACTTATATGTGCTAATAATATAAATTAATAAATACATTATAATTAGGAGAACTTAAAAATAACAATTATGACGAAGACCAAACTAAGGTTGAGAGGACTTCAAGTAGTAGTTCCGAATTGTACGCATTATAGAAGTATACGAAGTGATTATCTGACTTCCATAACTACTTCTTTATTTTACTTCTGCTACCCCTTGATTGGTTCTGTCTATTCAAATTATAGCCTGGACAAACTGCTTTAAGATCTTTAATAACATTTATGAGAATAATTCACCATGAAAGGATTCAAAAACATCTGATTTGTATATTTTACATTTCTCTCCAATGCCTACTCAGAAATAATATAGGTAATATAATAATGTTTTTTTTTATTTAAAGACTACATGGGTCCAACGGTTAGTAAAAAACTTATCAACTAAAAGGGTTACTGAAAAACTTTATCTAATGTCGCACTAACAATTGCAACCAGTGATTGATCACTGGCGTACCATGTTTATCGGCTAAGGTTCGAAGAATGCCATTGGAGCTGGTCCTACATCTGCTTAGCAACGAGGCAGCCTTCTTTCTTACTGTAGTGTGGAAATCATCCACACGCGCTAAAACTAATATACCTACCCGATGCACTAGAAAGTGTTTATCCAAAAAATTCCTTTAAAACGTAAAATAATCCACATCTACTTATTACCGTTCCCAAAAATGTTTAAACAAATATTGAATCACGGTTTTCCTCATCTCATTTTACAGAATTTTGTCCCTTAAACTTAATTATGGGGATTTGTTCATAAAAACACTCTTTTCACATTAATATAATTAATTAATTCCCAAGCGCATAACGCTTCGTTGACTCCTAATCAATATATGCGAAAAGGTACTTGTTTGTCAATTTTGTAAAACACTCGGAAAGTCCGTTGTAATTTTGCAAATGGAGTATCAAATAAATATTCAGGGAAGCCTGTTTACACCATAGACGACGAGAATGGATTGAGTCTTTCTCATTCAGATAGAATGGGTACAATGTTGACTAGTCTACACTGTCCTCCCATATTTATTAATATTGTATCGACCAATTGATACCGTGCTCTAACATCTGACGTTTATATGATTTAAAAATATTTTCAATTGAATTGAAAGATATTTACTTGTCTAAATCTATTCTATTATTATAGGCAATTGCTGTCTTTTTCTCCCTTCAACTTGATCAAATTGACAGTTATAAGGTTGTGCTTGCTAATGTTTAAAATATTAACCATGCTAGAAGAAAATGTAAGAGAAAAGCGATTGTGTGCCCAGTAGTCGTCTTTGTCTATAATTTTGAATTGGTCATAATTAACACTTATATCAATTTAAAATAGATGAGGCTGGTGTTTTCTAGATTGTAGTAATCTGACAAGAATTATCGAAACAAAGTCAGACGTCTCTTTAGCCAATCTCTTTAGCCAATTCATATGAATGTCACGATGTCGCACTTTGGCTGCACTAAATGATCGCTTGGATTCTAATCTAACAAGCGATCTGTTTGCGGATGAATGGAAGATGATTTTATTGTCATGTCAGAAGCACTGTGAGAGAGATTGATGAACATGTTGTTTATAATTATTTTATTTAGTTGCTGTAATTGGTTGTTTACCCGTTCTAATTAAATAAATAAATAAAATATTTGTAAATTGTTGTTTTGAATAGTCCACACTACAGACTTGTTGTGTTACCTTCGTCATTTCCTGCAAAAAGAGAAAAGTATAGTCCGTGTAGTCGCTTTGTTTCTGTCTACAGAGCAGTCGATTTTGCGAGGATCAGTCCATTCTGTATGTCCATGGCGTTGATGGGAACTGTCGCATCATTTGCGATCGTTATTTCTAATTAAAAGAGAATGTTTACGAAAATATAATTAAGAAGGGAAGCCGGAGCTGGACGTTATGAGAATTGATTTGGTACTTACAAAAATATGGTCTCATTAACCTTCCTACTGTAATGACTAGGTAAGACCCTACATGACATAGGTATTTATTACGTTATTTTTTATAGAAATCATGACTATAGATATCTAAGATTCTTCTTACATTTAAAGCTAGCTTTTGCCAGCGGCTACACCTGCGTGAAACTAGAAAATTAATCAAAGGAAATTTACTCCCAAAAAATTACCTTGCCTAAATTCCACTAGCTTTTGCCCGCGTATATAAAATATAGCCTATGTCACTCAATAATAAAGTAGCTTTCTATCGGTGAAAAATTTTTAGCAATCAGACCAGTACTTATAGAGAATACCTCCTACAAACAAAAAAACACCACACTTTGCCTCTTTATAATATTAGCGCCGATATGTCCCTTCCAGGCATGGACAACCCACTTCTAAAAGGAAAACCCCTGAGGAAGTCCTGGAAAGTAAGGCAAAGAAGGAACATAGGAGTAAGTTTTAGTCAGTAAAAGGCTGACACGTCCTCCTGCTCTGCCCTAAAGTGGAAGAAGTCATTGGATGATTTCCCACTTAAAAAAGGCATGGTCGATTCGGGCTCTAAATTTCATCTAAAACCGTTCAGCTGCTTGAGCGTGAAGGAGTAACAGTCACAGCCTCTCGTCGCTGACTGCACCGACTTTAGTTTTCCGATGGCTTGGCGTCTGTCTTCTTCCAGTTGCACGGTTGAACGCACTTATTCGCCCTGTCGCGAAATCTGAAGTGGTATATTCACAACCAGTTGGGGTCTTCAGGTGCTGTCACATTTCTTGTCCTGGGACTTGATCTGGTTCGACATCTTTTGGATCCATACTTTCTTGAGTGACCTCTACTGGAACCGTTCTCGAATTTGTGTAACCTGTACTCTAATTGACTTAAGAGAGAGAGAGGAAATATTCGTCGGTGGTCGTTTTAGCTTCCATCTCTTCGTCACGCTGCTGTTGCGTTTATTTTACGAAATATATGGATGAAAGTTTTACACTATAGAACACGAGAAATCGAGTTGCCCGTTCTTTATCGACGTACACACTTTGAAATTACGTCACAGTTTTTAGATCACTTTACAGTTTTTCACATCACGTCATAGTCTTTAGATCACGTCGGGGTCACCAATTTTATGGGCGTGTATAACATATTCGAGGTAAGTGTTCGTACAGAAGAGAAATCAAATGCGTATTAACTTTGGATATTTATTAAGTCACGAAAAGTATTAGATCGGAGGTATATAGTTAGGTTGTAATCGCGTTTTATAGGTAGTAGGTGTTACGGGCAAACTAATCGCCAGCGGGCGCTGCGCAATCTGCTGGGATACAAATGCTGCGTCAGCGCCCCTATACATACAAACTTTTACCTCGATAATATCATTAGTGTGATACTAAACTTTGAAACAATAAATCAATGTAATGTTCTAGAGGAAGGAAGGAAGGTCTAGAGAAAATTTATTATTGAACTCGATCACGCTCTTTAGTTACAGAAAGATACGACTTTAAATTGTAATTTTTGAGGTGGAAAATAGTATAGTCCTATTTATAAATATATAAATCTTCTGTCTTTAAGTGGTAGTATACAAGGCATATTGCTCGCGTTACAGATCGGTGATGATCGGTCGATGTGGGTCGAAAGGTTCTGGAGTGGCGATCGACGCTGACGATCAAGACGCTGCGTTGGAAGGCCTCCCACAAGGTGGACTAATGACCTCGTGAGTGTCTTGGAAATCCTATGAATGCGAGACGCACAGGACCGGCCGTTGTGGCGACGATGAGGGGAGGCCAGCTGCAGTGGTCGTCTTTCGGCTGAATTGACGACGATGAATCCGATAAAAAGATTCAATTGAACTTTTTACTAATCTCACGTAAGCTGAGGAAACTTGAAGTGAGTAATCAATTCACCTGATTATAGGGTCATAATCATCATCATTTCAGCCCAAAGACGTCCGCTGTTGGACATAGGCCTCCCTCAAGTGTCGCCATAATGACCGTTCCTGTGCGTCTCGCATCTATCGGATTCCCGCGTCCCTCACCAGGTTATCGGTCTACCTTGTGGGAGGCCTTCCAACGCTGCGTCTTCCGGTACGTGGTCATTCCAGAACCTTTCGTCCCCATCGACCATCTGTTCTGCGAGCAATGTGCCCTGCCCACTGCCACTTAAGTTTGGAGATTCTTTGGGTTGTCTGTAACCTTGGTTCTCCTGCGGATATGTTCATTTCTGGTGTGATCACGCAAGGAAACTCCGAGCATAGCCCTTTCCATTGCTTTTTGAGTGACTTTAAGTCTTCTGGTGAGGCCCATTGTAAGCGACCACATTTCGGAGCCATATGTCATCACTGGCAACATGGACTTTCATCTTGAGACACTGTGGTATGTTGCGCGTAGCTTCCCAAACGTTGCCCAACCAAGTCGGATTTGACGATTAACCTCTTTCTCGAAGCTAGATTTACCCAACTGGACTGTCTGGCCCAGGTAAACGTGGTCTTCCACAACTTCGATTGTAGAGTCTCTAGATTGATAGAGGGTATGTTGACTGAATTCAAATCTTCTAAGTATTCACGGTTTTTTTTTTAGGTGGGAAAATCATCTTATGACAAATCTCGCTCTTGGGCGGAGCGAGAGATAGTGTCAGGCTTTTACTGACTAAAAACCCACTCCTGTTCCTTCTTTGCCTTCGTCCCAGGGCCCCGGGTTTCGTTTTCACACTACCCATGGCTAGCTATTCACGGTAAGATTTTCAAAGCATGTAATATTACAAAAATATCTCTAAGCGATGAAAATTAGATGAACCGTACGTTTGTTTGCCTCCCAAAAAAAAAACTATACATTTACTTAATATTAATATAATAAATCTGAAAAGTTTGTTTGGTTGAACGCGCTGATCTCAGTATTTACTGGTTATAAATTTAAAAAAAAAATTGTTTTCCATAGTCCATTTATTGAGGACTGCTATTGGCTATTTAACACAACAATGCGAACCACAGAAACAGAACACTAACCAACGACACGAGTAAAAACAGCGGGGCATCGCTAGTAGTTTTACAAAGTTTCAAAAAAAATATGGTACACTTAAGTTCGACAAACACGGTACACAAAAGGCTTCTAGTAAGTATTCCATTACCAATTCCCCTTTCTATGTTGATTGACACTAATAGGCAATGAGACAGCAAATCGTGCCCTATTCCAACCCTTAGCGCGGAGTCCTCATACTTTGTGGTTATTTTGGGCGCATTGAGACCGTTTCGTAGTTGGTAAATACGCCTGTTTTATTTGCAGGATATTTTCCTTTATTAAGTTGTGGACAAAGGTCGTTTCTATGGTTAGTTTTTGTGGTGTTTTTGATGGTAACAATTTTCTTTTGTCTTCAAAAGGTTTTTAGAGGTATGCGGAACAGAGCTTAAAGTCCCACAAACCTTCGTTAAAAAGGAAAGATCTTCTGACCAGACGGGTTTTGGTTATGGTCTGGGCAACTGCCCGATTGTTGGTTTTGGACGACCTGTAACGACATATGTCGCTACAGGTCTTTTAATGTGTTGAAATGTAGTAAATTATCTTTATTTTATTTTTTTTGTTCGAAAATTTAATTTCTTAATTTCTCCAAAATATTATATACATTTAAATCTAATAATAACGTAATTAAAACTAACTTACAAAATAAAAATAAAAGCCCTAAAGTACTAATAAAAAAGGGCTTTTTTTATTGGCCCTATGGTCCTACTGCTGAGCAAAAGCGTCCCACCATTATGTTGTCGAGTTAAAATTCTTAGGAAAAGCAGAAATACACCCACAAATCTCATTGTCCCTCTTCAAGTCTTTAGGGACAGTGTAGTGTTTTACTATAATATCCTTTTTTAATTATTAACTTTTTCAAAGCCACATGAAGTTATAACTGTTTTTTTTACTTTAAAGAAAAAGGCAGCTAAAGAGTGGAATTCGCTGCCGGTGTCTGTCTTCCCTGATAACTACAACCTAAGGGTCTTTAAGTCGAGAGTGAATAGGTTACTTCTAGGCAATCGTGCTCCATCGTCGGCCACATTATGATGTGACCGACGCTTACAATCAGGTGATTTAGTGCTCAAAAGCGAGCCTATCAATAATAATAAAAAAAAAATAAGCTGTTCAAAGTCTCCTAGCTTAAAAAAAGCCATCTCCTCCTAATCAACAAACAACTGAATACTTCACTCCACTGGTAAGTATTTTCGGTATCCCGTCCGTGGTGTAACCAAACAAAATTAAACTTTAAAGTCCTTTCACGACCGAAAAAGCAGGTGTAAGTACGTATGGCAGAGTGCATGGTAAGCAAAATGTATGGAGCTTCCTCGACCCATCTCTAACACAGAGCCAGTGTGGAGCCGCTGCACCTGCGTCACCTGCTATGCTGCCCATTCTGCACAACCACCTGCAATTTTCAGGATCTATACGAGACCAATAATAGAGCCTTACAGGTTGCCAAATATGGTCAGAAAAAAATTAGTAAGAGCACATTGACATGAAAAGAAGAAAATGTATGTGAGTAAGACGCATGGGTAAATGGGAAGTTACTGCGCACTGGCCTAAGTGAACGATTCTCTCATGGGGTCTTAAGGAACCCTCTTAAGACCTCTTTTCCACTCGCCAATCGTCAGCATCGAGCATGGTTAAAAGCTTGTTACTTCATCTAACGCAATCCAAAGGGATCTTTGACGAAATGGCAACGCGAAAAAAGAGAGATAACGCCTGAAAACTCTGTTAGCATTCAGTAATTCCGTGATTTACACGAATATTTTACAAAACTTGTTCCACGAAATAAGTGTTTTTTAAACCCTTAAAAGTTTTTGAAAAATATTGTCGTCATTCAGAATCTTGATTAAATTTGCAAGGCTTCTATTGTTTTTACTTGTCCTTTTTTTTACTTTTTTTAATTTTTGTGTAACTTATGAAGTGTCAGATTTTCAGAGGACTTAACAGGATTAGTTTTACACAAATTTATAAATTGATTTCAATAGAAGCCAAGATAATATCCACAAGATACTGTGTTTCTAAAATATCTAATAAAAAATGTGTAATAACGTCATAATCGCGTATGAGCGGTTGTATGAAAAACAGCGAAAATGTATGTCGAGTTGGATGCCCTTCGCGGATATAAATTCAGTACCTAAAATCAGTCTTTATGTTGATATTCCGTATACCTTGGGCCAGACGAAGCAGTGCTCACAAATAGGGCTTAGCACATTCGTGAACATACGAAACCTAAACCTTAAACAGGCAAGACTATCAACTACCTTTGTCTAAGACCCCCAAAATTCTCGCTCACCAAAATTCAATTTAGCCTGCACGGTAACTATGACCCAATTTCCATTCAACAGAGCCAGTGTTTCCAAAATGTTAATAAACTTTTTTTCAAACACTCCCCTCATCTTACCTTCGGGGTAATGTAGGCAACTGTTCGTAAACGCGTAAGTACTGAGGCCTTCCCGGGAACATAATGTGTTTCAATAAAAGGTACTGCATACTCAGCTGTTCTCAAACTTTTTAGTGGTGACCCCGGAAGCGGTTTGGTGAATGGAAACTTTTTGAAAGTTTGTTTTGTGGTTGGTTTTATTATCAGTGTTATGCATTGACTTGCGTTGTTGTTCTGATGAAGAGATTTTTTTAACCGACTTCAATATAATTAAAGGGTTCTAAATTCGGTTGTGCTTTATTTTACAATTGTTGCCTCAGATTGTGGTCGTTTATGAAATATTAAGGGATATACCTCCAAATTGATCACATTGATATCAAATTCCAGTTCAAATGAAGGATCTATGAAAAAATTAAGTAACTCTTCAAATATTAGAGGCAAATACAAATACGTTGAATTTTTTTGACAAAGTGGAACTGATGAAGACCAAAGATGGTCAACAAAACTTTACACAGATATATCTCGATTATGTCAGTTAAGCGACTATGAAGAAATCTATTTAAATAAATGGTTCTGATGAAAATGGTACTATCGTGCTGATTTGTTTTTCTTTTTTGTCATTTTTGCATGACACGGCACAGAATATTTTTACATTTTCAGGAGATTCGATATCTATAGCGTTATGGCGATTTAAACATAAGCTGAAAAAAAAATGGACATACGATTTGCTACAAATAAACGTGAAAAAACTTTTCGTGGCAGTAATTAGGTCTCCAAACTCTGTCAATGATTTTAAAATCTAGTTCAAAACTAGTTAGATTTTTTTTAAATCTATTGCAAATAAAGGTCTGATTAAAAGGATTCATTGGTCGTCTTTGTTTGAATTCAAATTATTTCATAACGAACACATATTGGAGTTCCTAAAACATTTGAGAAACACAACCAAGGTCTCGATACAGCTCGTGAATTCTCGGTTTTTATACGAAAAGGCGGAGTGGTAACGAATTTTTTTCTATCACACTTCTCATTTCATGCGAGTAGCACTCAAAACATTATTTATATGAGTCATTTCTAGATTTATTTATAGGTTTGTATTCAAGGATCGATGGCGTGTGAAATATGAGGAGTGCGACGGGAATTTCATATGTTAAAGTAACAATATTGTAGATTTGTGAGTGAAATTTTTGACACTAAAGACATACATACTGTGTAAATTATTTTACAGGAAAAAATTGGCAATTCTACCGGGCCAGTGGTATTTAGGTACATCATAATCATTCATATTACTTTACTAGCTGAACCTATATTTCGTGAGTAGCTAGGTTCTATTACTGAATTACTAAACAAAATTCCAGCGCAAAAATTCTCTCCTCTTGTGTTTTGCTATGGAATTTTACAGTGGCAGCCTGGAGTCTAAATTGACTTCCACTAGAGAAAAATAAGTCGAACTTTCATTATATGGGATTTTTTAATTATCTGGTAGGTAATATATGGATATCCATCATCGAAGATGATGTTCCGGAGGTGACGTGTTAGCGTAAGAAGGCTCAAGACAAAAAATAAAGGCTTAGGTTCCGATGACTTACCTGGGAAAACTTGAGTCCTGGCCTCGGAAGATCTCGGTACCTGAAACAGGAGAAGTTAAACGATAATTCTCCATTCCAAAAAAAAATTCACTGTTTTTCACAACGCCATCTAGTCTCAAATTAAGCAGAGCTTGTACTATGAGAACTAGTCAACTGAAATATATAAGTATGTTTATAATGTATGTACATATTATAGGTTAATAACACACAGACACAGGACAAATGATCTTGCTCATCACACAAATATTAAAATTTGTCTTGGGTTTTTTTTTTTAGGTGGGAAAATCATCTTATGACAAATCGCGCTCTAGGGCGGAGCGAGAGATACTGTCAGACTTTTACTGACTAAAAACCCACTCCTGTTCCCTCGTTGCCTTCGTCCCAGGGCCCGGGTTTTGCTTTCACACTACCCATGGCCCCAGTAGGCTTCGACCCTGCTGGGCCCCTACGATTTGCTGACATCTCCCTGAGGCGCGCGTGGAACAAAATGCGCCGTCAACGACTTGGGCTTGGTCCGGACGGTTACCGGACGGTCGGACGGCGGGCCACCCATTGCCCGCAGTCCGCAAGCCCGCGCCTACGGTGGCCGGAAATCGGGATCGGAATCCCGGCGGCGGTTGGGGCGTGAGGACAGTTGCCGTTGCCTCACGCGATCGGCCGCTTCCTTTGCTAGCATTACTGCTTCGCAGAAGGAGGCGACCGCCTGCTACTCCTCCTCGCTCCGGACCATGGCCTGTACCAAGGCCCGGCGCGAGAGATCGCCGCCGCCGAAAATTTGTCTTGGGTGGGAATTAAACCCACGACCCCTAGCATAGCAGCCAGGGCCACTAACCACTAGACCAACCAACAGCCCAGTCAAATAATGTGAAAGCACTAAGAACACCCCTATCACAACCTTCGGAAAATACAGGTATACCCTGGGTTATATGATTCCGAAGAAAGCCCCACTAACGTTCTTAACCACTTTATTTTTTAAATCATGTTGCTTAAGAGGGTCCTTTTCCACTCGCCTATCGTCAACATCGAGCATGGTTTCACTTCATCTTTTTTTTTTTTTTTTTTGTTGCCGGGGTGGAAAATCCTCATGGATGTCCTTCGCCTGGGGCAGGCGAAGGGGTCTGTCAGACTCTTACTGACTAAAAACCACCTCGGTGTTCCCTCCCACACTTGGACCGGGGATCGTGGGAGCTGATACGCCATCCATGATCCCCGGCTAGTGCCGGCCCGCCTACGCGGGCCACCTCAAGCCCGCGGGGAGTGTGAGGTGTCCTCCCCCCGCGACGTCTAATAGGGGTGCGCGTGGAACACCCCTATTAGACGTCGCGTGGGTTTCACTTCATCTAACGCAACCCAACACGATGTTTGACGAAGAAACAATGCGAAAACAGAGAGATAACGCCTGTTAACTATTAACATTTGGTAATTCCCTGATTTACTCGAATATTTCACAAAACATGTTTCAGGAAATACGTGTTTTTTTTAAACCCTTAAAAATTTTGAAAAAAAATTGGGTTATTCAGAATCTTGATTAAATTTGCAAGGTTTTTATTGTTACGTTTTTTTACTCTTTTAATTTTTAAGTATATTATGAAGTGTCAAAGTTCATGCAAAATAGCAGATTTTCAGAATTTACTAGATTAGTTTTAAACAAATTTACAAATTGATTTAAATAGAAGCCTAGATAATATCCACAAGATTCTGTATTTCAAAAATATCTAATGAAGAATGTGTAATAACGTCATAATCGCGTAAGAGCGGTTGTATGAAAAACAGTGAAAATGTATGTCGAACTGCATGCCCTTAAGAACGCGTAATAATAATATGCTATTATACCATAGAACTCTCTCTGAAACGAGGAAAGATAATATATTAAGACTTCATTTCCGTACACCCTTGAAACCGTTTTTCTTTGATGCTACAGCTTTTGCTCATCATCGTTGATCCACACAAATCCTCGTGTGTTTGTTGTTCATGCATTAGAAAATTATATTCTATTAGCCCCGCTCTCAAGTTTGTTGATAAATCTCTTTGTTAAATGAAGGCATAAAAAATTAATGACTACTTTTTAGGAAGGATACTGAATGTTTGAAGAAACTTTAAACTATTCGAGGCAAGTTCGCAGGAATCCAATGGATGAGAGACGCACCGGACCGGTCGTTGTGGAAGCACTTAGAAGCCTATGTCCAGCAGTGGACGCCTTTCGGCTGAAACAATGATATTGGCCAAAATACAATGGGCGTCTGAAGACTGAATAGATGACGCAAGACGCTATCATTTTTTCAAGATTGCTACACTCAAATTTGCATTCTCAATACTTTCATGCATGAACCAGCATGAACCCAAAAGACAATCTGGCGTATCAAAAGAAATACGCCAAAATTGAAACAAAAAAAAAGTGATTTCACGCCATCAGTGAAAATGTTCTTTAGTCTCGCTAAAACTCAAAAATGGCAGGACCTATTTTATTTTGCTCGCTTCGTTTATCCGGGGATGGATTAAAAAAATTGGAATTGAGAAATTTAAAATTGATTGAATCAATCGAGAGCAGTGGTGGCCGAGTGGTAATGGCCCCGGCTTACGGAGTTATAGGTCGCGGGTTCAAAGCCAGCCAGGCGCATTACTTTGTGTAATTTATTACATCACCACTGCTCTCAAAACGGTGAAGGAAAACATCGTGAGGAAACCGGCATGTCCTAGAACCAAAAATTCGAAGACGAATTTTGGTGGATGTCACATGACATCCACACTGGGCCCGCGTTGTGGATTATGGCCCATTCCATCTCCTAGAGAGGAGGCCTGAGTCCCAACAGTGGGAACATTATAAGGCCGACTATGCTATGCTATGCTATAAAATTGATTGGTAGTTGAGAAGTAACTCACGAAACAAAAGTCGCGGGCGGCAACTAGTCACTTATAAGTTCGGTATTTGTGTAACTCGTTTACAATCAAGTAGTGAACGAAAACATGATACCATAGGCTTCGTATGGAAACCTGGACTTAATAGTCTGGAGAGCTAGCTAGATACATTCGAACGAACGGTATCGTGTTGTATAGACTCCATTATCTGCACTTGCTACTCTGGCTAATATACCCAGCCTAGAAGCCTCTTCAGAATATCACAGGAATAAAATAGAATAAACTTTATTGTACACCAAAAAAGTAAAACAACTTATACATAAACTTAAATCTATAGGTACAATGGCGGTCTTATCGCTGACAGCGATATCTGCCAGACAACCTTAGGATGGATCGTAAGAACTTAAAATAATACAGGGGGTAGTCTGCGCTGAACTAATAACAAATTATACTATCTCTATATAAAACACAATACATAACTATAAATATATACATACATATTTTAATATGTTACACAATTTTATAAAAAAGGGACGAAAAAAAGAAGAAAGAGAGAGAAAAGAAGAATAAAGTAGGGTTTATGGAAGAAATTAAATTAGGTACAACCAGGATAGGGTTAAAGAGAATAGAAATGGTTTTTAACTAGGTATTCGCTTCGCGACTTTATTGTTTCGAGGATTTATGCATGTGTATTCTCAGTTATGAATCGATTTCAGACTATTAATTTTATATTATCACTCGTTTTGGCCAGCGGTTCCACCCGTGCTATAGTTTAATTTTACCCTATGGTAACAGTTGAGATGCAAAGTAACCTTTGCTTCTAATTAAGGCCATGTGTGCCGAACATCCAAATCCATGCCTTTACAATGCAAGTGACTTGACTCCAAATTCCTGAAATTCTGGTATTGCTATAAAATGACCTTAAAAAGTCTACTATAAAACCTTGTGGTGTAAAAAAGCCCGAATTATTAGTAAGAAAAAAACAAGGATGAAATAAAGCAGTAAAATTTATTCGTATCAATGTTAAACATTTTAAAGACTTTCGTGCTCATCATCATCATCATTCAGCCGGAAGACGTCCACTGTAGGATATAGGCCTCCCCCAAATGTCGCCATAATGACCGGTCCTGTGCGTCTCGCATAAATCGAATTCCTGCGAACCTCACTAGGTCATCGGTCCACCTTGTGGGAGGCGTTGCAATGCTGCGTCTTCCGGTCTGCGTCTTTCGTGCTCATTTCCCACAAATTGCAATTTTCGAGTTGGATTTTTTGAAAGAACACGGCTCTTGAACACAAAGGGAACTGAAAGAGGCAGGTGGTTTTATTCAGTAAAAGTTTGACACCCTCTCACTCTACCCTAGGGCAGGAAAAGTCATTTGATGATTTCCCAACTCAAAAAAGAGGGTTGCAGGATTGTTCAAAATAATCACCGCGGCTCTGGGACGAACAAAGCAATTGAAAACAAATGGGTAGGATTAAACCTAAGTTTTTTTCTTTATATTTCTTTTTTCTTTATTTTCCATTATCAGAATTTGAAACGTAATTTACCAGGATGAACATAAAACTGATTTCCTTAAAATGAATCACAGATATCGATGACGGGACTTACGAATAATAAAATGGCGCCGCGCAGATACGTATTTCTATAAATGGCCAGTAATAAATTAGGAATTTTTGCTCCTGAAATGCGAACGATTCCATTGGATGCATTTTGAAATTCTCCGTTAAATTAGATTGCGCCAAAACTTCATCATCTCTTTAGCCTTTTCCCAACTAGTTGGGGTCGGCTTACAACTAACCACCCGTGTTCTACATGGAGCGACTGCTTATCAGACCTTCACAACCCAGTTACTGGGCGACACGATACTCCTTGGATAGACTGGTGGTTCGACTTTCTTGCACCAAAACTTACAAAAAAAAAACAAGGTCTTGGATTATCTCATTCTGGTAATAAATCTGGCGTAAGTTATATTTCTATCTATATACATACAAATAATATATAAGAAAAAACTGACTGACTATATCAACGCACAGTTGAAACTATTAGAAGTGTGAAATTGAAATTTTGAACAAAGTTTCCTTTTAAGACTTGGGCGAGCACTAAGAGAGGATTTTTCAAAATTAATCCCCTAAGAGAATGAAAATAGAGTCCAAAGCTTGTATGGAGAAACCTACTTTAGCTGGCAAAAGCTAGTATTTTCGTATAATACGAAAAATATTTACATCATTCAGGCGTAAAGTTCCGTTACCTATATTATAAAGATCGATATCCTACTGCCCGTTTCATTTCACCACTGCGCTTTCAATTGCATTCTTCAAACACAATATTCTGCACAAAACTCGCTTGCAACCTTTCCTTCACAACTTCAAAGCATATTGGAGTCCGGAATCTAGTATTGTTCATAGGAACCAGAGAAAAATAAAGGACAATATGCCCCTTGTTATTGGTATGTTATATACTACGATATACATCTTTATTGAAAATAATGGAGAAAGAATATCAAAGCAATTCATAGCAATTTTTTTTAAATTGGTTTGTACAAAGGTGAACTAAATGTCTTAGGCACTCTCTACCAGTAAATTTGACAGGCCTGTTGGTCTACTTGTCAGTGGCCCTGACTGCTAAGCCGGAGTATGTGTAAAGAGCTCGATCATTTGTTCTGTGTCTGGGTGTAATTTATCTATAATATGTATGTATTTATAAATATATGAGTATGATTATCAGTTGTCTAGTACTCATAGCACAAGTTCTGCTTAGTTAGGGACTTTGTGTGAAAGTTGTGTCCAATAAAAAAGAAAATAAAGAAATAAATCAAGGGTACCTAATGAAAACACAACGCAGGCTGGTGCATAAAAAAGGAAATATTATTTTTAAAACAATCGTGCAAAAATATTTATTATATAAAAATCTCGTGTCACAGTGTTTGCAATCGAATTCCTCCGAAACTGCTTGATCGATTATTATGAAATTTTTGTGTATATTTTGTATGTCCGAAAATAGGTTGTAGGCTAGTTTTTGCCCTCCTACCTAGCCTTCCTAACCTTTCTAGTAAAACAGCGTTTGCCGGGTTAGCTAGCATATTTCTATAAAGTGTATTTAAGCCAATTCTGCTTCGTGTAAAAAATATTTCAGCGACTTCCACTTAAATGTCTACTGACTTATGGCCATCCTGATATTAAGAAAAAACCCTTTAGTTCCCTACCATTTTCGTTCTCTTTAAATTCTCTTGCCCATAACTCACTTTTTTTGCTGCGGTGCAAAAAATTTTTTTCGTCCGTACTTCTCTATTACTCATCATTTCTGTAGTCACTCCCTTTTCATACATATCATAGTTCAGACAGGCCATACATCACTACTACGACCTACTTTTGTAGCCGTCTGTCCTGTCTATATTCACTGAGATGACACATGACTGAAAGTGATCGCTCACACTGGGCCTCATCAGAAGGCTTAAAGTCACCCAAATGGCAATAAACTGGCTATGCTTCGAGTTTCTTTGCGTGATGAAGATATCTGCAAGAGATCCAAGGTTATGTTCACAGCCTTAAGGATCACCAATCCAAAATAATGTTGGGCAGGGTTTTTTTTATAGGGTGGGAAATCTCGCTCTTGGGCGGAGCGGGCGATAGAGTCACTTCGTGACTTTCTTTTACTGACTAAAAACCCACTCCTGTTCCTTCTTTGTCTTCGTCCCATGGCCCCGGGTTTCACTTTCACACTACCCGTGGAACAATAGTCGCATAACAGAGCTTTGTAGTGACGATTGCGTACCGGAAGACGTAGTGTTTAAAGGTCTCACACAAAGTGGACTGATGACCTGGTAAAGATCGTGTTAATTTTATTAATGCGAGGCGTACAGGATCGGTCGCTGTGGCTGACTTGGGTGAGACCTGTGTATCTTTGTAGCCGTCCGTATTCATATTCAGAATTTTCCTTACGAAACTTACGAACTTCCTTTATGGTCTGTTGTAGTACCAGGAATGACATATTATGGCACTGAAATGTGGTCGCTCACCATTGGCCTTATCAGAAGGCTTAAAGTCACCCAAATGGCAATACACTGGCTATTCTCCGAGTTTCCTTGCATGATCGAATCAAATGAATGTATCTGCAAGAGATCCAATATTACCAACATAACCCGAAGAATAACGAAACGAAAGTAAGAGTGGATAGGGCACTTTACTCATACAAATGGTCGAAGGGGCAGATTTAAAAAAAAAATGGAAACCGCGTTTTAGAAGACGCAACGTTAGAAGGCTTTACGCAAACGGTGGACCGATGACCTGGATTGTGGAAATTCGATAGATGCTAAAATGTTGATGATTCTCATTCCTTCGCATTAAGTACCCGTACCAACAACAAACGATTTCAACAGTTCCGTTCTCAAACCAAACGCAGGATAGCTTTTTCTACCAATCGAGCAATTTGATTTAATACCTTTCGAATTCTTTGGACTGAAAGCAATTTTCTTGAAAAGTTTTTGAGTTATGAAGATTACGCTTTGATATTGGAGATAGGGCTAGAATTTTGGAGTGGAGGAATCGATAATCATTATGTAAACGAATATGATTACAGACGAACAGACATTTTGCAATCTTACTTATAACAAGGGTTTATTTAATTTTCATTGAATAGAATGATTGAACATTTTAAACATTTTTAAACAGATTAAACCCAAACATGAAATCTATGCAGACGAAATATTCATTATGAGTACGCATGTATGCACGTAGCAGCTAAGGAGTGGAATTCCCAGCTGGAGTCTGTGTTTCTTGATAGCTATAACCTAAGGACCTTCAAGTTAAGAGTGAATAGGTTACTTCTAGGCATGCGTGCTCCATCGTCGCACCATAAGGTGAGATAATGGTCAAACGCGAGCCTATTCATAATAATAAAAAAAACAAGTACACATAGACACTTTCGGGCACAGTAATTTCATAGAGGACGTAGTAGAATTACAAATTAACAGAACAAAGTTGAATTTAGAAATAAATAAATATACAAATCAAATTAAATAAAAATACAAATGTCAATAACATCGCAGATGAAAATAGTAAATAAATTCATCAATTGTCAAATATATTCTTTAAATGTCTCCTTACAAGGAGGCCTGAGTTCCAGTATTGGAAACAATAAAAATTCTGATTATGCTTGCATCCAATTATGGATAAGTTTAAAATGTGTGCAGTGAACCAAAAGAGGTAGGTACCTAACCCATATGATTGTCCAGTGACCTCATACGAGACCAATTCACTGCCAACAGTCTGTTATAGGCATGGATGTTTTATTTTAAACAACGTACCTAAACAGATTTCTAACCACGAAGAGCTTGTTACATAATGACAACCGCACGCACGGCCCAAACATCGAGGTTAAGATATCACAAGCCGAGGTTAGTCTGTAAATGGGCCATCCATAATATATTGAAACTCCCCCATGCCTCGAAAATTACGTTAAGTTTTTGTTCTTTGACAGTCGTAATAGGTACCCAGAAAATTCAAAACAGCTCTTTTTAGGGTTAATAGGTGGACGCTATACGCTACGTCTCTGTGTTCCGTGAGTGTGTTCTTGGCATCACCAGGCCCTATCAGAATACCAGCGCTGCGTTATTTTATTTTTTTATTAAAAATCGCAGCATATGCTGAGATAGGAGCCTTTTTGGCCTCGCACAGGTCTCTTATTTTTATCTTTTAATTTTGTTTTGTTTTATTTTTTTTTATTTTAAGTTGAGTATTTATAGATTAAGCAGTTACTTTTTATTTTATTGTTGTTTGTCCTGTGCGAGTTTCAAATAAATGTTTTCTTTCTTTCAGTAATATTACGCGGGGGCACAAATAAAATAAATACAGCTTTTTGGTAGAAATCTTAGACGTTGTTTCTAAGCAGGGCTAAAAGAATACAGTTACTGTTACCATAGGAATTTCATTCAAGTGGTCACAAGAGGCTCGGGTCGAGGAGCATTTCCGACGTCTGGCTCCCAAACTGGATCGTACTTTGGCTGCCCTCAAGCGGCTCCTGCCCAACCTAGGGGTCCAGAAACCTCCTGCCGGAGGCTCTATGCAGGAATCGTACGGTCCATGGCCCTTTATGGGGCGCCGGTATGGGCGCAGTCGCTTCGAAAGCGACCGGCGGCCAAGCTGAACGCAAGCCAGAGGGTCATGGTCATCCGGATGGTGCGGGGATACGGCACGATTTTCCGCGAAGCAGCGAGCCTCCTTGCTGGCCAACCACCGTGGGATTTGCAGGCAAAAGACCTTGCTCGCATGCATGATCTGCGCATAGAGATGCAACGCCGGGGCGAAACTCCGCTGCCGCGCCAAGTAGCGGCATGGTGGAAAGACTTCCGGCGGGATCACATGATGGAATGGCGACGGCGACTGTCGCAACCCAGTGCTGGGCACGCCTTAATTATGGCGATAAGTCCCCTCTTTGAGGAGTGGCTGGAAAGACCTCAGGGCGTCCTTACTTATCGCATGACGCAGGTCCTCACCGGGCATGGTAAGTTCGGGAGGTTCCTGCACCGGATCCGTGCAGAAGAGACGCCCGGGTGCCACCATTGTGTGGACCGCCCGGAGGACACGGTGGAGCATACGGCAGAGGTGTGCCCCGCTTGGGCAGAACACCGCCGTGTCCTCGTGGGGGCGATTGGCGGCAGCGATCTCTCGCGCCGGGCCTTGGTACAGGCCATGGTCCGAAGCGAGGAGGAATGGCAGGCGGTTGCCTCCTTCTGCGAAGCAGTAATGCTAGCAAAGGAGGTGGCCGATCGCGTGAGGCAACGGTCCTCACGCCCCAACCGCCACCGGGATTCCGATCCCGATTTCCGGCCACCGTAGGCACGGGCTTGCGGACGGCGAACGATGGGTGGCTCGCTGTCCGATTGTCCGGTAGCTGTCCGGACCGAGCCCAAGTCGTCGACGGCGTGTAGTGTTCCACGCGCGCCTCAAGGAATTGTCAGCAACCGTAGGGGCCCAGCAGGGTCGAGGCCTACTGGGGCCATGGGCCCTGGAAAAATATGGCAGGGAGGGAACAGGAGTGGGTTTTTAGTCAGTAAAAGTCTGACACTATCTCCCGCTCCGCCCAAGAGCGGGGGTTGTCATTAGATGATTTTCCCACCTGAAAAAAATATCCTATGTGCTATTCTAGAACATGGTCTATTCTAGAACATGGTGTACTAAGTTTAATTAAAATCCGTTCAGCCGTTTGAGTGTGAAGAAGTAACATACACACACACTCACCAATTTTCGCCTTTATAGTATTAGGGGTTAAAGTTTGAAAAAAAAATTTAAAAAAGAATAATGTAACTTTAGTATAAAGTTTATTTGAACTTATAATTCCAAGTCAATCCAAAGATATAACACTTCAAAGCAACCCGTTTTAAAAAAACGGCAATTTCATACTTTAACCCCTATTATTAGTGTGATAATTGAACTATATTTCAAACTCTTGTAATAAATAAAATTATGATGAAGAAATAGTTCAAGCTAGCAGAGTTATCGAAGGCAAGAGTTAACTAAGAATGAAAGATGGCAACAAATTGGTTTAAATGTCTCTCGCTTTCAACGAAGATTCGAAAGGCGTACACCATTTTACTTAGTCTGAGAATGGGATAGGAAATATAGGGCAACCAATTGTGAGTAATTTCACACATAATATTATTTAAGCGGAACTTTGTATGTATTTTTGTTTGTATGTTTGTTTGTTACAACTTCGTAATCAAACGGTTGAACGGTTAAGTACCTTTACTTAACCCAAATAACACATTACCCGACCTTTTTTACGTGATAAAACATCACATACTTATAATAATAATATTTCCGAGTTACTGGAGGACGTCACATATAGTGTAAATCTTGAAATAACAAAAAATACTGGCAACGTATCCATTGTCCACTCGCCGTTCTAAAATCTGTAGACTTCATTTAGTTATATGTAAACAAACGAAAAACTATCTGATTGTTGCAACCATTAGGGCTCTTAAGGGTGGGTGCAATTCATCATCTTCGGACGAGACAATTACCGAAATAATCTCAATCAAACAGCGCTTACGCTAAGTTGTAAGCTTGTTTGATTGTTCAATTATACCAGTAATTGTCTCGTCCTTCGATGATAAAGAATTTTACTAAAGTATAATAATAATATACAAAAATCAACAAGCTTGACAGGCTCCTCAACAACGGCATCCGGTTCATATTTAACATAAGACAATATGACCATATTTCTAGTTACAGATCTGAGCTCAAATTGATGCACATTCGCCAGAGAAGAGGTTTGCGCGCACTGACTACACTTATCTCTCTGCTCGACTCTCCCACCCCTCCTTCTTATCTTATATCACACTTTCAATATCTATCTTCTTCTCATGCTAAGAACCTGCCTTCTTCTAACAATCTTCTACTGCTTTGTCCTTCTCATTGTCCATACTTCTGTGGAATGCGCTTCCTCTTGACATCAGGACGGTCACCAGTCAGTATGCATTTGAGCGGAAGTTGCGGCTTTATTTTCTACACAAATAGCGGAGTAGTCTCAAAAATCTTTTCATTTTTCCTTATATAAATAATATATATTTATATATGTAGATTTATATTATATTAAATATCGATGTATGTTTATTTTATAATTATACATTTGATCCCTTTTTTTGGTCTGGATCCTAGATATTTTACATTACAAGCTAAATCAATTAAACAAGAGAAAAATCGTGAAAAAAAAATACAAAATGAATAATTGTAGTATGTAGTCAGGTACAATAGAAAACATGTAAAGCATTTTGTTGGAACAGGTCCGTGCAAAACCATTCATCGCTCACTCTACTGATATCGGGGATGCTCACGCCAGTGCAACAGATAGAATTTCAATTTACAATAGGGTTTTCGTGTAATATTTAAAAAATGCATAGACTATACTAAAAAATCCTGTATGCAGAATTTTCAAAAAAAAATTTTTAATGAAAGAAAGAAAAAGAAAGAAAAACATTTTATTTGGCGGAACAAGGCGCAAATTTAGAACTAAACAAATTAAAAGTATATTAAGTGAAAAAAATATGCGCCACATCCGCGTAAAACGGCCGAACGCTCAGCATAATGCCGTGATCACACGCAAAATGCGATGAGTCTACGGCGCTGGTTTTCTGCGTTGGCCAGTGGGTAATGCGACGTCACTTATACATATCGTACCCTTATTGCAAAAATCAACTATCTGCAATAATGTTTACCCAAATTAAATTTAAATCCATTCATCCATTCGTCTAATCAAGATTAATCTACAGGTAAAACCGGTTATTAGCTACGACACTTACAAAGATAGCTTCGGCAAAAAGTAATTAACCTACAAATTTGATTGAATATAATAGTAATAACATCAACTTAAAGCGACATGTGTTTCTTCAGTTGCCTTTTGCGTCCAAAGCCGCGGTGTTCCATTTGAACAAACTTGCAGCCCTGGCGGGTATCGGCCCTAGCAAACCTCTTCAGTTATGCTGACAGTTCTTTGATGCATGCGTGTTTCACAACGCGCTGTTGACCTAGGCCGGTTCTTTTCGAACAACGAGCTAGCGGTAGCTTCACGCGTCTATGGAATAGCACCCGTATAGCCTCGCTCAGTGCCTTGACCAGGGTCGGACGCAAGAAGTTGCCACCGACGACAGCCTTCACGAGGACGCGGCGGCATGTAAACATATTTCTAAAGATCAAAGCCGTTTGAAAAGACTAGAGAAAACAAGCGAAAAAATATCCTGTAAATAACATGTTTTTTTTGGGAAATGTCATATGAAAAAATTATAAGATCTTAATGTTATCTATATATGAATCTATTATAATTTTTATTCAATTTTTCAAACTCGAGGAGTATATAGGCTTCAGAAAATCACTGTTTTATGGCACTAAATGGGAGCAAGGACCTTAAAACTCACCTGTGTTCCTTCAGTTGCCCTTCGCGTCCAGGACCGCGGTAACTCTTCCGAACGATTCCGCAGTCCTAGTAGGCATTGACCCCAGTGCGCCTAGTATAGGTACCTCATGGACATGTTTTCAAGTTGTGTAATCATATTTTCTTCCTGAAGAACCGGTTTTTGGGTTGCTCGTAACTGAGTAGAGATCATTCAATTTAAAATAGGTTCTGACGAAAATTGAAGTAGGTATCAAACGTTTCTTTTAATAGCATTAAAACGGGTTATTTATTAAATGTCGAGGACATAGAATATTAAGAGCAATTCAAAATTTGTAAAGGTCGAAATTAGAGGGAAACTGAATAAACGATCTACAATATTATTTTGTGCTGAAGAGGTAATCATCATTAGAGAAAGGGCTAGCGGAGTTGAGTTGGTAATGTGCGTATCTTAATACACTCTAATATATTTTATTTAGACGAAAATTTGTATGTGTGTGACCCTGGAACGTGGAGGGCAATTGAAGGAATACAACGCCTAGCCCGCTCCATCATTGGACCACCAGGCGTTTTCGCCACCGGTTCATGGTGGACATCCCACCTGTACGAAACGTTTTGGGAACACATTCATTGTGCGTAAAGTTAAGTAGTGGAATTCCTTGCCAGAATCTGTGTTTCCTGATGGCTACAACCCGCGAATGTTTAAGTCAAGACTGAATACGTTATTTCTATGTAAGCACGCTCCATCGTCGACCGCATCGTCGCTTTCCATCAGGTGAGATAGTGGTCAAGCGCTAACATATCAAGAATTTAAAAAAATACAGGTGGGTTTTAGTCACAAAAAATTTGACACTCCCTCCCACTCCAACCAGAACAGAACGAGTCCGCTTCTGCCTGTTCCATGTCACTATTCCCATATGCAATTTAGCTTCACTTTATTTTTGACTGTCCGACATTTTGACAATTCAAATGTGCCTGTAATTGGTCTATTTGAAATAAACGATTCTTATTTCTGATTTCATACAAAGACTTAGCGTAAGCCAAGGACTGGTTATTACTGCTACCAGAAATTAAGCATTGCCGTACAACGTGGTGGACCAGTAGCACCAGTTTCTTGGGCACAATTCCAGTCGACAGCGTTGCGGAGAATTTTTGTGGAGAATTTTTTGACCATATATTTTAAGATATTTAGATAGGATTTTTTGTTTAAAGTGTAAATACAGTACAGTTTATTTATTTTTAATTATATACTTTTAAATTTATTTTTTTAAAATTTTTTCTGGTGAGAATCGTGGGAATGCGGTGGATGCGAGACGCACAGGATCGGTCGTTGTGGAGACGCTTGGTGGAGGCCTATGTCCAACAGTAGACTTCTTTCGGCTGAAATGATGATGATGATGACATTTTTTTAAAATTTTAGTCGTTCATGTTTATATTCTGTTGTAAATACTTAAATCAAACCAATATTGTAAAGGCGAAAGTTTGTGTGTATATCTTTATTACTTCTTCACGCTCGAATGGCTGAACGGATTTCGATGAAAATTGGCGTATGGTCTACCCATGTCCCGGGAGTATGTTCTCTACTTTCACACAGGTGCAACTACTTGCAGCTGCTAATAGTTAATATTGTTGTAAGTAAAAAAAAAACAGAATTGAGGAGTGATAACTAAATACATAATTTACCTTTTCCTCCTTAGCATAGCATAGCATAGTTGTCTTATAATGTTCTCACTGTTGGGACTCAGGCCTTCTAAGAGAAGGAATGGGCCATAATCCACCAGGTTGGTGGATTTCACTGGTCTTCGAATTTTTGGTTCTAGGACATGCCGGTTTTCTCACGATGTTTTCCTTCACCGTTTTGAGAGCAGCGGTGATGAAACAAATTACATAAAGTAATGCGCCTAGCTGGGTTTGAACCCGGAACCTACGAATCGTAAGTCGGGGCTCTAACTCTATTTTTCCTTCTTATCAAGCAGGAAACAGAACACTATTAAATTTTGTCGAATAACATTTCCGTATAAACAACAATCAAACTCCAAAACTCAACATTAACCGCACCTGACTGAACATCAACATTTCATACACCGCTTGTCATATTAATACCTATATTATGTGAATGTATGTGATGTTATGGGAATGTATGTGATTATTGAATACAATAATACGCGCCACCAACGATCATTGTAGGCGAGTGATCGAATTCAAGCGATATTCGTTCTAGCGTGCTACGCGCCAGTATGGATCATTTTCAATCATCGTGATCACTGGTTCTGGTCGGGTTACCATGGTTATGTGTTTCGCGGGATTAGTCCTGAGTTTGAGCTTTTTTTTGGGATTATTTTTTAACACGTGCAATACAGATCAGGATCGGATTCAGGGCTGTTTGCGGAAATGCGAGTTGATTGCTTTTATGCATTCTTGAGTAAAAGATGTGCACCCCTGGTGTTCAGGGTGCGAGCCAATCCCAGTGGCATCTTGAGCATGATTGTTGACAGACTGTATTTTAAATCATTGCTCCAGTATCTCAGCTGGGGTGCTGAAGCAATGATTGTTTCAATTATTTATTTATTTATTTAATACTTCATGCACATAAAGGTACAGAGGCGGACTTAATGCCTTAGGCATTTTCTATCATTCAACCTTTGGGTGATGCAGAGAAGAATAGTGGTAGGTGCGACAAAAGAAAGAAAAAAAGAGGTTAATATAAAAAAGAAAGGTAAATATTATATATACATAATTTAATGAACTAAATATATATGCTCAAAAAAATAAATAAAAAATAAACATTGTGCGTGTGAATGTAATTTGTAGTTGTATTTGTGTCATTAACATAGTTGTAAGTTAGTTTTATTTTTACTAACACTTAATGAGTCTTGTTGCTCGAAATAAAGAATATTATTATTATTGCGGAGGTCTAATACGCCTCGGACGTGTCTTCCTCGTGTTGCGGCAAAGCCAGTCTTCTCTGCCGTGTGAAGGCCATAACTTCAACTTGGTTTAGTTTAGAAAATAGATGAGTATATACCTAAGCAGCCTTATTTAAACAGAATGTAGTGGTGTATCTACTAAAATACGGGGTCACTTTGACCTTGTACCACACTTAGCAAAAAAAAAAAAACTTGTAGATTCTTAAACGTTACGGGGGTGATTCTTTGAAACCGCGAGAATGTCTCATTCATCTGTTCTACTTTTCGTGCTTATCTATTTTGTGTCGTAAGCCACTTGGTGCAAATTTTTGATACATTTAGTAATCAGGGAAAAATAATATGCAAATAAAAATTTCAAATTGTAAAGAAAAAAGTAGGCCAGATGAATGGGACATTTTCTCTGTTTCAAAGCATCACCCACGGGGTATAATAAGACCCTTACCGTCATAGTCATAGTTTTCAAACGAGGTCTTAAAAGCCCCGTACCGCAGGAATGGAAATAATACAAAAATGAGTGCCGCTATCGACGTGTAGTAATAAATGGTCTGCAAGCTTAGACAAATGACTCTTATATTAGCCAAGTAACGCGTAACGCTAAGTACAAAATGTTTGATTGACATTACAAGCTGAGAAATCACGTGACAAGTGACGTGACGGGTCATTTGTCACGCGTCCACAAGTACATTTTACGTAATTTTTTAATACTAATGTAGGAGAAGTGCGAATACATCACTTTAGTTCGTTTTTAGGGTTCCATGCCTCAAAAGAAAATAACGTAACCCCTATAGGATCACTTTCTTGTCCTTATGTCTGTATAGACCCTTTATCTCAAGAACGCGTGGAGGTATCGAGTTGAAATTAAAACCATATAGTCGTAGCTCTTGTGGCGACCATGAAGGTCACGCTAATAGTACTAACTTGCAAACTGGTAAATTATACTTTTAGGGTATATGGTAAAAAAACATAGTTGTAGATATTCGAAACATAGGTTGATAGGAGATTGTCAAACAAGAAAAGATTACGCAAATGATTTATTTTTATAAATAACAAAAAGTGCATCTAATAATATAAATAAAGTATAGCCACAGGAGGCGAACGCCTGCCACAAAGGCTTCTGCCTTTGTGGCAGGCGTTCGCCTCCTGCCAGCGCCGCCTTCTTTTTTTTTTCTTTTCTTCTTACTTCTTTTTTTCTTTCTTTTTTTTTCTGTCGTGACTGGGTAGTGGAGATATTCGCGTCTCTCCATCACTATATGTAGAATCATTGAAACAGACGTGATCTCAGCAAAATAGTGCAGAGTATTTTACTGTATTAATGACACCTCAGCAAAGCTTGCCAAAAAGGTGGTCTTGATACACTTGCTGAAAAATGCTATAAAAATAAAAATATTAGAATGTGTACATCCATATTGACTAGCTTGTTAGTCTAGTTGTTAGTGGTCCTGTCTGCTACGTCGTAGGTTCGATTCCCACCCAGGACAATTGTTTGTGTGATGAACACAATCATTTGTTCTGTGTCTGGGTGTAATTTATCTATAGTATGTATGTATTTAGAAATATATAAGTATGTTTATTAGTTGTCTCTCTCTTTATTAGTACTCATAACACAAGCTTAGCTTAGCTTGGGACTAGACGGCGTTGTGTGATAGTTGTGGAATATTATTATTTTATTATTATTAATATTTTATTATTATAATGGTAAACAGATTACTTATTTTCAGGAATCAGAAACGTTAAATAAATAAATTAATAATAGACCATTTACAGGTACTATTGAATTGTCAAAATGGCGGTCAATCAAAAAAAATAAAGCTAAATTGCACATTTTTAAGCATAGATCTCTATGAAGAAGAACGTGCAAGAAACTTCATATTTATACGAAGATATAGCTTGAACTTAGTATCCAAGCCAAAAATGTAGAAAAATATATTATGAAGCGTAATAATAATAAAAAAACTGGGCAAGTGCGAGTCGGATTCGCGCCCTGAGGTTTCCGTACGAACTTACCTATGTAAATAGTTCAATTCCGGAATGGAGGCTCGGAAGATATTTCCGAATCGCAAAAAAAAAATGTTACGTAACAACAAATTTACAGTTTTCAGATTTATTCCTATACTTGTGCTACAAGACCTTGCTTTATGCCAAATTTCAAGATTCTGGGTCAACGGAAAGTACCCTATAAAATTTGATTTCGTCGAGAGTGTCGAAATTTACGTTTTTTTGCCACATAAACCGAAGTATCTTTTTTTTCTCGTTAACTTACAAGTTTGATTTCTACAACTTCTACAACTTCAAGAGTCCGCAGACCTGAGTATATGGTAATTTCAACTCGATACCTCCACGCGTTCCCGAGATGAAGGGTCTTGACTGACAGACAGACAGACAGACGGACGGACAACAAAGTGATCCTAAAAGGGTTCCGTTTTTTCCTTTTGAGATACGGAACCGTCAACGGCATTTATTTATACACAAAAGTTACTATTATTTCGGTATACCTTTATTGTAATGGCAAATTCAAGCATCAATAGTTACATTTCCTTGTTAAACGTTCATAGTTGCTTCCCTTTTGAAGACTATTTACCCTTCATTATTGTCTACTATTTCCCCGGAATTAAGGGGTAAAGAGCTCCCTACATTTTTCTTTATCTATTTTCTTCAGTCTACGGTTATTTTCTTTAAGGAATTTGTTTCAATTTGCTTTAGGAAGCACCGAGTCGTTTCTTCATTGGAGACGTGACGACATTTCTTTTATTATTTGTGAGAAACGTAAGAACATTAGGTTTGTTTGTAAAATGTTTATTTGGTTTTTCTTGTGAGTTTCCTTGACGTGGGCTATTAGACAAAGGGAATCATTTATAGGCATGTAAGATGTGTGCATTATTGGAACTTGCAGAATTCTGGTTCACAAAGACTGTCTACGTTGAATTGACACATTCTCACTGAATTTCCGAATGTCAAATTAACTTCTTAATAATGTACTCGATTCGAATCTCGAATCGAGTACATTATTAAGAAGTGTGTGTTGTGGCTGGATTATGGTGGTATGGTAATATATATATATTACCATAATTAAGCCACAACACACACACACACACAGTCACAGAGAGTAAGAGAAGTAAGAGAGAGGGGAGAGGGAGAGTGTGGGGTAGAGTAGTGAGAGTATCGTTAGTGTATAAGTCACAGTCATAAGTTTTTAATTATAATCATTGTTATTATTATAATCGTAAATATTTTCAGGCTAATTTATCACAAACTTAGTTAAATTAATTTACTTTACTTTGGAGCCGTAACCATGTTGTGTTATAGAAACAACTGTTCTCAAGTGATTACATTTAATTATTGGCTAATATATTAACACACTTTGTACTCTTGTACAAGTGTGTTAATATATTAGAAGATACATTACATATGCGGACAGGCTCATATATCTTTTACTATAGGTAGTACTACACCTCAGTACTTTTTGTGATGTTGTAGGACGTATTGCATTTAGTTTCAAATGTTTTCCATACATTTTTATATTAATTAAACTATATAAAACAACAGAAAAATAAACAATTACAACCCTTAATAAATTTGATGATTGCAAAAATAAATAACTAAAGAATTTAGGATCGAAGCCTACAGGGGCCATGGGTTCGCGTCTGAAAGGAAATTCTGGCTATGGTTTGAAAGACAAAGAAGGAACAGGAGTGGGTTTTTGATCAGTAAAAGTCTAACACACCCTTACGCACCACCCAAGAGTAGGAGATGTCATTGGATGATTTTCCAACCTAAGAAAATAGTGGTTAAGCTCTAACTAATATAGAAAATGCAAAAGCAATGTGTTAAAAACCAAAGAAAATATATATTAAAAGATTATAAAGAGGAATTTTTTTTATTTTCGTTTGTAATGAGCATAATCGTATTTTGATATTATTTTTCATATAAATAGGTGTTTAAGTTTAAAAACAATGTAACATACAATCATATTTGGAGTCACACACTTCATCTAAAACCCATACGCACGAAAGCATATTTTACTCGCAAAAACATAAAATAAATTCGTTATTTCTTAAATCCCCCATATCTCCAGAAACACAAACGTATGGGGACCGCAAGATCCCGCATTATATGTATATGGGGGCCGGGGGATGTCAGATGATATTGACAAGCGGATCCGGGGATCTCAATAAAGCAGTCAATCCTGCTATTACATCCACCGACGACGGCAAAACGAAGGATCTTTCTTCGCGCAATATGCTTTGTTTTTTTGTAGAAAAATGGACGGAAAATGTAAGGATTATTGAGGTCATTGAAGTTAAAATAGAATGAGAATCCCGTTCTATCATCGAAAAGCGAGGCATACGGCAATGCGCCATCGTTACAAGTTGGACATCCCACCCATACGCACAAAACCGTTTTGTGAACTCATACATTATACATACAGTTTTTTTTTAGGTGGAAAATCTTCTAATGACATCTCTCGCCCTTGGGTGGAACGGGAGGGCGTGTCAGACTTTTACTGACTAAAAACCACTGCTGTTCCTTCTTTGCCTTCGTTCCAGGGTCCCGGGGTTCTCTTTTGCACTGCCCATGGCCCAAGTAGGCGTTCGGTCCTGCTGAGGCCCTACGGTTTTGCTAACATCTTAAGACGCGCGTGGAACACTACGCGCCGTCAACGACTTGAACTCGGTCCGGACGATTACCAGACGATCGAACGGCAAGCTACCCATTGCTTGCCGTCCTAAGGAGTGGAATTCCGAACCGGAGTTCGTGTTTCCTGATAGCTACAACCTGGGAATCTTTAAGTCAAGAGTGAATAGATTACTTCCAGGCAAGCGTGGTCCATCCATCGTCGACCACATCATCGCTTTCCATCAGGTGCGATAGTGGACAAGCACGAGCCTATAAATATTTAATAAAAATGTCACGGGTTCAATGACCGTTATGACACACAACAATTTATCTGGCGTCTACTATATGCATTTAGAATCCAAATAAGCATTCACACACTCAAATACAATACACACGACACAAAAATTCCCCTTTCCTTCAGTTTATGTTTTTTTTTCTCTACTAATTCCTAAATTGTACTAGTTTAGTTTATTTTTATTTTTTCTTATATAAGTGCACATTACGTATCTAAACCTTGTCACTACAGAACGGACGGACGGATGACCCCTGTAACACAGGTTTACCTAGCGCAGGGGTCATTGATCAATTATTTTGTTACCTGTAATTGTCAGCTGTAATTGTGTAGTTTCGAAATAAATTATTATTATTTTTATTAAATAAAATACGGGGTCAAAAGTATGTGTTCCACGGATGCTTAATTATTACTACAAATAGATTACAATGTGACGTCCTCCTGGGAATACGTCGAGTTACCAGTAACCCTGTATAGTATAATTGCAAAATAATGGCATTATAAAAACTCACACCTTTTACCATTAAGGCCAGGTAGGTCATAAACTTATAATTACCTCATTTTTAGGGTTTCGTACCTCAAAAGCAAAAAAACGGAACCCTTTTAGGATCACTTTGTTGTCCGTCTGTCTGTCTGTCAAGACCCTTTATTTCGAAAACGCGTGGAGGTATCGATTTGAAATAAAAACCATAAGTACACTAAGATCTACGGTCTCTTAAAGCTATGAAAAAATCAAACTTCTAATTTAACGAAAAAAATATTTCGCAAAAAACGTGCATTCCTGTTGACCCAGAATCCTAAAATTTGGCATAAAGCATATAAATAATACATAAAGAATAAATCTGAAAACAAAAAAATATTGTTACGTCACAAAAACTGAACTTTTTGCGATTCGAAAAATATTCGAGACTTCATTCGTACATTGTAGGTAAGTTCGTACGAAACCGTCAGTGCGCGAGTCCGACTCGCACTTGCCCAGTTTTTATTTTGAATCCCAATCCGTTTTTTAATAAATGATTTCAAAAACGAAAATAAATCCATAAAACTGTTCTGAATTGACATCTATAATGATCCTTAAAATTCTCTATGAATGAAAAAATAATTCATACTTAATATTATATAGTAAAATGTGAAAGTAACTCTGTCTGTCTGTTACGCTTTCACTACTGAACAGATTTTGATGAAAGTTGGTACGTATTAAGCTTGAAACATAAGAAAGGACATAGACTACTTGTCATCTGACTTCAACTTCGAGTCCATTAAAACCGACATTCATGCGAACGAACTCGTGAGCCAAAGCTAGTTTAAAACAAACTGTTTGGATACCTACGGAGAAATATACGGAAAGGTACTTTATGGCAAATTTATATGGTGCCTACTTCAGAGTGTTTTACAATAATCTTATCAAATCTTTCCTTCATCATCATCATCATCATTTCAGCCGAAAGAGGTCCACTGTTGGACATAGGCCTCCCCCAAGCGTCGCCACAACGACCGATCCTGTGCGTCTCGCATCCACCGCACTCCCGGGACTCTCATCAGGTCGTCGGTTCACCTTGTGAGAGGCCTTCCAACACTGCGTTTACCGGTGCGCGGCCGCCATTCCAAAACCTTTCGGCCCCATCGCCCATCCATTCTACGAGCAATGTGCCCTGCCCACTGCCACTTTAGTTTGGCGATTCTTCGAGCAATGTTGGCGACCTTGGTTCTCCTTCAATCTTTTCTTACTACCACAAACATTTGTCGCAATGATATTGACATCGAATGAAAATTGACCACTACACTCCCTATAGAACCATATTTTACTGCAGTAATATTTCCGTATCGATTCATTCCACTGAAAGCTCTGAATCAGAGGCGTTATGGTAAATTGGCTATGCATTCGACGATGCAGCCTGGCTGCCTAAACGACAGCCCGTTTGGGTATAGGTTAGTTTTGGCTTCCTACTGGCAGTACTGTACGTAAGAACAAGCTATTTGATACATAGACACATAACGTGCAAACGTTGTGAGCGTGCTGTGTTCTCAGTTTTTTACGTAACCCTCAAAAGTATGCCATAAGCTTCAAAGTTATTACAAGCATAATAAAAATGCAGCAGCAGTGTGAAAAGCGCTATGCTTGGAGTTTTCCTGCATAATCGAATCCGAATTGAAGATGTGCAGGAGAACCAAAGTTACTGACACAGCTTGAAGAATTGCCAAAGCTCCTTTTAGTGTAGACTGCATACCGGAAGATGCTCCGTAAGAGAGCGTCCTACTAGGTAGACCGATAACTTGATGAAGACCGCGGAAGAGCACTACATTCGAAATGGAGAAGGTCGATCGATGGCGTCATTGCTCGACCAAAATAATGATAGGTACATAGATAGATAAACTCTTTATTGTACACTATAAAAGTTATAGTAGGCTTATAATAATTCATCATCATCACTTAAGCCGAAAGACGTCCACTGTTGGACATAGGCCGCCCCACAAGTGTCAGCCACAACGAACGGTCCTGTTCGTCTTTTGGCTAAAATTATAATGATGATGACCAAATAACTTGTTCAATTGTACTTATCACGGCGCTATTGAACGAAGTCTCGTCTCTATTCGTTGTTTAATCTATGCCTTGAAGCCTGTATGCAGAACACACATTGCATAATCATAGAGGAAGCATTGATTGATGATGATTTCTATTTGCACATTGCGACCATCATGTGTCATTCATTAATGGTAATGGACAAGATTGGGTGTTGTTCTTGAGCAGCAAGTTTTTTTTTATGTTACCCTATGCAAAAAATTACTCCCTTACCGCGAGCTCAATATGGCATGGTAAACAAACCCGGAACAACCATCTGTAGACCATACAAATATTTGTTCAGCGCGGGAATCAAACTACGGTGGCTGGAAATCGGGATCGAAATCCCGGCGGCGGTTGGGGCGTGAGGACCGTTGCCTCACGCGATCGGTCGCCTCCTTAGCTAGCATTACTACTTTGCAGAAGGAGGTGACCGCCTGCCACTCCTCCTCGCTCCGAACTATGGCCAGTACCAAGGCCCGACGCGAGAGATCGCTGCCGCCGATCGCTTCCACGAGGACACAGCGTTGCTCTGCCCAAGTGGGGCATACCTCCACCGTGTGTTCCACCGTGCCCTCCGGGCGGTCAACACAGTGGCGAAACCCGGGCGTCGCTACCGCATGAATCCGTTGCAGGAACTTCCCGAACATACCGTGTTCGGTGAGAACCTGCGTCATGCGGAAGCTGAGGACACCGTGGGGTCCGCCGCTCAAAACCGCTTCCTAAATTATCGGATCGTGTAGCCACGTAACTAACTTAAAAACGTTAACTTAAATATTAACATGCAACACTAAGTCTAAGGTGCGTTCACATATGCTATACGTGACGCCACAGTGCTAAGCACCAGTATTGAAATCACGATGTCTCACTCAATTCACATCGTAGCCGTTCCTCTGTTCCCGCCGTTCGTTCGTGTCTATACAGGGTGATTTGAAATTTCAACGACAATATTTATGGAGATGAAAGTATTGAGCACATGAACAATATCTATATATATAAAAGAAAGTCGTGTTAGTTACACCACTTATAACTCAAGAACGGCTGAACCGGTTTGGCTGAAAATTGGTGGGGAGGTAGCTTAGAACCAGGAGACGGACATAGGGTACTTTTTTTTTTTTTACTGTTTTTTTTTTTAGGGTAGAGTTGGGTAGAGTAGGGTAGAATAGGGTAGAGTAGGGTAGAGTAGGGTAGAGTGGGGTAGAGTAGGGTAGAGTAGGGTAGAGTAGGGTAGAGTAGGGTAGAGTAGGGTAGAGTAGGGTAGAGTAGGGTAGAGTAGGGTAGAGTAGGGTAGAGTAGGGTAGAGTAGGGTAGAGTAGGGTAATTTTTTTTTTCACTAAATCCCGCTTTTGGGCAGAACAACGTCTGCCGGGACCGCTAGTTTACGATAAAATTAAGAGCAAGGAAGTTGAAGTTGGTGTATTAACACCCCCGTGCCTCCAAAAGCACCTGAAGCCATTGGTCCTGAGCCCGATCTTTCGTGTTGGATTGCCGACCCATCGAACTATGAGACTAAAGGAACAGCCCCCCTAGCCAAGTTACAACCGTTTCGTTTCGGTTCTCTTTTCGTTGATCGCCTCGAGTTGGCCACGCCTCCTATTCATTTGTCCACGTAATTGAGCGTTGAGATAACTTCAGAACAAAGGAATCGGAGACGTGGCGTACTCGAGGCGATCGACGAAAAGAGAATCGAAACAAAACGGTTGTAACTTGGTTAGGGGGGCTGAATATGCACTTGTGTTAACGCCCACGCATGTGCACTACAATGCACTGGTTTATATACTCAAGTATATATACTGTGTATTTGTATAATAATAATAATATGTGGACTCGGCGATGATTGTGCCGATAGTCGTGTCGGGCAATGGCTTAATAGCCAAGAGCCTCGACCAACACCTTAGGAGGCTCGCGTTAGGCGGCTGGATCAAGGGCTTGATTCAGAAAGCGGTACTCCTGGACACGGCTCGCATTGTTAGGAGGTTCCTTTCTCTGGAGCCCTGACCGCCGGTAGCTTGGACCCTATTCCCGATACCGGTGGGGTACTATTTTTTATATTTTTAAATGTTTTTTTTTATGATTTTGATTTAAAAAAATATTTAAAAATGTAATTTATATGTGTTTACAAAGAATAAAGATAATAATATCATTTATTTCCATAAAATTTGGTAGATAGAAAATATGTTATTAAATAGGACACTAAATGCAATGACACATTACATTATTTAGTGATGGCATGCAATTTTTATTTGTCGATAGTTTTTTAGTAATATGCAGTAACTCACAACTACCTAGAGTTCTACAGACTAAGAAAATAAAAATACGAACAAATCAATACCCAAATTGTTTAAATAAATATGAAATACACATTAAGTTAACAAAATTACAAAAGATTTAGGTAAATATATATAAAAATAAATATAATAAAGTGCTTGACTGCGATCCCACCTGATGGTAAGTAGAAATGCAATCATTGATGGTGAAGCACACTAATTAATTGAGGGCCTATTCACTCTAGCCTTGAAGACACCTAAATTATAATCGGACAGGAAAACCGCAGCAGGCAAATTATTCCAGTCCCTGGATGTACGCGGTATAAACGACGAGGCGAAACGCTTGGCCCGGACCGTAGAGGTAAAATAAAACACTTTAATACTTGAATACAAAGCATTCCTGAATTGGTGAAGGTATGTAGTCACCGTGACCGAAATTCGGTCGGGAATATTATTATTACTTGAGAGAAAAGTAAATGTCACCCTGTTTAAGTACAGTTACACTTGCGTGCACCATTATCGGCACTATGAGTATCCTTCAAACAATTGCGCCAGTACATGTATATTACGCGTAACATCGAGCGTCAACGCAACTGGGACGCATCGGGGTCACGTACGGATCACGTGGGGCACTCGTACGAATCACGTACGATGTAGCACGGGACACGTACGATTCTATACTGAATACGTGTCGAATTAGGTGCATTATGCTGGCACTAAGTTTAATTGTTTTGTGAAAGGATGATCCTCAGTGGCCGGTGTAATTGATAGTTTAAATGTTTTGCGGGGCTAGAGGTTATAGGATTATCTTTTAGGGTTCCGTACTCAAAAGAAAAAAACGGAACCCTTATAGGATCACTTTGTTGTCCGTCTGTCTGTCTGCCAATACCCTTTATCTCGGGAACGCGTGGAGGTATCGAGTTGAAATTAAAACCGTATACTCAAGTCTGCGGTCCCTTGAAGCTGTGAAAAAATCAAACTTCTGAGTTAACGAAAAGAAAAAGATACGGCCGTGTAGGCCGCAAAAAAACCTGTATTTCGACACTCTCAAGAGAATAAAAATTCATAGGGTACTTCCCGTTGACCTAGACTTCTGAAATTGGCATGTAGCAAGGTCTCATAGCACAAGTATAAGAAAAAATCTGAAAACTGTGTATTTAAGTTTACGCCACAAAAAAAACTTTTATGCGATTCGGAAAAATCTTTTTAACTCAATTCGGGAATTGAACTATTGTCATTTCTTAGGTAAGCTTGTACGGAACCCTCAGTGCGGGAGTCCGACTCGCACTTGCCCGGTTTTTTATTAGTGAGAAATGATCACGTAATCCTGCGGTGTCAGACTTTTACTGAATAAAACGGAACAAATTTTTGTGAAATCATGTAATGACATCTTTCGTCTAGGGCAGAATGGGAGAGCGTGTCAGAGTTTTACAGACTAAAATCACAACTTTGTTCCTTCTTTGCTCTTTGCTTTCCAGGACCACTCGTTTCTCTTTCGAGAGTAAACCCATGGCCTCAAGAAAACTAATCTATGTGATGTGATGTAGTATGTAAATAGTACACTATACAGCATGCATATCATTTTCTTTATCTTTCAAATCCATCCAAAGGTTGTTTGTAAAATCGTTAACCGTCCATTGATACATTATTATTAAGTTTTTTTTAAATTGGTATGAACCAGTGCCCGACTGCGATCCCACCTGATGGTAAGCCGTGATGCAATCATTGATGTTAAGGCGCACCAGTTTATTAAGAGCCTATTCACTCTAGCCTTGAAGACACCTAAATTATAGTTGGACGGGAAGACCGCAGCAGGCAAATTGTTCCAGTCCTTCGATGTACGCGGTATAAACGACGAAGCGAAACGCGGGGCGTAAGGGTGAACACTCGCGATACGTTGGGTTGTCCGATAGTTTCTACTCAATTTTTTTTATAGTGTACAATACAATATATTTATGTACTTATCTATTTTTTATACACCCTTAGGTCATCGGCCATTTCTGTTCAGTATATTTAAAGTGAAACCAGCAAAAACCACACTTTACATTTTGAGGCTAAACCCCATAGCGCATGCATAATGAGTATTACTAGGTCACGACTGACATACACTAACATACATGTCGAAGTTTGTATGCTGTCATAACATTTTGCTACGCCTAGTTTCTTTCAATGGAGATAGAAACTTTACAAATTCATATTTTAGTGTATACGGAACATAATGTAAAGTCCCACGCACTTTAATTGAAAAGGGAGGATCCTCCGACCAGACGGGTGTTGTGTCTGGTCCGGGAAAAGCAGGTGCCTTTTTCCAACTATTGTCGGATCGGACGATAAAGGACAGGCGTTTCTGTATTGTAGGATTTATTCTTAGAAGACTACAACTGGACTCTTTTAGACCATTTTACCTTTGGGTGACATTTAGCCTTCGATGAGGCTCATTGTGAGCGACCACGTTTCAGAGCCATGTGTCATCACTGGCAACACGCAGACATACATATTCGTTTAGAAACACTTTTATGTCGGATGATAAAATACCCAGAAAATACCAAATGTATTGTGCAACCCTATTTGAGTCCAGGCAATCTTTGTCCATTCCAGGTGGCAGTGAAGAGATCGCGGAATATGATAGGGCCACCAATTGTATGTTTATATTTAAGGTTCAAATTGTATTGTTTATTATCTTGGTGTACATTAAAGTATATACAAAAACACAGCTTCCTGAACGCTGTCCAGCCGAGTCGGGTACGACGATTGACCTCTTTCTCGAAGTTAGACCAACCTAACTGTACTATCTGTCCCAAGTAAACGTAGTCGTCTACAACTTCGAGTGTAGTCTTGATAGGAATGGCTTCTATATGGTTGTTTACCATGCCTTTGGTTTTGTCCATATACATTTTAAGAAGCATTCTTTCGAAAGCTCTACTGAGGTTATTGAGCATTGTAATGATTTCCTCTATAGTTGCCATGATTACTATAGCATAGCATAGCATAGTCGGCCTTATGATGTTCCCACTGTTGGGACTCAGTCCTCCTCTCTAGGAGAGGGAATGGGCCGTAATCCACCACGCGGGCCCAGTTCGGGTTGGTGAATGTCACATGTCTTCGAATTTTTGGTTCTAGGACATGCCGGTTTCCTCACGATGTTTTCCTTCACCGTTTTGAGAGCAGTGGTGATGAAACAAATTACACAAAGTAATGCATCTGGCTGGGTTTGAACCCGCGACCTACAACTCGTAAGTCGGGGCCGTTACTACTCGGCCACCACTGCTCACACTACTACTATATCGTCTACTACTATATCGTCGGAAAATCGAAGGTGAATGATGTACTCGCCATTGACATTGAACTTATCCCTCCCTAGTCCAGAACCTTGAAGACATCCTCCATTGCGACAGTGAACAGTTTCGTAAATTGACAACTCCCTGCCTAGCACCCCGCTGCAGAAGAATAGGTTTCGAGGTCTGTTCTTGAAGTCGGACTGACATGGTTTCAATTTTTTTACAAACACTGCAGCCCCTCGATATCATTATCACTACAATCATTACAACTGCAAGACGTCAACTGTTGGACATAGCCCCCCCCCCCCCCCCAAGGGTCGCCATAACGACCGGTCCTGTGCGTCTCGTACCTCATCGGTTTCATAACCCTCACCAGGTCATCGGCCAACCTTCCAACACTACGTCAGGAAATATAACAATAACCAATATTTACAAATAAAAAAAAATCTTATCAGAGAAAGTCAAGGTACTATAGCTTCCAAGCTCAGACTAAACCCGACAAATCCTTCTTCTAAATCAGTTTACTATACAAACGAATCTGCGTGTAAAACTACCCGCTTACGGGGTAAATGTATCGGAAACGTATTCGCTGTGACCCTAGCAATACTGAGGCCATAGCGGCGTGTGCGCGAACAAACACATGACTATTTACCCTTTATAATAGGTATGGGGCCAGGAGAACTGCGACAGCCATTGCTATCAGGGATGGCTCGAAAGAATTACGAGTATCATGGCCTTGTACATAGGCTTGTTGGTCTAGCGGTTAGTGGCCCTGACTACTATGTCGTGGGTTCGATTCCCACCCGGGACAAATGTTTATGTGATGAGCACAATTATTTGTTCTGTGTCTGGGTGTAATTTATCTATAATATGTATGTATTTAGAAATATTTAAGTATGTCTATTAGTTGTCTAGTACTCATAACACAAGCTCTGCTTAGCTCGGGACTAGACGGCGTTGTGTGATAGTTGTGTGAATATTATTATTATTGCATTATTATTAGTTTAAACACAAAAAACACCAAGGGCTACTGAAGGATCACAGGTGGATTTTAGTTCAATCAAAACCAAAATGTTTTTATTTCACATAGAACTACCTACTTTTAAAAAGTCAGAAGCTAGTGCACAGTTTCAATTGGTCGTTTCCTATGGAGAAGAACTGACAAGAGACTCTGTGGTTAATGGTACTACCCAGTGCGGGAGGTAATTCCCAAGTTTCTAAGTATTGCGATGATTTTACAGTCTATAGGTATTCTTCAGTCTCGTATTCTCACCTTTTTTGGTCACGTATGCCGCAGAGGGGAAGTGGCAATTGAGCGACTTGTAGTTCAGGGAAAGGTTGAGGGTACCAGGCCACGAGGAAGGTCGCCTATGAGGTGGACTGAAGAGAAGCGGCAGTAAGTGGCTCATCATCACAGCACGAATGCACGAGGAAGGCGGCCATCAGAGAGGAGTGGCGGCGTGTTGTGAAGCTTACCACCAACACCTAAAGTGATGACCACGACCACTCTGTCAAGAGTGATATCGACAAGGAAGAAGGTATTCTTCTGGCGTCTAAATACTTGTAATAACTGTTAAAGATCAACGAATGACATTTGGGATAACGGTTTTACGTGCTTTGCGAGGCACGGAATGTTAATAATGCCCTAGAAAAACTTAAAAAAAGTGCATGTGAGTCGAAAAATTCACATTGGTACTCGTACTTACTTGGTTTCGAACCCGGAACCTTATGCATAAGAGGCGAATGCTTTAACCACTGGGCCATCCCAAGACTTGGGAACGATAAAAAATATTCACATAATATCGTGTATCGTGTTTCCTTGCGTGATCGCATAAAGAATGAAGATATCCGCAGGAGAACAAAAGTCGCCGACATAGCCCAAAGAATCGCCAAACTAAAGTGGCAGTGGGCAGGGCACATTGCTCGTAGAACGGATGGTCGATAGGGCCGAAAGGTTCTAGAGTGGCGACCGCGCACCGGAAAACGCAGCGTTGGAAGGCCTCCCACAAGGTGGACCGGCGACCTGGTGAGAGACGCGGGAGTGCGGTGGATACGAGACGCACAGGATCGGTCGTCGTGGCGATTCTTGGGGGAGGCCTATGTCCAACAGTGGACGTCTTTCGGCTGAAATGACGATGATGATGATGATCGTGTATATTATTTATCGTTCCTCATAACTTTTTACCCCTCAACCGCCTTTTTCCTTAGGTACCCAAAATAGTATAATATTCCTTTGGTATCTCATTCAATCACAGTGCCATGGAAAAAGGGGTCACCATTATGGGACTTACATGTAGAGTTGTGTCAATTATTTGTTCCGAATAATTACAATCGCTCTAGAAAGCATAAATTATTTAATGTTTCAATTTGTCGCACTGTAGCTCGATCCACCTCCCCTATACCGCGTATGCTAACGATGCTCAACGCGCTCGTGGAGACCAACCCTGGATTGGATTTGTTTGCTGATGAATGGAAGACAATATTATTAGAAAGTTTGCGATACTGTGAGAAGACAGAGTGAAAGGATTATTTAGTTTAGTATTAATGGCTATTTTGCTGTACTAAATAAATAAAATAAATAAAATTTTTTTTTTCCATTTGTTCACTAAGTTATTCTATGCTACTGTGATCTTCTAAGTTTGAAATAGATACTGTTCTTTAATGTAACAATATAGTATAATATTGAAAATCAGTTTGTGGCTATTGCTATTATACGAAATGGTTATATTATACAACCCCGCCTTACGAGTTAAAAGTCGCGAGTTCATACCTAGGCATGCACGGTACTGCTCTCAAAACGGTGAAGGAAAACATCTTGAAAAAAAACAAAAATCGAAAACAAATGACGTACACCATCCCGCACTGGATTATGTAGAGACTGGCGGCCTCCCTCGGTTTCACCTGCGACTTTGATTACTCTTCCGCTCATAGTTGTCATAGCGTGATGTTTATATTGCTTGTGCCTTGCTCGATAAATGAGCTATCCAACATTAAAATATTTTTAAGTGCAACCAGTAGTTACTGAAATTAACACGTTCACACAAATAAACAACAAAACTCTTCAGGATTATTACATTAAATGTATTCAGTACCTATAGATAGCATATAGCATAATTATTGTAATATGCGAACTATATAAATAAGCGTTTTATTTTTAATCTATATTCTGACGTTGCTATGGTGCTTCATCAATAAAATTAACAAACTGATAACACATATTTTTAATGTTTTTACATTTCTTTAAAAGCTAATTACGATATTACAACAATAATCAGCCTTTTAATGTTCCCACTGCTGGGATTCAGGCCACTTCTCTAGGAGAAGGAATGGGCCGTAATCCATCACGCAGGCTCAGTGCGGGTTGGTGAATGTCCCATGCCTTCAGTACATAACATTTCATTTCCTACCTAGTTTTAATTTGCCTTCACACCGCAGTGACTTTAGTTCACTTAAACTACAAGTCTTTTAAAAACTTCACTCCATTTAAAATAGCTCCCAAACCTCTTTTGTTTTTAAGTAAAAACAAAAGAAAACAAAACACAACTAGAAACCAAACTTCTCCAATTTCCATCTCAAATTAAATTACCATAAGCAGTGTCCCCGCTAGTTTCGGGGCCACCGTTCTATATTGCCATTTCACTGAGCCGTTTGCACTGGCCCCGCGTCGCATGAAAGTTAAGTTCTAGCCATTGCCTAGATCCTAGCTAGATCGTTTTATTGTCTATAAACGATATTATTGTGAAAACAGTACGCGTAATAGGTAGGAGTCAATATTTGTAGAGTTACTTTTGTGAGGTTTTTTTTTTTTGTGGGTAAGTTTAATTTGTTTTTTCCTTTGTTGAAGTCGTTTAAGGTTGTCACTTGGTGCCTTGTTTAATACTTACTTTTTGATATTTTCCTTTCTGTACCTACAATCTTTACAATAGCGTTGGCAGGCGTACGGCGATGCGCCACATGCGGTACATGGTTGACATCCCACCTGTACGCACAAAACGTTTTGGGAACACATTCATTGTGCGTACAGCTAAGGAGTGGAAGATCTTTGCCGGAATCTGTGTTTCCTGATGGTTACAACCCGGGAGTCTTTAAGTCATGTGTGAATAGGTTACTTAAACAATAAAAAAAATGTTGGAAACATTCTAACATAAAAATAGGCAGTTCCAATGTGTCAATAGCACTGTAAAATACCTACTTATAGCATAATCAGCCATATTATGTTCCCAATGCTGGGACTCCGATCTCTTCTCTAGTAGAGGGGAATGGGCCGTAATACATCACGTGTGCCCAGTGCCCTCAGCCAGTTTCCTCACAATGTTTTTCTTCACTCGTTTGAGACCAGTGGTGATGAAATAAATTACACAAAGTACCCACCCACCACCACCTGCCCACCTGCCACCTGCCTGAATTTAAACACACAATCTATAATTCATAAGTCGGCGTCGTTACCATTAGGTCACCATTACTCCTTTCCATACACAGTCATGTGGATTTAAATTTGTCTTCATCGTGTCTTTCAAATAAATCTGTTTTAATAACATGAACTCATAATATAAAGGCTGGGCTTTTTTGGCCAATGCCACGTTGAATGCAGTGTATACAATGCAGTTAACAGGCATTGCAATATATATGGTTTAATTAAATTTGATTGTAAAAAGAGAGTGAGTCAATGGGTCACTACTCTCACTTATCAAGAGATTGAGAAGCTATTAGGAAAGCTTTTTTGACTTTCATACAATACAAACAAATAACACACACTAAACACATATACATTACACATCCACATTTCACATTATTATTATTATTATTCTTTATACCCTATTAATTAGAGTAAGAAATTCTAATCTTTAGTCATTTTTAATAATTGTATAATTTATTTATTGAGTATAATTTATAATTTATTGATTGAGTAATTTTATTAATTGAATGATTTGTTCATTGAATAATTGTATTGTTTTGATTTAATACCTAAGTAATGTTTTTTTGATAAGCTTGAAATTAAAAAAATTGAAAAATTGAATGATTTGTACAAATTATTACTAAAAACTGTTTGCTTAAAGTGAAAATGTAATAAATAATGTGCCCTGGCAACCATAACACAAGTTTACTCTTAGCTTGGGTGCCAGAGGTCGATAATCTGTGATTAAGCAATTTGTGTAAAATTGTATTATTGGAAATAAATTATTATTATTATTATAATGGCAATGCTGCCAGCTTTCTGGGTACTGTTCTCGTTGACAGCGACGTGGATGAATTTTTTGATGCCCAGTGAATTATTTTTATTTGGTCATACATACTATTCTTTTCAGTTTGTTTAAATATCTATTAAGTATTGTTTATTAGGAGAGCAGTGGTGGCCGAGTGGTAACGGCTCCGACTTACGAGTTGAAGGTTGCGGGCTCAGACCTAGCCAGGTGCATTACTTTGTGTAATTTATTTCATCACCACTGCTCTCAAAACGGTGACGGAAAACATCGTGAGGAAACCGGCATGTCGTAGAACCAAAAATTCGAAGACATGTGACATCCACCAACCCGCACTGGGCCCGCGTGGTGGATTACGGCCCATTCCCTCTCCTAGAGAGGAGGCCTGAGTCCCAACAACATTATAAGACTATGCTATTGTTTATTAGTTTTTTCTTTTTAAGTATAATATAATTATTCAAAGTATCTGTATGTAAATTAAAAAAATTCTTATTTTAATTTTAATACTTGATAGGTTCGCGCTTGACCGCTATCTCACCTGATGGAAAGCGACGATGTGGTCGAAGATGGAGCACGTATATCTAGAAGTAACCTATTCACTCTTGACGTAAAGATTCCCAGGTTGTAGCCATCAGGATACACAGATTCCGGCAAGGAATTCCACTCCTTAGCTGTACGCACAATGCATATATTTTCTATTTCAAAGCTATACCGTTAATGTTTGACACACATATATTGTCTCAATAAGAAAATAATTAGTTGAGTAAATATAGGCCTCCTTATTAGCAGCTCCTGAATAAGTGCCACGATCGAGTCCGAAACTATCTACCCAAAATCAAGCACGTAAGCAAAACTTCAAACAATCATAAGCATGAATATTTTCTTTCACCTTAAGCCGGTTTTCATTATATAACCCACAGAGTACGGAAATTGTAGAGGTCAACTGAACGTAAAGGGCAGCTGAAGTAATGCGAGCGGGTTTTAGTCAGTAAAAATCTGACACTTTTTTTAACTCCAATTAGAACGGGAGAACTTACTTGATATACGACTCTAAAAAAGGTAGGTGTTAAGTGAAATAGATCGCGTTAGAAACACCACCCTGCGCTTCATAACCCAAGTAGCAAATGTCAGAGAAAAATCAGCCGGACTGAAGTAGGGTGCGTGCATGCATTGGACGCCAGCAAGGACGCTCGTCGTAGAAACCGACCGCGTTGAAGGTGGTGTGATGATCTGATCGTGTTTGTGGAGCAAACTTCGCCAGAGATCGCCCACGATACAGAGGTTTAGAAAAGAGAAAAGAGGGAGGCCATTGCCCAACAGTGGGATACAATTTATTTATTCGTTTATTCTCGCCTTGCAACAATTATACCAATGGAGTGCAAATTATTCCAGAATCTGCTACGTGGAGTGGTAGACGTCAAAAAGACGGCACGGTGATGGATCGCGTACGCTGGCTTACGTAATATCAGGCCAGCGCTCCTTCAAGATTCCACATGTTCCACATTATCGCATATATTATTTAATAAAATGTTTAGCCTCGAACGACAAGTATATTGTTTAAGTTGTAAATATACGGAAATTTTAGAAATGTCATCCGGCTGACGGCTCACCAACGTAAATATTTACAAAACAAACTACCAAAAAAATATAGTATCTCAAGTAAGTGCCAGCGTGGCCATTCCTTGCTCTGTGACTATGACGTAACTTATAGCGTTTACGTTCAAACAATAGAACATAAACGTCATACGATCGTTTCCTACGAAGCTTTACGTTCTTTGTTTTATACTTGGTTTCATAGATTTTTTTTGCAGCGTGATTGTGGACGGTGCGAAAATGGTAGTATTATAATAATAGTATTCTTTAGAATTATGCGATTTTTGCGCGTTCCCGGATTTTCGTTTTATAGTTTGAAACTTGAAGCTCTGTTTTGTTACTGGGTCAAAGTGTGAAAATATATTTTCAATTTTTTTTAAGTGTGTTTTTGTAACAGTGAAAACAAAAGAGAAGCACCCGTATTGTAGTATTTACACAGTTTTTAAACGACTTAAAAAAGTAGGTTTGTTTATTTTGAAATATTTGTATAGTTGAAACTTCAAAATTTGGTTTTTTATTTTTCGAGTTGGCTTTTTGTATCAATGAAAACAATAGAGAAGCACCCATATCAGAGTATTTACATTGTTTTTCAATGACTTTAAATAGTAAGTTTGTTTTATAATTTGAAACTTTGTTTTTTAAAAACAATCGCTATACACATAGCTTTTGGCACATAGATTTTGTTATTTTCATCAACAAACCAAGCAATGCAAATATTCAGAAAATATTATTTGGTGAAGTGGAACTGATTTTTTTTTTTTGGGGGGAAAATCATATAATGACAAATCTGGAGAGATAGTGTCAGACTTTTACTGACTAAAAACCCACTCCTGTTCCTTCTTTGCCTTCATCCCGGGGCCCCGGGCTTCGCTTTCACACTACCCGTGGCCCCAGTAGGAAGTGGAACTGACGGAAGAAGATCACAGACTACATACAATGCATGATGCGTATTTCACAAGTGGTAATGAATTTTTTTTTTTAGATATATTAAAATAGCTGAGCGACTATGACGAAGCAAATTAAAATAAATGGTTCTCTTAAAAATAGTACCATCGAACTGATTTGATGATTAAACTAGAAGGTAGGTACAGGAACTTAGTAATAAAACAATGTTCCGTGTCTGGGTGTAATTTATCTATAATATGTATGTAGTTAGAAAAGTGAGAAATCAGTATATTAGGGGAAGTTTGAAAGTGGCGCCAGTAACTGAAAAATTGAAAGGGAATCGTTTGTCTTGGTATGGTTATGTGAAGAGGAGGGATGAAGCGCATGTTACTAAAAGAGTTATGAGCTTACATGTGGATGGATGGAGAGGGAGAGGGAGACCAAAGAAAAGATGGATGGATTGTGTGAAGAGTGATATGAAAGAAAAGGAAGTTGGTGATAGAATGACGAGTGACAGGGCAGAATGGAAGAATAAAACATGTTGCGCCGACCCCAAATAACACGGGACAAGGGCAGGAAGATGATGATGTATGTATTTAGAAATATATAAGTACGTTTATCAGTTGTCTAGTACTCATATCACAAGCTCTGCTTAGCTTGGGACTAGACGGCGTTGTATGATAGTTGTGAAAAAAAAAATGTATCCTAGCTATGTTGGGGCTAACATATATTTCTATATTTTTTCATTCATTTCTCATTATCATTAATTTTTATATTTTTTATTCGAAGACATGTGACATCCACCAACCCGCACTGGGCCCGCGTGGTGGATTACGGCCCATTCCCTCTCCTAGAGAGGAGGCCTGAGTCCCAACAGTGGGAACATTAAAAGGCCGACTATGCTATGCTATGCTATTTATATTTTGTAAGTTAGTTTTAATTACGTTATTATTAGATTTAAATGTATATAAAATGCTTAAAAATTCATCCACCATCTTGAATTATCCTCCATCCAATTCTTTATGTTGGGGTTTTATTAGAATTGTCGTAAGATGCACTCTGGCTATGCGTTATTTTAATGGTAATATCCTATATAACGGTTGCGGGAGTCCGATGGATGCGAGACGCACAGGACCGTTCATTGTGGCGACACTTGAGGGAGGCCTATGTCCAACAGTGGACATCTTTCGGTTGAAATGATGATGATGATGATGATGATCCTATAAGTATCTTATTATAGAACTGGTACACTATTTAGGTTTAGCTGTACTAGAGTTAAAATATATTTTTTTACAAACAAAATTATGAAATTTTCTTTTTATGCACCTACCATATTGTCTCTTCACCATCCTAGGTTGACTGGTAGAGAAAAGTCAAAGTCAAAGTCAAAGCGTTTATTGCGAATTAAGTGTTTACAATGCCAATGAAATGTGTTATGTGTTTAGAATGCCTCAGGTATTAAGTCCGCCTTTGTACTTTATGTTGCATAAAGATTAATAAATAAATAAATATACCTTCTCTAAATAAACAAAACTAAAAATTGCAGAGGTTGTAAAAAACGAAGAAACAAAAATTTTAAATATTTTTTTATAAAAAGTTTTCTTGACTTACACTTATTCTGTGCTGTAATAACCGTTTTTTTTTTTATTTCAGGCACATTTCAGTGTAATTGATTACTTACTCTATATTATAGTTAGTAATCAATTTTGCTGAAAACAATTAATAAGCTACTTTTCGAAAATAAATAATTCCCAACAAAACACTTTCTTCTCTTGACTCTTGGAACAGATTTTGGAGCGCTTCGGTTTACTAGTCAGTATTGTCCCGAGGAACAAAATTAACTATGTGTTAATTCTAGGCAGCACTTGATTCAACTTCCATACATAGATTGGCAATGTCTTTTCAGTGAAAAAACTCGACTTACCTACATACTGCTGAATAGATATTTAAGTCTAAAGAAATACTTTATTTGAAACTGAAATAGCTGCACCAAGTTCGCTAGTACACTGCATTTAAAGCAGTCTGTAATAAGAAAGTTCTTCCTACAAGTACGGTAGTGTTCGTGAAACTTCGGAAGTGTTCGTGCCTACTCGGGCTTGTCCGCCAAAGCGTCGACTAGAGAACGACGCCGTTTTCTTTTCTCGTCACTTTAAATAAAGAATTGTCCTTTTGAGCAATTAGTATAAGTAAATTAGAGTTGAATGCGACTTCTGTTGTTGATATTTTGTCTCTTTTTAAAAGCACCGAGTTACTTGTTAGTGTAAATAATTCTACTAATCTAAATAATAAACTTTCATCATCATCCTTCTATCATTTTCCCAACTAGCACAAAAGCTAGTTCGGAAAAGACTATAGAGATGTGGATTTTGTGATTTATGTGGAGTCTCGCCACAGCGAACGGTTCAGCCGGCTCGCATCCATCGGATTTTCGTGACCCTCTTCAGGTCCTTATTCCACCTTGTAGGAGGTTGGAAAGACCTCACGGTGTCCTCAACTTCCGCATGACGCAGGTTTTCACCGAAGACGGTCAGTTCGGGAAGTTCCTGCAATGGGACAACCCAACCCAACAATTGGGGCAATCCTCACGCCCTAGCCGCAGGAATCCCGATCCCGATTTCCGACCACCGTAGGCGCGGACTTGCGGATAGTGAGCAATAAAAAGCTCGCCGTCCGACCGTCCGGTAACCGTCCGGACCAGGCCCAAGTCGTCGACGGCGCGCAGTGTTCCACGTGCGCCTCAAGGAGATGTTAGCAACCGTAGGGGCCCAGCAGGGTCGAAGCCTACTGGGGTCCATTGTTTGTTTCTGAAAGGAAAACTCGGCCCTGATATGAAAGGCAACGAAGGAACAGGAGTGGGTTTTTAGCCAGTAAAAGTCTGATACACCCTCGCGAACCGCCTAAGAGCCGGAAATGTTATTGCATGATTTTCCCAACAAAAAATAAACCTTGTGATCTTCCGGTACGCGATCACCCCATTGACAATCAGTTCTGCGGACAATGTGTTCTGCCCACTACCACTTAAGTTTGACGATTCATCATCATCTAGGAATGACGTCTAGATCTACGAATAACAACCAAGACAAACGGCTTTACGTACTTTCCGAGGCACGTTGTGTCAATAATAATAATAATTATTATTTATTTAAAGACTACATGGGTCCAATAGTTAGTAAAAAACTTAAACTAATGCCGCACTAACAATTGCATCGCATCATGTTTATCGGCTAAGGTTCGAAGGATGCCATTGGAGCTGGTCCTAGATCTGCTTAGCAATGAGGCAGCCTTCTTCCTTACTATAGCGTGGAAATAATCCACACGCGCTAAAGCGAACATACCCGATGCATTGCAGTATCTAGGCAGCCCCAACAGCACCATGAAGTCATTATTATATTGGATCCGCAGGGCAACTAGAGCCTTCCGCGTATAATTGACCCACAGACCGCTATGCCGCCGAATGATTAGCAAAAAGCTTTAAATAAAGTAATTTTGACCTCATTACTACAACGAGCAAACCTGTGGGCCAACATATTGCATCTAACTGCTAGCGCCCTGCGTTCCCGTTCAATATTAACAAATAATGTCCTAGACAAACTTAGAAAAGTACTTAAATATGAAAAGATAAATTCACATTTTTACACACATTCGTAGTAGCGGTGTTAAATCTCAAATTTTTTTTTTCTTTCTTTCTTTCTTTCGGTGTCTTAACTACATGGCCATTAAAACATTAAGTTTGGCGATTCTTCTGGCTACATTATCGAGTTGCGTAGACACTTGAAATACAAAACTACACCAATTTTACATCGCATATCCACTAGGTGTTAATTTGCGAATAATTAAAACCGCCGCCGAACTTCACTCGTTAAAATACCGCCAAAAACTCCGACAGCTGTGTTGGTTGTATCGTCATCATTATTATGGAATTTAATCCTGGCAGCTCTTGAAAAGCAGTTTAAAGGGGAATGAAACTTCGCATATATTGCTGGCTTGTATTTTTTTTTCGCCAAAAGTGAAACCTTGGCCATATCTTAGAGGACTCTATGATAAATCAATAGCAAAAGAATTATGTCTACCAACCGTAACCAAACGAAGTTAGAGACTATTTGGTATATTGACATAGTTTGTTATCAGGCGTTATGTATTTTTAAATAAAAATACGGAATGTCTGATATTTTAAGTTTCCCGTTGTTAAAAATAGTTTTAGTTTCGGTTTTTATGGTGAATACGCATTAAATAATGTCAATCACTATCACAACGAATCTATCTATCTTTTCGAATCATTTAGTTTTAGTGATGAAAAACTGCGAGTGTGAACAATGTATTACAGTAATAACCAATTTAATCTGTCTCTCAAAATATTACGTATTATATTTCCATTTCATTATAATATAACGAAAACAAGCAACGCCTGACAAAAATATACTAGCAATGCTTCTATATACGCATCTTTGTTTGGTTACGGTTTAAAGACTTGGTTCTTTTTGCTATTGATTCTTTGTATTAGCCTCTAACATATAACCATGTATATATAATAGGTTTCATTTCTGGCAAAAAGAAAAAAAAAAGTAAATCATGCCAATAGTTTGCATTGGCCTTTGCTGATCTTTTTAAAATAGTGTAATTGATCAAATATCTAACAAAATTACTGTGGTGGCGAAGCAATAGTGCATGTCAAACTTTTACTGATTAAAACTCTTGTCCGCTAGTTGCGCTTTGCGCTTCTGAACCACGATGTCTCCGAAAAATTGAGTATTATTAAAATATTTTTTAGAAAAGTCCAGTTTTGATGCTGGATTCAAGAGGATTTGAGGGATTTTCTCAAATATTATAAATAGGAATACATGTAGCGATTTCGGTATTTTCATCAATAAGCCAAGCATTTGCATTCAGAAAGTATTATTTAGTAAGATGGAACTTGTGAAAAATACCGAGTTTTTTTTTTTCGACATGGCTTACCATCCAATGAAGCCTCCTATTTTGGAATGAAACAAGAGAGCGTGTCAGACTTTTACTGACTTAAAATCCACCTGTGTCCTTCAGTTGTCCTTTGCGTGACAGTACCATGGTATCTCTTTCGGAAATTCTCGTAGCCCCAGCGGGCATCGGCCCTAAGGTCTTGCTACACCTCTTTGAGGCGCGCCGTCCGTCGTCTGATGTACTAAATGCCGTTGATGACTCGAAATTGGTCAATACCGGACGGCCGGATGGCGAGCTACCCATTGCTCGTCATTCACAAGTGTGACTTTCGACCGGAGTGTCTCCTGTGCCAGCAACAATATAACTATGGCTCGAATGAAAATCAACTGACCCATATAAAATATAAAGATTTTCTATCGTAAAAAGCAAACTTACTCCCTGCATTTTCTTAAATTTAAAAACGACCAAATACTTCCAAAGTGAGCTTAAGGTTAAAAGCATTTTTAAAAGGTAAACCTCAAAAATAAACAGCGGAGCTAACTAACTATAAATCTTTCAGGCGCGCTAAACTTTCAGTTTTCAGAGTTTTCATGAATTTATATTTTAATAAATAAGTTAAATAGTTCGTTTGTAGGTACACCAAAGTTTTAATAGAACTTGGCAGGTTTATGCAGTGTCGAAAAAGTAAATAAAGCTGGATTTTATTTACGAAACAAAAGTAAATATGTATTAATTTGAATCCAGACCTCATTTTCGAGCCGTTTTTCTCATTTCTATGGCTAGTGATTTTCCTGACATGAAATCATTTTACGCTTGACCATACTTTATAGCCGGTGTATATCATATCTTATTAGACCACAGGGACAATCGTATGGTCTAATAAGATATGATCAGCGATATCAATTGTCAGTACAGACGTTTGTGTGGAAAAGGGTGTAAAGTCCCATAAACCTCCATTGATAATGAAGGATCCCACGACTAGATGGGTGCGGTGTTTGGTCAGATTAACTGCCTATAATTCGTTGTTTATGGAATGTTGTGTATGTACTAATAATAACACTTAAGACTTAAATTTTAAAGTCACCCAAAGGGCAATGGAAAAGGCTATGCTAGGAGTTTCGTGTCGTGATCGAATCAAAAATGAAGATATCCGCAGAAGAACCAAGGTTGTTGACATAGCACGAAGAATCGCCAAACTTAAGTGGCAATGGGATGGGCACATTGCTCACAGAACAGATGGCTGTTGGGGCTGAAAGGTTCTGCAATGGCGGTCACGTACCGGAAGACGTAGCGTTGGAAGGCCTCCTACAAGGTGGACCGATGACCTGGTAAAGGTTGTGCGGGAATCCGATGGATGCGAGACGCACAGGAACGTTCATTGTGGCGACACTTGGGGGAAGCCTATGTCCAACAGTGGACGTATTTCATCTGAAATGATAATGATATGTACTAATCGCGCAGAGGTGTCTGATACTGCCCGATTTTTTGCGTTTGAATCCTTTCGGTTACGGTTGAGTTGACCTTTTTTTTAGTCGATGTTTTGCAGTTGAGTCTCAATAATTTAGTGAGTGTAACTTCTAAAGGCGACTGCCGTCTTGTTTTTGTTTTTTTCTAAATTTAAATAGCCTATGGGTCGCCGCATAAGAGCCACATGCTACTTCTCTTCACCACCCTAGGTTGACTGGTAGAGAATGCCTAAGGCATAAAGTCCGCCTTTGTACTTTTGTGTTGCATGAAGTTTTAATAAATAAATAAATACAGCCATAAACGCCACCACGGGAAGTCAGAAACGGCCACAAAGACAGCTGAAGCGCGCGACAGCCACTTGTAGCTGCTAATTTTTTTAACCCATACGCGCAGTATCATAATTGACTCTGATGAAGAAAGTTGTGGCGTGTGACACAAGAAGCGAGCACGCCGGTGGCGTGAGCGGCGACCCTAAGTCACTTCAGTCTCATTTTTATTTTAAAAACCTATCCAACCATCTGAAAATACTTACTATATATACAAAGCTATATAACTTACTGGAAAAAAAAAAACAGAGAAATGATAAATGATATTTATTTTGTAAATAGGTTTAAAAAAACTTTTTTTTTCTTTATTTTTAAACTAGATGAGGCCGGTGTTTCCTAGCTGACTAGCCTGAGAAAAAACACCGAAACAAACTCAGGGGTCAAAGTCTCTTTTAATGTCCATACAGTAAATATGTAATGGTCAAATAACAAGAGAACCATGCAGATTTGTCTGAAATGGTCTTTTGAAGAAAGAACCATACAAATTTGAGTGGACCTGTCCAGTCAGTTCAAACATTTGTCAGTATTCGTAAAGTTCAACTCAGGACTACTAAGGAGCTCAACGAAACAAGAAATTCAAAAGATAACAATTTTACCAAACATTTCTATAATATTTTAATCGTAAGTGAGCCTGCAATGGGCGGTTTTATCACTGAAAGATATCTCTTACAGACGAGTTTTGAATGAACAAGAATGCCGAGAGAAATAGATAACGGAGGGTCCTACCTTCCTACGGGTAGATTTTGCCGTTTGTGTTTAAAATATTCAATTTGTGTATAATCATTTATTATTACGCAATAGGTTGAAGTCGATCTATTAAAAGTCTAATATAAAAACAGGTAGTCGTAGTCGAAGTCGTAGTCGGAATCGTAGTCGGATCCCCGAAAGCGGGGTTCGACTACGGTTTTTAGGCAACTTAGTGTTTTGAGGTTAGGTTTATAAAAAATCGTTTTTTTTTTATCTTCGATATTTTAAACTTCGGTTTTTTTAAACTTCGGGCAAATGAACTTTCGGGATTTTAAACTTTCGACCGAACAACTATTCGACGTTTCAATTTTCGGGGTTTCGTCCATCGGTATTTTAAAATTTGGGATTTTGATTTGAATCCATATACACCATTTAAGCTAGGATTTTTTTTAGGGTTCCATAACCAAAGGGTAAAACGGGACCCTATTACTAAGATTCCGCTGTCCGTCTGTCTGTCAATATATCCGTCTGCCACCAGGCTATATCTCGTTAACCTTCATAGTCAATGGAAAATTTCACAAATAATGTATTTTTGTTGCCGTTGTAACAACAAATAAAACAATAGAATAAAAGAAATATTTAAGGGTGCATACAACTAATATGATTTTCTTGCCGTTTTTTGCTACTGACAGTATGGAACCCTTCATGTGCGAGTCCAACTCGCACTTGGCTAATTTGTTTTATCTTAATCATAATTTTCAGCCCGTTTCTAACCGTTATATCTTTAGACAATTTCGACCTTTTGTCTTCTCGAAGAAAACCTGACACAACATGTTTCAATACAAAATAAACTACAAACAATTATAAATCCCGGTACATAAATAAATGTTTGAATAAATTAAATTTGTACGCAGTAAGGCTTATAAATTTAAAGGTGGTTGGGCATAAGTTCCGCAGCTCCAACAAGGTATGAAAATCTAGCTAATTACTACGTGTTACAGATTGCCTACAGCTGCACGTTTCACTTTAGTGAGTGCCTTAACTGTAAGCGACAAGCGGGTTAATTAAAAAAAGGCTGTTAGGCATTTTTGCCTAACAGGCCGCCCATTGTACCTGTGTTTTAGATATAAGTTTTTCTTGCTTTGTTACTTGGTGTAAGTACTATAAAGTACATAATAAATAATTACCTGTACTCCATTCGCAATAAGATTAAATTAAACAATTACACATTGACAATTGACATTCGCAATTAGAGATACAACAGAAAGACAATGACCGAGTGAACGGCGGCGTTCGCTCGTGGTTTAATGAAATAAGAAAAACTTTTTTACTGTCCGTTCAACCGATTTTGACCTTTATTGCGTTGTGAGCAAAACAAATGGCGGCTGCAGTAAATAGTTGGTATTGTAACCACTTTTTGCTTTTAATGTCTTCCTTATGACTACGAAATAGAAGTCAAAATCACTTATACGGACAGTAAAAAAAGGATTGTTTAAATGTCTAATCTTACTGCGATTGGAGTATAATCATCCTTACAATGTTTCCTTTACTGGGACTCAGATCTCTTCTCTAGGAGAGGGAATGGACCGTAATTCATCACTTCGGTCCAGTGCAGGTATGTGGATGCCACATGTCTTCAAATTTTTGGTTTTACGATATGCTGGTTTCCTCACGATGTTTTCTTACACCGTATTGAGAAAAACAGTGGCAATGAAATAAATTACACAAAGAAATACGCCTCTTTTTATTCCGTGACGTACAATTCCTAAGTAAGCCTTTACCATTAGGCCACCTCTGCTGCTGGTGCAAATGTCGTGAGGGAATTTTAATTTTTTGAAAGAAAATCATTTTAGTTCCGTTTTTCATATACACCAAAAATTACTCTATCTCAAAATACAAACACGAATCAGCCCGCTACCTCTCTCAACATACATGCCGCACTCCGACGAGTTGGCCCAACCATTTCTCGTCTACTCAATTGTCCCACAACTGGGTCAAGCCGACTCGAGTCGATTTTTGCCATTTAATTAGAGCTGGGCCGGCGGGAATTCGCTAGTGCTCTTTTGCCCACTAATTTTCGAAGGGTGTGTGTGTGTTTATGTATTAGTGTGCCTGTCTGAGATCAGAACACTTCATTTTGTGAAGGTTTTGTGTTGGGTAGTAAGACGAGTTCTTATATTGTACCGAAGTTGAGCAAAATAAAGATGTGAGAAACGCAAGACCGGTTGATGAAACGATTCTTGGCAAAGAGCGATTGTCTTGATTTGGACTTTAATAAAAGGCAGTGGACTGTAAAACTGACAAACGTATTTATATCCAGAGACAGTGATAGAAATAGAAATTATAAGGCACGTGTGTGTCGTCGGTTGTTCTCGCTAGTGAAGTGTGGTAGGCCCGCGGCCCCGCTTGTACCCGTGCGGTATCGCCCGCGCAGCAGCCCGACGAGTGACGAAAGTAGCCGAGCACTTAGTTGCGGCCTTGATCTGGTTTGTCCATCTCATTGGTAATCTACCACGTGGCCTGCTGCCCTCAACTTTGGCTTGCACTACGAGTATGTACTTATTATATATACTTTTGCGCATTATGAAACTCGTAATCCTGTATTCCTCTTAAGCGCGCTGCAAACTTGGCAGTAAACTATAATTATAATTATAATAATTATTATATTCCACAACTATCACACAACGCCGTCTAGTCCCAAGCTAAGCAGAGCTTGTGTTATGGGTACTAGACAACTGATAAAAATACTTATATATTTCTAAATACATACATATATAGATAAATTACACCCAGACACAGAACAAATGATGGTGCTCATCACACAAACATTTGTCCTGAGTGGGAATCGAACCCACGACCTCCGGCATAGCAGTCAGGGCCACTAACCACTAGACCAATAGGCCAGTCTAACTAAAACTGGTTCGTGTGTAGCATCTAATGGATGGTTGCAATCAAGCACTGTTTTCGGTGAAGCGGGATTTTTGCTCGATTGACTTCAAACCAGCGGAGTCCCGCGGGATCCCACAATATTTTGTTGTTATGGTATAATTAAATGTGTACCTATTAAAAATTACAAAATGTTCACAACCTAGACGTCTTTCGGCTGAAATTATAATGAATACTCATTATAATTTTAGAGCAAAACAAAACTGAAATAATTATATTTTAGTATTATGATTATAATGCTGGTTTGAAAAACACGTTTCGTTAGAACATGGAGTGATATGACTTCTATTCTAGATTGTAATTGGATGAGATTTTTGTCTAGCCTCCAGCAAAAACATAATATATATTCAAAAACATAAAATACAGGTAAAAACATAATCACAGTACAAGAGTAAATTAAATTATTCAAGTTATTGCATTATTTAAATACTTATTATTTAATAAGCTATGTATTTTTTCACATTTTGTAAAGGCAAAACTATATCATTGTTATTGTATATTCAGCCTAATAAAAATGTTAATTCATTGACATACATTGCCCAGCTTGGCTTAGAGACGTTCATAATTTTTAACCGACTTCAAACAAGGAGGTGGTTCTCAATATTACGATTTTTTTTATGATGAAAAAATAACCAGAAATAATGACCCCCGACATTTTTTTTTTCAACGATTGCTTTATTGATTCATACTACTTCTTGCTTCACGTCACAGCCGCCGAGACTCTCCGACTACCAGCCTCGGTAGGCGGAGGCTTGCGGACGACGAACAGTGGGTAGCTCGCCGTCCGGCCGTCTGGTAACCGTTTTTGTATTGAAGTCAAGAAACCCTACGGTGCGATGCTCGAAATCGTAACTACTGAAAACATTAGCATAATTTTACACACCACTTGCAACTTAGTATGATATGTACAGTAAGGAAATTTTCACAATTTTTTCCCCACTTTCATATATTATTACAATCTTTAAAAGGAGAACAAAGCGATGAAAGCTGGAGGTCATAAATAAAGCCTCCCAGGGGTTGAAGAATGTTCCGAGACACAGGTGGTTACTAGTGAGATTCCGTTGATAACTTTCCATATTTCTTTTTATTTGTGAAGCATTTTTTTTCTAGGATATGTGTTCTTATTTTATGTTATGAGTATACAGAGGGAATCTTAAGTTGTAGTGAGCTCGGCACATTGCTTGCAGAACAGACAGTCAATGGGGCCGAAAGGTTTTAGAGTGGCGACCGCACACCAGAAAAAGCAGCGTTGAAAGGCCTCTTATAAGGTGGACCAATGAGTTGGTGAGGATCGACGTAATCCGATGGTTGCGAGACGCACGAGACCGGTCGATCACGTTAAATTAACGTGATCGACCGGTCTCGTGCGTCTCTTGGTTTATTGGTTCTCTTGGTTACTTGGTTTATTTCAAATCGTTTTTAGGGTTCCGTACCCCAAAAGGAGAAAAACAGACCCGTTATAGGATCACTGTGTTGTCCGTCCGTCTGTCTGTTTGTCTGTCTCTCTGTCTGTCTGTCTGTTTGTCTGTCTGTCTGTCAAGACCCTTAATCTCGAAAACGCGTGGTGGTATCGAACTAAAATTAAAACCATATGCTACAGTCTGCGGTCCCTTGAAGTTGCGAAAAAATCAAACTACAATGTTCACGAAAAAAGAAAGATACGGCCGTTTATGTCGCAAAAAACGTGCATTTCGACACTCTTAAAGGAATCAAAATTCATAGGGACCCAGAATCCTGAAATTTGGCATAAAGCAAGGTCATATAGTATAGATATAGGAATAAATCTGACAACTATACTCAACTCAATTCGAGAATCGAACTGTTGTCATAGGTAAGTTTATGCGGAACCCTCAGTGCGCAAGTCCGATTCGCACTTGCTCTGTTTTTTTTTTTAATGTCACCAGACGCAGTTTTAGTACAAATTGACGTTTATGTCTATGTGGTCGAGCAGGTACGTTTAACAACTCGCACTAAGGCTACAGGTGAGCTTCATAGTCATAGTCGGCCTTTTAATGTTCCCACTGTTGGGACTCAGGCCTCTCTAGAAGAGGGAATGGGCCGTAATCCACCACGCGGGCCCAGTGCGGGTTGGTGGATGTCACATGTCTTCGAATTTTTGGTTCTAGGACATGCCGGTTTCCTCACGATGTTTTCCTTCACCGTTTTGAGAGCAGTGGTGATGAACTAAATTACACAAAGTAATGCGCCTGGCTGGGTTTGAACCCGCGACCTACAACTCGTAAGTCGGGGCCGTTACCACTCGGCCACCACTGCTCAAGGTGCGCTTATTTACAGTTATTTGTATAAGTTTTGAGGTTATTGGACTGTTAATTTATCACTATGTGACATCTTATGCATATATATTCTACTATGACGCGGGCTAAGTCGCTGGCGTTTGCATATCGGTTTTTTTGCTACCAGGGTTCAAAATTATACAACAAGTTTAATAGGGCCCTAACGATTTATCCCTTACCAAAAATCAAATGTATGTCTTCGGTTTCAGATTGGTTATTAAATTCGGATTATAGTTTTACAGAAAAGCTACTTCAGTCAAATAAAATTAGTACAATATAAATTCATAAGTTATACAACAAATTTCACATGTACACATAGGCTCGCGTTTGACAACTATCTCACCTGATGGTAAGCGATGATGTGGTCGACGATGGAGCACGCTTGCCTAGAAGTAACCTAACATAGACATTAATACAATACTATCATTAGACACGCACATAAAACACACAGATATAGGTACTCTTAATTTTTTTTTTTGTTTTAGCTTCGTTTTTACTTCTGCCTTCAAAATTATAATTACTTACTTTTGTTTTTTATTATTGTAACTTTTTACCAATAACATCATATTATAATGTACCGTAACTTTTGAAAAAAAAACTGTACTTCCGTGGAGATGGCCAGGTGATTGGTAATACAGGCATTTCATACCTAACTCAAACACCAGCTCCTCACATTGTTAATTATTATAACAGAACGTATATAAAACCTAGAATAAGTTTATCACAGTGAGGAGAAATCAAGAATTTTTTATTATTATTGGACAGTCAATAGCACGTTGAAATTTTTACTTGCTTCATAAGCTCTCGATTGTAGGTACATACTTTTCACATCCTCTGATACTGCTATAAGACCCCTTTGATAATTGGCTGGAGATATGAAATAACTTCGGAAACTGTTCAGCGTATTCCAGTCCTCGCCACTGCCCATCAATATAACAATACAAAACAAAAATTGACCCCGAACTGACCGAACAATACCCGATTGAGTTGTTTATGTACCTGCCACCGATTTCCCTGTAGACCCGATAATGGAACGAGATCAACTTGCTTGCGCGTGCCCTGAATTGAATTGTCGCCTTATGGCTGTAGCAGGTGATTGGCAGAAGTTCAAGGCTTCAGTATGTTATGGTCTGTAGGTAGGTCATGTCTTTACTAAACGTCAAATAGTTCATTGTTTGAGCGGCAGAGTAAATGGTGTGGGGTGAATTGAAATATGAAACTATAATAACTGATAGCAATATTAAATAATTAGGTGAAATGAATTATACGACAATAATTTGACTGGCCTGTTGGTCTAGTGGTTAGTGGCCCTGACTGCTATGCTGCAGGTCGTGGGTTCGATTCCCACCCAGGACAAATGTTTGTGTGATGAGCACGATCATTTGTTCTGTGTCTGGGTGTAATTTATCTATATATGTATGTATTTAGAAATATGTAAGTATGTTTATCAGTTGTCTGGTACCCATAACACAAGCTCTGCTTAGCTTGGGACTAGACGGCGTTGTGTGATAGTTGTGGAATAATATTAAAAAAAAAAACAGATAATAAAATTAAATAGGAACTTATTTATTTTATTTATTATATTCTTTATTGTACACCACATAAACAAAAATACAGGACAAACATAATTAAAAATAAGTGTACAATGGGTGGTCTTATCGCACAGGGCAATTTCTTACAGACAACCTTTGGATGGACTGAATGAAAGGAATAGATTTATGGCTGTCAGTGTCTAACTTGTATATTGGCGCTCTTCCTCTCTCCTACCATTTGTAACTTTGCTGTGCTCAATAGGGTCCATAATTGTTTCCATTTTTTTATTACTGTCACTTGATATGTATATTGTGGTTTTGAGGTATGCGGAACAGAGAGTAAAGTCCCGCAAACCTCCGTTGAAAAGGGAGGATCCTCCGACCAGACGGGTGTTATGTCTGGTGGGTAACTGCCCGATAAATGATTTTGGGCTGTTCTATATATTCAAATCGCGCTGAGAACTTTGATGGCGCGATGCAAGATTAGTTCTTATGTGACGCCATAGATGTCGCTACAATGGATTGTAATAATGATTTGACATTTGATTTTAGCCTGTTTTTCAGTATGTGACAAAATTAAAATGTCCTCTATCATGAAGCGCAACGCTCAATCTACGTGACGCTGCAATGTTGTCCAGTTCACGTGACACGGGACATGTTGACGTTGGACAATTTGACAGCGTTGCGGGTCATGTTAGGGGACATTTTGTCCCGTATTGTATCTGAGGCTTTTTTTAAGGTGTGAAAACATCTGTGGGAGGCTTGCCACACTTTTACTGAACAAAACCACACCTATGTTCCTTCGCACTTCCGACGTCTGGCTCCCAAACTGGATCGGAATGGGGCTGCCCTTAAGCGGCTCCTGCCTAACCTAGGGGGTCCAGACGCCTCCTGCCGGAGGCTCTACGCAGGAATCGTTAGGTCCATAGTCCTTTATGGGGCGCCGGTATGGGCGCCGTCGCTGCGAAAACGACCGGCGGCCAAGCTGAACGCATGCCAGAGGGTCATGGCCATCCGAATGGTGCGGGGATATCGCACGGTTTCCCGCGAAGCGGCGAGCCTCCTTGTTGGCCAGCCACCATGGTATCTGGAGGCAACAGTCCTTGCACGCATGCACGATCTGCGCGTGGAGATGCAACGCCGGGGCGAAACTCCGCTGCCGCGCCAAGTTGCGGCATGGCGGGAAGAACTCCGGTGGGATATCATGGTGGAATGGCGACAGCGACTATTGCAACCCAGTGCTGGGCACGCCACAATTATGGCGGTAAGTCCCCTCTTTGAGGAATGGCTGGAAAGACCACATGGCGTCCTTACCTATCGCATGACGCAGATCCTCACCGGACATGGTAAGTTCGGGAGGTTCCTGCACCGAATTCGTGCGGAAGACACGCCCGGGTGTCGCCACTGTGTGGAACGCCCGGAGGACACAGTGGAGCATACGGTGGAGGTGTGCCCCGCTTGGGCAGAAGAACGCCGTGTCCTCGTGGGGGCGATCGGCGGCAGTGATCTCTCGCGCCGGGCATTGGTACAGACCATGGTCCGGAGTGAGGAGGAGTGGCAGGCGGTCGCTTCCTTCTGCGAAGCAGTAATGCTAGCAAAGGAGGCGGCCGATCGCGTGAGGCAACAGCAACGGTCCTCACGCACCAACCGCCGCCGGGATTCCGATCCCGATTTCCAGCCACCGTAGGCGCAGGCTTGCGGACGGCGAGCAATGGGTGGCTCGCCGTCCGACCGTCCGGTAACTGTCCGGACCGAGCCCAAGCCGTCGACGGCGCGTATTGTTCCACGCGCGCCTCAGGGTGATGTCAGCAAATCGTTGGGACCCAGCAGGGTCGAAGCCTACTGGGGCCACGGGTAGTGTGAAAGCGAAGCCCGGGGCCCCGGGATGAAGGCAAAGAGGGAACAGGAGTGGGTTTTTAGTCAGTAAAAGTCTGACACTATCTCTCGCTCCACCCAAGAGCGAGATTTGTCATTAGATGATTTTCCCACCTTAAAAAAAAAAACCTATGTTCCTTCAGTTGCCTTTGTGTTCTAGGACCAAAAACTCGAAAATGTGTAGCGACATCTACGGCGTCACATAAGAACTAATCCTGAATCGCGCAATCAAAGTTCTCCGCGCGATCGGAACATATATAGAACAGTCCGAAATCATCTATCGGGGCTTGCCCATCAGACTTAACACCCATCTGGTCGGAGGATCCTCCCTTTTCAACGGAGGTTTGCAGGACTTTATACTCTGTTCCGCCTACCTCCAAACCGGTGACCCTCGACAACGAACGTCAGCACAGCCTTAGTGCAGCCACTACTTCGTGACGTCATCATCCTCGAATGAATGAATCTTTTATTCCTAGAATGTGTGGTGATTCTGTTGTCGTTTTCATGAATTCAAAGCACTTATTGGCCATTAGGTATTACTTTGTAGCTACCCAGAGTTAAAAAGTTGATGTTGTGATACCACAGTACTTTGGAAAACACATAAAGCCGACGGTCTAGCGCCTGTTCTGTCCCCGGTCGTATCGGATTGCTGTCTTATCGAACTATGAGAGTAAAGGAATAGAGGTTTGAACTGTTTGCACACACGCTTGAGCATTATAATATCTTCTACGTACCCGTCTAATCTCCTTTGAAATTGGCCACCATGATCGACAGAGAAACAACAATAGAAAATTTCCAGAATAGGGTTTTTTTTCGGTTGGAAAAATCATCTAATGACATCCCTCGCCACCTCGGCCGCCTCCTTTGCTAGCATTACTGGAAGAAGGAGGCAACCGCCTGCCACTCCTCATCGCTCCGGACCATGGCCTATACCAAGGCCCGGCGCGAGAGATCGCTGAGGTTGATCGCCCCCACAAGGACACGGCGATGCTTTGCCCAAGCGGGGCTAGGGTATGAAATGCATAGAGTTATGAACAGTGGTGGCTGAGTGGTAACGGCTCCGACTTAAAAGTTGTAGATCGCGGGTTAAAACCCAGCCAGGCGCATTACTTTGTGTAATTTGTTTCATTACCACTGCTCTCAAAACGGTGAAGGAAAACATCGAGAGGAAACCGGCATGTCCCAGAACTAAAAATTCGAAGACATGCGACATTCACCAACCCGCACGGGGCTCGCGTGGTTGATTACGGCCCATTCTCTCTCCTAGAGAGGAGGCCTGAATCCCAGGAGTGGGAACATTAAAAGGCTGATTATGTTTATGCTATAGGTATGCTATGGAGTTGAAAATAGCAAAATAATTGTACCTTTTGAAGATGTCAAGAGGTTCTCAACCAATTGACATTCTTTCAATGATACCATTTGCGGAAAAGCAAAACATCTGAAGGCTAAATAGCTCTTACCTAAAAACGTTAAGATTCAAGTTGCAATATCGTCTTAGTCGCTATCAATCTCGAAAACTTGTAAAGAAATTAGTTGTAGGCTGCGTTACCGTGGCCACACACCGCAAAGGGCAACTGACGGAACCCAAGTGGGTTTTAGTAAGTAAAAGTCTGACAATCCCTCACGCTCCACTAATCGCGGGAGGAGTCATTTGATGATTTTCTAGGTTTAAAAAGGAAATCAGACATGTTTTTGACAAACTGCAATCTGTGCAAACGTTCATTTTAAATACGAGAATTATATTTTAGTAGTATATCGATTGAATACTTTTAGATTTTCTAATAATTGTTTTGTTCAAAGCACGCCAAGCTTATTAACAAAAGTCTGATATTGTTGAACTTCTTAAAGACTTAAGCAACTTGCAAACTTGTTGAAAACAGGAAACTTCGGGTTTAGATCTGTCATAAATAAATAAATGGTTGCTTGGAAAAAATCGCCGAGTGCGTTAGGACCGTCGATGTATGTTTTTTTTATTATAAGTTTTCCTTTTATAAATATTGTAATCTCAGTGTACAATAAAGTGTATATAAATAAATAAATCAATTATATGAAGTGTATCCATCGATATATATATATATATATATATAATATATATTACACAACTATCACATAACGCCGTCTAGTCTCAAGCTAAGCAGAGCTTGTGTAATGAGTACTAGACAACTGATAAACTTATTTATATATTTCTAAATACATACATATTATAGATAAATCACGCCCAGACACAGAACAAATGGTCATGCTCATCACACATTTGTCCTGCGTGGGAACCAAACCCACAACCTCCGGCATAGCAGTCAGGGCCACTAACCACTAGACCAACAGGCCAGACAATCATATATTATGCTTTCGTACCCATGTTTTTCTAAATAATACTTTCTTTGTGTTGCACCTGCCATTTTGTCTTTCCGCCACCCTAGGTTAAGCCGGCATTTGTACTTTTGTCAGGCATAAAGTTTTAATCAATAAATAATAAACTTGGGCCTGGAATAATAGGATTAATAAGTAAGTTTTGACATATTTTACTAACTTGTTTGTAAAGTTTAAGTTCAAACTATATTAAGAGATTTTATGAAGAATTAATTCTATTTTCTACTTGCCATTACTATTTTCTTTATGTATAATATAATAGTAGGTGACTCAGCCGCCAAACTAAAATGGAATTCACGGTCAAAGGTAAAAGGTCACATCCGTCGCATGTCGCAACGAAATTGGGCAAAAGCAACAACTGACTGGATTCCGAGCAGTAGGTAGATGCTGCAGCGCGTTTCGTAAGCGCGCAACAGCATCGCTACAAACGCGCATTAGTCGCATTTGCAAGCGCTATAGAAAAAATACCAACGGGCTGCTAACTAGCTACAATATCGCGACTGTATCGATGCGAACGCGCCACAAAACTCACCGTGGGCGAGGGCCTTTAAATCAACGCATATAGGTTACTTTTAGGCAAGTGCGCTCCATCGTCGACCAAATCATTGCTTTCCATCAAGTGACATAGTATTAAAGCGCCAGCCTATCAATTGTAATAAAAAAGTGTCTTATCTTTGATCAAGTGTGTTGTCTTTATACTCGTAGAAAGGTTTACCTAGGGATTTTATTTCAAAAAACATAAGGGAATGAAACGGTCGATCAATCGGTAAATTGAGAAATCAGATAACTGTCAGTCGTTGTCAGTTGTCGAGTTGGTGGTGAGGGGAAACCGAATATCGGATGCAATATTCAGTGGTTAAGTCTTGTGGTTCGTGTGCTTGACCGCATTTTTTATTTGGCTGTAGTAAAATATTGGTGGAAGATACTTGGAATGTTATTTACTAAGTTTTTTTTTGGGGTGGTAAATCATCTAGTGACTTCTTCCATTCTAGGGCGAAGCAGGAGGACGTGTCAGATTTATGTTTCTTCAGTTGCCCTTTGTGTTCCAGGACCACAGGGTTCCCTTTCAGAAGTCAACACATGGCCTCAGTAGGCTTCGGCCTTGCTGGGCCTCTACGGTTTTGATGACATCTCTTTGAAGCGCGTTTGGAACACTACACGCCATCGACGATTCAGGTTCGGTCAAGACAGTTACTGGACCACCGGACGGTGAGTTATCCATTGCGCATCATCCGCAAGCTCACACCTACGATGGCAATTATTTACTAAGCTATAATTTTGTCAGGGGCTAGGTATACGTGGAAAACGAAAATACCCCAAAAAATCCTGGGACAAAAAAGTATTCTATGATATTCCAGGATATGGTCTGTACGTACGCCAAATTTCATCCAAATCCATTCAGAGGTTTGAGCATAAAGGAGTAACTAACCTACACAGATATACAAACTTTCATCTTCAAGAGGCAAAGTAGCGGTTTTAGAATTTTTTATAAGCAAAAGAAGAGCAACTGTACCAACACAGGTAGGTTTTAGTCAGTGAAAATCATACAGTCCCTCTCGCTCCACCCAGAGCGGGGCAGGGGGTTATTTGATGATTCTCGATAAAAAAATAAAAAAGGAAAAAAGTATATATTGATCTGCCTTTCTCAAATTTGTGGGCGGTTAAAAAGTGGTCGATATTTACTAAAACCTTGCTTAATTGGATGTTTTGTCACCAAATTATAAAAGATTAAAGTTTCTTAAATATTCTTTACAAACTTTCCAATCAAATTATATTATTTAAATTTGATTAAGATAGTTATTATTATTTATAAAATTACTACAAAGATCAATTAAGATATACGAAACTAAGATAAACTAATTTATTTAATAACTAACTTTGATAATTAAAATCCGTTCATAGAATATTTAATTTCGGTATGGTTATCGGAGTCTTGTTCTCAGAGTCAAAGTTAAAGGTTATTTCTAACAAACTTAGCAATTATGTTATTAGTAACGTTTGAGGGCTTGGCACGCCGTTATCATGGCGGTAAGTCCCCTCCCTCCCTTCTGGCCCCCGACTTCCAACCATTGTAGCTGTGGACTTGCGAACAACGAGCAATGGGTAGGCTGCCGTCCGGCTGCCCGGTAACGGTCCGGACTGAGCCCAAGTCGTAGACGGTGCGTAGTGTTCCACGCGCGCCTCGAAGAAATATCAGCAACACCTTAGGGGTCCAGCAGTGCCGAAGTCTACAAGGGCCATGGGTCGACTTACGTTACCCGTGGTTCTAGGACGCAAAGACCAACTGAAGAAACATAATTGTGGTTTTAGTCAATAAAAACCTGACAACATTTTAGATCCAACTGGCCGATCTAAAGTTTCTGTCAGTAATTTTCTGTCTATGAAAAGCCTACACCAAAATAATACTTCTACTTTTCCTCTGTTCAATGACAAAAGAAAACGTTCTTTTCTGTGTTAGGTGCGGGTACCCGATGTGTTTTATCCTAATTTAATACAACTTCATGCGATTCTGAGGGAGCCGGGAGCCTCTAAGCCGGCCCAGATATGAAAAGGCACGCGTTGATTATGTTTTATGTGACTTGTGAGTATGAACGTAATCGGGAGCCGTCCACCTTACGTCTTTGTTAGTCACAATCAACGTAATTCCTAATGAGGGTGTTTGGGAAAATCCACGCCACCAGTTGGTGCCTCTTAGCCGTCAGGTCTTTTCCTTTGCTACTATGACGTTAACGTCTAACGTTTGACGTTAATGTCAAAAATAATATCATTAACATAAACGTTTTGACAGGTGCCTGGACCTTACGCCCCAGTGCTGCCACCTGGTGAACTTCATTTTAGAACACCCTCATTACCACGCTATGAGCTGATGAAAAAGACTGCATGTAGCGGAGATGACAATGTTGAGTTAGATGTGTGGGGTGACGAGAAAGAAAAAAAGAGAGATAAAGTGAGAAATGAGTACCAATTTGAAATTGTGTGCGAGTGCGAGTCGGACTCGCGCACTGAGGGTTCCGTACAAACTTACCTATGAAAACAGTTTAATTCCCGAATTGAGTTACAAAGATTTTTCCGAATCGTATTTTTTTTTTTTGTGATTGTGACGTAACTAAAACATTTACAGTTTTCAGATTGTTTCCTATAATTGTGCTATGAGACTTCGCTGCATGCCAAATATCAGGATTCTAGGTCAACGGGAAGTACCCTATGAATTTGAATTCCCTTGGAAAGTGTCGAAATATACGTTTTTTTGCGATATAAACGGCCGTATCTTTTTTTCTCGTTAACTCAAAAGATTGATTTTTCCACAGATTCAAGGGACCGCAGACTTGAGTATATATTTTTAATTTCAACTCGATACCCATACGCGTTCCCGAGACAAAGGGTCTTGACAGACAGATAGACAAACGGACAACAAAGTGATCCTAAGTGATATAAGAGTTTCGTTTTTTTCCTTTTGAAGTACGGAACTTTTTAGGAAGTCACAGGGCAGAATAGAAGGTTGCACTAACCGTAAGTGACATTGAATAATGTTGTGAAGGTAATGATGAACTTAAATATTGTAGTAGTGTTAAACTATATAGCAGTCTTGAAACCTGCCCCCCTTGCCAAGTTACAACCGTTTCGTTTCGATTCTCTTTTTATTGATCGCCTCGAGCAGGCCACGCCTCTGATTCAATCAACGCTCAGTCACGTGGTCAGAACAAAGGAATAAGAGGCGTGGCCGAGGTTTACAGGTATCTGGCTTAATGTGAAACATAAGGAGGATAGATTAGGTATTAAGCCTAATGGACTAAAATCGACCACACGTAAACAGGTTACCAAAGTCATCCCTTTTCTGTACTAGGCGCCAAATCAGATATATACAAACAGGTGGTACATGTTTTGATTTGTGGACAATGTCACAGAAGCAAGCCTGCTACGAACACACATAGCATTTCTTTTGCTTTTATAATAACTTTTCCCAGGAATGATTTCTGTGTCGTGGGTGCGTTCACAAACTTATATGCTCACATACAAAAGTCACCCACACCCAGAACAACTATCGATAAGCCATACAAATATTTAATCATTGTGCCAAACGTGGTATCAAATGTTAACCTTATTACTTATTTAATTATGGTGTCCTTATGTGAGTTTCAAAACAAGTACATAATAGCATAATCAGCCTTATAATTTTCCCACTACTGGATCTCAGGCCCCCTCTCTAGAAGAAGGAATGAAGGAATTACACCTGTTTTTGAATTTCTGGTTCTAAGGAGATGCCGGTTTCCTCACGACGTTTATTCATGATATTGATGAATTAAATTACATACGCCTGACTGCGTTCAAACCTGCGACCTGCAACTCTTAAGTCGGGACTGTTACCAATGGGCTACCCTGCTCTTACACAACAGTACAGACAAACTCTACTTCTACTGAAATGAAAAAATATCCAATTTTAACTATTTCAAAAATAGTAATTTTCCAGAATCGTACGCTAAAGTCAAAAAGCAATTTCCAACCAAACATCGATCACAGTATCACGAATCTATTATTATCAAATCTCAAGAACACAGGCGAAGTTTTATGGAATTTCTAGAGGAATACGTTATTGGTAGTTCTAGAATTTATGCCGTGATGTCAGATGGTAGAATGTTGGCGGAATACCTTACCTATATTGTTGTACGGCGCCTGTTGTGGCTACTTTATTCCTGATGGATTTGCGGTGTAAGTCATGGGTTCTATGATATTTTGGACTGTTGTTACGTTAGTCCGTTCCATCATCAGACCACTAGACGTTTGACACGGTGGACATCCCACCCATACGTACAAAGCGTTTTGGGAATACATTCATAATGCGTACAGCTAAGGAGTATTCCCTGCCGGAGTCTGTGTTTCCTGATAGCTACAACCTAGGGGTCTTTACGTCAAGAGTGAATAGGTTACTTCTAGGCAAGCGTGCTCCATCATCGGCCACATCATCGTTTACCATCAGCAGTGCTATTCTGTAAATGGTAAATCACTTCGAAAGTCATCTCGAAAGTCACACTCACTTCGCTTCTCATCTCGCCTGTACAAGTTTCGTTATTCTTATGTCAAGATCAAGGCCAAGTGTTCCGAGAACAGAAGAAGAGTTCCGAGAACCCAAGTGACATTGCTCTATGGTAGTGCAGTGACGCTGAATTGTGTCTTGTTATGATTTACATCGACTCACTCCATTTAAGAATACGAAACTTTAATTTCACATGATTTCACTGCGGATTCAGAAGTGATTTCGCAAATAAACTTTTCAGAATAGCAATGCAGGTGAGATAGTGATCAAATGCAAGCCTATCAATAATAAAAAAATTATATATATATATATATATATATACATTTGTGTTTATTCTTGTATCGTGGGTGTATTCACAAACGTGTAAACACATATAGACAACTTTACACAAAATAGTCAGACCCTTTTAAACCAAAAATTTAATGTCGGAAATAGATTTTATAAACTGCTAACTCAACATTTAACTCAACAAACGAATATTATAATTATGTACATGGAGTCCATTATTCAGCAAGTTAGCGACATTCTAATAAAACGTAAGAATCCTTTAATTTTTATTTAAAGCCATGCTTATTTTTCATTAAAAGTTATGAATTATTAAACCCATTAAACCACAACTAAGCTTATCATTTTTACAGGAATTTCCCAGCGCTTGCTCATTTTTACTTTTTATAATATTTTAGTAGACATGATTTTTACGCTTAACCCTTTGACTTGTAACCTCTTACTAACTCGAAGAAGCACACTACCTACGAGTACCATTGCGTATGAAATTGAAAATTTATGAAACAACAAGATTTGTTTTCTTGACCTTAATCCTCGTTCTTGGTACCTTTGTTTTATGTTAAATTATGCTGTTATCTACCACCTAATGTCTCTTACTATTCCTAACGATTTCTGATCTTGATGTCAAAATTATACTTTCAGATTTAAATTTAAAAGGTAATCTAAAAATAATTGGGCTCAGGACTGCGCCTAGGAGGAACCCTGTAGGATCATAATAATATAGCAATTTTAAAGATTTATTATTCTGTTTTTTTGGTCCGTTACCAATTCATATCATTTTTTCATTTATTCTTTTTTTTTTGTCCTTTATTTTGTATTACGGACTTTTATAAAAATGTACATGCCTGTCCCATCGGACATTATAATATTAAATACCATACCTATATGGCAAAACGTAACAGAGCAAATTTCAAGTTACAATAGACTCATATTACATAATTACATCGTAACATTATATTCCAATCGAAGTAAAATTATGTCACAAAATTGAAATTACCAAAATTAAATTTAATTGTATTTAATTATAATATTAGTTAGTCAGTCATATTCAAAGAAATTGCATAAAATTAACTTTAGCTTACTCATTTTACCCTACTGTCTATTTTTATTATTATATATTTATTTCAAGTACCAAGTAAGACTCATTTTTAAGTAAATATCAATTTCAATTCATTTTAGGTAATATTCAGCAATTGGTTGGATATAAATAAGTAATTAATTAAAGGTTCAAACGCCAAACGTAATTCAGAAAATTCAATGTGAATATTAAACAAACATAATAACTTACAGAAAATCGCATTTAATTCTGGTTAAACACTTTGGCTGGTTTCGTATTTATTTTTAAAAGGTATAAATTGACCAAAGGTTAATAAAATATCGCTTCTGGCAAAATATATTAATTTTACCCAAATCCTATGCAAATGATGTAATATATTGATATTTGAAAACCATAATACATATTTGTTTTAGATTTTTATTTGATCTGCGTTATTAATTAATATTATGTTACTCGTAATGTTCGGATTTCTAATTTTATCAATTATCATTTTATTCATGATTCTCAAGGCTTGTTTTGGAGCGTCTATGTAGACAGATTCACTTCGTAAATTATAAACCATTTGTTATATAAGAGTAAAATTATTTCCTTGTAATAAATTTATGATAAGGAAATGAAGGCTACAGAATGTTATGCTAGAACTCTTTTTTTCATTAAACATTAAACATAACAGAATTTATAAAGACTCCCTGCAGTAGGCAAAGCTTGCAAGATTTTCTTTGGAATTACAAATTATAAATATGCCTTATTACAAAGGAGAAACATTATAACTAATATTGCAAAAAATACAATGAAGTACAAGCATACAAAATTTATACATTATTGTCTCTTAGTTGGAAAGGGCTATGCTCGGAGTTTCCTTGCGTGATCGAATCAGGAATGAGGATATCCGCAAGAGAACCAAGGTTACCGACATAGCACGCAGAATCGCCAAACTAAAGTGGCAATGGGCAGGGCACATTGCTCGCAGACCAGATGGCCGTTGGGGCCGAAAGGTTCTGGAATGGCGGCCACGTACCGGAAGACGTAGCGTTGGAAGGCCTCCTACAAGGTGGACCGATGACTTGGTAACGGTTGCGGGAGTCCGATGGATGCGAGATGCACAGGACCGTTCATTGTGGTGACACTTGGGGGAGGCCTATGTCCAGCAGTGGACGTCTTTCGGCTGAAATGATGATGATGATGATGATGTCTCTTAGTTTCCACTTGGCTTCCGCTTATGTCCAACAGTGGACGTCTTTCGGCTGAAATGATGATGATGATTATTTGTCTACTAGATACTGTCCGGATATTGCGAAACAGATCCACAGCTATTTAATTTTCGAGGAAATATATGTTACAGTCAATACTGTTAATTTGCCAAAACACATAATTTGACTAACTACAGTCAAAACCTTTGATATGTTATAACGCGTTTGTTTGATTATTTTATAAAATACAAAACGTTTTAGTTTAATTTAAGTACCTTGAATCACTAAAATCTTATAGATTTTTGAGTAAATGTTGGAAAAATTTAAAGATATTTCAGTAAATTTAACAGGTGGTTTTGACCAATTAACAGATTTCACTGTGAAATAGAATAGAATAAACTTTATTGTACACCATAAAAGTAACACAACTTATACATAAACTTAAATCTATGGGTACAATGGCGGTCTTATCGCTAACAGCGATATCTACCAGACAACCTTAAGATGGATCGTAAGAATTTAAAATAATACATCGGGTAGTCTGCGAAACATTTTTTTTTTTTAATTTCATGACGGCACTGTTTATCTCGATCCAGCCTGAACGTTGAACGAACTAAGCGATGGAACAAGTGAGCCTAAAGGGTGCTCGTTCACTTTTGTTTTGGACTCAGATTGATTACATATCCGCACGTTTCAAATTGTCAATATTCCAGTAAAAATAAATAAAATAATATGTATCGTATTTGTTTTATTCAGTCGACATTCTAAACAAAATAAAAACCTGTGATATTAAAATCTACGTAACATTCAAATTTTGTGAAAATATGCAAATCAAACAATAGTTCAGAGCCGGACCCAATAAAATTGATAAATAAAGGTATATGGTGCGTGTAACATGAAATGTAATCAAATATATGGTCAATATTTATCTACACCAGTCCGTATTTACTTTTGATACCTTTATTTAAAAATAAATTGTACCTGATAGATAATTCATTTTATTCCGAATATTGACACTGTTTTACATAATAAATCTAATGCAAAAAAAAACAATGATTTTACAGTTGTTAAAAAAAAAAAGTTTATTTTTTATAATTTTTGTCATTATATACAAAAAGTTACCTCTATGTTTACGTTTCATATATTTTTTTAAATATAGGTAACTTTTTCATTGCCTCCTATAACACAATGGGTTTATAGCTATTAAATATCTACACCATCCATATACAGATTAACCATAGCTATGCAACGTGGCACTTTTAATCGACAGCGACGCGGTAAAAAATGTTGACGCTATATTTTAAGATATTTAGTTGAAAGATTTTGTTCTAAGTGAAATCATAGAAATTGATCACTTCATGAAATAAGCAAGCAAAACTAGCCAGATCATTTTATACGTTAAAGTTTGATGATATTTCAATCCTCATTTGGCTTACTTTCTTTAGACCTTTTATTATCATAGAAATCCTACATCAATGATATGGCCAAACGAGGATTGACATAATATCATCAAAAGTTAACGTTTAAATGATCTGACCAGTTTTAGTTGGCCATATCATGTAGTGATCAATTTCTATGGTCTGGCCACGACATTATATTGATAAAAGTATAGTATAGTTAGTTCAGTTTTTCAATATTGTTGTTTATAAGAATGTTTTACTTATATTCTTTTGTAAATATAATATAATATAATATAATATAATATTCCACAACTATCACACAACGCCGTCTAGTCCCAAGCTAAGCAGAGCTTGTGTTATGGGTACTAGACAACTGATAAACATACATGAATAATTCTAAATCTAAATATATAAATATATAGATAAATTACAACCAGACACAGAACAAATGAAACATTTGTCCTGGGTGGGAATCGAACCCACGACCTCCGGCATAGCAGTCAGGGCCACTAACCACTAGACCAACAGGCCAGTCATGAAATGAATAGTTTTCCGTTGATATTTTTTTTTTCACAACGGAATTTTTTCTATAGGTGATGAAAAAAACTTTCTACACGCAAATCGACTCAGTCACCATGACAACATAAAAATAGACTTATTTACATCAGTAAGTAACTGGTTACAACTGCCAATTTTACTGTCTAGTATGAAGGGTATGAATTTGGAATGTAGGGGATATTTTTCCCTTAGCAAAAAGGTATTGCGATATTTTCCTGTTATGTAATAATAAATGACTGGACTGAGTGGTGATAAACACTTTATTAAAAAATATGGTGAAACCCGGAAAATTGGGTGCTTAAAGTCTCACTTAACGCTGACGTAAAAAACGAGTAACAAATTCACTCTCTGGCCTGACCATAAAGTATCTGAATATTGGTCGAAACTTTACAATTAATTAAACTAGCGGCTATGATCACAAAAAATCAGGAATTATATTTACGCGATAAAAAAGTATCATATGTTCTAACCCAGGATATAGTCTACTCGCGTGCCAAGTTCATCGAAATCCATTCAACCGTTATGACTTGAAGAGATAACAAACAGACAGACAGAGTTTTCAAATTCAAATTCAAATCATTTATTGTGGCCCATAGGTTCATAAGATGTTGTTTTAGTTACAGGTTCTGCTATGTCCCGCCAATGAGGCATACAAAATTCTTATTATTAATTTGGTACATAGTAAATAAAATAAATGAAATTGTCATGGAATAGGTACATTAAAATTAAATTAGCAAAATATTTAGGTCAAATTATAAATTAGTCATCTATATATATAAAAGGAGAAACTGACTGATATCAACGCACAGCCGAAACTACTGGGATTAGAAGCGTGAAATTTTGCACAAGGTTTCCTTTTATGACGTAGGCGAGAACTAAGAAAGGGTTTTCCAAAATTCACTCCCTAAGTGGTTGAAGCGGGGGTCCAAAGTTTGTATGGAAAAACCTACGTTTACGCGAGCGAAGCCGCGGGCAGAAGCTAGTATTACAATATAATAGTTTATAAAAACAACAACGTAGTGCTTCATAATGCTTTTGGTTTGTTTGTAGTTTTAGCAATTATTTTTAACCAACCGTCATGTTGTGGCACGCTGACAGACAGATCCCAGGGGTCTAATTGTGTGCCTTTTTTTAAACTTAAAGAAATCCTTTCCTTTCTGCTGCCAGCGTCTTCACCTGCCTGATAGTAGGATTTAATCTCAAGGGAATATACTCCCGAAATATAAAGTATGCTAGGTGTTATTCAGGAACATGGTCTACCCGTGGTCCCAAGTTTCATCGAAAACCGTTCAGCCAAATATACACACAAACTTTTACCCGAAACCGGAATCGTGGACCCAAAAGAAAAACTGTTTTATTTTTCGAATCTTATATTTTTTCTGTTAAGTTGGTATGACTGGCATAAGGCACAACTTTTCCGGACACAATCTTCTTTGACAGCCGGTAGTGCCAACCCACTAGTATTATGTAAGTTGATTTCTTTTCATAACTGTCGCATTAGGACTTTTCCGTGAGAGGTAACCTGACATAAAATATTGTTGAATGGAATATTTGGATGATGAAATGGAAAAGTATATGTATGGCATTGACTTTGAAACTATACAAGAAAAGTATAACATATATATTTTTTTTTCTTTTATTCTAGAGTAAAGAATGAATTTATTGTTTATTAATTTATTTTATTATATTGAATATAATCCCACATCATCAGGTGGGATAAGCAGTGATGCAATCGTTGATGGTGAAGCGCACTAGTTTATTAAGAGCCTATTCATTAATCCTGAATTTGTTGCAATCTAGCTTTGCACATAGACCAATAAGTAATATAATAATATCCAAAACGAATAAATAGACTTTTATAAGAATGTGTCCAATAGCACTTTTTTTATTATGTCTATTAAGGCGAATACACTTCGGCCATTTATTAGGTTGCTCTCATTTGTGTTATTATTAAACACTAATTTTCAATCTACAAGTCCGTGATAAGACCTATCATACTGTATGGATCAGAATGTTGGGCTGTGAAAAAGACGGATGAAAAAAGATTGCACGTAGCGGAGATGAGAATGTTAAGATGGATGTGTGGTGTGACGAGAATGGATAAAGTGAGAAATGAGTATATTAGGGGAAGTTTGAAAGTGGCACCAGTGACTGAAAAATTGAAAGGGAATCGTTTGTCTTGGTTTTTTTTTTTTTTTTTTTATTTATTTATTATTAATACATAACAATACAGGATAGTCTTAGTTACATAGCAACTAAAAAACCACTAAGGTTTAAACTTGTGCTATCATGAATCCATCTCAACATCGAAACTATACAAAATGAGTTTTTTTTATATTTGTACGTTATTGTCGATAACAATTAAATGGTATGGTCATGTGAAGAGGAGGGATGAAACGCATGTTACTAAAAGAGTTATGAGTTTACATGTGGATGGATGGAGAGGGAGAGGGAGACCAAAAAAAAGATGGATGGATTATGTGAAGAGTGATATGAAAGAAAAGAAAGTTAGTGATAGCATGACGACAAGGGCAGGAAGATGATGATGATTAAACACTAATTTTGAGAGCAGTGGTGGTCGAGGGGTAACGGCCCCAACTTACGAGTTGTAGGTCCCGGGTTCAAACCCAGCCAGGAACGTTATTTCATCACCACTGCTCTCTAAACGGTGGAGGAAAACAATGTGAGGAAACCGGCATGTCATAGAAACCAAACTTTGAAGACATGTGGCACCTACCAATCCACACTCGGCTCGCGTGGTGGATTACGACTCGTTATTTCTCCTAGAGAAGCCTGAATCCCAGCAGTAGGAACATTATAAGACTGGTTATTTTTATAAACACTGATTTTATTCGAACGGATATCATAAAAAATATTAAATTTATTCATTAAAATCAATGAACATCCATTGGCTTTTAAAAATCTCTCTCATCTATTTTCTTATAACCGCTTCATAATAAAACTGATATTGCGTTTTACAACCAGTGCAATACTTTTAACGTGTAGTTAACTAAAATACTCATTAAAATATCTTAACTGAACTACGCTCAATCATTTTAATTGACGTCAACAGATTCCAATTAATACAATCTCAACGTTCCCATTAACAAAGTTTTAATCCAATTTAAGTTTCTGTCTGTGATATTAATATATGAACAAATATATTAACGGGTTATGCCGAGGAAGTTACATCAGAAGCGAAATTAATATAAATTGTATGATGAGCGTATCATCATACAATTTATATTAATTTCGCTAAGCATTGCACTGGTTGTAAAATGTGATATTAGTTTTATTATGAAGCGGTTATGAGAAAACAGATGAGAGAATTTTTAAAAGTCAATGGATGTTCATTGATTTGAATGAATAAATTTCATCATTTGTATACATACATACAAATGATGAATGATGATGAATATTGTATTAGTTGTTAAATCTTACTCGTAGTAATATTGTACTTTTAAAAATATTATCTGGATCGCAAAAATATGATGGATTTTCGTGGTTGTTGTGGTGAGTTAATCACAATAAATTGGTATTTTTTGTTACTTAAATATGCAGTGTAATTACGTTTTCACTGTTGGACGCTCAGTCACGTGGTCAGAACAAAGGAATAGGAGGCGTGGCTGACTCGAGGCGATCAACGAAAAGAGAATCGAAACGAAACGGTTGTAACTTGGCTAGGGGGGCAGATCATGTTTGCGAGGTAATCTTGGCCAGAGATCGCTCCAGACAGAGAGGTTTGGAAGACGAAAGGTGAGGCCTTTGCCCAAGAGTGAAGAGACAAAATAAGAAATTGACAGGCCTGTTGGTCTAGTGGTCAGTGACCCTGACTGCTACGCCGGCGGCTGTGGGTTCGATTCCCACCCAAGACAAATGCTTGTGTGATGAGCACGATCATTTGTTCTGGGTCTGGGTATAATATCTATAATATTATATGTATGTATTTAGAAATAGATAAATGAGTATGTTTATCAGTTGTCTAGTACTCAAAGCACAAGCTCTGCTTATTTTGAGACTAGATGGCGTTGTGTGATAGTTGTGGAATATTATTAAAAAAAAATAGACAGTGAGTTGTAAATATTATGTACGCCATTATTGCCACGTACATCAGACCACTTTTGAAGCAGTTGTTTTTTTTTTTTGTTATAATTAATGTATTCATGTGGTGTGGCAATACCTACTCTCAATAAATAAATTCAAATAAAACGCTTCGAGAAGGCTTCAAGTAATTATTAGACAAACGCACAATATAAGTTTTTAAAAGTCTCAAATTACTGCTCCTGCTTTTCAAATCGAAGTTATAGTTATAATTTCAAACGCATGTAAACACTTACTTTCACAAATTAATGTTGCTCTCAACATGGTAAAGAAAAACATTGGAGAAAACAAAACTAAAAATTAGATGATATTATGTGACATCCATCAATCCAAAAACCTTGTTTCTGCCCCCGGGATGTTTGCCCAATCGCGTACATATGGTTTTCATGCGATCATCAGAAAAAGAACTGGGCAAGTGCGAGTCGGACTCGCGCACTGAGGATTCCGTACAAACTTGAAAGGTAAGTTGCGGTTTACGATTTATGCCGTATTAAAAAAAAACTACTTACTAGATCTCGTTCAAACCAATTTTTGGTGGAAGTTTGTATGGATAAATATACATCATATAATTTTTTTTATTTTATCATTCTCTTATTTTAGAAGTTACAGAGGGGCGGGGACACATTTTACCACTTTCGAAGTGTCTGTCGGAACTATTCAGTGTAGAAAAAAATGATATTAGAAACCTCAATATCATTTTTGAAGACCTATCCATAGATACCCCCACACGTATGGGTTTGATGAAAAAAAAAAACCTGAGTTTCACCCAAAATGTATTGTTTTTTTTTCTGTTTTTGTGTGAAAATCTTAATGCGGTTCACAAAATACATCTTCTTCCAAGTTTCAACAGTATAGTTCTTATAGTTTCGGAAAAAAGTGGCTGTGAAAAACGGACGGACAGACAGACAAACATGATGAATCTTTATGGGTTCCGTTTTTTGCCATTTGGCTACGGAACCCCAAAAAAGGTAGCATCGCTTGTAAGGAGGATTCGGGGGAGTGACAACAGCATCCTCAAATTGATTACCGAGGATCCGAGAGCTCCTGTGTTGAGGCATCTCATGAGGAATCATTGTCCGCCTGAAGTGCCTCGAAAGTACATGACTCACCAAATATAATTTGTTGTCTATTTTTGATTATGACTACTAATCCTAGTGTTTTAAGTTTTAGCATGTAAATTACTAACTCCTAAGCGGCATTCGCTACTGACAGGACCGCGAGAAACGCTTAGGAGTCTCGTCGATGCGTATGTTTGTGTGAGTGTGCCGTTTCGAATATTTGTAGGTAGTTTCCGTACTGTTCCATATCTAATCTATACTGTGCCTTGGTTGACTGAATAAAACAAATTATTATTATTATAAAAGGGCCACCAGAGCAAAGCCCTGTGTTCCAACAGTGGAAACGTAATTACACTGCATATTAAGGAACAAAAAAGACCAATTTATTGTGATTAACTCACCACAACAACCACGAAAATCCATCATATTTTTGCGATCCAGATAATATTTTTTTTGCAAACTACAGAAAATCCAAGGTCATCCATAAAACCACACGTTCGTCTCAATTGCTAAAATCACAAACCTTCAGTCTAACCGCAGGTAGTAAAAAACTCTCAAATAACAGCTTAAAACAACAAAATAACATTTTAAAAACTGAGCTTCGAAGCTAGGCGGGCACACGGCTAGCCTAAAATAGTTTGACCCAACTTTATTTGTAGTAAAAATCACTGGTATTCGGAACAGTGATTTGTTTGTGTTACGGGAAAAGGAACTGTTACCAGGCGAAATAACTATTGTACGAACGTGAAGTTTCTGCGTGGTTTGTGGATTTTAGTTTGACACAATACTGACTTACTTGTTTTGGATTCAATCCTGTGGAGTATTAGTTTTACTTTTTAATAGATTTTTGGAGGTAAGCGGAACAGAAAGTAAAGTCCCGGAAACCTCCGTTGAAAACTGAAGACCCTTCGAGCAGACGGGTGTTATGTCTGGTGGGCAACTGCCCGATAGATGATTTTGGGCTGTTCTATATGTTCAAATCGCGCGGAGAACTTTAATTGCACGATGTAAGATTAGTTCTTATGTGACGCCTCTGATTCCTTTGTTCTGACGTCATCTCAACGCTCAGTCACGTTTTCAGAACAAAGGAATAGGAGGCGTGGCCGATTCGAGGCGATCAACGAAAAGAGAATCGAAACGAAACGGTTAGAACTTGGCTAGGGGGGCAGGACTATTTCACAAATTGGCCTTAAGTCTTTGCTATACCCAAACAAGAAGCGTCGACAGTAGTGAAGGTGGTCCAAAAAGTAGTATGTGGATATGGTGCACCTTTAAGAATCCATTCCGATCAAGGCCGAAACTTTGAACCTGCACTTTGTCATGAAATGTTTAATTTTTTGGGATTCAAAAGACACGCACAACATCTGCACATCTTGACATTTACAACCTTGCAGAACACTTCATCATTTTTAAAACGATGAACAATTATTTATGATATTCGTCTAAAAATACCCGACCCATCCTCGGAACGGAGCACATTAGTTGTTCAATAATGCATTACGATCCGGTAGCTTAGACAAGAATCGATATAGATGGGTCAAGACCGATCGTTGCGGCTTCGTAAAATATGCCTACTCCAGGTTTATTTTACCAAGCTGAAACAGGATGTATTAGGGACGAGTATCTAGAATAATGTGCGTTTAATTTTTAGAGCGTAGGAATATTTTATAAACCGTCCAACCCGATATACATTTCCAAACAAACTGAATCAATGCGATCCAACCAGATACTTTATTGAGGACTAGCTTCTGCCAGCGGGTTTGCCCGCGTGAAAGAAGGTTCTCTATACAAACTTTGTACCCCTGTTTCACCCCCTTAAAAGTTGAATTTCTAAAAATCCCTTCTTACTGCTCACCTACGTCATAAATGGAAGCCTTGTGCAAAATTTCACGTTCCTAGTCTCAGTAGTTTTGGTTGTGCGTTGATATGTCTGTCAGTCAGTTTCTCTTTTTATATATATAGTTGACCGACATTTTGACAATTCAAAAGTGCCTGTTAATGGTCTATTTGAAGTAAATTTTCTGATTTCTGTGTAGCATCTTTTGGTGGAATAAGTCAAGACGGGTACAGAGCTACTAACAAGATTGTCAAAGATCAATAAAATTGATTTAGGTACTTTTTTTTAATTCCTGACTGATCCGAAACCTGATGTTGTTTAGATTAATTTTTATTTTATTTATTTTCTATATACCGCACAACCATTGACCTATTTTTTTTTATTTTTTTTTTTAATATTAATGATAATTGTTGTTATTTGAATTTTTATTATTTGTTTTTGTATTTTTTTCAATCTTATTGTCTTTCGACCTAATTTGCACACCAGCCATGGTCAAACATGTTGAGCCAAGGAATATTTTTTGTAACACCTATAATAAGCATGTATATTATTTACACACGTTTATACAAATAAATTAATCTGAATCTGAATTACGTTTGACATGGCAATGTATCAGTAGCTCAACTTTGGTATAAAACTTTCAATCCGTTGTGCTGATTATATTAAGTTGATATGGTTACAATGAGACGCTCCATGAGATAAAAGTCCCTAAAAATAAAGATTAAAATACCTTACAGTCAATACTATTTTCCGGCCACCGTAGGCACGAGCTTGCGGACGGCGAGCAATGGGTAGCCCGCCGTCCGACCGTCCGGTAACCGTCCGGACCGAGCCCAATTCGTCGACGTTGCGTATTGATCCACGCGCGCCTCAGGGAGATGTCAGCAAATCGTAGGGGCCCAGCAGGGTCGAAGCCTACTGGGGTCATGGGTAGTGTGAAAACGAAACCCGGGGCCCTCAGATGAAGGCAACGAAGGAACAGGAGTGGGTTTTTAGTCAGTAAAAGTCTGACACTATCTCCCGCCCCGCAAAAAAAAGCAGTCAATAGTAGCACAAAAGATTCAGAAGGGTCGAAGTGGTCTGGTTTAAGGCCAGCTCCATTCTAAGATCATCTTAATGTCTTTGTCCTATGTTATTTAGGGTCGGTTTAACATATTTTTTCTTCCATTTTGTCCTGTCACCAATCATGCTACCACTGACTCCCTTTTCTTTCACACCACTTCTCACACAATCCATCCTTCTTTTCTTTGGTATCCCTCTCTCTCTCCATCCATCCACTTGTATACACATAACGCTTTCTTTCATCCGTCCTCTTTACATCGTCATACCAAGACAAACGATTCCCTTTCAACTTTTCAGCCGCAGGCGCCTCTTTCAAACTTCCTCTAATATACTCATTTCTCATTTTATCCTTTCTCGTCACACTAACAAATTTATCTTAACAATCTTTTTTTTCTTCTGTCTTTTTACAGGCCAAGCTTCAAATAAGTATTCAGTTTTGTTTCTGCTCAATTTTAAGCCACACAGTCAATACCCAAAAAGTTATGATGCTACGTAGCGCGTAGCGGTTTTGTTATCTGCTACGAGCGTAGCCGCGTAGCCTTGACACAATTACCTCGCTACCGTAGCAACACTGCAGTCCGGTGTAAATGAACCTGTTTTATGGGCAGTACCGAAGGTATTTGTGCACCTTGTCGACAAAATTAGGTCTAAAATGGCCTGGCAAAATATACCTAGGGATTTCATTTGAACCTAATAGTCCATGCATCGTATAATATACTATTTTTGTTTAATAAGAAATAAAAGAGTCATCCAATAAGTTTTCTCACTCTATGGTGGAGCGACAGGACATGCCAGACTTTTACTGACTTTAACCACACCTGTATCCTTCAGTTACCCCTTGCGTTCTTGGACCACGTGTTTTTTCAGAAAATCCCCGTGATCCCGCAGGCATCGACTATTCTAGACCTAACGGTTTAATAAATAGAAAATAAAATAAAATCTTTTTATATTTTCATTATTATATCATTAATTCATTATATTATATTATTACTTTATATTATTATGTTTTTGAGAAGCGAGGAGGAGTGGCAGGCCTAGCAAAGGAGGCGGCCGATCGTGAGGCAACGGCCCTCATACCCCAACCGCCGCCGGGATTCCAATCCCGATTTCCGGCCACCGTAGGCGTGGGCTTGCGGACGGCAAGCAATGGGTAGCTCGCCGACCAACCGTCCGGTAACCGTCCGGACCGAGCCTAAGTCGTCAATGGCGCGTACTGTTTTCACGCGCGCCTATAGAGATGTCAGCAGCTGTAGGGGCCCAGCAGGGTCGAAGCCTACTGGGGCCAAGGGTCTGATTCTGAAAGAAAGACGGAACAAGAGTGGGTTTTTAGTCAGTAAAAGTCTGACAAAATCTCCTGCTCCGCCCAAGAGTGGGGGATGTCATAAGATGATTTTCCCACAGAAAAAAAACGTATGTCTAGCTTGAGTTGCGCTAAAGAGGCGTACTAAACAATTGCAGTAACTACACGCTTGCAGTGCACGAGTAGCTCGCATACGGGTCGCTAGAGACGCATTCGAAGCACTTTCGTCAGGTGTGGACACGTCCTTAGGTCTCAGGTAAGGTGATTTTTGTCTACCGTACCTACCGTTGTATTTGCTGAGACATATGCCTTCAATTTACACTATGAAATTACTTACAAACTACCTACACTACAGTCGTGTTCAAAGCTGATTGGATCAGTCCCTTGTCAGTGCAATTACTGACTATTAGGTACTTCCCATTAGTTGCCTTTAACTTATAGTAACCTTAATAGAGTGAGTTGGTTGCGGTATTAAAGTTGTAAGCTGTGGTAGAAGATTTTGGCATGTTGGCATAATATTTTGAAAGGGATTGGTTAATTTGCAGAACCAACTTTTTGGTTGTTGAAAAAGGGAAGTAAAATCTTCAAGTGTTGTTTGGGCAAAGATAGGTCGTGTAATGGTGGAGCTTTGGTTGATTTTTTGGTATGGTGACGCTTGAAACAATCTTAGATTCCGACTCTAAGGCAGTGGGATACCACTTTTTGACTTTCTATAATGAAGAGCGTTCATTTTTTTTTTCGGAACTTTTAATTTTTTTTTTTTTTTTTATTGTAGCTTAATTCTCTAATTTATTGTTTCATGCATGTGTTGTTTACCTGTAAGTGATTGTTGCCCTGAGGTTTAATTATAAATTTGTGTTATATTGCTGTATTCAGTGTTTACAATCGTTGGTTAGTGTTGAGAGCAGTGGTGGCCGAGTGGTAACGGCCCCGACTTACGAGTTGTAGGTCGCGTGAGAAAACCGGAATGTCCTAGAAGCAAAAATTTGAAGACATTCACCAATCCGCACTAGGCCCGCCTGGTGGATTACGGCCCATTCCCTCTCCTAGAGAGGAGGCCTAAGTCCCAGCAGTGGGAACATTAAAACGTTGGTGAAACTAATTTAATAAATAAAAATAAAACATCCACCAAAATTCAATTCCAACTCTTGGTAACAACCAAAAATTTTGTACAGAACTAGTTTCAAGTTCCTCCAAAGAAATTAAATACGCGAATGAACGATATTTTGCTGCATTAGCAGAAATAGTAACTAAAGGGTAGGCATTACTGAAACGACAACCGCAGAGATACTGCATTGCGCTGTAGGTGAACCTGTTTGTAACATCCTGTGGATATTTACTCTATCTCTCTTCGATTGGCCTATTGGTCTAGTGGTTAGTGGCCCTGACTGCTACGCCGGAGGACGTGGGTTCGATTTCCACCCGGGAAAAATGTTTGTGTGATGAGCACAATCATTTGTTCTGTGTCTGTGTGTAATTTATCTATAATAGATATGTATGTATTTGGAAATATTTAAGTATGTTTATCAATTGTCTAGTACTCATGACACAAATTCTGCTTAGCTTGGGACTAAATATGGCACACATTTTTTTTTAAGTGAGAAACCATTATAGAGGTTTCCCGCTCCGAGTAGAGCGTGAGGAAGAGTTACCTCAGCCCTGGAACGCAAAGGGCAACAGATGGAACATAGGTGGGTTTTAATCAGTAAAAGTCTGACACTCCCTCACCCTCCACCAAAAGTAGAAGAATTTATTATGATGACTCGCGCACTGAGGTTTTCGTACAAACTTACCTACGTAAATAGTTCAATTCAGTCTCGAAGATTTTTCCGAATCGCAATTTTTTTTTTGTGACGAGACTACAAATTTACAGTTTTCAGATTAATTCCTATAAATGTGCTATGAGAACTTGCTTCATGCCAAATTTCAGGATTCTAGGTCAACGGGAAGTACCCTATGAATTTTGATTCCTTTGAGAGTGTCGAAAAACGTGTATCTGTTTTTTGCGACATAAACTGCCGTATCTTTTCTTCGTTAACTTAGAAGTTCAATTTTTTTACAGCTTCAAGGGTCCGCTAACTTGAGTATATGGTTTTAATTTCAACTCGATACCTCCACGCGTTCCCATGATAAAGGGTCAGACAGACAGACCGACAGACAGACAGACGGACGGACAGCAAAGTGATTCTATATGGGCTCCGTTTTTTTTCTTTTGAGGTACAGAACCCTAAAAGTAGACCAGGTAATCATGCTGACAGTTTTTTTCCTTTTGAGGTACAGAACCCAAAAAGTAGACTACGTAGTCATGCTGAAACAAATAAGTACCTATACTTCAGGTACCCAAGTTACATTAACAAAACGTAGCACAGATACTTTACAACTTATAAAGTACCGTACCTGTAACAAATTAGTATAATTTTCCTCCTAACATACTTATTATAAGCTGGTTAAGTAAATTATTATTAATTACTGAGTGCACGTCTTGCGCCCACCCAATCTTGTTTATAGATTTTCCGGAGAAGTTTTCAGGAAATTTATCGATTCTAAAGTTTGGGTAGAATGAGATTGTTGCAATAGAATATTACAACAATCAAACCGATTGGTTTGATTGCACCAACCAAATACCATTTTCACCTACCAGAATACCATTTTCATTTATATTGTGTTTTTTTTAATTGTTTCGTTTTAGTATTTTTTTATTTTTACATAGGTATACATTTAATAATACTTACTATAATTACAATAAAATAAAATAATAAAAACCCTACACTAAATACAACTAAAATCAAACTAAAGTATGGCGTCAAAAAACACTTCCACATCGCTGTCGACTGGTAATGTGCCCAAAAGACTGGCGGCATTGCCACGCTGTATGGCAATACTTATCCTCTGTCCGAGGTAAAAGCCAGCCCTTGGGTCACGGGAAGTGTCAACTAGATGTTTTAACAGATCTCTATACAACTTGTGAGCACTCGGACCCCACGAACCGAGAGTTTCAACCCCAAACGGTTCAAAAATATAACTTCCAACAAGGTTATTATATTTTCGCCGGTTGAGGTTCTCCGCAGTCGCAGCGGCAGCACAACACGACGAGCTAGGAAGATGAGAAGGCGCAAGAGTATCGACACATGTAGCGTCCCATACTAAAGGCCTACCCATCTTCCATGGGAATAACGACATGCCGTCCGGTCTCTTGCCATCGTCGCGTGGTGGCAAAACGGCTAAAATTCCGACGGAGACAAGAGAATTATGGAATTTCATTTATCTTGTTTAGTAATGACATAGAGCTCTGCAATGTGGTCACTCACAATGGGCCTCATCGGAAGGCGTAAAGTGACCCAAAGAGCGATAGGCTATGTTCAGAGTTTCCTTGCGTGATCGAATCAGGAATCAAGATATACGCAGGAGAACCAAGTTTACCGACATAACCCGAAGAATAGCCAAACTTAAGTGCCTGTGGATTGGGCGCATTGCTCGCAGAACAAATGGTCTATGGGGCCGAAAGGTTCTAGAGTGCCAACCGCGTACTAGAAGACGCAGCGCTAGAAAACCTCCGACGAGGTGAGCCGATGACCCGGTGAGGTTCACGAGAATCCGATGGATGCAAGACGCACAGATTTGGTCATTGTGGCGACACGTGGGGTAGTCCAATGTTCAGCAGTGAACGATTTCGGCTGAAATGATGATGATGATGGATGGGCTTCTTTTTCTTTGTCCGTCCTTGCTCCCATTATCTGTGGTCGGGTCTCCTCACAATTTTGCGCCAGGACAATCTGTCCTAGGTTGTCGATATTGGCAATTGTACTTTCTTGAGGTCTTCCTCGATGTTAGACCACCAAGTTAATAGCAGGCGAATTCTAATTTCCTTTTCTTCGGGTTTTAGGGCTGTACCACATGTTGATGGTCAGTATAAAATTTATTAAGTTGTACACTATGTTTTTACTACATATAACATGAATTTTCAAGCTTGCCCGCAGGGTATATGGCGATGTACTTACAAGTAAACAAAGGCTGTCGGCCAAACTTTTAGAGCAACGTTTAACTGACGGCTGGTTTGTATATGACAGATACTGAGTTTTTGTAACAGCTATTTGCTCAGTCACCAACTTTGTTGGTTATGGTTTCCGAATGCAGCTGAACACCGTTTTGTTTGTATGTAGATCGACTGGCTTTCAGAGTTGTACTTACCCTGTTTCTGAACTTTACAGGATAATGTATAAAATAAAAATATTTTATTTCAGACCGTAGTTCATATTATGTTCGTAGTCACACCCCTTAAAAACTATGTTAGTAAAAGATATAATTATGTAATAGGTGAGATTTCTTAATTTAAATATCTTTTGCGTACACCTAACACACTAGGTACATGCATCCAGTGTGCCAAAGTGGCGCAACACGGTTTATAACAACTACAGACCATCTTAAAAGAGGAGTTTTGGCCGAAAGGTGTCGTATATCGGCGTTTCCACCACGCAACGCAACACGACGCCGACATTACGTGTATAGTTAAAGTTACATAAGTTAAGTTTTTATAATATTTATTAGTTTATTATTGTTTAAGATTATTTTATGTATTTTTTTTCTGCGGGCCTCCGATGCCTGAAAATAAATTTTTTTTTTTTTTTTTTTATTTATTTCATCACTAATGCGATCCATCTTGTGTGTCTGGATGGTCTGTATGAGTATGTATGGGTCACTTGTCTAGAAACCTCAGTAAGCGCAGTTAATGTTCTGTCAACCAATGCGGCTATTAGTACTTTGCCACGAGCCACTCACTCTACATTAGCGCACCAATAAAAATATTCCAAACAAACTAGCAAATCACGAAATATCATTCCTAAAAACTCACGTTCTACTTTATTTCAGGTTCTGGTAAACACGGATCCTTATCTAAACAAAACTGCAGCTGAGTACCTATAAAGTACCAAGAGTACCACTACAACCTACCGCCACAAGTGCTTTTAATCTAGATGCTATCTGCAATCCACACGCCAAATGTTTCAAACCTGTTTCGTGATTATTACTAACATTGTCACAGTCGAAGTACAAAACAGTAACTCAACATTTTTTTTTGTGATTTTTCGAAGTACAAGTAAATTAACAGGAGCACTAAGGTTACGGATATAGCCCAAAAATCGCCAAACTTAAGAGGCGGTGGGTAGGGTACATTTCTCGCAGAATAAATGATCAATGGGGCCGACAGGTTCTGGAGTGTGAACCGATTCCGGAAGATGCAGCGTTGAAAGGCTTTCCACAATATATCGACGACTTGGTGAAGTACGCGAAAATCCAATGGATGCGGTCATTATGGCTACACTTGGGGAAAGCCTATGTCTAGCAGTGGACGTCTTTTGGCTGAATTGATGATGACAATAAAGTAATTAGTTTGATCATTGCTCTAGTCGATGAAGTAACGTATTGCATGTCATAGAACTATTATTCCAAGACATTTGCTTTTCGTATCAAGCGAATTTCCGCGGTTTTCATTATATATTCACGTCGTAGATGTGGTTGCCATTACATAACCTTATGACTATATCGAACATTTTTTTCGAGAGCAACGTGACCTGTCAGAATGCCATCTAGCTAAAAAGGATTCGACGATAGATCAGTTGCAGATTCATAAAACAAAATTTGTAATCACAATACATCAAACGCAATGAACTTTCGTGATAACCACCTGCTAAATTCATAAAACAGCAATTATAGCGGCGTTTGAATGTGTGACTGCGTTGATTCATATTTGTTCGTTCTTGGTCTACTGATTGTCAAATGTACTGTGACACCTATTTCAGTTTTATATTCTTTTGAAAAGTTTTTGGAGCGAAAATGTTTTGGTCTCAGTTATTGCTCTCGTATTTAGACAGAGCTAGCGTGTGCAATGTATGTGTGTAGGATTTTAATTTTTAATAAAAAGATATTATGTGTGTACTCAATCTAGATTAGAATTAGAGTACTTCAATCCTAAACTTATTCGTTTATTAGGTTCCGTGCTAGCGGTTATTAAACCCCCGCTGTCTGTCCATCCATCTGTCAATCCGTCTATCTTTTATAACAATTAAAATGCGCTCATACAAATAAGGAGTTTTTTTAGTATGTTTTTTTTTTTCGGTGGGAAAATCATCCAATGACATCCCCCGCTTTTTTGGGTCAGACTTTTACTGACTAAAAACCCACTCCTGTTCCTTCGTTGCCTTCGATAACCGTGATTGCCTTTCATGCCAGGGCTGAGTCTTCCTTTCAGAAGCAGACCCTTGGACTCAGTAGGTTTCAACCCTGCTGGGCACCTACGGTTTGCTGATATCTTGAGGCGCGCGTGGAACAGTACGCGCCGTCGACGACTAGGGCTCGGTCCGGTTTTAATTTATGGTACGGAACTGTTCGGGTGCGATTCACTTTTGGCCGATTTTTTTAGGTACGTAGTAATAATTTAATTGAAACGTGGACTAAATGGAAAGGGATTGAGATACACCATGCATTAGCATCAGTCCACAAAATCTGTCGTAGTTTTTCCGAACTATATACTTTTTTTTAGGTAGGAAATAATCCACGGGTAGTGTGAAAGTGAAACCCCTGGGCCCTGTGACGAAGGTAAAGAAGGAACAGGAGTGGGTTTTGAGTCAGTAAAAGTCTGACACTATCTCCCGCTCCGCCCAAGAGCGTGATTTGTCATAAGATGATTTTCCCACCCAATAAAAAAAGTAGAATATAATCCAATGACTTCTTCAGTTCTAGGTTCACCCAGATATAAGCAAAACAACTCCCAAGATAAGATTGAACAGTTAATCGATCTGCCTAGCTTCTTCTTGATATCTGATCTCCAAAACCGAAAACCCTCAAAACTGGTAAACACAATGTCCCTTGGCAAGACTGGCATCACATTTCATGTCTTCAGACTATAAAAAGTCACCAATTATTATAATATTAAAATCGATAACTTAAGAGAATTGATTCCTTTTAAATACCCTTCGAATTTCAAAATATTATATTATAATGTTTTTAGCGCTGGCTTTTTACTACAAAACAACGTAAGTTGTTTTGTAGTAAAAATTTATTATACGGCAATTATTAAAAAATAATTACTGAATTATAAATCGAAGAAGAAAGGATAGTTCTTTTAATTATATTTTCTGAATATAAAAATATTTTATTTATCATATAATTAATACTTAATATGCTTAACTTAACTTAATTAAAACTAACTTACAAAATAAAAATAAAAGCCCTAAAGTATTAAAAAAAATAATCTAAAGTACGGTGTCGAAAAACTCCTCCGCATCGCGTTCGACTAGTAATGTACCCAAAAGACTGGCGGCATTACCACGATAAATGGCAATGTTTATCCTTTGTCCGCAGTAAAAACCAGCCCTTGGGTCACGCGAAACGTCAACAAGGTGTTTTGAAAATTCTTTAAATAATTTGTGAGCACTCGGACCCCACGAGTTTCAACCCCAAACGGCTGAAAATAGATATCTTTCAAAATAATCTTAGTTCAAGGAAATATAATCCCCTCATTAATCTTTTTCAAACTATCTTGGGATTGGCTTCCAATTTAACCAAATGCGGTTGGATACCCGTGTCTTCATTATATGAGCGACTGCCTATCAGAACTCCGCATCCCAGTTCCAACACGATACTCCTTACTCACGGAAGGAACGCCAGTGTCACTAGAATGGTGGTTGCCGAAAAACAGCATCGTAGATTGCTGGATTTGCCCAGCGTCACGGTATAAGCTGAGCAACAACCTATTTTTGCCTAGATGTGACGCCCAACTTGGTTTTATCTATTATATTTGTTTTTCTTATATTATTGTTTGTAATGGGCAGGGCCCATTGCTCGCAGAACGGAAGACCAATGGGGCCGAAAGGTTCTGAATGGCGACCACGTACCCGAAGACGTAGTGTTGGAAGGCCTCCTACAAGGTGGACCGAGGTCTTGGTAGCGGTTGCGGGAGTCCGATGGATGCGAGACACACAGGACCGTTCATTATGGCAACACTTGGGGGAGGCTATGTCCAGCAGTAGACGTCTTTCGGCTGAAATGATGATGATGATGATGATATTATTGTTTATATTAATGTTATGTTTGTCTCTGTCGGTCCCGGCCAGGTGCAATAGACAGTAGACAACCACAGACTAAGCTGTAGACATCCTTGGACTTAGACAACTATGTTCTGTCTAGTGTCTATGGTGACGCACAGTTATACACGGATCACCCCTAGCACAACAGATTGCTGTATTTTATTGTGCCTCTATTAGGACAGAATAAACATGTTTTCTTTCTTTTTTTTTTCTTTGATAAAATTATAGTTAGATTTTCTGGCGTCTACTTGTAACGACTATCAAAGACTGATCACCGGGATTACGTGCGTTCCGAGGCACGGGTTGTTAGTAATATCCTAAGTAAACGTAGAAAAGTACTTATAAATTGAATAAATCACATTGGTACTTGCCTTGTTTCAAACCAGCAGCCTCATGCATGAGAAACGGGTGTCTTAACCACTGGGCTAACACGACATAAGTACAATTTCCAGTCCTTTAATAATGTTTTTGATGATTATAATTTTCTAATTATTTTATCATTATTGCCTCGGGTTATAAATACCTTTCTAAACGCCCGTATTTTCTAGCGGTTTCTTATTAAAAGTAACTGGATTTTTCTTAATGGTTTGTTTAAGAAGATGAAGGAGAAAATATCTTGGAGGTGCTAATTGTTTTTGAAATGAGATTTGAGTGCTTGAAGGCAGAGTATTTTAGAGATAGAAATTGAAAATAAGTTTATTTTCGCTTTTAGTCTTTGGGTGCTGGTACTGTTAAATAAAATAATCTTTCCTGATCTTAATTTAAATTTATTTAAACGTTGAGAACTAGTTTAATAATAATAATAATAATAATAATCAATTTATTTCAGGCAACATGTACCCATATCATAAATACCTTATAGACTAACATACATAATTACTTATAATAAATCATTTTGTTAGTAAACATGATTTAAAACTATGTTAGTAACACTTCACTTCGCACTATTCATCTTGGTGCTGTCCTGTGGTATTTGTCCGCGGAAGCGACGGAACACCACACCCTGTGGCCAAAAGTCTTCGTCCATAACGTGGTGTAGAAAACAGTTCGGTACTCGCACCACAAATGCCTTAAAATTGACATTCCGGTGCGACTCCAGCAACTGCACCCTCAGTGTGTACTTCAACTTTTGGCGCACATAATCGACGATGTCCTCCACCTTTGTGGTGTAATTTGTGGTTTAAGCAGGAACTACATTAGACCGACGCACACGTGGGCCAGGCCTGATTTGTACGTAGAGTCGCGTCGCGTGGCGTGGATCTAATTAAGCTCTACAAGTCTAGTTGCCATATAAAATGCTTGGAGACCGACGCGCCCTGATCTGCGTACGTGGCCCACGTGTGCCCAACGTAGTTCTACCTTTAGTATTTCATCATTTTCTTGAAGTTATTTATGTAATTTAATGACAAGGATTTATTAAAAGTGTTAATATTAGAATTCCTTTTTTTTTTCATTATGACGCCTTCAATTATAATTGGTCGATTGAGTCTGAACATAAAGTATTTAGAGTTAACTCTACACTTATTAAAATTATAAAGCTGAATATTTTCTTTGTCTGAACGTGCTAATCTCAAGAACAACTGCTTCGAATTAAAAAAAATTGCTGGATAGTCTATTTGCCTGAGGGTTTTAACATAATGCTACAACTCACTGGAGCGGAGCAATAATCAAAGACGCAAGTGAAACTGTGAAAGACAGCTTTTTATTTATCGGCCATCTTTTAATGGGTGATAAGTACATAGTCAGTCAAAGTGAACTTTCTCTGAGGCACAATGAGAGCCATGAGACACACAATGTTGTTAAATTTTAAGCTTAAGTATTTAAGTTTCTATATTATTATAATTGTTATCTCATTGTGTGTATCTGTGTGCTAAATAATATTTTTTTTCTTCTTTCTGTATCGGAAAAAATAACGGCTAATCCCAACATTTTGAGAAGTTTCGATAATGGAAACGATCGGTACAGCTTCTCATATTACATTATTCAATTACTTCATAGTAAAAAATATCTATTTATTTTATTATATTACGAGTATATTAGCCACCGCCGTTCGTTGTGGAGACACTTGGGGGAGGCGTATGTCCAACAGTGGACGTCCTTCGGCTGAAATGATGATGATTATTTTAGGAAAACATACAGCTAGTAACATGTTTACTTATTCAATGCATTTGAGAGTTTGCCATCCTCACTCAAATGTCTCAGTGATGGTGGCGCTTGTTTTGGATCATTCGATTCCTTTCAAAATGGCTGAGCTGAGGGTTACCTACCATAAGTTCGAAAAATATTTGTCCGAATTTCATTTCACCTAAAACTTTTCAACTATTAGTACGATCACTTTGTTGTTCGTCCGTCTGTCTGTCTGTCTGTCTGGCGGCAGACAAGGGTCTTAACAGACAGTCAAGACCCTTTATCTCAGGAACGCGGGAAGGTATCGAGTTGAAATTAAAACTCAAGGTCCCATGAAGCTGTGAAAAATTCAAATTTCTGAGTCAATGACAAAAAAGATACGGCCGTTTATGTCGCAAATAAACATATATTTCGACACTCTCAGGGAAATCAAAATTCATAGGGTACTTTCCATTGACCTAGAACTTTGAAAATTGACATGAAGCAAGGTCTCATAGCACAAGTATAGGAAAAAATCTGAAAACTGAAAAAAAAAACTTTTTTTGTGATTCCGAAAAATTTTCATAACTCAATTCGGGATTTGAACTGTTTTCATAGGTAAGTTTGTACGGAACCCTCAGTGCGCGAGTCTGACTCGCACTTGTCCGGTTTTTTTATATTATATATATATATATATATATTATATTATTCTGCACGGACCCTTGGTTGACTTTTAGAGAATTCCTAAGACATTAAATCCACTTTTGTACCTTTGTGATGCATAGTTTCAATGAATAAATAAAATAAAAAATATACGGGACAGCTGATTTTTTTTTTACAACCTGGAAAATTTTGGACGGTTCCAGCAGTCACGTATAGTAAAGATACGTTCCCAGAAATGTTCAGTAGAAACGGATACGGTAGTTTAGAGTTGAAACGTAAACAAATTGAAAGAGTTCATTGGGAGTAAGGTTCATTCGCCCATCCGTCCATCCATCGGCCCAACCGTCCATCCATCCGTTCGTCTATCCGTCCTTCCGTCTTTAATATAAATTAAAGGGGTATACAGAAACATGGTTTTTTTCGCTGTATCTACAGTATGGCCGACTGTCCAAGTCGTATTCTTCGCATACAAGTCCAACGTCGCCAGTTTTGAAAACATTATAATTATATTATAACAGTTATTAGTGGACACCAGACGTATGCTACTATGCTAAAAAATAAATACAATTTGTTTGGAAAAAAGGAAATTTACATTTTTATTAATTCATTGTTTTAAAGGTCTAAAACTATTTTCGCATTATTGTTTTTCAAAAGGTGTTTCCAGATCTGGCAAATGCGCCGCTCGGGAGCGGTTCGCGAGCCGATTGCAAACTGTGCGCGCGTATTTCATGTTCGTACGAAGCGCGCGCGGCGCAGGGGTTCCTGGCAGGGACTTGAAAACGATATGAATTTCGTTCTGTTACAGTAAATGTTATCTGATAAAGTTCTAAAATTGTAACGAAACTAAAACCAAAAGATATAAATAACGTTAAAAAAAATAACGTTATCGAATATCATTTTGGTAGAACAATATTTTAAGTTACGTTATGGGATCAGTAATGTTATGCTTGTATCCTCGTACAATAATGTTACACACGTTGAAACGTAACAGATTAATTTGTAACGTTATCCGTTATTTCGAGTAACGTTTCAAGTCCCTGGTTTCTGGTCTAGACACACCATTATGAAACCGTTTTGGGGCACATTGGTAGGACGGTTTCAAAGTCTAGAACGGCTATAGCTAGAATATATATTTTAGATTTGTAAAGCAACCCGCTCCTGCTTACAAATCTTTGTAATTCTGAACTTTTCTCAAATGTAATATGTACCTATGTATTATATTTATTTAGATTATTTAAGTCATTATAATTATCTTCCTGTCTTTGTTCCCTGTCATTGGGGGTCAGTGCAACATGTTTTTTACTTCCATTATGTCCTGCCACCCGTCGCACTGTTTCTATCTCCCTTTTCTTTCATATAATTTCTCAAAAAATCCATACAACTTTTCTTCCCTTCCTCTCATTTAGTTTAAGTAAGGGTATTATATTAATATTAAGCAATTGTGCACTTTTATATACTGTCGTGTTGTATCAATCACTCGGAGGTTTGTTTAAAAAATTCTTTGTAGAATAAAGAAAAACTACACATACACTAAAGACCATAACTTCTACCTAAAATATGTATATCCTACATACCTATATACCTAAAAATCCCCATAAATCACTCTGTTTACTGATGAGAACCGTGTGAAAATCTGACTAGTAGTTTTTGAGTTTATCGCAGACATATATTGCCTTGGTTCTCCTGCGGATAATGTTAATATTTACAACATTATTTTTAGTATATGCGAAACCTAAGTGACCTGGACAAAATAGTCCAGAATCATTAACTGAATCGACTCCAATGTCTTTTACACCATGTTTATACTTTTCCAAAAATATTTAAACTTGTGACCAGTCGGGAACCACCGATACTAAGTACAATGGAGGTCACGGCAGGTACACAGTTGGGTTTTTTTTTCTTTTTTTTTCGGTGGTAATATCATCTTATGACATCCCCCGCCCTTGGGCGGGGCGGGAGATAGTGTCAGACTTTTACTGACTAAAAACCCACTCCTGTTCCTTCGTTGCCTTTCGTATCAGGGCCGAGTCTTCCTTTTAGAATCAGACCCTTGGCCCCAGTAGGCTCCGACCCTGCTAGGCCCCTACCGTTGCTGACATCTCCTTGAGGCGCGCGTGGAACAGCACGCGCCGTCGACGACTTAGGCTCTGTCCGGACGGTTACCAGACGGTCGGACGGCGAGCCACCCATTGCTCGCCGTCCGCAAGCCTGCGCCTTCGATGGCCGGAAATCGGGATCGGAATCCCGGCGGCGATTGGGGCGTAAGGACCGTTGCCGTTGCCTCACGCGATCGGCCGCCTCCTTTGCTAGCATTACTGCTTCGCAGAAGGAGGCGACCGCCTGCCACTCCTCCTCGCTCCGGACCATGGCCTGTACCAAGGCCCGGCGCGAGAGATTGCCGCCGCCAATCGCCCCCACGAGGACAAGGCGTTGCTCTGCCTAAGTAGGGCACACCTCCACCGTGCGCTCCACCGTGTCCTCCGGGCGGTCCACACAATGGTGGCACCCGGGCGTTTCTCCCGCATGAATCCGGTGCAGGAACCTCCCGAAGTTACCATGTCCGGTGAGGACCTGCGTCATGCGGAAGGTAAGGACGCCGTGTTGCCTTTCCAGCCATTCCTCAAAGAGGGGACTTACCGCCATAATTATGACGTGCCCAAGTACACAGTTGGGTGCGGAAGCAACCCCTCAGTCGCCCGGATGGCCCGGTGACCATGTATTTGTGCGGAATACAATTATGAAATTTTGCACATAAACTCTTTACATAAAAATACTAGACACGTGTTTCGGGTTTCGCATATACTAAAACTAATGTTATGTAACTTAACGGGGATCCCTTACAGATGAAACGAACAAAATAAACAGACGGATTAATTTCAACAAACAGATTGAAAAGGTTCATTGAAAGTAACGATCAAACAAAATGTTATCTTGTTAATACTCGCCGCGTGAATTAATTGATATTTTAATTGAAATCGTTTTGTATGTTTTCGCCTAAAGATATATTTTTTCATTAGTTTAATAGATGTCAATAACAGATACTGTTTCGGAGATATTTTAGTTAATTACTTTACAATGGGCAAAATGAATGTTTACTTAATTATCATATTATTTTTTTACTTAAATAGGTTCTTAATTGTGTTGATTTAGGATTTTATGAGAGCTATTAAGGTACAAACTACTGGCACACAATACAGCTGGTCCATTTATATCCATTAGGTTTTTTTTACAGGACAACAAAGTGATCCTATAAGGGTTCCGTTTTTAGGGTTCCGTACCTCGAAAGGAAAAAATGGAACCTTTATAGAATCACTTTGTTGTCCTTTCTGTCTGTCTGTCAGTTAAGACCCTTTATCTCGGGAACCCGTAGAGGTATTGAGTTGAAATTAAAACCATATACTCAAATCTGCGGCCCTTTGAAGCTATGAAAAAATCGAACTTCTGAGTTAACGAAAAAAATTATAAGGCCATTTATGTCTCAAACGTGTATTTCGATACCCTCAAGAAAATCAAAATTTATAAGGTACTTCCCGCAGACCTAAAATCTTGGGCACGCCACAATTATGGCGGTAAGTCCCCTCTTTTAGGAATGGCTAGAGAGACCACATGGCGTCCTTACCTACCGCATGACGCAGATCCTTACCGGACATGGTAAGTTCGGGAGGTTCCTGCACCGAATTCGTGCGGAGGACACGCCCGGGTGTCGCCACTGTGTGGAACGCCCGGAGGACACGGTGGAGCATACGGTGGAGGTGTGCCCCGCTTGGGCAGAGCAACGCCGTGTCCTCGTGGGGGCGATCGGCGGCAGTGATCTCTCGCGCCGGGCATTGGTACAGGCCATGGTCCGGAGTGAGGAGGAGTGGCAGGCGGTCGCCTCCTTCTGCGAAGCAGTAATGCTAGCAAAGGAGGCGGCCGATCGCGTGAGGCAACAGCAACGGTCCTCACGCCCCAACCGCCGCCGGGATTCCGATCCCGATTTCCGGCCACCGTAGGCGCAGGCTTGCGGACGGCGAGCAATGGGTGGCTCGCCGTCCGACCGTCCGGTAACTGTCCGGACCGAGCCCAAGCCGTCGACGGCGCGTATTGTTCCACGCGCGCCTCAGGGTGATGTCAGCAAATCGTTGGGGCCCAGCAGGGTCGAAGCCTACTAGGGCCACGGGTAGTGTGAAAGCGAAGCCCGGGGCCCCGGGATGAAGGCAAAGAGGGAACAGGAGTGGGTTTTTAGTCAGTAAAAGTCTGACACTATCTCTCGCTCCACCCAAGAGCGAGATTTGTCATTAGATGATTTTCCCACCTTAAAAAAAAAAAAAAAAAAAAAGACCTAAAATCTAAAACTTGGCATGAAGCAAGGTCATGCACAAGTAGGTATAGGAAAAAATCTGAAAACAGTAAATTTGTAATTGCGCAAACTTTTTTGCGGTGCGGAAAAATCTTCGTCACTCAATTCAGGAATTGAACTGTTTTCATAGGTAAACTTGTACGGAACCCTTAGTGCGCGAGTCCGACTCGCACTTGCTCCGTTTTTCATTTTGAGGTGAGTAACCCTAAAAAGGACACTCAAATATTTGAGTATAACAAAAACTGTCTTGTTTGTAATATAATATAGGTTAAAAACACAATATACCACACTGTTTAAGATTAAAAATTAAGCGATATTAGTTGCGTATTTTAAAAGAATTTTCTTTGCAACCAGTAATTCTAAAATGCAATGAATATCTTCAATTCATTTGTGGATCGATTTCTTTCAACTATCTACCTTAACCTCAACTAAATAAGGTAGATGTTAGTGAAGTGTGGGTATATACGTATTTTTTAAAAGTAAATATTAATAATACGGAACTTAGTTTAATTTTAATTATCTCCGTTTGATGGACTTGAAGAGCAAATATATTTTGATAGATTATTTATTCATGGTTTAAAAAAATAAAAATGGATTCTCCGCCAGTGTATTGATCAGCATTTTAATAATAAATTATAGATTCTTACGTGAAAAACATAATTAAATGGTATTACTGTGTGCTCCTAGACTGCGCAGGTGTCACTGAAATACGTCCACGAACCTTAGGATACCCGATCTCCCTTATTGATGCCCTGAAAAATCTAAGAGGCTTAAGCTGTTTTTGGAGAGAGGTGGGCTGGATGGAATATGGCCACCTAAGATTATGGCCGCCATGGCCCACGTACAATAGTCCACATAGGACTAAGTGCGGAAACCATACCCATGCTCTCAAAACAGTGAAGGAAAATATCGTGAGGAAACCGGCATATCCTAGAACCAAAAATTCGAAAACATGTGACATTCACCAATCCGCACAGAGCCCGCGTAATGGATTACGGCTCATTGCCTCTTTTAGAGAGGAGGCCTGAGTCCCAGCAGTGGGAACATTAAAAGGCCGACTATAAAAGGAAGACTCGGCCCTGGTACGAAAGGCAACGAAGGAACAGGAGTGGGTTTTTAGTCAGTAAAAGTCTGACACTATCTCCCGCCCAAGAGCGGGGGATGTCATAAGATGATATCCCACCAAAAAAAAAAAAACAGTGGGAACCTTATATGGCTGATTATGCTACTAATAGTTATGTCAGGTTAAGTGTGTTTACATGTTTATTAATACTTCACGACATAGGAGTATTTACTAGTATGGAGCAAAGTTAAAAAAGAAACATACAGTCCGAACCGAAAAAATCTGTCAGTTCGCTTAACGTCCCGTGTGTTACCATTCAATTCCCATTCGCATTTCATCGAGAACGTGTGACTTAACGCTACTCGACCATTTTCTAAAATCTGGTATTACCGCGTGAAATCTGATATTTCTTTACCAATCAACTACTGGGGAATGTCGCCCTGAGGGCATATAACCACTACCAGGGGCAGGTACCACTAGGCTACCACTGCTCTCAACATCACATCTCACAATATCACTTAAACTTTTTGTTTAATTTAATTTAAAATTTCCAAAAATACCCTCTCTCTTTCCCTCCTCTCTCACTGTGTCTCTCTATGTGTGTGTGTATCTCTGTGTGTGTGTGTGTGTCTGTGTTTCTCTCTCTGTTTCCTTTTCTCTTTTCATTCTCTTCTTCCGAAGATTACAACCATTTTGTTACATTCCGCGTTATTTTGTTGCCTGATGAAAACACTATGACGATAAGGTTCCATACACACACTTACACACATTTTCACACCCTTGTTTGTTTTTAATTAGATAAGTCTTTGAACTGTTTTATTTATTTTCCATCAAGTCAAAATTATCGCTCTTCGTAAATATTTATATAGCTTGTAACAAGTCTGCGTAGTTTGGAGCCCTGGAGTCCTGTAACACAGGATTTTTCTAGTACAGGCTTCAGTCTCCACAACATCAATGAAATAGTTATTTGTGCAACAAGAGAGCAAAGTCGTTTTTTGCTGCGAGTGCTAATTTTGAGTTCCGAGCAAGCGAAGGATTCTTTGATTGAATCACGAGCGTTAGCGAGTGATTCTAAAGTAGAATCCTGAGCGAGGGGAGGGATTCAAAGGCACGAGATGCAAAAAGTTTTGCTCTTGTGTGTTACACACATAATTTTTCACTTCAGCAGCGAGAACACATATTACTTGGGAAATAAAATAATTAACACTACTAGATTTAATAATGATTTCAATTAAAATAAATACTATCTCTGTCGCTAGTTATGCATGCTAGTTTTTCTTTGTGGTGGAATTTCAAAATCGGAATGAACTTCGAAATGGCATGTTTTATCACTCGCTTTTTTATAAGGGCGAGAAAGAGACAGAGTACAGTGCAGTTCGAATGTTTCGAATTGTATGGCTAAAAAAATAATTAAAAAGTTACTTTGTCTCACGCAGTGAGCAAAATCGAGTTTTGCTCACTGTTTTCAAGCAGCAAAACCTACTTGTTGGAGCTGCTGTAGTGAAAATGTATTTACTGTAACAATGTACTGTACTTATGAATTCTTATTTTTGCATTATGTGGTGGAGAAAAATAAACGCTTTCAATATTATTAATCAAGGAGTGGGTAAAATAAAAAAAGCATATACATTTGTACCTCAAAATTATTTGTCCCTCAGTAGAATTTTTACAAGTTTGTACTGTGGGTATGTTTGCAAACACATATCCTTATATACACAAACAGCAACCCCGGAACTACTATCGGTTGGTCAAATATTTGGTCGGTCCGGAAATCGGTCGCAGGATCCGACACTGACAAAACTCTCCGTCACTCAACGTTTCGTGTTGGTACAACACAACTGTTGTTGGTACATTATTTCACACGGATGAAAATAGAGGTTTATGATAGAAAATAAAATATAAAACCCGAACCCTGACTGGTAATGGTGGATAAAAACTGAAAAGAGAAAAACAAGTCAATCCAGAAGTGTAGGAAGCATTTTTTTTTTACTTTGCCAGAAGTGTAGAAGGCAATTTTTTTACTTTGCCAGAAGTGTAGAAGGCACTTTTTTTTTACTTTGCCAAAAGTGTAGATGGCAATTTTTTTTTAACTTTAAACTATAGCGTCTTACTTGGGGGAGGCCTATGTCCAACAGTGGACGTCTTTTGGCTGAAACGATGATGATGATGATGACGTCGACGTCTCACTATCGTCATGTAAAAATAAATGCTATAATACGTGGTTCGCAGTACAACATTCTTTTTGAGAGGGAGGGGTCTTGTAATTTCATGGACAACCTATCTATCTAGTGACATTGCTAACAGTTTTTTGACTTCGAAGATCAAACATTTTTTTTTTAAGTCAGAATTTAATGACTTCTTCTCTCTCACCTACGTTCTTTCAGTTACCTTTTACGTGTCTTAGCAGACATCAGCCTTATTGGGCCCCTACGGCTTGCTGAGATCTCTTTGAGCCTTCGACAATTCGAGCTCGGTTCTTATAGGACGAGCGGACGGCAAGCTATCCATTGTTCATCGTCCGCATGTCCGTGCCTACGGAAGATCAACAACAACAACAACAACTGTTTTAACTTAGCAAAGAGCCACGAGAGAAGTTTTACATTATTTAAACAACATAAATAAATAGTAGTTCATTTCCCAGCCAACTAGAGTTCACAGTATTCACCATTTACGGCTTGGCTTATAAACCGCTAATTAATTACTATTTCACTATTAATTGCCACTATTCATATAACCACAATACGTTATACTATCATAGTTAATTGGGACGTTCCATCGTTGGTTTTGTAATATGGAATAAAGGGAATTATTTAGAGAAAATTGAACTTTATTACGAACACATTCTTAAATTATTACTAATTTTTCGCTACCAACGTTTAAAAAAAACGGTGAAGGAGTATTGTCTATCACTTTAGTTTTTACTTCTCATTTCTAAATTGTAATTATTTTTGATATTTATTAGTATATTATTTGTTTTTTTTTTTAATTTATGTATTATATTTTTAAGTATTATTATTATTTTTCTCATTTTTGTTTGTATTATTCTCTATGTTGTTGTACACTGACAGCCCGAAATCTTTTCCTTTCGTTCAGTCCATCCAAAGGTTGTGTGGTAGAAATTGCCCTATGCAATAAGACCGCCTATTGTACACTTATTTATAGATATGTTGTCCTGTATTATGTTAAGGTGTGCAATAAAGTTATATAATAATAATAAACGTATGACGAAATTGTTCATGAAATATCCTACAAATTATTATCATTTAGAGTTTGAAAGTTCGTCCGAACCGAGCCCAAATATCATTGGATGATTTTACACCTAAAAAAACCGGGCAAGCGCGAGTTAGACTCGTGCACTGAGGGGCCGTACAGACTTATCTATGAAAATAGTTCATTCGTTTTTTTTTTTTGTGACTAACAACACGTTTTCAGATTTTTTCCTATACTTGTGCTATGAGACTGATTCATGTCAAATTTCAAGATTCTCGGTCATTCATTCACGTTCAACGGGAAGTATCCTATGAATTTTGATTACCTTGAGAGTGTCGAAATACACGTTTTTTGCGACATAAGCGGCCGTATCTTTATTTTTCGTTAACTCAGAAGTTTGATATTTTCACGGCTTCAAAGGAACGCAGACTTGAGTATATGATTTTAATTTCAACTTGATATCTCCACGCGTTCAGACAGACAGACGGACAACAAAGTGATCCTATATGGGTTCCATACCTCAAAAGGAAAAAGCGGAACCCTAGAACGGAAAACAAGAGATTGGAAGTTGGAAATGTGCTTCGAGGTAAGCGTGTTTCTTTGTCTGATCTCTCTTTGGTCGTGTTGAATTGCAGTCCTAATGAGAGTATAGGAACAGAAATTACTTGTAATATATCCCTCGCTGGCTAATTTCCGCGAAAATTGGCGGCCATGACATAAAATCATTTCTTGCATTCTATCCTGTCACCCATCACGCTATCATTAATTCCCTTATCTTTCATATCTCTTCTCACACAATCCATCCATCTTTTCTTTGATCTCCATCTCCCTCTCCATCCATCCACATGTATACTCATAACTCTTTTTGTAACCCTTTCAACATTTCAAACACTGGTATACGTCACACCACACATCCATCTCAACATTCTCATCTCCGCTACATGTAATCTTTTTATATCCCTCTTTTTGGCAGCTCCATATTCCATGATCTATACAGTATGACAGGTATTATCACGGACTTGTAGATTTTGCCCTTCAACTTGAACATATTCATCATCCATTTCAGCCGAAAGACGTCCACTGTTAGACATAGCTCTTCCCCAAGCGTCTCCACAACGACCGATCCTGTGCGTCTCGCATCCACCGCAATCCCGCGACTCTCACTAGGCCGTCGGTCCACCTTGTGGGAGGTCTTTCAATGCTGCGTTTTCCACGCGTTGTGCCACTTTAGAACCATTCGGCCCCATCGACCATCCGTTCTACGAGCAATGTGCCCTGCCCACTGCCACTTTAGCTTGGCGATTCTTCGGGCTATGTCGGCGACCTTGGTTCTTCTGCGGATATCTTCATTCCATATGCGATCACGGAAGGAAACTCCGAACAAAGCCCTTTTCATTGGCCTTTGGGTGACTGTAAGCCTTCTGATGAGGCCATATGTCATCACTGGCAACACGCATTAGTCATAGATTTTCGTCTTGAGACATTGTTGTATGTTGGACAAGAAGATACCTCGCAGCTTCCTGAATACTTCCCAGCCAAGTAGGATTCGACAATTGACCTCTTTCTCAAAGTTAGACCTACCTAACTGGATTGTGAACTTAAACATCCGACACAAAATCGAATTAAACCATTGCTCATTATTTTATGAACTGTAATGAACTTATCTGTATCTGGCCGTGCATGCAGAAAACAAACCGTTTTTTACGTCAGATAACATTTTCTACAGCTAATTCAAGAAAAAGAAACCGCTCTCCGTACATAATTACCTTGCAACTTTAAAAGCACGGTTTACAATTGAAAAGGCACCAACAGTTGTTTCAGATAAACATAAGTTATTGCCTGCAGCCGGCCAACAAGGCTTTACTCCAGAATATATATGCGCTTTGTTTTAGAACAGGGAAATGCATGCAGAGGATGCGGTATAGAAATATTTGCTGGTTAAACTGGATGGACAGTGGTTTTACGGTCCGTTTATTACATGAATTGGACTTCTTTTTAGTAGATGTGACTTGAATTGTTTTTAAAATATATGCGGATTTCTGTTGTGATGCTAGGACAAAGGGTTTTGGGCATACAGAGAAAGAGCATGCAACAAGCTTTGCGTTTTTGATGTGTGTCCAATTCAATTATTTTTACTTTTTAATTTATACATACAAAAATGTAAGGTATTTTATAGGTATTGTGATGTAAAGTCCCGCAAATTTCACAACAAGTTTTAACATGATGTCTGACAGTTTTGAGTATTTTTTTTTTTTTTTTTTTATATGTCCTTTCTTTGGTACTGTTTGTCAAAGCGTTGAGCTCCTTAGTATAGCCCTAAGTTTGAGCTACACAAATACTGACTGCTGAAATGCTTACACTGACTGAACAGGTCCACTCAAATATGTGTGGTTCATTCTTCAAAAGACCATCTGATACACTAGTCTGCACGGTTCTCTTATGATTTGACCATTACATGTTTACTGTATGGACTTCAAAAGAGACTTTGACCCCTAAAAAAACCTACTCCTGTTCCTTTGTTGCTTTCGTACCAGGACCCTGGGTTTCGTTTTCACACTACCCTTGACCCCAGTAGGCTTCGACCCTGCTGGCCCCTACGATTTGCTGACATCTCACTGAGGCGCGCGTGGAACAATACGCGCCGTCGACGACTTGGGCTCGGTCCGGACGGTTACCGGACGGTCGAACGGTGGGCTAGACTTTGACCCCTGAGTTTGTTTCGGTGTTTCTTCTCAGGGTAGTTAGCTAGGAAACACCGGCCTTATCTAGTTTAAACTGACGATAAAAAAGGCGATCACGAACTGGAAAACGCAACATTGGAATGCCTCCCACAAGGTGGACCGATGACCTGGTGAGGGTCACGGGAATCCGATGGATGCTGAGACGCATAGGACCAGTTTTTATGGTGATACTTGGTGGAAGCATATGTCCAATAGTGGACGTCTTTCGGCTGAAATGATAATGATGAAGTTACTTTTATGTCACGGTACCTTGAGAATATTGCCAATAACACTTTCCCCGTTTCAGAAATCGAACCTAAAAACCGCGGTCTCTTATGACCACTAGACCAACGAGGCAGTTCAGTAAATTCAAATTGTTTTTATTTTTATCACATACAGCCAGAACTTGCGCCACAAAATTCTACGTTTATGCTTTCACCAGCAGTTTTTTTTGTGCGGTAGTTGTGCTCCCAGTTTTAACCTAAACCCCCACTTTTAATGGATACCCCCAAACACTAATTTCGTCTCGTTGTTCTGTGAAAAATGGAATCAACTCGCGTTTTTCTGTTTTTTTATTAAAAATTCCCTGTTTTGCGTATCCAGTGTTTTGTACAGTTCTATATTTGTTTTAAATTTTCAGTTTTTGTTTCGACACTCAAAAATTTTAAGTAAACCTTAGTTACCTGCTAGCTATTTTTCATATGGAATGTAGGTGAGGTGTAATCTACACCCCTGTTTTTAATTAGTAAAAAAAAAATGGCTCTATCCGTACCCGTTACTGATCATATTTTTGTAGTCAAAAGTAAAAAAAATCAAAATTGTCCGTGAAAATGTATTATAATTGGTAAATTCATAATAGAATTGTAAGTTGATTGAATTAATAATTCATAACAATAAATTGCTAATAACTTTGCTGTTTGTGAATATTATTTATTGAGACTTTATTTAAATAATAATAAGACCGTTTCTAAATAGCCCTTTAAATATTTGTACTAATTAAAATATGTGGTGTATACTTCATTAATAGTCATGGATTTTATAATAGACACTATGGTAGGTCATCATCAGCTCTAAGGGCCTTTTTCCAACTATTTTGGGGTCGGCTTTAAGTCTAACCGGATGCGGTCGAATACCCATGTTTTACATGGAGCGACTGCCTATCAGACCCCCACAACCCAGTTACTGGGCAAGGAGTTTCGTGTTGAAACTCCTTGGATAGACTGATGGTCAGACTTTCTAGCGTCTAACTTCCTTTAACGACTGTCAAAAATCTACGCATGTCAACCGAGACCAACTGTTAAAAGCTAAACTACGAAATTATGTGACCGTTTCCACTGATACTAAACTACGTAGCGTGACGAGTAAGATGTAATATGCCCTATTCAGGGTGCCGTGAGATAAAAGGTAAACAAACCATTTCTAATACTACTACATTATAGACCACAGATACTGCAAACATTTTACGTACAAATATGACGTTTTCTCATCGGGCGGGTCCCAATCCGCCATCTTATTCACTATCGATCAACTTATTGATACGAGACATTTTCGTTGAATTCTTGTTATCCCTTAAAATCATTGATGGTGAAGCACCATCAATTTTATCATTGCTTACCATCAGGTAGGATTGTAGTCAAGCACTCATTAATGGCTGTAACCAGATTTTATCCTACTGTGAAAAAATAAGAAAAGAAACTTGACTAATAGCTATCAAGCATTCATACCTAAAACCTCGTATTTTCAAGTACGACTGTCGAGACGCGCCAATTAACTACATCATGTCTGTACACCCTAAAGCGTACAGCCGTGAAGATGCGGCTGCTATATAGATGGCGTGTTTGCAAAATAAACGACTCGTGTCTCTTCTGTTGTTCTAAGTGTATCCCCTCTGTTTACTCAGAGTAAATATTAACAGACTAACGTATCGCGAACCTACACGGGTGGTTGGAGGAAATTTGTATGAAAATGACGTCACTTCTAGAACTTCCAAACCAGTTGGAGTGTTACACAAAGATATTCTTACACAGATATCCAGAAAAACAAAACAAAAAACTGGCCAAGTGTAAGTCGTACTCGCACATGAAGGGTTCCGTAATAGTTATAATATTAAAATCGAGCAAAAACGCCGACCTGCTTTAATTTTTTACTACATTTTAATTTTATTATTTGTTGCTGTAGCGGCAATAGAAATACATATTCTGTCAAATTCCAACGTCGACCATATCATCGCTTTCCATCAGGCGGGATCGCAGTAATAAACAGTACTATTTAGCTAGCCGCCCAAATAATATTCAGCTATTCAATCAAGCAAGGTATACAAAATAATAAACACTCACATTGATTGTCCAAGGTTACTTAGTCAAATTAACATAAATGTGCCTTACAAAATGGCTCGTATATCTAGATATCAGTTGCTTCGCGCTAAGAGCTTCAAAACCAATCTGGGTCATTTTTCCACCGTTAACAAGATGCAGATTCAATTTGGTCGCCTGTCACGCTCACCCAGTGAAGATGTTGATTTGTCTTACTCGTTGCGTAAATTCAAGTCTGTCTTGCATAAAGCATTATCACTAGAGTGAAAACAGAATTTTGTCCCTTTCACTTACATAAAGTACGTGAAAGGGACAAAATTCTTAAAATAAATAAAATAAATAAATAAGTAAATAAATATTGTAATTTTTATATGTTCAAATATTCAGAATTTGTTTTTGTTGCCATATTTCTTTTTTATTGGTTGGCTTAACGTCGAATAAAATGTGAATGGATACGTTAGTTCATAACTCCTTTTTATGTTTATTGCATGCCGTGGCAGCCTTTAATTAAGACTACACTTTATAATGTAAGAATACGCAATCTTTAGCATGTATAATGGTGTATGCTTTGTTGGTTGTCCTAAAATAAATAAATAAGCAACTAGGCAAATGACTTGGATCGATGATTTTTAATAACTTGCCTTTTGAATTGCGTTCCGTCGAAAAAGTCGGCCACAAGTAAGGTAAAGGCCCCTCAAGATCACGTCATCTCCTTCATGTTAGGTTAACATAAAAGAGCTGACGGGGGCGGCGTTTGCTCGCTCACTCGGCGTGGCAGGGTGCTATATGCTTATTTCTTCACATTTATTTATTTAAACTTCATGTACAATGGTGGTACATAGGCGGACTTAATGCCACAAGGCATTCTCTACCAGTCAACCATTGGGTTAAAAAAGACAACACTGTGGTAGGTGTGCACAATAAATAAACAACAATAACCTAATAATAATAATATGAAGTAATATGTTAACAATAGTCTTATGGTTGATAGATTATATCGAATTAGTTGGTTCGGCAAGGTACTGACCAGCGTATATAGTACCTAGGTACAAATTTACTTTTGTTACAAACCTCAAAGCTAGGTGTAAAAAACTGATTCCCTCCTACAGGACCCTTTTGCTAGACCATCTCCTTATCTGATGGCGTCGCAATGAACTGTAAATATTTGCTAGCCACCCCTATGTTGAGCTTTATTAAAATAGTTCACTAGCAACGCGCTCTCTGTGACTGAAAATGTTTGCAACGAAAAACAGATATACCAGTTTTGTGATAGAGGTGTCGAAATGACAAATGTGATTGAAAAATAAATGTCGAAATACACATATACTATTGAGTGTAATGATACTAAATTGGGAGTTATTATTATAACTAGCCCGTATGCTGGACAAAGGCCTTTCTTATTTTTCCAACGATCACAGTTCCTCACCTTTCCTTTCCAATTTTTAAGGACGATATCCAGGTCGTCCCGCCATCTCCTTCATGGTCTGTCAATCAGCAATATGAAAGCAATAAAAAAAAATAGTGTTTATTTGTATTTGTATTAATTTTTAAATTTATTTACTAAATTAAATCATTTTTAGTTTTAATAAACAAATATGAAAGTTTTTTATAAAAAAAAAATTATAAAGCTTCAAAGTTACTAATAAGAAAGATAAGTCTGACGTAGCCTTTGACGTCAAAGTTCATCAATATTCCCATACGGCTGCCATAGAAACAGGTTTTTTGACGAGAGAGACAGATAATATTGCGTTTGCTTTTCTACCAATTTTGATATTACTTTTGCTGTTACTATTCTATTTTTGTATATTTATTGATGAACTAACAAATATTTTTTTTTCATAAAGTCTTCAAGGAGTTTATCATAAATAAATAAAAACTGGGCAAGTGCGAGTCGGACTCGCGCACTGAGGGTTCCGTACAAACTTAACTACGTTAATAGTTAAATTCCCGAATCTCGGAGTCTCGAAGATTTTTTCGAGTCGCAAAATAGTTTTTTTTTTGTGACTTAACAACAAATTTTCCGTTTTCTGATTTATTCCTGTAACTATACTATATGACCTTGCTTTATGCCAAATTTCAGGATTCTGTGTTAACGGGTAATAAATACTCTATGAATTTTGAATTCTTTGAGAGAGTTGAAACGTACGTTTTTTGCGACATAAACGACCGTATCATTTTTTCTCGTTAATTTAGAAGTTTGACTTTTTCACAGCATTAAGAAACCGCAGACCTGAGCATATGGTTTTAATTTCAACTCGATACCTCTACGCGTTTTGGAGATAAAGGGTCTTGACAGACAGACGGACAACAAAGTGAACCTATAAGGGTTCCGCTTTTTCCTTTTGAGGTACGGAACCCCTCATAATCCAAACCTTAACAGATAGGCAAAGTGCAAGAGAGGCACGTAGTTGGTGTGTCGAATGCGAGTGGTAATAACATTTTGGTCACACTTGCGAAGGAACTGGATTATTATATAGAAATTAATTGTAAAAAAAATATTTGAATTCATTTTGAATGGATTTTGTGAGAAGTGATATGAAAGAAACGGGAGTGATAGCGTGACGGGTGACAGGACAGAATAAAAAGAAAAAGAGTGCTGCGCCGACCTCAAATAACACGGGACAAGGGCAAGCTGATGATGAATTATGAAAAGAATAAAGCGAGAACTACACTAGACTGACGCACACGTGGGCCACGTGTGATTGATGTACGTAGCGACGCGTTGCGTGGTGTCGCGTGGCGTGGATCTAATGTTGCTCTGCAAGTCTAGTTGCCATATAAAAATGTATGGATACCGACGCGCCCAGATCAGCGTACGTGGACCACATGTGCGCAATATAGTTCTATCTTAAAACCACGCAATAGTCGCTTCTAATATAATATCGATATAGATTTAGATATGAAATGGTTATTTTTTACCATATTGATACCCAAAAGAAATAATAAAAAATAAAAATACTGAAATATTAAGATTAATGAAGCTAACCATCCGATCTTGGAGTTAGTCGGAACGTTTCAAAGCGAAACTCTCGTTGAACTGTAAAAGCAATATGTCTTAACCGAAGTTCCGGTTGCAACCAATGACGTTAAACTTTGTGAACCAATAACTTGGATAGAGTCCAGTGGACCGAGCTTTGAATATCCAATTGAACAATTGTTGGATATAATCGTACTTATAGACTAGATGCTAATACACAATAATTTTCAATTACTAAATCAATGTTACCCGTAGAACTGACTGGTATATGGTATGGGACAGTAAAAGTCATAAGAGAACGATTCTCGTCACGTCATCATGGTCTCATCCCTATCTCGTTATATTTAGGGTCGATACAACACGTTTTTTCTTCCATTCTGTCGTTCGTCACGCTATCAGTAACTCCCTTTTCTTTCATATCACTACTCATACAATCCATCCATATTTTATTTGGCCTCCGTATTCCTTTTCGTCCATCATTTCTTTGGCGTCCGTCTTCCTCTTCATCCATCTTAAAGAATTATATACTAATAACTCTTTTAGTGAGAGCAGTGGTGGCCGAGTGGTAACGGCCCTGACTTACGAGTTGTAGGTCACGGGTTCAAACCCAGCCAGGCGCATTACTTTGTGTAATTTATTTCATCAACACTGCTCTCAAAACGGTGAAGGAAAACATCGTGAGGAAACCGGCATGTCCTAGAACCAAAAATTCAAAGACATGTGACATCCACCAACCCGCACTGGGCCCGCGTGGTGGATTACGGCCCATTCCCTCTCCTAGAGAGGAGGCCTGAGTCCCAACAGTGGGAACATTAAAAAGGGCGACTATGCTATGCTAACTCTTTTAGTAACGTGCGCTTTGTCCCTCCTCTTTACGTAACCGTACCAAGACTACCGATTCCCTTTAAACTTTTCAGTCACTTTCTTTACTTTGGCGACACTTTTAAACTTCCTGTAATATACTCATTTCTAACTTTATCAATTTTTGTCACACCACATATTATTACGCCTTAAATAACGACCGGTCCTGTGCGTCTCGCACCCATCGGATTCCCGTGACCCTCACCAAGTCTACCTTGAGGGAGGCCTTCCAACGCTGCATCTTTTCATACGTGGCCCCTACTCTAGAACCTTTCGTCTCCATCAACCACCTGTTCTGCAAGCAATGTGCCCTGCCCACTGGCATTTAAGTTTATATTCTATACTTAATTTTGTTTTGTTATTAGGTGTACTCAGCTGTAGTCAATATACTTGTAGTTACTAAAAATAGTAAATTCATTTTATATTGAAACCCATCTTGTCTGCGGTATTTCGATAGTTAATTTTATTCAACACTCTATAACGTATTCCATCAGTTGAAGGTAATTAAAAATATTCTTAGTAGCAATAGAACTCATGCACCTCATGTTACATCAACTAGCGAGGTTTAAAATGAAGGAAAGATTGCATAACATACTAAGATGCAGTACAAAGTACCTCTACTAAGATGCAGTACAAACTACCCTACTACTCAATTAAAAAACATGAAACCAGACGCTCTGGGACCCAGTGTTTTTTTATATGGGAAATCGTCATGTCATCTTCCTGGAGAACTCATTGGATGATTTCCGGAGCGGGAAGGCGTCAGACTTTTACTGACTATAACCCACTCCTAGGTTCCTTCCTTGCCTTACGTTCCAGGACCCCGAGTTTTTCTTTCAGAAGTGAACCCATGGCTCCACTAGGCTTCCACGCGCCGTCGACGACTCAGGCTCGGTTCGGACGATAACCGGATGGCCGGACTGGAAATCGGGCTCAGAATCCCAACGCAGGGGAGTGAGGAAGTCCGTTCCCCCATGCATGCGGCCGCCTCCTTCGCTTGCATTTCTGCATCGCAGCAGGAGGCGACCGCCTGCCATTCCTCCTCGCTCCAGACCATGGCATGTGCCAGGGTCCGGCGTTTGAGGTCGTTGCCGCCGATCGTCTCACGAGAATACGGCGTTGCTCTGTCCAAGCGGGGTCCTCCGGGCAATTTGTAAGTCAGGGTTATGGATTTGTTCGAAAGAGTTACCGTGACTCTGGAACTCAAAGGCCAACTGAAGGAACACAGGTCGGCTTTAGTCAGAAAAGTCTGATGATCCCTTTCGCTCCTTTCAGAGCAGGAGGAGGCATTTGATGACTTCCCACCAAAGAAAAGAAGCTTTGGGTAAGTCAGGAAAATATTAACCTTTCAAAAACTTACAATATCTAATTGTATACCGACAAATTAAGAACCCTACGACTTTGTGAAGTTGTATATAATTTTAATATAAACAACAACTGTATTAAAAAGTATTTGTATGATATGAATTATCAAGCAGCATTGGCTACTTAGGTTACTCGTGTAATATATCGATTGCAATGAACTCGTGTAGAGAATCGATTTTAGGAGTCGCGTGTAATACAACCGTTAACTTTTTAAAACAAAATATCCATTGTCAACCTTGAAAAAATCGCTCTACCAAATTCGCTTTTGGTGACCGACTTCAAGTGAGATCAGCCTAGTACGCAGTACATATTATAGTGCACAAGTGTGTGTGTGCGCAGTACACGCTCGCACTTGTTCTATTGTAATGTATTCAGCCTTTTAATGTTCCCATTGCTGGGACTCAGGCGTCCTCTCTCTAGGAGAGGGAATAGACCGTAATCCACCACGCGGGCCCAGTGCAGGTTGGTGGATGTCACATGTCTTTGAATTTTTGGTTCTAGGACATGCCGGTTTCCTCACGATGTTTTCCTTCACCGTTTCGAGAGCAGTTGTGATGAAATAAATTACACAAAGTAATGCGCCTGGCTGGGTTTGAATCCGCGACCTACAATTCGTAAGTCGGGGCCGTTACCACTCGGCCACCACTGCTCACTCACTTGTTCTCACTCATAGTTAAATAGAACTATATTCTGACAACACCGGGCATCAGGTGTCAAACCAATGGCTTATAACGTATAATAATAATAAATTTATTTCAGTCCAGCTGAGTCCATAAAACAAATTAACACATAATACAATTACAATTTTATTACCCTACAAAACAAATTGCACATACAGGAACAAATTACATACCTAAAACAAATTACGCAAACACAATCAAATCACTTGCGTACAGATATATACTTTTTTTGAAGCGCTAGAGTTCACCTACTTCCAAACTCCTACTGAGATATTTTTCTTTGATTACGTTTCGACCTTGTTTAACGTTGAATTAACGACCACGAGTTCAATGGTTCCTAAACTCACAGGTTTTTCGAAACAACGGAACCATTTTTCAGGTGGGATCGCAGTCAAGCACTAGTTCATATCAAATTAAAAAAAAACGGCCTTCTTTCGTAGTCATTGTAATATATTCAATTGATGAATAATGAGGAAGTAATTACCGTTTACAATCATGAAATTGGTATATGAAACTAAATTTTAAATATTAATCTTTCAATTTATCAAACGAACCAGAGTACTCGTTAAAATCCATGTACGTAGGTCGAAAGTACCTGGAACTTTGGTTCTAATTAACTATGCAACACATACAAAACCGTTTTTACACCCGCACTAAACTTGACCTTAATGGGAACCTCGAATTAACCTTGATATTGGTATACTGGCCGTGGATTTTCTGTTTGGGTTTGGACGCGGTTGGCCAATTAGTTAACACACGTAAATAATATTATAATATTCTTTTTTTTTAATTGATATAATCCAGTGCTTGACTGCGATCCCACCTGATGGTAAGCAGTGATGCAATCATTGTTGGTGTTGATGGTGAGGTGCACTAGTATTCCACAACTATCACACAACGCCGTTTAGTCCCAAGCTAAGCAGAGCTTGTGTTATGAGTACTAGACTAGACAACTGATAGACTTACTGATATATTTCTAAATGCATACATATTATAAATAAATATTTAATAGTAATATTATTAATTATTTATTGTACACCAAAACTTAACTTAGTATACAGTAATGAGACAATTCATGTACAAAATTGAGCTCAACGATGAGATTTCCTTTGAGTGATAAAGAAAGATCACATTCAAGGGTAGAATCCAGTTCACATACAGACACTACAGACAGTACCTATTAATATTTGATCTACACACATTACAAGTGCAAATGTGATGATTATGAAGCTTTCATGCCCTAACAACTGAAAGGATTCGGATAAAACTTTTTGCACTGGTGAACCATGTCTTGAAATAGGATTTTTTTTTATACCAGGAGTATATTCTCTAAGACGAAATTTTCAAAATTCCATGCGAGGAAAACTAGTAAATAATGAATCTCGATAAAAAATAAAGAAATAGAAGAAATACAGATTTCATTTTGCACAAATGGAACTCTTTTCCAAATCACAAAAAGTAATGCCGCTGGATAGAGACGAACTGATATTGTAATTAGCTTAGTTACTGAAACTCGGGCGATGTCAGTCGAAACGCAACTCTGACAGTTTCAGCAGTTAGATGCATTAGTTTGTCCGTAATTACAATGTCTTTAGGGAATTCTGAATGTTGATTTGTAGATATATTTTGCAAAAGCTCTACATTGGTAGTTACTCGTACTAATTACGTTCACAAACGGTATTACTACTGGTGACTGTTAGTCTTAGCTATGCTTCTTATAGGCAAAAACATTTCTTCAAGACTTCTAGCTGTTTCGAACCAGGGCTAGTGTAGACCATTGGTTATTAAATTTGACTATATTTTCTCGACAACTTCTCCATGATCTGTTTTGACGCCTAAACAAGCTTCATCAAAATAATTGGTTTTATACTGAGATCCTAGCAGATTCTTTCTCATATGCATATTTTTCTCTCGGATACTATGCTTCTAACCCTTACTACTGAGCATAGAAAAGTCCTTAAAAATAATGGCTGCTAAGAGAAAATTGCCACAATTTCCACCTGCGTAGTACACTAACACAAATTGCAAAATACGAACCTCAGATAAGTTCTCATTACCTTTTATAACCTTTCTATTCCCAGATATTCCAAAAACCTTGCTTTGCTTTCAAGAACACTCTAGAAAATTACATTTAGATCTGATTTCTGACTTGCTCCGAATTTCTTGACTAATGCTGTTCGCTTTACTTCGTGAGCTAAACCAGGTACTATGTAGACAGATTCATGTGTTCGTGAGATAACATGACGTAAGTATGTTATCGTATCCTCAATCTTAGCATTTAGTCATAATTAATGTTGTATAATATTATCAGCTACCTGATTACATTAATGCGGTATTGAACATGTCTAAAGTTTGATGTAGTGGTTGTGACTAGGGATTTCACTTTGTCATTGACATTATAAATGTGAGCCATATAGGTACCCCTTCTATACAGGTTGTCTTTGACATCGACGCACAAATGAATACCTTGGATCCAGTACATTATTGAATATCATAAAAAGTATCTGATCTCCAGAATCATGTACTGGAATGGATCCAATAGGTACATGATTCTGGCCCCGCAGTGCAGCATTAAAAAAAAAAATCTTTATGGTTTTTTTAATTCAAACTGTATATATGTAATCGTTATTTTAACATTTTTAGTGAAAAAAATTAATGAGTTACTTTTAATATTAAAAATATCACCGGGATTCATTAGAATAACGACTTTATCTATCCTGATGACATTTTAATTTTTTTTTATTTTTTTATTATTGGTATGCTCGCGTTTGACCACCATCTCACCCGATGGCAAGCGATGATGTGGTCGACGATGGAGCACGCTTGCCTAGAAGTAGCCTATTCACTCTTGACTTAAAGACCCCAAGTTGTAGCTATCTGGAAACACAGACTCCGGCAAGGAATTCCACTCCTTGGCTGTACGCATAATAAATTTTATTTTTTTCTTTTTACTAAAAATAGCATCGGGTTTGGTTAGAATAACGACTTTAACAGTTTAAATTTAAAAAAATACAGTTTTTTTTAATTAGGAAAAAGCCAACACCTAAATTAAATTCTACCACTGGGGGGTCCAGAATCATGTACTGGATCTGTGGTATTCGTTTGTGCGTCGATGTCAAAGACACCGTGTATTTTCGGTTTAATATTTTTTTGAGTTTGTACCTCAAAAGGTAAAAGCCCCGCGTATTCGATATCAGTTTGCATCAACTGTATTTTTGAGTAGCGAAAACATTAAACTTCAACGTCAAAAAGTGAAGAGTCACTGTCTAAATTATTATTTATATTTCTTTATAAATTTGACTACACAGGCCCAATTGTTTGTAAAAATTTGGTTACTGAAAGTTAGTATTTAAAAAAAGTTCAAATGCCGTTAGTTTGTAATCTTATAACATTTTGCTATTAGCTACTTACATTTGCGGTTAAAGACTTGACCGGGGTGTATATTTTTTATAACGTAACAAACTAAAACAAAAGCAATTCTCCCATATGAGATCTACTTCTCTTTAGTTTGTCCTTCAACCCTACTTATTTCTTTCATGGATGTCATTTTCATAGCTTTCGGGACCGTTAACGTAATAGCCCGTGGTGCGTGAAACCAGTCAAGTTCGTGTCGGGCCACGGATACGATTGAAACAAATAATCGATAATTCATTTATAGTTTGTATGTACCCACCTTTTACACAAATTAATATTACTATTTTCTGCACTGTATACTTATATATGAACGACGACGAAATAGTTGTGACCTGCTACAATAAAACGTGGCCAAAATAATAAATGCTTAAAATATAATGCCAAAAGGACACATAAAAAAACCGCAACTAGGTCAACTATTGTCAAGGTTTGTTGCCTTAAGTAATTCTAATGTAATGATATACTATGATTAATGATTTCACTTGTAACATAGGTCCCGTGTTGGGCGCTAATATCCCTTACTGGCGCCCTGTTGGGACTGTTAACAATTTATGCCCCAGTTCAACCTTTCATTTAAAGGTAACTATAATTAATTACCAACTATAGAATATAGTAGTAGTATCAATAGGTAAGTAATTGGAACATTAACTCTTGATAGTTTACCACCGTCGAGTGACTCAACTCGACTGTAATGTTCCGATAAACCAATATTCAATTTGATATTTTGATGTTTTGTAAATTATTTATTTCTCACATTACTATTACGATCATCATCTTCCTGCCCTTGTCCCGTGTTATTTGGGGTCGGCGCAACATGTTTTCTTCTACCATTCTGCCCTGTCACTCGTCATACTATCACTAACTTCCTTTTCTTTCATATCACTCTTCACACAATCCATCCAACTTTTCTTTGGTCTCCCTCTCCCTCTCCATCCATCCACATGTAAACTCATAACTATTTTAGTAACATGCGTTTCATCCCTCCTCTTCACATGATCATACCAAGACAAACGATTCCCTTTCAACTTTTCAGTCACTGGCGCCACTTTCAAACTTCCCCTAATACAACAACATTATACTACTACTATTACGATATAAAACCTTAATATGGAACTGTAGGGAATAAATATTTTTGTTTTACCCAAATTGTTACAGGAACTATTTTTTTTTTCAAAGTTTCAGAAATCAGAATATAATTTATTTAGTATGAATATTTATAAATTTAGTTTATTAATTATATAGTTATCACTTTCGAAAACAAATAAAATCTTGCAGAATTTTATATCTGGCCTCGCGGTTTAGGTTGTGGGTTGAATTACTTCCAAAGTGATGTAAATGGTTACATAAACACCCCTCTAAATCAAGTCCATCCAAAACCAATCAATCTTACCTAATGCAACTAATAAGTAACAGACTACCCTCCTTTTAAGAAATCCAAACGATCGTGCCAATCGACGTCCGAACTTCGACTGGCAGTTTGTCTAGCATTCGTGCTTCATTCTCCTCTGCGGCTTCCGAATATCTACGGACTTGCCAGTTGAAATTAATTTGTTGATTCTCAGCCGTTGCCTAACGTTGTTCCGATGTTTGCTGTTTGAAATACGATACCCAATTTCGATGTATGGAGATGAAATGTTCAAAACTATCGGTTACGAGTGTGGGAAGTTTGGCTAATTGTTTTTGACGTCAACAAGCTAATCCAGTTTAACCAAGGATTTAAACAGTCTATTTATTCCTAATATTGACTGGTAAAAAATACCTAGTTGTATTAAGCCCACCTTTTTTTTAAGGGGGCAAATCATCTGACTTCTTAAGCTTCTGAAGGGTGGAGCAAAAGGGCGTGTCGGACTTTTACTGACTAAAAACACACCTATTGTTTTTTCTTTGCCCTATTCGTTCAAGGAACAAGGATAACCTTTTCAGAAGTCAACCCACGGCCTTTTTTCTTTTTTTTTCAGTGGAAAAATCATCCAACGACATCCCCCGCTCTTGGGCGTAGCGTAAGGGTGTGTCAGACTTTTACTGACTAAAAAACCACTTCTGTTCCTTCGTTGCCTTTCATACCAGGGCCGAGTCCTCCTTTCAGAAGCAGACCCAAACCCAGTAGGATTCGACCCTGTTGGGCCACTACGGTTTGCTGACATCTCCTTGTTACAACAGGATGCGCCGTCGACGACTTGGGCTCGGTCCGGACGGTTCCCGGACGATCGGACGGCGAGCTACTCATTATTCGCTTATTTCCACAGTATTATGTCTTATGGCATTTTACTGTGGGGATCTGCAGCTCATGTGGACTCAATTTTCATATTGCAAAAGAGAGCAATCCGGGCTATTTATAAAATGGGTCCTCGCGAGTCCCTCAGAAATAAATTCAAAGAAATCGATATACTTACTCTGCCTTCTCTTTATATCTTGGAAAGTATTTTGTACGTTCGTAAAAACCTAAGACTTTTCAAAATTAGAAGCGATTTTCATAACATAAATACGCGCAGTAAACACGAAATTGTATTACCCAAATGGAGATTAGCTAAGACCAGCAAGTCATTTTTAGTAAACCGCATACGCTTTTATAACAAGCTACCAAAGGCGGTGACTGAACTTAGCGAGAGCAAGTTCAAAACCCATATTAAGCGTGTCCTAACTAAAAAAGCGTATTACAAGGTTAAAAACTATGTCGAAGACACGCTTGTTTGGCAATGACTGCTTCTGCACATGTGGCCCCCTGGTAACTCATAATATTGTGTACATCTATCTATTAACTGCTCCACATTTGTTGTAATATATACATTTTTTCTTTTCTTCCTACACATTGCTTTTGCAATATTTATATATTAGTAGACGCCAACCACCATAAATTCGTTAGTAATTTTCTTTTTGTTGACATGTCATTTATTGATAATTGTAATCACTTATTGTTCTTGTTTTTTTTTTATATAGCTTCTTTTTTTTTTTTAATGTGAATGTGAGAACACCGTGGACTTCGCGAATTCTTATGTTACTTCCTATTACGACTCACTTTTTTTTTTTTTAAATATTATTATTTTTATTGTGCTTTTGGGTACAATATCGACTGGTCTACACTGTTCTTACATAATGTCTATTAATACTGTAATATGAAAATATTGTAAACAATCATTTTTTTAAAAGAGTAACCATGGAGTTTCTTGCCGGTTCTTCTCCATAGGAAACGACCAATTTGGAACCGTGCACTAGCTTCTGACGTTTTATAAGTGCCCATGTAGGCCTATGTGAAATAAAAAATGTTTGACTTTGACTTTGACTTTGGCGTTGGGATCGAAATAGATCGCGCTATGGTTTCGTTACAACAGAAAGTGTAAATAGTTTTTTTTATTTTTTTTTTTATTTTTGAGATTATTATTGTTGGCACGGTAACTTGTATATTTATAACTCAATACCGTTATTCGGGAGCGCGAAACAGTCTTCTGTTCTCCAAGTAAACCTCCGTCGTACGCCGCCGTACAATCACAATATTTTTAAGACTAAACAACATTTAGTGCAATAAAGTAATAAAGTAACCCTAGACCCCACATAAGGATACCCTGTGTCGTGGGATCTAGTTTTTTATTTTCGACTTTCGTGACCCATTATAAGTATACTAGTGGGTAGTTCACTAATGGTTGTCACAAATGATTGCTAACTGCCTTTACACATTTCGAATAGTCAGAAAGAAAGTAGGCAATCTTTAACTTAACTTTCAGACAAACTTAAGTTTGATCACTAGAAAAGCTGTTTAACGTCAAGATTCTTTTATTCATTTTCTTAAAAAAAATATAAAATATTAACGATAAGTCCACATCTGGCCAGTAAAACATTTCATAACATGTCAAAATACATGACATCAACACGCGACGATAGTTTATTGCCATTAATTTGTAAGAAATTAATATAAACACATAAAAAGTCAACACAGCACGCTTTCTATTTCCAGAAATAATTACAGTAAATATTATGACATAGGTACCCTTATTATTGTAGGATAAATCAAAAGACTAGTTCATTATACAGTGGGTTTTAATGTTTCCAATATTAATAACAAGTTTTAAAGAACAAATAACATTTCATAAGCAATACGTTACACATTTATTAATAATTATAGTTAATATTCTAATAGTTTTACTCACAATTATTAACATAGAAGCAACATATTATCAAACATCAAATACCCTCAATTTATTATTTAACTTACTTGCAAATCACAGTTTGTTAACTCCACAAACGTCGGACAGAAACTGAGCGCGCAATAATGGCGACATGCCCTTTTGTAGGTATAGGGAGGGGATGTTGCCATCATTGCGATCTCGGCCGTTACAAACATTTTCTTTAAATTCAAATTATTTTAGTATTGTTTTGCAGCTACTATGTATTATTTAATGGTAACTAATACCCATATTATTAATCGATAACCAATGTACGACTTAATATAACATAAAAGAGGTATAGAATAATACATGCTTACATTATTAAGCCCCTTATTGTGCGGAAGTAATGCCCGGGTGTCACCACTGTGTGGACCGCCCGGAGGACACGGTGGAGCACATGTTTGAGCAGCGCACCACCGTGTTCTCGTGGGGGAGTTTGGCGGCAACGATCTCTCGCGCCAGGCCTTAGTACAGGCCATTGTCCGAAGCGAGGAAGAGTAGCAGGCGGTCGCCTCCTTCTGCGAAGCAGTAATGTTAGCAAAGGAGGAGGCCGCGCGAGCACGCGCGAGAGTGCGGCCTTCACGCGCCAGCCGCCGGAATCCCGCTCCCGATTTCTGGCCACCGTAGGCACAGGCAAGCAATAGGTAGCTCACCGTCCGATCGTCCGATAACCGTCCGGAACGAGCCCAAGTCGTCGACGGCGCGTACTGTTCCACGCGCGCCTCAAGGAGATCTCAGCAAACCGTAGGGGCCAGCAGGGTCGAAGCCTACTGAGGCCAAGGGTCTGCTTCTGTTAGAAAGACTCGGCCCTGGTATGAAAGGCAACGAACGAACAGGAGTGGGTTTTTAGTCAGTAAAAGTCTAACACACCCTCTCGCTCCGCCCAAGAGCGGAGGATGTCATTGGATGATTTTCCTACCGAAAAAAAGACCCTAATTAGACATAAATTTCCTTTCGTATCATCATCTTTTCAGCCAAAAGACTTCGGCTGTTTGGACATAGGATTCCTCCAAACATCGCCACAACAACTGGATCTGTACGTCTCTCATCTATTGGATTACAAGACTCTCGTCAGGTCATTGGTCGTCTTTTCAGCGCTCAATACACGATTGCCACTTCAGATCCTAATTGCCCCATAGACTATCTGTTCTGCACGCAATGTGCTCGCTACTTACTTCCACTGAAGATTGACGATTCTGTCCATAAAGCCCATACAAATCAATGGTCGGAATCAATAGTTAGGCCACAATGGGTACAAGTTGTATTCACTAGCCTAGAACAAGCCTTCGCGTGGTCACCGTGGATTGCATAGTCACGATAGTGTGTACTACGCGCAAAATTATATCGATAGATTTAATGTATTAAACACTTTTTTTTTTGACGTTGAAAGTGAATCGTGTGTCTTGTTATGGACGAGAGGAGGAGGGATGAAATGCATATTACTAAAAGAGTTATGAGTATAAATATGGATGAATGGAGAGGGGGCGGGAGACCAAAGAAAAAACAGATAGATTGTGTGAAAAGTCATATAGTGAAAGAAAAGGGAGTTAGTGGTAGCGTGACGGGTGACAGGACCGAATGGAAGTAAAAAACGGAACAAGCACAACAACTAGAAATAATTAGAAACTTTTCACAAAGGCCTTCATGGGCACTTATAAAACGCATCTGGAATCCCCATGAAGATTAGTTCAAAATGGTTGACTACAGAAGTAATCTTCTAAGGAACGTATTGATTTTAACAATATTAATAAGTATGAGTGGATAGTGAAGACCAGTCAGTCAACAGAGTGATCGCAGAGCTTAAACGATTTCTTTTCTTCTTAAAATGTTATTGTCTCAAAATATAAAAAAAATATTTAGAAAAGAATATTTTATAACTATCATAAGGTTATATATATATAGTATCGTAAGTTAGTTAAACAGAATCGATAAAATCCGTGGCACATCACTAGTAAGAAGCCCACCGTTAATCGTCTCCTTATAATTATAGGTTATCGTCGCGCATGATTTCACTGGCTTCTCTCACTTCTTTCTTTTAAGCCAGACGGTAGCGATAATTAGTTCCCATCACCACACGAAACCCAACCCTATCATGAACACATGACAGTTCATTTTCCTGTTGAACTACCCGCAGTCGCTTTCAATGACACTTCGGCAGACTGAAGAACTATTCATACGACAGCGCCTGATTTTTCCCTGATATTTCGTGTGACATTTTTGCCTATTTTTTTTTTCGTTCTATGCCAGGATTTATCTGAATATTCCCCTGTTAGTACGGGGCTGATGGCTCGGTTTCTGACCGGTATATTTGAAAAGTCACGTTCTATATCGGGGCAAACATCTATGGCATTTTAATGCGTGTTGCGAGGATGAGGTATATTTTTTGGTCATTTTGACTTTTGGCATACATCGCAAGTCCATAGGCTATTTAAGAATCCTAAATTTAAAAACCAGAGAGAGGTCTGTCAATAAGTTGAGTATATTATTGATGAATTAGATAATTTGTTTTTTCTTTTCAGTAATTTTAACGTTTCGTTGGCAATTTGAGTATATTATGCGGCCTACCCAAATGTGTATTCTTCATTATTGTTTGTTGAGCCTTTTAGCTTTTAAGTACTTCTGAGTTGAAGTACACGAATACTGAGAACTGTAATTCTTAAAACCAAACCAGAGAGACCTGTCAATATTTTTTTTTTTTTTTCGGTAATTTTACCGTTTCTCTGGCAGTTTGAGTATTTATGCGGCCTAACCAAATGGGTTTTCTTTGATATTGTTGGTTGAGTAGTTTACCATCTTAGCAGTTCTGTGTTCAAGTACACGAATACTGTAATACTGTGCAATTGCTTGCAATGCCTAAACAGGTTCACTCAAATTTGTATGGTTCTTTCCTCAAAGGACCACTTCAGATCACCTTATCTGTATGTTTCGTATATGATTTGACCATCATCTTCCTGCCCTTGTCCCGTGTTATTTGGGGTCGGCACAACATGTTTTTTTCTTCCATTCTGCCCTGTCACTCGTCATGCTATCATTAACTTCCTTTTCTTTCATATCACTCTTCACACAATCCATCCATCTTTTCTTTGGTCTCCCTCTCCCTCTCCGTCCATCCACATGTAAACTCATAACTCTTTTAGTAACATGCGCTTCATCCCTCCTCTTCACATGACCATACCAAGACAAACGATTCCCTTTAAATTTTTCAGTCACTGGCGCCACTTTCAAACTTCCCCTAATATACTCATTTCTCACTTTATCTATTCTCGTCACACCACACATCCATCCTAACATTCTCATCTCCGCTACGTGCAATCTTTTTTCATCCGTCTTTTTCACAGCCCAACATTCTGATCCATACAGTATGACAGGTCTTATCACGGACTTGTAGACTTTACCCTTCAACTTGAGGGGCATCCGTGGGTCACAAGTTGTTCCCGAGACCTGTCGCCATTCGTATATGATTTGACCATTACATGTTAATTGTCATCATCATCATGTTAATTGTATGGACTTTAAAAAAAAACTTTAATCTTTGAGTTTTTTTCGGTGTTTCTTTTTTGGGTTTTTAGCTAGGAAACACCAAGTTCACCCAGGTTACATTGACGAAAAAATTTACTAGTAAAAGTGTAATTTATAACCTATTTGCTTAATTAATTTAATATCATTTATCATTGCACTTTTATGTAAAGCACTTTCTATATTTCCAGTTTCAATATTAAAGTGAACTCTGCAGAGAACTTCGCAGTCTCAAAACGATACATTTCATTTACTAATGGTAATGAGTTTTTCAGAGAGTCCCATTCGGGCGCCAATAAAGTTAATAGGTGAATTGACGTTATTGGCAAGCTATTGATAAAATCTACTTAAGATAACTTTATATTAAATGGATTCCACTTACTTCACTATATTTCTGCTTCAGCAGTAACCTGAAAAGAGACAAAATTAATGAGTAAAATAATTATAATTTATATGAAACGTTACACATAAAGTTTTTTTTTTAATATTTTCGGACATAGGTTTTAAGGGCAAAAACATCTAAAGTAACAATGTGTTATCTATAATGCAGCCTACTTGAGTATTTGATATTATTTTCAGCTTAATACCTCAACGCATTCCTGAGAAAACGGTTATTGACAGACGTATAAACGGACTTGTTGGCCGTCTGAGAAGTGATTCTTAGATAAGGGTTCTTACCGACTGAAGTATGCAACCCTAAAAATAGTAATGTCTATTTAATGTTATTTAAACTAGGAATCTATCGTATATCTTAAAGAATAGAGATAAGTTATAAGCAATAATATGTCAACCCACACAGCAGCCCTTTCTTATACATTACATCACACTAATGTAATAAAAACTAAAATTTATATAATTATGTATATTTGTTACTCATTCAACGTAAAACTGCTGAATGGATTTAGATGAAATTTGGCACACCGCGGTAGACCGTATCCAGGAACAACCCATGGGTATTGTAACCCGGGAGTAGGTTCCTTTGGAATCATTTTCAACTGTCTCGCTAGCGACGCCGCTGGCAGAAGGTAGCATATTATATACCATTAAGCTTAGCGTCCACCGCGTCAGAATCGGACCATACGAATTGTACGAGCGGTCGGTATTAACAAAATGCCGATAGGGGCGTTACTGCATTCGGATTTTGCATCGGCAGTTTCCGATCCAGTGCACGCTGTACAAAATCAATACAAAGCAACGAATCCGTCCGCGCCATACGCTCCGATCCACATATTTTGTAACTTATTATGGTGTACAACTAAGAATAATTATTATATATGTAAATGAAACACTGCCACCTTTCATTAAATTTGAACTGTCCGCGCTTTAACTTTGACTTATTGGTGGCAGCACCAGCGGGCTGAAACTATGCTCGATCTATAGATATTTTTTTTTCTCTGAAATTGTAAAACGTCATAAAATATTTCAGATTGAAAATTGTGTAAACATTAATATTATGTAAAGAAATTTGAAGCAACAGCTTTTAATGTTATTTCACTTTACAGGTTACTACCTAAGTAATAATAGTTTGTACTTATGTGTAGAAGTAAGTTGTGTTTTACAAACACTTTTGTGATTAATTCATGTCATAAAATAAAATTTCTCTTTACAGAGCAACAACATGGTTTTTGTTTCAATAAACAACATATATAAAAGAATATAAGAAAATTATGCGTTTATTATGCGTCGGAGACATGGACTCTTCGTGAAACCGAGAAGAAGAAAGTAGAAGCGTTAGAGATTTGGTGCTGGAGACAGATGCTGGGAGTAACTTGGACAGAGTTCCGTACAAATGATTCCATATTAAAATAACATGGCATCAGACAGCGCCTATCATCCACAGTACAGTCGCGCATTTTGAACTTCTTCGACCATGTATCTCGTCGTGGTAATGACTCCATAGAGCGTCTCGTAGTGCATGGCAAAGTTTAGGGCACCAGGCCACGTGGTAGATCACCGATGAGATGGACAGACCAGATCAAGGCCGCAACTAAGTGCTCGATTTATGAATGTACTCGGAAAGCTGCGGTCCGCGATGAATGGCGCCGTGTTACCAAGATGATCACTCATCGTGATTCACAGTGATGACCACGACCACTCTGGCAAGAGTGTACCGACTGAGACGAAGAAGAATAAGAAAATTTCGTAGCGTGTTTCGTAGCGTGTTAAAACTTTATTTTTTTAAACAAGTTATGCTACTACTATCTGTAATTCTTTCATGAAATTCTTATTTAACGAGAGCAAATCTGCGGGCAAAACTTAGTAAAATATAATCCTCTTCTCAAATAACGTACAATGCGACGATTAACGTGATTTAATAAATTTACACACTCGTTAAACTTTTAGTTTGAAAAACGAATTATTTACCGGGCCAGCATTTCGTAATTAATTGGGATTCCATTCATCAACTGTAATTAAGTATTGGATTTACGATTAATTAACCGATGCGTTTTGTTTCTCTTTAATTTTTAAAACTCTGACTTTAACTTTGTCTGGCTGCGATGCATCATTGTTTTTATTTATTTATTTAAGCTTCATGTACAGTGGTGGTACATAGGCGGACTTAATGCCACAAGGCATTTTCAACCATTCAACCATTGGGTTACAAAAGACAACACTGGTGCAATAAATAAATAATAGCCTCCCTAGCCAAGTTACAACGTTTCGTTTCGATTCTCTTTTCGTCGATCGCCTCGAGTAGACCACGCCTCCGATTCCTTTATTCTGACGTCATCTCAACGCTTAGTCACGTGGTCAGAACGAAGGAATAGGAGACGTGACCGACTCGAGGCGATCAATGAAAAGAAAATCCAAACGAAATTGTTGTAACTTAGCTAGGGGGGCAGATATTTAAATAGAATGTAGTATTGTTAAATTACGTTGCATAAAAAAATAAAATACATAATTAATTATTTTTAGTTATTCTAGTTATTGAGTTTGATCAGTCCGTTACGTTTTAAATTTTGCTCGTTAAGTGGGCTTCTAATCCTTTAATCTATCTATATTTATATATATAAAAGGAGAAACTAACTGACTGACATATAAATGCACAACCGAAACTTCTAACTTTCAAGTTTATTGGCACACGGTGACGTAATAAAATTTTGCATATACCTAAACGAAATTTCCTCTTTTCGCTTTTCCACAATCCCCTTCTTATAGCTTGCCTGCGTTCTATTCCTAGTCATAGTCAGAAACTAGCTGAGCTGCAGCTTTCTGCTGTTTCGGATGTGCGTTGATATGTCAGACAGTCAGTTTTTCTTTTTATATAATACGGATTACAATTTATAATAGCATATCAGCTTATTTCATCTATATTACATTCACATATGTTTTACAAATACTTAAAAATAGTTACTTATGTTCAATGGCATTCCATTGAACATAACAGCAATTTTATACTAATAGAAGGAAATAAAAATTTAAATGTAAATATTATAGAGATGTGCGCGCCTCAAGGAGATGTCAGCGAAACCGTAGGGGCCCAGCAGGGTCGAAGCCTACTGGGGCCACGGGTAGTGTGAAAGCGAAGCCCGGGGCCCCGGGATGAAGGCAAAGAGGGAACAGAAGTGGGTTTTTAGTCAGTAAAAGTCTGACACTATGTCTTGCTCCACCCAAGAGCGGGATTTGTCATTGGATGATTTTCCCACCAAAAAAAAAAAATGTAAATATTAAGATATGATTTTACCGGTAATAAAAATAAATAAAAAATAAATACTGACGTACATTAATAAAAACTATCATAATTCAGCTTATCACTGTCATTCAGGAAAAAACCTATTTTAAATGTACGTTTTTCTATAATATTACGTTAATGGACACCAAAAAAATTCGTGAATCGTTTATAATAAATTTAAACCAGTAGCATAAACAGTACCATTTATAGTATTTGTATAATAGCTTAACGACCAAAAAAATGGCAAATTTAAAGTTATAACTTTTTTGATTACATTATTTTTTTTTTCAGTTATCTTTTCAACCTTGGACACAAATTATTATGATGAAAAATGACGCATGTAACCATGAAGGCCAGTTTTTGTAAAAATAAATAAAAAATTGAGGTTCCAATCTTACGTCAGCGACAAGTTAATTAGTAGTACAAAATGAAGGTTATTGTGGATATGTTTTTTTTTCGAAGTGGAAAATCATCCTAAGACATCTCTCGCTCTACGGTGGAACGGGAGGGCGTGTCAGACTTTTACTGACTAAAACCACACCTATGTTCCTTTAGTCACCTTTTGCGCTCCAGGACCATGAGTATATACTTTTCAGAACCGATCTCATGGCCCTAGCAGCCATCGTCCCTGCTGTTGCTGACATCTCTTTTAGGTACGCGTAGAAAATTACGCGGGTTCGGGCTCGGTCGTTATAGGATGAGCGGACGGTGAACTACATATTGCTCGTCGTCCACATAACACATTTGAAAAAAAAATGATATCGCATCAAAAAAAGAACACACACATATTATTAATAATTATAATGTTTAATAGTTAATGTATCCTATCTTCAATAACCCCTACCCGTAATAACGTCATAATATAACGTCATAATATAACCTTGACAATCAACAAAGCATACGATAAACAATCATCATAACCGTACCAATTTCTTAGAACCACAGATAAAGTAGAGTTAGCAAGTAATGGACCGGATTTCTCAATATGGCGTCCGGAAATTGGCCCTGCAGTGGCTATTAGGGCAAACAGGAAGTGACGATTTCGGAAGGATTTGGGCGTAAACGATTATTTCGTTTGTGTAACAGTTCTGTTAGGAGTAATAGCTGTTTGTTTAGTTGAGGGAATAAGATTCCTGAAGTTATTGGGAGTAATTGATTGGATTATGGGCGTCTAACCCGAGACACATTTTCATTATTTTTCATATAACCGCTCTTACGTGATTATGATTTTATTACACATCTTTCTCTAGATATTTTCTAGATTGTTCCAGGACCATGAGTTATACACTCATGGTCCTGAAAAAAGGTGGCTAAAAGAAACATAGGTTTGGTTTTAGTCAGTAAAAGTCTGTCACGCTCTCTCACTCCACCGTAGAGTAGGAGAACTCATAAGATGGTTTTCACTTCGAAAAAAAGGCACACTCAATATTTTTATTACTAATTAACTTGACACTGACGTATGATTGCAACTTTAATTTTTGAAATGGTCTTACAAAAACTGGCCTTCAGGATTACGCGCTTAATTTTTCATCATAATAGTTTGTGCCCAAGGTTGATAAGATCACTGAAAAAATATAAAACAATGTGATCAAAAAAGTTATAACGTAGAACTTGAAACTCGACTTTGCAGCAACCATTGAAAGCGACTTAACTGCAAAGATTTTCAGTTGAAAACCAGCGTCAGGCAACTACTACGTAGTTGTCTGGCATAATGCTGAACTAAACCTATTTGGCGCAGCCGTGAGATACATTGTTGTGGTTTATTTTTATTTTCTTTTTTTACTTTTAAGTTTTCAACACTTGTTTGTTCATTGTGTGGCAAATAATCATGTTTACTTTCTTCTTTCCACATTTTATCTTTCCATCTTTCTTTCTTTCTCTTTTTCTTTCTTTCTCTCTTTCGTTTTGGAAAAAATCAACCAATCCCTTTAGAATAATACCGTGACGGTTACATCACAGAACCCATTTCAATGGACACGTAAAAACCGTTCCTTTTTCACAAGAAACCTTCGTATAATAACAGCGATTCGAATCTTAAATGATTTTAACATTTAAAAAACATTCTCAACGGACGTTTACTGTTTTTTTGCTTTGTCAGCAGAAATCTAGAACACTTTCAATAGAAAAAGGTTATGAATTTTGATAAAGAGTAAAACTTGGGGCTAGAGACTTGGGAAGTAGCAACTTTTAGTTTACTTAGAAATATTTGATGAAGTAAATTACTAGGTACTATTAAAACAGGTAATAAACTGCATTTAGATTCAGATTTCGAAATATTTATTTATTTCAATTACTCTCTGTACTTACAATTTACACCAACACGAAAAAATGCTTTAGTACTGCAGTACTAAAGCATATTTTTTGTAATAAGATGGAAATATTGTACAAGTTCTATAGAAAGGTACATTTAGAATATAGCTATTAAAAGTGTGAGTATGTCTATAACATTTGAAGACTTCCCTTCATTTCTCTAGGAATGATATTTCGACCATGGAACCACCTACCCCTCTAGCCAAGTTACAATTGTTTCGTATAAGTCGAACGCCTCGAGTAGGCCACGCCTCCGATTCCTTTGTTATGACGCTCAACGCTCAGTCACGTGGTCAGAATAAAGGAATCGGAGACGTGGTCCACTCGAGGCGTTCGAAGCAAACGAAACTTGGCTAGGGGGCTGAGCAAAAATAAAAGAATTTTCCAAATCAGTCCAGGCGCGTATGAGATATCGGGGAACATATATAAAAAGTCGTATACTTCTAGGCAGGCTAGCTCCATCGTCGATACAATCATCGCTTACCATCAGGTGAGATACTAGTCAAACGCGAGCCTATCAATACAAAATATAACAATTTAACGATTTGTTTACTCTGTAAATAAATTAATTTCCCCTTCTGTTGATAAGTAGTTAATACACTCATTCAAGCGTATAATAGTTAGCGGCTACCGTCTTACTGAAGCTCTAGAAGTGTTAAAAATAAAAATGGAAGGAAATTATGAAAATAGAGCTGAGAATGCCTTCATACTGTTTGAAGGGATAGTGACGTTATGGTCACTCGATAACTTTTTTAACAGGTACGGTTACAAATCTGCTATTACTCGATTTTCAATAACACATTTGTTATTTGGCTGAATGTCCACGTCAATACCAATTGCCATGAATAAAAATAGAACCAAATTTGCTCGTGTAAGTCTGAGAGTTTTCAAATATTATTATAATAAATATGAAGTCTAAACTAATATTTACGGTACCAGTATGTAGTGGACATTCCACCCGTACGCATAAAATATTTTGGCAAGTACGTTCTAAGGAATAGAATTCCTTGCCGGAATCTGTTTTTCCTGATAGTTACAACCTGGAAATCTTTTAATCTTTTCTTCTAAAAAAGCATATGAGATAATGATAAAACGTGTACTATCAATCTTTTCAATGGTCGTCCATCTCCTATGTGGTCTGTCGCAGTTCCGAATCGCTGTGCTATAATCCTGTATTTTAAAGGCCCTTAGCTCAACAGGTATATAGCAGGGCTGCCCAGTCCCATTTAAGTTGAGTAGCCTTTTGAGCCACATTTATGATTAGCCAATCAATTAATAGTTGTAAATATATTTTTGGTCGAAAACTTCTGGAAGTCCTGATCCGACCGATCCTGTGCATCTCACAAAACATCGGGTTCTCATAACCCTCACCAGGAATCAATCCATCTTCTGGAAGTCTTTCGTAAGGTCGTCAAGCTTGGGCCCTTCCATCCCTTGCTCCGTGCTGTCCTGTATCATCTATCACGCTATCATTTTCTTCCTTTTCTTTCATATCAATTCTAACACAATCAACTTTTCTTTGGCCTCCCTCACCCTATTCAAATTTGATCAATATCAGAGCTTTAAATGTGGTAGCCACTAGCTAAGCTAGATAATAGCAGGACGATGGATCATCAAAGACCCTACTGCTACAATATTACTACGCTAACACAAGGCTATCTTACCAGGGATTATAACTGCCTTGTAAACGCTAACTTGTGCGAATATTATGGCAGTTTCATGGACTATATCTTTGCTTATACACCTGTTGTTAATAGCTTGAATGGGCGTGTTGTTAACTGCTGTGACTCTATTTAAGACTGTAGGCAAATTGAGCGGCTTAATTGTTGCATGTTGATATTGTTGGATTTTGTTAAATGTTCGACAAGATAATTATGAATGGTCCGTTATTACGATGAGAATTGGCCTGTATTTAATCAGTCAGTAACTTCTGCCAGTGACTTCACCTGTGTGAAAGTAGGTTTCTCTATACAAACTTTGGACCCCCGTTTCATCCTCTTTAGGAGCGAAATTTGAAAAATCCTCTCTTACGTCATAAAAAAAACCTTGTGCAAAATTTCACTTTCGGTAGTTTCGGCTGGTCGTTGATATATCTGTCAGCCAGTTTCTTCTTTTATTTATATAGATTGCTCGACGTATACCTACACCGGGACGTAAAACATTGGATCAACGCAGGATGGATGAAATGGTGATAGGTCACGGGAACAACTTGTGACCCACGGATGCCCCTCAAGTTGAAGGGTAAAATCTACAAGTTCGTGATAAGGCCTGTCATTCTGTATGGATCAGAATGTTGGGCTGTGAAAAAGACGGATGAAAAAAGATTGCACGTAGCGGAGATGAGAATGTTAAGATGGATGTGTGGTGTGACGAGAATGGATAAAGCAGGAAATGAGTATATTAGGGGAAGTTTGAATGTGGCGCCAGTGACTGAAAAGTTGAAAGGGAATCGTTTGTTTTGGTATGGTCATGTGAAGAGGAGGAATGAAACGCATGTTACTAAAAGAGTTATGAGTTTACATGTGGATGGATGGAGAGGGAGAGGGAGACCAAAGAAAAGATGGATGGATTGTGTGAAGAGTGATATGAAAGAAAAGGAAGTTAGTGATAGTATGACGAGTGACAGGGCAGAATGGAAGAAAAAAACGTGTTGCGCCGACCCCAAATAACACGAGACAAGGGCAGGAAGATGGCGATGATGATGCTCGACGTATACATACACAAGGTTGACCACTAGTGGTCCACAGACCACGGTTTGTAGATTACAAGCTGAGGTAGATGGATAAAAGATCGGTTTTGAACTCGGTAGATGACAACAGGCTTGCCCTAAACTACAAGCAGGTTTGAACCCGCATCTATATGTTGCCAGTTATTACTCGACATATACACAAAGTGGCCTGAGTTCAATTTTGGGGCCACCTAAGTGTGGAATTTCTCTATTGCAAATTGAAGTCTACATTCAGGTAAATCAGTATCCAACCTTTTTTGATCGACGAGGACCACTTTGGTTTCTTTGTTGAAAGTATGAATTAGAAGTTAGGAAAAATACTTAAATTAAAAAACTTAGGGCATACTTCTAAATTAAAAGTAACGAGGACTGCCATAGGAAACACGACATTGCTGATAAAAACTTTTTTAAGCGGAGAAGCATCTAATGTCTTCTCTCGCTCTAGGGTAGAGCGAAAGAGCTTGACCGACTTTTACTGAATAAAACCACACCTATATTCTTCAGTTGCCCTTACATTCGGGGACCGCGAGTTTCCTTTTTAGAAACTCCCCGCAGCCCCAGCGAGCATGGGATCTGTTCGTATCAATGTACTTATAATTGGTAAAGTTCGAAATTTTTAGACCTTTCACGGACCATGTTTTGATTCTTGTGGAACACAGGTTAGAAATCACTGAGGTAGATTATATAGAAAATACTCGAGTTTGTGCTCTGTTGATGACATTCGGCATATGCGAAATAACAAGCAGGTTCAAGCACTAGCTGATATGCTTAAACCTGCAACCTGCAATCTTAGACTAAACTTTTGCGGAGTCAAGTATCAAGAATCAAAGCATAGTTATTTAAAATAAACCATTTACAGTCACTTTTGAATTGTCAAAAAGTCTGTCAGAAAAATGATGCTAAGTGCACATTCCAAAGTGTAGATCTCTATGGAAAAGAATGTGCAAGAAATTCCAGATGTCCCTAGAGCACTGGCAGATGTCATGTTACTTTATACGACGTATATACAACGCTGCGGCGAAAATTAACAAACAAATTTTCTCTCTCAAGTTAAATTCATATAGTGGATTTCACTTTCGTTGTGTATTCATAAAAAACTGGGCAAGTGCTAGTCGGACTCGCGCACTGAGGGTTCCGTACAAACTTACTTTTGAAAACAGTTCAATTCCCGAATCCATTTACGAAGATTTTTCCGAATCGTAAAAAAAAATTGTGATGTGACTATAAATTTACAGTTTTAAATTTTTTCCTATATTTGTGCTATGAGACCTTGTTTCATGCCAAATTTTTGGATTCTAGGTCAATGGGAAGTATCCTATAAATTTTGATCCCCTTGTAAATGTCGAAATACACGTTTTTTGCGACAAAGGGCCGTATCTTTTTTTTTTCGTTAACTTAGTTTGATTTTGTCAAGAGACCGCAGACCTTAGTATATGGTTTTAATTACAACTCAATACCTCCACGCGTTCCCGAGATAAAGGGTCTCGACCGCCAGACAGACAGACGGACGGACAACAAAGTGTTCCTATAAGGGTTTCGTTTTTTTCCTTTTGAGGTACGAAACTCTAAAAATGGAACGAATTAACGTCCCCGTAGTACAACTAGACAGGGTAACAACATGACACTGTAATATGTATGTAGTTTCATAACTCCCTAACTCATTGTACGCACGTCAAATGGAGCTTTGAATACGTACCCACTGTTTTGATGAAATCACAAATTTATGTGAGCATGATAATGATATAGCCACACGCGGGTATGAAAAGCAATAGTAGGTATTTTTTCCTATTTATATAGATAATATAAAGTAATAATAATAATAAAATAACGTCTATGCAGGTCAACCATCAAGATGACATATCAAATATTTCCGCATTTTTCAATTTAAATCAATTTTTTTTGTAAAAATTCATCGAAAGAGCTTCGAAATTTCAAAATGTGTTCGATATGGGATTTGACACACGATGTTGGAAAGTAGAAGATTTTGAACTAATTGTGCTCCATTGGTGTAATTGTTGCAAGGCGTTCTGATGTGAGAATAAAAATAAATAAATAAATAATATTGTCCTTGGCAGCGGTTTCGCCCGCATGGAATTAGTACTTCCCCTCATTATTTATTAGGGCCTATATGTTATTGTAAAGTATATAACATGTAACATATTATACGCACATCCTGAAAGTAGTATCTTCGAAAGCTACTAAATCGAATTTAGCCTTTAAAATAAGTATTTTTAAGTTTTATTTTTTGTACAAAAAATACTAATTATGATAAATCATTTCATCATAAAGATTAAATGAAACAAAGTCCCATTGCATCTGTCTGTCTGTATAAACGCGATAAACTCGAAAGCTACTGAACGGACTTTTAGAACGGCTGTTTTAACTTATAGAAGATTTGTAAGATTTCTAACACCCGTGTGGTCGCTAGTTTTTGAAAAATCTTGATTGCGTTACTAGCGTGTTTGTATATGCGTGCGTAGATACCAATATAGCCCTGCGTTCAAAAATAACCAGCCCCCCTAGCCAAATTACAATCGTATCGTTCGCGCCGAACGCCTCGAGTAGGCCACGCCTCCGATTTCTTTGTTCTGACGTCATCTCAACACTCAGTCACGTGGGCAGAATAAATGAATCGGAGGCGTGGCCTCTCGAGGCGTTCGGCGTGAACGATACCATTGTAACTTGGCTAGGGGGGCAGAGTACAGTAGAGTCACTACTTCAACAGTTCATAAATGCGAGCGTAGAGTATCTACCCTGATGACGTAATTAGAGTTAACTCTAACCTTATTTTTGATCGCAGGGCTTCTGTGATAGGTACAAATATAATGCGTCGCACTTTTCCCATTGACATCGATGTGGACGAATTTTTTGATGCCCCATTAGTTCCCTTTTTCTACCCGTTTGTACAAATTATTATTTTCAGGTAGTTTAAATACTTAATAAGCTATACTATTAATAGTCAAGATGTTTATTTACCTAAATTAATAAAATGATTTCTTTTTTAATGACCGACGCATATCGGTGCCCATATTATTTGCCTAAAATTAGCGTAACTAATTTCTTTAAAAAAAAAACACTATCTAAATGCATTAAAGTACATGTTGCATAAACTAGTATATTACTGCATATACGGCACGTGTGAAGTGAGACAAGTTCAGGCGCTGTTCAACTGTTTAGCTCACAACTAACTTTACAAGTAAAACCTCGAAACTTTAAACATTAAACTGCCCTACATGCGTAGGAAAGGAAAAATATCGCACACTAAGCATGGCCTCTCAGACATTTAGAAGTGTTCTAGACGTACACGAGCAAAGAATTAAGTAGGCAGGCAGAACTAACACGTATGCATAATATATCGCCATGTACATTAACGGCTAAAATAGATTCGTCACTTTAAAGTCCAATTTAAAATATATAACTGTCATGAAATAAAATAGATTTCATTTGTTTGTCATAAAATTATCAGTCTTTTAATATCACTTTATTTTTTTCTTGTCAGATGTCTATTAAACATTTTTTTTTTAAGGTGAGATAATCATCTTATGACAAATCGCGCTCTTGGGCGGAGCGCGTGATAGTGTTAGACTTATACTGACAAAAAACCCACTCCTGTACCTTCTTTGCCTTCGTCCCAGGGCCCCGGGTTTCACTTTCACACTACCCGTGGCCTCAGTAGGCTTCGACCCTGCTGGGCCCCTACGATTTGCTGACATCTCCTTGAGGCGCGCGTGGAACAGTACGTGCCATTGACGACTTGGGCTCGAAATTAAACATAAGACAGCGGTGGTGGCTCAGTGATAACGGTTGTGAGAGAAAAGGCGACCACATCCATGCGGTTACAACTTGTATCTGCTCGGCTCGCGTGAACTCAGCCCAGATTCTGTCAAAGTGACTTCCATAGTAGACTACTAAATTCGCCAAAATAAATGTTGATCGCCAACATGCTGCTCACTGTCGTAGCTTCAAAAAATATTTTATTATCTGCTTTCTTAAACGTGACATTCAAAAACTGACGAAGGTATAAAGAATTCAATTGTACAAACCTTCGCTCACGCACAACTGTGTTAAAATGCGAAATGTAGGTAGTTGAATATTTATCACTTACCCACAGAACGGGCGATGCAATTACCGGGCCAGTGCCAGCGACAGTGTCACTGGATATTGTGGTTTTATCTCCTTGTGACTCATCGTTCATGTGCCATTGTGGTTATAATATAGCCTTGGTACTAATTGTTTTACGATATAATAAAACTTTACAGTTTCTCATTGTCTCTCAATAAACACATAACTGTTGCACTTTGGATTCTAGAGCTGCGGTACCATCGGTTGCTATCAAGCGTAATCCTATCAATAATAACAAAAAAGATCTTAAACTCTTTTGAAATAAACCTCCGATTAATTAATAGGGAAGATCCTCCGACCAGACGGATATTTTTGTCTGATCCAACTGTTCGATAGATGATTTTGGGCTGTTATGTATATAATAATCTTCAAATCGCGCGGAGAACTGTAATTGTGCGATGCAGGATTTTGTAGTTTAGTTCTTATGTGACGCCATAGATGTCGCTACACTCCCATAGCGTATTCTACATAATTACACTTCACCTCTTGAGACACACTGGCGTATATGCATAGCATTACGTCGGTTTTCTCGTATGTACAGCCCCTTATTATCAGTAGAATCTAAATTACTTTTAACCATATTTTTAATCAAGAATTTTCACCTCTAACCTTTAACTTAAAATAAATTACAATTACAAATATTTGTCCTCCATAGTTTGTTAGTATTCCGCGACCTTGTCTGCCATTAGAAACACGATACGGCGTATCACGGCGGCGTGTCACGTCTCCGTCGCGGCGTGGATACGTTCGCTGCTTAATTACCATCGCTGACAGTTACTAATTTATTTCCAGATAGAAAGCGTGTTCGGTTGTTGGGTTAAAAAAACCCGGCCAAGTGCGAGTCGGACTCGCGCACATAGAATTCCGTACCATCTAAATTTCTAAACTAATATTATAAAGAGGAAAGCTTTGATCTTTTGTTTGTTTGTCACTATTTAACTCGAAAACTGATGGATAGATTTCAAAAATTCTTTCGCCATTTGAAAGCTACATATTCACTGAGTAACTTAGGTTATTAATTTTGTACTTTTATGCGGGCGAAGCCGCTAGCAAAATCTTTAAAACGGAAAAAAATCGCCTGTGTTGTATGGGAGCCCCATTTTTTATTCTATTTTTTTATTCTTGATAGGTTCGCCCTTGACGCGCTATCTCACCTGATGAAAAGCGACGATGCGATCGACGATGGAGCGCGCTTACCTAGAAGTAACCTATTCACTCTTGACTTAAAGATTCCCGGGTTTTAGCCATCAGGAAAGACAGATATTAAATATTTATTTTATTCTGTTTTTTAGTATTTGTTGTTATTACGACAACAGAAATACATTATCTGTGAAAATTTCAATGAACTGTCACGGTCCATGAGATACAGCCTGGGACGGACTGACAGATGGGTGGACAGCGGAGTCTTAGTAACAGGGTCCCGTTTTACCCTTTGCATACGGAACCCTAAAAATACTACCACACTAAAAAGTGCAAAATAACTTTAATTACAGCAGTGTAGGAACACTGCTGTAATTAAGCCTTTGTTTCTTTGTTATTTAACAGTTATTGATCAGTTTGATGGTATAATTTTCGTCAGAACTATTTATTTTAATTTGTATTGTCATAGTTGGTTAATTTATTTTAATCAAGATATTTGTGCGTTGGGCAGGGCACATTGCTCGCAAAACGGATGGCCGTTGGGGCCGAAAGGTTCTGGAATGGCGACCACGTACCGGAAGACGTAGCGTTGGAAGGCCTCCTATAAGGTGGATCGATGACCTGGTAACGGTTGCGGGAGTCCGATGGATGCGAGACGGACAGGACCGTTCATTGTGGCGGCACTTAGGGGAGGCCTATGTCCAGCAGTAGACGTCTTTTGGCTGAAATGATGATGATGATCTGTGCGTTTGTGATAAGCCGTTGGTATTTAGGTAGTACATCAGTTCCTTATTCCAGCCCATGTATGGAGCAGGCGGTCGCCTCCTTCTGCGAAGCAAAGCTAGCAAAGGAGGCGGCCGATCGCGTGAGGCAATGGTCCTCACGCCCCAACCGCCGCCAGAATTCCGATCCCGATTTCCGGCCACCGTAGGCGCGGGCTTGCGAACGGCGAGCAATGGGTAACCCGCCGTCCGACCGTCCGGTAACCGTCCGGACCAAGCCCAAGTCGTCGACGGTGCGTATTGTTCCACGCGCGCCTCAGGGAGCTGGCAGCAAATCGTATGGGCCCAGCAGGGTCGAAGCCTACTGGGGCCATGGGTAATGTGAAAATGAAACCCGGGGCCCTGGGATGAAGGCAACGAAGGAACAGGAGTGGGTTTTTAGTCAGTAAAAGTCTGACACTATCTCCCGCTCCACCCAATAGCCCATTTATGGAGGAAGGCTACATTACATCACGCACAACTGATAAAAATATTTATATATTTCTAAATACATACATAATTTTAGATAAATTACACCCAGACACAGTACAAATGATCGTACTCAACACATATTTATCCTGGGTGGCAATCGAGCCCACGACCCCGCATAGCAGTCAGGGCCACTAACCGCTAGACCAACAGGCCAGTCAAAATATAGATTGGTGGTATTTTTTTTTAATAGTTTCGTAATTACTCAGCCTTTTTTTGAGGTGAGAAGTCAGTGTCAGATTTTACTGACTAAAACCTGCCTGTGTTCCTTCAGTTGCGGCGGTAACTCTTTCGAAAAATCCCGCAGTCTTTAGTTCTACCTCACGAAGGCGGTAATGTGTGTTTAGGCTTACGTGTAAATGGTATCAGGTGTGTGGTAATATTAAAGTATATGACAGCGACCAAACAACCTGTACAAGAAATAGAATATCAATACCTGTGTCTAAAATTCGACAGCTCTATAAACACAGACAATTCTAAATCCAAACACAACCGTCCATCCTTTCACTGCACTTTTCACCGACCGCTAGCAGGCAACAGACCAGACGCATACTGCGGTTGTTCACGAGCAACCAGATTAATTTCCCGGTCCAGTCGGCCGGCATAAATTGTGGCTACCCTCGCTTTTGTTCGAAGGAACTCAGTTTTAATTAGTGCAAATTTGGGGTATTAATCTTAGAGCAGCGATTCTGTCGGGATAGTGCGAAGTGATAAATGGTGGAGGTTATCTTCAACCTTGATGTCCGTACCTTTGTACGGAGCACGGAATATTTTAAATTGGGGACAGATATCAGAAGGTGTAAGGTAACCGACTATAAATATTCTATTCCTTGTCGGTATCACTCGTGACGTTTTGGTCGTGGTCATCACTTCAGGTGTTGGAGGCAAGCTTCATAGCATGCCTCCACTTCTCTCTGATGTCTGCCTTCCTCGTTTATTGAGGGAATTGTTAAAATAAAATAAAATCTTTCAACTACATTAGTCACAACAACTCAAACATTTATTTCAAAGAAAGCATTTTATAGGCACGTTTGAACTGTCAAGGCCGAAAAGTAAAAAAAAAGGGGAAGCTATTTGCACGTTCCAAAGCAGATCTCTATGTAGAAAAATGTGCAAAAATTCTAACACTCTCAATCAATAAATTGTTAGATACAAAATAATATTTACATCGACAATATTAGGCTGTTGTATTGTTTGAAGGAGTTAGGTTAGGTTAGCGGCCCTCGGGGATCATTGATGGCGTATCAACTCCCACGATCCCCGGTACAAGTGTGAGAGGGAACACCGGGGTGGTTTTTAGTCAGTAAGAGTCTGACAGACCCCTTCGTTTGTCCATGAGGATTTTCCACCCCGGTAACAAAAGAAAAGGCGGCCCTGGAACTCAAAGAGCAAGTGAAGGAACATAGATGGGTATAAGTCAGTAAAAGTCTGGTATTTTCTCTTGAAAGTGGGAGAAGTCATTGGATGATTTCCCATCAAAAATTATATATACATGTGAAAACTATGTAGAGAAAAAAATTACCAAGTACGAGTCCAACTTGCACATGAAGGGTTCCGTACTACAATATTAAAATCGAGCAATAAACGCTAAAACATGTCTCTTGTATGAAGACTCTCTTTCATTTTTAATATTATAATGATTTTATTATTTTTGTTGTACTGGCAACAGAAATATAAATTCTGTGAAAATGTCAACTCTCTACCTCTTACACTTTAACTGACGGACAGTGGACACTTAGTAAAAAAGCTTCCATAGATTTTAATCTCTCATGTACGTAACAATAACAATAAATAGGAGGACACAATTTTAGTATAGAGATTGCTAATCCCATTTTATCTCGTCTTGAACTTCGATTCAAAGCAATTTTTTTATATACTTATAAGAGGAAATATAAATAATCAATGTTCAAAATATTTATTACAATATTCTTCGAACATGCTCCAGCGATACAGCTTAATCGGTTGCCAATAAATACTTCATAAGTATCTTTTCTTCGGAGAATATTTAGTACGGTCTACAAAATATGAATATAAACTAACAATATAAATTTAAAATCACTTGTTTGCTTAAATGTTTGTACAAGCATAGTCGGCCTCATAATGTTTACTCTACTGGGGATTCAGGCCTCCCCTCCACTTTCACGTGGATAAAGCCGCTAGCAGAGCTAGTAACATATATTATATAGGTATATGCCACTATTGGAACATTATACAATTCCATGAAAACAGAATACTAAAATCTTGCAGTAAGCGATATTGCTCCGTATTCAAAGGGATGCGAAGAAACCTTTCATTTGCTCCATAATAATATTCTACGGAAATCCACCTTTAAAGCAATATAATATTATCACAGAATATTATAATATAGTATTATTGATTTCTGATACCGACAATGCATCAATACCGACGTCGTTTTAGGGTTTCGTAGTCCTAACAAGGAATCCTTATAGTTCTGCCATGTCCATGCTTAGAGACTGTTAGTTCTAGAAAACTATACATGTATGTTAAATATGTAATCTAAAATTTTTGAAACTAGTACGCTTGATCATCAACAATTGTATCACTGCTTACCATCAGGCAGTAAACAACATGTAACAAATTACAGACCTATTTCTCTACTTCCTTCTATGTCCAAAATATTGGAAAAAATATAAATAAAAGGTTGTTCAAATATCTTAGGGAATAAATCAATTTTATCATAGCGCCAGTTTGGATTTAGACCTAAAGTTTCAACTGCCGATGCCGTACATTGTCCGACTGACTTTCTAACTTGACAAGGGTAATCATACAGTAGGTATTTTCCTGGACCTCGCCAAGCCTTTTGACACAGTATCTATTCCTACACTATTGTGCAAGCTTGAGACAGTAGGTATAAGAGGTATTTAGCTAAAACTCTTCAAAAGTTAACGCACTGAGTATGCTCAGTGCGGATAGGCAATGTCCTCAGCGCAGACCAAAAAAAACACGTATTTTGGTGTTCTCCAAGGAAGTGTATTAGGGCCTGCCTTGTTTTTGATATACACAAACGAACTTTGTAATCTAAAACTAAAGCACAGCATAGCAATATCTTACGCTGATGAGACTGTTCTTTTTTTTTCGGCTGAATCGGAACATGAAGTCCACAAGCTTGCGCATGAAGGCTTCAATATTTTAAATAAAAGGCTTCAGCTTAACTCATTAACCCTAAATACGGATTAAACAAATTATATAAAGTTTTCCATGCGCAAACAAACATCTAATAATTCCTCAACGCAATATGTTCATTGTTGTGTTGTTGTCCCTGCAGAATGCCCGTTTATGTGTCCCAATATTAATAAGACTAACAAAATAAAATACCTAGGTGTTATAATAGATGAAACCCTTACGTTCAAACAACATATGGACGTCTTAAATAACAGAGTTCGTAAGCTGATAGTCGTATTAAAAAAGTTGCGACATATTGTGGACCCAAAAATAATTAAGCAAGTTTACTTTGCTCTATGTCTGTCAATTTTAACATACTGTATTACCTCATGGGATGGAGCAGGTAAAACTTTATTACTACCAATCGAAAGAACTCAAAAAGCGATTGTCAAGGTGACTACCGAACAGTCCGGCAGTTATTCATAATTAGCATTGTACTAAAATAACATGCAGCCCTCCGCTTCAGCACTAAACATACTAAAAAGAGACGAAAAGAAGTTTGTACAACAAAAAGCACAAAACATGCTTTTACAGCCAAATTCTGTGTATTTCTGGGACCACTACTCTATAACAGACTAAATGCAACAGCAAATATTTATTCCCTAAATTATGTAAATTGCAAGAACTCTCAAGGAAACCCTACAAAATTTGTCCTATGAAGATACAGAAAATTTATTAGTTGTACTAAAATAAAAACTTATTGCACTTTTTAACCTATTAGATGACTATTTTACCTTTTAGTTATATAATTACTGTGATTATTTAGTAATCATATTTTACCTTTTCTCGCCTGAAACACAGGATGACCTAGTTAAGGCATATAACACTTGCACACTTGACATAGAATGAAGAAAAAATGTGTTTACTGTATTACTTATTTTTAATACATTTTATTATATATTTATAGTAATAATTATAAAACCCCCTACTAAGTCCGCATATTGTATCGGGCTACTATGGTACCCTACACTGCGCGTGACCCTACACGCACTTGGATGGTTTTAGTCTGAATTCTTACCGTTGTAATAAAAAATAAATAAAACATTCTTTTTATATGCTGACTATACTACTTCAAACTTACCCTTTCACAAGAAAAGCAAACGTTACCATCTTCAATGTATAGGTCTTTCTAGATCTACATAAAAGTTTTACAAGAAATAATGCGCAACAGATTCAATATGGTAACCAAATAGACACGGGATCCTATATATGAGATCGTTATAGGCGACAAAATCCCTAATAACAGCCGCTTTGGATACAAAGTACCCAAAAACATGCTCAAATAGGCACGATAATAAGAAAGAATGTTTTAAATTATTTTCGTGGGGCAGGATTTTAGAAACAGAAGAAAAATACATAAATGATATTAACGAAATTGCTTTGCATACCGTAAGCGTTTCGGAGACAAAGAGTTTCAGGAACGTTTACAATAATATACATTGACAACATCAAACGTCCCTCTTCTATAACAAGGAAAATGTATGAGTAAGATCAGAAACTCGTTAAAATGAAATAACCTTTATTTTTGATACAATTCCAACTTATATGAAACATATAGAACCAGCTTAAGGCATTGTGATGATAATACGTAATTCACGTGCCTGTAGACACTCCAAAATTTAAGTGTCTTGCATGTCTTTGCGACATTGAACAATCTGAGATCATTACGGCAACATAATTATATAATTTGGCAATTGACAGGCATGTTTATGTATATTTGGCTTAAATATTAAGATTGTCTTAGCCAATCAGCATTATCAGCCTTATAATGTTCCACTGCTGAGACTGAGGCCTTTAAAAGAGGAAATGGGCCGTAATCTGCCACGTGGGCCCCGTGCAGGTTGCTGGATGTTATATATTCACGAAGTTTTGTTACTAGGTCATGCCGGTTTCCTGACAATGTTTTCCATCACTTTTTTCAGAGCAGTGATGTTGAAATAAATTACACAAAATAGGATGCCTGCCTAGGTTTGAACCCACGGCGTACAAAAAGTAAGTCAAGACCGTAGCTACTCGACCACCAAAGCACTCTGTATTGCTAACAAGAATGTAATGTTTTTTTACCTTTTTCTCATAAAACGAAGTTACGATCATACTTCAAAGTTTAACACTCAACAGGTACTACTGCATCACTTCTGCGAACCAGCTGCAGTCAGAAGCAAATTCAACTCTTGAACCATAACTTCAGACAATTACGTACAATCGCTTTGTCTATAACTAGAAACTATCCTCAAACCACATTTAGTTTCCATTCCTCCCTACAGTTGTTCCGGAAACATTAAACAAAGCATTTCTCATGAATGCTAAGAAGGATCACTTGACAACCGGATGTTTTTACTACCGACTTGATATATTAATTTTCTGGGCCGTCGATCCGTTTAAAATTCTGACTACCCTCCGAATGAAGCGCTCGACAGTTCAGCGGATTAACTGGTTTTTGGCCTGTTACAATTTATTGGTGTTTTAACAAATGAAATGTATCGTTTAATTGTTTGTTTGGCTTTAACACTCTTTGTTGTGGGTATAAAAATACCCACAAACGTACTGGCATTTTTGCAATATACGTTAACATATTTTTAGTGCTGTGAAAAAAATATCCAAACATACGTATGCTTTCTTTTATAGTTATAATACACTTTCAATAGTACAATTCTCTCTTTAAATATTTAAATTATTGTTACTGTGATTTTGAAATTGTAAATATCCATTTCCTATTAAGAAATTTTAGGTAACAATTAAGAAAAGGATACAGTATAGTCCAAAAACGTCAATTAATATATCGTAAAGTTGTTATAAACAGTTTTGAAATCCACTAACATGTTATTCGGGGTCTAAAATGAATTTAAAACTCTCTAGCTTCTGTCCCATGTTGGGCGTCAATAGACCTTTAGTGGCGCCTAACTGGGCCTAATGAAATCAAAGTAGTTATACTCGCCCAAAAATGTGTTAGAACTAATAACAGTTCTCATTTTCAGGCAAAATAGAGACTCGTAAACCTTGTTCGTGTTCAAAATTGTTTTCTAACAGTTTCGAGCTACGGTACTTTTTTATTGTTTTTAAAACCAGGTTGTTGTTTTAATAAAACTCACTAAACATACACAGGCATTTATGTGAGAAAAAACCTGTTTACTAATTCAATTTACTGCAATTTAGATAAATGATTATTTATTTTTCTCAATTTAGCCTAGATGAAGCCGGTGTTTCCTAGCTGGGGTCAAAGTCTCTTTTAAAGTCCATACAGCAAACATGTTATGGCCAAATAATATGAGAACCATAATAATACTTGCTTTGAAATACTCTCTCGGAAGTGCCGCACTACAGCTATGAGCCCGACCCAGTTCTTGATAATGGTCATATCACTTTGTACTGGGATCGGTCCATCATCGCTGACAGGACTATTGTAGCCAATAAGCCTGATATAGTGGTGGTGGACCGAAGCGAGAGGCGTGCAATGATTGTTGACATATCCGTTCCGCATGACGAGAACCTCGTGAAAGCCGAGAAAGATAAACAAATTAAGTATATTGACTTGGCTCGCGAGGTTGTCGACATGTGGGATGTGGACTCAGCGATCATTGTACAGTCGTAGTCGTGTCAGCCAATGGCTTAATAGCCAAGAGCCTCGACCAACACCTTAGGAGGCTCGCGTTAGGCGGCTAGATCAAGGACTTGATTCAGAAAGTGGTACTCCTGGACACGGCTCGTATTGTTAAGAGGTTCCTTTCTCTGGAGCCCTGACCGCCGGTAGTTTGGACCCTGTTCCCGATACCGTTGAAACACTATTTTTTATATTTTTAAATGTTTTTTTTATTGAAATATTTAAAAATATAATTTATATGTTCATATACAAATGAATGAACGATAATAATAATAACAGTTCATTTACATTTTACATTAAATACATTTAATACATACAGCTTAAAGTAATATACAATGATGTGGTGACATCAGCACCCTTACTAAGTTGCCAAGACAACTTGTTTAAAGATGCTGGGCCCAACCCTTTAATGGATGTTTCTATTTGCATTTAGGTAAGTACATACATGACATGCTATTTTGTATTTATACGACTGGTTCATTATATAATAGGTAAACGGACAAATAAACTATTTAAAAAAGGAAATAAAATAAAACGAAAATTTGTTGAGTAGGGTAGTGTAGTGTGTGTAGGGGTGTGTTAAGGTGTGTGTGTGTTTATGTGTTTTTACTATATTTGTAAGTAATAGTAGCGAGTGATGATCAAATGATGATATTATGGGGTTTAACGGAAGCTGTATTGAGTCAACAATAAGCTTTCAGTGTTGTTGTAATTAAGTGTTTGTAGCCAATTATTAAGTTTCAATATTTTGTTAAGACCATGCAGGTTGGAGTCTGAGATGGTCTTTTGAAGAAAGAAACACACAGTTCTGAGCGGACTTGTCCAGTCAGCGCAAGCATTTGTCAGTATTCTACTAAGAAGCTCAACGACTAGAAGTCGAGAAGTAATTTTTTTGTAGTAAGAGTTATTTTCAAAGTTTTTGCAAAAAAAAGTACCATTCTTTAGATATAATTACGCTAAAACTAGATCACACTATATATCATACTATATATCACTTAACTAATGTTAAAAAAGAAAAATAACTTCTTGGTCTTGAATCAAACATCTAATAATTCTTCTTTTTAAACTTATGTCAGTTTATCTAAAATGAAAACCACAACTACCCACAAATTCACGTTAAAATTCATCTAGACTTGGTGCGGTGGAGTAAATTTTATAAAAATAACAAGCTGGTTCTTGTGGTCTGAAATATGAGTGAGCTCATCTTTTGCCGTGCTTGTTCAATAAGATCGGATTCAATACCGTAACTTGCCGCAAGTTTGTTTTGACCACGTGACTTAACTTTTTTTTTTCGGGTGAGAAAATCATCTAATGACATCCCACGCTCTTGGGCAGAGCGGGAGATAATGTCAGACTTTTAGTGTCTAAAAACACGATCACGATCGGACGGCGAGCCACCCATTGCTCGCCGTCCGCAAGCCCTCTCCTACGGTGGCTGGAAATCGGGATCGGAATCCCGGTGGCGGTTGGGGCGTGAGGACCGTTGTCTCACGCGATCAGCCACCGCCTTTGCTAGCATTACTGCTTCGCAGAAGAAGGCAACCGCCTGCCACTCCTCCTCGCTCCGGACCATGGCCTGTACCAAGGCCCAGCGCGAGAGATCGCTGCTGCCAATCGCCCCCACGAGGACACGGCGGTGCTCTGCCCAAGCGGGGTACACCTCTACCGTATGCTCCACCGTGTCCTCCGGGCGGTCCACAAAATGATAGCACTCGGGCGTCTCTTCTGCACGAATCCGGTGCAGGAACCTCCCGAACTTACCATGTCCGATGAGGACCTGCGTCAAGCGGTAAGTAAGGACGCCGTGAGCTCTTTCCAGCCACTCCTCAAAGAGGGGACTTACCGCCATAATTATGGCGTGCCCAGCACTGGGTTGCGACGGTCGCTGTCGCCATTCCACCATGAGATCCCGCCGGAAGTCTTTCTATTATGCCGCGACTTGGCGCGGCAGCGGAGTTTCGCCCCGGCGTTGCATCTCCAACGTGACTTAGCTAACGTTGAGATGATGTCATTCCCATAACATTTGATTAGTTTTCGACTAGCGTTAAGGATTGCAGATTATCAACTTGGCCAGGGGTGCAGATATATTTCAAAGCGTAAGCGACACTGATGATAAAAAAAAATACAGACCATAGACAACAGTTGTACCTAACTGCTATAATCTCATATGAAATAAAGCCCCACAATTACAAGAATTATTATAGAGGTTTCAAAACTCAGTTCAATAGTTGGTAGCCGTTCTCCGAACCGAACTGCAATTCCGTAACACATCGAGTTTCGAGGGATACTATTGTAACTTTTAATTACTAGCTAAACTGTTTCCTTAACTCGTATCATTGCAAATTGTACTGCCCACCCTGTTAGAGTTTGGGGAATCGAGCTAGTTGTGAGGTTTTGTAGAGGTGACATTGAAATTGCTTTGTAATAAAAACTGGGTTGATCTTGATCTTCAAAGAATCAAATAAACCATTTACAGGCTCTTTTGAAAGGTCAAGAAGTCAGTTTGTCGATGAGTCGACGTCTGCATCCCGTCCCCATAGTAAGATACCGTATGACATGATACTATGAAAATAACTGAAATAGGCAAGTCTAGCGGTATCAATATCCGTAAATTGGGCGGTTTTTTCTAACAGCATATGCAGCTGAGCTAAGCCGTCCTGCAAGAGATGTAAAATGAGGACCCCATAGTAGCTTTGAGCCAAGCGTAATCCCCAGGAAAACCGACGATTTCTAGTTCCTCATTAGTTCAATACTTCAAATTTAGTTCGCTCAACAAGTTATCTTACTCGAATATAGTTTACCTTACTCGTATACAGGGTTATATGGAAATCACTAACAACCTTGCAGGAATGTATTACTAGCATCATAAACAACAAATTTTGTCCTATGAGTTTTTACAAAACATAATTCGTTTACCAAAAGCAAACCTTCAAGATTTCGTTGTTCTGTCTTACACATTTCAACTCTGTATTTTGAGACACCTACTTACGTCTGTATGACGCGACGCAAGCGCATCAAACACCCCCGCCGCGCAATCCCCGTTCCCCTCCGCTATTTTACTATCGCTTGCTTCGCATAGACTTCGTAATATTTAGAACTTTTGATTTAAATATTTTTATTTTTGTATTAAAATATGATTAACTAAAATATGATAAATTTTTAAAGGTCATAAAACAAAAGTTGTTGTTTATGATGTTAGTAACATAGACCTGAGAATTTGCCAGTGTTTTACAAATAACCCTGTATAACGCATATTTGCTTATGCTAATGTATATTTTAAACTAACCGCTGCCAGCAGCTTCGCCCGTGTGAAAATAGAAAACTGTGCCAAGTAAACCTACTCCCAGGATAAAATATATTCACGACATGATCCAAATTTCATCCACCGTAGGCGCAGGATTGCGGACGGCCGTTCGACCGTCCGGTAACCACCCGGACCGAGCCCAAGTTGTGGACGGTGCGTAGTGTTCCACGCGCGCCTCAAGGAGATGTCAGCAAACCGTACGGGCCCAGCAGGGTCGAAGCCTACTGGGGCCATGGGTTGTGCGGGGCCCTGGAACGAAGGCAAAGAAGGAACTGGAGTGAGTTTTAATCAGTAAAAGTATGACACGCCGTCCCGCTCCACCCAAGGCGGGAGATGTGATTAGATGATAGATAGATTTTTGGTAGTCATATTTTTTCATCATAGTTTTTCGTTCATTGGTGCTTGATTAATACACAATTATAGTTGAAGTGTTAGTATTCATTAGTTTTTAATTTTAGCATATATATGAATTTTATTATTATAAATAACTTATTTTATATTTTATTTGTTCTGTTTGAAATATCTGTTATTTATTTATTGTGCAAACCTACCACATTATTTTCTTTTTAACCCAAATGTTGACTGGTAGAGAATGCCTTGTTGCATTAAGTCCGCCTATGTACCACTACTGTACATGAAGTTTAAATGAATAAATAATAAATAAATTATTGATAGCAAAGTAAAAGTCAGAGGCCGACGCCTAGCGGTGGCTGAAGTCAATGCTAGTCTATCCAATGATGATTTATACTTATCAATATATCCTCATTTTTATTCCATAGACTGTAGTACGAAAACAGACCTGCCCCCCTAGCCAAGTTAAAATCGTATCGTTCGCGCTGAATGCTTCGAGTAGGCCACGCCTCCGATTCCTTTCTTTCTGACGTCATCTCAACGCTCAGTCACGTGATCCGAACAAAAGAAATTGGAGGCGTGGCCTACTCGAAGCGTTTGGCGTGAACGAAACGATCGTAACTTGGCTAGGGGGGCTGATACTTAATTTAAAAAGATGCAAACCTACTACTTTCAATCAGAGCTACACTTAAATAAAAAAGTATAAAAAAGCAGACCGTTTAAACTCATCGATCACTTAATTGAAAGTCCGTGTAACAGTTGGCTTAGTTAATCAGTCAAAGGAAAGGAAAGAAATAAAAACCTCGTACGGACGCCATAACCGGGTTAACTGCCATTTTGTCGATGGTCGATAGTCTTGGGTTTGGCAGCTTAAAGGATGAGTGCGACTCAGTTGATGGATTGGGACGAATTGAGTGTTTTTGGAGCGATTCATATTACTTACCCAATGGTTTAGAATTGGTTACTAACATACTTTGTACAGAAACGGCTTTTGTAAGTATTACTCTTGCCTTCTGATCAGCAAGTCATCTGCAATCTTTATGTCACTGTGTGCGTGAGTGCGACAGCCTGTACGGAACTCCACCCACTTTCTCCACGGCAACAGTCCTTGCACGCATGCATGATTTGCGCATGGAAATGCAACGCCTGGACGAAACGGGACAGAGTACCGGCGAGATCTCAAGGTAAAGTGGCAACAGCGATTGTCGTCACCAGCGGTAAGTCCCCTCTTTGAGGAATAGTTGGAGCGGCAACACGGCGTCCTCACCTTTCACATGAGGCGAGTCCTCACCGGATATGGCAAGTTCGGGAGGTTCCTGCATCGGGTTCAGGCGGAAGAAAGTTGTGAGGACCGCCCAGAGGACACGGTGGAGGTGTGCCCCGCTTGGGTGGTGCACCGCCGTGTCTTCGGGAAGGCAATCGGCGGCAGCGGCCTTACGCGCCGGGTCCTGGTTCGGGCTATGGTCTGGGTGGTATGGGGTATGGAAGGCGGTCGCCTCCGTCCGGTAATTAACGGGACCGAACCCAGTCGTCAACAGCGCGTAGGGACCCAGCAGGGCCGATGCTCGCTAGCTAGGACCGCGGGAAATTTCAGAAAAGGCAACCCGTAGTCCTTGAATGCAAAGGGCAACTGAAGGACACAGGTGTGGTTTTAGTCAGTAAAAGTCTGACAGCCCGTTGGCACCGCCCAGAGCGGAAGAAGTGATTGGACGATTTCTAACCTTAAAAAAACAAACACTCCACGTAACGCTTTTACTGATTTTCGTAAATAAGAATAACATTTGAAAAACTACCTACCCATTTTATTTTCGATCCGGGTCGGAAATTACTAACATAATTGCCTCCTGAATGTTTTTGAAGATTCAAAACTGCACATTATATAATCAGAAAAGGCTAACAGATATAATAATTAACTTCAATAACCCATCCCTAGTAAAACAAGAATATGATAACATATTTCACCCCAGGGAATAATAACAGATACCAAAGCGACCCAATTCAGTGTAAATTGATTCTTCCTAATAACACGGGATACCAAAACACTATCAATTTATTTGGGACGGCGAGTTTTAGCGTTAATTACTCTTTTAGTTACGCAGCCACATACTGCGGCTTCCATTATTCCCTAAATTACAATGCTGGACACTGAGTAGGGAGAGAATGGAATGATAAATTAAGCTTTCCATACGTTTCTAATTTACGATTAGGTTCGCAATTGTCAACTGGTATTGTTATGTAACATTTTAGTAGCAAATACTTTCTTTACCTAATGTACTATTTTTATCAGTTCTTATATAATAATTTATAATATTCCACAACTTTCATACAACGCCATCTAGTTCCAAACTAAGCAGAGCTTGTGCTATGAGTACTAGACAACTGATAAACATACTTATATATTTCTAAATACATACAAATTACACACAGACACATAACAAATGATCGTACTCATCACACAAACATTTTCCTTGGGTGGGAATCGAATCCACGACCTCCAACATAACAGTCGGGGTCTTTAACCACTAGATCAACAGGCCAGCCGTTGGATTTTTATACTAGTGTCACCCAGCGGCTTTACCCGGCCACCTTACACTAATAAATAAATAAACATCTCAGTAAAGTTTAGTTTTTGCTGAACTAATTTTTTAAATTTTAAGGTTCTACATGTTTCGTTGTTGAAACCTCTGCGGTCAAGACTAAGCGTTTCGCCTCGTCGTTTATACCGCGTACATCGAAGGACTGGAACAATTTGCCTGCTGAAGTCTTCTCATCCGATTATAATTTGGGTGTCTTCAAGGCTAGAGTGAATAAGCTTTTAATAAACTAGTGCGCCTCACCATCAACGATTGGATCACTGCTTACCATCAGGTGGGATTGCAGTCAAGCACTAGTTTATATCGAATTAAAAAAAAAACCTTTTTCACTGTGTGTATTTATTATTGTATATCTGCCAAATAAAATATTTTTGTTTAAAACATTCAAAGATTCAAAGCTTTTTGTTTCAAATAAACCATTTACAGACACTTTTGAAATGTCAAGAAGTAATACAATCAGAAAATGATGCTTATTGCACATTCCAAAGTGTACATCTTTATGGAGAAGAATGCGCTTTTTTCAATCGTGTTATGTTTTACAAATATCTCGGTTACTTATTTCTTGTCGCTACTATTAAGTGAGAACTAGGTTAATAAATTTAAAAAAAACTGGACAAGTGCGATCCGGACTTTCACTATAATTATTTTTTTCAAATCTGTTACCGAGGAGTAGGCTTCGAAAAGTACCTGTTTTATGGCATGTTGTATGCACTGTATGGATACATAAACATCAGAAACACATAACACTCCGTTTACTACCTACCCCGTAGCAATCGACACATTGTGACACTACCGCATACATATTAATACCACGCGACAAACGACAACAATGGCCTCTGAATCAGCTGTTTAGAGTCAAGCCTGCGAGCGGCCATTTTATTTTCATATACAGAAAGGACTAACCTAAATTACCTAAATTATTAGGACAAAAAACTCATATTACAAAGAAGTAAAATCCTTTGTTTGTAGTAAGTTTTTTTTTTATTTCTACTTAACTATTTTCTTTAATCTCGAAAACGCGCTCTTATCCCTCCCGCTTTTAGGCACGCAACTTAACTACTGGTTTTCGCACTAGTGCGGAAAAGTACACGAGCTCGCCCGCGCCACAATTTATTACATTAATGCGACCCCTACGACTCGCGCGTCAACTCCCGTTTATTTATTTCTTTGTAAGTGTATTGAAAAATGTCGCTTGATACACGTGGTTTGTCATTGCAACACTCGGCTCCATAACAAAAAAGAATTTCGCCGAAACATCAAAAATTCCGCCTCGGTCGCAATGACCACTTTCTCCACCTATATCAAAGTGTACTATTTTATATTTCTGTACCTACCAATCTCCTTATTGTAATAGGTTATAGTGTTGGTACAATAGTGACCTTATGTAGTTACCAAATTGTTGTGGGTCTCTTATTGAGGTATTCTCTCGTCTATAACTCAAGTAGCTACCCTAGAGTTAACCCTACTAACTCTAACTCCGAGCAGGGTAGGTTGGTCTAAGCGGCTATAAATGACACTTGCTTGACATTGACAGTTGAACTCTACGTTCGCGTTCAAAAATGCGAGCGTAGAGTATCTACCCTGATGAAGTCATTAGAGTTAACTCTAACATCATTTTTGAACGCAGGGCTGAAAGGCTTTTACTTCTATGCAAACGTGCTCCATCGTCGACTACATCATCGTTTACCATCTGGTAAGACAGTGACCACGCGAGCCTATCAATAAAAAAATACACAAAAAACAGTTTCTGTGAGGTTTTTACATGGTACAGTAAAACGGCCTTTAGGATTTTCAAAATCTAAATGTCCATGTTGGAAATTTCGCTACCGCTGTCGGTAGCGAAAGCCAGTTTGTACTGGCATGATTTTTGTTGTTCCAAACCCAAAGGGAACCATTTGGTGAATAAAATTAATATTTATCTATACTAATATTATAATGTGAGTCCAATAGTTTAACCCTGAAAACGTAACAACGTTTTCACCGTTAAACTATTGACCCGATTTTGATGTTCCAGTACAGAGTAACCTTTAACGCCAAGGAAGGAGACAGGTTTATTTTTATCTAGCATCGACTTCTTGTCTATGACCGACACTCACCCGGACGAAGCCGTGGGTAAAAGCTAGTAAACAACAAATATGTTTCCTAACATAAAAAAAAATCAATGAAAGGCTCCTATGTTGTCTTAAATCCCTTAACATTACATTGAGTAGCGTAATTAGAGACACAATAGTAAGGCAATGACCGAGCGAACGCCGGCGTTTGCTCAGGGTTTAATGAATAAAATAAAATAAATAGATAGCTTCTGAAATCTGATCTTCAAAAATGTACGCTACGTTGCTACCACCAAATGAAAAAAATCTATGATTTTATCCTAAAAACCCTTTGAAGTCTTTTGGTCTCGCTTTGTAATAAAAATCTCATATTGTTTAAAAGTCATAATTTGGTTGCCAACCTTATAATTTAATATAACCTCGTTAAATGGATAAAAGAAAATACCTGATACCACGAATATGTAACCTTCATAAGGTAAATTGATCAAGGTTATTGATTTTATGAAAAATGCCAGTTACAAAAGGTAGAATGGCTACTTTTTTAGTATAGGTGTTTTAAAGACTAGAGTATGTAGGCTCTTAATAAACTAGTGTGATTCACCATCAACAACTGCAGCACTGCTTACCATCGGGTGAGATCGCAGTCACTAGTTTGTATAAAAAAAATTATAGATGGGTAATCATCTAATGACTTCTCCTACTCTAGGATAGAGCGAAAGGTCGTGTTAGACTTTTACTGACTAAAACTCACCTATGTTCCTTCAGTTGGTCTTTACATTTTTCCTTTTCAGAAATTCTCCATGGCCCTAGCGGATTTGTTGATAAGTTTACAACTTCGTTGAAATAATTTTCATTGACATTTTCAAATTAAAATTAGTAACTGGTCATGCAATTAAAAACTGAGGCTTAAACTTCCAGAACAAAACATTTTTTTTTTACCAAGTCTAAATTGAATCGTCGTTTTATCCCCAAAATTCACATAGCAGAATGTCAAAATCACCTTGACAACGTACAAAAACCACTTTACTCAACCCATACCCGAACACGGGCAGCCTCGGGCTATACTGGCAAATGAAAAAATAACAACTACCATAGAGCTGCTGTTAAAAGTATTGCTCTTGAGTTAATATAATATCACGAACTGGTGTCTGTGACTTTGTTCACGTTAAAGTCGTAATCACAATTTCAAGAAGATATTTTTGCGCAAATTTGGTTCAAATCCTTTTTGAAAAAAAAAACAAAAGTAGCCAAAGTTACTCCTTATACCATCGGGCTACAATTGAAAGTCCTGTCTTTCTTTCTTCCTTTTTTCTTTCTTTGGTTCTTTCCTTCCTTCTTTCTTTTCTTCTTTCTTTATTTCTTTCAGGCCGACATTTATGAACATAACGATACAATACGATAAACACTTTTGTTATAGGTTTATTAGAGTCATATTCATTCAGTAACAAAAAAACATTTTTATATTGCAAACAGACACTTCAATTTTGTTTCTTTGTATAAATAGAAAGTGAAAATGGACACGTGCCTAAACTCATCGAACAACTACCCAATCATTTACGTTTCCAGAGATTTCATGAATATCTCAAAACCATTTGTTTTCCTTAGCATCGCTCTGATCTTCTACTTTACCATTGGCACTGTACATATTTTCTTGAAGGAAAGTAATTTCTAAGTCATTATTCATTGCGCAAAAAACACTATCCTATAAGTAACGTCAGTGATGAAGAACCAAAAATGACAGTGGCTTTTTCACATAAATAAGATCATCATCCTTTAAACTAGGAAACAGTCCTGTATCTTGAAGAACAAAAATCTTCTAACTCTCAAAGATAGTGATTTGGGATCTGAAAGATTTTCGGCAACAAATTAATATATATTTCCGTAGATAATCTTTTACACAATCACGCATAACGTATACATGAAAAATATTATCTTTTAAAATATTTTTTATTCGTTATTTTAACCGAGGCATTACCAAATGCAGTCATTGTTTTTTCTTGCGTCGTAACATACAGTTTTATCTCATCGATGTGAAATATTGAGCATTGGGCTCCTTAGTAGTCCTGAGTTGCGCTACATGAATACTGACAAATGCTTGCACTGACTGAACAGGTCCACTCAAATTTATGTGGTCCTTTCCTAAAAAGACCATCTCAGAATCTAATCTGCATGGTTCTCATATAATTTGACAATTACATGTTTGCTATATAGACTTTAAAAGAGACTTTGACCCCTGAGTTTATTTCGGTATCTCTTCTCAAGGTAGTCAGCTAGGAATGGACGAAAAAAATGACGCGTAAAAGTGTTTTTTTAATCCTATTTACAAAATACAATTTATCGTGCATCGACAAATTTTAACACGCGATAAATATAAGCCGGGCTAGGTGTTATTTGTTGTAATACAAAACGTAAACATTATGAATGGATAGATGTTACGTATGGACAACCATTTCTAATAAGGCGTATTTCATCGTGCCCACCAATCAAAAATAATAAACATTAATTTTCAATATACTTATAAAACTTCTATAATTATATGTAAATAAATTTGCTTCAAATCACAAGAAGCGTGTTAAAGCAGCCTTTTATTCCCGACTATTGTACTGAAATTTTATAAAAAAATTTGGCAACAAAATGTTGGCCACACCATTTCAACCTGTACAATTCTCGTTCCCCAAAATAGCTTACTACTTCAATTCAACTCGCAGTTTTCAAAAGTTATTAAATTTAATATACATTCTATGTTTTTGACATTATTTAAAGGCTCCCAGTTGCGGGTCATATGCAGAATTGTAACGGTAAATTACGAGTAATAACTTACACTCATACTGTGTATGGGGAAAACAGTGCAAGTTATAACAAAGAAGCGAGTTAGCGCTAAAAGCAGAGAATACTGTGTTGAGAGCAGTGGTGGTCAACTGGTAACGGCCCCGACGTTTTGTCATTTATTTCATCATCGTTGCTCTCAAAGCGATGAAGGTAAACATTGTAGGGAAACCGGCATGTCCTAGAACCAAAAATTCGAAGATTTGTGACATCCACCTACCCGTTCTGGGCTCGCGTGGTGAATTACGGCACCTTCCTTCCCCCAGAGAGGAGGCCTGAGTCCCTGCAGTGGGAAAATTATAAGGTTGATAAAGCTTAAGTACTAAAACAGAGAAAACATGTGACTTGAAGAGAAAATGAATGATAGCGTAACGATTGACAGAATATAATGAAAGATGATAAAGTTTCGTATTGACCCAAAGGGCACGGTGGAGAGGCATCGAGAAGGTGGAATACCAGTGGCGAATATAAATCTAGATTCCGGGCTGTTATTGAAAAATTTAAACCTGAAGGAGACTAAATCTTTCCTTGTTCTGGGAATCAATTACAAGAGCTCACGCTCAGCTTACATGCCTACTTAAGACTATTTGACAGAAACATCCATACTGCTAACCTCACATTACAATGACAAAAATGGTATGTTTAAGTTCTACTCTAACATTTGGTCTTACTTTAAATTAATGGTTACAATGTACACCCACCACTACTTCAACCCACGTAGAAATATCAACTGCGATCCAAGCGAATTCCTGCAGCAAAATGTATGGTTTAACTCTCTTGCACAATAATAATATTCGGAGAATGCTAGACCCTTCCACCACTACCGTGGTCAAAATGCGGTTACTGGTCGGTCAATTTATTTTGGCATGTCCTTTATATATGTATTATTTTTTCAAAACATTTATCAACTATTTTACTGAATATGGGAAACACATCAAATTGTATACGTTTTTATCTATTATCAAGGTAATGTTTCTTTCTATCGTAGGAAGGCCTTTCACAAGGTTCAAAGACCTGGTGAGGGTCATGGGAATCCGATGGATGTGAGACGCTCATTGCCGGTCATTGTGGTGACACTCAAGCGAGGCCTATGTCCAGCAGTGCTTCTGCTTCATTTTGAAAGCCCCAATACAATCAAGCTAATTACAATCTCGGCCCCAACCAACTGGAACCTTACAAACAATTATCTAAGTATTTCTATTTTTTATTTAAAATAAATTAGTGCTTGACTGCGATTCCACCTGATGGTAAGCAGCAATACTATTTAATACTTTCAAAGCTTTCTCATTTTTCCGAATACGCTATTCCTGCTCTTTGCAAACTTTGGACCACACACTAAAGCAGGCATGCAAATTTCCGACTAAAACCCACTTTAGGTTCATTTTTTTATGAATAACGTTTGAATTTTAGCCGCGTCGAGTATATATGGTAATATTTCTCACGATTAATGAATTGTACAAAGCGGCTACCAAGTTCTATATGGGAAGTTCAGCCTTTCTTACGTTTTTTTGCGAGGTATATGACGTAGGAAATGTTTTGCTGCTTTTGTTGTTAAGTCAAAAAAGTTTTTATTTCGTGTGCTTGTAAATGAGAACTTCCTTTGCCGTCGTTTTGTTTTCAGTCTTTTAATTTTTGATCGTTTGTTTAATATTTGCTATACATGAAAGGAACGTGAAAACATCTATTTGTTTATCAATTTTAAGATCTACAATTACATACTATTAGAAGCGACAAGAAATATGTAACCAAGATTTATGTAACTCATAATATGATTTAAAAGAGTGTCCATGGAGTTTCTTGCACGTTATCTCCATAGAGATCTACGCTTTGGAACGTGCAATTTAGCTTAACTTGTATTTTTTTTTTGACTGATCGACATTCTGACAATTCAAAAGTGCCTGTAATTGGTCCATTTGAAATAAATGTTTCTGATTTCTGATTTCTGACATTCAGCCAATCAAATATAAGAATAAAATAGAATAAACTTTCTTGTACATTTAAATAGTAACAATTTCCAGATTTGGTTAAGTCCAATCTACAAAGCCTCAATCGACAGGCGCAGGGTAGCCAGCCTATCGGTATTTTAAAGGTTACATTTTGGAGTGTGCCCATGACTTGATTCCGTCATCTCCTTTCTATCATTGGGCAACTCGACATATGACGAGACACCATTACGTTGTTGAAACTTCAACGGTCCGGACTAAGCGTTTCGCTTTGTCCTTTATACCGCGTATATCGAAGGACTAGCACAATTTGCCTGCTGCGGTCTTCCTGTCCAACTATAATTAAGGTATCTTCAAGGCTAGAGTGAATAGGCTCTTAATAAACTAGTGCGTCTCACCATCAATGGTTGTATCTCTTCTTACCATTAGGTGGGTTCACAGTCAAGCACTGGTTTATATCAATTAAAAAAAAAAAACAATTTTACAGAAACTTAAGTCTATGGGTACATTAGTGATCTTATCGTGACATCGATATCTACCAGACAACCTTAGGATGGACTATAAGAACTTAAACTAAAAAAGTAATTAAAATAATGATATTAATATAAAAACAGAAAAAGTGAATTTTTATTTCAAAGGAAATTTTAAAGTAGACCAGTTTAAGCTTTATTCTGCTAGTTTTTGTTGTACCACAACACGAGAAGATTTTTAATGAATAAACACTAGACAGTCAATTCTAATAATCAACATGTTTCGCCTTATAATTCATAAAAAAAATTAAAACATTGATATTATGTACATCTTTGACATTTACAGAAATTTTATCAAAATTTCTGTACTCAAATGGAAATTCCTGTCAAAAATACGAGAACTAAATACAAATCGAACGTGAAATCATTATTCGGCTTGTTAACAGAATAAGATTAGTTAACAGAAATAAGATATAAGACTATTCATTTACCGTCAGTCAAAGTCAAAGTCAAAGCGTTTATTGCGAACTAAGTGCTTACAATGTTGTGTTGTGTGTTGTGTTGTAGTTCAACATGTCTTCTTCTTTCACGCTTCTGGTCTTCATATCAATAGCCTTACTGGCCATATTCTCTTTCATACAGTCTATTATTTTTTTTTTAAAGGAGATGTTTCATTTTCGGCCATCAGATGTACATTTATGAAAAAAGAGGAAAATATACAACAAACTGGGGAAAAATATTCTCTGTTGAATTTGACCGTGATTTGTTGAGTACAAAAAATAATAGTTTTTCAATTATTGCCATGTTTTAATCAACATGGCGTCTCGTTTGCTTGCAGACTTCATTCGTTCTGAAATCATGTCTCATCAAATCAATGTTACGTAGAAAATAATTAAAAATTGTGTGTATTCTTGTAGTGTTAAAAATAAATTACTATTATTCTCTTATACATATTTTTAGTAAACATAATTAAATGTGACCATTTCATCGTTACAAAAATCTTTAGTCTTCATTTTAGAAGTGTGTTTCTAAACGAATTCAAAATAACCGCCCGAACGCTCAAAGTGACTTTTGTTCCTTTTTATTTAAGAAATGATTCAAAGATTTGATCGTGCTTTGGTGAGCCACTTTTTTCTAATATTCTATTAGATAGATCTGATCTTAGACTATTTATGAGTTTAGTTCTGATAAACAAAAACAAAACAATTCTATAGGTTAAGTAAACGTCATCTCTAAGACCTTTCATGGCTGTCATAACTCTTAGGACAAACGTCAAACATTTTTAATTTTTATTTTGTACATAAAAACCATTTGGTATTATGAAAAAAATTTTACTTTATTCTATTCAGGGGTAAGTTTCCCAGCTTCGCTAAAATGTACATGTTATGGCCGAAGCCCCATACAAAAATGAAACATCTCCTTTACGAATCCCCTTTAAAGCCATAAAAATGCTTGGAATATTTGATGTGACACTTGATGAAAAATATTCTATGCTTTTTTAAAATTGTTTTAGATGATTCGAACAATAGATCCTAACATACCACTTTTTGCTACCAAACAGAATTTCTTGGTACCGGTATGAATAATACAGGTCCCGGTAAAATAACAGACATACCACACATTTCTGCTTTGTCTATAAAGATAGCTAGCATACACCGGGCAATCCTCCAGGGTATTGTCGACGTGTATAGGCCGTAATTCACTCGACGTACTGTGTTCTATTTGCGAACGAATTAAGTAATGAAAAATTTTACGATATTTCCATAGAAGTTGTACAAAGTATTATAATATTGTGCTAACATAAGTTAGAGAGCAAATGGTGGTCGATTAGTAATGGCCACGACTTGACGAGTTGTAGTTCGCGGGTTCAAGCCCGGCCAGGTGCATTACTTTGTGTAATTTATTTTATCACCACTGCTCTCAAAACGGTGAAGGAAAGCATCGTGAGGAAACCGGCATGTCCTAGAACCAAAAATTCGAAGACATGTGACATCCACCAACCCGCACTGGGCCCACGTGGTGGATTACGGCCCATTCCCTCTCCTAGAGAGGGAATGGCCTCAGTCCCAATAGTGGGAACATTGTAAGGCCGACTATGCTATAATATAGTTTAAAGAATAATGTAACCGGCTGTGCTTTCTCAGAACCTGGGAAAACACAGCCGTTGGTTTTCATTTTTAAATCTTTCGTTAGGTAGTCAGACGCCAAAAATGTGTCTATTGAAGGATTAACGTGTTGTCCAGTAACCAGGTTGTGGAGTTTTGATAGTCAGTCGCTCCATGTAAAACACCCTTTAGCTGCATCAAGTTAGTTGGGAAAAGGCTAGGGACATGAATATTAAAGAATAATGTTATTAAATTCTGTGTTCAGTGTAACAACGCTTTGAGGGCAGTGTTGGAAAAACTTCGGTACTGCAGTATTTTTGCGATATTTGTTTTTTTTTTTTTAAAGTTCCAGGAATTTTATAAAAAAAAGAGTGAGTTATCAGAGTACCAGCGCTGCGTTATTTAATTTTTTGTTTTAAATATCGCAGCTCCAAAAGGCTCCTTTTTGGCCTCACACTGATCTTTTTTTATCTTTTAATGTTGTATTTTTATTTTATTGCATTCCTTTATTTGTCATTTTAAGTTATTTCAAACATTTTTAATCATTGCTTAAAAAGTATCGGGTATCGGGAACTGGGTCCAAGCCGAGTCCAAAAGTACCATCATCTGAATCAGGCCTTTGATCTAGTCGCCTAACGAGAGGCTCCTGGCTATTTTGCTATTGGCTGACACGACTATCGGTACAATGATCGCCGAGTCCACATCTCACATGTCGACAACTTTGCGAGCTAAGTCAATATACTTGATTTTTTTATCTTTTTCGGCTTTCACGAGGTTCTCGTCATGGGGAAAAGAAATGTCAGCAATCGTTGCACATCTCTCATTTCAGTCCACCACCATTATACCAGGCTTATTGGCTATAATAGTTCAGTCAGTGATGATGGACCGATCCTAGTACTATGTGATATTCCTATTATCGAGAACTGGGTACTACAGGTATGTGCCCGAACATACCTGTAGTACGGCACCTCCGATTCCACAAGAGAGTACATCAGAGCAAGTTGTTGATGGATAATCCTGGCTACAAGGTTGAGCGTATGCAAGTCTTCCCCGTTAGCTAGACGAAAATAATCAGAAATAATGTTACGAATTGATTCGCCTGTACGGTGACATGCCCAACAGATGTCAACCGTGCCGTCCTTCACAATAAATCTAGAGTAGTTATTCATCATGAACGCATGTTACTAAAAGAGTTATGAGTTTACATGTGGATGGATGGAGAGGGAGAGGGAGACCAAAGAAAAGATGGATGGATTGTGTGAAGAGTGATATGAAAGAAAAGGAAGTTAGTGATAGTATGACGAGTGACAGGGCAGAATGGAGGAAGAAAACGTGTTGCGCCGACCCCAAATAACATGGGACAAGAGTAGGAAGCAATGATGATGATGAGTCATTATCATCATCATGTCATCATGACAGCTTCGTCCATAATTGCATAAACTTTCGTTTATATATTTCGACCTTAGGTTTCCCCGAAGAGGTCGCCGACACGCAGCCAGGCTACTGACGCTAATTGGTACAACGGGCTTATCAAGGGCCCGGAAAAAGCGTCCGTGAAGTTTCTTACGCTGTCATAATTCCATCCGATCGTTAATATCCAGAACTACAGGTTACAGGTTTGCGCCAGTTTTCGTTAGCCAAGGAAAGCGGGATGAGTCCCTTGTTCACTGTCACTACATCTCGATGCATACCCACATCGGCAGCTAGGAAATATTTCCTGAGACTGCATACTTCGCGGTTGTGCAGGGTCTTAGCATTTAAAAAACCTCGGACCCCGCTGAATCTCACATCCAGCAGATTCCTGCGACCTTCATCAGGTTGGTGAAAATAAACACGCTGTATAATCATTGACGTCATAATAGTGACAATTTTATTTTTATGATTTTTATAACGCTAAATGTATTTGTTTTTTACCGTGTGAACGTGTTGCATATTAATTTGTGAGAGAAAACAATGACAATAGCTGAGTATTTATAATGCGTTGTTTCGGAATCTGAAGCAGTTTTAACAGACATAAAAAAATATGGAGGCAATTTAATTAATTGCTTATGCTTTTTTTTTTCATTTAATAAAAGAAACTCAAAATTAACATATACATTTTACAAACTTTGTTTATTTTTTTTTTATGTTGATAAGCTGGCACTTGACCACTAATTCATGAATTTGATAGATAGCGACGATGTGGTCGATGATGGAGCACGCTTGCCTAGAAGTAACCTATTCACTCTTGACATAAAGATTCCCAGGTTGTAGCTATCAGGAAACATAGACTTCGGAAGGGTAATCCACTCCTTAATTGCACGCACGATGTGTTCCCAACACGTTTTGTGTGTATGGATGGGATGTCCACCATGTACACGCAACGCCATGAAATGGGTTAGAGCCGAAACGCAAGTTAGATTAGGTAAATATCTTACAATGTATTGCTATAGTGATCAGATGTATGATAGTCAATAAAACAGAAAGAGTATTTAAGGATCCTAGCTAAATAGTAGATAAAGTAATAATAACATTAAGTATTTATAACGCTTTTCTATATGATACATTTGTGGTCTGAGTTTCAGCAGCAAGGTACAGGTAGTCAGGACTGGTGATGCTGCACCAAGCCATGTACAGTTTTTTCGTGTGAGGAGCTGGCCTGGGTGTCAATACCCATAGCCTTCAGTGTCTGCCTCCACGAAGACATGTTAAAGCTCCATCCTCCACCCCGTATGCTCCATCGTATCCTCTAAGATATTCTGACGTCAGATATTTGAATAAAAGGCTTTTAAAATTAAAAAAAGTTTTTATTATTGATAGCAAACCGTTCTGATAATATCGTAGATAACGTACATGTTTTGCTTTGTCGAACCTTAACCAGTTGATAAAGATAAAAATAAAACAAAAGTTAAGTAGACAAAAAGATGAAAATTAACAAAGATTTTTGCTGTCTTCCTTAATAAAATCAGAAACTTTTTCACCAATCATAATCACAGGTGCGTTGGGGTTTCCTTTTGTGATAACAGGCATGATACTAGCATCAGCTACTCTCAGCCGCTGTACGCCTATAACTCTCAGTCTACTATCGACGACACTACCCATTGCGCAAGTCCCAACATAATTACTCTGACCAGAAAACATGCATGCAGTATAGCACTTCCAGTACTCATCACTGCTCTTGTCAAATTCACTGCAGCCTCCAGATATGGGATCAATCATTTCTGCTCCAACACTTCTGAAATACGTTGTGTTAACGACGGGGATAAAGTCTTTTACATATTTCACCAAGTCGTCAAGGTCAGCCTCTTCAGACAAGTACCCAGAAGTAATTACTGGAGGATCCATTGGATTCGTGCTCCTGAGAGTAACTTCGCCTCTAGATTTTGGACGTAAATTGACAATCTCGTGGAACAGACCCATTTTTCCCATCATTCCTACATAAATATTGTCACATATATCATATCTTAGTCTATAGGCAAAAGCACAAAAGTATAAAATTATGTTTGCATGTGCTGAAAATGTCAAAGTTTCATAATCTGGATAATTTTGACTTTTGTCTAATGCTGTAAATCCCATCGTAGGAGCTCCTGGCATTATGTTAGGATTTAAGGGTACTGGGTCACTTTTTTCCATAGCATGAAGTATAACAACTCCAGTATGGTCTTGTAAATTTTTCCCTACTGGAAGATCTGATACAACATCTATGTTTCTGCTTTCCAAATCTTTTTTGGGACCGATTCCTGATAGTAAAAGTAGTTTAGCTGAGTTAAAAACACCAGCAGAAATTATGACCTCTTTGGATGCTTTTATGTTGATTGTTTTGCCATTTTCTAAAATAGCTTCCACTCCTACAGCATTCTTGTTTTCATCGAAGTTGACTTTTGTTACTAAAGTATTTTTCAATAAATGGAGATTTTTACGATCTTTAGCTGGTCTCAAAAATGCAAAGGCACTACTCTGCCGACCGCCTGTGGCTATGTACACGAATGCCCTCGAATATCCGAGTGCACTACCTGGATCATTAATAATATCATTGCCAATTTCGTTAAAGCTTTTAACCACATCCTTTAAGTACTCATGAGGATCCCTTGTCAGTCCTGCTAATCCACTGATGCCATGATTGACTACATCTGGTGACTTGATAAAATCTGAGTCTTCGATTCTTTCACTTTTAATAAAATATGGAAGTACATTCTCCCATTTCCAAGTAGGATCCTTAGTTATGTCTGCCCAATTATCATAATCTGTAGGGTGTCCTCTTGAGTAGAGCATATAATTAAGGGTGCTGGTACCTCCTAACATCTTGCCTAAACTCATTTCAAAGTACGGTTTTTGATGACATTTTTTTGTAAACTCATCGTTTTCCGTGGTATAGTTCCAATCAAACCGAGATCTTTTTAGGAATAAAGTGCCCCCTGGTACCTGTAAAATGAAGTAGTTATTATAGATTGTCATAAATTGAAAGTATTATATTATTTTTCTAAAATTAAAAAGGAATTTCCCTGTTTAATATAGTATCTATCTATGTTTATAATGGTATTCCATTTCACTTTACTATTATGCTATCTTTAATACTTTTAGATTATTTTAAATATGCACTAGTTACTTACAACGCCTTCGACTGGGGCATCTCCACCAGCTTCAATAAGAAGGACATTGACATTCTCATCTTCAGTCAGCCTGTTTGCTATGACACTGCCGGCTGTTCCTGCACCCACTATTATGTAGTGAAAAATGGCGCCATCTAAAATATACCTCATTTTATAGTTTATCAACTCGGATGTAAATTTTTTAAATATATATGGTTTTATCAAATGAAATGATTATTATTATTAAAGTTCTATTATAATTCAATTTAATTACCTGAAATTTTAGAAATATTCGTAATTAAAGTCAATTGAGAAATTTTCTTTAAATAATAAATTTTAATATAATGAAAGTTATTATATCCAATTTTTATAGTAAAAAATGGGAAATTAATTTGTTAATTCAGGCTTGCCAATTTTATACGCATAAAAACACTAGCCAAATCTTCACCTGTTTACTGTTTAGAAAGGCGGTATATTTTTGTTCTGTTTCCAGTAAAGTTTTGCTTAGTTTATTAAGTATCCTATTGTCAAAGATTATTCTAGTTTTAGATCGAAGAATTACTACAATACCTTCTCAGATAACTTCATTAGAAAAACTCAATCGGGTTATTTTAATAAACTAGTGCAATTCTCCATCAACGATTGCATCACTGCTTACCATCAGGTTTTTTTTTTATTTTTTTTCGGGTGGGAAAATCATCTCATGACATCCCCCGCTCTTGGGCGGAGCGCGAGATAGTGTCAAACTTTTACTGACTAAAACCCACTCCTGTTCCTTCGATGCCATTTGTTTTCCAGGGCCCCGGGGATCTCTTTCGCATCACCCATGGCCCTAGTAGGCTTGGACCCTGTTGGGCCCCTACGGTTGCTGACATCTCCTTGAGGCGCGCGTGGAACACTACGCGCCGTCGATGACTTGGGCTCGGTCCGGACGGTTACCGGACGATCGGACGGCGAGCCACCCATTGCTCGCCGTCCGCAAGCCCGCGCCTACGGTGGCTGGAAATCGGTATCGGAATCCCGGCGGCGGTTGGGGCGTGAGGACCGTTGCCGTTGCCTCACGCGATCGGCCTCCTTTGTTAGCATTACTGCTTCGCAGAAGGAGGCGACCGCCTGCCACTCCTCCTCGCTCCGGACCATGGCCTGTACCAAGGCCCGGCGCGAGAGATCGCTGCCGACGATCGCCCCCACAAGGTCACGGCAGTGCTCTGCCCAAGTGGGGCACACCTCTACCGTGTGCTCCACCGTGTCCTCCGGGCGGTCCACAAAATGATAGCACTCGGGCGTCTCTTCTGCACGAATCCGGTGCAGGAACCTTCCGAACTTACCATGTCCGATGAGGACCTGCGTCATGCGGTAAGTAAGGACGTCGTGAGCTCTTTCCAGCCACTCCTCAAAGAGGGGACTTACCGCCATAATTATGGCGTGCCCAGCACTGGGCACCCGGGCGTCTCTTCTGCACGAATCCGGTGCAGGAACGTCCCGAACTTACCATGTCCGGTGAGGAACTGCGTCATGTGGTAGGTGAGGACGCCATGAGGTCTTTCCAGCCACTCCTCAAAAAGGGGATTTATCGCCATAATTATGGAGTGCCCTGCACTGGGTTGCGACAGTCGCTGTCGCCATTCCACCATGAGATCCCGCCGGAAATTTTTCCGCCATGCCGCGACTTAGCGCGGCAGCGGAGTTTCGCCCCGGCTTTGCATCTCCATGCGCAGATCGTGCATGCGCGCAAGGTCTTTTGCCTCCAAATCCCACGGTGGTTGGCTAGCAAGGAGGCTCGCTGCTTCGCGGGAAATCGTGCGGTATCCCCGCACCATCCCTGTGGCCATGACCTTCTGGCTTGCGTTCAGCTTGGCTGCCGGTCGCTTTCGAAGAGACGGCGCCCATACCGGCGCCCCATAAAGGGCCATGGACCGAACGATTCCTGCATAGAGCCTCCGGCAGGAGGCGTCTGGACCCCCTAGGTTGGGCAGGAACTGCTTGCAGCCCCTGTGCGATCCAATTTGGGAGCCACACGTCGGAAATGCTCCTCGAAGTTCCACCGACTGTCGAGGACAAGTCCCAGGTACTTCATCGTCGACCCGACGTCGATGCGAACCCCTCCTACCGTTATTTGGGAACCCGGTGGTGGCGCGTTCCGAGGACCATGAAAACACATGGCCTCGGACTTGTGCAGTGCCACTTCGAGTCCCAATTCTTGGATCCTATCCGCGACTGTCGCAACCCCACGAGTCACTAGTTCGACCGCCGCCTGGTATGACTCTCCCCGCGCCAGGACCAACGTATCATCTGCGTAGCAGACCACGCTGACCCCGTCAGGGAAGTACGTAGTCGTACCCGATGTTCCACAAGGGTGGTCCTAGTACCGATCCCTGCGGAACACCGCACGACATCACTCGCCGTTTCCACTCTCCCAGGTGACCAGGGTAGATAATGTACCTGTCCAACAGGTAGGCTTCGACAACATGACAGAGGTAGTCAGGCACCCGGTGATACCGGAGTGCCCTCCTAATGCTACTCCAGGGCAGGGAATTGAAAGCGTTGGCGATGTCCAAAGACACCACCAAGACACACCTGCCCTGGGACACCGTCACACATCCCCCGTCGTGAGGTCTCGCACGCGCATGATGGTGTCCACCGTAGAGCGCGCCCTGCGAAAGCCAAATTGGTCGTCCGAAAGATCCGGCCCCACCCGTGTTAGGTGCGCGACGAGGCGGTCTGCAATTACTCTTTCAAAGAGCTTGCCCACCTCGTCGAGCAGCACGATGGGCCGGTACGCGGACGGTGAGTCAGCAGGGCGCCCCGGCTTCGCGATGAGGACCAGTTTCCCGGTCTTCCAGCGAAGTGGGAACTGGCCCCTCTCCATACATGCTTACCATCGGGTGGGATGCAGCCAAGCACGGTTTATATCAATAAAACAGGTTTTAGAGAAAGTAGATTTATCACTAAAAAAACCGTCGCATAACTTTGGTTGTTCTTCAATTCGTGTTGAAACTATTAAATGCGATTATTGAAATTAATTCAGTGCTCATGATCCTTGAAACTATCTTAAACAAAATCTCGGTTATGTAGCCAAACGAATGGAAATAAACAACTGCAAAATTTTGCCTGAACTGGAAATGGGGGCAAAAAAATTGTGTTCATCTAATTTCAGTTACATTATAAATAACCACAAGAGAACATACTTAAACTAGGTATTTTAGTCATTTCACAAATGCGCTTTAGATTTACTACAAAATTTATTATTTGTTTAATAATTTTTTTCCTCAATTGTTTGATTTCTTCTTTACTAGGCCTAATCATTCACAAAGCTCTATAATTTTTTTTACAATGTTTTAGCTGTCTTTTCAGGCCAGTCCGTTAATTTTTAAGAAAACGAATTTTGTGTTTCACTGAAATTTGAAATAATAAAACCGAAAAACTTACCTTCAACGACAGTTTGATGAGGCCACAAGTATGCAGTAAACTGTAGCAGTGCCAAATATTTAAAACCCAATTGAATGGTCTTGATTTTGGATAAGACTGCCGCTGAGTACATGGCTCCAACTAGAACCTTAAAAAACGAAAATTATGTGTTTTATAGTTATATTGAAAAAACTATACAATCAATTTTTTGGAAATGCATACAGTATGTTTAAAACTAATAAATGGATTTTCTTGCCGGAGTCTGTGTTTCCTGATAGCTAAAACCTAGAGATTATTACCTACGTCTAATCAAGCGTGCTCCGATGACGTCGACTACATCATCGCTAACCGTCAAGTGAGATGGCAGTTAAATTGATAAGTTTAATAATAATACTAAAAAACCAGACAAGTACGAGTTGGACTCGTACACTGAGGGTTCCGTAAAAACTTACCTATGAAAACAGTTCAATTCCTGAATTGAGTTACGAAGATTTTTCGGAATCGCAAAATAATAAAAAGTTTTGTGACGTAACTAAAAATGCATAGTTTTCAGATCCTATACTTGTGCTATGAGACCTTGCTTCATGCATTTTTTTTTATAGGTTTGCGCTTGACCGCTATCTTATCTGATGGAAAGCGACGATGCGGTCGACGATGGAGCGCGCTTACCTTTTTTACTTTTTTTTTTTTCACTTTTTACTTAAAGATTCCCGGCTTGTAGCTATCAGGAAATACATACTCCGGCAGGGTATTCCACACTTACTCGCGGGTATTTCTGGACACAGCAATACCCATGAGTCCTGTGGATGCAGCTGTATGTGTCAAGATTACATCACATGGTTGAGGAGATCGTGGAATATGTACGCACAATAAATGTGTTCCCAAAATGTTTTGTGTGTAAATTGGTGGGCCAAATTTCAGGATTCTAGGTTGACGGGAAGTACCATAAGAATTTTGGTTCCCTTTAGAGTGTCGAAATACACTTTTTTTGCAACGTAAACGGCCGTATCTTTTTTTAGACATTTCGATAATGCATAAGTAATTTTCCGCCTTACAGGCAATCGTTTAATTTTTTTTTACATTATCCACTAAATGATCTCAAATTAATGAGCATTTTTTTACAAAAAAGATAAAGATTTGGTCTTTGTGGTGAGATGAAATTCGTAAAGCCCCACATTTCACTGAATAGTAATGCACCATCAACACAAACAAAGCTAATAAACTATTAAATTACACTGAAATCTAAGACTATTCCCCTAATAAATTTAGTAGTCCCATAAGAACCTACCAATGTCTTTGAATGAATGAATAACACGGAATTTTTAAAAAGTCGATTAATATTACTTCACTCAAGACTTGTCCGTGTCTTGAACCAAAATAAAATATATCTATTCTTTTTCGTACATTGTTTAAGTATTACTCACATTTTTGTTTTATTTTTGGTTTTATGATATAGGATGATATTTTTGTGCACAGTGTGGATAATTTTGGCAACTTAAACAGACGCTCTTCGTTATTGAAGTTTTTGAGCGCTTCTAAAGTTTTGATGGTGTGAGATTTTTGGTCTGATTCACAGAAATAATATCGGATCTGTGGGCTATTGTTTGGTATTGTTCACACACAAGCGAGGTGTGGAAAGTTAAAAAAACCGGGCAATTGTGAGTTGAACTCGCGATCTGAGGGTTCCGTACACATTTATGAAAACAGTTTAATGCCCGAATTGAGTTACGAAGATTTTTCCGAAAATTGCAATTTTCGGAAAAATGTTTTTTTTTTTCGTTTTCACTTTTCAGTTTTCAGATTTATTTCTATACTTGTGCTAAGACCTTGCTTCATGCCAAATTCCAAGATTGTGTCATCGGGAAGTACGTGTATTTTGATTCCCTTGAGTATCTTTTTTTTCGTTAACTCAGAAGTTTTCCTTTTTAGGTACGGAACCCTAAAAATCTGCCAAGTGCGATCGGACTCGCGCACGAAAGGTTCCGATCGCCCTTAGCAGAACACAGCAAAAAAAAAACACGTTTGTTGTATGGGAGCCCCCACTTGAATATTTATTTCATTATGATTTTAGTATTTGTTGTTATGGCGGCAACAGAATACATCATCTGTGAAAATTTCATCTGTTTACATATCAGGGTTTATGAGATATATAGCCTGGTGACAGACAGGATCACAGTAATAGGGTCCAGTTTTTTACCCTATAGGTACAGAACCTTAATTATGTAAAGTCTCATCATCATTTCAGCTATAATTGCCATATCAATTAGTGGAGTCTCAAATCCTTCACCAGGTTCGCCAGGTGCGCTTTGTTAACGAAAATAAACACACTGTATAATAACTGACTACGTAAATCTCTATCACAGACACATAATTTATGTGTCTATTATAATATTATTTTCTCATGTAATCATATAAATTCCCTCATTTCTGGATTATTTTTATTTAATTTTACTATTTATAGAAGACAATACAAAAGAATCATATAAATTAGTAAAAGTCAAAATTAAAACGTTTATTGCGAACTAAGTGTACAATGTTGTTGTAATATCATGTCAGTACTTTTGACTTAGCAGCCTTTTACAAGCATTGCTATTTTAACATATCCTAATTAACAAGCAATAAGCATTATTATTACTTAATTATTATTATCAATTCATTTGAGCCACCTCCCCTACCTATAGAATCTCCGGCCGAAACCGAATGGCAAGTGGCCGTAGCCAAAAAAGGGGCGGGCAAGGCTACTCGAAGCCTCGAGGTCTCGAGGCTCGAGCAAAACACGAGAGCGGCGGCGGCAGCGGAAGAAGAGGGCCATCGCAGCCAGGTTTCGCGCCTCGGATTTCACGGGCCCTCACTGGGGGCTCGGGTGTAGTTTCTAATGGACTGCCAATGACAGCTCCATTACGTCTCCTCCAGGCGAACATTAACCACTGCGCCCCCGCTCAGGATCTGTTGCACCAGAGCATGGCGCAGTGGTCGATCAACATCACCGTAGTCTCCGAGCCATACTATGTCTTGTCCAGGGCTGACTGGGTACAGGACCTGAGCGGCTCGATGACCCTAATTTCATCGGCCGCCGCTGGTACCCCGTCCCTCGGGGGTATCACGAAAGGACAAAGTTGCGTGGCAGCAAGGTTCGGGGAGATGGCTGTGGTTGGGGTGTACCTCTTCCCGAACAAAACTCTCACCGAACTCCACAACTCCCTTATGGAGCTGAATGTTGTCGTCGCTGGGTTTGGATCCCTCCCCGTGGTCGTTTGTGGGGACTTCAATGCCAAGAACTTGGCTTGGGGTTCCCGGTAAACAGACCAGTGAGGTCGGATGGTTGAGGACTGGGCTCTGGAGACAGGCCTGGTCGTCCTATACCGGGGTTTCGTCTCCACGTGTGTATGGATGCAGGGTGAGCCAGTGGTGGACATATCGTTTGCCAGCTTTTGTTAGCCTTTTGTTAGATATGACAGATCGGGTTTGTCATCGCGTGTCGTCGACTGGCAAGTCATGGACAGGGTGGAGACGTACTCAGACCACCGGTACATCCGGTTTGACGTTTTCACCCAGACCTCGACCGCGCCGGTCCAACGGACCCCGTATAATCCACGGTGGGCGCTGAAGCAGCTAGACCATGAGCTCCTCCTGGAAGCCGCGATGGTACAGGGCTGGGTGCAAGTATCGGACAGGCCTGTTGACATTGACGTCGAGGCAGAGTGGTTCTGCGAGGCCATCTCTCAAATCTGCGACGTGGCAATGCCCCGAGTCTGGCCAGGACGTGCCCGGCGCCAGGTGTACTGGTGGTCACCGGAGATTGCGGCACCGCGTAGCGCGTGCAATACCGCGCGGCGCGAGTACGCTAGACAAAGCTCCTGGATGATTTCCCACCTTAAAAAAAAGCTCTAACAACGAAGTAATGAATTATCAATATTAAATTTATATTCATCCAGAAAAGTTATTATGGAACCATTATGTTTGAGTACCTTTACTTTACTCCCATCACTACACAATTGTTATCAAAGACGTTCAAGAACTAGGCTTGTATTGACTCAATGCCTCCGCTTCTGCAAGCGCGGAATTTTCGTAAGAAATCGACTTTCACGAGTATCTAACTGAGGTCTACTAAGCGAAGATCCGCAACATTCAAAAGTCTTTTCTCAGTTGAAACTTGGAGCAAAGTTGGCATCCATTTCTATACAAACGAACATAAAACGTGATGTCACACCATTCCCTACATCGAGTAATGAGAGTTTTTCAGTTTATTTGTACATATACAATTGCTCACCAGATATGACAGCCATCTGGGTGGAAGATAGGTACTCCTTTTTATTGGAGGTTATGGGACTTTTTCCATGACACCTTGCTCTATAATATCCCTCTGAATGGTTATCCCTAAGTCACTGCTGATTATTTAAAGGAGTCCCTTTTTTGATTCGACTTTAATAATTCGTCTAGAAGGTGATAAAAGTCTGTGTGCTAGATTATTGCTCACCTTCAGGTAAGACAGTAGTGGTGGTGGTTTTTTTTTTACATTTTTATGTTGTGTGCCATGGTTGTCGCAAATAAACTCATTTTCTTTCTTATTTTTCTTTCAAACGCCAGCCTTTCAATAATAAAAATAAAAGAATTATAAGATTTACCTTCTTTTTTAGGGTTTGTGGAACGAGATTGTTTCAGGCTTTACTGACTAAAATCCTCCTGCGTTCCTTCAGTCACTTTTTGCGTTCCAGGGCTATTATTTAATTACCGATACGTCGATTTATGTATCTGTTTTTGTTACTTTTTTAACTTTCGCCTCCGCTAAATGGCTTTCGTAACATCCTTACAAGAAACAGTACCTAAAACAAATACGATGTCAATGAGTGCGTGTCAGGTACCTACTGCGTAGTGAATGAGTTTATGTGTGTGAGTGTGCAAATGAGTTGTTGACACAAGTGGTTTGTCTACGCAAGTTGAGCAAATTACTGTTCTAGTTTACAGTTGGTCGTATTTGCGTATCTTTGAGCTCAATTTCCGCAGGGTGAGGAATGGTAACGGTAAGTAATTTAGATTTTGTTGACTTTGTCTTTAATATTATTTGTTTAAGATTTCATTTTTACTTTCTTTTACGTGCTTAAATAGAGAAAAACTGAAGAAATTATAAATCAACCATCATGGGTCATTGGTTACCACGCCTCCTTGATGTTTATTCTGCAGTTCCAGAACAGCGTCGAGACTCTGCCCTGCTTAGGTAGAGCTCCGCCGTGTCCTTGTGGGGGCGATCGGCAGCAACGACCTCTCGCACTGGGCCCTGATACAGGCCATGGTCCGGAGCGAGGAGGAATGGCAAGCCGTCGCCTCCTTCTGCAAAGCAGTAATACTAGACAAGGAGGCGGCCGCACGCGCTAGGGAACGGCCCTCACGCCCCAGCCGCCGGGATCGCGATCACGATTTCCAGCCACCGTAGGCGCAGGTTTGTGGACCACGAGCAATGGGTAGCACGCCGTTCGGTTGTTCGGTAACCGTCCGTACCGAGCTCAAGATGTCGACGGCGCGTAGTGTTCCATGCGCTCCTCAAGGAGATGTCAGCAAATCGTGGGGGCCCAGCCGGGTCGAAGCCTACTGGGGCCATGTGTTAAGTGAAAATGAATCCCCGAAGCTCTGGAACGCAAATAAAAAAGGAACAAACGAGTAGATTTTAGTCAGTAAAAGTCTGACTTCCCTCCCGCCCCGCCCAAGGGCGGGAGATGTCGTTGGATACTTTCCCACCTAAAAAAAAAGTATTGAGATTCATTTTGTTACTATCATTAAATACCTGCCCTGTACGTATACGTGTATGTTGAGCTGATGTCCGCAACAAGTAGTCAAGTGGCTCTCCATCCACCCCTGCTCCTTGATGCGCCCTGATGTTACTACTATTGTTTCGCGGAACATTCCTGGGTTTTTAAAGTACTTTGCTGATCGGAATGAAACATTGGGTTCAATTTCCATCGCTGCCATACTTGAAGTCCTTCCTACTGCATCTTTGTTTCGGGAAGTAAAAACCTCCTTCCTAAGTACCATCACTTTCTTGTCCTAATGTATAATTATTCGGATCTTTGGAAGCTTGTTATTAGCAGTTTAGTTAGAGTTTTTGGCGGGATTTCTTCAAGTACGGCTTAGTGTCTCTTTTAATTGTTCGCAAATTGATTCCTAGAGCATATTGTGATGTCAAATGGTGTAGTTTTGTATCTCAAGTGTCTGCGCAACTGGACAATATGTGGAATGACTGAAACAGGCGCGATCTTGGTAAAATGGAGCTGAGAATTTTATTATAGCGAAGTTTGCCGAGAAGGTTGACTTGATGTACACATTCTATATACTACAAATATATTAGAATGTGTACATTAATATTCTAATGGTAAACAAATGAACCATCATCATTATGAAGACATGGCTTAAAGAACTTAGTATCTAAGCCAAAAACATTAATAAAAGTAAGTAAGGCTAGAGTGAATAGGCATTTCATATACCAGTGCACCTGACCACCAAAGATTGCATCACTACTTACCATCAGGTAAAATCGCAGTCAAGCACTAGTTTATATAAATTTAAAAAAAAAGATGTTGTAACTACATAATTATCTTTCATCTCCCTTCAAAATTTAATTACGTCATTGGATAGTTAAAAATCAAAGTATTCGTTACGCTAAGTGAAGACTATGACGCAAATGGCAGACGAACCGTGAAGAGAAAACGCCATTTTGAGGTCAGGTGCGTTTCAAGTTTTTTTTAATTATTTATTTAACTATTCTATAAAGAACACAAGAAGAAGGAAACAAAAAAATAGGTACAAAGGTGATGCTTATTTCTATAGAAGGTGCCAGATATACGGGGAATAAAGTACATACACCTTTTCCTAATATCTCTGCGTAAGTACTCTTCTATCTATCTATCTATCTATCTATATATATATAAAAATGAAACCCGTTTTCCTTGGTCACGGCATCACGCGTGAATGGCTGGACCGATTTCACTAATTCTTTTTTTTGTTGTATTTGTTATTATTAGGAGAAGGTTCTTACGGAAAAAAATATTAAGAAAATCTCTCAGAAATATTGAAAAATATACATTTAATTTTGCATATTTAAAAAAACGCGCGTAACGAATGTCAATGTCATTCACAGCCATAGACTATATTGAAAGAGCATTGTTTGTTCGGAAACGTGGTTACTTAATTAAATTCGAGCATCATTTGTTCCAAAATAAAGTAGTGCATCATTGCTACGCTAAGGCGGTACGAAGTTCGCCGGGTCAGCTAGTATAATATATAATTTGATGAGTAACTTGATATTAAGTCGTTTAGACGATTTAGAACGTGAAAATTACGTGTAGTTTCAAATATATCCACATATTTAAAAAAGCGTATTTTGTCCGTTTTAAGATCTATATTAAGGACTTAAACTGATCGTGGGTAAAAAAAAAAACAAGAGAAAATTGTGTATTGAATATTTAAGATGTGGACGAGTGGTAAACTAACACGATTGACGTTCGGTGTACATAGCTATAACCTGGTACCTAATAACAAAAAAAAATGCACTTAAGTCTTATTTTTCGCGTACATATTTTTTTTATTCAAACTAGTTAAAGACTGGTATTTTTGATTAGCCTCAAATAGGAACCTTGATGAAAAACAACGATTTTATAACTTTAATGAACAATTCCATCCATCGTCGACCGCATTGTCGCTTTCCATCAGGTGAGATAGCGGTCAAGCGCGAACCTATCAAGAATATATTTAAAAAAAAATGGAATCTGCGGCTTGGAAATCTTTCGTAAAGTTGTCAAAAGTATCTTAGGTTTTGAAAAGGCAGAAAATTACGTGGAATTCGTTCAGAACCTTCTAGATAAAGTTAATAATGTTGTCTGTAACATGAACATAAAAGTACACAGCCACTTGGACAAGTTGTCTTAAAATTTTGGTACCTACAACAAAGAATACGGAGAGCGCTTCCATCTGAATCAAAAAATTATAGAAGATGGGCCCAAGGTCGCTGTGATGAGCATATGGTGGCAGATTACTGTTGTAACACACGGGAAGATTATGAAAATTAACATTATAAAAAAAAGAAGCTTCCTACCTATAAAATAATGTAGGTAAATGTTTAAAATTTACTTTTTTGAGACATATCTCGTATCTTCGAAACTACCGCCGTGTGACCGTCAGGTAACCGTCCGGACCGAGCTCAAGTCGTCGACGGCGCGTACTGTTCCACACGCGCCTCAGCAAATCGTAGGGGCCCAGCAGGGTAACCCAATTAAATTAACATTTTTAAGTAAATAAGTACGTAAATATAAACTATTTATTTATATACCTGCTATTGTAGTACATCTTTTTTGTACTTAGTACTTCCCCACCTCATCTTAAAATAGTTATACAAAACATAATCTGGAAAGCAATTAAAGTCTAAAACGAACATTAGTATTCCACATATGAAGTCCCAATTAGGTGCAATGGCTTTACAGCTCTCAAAGGAGTAATCCTATTAAAATCCCTGCTTTTACTTAATGATATGTATAATTGAGGTTGGGTGGTTTACAACCGACGGTTTTCGTATTTTCCGTCGGTATCGGTTAGTTTAGTATTACGTTTGATCTTTAACTTATAGCATCACTAGTTCTGGCTTCGACTTTACCCGCGTGAAAGTCAAAAATTGTCTTAACTTCCGAGATAAAAGTATTCTATGTGCTATTCCACCGAGATAAAAAGTAATCGAAGTGAAGAGGCATATGGAAATTTCTAGTTCTGCGTTGGACAAGTTGAGGAAAATATGGAGGAATCACAACATATAAAGAGCCACAAAAACCCGGCTAAATCGGGCACTTGTATTCCTCATATTCTTGTATGCCGCAGAAACGTGGACCCTACGGGAAATAGAGAAGAAGACTGACGCCCTAGAGATGTGATGCTGGAGGAGAATGCTCGGAGTAACGTGGACTGAATTCCGTACCAACGAGTCTATACTTCGAGAACTCGGCATCAAGCAGCGTTTTTCATCTTTGGTACAGTCTCGTATTCTCACCGTGCGGACGGGAAGTGGCTATTGAGCGACTTGTAATCCAGGGAAAGATTGAAGGTACCAGGCCACGAGGAAGATCGCCTATGAGGTGGATTGATCAGATTAAAGCGGCAGTAAATGGCTCATCATCACAGTACGAATAAATGAGGAAGGCGGATCAGAGAGGAGTGGCGGCGTATTGTGAAGCTTGCCACCAATACCTGAAGTGATGACCACGACCACTCTGTGAAGAGTGATACCAACAAGGTAGAATTTGTGCTATTCCACCCATATGCCAAGTTTTATTCTAATTCGTTCAGACTTTTGAGCCTGAAGGAGTAACAAACAGAAATAATGAAGAAAGAAAAACATTTATTTGTGACTCGCATCGGTCAAACAACAACAAAATATAAAATAACTAATCTATAAATGATTAACTTATAATAAAAAATAACTGAAACCTTCTGTTATGCCATCAGGATAGAGTTTGGTGTGGACAAATATGCGGTCATGCATGTAAAGTGTGGGGTTGTGGAATCCGTGGTTACCCAACTCATGGATTCCATACACTTCCCTCTCTCCAACCGAAACCGTGTTTGGGTTGGAGAGAAGCGTTAGGCGTCAATGCTACTGACATGAATCAATCGTTGAAGGAGCGCTTCTCTGGCCACCTGAAAAGATACCTTACCTTAAAAAGGTACGTTCAACGGTTGGGTCATGCCGGTATTGATTTATTCTTTCGGTGTACTCAAATAGTCTCAAACGGACCCTGACGCCCTGGATAGGAGGGTTCGTACACTTTTAACTGCATACCGAATGCATCACCTACAGCCGAATGAAAAAAAAAAATTAAACTGTATATTCCGCCGCCAGATGTGACGATACTTGCAAGAGACATGTGAGCAGTTCTTTTGACTGAAATGATGATGCCATTTTAAGTAAAAAATTATATTTTGCTTGTGTATCAACAATATTAAACACCTTACGAGACATCAGATATTATTGTTGTGAATAAAAACCATATCATGTCTCACGTAAAAAATAGCGCTCACCCAAGTCTTCCCGTGGGTGTCGTAAGAGGTGACTAAAGGACTCATCAGAGAATGCTCGATGACCTCAGTAGTGCTTCCAAAAGAGTGGGTCTTAAAAGGAACATTGATGAAACCCCGGTCAAGTGTAACACCCGTATACCACCCACTCCTGTCAAGATCGAAGACTTTATACTCGAAGTTTTAAACGATTACGTTCACCTGGGACAAATGGTCCAGTTGGTAGGTTTAACTTCTAGGAAGAGGTCCATTGACACGATTGGGCCGCGTTTGGGAAGCTGCGCTGCATTTTCTAGTCAAAGTACAACAGTGTCTCAAGACACTGTTGTACTTTGATATCTCTAGTCTATATATAACCAGTGCGTGTCGCCAGAGATGACATACGGCGCTGAAATGTGATTACTCACAATAGGCCTCATCGGTACGCTTAAAGTCACCCAAAGTGCAATAGAGAGGGCTAGACTCGGAATTTCTTTGCGTGAGTGGATCAGAAATAAAAATATCTGCAGGAGAACCAAGGTACCGCCATAGCCTAAGAAATCACTAAACTAAGTGGCATTGGACATGGCACATTACTCGCAGAACAGTTCCTCGATGGGGCCGAAAGGATCTGGAGTGGCGACCACGTTCTGGAAGACACAGCATTTGAAGGCCTCAAACAGGGTGGACCGACGACTTGGTGAGGTTCGAAGGAATACGATGGATACAAGAAGCGTTGAACCATTTGGCGAAGGTCTATAACTAGCAGTGGACGTCTTTCGGATGAAATGAAGATAATAACGAATTAAAAAACTCATACTTAGTACTATTAAAGTCAATCAAAAATTGGAAATACCGTTTAAATTTTAATCTACTTCATTACTAGAAAGTGTCTATTTAAATCGCACATTCATGCTGTGAACAAAAATTTTATCCTTTACCATCTATATACAAATAAAACAATTAAATTGTGGGAAATGCATTTAAACAACTATGAAGGAGGTGATATTTTATTTTGGTATAAGATAAGGTTAAGGTTTCAATAAAGTATTTTTAATTGACTTCTTAATAATTCTGTGAAAAGTTAGCCTTTAGTTTAAAATTAAATTACTACAAACAAAACAGGTGAGTTTAAGATTCATTCAACATCGGTTGATACTTTTGGACTACTAAATCTGTTAGGAGAATAGCCTAATAGATTTCAGTGTAATTCAATAATTTAATTTGTGTGCAATTATATAAATAAAGAATATAATAGTAGCAGTGGTGGCCGAGTGGTAATCATCCCGATTTACGACTAGTACGTTGCGGGTTCAAACTCAGCCAAGCGCATTACTTGCTGTAATTTATTTCATCACCACTGCTCTCAAAACAGTGAAGAAAAACATCGTGAGGAAACCGGCATGTCCTAGAACCAAAAATTCGAAGACATGTGACATACATTCGAAGACATTCATTCTTCATGTCTCACATAACCCATATTTTACAACCCATTCTTTTTTCATATTAGTAATTTAAAAAAAAACTGGGCAAGTGCGAGTCGGACTCTCGCACTGAGGATTCCGTACAAACTTGAAAGGTAAATTGCGGTTTACGATTTGTGACATATTAAAAAAAAACTACTTACTAAATCTTGTTCAAACCAATTTTCGGTGGAAGTTTGTATGGTAATGTACATCATATATTTTTTTTAGTTTTCTCATTCTCTTATTTTAGAAGTTACAGGGGGGGGGACACATTTTACCACTTTGGAAGCGTCTCTCATGCAAACTATTCAGTTTAAAAAAAATGATATTAGAAACCTCAATATCATTTTTGCAGACCTATCCATAGGTATGGGTTGTATAGTTTTTGAAGTTTCTGAAAAAAGTGCCTGTGACATGCGGACGGACAGACAGACAGACAGACAGACAGACAGACAGACATACAGACATGACGAATCCATAATGGATCCGTTTTTTTGCCATTTGGCTACGGAACCTTTTATATAAAGAAAATTACTTAGTAAAATAAAATTTTACTAAGTAATTTTCTTATACCATATTGATCACAGTTTTTAACAATTTCTTTAAAAAAAAATATGATTTTTATTGATAGGGTCACGTTTGACATTTTTCTCATCTCATGGTAAACGCTGATGACAAATGTGGTATGTTTTTTTATTTTATTTTTTCCTATATGATCACTAGTTAAAGTTCAAAAAGCATATTTGAAAATATCGGGTAGCTTAATCTGATATGTACTCCTAAAACTTTTTGTTCATAGTTTTTAAGTTCTTAAGCGCATTGATTTCAGTAATTGAATTTTAAAGTTCCAAAATTAATTGAAAAACAACCAAGTATTTTTAGTCAACTAATTTATTGACTCCCAGACTAATCCAATTGGATAAACCGTTATCCCAGCGGAATGGCCACTCATCACTCTGACAATTTTTTTTTTAGTAACTGACTCCTAGAAAGACCGATACAATAGGGGAAACCACTATCTTGGTGGTATGACCCCACTTTGAGGAGCTAGCTACAGAGGCACGAAGTCGCAACGTCCTTATTTTCCGCGACATGAATATTTCGGGAGATTCCTGTGTCATTTATCAGAACACGGTGGATCATATCATTCGTGGTACGGAGCGATAGGGAATTAGCTAACTCCTTCTGCGACTGCAAAAAAAAGGGGTGGAGACAAGCCTCACTCGCCAACTCCCGTCGGAGAAGCCCTGGGTGTTAGGAGTTGAAGGGAAACTCCCAACAACCAAAGGCTTTACGGACAACGATCATTGGGTAGTTCGCCGTACGATAAAGACCAAGCCCGGTTCGACGGTACGTCGCATTACATTTACGCCTGGATGACAAATCAGTAAGATTGAAATTTTATACATGCAATTTGCCTTTTCTGTATAAGTATGTACATTTTAGATGGAGCCAGTTTTGACTTTATAGCAGTGGGTGCAGGAACAGCAGGCAGTGTGATAGCAAACAGACTGACTGAAGATGAGAAATGTCCTACTTATTGAAGCTGGTGGAGATGCCCCAGTTGAATGCGTTGTAAGTAACTAATAATATTATTGATATAAAGAAAATCTAAAATAATGAATAATATTATGGTAGCAAACAAAATTATATACAGAATAAACAATTAGGCAGACATAACTAAGGATCCTACTTGGAAATGGAGGAACGTACTTCCATATTTTATGAAAAGTGAAAGAATCGAAGACGCAGATTTTATCATGTCACCAGATATAGTTAATCATGGCGTCAATGGATTAGCACGGCTTACAAAAGATCCTCATGAGTACTTGAATTATATTTTAAAAAGCTTTAACGAGATCGCCAATGATATTATTAATGATCCAGGTAGTGCACTGGTATATTCTAAGACCTTAGTGTATATAGCCACAGGTGGTCGACATAGTAGTGCCTATTCATTTTTGAGACCAGCTAAAGACCGTAAAAACCTCCATTTGCTGAAAAACACTTTGGGAACAAAAGTCAACTTCGATGAAAACAAGAATGCTGTAGGAGTGGGAGCTATTTTAGAAAATGGCAAAACAATCAATATAAAAGCATCTAAAGAGGTCATCATTTCTGCTGGTGTCTTTAACTGGGCTAAACTACTTTTACTATCAGAAGTCGGTCCTAAAACAGATTTAGAATGCAGAAAAATTAATGTAGTATCAGATCTTCCAGTAGGGAAGAATTTGCAGGACCACATCGGAGTTATTATACCACATGCTATGGAAAAAAGCAAGCCAGTACAATTAAATCCTAATGTAATGCTAGGTGCTTCAACAATGGGACTTACAGCATTAGACAAAAGTCAAAATTATCCAGATGACGATGACGTTTTCAGCTCATGCAAACTTGATTTTATACTTTTGTGCTTTCAGTCATAGACTAAGTTTTGATATATGTGATAATGTTTATGTATCGATGATGGGAAGAATGGGTTTGTTCAACGAAATTGTCAATTTAGTTAACGTCAGAATATCTTGATTCAGGCCAAACTCTACAGTGTTTATTTTTTCCTCCCCTTTACTTTTCTTTAGTATAAATAGTTAATCTCTGACTACGCACGCAACGCTCGCAATAACACAGAAAATAAACTTTGCAAAAAAACCCCTCACATATATAAACTGGATAAAACACCGTATTCGTATTTACTATTCAACAAAGGGTTAACGTTTATTGCCTCTCGACCGTTGAATACACCGCAAAACCGGATTTATCCTGATATCTACGCCGTCACTAAACCAGTTCAAACTGCTTCATACCGGATAGGACCGGTAAACAGCTAGAAAATAGCGGAAATTATCGACAATATAAGACGAAGTTTCATTCACTTTGGTTCATGTATTTCTGGAGATGTTAGAAATGTTTAATATTGTAATGTTACAAAGTGATTTAAAAAAAAACAGTCAAGTAGAAACGAGAATCGATCTTTCTCGGTCTGTCTTTTAATGTATTGACTCCGAAGTAGAGCAAACTCTCCATCCTTCAATCATCAAGAACGGATAACTGATCTAACAAGACAATCGACAAACCCTCAGAGACATCGTCGCGTACTCGTGACGTAATATACAATGAATAAAAGATCGTGCTGTGTAAAGCGACCCTAGCCCTAAGCTCATCACGAATTACGTGTTGTATTGACGGGCTTGATGTATGGACAGGAAATTGAGCTAGCATGTTGGGTGGTAATTTAATTGTTGTCTAAACATGCCATTTGGCTTGAATTTGTGTAGATTAAATAAATACACGATCGTTTTATTAAAGAGTAAACGAAAATGGAGGACGAAAATTATTTTAATAGATTAAACGTTTTCTGATAGAGGTCTATGATCAGCTGTGGATGAAGTCAAATTAAGTGTTGGGTTTCAACAAAAGCCTAGTACTTAATTTAATTTTCAAGGTTTGAGAAGAAATTGATTTGAGTGCTAGACCGAAAGTCGTTTAAATAACGGTTTTAAAATATTAAAGAGCGGAGGCCATAATCCCTAGGTTGGACTTAGAGTCTATCTATAATGTCAAAGTTACAAAATATATGGCTAAATTAGAAGATTTATGTCAATGTTACAAACTGAATGTCAAAATTAAAAGATTTATGTCTTAAGTAGTCGACACAAAACTTTGACCACATCACTTAAGATTTTAGCTATTGATAAAAGTGTTTTTAGTGTTATAATTTTTGTTTACCCCCACAAAAAATGTAGGGGTATATTAGGTCCCAACAAATCTCCCGACAGGCTCGCTTGCAAACCTAACCCTCTGTGTTCACAACAAAAATGTCTAAAGGCATCATCTGAAACGTCTGTCATTTCTAGATGCCGTCTCATTTCGCGGCTGAACGACTCTATTCCCTTTGATTCCCTTCATTATACTAAAGTGTGCTCTGTAGTAATGGAAAACATTTACGTAATATATACTTTGATGACAGCTTTCAAATGTTTGTTTAGTAATTTTTAGAAGTTTTTTTTTGTGTACCGGTTACTATACAAAAAGTATAAAGTATTTTTCAAAGACTTTATTCATATATAATATAATATATAATATTCCACAACTATCACACAACGCTGACTAGTCCCAAACTAAGCAGGGTTTGTGTTATGAGTACTAGACAACTAATAAATATACTTATATATTTCTAAAGATATACGTATTATAGCTAAATTACACCCAGACACAGAACAAATGATTGTGCTCATCACACAAACATTTGTCCTGGGTGGGAATCGAACCCACAACCTCCGGCATAGCAGTCAGGGCCACTAATCACTAGGCCATCAGGTCTATCAATATATAAAAGAAGAAACTGACTGACTGATATATCGACGTACAGACTAAGCTACTGGGACGAGGAACGTGAAATTTTCCACAAGTTTTTATTTTATGACGTAGGCGAACACTAAGAAGGGTTTTTTGAAAAAAGGAAAGGGGAGATTACGTTTGTATGAAAAATCTCTTAGAATATCTAAATCTCGTAGTTAGTTTAAAATTTTTGTTACTATTTTGGCGTATAATAAAGTTTTATTCTATTTTATTCTCTTTCCATGTGTATTGACACTACAACACTCTCAATATACTTAAAAGTTAGCTAAATAGTAATCTAAGTAAATAATAAAGGATGGCATTATTATTTTGTTTTTTTTTTTATTGATTAAACCAATCCAAAAATCAAGCAATCCAACCTTGTTTTCAGAAACACTCCCGATGGAACCCCCTAAATTGTTCCATTCTTATTTCTTGGGTTAATAACTTAAAACTGCGCACAAATCCTAATCAAAATAAATAGAAACGATTATATTTATTAGTTTTTTCAAAACTACCCTCTAAATAAGGTTTTAGGGGTGTTAAAGTTTTTATAAAAAAACTTTCGCGAATTAAGTCGGGCAGAGTGCTAGTTTTTTAATATAGGCTTTAATATCAGTCAGTTGAATCGTCAAAGACATTTTAAAAGAATTATTGAAGGTTTTATTTGCTGTAACCTTTATTCGAAATGAGTTTTTTTGTCATTCAATTTCCATTCTTCATAATATTTTCATTTCACGTTTTTCCGTCAATCTTTAGGTTTAAAAATCTTAAATCGAGTTTATTTTTATTAATCTTTTTTTTTTTGTCAGGAAATTATACATTAACCAGCTTTTGCCAGTGGCTTTGCTTTCTCCTGGAACAAAAAGTATTTAATACATATGCATTTCAGGGCATAGTTCCATCGTTTACAAGGTAGACCCTACGCAAAACCACAAATGGCTGAAATTTATTAATTGTGTCATTTCAGGACATGGTATTGTACCCTTTTGCAACATTTCATCTAAATACCTTTAGCAGTTTGAGCGTGAAGGAAGTAACAAACATACAGAGACTTACAATCTTTCGTCTTTATAGTAATACCAACTGACGCCAGTGGTTTAACCAGCGTGATAAACATACCAAGGAAATAAACTCCCGAGTTAAAAAGTAACATAATTAACTGGCCTGTTGGTCTAGTGGTTAGTGGCCCTGACTGCTATGCCGGAGGTCGCGGGATCGATTCCCAACCAGAACAAATGTTTGTGTGATGAGCACGACCATTTGTTCTGTGGTTGGGAAAAATTTATCGATACTAAGTATGTATTTAGAAATATATAAATATGTTTATCAGTTGTATAGTACTTATAACACAAGCTCTGCTTAGCTTGGGACTAGACGGCGTTGTGTGATAGTTGTGGAATATATTATTTTATTATTGTTATAATTATGTGCTATTCCAGAACATTGTCTACCTCTATACCAAGTTTCATCACAAATCTGTTCAGTCATTCGAGCGTGACGAAGTAACAAATATTCTCACACTTACTAACTTTCGCCTTTATAATATTAGTTTGTTATTAACCAGATAAATCTTAAGCCAAACTGCAGTAGGCATATACGTATTTTATGAACAGCTATTAGTATACCCTTTTTATGCCATAAAATACACGATTCAAGTGAGATGGACTATAAGACTACAAAAATTAAGGCGCAGGAGAACACCATACAGTCATAAATAAAACAAAAACTCATTCATAAGAATTTCTTTGTAAACAAATAAACAATCATTTTACCAACAAAGTATGAAACAGTAAATAATATCTCTGCCGCTAAGAGTCTATAAGCTTCAAGCGAAGAGTACACTTAAACATCGTTCCAAAGCGAAAATTGGAAAATAGAAAATAATGTCACAATACCAGTTCTATTTCATTTCTAAGCTGTTCTCTCAAAGGTTAGTTTCTCTATAGTGTACTGAATTATTATTTACCACAGACTACGAGACGCTGGAACTGTTACTCCATATTTTTTCAGTGGAAAATCATCTAATAATGACTTATATGGCGTAGCATAATCAGACAACACCGCTGGTGGTGGAGCCATGGGCGGGGGAGAGTGTTCCTCTCGCACAGGGAACAGAGTGCTCACCACACCCTCCACAAGCTGGGGCCGGAGACAGTTCGTCAGCCCAGGGGCAGAGTTTGTCCCGCACCACCTTGTAGGGGTGTCCCCACGGGTCTACGTTCAGAGTCCCCAGCCACAAATTGCAGGCCTCCAGTTTGGCCAATTTTATAATGTTTCCTTTGCTGGGACTCAAGCCTCCTCTCTAGGAGAGGGTATGCGCAGGAATCCACCAAGCGGGCCCAAATTTTTGGTTCTAGGACATGCAGGCTTTCCTTCACCATTTTGAGAGCAGTAGTGATGTAATAAATAACACAAAGTATTGTGCCTGACTGGGTTTGAACTTGCGACCTACAAGATCTAAGATCATCATCATCATCTTCCTGCCCTTGTCCCGTGTTATTTGGGGTCGGCGCAACACGTTTTCTTCTTCCATTCTGCCCAGTCACTCGCCATACTATCACTAACTTCCTTTTCTTTCATGTCACTCTTCACACAATCCATCCATCTTGTCTTTGGTCTCCCTCTCCCTCTCCATCCATCCACATGTCAACTCATAACTCTTTTAGTAACATGCGTTTCATCCCTCCTCTTCACATGACCATACCAAGACAAACGATTCCCTTTCAACTTTTCAGTCACTGGCGCCACTTTCAAACTTCCCCTAATATACTCATTTCTCACTTTATCCATTCTCGTCACACCACACATCCATCTTAACATTCTCATCTCCGCTACGTGCAATCTTTTTTCATCCGTCTTTTTACAGTCTAACATTCTGATCCATACAGTATGACAGGCCTTATCACGGACTTGTAGATTTTACCCTTCAACTTGAGGGGCATCCGTGGGTCACAAGTTGTTCCCGTGACCTTTTGCCATTTCATCCATCCTGCGTTGATCCGATGAGTTACGTCCCGGTCTACCTCACCATCCCCTTGGACGAGTGACCCGAGGTACCGAAAGTCGGAACAGATCGGTATGGGCGTTCCAGCAAGAGCTAAAGGCACTGGATTGGAGAGACCGCCGAAATCGCAGAACAAGTATTCCGGGGGTTTCCGGGATATCTAAGATATACTGATAATAATAATAATAATGTGTACTCGGCTGTCATTGTGCCGATTGTTGTTACCGCCAACGGCCTGATAGCCAAAAGTCTAGACGACCATCTGTCGAAACTGTCGTTGCGCGGTTGGTTCAAGGGCCTGATACAGAAGGCAGTACTCCTCGATATGGCTCGCATTGTGAGGAGGTTCCTGTCTCTGGAGCCCTTACCACCGGTAGCTTGGTCCCTGTCCCGACACTGGTGGACTACTATTTTTTATATTTTTAAATGTTTCTTTTTATTTTTTTAAATATGATTTTGTTAAAAAAATGTAATTTGTATGTATATTAAATAAATAAAGTGAATAATAATAAATGTGAACCTTTCAAACAACCTTGTTAAAGACTACACAGAGATTTTCAGTATTTAACAGTGAAATAAAGCAAGATAAAAATCTCTTTGATATCAAAGCCTCTAGTTGTCCAATCTCCTTGTCGGGGCTCATTAAAAGGGTTTTATGTACAAAGAAAGACAATATTTAAGCAAGGACTTATCCTCTCTAAAGTGAGGTCATTCTGCTTAGGATTTGTATTGAATTAAAGTAAATAAACACAGAACAAGGACACGCCGGCAGCTTCTAATAATATTGTGGGGATCGGAAGATAATGAAAACGCTTTTAAGAATATTAAACTGTAGAATTTATTCTTAACAAAATATTATGCCTTGATGTTCGAAGTCGAGAGCAGTGCTGGCAAAGTGGTAACGGCCCCGACATACGAGTTACATGTCGCGGGTTCAAACCCAGTCAGGCGCATTACTTTATATAATTTATTTCATCACCACTGCTCTCAAAGCGGTGAAGGAAAATATTATCGTGAGGAATCCGGCATGTCCAAGAACTGAAAATTCGAAGACATGAGGAATCCATCAACCCGCACTGGGCCCGATACCCTCTCCTACAGAGGAGGCCTGAGTCCTAACAGTGGGAACATTAGGCTTACTACATAGAATAATTTGAAATATTACTTACTAAAATAGAAGTTTAAATTTTTATACACCAGCTTGTTTCATTCAATCGTGTACTATTATCATTTTGCGACATTTTCCCATTATTTTTTATGACAACCGATTCCTTTTACCAAAGCTTCTCTTACAAAATCTGTCGACAAATAAGACACAATAAACAACAGACAAGAACAATGGAATCGTTTATCTTGTTTGAGTAATCTTCACAGAAATAATATAATGTTTATTGAAATATAAGAATAGTAATATTTTGGTAACGGCGGTGTCCATTGTTCATATTCTCTTAAGAGATCGCACTTTTTTGATAAGTCTTACTACTTATTGGAACAATTTTTTTATTTGTTTCTCATTTTTTGTGTTTGTATAACACTTATCTACAGCTAAAACGCAACCGAGGGTTTGTAAAGGTACCCCTATTTTTTTAATTAGTACAAAGATTGGGCTCTATCTTTACCCGTTACTGATAATATTTATGTGATCAAAAGTAAAGAAAACGAAATCCCAAAATTGTCCACGAAAAATCTACATAATTGGTAAATTCATAATTGAATCAATTATTCATAATAATTGCTACTAGAAAAGACTACGCGCAGTGTTTTTCCATTGTTTTTCATTCATAATCAATAGCCTGTACAATATTTCCATAAATTTAGTGACATTTTGGGATATAAACAAACACTAATAACTTTGCTGTTTATGAATATTATTTATTGAGTCTTGTCTTAAATAATAACAAGACTTTTTCTAGGGCTTATCCCTTGAACTATTTGCACTAATTAAAAACTAGTGGTGTATTTATTAATGCATACCGAATATGATTCTACATTTAAGATTAAAGTCCTTGCGTACTATTTTTGAAAATTTTTAGCCAAAAAATCATAAAAATGTAACATCAGCGGACAATTTTTTTTTTAAATTATTTGCTTATATTCATCACAAATACCAACAAAATTCCCTGAAATAAACTTTAGACGTATACTTTTATTATGTCAGCTATTCTGAGTGAATCTAAATAAAGACTCAAAACGACTAATGTTTAAAAAGTTTATTATACAGTTAAAGTAGAACGTTACATATGTACAAATCATTTTTATAAAAAAAAAAAACATAAAAAATTAAATAAACACAATCAATTTAAAGTTTTTTAACAAACTTAAACGCAACTGAAAATCTAAAAAACCCGACCCTGGTATGATAAGCAAAGAACAGGAGTGGGTTTTTAGTCAGTTAAAGTCTGACACACCCTTACGCTCCGCCCAAGTGCGAGAGATCTCATTGGATGATTTACCCGCCTAAAAAAAAGTGGGTCAAATAGATAATTTTCTTGTATTTTTTTTTAAACCACATTTACTATCTCTACGTTACCCCAAAACCATGGTCATCGAAAATATTTTTACAAAAAAGTAAAAAAAAAACACTCCATTTCACCCCTTTTTTCACCAACAAAAGAATCGACCAACACACTGAATACGAAAAAAATGCACAAATATGGCGCCCAATAACCATAGCCTATTCTCACTATGTAGTTCTTCATTTTAGCCACACTGGCTATCCCTGTCGGAGCCAGGCAGTAAAATAAATTGAAATTTTGCTATGCAGGTGTTTGAAAAGCACGTAATATACAGGGCCTGCCCAACTTTTACGTTCGCCTTTTGTCCAAGGCAACAAAAGCTTGCTTGTAGTCTATATCGATGTATCTGATGAAGGACGCTTTTGTTATTTTATTTGTTATAGTGTTTGGGGCTAGTTTTATAGTTAACCGGCAGTTTGATCGGGATTTTGTTGGCGTTGAATGCTGATTTTACGATAAAATTTCAATACCCTTTCTTCATCCCTTAGGGGGAGGTTGTTACTAAATAACTAAAAACATTTATTTTTTTTAATTTTTATTTAAAGAAATTCATGAGGTTAATAATAGTTTACGTATTTTAAATTGTTTTCACTTGACACATGAATTTGCGTTTTTTTTTTGAAGTGGGTAATCATCTATTGACTTCTCCCGTTCGAAGGCGGGGTGAAACGGCGTATCATACTTTTACTGAGTAAAAACAAACTTTCAGTTGCTCTTTACGTTCCAGGACCACGACTAACCAGTCCAGGAGTCAGCCTATGGCCCCAGTAAACTGAGCCCCTACGGTTTTGATGGCATCTCTTTATCTCTTTGAGGCGCGCCGTCGACGACTCAGGCTCGTTCCAGATGATTACCGGACGGCCGGATGGCGAGCTACTTATTGCAAGTCGTCCGCAAGCCTACGCCTACGATAGGTAGTATTCAGGGTCGGGATTCCGAAGGCAGGGACGCGTGAGGATGTCCGTGTCTTCGGTAGAATTAGATACTGTTCAGTTCGGAAAATATACAACGAATGTATAAGGCGTTGTTTATTAAAAAAAAACACTGGGCAAGTGCGAGTCGGACTCGTACACCGAGGGTTCCGTACAAACTTATCTATGAAAACAGTTTAATTCCCGAATTAAAAACGAAGATTTTTCCGAATCCGGACCGTAGACCTGAGTGGGTATATGGTTTTAATTTCAACTCGAGACCTCTACGCGTTCCCAAGATAAGGGGTCTTGACAGACAGACTGACAACAGAGTGATCCTATAAGGGTTCCGTGTTTTCCTTTTGAGGTACAGAACCCTAAAAATACTACATAGTTACATCAGTAAATACCTAACACTCTAAATATAGTTTCACTTCGAAATAAAAAATAATTTTAATAAAAAAAAAAAAAAAAGAACTACAATCAGTCTCCAACTCTTAGGTACAAATGTTCGCAAATGCGCGCGTTGACGGCTATCACGCTATAACGCGTAAGAAAGTGACGTCATTGTTTCAAAGGCTGCACGGTAGCACCAACAGCATTTTGCAAATAATTGCATCCCGATGAGACAGTCGTGACTCATACAGGCACACTGGGTGGGAATAGTTACGGGAAGTTTGTAATAGATAATGTTATACTATGTACCTACTAACATAGATCTTAAGAATATTGTTACTAACACACATAATTGGACCTCAATTCGAAATAAATGGATATTATTTGTTTCGATTTCAGCTCTGCTGCGTGTTAGGAGACTGAAGGTTGCTTGAAATGATAGGCGACACCAGGAATTGCTTTTAACTTGAATATATTGCGAGTATTACATGAAATAATGGATGAAAAATTTATATGGTATAGTGCGTACGAAGCAATGAAAAAATGGTGATTGATCACAAAAAAGGGTGATTTTGAAGAAGACGTTGATGCGTAGCTCGGTGGTGATTGGTCGATGGCATGCGTGGGTGACCAATCGCTGTGAGGTAGATGGCAGCTCCAGTCGTTAAGGCGATGACTGTGTATTTAAGGCGATGTCTGAACATTATTATTATTTAGGCAATCTTTTGAGCAGTTTGATGTCAACGACCCACGCTCTCAAATTCTTTTGTCAAACATCAAAGTAACTCCACACGGAGGGATGATCTATTCTGACTCAAGGACTAAACCTACATAAGCCAATTCAGGAATTAGAATTTATTTATAGCTTTTGATTGAAAAGGGAGCACAAAGGCCTTTTGAGAATGCGCTGGTTTGTATGAGAGCTTCGTATCTTTGGCGTGCATGAACGTAAAAAAGAGTTTTCTTTAGGAAAGTTAATTAAAGCAAAACACTCTCATTGACAAATGTAAGTAGGTACTAACTATATCATAATAATAATAATTATATTCAACAACAGCTATCACACAACGCCATCTAGTCCCAAACTAAGCAGAGCTTGTGCTATGAGCACTAGATAACTAATAAACATACTTATATATTTTTTATTATATACATACGTAATATACATAAATTACACCCAGACATAGAACAAATGATTGTGCTCATCGACCTAACATTTGTCCTGGGTGGGAATCGAACCCACAACCTCCGGCTTAGTATTCAGGGCCACTAGCCACTAGACTAACAGGCCAGTCTGACAGTCAGTCCAGTCAGACACCTACGTCATAAAAAGAATCCTTGTGCTTTCATGAACATGATAGTCCTAGCAGTTTCGGCTATGCGTTGATAAGTCAGTCAGTCACTCCTCATACAATCCATCCATCTTTTCTTTGGCCTCCCTCTCCCTCTCCGTCCAACCACATGTAGATATAATTATATACATAATAATATTAATAAATGTCAAGTTCTAGGTAATGGTCAATTTGATTAAGTCGAGGTCAGGGAAAAACTGGAAATACATTTAGTTTGTTTAACGAAACATTGTTGATCGATGACTCTTGGTGGCCGATTATTGTACTACGCGTATCAACCCTACTCTTGTTCACTCAAGCAACGCATTCTACGCTACAGCGAATTGTCGACTTGGTGAGAACGCATACTGCAGACTGAGTTCACGTTCATACTGGGGCTGACAGTGACCATATTCACAGTCGGCCGCGGACAATACGTTTGGTGTAAACGATGCCAGAGTAAAAATAAGTTATGGAGTGAAGGACACAGGTGGGTTTTAGCCAGTAGGAGTCTGAAACACCCACACGCTCCACCCTAGGGCGGGAGAAGTCATTTAATGGTTATCCACCTAAAAAAAATGGGGTCACACCACTTTGACAGAATATGGGCTGGCTTAAAAGTTCCGACCATATGAAAGCGGTCCTCTTTTGTCTGTCGGCAGCCGCGTGGACAACAAGTAATCTATGAACTATCTCTCAGCTCAATACCTAATTATTACCGAAAGCCTAAATCATAATAAATCAGTTTCGTGGTCTGGACTAGTTGGTTTATTGCTCGTTACCCACTCACCACCCACAAAGTCTCAATCTAAATCAATCTCTGAAGGAGATCCTAAATCGAAATATAAAATTACATTACAATAAAAACAGCAAAAGCGTTTGCTCAAACCAATTTAAAGAAGCAAATATTATTTTAAGATTTAACAATATCCAATTTGTTGTCTCCCTCATGGTCACAACATTGAACTGAGGCAAACAATGCTATTACTTCAATGCTATCCATTTCACGGTATTGTGCCGTCTCATTTCTGCCACGTATCGTTTATTTCTCTACAACTTATATTGTGAGAGCGAAGAGAGTTACTGAAGAAAGATATAATAACTTTGATAAAATTGTATCACTAGGGTTTTCTTCAGATTTGGTTCCGAACCGTACATTTTTTCGTGATCAAAAATACCCGAAAGCCCTCCTCGGTAGTGTAATTAGTGACTTGAAATTTTTGTAATGGGTAATTACAAAAATTACAAGTCACTAATTTGTGAATTTTTTCGAAAGAGTCACTATTGCCCTGAAACGCAAAAGGCAACTAAAAGAACACTGGTAGGTTTTAAGGATGATGTCGACAAAGAAAGGGAGTGCAAGGCTCTGTCAATCTGTGGCAACATGTTGGCTTGTAGATTCGCCCGCTGTACGGGCCAAGTCAAGATCACGCTATTTAAAGCATACTGTCAGGGACTGTAAACGGGTGGTCTATGGGTTAACCATATCAAAAAGTACTTGGACAGTTTGCGTAATAACATCTTCAGGATTATGTTGAGACCTCGTTTCTGCAGTGCCTCCGAAATGATCTCGCAGGCTCGTATCGAAGACTTTTATGCCATCATTCGCAAAAAAGTTCGAGTCATTTATGAGGAGGGTGCGGGGAAGCCAGGACAGCATCCTGAAAACCATAGCTGAGGATGTGCGTGCTCCTGTGTAAAGACATTTCGTTCGTCTGATGATCAATTAGGGTTTCTCTCTGTTGATTATCTAGATGGGGCGAAGTGTCTCAACGCAGGGCCATTTATAAGTCTCAGGGGCTGTTTTTACTGTTTCCTGGTAAATATCGCTCCGCCCAAGAGCGGGGTATGTCAATGGATGATTTTCCAAGCGAAAAAAAGCCCTAATACTCGTTAAACTTAAGTGGCAGTTGTTAAGGCACATTGCTCGCTGTACAGATGGCCGATACCTGAAAATGCAGCGTTAGAAGGCCTCTCACAAGATGGAGCGATAACCCGGTGAGGATCGCGAGAATCCGATGGATGTGAGACGCACTGGACCGGTCGTTATGGCAATACTAAGGAGAAGTCTATGTCCATCAGTCATGGACGTTTTTCGGCTGAAATGATGATGATGATCGCAAATGGCTTAAAGATTAAGGTTAGATGGGCAGTCGTTTCTTGCAAAATATATAATTCAGCTGTATTCAGCTGCGACCTGCGTGCTACTGGAACTGGCAGAAAGGCGCCTTAAACATAGATAAGTAAAATGGCAAGTCGATTATTGATTTTGGCTGCTTAGTATGTCTACGTACTATACGTAGGCGAAGTGGCCCCTCCCCACAGCCTCGTACCCAAAGGCTTCGCGCAAGTGAGAGCTCTTTAAGAACGAGGGTTTGTTTTATAATTGATAGGCTTGCATTTGAACACTATTTCACCTGATAGTAAGCGACGATGTGGTCAAACATTGGGTTATGAACTTATGACAGTCGCTATCTCGTTTTCCAATTTATGAAAGAAAAAGGCCACGCAGTTGCACCTTCGCCCATGTCTAAATTAGTTTACGCTACGCCTCTATCTAGAGGTGTTCAATAAAGCTGACAGGTGACGATCTAAAATTTTAACGTTGTAATTTTTAAAATGTAAAACATTAATCGTTCGAGTGTCTTCGCAAAGTTCTGCAATACCTCGGTCACATTGCAAGCAACCTCGAAAGGTTCATTGTGGCCAGTAAAATGGATAGAAAAGGCCTCGCGGCCGCAGCCCAGCACATTGGTCCGACCAGATCTGCCCCAATCTTAACTCTACGGTATACAATGCCCTTCACACCGCCAGAGACAGAAATAGATGGAGGAATATCATAAAAGTTAAAGCGATGAAGCAGGGAGGTCACGACCCTCAGTATTGAGGAATACGACGCAAGGAGAAGAAATTCACCATCACACCCACACATACATATATTCCTATTTGCGGGAACGCTTCTCCTATTCACGTCCTTCTGATGCACCTTGCAGATCGCATCTAAAGCATCTCCTAAAATCCCCTCCCCACTCCACCGATTTCTATTCCTACTCCTTCACTGCGCACGCGGTACGGTTGTGGAATTCACTACCGCCTGACATTAGGGGCTGCCAAACTATTGCAGTTTTTAAAAGAAGAGTGAAAGAACACTATCTTTCTATCTCGCCATAGTTGCATATTAGTATGTATTATTGTGATATTTATTTTATTATGTATATGTATATAATTATAATAGTATATCTTTATTTTATTTTATTTTTTGGATGTTATATGTATTTTGTATGTACTAATTTTCCTTTTACTTCTACACACAGTGTCTACATCTCTTTTTTCTCCACCTCTCCTTTCGCAGGTATGCTGGAAGAGATTTCTTTAGAAATAAGCATCACCTTTGTACTATTCTTCTGTTTCCTTCTTTTTTTTTCCTTTTTTTTATTGTGTGTACATAAATTGTTAAATAAATAAATAAATACATTTTCCCCCATACACACACATTCACATCACCCACCCACACACATTCACATCACCAACCCACATACATTCACATCACCCACACACATTCACATCATCCACACACCTCACACAAATCACAAGCGAGCGAGCGTAAAACTTCTAAATAAGGCACTATAAGTCATGAACATGCGCTCGAAAAAGGGAAAAAAAAATGTACTAGTATTAGTGTAGTTTTAATGAAACATTTAATTAGAAAAAAAAAAAAACTGTTAAGTATTTATAATATATTTGAGTTTTGTAAACAGCCAACGCTAAGGAGGAGCGGAGTCTCCTAATACAGGCATCATCATGCTTAAAAGGAGACTCCAATCATAGACTAATGTAAACTACTTGTTATAGAAATAAAACATTTTGTATTTTTTTTTTTTGTATTTTTGTTTTTTGTAGAAAAACATTAATTCTTAGTAAGATTATACTTTTTGATGTGTCATTTTTTTAGTGTTTTTTTTTTGTTATATAAAACGTTTTTCCACGCTAGAAATGACTCCTGTTTCGTAGCTGCCTTAACAATCATGTAACCTCACATACACAAGAAACCCAGACTCAGATCTCTTGTGCATATTATTTGTAGACCATACAAATGTTAGTTCAGTGCGGGAATCGAATCACTACACCACTGCGCCCACTGTGCCATCTTGTGTTCTTTTCACTTTTAAGCGTTTATCTTCTTTTATCATTTTATATATGCAAAGTGACATTAAATCTTAAAGTGATCAGCAATTTATATTCTTGACTGTACCTAGCTACATTTCTCGAACACTGAGCTGCCAGCTGTGGCTTACTAAGTGATCGTGATCAGTAGCTAAAATCTCTCATTTCTGAAACGTGAAGCTTTTATCATCTATCAGAATACCAGCGCTGCGTTATTTTTACCTTTTAGTATAATATCGCAGCATATGCTGAGATAGGAGCCTTTTTGGCCTCGCACTGGTCTTTTATTTATTATTGTTTTCTGTTATTATTTTTAAGTTAAGTATTACTTTTTTTATTATTTTATTTTATCGTTGTTTGTCCTGTGCGAGTCCCAAATAAATGTTTTCTTTCTTTCTTTCTTTCTTTCTTTTTTTTCTTATCCGTGCTGTCGTCTCGGCAAGAGTTATACGGCAATGTTTTATGTCGTGGTAAATAAATTAGCCAGGCAGCTAAGATTATCCTACCGAAACTTTTTTTTAAGGTTGAAAAACATTTAGTCTCCAGTTCCAGGGTGGGAATGTACGGTGAGGCCCTGCGTCATGCAGAAGATGAGGACGCTGTAAGACCCCTTCAGCCACTCCTCAAAGAGTGGTTTTAACACCATGATCAAGGCGTGAACATAGCTTATGCTGTGTTCACGCCTTGATTACATTCGCCACATTAATGTTCCCACTGCTGGGACTCAGGCCTCCTCTCTATAGGAGAGGGAATTTGCCCTAATCCACCACACGGGCCCAGTGCGGCTTGATGAATGTCATATATCTTCGCATTTTTGGTTCTAGGACATGCCGGTTTCCTCACGATATTTTCCTTCACCGTTTTTAGAGCAGTGGTGATGAAATAAATTACACAAAGTAATGCGCCTGGCTGGGTTTGAACCCACGACCTACGACCTAAGTCGGGGTCGTTACCACTCGGCCACCACTGCTCTCATTGTTTCATCATCATAATTTTTAAGGTTGAAAATCATTTATTGACGTCTCCCGTTCTAGGGTGGAAATGTACGGTGAGTACCAGCGTCATGCAGAAGATGAGGACGCCATAAAACTTCTCCAGCCACTCCTCAAAGAGGGGTTTACCGTCATGATCATGGCGTGCCCAATCCTATTAAAATTGCGAAATTGATCTAAAGAGTTTCCATGGCCCTGAAACGCATAGGGCAATGAAAGAAAGACTGGCAGGTTTTAGTCAGTTAGTCTTTTATTTTTCGATAGGAGAATCGTCCAATGACATCCCCCGCTCTTAGGCGGAACGGGAGGGTGTATCAGACTTTTACTGACTAAAAACCCACTACTGTTCCTTCGTTGCCTTTCATACCAGGGCCGAGTCTTCCTTTCAGAAGCAGACCTTTGGCCACAGTAGGCTTCGACCCTGCCTACCTACGGTTTGCTGACATCTCTTTGAGGCGCGCGTGGAACAGTTCGTGCCGTCGACGACTTGGGCTCGGTCCGGACGGTTACCGGACGGTCGGACGGCGAGCTACCCATTGCTCGCCGTCCACATGCCTACGGTGGCTGGAAATTGGGATCGGGATCCCGGCGGCTGGGGCGTGAGGGCTGCTCCCTCGCGCGTGCACGAGCGGCCTCCTCCTTTGCTAACATTACTTAGTCAGTTAAAGTCTGACACTGGGATCTCGCATCAGTCAGAATGGAAGGAGTTATATCATCATTTACGTCCTTGAAAAAAAGCTAAGATTTTCATTGTTTCCTACGGCAGCCAATTAATTCGTTCTTAGAAATTCAGGGAAATTAATATTATTAAAGTTTGCCACTTTTGTTAACAACACAAAAAAAAAAATCGAAAATTCACAAAGGTGAAAAATTTACTTAAATCTTATATAAATGAGAAATAAATTTTGCACATGAGGATAATTATAAATGCACAAAAAATCGATCTTAGGAGATAAACAAAATAAAACGTAAATGATTCTGAAAAAAATTTGTTGAATCTTACCTATTCACAATCTATCGCAATTCACATTATTCCCAATTTTATGCGTTCTCACTGCTCGTGTAATTTCGATGAAAAAAAAAACGAAATCTAAATTCATTTTTTTTACATTTTATTGCCACGATAAAACGTTCAAGTATTTTTTTTTAAATCACGCGACACGCAATTAGAATAACTTAATAACCTCAAAATGCCCTTAACATGTTCCATTATAATCGTATACTAACTTCAGCGCCCTTGACCTTTTCAAGGACAATGTGTATAACTAAATATGAAGTTACTGTCCACAAACGCGAAGCTTCATAGACGCTTATTCGTGAAGCTTACATACAAAACTATGGCCTACTGTCCATGGACGCGTAGCTTTCTAGACGCGACATGACGGCACGATCAAATACTCCATCTCATCAGCTTTTCTGTCACCTATGGGCATTGAAGAGTTAAATGAGATAGAGTACCCAGTCGCAAACACGAACACGAAAACATTCGTCGGAAAAATCCGACGTAAGCTGTTAAAGGGTTAATGTTTCGCGCATACGACTTCTCCCGAATATTACCGACCGCTTCCGAAAATTTGTGATTCGGGCCAATTTATGGCGCCAAAAAACTTTCGGTTCACCCTGTACTTACTATCTAGGCCGATGAGGTAATCACATTACTTGATATGTTAATATTGGTGATAGCTGTATGTTTCTTTTTTCTCATAGCCATAAAAAAATCGGGTAAGTGCGAGTCGGGCTCAAAAATAATAAACGGCCGTATCTGTTCTTTTTCGTTAACTCAGAAGTTTGATTTTTTCACAGCTTCAAGGAACCGCAGACTTGACCTGACCTGGTTTTAATTTCAACTCGATACGTCCACGCGTTCCCGAGATAAAGAGTCTTGACAGACAGACAGACAAACGAACTACAAAAAAATCCTTTTTTTTGAGTTATTGAACTTTATGTGTTCAACATACATTATGAAAATGACCAATGACACTATGCCCGATTCGAAACAGTAGTACTGAAGTTACTAAACGGTCCTTTTATCAATGCTTACAACTGATAAATATCCTAAGTCATCATTTCAAAAATGACAATAATAAACAAAGCCAAAAAAACTTCATCAATATTCCAAAACATGTCTCTCATTGATAACCGTAACGAAAAGAAAATCCATCAGTGTTGTCAGCAAAGAAAAATATCACAACTTGTATAACTCAATTCGTGACTGGATGACATTAGGAGCCGGCGGTGTACCGCGGAGTAATAAATAAAACGAGTGCACCCGGGTGAAAAGAGCTAGCGAGAAGTGCGATCTATATATGACGAATATTTTTATCTGTTAAAAGTCATAAGCTCTACGGATTATAAGGCTATGTAATATAGTAAATAACTTTAAATAAAAACGGTAATGATTTCAAAATTTTCTGCAATCCCAATCAATCAATGATTAATTATATCTATTGCACATAGAAGCTAAGCAGAGCTTGTATTATGAGTACTAGATAACTGATAAACATACTCATATATTTCTAAATACATACATATTATAAATAAATTATACCTAGACACAGAACAAATGATCGTACTCATCACACAACCATTTGTCCTGGGTGGGAATCGAACCCACGACCTCCGGCATAGAAGTCAGGGTCACTAACCACTAGACTAACAGGCCAGTCGATTATATATAAAAAGCCAGCCAGTCAATTATATATAAAAAGATCAACAAAATGACACAAAATAATAATCCAAATTCCGAGACACTTAAACAAGCCTTTTTTACTGTCCGTTCAACCGATTTTGACATTTATTCCGTAGGTATAAGGATGTCATTTAAAAAACAAATAAGTGGTTACAATACCAACTTCTGCAATTTATAATGCCTTGGTGGTAAAAAAAAATTGTTTAAATGTCCAATCTTAACACGAATGGGGTATAATATATGAATAACAGTAAAAAAGCCAAATATTTGAATTGTAAAAATATATAGAAGTTCTCAAAAATACACCCGATTTGTATTCCAGCCGTCAACATTGATTTCCTGCTGCGTTTTCTCGGAATCGGAGCAGAAACAAACAGACATCACAACTTCACCTCAGGGATTTGTTTAGTTTTCCCTTACACGCCAACGCACTTGAAATGTTTCTAGCGGAGTTGGGCCGACAATAAACTTGGCCGACTAGTTCACGTTACCCGGACCGACGATCGGCAGACTAGTTGCCGACAAAAAGTTCAGATAGTCGATAGTCTGCTATGTAATATAGTAAATAACTTTAAATGAAAAAACGGTAATAATTTCAAAATTTTCTGCAATCTTAATCAATCAATGATTAATTATATCTACTGCACATAGAAGCTAAGCAGAGCTTGTATTATGAGTACTAGACAACTGATAAACATACTAATATATTTATAAATACATACATATTATAGATAAATTATACCCAGACACAGAACAAATGTTCATGCTAATCACACATACATTTGTCCTTGGAGGGAATCGAACCCACGACACCTCCGGCATAGCATTCAAGGCCACTAACCACTAGACCAACAGGCCAGTCAATTTATAGAATGACTGTCGCAACCTGGTGTTCGACCACATCGTCATTTACTATTAGGTAAAATAGTGGTCAAACGCGACCCTATCAATTGTAAAAAAAAACCTTGAAGAGCCCTCACTTGTGCGAGGCCCCTTTGTGTGCGTGGGCGAGGACCCACTTCTCACACGCCTAACTACGTTACTGACGGTCGGGTCATTTCTAGTTTCTAGTGAACATTCGTAAAGTTAGAGAGATTTAAAATTCATCGTTATGGCACCGCCCCTTGCTTCCTACACTGTTTTATTAAAATGTTGTAACGTAATAAAATTCTACCTTTTTTGCAAGGAAGTATTAATAATTAAAAAGGATTAATAGTTAAAATTTATACGGTCTTTCAGTGACTTGGCTCGCGTGAAAGTTGAAAATTATCCAAAGAAGCTCTTTTTAGAGGTGGGATATCCTCCTCCATTGATGGTGATTAAACCTCAGTTGCGCAAAGTGTCGGCTGTTACAACTGGCCACGGGACCTTTAACAAGCACCTCTCTGTCATAGGTGTTACAGACAGCCCACTCTGCAGAGCCTGCATAGAGGAGGACAAGACAGCAGCTCATCTACTTCTAAGCTGCTGCTACTGTTCGCTGGATAAAGGGCCAAGTACTTCGGAAACCAAGGTACCCTCCGTGAGATGGTCAGTAACACGAAGGCGCTACTGGCTTTCCTTTAGGAGCTGAGATGGATCGAATGACACATTTGTCCCACCTATACGCTAGAAACGCGCTATTGTCGTGGAGTTACAGACGCCAGCCCGAAACACAAATGCAAATACATCCTCGAATGACTTCTCCCACTCTAGGGAGGTGCGAGGTGTGTCAGATTTTTACTGACTAAAACTACACCTGTGTTCTTCAGTTGCCCGTTGGTTTTAGGAACACGGGTTTCAATCCACCTATTTTGCCCACATATTTTGTTTTAAGTGATTTCAATGTGAGTTTTGAGTGAAACCGCCAAGTTTAATCCAAATTAGTCCGGTCGATAAATGACAAACACACATTCAAACAACACAGACTTTGACTTTAAAGTGCTGTGTTGCAACGTAGAAAAATACTGTCCTGTTTATTTATTTGTTAAATACTTTATGCACATAAAAGTACAGAGGCGGACTTAATTCCTTAGGCATTTTCTACAAGTCAACCTTTGGGTGATCAGAGAGAAATAGGGGTAGGTGCAATAAAAGTAAAAGAAAAGGTGAATACAAAAATAGATATACTAATAAACCATAAATATAATACAATTAAATAATATATACTCAAATTAATAAACTACATACCTACACTAATTCCTGCACTAGCATCTGACGTTTTATAAGTGCCCATGTAGGCATATGTGAAATAAAAACATTTGAATTTTGAATATGGTCAAAGAAATGGTTCAAATCGACAATTGGAAAACCTTAACGCTGTGATGATTAGTATCAGTTGGGAACAGTCTGCCAACTTGAAAACAACTACTTGGTACTACAATAAAACTGCTCACTTAAGTATAAAATAATATATTTAATACTCAATCGTTTGAATTGTCAAGAAGTCAGTCAGTCAGAAAAGTGATACTGGTTGCACATTCTAAAGCGTTCTCATGGAGAAGAATGTGCAAGAAACTCCATGGATACCTACTCTTTTTAAATTACCTATGTTGTTACATTATTCATTCTTATCGCTATAATAATGCAAGAAAAAAATTATTCGTCTTACCTCAACGGCTGCGTATCGAAGACTAGAGCTGTCATTCGCTATTACGCTACATCGTCAGCTTTACCACAGATAATCACAAATACGTTTCGGTGTTGCCAGCACAATTAGTCGATTGCAATGAATAATCAAATACAAAATAACTTTAATAATATTCTTGGTTACAAAAACAGAGTAAATAATCTGATTACGTATAAAAACTTGACAGTACAATTTAATTGTTGAAATTTTTAAGATTCCAATTAAGATTAGTACATGAATTAAGTAGTTGTATACACTTGATAAATTATCACGGTTCAAACACCTCAGAATGTAGAAATTTGTTTCTTTAGATTGAGTCATTTATAGGTTTGGTGAACAAAAAAAGGTGCAGCTTTGAATTTTAATGTTGGTACATCAATTATACGATAGTTTGAAGTAGTGCTTTTAACTAGACTAGCTATTAAACCTCTAGATACGTTGGTACATTCTAGCTTAGCTTAAAGGAATCTACCCACTACACCGTATCATACCATGGCCGTGCTAGGAACGTATGAATCAAATAAAATCCTTGTATTTTTAAGGGAGACGTTACGTGCCATAGAGCGTATCGGCTCCGGCAAAATGTGTATATGTTATGGCAAAAACCTTAGAAATGGATCTCTTCATGAAATGGCCAACTAAATCTGGCCAGATGATATGTCAATCCTCGTTTGGCCTACTTTCTTTAAACCTTTTATTATCATAGAAATCCTACATCAATGATATGGCTAAACAAGGATCGACATATTATCAAATGTTAACGTTTAGTGATAATAAGTGATTTGTATTAAGTGATTTGTGTTATTTATTTTTTAACATTTTAAATATTATATTGTAATAAAATAATGACTCTTTGCACGTGTTGGTTTCGACTGTTAGTGCCGATAGTACCTGTCATAAAATAAATAAACGATTTGGCCGGTTTTAATAGGCCATATCATATGCATGCCAAACCGGTACGCGTATGTAGCGAAAGGGTGAGCTGTGGGTTACAACTGCGTTTTATTCCGTTCTAATACCAAAAACTTTACAACTTGATTTTTTTTTTAATCATAATTTTTTCCCATTCCGAACGAATAACAACAACTTGAAATAGGTACAGTCAGCTCACTCAAACCTAATCAAAATAAATTTTAAATATGAGACATAACAAATACCAGTGGTTGGTATTAAAATGGAATAAATCACAACCGCGTATGATGACCGGTATGATACTGGTGCTACCTGATTAATATCGCAAATGGTTCAATTGACTGTCCTGAACTTGTCTCAAAATTATCACTACAATAATCAGATGGGGCTAAGACAGTGGCCACTTCTGCATGTACCTAATGCAAACACTAATTATAGGCGTAATGCATTTTTTCTAAGAGCCAGTCGCAGTTTTAACAGGATTTCATGTGAACCTGGCGTTGACCTATTTTGCACCAACGCGAGCACAGTTAGGAAGCTCTTAGCAAAACCATATTTTGAGCAACTAGCACCTATTTGCACCTGAAATTTATATTATTATTGTTTGTTTAAATTAATTTACTAACAGTTTAAGGTATTGTGGGACCAACTTTAAATTTTTTTTTTTGTCATTATATATGTAGAAGCCTGTAATTAGCAATTTAGTTATTTACCATTGTCATTATTTTATTATTAGTCTGTAAGCTTTCCTAAAATGTGAAAAATAAATTTAAAATAAAATGACATTTTCTAGGAGGAATTTGGTCCGACGGTAGTGCCGGTATTCTTTTGTCTTATAAAAACGGAAACACTTTAAAATAATAATTAACTCTTTATGGTACACATATAAAAACTTATTAAATAAGTGGATAACAAATACATAGGCGAGCTTATGGCATTTTTAATAATGATAATTGTTCCTATAGCAAAAGCGATTCATACTCATTCTTACTTTCATCTTTTGATTTCTAGTATATTATTTCTAGTAAATTAAAAAAATATGCTTTAAGATTGTGATTATTATTACTTTAGAATATTACAAACTTCATGGCTCAAGTAACAGCTCTCATCTCAATCCAGACATAAGTGATACACAAAGGCAATTTTGATCCTATTACATCTAATACATTGTACCAACCATAGAACCCAGAGGTACCTTTGCGGCCACTACTGGAGATGGCTGTGTCAAAACTTTTCGTACAAAATAAATCAGTTGTACAGTCGATTAAGTACAATCCTATATTGTATTTAATCCAAGTATTTGAATACCACTGTTGTACCTACAGACCAGAGAAATGCCTCAGCGGCCACTACTAGAGACAAAATTGTCAAATCAAGCGTGTCAATCATACAAACTCGAAGTATAATAATCCAATTGTATACAATCCTAGTACTGCTGAACCCATAGACAGGGAGGACATAGTCAGAGAGACGCCTTAGCGGCCACTGTTAAAGACAGTAGTGTCAAATAAACCTTTCCACGCATTGGTATGTACGCTGACACGCTTGGTTGGTACCAAGCGTGTCAGTGAGTGACAGCGTTTACTCATAGAAATGCAGCCCCTGACCATTTTGACAATGGCTGTGACAGCAGACGTTTGTACTAACTGTGCGAACTCGAATGTTAGAAATTAGTTTTTGCCAGCAGGTACGCCTGCGTGAATGTAGAAAATATATTTATATTTTAAAACTTATTAGAGTGCATGTGAACCAAATGTAACAAACAAGCAATAATTCCACCGGCAAACTTACGCGGTGCACGGTCAGCATCCATACATTTGATTGCATTGGATTTAGGCATAATTAGTAATCATTGCAAATCGGGTAAAAGTAGGTTTGCTGTATCGTCACGTTCACGAGTGCGTCAGTAGCACGTTTGGCACCGAACTCTCGTAACATTTAATATTTTATTAGCATTTTATAGAACATTAATAGTCTTTTTAAGAAAAAAATATTTAAAAATTTTAAGTAACATTAAATTAGTGAAGTGTATTATTAAACATTATTTATCGAACATTAACATCTCTTCATTTCATAACATTCAACATTATATGTAAAGACTACTGCCCTTACAAGTAGTTTGGTCGATTTACAATGTATACAACATTTTTGGTTTAAAATAAATGATTTTTTTAATGTAAATGGTATTTAAAATAAATGGTCTGTGTACATAAAACTGGTCTATTCATTACTGAAATTGACAAAGCTTGTTTTTAAAAACATATTATTTTTATTGATAGTGTCGTGTTTGCTCACATGTTGGTGAGTGATGACATGGTCGGCGTTGGAACAGCTTGCCTATAACTTACATATTCTCTCTTGACTGCAAGTTCTAGTTATCAGATTCCGTGGTCTATGTTATCTAAAACCGATTACCATTAACTCCAGTTAGTTAATTGAACGGTTACTCTCGGCCAGTTAATATTATTAACAGTTTACGATTTATTAGTTTTATCGAAGAGATATCTTGTTATTATTGTGTGTGTGTAATGTTTTAATTGGGTACGAACTAGTTTTAGTTGGTCCAATATATTGTGATGTTATCGAGTTTTTGGAAATAGGTTCTATAATTTTGTTGTGCAAATAAGTTGTGTATAAGTTTTGTAGATCAATTACAAAACTATTACACATTAAATATAGTATCATTTAATTTTAGCTTTCTAGCCTATATTATGTCCCACTGCTGGGCATAACCCTCTTTCTTCTCCTTTCAAACCTCGCTGTCTTGAGCGAACTCTGGCCGAGTTGGTCCCACAATATGATCCGATCGTCACACCATCTTCGCCATGTCAAACTCGATGGCATCCAGTGAATGACGATCTTCGCACCTGTCTGCTATTTTTTATAAATTCGTCATTCCAACACGATCCCATTGTCATTTTGCTGAAAGTTCGTAATCTGCTAATTCATAATGGTCGATCATTGATCGGTCAATGGTCTTGTGATAGAATGGCAATATCGAGCTGTCTCGTAAAAAATTAAAAGAAAGGACTGCACAATGACGTTCCAACGGTAGGTCACTGATCAAAGTAATTGTCAAAATTTTAGCAGATTCCCGCATACGTCAAACATTCATTTGTCATTATGTACGGGATTACTATTCTATGCCAATTCTTTCGATGGGTTGTCAGTGGTTAACCATTGAAAAGTCATAATGACGCCATTATATTAGTAGATTACCAAACTTGTCAAAATCAACAATTATGAAATCAATGATAGACCATTCTGACACTATTGTAATAGCAGACTTGAGGCCCAGGTGACAAAACAGGTGTCTACGCCTGACCAACTCCCACTTCAGCTTGGCTGTTTTTTCCTCGACATCTGCTATTTTAGTTGTGGGGCGCAGGACAGTACATGCCGCCACAACGACCGATCCTGTGTGTCTTGCATCCATTGGATTCACTATCATCCCCACCTGTTAAGGCTCGGGGATCACAAGGTAGGCCGAACTTCATCGTCTCACCTCTTAGGAGCCCTTAAATCACTGCGTCTTCCGGTACGCGGTCACCACTCTGCAACCTTCAAGTATCTGTTCTGAGAGCAATATCCTGCCCAATAATATGGGTAGAAATAGAGATAAATAGATTAAATGACAATATAACCCGAAGAGCAGGGTACATTGCTCTCAGAACTGATGGCCAATGGGGACGAAAGGTTCTGGAGTAGCGACGACGTACCTGAAGACGCAGCTTCTGAAGGTGTCCCATAAGGTGGACCGATGACCTAGTGAGAGTCGCGGGAATCTAGTGGAAGCGAGACGCTCAGGACCGGTCATTATTGCGACACTTGGGAGAGGCCTATGTTCAACAGTGTACGTTCTTCGGCTGAAACGATAATGATGATAGATAAAATGTAGTTCTTTCACCCCCTTACTGAGAATGATTTCTTTCCGATTAACTTCAAAAATACGTACAATGTTCGTTTCTAACAAAACTGGGGTAACATAAAATCCCTTAGATATTCAAAAAGTTACATAGAGAAATCCCCGAAAACTCCACACGTTTGCATCGAGTGGTTGTATGATGGAGAGCCGATATCCGGACACGCTTCCTTTATACCCTCGCATGGTCAGCAAAACGAATAGTGGCAACAAAACGGTTTTGCAGCAGTTAAAACTGATTCGGAATACGTTCAACAGTTTTTTGAATGCATGCTAGGGTTGGAACAGAACACTTTTTCCAAAAAATACTTTAACCTTTCTATTGGAAAATTAAAATACTAAGCTCTAAAGACTAGTCTCTAATTACGGTATTAGAGACACAATAGAAAGACAATGAGAGAGCGAACGCCGTTGTTCGCTTTCTTCGCTTGGGGTTTAATGAATTAATTTTGAAAGTCGCTTATTTCAATTTTGTACCTTCGCTATTTAACACCGTATTTCGAAAATAAAGTTATTTTGCACTTTTCAGAAATAAAGTTTACACTACATTTATTTTGCAAAATGTTGTAACGTAGTTCGAATCAATTAGATGAACAAAAAAAGTCACGTTTTACTGTCTTAATTTTTTTTAAATTGAACTAGCTGTCTCGACAGACGTTGTCCTATCTGAAAACTGATAACCCGATTGCTGCGCCACCTATCAGGTCCAATTGTATCTTCGAACAAAATTGTTGTTATATATACTTTTTTTTTTCTTCTAACACATTGCTTTTGTAATATTTTTTATATTATTATTAGAATCCTTTCACCATAAATTCGTTAGTAATTTATTTTGTTAACATGTCATTTAGTGATAATTCTAAATATTTATTTTTCTTGCTTTTTTTATATAGCGTCTATTTTTATAATGTGAATGTGAGACCACTGTAGACTCCGCGAATTCTTAGGTTACTTCCTATTACGACTCACATTTTATTATGATTATTTTTTACTACACTTTTTATAATATTTTTATTGAACTTTTTAGTACAATATTGACCGGTCTACACTGTCCTTACATAATATCTACCTATACTGTAATATGGAAATATTGTAAGAACTAAATATTTTTTTTAAAGAGTAAACATGGAATTTCTTGCCGGTTCTCCGCCATAGGAAACGACCAATTTGGAACCGGGAACCCTGCAGTAGCTTCTGACGTTTTATAAGTGCCCATGTAGGCCTATGTGAAATAAAAAACTTTGACTTTGACTTTGAACCATTCAGGGTCTCACTCAAATATACACAAAAAATTTCATCCAAATCGGTCAAGCCGTTTAGAGAAGTTGGGTGACAAACATACGTACAGAAGAATTATATAAAGACAAGGGCCTCATTAGAAGGCTTAAAGTTAACCAAAGGGTTAAGGAGAGAGCTATACTCGAGAGTTTTAGAAATGAACATATCCGCAGGACAACCAAGGTTCCCGACAAAGCCCGAATTTGTGAATGTATCTATGGAGTGTTTTGCACATTCTTCTCCATATAGATCTGCTCTTTTTAATTAATGTGCAATTAGCATCATTTTTGCTGCATGACTAACATCTTGACAATTCAAAAGTGCTTGTAAATGGTTTATTTGAAATAAACGCTTTTATTCTTGAATTCGGTTTAATTAGGAAAGAAAAACTCCTTCCTGGAAAAATGCGAACTGTCGCATACGATTTTTTCCGGAAAAGGCTTCCTATATTTCTGCTCGTTCATTTGTGAAACGGGCGAGTTTTAACATGCATGTTTCTTATTGGCAACTCAAGTTACACGTATGATATCCAGGAAATAAAGTTTTAATTGGCGCTGTTTACTTTGGACCAACTTATACGGTAACAGCGACTTGTTTGACTTAAGACATGTTACAATGATTTCAATTTCGTATGTTCCAGTTAAGACTGGTAAGTAAACGTTGTAACATATGAACTTAGAAATTGAAATAATTGGAACATGTTTTAAAAAGATAGCTTGTCTGTTTGTCTATCCTTTTGTATCTGGAAGGTTACTTTTTCGATTTACGTGGTTTTAGCTTTAATCACACTAATAATATAAATTTTGGCGATTTTTTTTAGTGTGTGTGTCTGAGTTACTTCACGCTCGAACAGCTGAACGAATTTCAATGAAACTTGGTACACGGATAGACCACGTCCTGGAATAACATTTAAGACACTTTTTCATCATCATCATTTCAGCTGGAAGACGTCCACTGTTTGACATAGGCCCCCCCAAGTGTCGCCACAATGAACTGTCCTGTGCGTCTCGCATCCATCGGATTCCCGCAAACTTTACCAGGTCATCGGTCCACCTTGTAGGAGAGCTGCGTCTTCCGGTTCGCGGTCGCCACTCCAGAACCTTTCGGCCCCAACGGCCATCGGTTCTGCGAGCAATGTGCCCTGCCCATTGCCACTTTAGTTTGGCGAAGACAATTTTTATCCCAAGAGTATTTTACTTTAGGATTATTATCTACTATCACGTGGGCGAAGCCGGTGTAAGCAGCAGATTAGTCCTTAGATCATTCCTTTCTTTGGCCTTCCAATCTAACTTTTACTAAAAAAACAAGTTTGACAGAAAACTCAAAGGAAAAATTTCCCTAACTTTATCCAACCGAAATTGAATGTGGTTCAACACAGTCCCAGATATCAGGCAGTCTTCTAAACAACAACTTACCCGCAGAATTATAACCAAGCTAACCAAGATAACTAACCAATTAAACCAATTATAAATTTATTCAAAAATAAACCCATTAAATACTTATTGAGGAAGGGCTATTACAGTGTTGATAAGTTTCTAGAGGACAATTAATGACAATAATGTTATTAAAATAATTATTATGATTAGTATGATCATTATTAATTTATCTTTGACATTGAATTTTCTTTTGACTTGAATGATTTGGATATTTGACATTATTATTTCGACCTTTATTACTTGTTTCACAGCTGGCATTATTGATCTTTTTGTATACATTATTTAATTTTATTATTGACATTGTTGTTTTTTTTTATTACGGACGTAGCCTGCCGTACGAGTGAAACACGGGTGGGTTTTAATCAGTTAAAGTTACGAGCCCGAGCGGAGCGAGGGAAGTTATTAGTGATTTTCCACCCTAAAAAAAAATTGCCGTAGTTACAAAATGATAATCTAAATCGAATAAAACTGTAGACAAACACGTCATTGAAATTACATCTCACAGTGACATAAAACCCAGCGAGGCCCAAATTCCCGATCGAAGGTTTGCGGTTCCAAATCTAACCCAATCGAACTATTGTGGTGTACTCGGGCCTAAAACAGGGCCATTTAACTTAATTGGTAAAAGGGTTGAGCACACGGGCAATTTTTTGTTGAATGTGAGTTGGCTTTGATGATGAAAATTGCATCTGAAAAAATTCCGATGTTTAGATCGACGATTAGGAGTTTGACTGTTGAGTTATTTTGATTAAGTTTTCATAAAAATCGGTTTAATAAACTGAACCGTATTAAAAAAGGTGAACGTTTTTATGTATCTATGTGTATATTTGTCACTCCTTCATATCTCGTAACTTTGACTGGCCTGTTGGTCTAGTGGTTAGTGGCCCTGACTGCTATGCCGGAGGTCGTGGGTTCGATTCCTACCCAGAACAAATGTTTTTGTGATGAGCACGTTCATTTGTTCCTTGTATGGGAGTAATTTATATAATATGTATGTATTTAGAAATATATAAGTAGGTATGTTAAGCTCTGCTTAGCTTGGGACTAGACGGCGTTGTGTGATAATTGAGGAATACTATTATTATAGAACACGGGTACACCATAATCGAGCTCGCGCTCGATCACTATCTCATCTGATGTTAAGCGATGATGTGATGGACGATGAAGCACGCTTGCCTAGAAGTAACCTATTCAAACTAGACTTAAAACCCCCAGGTTATAGCTATCAGGAAACACAGACAACGGCAGGACCTTCGGCTACTATTAATAATAAAGAATATATATTATAATAATCATTAGAAGCACGGACTCGATCACAAAAATTCTGCCACTGACAGAAAACTACACTATCACTAAATTCTACAGGCTTTTTTTCCAGAATGTTATCCGATATCTGTGAGATACTATGAGACACTGCTACGAGTGAGTGAGAGAGCTTAAGTGGCAGTGGGCGAGGCACATTGCTCGCAGAACAGATAGTCGATGGGGACGAAAGCTTCTGGAATGGCGACCACGTACCGGAAGACGCAGCGTTAGAAGGCCTACCACAAGGTGGACCGATGACCTGGTGAGGGTCGCGGGAATCCGATGGATGCGAGAGGCACAGGACCGGATTGTGGCGACATTTGGGGGAAGCCTATGTCCAACAGTGGAACGTCTTCGGCTGAAATGATAATGATGATGACTGCTACGAGAACAAAACCACAGGAAAAAGCCTGTGCTGTAATAATTTAATAAGCATGGTTAGAAGCTGACTGTTCAAAGCTCCAGACACATGCACTTAAATAAATTCGCATTTTTGATGGGTATGTTTAAACACCAAACTGTACAGAATGCAACTCAATTGGTCCACATCATTATGGAGTGTGTCCGAAACGAGGCAGAGAGACGAGATTTTCTGTCCACCTTTACTAACATTTGCGAGACTGGTGTGTGTTACAGCGTCCTGGCTGCTCCTACTTCGGATGCAGCCAGAATGATGTATAAACTCGTGATAATTGGGATTAAGCGCAGGGGGATACTTTAATTTCCTAACAACACTTAGCTTGTAAACTGAGGTGACTTGTAATAATGAGGGTTTTTTTTTATTTATTTTTTATTGGGTGGGAAAATCATCTTATGACAAATTCTGCTCTTGGGCGGAGCGAGAGATAAGTAGTGTCAGACTTTTACTGACTAAAAACCCACTCCTGTTTCTTCGTTGCCTTCGATCCTGCTGGGCCCCTACGATTTGCTGACATCTTGAGGCGCGCGTGGAACAGTACGCACCGTCGACGACTTAGGCTCGGTCCGGACGGTTACCGGACGGTCGGACGGCCACCCATTGCTCGCCGTCCGCAAGCCCGCGCCTACGGTGGCCGGAAATCGGGATCAGAATCCCGGCATAATCTTTATAGATTAAACCCTCTTTAATTTAATAAAGAAAGAATAAAAGCCGGTGCAGTAATAACTTAGTAAGCATGGTTAGAAGCTGACTGTTCAAAGCCAGAAAAAGCGTACTTAAGTATCGTTACTCGAGGAGGCTTTTAATAAAAACATCTGAAGTCTTGATATAAGACCATAAGCTGACATTTTTGCATAAAAATGTCTAGGATTACGCTTGAAGATAGTTTTGTTGGCTTATTAAATATCTTAAGGGGAAAGTGCCAGAGAAGCCCGTAAAATTCAAATTTTCTTAAGTGTTTTATATTTTGCAGGTCAAGTTGTATGTTGATTAAAACATGATTGGTGGGTGTAATACTTATTTATTTACAAAATTATAATCATTGAGGCTCTAACGCCCGAGCATTTAATATTTTCGTAGACAGTTTTGGTATTTAGTTTTTTTTTACTTTTGACTACAAAAATATGATCAGTAACGAGTACGGATAGAGCCCCATTTTTTTGTATTCATTTCAATTAAAAAATAGGGTTGTATAACATTATCAACATATGATTATTTCGTATGTCTAATAATTTTGTAAAAAAAAAAAAAATTAACTAGATGATATTTTTTCGCTTGTTTTCCCTACTCCTTTGCTTTCTTCTTTCTTTCGGCTTTGATCTTTAGAAATATGTTTACACAAAAAAAATCAGGTTGAGTGTTCTTCAAAATATACATAGCATATGTAAATCAATTAATAGTTCGCAAAGAAATTATTTTTAAAGGACAGCGGTGCTCTATGCGGGCGCAAGCGGCAGTACAAGTATGTGTGCATTTAGCTCCGGCCCGATGTTCAAGGGACTATACGCCTTAAAATCATTAATACAAACCTCTCAGTTTGTCTAAATGGGTATTTCATAAAAAAAGACATTCAATAATGTTAGGGTTCAAGAGGTTTAGGGGTTATATTAAAGATTTTAAAGATTATAAATCCATACACGTGTTACTATTCAACATCTGTAGTCCTAACAAATGCTTGCACTGACTGGACACTAATCTGCATGGTTCTCATATAATTTGAATATTACTTGTATGCTTTATGTACTATAAAACAGACTTTGACCCCTGAGTTTGTTACGGTGTTCTTGTCAGGGAAGTCAGCTCGGAAACACCAGCCTAATCTACTTTAAATTAATGAAAAATTTACAATTACATATTTATTCAGGTTTGCGGTCCCTTGAAGCTGTGAAAGAAATCAAACTTCTAAGTTAACGGCAAAAAAGATACGGCCGTTTATGTCACAAAAAACTTATATTTCGACACTCTCAGGGGAATCAAAATTCATAGGGTCCGTTGACCTAGAATCCTGAAATTTGGCATGAACCTAGAATCCTGAAATTTGGAATGTACAAGTATAAGAAAAATTCTGAAAATAGTAAATTTGTCGTTACGTCACAAAAAAAAACTTTTTATTTGATTCAGAAAAATCTTCGTAACTGAATTCGGGAATTGAACTGTTTTCATAGGTAAGTTTGCGCGAGCCCGACTCGCACTTGCCCGGATTTTATTTTTACAACTTTGCAAAGCCATATTTGTTATAGTCACTAATTATATTTTAATGCATCAATTCAGTCCTTAAAATCTTTTACACATCAAAACAGACACTGTACTGCAAAATACAGTGTAAACTTAAGTAAATTTGATTTTCGTAGGATACCCTGGAGAATCACCGTTAGGTACCTAAATAAGTTGTCCGTCTATGCTGGGCTTTCTTGTGCAAAACTGACTTAGAATTTAAGTCATCTCATTAAGAACTAGGCTGTGGTAGTAATGAAGACATTTTTATTCCGAAGAAATACTGGTTAAGTTAAAAGTTTTATTTGACGTAATTAATTTGACGTGAGACGCAGCGTTGGAAGGCTTCCGACAAAATGGACCGATGGCCTGGTGAAAGTCGCGGGAATCCGATGGATGCGAGACGCACAGGACCGTCCATTGTGGTGACTCTTAGGGGAGGCCCATGTCCAATAGTGGACGTCTTTTGACTGAAATGATGATGATGATGAATTCATTTGTTCCTCACCTATTGCTTTAATGTTTTACACCAGTGCTTTGGAGTTCCAAGCTTAGTGAATGAACATTAAAACATAAATATTAAGGTAAGTAGGTTTTTTTTTAAGGCGGGAAAATCATCCAATGACATCCCCTGCTCTTGGGCGGAGTGTGAGACAATGTCAGACTTTTACTGACTAAAAACCCACTCTTGTTCCTTCTTTGCCATTTTTCCGGGGCCCCAGGGTTCTCTTTCGCATCACCCATGGCCCCAGTAGGCTTCGACTCTGCTGGACCCCTACGGTTGCTGATATCTCCTTGAGGCGCGCGTGGAACACTACGCATCGTCGACGACTTGGGTTCGGTCCGGACGGTTACCGGACGATCGGACGGTGTGTTATGCATTATAAAATAAAAATTTCGTAAAAAAAATATTTTAGGGTTTTTTTTCTAATCATTGCCCCACACTAGGAATGACTTGTTTAACGTGGGTACTTTTACGATCACATAAAACATATGCACAAGACATCCAAACATGAAACAACTATTTGTAGGCCATACAAATATTTCTTCCGTACGGAAATCGAATCCGTGACACGTAGCAGCACATCGCTCAACGACTGCGTCACCCGTACCGTCAATTTTAGTTGACAATTAAATAGATATTAACTGTAGTCTACAATTCACTAACAATATTATAAAAAAAAGAAAAAGAACAAAAAGTTAAAGTTTTAAAATTAGAACAGCAAAAAAGTATCAACCGTAAAAGTGATCCGGAGCATTTGACAAAAAAAAAAACTTTTCAAAAATGGAATTTACTAGAAATCAGTTAGATTGTTTTGGGACATCAAAAGAGTTGATTTATCGTGTTTTCATGCGAATCACGATTCACGATTTGTCACGATGATGGATTTTTATCATGATATCATGCGTTCTCGGTATCGTTGTAAAATGTCCGTGCAGTGCATGCCATTGTAACCACAATCGCATGCCTATAATTATTATTTTATTGAATATTTATAATTTCATCAATCACGTCGTATTTAGTAATGTCTGGATGATATCGCATTGTTTCTTTTAATCTATATATATGTAACTACTGATTAATCACGAAACTTCAAAAACTACGAGTTTAATACCTACAAACTTAAAATTAGGCAGGTAAGTTCCTTATAGGGTGCAGACATCCGCTAAGAACGGATTTTTCGAATTTCACCCCCTAAGGGGACAAAAGGGGGTCCAAAGTTTGTGTGGAGTAACCGACTTTCACGCGGGCGAAGCCGCTGGCAGAAGCTAGTTAGCTTTATTAACTGATAGCGGACCCAAGTAGACCACTGCAAAAACAATATGGCCAAATGGTGCTTCTTCGACCCAGCGAAAGAAAAAAAAGAAAAGAAAGAAAGAAAAAAAAATTATTTGGTACAGCACAAGGCACAAACACAATATAGGTAAACACGAAACAAAAATGAAAACAAGAAGCAAAAAAAAAATGTAGTGTGTGTGTGTGGTGTGTGTGTGTGTGTGTGTAGTGTGTGTGTGTGGTGTGTGTGTGTAGTGTGTTTGTGTATGTGTGTGTGCAAGTGTGTGTGTGTACGAGTGAGTGTGTATGTGCGTGTGTGAGTGGTTGTGCGTTGGTGGAAGGGTTTTTTTTGGTACAGCACTAGGTTCAATCACAATTTTGGTATACGCGATACAAAAATAAAAACAAGAAGCAAAAAAAAAATGTAGTGCGAGTGTGTGTGTGTTTATGTGTATGTGTGGTGTGTGTGTGTGTGTGTGTATGTGTGGTGTGTGTGAATGTAGTATGTGTGTGTCTAATGTATCGCTAACACAGTGTCAGTGCAGAGCCGATGCACATGACATGCATCACTTGCTATGCTGCCCGTCCTGCACAACCACTTGCACTTTTCTGAATTTATATGAGGGTTTATATGAGGAAAAAAAATTGAGTCCATCGAGACGAAGAGAAGAGGACAATGATTAGCAATAATTGTACAGTAGAACAAATGTTTTAGCTGAATTGCAACTTAATAAACCCAGTGTGCTAAGTAATTATTATTTTACATTAATCTCTTGAGTAAGCTTATAAGCCTAACAGTTAATAAGCATACAAAGATTCAAAGCATTTTATTTCAAATAAATCATTTATCAGCCAGAAAAAATAATGATGCTAATTGCACAATACAAAGCGTAGATCTCTATGAAGAAGAATGTGCAAGAAACTCCATGGACACTCTTTTCAATCATGTTCTGTAATTACAAATATCTTTGTTACATGTTTCTTGTCGTTATCACGTGAGGACAATGTAAATAAAGTAAAAATAAAAACTAAATATAGATATATAAGAGATATAGAAGATATCCGCAGAAGAACCAAGGTCGCCGACATAGCCCGAAGAATCGCCAAACTACAGTGGCAGTGGGCAGGGTACATTGCTCGTAGAACGGAAGGTCGATGGGGCCGAACGGTTCTAGAGTGGCGACCGCGTACCGGAAGACGCAGCGTTGGAAGGCCTCCCACAAGGTGGACCGACGACCTGGTGAGGGTCGCGGGAGTGCGGTGGATGCGAGAAGCACAGGATCGGTCGTTGTGGCGACGCTTGGGGGAAGCCTATGTCCAACAGTGGACGTCTTTCTGCTGAAATGATGATGATGATGATGAATATAGATATTAAAATAGCAACTAAAAAATAAATAAATACAAATACAAACAAACAGTACAGACGAATTATGCATGTCAGTATACAAAACACATACGCGTGCCTAGTTCGTTCGATTGTACTTAATGGGGTCCTCAACCTCCGAGCCATTAAAACTTTATTTATTTTTACAGCGCCTATTTTGCCAACCGTACCCACATCAAGAACACGCTAGGCCGGCCAAAAACCCCCGCCACATGTCGTACGATCTCGGACCATAATAATCCTTCAATGTATACAATCTGGTACTTGAATACCACTTCAGAATCCACAGAGCACGGACACGCCTCAACGACCTCTGCTAGAGATGGCAGTGGCAAACCAAGCGAATCTACCAATGTATATTATACTAGTACTTGAACGCCACTGCTGTACCCACAGAGCGCGAAGGTGCCTCAAAGGCCACTGCTAGAGACGGCAGTCTCAAACAAAGCAAATCAGTCACACAATCTCGAACTATAATAAATATTTCAATGTACACAATCCCAGTACTTGAACGCCACTACTGAACCCGCAGATCACGGAGGCGTCTTAGTACCCAATGATAAAGAATTAATTATTAAAACTATCTATACAAACCAAGCGTGTCAATAAGTGTCAGCTCATACGCATAGAAATGGATGACCCTGACCATTCTGACTCAATCTCTAGTCATTACCGGCGTGGCAATTCCATAGGCCAATTCCATTCCTATGGTCGAACCCTGTTTTTTAGTTGGGAAATTATGAAATAAGTTCTGCCACTTTGGGAGGAGCGAGAAAGAAATGTCAGACTTTTACTAACTAAAATTCACCTTTGTTCCTTCAGTTGCCCTTTGTGTTCCAGGGCCACGGTAACTCTTTGGAACTACCGCAGATGTAAGTTTGGAGGACGAATGTTTTCAAAAGGTCCCTCAATTACAAACACCATTATATGAAACTATTATTGGGTTAAATAACAGTAGAAGAACTCCATTCTACCTGAAAATTCAAAACCCGTAATCGGAACAAGGTTTAACCAACTTAAAATCTCAAAAGTCGTTGAGGTTACCCTAAATTGGTCGATCTACACGGTTGGAAAATTTCCTATTTTGACCCTAAACTTTCGGGGTCAAAGGTTTATTACTACCAAATGTTATATAGTGGAGAAGAGGATGTACATTATGGGGTTTTTAAACTCACAACCGTTTCTTTTTTTACCATCATAATCATTTCAGCCGAATGCCATCCACTGTTGGACATAGACCTCCCCCAAGTGACCACAGTAAACAGTCTTGTGCGTCCATCGGATTCCCGCGACCCTCACCAGGTCATCGGTCTACCTTGTGTAAGGCCTTCCAACGCTGTGTCTTCTGGTACTTGGTCACTACTCCAAATCCTTTCAGACCCTTCTACCATCTGATTTCGAACGAATGTGCCTATGGATGAAGTAGTATGAAACGTGCTGTCCTAAAATGGCTCACGTCGGCACTGTTTTAATGTAGAAATGCCGCGTATAACGAGGAACAGGAGACCCATGAAAAGTTTTCTTGTCTTATTTTTTTCAGTTTTATTAGTAATATAGTGACAAGGCAATGTAGGTATGATACTTAAGTCCTATGAAGGTTAAATTTAGTTACAAACTTTTGCACCTATGGGCCTAAACACAAAACCGTGATGCGACACGTAAATGAATTGTAAAATGTTGGGGAGTAAGTTGCAGGACACTTCAACGTTGCAGCGTCACGAAGATTGAGCGTTGCGCGTCATGGTGGGGGACATTTGCCCCCTAATGTATCTGACGCTTAAAAATCTACTAGCTCGTACGACGTGTCGCAAGAGCTTGCGAATTGATTAGCATCGCACATTGTAAGATCACTTGGATTGATACTTTGTTGCCCGCAATCGCATCGCAGGAACCTGCGTCGCATAGCATAGCTTAGCTGTTTTGTGTTAGGGCCCATTCTTCTATCATGAACTTACACTGCGAGTTTGGTTGATTTTAACTATATAATCACTCTTTTGGAGTTAATGCCGCATGTATTCTTCCACTGGAAAATGATTTTCAATAGTTTTGTATTACCGTCCTTTTTCTTTGACGCTTGTTTTTTTTTAGGCGTTTATTCTTATAAAGTCCGGTAGAGTTCAAAAAAATTGGATAGTGTCAAACAATCGAATTTGGTAATATCAAAACTTTGGTTGATACATTGCAATGTCAAGTGAAAAGGGTGCCCACCTAATCTAATGCGATGTCAAAAACTTTGGAATAGGGTTAAACATTGGGTAATACCAGAACCTTTTTATTATTGATAAGCTCTCGTTTGACCAATATCTCACATGATGGAAAGTGACGATGTTGTCTACTATGAGGCATGCTTGCCTAGAAGTAACCTATTCACTCTTAACTTAAAAGCACCCAGGTTGAAACTGTCAAGAAACACAGATTCATGTAGGAAGAACCTTTGGGTAATATTAAAATATAATCTATCTATAGATAAGGAGAAAAGATTTGTAAAGAAAAAGAAAAAGAAAGAAAAACATTTTATTTGGCGGAACAAGGCGCAAATTTAGAACTAATAATAATAATATAATAATAAAGAATTTTTGTATTTTGTTTGTGATGAAAAAACTCAAAAACTTACGGATTTTGAAAATTCTTTCACTTTCACTGAGTGACATACGCTGTATATTTTTTACTGTATCGCAGCAAACGCCGCTAGCAGAAGCTAGTATTACATAAAAATGACAACAACACGTCAATGCATTTAGTGAATGCTTGGGATGTCGCTTTTGGTACTTTTTTAGCCTTTAGATAGACCCGTTTTTGCCAGCAGCTTCGCCTGCGTGAAACTAGAAAATTATCTGAAGAGAACATTCTCCCGGGATAAATAATAGTAAGATTATAATTAATTAGGATTCGAGTGCTCATAAGCTTTTCAAAGAACTATCCAGACGCTTAGTTGACACTTCGCGTGACCCAAGGGCTGGCTTTTACCTCGGTCAGAGATTAAGCATTGCCATACAACGTGGCAATGCCGCCAGCCTTTTGGGCACACTTCCAGTCGACAGTAATGCGGAGGAATTTTATGACGCCATATTTTAGCTAGTAGTTTTTGTCTTTAGTGTATATATAGTTTTAATTAGTTAAGTGTTTTTTATCAATTAATCTTAATCAAAATGAATAAAAAATTAGGATTCTCTTTATTCATTTTGATTAAGATTAATTGATAAAAAAAACACTTAAGGGATAAATAGTAATTTATTATATCTACCCATCTGCGAAATTTTATCTAAATCCGGTCAAATATTTGGGCGTGAAGAAGTACAAACATACACACACATATTTTTTTATATACATAGCCTATTTTGTGTCCCAATGCTGGGCAAAGGCCTACCTTTTCTACTTCCAAACCTCAATGTCTCGGGCGTTCTCTGGCCAAGTTTTCCCCGCGAACATGATCAGATCATCACCATCCAACACCTTCACCGCGGTCGACAGTACCGACCTCCCTCAGGCGTCCAGTGAGAAACAATCCTTGCACGTCTGTCCGGATGCATTCGTGCGACGTGGTTAGCCCACTCCCGCTCTAATTTTTTCCCAACATATGTTATAAACTTTAAAATTTTAGTATGATAACTTTACTTTGAAGAAGACCTTCGCAACTTTCTTACAAGTGGTCCACTACAATTTAACCAATATTAACAAGTAAAGCTACATTAGATTGATAGCAGTGGTGGCCGAGTGCTAACGGCCCCGACGTACGAGTTGTAGGTCGCGGGTTCGAACCCAACCAGGCGCATTACTTTGTGTAATTTATTTTATCACTACCGCTCTTGAAACGGTGAAGGAAAACATCGTGAGGAAACCGGCCGGCTGTCCTATAACCAAAAATTCGAAGACATGTGACATCCATCAACCCGCACTGGGCCAGCGTGGTGGATTAAGGCCCATTCCCTCTCCTAGAGAGGAGGCCTGAGTCCCAACAGTGGGAACATTATAAGGCCGGCTATGCTATGCTAAAGCTACATTACTAGATATGAGAAAGTCTGAATACATTTCTCAAAGCAAATTAGTTAAGGCCAGGACAAAGGCTGGCATTGTTGGTGCAGACGCTAACGGCATTCCAAATGTACGTGTAACCACCTACTATTTAGTTATGCCTGGCTATAAGTACGAGGGCGCACTGACCTGGAGGTAATGTGCTGTTACTTTAGACACTATGTAAAGAAAGAAAGAAAAACAATTAATTTGCGGAATAAATGACGCTATCTTAAGACTAGCTTATGAAATTATTAACGTTTTATAGGGAAAATAAATGTACCACATCCGCGCAAAACTGCCGAACTCTCAGCATAGTCTTCGTGGTCACATACATAGTGCGACAAATCCAGAGCGCTGATTTTCAGCGTGGGCCGGGGACAGTGTCATCAAAAAGATGTCGGAATGGTATTGTGTGTTAATAGATTTAAGTAAATTAGATTATGGATTAAGTTATAAATGGAACAAAGAAAAAAAATAAAGAGGAAAAAGTAATTACACTGTGGCAATATTACGTCATGTCCGTCCGAAGCATTAACGCGACACAGGTGAAAGTAATATGACGTGTTAGCGTGAGATACGATGTTGATTTTTTTTATCGCAATTGAGCGTCTTTTTTACTAAAATCCCAAAAAAAAAACGAAAAAAAACCGATCCGGCTGATCAATTTCGTACAGTACGACACTTAACCGTTTTTTAAGGTCTTTCAAGTTGTACAGGCGTATGTACAATCGGCGCGTGAGGAGATATTTAAATGTCTATCAACTTATTTCTTCGTTACATGCTCTGTGTATTAAATAAACGTGTTTTTATTCTTTTTTCTTCTTTCCTAGTGGGCTTGCCAGTTTTGATAACATCTCTTTGAGATGCGTTTGGAAATCGACGCTCTGTCGACCCGCTTCTAGCTCTTATCTGACAGCCGGCGATCTATGATAACCTGCTGATGAATTTGATCATATCTCATCGTCATCTTCCGACTTTGATCCTAAGTTACTTGGGGCTAGCATAACGTTTTCGTCACAGACGTTTATCTGTCATACGCAGCTGCAGTGGCAAGTGGCCCGAATGAGACGGAACTTCCGGTTTCGCGAGTGTTCGCCGCACACCGATGCATACCACAGTCTGATCGCGGTTTTATTTAAATTGTACAATAAGTTATGAGATTTAAAAAAAATGTTTTGGTTTTTTCTCGGTGTTTCCTAGGTAATAAACCGGATATTTTTCGGCGCGGTACGTTACAAAATAATATCGACAATGCCGTTTCCGATTGTGTACGTGGAATTTTAAGTGCCGCAAACTATCGATTATGGCAATTTTGATATGTTTTGATAAGTGCGTTTCCTTGTAAACAATCGAAAGTGCTAGTTTCGATCGTTAATGTCAGTGCAGTTACGTAGTATATGATAGTAACTCATTTTTCTCAAAAACTATTTACAATTAATAAAAATCATTTTTGATTAATGATTCTTAAACCCCACCTAAATATGAAACCAAATTTATATACAGATATAATGATAAAGTTATACATAAAATAAACTTCAAATCGCTCTCCTGTAAAGTAAGCTTTTCCAGTTAACTTAAGGACAGTCGATTTATGCTTTATGCTGAGTTGAGACCCTTTTAGCACTATTCTGTGTATTTTTTGTTTAATTTTAAGGTTTTTTAATGCCAAAAAACGCAATTTTTTATTTTTTCAAAATTGTTACCTATCTAACTACTAACCTACCATAGCTAGAAGGTAGACTGATAGAGAAATATTCGTGATATGGATCAAGACGACGAGGAAGGTTTAAAAGGAGAATTTTTTTTTTTTAAATTTAAATTTAAAAATTTCTGGTAATACCAGTAGATGGTGTTCTCCTTTCACAGATCAGCTAAAAGGTATCACAACATTCATAGACTATAAGGCGGCATGAAGTTCGCCGGGTCATCTAGTAAATAAAAGAAATTAATAAAAATTCGGGATTGATCGAGATATCTGTCAGATCAGACAATGATTCAACAGGATCTTGGTCGGATCTGAAGTCAACAAGAGATGACATTTGGTGTCAAAAAAATAAACGATATTTTTCAAGTACAAAATAAAAAGAAACCTTGTTCCCAAAATCTAAAAACGAAGAACGAAAATCAACAACATTTCGGAACTATTGACGTGGATCCAGCCGAATTTGATTATAAGATCAAGCTGAAGATCTAATCCAATTGGTTGCTACCGGATCTACCCAGATAATTCAGGTTAAATCTAGTTTTATCCGGAATACGGATTATCTGTTACATAAACAACTAGATACAAGATAAATAGACCAACAAATTGTATTGCAATTCTATTAGGAGGGAAAAAACTGTTTAGTTGTCTGTTGGACAAGCACTTCGGGTTCCGCTGGACATACCAAAGTAGTTTACATTAAATGTTTTTCTAGTAATTATTTGTTAGTGGAAAGTCTTATCAGAAGGCTTAAAGTCACCTAAAGGGCAATGGAAAGGGCTATGCTCTGATTTTCCTTGAGTGATCGAATCAGGAATGAAGATATCCGCAGGAGAATCAAGGTTACCGAGATAGCCCGAAGAATCGCCAAACTTAAGTAGCAGGGCAGGGCTCATTGCTCGCAGAACAGATGGCCGTTGGGACCGAAAGTGGCCACCGCGTACCGGAACACGCAGCGTTGGAAGGCCTCCTACAAGGTGGATCGATGACCTGGTGAGGTTTGCGTAAATCTGATGGATGGGAGACGCACAGTACCGTTCATTGTGGTGACCGTTGATAGGGGAGGCCTATGTCCAACAATGGACGTCTTTCGTCTGAAATGATGCTGATGATGATGAAAGTGGAAGACTACAAAAAATATTTGATTTCAAATGTTATTTAAATGAGGAAGATTAAAACAGCTTCATCAATTCAAATTTCAACAAAGTTCTTGGATACACGTGTACCTACATTACGTTGCACATTTCAAAATCATAAATCAAACAAAAACGCCAAGCCGTAACTAACAACCTGTTTTTGCCATACGTCTACGGAACCCCAAAAACAATGAAATCTCAGGAACAGATGTGGCCTAAATCAAGTTTTCCCGGGGCTCACCTTGACTGAGGTAATTCAACCCCTCTTACTTAGTCCATATTATGCCAATGTTACTTTTTTCCAGGTATATTCGACCATCCTGTAGGGAATTAAAAATAGATGAGAAAATCTGCGTTGTTTTTTTTTCTCGTACAAAGATATACAAAAGGTGATTGCTCAATTGAGGGCGTGGGTACTATTTGAGGAAATACCGTTGATAGGCGCTTTAGAAAAAAGACCCGATATTTCACTACTGCGCAAGTGGAAGTCAGCGCTCAAGATCCGTGCTGGTATTTGTACGCGTGTTCCAAGATTCGTCAAAACCTGTTCAGCCGTTCTAGCGTAAAGAAGTAACGAACCCTCACAAACTTTCAGCTTTATAATTTTAAAAGAAAGAAAGAAAGAAAGAAAAACTTTTTATTTGGCGGAACAAGGCACAAATTTAGAACTAACAGATTATAAGTATATCATGTGAAAGAAATATGCGCCACATCCGCGTAAAACGGCCGAACGCTCAGCATACCACACGCAAAAGCGAAAAAAAAAAAGCGTTAAGAAGCGTTGTTTAAGAAGCATTTTAGTGTGTGTTTGTGTGTGTGTGGTCTTGTCAGCACCTTCCATTAATTGTCAAATAACGGTCAATCCAAAAAAAAAGTGAAGCAAAATTGCACGTTCCAAAGCATAGATCTCTATGGAGAATAATAATAATATTCAACAACTTTCACACAACGCCATCTAGTCCCAAACTAAGCAGAGCTTGTGCTATGAGTACCAGACAACTGATAAACATACTTATATATTTCTAAATACATAGGTACATATTATAGATAAATTACACCCAGACACAGAACAAATGATCGTGCACTTTTAAATCATTTTACGAGTAACATAATTATAATCTTGGTAACATATTTCTTGTTGCTTCTATTATGTTAGCACAATGTAGATAGGAAAAGAACAAAAAAAAATTAAGTATTTCGATTCCGGTAGTATGATTTCTTGGGATGATTTTCCAACTTTCACGTGGGTGAAACTCCTGGCAGAAATTATACTAACAACATACAAATGCTCTAAAGCAATGAAATATTTTTACTTTACGGACTCTGCAAACAAAAAAAAAAAAAATAACAGTTAATCAAAAACTTGAAATTACGAGAGCATTACCCCTTTTCCATGTCCAAATACAATTTCGACTGCCTTAACAATTACAAGGTGAAAAATTGGGGTCATGTGACGCCATACTCGGATTTATTACACGAGGTCACACCATGTGCAGGGACGGATGAGGTCGTTACTGTTGAAGAAATAACTTGGGGGAAATACGCATTGATTTTGAGATGTTTTCTTTTTGGGGAAAGTTTATAAAGCCATGCCGTGTTTAGGGGTGAAAGTGTTCGGAAAAAATGATCCGGGAACACGTCATCATAGTTTTTGCAATTTACTGGCTTTTTTCCTGGGCTTCACTAGTGTGTCAAGATCTATGCATTTTTTTAGAATGAACATTATGTATCCATTATGTACACCCATGAGTAGTCCGAAAGGGAACCCCGCGGTCCTGGAACGCAAGGCAAAGAAGGGGAACATATTTCATATGTTATGTGTATGTTGTGTGTGAAGGGTGTCGTGTATCGACGATTTCGTGGAAGAATACCGACCTCGCAGCGGAACACGACGCCGTCACTTCGTGTGCAATAGTATAGTTTAATAATTGTTATAGTTTCTTTTATAATTATGTATTAGTTTATTATTTTATAAGATTATTTGTGTATTTTTTCTATGGGCCTTAGTTGCCTGATAATAAAGGATTATTATTTTATTATTATATGTGTGGTTTTAGTTAGTAAATGTCTGACACGCCCTCCTGTTTTGCCCTTGAATGAGAGAAGTCATTGGATAATTTCCCACCTTATCCCCCGCTCTTGGGCGGGGCGGGAGATAGTGTCAGACTTTTACTGACTAAAAACCCACTCCTGTTCCTTCGTTGCCTTTCGTACCAGGGCCGAGTCTTCCTTTCAGAATCAGACCCTTGGCCCCAGTAGGCTTCGACCCTGCTGGGCCCCTACAGTTGCTGACATCTCCTTGAGGCGCGCGTGGAACAGCACGCGCCGTTGACGACTTGGGCCTGGTCCGGACGGCTACCGGACGGTCGGACGGCAAGCCACCCATTGCTCGCCGTCCGCAAGCCCGCGCCTACGGTGGCCGGAAATCGGGATCGGAATCCCGGCGGCGGATGGGGCGTGAGGACCGCTGCCTCTCGCGATCGGCCGCCTCCTTTGCAAGCATTACTGCTTCGCAGAAGGAGGCGACCGCCTGCCACTCCTCCTCGCCTCGGACCATGGCCTGTACCAAGGCCCGGCGCGAGAGATCGCCGCCGCCAATTACCCCCACGAGGACACGGCGTTGCTCTGCCCAAGCGGGGCACACCTCCACCGTATGCTCCACCGTGTCCTCCGGGCGGTCCACACAGTGGCGACACCCGGGCGTCGCTTCCGCACGAATCCGGTGCAGGAACTTCCCGAACTTACCGTGTCCGGTGAGGACCTGCGTCATGCGGAAGGTAATGACGCCGTGTTGCCTTTCCAGCCACTCCTCAAAGAAGGGACTTACCGCCATAATTACGGCGTGCCCAGCACTGGGTTGCGATAGTCGCTGTCGCCATTCCGCCATGAGATCCCGCCGGAACTCTTTCCGCCATGCCGTGACTTGTCACGGCAGCGGAGTTTCACCACGGCGTTGCATCTCCACGCGCAAATCGTGCATGCGTGCAAGGTCTTTTGCTACAAGATCCCATGGTGAATTAATTGATACTACATTCCACTTGATATTTATCTGTTATTTATTTATTGTGTACACCTACCACAGTGTTGTCTCTTTTAACCCAAAGGTTGACTGGTAGAGAATGTCTTGTTGCATTAAGTCCGCCTATGTACCACTACTGTACATGAAGTTTAAATAAATACACAAAACACATTCCTTGTGCCCACAGGTAAGGAGTGGAATTCTCTGCCGGAGTCTGTTTCTTGAACGCTACAACCTGGGATTCTTTCAGTCAAAAGAAATTAAGTTAGTTCTGGAGAGTTCATCAGATGAGATAGTGGTCAAACACGAGCCTATAAAAAAGTAATCCATCATATTCTGCAGTTGAGTTTTATTTAGGTACTTGCAGAGGTTCCTTTCTAAATAAAAAAACCCATTTCCTTTACCATATTTACACTAATGTTCTTTTTGTTTCTCTGTTACGCTTAAATGAGTGCCTGTGTGAGTAGTTAATGTCCTGGATTAGAACAGAGGACATATACAGTCACTTCTCGGTTATTCAAATCAGCGACAACTCGAACCACTCTATAATTCAAAGTTACCATGAGTTCCCTAAAACATATCTTTATATTATTTACCTATATTCTTAACATCTTAGGCTGCAAACATAGAGATTGTTACCTGATCCTTCCTCGCAGACAGTGTCACGAGCTAACTCGTAGCTCGTTTGTGCGCTTTCTGTGCTTAATGCTCTTCTGACTCTAACACCGGAGTGTAACTTGTTTGCTGGGAGATGGATAGACGTGTGTCGCGAATGTCTAAGATTTTGTGAGAAGATGGGATAAGTAAGACATTGTTGTATTTGTTTTGATTTTTTTTTAATTGTAAATTCTTTGTTATTGTTGTTTTAGTTTCCATTGTTCAATGCCTTGGTAAGCTGAAAGTACTGGTCCGATAGCTAAAATTTTTTTACCGATAGAAAGCTGCTTTATTCCTGAGTGACATAGGCTATATTTTATGTATGCAGGTGAAGCCGCGGGCAAAAGATAGTTCAATATAAATTTGTAATAATAATACCAGCATTTAAATCCAGTTTCTGCCAGCGGCTTTGCTTGCGTGAATGTAGTCAATATATAGCTATGTCAATAAGTGATAAATTAGCATATTGCTGTTGAAAGTTTTTTTTTAAATCGGTACAACGCTCTAAGAGTTTATTTAATACAAGCCAAAATACAAACCGAGAACTACGCGCTGACGTAAAAAAGGGCAAAAAATTAACAAGCCCAAAATAAACTTTTTTTTTTGGAGATACTCTTTTATTAAGTTGTCAACGCTTCTCTAAGTTGCCTGAAGTTAATAGCACGACAAATAATCTAAAGTTATAACACAGACTACGGAATGACCGCGCCGGCAGCGACTAGCCACGCCATTTACTTATAACATTTACGCGCAATATGCAGTTAGCACAAATGTCGGCTGTCGTTGTCATAGTCAAAATGATCACGGGGTTTCGTAAATTTCTAGACGTTGGTCTACGCTAGAGGAGCCAAGCACGAGCGGAGCACGAGCAGACTTCAAATTCGTGTAGTGACAGACCCTCCTTATAATAATAATAATAATATCTTTATTTCAGACATACGTCCATACATTTTTAACAAAACAAAAGTTAGTAAGGTTGTTAGTAGAACACAGAAAACTACAAAAAAATACAAATAACAGGGTGTTAGTAATTTGTTAGTACAGAATCAAAATCAGTATTTACATTTACATTATATTGCAGTCTATTTTCTATTTCTGAGCAAGTGAACACTCGCCCAGTAAACAGAAAACGGACCGTTTATTTTGCATGCTAACGTTCTGAGGACAGTGTTGGTGCTACCCCGGACCCTGCTCATCATCGATGCGGTTCTTTTCCTAATGATGGAGAAGAAATCATCGATGAAAGCTGCCGCAAACATTTCTGAAGCACTGCAGTACCTGTACCACTTATGAGTAAACGGTGACACTCACTGGCACACTTGGTTTGTATAAAAAGTTTCGATACTGCGCCATCTCTAGCAATGGTCGCTGAGACAACTCCGTGCTCTTCTTCTTCTTTTCGTGTCGATGTCCTCTAACAAAATTTTATCTGACCAGTATTTGGCAACCTCTACAGCTCTGTTATTGGCTACGTATAGATCCTGAAAACTGCAGGTGGTTGTGCAGGATGGATAGCATAGCAAATGACGCATGTCCTGTGCAGCGGCTCCACACTGGCACTGTGTTAGAGATGGGTCGAGGAAGCCCCATTTAGCCAAATTATATTTACAGCGGCCAACCTGAGTCCGCAGTCGGTTAAGAGATTATATACTATTATATACTCCGTGCTCTATGGATCCAGCAATGGTTTTCAAATACTAAGGATTGTATCCATTCAGGGATTATTACGGTTCGAGATTGTACGACTGACTCACTTGGTTTGTACCTACGAAATGTAGTGGCACTACCGTCTCATAGTGGTCACCGATGTATCTCCGTACTCTGTGAGCTAGCTGGTCATAAAACACCCGCGCTTACAAAAATGATATATCCCTTACGTCAAAAACCGATAAAGATCCCTGCGTCAGCCCTAAAAAAACCCAGAATATTTCGTAGAAAAAGTCTCATAGACCAAACGGTTAGTAATATTCCTTGCGTGCATAAAAATACGAAAACTATTTCGTAGAATGCGTGTCTGTATTTTTTTTCCCAAATATTACTCTGGTCTGGAATTTTCGATAAACGTAAAATATATATATTTTTTACTTTTTCTCAACTCTGGAATACGTTCGTGGATTATTAAGTGGATGTAAATTTTTGGATGCTGATTCTTGAAAAGAAAAATATTGACAATGAAAGGAACTTATTACTGTGAACCTTGATTGAAGATTGAAGAAAAAATAAAGAACGGCATTTTTTTTTAAACGGTATTGGATTTACAATAGGTAGGTACCATTATTAATGTTTTTGGGTGGGCAATCACTAAATAAATTCACTCGGTCTGGATGGGGCGAGAGGGACTATCATGCTGTGTTCCTTCACTTGCACTGTGCGGTAATACTCCTGATAGTTCATTAAGGTGCGCGGGGTACATAATGCGCTGTCGACTCGGACTTGGTTCTTATCGGACGGTGATAATGGGTAGTTCGCCGTCCGTCTAGCCAGGAATCGCCCTGCGTCTTTTGGCACCTAAAGCGTCTTCTGCGGTAGCTGAGGCATGAGGATCACTTCTCTCTCACACTTCGTCGCTCGCATTTCTGCTTCGTAGAAGGAGATGTCTGCTTCACGTGTTCTCTAGCTCCGTACCATAGCTTGGACCAGGGTCGGATGCGGGAAAGAGACAGTGATGTTCCGCCCAACCTGAGTAGATCTACACTGTATGCTCCACAGTGTCCTCGTGACACCTGGGCGTTTCTTCTCGCCGAATTCCAGTGAAGACCTGCGTCAAGCGGAAAACTGAGGCGCCTCGAATATTATATAATATTTATTAATACTGTAATAGGGAAATATTGTAAGAACAACTACTTTTTTAAAAGAGAAACTATGAAGTTTCTTGCCGGTTCTTTTCCATAGGAAACGACCATTTTGGAATCGTGCACTAGCTTCTGACGTTTTATAAGTGCCCATGTAGGCCTATGTGAAATAAAAACTTTGAAATATATATATTTTTTTAATTTCTTAGCTATCACTTTTTACGATCATTAATAGGTACCAATGTTGATTACAATCGTCTATTTTCATACACACTTATGTCTCTAGCTGAACTCTGATGTTGCGTGGCCAAACTGCCTAAGAGGCCAAGACCGCCATCTTGCATTTTTATAAAATTTTCTTAGACAATGTCATAAAAGTTTACCAACAGCGCTCCCTGCCACTAAAAAGCTTAAAAGCTAAAGCACTAAAAGCTAAAAAGCACACAAATGAAGAATGAAGTTTCAGATACATTAGGGGACATTTTATCCCCCAACATGACGCGCAACGCTGACAAATTATCCAACAACATATCTTGCGTCACTTGAATTCATTGTAAATTGTTTAGGGGACACTGAGCCTCACGTATATTGAGCTTTGTGCTGCATGTTGCGGGACGTTTTGCCCCCAATGTATCTGAAACTTCATTCTTCATTTGTTCTGTTGAGAGCAGTGGTGGCCGAGTGGTAACGGCCCCGACTTACGAGTTGTAGGTCGCAGGTTCAAACCCAGCCAGGCGCATTACTTTGTGTAATTTATTTCATCACCACCGCTCTCAAAGCGGTGAAGGAAAACATCGTGAGGAAACCGGCATGTCCTAGAACCAAAAATTCAAAGACATGTGACATTCACCAACCCGCACTGGGCCCGCGTGGTGGATCACAGCCCATTCCCTCTTCTAGAGAGGAGGCCTGAGTCCCAACAGAGGGAACATTAAAAGGCTGATTATGCTATACTCTATGTTAGCCTTTTACATTTTTTTCATGGCAGAAACTACGCCAAATAAAATAAATCCCCATTTTTACCGCTCTAGAAATAAAATTAACAAACATTTTATCATTTAGCTAACGTTGCAAATAAACAGGATTTCGAATGTCTTCATAACTTCCATTTGGACACCTGTTAAGTTTCAAAAATTTCTATTTTCATGGCTTTAGAAACAAAATTATAAAAGATCTTATCTTCCAATAAACCTTTGAAATCGCTGGAAATAGACTTGGTATTATTTCATCATTTTCATAATAGCCTTTTGAGCAAACAGACTTACCTTCTTTACTTGATATGTATTACGAAACCAAATACATATTTTATTCTCTATCAAAGCTGTAATCTTCAGCAAAAGGCTTACGACATAGTCTTTTTGCTATCTAATACTAAAAATAATACCTAACAATGTGCCCTTTTTATTGATGTATTTTAATAACTTTGTTCAGATAGAGGCGGAGGAGAGTCAGAGAGAGGGGAGAACCAGTCTTTACAAAGTTCTTAGAAACCAGTCCTTTAAGCCTCCTAACAAAAAAAAACAACAAAAAAAATATTAATGAATCTCTAAAAAGAGTAAAGAAAGAGCGGGAGCAATATTAAAAATTAAAATTATTGTTCTATCATAAAGTAGTGAATTTTGTTTGTTTCAAATCTCAAAACATGTCGAGTGATAATTAACATAAACTTGTAATTAATACTTATATTTCCCTAATAAATAATTTGTTTCAGTATATTGTGTTCTAAATATCTCACAGATGGTGTAAAAACTAGAGTGTCCAAAGCTGTTTTTGTCTTGGGCGGGTTAAAATCCTAATATCACTCAGGTTTCTATATAACTCCCTCACAATACTCGGGAGTCAATTACATAAATCCCTTACTGGCGTTCAGGATCAAAACTTCACAAACTTCGTTTTGTTCAGAATTCAGCAGGCCGCCCGCAACTTAAAGATACTACTTTGTCCCCTAGACACATTATTTATTATGGTTTTCCATGTGTCGCAAAAGTTTCCCACCAACCAGGGGTTGTCCTTGGGTGCACGCGCGTTCAAGAATAATCGTCGGCTGGTTCGTTGGTCACATTCCATTAAAAGTGTCTAAGGCGCCTCTGCGAGTTGGTTTCGACTCCTCGTATGCTCTCCAAAGGTCCAGGACCACGGGCGCCGCGGACAAAAGCTAGTATAAAATAAAGTGATTTTTCAATAAATGATAAATGATGACAAAATATATTTATTTTGCAAAATACTTTTACACGTAATTTTTTTTTCGTCTTTTTAAACTAGATGAGGCTGGTGTTTCCTAGCTGACTACCCTTAGAAGAAACACCGAAACAAACTCAGGGGTCAAAGTCTCTACAATAAATACTCGTATGTAATGGTCAAATCATATGAGAAACATGCAGATTTGTCTGAGATGGTCTTTTGAAGAAAGACCCAATATTTTACTTCTAAGACTTTCCTGAGCACTTTGACCTTGGAGATTACGTTAAATAGACGAAGTACGTTAAAAGGATTGACCTTATACAAATATAAACGACTATCTATATAAACTAAAAAAACCGGTCAAATGCGAGTCGGACTCGTGCGTCGGGTTCTGTATAAACTTATATATGTAATTAGCTACTAAGTAGATAAAAGTTCAATTCCCGAATCGAGTCCTGCAGATATTTCCGAATCGCAAAAAAAGTTTTTCCTTTCGTGACTTAACTACAAATTTACAGTTTTTAGACTTTTTCCTATATGTGTACTATGAGACCTTGCTTCATGCCGGATTTCCGGATAAGTATTGATTTCATAATGAGTGTCAATATTTACGCCTAAACAGAGCATAAACGGCTTTAAAATGCGTTTCAAATAAGAATAGGATCGACAGTATAACGTGACGTCACAACATGGCAATCGATCATATTCTTATTTGGAACGCATTGTATTTTTAGATTGCATTGACTTAAAAGTTTGATTATTTCACTGCTGCTTGGGGTAGTAAACCTGAGTATTTGTTATTAATTTCAGCTTCATACCTTCTGAGAAAAAAGGTCTTGATAGTCGGATAACGAAGTAATCCTATAAGGGCTCCATTTTTGCCGGCTTAGGTATGGAGCTCTAAAAACTGAAAAGTTTACTACAGCCAAACATATTAAATTGCCCACATTCTTAAAATAATTCCTAAAACATTGAAACTCCATATACTTAGTTGCAAATAAATGTAAACAAACAAAAGAGTACCGTCCCACTTCAGGGATTAAATAAAAAGGAAAAAAATAAAAAGCGTACAGAAAAGCCAAAAAATTTAGCCCAGCCACGTGGATTTTTTAGTATCCAATCCGGCTCTGTCACTACGTAAATTTTGTACGTAGCGACCGAAACTTGCCATTTATCGTGGCACGTTGTGTACATGAATTTAGATTGGCTTTAGAAATGTATAAGTATATCTCGTTTAGCGTTGGTCGGGTGTCAATTAGTCGTTGGTTCCTCTAGTTGAGCTCTTTTTTTGTATTGCAATTTAGCTTCACTTTATTTTTGACTGACCGACATTTGGACAATTCAAAAGTGCCTGTAATTGGTCTATTTGAAATAAACGTTTCTGATTTCTGATTGTAAATATTTTTTCAAATGTGAAAAATCCTTAAAAATGTAAAAGTCATAGTGACAGGTCTGTAGTCTACTTAAAGAGGGACAGGTGTGAATTTATCAACTATCTCTGTATGAAACACAGAAGCATTAATATATAAATATAATTTATATAAACCCATTTCAGCGACTGAAGTTAGGCTTGCAAAACTATTTTCAAACACGAAACATCTTCTCTTACTTATCCTTAAAATGTGCTATGTGTAGCTGTAAAATTTTGTGGTGTGTAGTAAGTTTTACATAATTTATTAAAAACACTTAGAAGAGTAAAAATTCGGGTAACATGTTTGTGAACGCGTCCACGATACATGAGTGAGGAGTGAGGCACAGGTTTTAAAAAAGAAGAAAAAAAAGATGAAAGTCTAAAATGGCAAGAAGAATTTGTAAATAGTGACGTTATTAGCCAGACCTAGAATTTCTACAAACATTATATTTTTCATAAAAAAAGAAATCTTATTAATCATACCCTAAATATTCAACGTATCTACCACTTGCTAGCATATTTCAAGAATAATTGAATCGCATTATAATTTTAATTATACAATTTATAAGCAAATAATGGCGGAGTTTAAAATACTTTTCGCTTGGTGTGCCGTTCAGAAAGTAATAATATAATTGGACACTGGACTGACGTCTCGCTGAGGTGGTTTATTCCAACAACCAACAATGTAATTATAAGGTTTTTTTTTTTTAAATTAAACTACGCATATTTTTTTTTTCGGTGGGAAAATCATCCAATAACATCCTTCGCTCTTGGGCGGAGCGAAAGGGTATGTCAGACTTTTACTGACTAAAAACCCACTCCTGTTCCTTTGTTGCCTTTTATACCAGGGCCGAGTTTTCCTTTCAGAAGCAGACCCTTGGCTCCAGTAGGCTTCGACCCTGCTGGGTCCCTACGGTTTGCTGACATCTCAACTTGGGCTCGGTCCGGACGGTTACCGGAAGATCGGACGGCGAGCTGCCCATTGCTCACCGTCCGCAAGCCGGCGCCTACGGTGGCCAGAAATCGGGATCGGGATTAGGGCGACTGGGGCGTTAGGGCCACGCCATCGCACGTGCGCGTGCAGCCTCCACCTTTACTAACATTACTGCTTCGCAGAAGAAGGTGACCGGCTGCCACTACTCCTCGCATACCTGTACTAAGACCCGGCGCGAGAGATCGTTGCCGCCGATCTCCCCAACGAGGACGCGGCGATGATCTGACCAAGCGGGGCATACCACTACCGCATGTTCCACCGTGTCCTCCGGGCGGTCCACACAGTGGTTGCACCCGGGCGTCTCTTGCGCACGAATCCGGTGCAGGAACCTCCCGAACTGACCATGTCCGGTGACAGAGAACCTGCGTCATGAGCCTCGTCAGAAGGCATAAAGTCACCCAAAGGGCAATGGAAAGGACCTCGGAGGACTCGGAGTTTCCTTGCGTGAGCGAATCAGAAGTTAAGATATCCACGAAAGAAAGGCACGTTGTTCGCAGAATGCATTGTTTGGGCAGACCGGGCCCAAAGGTTCTGGGGTGGCGACCGCGTTCTGGAAGTTGATCTGCTGAATCGATGACCTGGTGAGGTTTGCAGGAATCTGATGGATGTGAGACACACAGGAGCGGTCGTGTGGTGACACATGTTTACTGTTGGATTTGTCTGTTGTATGCGTGCCTTGTGGCACGACAAATAAATATCGATTCGTCTATTTTTTTTAATAACAAGGAAGAAATTTTGTTCAGTAGGTAACAATAAACTGGTCTGGTACTTAACCAGCGTAAATAGAAAACATGTTTGACACCTTAAAATTGGACCAAAACAATTAAGAAGTAAGTTTCATAATTAAATATTCTGTACGTTATTATTAATGTTGGTTTGGAACAATCAAAATTAATAATGAAATGTTGTAACCCTTCCTTTTTATTTTAGCTGTGCCACCAAAAATCCTTTCCCAGGAAATATCAGAATGATTATCTTTATCTATTGATAATTATCTTCTTCTGATTGTTAAGCCGTATCTTCGATTAAATCAAGAGTAGCATCAAATAATTAAGACGTATTGCGAAACTTCTAGAATGGAAGAACGTACCAAGGCCTGGCAAGTTCTAGAAAAGTCCACCATAAAGTACCCAGAGGTTGTTGATAAGGGAAATTGTTCCTTCCGTGTTTAACAATAGAGTCGACATTCGCGTGAAAAGGGATTATGACATGTTTATAATAAAAAAAAATCTAGGATTTTCCTGGCTCTGCGTGTAAATACGTGCCCCCGACCAGAAGTGAGTCAGTTTGTTTTGCGACTGCAAAACAAGAGTTATACCTGAGTGTGTGAAGTGATCTTACCTAACGACCTAAGCGATACTAAAACGGAACTCTAGTGTAGTGATTTGGATTATTGTTGATTGGACAAATTTGTTATTTTTTGTGGTGAATAAAGTTCTTTGCTAGTAACCCGACAGGAGCAGTTGTGGCCGAGTGTTAACGACCCCGACTTACGAGTTGTTGGTCGCTGGTTCAAACCCAGCCAGGCGCATTACTTTGTGTAATTTATTTCATCACTACTGTTCTCAAAACGGTGAAGGAAAATATTGTGAGGAAACTGGCATGTACTAGAACCAAAAATTCGAAAACATGTGACAACCACCAACCCGCACTGGGTCCGTGTGGTAAATTACGGCTTATTCCCTCTCCTAGAGAGGAGGCCTGAGTCCCAGCAGTGGGAACATTAAAAAGGCTGATTATGCGAGTAAACCGGTATTAAATTACTCACGTTCGTAACATACTATCCGTTCGGGTCGTTTTTAAAGGTTAACCCCTCGGGCGTCCCGGGGGTATTATTATTACGTCATCGCGCGTTTTTACGTAAATAACCAAAAAAAAAAAATAATAATAAAAAAAAAAACTTTTGTGAATTTTTCCGGGAAAACCAAAAATATAGAAACCAAATTTTTCGGCTAAAAAAAAATCGTACAAACGTGTGTACAAAACGACAATTAAGAGTTTTTCAAGGTCATTCAAGTTGTACAGACGTATGTACAATCGGCGCTCCCCCCCTCGAGCGCCGAACAATATTTGTATGGCTTACACAAAGATATTCCCGGTCTGGGTGTATTTTGTTTGTGAGTTTACATGTTTGTGCACGCTCCCGCAATACAGGTGTAATTCTTAGTGTGCGGAGAAGTTTTAAAAACATTGGCTCAACCGGTTAAGGATAACTGTTCCAAAATCCATTTTCATGATTTGCTCTTTACAAACATACACACAAACATAGCAAGTGAAAGATAAGCTTGTAAAAATATAACACTTCTTTTTGGTAAAAAGAAAAAAAAAACTGTGTTTCCTGATAGCTTCAACCTGGGCATGTTTAAGTTAAGAGTGTATAGGTTACTTCTAGGCTAGCGTGTTCCATCGTCGACCACATCGTCGCTTTCCATCAGGTGATATAGAGGTCAAGAGTAAAACTATAAATAAAAATAAAAAAAACTGGGCAAGTGAGAGTCGGACTCGCGCAAGGTTTCGTACAAACTTACGAGTATCTAAATAGTTCAATTTCTGAATGAAGTCTCGAAAATTTTCGTTAACTTGGAAGTTTGATTTTTGCACAGCTTCAAGGGACCTCAGACCTGAGTATATGGTTTTAATTTCAACTCAATATCTCCACGCGTTCCCGAGATAAAGAGTCTTGACAGACAGACAGACGGACGGACAACAAAGTGATTCTATAAGGGTTTCATTTTTTCCTTTTGAGGTATGGAACCCTAAAAAGAACCTTGACCTTTTTGTGGTACAAAAAGACTGTAGTGACTCCACATCAGAAGGTTGAGTGTTCATATCACGTCGGGGTCACCAGTTTGGAGGTATATACGAAACAGAGAATAAAGCCCCGCAAACCTCCTTTGAAAAGGGAGGATCAGACCGGTATCATATCTGGTGGGCAACTGTCCGTTAGATGGTTTAGGGCTGTCGGATATATTCTAATCGTGCAGAGAACTTTGATTGCGCGATGCAGGATTAGTTCTTATGTGACGCCATGGATGTCGCTACAAGACCATTCAAAAAGTAAAATTATTAAAAAAAAAGATATTTAAATATGGTATTCTTTCATCCATTAGTTAAGTTAGTGATAGCATGACGAATGACAGGGCAGAATGGAAGAAAAAAACATGTTGCGCCGACCCCAAATAACACGGGACAAGGGCAGGAAGATGATGATGATTCTTTCATCCATTACCCAAACATTATTAATATATATATATATCTAAACTAAAATTTCAAGAAGCTATTATTAAAAAATAGATACATTTATTTACCTCAGTCAATTACCAAGTCTAGCCGTGTAAAAACAGGCTTTGATGGGCGTTCGCAAGTTACCTTTGATATGATAAAAGGCGTTTCAAGTTATTTCTTAGTAAAGAAACAGTTCATCAAAGTATAAAACGTTTTAATTGTATTATTATTTCTAAAATAAATAAGTCGATGTACCTAAACAGTCACCGCCGTCTTTACACGTTAGCAACAATTTTTTTGTGCTTTTGGGTACAATATTGACTGGTCTACACTGCCCTCATATAGCATAGTCGGCCTTATAATGTTCCCACTGCTGGGACCAAGGCTTGCTCTATAGGAGAGGGAAAGAGCCGTAATCCACCACGCGGGCCCAGTGCGGTTTGGTGAATGTCACATGTCTTCGAATTTTTGGTTCTAGGACATACCGGTTTCCTTACGATGTTTTCCTTCACACGATGTTTTAAGAGCAGTGGTGATGAAATAAATTATACAAAGTAATGTGCCTGGCTGGGTTTGAACCCACGACCTACAACTCGTAAGTCGGGACCGTTACCACTCGGTCACCACTGCTCTTAACTGCCCTCACATACCTCATCATCATCATTTCAGCCAACAGAAATCCACTGCTGGACATAGGCCTCCAACAAGTGTCGCCACAATGAACGGTCCTGTGCGTCTCGCATTCATCGGACTCCCGCAACCGTTACCAAGTCATCGGTCCAGCATGGCGGACAGAGTTCCGGCGGGATCTCATGGTGGAATGGCGACGACGACTGTCGCAACCCAGTGCTGGGCACGCTACAATTATGGCGGTAAGTCCCCTCTTTGAGGAGTGGCTGGAGCGTCAACACGGCGTCCTCACCTTCCGCATGACGCAGGTCCGTCCTCACCGGACATGGCAAGTTCGGGAGGTTCCTGCATCGGATTCAGGCGGAAGCAACGCCCGGGTGCCATCATTGTGCGGACCACCCAGAGGACACAGTGGAGCATACAGTGGAGGTGTGCCCCGCTTGGGCGGAGCACCGCCGTGTCCTCGTGGAGGCAATAGGCGGCAGCGACCTTTCACGTCGGGCCTTGGTTCAGGCTATGGTTCGGAGCGAGGAGGAGGCTGCACGCGTGAGGGAACGAAGGTCCTCACGCCCTAGCCGACGTAATTCCGACCCCGACTACCAGCCACGGTAGACGCGGGCTTGCGGACGTCGAGCACTGGGTAGCTCGCCGTCCGGCTGTTCGGTAATTAACCGCACCGAGCCCAGTCGTTAACAGCGCGTAGTGATCCTCGCGCTCCTCAAAGAGATGTCAGCAAACCGTAGGGGCCCAGTGGGGCTGATGCCCGCTAGCTAGGACCGCGGAGAATTTCCGAAAGGGCAACCCGTAGTCCTAGTACGCAAAGGGTAATTGAAGGATACAGGTGTGGTTTTAGTCAGTAAAAGTCTGACACGCCCTCGCGCTCCACCCAGAGCGCGAGAAGTCATTTGGATGATTTCCCACCTTAAAAAAAAAAAAAAAAAGTCATCGGTCCAACTTGAAGGAGGCCTTCCAACGCTACTTCTTCAGGTACGTGATCGCCACTCCAGAACCTTTCGGCCCCAACGGCCATCCTTTCTGCGAGCAATGTGCCATGCCAATTGCCACTTATCTTCGTGCTATCATACCTATTAGTATTTTAATGTATTGTAAAACCAATTTTTTTTTAAATTAGTAACCATGGTGTTTCTTGCCGGTTCTTGTCCATAGGAAACGGTCTATTGGAACCGTGCACTAGCTTCTGACGGTTTATAAGTGTCAATTTAAGCCTATTTGAAATAAAAACATTTTTAATTTAGTTTTTTTTTTAATGGCAATATCAATATGAAAAGTGTCTAAGGGGCCTATGCGAGTTGGCTTCGGCCCCTGTTTGCCTTCCAAAAGTTCAGGACTGCAGGGTCCTATAATATTAAATTATTTTGCGTTGTGATGGCCCAGTGCTTTGAAATCGGACAAGACCAGTGTAAATTTTTGAATTCTGCGGTTGTCAAATTTATCTAGAATATTACACCCCGTGCCTCGGAAACCCCGTAAAGTCGTTGGTCCCAGTCATTACATCAGATAAGATATCAGAAAGTCTGAACATCAGTCTCATCATCATCATTTCAGCCGCAAGAAGTACACTGTTGGACATGGGCCTCACCCAAGCGTCGCCACAACGTCTGTCGTTGTGGTGACACTTGGGGGAGACGCACAAAATAGGTCCTGTGCGTCTCGCATCCACCGCATTCCCGCGACTCTCTCGTCATGGGTTCAGCTTATGGGAGGCCTTCTTACGCTGCTTTTTCCGGTGCGCCATCGCCACTCTAGAACCGTTCGGCCCCATCGGCCATCCGTCGTCGCCACAACGTCTGTCGTTGTGGTGACGCTTGGGGGAGACGCACAAAATAGGTCCTGTGCGTCTCGCATCCACCGCATTCCCGCGACTCTCTCGTCATGGGTTCAGCTTATGGGAGGCCTTCTTACGCTGCTTTTTCCGGTGCGCCATCGCCACTCTAGAACCATTCGGCCCCATCGGCCATCCGTTCTATGAGCAATGTGCCCTGCCCACTGCCACTTTAGTTTGGCGATTCTTCGGACTATGTCGGCGGCCTTGGTTCTCCTGCACCATCAGTCTATTCAAGGAATATCGTGTTGCAGTAACAAATAATAAAAATATAATATCAATATTCCACAATTATCACAAGTCTAGTCCCAAGCTAAGCAGAGCTTGTGTTGAGTCCTAGGCAACTAATAAACATACTTATATATTTCTAAATACATATGTACATATTATAGATAAATTACACTCATACAGAGAACTCATGAAAAAATGATCATGCTCATCACACAAATATTTGTCCTGCATGGGAATCGAACCCACGACCTCCGGCGTAGCAGACTGGTTTAAGAAGGATCGATAGATATAAAATAAAAATACCTAGAAGGATTTGTAGGTTTCAGCCCAGCAGTTGAAAAGTAAAGACGTAAAATTTTATAATATAATATTTTTTTTTTTTTTTGTTTTTTTTATAATAAAATAAAATAAAAAATCATTTTAATTCATGCAATAAGTAATTGTACAATTATTGAATCTTCAAATTTTGCTCGAAATAAACTAAAAATATAGTGATGATTTGGATAATAAAATCTCTTCTTTAGGTTTTATCATAAGTTTTGGCAAACATTATTTAAATTATATACATTATCACAGTTAATTATATAGGCATAGATTGCGTCATTTCGCGCGAATAAACAGTTTTTCTTTCTTTTCTTTCTTTCTTAGGCAATTCGTACAAAATGTCAAACAATTAAAAGTATATGACATAAAAAGTAATTAATAATATAAAATTGATAAATAAAGATTTCATTGATAACAATATTATATGATTGATATTTATGATATATCCAAATTAAACTACTACGCTGTGACTATTTATTTGTTAAGGCAGACAAAATTAATGTTCACAACCGACGAGATCCCAACAGGCTCGTACTAAGCAATATCCCAAGGTTAACCAAGTATAATAAAAGCTGCGTCACAATGTGCGTGCTACAACCTGCTTCACAAAGAGCTCTATACTACTGTAGCGACATCTGTGTCGCCGAATAGGAACTAAAAGGCAAAAATCCTACAACGCGGTAACAGAGTTCTGCGCGTGATGAACTTATACAACTGTCTGAAATCAACTATTGGGGTAGTTGACCAGATTCAACACTCGTCTGTTCAGAGGATCCCTTTCCCCCTGTTCCCTTTTCTGCATTCTAATGGTGCTACGGGCGCGTCTTGGTGTTGCCACTTTATATTAATGTATTTGTCACGTTATTATTTTTTTATTTTTTTTAGTTTAATTTAATTTACTTTTCCTTTTAATTTGTAATTCATATGTATTTTTATTTCCTTTTTCTATCCAAATGTCGTTGTACACAGTACCGTTCGGTCGTCTTTATGTCCACACCGCCTCCGGCCCACGCTGAAAACCAGCGCTGTGAGCTCATCGCATAATGCATGAGGCCGCAGCTTTATGCTGAGCGTTCGGCCGTTTTGCGCGGATGTGACGCATATCTTCCCTATCCTATTGATAATGTTTGTTAGCTAGTTTTAAGATTGCGTCATTTCGCGCGAATAAACAGGTTTTCTTTCTTTCTTTCTTTCTTCTTTCTTTCTTTCTTCTTTTTTTCTTTCTTCTATAAACTACTAATTCAACAGATAGCTGCATTAATTCAAGACTGTATCTTATAAATCGCGGGCTACAATGTTCTAGCGTTCTAGCGGCGACCACAACGTCTCGTAAATTGTTTATTAAGCAGAGTATACACTTTGAACTCAGACTATGTGATGGCTTGTGAGCCGAAGTTGAGTTAAAGATTGGTTAGCTGGAACGCGTCTTATTTGAAAAACTTTGGTTTGAAGTTTTGTTGAGAGGAGTTGATGGTTGTGGAGAGAGGATTTTTCATTGTGTACTAGAAAAGGAGGAAGAAAAAGGCCGCGACCATCAAAAGGGCAACTGACGAAATACGGGTTGGTTTTATTTTCAGTAAAAATCTGATGCTTCCTCTCGCTCCATCCAGACCTTATTTGACGATATCTCAATCCAAAAAAAGCTATTGTACTTAGTCACATTATTACCTTTGACCAAGATTTGGGATGAAGTGTCGTGTTACCCAGTTACTGGGTTGTGGAGGTCATATAGGCAGTCGCTACATGTAAAGTACTCGTATTCGGCTCGATCCGGTTACATAAGAAGTTGAACGCAACCTGAGACCCCCAAACCCGGAACAATTATATGCTACCCAGTTACTAGGTTGTGGAGGTCATTTAGGCAACCACTTGTAAAATACTAATATTTGCTGCATCCGGATACATAAAAGGTTGACTGCAACCAAAGATACCCAAACCCAGAACAACTATCTCAAAGTAATAATACTGTAATATGAAGTATGTACTAGTAATACTATAGAGTATGTACTAGTAAACTCGTACTGTAATATATAGTCTAATAATAATAATATAATGTAATATGGAAATATTGTAACATCAACCACTTTTTTTAAAAGAGTAACCATGGAGTTTCTTGCCGGTTCTTCTCCATAGGAAACGACCAATTTGGAACCGTGCACTAGATTCTAACGTTTTATGTATGTCCATGCCCATGTAGGCCTATGTGAAAAAAAAAACTATTTTGAATTTTTTAAGCCATACACATATGTGTATGCGGGATGTGGATGCGAGAATAACTGCATTAGCCTTCGCGAAAATCGTGCCGTTCATATTTTTATTTTGAATTAGATATTCCTAGACTTCACCAACCACGAATGCACAGAACTGTCTCAACTTTATGGCCCAGTTAAATATAGCCGCATCAGTAGACATGGCTCGTTTGCGTGGCTTGCAAGTCACACCGTTGCACTAGTTCCTTCCCCCCGCACTCTAACTGCTCTCAACCCTCTCATGGATGTTTTTTTGAGGTGAGAAATCATCAAGTGGCTTTTTTTGCTCTAGAGAGGAGTGCGAAGGCGTATAAGACTTTTACTGAATAAAACCCATCCATGTCCTGCAGTTGCACTTTATTTTATTGATATAAACTAGTGCTTGACTGCGATGCCACCTAATGGTAAGCAGTGATGCAATCGTTGATAGTGAGGCGCAATAGTTTATTAAGAACCTATTCACTCTAGCCTTGAGTTTGCGTTCTAGGACCTCGGTAACCACAAGAACAGGGTATCAATCCTGTTGGGCCTTCTATACGGTTTCGCTGAGAACATTGTGGCGTGCTCAGCGTTGAGTTGAGACAGTCGCTGTCTCCACACCACCAGAAAATACTGTGGATGCTAAACCTAACTGTGACGTGTTCGTGGATGAATGCCAGACGATCAGGTCAGCTTTGTAATTTATTGTACGTACAGCTAAGGAGTGGAATTCCCTGCCGGAGTCTGTGTTTTCTGATAGCTACAACCTAGGGATCTTTAAGTCAAGAGTGAATAGGTTACTTCTAAGTAAGCGTGCTCCGTCGTCGACCATCATCACCGCTTCGCATCGTCATCGCTTTTCATCAGGTGAGATAGTGTTCAAACACGAGTGTGTCTGGAGTTCTGAAAGTGAGTGCATTACCTGTATCTTCTTTAAGTAATGTAATATTCGTAAGTGAAACAAATGGACTTATGGGGATGCAACTCGATATACATTTTCACTGTTTTTCATACATAGCCGATGTATGCGATTATGACGTTATTACACATTTTTTATTAGATATTTTGGAAACACAGTATCTTGTGGATTATATCTAGCACAACATAGCATAATCGGCCTTATAATGTTCCCACTGTTGGGACTTAGGCCTCCTCTCTAGAAGAGGGAAAATAATAATATAATATAGGCTAGGCTTCTATCTCTATTCCTTCTCTTCTATCTTCTATCTTCCTTTTGACTTTTGACTTTTGACTTATTGAAATCAATTTATAAATTTGTGAAAAACAATCCAGTAAAGACCTCTGGAAATCTGCTATGTTGCATGAACTTGACACTTCTTAATTTACACAAAAATTAAAAAAGTCGAAAATGTATAACAATAGAAAGGCTTCTCATTTTCTTCAAATTTAATACAGATTATGAATCACGACAATTTTTTTGAAAAACTTTTAAGGGTTTAATAAAAACCACGTACATATTTCCTGGAACAAGTTTTGTAAAATATTCGAGTAAATCACGGAATTACCGAATGCTAACAGATTTTTCAGGCGTTATCTCTCTTTTTTCGCGTTGCCTTTTTGTGAAACATCGCGTTGGATTGCGTTTAATGAAGTAACAAGCTTTTAAACCATGCTCGATGTTAACGATAGGCGAATGAAAAGGGACCCTCTTAAATGTTAACTGCAAGAACTAAAACAAAGTACAACTTCACTAGAAACAGTATGTGTGCAGTGTGCACTGCAGCTAGAATCCTAAGCCAAAATATGAAACATTTCTTGAGCTAAACTGAGATTTATCAAGAATTTTACTAGCTTTTGCTAGCTTCATAATATTTTCTGTGCTAACGCGAACAGATATACTTTATTACCACTAAAATTGGCTATTATTATGGACTGACTCTCACAGCTTGCATGGAATGGGTACCTACTTGTGCTACTTTGTCTAGTTTAGTACCTAAATCAAGAACTGTACTAGTGGTTTTCATCTAGTTTTAGGGTACGTTTCTTGCGGAGCTGAGCGGAGTGGAGAAGAGCGGACCGCGAATTGACCAATCACAGTGCTCGAAATCTCCACTCCACATCAGTGAGTGACTCCAAAACATTGTAAGTTGAGCGGAGTGAGAATCAATGTACAAAACGGAATCGGGTGCCGAGCGGAGAGTACAAGGCGGAGGGTAGCTAATACTTGCCACTTTTCATTGTTTTTCTCCGCTCCACTCCGCCCAGCTCCGCTTAAGTGAAAACACAACTTATAACGTCATCACACTTAAGGCGTACAGCCCCTTGAACATCTAACTAACTGATAGAGCCCGCTGACCTTTAAATCCATTTTATTTGCGAAATATTGATTGATTTATATAATGCTGTGTACATTCTGAAGAACATTTAACCAGCAATATTTTTTTTTCGTGTATACATATTTCTAAAGATCAAAGCCGTTTGAAAGGAGTAGAGAGAACAAGTGAAAAATATCATGTAGTTAGTTTTTTTTTTGGCAAAAATATTAGTCTTACGAAAAAATCATATTTTATGTTGATAATTTTGTTCATTTATCTATGGGAAAATTGCCCAGAATGCTGGCAGCATTGCCACGTTGGATAGCAGGATATCGATGTGCATGAATTTTTTGATGACCAAGAATTTATTTTTCTACCCGTTCGTAAATATTATTATTTTTAGTTTGTATATATTCCTATTAAGTTATTAATATTTATTAGTTTTGATGTTCGTTAGCGTAATTGAATAATTAAAAGTTTGTTAGTAGTTTATCTATAATAAACATATTATTTTTTTAAACCTATTGACCTCGCTGTTACCGAGGATTAGGCAGAAAGTCACTGTTTTATAGCACTGCTCGAGAGTTTGGCCCTTAACATTATAGAGGCGAATGCAATTGCGGATTTGACACTTTTTCACGCTCAAATAGTTGAACTATGTTCTGAAATAGCATATAGGATACTTTATACCGGAGGGATTTTCCATTGGGACGATCCCGACTTAAACGGAAAGGATTATGAGCAGTGGTGGCACCGAGTTACGAGGTCGCGGGTTCAAATCCAGCCAGGCGCATTACTCTGTGTAATTTATTTCATCACCACTGCTCTGTAAACGGTGAAGGAAAACATCGTGAGGAAACCGGCACGTCCTAGAACCAAAAATTCGAAAACGTGACATTCACCAACCCGCACTGGGCCCGCGTGGTGGATTACGGCCCATCCCCTATCCTAAAGAAGAGGCTTGAGTCCCAGCAGTGGGAACATTAAAAATTATGTTATGTAATCACGCAAAAAAGGGGCTTAATTCAAAAAAGAGGGTATTTTAAAATTGAACCTTATTTTTGAAACGGATGGTTTCAGATTCAAATACACTCTTTTTGAATTAGGTCCCTTTATGATTGCGATTTATGTACTATACATATAGTATCACATACTACACTGTAATCGGCTGAACCAATTCCTATTAAGCGAATTAATTACTTTTTAATTAAAAATGTTATTGGGGTTGATTAGAACAACGATTTTATCTTTAAAATAAAAAAGTAGGTACGGACGGATTTTATGTTTAAATTAGCAAAACACCTACAAAATTATTCAAAATGGTACATATTTGTGCGTCGATGCCTGATGCACGATATATATAATATATTGTATAATAATTTAGGGTCGAGTGGTGGTGTTTTGGAGGTATGCGGAACAGAGAGTATAGTCCCACAAATCTCCATTGAGAAGGGAGGATCCTCCGACCAGACAGGTGTTAAATAAATAACAACTACATTTAAAAAAATATATAGTCTTGCTACAAACACACCACCCATCCCTAGCCACTATTTGTCTTTTGACGTTGCTGAAACCCTGATCAGCCACGGAATCGGCAATTTCGGTAGGGCACATCCACAACCGTATTATGTATCTAAACTGTAAATAATAGATATTCATCATCATCATCATTTCAGCGGAAAGGCGTCCACTGTTGGAAATATTTTTTCAGAAACTAGAGATTAGAAACCAGCCAGTCTGGTTGAAATATATAAAAAAGTATAATTTAGATGATAAGAAAAAATACTACTATATGCGAGTTATTCTGGCATGCACTGCAAAAACCGTTAGAGTTATACGTACATAATGTAAAGTAAAAGTTAAGTAATTACTCATACAAAGACATGGCTTAAAGGACTTATTATCCAAGACAAAAATAAAAAATAATCGAGCGTAACTGTCAAATTGTCAATGACATTTCTTTCAGTTGACAAGTCGTAGTCGCCGTTGGGAGAAATAATACGGAAATAATCATACTACTATTATTATGAACGCGAAAGTTTGAATGTATGGATGTTTGTTACTCTTTCACGCAAAAACTACTGAAGTCATTCTATATTCAAAAAAACATGTAAAATATGAACTTAGAATATTATTTAATCTAAGTTGTATACCTAAATGAACCCCTATTTCTCCTCTATTTCTCTATTTTTCTGGTCACGCTATAACTTAAGAATGGCTGGACCAATTTCAATCATTCTTGTTTGCTTTATTCACCAGCATACAGAGAAGGTTGTAGGGTAGTTAAGTAAGCAGCGTAGGGTAGGTAGGGTAGAGTAGATTAGGGTAGAGTAGAGTAGGGTAGTAGGGTAGAGTAGAGTAGGGTAGGGTAGTAGGGTAGAGTAGAGTACTGTAATAGGGTAGAGTAGAGTAAGGTAGGGTAGTGTAGGGTAGAGTAGAGTAGAATGGAGTAGGGTAGAGAAGGATAGGATAAAGTAGGGTGGAGTAGGGTAGGGTAGAGTTGGGTAGAGTGGAATAGTGTAGTCAGTTGACAAGAGCGAAGCCGCGGGCAAAAGCTAGTATAATAATAATATTTCACGACTTTCACACATTGCCATCTAGTCCCAAACTAAGCAGAGCTTGTGGTTATTATATTTATGCTACTAACTCAACTACTAAGCATGATCCATAACTTGCGCCCATCCAGGGTCTACGCTGTGTGCTTGGGCACCACTGACACTACCCTAGTTATGCTACTGCATTTTACCAAAAATAAAACAATTGTTATACCCCAAATAAGTACTGTCGCAACTTCCTACATGCCAATACCTAAAATAGCACTGCAGTCGGCTCCACTCAATACAAATCCAATAATAGCCCTGAATGTCTTTATCATGTGACGTCACGCTACGGTCATATTTGCCACTATTTATAGACAGCGCTGTCTAAGGCCACGGCCAGAGTGAGAAGCTTACGCGGGTACTGAAGCGGGTTTGAAATATCAAACTCAAAAAACCGCCATTTGAGAGCTTCGTTTTTTTAAACTGTTGGTCTGAACCATTTGTAAATCTGAAACAGTCGCTACGGGTAGTCAGATGTTTTTTTTTCGGTGCGAAAATCATTTTATGACAACCCCCGCTCCGCCCAAGAGAGCACGAGATGGTGTCAGACTTTTACTGACTAAAAACCCACTCCTGTTCCTTTGTTGCCTTTCGTACCAGGGCCGAGTCTTCTCTTCAGAAACAAACCCTTAGCCCCAGTAGGCTTCGATCCTGCTAGGCCCCTACAGTTGCTATCATCTCCTTGAGGCGCGCGTGGAACAGTACGCGCCGTTGACGACTTGGGCTGGGTCCGGACGGTTACCGGACGGTCGGACGGCTAGCTACGGGTAGTCTGAGGTCAGAAAATCTATTACCAGACTGTGCCAACTTACCTTTGAGACAAGATCATTGTCGTTCCATATAAAATATTCATATTCAGCTGCATCCGTTTAGATTGGAAACCGATCCAAACAAAATGATGTAGTTGGAGAAAGTCTAGGCAGATTTAATGAAACCTTTCCTCCTTCCTTCCCTCCTTCTTCCTTCTTTTCTTCTTTCTTTTTCTTCTTTCATTTCCTTTCCTTTCTTTCCTTTTTGTTTAAACTAAAGTGAATATGGCGTATAATGCGCCTTGCATCAGCGACCCTGCTAGCTAGCGATCGTCGCGTAGATGTGTTTCTTCATGGTAAAACTACTGTTTTACAGAAGTTGGAATACCTAGGGTAGAATAGAAATAGAGGCACCCTATCCTCGAGTCATTATCTAATAAAATCACATTTCGAGTTATGTATAAAAAACAGCCTTGAACTGAATAGAAATCAAAGCAATTTAAAAGTGATTTAGATAGAAAAATACTGCTTAGACAGATTGACCAGCTATACCCTGAAAACCGTTTTGCGAACAGATTAATTGTGCACTAAAGCTAAGGAGTAGAATTCCCTGCCAGAGTCTGTCTTTCCTGTTATTTACAAACTATAGTTATCTTTGAGTCAAGAGTGAATAACTTATTTTTAGTTGCGTGCTTCATCGCAGATCACATCATCGCTTAGCATCAGGTGAGATAGAATTCAAACGCAAGCATATTAATAAACAATAACAACAAAAAGATACTGAATTTCTGGCTGATTACCGTGCCATTTAAGAGGGTCTTTTTCCAAGCCCACGCCTACGGTGACTGGAAGTCGGGGTCAGGATCCTGGCGGTTGGGGCGTGAGGGCCGCTTCCTTTCTAACAAAGAAGGCGACCGCGTATGTAATGCTAGCATTACTGCTTCGCAGAAGGAGGCGACCGCCTGCCATTCCTTCTCTCTTTGGACCATGGCCTGTACCAGAGCACGGCGCGAGAGGTCGTTGTCGCCGATCGCTCCTACGAGTATACAGCGGTGCTCCGTTCGCGTTCAAGCGGGGCACACCTCTACGGTATGCTCCACTGTGTCCTCCGGGTGGTCCACACAATGGTGACACCCGCACGAATCAGGTGCAGGAACCTCCCGAACTTACCATGTCCGATGAGGACCAGCTTCATGCGAAAAGTGAAGACGCCGTGACGTCTTTCCAGCCACGTCTCAAAGAGGGGACTTACCACTATAATTATGGCGTGCTCAGCCTGCTACAGCTACAACAGCTTGCGATGTACTTGGCCACCTAATCGCGCCCGCTCCCGCTCTAGCCTCCGCGCGTTCTCTCTGACCAAGGCCTAAACCGTTTACAACACAGTCTATTTAAACTCGCCGTCGATACTGTTTGTCGGTTTCAATAAAGCGATAATTTTGTCGTGAATTTTGATGCAACAAATAATTTAAGTGAATTTGATGATTATTACATTTTGAAGGTCAGGGTAGCCACGCCCTTGGAATGCAAAAGGTAACTGGTAGGTTTTAGTCAGTAATTCCGATACATCCTTTCGCTCCACACAGAGCGGAGGAAGTTATTTAGAGACACTAGTAGCGCACTAGCATCTGACGATTTATAAATGCCCATGTAAGCCTGTGAAATAAAAACATTTTTTAAAAACATTACTATTTCCTTAGGTTCTACAATAGAGGATATGCATGTGATTAAACACAAACCTCCATAGTCCAGAGTTCCATAGACGCCGTAAAGCGTGACAAGTGGAGACGTATCGCGGGAGCCTCACTCGCCAACGAAAATGCAACATTGTCAACCACGACCACGCTGTCAAGAGTGAACGAGTAAGGAGGAGAAGGAGGAGATTTTAATTAACTTTATTAGTTCAGAATTAAGATACCGTCAATATTTTAGATTTTAATTTTGATTAGAGCGAGAATGAATGAATGTTTAAAATCGTGCAAAGTAACTGTGGAAAATTCAAATTATTGGAACATGACGCTATTGATCAGAGCAAATGTGACGTCAAAATCTATGACATCAAACGTCATATCACCGAGTGCGAATAGTTGTAGTGTACCTCTAGTGTACCGAATAGTTCTAGTTATAGTTCTAGTTTACCAAGTGGAGAGCATATTTACTATACTCTTTGGTGGAGAGGATTTGGTAGTTTGTTGACATAGACTTTGACATAACACCAAGCGCGCCAAAATGGCGGGCGTTTACACTGCCCGTGTCGGTTTTTTAATTACTTTTTTGACATTGTATATTTTGTTACTATTACATAACGATATGAACTATCAAAAAAAAGTACTGGCATAAATATTTCCTGCTGATAAACATCAAAATAACAACAGTAAAAAGAAATTACATCAATGTTAATATATCAGGAAACAACTGCGGGGCTTATGTAGGTTATAGCCTAGTTAAGTACCTCCTATGGAGGTGTTGCTAAAATAATTGGCTCAGCCTAAAAGCCGGCGCGCCTTTGTTGATCAACAGGTCAGGGTTAAGGCCAGGTTCTACTCATTTTGAACTTTTTTAAACCTCTGGAAATCCACAAATATAAAAGAGACACCATGAAATTTTTTTTTTTAATTTGACTCTATGACAAACCGCCGGGTAAAAATCAAAACATGACATAAATTAGTTGACTCTATAAAAAAAATCGCGAATCTGATCCTAACTTACAATTTCAAACGTGTATGTCTAAGAGATCACGTCACGAAAAAATTTGAAAGTTACAAAAAATAATAAAGCTTGTTTTTTAAAAGGCCTTCGCAAACACAAAAGTCTTGAATAGTTATTGTTTTTTTTTTATAAAAATATAACCGCTGTTACGGGGCCGCGAAAACGATAGAGACTCGGGCGGAGTTCATACAAAATACTCAGTGACTACAACCGACCCTTAATATATGGATTTCATCAACTAATTACTGTTAGGATAGGTAGGTAACAAGCGTTATACAGTTTTGTTTTTTATTATTGCTAGGCTCGCGCTTGACCAGTAGGAAAGCCTGATGGAAAGCGACTAGTCAACGATGGAGCAAGCTTGCCTAGAAGTAACCTATTCACTCTTGAATAAAAACGCCTAGGTTATAGCTATCAGGAAACATAGGCTCCAGCAGGGAATTCCACTCCTTAGCTGTACGCATAATGAATGTGTTCCCAAAACACTTTATACATATGAGTGGGATGTCCACCATGTACTGATGGCGGAACGCCGTACGTCTAGTGAAGAAACGGACTTGGCGAAATTAAATTATGCAATTCCTATGCACACTCCCGGAAATGTAAACTATAGAACGATAGAGGACCGGTGTAGAAATAATGTATGTTTGGTTGATATTTTTCGGGATCATTATCCGAAAGGTGTATTTTTGTGTTTTCGAGGAGGAACCTTCAAAAGGCGCCGGGACTTTGGGGATAAGTCCGGGGAGTGTGGGATTTTTACCTCACTAAAACAACCTCAGTGATCACCATCAGCACATAGAAGGGGCGCCGTTACCTCTTAAAAAAACATTCCGGAACTTCATCTGTGCAACGCCTGTTAAGGCATATCCCTGAGGAGACTGTACAACGGTCTCCCCTGAGCCTCTTTGTGCACGGCACCGTCTTCCTTGGAATCACTCGATGGGCGGGCAGAGCCCCCACTCTGAACGCCCGTGGTTCCAAAGTCCCGTCTGCATTAGATGATGCAAGCGGGGTTTCATCGTGTTAGGCATCGAGACGGTTGCGCCCCGACGCCTTTCTCTCCGAGTGGGATCAGCCCTCTCATGGTCTCGCTCGGCCGCCTCCTTTTGGACCAACCGAAAGGTGCCTGCAAAGTCTTGTTACTAAGCTTGCCCATCTGCCCGGGTGGTGGAGTGGTTCGAAAGAGTCACAATGGCCCAGTAACTGAAGGAATACAGATGGGTCAGTAAAAGTCTACCTCCCTCTTGCTCTAAGAGAAAAGTTATTTGATGATTTCCCTGTCGTCGCATTTGTCCGTCATAGGGTATATTTACTACAGTAAAAGATAGATGTGCAGCGAGCCATGGGTTTACTTCCAAAGGGAAACCCATGGTCCTGGAGCGCAAAGGGCAAAGAAGGTACATAGGTGAAGTTTAAGTTGGTAAAAGTCTGACACGCCCTTTTGCTCCGCCGTAGAGCGCGAGAAATCTTTTACTTACCTGTGAAATCAATTCAATTCCCGAATTGAGTTACGAAGATTTTTCTCAATCGCAAACAAAGTTTTTTTTTGTGACGTAAATACAAATTGACAGTTTTCAGATTTTATCCTATACTTGTGCTATGAGACCATGCTTCATGCCAAATTTCAGCATACTAGGTCAACGGGAAGTACCCTATGAATTTTAATTCTCTTAAGAGTGTCGATATACACGTTATTTGTGACATAAATGGCCGTATTTTTTTTCCGTTTACTCATAAGTTTGATTTTTTCACAGCTTCAAGGGACTGCAGACCTGAATATATGGTTTTAATTTCAACTCGATACCTCCACGCGTTTTTGAGATAAAGGGTCTTAATAGACATACAGACAGACAACAAAGTGATCCTATAAGGGTTCCGTTTTTTCCTTTTGAGGTACGGAACCCCAAAAAAATTGCATAATCAGCAATGCACTGACTTGCTCAGCATTATAAAAATGGATAAAAACTGTTTCATCTATTTTATAATTATTTTTCTTTTCATAATTGGAAGAAAATTATAATGCACCCTCTTCTAAAAATTGGTTCAGACAAGTCCCCTAGGAAAGCTCATAGCCAATATTGTTTTGACAGAAAACAATTTTCTGAGTTTCGTGCCCACTCGGAATATTTTTTAACCCAGAGGCATTTGAAGCAATGATAAACTTGATATTCGTGGGCTTGACATACCTACGTATAAATATTATTAATCTATATATATAAAAGGGGAAACTGACTGACTGACATATCAGCTGAAACTACTAAGATTAGGAGCATGAAATTTTATACAAGGTTTCCTTTTATGACGTAGGACTAAGAAAGGATTTTCCAAAATTCACTTTCTAAAGGGATGAAGCGGGGTCCAAAGTTTGTAAGGAGAAACCTACATTCACGCGAGTGAAGCCGCGGGCAGAAGCTAGTTTTACATAATTCTATGATCAATAAGGAAAGTGCTATTATTGAAATATTCTTTATAAAGACAATTAATTAGTGTAGGATGATAATATAATTAATTTACCTTTTAGTCTATATATAAAAGGCTATATTGTGGTAATAAGATTATGGTCCATCATTTGGATAAAATTAAGGTCAAGGGAAAAAAATTACAAGACTATTTCCAAGTGAAATCTCGATAATTATGTATAATAAGATTAATACGGACTTAGCTTAGTTGCATTAATCTTATATTTTTACCTTAAATTAATAATAATAATAACAATGATAAAAATGTAATTAATAATGTTTATATAAGTGAAATAAAGGAAATAATAACAATAATATTTATATCATAAAATAGGAACTCATTGCAGTGTATACATGGTAGAGTATTAATGTTAACATTGTCACATTATTTAAATTGTATGTTTAATATCAATATTTTTTCTTAAGAAAATAATAAATTAAATATAATTATGTGTTCATAAATTACTTAGATGTTCACTAGTTACGAGTATATAAAACCTAACTTTGTACATAATTACGTAAATACAAAAACAAATACACTTAAGCTGCCCAGAATACTGGCAGCTTTACCACGTTGCATGGCAATACTAATTCTTTGGGGAAAGTACGTAGTCCCAAGTTTAGTTCAAGTAAAATAAACAAATTAAAATAGAACTCATGCTTGGAATTTTATTGGCCATATTTAATTCCGGTATAGATATACGGGTTCCGTTTTCGTAGACTGAGGGTTACGTAAACCCTAAAAAAAAAAAACCATAATAGTTTGTAAAAACTTACCTTTTTGGACAATCACGATATGTGAATCTGAAACAAAAAGAAAAATGACGTTAATATTATCAATAATATTAAAGATCCATGATAACTAGATACTAAACTAAACTTAATAGAAGGCTATTTCACCATGGAAGAAAAGCTATCTAAATTCAAGAGAAAAAATATACAATGGTGCGGGCGGAGTTTTTACAGAATTTTACAGAAAATACAAAATAACTGAAAATTCCACCATCGCAATTTTGAGTTTTCTACTAAGTTACAGAACGCAATGAATAGGGTACGTCTCTTATCGTATAAAGTTATTTGGTATATTTTCATTTCAATAACATTCACAAAATATTAATAAACGTGAGATATACCAACAGTTGATATAATTTCTTTACATATAAAATTTATTTCGTATAACGTTATTGGATATAAAGTTTATTTTGTGAAAAATCAATTTGTGTATCGTTTAAAATATATATTTGTTGCAGCTGTATCGTTTAACACAGTGTTAGTATTACAAGTTGGCGCGGCGTATTAAAAAACGTTATTGTAATAATGTCATAATGCTGCTGCGGAGCCTCGCGGCTGTATTAGGTCAGGTTAGAATATCCCCCATACAATATGTTAGCATAAGCATCCTTTCAAAGTTCCCACTGCTGGGACTCAGGCCTCCTCTCTAGTAGAGGGAATGGGCCGTAATCCACCACGCGGGCCCAGTGCAGGTTGGTGAATGTCACATGTCTTCGAATTTTTGGTTCTAGGATATGCCAGTTTCCTCACGATGTTTTCCTTTATCGTTTTGAGAGCAGTGGTGATGAAATAAATTACATAAAGTAATGCACTTGGCTGGATTTGACCCTGCGACCTACAACTGGAAAGTCGGGGCCGTTATCACTCGGCCTACCATAGAATATGTTATGAGGTTTTAAAAATTGTTCGGAAGATTCTTATTTCTTGCGTTTTTGGAGGTCTGTGGAACAGAGAGTAAAGTCCCGCAAATCTCCGTTGAAAAGGAAGGATCCTCCGGCCAGACCAGTGTTATGTCTGGTGGGCAACTGCCCGATAGATGATTTTTCTACATATTCAATTCGTGAGGAGAACTTTAATTGCGCGATGCAGGATTAGTTCTTATGTGACGCCATGTCGCTACATGTTAATAAACTTGAAACTTGGCATAAATTCTAATTAACCTTTTGAGTACCGTAATTAGAGACACAATAGAAAGGACAATGAGCAAGCGAATGCCGGCGTTCGCTTGGGGTTTAGTGAAAAATTAATAATAAAGACTGCCATTATTCGTTTTTCAAAATTACCCTCAAAATACGGTTTATGGGATGTTAAAGTTGTTATGAAAACTTTCTCAAGAACGAAGTCGCTAGTAAACAGATAGGTCATATCAAATGGCGTTTAAGTAGGTTTCCAAACTAGATTTCTTCATTAGAAAATATAATTTAATCACAGGGACTGTTGACAGGGATTATTTTTGGATTATAGCTGCATCTATTTCCATACGCAAATAGGCGTCGACCGTCGAATTTAAAGTGTCATCATGTCGCAGTGTTGAAATATGAAAATTAAGGAATTACCGTAAAACGGGGTGAATAGAAACGCAGGGGTGAATAGAAACAAAACTTTGGTTTGGTTTTTCACTTTGATACCATATTATCAGCTTCTAACAAAACATCGACTTTTAAGAATAACAATTCATTAATAAATTGATACAGTTAAATGCTGAAAAACAAACACAAATATCGTGAAAATACCCCTTTGAAGTTTTGTTCCTATTTACCCCTGAGTTTCTATTCACCCCATTTGACTGTATTTCGTTTGTTTCAACACACCGTATTTAACCACAAGATTAAGTTACTGTTAAAAATAGCAATGAGATTTGAGGAGCAGTGGTGGCCGAGTGGTAACGGCTCCGACTTACGAGTTGTAGATCGCGGGTTCAAACCCAGCCAGGCGCAATACTTTGTGTAATTTATTTCATTACCAGTGCTCTCAAAACGGTGAAGGAAAACATCGTGAGGAAACCGTCATGTCCTAAAATCAAAAATTCGAAGACATGTGATATTCACCAACCCGCACTGGGCCCGCGTGGTGGATTACGGCCCATTCCCTCTCCTAGAGAGGATGCCTAAGCCTCAGCAGTGGAAACATTAAAAGGCTGATTATGCTTATTATATGGTTATGAGATTTGAGCGTGCTTTGGATGTCACATCTGGTTTCGGTATTTTCAAATTTATTTTATTTTCATTGGTTGGGCGATTGGCTGCTGCGCTACATGTCGCAGGTTCGATTCCCGCACGGAACAAATATTTGAATGGCCTACAGGCAGTTCCGATTCTGGGTGTCTTGTGTATGCGCGTTACAGGAGTAAGGCTGCAGATAATTTCTGCAAAAGGAAATCAGTGGTCTTAGAATGCAAAGGGTAACTAAAGGACACAGGTGTGGTTTTAACCAGTAAATCCGGCTCGCCCTCGCGCTCCACTCTAGAGCAACAGAACACATTTGATGAATTTCACGCGCCTCAGAGATGTCAGCAACTGTAGGGGCCCAGCAGGGCCAAAGCCTACTGGGGCCACGGGTAGTGCGCCCTGGAGGAATGGGAGTGGGTTTTTAGTCAGTAAAAGTCTGACACTATATCGCGCTCCACCCAAGAGCGGGATTTGTCATAAGATGTAGCAGTATTCAAAACATGTAAATTCTAATAAAAATCTTCATCAATATCACCACTAGCTTCTAGCTCCAGAGGCTTCGCCCGTGCGAAAATTGGTTTCTCCATACAAACTTCCAACCCCCGTTTTACCCCAGGCGTGGAATTTCGTAAAATCCATTCTTAGGTGAGTCTACACCTGGAAACTACTTACCAAATTTTAAGTGTAAGTCCCCTCTTTGAGGAGTGGCTGGAAAGACCACATGGCGTCCTTACCTACCGCATGACGCAGGTCCTCACCGGACATGGTAAGTTCGGGAGGTTCCTGCACCGAATTCGTGCGGAAGACACTCCCGGGTGTCGCCACTGTGTGGACCGCCCGGAGGACACGGTGGAGCACACGGTGGAGGTGTGCCCCGCTTGGGCAACGCAACGCCGTGTCCTCATGGGGGCGATCGGCGGCTGTGATCTCTCGCGCCTGGCATAGGTATAGGCCATGGTTCAGAGTGAGGAGGAGTGGCAGGCAATCGCCTCCTTCTGCGAAGTAGTCATGCTAGCAAAGGAGGCGGCCGATCCCGTGAGGCAACGATCCTCACGCCCTAACCGCCACCGGGATTCCGATCCCGATTTCTGGCCACCGTAGGCGCGGGCTTGTGGTCGGCGAGCAATGGGTGGCTTGCCGTCCGATCGTCCGGACTGAGCTCAAGTTGTCGACGGCGCGTAGTGTTCCACGCGCGCCTCAAGGAGATGTCAGCGAAACTGTAGGGGCCCAGCAGGGGCGAAGCGTACTGGGGCCACGGGTAGTCTGAAAGCGAAGCCCGGGGCCCCGGGATGAAGGCAAAGAGGGAATAGTGGATGTATACACCTGGAAACTACTTGCCAAATTTTAAGTTTGTAGGTGGTATAGTTTCGCTTTTATATAAATATATAGATTAGCAACCATGTCTGATATATAAAAAATTCTATCACAGTCTTTGTTATCGAATTCTTTCGAAACCGCTTGACCGAATTTTATGTTTTTTTTTTTTGTATGTTATTGTTAGATCTGAAAATAGGCTATTACCCTCCTATCCCTCCAATTTTTCTCTATGATAATTTAAATGGCAGAACAACGTTTGGCATGACAGGTAGAAGACAGACAAAGACATATCGTACCCTTATTGCAAAAATCAACTAAACGCACCAACATTTTTGCATTATTATATTATTATTATTGATTAAATTCGATCTATCTTTGAAAATAATGTCGCAGCTAATTGTACCTGTAGATTCATCTTGATGAGACGAATCGATAGCTATATTTAACTTTCTTTGGATAAAATATTGCAGATAGTTGGTTTTTGCAATAAGGGTACCTACGATATTATGTTTGTTTATCTTCTGTCATGAAATTTGACAAAAACTGAAGTCTTAATTTAATGTTCCATTAAAAATTTGACCTACAAACTGAGTTCGCATTTCCGTCGGGTCACATTTCATTTTATTTTGTTGAATAAACATGCACATGCTAGCAAGAAAAGTGACGCGCTTAATATTATTTTTAAATTCAAAACCACTGACTGTAAAGACACGCTATATTGAAAGCGAGAATGTGCATAATGCTTCTTTTTTAAGGTTCCGTACCCAAAGAGTAAAACAGCTCCATATTACTAAAACTCCGCTGTTCGTCAGTCTGTTACCACGCTTTATCTCATGAACCGTGATAGTTAGACGGTTGAAATCACAGATGATATATTAAAATAAGGTAATCCTTTCACTCTGTCTTCTCCACGATCCATAAACTTTCTCACAACATCGTCCTCCGAATGGACTAGTTGGCTGATGAATATCAGCCAACTAGTCCAATCCAGGGTTGGTCTCCATAAGCGCGTTTTATACGTTGTAGGTACAACAAAAAACTTTCTTTCTGTCTAGATAGAATATATTATATATTCTAATATTACCAAAGTAAATAGTACCAACTTAAAGAATAATCATCGTTTCAACAAAATTACCCATTACATTTGAAATCAAGCAACTAATTAAATTTTCATAACTTCTCTATGGGACTCAACTTCAACTGAATTTCCACGGGTAGTGTGAAAGCGAAACCCGGGGCCCCGGGATAAAGGCAAAGAGGGAACAGGAGTAGGTTTTTAGTCAGTAAAAGTCTGACACTATCTCTCGCTCCACCCAAGAGCGCGATTTGTCATTAGATGATTTTCCCACATTAAAAAAAAAAAACTTCAACTGAATTTATTTCAAGCTTTGACAGCTATCACCTTCATATATTTTTTTTTCTTCTAAATATTATCATTTAACAAATATAAACACCTTAAAAAAACGCTTTACAACGCTTTTTTATTAATACAAGCTAAAATGTGGCGTCGGTCGATGGTCGAAAAATTCCTACACATTACTGTAGACTGGTATGTTTATTACTTCTACATGCTTGAACAGCTGAAGGGATCTAGATGACATTTTGCACACGGACAAACCATGTCATAGGATACTTATTATTCCGGGAGTATTTTCCCTTGGAACAACTTTCTACTTTAACAAAAATTCAAATATTTTAATTTCACATAGGCCTACATGGACACTTATAAAACGTCAGAAGCTAGTGCACGTTTCCAAAATGCTCGTTTTCTATGGAGAAGAACCGTCAAGAAACTTCATACTTACTATTTTTTTAAAAAGTGATTGATGTTACAATATTTCCATATTACAGTACTAATAGATACTATGTAAGAACAGTGTAAACCAGTCAATGTTGTACCCAAAAGCAAAATATATAACAGCAGCTAGTGGTATAACATGAAATAATTGCACAAATCGCTATTACCATTTCATCCGCTCGCCGCTATCAAACTCACCGAACCCCTACTTGTAAAGCGGCGCATTTACATCAGGCAGGGGATTAATAAAATATGATGGTGAGAAGTCTGTTCTCTCTCAAGATAAATTGTTTTCCTCACAAATATAATTTAGCTTGTTCACCCCAACACTCCCCTTGGGTTACTTACTATGAACACGTTTTGATTCAATTTATTATTTACTTTGAAAGTGTGTAATCTACACTAATAGGTTTGTTCGAATTAAGAATGATCGTTTTTGTTTAAAACATAGTGAAAGTGAATAAAAATGGTGGGAATTGGTATGTTACTACACTTACTAAAACATACTTAACACTAACCTTTAAGATACTTCTTCTCTATTTTTTTAAAAGTTTATAGTTATTTAAAAACAAAAACACATTTATTTTAATTATGGATTGGCTCGCGTTTGGTGTGATCCATAATAGAACATGCTTGCCTAGAAGTAACATCACTCTTGACTTAAAGACCCCTAAATTGTAGCTTTCAGGAAATAAAGGCTCCGACAGGGAATTTCGCTTCTTAGCTGTACGAGTACGCGCAAAAAATGTGTTCCCAAAATGATTTGTACGTCTGGGTGGGGTGGGGTGTCAACCATGTAGCGGTGGTGCAACGCAATACGTCTATTGGCGGACTTACTGCAAGAACATTAATGGATCTTTTTACTTAACCTATCCTAACCTACGGTGCTTAGATTTGGTCACTCACCGAATTCCGAAAGTCCCAATTTGGGGTTTGCCAGAGAGTTATGCAGCTAATACGCAGCATTATGGGTGTAAAAAAAACTGGGCAATTGCGGGTAGGACTCGCGCCCTGAGGGTTCCATACAAACTTACATAAATAGAGAGTTTAATTCCTGATTGGAGTCTCGAAGTTTTTTCCAAATAGCAAAAAAAAAAATTGTTTTGTGACGTAACAACCAATTTTTCTGTTTTCAGATTTATTCCTATACTTGTGTTATAAGACTTTGCTTTATGCAAAATTTCAGGATTCTGGGTCAACGGGGAGTACTTTAGAATTTTGGTTCCCTTGAATGTCGAAATATAGGTTTTTTAGCTATATAAACGGCCATATCTTTTTCTCCCGTTAATTTAGAGGTTTGATTTTTTCACAGTTTCAAGAGACCACAGACCTTAGAACATGATTTTAATTTCAACTCGATACGTCCACGCGTTCTCAAGATAAAGGGTCTTGACACACAGATAGACAGACGAACGGACAACAAAGTGATCCTGGTTCCGTTTTTTCCTTTTGAGGTACGGAACCCTAAAAACAGATCAGATACGGAATAACACACTGCTTCAAAATGGATTTAATAAACATGGACAAAAAGGTTGCCAGGCTCAAATGGGATCGGGTGGGTCACATCAGCCGCATGTACAATTGTACAGTGATCGCTGGCAAGTGTCGCCACGCAGTGGACTCCTGCAGAGAGAAAGTGCTGTCGAAGCCGAGCCAAGAATTGGAAAAGTGAATTGAAAAAGGTGGCAAGATTATTTAGACGCGTACCATGAGGAAAGGTTCGAGACGGCGCGGGAGAAGAATGTCTGTAAGTACTTTACCCCACACACGGGGAGCCCTTTACCCAGCAGTGGGACAACAACGGTTATGGAAAAAAAAAATTAAAAACTTTGACTATTATAATTAAAATATTTATATCAATTGATTTAGATTTTATAAGTTTTTACATGGTTGAAAAGATACACAACAGCATATAGATTTGGGTTCAGGAGCAAAACAACCCCTCAGTCGCCCGGTTCACTCGGTGACCACGTATTCGTGCAGACAATTAGGTAACATAACAAGCTTATAACTTTGTGATTTTTCATGGTACCATGACTCTTTACATCGGGTTTTGTATATACTAAAACTAATGATGTATATGTTTTTTTTTTTTCGGGTGGGAAAATCATCTCATGACATCCCTCGCTCTTGGGCGGAGCGCGAGATAGTGTCAGACTTTTACTGACTAAAAACCCACTCCTGTTTCTTCTTTGCCATTTGTTTTCTAGGCCCCGGGGATCTCTTTCGCATCACCCATGGCCCCAGTAGGCTTCGACCCTGTTGGGCCCCTACGGTTGCTGACATCTCCTTGAGGCGCGCGTGGAACACTACGCGCCGTCGACGACTTAGGCTCGGTCCGGACGGTTACCGGACGATCGGACGGCGAGCCACGCATTGCTCGCCGTCCGCAAGCCCGCGCCTACAGTGGCCGGAAATCGGGATCGAAGTCCCCCGGTTTGCCCGGTGATCACGTATTTGTGCAGACAATTAGGTAACATAACAAGCTTATAACTTTGTGATTTTTCATGGTACCATGAAAAACTCTTTACATCAGGTTTTGTATATACTAAAACTAATGATGTATATGTAACCTCTGTATTAGTTCATAGGGGTCGTTTTTTTAAAGTAATCTATAGTAAGGTATAGCGTCCGAAAAACTCCTCCGCATCGCTGTCTACTGATAGTGTACCGAGAAATCTGGCAGCATTGCTACAGCGTGGCAATTGATTAAGGAACATTTCGTCTGACTCTACTTGACATCTCTCTCAAAATTTTTATTCTCGAAAGCAAACTGACTTGAATATTTTACAAAAAGCAATTTAATATCTAAGGAACATCTCCAAACCATGATAAGTTACAAACAGGGTTTAAATACTAAATCCTATTAACTTATCTCGTAACTTATCCCAAGATTAAGTTAAGAAATTGTGTACCAGGAACATAATACGATCATTAAACTAAATCAAAGAGAATAATTAACGTTTAATGAGTTTATTCCGAAAACCATCAAATTAATCTTCTAACTTAATCAACTTGCTCAAGAATACGAATAAATAATGATATCTCTTTCATCACTGTCCTGTCGTTACAGCGTTACCAGCGTAGTGGACCATCTGCGTCGATAAGCCTTCTTCTTATATATTAAAGGTTTATTAGAGTATAATAACACGGAGAAAATATTAAAAAAATCATAGTACATACAAATACTTTATATACAACATATGAAACAACTACCTAGACACAATACACACAATTGCACAATCACACTCCTCCCACACACTCACACTCTCTCACACTCCCACATACTCACACACACTCCTCACTCTCACACTCACATACACAAAACCATGCCATGTGTTAACTAATTCTTTTTATTTTTACTTTTTTTTATTTTTTTGTTTTAATGGTAGTTTTCTCTGTTATTGTTTTATTTTTATTTGATACGATGGAAGAGACTGGTCTCCACGACACAGAGAATCCTAGTGTAGAGTCCAGAGATCTGTTAAATTTTATATAAATACCTTTTGGAACAATAAAGATATTTGTATTTATTTATACCCAGAAGCATGGGGCATTACAATTGGGGCCGGACAATGTTCCTACCTACCTAGGGAGCGTTTCCACTGAACTTTTTTAATGTTATAAACCAGTGCTTGACAGCGATCTCACCTGATGTAAGCAATGATGCAATCGTTGATGGTAAATCGCTTTAATTTGTTAAGAGCTTATTCACTCTTACCTAAATTATAATGGGATGGGAAGACCGCAGCAATAAAATTGTTCCAAATCTACGATGTACGCAGTATAAACGACGAGGCGACGCTTAGTCCGGACAGTAGAGGTGTTAACAAAGTAAGGGTGGACAGTTGCCGTACTTCGGGTTGTCCAATGGTAGAAAGGTAATGGCGGAATAGATCTTATTTATAATTTTAGTTTTTTTTTTTTATACTTTTATAAAACTGTTTATGTTTAAAGGTGTTGAATGCCGTTCCGTTTGACTTAAAAGTACTATTTGGCATTCCTCTTTTTAAGCTCTACGCAGGTTAAAATTAAACTAAACTGTTGGATTGCTTGAAAGAGATATCGTGGTCTTTGAACGCAAAAGGCAACAGGAGGAAAACATATGAAATTTAATCAGTAAAAGTATGATACTCCCTCTTGCTTCATCCAGCGGGAGAAGTTATTTAATAAATACCTTCTAAAAAATAAACCTCAAGGCCACATTGCTCGCAGAACAGATGGTCGATGGGGACGAAATGTTCTGAAATGGCGACCACGTACCGCAAGACGCAACGTTGGAAGGCCTCCCACAAGGTGGACCGATGACCTGGTTAGGGTCGCGGGAATCCGATGGACGCAAGACGCACAGGACCGGTCATTGTGGCGACATTTGGGGGAGGCCTATGTCCAACAGTGGACGTCTTTCGGCTGAAATGATGATGATGATGATGAAAAATAAAATAAAGCTCTACTATGATGTCTTAAAATCGTCATGTTTCTCGATGTTACAGACTGATGAAGCTATACAGAATTAATAGTACTATTCCTTTCTCACGAAGGAATTATATTGTCATTGGCACTTTGTAGTATGGCCTGGTAATAGCTCGTAAACGACTTGCAACATGTTACAGACGGTTATTATATTTAAACATTAAGTGCGACACGCTGTCTTCGAGTAGCGCCAACACTGTTAGGCTTGGAGCTCTGCCCACACGCTTGAGACGATCGGTATGACGTAATAATATGTCTGACATATATCTAGGCTATGATTCGAGCTGTTCATTGAATGTCATAGACAGATCACGGAACTGGCAATTTCATGAAGCTGTCGGCTATTTCGTGAAATATGTCTTATGTTTGACCTTCATTATTTGACCATTACATATTTACTGTATGGCCTTTAAAAGACTTTGACCCTAGCTAGGAAACACCGGCCTCATCTAGTTTAAAATGACAAAAAAAAATACGTGTAAAAGTGTTTTTTTTAAACCTATTTGCAAAATAAATATCATTTATCATCTAATAGACGTTGTTATCGATTTTTCATTATACGGCTAGTACGAACCAAATTGAAATTTCATAAAGTGGTCGACCACTTCATGAAATGGTGAATTTTCCATATGGTTATATAACCTAATCTAGATTGCAAAAAAATACTCATATTAAATTTATTGCATTTTCATTTGGCTTTTTCTAGGAAAGTGTATTTTGATTTGTCTAACAAAAAACAATGTAATATTTAATTAAAATTAATTGAATTAATTTAAATTTCTTTGATGCTTTATTAATGTTTAATGTGGAGCTTTTCTTGCTTCATAAAGTACATTCCATATTTTCGCTTTATGTCGTTTTTCTGCTTTCATAAAGATAATTAAAATAACCGCTAAACAGAAAACTCCGTAAAACAAAATTATGACTAACTCATAATACATCTTATGTATTTAAATAAAATGAAAAGCTTAGTAAAAAAAAATATGGGTAAATTACACATCCGGCCATCTCATTCCGTGAGCATGGAATACACAATTAATCCAAGATTTTCAGCATTACAACATTTTATACTTCAAATTATAATGTTAATAACGCGCAGTTTATTTTGGCCTGACGTGTAATTCGTTGAATTGTGAAGGAATTTGATATAAATAATTATGATTGTGTGTTTCTGTTTTGATACACCGACTGTGTATTTTTGCACCACGGCGGTATTACAAATGTAGATGTATTTTTTTAGACGTTTTGTAAAAAAACATCCCAAGTAGACAGTTTAATAATATATGTAAGCTGCATGATTTAGATCCCTATACGTCATAGTTATATATTTGTGTTATTTTATCTTTAATGTGCTATACATAATTTGTATCTAATATAATCAGTGTAATTAACATTTTGTCGTTCACCAGAACGATTATATTATAAATTACACTAATATTATAAGGGTGTTTTTAATATCGTGCGGATTTCAACACACATGCAGATAATTTCAAAATGCAAAAAACACGTCCCGCGTACGTATTCTACGCATTACAATAAATACTGGTATGAAATGGAAATTTGCGGGAGTTATGCGTGCGGAACAATTCCGCATGCGTGATCTTTTGATCAAACCGCACGATATTTAAAACACCGTAAAGGCGAAAGTTTGTGAGTGTGAGTGTTTATGTTTGTTACTTCTCCACGCTCGAACAGCTGAACGGGTTTGATTGAAATTTAGCACATGTGTAGACAGGTACATTTTATCCCGAGAGTATGTTTAAGGCGTGGGCAAAGTTGCTGAATCAAAGTTGCGAAAGCTGAATCACTGAAATGTTCCGAAACAGTAATATGTATCATTTGGAACATCGGCTCAAAAGATACAAACGGAACATTTGAAATATTGGCTCACAAGATACAAACGGAACATTTGGAATATCGGCTCAAAAGATACAAACGGAACATTTGGAACAACTGCTCAAAAGATATAAACACAGACACTGACTGTTATGAATCGTGATCTGTTACGTTGCGCCATATACACCAACAGTTTTATTTAATTTAATTTTGATTTGAGAATAATTTAAAGCAGATGTTTTTAGATCATTTCATTAAAATTTACACTAATTACGTTTTAATTTGAAATTTAAAAGGATTGCAGGTCACTTAAAGTAAAGAGTGTTTCAGTATGCCAATTGTTCCAAATGATGCATTTAAAACATTACTACTGTTCCAATCTTTCGGAACACTAATATGTTTCGGAACAGTGAGTCGGTTCAATAAAGAGTTACACACACCTAGTATGTTTCTTTGGGACCATTGGGACCATTTTCTACCTTCACGCAGGTGAAGCCGCTAGCAACAGCTAGTATTAAATAAATACTTTTGATATACAAATACCAGAGAGCAGTGGTGGCCCTGTGGTAACGGCCCCGACTTACGAGTTGTAGGTCGCCAGTTCAAACTCAGCCAGGCGTATTACTTTGTATACCTTATTGATTTCCTCACCACATCTCTCAAAACGGTGAAGGAAAACATCGTGAGGAAACTAGCATGACCAGGAATGAAAAATTGAAGACATGAGACATCCGCATTGGGCCCGCGTGGTGGATTGCGGCCCTTTCCCTTTCCTAGAGAGGAGGCCTGAGTTCCAGCAGTGGGAACATTAATCAAAGATGCTATGCTATTTATGCTAACATAACATAATCATCCTCATAATGTTCCCACTGCTTGGACTCAGGCCTCTTCTCTAGGAGAGGAAAAGGGCCGCAATCCACCACGCGGGCCTAGTGCGGGTTGGTGATTGTCACATGTCTTCGAATTTTCGGTTCTCGGACATACCGGTTTTCTCGCGATGTTTTCCATCACAGTTTTGAGAGCAGTGGTGATGAAATGAATTCCATAAAGTCTTTAATGTTAAGTGGTCTTAACAGTTCCGTGTCAGAGACGGGGCAGGAACGTGTCCGTGGCGAAACCGGGCTCCCGTCAGACGTCTGTTCACACACGACAGTGATGTGACAGTGCCGTGGACAGACCGACGCTTTTCCTTACTTCATTCCGTTTGCTTGTCCAAGTATAGGTAGCCTAAGTGTAGTGTGCCTAAAATTTTTACATACCTTAGCAGTTTAATTTCCGTCCGATCTCATTCCATATTTGATTTGTATATTTGCATTCTATATATTTCGGGTAAGACAAGTCGTACAATACGCTATATAAACGTACAGTCTCAATTTAACATATCATTCATTTTTACCATCAATAAAGTTGACAAACAAACGGAACGCTTGCACACGACGTCACGGCGGCGTCGGCCCTGACATTGACGCCCTATTGCCGGCACGGGCACGGACATGTGTGATCGTTTTCGTAGAAAATGTATGCACCGATATATTTTTTTACTCCTGACGAAACCCGTTCCTGTTCCGTCCCTGATACGACACTGATGTGTAGGGACAAACCCAATGACCTAACAGCCACTAGACGCGTCATGCTTGAACTAGCGCACCAAAACAATTCTGTCATCTAGCCGAGGTACGGGGAGCTGGGTACTACGTTCTGATTGGTCGAGACATCAGATCTATGATCAAATATGTTGACAGACATGCGTCGCCTGTTATTAGACGTCTAGTGGCTATAAGGTCGTTGGTCAGATATTAATGCGCCTGGCTGGATTTGAATCAGCGATCTACAAACTCGTAAGTCGGAGCCATTACCAATCGGGCACTACTGCTCACTTATGTTATGTTATTCAAATACTAACTGCACTAGTTATTTTCCTCCTTTCGATCCTGCGCCTTTCTAAACCACTCTCCCCTATTTCTGTCTCCGGTCGGGGCATCCAATCCCTTCTCAAAAACCCCCTTGTATATTCAAAGTAACTTTAGGGATGCCTCACAGCTCGACCCGCACTTATCCTTGAAAGGGTACCTTTATACCTACAGCATAAATTATTTCATAGAGATGTTACAGTCGGTTTAAGAAATCAGCTTTTTCTTGAAGTTACTAATCGATTTTTGTTCTCGTTGCATTTTCGCAATGAAATATTATTTTGCACTTTTTTTGTTGAGATGTTAGTGTGTGTGAAGTACAGTTTTGATTATTCCTAAAGAAATTATGAAAACAAAAAGGAATATTTTTTGTAATATTTATAGTGAAACTAGCGATCTACCTCAGTTTCGCATGGGTGTCACAAATCCTTGAAATCCTCGGTTTTCCTCTACTATAATATGCATGTTATAAGTACACCTAAACCTTCCTCGAGAATCATTCTGTCTTTTGGTAAAAACTGCTTGAAAGTCAATCCAGTAGTTTCTGAGTTATTCGCGAACAGATAGACAGACAGACAGAAGTTTTAGGGGACTCTTTTATATCACAGTAAGCACACTATATTAAATATCACACTAATATCATAAAGATGAAAGTTTGATATACACACATAGTGTGCGCTGAACGGATATCGATGGAATTTAGTAAACGGGTAGACCATGTCTTGGAATTAGCACATAGGATTTTTTTTTTCTATGAGTATGTTCCCTTGGGATACTTTTCTACTATCACGTAGCTGAATCACACACAACATTCGTTTTAGTATATGCGAAATCTGAAACAAGTGTCTAGTATTTTTATATAAAAAATCTATGTACAAATTTTGATAAATGTATCATGAAAAATCACAAAGTTATAAGCCCTTCATGTTACATGCACAAAATGCATGTTGTTGTTGTCCGCACAAATACATGGTCACCGGGCTATCCTAGCGACTGAGGGGTGGTTTTGCTCCGGTGCCCAGGCGCCAGCGTACAGCTGGCGCCTAAAGACCGCTATGAACTGCCGTGACTTGTGTTGTACTTAGTGTCATTTGTGTCCAACTTGTGACCTTTTTTAAATATTTTTGGGAAAAAATATAACATGGTGTAAATATTGTCGGAATCAATTCAGTTACTGATTCTAAACAAACTATAAAAAGGAGTACATTTAAAGGAGTTAATGAATACTTCACAACGGAAAGTTAAAATATTTTCAAAATGAAACACTCGCAACTAACATTCCACAAAGTATATATTCCTATATTCAGCGTTTTACCTTGATAAAGTCTCATTGTGTCAGCATTCTAATGAAATGTGGTAATGACAGAGAACGCGGAAGGCGTTTCGAGTGCTTAGTAATTTAGATTGAGAAGAACATAGAACTCAGAATCTTGGCAGCTACCTTGTGACTATATTATTTGGAGTATACATATGTGAGAAAGAGAAGGCTAATACTGTCGTCTCGGCGCACACGCCGCGCATGTGGACGCTCTTCTCGTCAGTCTAGCTGTGATCGTAGCAGCGAACAGACGTGTTAACAGTGTGGGTTTTATGTTAGCGGAGTTGATAATCTACTGTTTAGCCAATATCTTACCCGATGGTGAGCGATGATGTGGTCGATAAAGGAGCGCGTTTGCCTAGAAGAATACGCCTAGGTTTTAGCTATAAGGAAACACAGCCTTCGGAAGGGAATTCAATTTCTACGAACAAACCATGACACTCATTGTAACGCATGGTTTCTAAATTTGGAAAGTATTACCAATATCGTGTGCCGATTGAACGGAATAGTACAATGGATACATTTTATCCAAGAAATTTGTTCTCTTTTGACCAAACCTCTGTCAGCAGTTATTTGAACAGTAGTAAGAACGATATAGAAAGACGAGCACGTTAATTCCGGAACTAGAAAAATAAATAAAAGTCTAAATTATCAAAATAACCGATGAGATATAAAACTTGAGATAGCTTTTCAGCTCAACCATTTTGAAGGGAACTGTAAGACCAGCACATGCTTTGCAATCAGCAAAATATTCGAGTTAGCATAACACTCCCAGCCGCCAAGGCACGCCATAATTATGGCGGTAAGTCCTCTCTTTGAGGAGTGACTGGAAAGACCTTACGGTGTCCTCACCTTCTGCATGACGCAGGTCCTCACCGAACTTGGTAAGTTCGAGAAGTTCCTGCACTGGATCCGTGCGGAAGTAACGCCCGGGTGCCACCACTGTGTGGACCGCATGGAGGACACGGTGGAGCACACGGTAGAGGTGTGCCCCACTTGGGCAGAGCACCGCCGTGTCCTCGTGGGGGAGATCAGCGGCAACAATCTTTCGCGCCGGGTCTTGGTACAGGCCATGGTCCGAAGCGAGAAGAAGTGGCAGGCAGTCGCCTCCTTCTGCAAAGCAGTAATGCTAGCATAGTAGGAGGCCACACGTGCACACGCGAGGGAGCGACCCTCACGCCCCAGCCGCCGGGATCCTGATCCCGATTTCCTTTCAATGGATAGCTCACCGTCCGACCGTCCGGACCGAGCCCCAGTCGTAGATGGCGTGTACTGTTCCACGCACGCGCCTCAGGAACAGGAGTGGGTTTTTAGTCAGTAAAAGTCTGACACTATCTCCCGCCCCGCCCAAGAGCGGGGGATGTCATTGGATGATATTCCCACCTACAAAAAAAAGCCGCTAAGGCAAATTCAAATCAAAGGCATAGCCAGTAAATGATCCTTTAAGGTAGAAAGTACTCACAAAAGTGTTCGCACTCTGTGGAGAGGACAGAGTATTATGTTACTGGTACGTTGCTTCTTTAATATGTAAGTCGACGACGTCATAATAGATGCAACAAGCATTTCTACCTACGTCAGTTGTAAGAGGATTACCTACTTTCAAAGAAATTTAAACAGGAACGACATTAGACTGACGCACACGTGGGCGACGCCTGAGTTGTACGTAGAGTTGGGTCGCGTGACGGGGGTCTAATGTAGCTCTACTGATCTAGTTGCCATATAAAATGCATGGAGACCGACGCCCACATGAGCCACGTACGCCAATCTGGGTGAGATTGGCATACGTGGCTCATGTGGGCGCAATGTTTTGTTTTACCTTCATTGTTTTGTTTTGGTATGACTCCCATTGAGGGAGTCATACATATGGTCTAGTTTTAACCAGCGCTAGTGCAGGGTATGTTTTTCAAGACTCGGTTTATCAGGCTAGGTGTTCTCGACATCCTCACGTCACAATCGTCGCTGCAAGAGGCGCCCCGGGAGGCACAGGGCGATTCTTGGTTACTGTACCTGAAGTGTGCTAACGGGGCCCTATTGCTAAACCTCCACTGTCCGTCCGCCCGTCAGTCAGCAGGCTGTATCTCAAGAACCGTAAGAGGTAGAGAGTTGAAATTTTTACAGAATATGTAATTCTATTGCCGCTACAACCACAAATAATAAAATTAAAATAATATTAAAGGGGGATCACATATAAGAAACGTTATTTTATCAGGGTTTTTTTTGCTCTATTTTAATATTGTACTACGGAACCCTTCGTGTACAAGTCCGACTCGCACTTAGCCAATTTTTGTATAAACGTTTACATTTTAAAATCATTAATTTCTTCACAAACCTGTTATCCGTACAATCAATATGGCGCCACATCTTTCCATCAAATCAAAACCGCTTACACAGTTTTTACTCTAAAACAAGCAAAAAGCTTCATCCACATGCTTCAAACTTAGTCTTAATCGATGATTAATAACGTTCCCGTTTAACACACAGTTGATTAATGAATCACTCTTCAACTTCGGAACTAGAAAGTTAGCGAAATCACTTAAAAACATAATCTAACTGCTACCAACGCGTTGGTGGTTTTCCAAATAGTTGGAACTTGTGGTGTGCCGTAACCGTTGAAAACCCTTGCTCAGTACCTGGCATGGTGGCACATTTATAGAAGCGTGTATGAACATTTAACTGTTATAAATTAATTGTATGAGCTTGGCGTCAATTGTGGAGAATTCGTTAAAGTTTGAGAGGGCTACACGAATAGTTTTGACATTGAATTTTTTTTTATTGGTTATAAACTAGTGCTTGACTGCGATCCCACCTGATGGTAAGCAGTGATGCAATTGATGATGGTGAGGTGCACTAGTTTATACAGCCTATTCACTCTAGCCTTAAAGACACCCAAATTATAAACAGATGAGAAAACCGCAGAAGGCAAATTGTTCCAGTCCTTCGATGTACGTGGTATAAACGAAGAGGCGAAACGCTCAGTCTGGACCGTAGAGATTTTAACAACGTAAGGGTGGATACTCGCCGTACGTCAGGTTGCCCGATGGTAGAAATGAGATGGTGGAAACAAATCATGCTATTCGCGCGCACACTCTCCAAAATGCAACCTGTAAAATACCGAAAGGCTGGCTACCCTGCACTTGTGCTCAAGGCTTTAAAGATTGGACTTAACCAAATCTGGATCACAAATTAGCCTCTTCACTCGCCTTTCCACCGAGTCCAAAGCTGCTAGGTGTCATTTTGCAGACACCAGCCCATATATGGGGCAGTTATGTGCTGAATTATGATTTGATTAATCTTTTTGCTTCATATTCATCATTTCAGCTGAAGGACGTCCACTGTTGAACATAGGCCTCCACCAAGTGTCGCCACAACGAACGGTCCTGTGCGACATATCCATCGCATTTTTTTGCTTAGTAAAGTATTATTAAGGAATGACAAAATATAACTACTTAAGTGGCAAAACACAAAATGTATGTAACAACAAAAAAATTGACAAAATATACTAACTACGAATATTTATAATCTAATTACGTAAATATACAAAAACACGTAACAGATTCATCATTTAGACTTTTAGCATACAAGTTTTTTGTGGGATAAGTTACGAGCAAATTCGTAGGATATTAGAATAGAATAGAATAAAACTTTATTGTACACCAAAATAGTAACAAAAACTTACAAACTAACTTAATGTATGGGTACAATGGCGGTCTTATCGCTAACAGCGATTTCTACCAGACAACCTTAGGATGGACTGTAAGAACTTGACATAAAAAAGGGGGTAGACTGCGGTGTACTGCAAAATAAATTTAATTAAATTAAAAATATATATAATACTATACATAGATATAAAATTATATTATATAGCTATTATATATAAAAGACAAAAAAACAAACTCATGAATATTATATATATATATATACATACATATTATATGTTACACAATTTCAAAGAGAGAAATAGAGAAAAAAAAAATACAAAAAGGTGAAAGGACTAGAAAGAAAAAGAAGGGAAAGAACTGAATTTGGATAGTGGCAGAATTAATTATTGTGAAAGAAAATGATAATGATATTCATTTTAAAACCAAGTCCGTTATTTACTTTTTAGCATGACATACAGGTCCAACCTCTATGTCATGCTAAAATGTACTAAGAACCTAAGAAATAATAAATGAACAATAATTAAAGTCACTATATTAAATAACCTAAATTTAATTATCTAAAAGCTAAGCATGTTTTATTTACAAACTAAAACAAGATCTTCTGTCTCTCCGTAAGAGATGCTGTGTAAGTATTGCACAGTAATCTTTTTTATTACAGCTATAATTTAATTTATACAAACCTAATTTTCTATTTAATATATTGTACAAAAATGAGCCTAAAATGTGAAATACCTTTTTACAAAGACATACTTTGAAAAAAATATTGGAATTGCATACAATATTATTCCGTCTCTTATTTGTAATTTCAGGGTAGAAGGGAAGCATGGTGTTGTTTTAATACCAGACGCATGATGAAAAGCTGGCGAACAGTCAGTCTATACTTCTACTGTTTTATTTTTTCTAACGGTTTTTGTATTTTTTTCCTTTACTTGTGCTATTAGGCCTTGCTTCCTGCCAAATTCTATGACACTAGGTCAACGAGAAATATCTACAGATTTTGATTTCCTTACGGATAAACCCGTTTGTGGAAAAGTGGAGTGTAAAAGTATTATGTGTATATATACGTAGTGTGAATGTGTGTCTGAGTACGCCACGATTGAGATCTCAGTCGGTACAGACGTTACGACCCCTCTCTGTTTTCTATCATTGAGATAATAACAAAACCCATCTAATGGAGTACTACGGATGCTACAAACCCTAACTTTTGCGATATCGAAGAAAACGCTATAAATAATAAAACAGTAATAATGAATGAATGAAATGAATGAAATTTGAACATGTTATATGTAGGAAAGTATATTTACTTAGTACTGATTGGAGCTACAACTTTATAGAAACAGTATATCCATAGAGCACAGAAGAGCCAGCACTGTCAAAACTTTCCATACTAACTGAACGTGTTAGTGTCACCGTTTAGGTACTTATTGAAATTAACAACTTGTCTGACTATGAACCATGACAATTCTGACTACGACAACCAAAACGTGTGTTCTTGTATTCCCGTACATAATTGTTCCCTAAATCTTTCTTCGTTCAGTTCATCACGCATCGTGCATCAGCACGGTTAGTGCAATGCCCTCTAGATACAATAAAATATAATTTACGATAAAATAAACTTCGTGATTACCTAACTACTTAGTTTTTTGTGTGTGACTCTTCTATCTTATACTTATAAATATTAAGTTTATTTGAATCTTAAATTCACATCAAAGTAACTAGTTTTATATAAACGTTAATTTTATAGCTAAGGACCTAATATTTTTTTTAAGTTTAATAAATAAATTAGATCAATTATCACATTAATGATGCGACCCCGCTTGAGAACTTAGTATCACTGTTTCTTTGTTTTATTAGTGTTGGAAAAGTTTTACGTTAAACTTTTTTTTTGGAAAATCTGCCGAAAATTATTAAGCGATAAAGATCGCCAATAATTATCGTTACTAAGTGCTATCATTTTGTAGGCATGTGAATAAATAAATATTATTAATTCATGTCAACTCTATTCGCAGCCAGCGCAATAATTCTGTGCTCTATGAAAACATTCAAATCACAGGTTTCATATCTCAAACAATATTGGAAGTTGTAGAACTACTAAGTTTATAATTGATATTTGCTTTCTGCAATATCAGAGGTTGATTTTGGGTGATATTGATGAAGGTACAATGTGCCTATATTAAGATGGAACCGTAGAAATTGAACGTGGTCGTGAACAAATGTAAACTCCGTAAACGATCTCTTAGTGTCAACGTTGTTGTAGAATATTGACACTGACAAATTGTACGCATGTTTACTTTAACTTAGATACTACTAAAAAATTTTGACTGGCCTGTTGGTCTAGTGGTTAATGGCCGTGACTGCTATACCGGAGGTCGTGGGTTCGATTCCCACCCAGGACAAACGTTTGTGTGATAGTAGTGGAAAAAAAAGAAAAAAAGAAAAAAAGAATTCTTTGTTTAAGTCACAATTAAAACCAGTACTAGATTCCAAAAAGAAACTTAGTGTACATAAATTATCATCATATTGGCAACTTGGCTAGGTTCTATAGACCAATATAATAATAATATTATTTGACTGGTTCGGCACCTACACGGACACAATTATAATTGTTTTTTTTTTTTTCTGAAGTTTGACTTGATAATGTCCAACAGTTACGTAATTTATTTTTTAACCCTTGATTTTAATATGAACCAATTTTGGTTTATTTTATTATTAATTTAAGACATTACTATTTTAAAATTATTTTGATTTTTTGACATTCTATTAACTTTGGACATTTCTATTAATAATTATTTTTTGACATCTTGACATATGTTCTTATTTTAAATATTTGTTAACACGCATGCTTCAATTTGCTGTAAGTTTGTATGCCAATATTGGCAAAGCATAGCGCATATTACACATTATACATCTAAGACCCTCTGTAATACCTAGGTTTTACAAACAAAAAATATAAGATTATTATAATAACAGTAAGTCTTTAAAATACCAGTTCCATTCTTTACAGGATTGTACACTTTTACATAAGAATATTATTTATTTTGTAAATTAATTTTTCGACATTAACGACAGATTCGTTTACATCTGAGTATTTTTATTTTAAGATAAGACATCATCTAATGACTGTCTCGCGCTTTAGGGTGGAGCGAGAGCGTATGTCAGACGTTTACTGATGTAGGGGCCCAGCAGGGTCAAAGCCTACTGGGGCCATGGGTGATGCAAAAGAGAACCCCAGGGCCCTAGAACGAAGGCAAAGAAGGAACAGGATTGGGTTTTTATTTAGTAAAAGTCTGACACTATCTCACGCTCCGCCCAAGAGCGAGGGATGTCATTGGATGATTTTCCCACCGAAAAAAAAGATTAACTTTACTGATTAAAACCACTTTTATGATCTTTAGTTGCTTTTTGCGTTCTAGGACCCCGAGTATTCTTTTCATACTTTTTCTCATGGCCCTTGCAGGTATCGGCCCTACTGGGCCCCTAGGGTTTGCTGGCATCACTTTGAGGCACGCGTGAAACAATAAGCGTCGTCGATGACCCGGGCTTGGTTCTTATAGGACGAGCGGACGGCGAGTTACCTATTGCTCGTCGTCTGAAATTCCGCGCCTGCGGTGGCACATCTGACAGTATGGAATAATCAAAGAACGAAAGATTTTCTGTCATGTTAATGTTCAAAGGATTGTGATCCAAACCCACGGGTTTAATTGGATTATTAATGGTATATGCCAGGAACCATATCCCCTAGCTAATTAGTTTCACTAAACGAAATAAGTAATGTAGTAAGTGGCCGAGTGTGAGCAGTGGTGGCCGAGTAGTTAGCAGTGGTGGCCGAGTGGTAGCGACCCCGACTTACGAATACCCCGGTCGCGGGTTCAAACCCAGCCAGACGTATTACTTTGTGTACTTTATTTCATCACCACTGCTCTCAAAACGGTGAAGGAAAACAACGTGAGGAAACCGGCATGTCCTAGAACCAAAAATTCGAAGACATGTGACATCCACCAACCCGCACTGGGCCCACGTGATGGATTACGGCCCATTCCCTCTCCTAGAGAGAAGAGGCCTGAGTCCCAGCAGTGGGAACATTAAAAGGCTGAATATATATATATGTAAACGAAATAAACACGACATTCTCCAGACATTACTACACCTCCATCACAAAATAAAAAATGATTAAAATACTTTGCACAGAGTTTCGTCGCTTAATAATTCACGTGGCTCAAATTTATGGATACTCCGAGAGAGTTCGAATGTTTTGGCTCACTCCCAAAGACCCGGCCTGGTTAACTAGGTTTTAGGATTTTCAAATTATTCATCATTGATTCTTGTTTAAATTGCTAAGGGACTTCCTTCGCGGAGTGCTGTACTTAATGCCTTAAGGGAAATTCTTGGCAGGTAATTTGTTGAAGGCATTTCGTAATTTCGCGGTCTATATTTTCTTGAATCGTGTGTGTGGATTTTCTGTCTCGATTTTGATTTTTATTTGAAGAACAGGCTTTTGTTAAATTCAATTTATTTAATTATTTTGTTTCACAATAGACTTATAAACCAATGATATAAAGAATATAATATTACCAAATTGCTAATTACAACTTGGTAATATTAGTAAAGTTTTTTTATCGAAACGTGGAGGACGCTTAGATAAAAAAACTGGGCAAGTGTGAGTAGGACTCGCGCACTGAGGGTTCCGTAAAAACTTACATATGACAATAGTTCAATTCCTGAATTGAGTTACGGAGATCTTTCCGAATCGCAAAGAAAAGTTTTTTTTTGTGACGTAAATAACTACAAATTTACAGTTTTCAGATTTTTCCTATATTTGTGCTTCATGCCAAATTTCAGGATTCTAGGTCAACGGGAAGATATTTATATGTTTGAGCCGTTTGGGGTTGAAACACTAGGGCCATGGGGTCGCTCAGCTAGTTGTTCGCGATATCAGCAAACAACCGGGTCGAATCTTCGCGTGATCAGAGAGCTGGGCTTTTCTTCAGACACCAAATCAGCATTGCAATCCAACGTGGCAATGCTGCCAGCGTTCTGGGCACTTTTCCCATTGATATCGATGTGGATGAATTTTTTGATGCCCAATAATTTATTTTTCTACCCGTTTGTAAATAGTATTATTTTTAGTTTGTGTATATTCCTATTATGTTATTAATATTTATTATTTTTGATGTTCATAAGCAAATAAATAACTTCTTTTTACATCCCTTCAAAAAAAAAAATACTGGGTAGGTACACACATTACTAACTAATAATATATATTAATACTAATGAAAAATCTTTCTAAATAATCTACTGAAGATTGTTCTTTTTTATTTTTTTCTGTGGGAAAATCTTTCAATGACACCCCATGCTCTTAAACGGGGTGAGGCGGTGTGGCAGACTTTTAGGCCGGCCGGCCGGCGTCTGTTCAACGTTGGCGCTTACCGCTAGAAACTCGCGACGGTAACGTCGCGTCTGCTCAACATTGGCGCTTACCGCTAGAAACTCGCGACATTAACGTCGCGTCTTCTAAACGTTGGCGCTTACCGCTAGAAACTCGCGACGTTAAAGTCGCGTCTTCTCAACGTTGGCGCTTACTGCTAGAAACTCGCGACGTTAACATCACGTCTGCTCAAAGTTGGCGCTTATCGCTAGAAACTCACGACATTAACGTCGCGTCTGCGCAACGTTGGCGCTGCGCAGACGTTGGAGAAGCGCCAACGCTCGTAAAACGCCGGTGGGATAGCGGCCTTACTGACTAAAAACTCACTCCTGTTCCTTCATTGCCTTTCATACCAGGGCCGAGTCTTCCTATCAGAAGCAGACCCTTGGCCCAAGTAGGCTTGGGATAACTTTCTACTATTACGCAGGTGAAGCCGCCGGCAGCAGCTAGTTCCTTCGTATTTATGAATATCTATTACATACAAGATAACTTTGCACTTCTTTATTAATGCTACTTATTATTTGATACAAACTAGTGCTTGACTGCGATCCCACCTGATGGTAAGCAGTGATGCAATTGTTGATGGTGAGGAGCACTATTTTATTAAGAGCCTATTCACTCCAGCCTTAAAGACACCAAAAATATAATCGAATGGGAAAATCCCAGCAGGCAAATTGCTCCAGTCACTCAATGTACGCGGTATAAACAAGGAGGCGAAACGCTTAGTCCGGACCGTAGATATTATCCTCACTGAAATATCGAGATATTTCATTTATTGTATCTTCATTTCCATACATATCGTAGAAAATGGATTTATGTAATAACTGTTTAAAGGTATTTTAATAAATAAAAAAAACTTCTCGCTCTTATTACGAGTCAAAGCATTTTCTTTCTTGATAAAAAAACAAACGAGCCCAAACAAGTTTTCCTTATAATAACATACAAATAAAAAAACACAAAAGGATCTCCGTATAAAACACCGGCGCGTCGTTACAGAGTCGTCACACAGAACTGACATTATAATCTTTTACATACGAAATTTTATCAACTAAACGTATTTTTTTTCTTTTTCATCCGAACGTACGCACGACGCCTATCAAGTTAAACATGTCCAGTATAACTTGACCTCTTAATGACAAGAAAGATTATGCCAAAGCGAGGTCAGCTAAGACTAGAAATTTATGTATATGTTGGAAGAGTGTTCTTTTTATGTGTCTTTTCTCATTATTTTTCAATTCGATTCGTGAGAGAACGACAAACGTTGGGTATCAATGTTGACTCGTAAAATTTGATACATTCCAGTCAACGAGCGACGTTTTAAGCCGAAAGCGACAGTTTAGCCATCGATCGTGAACGGAATAATGTTCGAGGCGATCACTCTTATGAGTTTTAGGTCTTCAAATAGTAATGACATACATATTTTAGTATTTTCTTTACGAAAATTTAGGTTATAAATATTGGAAGGCATTAGGTAGCTGACAGATTGAAGTAAATTATATTAAAAAATCGATCAAGGACGTATTAGAGGAATGGAGATATAAATATTAATAAGGTATTATTATAATTACAGTAGCGCATTGCTCGCGACTTCGCCTGCCTAAATTTTGTTTTTGTTTTTTTTTTGTTTTGAACCTAAGTCGGCAAAAATTGAACCTTTATTAGGATTACTTTGTCAAATTCACATATTGTGAATGTCCACAACAGTAGGTTTTTACAAACTGTTATTTTTTTTAGGGTTACGTACCTCAGTCGGCAAAACCAGATCCCTTATAGGATAAGTTTGTTATCCGTCTGTCCGTCTGTCAAAACCCTTATTCTCAGGAACGCGTTAAAGCTGATGAAGCTGAAATTAATATCAAATACTCAAGTCCCAAGTCCTGGCACCTGTCAAAACGCTTATACAGGGTTATTTGTAAAACACTGGCAGCCTCTCAGGATTATGTTACTAACATCATAAACAACAACTTTTGTTCTATGACTTTTAAAAATTTATCATATTTTAATTCATCAGATTGTTATACAAAAATAAAAAAAAAAACTTAAATTGAACGTTCTAAATATTGCGAAGTCTACGGGAAGCAAGCGATAGTTTAATAGCGGAGGGGAGCGGGGATCGGGCGGCGGGGGTGCTTTCTGCGCTTGCATCGCGTTATACAGACGTCGGTAGGTATAGTAAAATAGAGTTGAGTTCTATATAAGGCTAATGTCTGTGGTATTGAGGCCTATCTAATGCGTCGTCAGCTACGCTGGTCTGGTCACGTTGTGAGGGTGCCTGATGAGAGGGTTGCTAAGCGCATTTTCTTTTATGAACTCAAGGACGGTAAGCGGAGACATGACAGGCAGTTCCTCAGGTACAAGGACGTTCAGAAAAGACATAAGATAGACTTGGTTGGAGACGTTTAATTAAACAAAACGACTATACTTTTGAAGACCAACGTAAGAGAGATCTCGACTTCAGGCGAGATATCATCAAGAATAAACCGCCCTCCAACATCCAATACCTACACAACAATGGTGTTTTAACGTGCCCACACTGTGCACGCATGTTTACAGCAAAGATAGGCTTTATTAGACACATCAGAGCACATGATCGCAACCCGTAGTTGCACTAAATCAGAACCCAGTCATCGTTGCCGAAATCTGCTAGAGAGAATAATATATGTTTTGTAAAAGATCTCATTTATTTATGTTACTTTCACATTCATTTTGACTGGCGTGTTGGTCTAGTGGTTAGTGGCCCTGACTGCTATGCCGGAGTCGTGGGTTCGATTCCCACCCAGGACAAATGTTTGTGTGATGATCACGATCATTTGTTCTGTGTCTGGGTGTAATTTATCTATAATATGTATGTATTTAGAAAATATATATGTATGTTTATCAGTTGTCTAGTACTCATAACACAAGCTCTGCTTAGCTTGAGACTAGACGACGAATATATTAAACAGCTGAAGTAATGGCAGAAAAAAATTTCATTGCGAATTTGGAGAGTGTGCGCAGGAGGATTACATGAATTGATTCCGTCATCACCTAACTACCATCGGACAACCCGACGTACGGCGAGTATCCACCCGTATGATGTTAACACCTCTACGGTCCGGACTGAGTGTTTCGTCGCGCCCTTTATACCGCGTACATCGTTGGTCTGGAACACTTTGACTGCAGCGGCCTTCCCGACCGATTATAATTTAACTAGTGCGCTTCAACATCAACTCACTGTTGAGTTAAGCTCGCCTTTGTACATGAATTGTCAAATCACTGTGTTTAATAATAAGTATACAATAAAGAATTAAGAACGATTGCATCACCACTTGCCATCAGGTGAGATCGCAGTCAAGCATTAGTTTATATCAAATGAAAAAAAAAGTTTACCGAGTTTGACACAAGCTAGTTAGAAATAATACGAGTAAAATGTATCAATTCCGGCCCTACGACCGACCCTAACGTGAGAACCTAACATGTGCTACTACTAACTATTATTACCGAAAATTCTATGTCACGTATCAACCATTGGAATCAACTATTAGGTTGATGGTATCGGTGTATTATATGCCTAACAGCTAATTATGGTAATGTATTAATTGGGTGCAGGACAAGGTAAGTGGATGTTTACTACATTACACACACATATTATGTGTACGTATATAAAGTGTAGATGTTGTAGATATTTCATATACACACTTTTTTTTTTAGGTGGGAAAATCATCTTATGACAAATCCCGCTCTTGGGCGGAGAGAGAAATAGTGTTAGACTTTCCCCCGGCTTTCACTTTAACACTACCCGTGGCCCCAGTAGGCTTCGACCCTGCTGAAATCTTGAGGCGCGCGTGGAACAGTACGCGCCGTCGACGACTTGGGCTTGGTCCGGACGGTTACCGGACGATCGGACGGCGAGTCACCCATTGCTCGCCGTCCGCAAGCCCGCGCCTACGGTGGCCGGAAATCGGGATCAGAATCCCGGCGGCGGTTGGGGCATGAGGACCGTTGCCTCACGCGATCGGCCGCCTCCTTTGCTAGCATTACTGCTTCACAGAAGGAGGCGACCGCTTCCACTGCTCTTCGCAATACTTTTAAAGCTTCAGAAAATCTCTTACATGCCTTTCTTGGAAGAACTAATAAAGTTTTTTTTTCTACAAATTAACTTGTAGCTTTCATTGAAATAATTCTGACTATTGTTGTAGTAGGTAAATCTATATAATTTTTTTTTCACAAATATCTGTGTCTGTGTCTATATTATTGAACTTTTCACGGCATAATTTACGGAACAGATTTGAATTTAACTTATCACATGGGAAGACCTGTTCTACATAGAGTACTATTTTTTGTTCTGACAGTATGTTCAATCGGCATAATTTTCGACATTCATGCGGATAAAATGGGCGGTAGAAGCGAGTTATTTGTATGATTGTAAATGTACCTAATCTGTGGTTCTAGAAAACCCGTAGTTCTAGAACGCAAAGGGTAATTGAAGGATACAGGTGTGGTATTAGTCAGTAAAAGTCTGACACGCCCTCTCGCTCCACCGAGAGCGCGAGAAGTCATTTTGATGATTTCCCACGTTAAAAAAAAGGGGCCCAGCTGGGTCGAATCCTACTGGAGCCATGAGTAGTGTGAGAACGAAGCCCGGGGCCCTGGGACGAAGGTAACGAAGGAACAGGAGTGGGTTTTTAGCCAGTAAAAATCTGACACTATCTCCCGCTCCGCCCAAGAGCGAGATTTGTCGTTAGATGATTTTCCCACCTAAAAAAAAAAAGCTTTAAAAGTAATGTCACATTTAACAACATAATCAGAATTATAGACATTTTGTAAGTTTACTTTAGCAAAACCCGAATAATAACGTGTTACTGTTCACAAAGAAAAGTTTATAAAATAATTCATGGTCAAATAACTACCAAAGGCTGTAACAAAAGCTACTAAATGAATCGTTCACAAAAAAATCCTTCTCAAAACTCTTTACTACTTACTTTAATGATTACGTTTAAACTCATCCAAGTCTTTGAGCCGAAAACCGTTACCTTAAAAAATATTTTTACAGTCCAATCCGACTCTCTTGAGTCCAAATCACTTTGGTCCAAATCACTGGGGGGTGATCAATTTGATGAAAAAAAAAATCCAAAAATATAATTGTGGAAATCTTTATTTACATAATAAATCGTTATAGGATCCACAAAGGGTGGCTTGTCAAAAAATTTGGGAACAATTTGAACATCAAAGTATTTGCGAATGGTGACAAAACCTGAAGACGTGCGTTTAACCGGGGCCCGTGCACGATAAATTTGCCATTACGGTGTTTGTATAAATGGTGACTTTGTGATGTGGTCCAAATTGTGAAATGGAGCGGTCTGGACCCCATTGTGGTCCAAATTACATGAGTATAGGCTGAAATAAAAGTACCACATTCTTAGTTGAGCTTTTGTCTTGGTATGGTCATCTAAAGAGGAGGGATGAAACGCATGTTACTAAAAGAGTTATGAGTTTACATGTGGATGGATGGAGAGGGAGAGGGAGGCCAAAGAAAAGATGGATGGATTGTGTGAGAAGTGATATGAAAGAAAAGGGAGTTAGTGATAGCGTGACGAGTGACAGGACAGAATGGAAGAAAAAAACGTGTTGCGCCGACCCAAAATAAAACGGGACAAGGGCAAGAAGATGATGATTATTTCTAAAGTAAAAGAATATTTAAGCAAAATCAGCCTAACAATGGTCTCACTGCTGGGTCTCAGGCTTCCACTCTAGGAAAGGCAATGGGCCGTAATCCACCACGCAAACCCGGTACGGGTTAGTGGATGTCACACGTTTTAGATTTTGTTTTTGTTCTAGGACGTATCGGTTTCCTCACAATGTTTCCTTCACAGTTGTACCTGCCTGAGTTTGAAGCCACGATGTCATGTATGTTATGTGACGACTCATAAGTCAGGGGCTGTTACCCACTGCTACAAGTAAATTCAAAGGGAGAATCAACTTGTCAAAAGAAAACATTATGTAAGTATACCGATATTATAGTCATCTACTTTGCCCATTTGTCATCCCTATATCAAGTACACTTTCAAGCTTCGTAGAAAATAACATCTATCATTTTTCAGCTCATAACTTACCCCACACAAAAAATCCTTTTTATTAGTACAGAGGACATCGAAAGGCCCAAAGTTCGGTGTTCTCATTCGAAAAAATACCACCGATTTATACAAAATCCTCTCCTTAATAAAGTATGGGATATAAATTGACCTCTCCAGTGCTTAGCATTTATTTTTTTTCTCTGGGAACATTCACGTAAAAAAATAAATTGGCCCAAAGGTATTTCGGGTTCGCCAACATTTTGTAGCTCAGGTAACGGTTGAAAAACTTAATTTTCCTTTATGACCACTCAATGGGATCTACATTTATGCTCTTTTATGTTATAATGTTGGTTTTATGTTTTATTATGATGTACGTAAGAGATTGTTTTTGGATATCAAAAGATGTTTGGAGAAAAATTTGTGGGTCTGTAATGTGTGTTTATCCAGCTCTGTAATCATAACAATAAGTATTGTAACCTTTTGAACTTCGCTTTGAGTTGAAATCCTTTGTAGAAGACTAAGTAACGTCTCTGTTTTTTTTGTACTTACGAAAATATTTATACTCTGTTTCTTTTTTATTAAATAAAAATTTCTCTGTAGCACGCCGGTGACTTAGTTCTTGCAGCGTATAAAGCAATAGGCACAAACTCAAAGCATTATTTTTTCCGAATACGAAATTTCATCTAAATCCGTTCAGCCATTTAAGTGTAAAGGAATAACAAACATAGGTACACATATTCGCCTTCATAATATTAGTCGTGATTATTAGTAGGCGTATGTCGTTACTAATTTCATAAGAACTAATGTTTTACTTTCTTATTTTTGACATTGATTATTTTTCAAATTATTAGGTACCTAGTAAAAATTAAAAATTTTAGTATTCAAACATGTCACGCCATAGTACGTGGCAAATATGAACCAATTTTTTAGGTTTCTTTACCTCAAAAGGAAAAAACGGAACCCTTATAGGATCACTTTGTTGTCCGTCTGTCTGTCTGTCAAGACCGGGAACGCGTGGAGGTTACGAGTTGAAATTAAAATCATAAACTCAAGTCTGCTGTCCCTTGAAAAAAAACCAAACTTCTGAGTTAACGAAGGAAAAAGATACGGCCATTTATGTCGCAAAAAACGTATATTTCGACACTCTCAAGGAAATCAAAGTTCATAGGGGCATGAATCCAGGTCTTATAGCACAGGTATAGTTATTAAATCTGAAGACAGTAGATTTATTGTAACGTCACAAAAAAAAATTGCGATTCGGAAAAATCTTCCGAGACTCCATTCGGGAATTGAACTATTTACGTAAGTATGTTTGCAAGGAACCCTTAGGGTGCGAGTCCGACTCGCGCTTGCACAGTTATTAAATATACTTAAACATTATGAAGTCCTATTTATATGTATAAAGAGACACAGAGTTCTAGTTATGCTCTATACTAAAATATCTTCTTCAGTCGTAAACAGTCGTAATATAAACGAAAATGAATTATTTAGAAACGAACCTCCCAGTTATTTAACATAGGCGTAGGTTTATTTTGAAATCATCTGCGGGTGAAATTAAATAACATTACATATCTTGTTTTAAGGGACGAAGCAGAGGTGTATTCATTCTATGGACGAAATCGATTAACGTAATGTCAAAATGTAAGGAATTGACTATTTGATAATTGCTCGGTACACTATTGTTCGTAAGAATTACTGTAGTCCTGGAACGCAAAAGGTAACTGACGGAACGGTTCTTCCTCTTGACATTAAGACTCAGGACGGTCACCACCCAGTATGCATTTAAGCGAAAGTTGCGGAATTACTTTCAAAACAAATAGAGAAATAGCGGAGTCGTTTCAAAAACCCCCTTCTTTTACTTTATATTTTAATAAAAAATCATTATATTATATGTATTTTTATTTTATTTATTTATGAATACTTTTGTACCCTTGTTTTTCTTAATAATCTATTTTGTTTTTTTATGCACCTACCATGTTTTCTCTTCACCGCCCTTGGTTGACTGGTAGAGAATGCCTAAGGCATTACCGCCGTATTAGTCCGCCTTTCTACCTTTGTGTTGCAAGAATTTTAATAAAATGAAATCAATAAAGGAACATAGATGGGTTTTTGTCAGTAAATATTTGATACACCCTCTCGCTATACCCAAAGCGAGAGAAGATATTTGAGGATTTTACATTCACTAAGGCCTACTGTCCATGGACGCCTAGCTTCATAGACGCGTATTCGTCATTATACGCTTGGTGGACGTGGTGCCGTTGTGTCACGTCCACTGATGGACATGGGCCTTCCCCAAGTGTCGCCACAACGAACGGTTCTATGCATCTCGCATCCATCAGATTCCCGCGACTCTCACCAGGTCATCGGTCCACGTTATGGGAGGTCTTTAACCGCTGCGTCTTCCGGAGCGCGGTCGCCTCGCCAGAAGTTTTCGAACCTATCGACCATTTGTTCTATGAGCAATGTGCTCTGCCCACTGTCACTTAAGTTCGGTGAATATTCGGCCACTGAAACTATGCCTAGAGGCTTTTTATTCCTGGCAGATGTGGACCAGTGGTTACGACCCCGACTTACAACTTTACGAGTCATACGTAGTTCAAACCCAGGCTGGCGCTTTAGTTTGCACAATTTATTTCATCACCACTGCTCTTTAAACAGTAAAGGAAAATATCTTGAGGATTCCGGCACGTCTTAGAGCTATAAGGTCGAAGATAGCCACTAAACTGCACTGGGCCCGCGTGGTGGATTACTATCCATTGCCTCTCCTAGAGTGGAGGTCTGAATCCTAGCAATGGGAACTTTTTAAGGCTGACTATGCTATGCTTTATTAACTCCAAATTTTTTTTTTTCAAAATAATGTTTAACCCATCCTCTGCCAAGCCTGTTCGCCAGCAATTGGGATGTGTCAATACGATCCGTTAGGCTTACTCGAGCGTCAGGCGGAGGGTTGAACGATTAAACCTTTTAATCTAAGGGCCTTTGTGACCGCCATATCGTAAATTATATTGCAGAAGTTTAATAATGGAAACCTATTTTTTATTAATCATCTTTGATAAATGATATTTATTTTCCAAATAAGTTTTGAAAAACACTTTAACGCGTCAATTTTTCCCACAATTTAAACTTGATGAGGCCGGTGTTTCGTGACTACCCTGAGAAGAAACACCGAAAGAAACTCAGAGGTCAAATTCTTTTTTAATGTCAGCAAATTGTAGGGGCCATAGTAGTGACCATGGCCTGCACCAAGGTCCGGCGTGAGAGATCGCCGTCGCCGATCGCCCCCACGAGGACACGGCGTTGCTCTGCCCAAGCGAGGCACACCTCCAACGTGTGCTCCACAGTGTCCTCCGTGCGGTCCACACAGTGGCGACACCCGAGCGTCGCTTCCGCACGAATCCGGTGCAGGAGCTTCCCGAACTTACCGTGTTCGGAGAGACCTACGTCACGCGGAAGGTGAGGACGCCGTGAGGTCTTCCCAACCATGCCTCAAAAAGGGGACTTACCGCCATAATTGTGGCGTGCCCAATGCTTTAGTATGTTTGCGATCCATTTCACAAACAACAAAGTTAGTTATGTTGCCAACCAGCACTCAGACCACAAGATTTTTTTTCTAAAGTGACAAACTGCTAACTGTTAAACTTCTGTAGTTGTATCTCTATTGTGACTATTTGAGGGATTACGTTTTTATATACGAGTTACGGAAAAAGGCAATTATGTATGTTTTTGCGTGCAGTTGATCGCGGCAGTCGAGACCATTCCGCCCCGGTTTAATAATCCCTACTGATAGGGATAAGTTATTAGATTTTGTTTATACAGTTTCTAGTAGAACGCCTTTTGCCCTAGAATCAGTACAGCAATACAAAATATGAATCACCCTGGCTTTCACACAACGCTATCTAGTCCCAAACTAAGCAGAGCTTGTGATATGAGCACTAGGCACCTATAAATATACTTATATATTTCTCAATCCATACATATAATAAATACATTACACACAGATACAGAACAAATCATTATGCTCATCACACAATCATATTTCTTGGGTGGGAATCGAACCCACGACCTTTGGCATAGCAGTCAGGGCCACTAACCACTTGACCAACAGGCCAGTCAAAGAGGAATGGTCAAAGTCAAAATGGACCCCTTTCATCATAATGCATGACGCAAAGAACATGTTGTTACAGGTCCGGAGTTGTGGGATTGCTCGAAAAGTTACTACGGCTCTGGAACGTAAAGGGTTTAGACTTAGAGGTACGTACGAAACAGGGCTTAAATACCCCACATACATCCGTTGAAAAGGGAGAATCCTCTGACCAGACGGGTGTTGGGTCTGGTCCGGTCTGCTCGATAGTTGATTTTGGATGGTATGTTGAAATTACACGGAGAATTTTGATAGCGCGATGCAGGATAGTTCCTATGTGATAACATAGATGTCGCTAAAGGCATACGGTGGGTTTTAAGCTAGTAAATAGCCTGTCACTTCTTCTCACTTCACCCAGAGCAGGAGTTTGCAACTGACGCGGGGTGTGCCCGAGCCGCAACGAGGTTGTTAAGGAGCTGAGTACTGCAGTAACAAACTTTCTCCACGTGTATCAAACGTCGTTTTTCAATACACTTCCAAAGAAATAATTGAACGAGGGTTGACTGGCGACTTGTGGAAGCCACTTAGTGCCCAGCCTGATACGATAAATATAATCAACTGTGGTGGGGCGAACTCGCGCACTTGTACGCACTAGTGCGGAAAACAGTAAATTGCTTGCCTAAAAGCGGATTTTCGAGAAGATGTATTAAAAAGAAATTATCTTTACAGGTGTTGTCCAGTAGATACCTACTCCACGAGAAAAAGGAGTCAATTTATGTACATATACATGTATTTGTACACATCCATACATAGGCAACACAAATTGCATTAACGTACAATGGTTGCCTCAAAGCGTCTCATGAAATTTAGATGACTCGTTAGGTTTCAATGCGGATCACAGGTATACCTGTAGGACAAGTACAGTGCTACAGGTATACCTGACGGCGAATGATGCTCTACATAATCTTCTTTCATACGTAACATCATTTGAAACAGCATTGTAAAGTACAATGATAGCTGCAGTATGTATATATACACTTGATGAAATTGAGAAAATGAAAAGAAAAAATGTTTACTTATTTAGCCCCCTCTATTGTATCTTGTGCGAAACAGTTATTGTGACACAAGAACGCAAAGGACAACTGAAAGAACACAGATGGGTCTCAGTCAGTAAAATTTTTTGACTTCTCGCTCCAACCAGAGCATTAGAACTTATTAAAACAAAAAAAAAAAGTTTATTTTTACCTCACACATACAACTTAGCATATAAAGCATAAACATAATCAGCTTTTTAATGTTCCCACTGCTGGGACTCAGGACTCTCTCTAGGAGAGGGAATGAGCCGTAATCCACCACGCGGGCCCAGTGCGGGTTAATGAATGACACATATCTTCGAATTTTTGGTTCTTGGACATGTCGGTTTCCTCACGATGTTTTTCTTCACCGTTTTGAGAGCAGTGGTGATAAAATAAATTACACCAAGTATTGCGCCTGGCTGGGTTTGAACCCATGACCTAAAATAATTCGTAAGTCAGGGCCGTTGCCATTCGGCCACCACAACTTATTAAAAACCAAACAATGTAATAATAATACTAAAACAATATTTATAAAAAGGCACTTATTCCAGCATAATTATGCTGAGATATTTAAAACGATAAATAACATAGCACTGTTATCTTGGAATGGATGCCACGGACGCACACAGAAGGAACGTGAAATAGAAAAAATAAATAAGAGAAGATAAAATTTTTGTTTGAAATAGACTAAACACATAAAGACACAATTGAACTCGTGTGAGTTCAATTGTGTATGTGTGATGATACCTAAAGAAAAGGCCTATTTTTCTGAAAAAGTTTTATCAACAGCTCTGGCTTCTTTTATCTTAAAGATAGTTCACATCATCATAATCATCATCATTTCAGCTGAAAGACGTCCACTGTTGGGCACAGGCCTCTCCTAAGTGTCGCCATAACGACCGGTCCTGTACGTTTCGTATCCGTCGGATTCCCGCGACCCTTGCTAGGTCATGGGTTCAAACGCCTTCTCGCTCCAGCCTTGTGGGAGGCCTTCTAACGCTGCGTCTTGGTAAGTAGTCGCCACTCCAGAACCAGATAGATAGTTAGTGAAAGTGAGTTTACGGTTTGCTTAACTCATTTTTAGCGTTTTGAAAATAAATCGCAAAAGCGGAATAATTGTGTCACACGCAATCAATAGTAAGCCTTTCAGTTTGTCAATTTTCCAACATTCGATAATAACGTTGTCGAGCAGACGAAATCAAAAATAACGAGACAGTACATTTGCAATTACTTCCACCATTTTATTCGTAATAGGAACCATGATTGTTGCGTTACTCTACTTTCTAAAATGAACTAATCCAAAATAATTTAAATGACCCTAAATTATTCATCTCATCTTGATCCTTACATTACTCTCCACCCTTCTTTATAGGTAACAAAACCAATCTTATACAGACCTCCCGAATCATAAATCACTCAGAAAATTAACAAAACAATGAGACGGACCACCTTTTCTTTCCGACCCATAGAATAACCAGGAATGACCGAGCAGATCCAAAGAGAAAGTCTGTAGTGTAACGTAATTTGTAATCTTCAAGCAGGCATTGTTCCCACAGTCCCAACATTACGAATTCACAAGGAGCGAGGTCAGTACCGAATGATTACGACCCTGTTTAGGGTACAGAATAAATAAAAACATATTTTTTCGCCCTTTGAAGCATTTTAATGTTGACATACGTATCCGTGTTACTGGAAGCGCCCGCGGTGGGTCGCATTTTATGTGCGGATTTGTTTTTATTATTTTTTAGGTCTAATAAAATGCCACAGTTGGGATTTTTTGACAGGAGATGGGTAGCCCTGCAGCTTCGAGAAAAACAATTTGGAGCTTATCAACATATTCAGATTCAAACGTCCGCTGCTGGATATAGGTACCTCTAATTATACACCTTTTAACTTGATTTTGGGTTACTGGATATAGCTTTTTTATAGCCGGATGTGAACAGTATTTGTGATACAAAATTTGCACAATACATCACTATTATATTATAAAGGTGAATGTTTTTGAGTGTGTGTATATGTTTGTGGCTTAAAACCTTAGAGATCGATTCGTGAAGGTTCAAGGTAAGGGTAGAAAGGGTTCACACGGCGCGTTGGATCGACGATGAAGTACCTGGGACTGACAGCCAGTGGAATTACGAGGAGCACTTCTGACGTCTGGCTCCCAAACTGGAACGGGTCGAGGCCGCCTTCAAGCGTTTCCTGCCCAATCTAGGGAGTTCAGACGCATCCTGCCGGAGGCTCTACTCGGCCCTTTACGGAGCGCTAGTGTGATCGTGGCAGCTAAGGTCAACGCATCCTAGAGGGTCATTGCCATCTGGATGGTACTTTGCCGGCCTGCTGTCGTGGAATCTGAAGACAACAGTCTTTGCACGCATGCATGATTGATGTATGGAGATGCTACACCGGGGTGAAACTCCGCTGCCACGACAAGTCCCGGCATGGCAGTCAGATTACCAGCGAGATCTCATAGCAACATGACAACAGCGACTGTCGCAATCCAGCACTGGACCACCATAATCATGGTAGTAAGACCTATGTGAAGAACACGGGTATGGTTTTAATCTGTAAAAGTATGACACGCCTTCTCACTCAATCCTAGAGCGCGAGATATCATTGGATAATTTCCCACCTCAAAATAAAATAGAATAATAATCATCAACATCATCACATCATCATTTCAGCCGAAAGACGTCCACAGTTGGACATAGGACTCCCCCAAGCGTCTCCACAACGACCGATCCTGTGCGTCTCGCATCCACCGCATTCCCGCGACCATCACAATAATACTTAATTTGATTTAAAATATTTATTCTTTTATTTTTTTTTTATATAGCATTATATACTAATTTGGCTTTGATATATTTACGAAGAGTATTTACCGATGAGACTAAAACAAAGCTCGTCAAAGAAAATCTCAGGAATACAGAACAAAACTAACAATTGTACCAAACTTTCTGAAATGTCTCCTTGCTAAATCCCAAACTAAGTTAGTGTTAAGAAAACGTTGGAAATCCTGAGGACTTATCATCTGCATTCAGTGCTTTTGTTACTCCATTGTCTGGGTTGTTGCGATGAGATGATATACGGGGTAGCAGAAATAATACTTTAATAGAGGAATCCTTGTCTTTAAATTAGTTTGCATGAGACAAGTTTCCAGGATTACCATTAAGCACGAAAATTTAAAATTGTAGTAAGTATACGTAGAAAATAAGTAGAAAATAAATACTTTAGTATTTTACATACTTAACTACTTAGCTTCTGTCAGCGGCTTTGCCTGCTTAAAAGCAGGTTTCTCCATACAAACTTCCAACCCCCGTTTTACCCCCTTAGTTTCGTAAAATCCGTTCTTAGCGGATGTCTACACCCTATAAGGGACCTACTTGCCACATTTTAAGTTTGTAGATGTTATAGTTTATAAGATTTCATGACTAATAAAAAATATAAAAAATAAAGCGAAATACCACTCACTCAAACGCGAACGCGAACGTGTTGCGGGGACCCCAAATAACACGGGACAAGGGCAGGAAGATGATGATGATGATGATGACCACTCACTAGTGGTATTTCGCATTTATATATATATATAGTTAGATTACTTACATTGAATGTACACACAATACATACAATTTAAATACACAATATATGTATGTAAAAAACGAAGAAACAGAAATAAAGAACGAACGACGAAGAAGACTAAGTTCTTATGATCTATCCTAAGTTATCTGGTAGATATCGCTGTCAATGATAAGACCGCCATTGTACCCTAGATTTAAGTTTGTGTATAAGTATTGTATTGCTTTTGTGGTGTACAATAAAGTTTATTCGATTGTACTTTAGAAACAAAATGTTAAGAAGAACCCGCGAGGCACCCAAACAAAAAGATTACCTCCTCATCATCATCTTCCTGCCCTTGTCCCGTTTTATTTGGGGTCGGCACAACACGTTTTTTTCTTCCATTCTGTCCTGTCACTCGTTACGCTACCACTAACTCCCTTTTCTTTCATATCACTTCTCACACAATCCATCCATCTTTTTTTTGGCCTCCCTCTTCCTCTCCATCCATCCTCATGTAAATTTATAACTCTTTTAGACCACCTATGATGCTATCTTTTAGATTACCTATGTAAACTAATATAATAATGAAGCGGTAAAAATACAAGATTATTTACCAAGACTACGCCTAGTTTGGGACCCGTTGCTAATTTTTAAGACTGTTGTTAGTTTTATTTTCTTTCAAGCTGATACAATAATTTGTAAAACTGTATGTGTTAAATAAATTATTATTGTATTCATATTTCAGTTTTTTTTTTTTTTTTAAATAATCTAACGACATTTCTCGCCCGTTTCGTCTCAGACTTTTACTGACTAAAACCCACTCCTGTTCCTTCTTTGCTTTCGTACCAGGGCCCCGGGGTTTTCTTTCGCATCACCCATGGCCCCGGTAGCCTTCGATCCTGTTGGGCCCCTACGGTTTTGCTGACCTCTCCGTGCCATCTTTATAAATACTATCTATCCTAAATGAAATAGTACTTTAGAACACGCAGTCCTATCATTACACTATCCCATTTTTAAATTTTTCAAACACATACTGCCCTTCAAGACACAGTGAAACAAGCTGCGTCACACATTACTATGCATTTATGTAATACACGGCCATCTTTCAAATTTATGAATCGTATATTTTGTTCAGTCCGCTGAAGCGTTGCCAGGAATACGTTGTTAACTTTGCGACCTATACATCTTGGAGTTTTTAGTATGCAATGCGTGCAAGTTGCCAACCCCTGCCTTTCAACATTGAAATATGATGTCGTTTTAAAGGAATCGCTGGAAGTTTCTGAGACCGTATTTGTGGAGTGTCCTACTTTATGTTAATAAAAATAGCCTTTGCCAATGTGTTATGCAAGAGAAATGCTTATTGAAGGTTCAAGAAGGTAAGTTCAGTGATTTTCACGGTAATTTTGTTTTTTTTGAGGAGGGATAAATTTAACATTATAACTCCTCCCGCTCTGAGTGGCGTAAGAGGAAATATTAGACTCTTACTGGCTAAAATGCACTCACATTTTCCTCCTCCTACTGCATTCCCTGAAACGCAAAGAACTTCGAATGTCCGCATTTACGATCCTTTGCATTTTAGTCATCATACTTTCCTAAATTAATTTAACGTCGACTAAGACAATCATTGGTAATGATGCGCTCGTCGAGTCGAGGCTTCAAAGTCTTGAGCATTGACGCCAAGTGGCTCTGTCGGTTTTCTACCAGTTGCGTTTCGGAGAGTGGAATTGCGTAGCCTAATTCCGCCAAGTCCGTTCAATGCTCAGACCACTAGGCGTACGGCGATACGCCACCGGACACACACAAGGTACAAGGTAGACTTCCCACCCATACGCACAAAACGTGTTAGGGACACCTTCACTACGCATACAGCTAAGGAGTAGAATTCCCTGCTGGAGTCTGTGTTTCCTGATAGCTACAACATACGGATCTTTAAGTCAAGAGTGAATAGTTACTAGTCAACTGCGCTCCATCGTCGAACACAGCGTCGCTTTTCATCAGGGGAGATAGTGAGCCTATCAATAATAAAAAAACCTGCGTGTCTTCTTCTTTCATGATATTCCATGCTCCGTCTTTATTAGTCCTCTTCCAGTTGCCACATTTCATTCTATCCAGCCTTCTATATTAATTTGTTCTTCCCACACTATTATATTCCACATTCAAACTCAAAACTTTCCCAACCACTATTCTCCCATTGCTCCGCATTACATACCCATAACGATTCCACACAACTTCCTCAGGTGGGATAAATAGTGAGAAAATAAAAAATAAAAAAGTGTCCCCTTTAGAAGCCCTTCTAAAGCCACGTATAATGAACCATAGAAATCTCCATAAAGTTGAGGATGTATTTTTCCCCTCCTCTTAAAGACACATTGCTTCAATGTTCACGAGACAAAATGACATCATGAATGTTGAGCAGTCATAACCCATGAATGTTTTATTATTATAAACCCCTTACAGGCTTACGCCATAGAGTAACTGAAAAATTGATATAGAAGACATTTGAGCAAGTGTTTCAAACAAAGAAAGAATTTCAGACGAAAGACGTCCGCTGCTAGACATAGGCCTCCCCCAAGTGTCACCTCAATGAACGGTCCTGTGCGTCTTGTATTGGCCATTTCCATTCAGTCGTGGGAATGCAGCAAGCGTTAGAGCATCCTTGCGCCGGAGGAAAACAAGGGTAGGTTGTTTGAGTAGGCTTAATTTTTTTTTTAGTTTAGTTACTAGTATTAATCAATTTTAATTAGAAACATTATTGATTTTGTGTTCATTGATCATTTTAATAATTATAATTCCGTATATAAATACGTATTAAAAAAATAATTTAATATTAAATAATTTAGATAAAATACTCGTATATACTTACGAGTTGTAAGCCGCGGTTCCAAACCAAGGTGCATTACTTTGTGTAATTTATTTCATCACCACTGCTCTCAAAATTGGGAATTAAAACATCGTTAGGAAACTGGCATGTCCTAGAATCAAAAATTCGAAGACATGTAACATTCACCAATACGCATTGGGCTCGCGTGGTGGATTACGGCCCATTCCCTCTCCTAGAGAGAGGAGTCCTGAGTCCTAGCAGTGGGAACATTAAAAGGCTGATTATTCATATTATATTTATATATGTAACGTTATTGTTGACTCTCTGCACGTGTTGATTTTTACTATAAATGCAATGAATAATTGTAATCTTAATTACTTTGGACTCTATGCTAAAGGCAGAGTATGAAATCATACTGTAATCATCGTCTCATACTTATGGCTATAACCGCTTTCCTCCACAAAATGCAAAGATTTAGTTTTCATTCCATTCACTTTACATAATCCGTGTACTCTGTCCATTCTGCATACCTAATCTTTGCCAGGAACCTTTTTTCCTTACCATGTTTTACTAAAGACAGGTCTTTGGACCCTCGGGAAGCGCTCGTCTTAATTTTACTTCTAGGATTAATGACGCTTATTTTAAACGAGATTCGTTCCTCTGGAGCTATTCCAGTGATAATGAGGTTTAGGACTTTAAATACTTTTGTATATAATACTATTTTAAGGCTTAAAAGCTGCTGGGAGTTCGTTTGAAGCTCTCTCCAGCTTAAACAGGAAGTTTTATTTTAAGACGGGATTTTTCAGGTCGTCTATACAAGTATCTTTATTTTTTGTTTTAGCCTAGTTTGTGTCCGACTGCTAGGCGAAGATATCCCCTTCCCTTCCAAGCCTTGCGCGATCTCTGGCTAAAATTTAACTCGCCAACGTGATCATCATCACAACACCATCGGCGTAGGCCATGGTCCGGAGCGAGGAGTGGCAGGCGGTCGCCTCCTTCTGCGAAGCAGTAATGCTAGCAAAGGAGGCAGCCGATCGCGTGAGGCAAAGGTCCTCACGCCCCAACCGCCGCCGGAATTCCGATCCCGATTTCCGGCCACCACAGGCGCGGGTTTGCGGACGGCGACCAATGGGTAGCTCGCCGTCCGCCGTTCGTCGTAACCGTCCGAACCGGGCCCAAGTCGTCGACGGCGCGTAGTGTTCCACGCGCGCCTCAAAGAGATGTCAGCAACTGTAGGGGCCCAGCAGGGTCAAAACCTACTGGGGCCATGGGTGATGCGAAAGAGATCCCGGAGTCCTGGAAAAATGGCAAAGAACGAACAGGAGTGGGGTTTTAGTCAGTAAAAGTCTGACACTATCTCCCGATCCGCCCAAGAGCGGGGGATGTCATTAGATGATTTCCCAATAAAAAAAAAAACACCTTCGCCGTAGTTGAACTCGACGTCCGCCTTATACGTACACAGCAAAGGGAATCGTTTGTCTTGGTACGGTCATGTGAAGAGGAGGGATGAAACACATGTTACTAAAAGAATTATGAGTATACATGAGGATGGATAAAGAAGGAAAAGATGGCCAAAGAAAAGATGGATTAATTGTGTGAAGACTGATGTGAAATAAAAGGAAATAAAAATAATAGCACAGGTTGACAGGACGGAATGGAAGAAAATCCTACCGTCTCCTAACCTCTATATCCTACCGTCGCATGGGCATGCAAATAATATTTTATTCATTAGGTTACAGAAAAAATATAATTGTATTGATATTGAATAAGTTTAAATATCAAAATATGTACTAAAAATGTCAGACTAATAGGGATGGTAAAATTTTAATAATAATGTCAAACAGAATGATAACGTCAATCACGAAAAGAAAAAGAAATGTCAGAAAAGTGTTGTCAAAAATAAAATATAAAAACACTATACATGTCAATCATAATACTTAGTGAATCAGTTCAACGATTTATGATTAAGAAAATCATCAAATGTGTAGTAACATTCCATAATTAATATTTGGTTTTGTGCCCTTTGAATTTTTATAATAGTCATATTTTTTATTGCGTCAGGTACTTTATTATAAATGCGTGGGGCGATACCAAAAAAAAAATTCTTCTGCATTAGTGCGGTTTTCGAAATTTCCCTTCACATAGTTTGTTAACATATTGAGCCCGTGTCAGATTTTTCCTGACTGCTGACAATTTTTCAAATAATTGTGGATTATTTTTTACAAATAGAGCCGTTACCAAAATGTATAAAGACGGGAAAGTTAAAATCTTTAGAGATTTAAAATAACGTTTTGACCATTGACCTTATACATCGCTTTTGCATTCTAAATACCAGTACCACTTGTTCAGTTTGTTTCCAAAACCGGTCATGCATTTGGACGATACAATTTAGTTTGTCGATATTCGTTCTAGAGCGGGTAGACGATACAAGTGCAGGAAAAATGCATTTACAGTCTACAGAGATTTCGTTTCGGTTTCGATATCCCAGATAATCTTAATAAAAAGGATGTGTATTGAAACTGTTTGTTTTGAAATGGAGTTTTGAACTGTATCCATAGTGCAAGTGTTGCTCGATAACTGTACCGTACCAGTTGATAAGTAGGCACGACATGGCTCAATATCTTTTCAATTCACTTACGCGAAAACTCACTCTTATCTCTACCGCTTTTAGGCACGCATATACCTGTTTGCACTTTTACGTACTCGTGCGGAAAAGTGCGCCAGCTCGCCCCCGTCACAATTTATTATATTTATCTTAACAGGCTGGGCGCTAAGCGACCCCTAGGGGTCACCGGTAAAAATCCGTTTATTTATTTGTTCATAAGTGTATTGAAAAACGTAGTTTGATACACGTGGAAATTTATCACTGCAGCACTTTACTTCTAGGCGAGCGTGGTCCATCGTTGACCACATCGTCGCTTTACATCAGGAGAGATAGTGGTCAAGCACGAGTCTATCAACAATAAAAAAAACTCGGCAAGTGCGGGTCGGATTCGCACACTGAGGTTTCCGTACAAACTACAATTCCCGAACAGAATGGAATCTCGAAAAAATTTCCGACTTGCAAAAAAGTATTTTTTTGTGACGTAGATAACAACAATTTTTTTTTTTTGTTTTCAGATTTATTTCTATACTTGTGCTAAAAGACTGCTGCTGCTGCGTGTTGCTTTACGCCAAATTTCAGGATTCTGAGTGAACGGGAAGTACCCTAAAAATTTTGATTCCTTTGAGAGTATCGAAATATAAGTTTTTTGCGACATAAACGGTCGTATCTTTTTTTTCGTTAACTTAGAAGTTTGATTTTTTACAGCTTCAAGGGACCGCAGACTCGAATAAATGGTTTTAAATTCAACTCGACACCTCCACGCGTTCCCGAGATAAAGGGTCTTGACAGACAGACAGACAACAAAGTGATCTTGGAAGGGTCCGTTTTCTTCCTTTTGATGTACGGAACCCTAAAAACATATTACTAGCAACAAGTATCCTTTACAAGAGACCGCAGAACTAATAAATGAATTTAGTTAATAGCCGTTTCTCTCAGTTTTCTTTAATTACAACTTGGTAAGCAAGGTAGCGAAGCACTCAACATTTACCCGCTTTAAATGTTCTCGCATTTAAATTCTTTTACTACGAACCGAGACACTGAAGGTGTTTAGTTTAATTAATGGCATCGGTGGCGTACTTCTATCTTTAAACATAAACAAATAAATAATTCTTCTTGGTCATTTTACTCTTGCCTTACTTCTTCGGAAGCCGTCAAGGTACGTCGCACGACTTCACGCCACTTTTGACGGCGCACTCGTTCAATGGGCCCGCCAAAAACCGTTATTATTTGGTCAGTCCATCGCATCGGTGATCTGCCACGCGGCCTTGTTCCGTCCACCTTTCCTTGTATAACAAGGCGTTCGATGGAGTCACCTCCACGTCGACGAATATGGCCAAAGTATTTAAAAATACGACTGAGCAACAGCGTAGACAAGCGTTCCTTGACGCCCAGTTCCTTGAGAATGGAAGCGTTTGTTCGAAACCCCGAGCAGTTATCTTACTCAGGGTTTTTTTATGTAGGAAATCATTTAATGACTTCTTGCACTTTACACTTCCTATGACTCCATGTCATAGGGAGTGTAAGACTTTTAGAACTACATTGGGCGCACGTGGGTCACGCACGCCGATCTGGACGCGTCGGTCTCCATACATCTTATATGGTAACTAGACTTGTAGAGCTACATTACATCAGCGCCACGCGAAGCGACTCTTCTTATAAATCAGGCGTGGCCCTCGTGTGCGTTGGTCTAATGTAGTTCTCGCTTTACTAACTAAAACCCGCCTGTATTACTTCAGTTGCCCCTTACGTTCCATCGCCACGGTAACTCTTTCGAATTTCTAACAATCCTCCATTACCATGGGATCAACTTTGAATCAATCAATCAGTTGCCTGGCCTTTACTCAACTAATTTGGGTCGACTTCCTGGCAAACCGGCAGCATCTCGTTTATTATAAACTAATATTATAAAGGTTCTAGTTTGTGAGTGTGTGTGTTTATGTAAAACACACACATGTTTGTTATCTACTTTTTCACGGTCAAACGACTAAACGGATTTCGATGAAACTTGGTACACGCAGGAGAACCAAAGTTGTCAATACAGACTGAAGAATCGCCAAAATTAAGTAGCAGTTGGCAGGGCACAGTTCTCGCAGAACAGATAGTCGAGTCGTGATCGCGTATCGGAAGAAGCAGCGTTTATAGGAATCCCACAAGGTGGTATGAGGACATGGTGAGGGTTGCGTAAATCCGATTTCACCATGTTCCACCATTGCGTAAATGAGACCATTCATTGTAGCGATATTTGGGGGAAGCCTATGTCCGGCAGTGGACGCCTTTCGGCTGAAATGATGATGATGATGATGGTGAAGATAGAACATGGGTAGATCATGTCCTGGATTAGCACATAAGATATACTTTTATTCCGGGTGAATGTTCCCTTGGAAACAACCTGGATCAAGTCTGAAATAGCTTTATAGTATGAAAAAAAAAAACTGGGCAAGTGCAAGTCGGACTCGAGTGCTAAGGGTTCCGTGAAAACTTACATACGTAAATAGTTCAACTCCCGAATCGAGTCTCGAAGATTTTGCCGAATTGCAAAAAAAGATTATTTTTTTGTTGCGTAGGTAACAACAAATTTACTGTTTTTAGATTTATTCATATATTTGTGCTATTAGACCTTGTTTTTTGCCAAACTTCAAGTCAACGGAATGAATTTTGATTCCTTTGAGAGTGTCGAAATATAAGTTTTTAGCGACATTACAGCCATTACATTTTTTTTTCGTTAACTTAGAACTTTCATTTTTTCGTAGCTTCAAGGGACCGCAGACGTAAGTATATGGTTTTAATTTCAACTCGATACCTCCACGCGTAAAAGGTCTTGACAGACAGACTGACGGACGGACAACAAAGTGATCCTATAAGGCTTCCCTTTTTTCCTTTTGAGGTACGGAACCCTAAAAGTAGCTCTTCCGAGAAAAAACAGTTGGTTCTGAAAATCATCTGTTCCCATGGCTTAGGGACAAATGGTTTATTTTTGGGATTTCCGCGTTGGTCCCATAATAAAAGTTGTTCATAAGCTTTCTCTCCCTGAAATAATGAGGTATGAGTCAAAAAGATCATAATCCTTTGGATTAGGCCCCACATTTATCCTTGTTGCCTATCTTATTTCTTTAGTAACTGGCCGCTTTTGATGGTGTTTGGCCTTGGAAGCTTATATTTTTGTCCTTTTTTCTTATGTATTACCATAAGACATCAATGTACTCGTAATATTTTGGTCTTTACCATTGAAATTGTCGTTTTAACTGACCACTTTCATCTCCAGATATCACTTCAGAATTTTAAGTTCAAAGAAACTATTGTTTTTTATTCCATTTTTAAATTAGTTATTCATTTCTTTCCCTGGGTTTTGTTTTTATAACTATCACGCTAATATTATAAGGGCAAAATTTTGTGACTGTATGTATTTTTGTTACTAATGTAATTTTGTAATTTATTGTGTGTAAATTCAGATACAAATTATTTGTTTATGAATAAATGCCCATGACTCCTTCAAGCTAAAACTGGATTTCGATGTTTGGCGCACTAGTAGATCATGTTCTGAAATATAACATAAGATATTCCTTTGAAATAATTTTGTACTTACACGCAAACGATACCGCTGGATGAAGCCGGTAAAATTAAAAACGACAATTTCATAAGTAAGTCCCCAATTTAAAGTACCGTACCTCATGACCATCATCATATTTTAGTCGAGAGACTTCTACTGCTGGTATGTCCAGCAGTGGAAGTCTCTCGACTAAAATCCCTCCCGCCCCTCAAGTGTCGCCACAAGGAACGGTCCTGTGAGCCTCGCATCCTTTGGATTCCCGGGACCCTTACCATTTCATCGATCCATCTTGTGGGAGGCCTTCCAGCGCTGCGTCTTCCGGTACTTCTGCGACTTGGATGCGATCTGCAGTGGCCTATATGAAAGACTGCGCACCCAAGTAGGCCGTTACAAACACAACCTGTCAAAATGGGGGATCATAGACCCCTTCGACACCCAGTGTGAGTACGATACTCTTGACCAGACAACGGCCTACTTATTAAAGTACCCACAATGTCCCTACATCTGCACTCTGGAGGACCTAAAATACATCCCTGACACTGCTATAAACGTGATAACCTACTGAGCTCAAAAACTTGGACGAAAAGAAAACCATCTTTTCGAAAAAATGAAGAAGAAGAATTCTGGTGCACGATCGCCACTGCAGAACCGATTGACCTACTTACACAATTTCATTGTCAATGTATTGGCATAGCATAATCAGCATTTTAATGTTCTCACGGCTAGGACTCAGGTATCCTCTCTCTAGGAGAGGGAATGGGCCGTAATCCACCACGTGAGCCCAATGCGGATTGGTGAATGTCACATATTTTCGAATTTTTGTTTCTAGGACATGCCAGTTTCCTCACGATATTTTCCTTCACCGTTTTGAGAGCAGTGGTAATGAAATAAATTACACAAAGTAATGAGCCTGACTACACTACAACTCGTAAGTCGGGGGCCGTTACCACTCGGCCACCACAGCTAGTATTATATTCTTTGTCCTGCGCTTCGACCTCCCCATAGGTGTAAATATCATCTGTTATGCTGACGACACCTATTAGCCGGTGGAAACACCTAGGACGAGACCATCCAGCTTTCTGAGCTTGGTGTGGCAAGAGTCGTGGCTTCCATCCGCGAGCTGGGTTTGGAGATAGCGCCTCATAAAACTGAGGCGCTCTGATTTCACAAACTGCCGAGGACCAAAGATCCACCCAGCTCATCAGTGACAGTTGGGGATACGCAAGTTCAAGTGGGTCGATACATAAAGTATCTTGGTCTAACTCTGGACGGTTGGTGGGGCTTCGAAGAGCACTTCGAGCGCCTGATCCCCTGCGTTGGGAAAACAGTGGGTGCTTTGCACAGACTACTGCTCAACGTGGGGGGTCCTTGGGAATAATTTCGTCGCCTCTACGCGGGTGTCGTGGGATCGATGGTCCTTTATGGAGCACCTGTGTGGTCAAATTGATTCTCAGGTGTCAGGTGTAAAATTAATATTTTGCAGCGCAAAATGGCCATCCGCATCGCACGTGGATACCGAATGGTATCCTGCGAGGCGGCAACTCTCCTGGCACGCTTTCCGCCACTGGACATCCTGGCGGATATGGACGCGAGAGTCTACAATCGGATTCGTGATATACGCCAAAGTGGCAATAGCGTGCTGGGCCGGAACGGTCACACGCGCTCAAGAGGTGGCGCGAGCGACTACAGCAGCCACAATTCTCGTGCAAGCGCGTTGATAAAGCCGTTCTGCCGCACTTCGAAGCCTGGTTGACAAGAAAGGAGCGCATCTCCTACAGACTGATCTGGTTCCTGAATGGTCTTTTGAGAGGTAACTGTAACTTATGAGAGGTTCTACGTGTTGATAGTGATCACCGAGGTGGTTTTAGTGAGGTAAAAATCCCACACTCCCCGGACTTATCCCCAAAGACCGGGTGCCTTTTGAAGGTTTCCCCTCGAAGAACGATGTTTTCCTTCACCTTTTTTAAGAGCAGTGGTGATAAATTAAACACAAAGCAATGCGCCTGGCTGGGTTTGACCCGCGACCTACAACTTGTAAGTCGGCCACCACTGCTTTCCAATGTTTTTTTTTTCTTATTCTCGTAAATCGAATTGAATTCACATTCAATTCGATTTACGAGAATAAACTGCACTGCACGTTACATCGGAAGCAAATGAAATCAAGTTTACAAAAAAAATTGAACTCTAATTCCTTTGTATTCTGTAGCTCCAGGATTTCTTGAAAACTCCTAGAAGTGGATTCAGTAAGGCGTGTTTACATAATGAGTGCTTCCTTTGAGAACTTTCCGGAGATCCAAATAAAAATATTTGTATAGCAAGTCTTGCAAAACTTCAAAACTTCGATGTTAGCTCAGTTTTTTTTTTTTTTCTACTAAGCTCTACGATGTCTGTTGCTTTGGAAAAGTGAAAGAGTAGGTATGATCTTTAGTATTTGAGGCATTATGGTGTTATTTGAAACTAGCTTTTGCTGGAGACTCGGTCGCGTCAAATAAGTTTTTGAAAATCAATTCATAGCACAGGAAAATGTTGAGTAGGCTGTGCATTGCTACAATGCGTTAGCAACGGCTCGCCATCCCAACACGTGCACGCCCCTTTCCTCCACCGTCCGCGCACCCCGCGCGCCCCCTTCCTCCACCGCTCGTGCACCCCGTGCGCCAGCGCAGACCGATAAGCGCAGGTACTGGAGAGAGCCCGATAGCCAACCGGTACGGACGTATTAGATCGAACCTCCGCGACTCTGTGCCGCGACGCCATTTATTTGTGCCTATGTACCATGTAAAGCCTTATAAAAGATAAAGTATTAAAGGAGTGCCTTTAAACGATTAATATAAATCAATCGCAATTTGAAGGGCACGTAGCGTCCCAAAGTATGTAATTTGACAGGCCTGCTGGTCTAGTGGTAAGTGACCCTGACTGCTATGCCAGAGGTCGTAGGTTCGATTCCCACCCAAGACAAATGTTTGTGTGATGAGTACGATCATTTGTCCTGTTTTTGGGTGTAATTTATCTATAATAAATATTTAGAAATATATAAGTATGTTTATCAGTTGTCTAGTACCCATAAGCTTTGCTTAGTTTGGGACAATTTGACGCTGTGGAAACGTTAAAAAAAAATGTGACCTTTGAAAATTATGGTTATTTTCTTCGGGAACAGTTCTTTTTTTGACGCAATGAGGAGTACAGAAAAAGTACTGTTCCTTTTCTACACCGTTGATAACGCATAATTACACGAAATTTCAAGATGCTCGGTTCAGTTTCAACCCAAACAGTGTTCAGCGGTTTATATTTTTAAGGTGGGAATATTCATCCAATTACTTCTCCCGGTCTAGAGCGGGCGGGAGGGCGTGTCAGACTTTTACTGATTAAAACCACACTTATGTTCCTTCTTTGCCTTGCGTTCCAGGACTCCGGGTTTCTCTTTCGGAAATAAACCTATGGCCCAAGTAGGCTTTGGCTGCTGCAATGTGTGTTTAAACTTATGTGTCTAACACATGAATTTAAACCACGTGGTGCAAAGTTCAAATCTCAGACTAACTAATAGGCAACATCTATTTGTTTATAAATGGAACAAAACCATGTCATACAAAAGTCAAAACACTGGTTTCTAGACAGTACACCTACACAAAACATATGCAGACGGGTCGATAAGACGACCATCCACTGCTCATCTAGCAGGAAATCGACAGCCGGCCATAGCATTGGCAGCGACTATAGACGTTTCATTTTCATAGATGAATTTGTGAGACTAAACGGGTTACCGTTTATTTATATCTCGGTCCTCTCCTCTACAATCAATTGAACGCGAAAGCAAACATCATGCTTGAATCGAGTTAACTGTAAGAGAATTCTTAAGGAGGCTCTTCAAAGAATGTCCTACGATGATACAGAGAAATTGCGAAAGATTTGGTAATATTATAATAGTATGAGATAATTTGTGGCGGAGTACTGACTCACTTGCTTTGACAATCCCGTTTCTAGCAGAGGCTGTTGAAGCATCTACGTGGTCTGTGAAGAGCACGAAGAGGTTTGCCACGTTAGCTGTGCAGCTATTTTTTTTACTGACACGCATCTGTACGCAGCGCGACCGTGGCGAGTAGTGGACTAACCAAATTTTTTTTTGTTAAGGTGAGAAATCATCATATGGCTTCTGCCGTTCCAGAGTGAGTCGACAGGGCGTGTTAGACTTCTATTTATTTATTATATGTATATACTTTGTTTGTCATACCTAAAAACTAAAGGTACCCAAAGGTTGACTGGTAGAGAATGCCTTGTTGCATTAGGTCCGCCTATGTACCACTACTGTACATGAAGTTTAAATAAATAAATAAATAGCTCATAATGTGGTCAGGATAAACATTTGCAAAAACTAAGTACACAATGGGCGATCTTATCGCACAGGGTGTCATACAGACAATCTTAGGATAGACTGAACGAAAGGAAATAGATTTGACTTTTACTGAATAAAACCCATCTATGTTCCTTCATTTGCCCTTTGCGTTCTAAGTAAATCTTTCAAACGTTCCCGTACTAAACAAACTCAACTACATTATACTGGTATATACCGGTAAATGCCAGCATACCTTGAGGCTAACAGAAAATAGATCTATTTTGTATGGAATCTACCTTGTATATTTCCATACACAGGAGAGGACATAAAGTTGGTCTGACCATGGAAAATAACTGGAATATTGATGATGACAAAATCTCAAAAACTGACCAAAAAAAATGTGTGATGAAACAGTGACATATAGCACATTAATCAGATGCATTATTGATTTTTTTTACCAGTCAAATCTGTCCCGTCTAGAACTTTAACCAGTAATGAATCTTGTAGCAAATAAAAAATAATAAAAATGCGCAATCACGTAATCCGAAGTCTAACTATCTAATTATACATTTTCACTTCTATGATTGGGCAATGATTCAGTAATTCAGTATTGTACGTTTTGTGAACAGTGGGAACGATCTCTGAAGTGAGAAAACAATACGTGAAACTAAAATTTAACGCCAGTTTGGCATTTAATGTCAAAAAGAGAGTGTATTCATCTAAAGGCTTAGCTGTGTAGCCTGTCACGAGGCCGTCATTCGCAAATACGCTCCAAACTTGATGGTTTTGTATTTTTTTAAAGCCTAGTCTATTTAGTATGATGGTGCGGAAAAACAATGTTAATAAAAAGGTCGTTAAACTTACCTTATGTCAGTCAGTCAGTTTCTCCTTTAATATATAGGTATAGACTATGTTTTTCTATTCAAACTTTGGACTAAACTTTGGAAACTACGGGTAGTTTCAGCTGTGCGTGTGTGTGTGTGTGTTCAGTCAGTCAGTTTCTCCTAATATATATAGATAAAGTAAATTTAATAAGATTATTAGTTTATGTGATTAAAAAAATAGAGTAATCAGTTCTTGTTCGTCCAATAAAAAAACAATGAGATTTAAAAAAATAAGAAGGTCAATCAAATAAAAACTTTCTAAAAAAATCTAAGTACATTCTAGACTTGGTTCAACTTTACGATGTAAAAATTAATTTAGTACTCCGTTCTCGTTCATGCTATAAAAAGAAAAAATTAGATTAAAAACAAATATTAGGTCAGTCAATCAAATATAAGATCTTACAAGAAAAATAAAATCTAAGTAGAATTTGAAGGCGAAGTCAGTGTGGCTTGAAATGTACAAATTACAGAAGAACAAAAAAGAGACAAGGTAGATCTTTTTATTTTGCCACAAGGGAATTACAGAAAGTCTCTGAATGGATGGTTTCGCACTGGGCTGGAAATACGCTACGATTCTCGAGCGTCTTTTTTTTTAAATTTACGTACATAATTTATTTTTAAATATTTGATTAACCGTTTGGTCTAGTGGTTAGTGGCCCTGACTGCTGATTCCCACCCAGGACAAATGTTTGTGTTATGAGCACGTTCATTTGTTCTGTTTCTGTGTGTAATTTATCTATATATGTATGTATTTAGAAATATATTATGTTTATCAGTTGTCTAGTACCCATAACACAAGCTCTGCTTAGCTTGGGACTAGACGGCGTTGTCTGATAGTTGTGGAATATTATATTATCTATATATATAAAAGGAGAAACTGACTGACTGACATATCAACGCACAGCCGAAACTACTGGGACTAGGATCGTGAAATTTTGAGCAAGGCTTCCTTTTATAACGTAGGCGAGCACTAAGAAAGGATTTTCCAAAATTCAGCCCCTAAGGGGGTAAAAAGGGCAATTTTTTTTTTCGTATGTATGCAATTTTTTTTTTTGTGGGCCAATTAACTCAAAACTTTGTACAAATATTAACCTAAATTAGTTATAAAGTTTACAATAATTTTTTTTCAGTACAACCCCTCAGTGCAAGATTTAGGGGGTGTTAAAGTTTGTATGGGAGAATCTTATTTCCTGGGTTAATAAACTTGAAACTTTGCACGAATATACTTTTAAATAAATAATAAAGATACGCATTAGTCGTTTTCCAAAACTACCCTCAAATTACGGTTTAAGGTCGAGTCAAGTGTTCTTTATCGTGTTCAGGATTTTTGAAGTCTTACTGCGCATCCTAATTTACACGAAACTCGGTGTTAGAAATTAGAAAAACAAGCTCTAACAGAGGAAATAGCGATTATTTAGTTTGATTTTACACAGTGGTTTATTTTACTAAAAAATGTGGGTAAAAAAATTAATTTAATATAATACTTTCTCAAACAATAATACAACATTCATCCCTGTATTGGTGAAATGTTATCATCCATGTTTGTATAAAATACCTTATTCTTTTTCCATTGTGATAACCTAATCCTATAATAACGTATCAATTATGTGATTTATATACGTACAACGACATCTACTGACACAAATTGGTACAAACGAAAACATAAAGTTAATTACAAAACAATATTTTTTAAACAGTCTTACGTAACATTTAGTTGGTATGGTATGTTCGAAGTTTATCGTAACGGTAAATTGTATGTAAATGTAGGTACTCAAGGTTACCCGATAAAACGTCTTCGCTTTACACAAAATGTTTCAAATGGTCATTTCGATGCTTACTTTTCATATGAAGAACTTAATCCTACAGGTGTTGTTAATTCTGACGAGGAAAACATAAATGTGAAGAAAACGAAACATGGTGAAGTACCTGATATTGTGTCACTAAATTCCTTAGATTCATATTCAGTCATTTCTACGGACATTCCTTCACAGTCCATGACGGCATCACAAAAAAGAGGACCAGATATACAGACAAAACAAGGAAGATTCAAGTTAGACGAGCTCAGAAAATATACTCAGAAAATAATTCTTTGGCACACTGGAAAGCTGTATGCAATTATCAAAAAAAAAAACACACCGAAATGCCAAATGAAAAATAGCCGCTGAAAATTACCAGCAAGCGCATCCTGAAGTACACAGAGCAGTGCAGTCCCGCTTCAATATGCGTGTTGTTACACGGCCATGGAAGATCAAGTATCTTTTAGGAATGTATAAACCTGAAATAAATTACGAATTTGATAATGTAGTTTCAATTGATGATATGAATCATAAATGTTGTTGGTGTAATGCGTTTAAATGGAAGGACGAAACTCCTGAGATGTGTTGCAGCAGCGGTAAAGTTTAACTCAAATTATTGAGTACACCTCCCGAACCCCTTTACAGTTTGATAATGGATCTCCATCCTGATCACAAACATTTTATTTCGAACATTCGTAAATACAACAATTGTTTCCAAATGACGTCGTTAGGTGGGAAACAAGTTGGTGGAGATGGATATATGCCAACCTTCAAAGTACAAGGGACAAGTTTATCAAGTTTAATTGGCAGTTTATTGTCAGAACCCGGTCAAACAGCTCAGTTTTTACAAATTTATCGTGGGTGAAGATGAAAGAGAAGCAAATTTAAGATGCTGTAATTTCCCGCAATTAAAACCAAATTTAAAAAAATGTTGCACGAAGTCAATCCTTATATCAGGGACATGAAGAGTACCATTGACGGAATTCCTTCCTCCTGTAAAACTTTCAAGTTAGTTATACATGCCGAAAAACAACCACCACACAAATGAATTAAGTTGCTTTGGTGTTATTAGATCAACAGTTCGAGCGTCGCGATATAATTAGTGAAATACATCGCTCATACGATGCTTTGCAATATCCTGTAATGTTCAGCCACGGAGAAGACGGTTATTCAATTGCTAGACCCGGAAACAAAATTACTTCAGAAAAAGACAGTGTCAGCATCGAGCTTTTATTCATACTACATCATGATCAGGGAAAATTAGGAAAATTACCATCTTCACTTTGATGCTCATTTTAGCCAATATTTGGTAGATTAGTACACAAAAACTGAGAGACTGAATTTCATTAGAAATAATCAGGCAAAGTTACGCTCCGCTAACTATATCCACCTTAAGGACGCCATCGGTAGACAAGATGTTGACGCTCATCAGCTGGGTCAAATAGTGGTATTACCGTCCTTTTTCACCGGTGGACCGAGATACATGTACGAGCGAACTCAAGTCACTATGACTTATGTACGTCATTACGGTCGCCCAGACTTATTTGTCACCTTGACGTGCAACCCTCGGTGGAAAAAATTAAAGAAAAATTGTTTCCAGTTCAAATGTTCTTTTTAGATGCACCAGGTGGGACTGGTAAAACATACTTTATCAATTTAATTTTAGCAAAAGTAAGAAGTACTTGCGGAATCGCTTTGGCGGTCGCGTCTTCTGGGACACCGCCGCACATTATTATTTATTGGTAGGTGGTCGAACTGCACACTCTGCTTTGAAATTGCCCCTTAATTTATCAAATGTAGAGACGCCAATATGCAACATTTCCAAGCAAAGTAATCTTGCCCAATTGTTACGTAAAGCAAAAATAATAGTCTGGGACAAAAGCACAATGGCGCACAAAAGAGCTATTTAAGCATTAAATAGAAGTCTACAGGACATACGAAGCAACGACAACTTAATGGGTGGTATGACAGTATAGCTGGCAGGAGTCTTTTTTTTCGCCAAACGTTACCAGCTAAAAACGATACCAAAAGGGACACGAGTGGATGAAAGGAGAGCATGCATTAAAAGATATCACATATGGCCCTATACTAAAATTCTTAAATTAACGAAAAATATGAGAGTACATCTCAGAGGAGACGTCTCTGCAGGAGAATTTTCAGACCTTTTACTCCAATTAGGAAACGGCAAGTACCAAGAATTAGATGGGGTTATAGTCATACCTGAAAAATTATGCGCGGTAGTAAGTACAGTCGAAGAGATGATTGAAAAAATTTCGAAAGAGCTATATTGACGCCTATAGTGTATAGTGCAATAGACACGGTGGTAAATGCAGACGAAGCAGTCCACTATCCGGTTGAGTTTCTGAACACTATTAATCCAGCCGGCCTTCCATACCATATACTTGCACTGCGTGTGGGCACACCCGTGATGTTGCTTAGGAACTTGAAGCCTCTGAAGTTATGTAATGGTACTAGGATGCAAGTAAAAGCATTGCATCGCAATATTGTTGAGGTTATTATTTTAACCGGGTCTACCCAGGGAGAAACAGTGTTCATACCGCGTATTCCATTAATCCCGAACGATCTTCCTTTTGAATTCAAAAGACTACAGTTTCCTTTAAAATAAATCACAGGGCCAAACCCTTAAATTTGCTGGAGTTGACCTGCGCCAACCCTGTTTCTCGCACGGGCAGTTCTACGTGGCATGCTCGCGCGTGAGCTCACCTTGCAGTCTGGTGATTCTGGCAGCGCCCTCTAGAACTACGAGGAATGTTTTTTTATAAAGAAAGCTTTTAAAAACCTTATCTAATTAAATTGTGATAAACTTTTCTAATCTACTCTTTAAGTTTGGAAGTGTTTTAAGGGTTGAAGTCCAAACGCGATGTGCGCGGACGTAGTCGCGGGCAAAGTGCTAGTGTTATTATATTTGCTTACAAATGCTTTATGTATTAATCTAACATTATGAAAGAAACAAAATTGTTTGTATTATTTTTTTTTTTAATGTGGTAACATCAATGACTTCTCCTGCTCTAGGGCAAAGCGCGAGGGTGTGTCAGACTTTTACTGACTTTTATTATAATATATTCAAAAAAATAAAATCTCTTATACTGTATATTTTCGAGAATACTTTAACTGAGATCGTTAAATTATCCTTGAGTGTCATGGTTTTTTTTGTTATCTGGAAGAATGAATGGTTCCCGTGGGATATGCAGCAACAAAGTAAAACCGGTGGAAAAATATACCTGAATGCAAAGTCAACATTTATGCAACATGCTGCAAAAAAATATTGTTATAAAATACTAGCTTCTGTCAGCGGCTTTGCCCACGTAAAACTAGGTTTCTCTATACACACTTCCAACCCCCGTTTTACCCCCTTAGGGATGGAGTTTCGTAAAATCTTAGTGGATGTCTACACCCTATAAAGAACCTACCTGCCAAATTTTAAGTTAGTAGGTGTTATAGTTTCTGAGATTTCGTGATTAATCAGCGAGTGGTATTTCGCTTTTATATATATATATTTCTTTATAAACGCATCCTGAAGGTATTTGCAGAAAACCTAGATGGACCTACAATTTGTAGGTTTATCAAGCTGCATGTATTGTATGGAACTTGATTAACCTTTCTAATTTTTAAATAGTTTGTGGGCAGCTGTTTTTTTTCTTTGTGATGACCTACTAACACATACTTAATTAAATTTGTTAGTATTAATACACTATGAGCCTTCATTTCTGAGAATAAACAATTTTTTTATACGAGTAAATATAACCAAATTTCCCAAAATGCAAACACAATTTGACTCCATTAAACTCAGCTGCAGTGAACCCACGAAATCACGAAATGACTCATAAAATATTCAGTTAGGTCTAGTAAAACTGTATTTTTAATGTCCATGTCACGTTGTTCGAAAGTAATAAAAACTAAAACTACTAACAACTACCGTAAAACTTCGTCACGCGATTTTCGAGTCATAAACAGTAACAATGCAGTGCACTTAAAGCTCAATTTCATGCTTTTATTTTTGCAGAATCCTTTCTATTGTTCCTTGGAAGCCTGCAAGCCAGTCTTTGGTGTCGTAAAAGGCGAAGATTTTTTATTTAGAACTATGGGATTTTCTTCAGTAGCAATTTCGTGTAGGTACTCAGCATTTTTATTTTGTACCATGAAGGGCAGTTTTCGTAGTGAACTGTCCTAAGTTGACCGTATTACCAACAGTTTTCTGCTATTCTTCCTATTTGAGTTTCCAGACCGATAAAAAAAAAATGGGTAGCAATCAAAAATCAGAAATAGTCACAAAATTATACCTTACTGGTAACTTTTCATACAATTTTAATTTAAAGTAAGTATTACTAAAATATATGGAACACATATCTATATTTTTCGCCTAATTGGCTCTATGTTTTTTATTTTTCCTAATAACTTTACCGCACTAGGGTCAGCAGTACCGTCTTACCCAATTACTGACTTGTGGAGGTCAGATAGACACATGCTCCAAGTAAAATGCTGGTATCCGCTACATATACCATAGTTGGGAAAAGGCCTGTCGGACAAATAGAAAAACGCGTCGTTTTAAATACCCAGTGCGTTAAAAGGAAAATCCGCGTCGCGAAACATATCCAAAAATACTCGCGATTATTTCTTGGTCACTTAACTGAATATCAAAAGCTTTGTTACAGATTCTTAGCCGAAATTCAAATTCATGCGGCGTCGAGCCAACGACGAATTTAATATTTCAGGGTACTACTGAAATATGTCTGGCTTTTACTTCAATCGAATTATATTTACGAGTGTAGAAATCTTATTTATATTTAAAAGGTTTTAGGGATGCTTGCTTATACAATTTTATTAGGTTTTATCGTTTATTATAATGTTTTTATTACAATATTGATTGTGTCTACTTTGATTTTGGATTGCGTACACTTTTATTAAGGTATTCATAACAATTTATAACAAAAGGCTAGAGTGAATAGGCTCTTAGTAAACTAGTGCGATTCATCATCAACGATTGCATCACAGCTTACCACCAGGTGAGATCGTAGTCAAGCACTAGTTTATATTATTAAAAAAAATACACTCTGCATTAGTAGCTTAAGCCAACACGTATAGAGCAAAGGTTAAGGATGGATGATGTTGCGGGTTCGAAACCGGGTAAGTACTAACGTGAATTTTTCAATTCATATGCACTTTTCTAAGTTTATCTAGAACATTATTGACACCTCGTGTCTCAGATAGCACATAAAGCCGTTGGTCTCGATTGTCATCCGTAGATCTTTGACAGTCTTTAGTTCTTCAGTTTATCAGACGCCAGGGAGTCTGACCAGGAGTCTGACAGTCTATCGTGTGTATCGCGTCAAAACATTTTTTTCGTTCAAAACAATTGTAGATTAATTCACTTCATAATTAAATCAAAACGGCTCAAACTTTACATATTTTTCAAACGTGTGTACAAACTTACATTCGATCCAAATCTATGATGCATTCATGTAGCATAAGCATGCTACATGAATGATAAACGCAACGTTGGAAGGCCTCCCACAAGGTGGACCGATTACCTAGGGAGGATCCGATGGATGTGAGACGCACAGGGCTGGTCATTGTGGCGACATTTAGGGGAGGCCTATGTCCAACAGTGGACGTCTTTCGGCTGAAATGATGATGAAGCATGCTACTGCTTAGCAACGGCATGTGGATTGAATGTCAGTGTGTTGAACAATGACACCGCCTGATTAGTTGCTACATATTGTGCGGTACCAGCAGCGGAGATAGCAGTTTCCTTGTGGGTCAGTGCTATACGAGATAGCGACAACGCCTGGGGGAGGCCTATGTGTCAAGGGACGCGCTGATGGACGAAGACGTCGAAGTACAATAGATATTTTGTTGAAAGAAGAAAGAAAAATATTTATATGTGACTCGCTTAGAACAAACAACAATAAAATAAAAATAAAACTACTTAATCGATAAATACTTAACTAAGAATAAACAATAAAAGAAAAGAACAATATTAAAAGATTAAAAATAAAAGACCTGTACAAGATCAAAAAGGCTCCTATCTCAGCATATGCTGCGATATTTTTTATTTATAGGGCCTGGTGACACCACTGGGACACCACGGACACACTCACGGAACAAAGAGACAAATAAGATATAATATAGATAATATAAAAGAATAAAATAAAATATACTAAACATATTACAATTATAAAAAACTTCAATAAAGTTTAAATACAAAAATACTATTGAACCATTCATCGACGCCCGATGCTCCGATAACATTTATCTATAGCACAATCGTTTAGTTGATTACACTAATATTATAAAAGCCAAAGTTTGTGAGTATGTTTGTTTGTTAGTTCCTCACGCTCGAAAGACTGAACGGATTAGTATAAAATTTAGCACAAGGGTAGACCATGTCCTCATTATAGAACATATGAGGTTTTTTTTTGACAGTCCTGTTGGTTTACTGGTCAGTGGCCCTGACTGCTACGCCAGGGGTCGTGGGTTTGATTCCCACCCAGGACAAATGTTTGTGTGATGAGCACGATCACTTGTTGTGTATCTGGGTGTAATTTATCTATAATATCATGTATGTATTTAGAAATATATAAGTATGTTTATCAGTTCTCTAGTACTCATAGCACAAGCTCTGCTTAGTTTGGGACTAGTTGACGTCGTGTGAAAGTTGTGGAATATTATATGTGTGTATTCACACAATTATACTCATTATACTCATTTTTCTCGGAATTGTTTCCTTGGTATAATTTTCAGCTTTCAGGTGGACGAAGACAATGGCAAAAGGTAGAAGGTACACGTGGATAGGTACAAACTTTAGCCTTTATAATATTACTATGACATATAAAAATTATATTACTTGGCCACAGTTGTGACACAATTGGCCAACACAAGTGTACTTTATAAACAAAATATTATGTTAACTCACGTACAGTAAAAACGACGAACACCAGACATTTCACTCTACCCAAAGGAACTAAAAACGCAAAAATACAAAATTAATTTATTCTCTGAAACATTTTCCGTCAAAAAGAAATTATAACCCGCATCTCTGTTTTACATTTTAGTGCTATATCGCTCACTGTACTTTAAACTATGCAAAGAAGAAAAAGTTGAATTTAAAGTGTAAACTTTATGATGCCATTCTTGTAACACATTTGCATAAAGTGTTAGTGTAGATGTAGACAGTTCTGAAATCGCATAGCATAGCATAGTCGGCCTTATAGTGTTCCCACTGTTGGGACTTAGACCTCCTCTCTAGGAGAGGGAATGGGCCGCAATCCGCCACGCGGGCCCAATGCGGGTTGGTGGATGTCACATGTCTTCGAATCTTTGGTTCTAAGACATGCCGATTTCCCCACAATATTTTCCTTCTCCGTTTTGAGAACAGTAGTGATGAAATAATTTACCCAGAGTAATGCGCCTGACTGGGTTTGAACGCGCAACCTGCAACTCGTCAAGTCAGGGCCGTTATCACTCGGCCACCACTGCTCATCATGAAATCGCATGGTTCATTCAAATTAATGACAATCGTGCCGATAGTCATGACGGCCAATGGCTTAAGAGCAAAGAGCCATAGCCAACATCCGAAAAAGCTCCCGTTGAGCAGTTGGCCAATACATTTTGATATTAAGTAAATATAAAAAAAGAAACAAAAAAAAACAAAGTATTGAAGCAATCTAAATTGCATTTGGTGATCCAGATTTGGTTAAGTCCAATCTTTCAAAGCCTTGAGCACAGGCGTAGGGTAGCCAGCCTTTCGGTGTTTTACAGTTTGCATTTTGGAGTGTGCGCTGGAACTGCATGACTGGATTCCGCCATCTCATTTCTACCATCGGTCAACCCGAGTTACGGCGAGTATTCACCCTTACGTTGTTGAAACCTCTACAGTCCACACTAAGCGTTTCGCCTCGTCGTTTGTAACACGTATATCAAAAGACTGGAACAATTTGCCTGCTGCGGTGTTCCCATTCGATTATAATTTGGGTGTCTTCAAGGCTAGAGTGAATAGGCTCTTAATAAACTAGTGCGCCTCACCATCAACGATGGCATCACTGCCTACCATCAGGTGGGATCGCAGTGAAGCACTAGATTATATCAAATAAAAAAAAATCTGCACCGCGACACAGTCGAGTACCTTTGCAATATTTATGTCAGTAAATTCTAGCTCTACCTGTAACCTAGAGAAACTAGTTTGGCTACAATAAAGTTTACGTCGCAACGCTGGCAACATATTTCTATGAAAGTGTAACGCAAGGGAAGCTAGTTCTGCAATACTAAATAGGAGCGGTGCGCGACGGGGAAGACAGAAAGTCAAGTCTGGCTGTTAAAGTTGATTTATTTGTTTAGTTTGATAGTAGAACGGCCTAATTTTAATCTCGCTCATATCTCTCATCTTTTATTTCATAAATGTTTTAATATAATTATCATGTTTCAATATATTTTAAATATACTAACTAGAAAATCGGTTCAGTTATTTCGGAAATTAGCCGGAACAAACCGACAGACCGACTGAGAGACAAAAATTTTAAAAATTGCAATTTTGTTATAGGAATCGAGCAATTTAGTAAAAAACGTTATTTTGCTATACAAGCGGAAACTTCAATTTTATTTATATGATTTACATTGTTTTTATATAATCAACTGAAATGAATAGGTAAATTAATGACAAAAACAAAATAACAATAATTAATGACTGAATAATCCTTAATTCGAATATTTAATTGAAAGATACCTTAAGAAAAATAAATAAAAAAGAAATGCCTTAAGACATTAAGTCCGCCTCTGTAGTTTTGTGTGCCTATAGAATAAATTTAAAAAAATACCTACTTAATGTATGACATGAATAAATTTATTAACAAAGAATGTTATAAATATATTTTGTAATTGTTACGTTATGGTAATACAAAAATGAATGGTTATTATTTAATCTGAATAATGGAATGTTAATTTAAATGTGAAATCAAAATTATAATATTGCATTTTGATTATCGCAAAGTGGTAAAGGAACACAAGTTGGTGTAGGTGCTGATCCTATTACGTAAACTGAGATTGAAACATCGTGGTGTTAATAAAGTTGTACAGGTTGACAAATACTGGTCAGAAAAAAATCTAGTTATAGAACATAGGCACGAAAAGAAGAAGAAAAATTACGTAAATTCTGTTAAAAACTTCCACCATTTCGAAGATGAAAAGTAGTGAGCGTTACCTCTTTTTTTTTCGAAAAGTAGTGAGTAGGTCTCACTACTTTTCGAAAAAAAAAGAGGAAAGAAAAGAGGGAGGAAAGATGCACGGGAGCAAAATAACTAAAAAAATCTTGTGTTTTACATAACTGGTTTGGCAAATAATTATGTTGGTTTATCTATATTACTAGTTTATATTTACTACTTAATCCAGCACCAAACACCATTTTTAGGGTTCCGTACCTCAAAAGAACCCTTATAGGATCACTTTGTTGTCCGTCCGTCTCTCTGTCTGTTAAGGCCGTTTATCTCGGGAACGCGTGGAGGTATCGAGTTTAAATTAAAACCATATACGTAGGTCTGGGGTTCCTTGAAGCTGTGAATAAATCAAACTTCTAAGTTAACGAAAAAAAAGATATGGCCGTTTATGTCGCAAAAAACATATATTTTGACACTCAAGGGAACCAAAGTAGCGTACTTCCCGCTGACCGAGAATCCTAAAATTTTGCATTAAACAAGTTCTTATAACACAAGTATAGGAATAAATTTTAAAACAGGAAATTGTCCGACTCGCGCTTGCCCAGTCTTTTTCTGTCCGACAACGTTGCTGAAATGTTTTTTGGCGCAGGCGTGAAGCACACACAATGTTATTTTTATTTTATTGACTGTCACTTTTTATTTTATTCACATTTTGTGATCCTGGTGACAGTCGCCAAATAAATACCTTTTCTATCTTTCTTTTTTTTTCAATATGAATAAATAATAAATCAACTTAAGGCATCGTTCACATCATGATAAATACCGATATCTTTTACATCTCATCTCCGCCTTGTAAGTGGAGTTATCTGATTTGTACGCTTTCAAAGTGACTTGTCTCTACAATGGCCCTTATATACAAGTGATCGTTCTTGTCACACGGAAAAAATCGCTTAGCCAGCACCCTGTCACCCCTGAAAACTGATCAGATACTCGTCTACAGAATGTTCACTTTGGAGTATGCAATTTTGTGAGGTTTATTTTGCATCTCTTGGAGACTTTGCGGACGTTGAGCGTTTATGTAATGTCGATGAACGTCGTACAAAATAGATGGATATTCTTTGTTGTACGGATAAAATTTCTATAGATATACTAGCTTCTGCCAGGGCTTAGCCCGCATGAGAGTCGGTTTCTCCAAACAAACTTTGGACCCCCGTTTCATACACTTAGGGAATGAATTTTGGAAAATCCTCTCTTAGTGCTTGTCTATGGTATAAAAGGAAAACTTATGCAAAATTTCACACTTTTCTGTTTCGGCTGTGCGTTTTTATCTCAGTTAGTCTGATTTTTAACATAACATTAACATCGACGCATAAACGAATACCATGGATCCAGTACATGATTCTGGACCTCCCAGTGGTGGAATTTTTCGTCGGTTTCTTCCTAATTATCCTATAAAATCAATCAGAGGATTATTCACACTTCGTCATCATCATCATCATCATTATTTCAGCCTAGAGACATAGGCATCCCCCAAAATGTCGCCACACGAATGGTCCTGTGCGTCACGTATTCCCGACTCTCACTAAGTCATCAAACCACTTTGTGGACTTTGTCTTGCAGTATATGGAATTTCCAATATTATAAACATAATAAAAGTCAACAAAATTTAATATTTTTGGGTTTTATTTTAAGGCAAAATATGGGTATATTGTCAGGGGTGGTTGCAATATTTTATATTAGGAGATTAATCATTTTGAACGAAGTTTATTATAAAGTAACGAATTCTGAATTATTTATCCGGTGACATACCTTACCCATATTTTTTTTTGTGAAATCATCAAATGACTCCTCCAGCTCAAGGGTAGAGCGAGAGGGCATGTCAGACTTTTACTCCCTTAAACCCACCTACGTTCTCCATTTACCCTTTGCTTCCCAGGGCCACTGTGACTACTCCAAACGCTTTCACGCGAAATCAGTAAAATTACTTATGAAAATAAATCAAGGTGGACGGACAGGAATATCAAACATTTTGGAAATACTCCCGCTCTTGACGGAACGAGGGGGAGGAAGGCGAACAATGGGTAGCTGGTCCGATAACTGTCCGGACCGAGCCCAAGTCGTCGACGGCACGTAGTGTTCCACGCGCGCCTCAGGGAGATGTCAGCAACCGTAGGGCCCAGCAGGGTCGAAACCTACTAGGGCCACGGGTGATGCGAAAGAGAACCCCGGGGCCACCCTGGAACGAGGGCAAAGAAGGAAAAGAGTAGGTTTTAGTCAGTAAAAGTCTGATACGCCCTCTCACCCCGATCAAGGGCAGGAGATGTCATTGGAAGATTTCCCACCATAAAAAATGCCCTCACTTTTAGATTGCGACGACTTAGAAGTTTAATTTTCTTTTCTTTTTCACTGCTTCAAAAAAGAGCAGACCAAAGTATTTGACGTGTAAAAGTGTATTAAAACCTACATGCAAAATAAATATATAAAAATACGGAAAAAAATATATAAAAAACGGAACCCACTTTGTTGCCCGTTTGTCAAGACCTTTATTCTCAGGTTCGCATGGAGGTATTAAGCTGAAATTAATATCGAATGAATTAATTGGGCAACCAAAGTGGGTTCCGTTTTTTCCGACTAAGCTGCGGAACGCTAAAAACAAAGTTGTCTTTGTTACTTAGACATTCGGACTTACTACTGGGGAAAACCTTGAAAAGGTGCCTGAACTTTGGAGATAAGACCAGAGAGTGAGATTTTTATAGTACAACTAAAGTACCGCAGTGATCACCATCAGCATATCGATACCAGAAGTATGAATTTACGTAGATAGGGATATTTACGTAGGGATATTTTTACGTTCTACGTAATATACCCTCATATTAATCATCGTAAGGTACTTTTTTACATTTTAGGTAAATGTCCCTAACGTTATTTCATATTTCCAATGATGTCCAATGTTGACCTTATGAGAGACTATCCTGGAACCCCAGTCTACGTATTTAGATGGTATGATGATTTATTTCCACAAGCATAAGGGTGCGGCTGACTGGAGGATGGTGAATTGACCAATTATAGTGCTCGAAATCTCCACTCCGCATCGGTGGAAACAGTGTAAGGGAAGCGAAGTGGACTTTTAAAAGAAACAAATAAACACGCAACCCCGAGTCAGGATGCAGCTGAATAGGCTGTAGTGTAAGAATCAAAGCATTGATTTCTAATTAACCATTTACAGGCAAATTAGAATTGTCAAGAAATCAGTCATTCAGAAAAATGATGCTAATTTAACATTCCCAAGTGTAGATCTCTATGGAAAAGAATGTGCAAAAAACTCCATGAATACTCTCTTCGATCATGTTATGTATTACAAATATCTCGGCTACATGTTTCTTGTCGCTACTATTAAACGAGAACGATGAAATATAGTAAAAAATAATAGTTTTTAATTGGTACAAATACATTAAGGGCTTATTACAAAAGGTCTTGGTATTATTTAAGTAAAATCTCAATAAATAATATTTATAAACAGCTATGTTATTAGCGTTTGTTTACATTCTAAAATGTCGCTCAATTTATAGAAATATTGATTATGAATCAAATGGCGATCAAAATGGAGAAAACACTGCGCGTAGTATTTTCTAGTAGCAATTATTATCGACGATTCAATTATACCAATTATGACCAATTTTCGTGGACAATTTTGGGATTTTGTTTTTTTTACCTTTGACTACAATAATATGATCAGTAACGGGTACGGATAGAGCCCCACATTTTTTGTACTAATTAAAAAATAAGGGTGTATATAAAAATGAGCTAAACGGAGGGTAGCTCATCTTTACTCCACCCCGCTCTGTGTCTATGGAAAAACTTGCTTGCCATTTTTCACTGTTCTTCTGCACTCTGCCCAACTTCACTTCAGTGGGAACGCCACCTAACCAAGAAAGACAGATGACTCTTATGACAAGCTATTTTCAGCGTCACCTGATCTTCTGACCTTACCTTCCAGACGAGAATCACATCGTGTAAGGAATGACAAATACGCGTGCCTCGCAGAATATTATATGTAAATGTATATATTTATTTACACCTCAATCTAGTAGGGAGGAACATGAACAATTCGTGTAACGTATCTCCCTATTGCCGTATTGGCGTAACGCAATTTGTTGACAGGAAACTTTTCTTTTTTTGCTTACTTTTCGGCTTTTTTTTCTTGGCTTTTACTTAGGTATTTTTTTAAGGTTGAAAATCATCCAATGACTTATCACCCCCTAGGGAGGAGTGGGACGGCTTGTCAGACTTGAAAATGTTACTAACAAAAACTATAGCTGTGTCCTTTATTTATTCAACTTTCATGCAACTACAGGTACAAAGATGAACTTAATATCTTAGGAATTCTCTAACTGTCAACCTAAGGTGGTGGAGAGATATATAATTATATATGCAGTTGCGAAAAAAAGTACACATTTTTTGCCCTTTGCGTTCTAGGTCCACGCTAGCGGGCATCGGCCCTTATGGGACCCTACGATTTTACTGACATCTTTTTGAGGCACGCATGGAACACTACCCGCCGTCCACGAGTCGGGCTCCGGACGGTTACTTGACGGCGAGCTACTGATTGTTCGTCGTCCGGTGGCTGGGGATCGCCCTGCAACACTCAACGCCCGGGGCGTCTCCTGTGGTGGCTGGGACGTGAAAAGATTCGTTCCCTTACGCGTGTACATTAAAACTTATAACTAAATACTTTATGAACTAGCTTTTCAAAGTTTTAAGCTATTATTTTTGTTATACTAATGACAACAAAAACTTTACTCAAAATACAATGAGGAAGAATGGGAAATCACGCAGGTGAAGCCGCTGGAAGTAGATAGTATTATATGACCCTGGAAATAATTTACCTGCATTAGCCCATAGCAAGTAGTAGTACTCTACGAAAAATTCCAGAACTTAGTAATTCTTCACTTCATGATAATTATGACCAAGTAAAACTGGCCAGATCGTTTTAAACGTTAAAGTTTGATGATATGTCAATCCTCGTTTGGCCCACTTTCTTTAGACCTTTTTTCTTTTTTTTTTTAACAGAAATCCTATATCAATGATATGGCCAAACAAGGATTGACATATCATCAAACGTTAACATTTAAACGAACTGGCCAGTTTTAGTTGGCCATATCACGAAGTGTTCAATTCTAAGATCTGGCCACAACATATACGCGTCGCTCAAAAATCCGTTACATTTTTCTCTAAAATCAAAACGCTTCCACGCCATATTTTCGGTATGGACGTTATTTTTTTATCATGAAGCCGGTTGAAATTCCAGCTACCTCTCGTAAACATTTTAATATTCCGGACGCATCATTGGGCATTCTGATTTCAGCCTCATAAACGTTGGACCTTTTGTACTCCTGGATCCATTAGACAGGTACGCACAACGTTTTTTTTTTTATCAAAATACATTTAATATTTTTATATATGAGATATGCTCGCGTTTGATTACTATTTCACCTGATGGTAAGCGATTATGTGGTCGACGATGAGGTACTCTTGCCTTGAAATAATCTATTCTTTATTTTGACTGGCCTGTTGGTCTAGTGGTTAGTGGCCCTGAGTGCTATACAAAAGATTGTGGTTTCGATTCCCACCCAAGACAAATGTTTTTGTGATGAGCACGATCATTTGTTCTGTGTCTGGGTGTAATTTATCTATAATGTGTAAGTATTTAAAAATATATAAGTGTGTTTATCAGTTATTTAGTACTCATAGCACAAGCGCTGCTTAGTTTGTAACTAAATAGCGTTGTGTGATTGTTGTAGAATATTATTAGGTATTATATTTACTGGTTCATGGAAGAATGTAAATCCAATCAGACAAAAGAAGCTCCAATTTATGTGACAATAGTGTTAAAAGACAACGCGCCAATATCTCAGCGACCCCGGAAGATATCATATATGGAGACAAACAAGTTACGCAACATCAGCAGCTTTTCATTTCAATTATTCATTTTCTACACGGACGCAATCCACCAACTCTACAATAATGTTACTTATGAAATCAGAAACCTAAAATCTTGCTATTCAATTTTTAATATAATCCACCAAACCACTTGGTAAATTTATTTTCCCGGACGTGTACTTACATTTAGTGACAAAAAAATTGCGCCACTCACTTAACTCGTCGCATGAAAATATAAACTCCATGAATACGTAACGAAGAATTTCTTCTCCCTCTTTCGGCACGGAAACATTTATTTTACCCCCAGAAATAGGTCAGGTACCTAGGCTGATGTAAAATTATTCGCTTCCTGTAAAACGAAAGTGTTGTACTTGGCAATTTGTTTGGCTATATCTTTATTCTTTCGGTCTTTAGTCTTCGATGTAAAGTCGTAGTAAAAATAAGTTCGTCACAGAAATACTCCTTAAGACTACCTATGTCTGTATGCTTTAAGGACGAATCTGCTTTATTGCTTTTTAAAATAAAGGAAACAGTTTTGACCAATATGCCTTAATTTATAATATACTAGCTTTTGCCCGTAGCTTCGCCCGCGTACATAAAATATAGCCCATGTCACTCAGAAATAAAGCAGCTTTCTATCGGTGAAAAAAATTTAGCAATCGGACTAGTACTTTCAGAGATTACCTCCTATAACAAAAAGATTAAAAAACAAACTTTACCCCTTTATAATATTGTAAGTGTAGATTAGTCAAATCTGTTCAATAAGTCATACTGAGACCACTTTATGATTCATTATAATTTGTTACGGCCTAGGCTGTCTACTTAAAAGGTGTTTTTTTAAGGCTCACTATCCCAGAAGTCATGCTTCTCGCACTCTAAGGTGAAGCGAGAGGATATAAGACTTTTACTGACTAAAACCCACTCATATATTCCTTCTTTGCCTTGCGATCCAGGAACTCGGGGTCCTGGAACGCAAGGATCCCGTTCGGACAACCCATGTACTGAAAAGATTTGAATTCAAAAGGCTTGTTAATGTTAAATGTATGGCATGCACGACACTTTCTCCGTAGGTTAGTCATTACCATATATTTTTTACTTAGCGTTTGACGGGAAGGCTTACAGAAAAATCATTTGTCTAAGGCCGCGGTGCAGTAGCTTCAAAAATGATCATGTCATAACTTAATAAATACATAACAATTAAAACTGACGAAGGTTAAACTTTCTCAACTGGACACTGTACACTGCCTTGCAAAGAAATATGTTTGGTCATTGCCCTTTGTTACGACTGCGGTGTAAAGTTAAAAATAAAGTCTGTAAAATGTGTCTCGACTTATGCCGGGCACTTGCACAATATATGTCGCGACCTTACCTACCTCGTGCCGGTACAAACTTGCCCCGTAACAAAGTACATTTAATAAGGAACATTGAATTTTAGAAAAACTACAACTGTTTTAAAATTGGCACTTGTTTTATAAAACCAGTCCTGAAATTCCTGTTAATTTGTATATTACCTATTAGTTTTTTTTATAATTCCTAAACTTAATTTAATACAAACATTGATACCATTTGCTTATGAGCTAATACTAGAAGACCCAGTTCACAGAAATATAGGCTCCAAGCCTAGTTCGGCAGCACAATTTTTATGTATTGTAACAATATCATAATTATGAGCACAGACAAATTGTGTAATATGTATTTTTTGGTGTAATAAATTATTATTATAGTTTCTGCTAGCTGCTTTGCCCTTGTGAAAGAAGAAAATTATTCCAAAGTAACATACTCCCTTAAATCGTATAACATACACATAAATTTATACTGAACGGAATGTCATATGATGCTTTCAAACTAATTGGAACTTTAATCGAACCGTCTGGTTCACATGACGGAATTTATGCTATGGACATATTATTATATAGTATGTTCAAGTATAACTGCCATTACCTTTATTATCAATCTTACAACTTTTTTTTTACTTGAAACTGTTTTTAGGGTTCCGTAGTCAACTAAGAACCCTTATAGTTTCCGTCCGTCCGTCAACGGATAATCTCACTGGACGTTAGCACTAGAAAGCTGAAATTTGGTACGAATATGTAATTATATCAATCACGTCGACAAAGTGGTAAAATTAAAAGTGTAAAAATATGTTTTATTAGGGGTTTATTAAAATCATTTTTTGATAATGTTAATATTTTCGTAAATAATCGCTCCAAAGGTAAAAAAAATGTGTGTCCCTCTAACTTTTGAACCATAAGTTTAGAAAATATGAAAATATCTCAAAAGTAGAACTTTATATGATAAGTAATTTGTAACTACTAACTAAATATGGATATTTGTCCGAAATAAACGTTTTTATTATTGTTATTATAAAGACATTCGAGGAAAATTATTTTGAACTTGTTTATAATTTGTATACGCAAGCATTTTTTTTTAACTTAAATTACATATTTTATTATTCTGAACGTATCTTCTTTCAAATAAAAAAAGAATTATTAAAATCGGTTCACGCAATCCAAAATTACCAACAAAACCCAACATGACATGTTTTCTCTTCACTACCCTTGGTTGACTGGTAGAGAATGCCTAAGGCATTAAGTCCGCCTTTGTACCTTTATGTTGCATGAAGTTTAATAAATAAATAAATAATACATAACCCGTCTAGTTTATATAAATTAGAGATGGCGCTGTACTTTGGGCTACTTCGCGCTGTTAAGATTTTTCATGAGTTGATGGGGTCGGGACGGGTATGAGCTATTATATTTTTGAATTGTTCGGTTGGTCTCTCGTTGGCATTGGTGGTATTTGTTCTTGCTCGTTGTCTGTCATTCATTATCTCTTAAGTGGGGACCCTTATTGAGACGGACGGGAAACTACGGAACTGAGCGTGGCCCGACACGCTCTTGGCCGGTTTTTACTATTTGATTACAAAGAAATATAAACTAGCAGCTAGTTAGCTACTACTGCTAACGCTATATGACTCCCGACGCCCATAGCGTCGTCTGTCACGGCGGCTGGGGCGTGAGGATGTACGTTCCCTCACTCTTGCGGCTGTTTCCTTCGCTAGCATTACTGCATCGTAGAAGGAAGTGGTCGCCTTCCCTTCACAGGTTGCCGCGGTGCTCTGCCCAAACGAGACACACCTCCACCGTATCTTCCGGGCGGTCCGTCTTTATCATCTTGCCACCTCTATCTGTGTCGACCTCGACGGCGCTATTTATATTGGTTATACAAAAACAAATATTTTCTGTTCTAGTGTTATTAAATAAAAGGTAGATATATATATTCTTTATTGTACACCTAACCTTATCCTACAACGCACACACAATTATAGGCAACCACAGCTTATAAAAAAAATCAAAACATTAAGCCTTGCCTTACCGGGGAGCAAAAAATCCTTCTCAGAAAAAAAAAGCACCTAGCATTAATTACCACATAAGCTAAAACAATCATATTGTATTCCATTACCCACAAAAATCCATCAAATTCAAATTCAAATTCAAAACATTTATTTCAAATAAACCATTTACAGGCACTTTTGAAATGTCAAGAAGTCAGTCAGTCAGAAAAAATGATGCTAAGTGCACATTCCAAAGCGTAGATCTCTATGGAGAAGAATGTGCAAGAAACTCCATGGACACTCTTTTCAATCGTGTTTTGCAATTACAAATATCTCTGTTACATGTTTCTTGTCGCTATCATGCGAGAACAATGTCAATAAAGTAAAAATAAAAACTAAATATAGATATTAAAATAGCAACTGGCAGCTAAGAGATGACCAGTCTCAACTGACAGCGCCCGTTCACGGACCTGACGCGAATATTAGCACCACTCAGATCAACCATTTTAAAGGGAACCGAATGATCCAACACACGCGCCACCATCAGTGAGACATTTGAGTGAGCATGACAAACTGTCAACTGCCATGCTCATTTATGTCAAACAGGACCAATAATAACCTAAAAACCATAAAATAGCTCCATGGTACTCACATTTACAAACTTTGAAAAAAAAATGCTTCTACATTATACAATACTACATAACAACAATAATATTTTACACATTAAAAAAAAAAAACATTAAAGAATAATAATAATAATAGTTTCAAAACTAATCAATTTGTAGACCCCGGTGGTAGTGGAGCTGGACCGAATCCGTTACCCCATTTTGACCTTACCTATAAACTAAGGGCGGAATTCACCAATAAAACTAATCGCGTTTTAACGTTTGTTTCGCATAATCGCGTTTAGCCGCTGACACTAGTATCACTTGTTCGTATTTTTCTTTTGTTGTATTTTTACAAGTGATACTAGTGACAGTGGCCAAACGCGATTATGCGAGCCAAATGTTAAAACGCGATTAGTTTTATTGGTGCATTCCACCCTAAGTCTGGATATTTAAAATTTACTTTTACACTCAAAACTTATCGCCTCAGGTCGGTATAAAAGCTAGACCTACTTAAAATAAAGTATATAAGTGTTTGAACGAAAATAAAATCTGCTTTTTACGATAAGGCTATGAAAACCGACTTCCAAGATGGCGATAACGGTCACGAGAGGTTTATCGACGTGAAGCCGATATGGAATTAAGTCATTATGGTCAGCCACTAATGACCTATGGCTGATGTGGAAAACCCTTGGCCAAGGACATAATTAAAAATGTTTGCGCTGGGTTTTTTGGCTTTGATAAGAGATTATTAGAGTGGGTTTTAAATTAAACGAGATTGTTGAAACGATTATGCAATATACTCGTATTTGAAGTTAATTTCAAGTATATACTTCCTTTTCCTTACGTATAGTCAAAGTCAAAATTTTTTTATTTCACATAGGCCTACATGGGCACTTATAAAACGTCAGAAGCTAGTGCACTAGTGTATAAAAATTAATCCCTATCCTCTTTAGTCACGTCTTTTTTTTTCGGTAGGAAAATCTTCCAATGAGATCCCCGCATTTGGGCGAAGCGCGAGGGTGTGTCTGACTTTTACTTACTAAAATCCCACTCCTGTTCCTTGGTTGCCTTTCATACTAGGGCCCATACTTCCTTTCAGAAGCAGACCCTTGGCCCCAGTAGGCTTCGACCGTGCTGGGCCCCTACGGTTTGCTGACATCTCCTTAAGGCGCGCGTGGAACAGTATACGCCGTCGACGACTTGGGCTCGGTCCGAGCGGTTACCAGACGATCGGACGGCGAGCTACCCTTTTGCTCGCCGTCCGCAAGCCGCACCTGCGGTGGCCGGAAATCGGGATCGGGATTCCGGCGGACGCCTGAAGGGCTGGACCTATTCCGCAATTCTTTTTTGTAAAGTGTTATTGTCAGGAGAAGGATTTTTTCTTTCATAAGATGAGGGAAAAAATTAAGAAAGTTGCGCAGTAAATTGCTCCAGGTCAATACCAAATGGGAAATTACTACCCGAACCGGAAATCAAGCCCAGAACCGTACTCAGCAGTGGCACTTAACTTCGAGACACTCAGTATTTATCTACGTAGTATAAAAGTGAATAGGCTATATCTAGGCAAGCGTGCTCCATCGTAGACCACATCATCGCTTACTGATTATTGTCATAGTGGTCAAACGCAAAGCTAAATAATCTACCTAAAAAATCTAAGCATTTTAGGCACAAAAGAATTTTCATTCGCTCATATTTCAACCGGTCCTCCGTGCATTTAGTAGATTACGGAATAAAAATAAGTAATTCAATATGAAACCTGTAAAACATTACATAAGAGGGAATATTAAATAAATTCCACGCACGCATGTCAAATTTTCAAGAGACCCCGCTTTCAGATAACGCGTCCGTGATTAGCAGATGTAATTGTGTAAATGTAATCTGAACTCTTCTGTGGTTGAAATTGGTATATTTTTTAAGTTTATTCACCCCTTTTAACTTTGGGAACGCCACAATTATGGTGGTAAGTCCCCTCTTTGAGGCGTGGTTTGAAAGACCTCACGGCTTCCTCACTTTACGCATGACGCAAGTTCACCGAACTCGGTAAGTTCGGGAAGTTCCTGCACCGGATTCGTGCGGAAGCGACGTCTGGGTGTCGCCACTGTGTGGACCACCCGGAGGACACGGTGGAGCACACGGTGGAGGTGTTCCCCGCTTGGGCAGAGCAACGCCGTCCTCGTAGGGGCGATCGGCGGCGGCGATCTCTCGCGCGGAGCCTTGGTACAGGCCATGGTTCGGAGCGAGGAGGAGTCTTCATCTTCTGCGAAGCAGTAATGCTAGCAAAGGAGGCGGCCGATCGCGTGAGTCAACGGTCCTCACGCCCTAAACGCCGCCTGGATTCCGATCCCGATTTCCGGCCACCGCAGGCGCGGACTTGCGGATTGCGAGCAATGGGTGACTCGCCGTCCGACCGTCCGGTAACCGTCCGGACCGAGCCCAAGTCGTAGACGGCGCGTATTGTTCCACGGGCGCCTCAGGGAGATGTCAGCAAATCGTAGGGGCCCAGCAGGTTCGAAGCCTACTGGGGCCATGGGTAGTGTGAAAACTAAACCCGACGCCCTGGGATGAAGGCAACGAAGGAACAGGAGTGGGTTTTTAGTCAGTAAAAGTCTGACACTATCTCTCGCTCTGCCCAAGAGCGCGATTTGTCATTAGATGATTTTCCCACCTAAAAAAAAACCCTTTTAACTTGCTAACATATATACATAGCGGCCAAACCTAGAGACATTTTGATACACCTGCTCTTACGTGATTATGACGTTACATCTTTCGCTAGATTTTTTGGAAACATAAATATCTTGTGGATATTATCTAGGCTTATATTGAAATTTAAACATAAATTTCTTTAAAACTATTCCTTTGAATATCTGATATTTTGTGTGAACTTTAGCCCTTCATAATGTACTCATAAAGTAAAAATATACATCGATGATAATTGTTTTTCCAAAAACTTATAAGGTTAAAACACGTATTTTCTCAAACAAGTTTTAAGAAATATTTGTGTTAATGACGGAATTACCGATTACCAACAGAGTGATAAGGCGTTATCTCTCTTTTTTCGCGTAGCCTCTTTATGTAACATTGTGTTGAATGATACAATAAGCTTTTTAGCCATGTTCACGTTGACGATAGACAGATCCATAAGCGCCCATTTTAGTAGTTAGTTTATTTTTTATGAATTTATTTATTGTACAAAGGTTTTTAAAAAGAATACATTCAAGGCATCACAAAATTCATCCACATCAATGCCGCTGGTAGTATCGCCACGTGTAATAGCAATGCTGATTCTTCAGCTATAGAAAAACCTAACCCTCTGGTCACGTTCACAGTCGACTAGCTATTTACCGAGTTAGGTACATTAATAAGTTCTGTGCAAAGACAAATTCCGCTGTTTATTGATTACGCGCAAATATTTAGTCAATACAGTTTGCTAAGGGCGTGAAAGTACTCGTGAACAAAGTCTCACAATGGGCTCAACTCCTCATAATGTTCGCACAACTTGATAAATTGTAGGCAACAAATGTTTTTGCCCGCAGAACAGATGGCCGATGGGGCCGAAAGGTTCTGGAGTGGCGACCACGCAGCAGAAGACTCAGCGTTGGCAGGCCCAGCTTGTGGGAACAAGATGGACTGATAACCTGGTGAGGGTCGCGGTAACCCGATGGATGGAGACGCATGGACCAGCCGTTATGGCGACGCTGAAGGAGGCCTATGTCCAACAGTGGACGAAATAGTGATGATGATGAATTGTTTTTCTTTTTCATTTATGAAAGGGTTACTGCGGCTCTAAAAAGGGCAAATGAAGGAACATAAGTGGGTTATAGTCAGTAAAACATTGATGATTTTCCTGTCTCAAAAAAAAACTGCTCATATTCATCAGGACTTTTATCCTTTTCTGAGTACCATCATAATTTACAAAGTGTCTGTAACATATTTATGAAAAGCAGAAACGACACAAAGCCAAACTTTTTCGTACACTCGACATCACATAATATATAGCCCGGTATTGAACCTTTACTTAATGAAACAAGTTACAAAATTGCTACGTATATTACAAAAGTAATTTCTTCGTAAACAACGTTGTCAACGCCAATCAGAGGCAATTTCACAAAACAGGAGCTCTAAGTATTGACAAACAACAAATGAGGAAATAACATGTTCTGTCAACTTTCCATTATATTGGCCTTGTTACACGCCATTAACAGTCCATAAGACCCACCTGCTTGGGGATAATACCCCGTATTATAGGGTTCTTTCCAATAAATCAACGACAGCCTGCATTGTCAACCTCTCTATCACGCAAAACTTACGAATAGTACTCATAGTTACGGACTTTTATGTGTTTTTCATGGGGTATTAAAGGTCACACCATAAAAAATAAGTACCCGTAACTTCGCACTCTGAAGGTTACGCATTTTAAGGTCAAGTTAGATAAGAAATATTACATTAAAGGCGAGAAAACGCGCGGCAAATAAAATAATCATATTTAAGCTGTCGTAAACTTAATAAATTGTAAATCTTGAGCTGTAATTCAAAAAGCATATAGTATATGCTTTTTTGATAAGATTTATGTTACGTTATAAATTATTCATTGAAGTTCATTCAACTTATAAGTTTAGATTTTCTTTTTATAGAGAAAAAGTAACATAACATCACGCTTGGTTTTCTCGGACGGTAAGGCAGAGGTCCTATGATATATTAGTATTAGTATACCAACATTTTGCCAGATACTTTTAAATCCCATTTAATTGAGTGCAAGATAATTGCAATCAAACTGATGTAAGTCCAGACTCAAACAAGCATTGGACTGTGAGATTATTCGAAAGAATTACTGTGGCCCCAGACAGTGTCGTAATGAACGCAGTGCCAGCGGTGCCCGGGCACAGGGCGCAACCCTGGAGGGGCACAAACCCTGGACGGGCGCAGAAATGATTAAACAAGAGCCATATTTTGTATAACGCCTGGTACTTAGTAGCATACATATATAATAACTACTAGCAGACCTGGCAAACATCGTGCCGCCTAACAGTCAATGAATGTAGTATATCTTTCGATATAGTCAACCGATTGCGATGAAACAAAGCCTAAGTAATATATTAAGTTACACACAATTTTAATATATAAAATTTATCTACATCGATTTCGTATATTTTACGTGATGCGCGTACAACTAAAAACTTCTACAGATTTATCATATGTATAGATTATGTTAATCGTGTACCTAATAAGGTTGTAGAAGCGCACTACTAAGAGTGCTGCCTAGATAGTGAGTGCGAAAACCCACAGCATACCCTGTTGCACCTGAACACAGGTGGGTTTTAGTAAAGAATAGTCTAATACTCTCCATACTGTATTGTGTTTGTCATACTGTATGGATCAGAATGTTGGGCTGTGAAAAAGACGGATGAAATAAGATTGCACGTAGCGGCGATGAGAATTTTAAGATGAATGGATAAAGTGAGAAATGAGTATATTAGGGGAAGTTTGAAAGTGGCGCCGGTGACTGAAAAGTTGAAAGGGAATCGTTTGTCTTGGTATGGTCATGTGAAGAGAAGGGATGAAACGCTTGTTACTAAAAGAGTTATGAGTTTACATGTGGATGGATGGAGAGAGAAAGAGAGACCAAAGAAAATATGGATGGATTGTGTGAAGAGTAATATGAAAGAAAAGGAAGTTAGTGATAGCATGACGAGTGACAGGGCAGAATGGAAGAAAAAAAAGTGTTGCGCCGACCCCAAATAACACGGGACAAGGGCAGGAAGATGATGATGATGAGTCTGATACTCTTTTTCTCTCCACCACGAACGAGAGAAATTATTTGAAGACTTCCTACCTTCCAAAAAAATCACAAACAATCATAGAATGGTCCAAATATTCTAAAGATATAAGTTCCCGTTTATGTGTGAGAAACATTTGGTTTAATATATTAAAAACGTCAACGAAGACATAAAACGCAGCATTACAGATAAAAAACACGATATCTGCAAAAAACGTATTCATCATGGACCCACATTTTGCGATCCCGACAAAAAGTTGAAATGGAATCATTCGTACAAAATTCCAGGATTCCTTTATTCGTATGACATATCTTTAAATCTTTCTTTTTGTAAATAAAAGACAAAAGGTTTATATTCACGGCCGCTTTATCATAGAATAAAGAGTTAGGTATCTTGTAGTCACGGCGAGAGGCACAGATTTATGCTTCAAAAACCGGTTAAGTGTGAGTGGGACTTGTGCACGAAGAGTTCCGTACAGTCCTTAGCAAACAAAAAAAACGAGCAAATAAATCACGTTTGTTTTATGGGGGCTCCCCTTAATTTATAATCATTTTATTTTGTTTTTTTTTTACCATTTGTTGTTAAAGCGGCAACAGAAACACATCATCTGTGAAAATTTCAACTATGACGGTTCATGAGATACAGCCTGGTAACAGACGGACAGGTAGACAGAAGGATGGACAGCAAATTAGCTTCACTTGTTTTTTTTTTGACTGTACGACATTTTGACAATTCAAAAATGCCTGTAATTGGTCTATTTGAAATAAACGTTTCTGATTTCTGATTTACAGCGGAGTCTTAGTAATAGGGTCCCGTTTTACCTTTCTACGGAACCCTAAAAATGGTATGAAGGATTTGCAGGACAGCACACGTTGTGGCAATTCATCAAATACACGATGAAGCCTTGGCCCGGTTACGAAACCGCTCGTTTTAGAATCCCTGTGCAAAATGGCCTTGTCATATTTAGGAAACGATTTTTTTATCGACCTTTTATCCCACACAGTTTTTGTCAGCATGCAAAAAGTACCTAATGCCTTTCAACATGCAAGCTTTATTGAATAACTAGTTGATTCCTGCGGCTTCGCCTGCGTGAAAGTAGAAAACTGTCCACTGTTCAGTTAAACCAGTTCTTGACTGCGATCATTGATGGTGAGGCGCACTAGTTTATTAAGAGCTTATTCACTCTAGCCTTGCAGACACCTTAACTATAGTTGGACGGGAAGACCGCAGCAAGCTAATTGTTCCAATCCTTCGATGTATGCGGTATAAACGACGAAGCGAAACGTTCGAACCGTTGAAGTTTCAACAACCTAAGGGTGGATAAATAAATATATAAATATTTTATATACTACAGCGAAGCGCAAATTACTAAAAGAGTTCTGAGTATACATGTAGATCGATGGAGAGGGAGAGGGCCAAAGAAAAGATGGATGGATTGTGTGAGGAGTGATATGAAAAAGAGGGAGTTAGTGATAGTTTGACGGGTGACAGGACAGAATGGAAGAAAAAAACGTGTTGCGCCGACCTCAAGTAATATCGAAACCCGGGGCCCTGGGACGAAGCGAAACTCGGGGCCCCGGGACGAAGCGAAACCCGGGGCCCTGGGACGAAGGCAAAGAGGGAACAGGTGTGGGTATTTTAGTCAGTAAAAGTCTGACACTATCTCTCGCTCCGCCCAAGAGCGAGATTTGTTATTTTTTTTTTTCTGACAGACTGACTTCTTGACATTTCAAAAGTGCCTGTAAATGGTTTATTTGAAAATAAATGCTTTGAATTTATGGGATAAGGGCAGTAAGAAGAAGAGAATGCTATTCTAGCGAAGAATCGCCAAGCTTTGGTAGCAGTCGGCAGGGTACATTGCTTGTAGAACGGGTGGTCGATGGGGCCGAAAGGTTCTGCAGTGGTGACCCACAAGGTGGACCGATGACCTGGTGAGAGTCGCGGGACATGCAATGAATGCGACACGTACAGGACCGGCCGTTGTGGCGGCACTTGGGGGAGGCCTATGTCCAGCAGTGGACGTCTTTCGGCTGAAATAATTATGATGATGATGCTATTTTTGAACATGGTCTACTCGAGAACCGTTCAACGGTTCGAGCGTTTTGTTTTTTTGAGGCGTGAAATCATCTTATGACTTCTCTCGCTCTAAGGTGGACCAAGAGAGCATGTCAGATTTTTGGTGACAAAAGCCCCACTTATTTTCTTTCAGTTGCTTTTTAAGTTCCAGGACCATAAGTAGAACCAATTCCATGGCCCAAGCAGGCAACGGCCCTCCAGGGCCCCTACGGTTTGCTGACATCTCTTTGAGGCGCGCGTGGAATACTACGCACCGTCGAAACTTCGCGCTCGGACCTTAGAGGACGAGCGGACGACGAGCTACCCATTGCTCGCCGTCCGCAACCCCGTGCCTTCGGTGGCCGGAGATTGCTCTGCGATTCCCGGGGCGTCTCCTGTCGCGGCCGCTGAGGTAAAAGTTTCCTATATGCTATTCCAGGACATTATTTACTATGTATGTGCCAAGTTTTATCAAAATCCGTTCAGCCATTCAAGCGAGAAGAAGTAACAAACATACACACACACAAAGTTTCGCCATTTATAATAATATTAGCGTGATAACAGGTTCCGATAGGCTTACCTTTTTTTACCTTTTACGTCTATTTCATTCATCATCCAATGTATTTACAGGATACACTCAGCTTATAAGATTATTTCTTTTATCTATGAAATAGTAAGTCTTACACGGATTTACCGTCATTTCCCCGACGTAAACCGTAGGGACACAAGATTTTCCAAATATAAATATACAAATGGCCGCTGTTACTATGCCCGTGAGAGATGTTTTTCTTAGAGGAACGAGGAGGCGGGAATCAATATCCTGAACCCATCCCTTCAGTTGAAGACAAGCGATAGCAATAAACGTCGGATTTGTTCGACTACTTCCTTTTCAACCTGATCAAGAGTAAACCGAGGCTTTTTTTATGGTGGGTAATCATCTGATGATTTCTCCCGATCTAGGGCGGCTACTTCACTTGCCTTTTGAGATCCAGAAACACGGGTATCATTTTTGTATTTTTCCATATGGCCCTAAGGCATCGGCTCTACTGAGCCCCTACAGTTTGCTGACATCACTTTGAGGCGCGCGTGGAACACTACGCGCCGATTACGACTCGGGCTTGACCCTTACAGGACGAGCAGACGACGAGCTACCCATTGCTCATCGTCCGCTAGACCGCACACACACAACACAGAACACAGACTCCGGCAGGGAATTCCACTCCTTAGCTGTACGCATAATGAATGTGTTCCCAAAACGCTTTGTACGTATGGGTGGGATGTCCACTATGTACCGATGGCGCAACGCCGTACGTCTAGTGGTCTGATAAAAACATTTATAATAAAAAGAAAGTTCAAGCCTAAAAGGAAAACCTGATCATAAATCTTAATTTTCTTCGAAAGAGACTCAAGGCGATAATATAAAAACATAAGTATGACTGACCAAGTCCCTAACAGAAACCCACTTCAGACACGGAAAAAAAGGTCTTAGTCAGCAAAATTAATGCCATCATTAAAGTGAAATCTAACAGAATTTACTCTTCATTATAATTTTTACGACTCCAAGCAATTATACGTGCTGGTATCTTTTATTTGGATTAATTTCCATATCTTGGTTTGTAATTGCTCCCCAACTCATCATGGCCCCTGGAGGGCGGGAGAAGTATCTAAAGTCATACCGTGTGAGCCTTTTCAAAGGTAAACCCGGATTCTGGGGGTCTATCCCACCCCAGAGATTCGTGGAATCCCTCCCCAAGATTGTAATTATAATGAAAATAAATTATTCGAGTGGAAAAAAATCCTCAAAAGTACGTGTGTTGATGAGATTTTAAATATTGTTTCGTTTTTCCGTGTTTGTTTGTATTTTTTATAACATCAAATGTGGGTCTCGCTTTTTTTTATCTAGATAGACGACTGACCTGTGTTGGTTATTGGCCCTGACTGCTATGCTGGAGGTCGTGGGTTCGATTCCCACCCAGGACAAATGTTTGTGTGATGAGCACGATAATTTGTTCTGTGCCTGGGTGTAATTTATTATTATAACTAGCTTCTGCCAGCAGCTTCGCCCGAGTAAAAGTAAGTTACTTCATACAAACGGGACCCCCATTTCATACTCTTGGGGGGTGAATTTTGAAAAAACCTCTCTTAGTGCTCGCCTACTTCAAAAATGAAACTTTGTGCAAATTTTCACGCTCCTAGGCCCTGTAGTTTCGGCTGTGTGTTGATATGTCAGTCATTCGGTTTCTCCTTTTATATATATAGATAAGTATATGTTTTAAAATATATAAGCACGTTTACTTGTCTAGTACTCATAACACAAGAACAAGCTCTGCTTAGTTTGGGACTAGATGGCGGTGTTGTTGTGAAAGTTGTGGAATATTATTATTATATCATTGGGAAAAGCGATTATTATTGGATGACAGTAGATATGTGAAACTATTTTTTTTTTAGTTTATATAAAGTAGTGCTTGACTGCGATCCCACCTAATGGTAAGCAGTGATGCAATCATTGATGGTGAAACTTTCACAAACGTTGCCCATGTACTTCCGTATCATCTAAGAAATTTTCTGATACCTATAAAAACAGGCCAAGTGTGAGTTGGAGTCGCGCCTCGAGGGTTCCGTACAATCTTACTAAATAATTTAAATCCTGAGTCGAGTCAGTCGAGTAACTATAAATTTACAGTTTTCAGACTTTTTCCTATATAGTGCTATGAGAAATTGCATCATGCTAAATTTCAGGATTCTAGGTCAACGGGAAGTACCTTATAGGTTCAGATTTCCAAGCGAGTGTCAGAATATGCTTCCATACGAAGCATACACAGCCTCGTCTTTAGATTTTGTTGACTCAGAAGTTTGATTTTTTACCTACTACTTGGTGTAGCAGACCTGAGTATACGATATTAATTTCAGCTTTATACCTGCACGCGTTCCTGAAAAAGGGACTTGACAGACGAACAGGCGGACAGGTGGATAGACGAACAGACGGACAGACGCACAACAAATTGATTCTATAAGGGTTCTGTTTTTGCCGACTTAAGTCATCATCTTCCTGCCCTTGTCCCGTGTTATTTGGGGTCGGCGCAACATGATTTTTTCTTCCATTCTGCCCTGTCATTCGTCATGCTATCACTAACTTCCTTTTCTTTCATATCACTCTTCACACAATCCATCTATCTTTTCTTTGGTCTCCCTCTCCCTCTCCATCCATCCACATGTAAACTCATAACTCTTTTAGTAACATGCGCTTCATCCCTCCTCTTCACATGACCATACCAAGACAAACGATTCCCTTTCAATTTTTCAGTCACTGGCGCCACTTTCAAACTTCCCCTAATATACTAATTTCTCACTTTATCCATTCTCGTCACACCACACATCCATCTTAACATTCTCATCTCCACTACGTGCAATCTTTTTTCATCCGTCTTTTTCACAGCCCAACATTCTGATCCATACAGCATGACAGGCCTTATCACGGACTTGTAGATTTTACTCTTCAACTTGAGGGGCCTCCGTGGGTCACAAGTTGTTCCCGTGACCTTTCGCCATTTCATCCAACCTGCGTTGATCTGATGTGTAACGTCTCGATCCACCTCACCATCCCCTTGGACGAGTGACCCGAGGTACCGAAAGTCGGAGCAGATCGGTATGGGCGTTCTAACGAGAGCTAAAGGCACTGGATTGGAGAGACCGCCGAAATCGCAGAACAAGTATTCCGTTTTGGTTCTACTCAATTTCAAGCCAACACTCTCCAGTCTGTGCCACCACACCTCCAATCTGTTCTGGACCTCTAGGCCTCTCTCGGAAACCAACACAATGTCATCGGTAAACAGCATACACCAGGGAGCCTCTTTCTGGATATCCGACGTCAGAGCATCCATTATCATCAGGAAGAGGTAAGGGCTGAGAGCCGACAGCCACATTGAAGCTGCCAGTGGTGCCCACTGTAGACTGGACTTGGGTACTGCATCGACTGTACATCGCTCGGATTAACTGCACATACTTCCCAGGCACACCTTTCTCCTTAAGGGCCCACCACAGAACCTCACGAGGTACCCGGTCATATGCCTTGTTTTTTGCCGACTTAAGTACGAAACCCTAATAACCAAATAAAGATACTGGTCAAAGATTCTCAGTTCCATGTTGATGTAATTAAATAAAATTGTAAATTGTTCACCATTTGTTTTATCGCAAGTTTTAACGTCTTCTAACGGAGACGAGTTCTTTTATGATTGTTTATTTAGTCATTTAATGTTGTCGTGAGTAGATTTAAATCTTAATTTGATTACTTTTGTAGTTTAAACAGTTGTTTAAAATTTTATGGCTTTTTTGCCGTTGTTTTAATCCATACCAATCACACTAATAAAGTCAAAAGTTTGTATTTAGGTGTTCATGTTTGTTAGTTATTTACACTCGAACGGCTAAATGGATTGCGATAAAATTGGTACACGGGTACACGGGCATCCTGGAATAATATAAATTTTAATTACCCCATTAACAATCAGCTCATTAGCAGACTAAATAGTATAAGAGATTTAGGGGTGATCGTAGACAACAAGCTTCTGTTTGATCAACATGTAAGTAGCATAATTACAAAGGCATCGAAAGCTCTGGGATTTATACTACGCACTACGGCCTGTTTCCTAGGACCGACGCCTTTGGAACCCGCAGTATGAGACTTATAAGTCCCGTATTGAAGGCGTCCAAAGAAAATTTCTACGTTACCTAGATTATAGGGCACAGCAATACTCAGTTGACTATGAGCACCGCTGTAAACGGTACCACTTCCTTCCTTTGGAGATGAGGCGGCAAATTGGAGACTTAAGTATGCTGACAAGTATCGCAAATGGCCACATTGACTGTCCTGAACTCGTTTCTAATTTAGCACTACGCACAAACCTAATGGGATTACGTCGGCGACCAATATTAAGTGTACTTTTCGCATTGACCAGTTATATGAAAAATGTTTTTTCAATAAAGAGTGCACTTGATTTCAATAGTTTTTCTAGGGACCTTGATATCGACTTGTTTTACACCAGTGTTGCGACCTTACGACGGCGTTAGTAATTTATTGATTTGTGTGAAATTCCTTGTTATCGATATATATTTTTTCTTATCGATGTGTGGAGGCTCGTAATTAGCTATTTAATAATGTTACAATGTTTATATCATTTTTTCTTCTATTTGTCTGTGAGCCTTCTATAAAAAAAAAAAAACATAATAATAATACCTAGATTACTTTTTGTCCAGGAAGTTTCATCATCATCTCCCTACCCTTATCCCGTTTTATTTGGGGTCGGCGTAACAGGTTTTTTTCTTCCATTCTGTCCTGTCACCCGTCACGCTATCACCAACTCCTTTTTCTTTCATGTTACTTCTCTTATGTTCCTTTCCTCTCTTTCCTCTCCTATGTTCCTTCTTTGCTTTGCGTTTCAGGACCCCGGGTTTTCCTTTCGGAAGCCATCACATGGCTACAACCTATAAATTAAGTCTGGATTTACAATGTACTTTTACACCAAAACTTATCACCTCAGCTCAGTATAATAGCTAGACCTACTTAAAATAAAGTATATACCTAAGTGTTTGAACGAAAATAAAATCTACTTTTCACGATAAAGTTATGAACACTAGAGAGCTAGAGCAGTGATGGCCGAGTGGAAACGGCCCCGACTTACGAGTTGTAGGTCGCGGGTTCAAACCCAACTAGGCGCATTACTTTGTGTAATTTATTTTATTACCACTGCTGAAGACGACTGCAAAACGGTGAAGGAAAACATCGTGTGGAAACCGGCATGTCTTAGAATCAAACATTTGAAGACATGTAACATTCACCAACCCGCACTGGGCCCGCATGGTTGATTAGGGCCCATTCCGTCTCCTACAGAGGAGGCCTGAGTCCCAGGAGTGGCAACATTATAAGGCCGGCTATGCTATGCTATGAAAACCCGAAGTGGGATTCCCTTAAGGATGCCAACACGTGGCCCCCGATTAAGTGTGGAAGAGTGTTTCTGCTTCCTTCATCACCTCTTAAATAACACAGCCGATTTTGATACGGATTTAACTTATATAAAGAGCGATAAACGAGAAAGGTTTCTAAATATAATTTGCACCCGTTGGAAGCCGGGGTAAGTAATAAACATTTTGGGCTATGAGTCTACGGGTTAGTAGTTGTTTCTTTGTTGTTTCAAAACTAATTTGACGAAGAGGTAGAGTACTTTGTTGTTTGTTCTTACCAATAATACTTAGGTATCTGGCAGTATCGAAGCCAACTAGGGCCAAGGGTCTGCTTCTGCAAAGAAGTCTCGGCCCTGGTATGAAAGGCAACAAAGGAACAGGAGTGGGTTTTTAGTCAGTTAAAGTCTGACACACCCTCTCACCCAAGAGCGAGAGAAGCCATTGGATTAACCCACAAAAAAAAACACCCCATCCAAAAATCTCCCCCCTGAACGCGAACTCTCTGCAAATATAATCTGGCCAAATGGGGCTTTCTTCCCCGACCCATGTCGAACACAGTGCCAGTGTGGAGCCGCTTCCCAGGACATGCATCATCTGCTCATCATCCGGGGGATGACATTGAATGATTTAACCACCGAGAAAAAAAAGGTATCTGGCAGTTTTTCCTCAAGTTCTTCAGGCATAGCACCCGTAACGAGGCCTCAATAGAACGATTGGTGGTGCAAGGGAAATTCGAGGGCAAAAGATCACGAGCACGCTCTCCAAAACGGTAAGTGGACCTCATCAAATTGCAGCATTAATAACAGCTCCCAAGCCGCTAATCATTCTTTTTCTCCTTTAAACGAAGTTTGTTTTTTTTTGTTACTTAATAATATGATAATTATCTGATAATATCCTCCTTTATTTAGGGTCGGCGCAACACGTTTTGTTCTTCTATTCTATCCTGTCCCCTTAGCCAAGTTACGATCGTTTCGTTTGCGTCGAACGCCTCGAGTAGGCCACGCCTCCGAGCCCTTTGTTCTGAAAACGTGACTAAGCGTTGAGATGACGTCAGAACAAAGGAATCGGAGGCGTAGCCTACTCGAGGTGTTCGACGCAAACGAAACGATCGTAACTTGGCTATGGAGGCTATTAACCGTCACGCTATCACTGACTCTCTTTTCACATAATCCATCCATATTTTCTTTAGCCTCCCTCTTCATCTATCTACTTAAATATTCATAAATCTTTTAGTAACATGCGTTTCATCCCTCTTCTTTACATGACCATACCAAAACAAAAGATTCCCTTTCAATGTTGCAATCACTAGCACCACTTTCAAACTTCCTCTAATATGCTCATTTCTTACTTTATCTATTCCCGTCACTTTACAAATCCATCTTAACATACTCATCTCTGCTACATGCATATCCTTTAAGGTAGCATTCTGTTCTTAGCGACCGCGACACGGGACTACGACCATTTATAGAAATCCATAATAAGCAGTGGGTCTCGCGACCTAGTCGTGGGTCGCGGTCTTTTAGGTCTATATTTCACCGGGACACCATGGCGGAGCGATCAGTTGCGCCGACATGGTGTCCGTAAGCTACCAAACTAGACACCATACAAACACCAGAGTCGCTACACCATACTGAGAGAGTATCAAAATTGACTTTAAGTGCACGCGTCCGAGTTGGTCGCGCCACCAAATTGGTTGCGTATCTCTCTATAGAGCTGTATACATTTTGTTGGTCGTGCCGCCAGGAGAAATATAGCCCTAAAAATTGAATGCTACCTTTACATTCATTAAAATTGTAATAGAATTGTTACGCAAGAGCGGTAGTTATGGTCTGCCCATATTCTAAATTTCATCCAAATCTGTTCAGCCCGTTAAGGCGTGCTTGATTGAAAAACATTCAAACATTACGATTTTTACATTTTTATTATTAGTTGATATTTCGTTGTTGTACAATCGAATCAGTTTCTGTGACACTAAATAGTCGGTGCTCTTGTCAATAGAAGATAAATTATTCGCTGTCAAATACAATTACTGTAATAGATCGTTTTGTTTATAGAACAAAATACATTAGCAGTGTTGAGTTAGAAAATATAAACGTCAAATTGTTTATTAGTCTAGTATTTTAGTTCAAAACCAATTGGGAACTGGCTTTGTATTTAAAATCAGTCATAACGGCACTGTATTTCCTGCTCGCCGACATAGCCCGAAGAATCGCCATACTTAAGTGGCAGTGGGCAGGGTACATTGCTCGCAGAACAGATGGTCGATGATGTTAAAAGGTTTTATAGTGGCAACCATGTACCAAAACCCACAGCTTTGTTAGGCCTCCCACAAGGTGGAACGATGACCTCGTGAGAGACGCGGAATTTCGATAGCTGTAAAACGCGAAACGGGACTACGACCATTTATAGAAATCCATAATAAGCAGTGGGTCTCGCGACCTAGTCGTGGGTCGCGGTCTTTTAGGTCTATATTTCACCGGGACACCATGGCGGAGCGATCAGTTGCGCCGACATGGTGTCCGTAAGCTACCAAACTAGACACCATACAAACACCAGAGTCGCTACACCATACTGAGAGAGTATCAAAATTGACTTTAAGTGCACGCGTCCGAGTTGGTCGCGCCACCAAATTGGTTGCGTATCTCTCTATAGAGCTGTATACATTTTGTTGGTCGTGCCGCCAGGAGAAATATAGCCCTAAAAATTGAATGCTACCTTTACATTCATTAAAATTGTAATAGAATTGTTACGCAAGAGCGGTAGTTATGGTCTGCCCATATTCTAAATTTCATCCAAATCTGTTCAGCCCGTTAAGGCGTGCTTGATTGAAAAACATTCAAACATTACGATTTTTACATTTTTATTATTAGTTGATATTTCGTTGTTGTACAATCGAATCAGTTTCTGTGACACTAAATAGTCGGTGCTCTTGTCAATAGAAGATAAATTATTCGCTGTCAAATACAATTACTGTAATAGATCGTTTTGTTTATAGAACAAAATACATTAGCAGTGTTGAGTTAGAAAATATAAACGTCAAATTGTTTATTAGTCTAGTATTTTAGTTCAAAACAAATTGGGAACTGGCTTTGTATTTAAAATCAGTCATAACGGCACTGTATTTCCTGCTCGCCGACATAGCCCGAAGAATCGCCATACTTAAGTGGCAGTGGGCAGGGTACATTGCTCGCAGAACAGATGGTCGATGATGTTAAAAGGTTTTATAGTGGCAACCATGTACCAAAACCCACAGCTTTGTTAGGCCTCCCACAAGGTGGAACGATGACCTCGTGAGAGACGCGGAATTTCGATAGCTGTAAAACCCACAAGACCGGTCGTTGAGACGAAGCTTGGGGAATGGAGGCCTATATTCAACATTGAACGTCTTTCGGCTGAAATAATTATAATGATGATGATTTTGCCTACCTGAAAAAAAAAATAATGAGCTATTTTCGCTGTTGTATTCATTTTTGAAAAATTTTGCTTTTATCGATTAAAAACAGAATTGGAATGTAAAATACGAAAGTAAAAACCGGCCAAGAGCGTGTCGGGCCACGCTCAGTGTAGGGTTCCGTAGTTTCCCATCCGTCACAATAAGTGTACCCACTTAGGAATTAATGAACAACAGACAACGAGCAAGAACAAATACCTCCAATGCCAAATGAACAATTCGACAATAAAAAATAGCTACACTAGAAGTACAAATTTGAACATAGCAACAGTTTTTGAGGTGGAAAATTAATAACTGCTAATCAATCTGAACTAAGATAATATCCGAGTTGAAGTAGCGACTAGATTAGATTCTTTCATTAGGAATTGGCGAGAAGTGGCCCAGAGCCGGGAACAGTGGAAGAATTAGAGGGAGGTATATGCTCAGCAGTGAGTGAGAGTAGAGCAGTGGTGGCCGAGTCGTAACGGCCCCGACTTACAAGTTGTAGGTTGCGGGTTCAAACCCAGCCAGGCGCATTACTTTGTGTAATTTATTTCATCACTACTGCTCTCAAAACGGTGAAAGAAAACATCGTGAGGAAACCGGCATGTCCTTGAACCAAAAATTCGAAGACATGTGACATCCACCAACACACACTGGGCCCGCGTCGTGGGTTACGGTACGGCCCATTCCCTCTCATAGAGATGAGGCCTGAGTCCCAACAGTGGGAACATTATAAGGCCGACTATGCTATGCTATGCTCAGCAGTGGAACAGTACAAGCTAGATATAATATCAATTCGCTATTTAATTTTCTAACTCGGCGGTAAAGAATAGTGACGTAATATATAATAACTTTCGTTAGTGAAAGATGAGACTAACAGGTTTAGGTACAATACGCCACGGTCCCTTAACGTCCTTCATGGCAGTTTGCTTTCGTTTTCCTTTCTCTAGATTTCAGATAAAGCTAAAATTTTGTGACATAAATATTACAAAGGAACTCGACGGTTTCGCATTAATAGCAATTTGTTTTTTTTTTGAGGTGGGAAATCACCAATTAACTTCATCCACTCTGGATGTGTGTGTGTCGGACGGATAGTCGATAGGGCCGAAAGGTTCTAGAGTGGTGACCGCGTACCGGAAGACGCAGCGTTGGAGGGTCTCCCACAAGGTGGACCGACGACCTGGTGAGGGTCGCGGGGGTGCGGTGGATGCGAGAAGCACAGGATCGGTCGTTGTGGCGACGCTTGGGGGAGGCCTATGTCCAACAGTGGACGTCTTCCGGCTGAAATGATGATGATGACTCTGGATGTGGCGACAAGGAGTGTCAGACTTTTACTAACTAAAACTCATATTTTTTTAGGTAAGAAATCATCTAATGACATCTCCCGCCCTTAGGCTGAGTGTGAGGGCGTGTCAGACTTCTACAGGCTTCTACCCTGCTGGCTCTTGAGGCACAAGTAGAACACTAGGCGCCGTCGACGACTTGGGCTTGGTCGGACGGTTACCAGACGGTCGGACGGCGAGCCACCCATTGCTCGCCGTCCGCAAGCCTGCGCCTACGGTGGCTGGAAATCGGAATCACTGCGACTGGGGCATGAGGGGCGTTCCCTCGTGCGTGCGTCCGCCTCCTTTGCTAACATTACTGCTTCGCTGCTTCGCAGAAGGACATGACAGGTTAAGAGTAACATAAAACATCGTCAATACAGACAACAACCACAATTGCAAACTCAATAATTTTACATATTCTATACACATGGTTTTGTACTAAATCCACTTTAGAGTCCCAAAGTCACTTCATTAAGATAATAGCCCAAGTTCTTTTGTTTATTGATATGCCTTACTTAATGTCCTATCATTGTTCTCCACTTGCTTAAACGCTTCGAGCAAGGCAAGCCTTAAGTGGAGGCCCTTATAACTCCTAAAACCATATTTCATTTACCCGAGTTTACCGTTGCAGGAACCCTACTGAATATGTAATTTGCGGGTACTATGTTATTTGAGAGAAGCGATCTGCGGAGCTATTTGAGTTAGATACGGTTTTTTTGTGTTTTCGGGTTGTTTTAATTGCAATATTAAATATCTTACTTATTAATTCATGTACACATAAACATTTAAAAGATAAAAGGACAAATAGAAAAATAGAAGAGCAAAAAGGTGATGTTTGTTATAAAATAGATTTCTTTTAGCAAACCTGTGACAAAAGCCCTGTTTTTTCGGTGGGAAAATCATCCAATGATATCCCCCGCTCTTGGACGGAGCGTGAGATAGTGACAGACTTTTGCTGATTAAAAACCTACTCCTTTTCCTTCTTTGCCTACGTTCCAGGGTCCCGGGGTCCGAATGGAAAATGGGGCAAGGGCAGGAAGATGATGATTTTCATCTAAGACACCACAGAATCGGTCACATTTTGATACTTTCAATTCAACCTAATACTTGGCATGACATCGCCCAAAACACAGAGAGGTATGGAAAGAAAAGGGGACGCCTTTGCCCAAAAGTGAAACGCAATGTAAGTTAGCAAAAAGAATTTAAAAAAAAAACTTTTAACTATATTTAAAAGGATATATACAAACCTACTGGTGATGTTTTTTAGAAGGGTCCATAATAAAAACTTTACCCCACACTAGGTAGGCACACCACAATTATGGCGGTAAGTCCCCTCTTTGAGGCGTGGTTGGAAAGACCTCACGGCGTCCTCAACTTCCGCATGACGCAGGTTCTCACCGAACACGGGAAGTTCGGAAAGTTTCTGCACCGGATTCGTGCGGTTGCGACGCCTGGGTGTCGCCACTGTGTGGACCGCCCGGAGGACACGGTGGAGCACACGGTGGAGGTTTTCCCTGCTTGGGCAGAGCAAAGCCGTTTCCTCGTGGGGGCGATCGGCGGTTGCTTCCTTCTGCGAAGCAGTAATGCTAGCCAAGGAGGCGGCCGATCGCGTGAGGCAACGGTCCTCATGCCCTAACCGCCGCCGGGATTCCGGTCCCGATTTCCGGCCACCGTAGGCGCAGGCTTGCGGACGGCAAGCAATGGGTGGCTCGCTGTCCGACCGTCCGGTAACCGTCCGAACCCAAGTCGTCGACGGCGCGTACTGTTCCACGCGCGCCTCAAGGAGGTGTCAGCAACTGTAGGGGCCCAGTCCAACGTTTCTCTTGTTTTTCGTATAAAGTTTTATTTTTATGCACCTACCATATTGTCTCTTCACCACCCTAGGTTGACTGGTAGAGAATGCCTCAGACATTAAGTCTGCCTTTGTACTTTATGTTGCATGAAGATTAAATAAATAAATAAATCCGGTGGCTGCGACTTAAGAATGTAAACTAAGCAAAAGGAGTGTGTAAGGATCATATCTGGTGGCGTTCTCTAGTTCCCTGGCCCTCGTTATTACAATTGAATGAATAGCCTGTCCTTCGGGTTAATTATATTAAGGTTCAATAAAGGCCCCATTTTCCCTAACTACTATCGATTCTGGGATAGCAATTGATTGTATTCAGCTCATTAGTCACTTGATGAAGGTTCTAAAGAACGCTTCTTTCTAATGGACGTTGATTTACTGGATTTCTTTGTTTCACACACTCTCTTTGAAAGATGGGCGAAACTATTTCTATAATTAATAAATTGAGGCAACATTTCACTTACCTATTCATTGAGGTCACGGAATCACGATTTAGTTGGTAAATTTAAAGTTAAAAATTCCTAAAATGACAGCCAAATTGACGACTCAACTTTGTCCTCAAAAGTATAATCATAACTACGCAGTTTAATAACATACGAAGTTATGATTCAACCAATAATTTGTCGAATTTAATTTTTTTTTTCATCCTATCCTTATAAATGCCTGCTTTTGTCTAATTTATAGCTTCCCTCTTTTACAATAAAATCACCGTTACGAAACGTACATTTACAAATCAGATTAATTGGAAAAATTGCATTGAAAACCTTAATAATATACCAGTAAATTCTTTCTGCGAACAAATGCTTTCCGCATTCCTTCAATGTCGAATTATTCCGTTGATTACAATCTAAATCGTTCTTCCTACATTACTTTAGCATTCACGGAGTTTCAGCTTTCACTAAATCTAGTAAATTTCACGAAGGGTTTTGATTCGCCACGCTTTCAATAGAAAATGTATTCGTGGACCACATTGCTGAATTTAAGGGTCGTTCCGGCATTCAAAGATGGATATCGTTGATTTCTGTGGTCACCTAAATAAATAAACAAGCATGGTATTTTGGGGCTTTACCGATGTATTTTTCATGAAAATTGTGGAGTAAATATTTGATATTTGGGGCGTGAACAAGCGAAGGTTTAATCATAGTGGGAGATTGGTTGTGATAAAGATTTAATGGCCTAGCTACCTGTGCCCGTGGCCCCTGTAGGGAAGTCGGAAAACACAAACTATTACTTGTACCTACTTTAGGTTAGGTTTGGGTTTATATTGATACCTCCTACGCATAAGGTCGTGAGGCAAAAAGTGCAAATTTTTCACATTAATATTATAACGAGGTAAAGTTTCAACTTTTTTTTTTGCAGGACGTAATCTCTGAAAGTACTGGTCCGATTGCTAAAATTTTTTCACCGATAGAAAGCTGCTTTATTCCTGAGTGACATAGGCTATGGGTGCGGGCGAAGCTGCGGGCAAAAGCTAGTAATTGATATTTATATAAGTAGTTTGTGATACATTTTTAACCGATATTTTTCATTATATAATTAACTAGCTTCTGCCAGTGGCTTCGCCCTCGTGGAAGTAGGTTTCTCCATACAAACTTTAAGCCCTCGTTTTTCTTCTTAGAGGATGAATTTTGAAAAATTCTTCTTGCGAAATTTCACGCTCCTAGCCCCAGTAACTTCGGCTGTGCATTGATATGTCAGTCAGTCAGTTTTTATAACAACAGTACTAGACGCTGAAAGTAAAAAAAATACTTAATATAATTTTATTCAAAAATTTGTTAAGACTATGTGTAGTATAATGCGAATATAATTTAAGTATGGAACTCTATTTTAGGATTTACTGGAACAATCGAGATAAAATTATTCAGGTTTTAGGCAAGGCTTTTAAGTTTTAGCTTTGTAAATACTAAAAAGTTTTGTTGAAATTTACTAAGCCGTTTCGATGTAAATCCTGAAACTAGTGCCTATTCTATTCGTGTTGTTTATTTCTGTAATTTCTTGCCGATTCGCAAAAAAAAAATATATCTAGCCTATACCATCCCACAGCTGGGCAAAGGCCCTAGCTATAGAAAATTACTTAAGGGACCATACTTCTGGGATTAAAAATATCTTATGTCCTATACCAGGACATAGTTTACTCGTGTGCCAAATTTTATTCAAACCCGTTCAGCCGTTTGAGAGTGAAGGAGTAACAAACATACACACATAATTAAAAACTCTAGCCTTTATAATATTAAGTGTGATAAACAAAAAGAAGATTTTCTTAACAACTTCTGAGGTTTTGTCACCTGAAAATTATTCTTATGAGACCTAGTCAGTTCTGCACAAAATTTTCAAAAACATTATGATTGCTGTTCAGGTATTCAAATAAATTTGGCCAAAGTGTACAGGCTGTACGCCTAGTGTTTGGGCCCAGGATTATGTCCGAAACGCCTTAAGCTCTAGTCTAGAGTGACGTTTGTGTCCGAGTTCCCCTGACACTGTAATCTGTCTGCTGTTTGTCTACCATCTGCCTGGCTTAAGTTGTATGACCAAGTAGGTTTTAAGTAAAAGTGTTTAGTATTCTGAAACTAAGAGCAGTGTACCTTTGTATTAGGATTAGTCATGTCAGGAGATTTAAAACAAATGAATGGCTACAAAAACTTTTTGGAAGTCGAAAAAAATGTTGGATTAATAGAATTAGTAGGTAATTAGTTTTCTGTAACTTTAGAACTTAACTTATTTAAATAAAAGTTCTTTTGATTAAGAAAAGAACCTCAAGGCTATAATTTAAAAACAAGAGAAGTTTCAAGTCCCCAAAATTTCATACAATAAAGTAAGGTATCTGAGATACATAACATTTTTAAAGTATCAGTTGAACATATCGGACACAACAAAGTAAAGGGCAAAAGAAATAAACAATTTAAACAACAATAATTCTTACCACGCAGTCTTTATTTTTTAGATGAAGAGAACTCCAACACTAATACAATTACTAATTATTCTGTGGCTAAAACTTAAGTTAGGATAGTTGAAATGAAAAAAAAAAACGGGTTAATATTGCGATCACTAGCATCGAGCTAACAAAAGAAAGTGAGCTGCCAAAAGATTGACCCATTCATCTGTTTTGTCTTCATACTGTAGACAATCTGGCGTGCTGCTATGGTCATCTTGGCTGATAGGTATCGGGAAAACTATCGCGAAATGTCTATATTTTTTTTTCCCCTTTTTACTATTTTTTGTTTGATGACCAATGTCTTGTTTTATATCTTAATAAGCCTTCCTCATTTGATATTTGCTTTTTTTTTACTTCATAAACAAGGTTTCAAAACCATCTTTCGCGTTAAAAGGACGCCGTTGTGACAGATGTAAGTTATATAAAAAAAGACTGGGCAAGTGCAAGTCGGATTCGCGCACTGAGGGTTCCGTACCAATTTACCTATATAAATAGTTCAATTCCCGAATGGATATATAATAGATCGATACCAGAAGTATGAATAAACGTAAGGGACATTTTTACATTTTAGGTAAATGTCCCTTACGTCATTTCATATATCCAGTATCGACATGTAGAGCATGTCAGCAGGCCAAAATTAAAATTGAATATACATAATAATATCATTTCAATTACGCTGTCCTTAATATTACTACAAAGATTTTACTTGTGTTTTGTGTTATTATCAAGCTCACATTAAAACTAGAAATTCTGAAATTCATTGTAATTATCTATGTATCAAAAACATGCCTGAAGGTTTGGTTTGCCCACAGCTGTATTTAATTTCTGTTGAAACAACATTTGTTTTACTTTTCAGTAGTAACCTTAGTTCTATATTTAGGAGAATTTTTTTTTTTTACGCTTGACATTTTATTTATTTGAGACAAAAATAGAACATACATTACAGAAACTGTAAACAGTAGTTTTATTTTAGAACTAAAAATGTATAACCAACAGTATTGTCTACGAAATTACATATGAAATAGGATAACGGAAACGTGTGAAACAAAAATAATATACAATAGCTGTCCACCACGGTGTCACCCGCGTCTTTGGTTACTACTGCGTTCTTTAGTTACATAACTTTCAATTTGAACCTAGTTCCTAAAATCAGCACGTTCAAAATAAACTGTACAGACACTCATCATCATCATCTTCCTGCCCTTGTCCCGTGTTATTTGGGGTCGGCGCAACACGTTTTTTTCTTCTATTCTGACCTGTAACTCATCATGCTATCACTAACTTCCTTTTCTTTCATATCACTCTTCATACAATCCATCCGTCTTTTCTTTGGTCTCGAACGAACGAAACTGATTCAGAGAATGTTTACTCAGCGTTTCAGTATTCCTGGAATAGGTTAATCTAAAACTGTTCGCCATTTTAAATTCAATCTTGTTTGATAGTTTTTTCAAGGACCTAAAAAAGCTTCATCTTTTTTTTGCACATTCGAAGCTGAGTCCTTCTTAATAAATTGTATCATCACTTCGCCTTATTCCCGCTTTATTTTTGTGGTGTGGTGGGTTTTTAATTATAATCTAATAAAGATTTCTTACAAGCATACAGAGTCTGTAACTTTATATATATACACAGACCTTCGTTTGTTCACTCTTTTTAGGGTTCCGTACCTCAAAAGTAAAAAACGGATCCCTTATAGGATCACTTTGTTGTCTGTCTGTATGTATGTCAAGACCCTTTATCTCGGGAACGCATAGAGGTATCATGATGAAATTAAAACCCAAGGCTGCAGTCCCTTGAAGCTGTCAAAAAAATAAATTTCTAAGTTAACGAATAAAAAATATACGGCCGTATATGTCACAAAAAACTCATATTTCGACACTCTCAAGGAATCAAAATTCTACTTAACACTTCTTACTTCCCGTTGACCAAGAATCCTGAAGTTTCGCATAAAGCAAGATCTTATAGCACAAATATGGGAATAAATGTGAAAACAGTAAAAATTTTACGTCACAAAAACAATATTTCTTTGCGATTCAAAAAAAATATTCGAGGCTCCATTAAGAAATTGAACTATTTACTTAAGTAAGTTTGTACGGAACCTTAAGTGCGCGAGTGCGACTCTCACTTGCCCAGTTTTTTAATAGAGAAAATCGCATTAAAATCCATTACCTGCCCAACTAGCAAAATGTCTCCTATAACACACTTCTAAACGTTTGTAAGTATGGAATTGGGCGCACCTTATAAGATTATTTGCTTTTATAGTAGTTGTATGATGGTTTCATTAAGTGCTTTTTCATCTTACATTAGTCTTGATAATGCTTTTGTAAGAACAAATACACTTACAAGTGTCTTTTAGCACAATACGTCTTATAAGGTGCCTTTATAAGTTACACAATCTTTACCAAGACAGATATAAATAAAAACGTTTCTTTACACAAAAGTTTAATTGTATAACTAGATAATTATTGTTACACCACTATTACATATTAAATAAGCAAACGGCTCGCCATCACACAGATAAACCCTGACAGTGGTGTGGTGTGGTGTGGTTTTCGCTGTATGGCAATAAAAATCTGTAATATAGATTAATAAATAATAATTAAAAAATTTGGAAAAATAAATTAAATAAATAATAAATATAAACCTTTTATAAGGTCTAAGCTCTTATTACTGATTATTCTTATGGCTATTTTGCTAGTTGGGTAGTTAATCGGATAAACATGCAGAGATCTATCTTACATAGTAAAGGCACATATTTTAAACGTTGCTTCAGGTGTAATTCTGGGTGTGTTCACAAATATTAAAACTCGCATACACAAGTCACCTAGATCCGGAACAATTCAATCTATAGGACATACAAATATTTTATCAGTGCGGGAATCAGCTGATATTATAAGTGAACTCAGCTTAAAAATATTTTTTTCTGACTGAAAGTCCTAGCACCTGAGTTATTGACGCCATTTGAAGCCGACAAAGATCCATAAACTAACTCAAGCCTGTGAAGATCCAACATTCCTTCAAAGATAACAAAAACTTCAATGTCCTTAAGATAGGGCTTTAAATCTACGACTCAGGTAGACCTTAGGCAAGGGATAAGTACCTACCAACCTTAAGGCTTCCCTTTAGACGAACAACCGAGTGTAATTTTCAAAGGAGAGCAAAAGGGTATTGAGAATAGTATTGTAAAATTCAGAGAATTCGTATTACGTTTCGCGTAGGCGTAAAATTAAGTAATAGTAAATTTATTGGAAGTGGAAATAAAAGATAAAGAGCTATATTGTTACTGTAGATGTTTACATATATCACAATAATACCTAATGCTTAATATTGCACCTACCACCTGTTGTCTCTGCATCACCCAAAGGTTGACTGGTAGAAAATGCCCTAAGGCATTAAGTCCGCTTTTGTACTTTTGTGTGCATAAAGAATTAATAAATAAATAAATAAATAATATTATAAAGATGAAAGTTGGTGAGTGTGTTTGTTACTTCTTGACGCTCGAACGACTGGACGGATTTGCATTAAATTTGACTTACGGGTAGACTATGTCCTGGAATAGCACATAAGCCCCAGGAGTGTGTTCCCTTGGGTCAATTTCTTATTTTCATGTGGGCGAAGTCGCTGGAAGCAGCTAGTGTTTTTCTATGTGTGAGAGATTGTGTGGCCAAACTCTTGAATGCTTTACGTTTATGAATCTATCCATCTTTTCTTTGCCTTTCCTCTCCATTCATCCACTTGTATTCTCATAACTCTTTAAGTAACATGCGTTTCATCCCTTTTCTTCACATGACCATACCAAGATGAAACGGTATCATTTATTCCGTTTCAACTTTTCAGTTACTGGCGCCACTTTAAAACTTCCTCTAATATACTCATTTCCGACTTTATCTATTCTCGACACACCACACATCTATCTCAACATTCTCATCTCCACTACATGCAATGATTTTTCATCCGACTTTCTGATCCATATAGTACGACAGGTCTTATCATGGGACTTGTAGATTTTACCTTTCAACTTCAACGCTCAAACTGTTCAGAATATTATTATTTATATTTAAAATGCTTTCTGGCACATCGTGCTCGAGCGCTCCAAAGAAACAATTGATAAGCGTCTCAGATTTCACCTTTGACTTACGCCAACATTTCACATTGCCAGACAATTAATTAATTAAAACAATAATTTGATTTACTGATGAAAACAGCGCTTTGTAGAATAAAGTGCAAAAACGTGTTTCAGAATCGTAGCAACGGTCTCAAAGATTGCAATAAGACAGACAAATGCTGTGTTCTGTTTTGTACAAACTTGCTGCATTGAGTTTGGAGTGCTCTCTGTGTGAAAAGATGGAAATGTAAATTGCAACGGAGAAAAGTTCTGTATATTTTTTTTTCTGTACATATCTAATGTAGAAACGATAATTAAAGGAACCTATGTTGTGAAGTTAGACTATAAAACAATTCGCTTTTGTTTATATTATCAGAGGAGAATCAATAATTTTTTAGATATTAATTAAGAACACAGTTTCTGGTTTTCATCCGAAAGGCTTCCACTGTTGGACACAGGCCTCCCCTAAGTGTCGCCACAATAAACTGACCTGTACTTCTCGCATCCATCGGATTCCTGCGACTCTTACCAGGTTAATCGATCCACGTAGTTCTGGTTATACGGTAAGGTTGTGAAGATGTGAAGAGCTAAGGAGTGAAATTTCCTGCTTGGATTTTAAGTCAAGAGTGTATACGTCTGGGCAAGCGTGTTGTTGAACACAAGACTACTTAACATCAGGTGAGATAGTGGTCAAACGCAAGCCTATCGCACTAATATTATAATGGCAGTTGTTAGTATGTACAGTAACGAGTCGAAAGTGCAGTTGCACTTTTGACCGTTCTACTAATGGTAAAGTGTCTCAATTTTATTTTGTAACAGATCAAGTTCAGCTTTGCGACTAGTTTACTCAATACTTTACATTTTATGCCACAAAGTAAATCTATAATCAACCATTGACCCTCGTCTATAAAGAAATTTTAGACACTTAAGCATTGATATAGTGCAACTGCACTTTTGACCCCCATAGTATGACCACGCTCAGATATCTGTACGGATTACGATGAAATTTGGTACACGAGGGTAAACCATGTCCTTGAATATCACATACAATACTTCTTATTAGACAATTTTTACGCTGCCAAAGCCGCTCGCAGAACCGAGTTAATAATAAAAACGAAAACATAATTTGAATCATAAATGTATATTTTATCTACTCTTTAAAGAAAAGAGCATCAATTTAAGAATCGCCATCAATCACAAAAGGACGTATCTTAGATTAATAGCAAGAAGAAACTACGCAGTCATCTACAAAATTGTCCTTTTAAAACTTGACAAAACTTCCTTTGAAAGTTGATTAAGTACCATAATCTCGGCAGGATTAACGTAATCTAATTTACCTTTCTCTTTAGGACAGAAATAAATAGCAATTATTTATAAAACACTGAGAAAAGATGTCCCTAAGAAAGTTTTTTTTTTATTTAGTACTGTTTAAATAGTCGTTAGAGGTAGTCAGACGCTAGAAAGTCTGACCATCAGTCTTACCTCGCGGGCTTCCGGACGACGAGCAATGGGTAGCTCGCCGTCCGGCCGTCCGGTAACCGTCCGGACCGAGCCGTTAACAGCGCGTAGCGTTCCTCAAAAAGATGTCAACAAAACTGTTGGGGCCCAGCAGGATCGAAGCCTACTGTACTGGGGCCATGGGTTGGTTTCCGAAAGGGAAACCCAAGGTCCTGTAACGCAAGGCAAAGAAATAGTTATCGGTCCACCTTATGTGAGGGCATCCATCGCTACGTCTTCCTGTACGCGGTTGAAAATCATCTAATGACATCTTGCATTGCTCGCCGTATGCTCCACCGTGTCTACCGGGCGGTCCACACAACGGTGACACCCGGGCGTTTTTTCAGCACGAAGGAAGGTAAGGACGCCGTGAGGTCTTTACAGCCACTCCTCAAAGCCGATGTTGGCGGTAAGTCCCCTCGACTTACCGCCATAATTGTGGCATGCCCATGCCGAATTTCATCTAAATCCGTTTAGCCGTTTGAGCGTGAAGGAGTAACAAACATACCGCATACATACAAATAACATAACATATAACACATACATACAAACTTTCAACTGTTTAACATTATTGTGTATTAACTAGGTACATAGAGTAAGACATGTTCATTAGTAAACATATCAGTTATTTCATCAATAAGCAAATGCGAGGCAAATATTAATGTCTGACGATCAAACATGCTATTAGTCTGTAAGGAACGTGGTCTAGAATAGCAACAAAAATAATGAGTGAAACAATACCTACAATTGAGATAATAAACATATCTATATATAAACTCAAGCATTTTATCCTGAATGTAGGCAGAAATACCAACATGTTATAATATAATCTTTATACCTATACATGTATTAACCTATACTACGCTATAAATAGAAATATATTTTGTTTATTTGTTAAGAAGAAAGGAAATTCACATTTTTTTTCTTTAGACTTTTTTTTATCGATTGCCATGTTGTGACATCACGTCAACTCACAAGAAATTGGACAAAATTTAAGAACTCAGAGATGAGCAAAATTGAGGAACTGGATTCAGATTAAACTTTTTTCGTTCACAGTTCGTAAATAAATTAAATTTAACAAGTTTATTGTTTTGCTTACCCTATTAATTCTTCGATTTGACAGTATGACGTGACGTCACAACATGGCAATCGATCCTATTTTTATTTGGAACGTATTGTACATTTCAAGGAAAATCCCTTCCAGTCGTTTTTTTTTGTAGCATTTGATTCTTCCAAAAACAAAAACAGAATTCTAAAAAACAACACATAACAAGTAAGCTACTACCCAAAGGACACAGCGCACATTAAAGCCGTCCTTGACCGAAATATGGTAAACGCCAACATTTAGTGTGATACAAAAAGTAAAAAGGATAACATCGCTACAAAAGTTTTGTCTGTGCCATAATTTCGTGTCCTCGGCAAAGGACGGATCTGCATAAAGACTATATATAGTAAAAAAGGGCACATATGGCTGAAGTTATGTTCTATATGAAGGCCAGTAATCTGAGTGTGGGATAAGTAAAAAGAAACTTGCTGTGTTGGATGTTTGGTTTTTTGTTCCTGTGTAAGACATAATGCGTCAAGATTTGGAAAATATCCTGAATGCAAGCAATACTATGTGAGGCCGATAAATCTTAAAAAAAATTTTTTTTTACGTATTTTCTGAACTGACATTATCTTTTATCATCAATCGCCATCATTGTCTTCAATGATTTTTTTTTTTTGGTTTTTCTCATATCAATGTCAATTTATAAAATATCTACAAAACATTTTTGAAGTTTTTATATATCATACATCTGTCACAATGTTGTTATGTTATTTTATCGCAAAGGTCAGTTTAGACGCCTCGAATATGACGTAAAAAAAAATTAATAACCATCAAATGAGTAAGGCTTATTGAAGCACAAAGGTGATATTTGTCATCAAACAAAAAAATAATAAAAAGAAAAAAAATATAGACTTTTCACAATAGCTTTCATTCTCGGTTCCTATCAGCCAATATGACCATGGCAGCACGCCAGATAGTCTACAGGGTGAAGACAAAACAGACGAATGGGTCAATCTTTTGGCAGCTCACTTTCTTTTGTTAGGTCGATGCTAGCAATCTCAATATTAACCCGTTTTTCTTCGTCATTTAGTATTATCATTTCAGCGATCCGAACTTAATTTTTAGCCACAGAAAGCTTAGTAATTGTATTAGTGTTGGGGTTCTCTTTATCTAGAAAATTAAAGTCTGCGTGGTAAGAATAATTATTGTTTAAATTGTTTGTTTCTTTTGCCCTTTACTTTGTGGTGATACCTTAGGTACCTTACTAGGTATCTGAGATAAATAACGTTTTTAAAGTATTAGTTAGTAACAAAGTATTGTTGTATGAAATTTTGGGGGATTAACTCACCTTTGTTTTAAATTATAGCCTTGAGATTCTTTTCTTAATCAAAAGAACTTTTATTTAAATTAGTTAAGTTTTAAAGTTACAGAAAACTAATTCCACTAATCCGATATTTTTTTCCGACTTCCAAAAAGTTTGGGTAGCCATTCATTTGTTTTAAAACCCCTGACAGGACTAAGCCTAATACAAAGGTACACTGTTATTAGTTTCAGAATACTAAACATTTTTATTTAAAACCTACTCCGTCATACAACACACCAAACAATTTATAGTGTCACGGGAACTCGGACACAAACGCCACTCTAGCTTAAGGCGTTTCGGACATAATCCTGGGCCCAAACACTAGGCTAAACACTTTGGCCAACATAATAGAATAGAACAGAATAGAATAGAATAGAATAGAATAGAATAGGATAGGATAGGATAGGATAGGATAGGATAGGATAGGATAGGATAGGATAGGATAGGATAGGATAGAATAGGATAGGATAGGATAGAATAGAATAGAATAGAATAGAATAGAATAGAATAGACTAGAATAGAATAGAATAGAATAGAATAGAATAGAATAGAATAGAATAGAATAGAATAGAATAGAATAGAATAGAATAGAATAGAATAGAATAGAATAGAATAGAATAGAATAGAATAGAATAGAATAGAATAGAATAGAATAGAATAGAATAGAATAGAATAGAATAGAATATAATAGAATAGAATATAATAGAATAGAATAGAATAGAATAGAATAGAATAGAATAGAATAGAATAGAATAGAATAAAACTTTATTGTACACTAAAATAGTAAAAAAAACTTTTAAACTAATTTAATCTATGGGTACAATGGCGGTCTTTATCACGCTTATATTATAGACGAGAGTTTGTATGTACGTGTATGAAGTAGTAACAGCGATCGTGAATATGTTTATATTTAGTAAATTTGGTGTCACGTCGCTGAAGTCGGCGAAATGACGGTAAATCCGTGTAAGGTTTACTATATCATAGATAAAAGAAATAATCTCATAAGCTGAGTGGATCCTGTAAATACATTGGATGATGAATGAAATAGACGTGAAAGGAAAAATAAAACCGAAGTAAGCTACTCGGAACCCGTTATCACATCACACTAATATTATAAAGCGAAAGGTTGTTAGTGTATGTGGGTTTGTTACTCCTTCACGCTCAAACGACTAAAGGGATTTGGATGAAATTAGCACACGTGTAAACTATGTCTTGGAATAAGACATAAGATACTTTCAATCCAAGGAGTATGGGTCCCTTAAGATATTTTCTATTTTCACGTTTCATTTTTTAGGTGGGAAAATCATCTTATGACAAATCCCACTCTTGGGTGGAGCGGCAGTTAGTGTCAGACTTTTACTGACTAAAAACCTACTCATGTTCCTTCGTTGCCTTCGTGCCAGGGCTCGGGTTTCGTTTTCACACTACCTATGGTCTATTTTCACGTGGGAAAAGCAGCTGGTAAATGCTAGTTAATCCCATATGCTGAGACCGACCGGCCGTCTACCTTACCTTCCTCCTCTTTTAGCTCCGTTAATGCCATTCATATCTAAATATCCTGGTTTTCACCATCATATTAAAAATAATGGTAAGCTAGTCTTTGATTGTTCGAAAGAGTTACCAAGGTTATGGACCGCAAAAAGGTGATTCTTTGAAACCAAGAGAACGTCTCATTCATCTGGCCCACTATTTTCTTTACAATTTGATATTTTTATTTGCTTAATAGTTTTCCTCGAACACTAAATGCATCAAAGGCACTCATTTGCGCCTAGTAGCTTAAGACGCAAAATAGATAGGTACGAAAACCAGATGAATGAGACACTCTCTCGGCTGCAAAGAATCACCTAAAAGGCAATCGAAGGAACACAGGAGAATTTTAGTCAGTAAAAGTCTAATACTCCTTCTCGACCCAGCTAGAGCTAGAGGAGTGATTAAATGATTTCCCACCGAAGAAAAAAAGGCAGAATACTGTAGTTGACTAAGAGATCAAGACTAAGAACAACATCAACTACCCTCTTATCTATTAAGCTACATACTCCAATTACAATTAAGATAATTATCTCCTAATACTATTTTATAGCTAGTATATAGTGGTATAAGAGGATTTTCTTTTTGGTGAGACAACAAACATAACAACAATAAAAAGGTAAGGCGAGTATCTACCCTTACGTTGTTGAAACCTCTACGGTCCGGACTAACCGTTTCGCCTCATCGTTTATACCGCGTACATCGAAGGACTGGAACAATTTACCTGCTGCGGCTTTCCTGTCTGATTATAATTTAGGTGTCTTCAAGGCTAGAGTGAATAGTTTTTAATAATCTAGTGAGCCTCACCGTCAACGATTGGATCACTGCTTTGTTGTTGGGCTCGCAATCAAGCACTAGGTTACATTAATTAAAAATATATATATATATTTGGTTGCTCCACTAATAGAAAGAATTACTCTGTCTATCGGTGACAACCGCATAAAAATTCGTTAAGTAAGTAAATAATTATTTGTTTAAACATAGTGTAACTGATATATTGCATGCAAAATAATAATGAAATACAAGTTCTAGCTTGTTCAGCCGCATATCGAGGCGTAGATACAAATTTTTATGAAGAGATGGTGCATAAACCTTGTTAACCCTTTAAGTATTTTTGTATATAAATATGCACAAACCATTTGAACGGGTATTACTCAAAATTCAAAAGTCACACGAATTTATGCCTTATGCCGTTAGAGTTATGTACAACAAAACGAGAACGCAATACATCACAACACGTATACTATCTCTTTCTCTAAAAAAACAGCGAGAATTTAGGTGATCCGCACCGAATCTGGATAATGGTGGCGCTTATAGAAATTTGGTTCAAAATAGTAGTAAAAGTGAATAAACTGTAGATGTCTGAGTGTAATGTTATTTGAAGAGCATCTAATTACAGCAAGTAAACACTATTATTACAAAATTCCCTTATTTTACGAATAATTAAGGAATAAAGTATTTGTATCTAAATAGATACTTTGCGATTTATCCCTAAAAGTCGAGTTTATCATTCATGTTTCTAAATAGATACTAGACGTCTATCCCAGTGATAAGTAATTTATTTGTTTACGTCCAAAATACACAAAACTTGACGTATATTATAGAATATGAACCAAAGTTCAAGGGCGAAGCGAAAGCCATCAACGGCGCGTGAAGATTTCCCACGCCTGCTTTAAAGAGATGTCAGCAAAACCGTAGGGGCCCAGCAAGGCCGCGGGGAATTCCTAAAAAGGAAACCCGTGATCCTAGTTCACAAGTCTGATATGCCCTCTAGCTCCAACCAAGAGTGAGAGAAGTCTTAAGATGATCTTACACCTCAAAACGCCAGTAGCTTTTCCGTAAATACATAGATTGCTCCGATAATAGAATTGTAAACCCCGATAACAAACACCGACTTTCTTGGCGACAATAATTGAAAACGTGGGTAAAACCACGGGTTTACCTAGTAGTTAATAAATCCTAGAGTAATTTTGTATATTTTTAGATACGAAGTTAGTAATAACGTATTTTGTATAATTGTGTTTTTGTATCTAAAAAGCTACAACCTGAAAACTCAGTGAAATGTTCCTGAATATTTTATTTGCTTTTAATTTTGGATACAGCAGTTTAAAAAAACAAATGTTGCCTAATTTTGTTTTTATTTAACCATCCCAATACCTGCTTGCTTCACAAAGGGTTAATATACAACAAAATTACAAAATAGAACGACGGGTCCTACGTATACTGGTGTAACCCGCAAAACAGCGAAATACGTTTTTTTGCACCAAAAGCCTTAAAATTACCTTAACTTTGTATCCTGTAAAAGTTATAATAAATTATCATGTAATTTCAAAGATACAAACTTGCAAATTAATATAAGTGACATCATTTTCAGCCACACGACCATCTACACTGATGTAAGTCACTTGCACCAGTGTAGGTAGTCGCGTGCGACGCGACACGTCAGCACAAGTGTCATTCACACTAGTATGCGCGCGGTGACGGAGTCGGGAGCACGTTACGCTGGTATAACTGCGATGCGATTTAGTTTACGTATAATTAATTTGTTAAAAACTATTCAGATTTTGTTTGTCTTGAGTAAGTAGTGGTAAGAAGTCACAACAATGAAGCGCTCACGAGGTCAATTAATGATAGATTTATTAGAAAATAAGTATAGTAAAATAAACACTCCAGAAAATTACGAAGGTAAGTAATTGAAATTTTAAATAGTTTATTGATATACTTTGTATTGTTGGTTCAAATGTAAAATTTAAAAATAAATAAATTACGTGTTGTTTATTTGTATTTTCACTTGTACCAGTATACAAGGTTCATAGTGGTTACTCGCGTACTTTGTATAGTGGTTTAAGGAAATTTTAACGATTATTTGTAAATATATTTAAAAATGAATTAACACATTAATTTTGATTTATTTAAGATCGGCCGACAGTACCATCATGCGAAATACGTAAAGAATTACACCAAACTTTGAAAATGTGCAACGGGACCACGGAACCGACCGATTTTAATGAAAAAAATAGTTTTACAAATGAAAGTCTAATAGAAAAGCCAGGTAAACATACTACATTAAATTAATGTAATGTAATTTTATAATTCTTGTTTTTTTTTCAATAAATTTTGCACTTGTATCAGTATACAAAGTCACATCAGATTTTTTTTTATTTTTGTTATGTTGTTAACTGATATAAGTTACATAATTATATATATAATTAGTTATATAATTTTAGATTCCCCCTTACCTCCAAGTGCGGATTTTTTTGCTGAAGAGCTGTCGTTCCTCAATAAGGTTGTAAGCTTAAGCGACCCAGAAGACATGTTCGAGGAAACCCCTACAGTAGAAAATTTATACCGAAATTTATCAAACATTTCGTCAGATTCTGCCAAGTCCTCTGACTGCTATACCGTCCAGGAGGTGAGTGTGATTGTGCATAACAACTATAAAGAAGATGAACCTCAAATTCTACATCCACGTCAAAATCCTACTTCTGAATCAAGTGTGTTAAAACAAAATGACCTCCCTGATGATGAAATTGATAGCTTAACACCAATGCCTTCGCCATTACTTTCTTTTTCACCTATTCGCCAACAAACTAATGATGAATTTGACAATTTATCACTATTAAATTCAGACTACACTGATACGCCTTTAAGTAGTCCCGCAAGTGTGCAAAGAAAAACCCAAAAAAAGAAAGATAAGGGCAGATTGCGAGAGAGGTTCCAAAATACGTGGTTTGATGAAAGACGCAAGTTCAATTTAAATAGGGGATTAGAATACATGAGTCGAACGGGGAAGCTACATCAGAAGAAAAAAATAAAAAGCGCTTGTAAATGCCCCAAAAAATGTTTTGAAAAAATTGAAGAAACTGCAAGATGCACAATATTTAGAAACTTTTGGGAAATAGGAGATCACACTCGACAGTGGGACTTCATTGCCAAGTATGTTTCCAAACTGAACAAGAAACGAGTTGTTACTGAAAATTCCCAAAGAAATTGCACTCTGCGATATTCATTACCAGTAACAAGAGATAGTGGTAGCATTGAAAAGGCTTATGTATGTAAAGTCATGTTCCTAAACACCTTATCTATAAGTTATAATTTCGTGAAAACGGCGTTGGACAAGTTCGAAAAAGGTTTCGGTGTGATAGAAAAGGATTGTAGGGGAAAACATTCAAATCATCCAATAAAGATACCCAGGACTGCTATAGAAAGTGTCTGCTCCCATGTAAAGATGTTTCAACCCGTTGAGTCTCACTATACAAGAAAGGAAACAAGTAAGGTATATTTAGATGGATCATTGACATTTTCGCGAATGTTTAATTTTTACAGAGAATGGTGTGATAAAGAAGCAATTCCCGTAAATTGCCAAGTTGAAACGTTAAGGCAATATAGAGACATTATTAATAAAAACTTTAATCTCTCTTTCCACATTCCTAAAAAGGACAAGTGCGAATTTTGTCACGCATTTGAAAACTTAGAAAATCCTACAGATGACCAAATATCAAAACACAATTGGCATTTGGCCGAAAAAGAGAGGGCTCGGCAATTAAAGGAGATGAATAAACAGTTGGCTAAGGAAGATAAAACTGTAGTTGCTGTTACTTTCGACTTGCAAAAAACTCAAAATATACCACATGGAAACGTTAGTACTTTTTATTACAAAAGAAAATTACATTTTCACAATTTTACTCCATTCGATATGGCTGATCTGCAGGGTTATTGTTATTGTTGGGACGAACAGACTGCTAAAAAAGGTGCCAATGAAATAGCCAGCTGTATTTTCGATTTTATTGGTATGAAAGTGGAGCAAGGCGTCAAAACTTTTATATTCTGGTCAGATAATTGTGGAGGCCAAAATCGAAATAGGATCATATTCCTTATGTATATGTATTGCGCTTGGAAATTTAACGTGAACATAACTCATAGATTTCTTGTTGTTGGTCATACTCAAAATGAGGGTGACAGCATTCACTCAGTAATTGAAAGAAAAACCAGAAATATTTTAATTTATACTCCAGAACAGTGGATCCTAGCTTTTAAAATGGCGACAGCTAATGCAAAGCCGTATATTGTTCGAGAAGTTACTCAATCTTTCGTCTTTGATTTTAAGTCTTGCCTTGCCTTTTTTGATAACTGGAAAAAGAATTCCATGGACGAACTTGTTATGTGGAGTAAGGTTTGCGAAGTTAATGTTCAAGCCAAAGATTTATTTATGCTTAATTATAAGTATGCGTTTGAAGAAGGGGCTTACAAAACTATTCAATGTTTGAGAAGTAATACACGTGCCAGTATACAAAATGTTTCAAAAAATCTTTACGGATTGGATGTAGCTTACAAGAGTTTGTTACCCATTGACAAGAAAAAATTTAAAGATCTTCAAGATCTTTGCAAGTCTAATGTGATTCCTGAGCGGTACCATTCATTTTACAATAATTTGAAGATACGGACCGATAACAATGAAGATGTCTCTGACTAGGTTATATTTTTAAAAAGTCTAGTTATCTTTTCCAACATGTTGTTTCTCTTTTTTTATTGGGTTTTCTATACCATTATTTACTGTGATTATTGTTACGATGAATAACAATGTGACATATTGTCAATGTCTGAAAGACTGAATAAGTAGTACGTAAGACTGATTAGGAAGTACTAATGAAAATATAAATAAACAATTAATATAATTAACGAAAGTTCCTACTTAAGTTAAGAAGATTATTTTTTTTTAGTTTTATTGTTTTTAAGATGGCAAGGCCATTGGTTTTATTTTTCATTAAGAGTGCCATAATAATATTAACATCAAAATAATAACACCTATATTAAGCATAGGTCTGGAAAAGTCATTTATTTGAAATAAACTTTTATTTTGTATTTTTAATGTTTTTATTTCATTTCCTGCCACACCCACTCAAATATTTAAGGTTAATAACAATGCAAAAACTGTTACAGGTAGTTTTCCAGTACTGAGTAAACTGTTGTAAGTGTTTGAAAGTCGATAAAAGAAGATGTTATTGTTAATATTATAACCTCATATTAATCAATAGATTGGAAATAGCATGTTAAAAGAGTAAAATCCTTCAATTATTCTTTATTATAAGTATAAGCTAGTACACTATATACTGGTATAAGTGGCCACTTGTATCAGTTTACAGGTTCTACCATAGTTAAGAAAACCAGCTACATCAATGCAAGTGATGCTAATTTCCAAAGTATAAAAAAATAAGAAAAACCAATTATGCAGCCTTTTTTCTTAGATATTCAAATATAACATATCAAAATTTCAAGTATTTCCATTGATGTATGAAAAAATTACAAGCTTTAGAATCTTTAAACCGCTCTCCTGAACAGTTGTGTTTTTGCACTTGTACTAGTATACGTAGGACCCGTCGAGAAAGAATGTAGATATTTATTAACAGAAAACAGTCACTAGATTACAAACACAGTCACAATGCGGATGTAATATATTCTAATATATTTGCAGTATTTGGCAACAAATGTACCGAGTCAGACTTCTCGGCAAACTTCGCTGAGGTAGTCAATACTATTATACAATAAAATTCTCAGCTCCCCTAGCCAAGTTACAACCGTTTCGCTCCGATTCTCTTTTCGTTGATCGCCTTGTGTCGGCCACGCCTCTTATTCCTTTGTTCTGACCACGTGACTGAGCGTTGAGATAACTAAAACAGCCACTAAACTTGATTCCACTATTCATTTCTTTCTTTCTTTTTATTTTGTTTGCAGGAGGTAATCTCTGAAAGTACTGGTCCAATTGCTAAAATTTTTTCCTGAGTGACATAGCCTATATTTTATGTACGCGGGTAAAGCTGCGGGCAAAAGCTAGTCGCTAATAAAATGTAACTTTATCCTCATATATATATAAAGTTCACCTACACCTAAAGGAATCTTCTTCTTAGTGTGTCGATGGCAAAAGTAGCTTTTTTTTTCAAGTTTGATTTCCTTGCATGGCCGAATAGTCGGTCACAATAATGCAGTACGTTGACGCTGTCATTAGGTCCCTACGAGAACAGGCCACGTGACGCAGGGCGGAAGGTGGGACATGGTCTGCGGAGAGACACCGCACAAACACTAAAGATCCGAACTGTGTGAGAACCCAAAGGAATGATAAGATAATAACTTGAGTTGAAGTTGAATAGAACCGGTATAACCGAAGGAATCAACGCTGTTCGGCAACAGAATTAAACTTGGTGTGTGCAATTCTACATTTTGAAACTTTTACGCGCCAAGAATCGAGCCTTGCAGCACTCCCGACAAAATACAAAAAACTACGCATATTTTGAATCTACCAATATTCATTGTAGGATCGCTAGTCTCGCTTGCCACAGCACGCTTCTTATGAAAAACTTTAGCCTGAGGCCCGCAACTACAGCTGTGCGCTACTTTTGTTTGAAATACGATACAACACAGCTATTTTTATTTAAAAAAAAAAGCGCTTAACTGGATATTTTCGTGTTGCTGCCCATTTTTATTGTAATCGACTTAACGGATAAAGACTTAAAAATGTCTTTTATGGCGGAATGAATTTGTTTAGTTGTAGAAATAAAATATTTATCTTTGTAGAAAGCTGTGGCTTTATTTCTACGAAAAGGCCGGCCTATAAAATTATAAAACGTATTTTTGATGACAAAAGCTTATTGTAAAAACATTTGAAAAAAATTTGATAAACACTCTTGTTTTTAAAGTTAAAAAACTGGGCAAGTGCGAGTCCGACTCGCGCACTGAGGGTTCCGTACAAACTTACCTCCGTAAATAATTCAATTCCCGAATGGAATCTCGAAGATTTTTCCGAATCAGATGTTTTTTTGTGTCGTAACAACTACACTGTTTTCAGATTTATTTCTATACCAGTACTATAAGATCTCGCTCCATGCCAAATTTCAGGATTTTGGGTCAACGGAAGTACCCTATGAATTTTTATTCCCTTGAGAGTGTCGAAACACGTTTTTGTGATAAGAGACCGCAGACCTGAGTATAGTGAGTTTAAATTTCAACTCGATACCTCCACGTGTTCCCAAGATAAAAGGTCTTGACAGACGGACAGACGGGCAACAAACCATAAGGGTCCTGTTTTTCCTTTTGAAGTGCGGAACCCTAAAAAAAAGAATTTTGATCAGAAAAAAAAACTGCTTGTAAATAAATTATGTGTCACAAACTAACGAGCTGGAAAAGAAACACATTAATTTTTGTTTCTGACTTATTTCGGAGTCTCAGAACTAGACACTTCAGTACCCATCATTTGAGAAAAGATTTATTGGTATCTATCCTAGCGTAGCTCTTATTTAATTAAACTCTGCAAACATGGCACAATCCAACAATGTTACTGATTCGTATACATTTCACTACTTTTCAAAATGAAATAAGTCTTGATATAGGTAATAGACAACCGAAAATGTTAATGATATGCCAAAAAAAAATTAAATAACGTAAAAAAAAAAAACTGGGCAAGTGCGAGTCGGACTCACGCTCTGAGAATTCCGTAAAAACTCACCTATCAAAATAGTTCAATTCCCATATCTCTCGAAGATTTTTCTGAATCGCAAAAAAAAGGATTTTTTGTGGCGTAATATAAAAATATACTCGTAATTTACTGTTTCCAGATTTATTCCTATACCTATGCTATAAGACTTTGCTTCATGCCAAATTTCAGGATTCTGGTTCAATGGGAAGTACCCTATGAATATTGATTTCCTTGAGTGTCGAAATATACGTATTTTGCGACATAAACAGCCCGTATCTTTTTTTTTTCATTAACTTATAAATTTGATGTAGCTACAAGGGCCCGCAAACCAGAGTATATTCAACACGATACCACCACTCGTTCACAAGATAAAGGGTCAGGTGACAGACAGACAGAAAGACGGACGAACAACAAAATTAAATGTTTTTAAAACGTGTTGTTTTAAAAACATTAAATTTTGTCATTCAGAATCTCGTTTTAATATGCCAGGTTATGAAGGACCAAAGTTTATGCAAAATAGCAGATTTTTATAGGTCTTTACTGGATTTGTTTAATACAAATTTATATTTTGATTTCAATAGAAACCTAGATATCATAATCTTCCTGCCCTTGTCCCGTTTTAGTTGTGGTCGGCGCAACACGTTTTTTCTTCCATTCGGTCCTGTCACTCGTCACGCTATCACTAACTCCCTTTTCTTTAATATCACTTCTCACGCAATCCATCCATCTTTTCTTTGGTCTCTCTCTCCCTCTCCATCCATCCACATGTAAACTCATAACTCTTTTAGTAACATGCGTTTCATCCCTCCTCTTCATATGACCATACCAAGACATACAATTCCCTTTCAACTTTTCAGGCACTGGCGCCACTTTCAAACTTCCCCTAATATACTAATTTCTCACTTTATCCATTCTCGTCACACCACACATCCATCTTAACATTCTCTTCTCCGCTACGTGCAATCTTTTTTATCCGTCTTTTTCACTAGAAATCTAGATATATTCCACATAAAATCCGTGTTTTCAAAATATCTAGAGAAATATGTGTAATTACATTATAATTACGTAAGAGCATTTGTATGTATGTATCTCGGGTTGCCGCTCTTAAAATAAAAATATAACAACATAAAAAAAGAAAACAAAACGACCTGTGCGAGGCCCAAAAGGCCCCTATCTGATTTAAAGAAATATAATAGGAATGAGGAGCACTAGTGGGCCAGTGGTAAGGGCCCGATTTACAAATTGTAGGTCGCGAATTCAAACCCAGCCAGGCGAATTACTTTGTGTAATTTATCTCATTACCACTGACTCTCAAAATGGGTAAGGAAGACATGTGTTAGAATCAAAAATTCGAAGACATCTTACATCCACCAATACAAACAAGGCCCGATCTCCTAGAGAGAAGGCCTAAGCCCCAGCAGTGTGAACATTTTAAGGCTGATTATACTACTATACTATATTAATGATGTATCTAATTTAATTTATATTACCAACTAGCTGAACCGGCGAACTTCGTACCGCCTAATAGTAAGGATAACGCCATCTACTGGCATTACCAGAACAGCATAATTCGTTTTAATAAGAGATGGCGTTGTATTCGTTTTTTTTTAACCTTCCCTCGAATATTTCAAGACCAAAATTAGCCAAATCGGTCCACCCTTTTTTGAGTTGTACCGAGACTAACGAACAGCTATTAATTTATATATATATATAGATTTACAACAATTATGCTCTCCCTCTCTCAGGGATATGTATTAATTACAATAATAAAAAATAAAATGTGACTCCTGTGGGAATGTTTAAAAAAGTTCATGAAAGATTTGGTTTTATAGGGCCTTAGCCCTAGAATGCAAAGGGCAAATGAACGAACATAGGTATTTACTTACCCGCCTTTTCGCTCTCCTTAGAGCGAGAGAAGTCGTTTGAGGATTTCGTATTTTTAATCGTGTTATTTTTTGTAAAAAAAAAACTTGACTTGACCCAAATACATTAGTATTTGGGTAGGTAAGTAGAAAGTATAGCATGCCTCTTGTAACAATACTTAAAAACTCCTTTCCTATTCCACGAAAATACAATTAAAAATACCAAAAATAATAATGGTTCTGAATAATTAATGTCCGGTACAGTCCGCAAAGTAAACCACTTTACAAAATAAACGCTTACATGCCTCAATTTTAAGTTGTTGACCATAGAAAAGTTAAAAACAATTTTGAATCTAGCTCAAGGGCAAAATTCAGAACTTTTCCATAATGAATCAAATACTAAAATTCGATCCGGTTTGTTATATTAGGTCTTTAACTATGAAATTGCCGTTTTTAAAACCATTTCATACTTTAACCCCCATGACGTATGTTTATGTATGTTTGAGGATACTATAGATTTTTATATGAAACGCATAGAAAAAATGTCTATGTATTGGCAAAATTTGGTTAAAATACGAGTAATATTTTCTTTAATGATTAATAATCATTTATTATTATTTTTTTACCAATCAAAGGGCGGTGTGGTTATGTTGTTTACTTCTGAAGCACTCAAAAGTAAAGGAAACTGGGCCTACATTTCGAGTTTAGTATTTTAAAACCATCCAGAGACCCACTTTAATATACACCCAAAATTAAGTTTAAAGTCAAGCCGTTTAGGAGGAGTTAGGTGACAAACACACATACATCAAGTATATATAAAGATATTCATAGTACTCGTAATTGTTTTTCTATGAAAATGCACTGTCGTATATCTATGAGGCAAGCCCTTATACATATAAAAATTTACCTCAGCAATTTTATAATGTTTCCGCTTTATGACTTTAGCTGCCGACCGTACTTGGCAACCGTTTAGCGTGCCGACGCAAACGCCTCAGCTATGCGTTGTACTTTTAATACATATTTTTTCAAAGACGAAGGAACTGCGGAGAGCAATCTAAATATTTTTAGTGGCTACCGCGAGTTTTAATATAATTTTGGCAAACGTTTTAATAATGAATTTTAATTACGGTGGGAGAGTAAACGTTAAAAATAACAGTAAAAGTTTTTTTTGATGATTATCCATCGAAAGAAAAAGGATCTGTCTGGAAGCCTATATTTTAGAGTAGTGCATTCTAAAATATAGGCTTTCAGACAGATCCTGTGTTTACCCAAAGGGTAAAAACGGGACCTAGGGAAGACTCAAGTGTCAGTCTGTTTATCACCAGGCTATATCTCATGAACCGTGATAGCTAGACAATTGAAATTTTAATAGATGATGTATTTCTGTTGCCACTAACCAACAAGAACTAAAAACAGAATAAAATTAATATTTAAGTGGGGCTCCCATGACGAAAAAGTGATTTTTCTGAAGTTTTTTGGTACGATATTATAATAACCGCAACAGGTATACGCTTGAAATATTCACAGAATATTTAGTTGTAAATTCACTTTAAAAAAATAAAAATAAAATTAAAAAATATATATTTAAGGGAGGCTCCCATACAACAAACGTGATTTTTTTGCCTGTATATAATATCTAATGTTGTATAGATAATGGTACAGAACCCTTCGAGCGCGATTCCGACTGGAACTTATTTTATTTAACCCTCGCATTAGTGCCAACCATTATTTACCAAATAAAACCCTAGAATATTGGGCTCTAAATCAGTCTGCTAAACAAAAAGTCGCTCATTTACCAATAATTGTATCCCTTTTTTATTACGAAAACCCTTATTAATAGAGTTTCTTAAGGCCTATTTTTTTTGATGGCCTCTACACTTTGGTACGGCTCGTAAACTATAGTGATTGTTCTCTATCGTTACTTGGAAAGTGTACTACGGACCGTTTTATAGGTTTCTTTGTGGCCAATTTAAATTCTGCAGTAAAGACGTCTCAAGGTTATTTCTGAACACCTCTTAAAGATTTTTGGAATTTGTTATCAAACTTATATATTATTTGGGCAAAAGTTAAATACATGTGTGGGTGTGTTTTTGTTACTCTTTCACGCAAAAACTACTGAATGGATTTCGATGAAACTGGACACACGGGTAGACCATGTCCTAGAATAGCACATGCACTTTGTATCCCGGGAGTTTTTTTTCGGGTGGGAAAATCATCTCATGACATCCCCCGCTCTTGGACGGAGCGAGAGATAGTGTCAGACTTTTACTGACTGAAAACCCACTCCTGTTCCTTCTTTGCAATTTTTCCAGGGCCCCGGGATCTCTTTCTCATCACCCATGGCCCCAATAGGCTTCGACCCTTCTGGGCTACTGTTACTGACATCTCCTTGAGGCGCGCGTGGACCACTACACGCCATCGACTACTTTGGGCTCGGTCCGGACGGTTACCGGAGTTGTATCCCGGGAGTATGTTCCCTTGGGATAAATTTCTAGTATCGCGCGGGCGAAGTCGCTGACGTAAACTAGTGATATTATAAAGGCAAAAGTTTGCTTGTCGAATGGGCGGATTTCATGAAATCCTAGATGAAAACATATTTCTGACAGACATAAAAAAAAATATTGGTAATTGTATACAGCCGTCATTGTGCCAGTCGTGACGGCCAATGGCTTAATTGCTAAGAGTCTCGACCAACATCTGAGGAGACTCGCGTTGGGCAGTTGAATCAAGGGCTTGATCTAGAAAGCAGTACTCCTAGACACGGCGCCTATCTCTGGAGCCCTAACCACCGGTAGCTTGGACCCTATTCCTAATGCCGGTGGGCTACTATTGTTTATTTTTTTAAATGGTTTTTATTTGTTATTTTTTTTAAAGAAATATTATAAATGTGAGAGCAGTGGTAGCCGAGTGGTAACGGCCCCGACTTACGAGTTGAAGGTTGCGGTTTCAAACCCAGTCAGGCGCATTACTTTGTGTAATTTATTTCATCACCACTGCTCTCAAAACGGTGAAGGAAAACATCGTGAGGAAACCGGCATGTCCTAGAACCAAAAATTCGAAGATATGTGACATCCACCAAACCGCACTGGGCCCGCATGGTGGTTTATGGCCCATACCCTCTCCTAGAGAGGAGGCCTGAGTCCCAACAGTGGGAATATTATAAGGCCGACTATGCTATATGCTATGCTATTATAAATATAAAAATTAATATTATATATTATTAATATTTAATACTTATGTATGAAATATGCAATTAAAATCTAAACAGATGCAAAATATGTAAAAGTCGAATACGCTAATCGACTTTTGTTACTGATCGTATGCTCCTAAACCGTTCACACCCCCGTCATACTGTAAAATACTTACCTAGTCTATTCTCACTACAACAAACTACAATTTTAAACAAATTTACATTATCCCTCAACGTTTTGTAATCCACATATTGTATCAAATTAGCGAGGGTATTCCAACACTCATTTGGAGTTGTAAGGGTCTATTATGAGGGCAGTGAAGAGGAGATTTACTTAGGCTATTTGCAAAGTCCGAAGGTTCACGTATTTTTATCGCATTGTTTCAAGTATATAACGTAACACGTTGTGTTACTAGAAATAGAATCTGTTTTATTCTATTTTTACTCGTTTGATGTATCTACGGTTGTATCCGTGTCTTTAATTCTTTATCGTACATTAAAACAAGTTATAATATACAGTGGCTAGCTTGTACCAGCGGCTTCGCCTGCGCGAATGTAGGTTTCCCCATACAAACTTTGAACCCCCATTAGGGGGTAAATTTTGGGAAATCCTCTCTTAGTACTCACTTACGTCATAAAAGGAAACCTCGTGCAAAATTTGACACTCTTAGTCTGTCAGTCAGTTTCTTTTTTCACCTATATACACCACTAATTATACTTAGTACAAATACTTAATGGGCTTATTAGTAAAGGTCTGGTTATTATTTAAGTAAAGTGTCAATAAATAATATTCATAAACCGCAAAGTTTTTTTTTTTTTTTTTTATTAGCGTTTGTTTATTTCCCAAAATGTCACTCAATTTATGGAAACATTGTAAAGATTATTGATTAGGAAAAAAAAAGTATTTTCTAGTAGCAATTGTTACGAATGATTGATTCAATTATGAATTTACCAATTATGACAAATTTTTGTGGACTATTTTGGGATTACGTTTTTTTTTACTTTTGACTACACAAATATGATCAGTACGGGGATAGAGCACCATTTTTTTGTACTAATTAAAAAATAGTAGAGTGTATAGATATTACGGAAGACTAGACGACTTCATCTTTCTAACTGACTCCTTTGCGTCTTTATTCAGAGGTTTAAAGTATATATAATACAATAATAAACCCCCATTTTTCAGAACTAGCTTCCACCCGTCACGTCAAACTCATTACAGAATAAGTCAAGATACCGATCACACTCAATCTTAGAACAAATAGTCACATCGATCACAATCTCATATAGAAACAGAAACAATCGCTAACAAACTCCAAGCATTGATGGAAACCAGAGACGCTTCATCACCCGATTAAATACTCTTCCGTAGCGCACTTAGTGGGTACCGCAACGAGCTGAATTTCCTCAAAAATAAACTTTACACAAAGCTTAGAGTGATTATCTTAAGAACCTCTCAGTTGCAGGCTTTGTAAAGAAACTCGTAATATAAGTGAAATCTGCTAATGGTACCGGCCCCTTTACGAGTTTGGCCACGAAACGTGCTTTAATAAGTTTTGGGTACAGTCAACAGCTCAAGTTTGTGATGAACCTGTAAAGATTTATATACTTCATGAAAGTTGCCTACTAAAACCTACCATGTGTAAACCAGACTTGCGCTCTAAGGTTTCAGTATCAACAGAAATATTAGGTAAAAGCTTTTGCTCGCGGCTTCGCCCGCGTACTTAAAATATAACCTATGTCACTCAGAAATAAAGCAACTTTCTATCGGTGAAAAAATTTTAGCAATCGGACCAGTACTTTCAGAGATTACCTCTTTATAATATAGTGTAGATTTTTAGAACAATTTCGAGTTTAAAATTCATTTCAGTCGAAAGAGGTCCACTGTTGGACATTAGCCTCCCTTAAGTGTCGCCACAACGAGCGGCCCTGTGCGCCTCGCATCTATCGGATTTTTGGGACTATCACCAGGTTAACAGTCCACCTTGTGGAAGGCCTTCCGAAACTACGTCTTCAGCCCCCCTAGCCAAGATACAATCGTTTCGTTCGCGCCGAACGCCTCGAGTAGGCCACGGCTCCGATTCCTTTGTTCTTACGTCATCTCAACGCTCAGTCACGTGGTCAGAACCTTACCGCCTCGCGCCGTGTCAATAAGCTTAAAATAAAAAATAAGCATTCCTAAAATTACGTTAGATATTATGTCTCTTATAAGCTCTGTGATATAATTTTACTAAACAATAGGATTAATACAGTTTATAACATTCTTAATGACTAAAAAAACTTTTGATAACAAGAGCAAGTCCCGTATTTTGAAGAAAGTTCGCAGTCAAATTTTAGCCTGTCATCTGTCAATAAAACCTAATTCCCTAACATTGTTGACACGGATGGTCGTTAACGCCTTCATTCACTTTTTACAATTAATATATCACTTTTGACGTCGACCGTACACTGTGGGTTTGCCCGTGATTTTAAACGATCTATCATCGAATAATGGCGGTATTACAATGTTTGGGTTGGATTAGAACTCTGGCTTAGTTGTTTCTTTCTTTATAGGTCGACGGTTCGATTTCAGTACATTTATTTATCATCATTAAATTAAAGAAATTAATATTTTGTACATATGTATATCGCTTTTTTATTTAGGTGGGAAATCATCCAATGACATCTCCCGCCCTTGAGGGGAGCGAAAGGGCGTATCAGACTTTTACTACTAAAACCCACTCCTTTGTTCCCCTCGTTGCCTTGCATTCCAGGGCTTTTTTTTTCAGAAGAGAACTTGGAATTATATTTAGAACATACTAGCTCCGGCCAGCTGCTTCGCTGCGTGAAAATAGAAAACTATCCGAAGGAACTCACTCCGGGAACAAATTATCCTGTGTTCCAAGAGATGGTAGGTCTTCTCCCCGTACGCCTAGTTTGAAACAAATCCGTTGAGTAGTATCAGCGTAAAGGAGTAACAAATATTCACATACACAGACGCATGCAAGCTTTCACCATTGTAATATTTATTGTTAAAGACGTCTACTGTTGAACATAGGCCTCCCCAAAGTGCCGCCATAATGACCGGTCCTGTGCGTCTCGCATCCATCGGATTCCCATGATCCTCACCAGGTTATCGGTCCACCTTGTGGGAGGCCTTCCAACGCTACGTTTTCCGATATGTGGTCGTCACTCCAGAACCTTTCGGCCCCATCGACCATCTGTACTGCGAGCAATGTGCCCTGCCCACTGTTTCACGCAGACGCATTCTAGACGTTTAATTTTATTTTGACTTTTATAATTATTTGACATATAGACACGCTAGAATGATATTATTATTATTTAATGAAATATTTGCATGCCATTGTCCAGGGCAAACATGACGATTTATATTGTGTTAAACATCTCTTGCATACTGACAATTTACTTTGTAATGTATGTATTGTACTCATGTTTGTGCAAATAAAAGATTATGATGATTATGATGATGACGCAGCGTTGAAAGGGCTCCCACAAGGTGGACCGGTGACCTGATGGGTCGTGGGAATCTGGATATGAGACGCATAGGACCGGCCGTTATGGCGATACTTGGGGAAATGATGATAATGATTGATAAATTTATGCCTTTTACCCATAGTGGTAAGCAGAACTTTTGATTCGATTACATTAAGAACTATTAAATATTTATAGGAGATTTATAGGTAGGTACTAGCTGTTTATTCCCATTTTCTCTTAGCTTTACCTTATATACCATTATTTGGGGTCGGCTCTCTTTGATATTCTTCGCCAAACTGAACGTCGAAACTTACATGATTATTGATTTCAGGTCTTATTTTACCAAGAACATCCAGGTTTAGTCTTTCATGTTTTACTATTTAGTTTGATTTAGCTACTGTACTATTTTTCTTAAACTAACTTACTTACAGTTTTATTTGTCCATACTCCTCTGCAATCCAGAAATCTGGAATAAAGAAATATAGTTTATTATAAGTGGAACCCTTTCTCGTTTATTGCCCTATTGCATTGCAAGATTAATTCCTAGTTTGGGCTAATATTATTTTTAATAAATACGGTGAACCAACGCACGCAGCAAAGACAATCTCTACAGGTGGGGGTTCTCGAACAGTACCAATCTTCAGAGTTTTTGCGATGTCTCTCCGCAGACTGTGTCCCACCTTCCATCTTGTATTACATGCCCTGTTACTATAAAAAAAAAATGAAATACTATTTTTGTTATCGACACACTAAGAAAAATAAAATAACTCCCTTGAAGAAAGTTGTTCATTTTAATAGACAGAAGCAGAATCTAAAATATGACCTACCATTTCCGTCACACCCTTTATTTGTAGAATAATCGATAAAATAAAATAGAAAAAATAAACAGCCGCCATTACCAGCACAGAATAAAATTCTCTTTCGTCCTTTCAAAAGAAATACAGCCAAAGTTATCGATCTTCTGCCCGACAGCTTTAGATTTACTACCGAAAGCAATTCTTCTACACATGCAATAATTTATACAATTTCCTTAGAAGGAAATCAGTAATATGCCCTCAAGGAAATAAAACTGCGAGCTCGTTCTCTTGGATGTAAAGAAACAGATACATGCATGATATATGCCGGAAGTTGTAACAGATATGACACAAATCTTTGAGATACGTACCTTTGAGACTTTAGTTTGTATATACGTGAACTCACTCTTTTTTCCCAAGAGAGTATGCATAAACTATAGAACGCTACCTGTTACAATTCTTACGGACTCTTTTTGCTTCGCTTACAGTTGCAAGTATTACGCACATAGCCTTAACGTATGTATGTACTGAAATAACATGCAAGTTTTTTTCAAAAAATGTGCCCGTTTTCTTAAATCACCCGCTGGTAATTAGTTATATCGTCTATCTGAAGGTTATACCCGCCTAAAGATAGATTACACAATTGTAGAGCTACGCTGCCGCCGTATTTTTTTTTTAAATACATATTCGAAATCAGATTTTTTTCTGATTCCGATTATGTATTTAAATAAGTTAAAAAAAAAATAGTTGTGCCCTTTTTAATTACGACGACAGTATGAGTATAAATCTATTCGTATAGAACTACGAGAATAAACCTGCGAGTATAGACCTATGAGAACAAACCTACGAATTTAATTCTACAAGTATAGACCTATGAGTATAGAACTACGTGTATAGACCTATGTTGAAAACCAGCGCCGTAGACTCGTCGCATTTTGCGTGTGATTACGGCATTATGCTGAGCGTTCGGCCGTTTTGCGCGGATGTGGCGCATATTTTTCACTTATTATACTTATAGTTTGTTAATTCTAAATTTGCGCCTTGTTCCGCCAGATAAAATAATTTTCTTTCTTTTTTTCTTTCTTCTTTCTACCTATGAGTATAGACTTAAAAGTTAGTATAGACCTTCAAGTAAAGACTTACGCGTATAGACCTACGAGTATGAAACTACGAGTACAGACCCACAGGTATAGACCTACAAGAGCAGACCTACGAACATAGAGTATATACCTTAAGTTTTTCGCAGTTTTTAACGAAACCCGGGGCCCTAGGACGAAGGTAACAAAGGAACAGAAGTGAGTTTTTAGTTAGTAAAAGTCTGACACTATTTCTCGCTGCACCCAAGAGCAGGATTTGTCATTAATTGATTTTCCCACCTTAAAAAAAAGTGTTTAGATTACCTTTAATGTTCCCCTAACTAACACCTTAGGGTATTCTTGCCAGCTTAAAAGTGTTTCCAACTTATAAAATAAAATTATTTCATCATACAATCCCTCTCACAAAGAGCTTTATTCTTTGTAAAATAAAAATAAAAACTATTTGATATTCCATAGAAAATGTTTCCCCGCTAATCTCATAGCCCGAAGTGGCAAAACTACCATTTCGGGAATCCAGACTTAAATTATAAATCCTATGCACCTTGAAAAGCACATTCCAGATTTTTCGAGCCCGTGTAGGTATGTATACAGCTCAAATTTTCTCCGACAAAGTGAATAGAATTCTTTATGAGCTAACAGAGTTTCAGTACTGACCCACTAACCACAGAAAAACGTAGTTAGTAAGTTTGTGTTTGTCATTTTATGTTGTTTGCTTAGCTTTTTTGGAGATTAGACTCGACTACCTAACCTAACCGTGGTTTTAGACGAATTATCTCGGTTTTCTAGGTACCTCAAGCTCTGGAAAAAAATACGAAAACGGGGCCTAGAGGTTAACGACCAAACCGTGATTTTGTTGATCTTTTAGAGGTATGCGGAAAAGGGTGTAAAATCCCACATACCTCCATTAAAAAGGGAGGACCCCCGACCGGACGCGTATTGTTTCCGGTCCGTGCAACTGCCCGATTATTGAATTCGCGCTATTACCTATGTTCTAATCGTGCAAATAACTCTAACCGTGATGCAGGATTTTGAATTTTACTTCCTTTTTGGGGCCATAGATGTCGTTTCAGTCTAAGTAGGCTCATGATGAAGTATCATGAACTGGCAATTTGAGTATTTTCTGCGGCCTACCCAAATGTACCCTCTACATGGAAAGGATTCCTTGGTATTGTTCATCAAGTCATTGAGCTCCTTAGTAGTCCTGAGTTGAGCTTTGTGAATAGTGACAAATGCTTGCACTGACTGGACAGGTCCACTCAAATCTGTATGGTTTTTTCTTTAAAAGATCTCAGACAAATCTGCATGGTTCTCATGTGATTTGACCATTACATATTTACTGTATGGACTTTAAAAGAGACTTTAACCGCTGAGTTTGTTTCGGTGTTTCTTCTCAACTAGGAAACACCGGACTCATCTAGTTAAAAATGACGAAAAAAAAAATTGACGTGGGTGTTTTTTTAAACCTATTTGTAAAATAAATATAATTTATAATGAATATATGCAGAGATATAATTGTAACATGGAAGTATTGTCACAATATTTTTTAAAGAGCAGTTTTATTGTGAGGTTTCTAACCGGTATTTCTCCATAGGAAACGATCGATTGAAGCCATGCATTAGCTTCTAACGTGCCATAAGAACTCATTTAGGCTTATTTTCGTAAAATATTTTGGTTTTATTTCAAATAGAAATAAAAAATTATATCCATCATAGTACATTATATAATTGTTTTGAAAGTTATGGGAACGTCTTGAGTGTTTGTTTTTACTTTGTGCATTTTTTATTTTTGTATTTGTGTCAATCTGTGGGTATTTTGTCTGAAATAATTTTCAAATATTATTCATTATTATTATAAAAGCCTCATTCGATAACTAAAAGATTTTATAATGATTTATTACTGTCGATTGTATAAAATTATATCGTTAAAATAAACAGACATCCCCACCAAAATAAAGCTGCAACACAAAACAGTCGGTCACTTCCTTAATCCAGTATTATAATTAAAAACTGAATAATTTCCAGCAAGTTTGCTTGTAATTAAGGCGCGACGAAACAGCCGCATTAATACTAAATGAGGTTTACATTCGTCGCCGGTACAAACGGGAATATGCGTTTAATTAGAATACAAACACTGCACTGAATTACGCAAGCAGTTAATGGGATTGCGTTGCTCATGTTTCTCATGAACACGCTGATCTGATGAAAGAAAAATACTGAATATGCATTCGAGTAAATGAAAACCGCTCTTTGAAAATATGGAATGATTAGTTAATTTAGTGAAACGTCAACTGACGCACGTCACACGTCCGCTGCATGTAAATGTTTAAAGTATAATGAATGTCGGCCGACGCATAGCGGAATGGTCGGATGCTACGACATTGTAGCATCCGTACCAGATTAACTACGGCGTAGCAGAATTACTACGGCGTAGCAGCAAAAAGTTTGATATAAGAATACAGTTGTAAACTAAAATACTATAGAATAATAATGTTAGCCGTCTGAATAACTATTACAAATACGGGCAGAACTAAAAGAAAATAATATGATGCTGTCGTAAATAACAATAAAATAAAAGTACTTGGAGGTATAAAGTATTAAATGGACCGTGACTTTTCGCCAGGGCCGTATTCAGGACAAGTCATGGAGAACATTTCTTTGTTGAATTAAAAGTAAGACTCACAGGATCGGTCGTTGTGGCGACACCTGGGGGAGGCCTATGTCCAACAGTGGACGTTTTCCGGCTGAATTGATGATGATGGCTAGTTAAAGTATCTAGATCGGACTGCAATTGATCCTTGCAGCTTTGTTACAGAATCAGTAGAATCCCGTATAAAACTTGACCCCAGTTTTTTAGAAAGACACTACAACAAACTCGTTGGTACCCCGCCATACCCCAATCTGATCCACCGTAGGCGTGGCCTTACGGACGGCGAGGAATGGGTAGAACGCCGTCCGGCCGTCCGGTAACCGTCCGGAGTCGTCAACGGCGCGTAGTGTTCCATGCGCACCTCAAAGAGAACCTCAGTAAAACCGTAGGAGGCCAATAGGGTCGAAGCCTACTGGGGCCAGGTTGTGTGTAAAAGAACCCCGGGCCCTGAAACGAAGGCAAAGAAGGAACATAGTAGGAATGGGTTTTAGTCAGACAAGTCTGACACGCCCTCGCTCTCCGCCCTAGAGCGGGAGAAGTCATTGGATAATTTCCCCTAAAAAAAAGGATTCTCAAACTTTTTTGCACTGTGCGTCCTTATACATGTTCTATTTTATTTCCGATGCCTTTTAAAAAGAATATATATATAATATAAAACTAAGTGGGAGTAGGTATATTAAAAAATCTGCACTAGTATAATATTGTTGGGATACATTTAATCCAATAACATTAAAACAACTGTTCTTACTTGATAATTGAAAGTGCTGGCGACCTCAGCGTACCGGTTTGCGAGGCCTCTCGAACGGGGACCTCGACGCCCCAGGGCGTCGCGACGCACAGTTTGTAAACTACTAGGCTAGGATTTTGTCCAAAATAAATTTTCCGCTTATCGCTCGACTCCAGGACCCCGGAGTTCCCTTTCCGACAACCCATGGGTCCTAGCCTATACTAAACTTGATGTTTGCAATTATACTGCATATGCTAAGTGACGACTAAGGCTTGGCTTGTAACACGAGATTGAACTCAACCGCACAACAGACGCGTAGACGGTTCAATTTGGTCACCAATTTGGTCACTCGATTCATTAACCGTAGGGACTTACGACAGTTCAACAAAGTGGACATAAACCCTGGCACACAGGGTCTTGTGTTAACTAGCAAGTCGAGAAAACATTTAAAAGCACACTTCCAGTCGACAGCGATGCGGAGGAGTGTTATGATGCCATTAGTTAGGAGTTATTGTCCTTCGTCGCTTAGCAGTTGCACTTTCGACTGCGATATCAACGAAGCAGACATTGAAATAATAGGTTATTACATACGCAAGAACATGGTTTTCATAAATACACGTACATATTTCTTTTCTTGGTCAGTAATTATTAATTATGTTAATCACAAAGGCTACCCACACAACACGTTTATTTTTATTCTGAGCCAACTTTCTAATGTAAATTAATGTTAATTATTAAATCACGGCCTGCTTAGTCCCTTGTGCCCACTTTTGATTAAACCCTAATGAATAAAGGCACGTTCAGATTACCTTAGGTTTCGTAAAACCTACGAGCTTGGTGATAAAGTCAGGTACTAAAAGTTATTAAATTTGCAAAGAGGTTCCTTTTATGACGTAGACGAGTACTAAGAGCATAGTTAGTATGGTGGAAACTACCGCTGTCTGAAGCTAGTTTTAACTATGTATTGAAAATAGAAAAATAAAACGTGTTGCACCAACCACAAGCAATACAGGAATATAATGGTGATCCCACACCAACATTTATAAATTTCTCGAAAGAAGCCAGTAATTAGAAATATAATTTAAAAAAAACAAGCTTTGAACATCAAACGTTCTTAGAAAATGACTTGAATGAGGAGGTAATTTGAGTTCCTAATTAGCTTCATTAATGCCAAAAGTGTGCGAGAAATTCTGAAACAACAGGTTATTAAAAGCTTAGTAACGACAGTTATGCACACAGGATCATCTTTGATCCAGATTTTTTTTTAATGTTTTTTTATAGTTCAAAGATTCAAAATCAAAAGCATTTATTTCAAATAAACCATTTACAGCCACTTTTGAAATGTAAAGAAGTCAGTCAGTCAGAAAAAAAAATGATGCTAATTGGTTCCTGTTATACATGAATATTTATATATAGCATTTGTTTATTTGTTATAAACTAGTGCTCGACTGCGATCCCACCTGATGGTAAGCAGTGATGCAATCGTTGATGGTGAGGAGCACTAGTTTATTAAGAGCCTATCCACTCTAGCCTTGAAGGCACCTAAATTATAATTGGACGGGAAGACCTTATTCCAGTCCTTCGATGTACGCGGTATAAACGCATATATAGAAAATAGTATTAAATAGACGAAAATTTGTGAGTACATGTGTTTTTTTAATTAAAGTGGTAAATAATTTAATGAATTCTCTCACTCTAGGACGGAGCGCGAGCGCGTGTCAGACTTTTAATGACTAAAACCACACCTATGTTCCTTTTTGCCCCTTGCGTTTCAGGACTACGGGTTTCTCTTTCGGAAGCCAACCCATGGCCCCAGTAGGCTTTGGTCCTGTTGGGCCCCTTTTTTTTAGGTGATAAAATCATCTAATGAAAAATCGCGCTCTTGGGCGGAGCGAGAGATAATGTCAGTCTTTTACTGACTAAAAACCCACTCCTGTTCCTTCTTTGCCTTCGTCCCAGGGCCCCGGGTTTCACTTTCACACTACCCGTAGACCGTGTTGGTCCCCTAAGGTTTTGCTGACATTTCTTTGAAGCGCGCGTGGAACACAACGACTCGACGGACGGCAAGCTACCTAATGCTCGTCGTCCGTAAGCCTACAGTGAGTATGTGTGTGTGTATGTTTGTTACCTACCCTTCAAGCTGTTCAAATTTTGTACACGGGTATACTATGTCCTGGAATGTTTTATACTTTTCATCCCGGGAGTATGTTCCCTTGGAACAATTTTCTAATTTCACAAGGACTATATTTATAAAATTCAAATTGCAGTATTTGGAACCACCGCTGCATGTAATATCAATATGTAACTCCACCGACTTATGATTAGGTAGTTTGAACCAACGTTATACGATTTAGCTTGCTTTGCGCTATGTAATCACAATTTACGTTAGCAAACGAATTCTGATCGAAATTTTGTGAAATTTATATGAAACTAGCTTTTGCCCGCGGCTTTGCTTGCCTTTCAGGAATAAAGCAGCTTTCAATCGGACCAGTATTTCCAGAGATTACCTACTTCCTACAAACAAAAAAAACAAACTGACTGGCCTGTTGGTCTAGTGGTTAGTGGCCCTGACTGCTATGCTGGAGGTCGTGGGTTCGATTCCCACCCAGGACAAATGTTTGTGTGATGAGCACGATCATTTGTTCTGTGTCTGGGTGTAATTTATCTATATATGTATGTATTTAGAAATATGTAAGTATGTTTATCAGTTGTCTAGTACCCATAACACAAGCTCTGCTTAGCTTGGGACTAGACGGCGATGTGTGATAGTTGTGGAATATTATTATTATTAATATTATTATTAAAACTTTAACTTTTTATAATATCAGTATAGATAGACTAGTTGCTGCCGGTGGCTTTGCCCGCGTGATAGTAGAAACTTATCCCAAGGGAATATACTTACGGGATCTTCTTCTACTTGATTCGATGGTTTTCTTTCCCTCGAAGTATTTGGGCCCAGTAGGTTGCCACATATACAGCATCGTCAGTCGCGTTTTTTAAGTCCTCCAAAGTGCAGGTATAGGGACACTTTGGAAACTCTACGAAGTGGGCCATCTGGTTAGGGCACAGCACTTACACTGGGTGTCGAAAAGGTATTCAAGAAGAAGGGTATTCAGTATCAAATAACTCCTCCTCCCTCTCAGTGTGGAACGAGAGGGAGTGTCAACTTTTTACTGACAAAACGTTTTGGGAAAACATTCCTTGTGCTTATAGCTAAGAAGTGGAATTCCCTGCCGGAGTCTGTGTTTCCTGATAGCTACATCCTGAGGATCTTTAAGTCAAGAGTGAATAGGTTTTTACAAGCTTTTATTTAGTTTCATTTGTCCCGATGTTTGTCTGTAATCAAATATTGCAATTTGATCAACTTCCCGGTTACCGATTGAGCTGAAATTTTGCATGCATGTGTAAATCAACCGTAGGCGCGGGCTTGCGAACTGCGAGCAATGGGTGGCTCGCCGTTCGATCATCCGATAACCGTCCAGACCGAGCTCAGGTTGTTGACGGCGTGTGGTGTCCACGCGCGCCTCAAGGAGATGTCAGCGAAACCGTGGGGGCCCAGCAGGGTCAAACTACTGAAGCCACGGGTAGTGTGAAAGCGAAGCCCGGGGCCCCGGGATGAAGGCAAAGAGGGAACAGGAGTGGGTTTTTAGTCAGTAAAAGTCTGACACTATCTCTCGCTCCACCCAAGAGCGGGATTTGTCATTAGATGATTTTCCCACCAAAAAAAAATAAAAAAAAATATGTATATCAGATGACAATGCAAAATTATTATAACATGAGGAGCTGATCTGATGATAGAACCGAAAGGTGACCATAGGAACACAGATAACCCTATAGTGTTTGTGATTTTTGGAGTGGTCTTGATAAGTATTATTTATGTATAATATAGGTATATACCGCGCTATAAAAGCTTGTTAAACAAAATTATTTTCATTGAAAACTTGTTCCTAGGTAAGCGCAGTCCAACGTCGACCACATTGTCGTTTCCCATCAGGTGAGATAGTGGTCAAGCTGTCATCAATCAAGGAAACCAACCATGCTACTTCAGTTGCCCTGTATGTTCTAGCTCCCCTGGCCATATTACAACCGTTTCGTTTCGATTCTCTTTTCGTTGATCGCCTCGAGTAGGCCACGCCTAAGATTCCTTTGTATCTCAACGCTCAGACACGTGGTCAGAACAAAGGAATGGGAGGCGTGGCCGACTGACGTGGCCGACGTGACCGTTGCATCTTGGCTAGGGGGGCAGGGCCGCGGTAACTCTCTCGAACTAACCCGTTCTCTAAGTACAGCCCTGGTATTTCTTCAGCTAAAATTACAAAAGATATTGAAATTCCTGTGAATCGTATTGCTTTTATTATAGATCAGCTGCACAGTTATATTTCAAGAGCTACACGAGCAAACCATTAAGGCTCTTGCTCCCATTTAGTGCCTTAAAACAGTGACTTCCTGAAACCTATACCTCGGTAACGGTTGGGTTAATAGAATTAAAAAAATATTTATATTTACTATAACTTCATATGTAACTTTATCAATAGGTATATGATTTTATCGAATAACTAATACTAATGCCAAAAAAAAAATTTTAACAACATACTATTTTTTTGCTTAGTTTCCCTACTCCTTTCAAACGGCTTTGATCTTTAGAAATATGTTTAACAAAAAAAATTACTGGTTAAGTGTTCTTCAGACTGTACATATCCTATGTAAAACAATCAATATTTTGCAAAGAAAATGATTTTAAAGGTCAAAGTCAAAAAGTTGTTATTTTACATAGGCCTACATGGGCACTTATAAAACGTCAGAAGCTAGTGCACGGTTCTAAATTAGTCGTTTCCTATGGAGAAGAACCGGCAAGAAACTCCATGGTTACTCTTTTAAAAAAATGATTGTTTACAATATTTTCATATTACAGTATTAATAGACATTATGTAAGAACAGTGTAGACCAGTCGATATTGTACCCAAAAGCACAATAAAAATAATCATATTAAAAAAAAAGTGAGTCGTAATAGGAAGTACCTAAGAATTCGCGAAGTCCACAGTGTTCTCACATTCACATTTAAAAAAAAGGAGATATATAAAAAAAAAAACAAGAAAAATAAATAATTACAATTATCAATAAATGACATGTCAACAAAAGAAAAATACTAACGAATTTATGGTGGTTGGCGTCTAATAATATAAAAAATATTGCAAAAGCAATGTGTAGGAAGAAAAGAAAAAAGAAAATGTATATATTACAACAAATGTGGAGCAATTAATAGATAGATGTACATTATGTCAGCGGCTCTATGCGGGCGCAGGCGGCAGTACGGCTATGTGTGCATTTAACTCCGGCCAGATGTTGTTTATCCTTTATAGGTTTCTATAAAATTTAAATAATTTTTCGTATTTTTCGTTATTAATTCTGTATTTAGTTGTCTTATATGATAATAATAAAAAAAACTATTTTTTTTATTTTCGTAACATTATTGATGTCTGTGATTGTTTACACTTTTTTTTTTTTTGTTAATTTATATACTTAGTATTATGTTTGTAATTTTGTTGTGCTTTTGTGAAGGTACTATTTGTTAATTATCTGTGTTGCATCAAATAAATGTTTTATCTATCTATTTATCTATCATTTTTTTTTATTTTGTCTAAATCTACCGGAAACGTCAGTCCTTTAACCACCCAAACGTAATTTATTGTTGCTTCTGCAAGTGCATGGTAAAGTATATAATAGTACTCGCTTACTACCTACATACTTTAAGTTATTAAATTTCCCTAATACGGCGCGCAGTCTATTGCATATGGTGTCTACGTGAAACGTAAACCGTTCATCGATTGTTAATCCTAAGTATTTATATTTCTCACACTGACAGTTTAATTTGTTATTATGAAGGCATTCATACGATGGGATCTTTACCGAGATACAGACATTTTTAGCTAGCTTTTTATACGGAGACGATATCAGCATACATATAGTTTTATTTATACCTTTCGAATGCCGTAATTTGCGACACAATAGAAAGACAATGAGAGTGCGAACGCCGACGTTCGCGTGATGTCTAATGAATAGTTAGTGTGCTCGATGCGGGCGCAGGCGGCAGTACGAGCACGTGTGCATTTAACTCCGGCCTTATGTTCAAGGGACTATACGCCTTAATGACCTCCAGGTTGTAACTATCAGGAAACAAAAATTCCGACAGCAAAACAAATACATAAAAAAATAAAAACGGTTGCATAAGAAAATATTTTTTTATCGTATTAGTACCTACACGTGGGCTCGCGTAGTGGACTACGGCCCATTCCCTCTCCTAGAGAGGTGGCCTGAGTCCCAGCAGTGGGAACATTATAAGGCTTATTATGCTTATGCTTATCCGGCTATACTGGCCTCACATAGTTTAAAAATGACGAAAAAAAAAACTGACGTGTAAAAGTGCTTTTTTAAACCTATTTACAAAATAAATATCATTTATCATTTATTAGCACACGTCGGGTATCCACTAGTAAAACTTTAAGGACCAGTCTTAAAATAAATAAAAATAAAAATTATTTATTGTCTCATTAAATTTTACAAATTTAGATGAAGCCCTGAATCCCGCACTAGGATTCCCTGTGTTGTGGGGTACAGTCTCTTTCAATCCGTATTCGAAAGGTACAATAACAAAGACTAGAGAATACAAGGAATTGAGCATTCATAGAAATAAATTCAACGCAAATTTCACTTAAAATCAATAATCTTTCACTTTTACTCACCGGCATTCCTCTCAACTCATTGCTTAGACAAACACAATGGGTTTAGCTATCAATTTTATTATACCACCAATTAACGACAAAATCCTTTAGGAAGTGATTCTCCTAATTGAACAGACACTTAAAAAACAATAGATCTATTATGGGGATCAGATTCACATTCCGGAACACTGGAGCTCAATAGACCTTTATATTTACTGAGAAAGGTAGAAAATTGTTCAGAGCGAAAGATTTTCTGTTTCTTCTTATTATGTTTTGCGCAATTTCTTCGTAGCGAGAGGGTTATTTCTTGTAGTGTTGGAAATCATTTGTAATTCGAAGGGAAGTGACTTCCGTAATGAGAGATTGGGGACAAATAAATCATGGGTTATTCTTCGATAAACTTGAAATTTAATGTTTCTTTTGCAAAACAACTGGTTCATCTTTCGACTTTCATCAGTCTTCATCCTGTCAAGGGTTTGGGGACGACGAGCTATGGGTAGCTCGCCGTCCGGCCGTCCGGTAACCGTGCGGACCGAGCTCGAGTCGTCGACGCGCTTTGCATATTGGTTACTAAAACACATTTTGCATTCTCTCACATCTTTACTACAAATTACCTATCACTTTCACACTCCAATATGTTTCAAACTTTTATCCCTGTCACTCAATATTATGCTTTACTTTTGTCCTTAATCTTTACGTTTCATTCCACTCATTTGTCTTAACACTCATAACGTTCCGTCTCTACATTAATGTGACTTTAAATTCATTAGTTATTTCTTAGAGTTCGAAAGTACTCAAGAATTTAAAGGAGTTTATCTACGGGAACAACAGTAAAATAAAATAAAAATATCTTCCATTTCTTACACTTTGTCGAGTTATATGTACTTAAAGGAGGATTCGTTTAAGTAAGTAGTAAGTAAGTTTTTTCATATTCATGAGTCTCGAACTTTGATTTTCTGTAATATTTGTTTCGTATTTATCTGTAATATTTATTAATATAATAGTTGTGTTTAATGTATGTAACTTTAAGTTGTAATATCTATTAATACTGTAATATGAAAATATTGCAAACAACCACTTTTTTTAAAAGAGTAACCATGGAGCTTCTTGCCGGTTCTTCTCCATAAGAAACGACTAACTTGGAACCGTGCACTAGCTTCTGACGTTTTATAAGTGCCCATGTAGGCCTATGTGAAATAAAAACTTTTGACTTTGTAATATTACGACTAATTGAAAGATCACCTTGTTTAATAATTATTAGGCGACTCTCGCGGTTTTACTCGTGTCTTTGATTATTGCTCCGCTTTATTTGATCGCAGCGTGATATTTATATAGTCTTTCTAGGTAAATGGGTTAACCACATACTAATACGGCAGGCGCGGGCTTGCGGACGGCGAGCAAAGGGTAGCTAACCGTCCGATCGTCCGGTAACTGTCCGGACCGAGCTCTAGTCGTCGACGGCGCGTACTCTTCCACGAGTGGGTCAGCAACCCTACTGGGGCCAAGGGTCTGCTTCTGAAAGGAAGACTCGGCCCTGGTATGAAAGGCAACGAAGGAACAGGAGTGGGTTTTTAGTCAGTAAAAATCTGACACACCCTCCCGCTACGCCCAAGAGCAGGGGATGTCATTGGATGATTTTCCTACCGAAAAAGAAAATAAACCCATACTAAAAGAATCATTCAATTCGAGCCAGTAGTTCATGATATTGGCACGTTCAAACAAACTGACAAACTGAACAGTTTCTCAGTTTTATAATATTATAAGTATAGATTTCGCCTATCACCTAGATTTCAAACAGACACTAACACAAAACTAGTATTAGGTCAGTTGACAAAGCCATTCTCCTAATTAATTATTTAAGTCAAAGTTACTTTGTTTCATTTAACTCTAGAACCACTTCAATTACGTGATTTTAGTTCCCCTAAATGTCAACTTATTAAGGACATTTTTCCGTTAAATTGGAGCCAGCTTCTGTGTCCTCACAATAACAGTGATATACTTTTACAGTTTTTTTTAGGTGGGAAATCATCCAATGACATCTCCCACCCTTTCATGTCAGACTTTTACTGACTAAAACCCACTCCTATGTTCCTTCGTTGCCTTGCTTTCCAGGGCCGGGTTTTCCTTTCAAAAGCAAACCCATGGCCTCAGGTAGTAGGCTTCGACCCTGCTGGCCGCCTAAGGTTTACTGACATCTCCTTGAGGCGCGCGTGGATCACTACGCGCCGTCGACGACTTGGGCTCGGTCCGGACGGTTACCAGACGGTCGGACGGCAAGCTACCCATTGCTTGCCATCCGCAAACCCGCGCCTACGGTAGCCGGAAATCGGGATCGGGATCCCGGCGGCTGGGGCGTGAGGGCCGTTCCCTCACACGTGCGGTCGCCTTTTTTGCTAACATTATTGCTTCGCAGAAGAAGGCGACCGCCTGTCCTCCTCGCTTCTGACCATGGCCTGTACCTAGGCACGGCGTAAGAGATCATTGACGACGATCGCCCTCAAGAGAATACGCCGTGCTCTAACAAAGCGGGGCACACCTCTACCGTATGCTCTACCGTGTCCTCCGGGCGGTCCACGCAGTGGTTGTAACCCGGGCGATTCTTTCGCACGAATCCGGTGCAGGAACTTCCCGAACTTACTATGTCCGGTGAGAACCTGCGTCTTGCGGAAGGTGAGGACGTTCGTGAGGTCTTTCCAGCACCTCCTCAAAGAGGGCACTTACCGCCATAATTATAGCGTGCCGTACCCATCACGCTATCACTAACTCCCTTTTCTTTCATATCACTTCTCTCACCATAAATCCATCTTTTCTCTGACCTTGCTCTCCCTCTCTCATAAAAAAATCCGCTACATTTTTGTCCAAAAACTCGCTGAATAACAAAGGTTCAAAAGTCGATACCCTTAGAGACCCATATCTTGTCACAACACTTTTCTTATAAAGCCTAAAGTACCCTTTTAAAGGATATTTGCTCTTGACATGAAACATTAAATAATAATGTAGGTATCGAAAGCTGAAAGAGATATTTCATTTATTATTTATGCGTTTCTTGAAGACTTCTCTGCGAAGGGACTGTTGTAATGACTTTTGTTATAAGGGTAAACATAGATACACTTTGATCTCAGAATCTGTAAACCACGTCATCATCATATCAAACAATAACCTTTTTTTCAAATGGTTTTGACATTAAAATGTACGTGCATCACCAAAAAAAGAATAAAATGTGGTTACTGTTGTGTCCAGTGTGTGAGCAGTGGTGGCCGAGTGGTAACGGCCCCGACTTACGAGTTGTAGTTCGCGGGTTCAAACCCAGCCAGGCGCAATACTTTGTGTAATTTATTTCATCACCACTGCTCTCAAAACGGTGAAGGAAAACATCGTGAGGAAACCGGCATGTCCTAGAACCAAAAATTCAAAGACGTGTGACATCCACCAACCCGCACTCAGCCCGCGTGGTGGATTACGGCCCATTTCGTCTCCTAGAGCAGAGGCCTGAGTCCCAGCAGTGGGAACATTATAAGGCCGAGTATGCTATGCTATGCTACTGTTGTGTCTCTAAAGAGCAGACTTTTAACAGAAAATTAAAACTATAGTTCAATTTAGTAGTGAATTTTGTTCGTTTCATATTTCAAAATACGTCAAGTGATAATTAATTAACATTGATTTTGCTCTAATATGTACTCGTATATAATTTGATTCAGTATATTGTCTTTTACTTATTTCATAGAAGGTGTAAAAAGTAGGGTATCCAACCCGGGGATAAAGCTGTCTTTGTCTTGGGCGGCTTGAATTCCTCATTTCACTCAGGTTTCTATATTAACTCCCTCGCAGTGCTCGGGAGTCAATTACATGAATCCCTTACTGCGTTCGAAATGGGAGGAAAACCTATCAACCTTCGTTTATCTTCTTTTCTACGTAACACCTGTAAAATCTTTCATACCTGTATTATGTAAATAAACGTATTGATTGATTGATACCACAATAACAACAATAGTAGTCTCTATTTTCATTTAGAATTCAACATGCAGCTGAAATTTTAAGATACTGCTTTATCCCCTAGTCACTTAATCTACTATTTTGACATTTACCATTACTAAAACAATGTCTCTTTGTCTAGGTTACGATACTCAGTAACTAGATATTAATATTTCAGGGCATCAGCTATTTCTATACAATGTCATGGCGAAATAAAATAACAGTGAGCCTGATACTGGGTTATTATAGATAATAATTCTATTCTATCAGAGTAATAGCTGTATAATCTTATTTTTGACGTAAATTAGACGTTATTCGTTCACGAAAATAATTGATCTCTAAATTCATTCTCAAGGTGACCGTGACTACAAATAAAAATGACATGACAGAAATCTGACGTTGTCTCGACTTGTGAAAGGTGATGTTAATTGACTCAAACCTTATAATATTCTTTTTTCTTTTTTGAGGTGGGCATTCATCAAGTTACTTATTCTGCTCTAATATGGAGTGAGAGGGTATATCTGATTTTTAATGACTAAAAAAATGGTGCGAATCCCGTACACTTTCCTGCCTCTCATGTCGAAGGAAGCCATTTGGCAGCAGGGCGTTGTGTTCCGTCGCTTCCGCGGACAGGTGACACAGAACAGCACGAAGTGAACATAGTGCAATGTAAAGTATTACTAACATAGTCTTAAGTCTTATTTACTAACGATAACTTGTATTTACTCTATATAGGTTAGTCTGTAAGGTATGTATCTATGGGCCAAGATGCCTGAAAATAAATAATTTATTTTATTAAAACCCATCATCATCATCTTCCTGCCTTTGTCCCGTGTTATTTGGGGTCGGCGCAACACGTTTTCTTCTTCCATTCTGCCCTGTCACTCGTCATACTATCACTAACTTCCTTTTCTTCCATATCACTCTTCACACAATCCATCCATCTCTTCTTTGGTCTCCCTCTCCCTTTCCACCATCCACATGCAAACTCATAACTCTTTTAGTAACATGCGTTTCATCCCTCCTCTTCACATGACCATACCAAGACAAACGATTCCCTTTCAACTTTCCAGTCACTGGCGCCACTTTCAAACTTCCCCTAATATACTCATTTCTCACTTTATCCCATTATATATATATATATATATATATATTTTATTCACTTTATTTTATTAGAACCCACCGTTGTTAATTCATTTGTCCTTTTCGTTCTAAAGCCACGGTAACTCTTCCTAACGCTCCCACAGGCTTAGCAGGCATCGTCCCTGCTAGATCCATTCTATTTTGCTGAAACCTCTTTGTGGCTCGCGTGTCTCTGTTCCTATCCGACAGACGGACGGCGAGCTACCTATTGCTGGTCTTCCACAAGCTCGTGAAACCTTATACATGGCAATTCATTCTTACGTTTGAATGCGAAACACCTCTACCGAAGCTTTAAACGTGCACGAACACAAACGTGACGTATGTAACGTTAGGGCTGCGGGATTTTTGACAAAAGTTACCATGACCCTAGAGCGCAAAAGGCAACTAACGGAACACAGGCGCGTTTTAGTTAGTAAAAAATCTGATACTCCTTCTTTTTCCTAGGGGGAGGAGAGATTTGACGACTGATATCTAAATTAGTAGAATTATACGTTATTTGGTACTAGTTGCTGCCACCGGTTTCGTCTGCCTGAAAGTAGAAAATTATCCCAAAGAAACATACTCCCGGGATAAAACTATCCTATGTCCTATTCCAGGATATGGTCTCCCGTATAACTTTCATACAAATCCGTCCGTGCTGTCCGGATCTGGTGACAAGGACTACCCAGCCTCTAGGTCCGGACTAAGTGTTTCGCCTCATCGTTTATACCGCGTACATCGATCGCTGCGGTATTCCCTTCTGATTATGATTCAGGAGTCTTCAAGGCTAGAGAGAATAGGCTCTTAATAAACTACTGCGCTACACCATACAAAGAGGTCCGCAGCAAAACAAAACGGCAAAAAATCACGTTTTTGTATGGGAGCCACGTTAAATATTTGTTTTATTTCGTTTACATCATTTGTGAAAATTTCAACTGTCTAACTGTTACAGTTCATGAGATACAACCTGGTGACAGACTGACAGACCGAAGGACGAACAGTGGAATCTTAGTAATAAGGTCCTTACCCTTTGGGTACGGAACCCTAAATAAAACGGCTTAGTTGTCAAGGACTAATAAACATACACACATATACAAAATTTCGCTTTTACAATACTAGTGTAATAATGTATATTATATTATATTTCAACCTTTTTTAATAACGAAGTTAACAACAGAAGTTGAACCTTTGACATGAATTCCAAGCTAATTTGTCGCTCAGAGAAAAAATGACGTTATTTAAAACGGCTGTCGTTGTATACCGACGCTTAATCAATATATTATTACTTTCTCGTAAAGCTGGTTTTTGACAAATGAGGTGTTACTTGAATCGTGAGAGCCACGAGTTTCAAAGATTTATTTCATATTATAAATCATAAATATAATGTGTGAAGATTGACACGTCAATTATATTCCTTCAATAGGTTTCGATAGAACGATTTTGAATTATAATAAATGATTGTCTTTTCTTATTATATTGTCTTTAACGTTATAAATGTGGTATTTCGTTGTTATTTGAAGCCAACCCAGACTTAGGGCACCATCAAATTAGCCGCAAAGTGCCGCGCGACAGCTGTTTTGTTATTCCCTATAAATAAAAACGCGCGACTGCTGTGCTACACTTGCACTGCAGTCGCGCGGCAAGCTACTTTGTTTTTTTACATGGAATAACAAATCAGCACGGCGGCAGCGCTGCAGTCGCGGGACACTGCGGCTAATTTGAAGGCACCCTTAGTTTTTTTTTTAGGTGGAAAAATCATCCTAATGACAAATCTCGCTCGTGGGCGGAGCGGGAGATAGTGTCAGACTTTTACTGACTAAAAACCCACTCCTTTTCCTCGTTGCCTTCGTCGGGTTTCGTTTTCACACTACCCATGGCCCCAGTAGGCTTCGACCCTGCTGGGCCCCTACGATTTGCTGACATCTCCCTGAGGCGCGCGTGGTACAGTACGCGCCGGGCAGTGGAAAAAAAGCCAGGCAGATTGAGCTAGTAATTTTAATACTAGTACTACTATTAGTAACTCCATAGGATTTTTTGTGAGGCAGGAAATCATCTAATGACTTTTCTGACGCTCTAGGGTTAAGTGAGACTTTTACCGACTAAAACGCCTGTGTACATAATTGCCCTTTGCGTTCTAGGACCTCAGGTTTCCTTTTCAAAAAGCGGGCAGCGGCCTTCCTAGATCCGGTGTTGCTGACATCTCTTTGAGGCGCCCGTGGAATACTACGCGGCTGGCTACTCGAGTTTGGTCCTTACTGGCCGAGCATACGGCGAACTACCCATTGCTCGTCGTCCGCAAGCCCGCGCCTACGGTGGCCGGGATGCTACGACTCCCAAAATTTCCTCGATCCGAAGTTCAAAGGATCGTAACTTGGCTAGGGGGGCAGAACAACTCTCAGTAGGCCATTCAAATATTTGTTCAGTACAGGAATCAATCACGCGACACATTGTTCGACACTCAATCACTCAACCACCGTGCCAACCCTTTTTTTTTCGGTGTGAAAATCATCCAATGACATTCCCCGCTCTTGGGCGGGCGGGAGATCGTGTCAGACTTTTACTGACTAAAAACCCACTCACACACACCTTAGCTGCCTTTCATACCAGGGCCGAGTCTTCCTTTCAGAATCAGACCCTTGGCCCCAGTAGTCTTCGACCCTGCTGGGCCCCTACAGTTGCTGACATCTTGAGGCGCGCGTGGAACACTACTCGCCGTCATGGGCTCGGTCCGGACGGTTACCAGACACCGCGCCAACCCTGCCATGAAGTAACAAAGAAATTACCCTGTGAAAAAAGAACTAATCTATTTTATGTGGATAGCGTGGCCCCTACGAATATGATTACCGACTTTTGAATATTAAACTAGAATAACTGTTATTTGCAGGGAAAATAGTTTTGTTTATACTTAGGAAAACGGATTCAATGTTAATTTATTGTCGTTTTTTGTTCACACGCAACGCTATTGTAGCGGAGGCCTTTGTCTTCAGACTGGCATAAACTGTTAGAACTTAGGCGATTATTGTTTAGAGGAATAATAATGTATTATAATGGTTTTAGGTTAGCTGGTAATATTAGTTTGAAGGGCGTATTACATGAGTTAATATAGTTTTATTGATTATCAAAATTTACAACGGTATAATTTACAGTTTTACCGAATTGTTAGATCGATAAAACGTTGGGAAAATGCCTACCCAACTCTATGTTGAGTCGCATGGGTTGTGCGAAAGTGTACCCCGGGGCCCTGGAACGAAGGCAAAGAAGCAACAGGATTGGGTTTTAGTCAGTAAAAGTCTGACACGCCCTGCTGGTCCGTCCGAGAGTGGGAGAAGTCATTGGATGATTTCCCACCTAAAAAAAAACTCTGTTGAGTGAATTGCAATCAATGTCGAGGAAACTAAATAAATTTAGGTACTTCTTTTTGTAAACAATCATTTTTTTAAAAGAGTAACCATGGAGTTTCTTGCCGGTTCTTCTCCATAGGAAACGACCAATTTGGAACCGTGCACTAGCTTCTGACGTTTTATAAGTGCCCATTTAGGCCAATGTGAAATAAAAATTTTCGACTTTAACTTTGACTTTTGACTTTGATAGGCTCGCGTTTGACCTCAATCCCACCTCACGGTTAGCGATGATGTTACCGTCGATGGAGCACACTTACCTAGAAGTAACTTGTTCACTCTTTACTTAAAGACCCCTAGGTAGTTAGCGATTAGACAACACATAACTCCAGTTGGGAATTGCTCATTACAAACTCACTTAATACTTCTACACCGGCAAAGGTATTGTTTGATTCAGTCTGAAATTGAAAGCTTCATGTACACACTCTGAAATAAACGATTCTATTCTATTCTATAAATAAATAAATACAGTCCATTTTTAACACATGGTCGTTTAAAATCCAAATATCGTCGTACATAATATTAGCAGTTTGCACGCTCGCAAACACTACATCAACACCGTTACGCTATTACCCGCTTTTATGACTTCCGCTTAGAATAAATTGCTTATGTGGGGATATTGTTTTTATACACACACACACACACACACTTACAAAGAGGAACAGGAGTACAATGGTGTACAGAGACCGAGTTTCTAACAAACACACTGTCAAAAATTTGTTATTTATGACAAAATAGGTTCTCTCGGTGGCTTCGCCGGCGTAAAAGTTGAAAATCAGCAACATACTCCCGGGATGAAAAGTACTATATGTATTATACCAGTACATGTTCTAACCACGTGCTAAATTACATACAAATCCGTTCAGCCTTTTGAGCGTGAAGAAGTAACAAACATACACACATATTCGGCATGGGCACGCCACAAGCCACCGTAAGGCGCAGCAGAGTCAAAGCCTACTGGGGCCATGGGTGATGCGAAAGAGAACACCGGGGCCCTGGAACCAGGGCAAAGAAATAACAGGAGTGGGTTTTAGTCAGTAAAAGTCTGACACGTCCTCCCATCAAGCTCAAGGGCGGGAGATGTCATTAGATGATTTCCCACCTAAAAAAGAAGGGTACAAACTCAAAGGCGGACTTAATGCCTTTGGCATTCTCTACCAGTCAAACAAGGGTGATGAAGCGAAAACATGGCAGGTTCATAAAAAAAAAAAAGATTAAGAAAACAAGATAAGGCCCCTCTTTGAGGAGTGGCTGGTAAGACCTTCCGCATAACGCAAGTCCTCGCCGAACTTGGTAAGTTCGGGAGGTCCCTGCACCTTATTCGTGCGGAAGAAACGGCCGGGCGTCACCATTGTGCGGACCGCGTCCGAAGAAAACGGTGGAGCATACGGTGGAGGTGTACCCCGCTTGGGCGGAGAACCAAACATGTGTCCAAAAACGCGCACACATACAAACACATGAACTTTCGCGCACCTTGATATTTAAAAAAAACGTTAGTGTAAATTATTAGTCAGCATAGTATTTTTTGTGGCAGTTACACCCGTGGTACATGAGAGAAAAAGTAGCCTATGACAGCAGGCAGAGAAAAAATTGACTTACCATCAGTGAAATAAACATTGCTCCTTTTTGGAAACCGAAATTCCAGCCAAGACCATTTTTGTTTCCGAAACCGAACCGGTTCGGTCACTAATAATTATCATTAAAATAGACTTTTATTCTGTCTAGGCCACACAACCAAAAACCACAATAACTAAACTCTATATGACTCTCTTACAGTGTGTGTCTAAATGATAACCCTAAAATACCTTTCCCTCCCTTTTCCATTAAGATAACACAACAAAAATTTACCTTTTGCGTTAGGTAAAACTCATTAACGCTTAGTAAGTATGTACAACTATGCTATGAGGGAAGTTCTCGCCTTTAATAGCCCCAGGTCACGACAAACGAGCTATTATTGCCCTTGTTTATATTATTATGGAAATCATGTTATAGTATTTTCTGTAATTGTAACGAAATTCAATTGGCGTAGTGGATCTTATTATGTTATGGCTTGTTTCAATTTGAAGGCAATCACGATTATTATAGAGGGAGTTTGCGTTTGTGGTAGCTTTTGTTCATAGTTGCGTTAATTTATGATCACGTTAGTTTTGAACCTGGTTTACTCATACATAGTATCAAGGAACTCCATAAGGTAGACCGCTGACCTGGTGAACAGTGACGTAACTAGCACCGAGAGGGGTATTGAATATTTTTGAAAGCTTTTTAGGGTTCCGTATCTCATAAGGAAAAAACGGAACCCTTATAAAATCACTATGTTGTCCGTCCATCTGTCTGTCAAGACCCTTTATCTCGGGAATGCGTGGAGGTATCGAGTTGAAATTAAAACTATATACTCAAGTCTGCGGTCCCTTGAAGCTGTGAAAAAATCAAACATCTGAGTTTACGGGAAAAAGGTATGGCCGTTTATGTCACAAAAAAAGTGTATTTCGACCCTCTCAAGGGAATCAAAATTCATAGGGTATTTTCCGTTGACCTAGAATCCTTAAATTTGGCATGAAACAAGGTCTTATAACACAAGTATGGGAAATAATCTGAAAACTGTAAATTTATAGTTAGGTCAAAAAAAGAATCTTTTTTGCGACTCGGAAAAATTGAGAATTGTACTGTTTTCATAGGTAAGTCTGTACGGAACCCTCAGTGCGCGAGTCCGACTCGCACTTACCCAGTTTTTTCGAGACTGGAAAATTGAAAAAGTTGACAAGTTCCAATCAAAACTGAGCATTAAATATTGAAACATTATCAAATAAAGTCATTAGGTACTAATTAACTAAAGGTCTCATATCAAGAAGAGAATTTAAGATTGTGGAGAACATTTTACGAATTATTGCACATTTTGGGGCCCTTGTAGCCCGGAGGCCCCATATCATTGACACGGCTGATATGGCGATAGCTACGACCCTGCTGATGAGAGAATTCGTCTCATCGTTACCAAGCCCGAGCCTACGGTGGCTGGAGATCGCCCAGGGCGTGAGGATGTCCGTTCCTTCACGCGTGCAGCCGTCTCCTTCGCTAGCATTACTGCTTCACAGAAGCAGGTGATCGCATCCCATTTCCTCTAGCTCCGAACCATAGCCTGAACTAGGGCTACCATGGCCGATGAGGACCTGTGTCATGCGGAAGGTGAGGCCGCCGTGGTGGCTTTCCAGCCACTCTTCGAAGACGGGTCTAAGAAGACTTACCACCATGATTGTGGCGTGCCCAATACCGGGTACAATGGCGGTCTAATCGCTGGCGTGAACGGAAAGTATCTACCAATGTTTAAAGTAAGCCTAGCCAAGTTACGACCGTTTCGTGTCGAATCTCTTTCTATAATCGACAAAGCCACAACGTAAGTACCATTTATACCATAAAACTAAAGGAAGTAGCGACGAACATTGTATAAACGATTACATTTTATAATGTAATTTTGAAAGATGTGAACTTGGCTACGAATTTTGTTAAGATGATGTCATTCCCATAAATTTGATTATTTATCTACTGGCATTAACGATTGTAGATTATCATTCCCATACATTAGATAAGTTGTCTACTAGTGTTAACGATTGTAGATTATCAACTTGGGTAAGCCTGCTAGTGTGCCAGCGAATACGACAAGTGCTGCTGGCGCTGTGGTAGAGTGATTGACTACAGTGCTGCGAGCGGTTTTTTTTTTAAGTTGGTAAAATCTTCTAATGACAAATCTCGCTCTTGGGTGGAGCGAGAGATAGTGTCAAACTTTTACTGACTAAAAACCCACTCCTGTTCCCTCTTTGCCTTCATCCCAGGGCCACGGGCTTCGCTTTCACACTACCCGTGGCCCCAGTAGGCTTCGACCTTGCTAGGCCCCTACGGCTTCGCTGACATCTCCTTGAGGCGCGCGTAGAACACTACACGCCGTCAACAACTAGCGAGCGGTGACGGCACGGGATGAAATTTTACTCTTCTTTTTTACAGCTAACGCATTGTTTTAAAGGTCTAAAACCTTTCTCACAATATTGCCTTTCTATGAAACCTATTTGGGGCACATCGGCTGAATAGTATCAAAGTCTTTAATGGACATTCAGAAACAATATTTGTGCTTAGTATACAAAAAAAATAAGTTTAATTTTGTAAGTTGTTTAATTAATTTACAACAACGTTCCACAAAGATTGTTTTTCAGGAAACGAAAAAAAAAAATCGGCCTCTCCTTTCAAAATTACAAACTTGATTATACAGTTTGAATGAAGAAGTCAATTATTTTTTTTCGTTTCCTGAAAAATATCTTATCTAGTCCCAAGCTAAGCAGAGCTTGTCTTATGAGTATTAGCCAACTGATAAACATACTTATATATTTCTAAATACATACATAAGTATATAGATAGATTATACCCAGACACAGAACAAATGATCATCACACAAACATTTGTTCTGGGTGGGAATCGAACCCACGACCTCCGGCATAGGTTCATTTTCACTTAACCGATAGGCCCAGTAGGTTTTGACCATGCTGGGCCCTTTCGATTTGCTGACATCTCCTTGAGGCACGCGTGGAACATTACGCGTCGTACAATACGGCCGACGTAACTTGACGAGTCTGAAATGATCATGCTCGTCACACAAACATTTGTCCTGGGTGGGAATCGAACCCACGACATCCGGCATAGTAGTCAGGGCCACCACTCGACCAACAGGCCAGTCAAGTCAGCCAGTCAGTCAGTCTCAATTAGCTAAGTACACTTCACAGGTGACTATAGAAAACGGAAGACCATTTCTCACAAGTCTAATTCTCCAAAACACAATCGCGTGCCGACACACTGCTCAAAAGGTCCCTTTAATATTGATTGCTCGCCTCAAGGTGCCTGCATATATAAAATTCGTTCATTCCACTTAATGGAATACGTTTGTAGGGTTACCAACGAAGTGCTATGTGTTTAAGATCGTTTTTATTACGTTGTGATGATCTTGAGTGATATAGAATGTAATGATGACATAAACCGTGTATAACCGGATGTGTAACATAAACGAGCCGAAAGGAGTGTGTAAGGATCGTGTAGGTCGTGACCTTCTGTAGTTCCTGCCGACCTCATGGGAAAAAAACGTGGGCTTATGTATATAATTATGTATAATTAAGTTAAACTCCCACCATCCACCGCACTCAGGAAGGATAGTAGCCCGCCGTTTGGAAGTCCACTCATTTTATATATAAATTTTTATTTTTTTATTTAATAGGCTCACCAACAATTGTTAATACTTAAAATTATTAAAAACTTCACTTAAATCTATAGTGTCACAATTTATTACAGGTAAGTACCACCATTTATGCTAAAAAGTACGTACAAAATAATTTATGTGTGCAACTCGAAGATAAAATTAGACATCGTAACTGTGATACAATAAAATCTTTGCTTAACTTACTATTTAACTAATATATATAGTTAACATAAAGACGAAAAAAATCAAGGTGTGCGGTGAACCCGCACATTCGTATAATTAAGTAGGTTATGCAACTGCAGCGTTTGCACACGCGCGACCATTTAATATAATCGTTACTAAGTAAAATAAATCAGTGATTTTTCTACACTCAACACGGGCGGTTTTATTATCTTCCCCGGTTTATATCATTTTACCATAAGTGTGCAGACTATCGTCGTACAGTAGGTAAGGACAAAATCCCGAGTCATCAACTGCGCGTTATGTTCCATGCGCGCCTCAACGAGATATCAGCAATACCGTAAGGCTGCAATGCCGATGCCGTGGTAAATCTTCAGAACAATCCGTAGTCCCTTTACTGAAATGCACGTGTCCTCTCTGTTAGTGTGAGAGGGCCAATGTTTCTTCAGTTTGTTTTTATCTAATACAGGATAAACACAAACAAACTAGGACAAACTGACAATTATCAACAACAACTTTTTTTACTAAATTCACTCCTGTGTCCTTTAGTTGCCCTAGCTTCAGTTGTTTTGGGACCGTGGGTTGCCTTTTCAGCAATTCCCCACGGTCCTAATGGGTATCTACCTGTTGGGACCCCACGTTTTTCCTGACATATCTTTCAAGCGCGCGTGGAGTACCTGGGTGACGAGCTATCCGTTGCTCGTCGTCTGTAAGCCAGCACCTACGGTGGCCAGTAGTTAGTGGCGGATGGGGCTTCCTCACACCCCAGCCGCCGACGATATACATTCCTTTGCCCGTGCGGCCGTTTCCTTCGCTAGCATAACTGCTTCGCAGAAGGAGGCGACCATGGTCTAAACCAGGACCCGGCGCGAAAGGTCGCCACCGCTGATCGCCTCCACGAGTACACTGCGGTGCTCCGCCCAATCAGTCACACCTCCATCATATGCTTCACCGTGTTCTCCAGGCAGTCCGCACAATGCTGATACCCGAGTATTTCTTCCATCGACATCCGGAGCAGGAATCTCCCGAACTTACCATGTCTGATGAGGACCTGAGTCATGTGGAAGGTGAGGACGCTTTGACGCCTCCAACCAATCCTCAAAGAGGGGACTTTCCGCTATGATTTTGGCGTGCCTAGTTAGAGCACCAGCTACTTTGCGGTATTCCGAATTTTCTTAGGCTCATATTCCAAGTCAGTTTAAAGGACTTCCACTCGGTCGCCATGAGAGCGGAAAATACCTTCGTTTAACGTCAATAAATAAGAGGCTATAACTGTCAGTTTGGTACCAATGCGAAGTGGAATCTAATCGAAAGACATTACTTGTAATATAGGGGTTAGGTTAGTTTTTTCGTCATTAGTTCGAAATTTTTAAGATTGACGACATGATTTTTCAGAAGTAGTGAGACAGAGAGAGCATAATATTCTTTCTGGTACTTACAATAAAACTTTGTTAAGGCTGTCATGTACAATATATATTGTGATTTTACTAGGCGTGGGAAAAGTGTCTCATCTTTGCGATTGGAACATTTGCATCTGAATCACTGAAATGTTCCGAAACAGTTATATGGATCATTTGAAACATTTGGAACATCGGCTCAAAAGATACAAACGGAACATTTGAAACATCAGCTCACAAGATACAAACGGAAAATTTGGAACATCGGCTCAATAGATACATACGGAACATTTGAAACATCGGCTCACAAGATACAAACGAAACATTTGGAACATCGGCTCAATAGATACAAACGAAACATTTTGAAAACATCGGTTCAAAAGATACAAACGAAACATTTGGAACAACCGCTCAAAAGATACAACCACAGACACTTACTGTTATGAATCGTGATCTGTTACATTGCGTCATATACACTAACAGTTTTATTTAATTGAATATTGCTTTGATAATAATTTAAAGCAGATGTGTGTAAAAGGACTGCAGGTCACTTAAAGTAAAGAGTGTTTCAGTGTCCCGATTGTTCCAAATGATGCATTTGAAACTTTACTGGTGTTCCAAACTTTCGGAACACTAAAATGTTTCGGAACAGTGAGTCGGTTCAGCAAAGAGTTACACACGCCTAGATTTTACGGCTCAAGCACGTTAGGTTAGCAGATTACTACAAAGAACGGTCTAAATTGTAATTAGCTTGTAGCGACATCTATGGCACCACAGAGAAACTAAAAATTTCGAAATCGTCCATCGCACAATTAGAGTTCTTCGCGCGATTTAAACGTATATACCCAAATCATCTAAGGGGCAGTAGATTCTTCGTTTTTAATAGAAGTATGTAGGACTTTACACTCTGTTCCGCATACCTCTAAAAGCTTTAAGCCTCAGATAAACTTGAAGACAAAAGGTCCTCCAATATGACTTGCAACGCTTTATTTATATGACGCGGCACTTTTTCCCTACCATTTTACAACGCATTCATGTGACGCGGGACATTTTGTCCCCTAGTTTATCTGAGGCTTTATCATCACACTTGGCAGCAAGACTAGTGATCATGGTATCGTATTAGAGACATTTAAAACCCGTCCAAAACACCTATAATCGGATTTCACGCAACCCACAAACATATGGCAATCCAAATGTTTACCAGTAACCACACGAAAAAAAACCAAAATACTTCCCATTTCCTGCAAACCCCTGTAATAAAATTATAATTCGCTCCAATAACTCTGTCCTTCCAAATTACAATATTTTGTCCATTACCCGAATTCGATTTGGCAACCCTACGTCTGCGCCATTTAAGCCTACCCTACCTGCTGCTAAATGGTCCATGGCTGAGAAAATACTGCATTGGGAAAGCCTGGCCTTTACTTACGGCTTGTTTTTTTAGACCTTGTTGACAGGTATTCCTTACCTTTAACGTTGAGTAGTTACAGTGAGTAATAGTCTAGGTCCTCGGACTCTGGACTGTAGACCTATTCACGAATATTTATAGACCCCGAAATAGCATTGATGTATTACTTTCATTTGGGAATAAAAGGTCTTTTTTGGACAAAGAGTGAGTGGTTTTAAGTGTACACGTGTGGTTCGTGTGAAGGTTAAATGTCAAGGAAAAGCTGTGATTTCAGACTTCCTGAAAACACACGATTCATCTTCATAATGAATAAAATATTATAATATTCTACAACTTTCACACAACGCCATCTAGTCCCAAACTAAGCAGAGCTTGTAGTATGAGTACTAGACAACTTGTAAACATACTTATTATATTATAGATAAATTACACCCAGGCACAGAACAATTGATCATGCTCATCACTCAAACATTTATCCTGGGTGGTAATCGAACCCACAAGCTCTGGCATAGCAGTCAGGGCCACTGACCACTGGACCAATAGACCAGTCAATTGTTTAGAGATATCCAAAACAGTTTGCAAAGTCCCGTCATAGGGTATTGTGGTACACAAGTACTTTGTTGTGTGACTTAGATTCGCAGTTGATTCATGTAAAGTACCTACTGCTAGCTATTAAGCTGCATCTGGTTAGACCGGAAGCTCAACATAGAGGGAAAAGGTTAAGCTCAAACCTCTGTTGAAAAGGGAGGATACACCGACCAGACGGGTAGTTGCATCGATATATATGTACTACGTATTAGATTACGCGTGTCGTACACTCACTTCAACCGACTCACGTGCAGTGTCTTCTATGCACCTTGATATTGATGACATTAGTATAGTTTTGACGTTCATGCAGTGTGAGAGCGGCGCTTCTAAATTCAAATTAAAGTTAATCTGGACATAAATAATAATTCTGTAGTAATTTAAGTAAAATTACTGGTTGTCCAAGCAATATAATAGCTTCTAATATCGTAATAGTATGTTAGAAAACATATTATTTTATTAAAAAGCCTTCCCATTTTACAATCATAGACTAAAACATGCAGGTGTTCACTCCCACAAAAACCAGATTTTTACCTACAACTGGTTTAGTGAACACAGACTTGCATGGTGTTTTATTCCCTGTTTGTTTGTTTTTTTTTTTTTTAATATTTTATTTAATGTTATTTCTTTTTTGTATAAATATACATTAGGTTCAGTTGAATTTGTAGTCTTATGTGTGATATTGCATTACTGATATTGAGATTTCGTCCTTCATACACTATAATTATATTCTAGATTTTTCACAGTAGTCAGCCGAAAAGGAAAGAATGTATAAAAATTCTTCAAGAGGATAGAAGTGAAAACACGTGGCTTTCTACAAAATATTCGTTTATCTGCTCTGCACACTTTTAAGCTGATGATAGTTAAGTTGAAAAAGATTTTAAAAAAAGTTTTAGCTGCAAAAAAAGTTATAAAATTACAACAGAAAAATAAATATCTCCGAAAAAAAAAACTGAAGTTTTTCTATTAGATATTAGCGGCGCATAGCTGTTCTTCAGAATGATGATTACAATAAAGGGTTTATATTTTACGCGATTTTGAATTCACTTATTTATTAAAGTAGTAGAACGTGGTTTTTGAATTTACACTAACGAGGACTATTATTAAATTTTGAAATAGAGTGTTATTGTAATGAATTGTAGGCAACAAGCTGTGTCACTTCTGCGGTATAAAAATCTATATGAATAACATGTCTTTACACTATGTTGAACGAAACGCGTAAGTGTCACGAAATTCATGGCACTTAAGACATTTTGGTCGTGAAAAAAGTATCATCTAAAAGCTATCTAAGTGCTGTATTTTTTAATAGTTTTGTTAGACGACATAATGCCAATCTAGCACTGCAGCGAACTTTTGTTTTAACTTTCCAGTATTTTGACAAATAGTTTCCATGAACGTGCTTGTCTATCGCTAGAATATAAGTCGATGGGTAGTTGTGTCTGGTAACTGCTCGATGGTTGATTTAAAAAGAAAGAAAAAAAAAACAGTTTATTTACGCGAAATGACGCAACCTTAAAACTAGCTAACAAATATAATCAATGTATAGGGAAGATATGCGTCACATCCGCGCAAAACGGCCGAACGCTCAGCAAAAAGCTGCGGCCTCACGCATAATGCGATGTGCTCACAGCGCTGGTTTTCGGCGTGGGTGATTTTAAGTTGTAAGAAGTGATCAAGACCCCAAGAGCTCTATCCTGGCTGGAGGCTTTGGCCCCCACAGGCTAGTCCGGTTAAGCAGTCGACAACCTCATAGGTTGACCTGCGAGAGGTCACTCACAAAAAAAAACCTCAAGAATTCTCTTGATCTCTGGATTTCGTGCGTACAACAGCGCCTAGGAACTGTCTCTTGGCTTGTTGTGATTAAAATAACTAAATACTAGATGATAATAAGTCATTAGCGTGGTCTGGAATAGTTTGTTTATTGCTCCTACCCAATCATTTTGGAGCAGTAGTGCCCCAGTGGTAAAGGCCCCGATTTACAAGTTGTAGGTCGCGGGATCAAACCCAGCCAGGAGCATTACTTTGTGTAATTTATTTCATCACCACTGCTCTCGAAACGGTGAAGGAAACATCGTAAAGAAACGGGTATATCCTGGAATCAAAATTTTAAAGACATGTGACATCCGTCAATCCATACTGGGTTCATTCCCTCTCCTAGACAGGAGGCCTACGTAACATTATAAGGCTGATAATGCTTTTACTTACTTACAGAAGAGATTTCCACTGTGATCAGCATTCTAAACCAACATATTTATATAATAACACTACATAGTATGTGGAGTACAAGCGCTTAAGTACGACTTGTAAATGGTGTGATAATATTATCAGATAACTTCGTCGCCCCCACAAACCTTACATAATTAAATGGCAAAACCCCAAGTTAACAAGGAAATTCGCTAATGAGCACGCATCGGTAACTAAGTCACTAACTAGTTACTTTACGTGCTTACGATTCAATCCACTTCGCACTTTTAACGGCTGCGTTGTTGATACACACGGCCGTGAGAGTTGGACAACTTGACGGTGAGAAAATGAAGCTTACTCGTAGAATGAATAAGGCAGTAATTATACCAAACCTTCGAACCTTAGCCGATAAACATGATGCGCCAGTGATCAAGCAATGGTTGTGATTGTTAGTGCGGCATTAGTTTTAAGTTTTTTACTCACCCTTTTAGTTGATAAGTTTTTTACTAACCATTGAACCCATGTAGTCCTTAAATAAATAAATAATTATTATAAAACTAATAGTATAAAGGCGAAAGTTTGTTAGTGTGTGTGTGTGTGTGTTTGTTTCTCTTTCACGCTCGAACGGCTAAACGGATTTCGATGAAACTTGGTACATAAGTAGACCATGTCCTGGAATAACATATATTATATTTATTTATTTAATAATTTATGTACACACAATAATAAAAGAAAAAAAGAAGAAAACAGAAGAATAGTACAAAGGTGATGCTTATTTCTAAAGAAATCTCTCTTCCAGCATACCTGCGAAAGGAGAGTTGGAGAAAATAGAGATGTAGACACTGTATGTAGAAGTAAAAGGAAAATTGGTACACACAAAATACATAGTTAACAATGAAATAATATAACACCGCATCGCACCGCTAGAGCATGTTGCTTAGGGGCTTTTTTAATTTATTTAATCTTCATGCAACTAAAGATGAGTCAGTAAACCAGTCAGCCTAAGGTGGTGAAGAGACATATAGCAGGTGCATAAAAGAATACATATTATTTAAAAAAAATAAAAGTCTTAAAAGTATTTATGATTAAAATAACATATCACATATATACGCGGGCGAAGCCGCTGGGAGAAGAAGATATTATAAAGACGAAAGTTTATGAGTATGTATATTTGTACGTTTGTTAATATTTCACGCTCGAACGGCTGAATGGATTTTGATGAAACTTGGTACACGGGAAGACCATGTCCTGGAATAGCACATAGGATATTTATTTATCCCGGGAGTATGTTCCCATGGGATAGTTAATGTTCTACCATCACGAAGGCGAAGCCGCCGGCAGCAGTTAGTTACACTAATATTGTAAAGGGAAAAGTTTGTGAGTATGTTTGTTACTTTTTCATGCTCAAACGACTGAACGGAATTGGATGTATTTTGGCACAGAAGTAGACCATATCTTGAAATAGTACATCTTCTCCATAGCTTTGTAACTAGATTGAGGTCTGCTTCCAGTTAACTCGGTTCATGTCCTGGTAGAGCGTACTTATAGGACACTTTTTATTCCCGGAAGTATGTTCCCTTGCGATAGTTAATTTTCTACTATAAAATGGGCGAAGCCACTGTCAGCAGCTAGTAATTCATAGAGGTAGGGGTACTAAAACCGTAGGGGCCCAGCAGGGTCGAAGCCTACTGGGGCCACGGGTGATGTGAAAGAGAACCTCGGGGCCCTGGAACGAAGGCAAAGAAGGAACAGGAGTGGTTTTAGTCAGTAAAAGTCTGACACGCCTTCTCGCTCCACCCAAGGGCGGGAGATATCATTAGATGATTTACCACCTAAATTAAAAAGGTGGAGGTATTAATTTCATACGGACAGCAGCCAGTTATCTCAAAAATCTACTTAATACCAAAAGAACCGCAGGCTACCCCCTGTATTATTTTAAGTTCTCACGATCCATCCCAAGGTTGTCTGGTAGAAGATTATTGCTGTCAGAGATAATACCGCCCTTGTACCCATAGAATTAAGTATTAGTTATAAGTTGATTTATTTTTTTTATTTTTAGGGTTCCATACCTCAAAAGGAAAAAACGGAACCTTTATACGATCACTATGGACACTACGGACACTTCTGTCTGTCTGTCTATCTGTCAAGACCCTTTATTACTGGAACGCGTGGAGTTAACGAGTTGAAATATACTCAAGTCTGCGATCCCTTGAAGCTGTGAAAAAATCAAAATTCTAAGTAAATGAAAAAAAAAAGATGTCGCAAAAAACATGTATTCCGACACTCACAAGGAATCAAAATTCTTAAGGTACTTTCCATTGACCTAGAATCCTGAAATTTGGCATGAAGCAAGGTCTCATAGCACAAGTATAGGAAAAAATCTGAAAATTGTAAATTTGTAGTTACGTCACAAAAAAAAATGTTCTCTGCAATTCAGAAAAATCTTCGTATCTCGTTTCGAGAATTGAACTGTTTTTATAGGTAAGTTTGTACGGAACCCTCAGTGTGCGAGTCCGTCTCGCGCTTGCCCGGTTTTTTTTATTTAACATAAACTAGTGTTTGACTGCGATCCCATCTGATGGTAAATAGTGATGCAATCGTTGATGGTGAGGCGCCCTAGTTTATTAAGAGCATATTCACTCTAGCCTTGAAGACACCTAAATTATAATCGGACGGGAAGACCACCGCAGGCAAGTTGTTCCAGTCCCTCGATGTACTTTTTTGGTGCACAATGAAGTTTATTCCATTCTACTGCTTCTGTTTATATAACTTACCAAGCACTGACATTCATTTTGCCACAATACAGTTCAAAACCCCACACACCATCAAATATATCATTTTTATTAGATTCTTTAATCCCCACCATTTTCTTTTCCACCTAGGTTGTAGGCTCGAGGGTCCTTGAGACAATGTGTCCCGACTAACTAAAATATTAAAGTGCCCTGCCGCATTGCGGGGCCAAGCCAAGGACAAGAATCGGACATTGTACATGTGGTGCAAATAACGAGGTCACAGGGTAAATGTGTACGTTAGGAACCCTTAGATCGATGATGCAGTTTTATTGATAAAAAATGGTAAACAAGATGTGTTTTGCAATTTGCGACCTTTGTTCCGATTATTATAGTTCAATTTAGATTGAATAATGGCTTTGTTTTCTATTTTCATATGTTTTGGATATTCTAAAATCGGTGTCAATATTGTTTCTTATCATTTTCGGTTTGTTTTCTAAGTATAGGTTTTTTTATAGTGGGAAATCATTCAGTAACTTCTCGCGCTCTAGGGAGAAGCGAAAAAGCGTGTCTGATTTTTACTTACTCCACACCTGTTTCCGTGTGTCAGATGTTTTTTCAGAAATTCCCCGTGGGTCTAGTAGGTATCGGCCCTATTAAGCCCCTACAGTTTTGCTAACATCTTTAGACAGACTCAGGTTCGGTCCTTATCGGACGGCCGGACGGCGAACTACCAATTGCTCGTCCGAGCAGTCGTTACAACTTAGCTTACTTAAGTACTCCACAAGAAACAATAAGTTATCCACCAAAGCTCCTCACAATATTACAAACACATAACTTTTCATCTCTATAGTCAGTTACAAGCCCATCTTGTGTATACAGACAATACAGGATTTTTCTCTCCATGCAAGTTCCGTATACCACGCAAAAGGCACTTGAGACAAGCCAAAATCGACTTTGTTGCTTAGAATTTAAGATTGAAATGACATGCAATATAAAAATTGTATGGAAATAAATAAAATCTTTCGGCGGACGAAAACTTAAATGCGATTCAGAATTGGCTGTTCTCTTCGATTTTCGACCATCCATTGTTGTATACGCGATTGTGTCGTATGAAAGGTGTTTTGTTTGGCATTGAGGAGTTGTACCTATTTTATTCATGTATACGAAGGCTGAAATTTTCCCATGAGACTGTCATCTGCTGCGGGATTGTTCGAAAGAATCGATGAGGCAATGGAACACAAAGGACAACTAAAGAAACAAAAGTGGGATTTATTCAGTAAAAGTTTGACACTGCCTCTCGCTCCACCTAGAGCGGGAGCAGTTATGTGTTGATTTCTCACTATGAAAAATTTACACTAGGTATTATTCCTGTATCGTGGATGCGTTCACAAACTTGTAAAACTCACATTTAAAAAACTCCCTGACCCGACACAAAAGGAAAGAAAAACATTTATTTGTGACTCGCACAGGGCAAACAACAATAAAATAAAAAGCAACTAATCTAAATACTAAATTTAAATTAAAAAAAAAAACAACAATAAAAAGATATATAAAAAAACCGTGCGAGAACAAAAAGGCTCCTATCTCGGCATCTAACTGTAGTGCATACATTATATTTGTTCCGTGTAGGATTCGAACTTGCGACACGCATTAGAAGCCAATCGCACCTGTTGTAAAACACAGGTATTCACGCGCATCCGGCTTGACTGAAAGCCGACCCCAAGCTATTTGGAAAAAGGCTTGAGAAATAATGATATAATTTAGAGCCAAAAACCCGCCATTATAATTTTTCTATAATTTTGATGTAAGTGTGAACCCAGTGTCTTTCACAGCTAAGACAAATCTAACGACACCTCTTAATCTAAAATGCAACAAGCCTTTTAGGCTATAGGACGTGCCAAAGAAATTTGCATACATACATACACCCGAAAAATATACCCCTTGTTCTGGCATAGTCGGGTAAAAACTACCCATAACAAAGAACCTTTTCTACTTTCTAACTGTTACATCATCAAAAATTAAAATTAAATTTTTGTTGTTATTCTGGATGTTGTTCAATACCGAAATTTTGGAATATTGCTCACCCCCCATAGCAAATAGCAACTTTAGGCTATATAATAATATATAGTAAACTATATACTAAATAATAATTTATAGCCTATAAATTGACCTGGGCTCTAAGGAATACGTATGCAAAATTTGAACAGGATTGGTTCAGTAGTTTTTGCGCCAATTAATACCATCATCGATCCACAATTTTACTGTTTTATACATATGTATAAGAGAATTGTTTTGTTAAAAATAAAACAAGCTTCTTCTCTACAAAAGTATCAAGAATATTTGAACCTACGGCATTCAGCAGCTCAATGTCGAAGAGACTGATCGCAGGAAAAAATTATTATTAAAAAAAAAATCTTGACTGTTTTGTTTTTAAACTACCTTTACGTTCAAAGCTCAGTAAACCCACTAAAAGACCATGAAATTTCCTGATTGAATGACCGGTTGAATGAACGAACGAATAGTAAAAAATGAATGTAACCCAAACCTTCGTATTCGGTACTTTGGCGCCGGAATCGAATCTCGTACCCGTGGGACGCAATCATTGATTTTACCGGAGTATGAGCCAAAACGAGCAAAATTGTAGTTTCTAAATAATCTACTAGTTTTGGTTTTATTTGTATTGTAATGAGAAGTGGAATTAAAACGAATAATCTAATCCAATCCTGCCAAGGGGTATCAAGTTTCCCAGTTGCTGGGTCTTAGACTCAAATGAAATATGTATCACACTAATATTACAAAGGCGAAAGTTTGTAAATGTGTGTGTACGTTTGTTACTTCTTCACGCTCGAATGCCTGAACGGGTTTCGATGAAATTAGATATAGACCATGTCCTGGAATTTTACTAGAACTTTTGAAATTAAAATTATTTTGCATTTTTTAGTTGCGGTAGCACAACTAAAAATTACCCCTCAATCAAACTTAAAGTCATCGCGTACCTATACGTATAAACATAGCAATTTTACTTGTTACGACAGTTCTGCTATGATCCTATAAGGAGTTCCGTTCCGTATCTTCGAAGTTCATCATCAGATCATAAAAATATTTCTATGGGATCAACTCGGAAGTATAACCTATCAATCTAAGGGCAAAATTGGATCCAAGCAGTGCAATTCTCTACTTCGATGCTAATTGACTTTACTTAGAAATACATTCTGGTCTGTATTTATAACCTAAGTCAAGAGTAGGTATTACGCAAGCGTGCTCTATCGTCGACTGCATAATTGCTATCGCTATTGCTATAATGTGCAGTCAATCGTCACCCTATCTACAAAATAAGCAATGGTGTTACACATTTCTCAAAAGGAAAGGCATAGGTGGACCAAACTCATATTATGTCAGTTTTATTTTATTTTTGTGTCCCTATAAACCTCTTTATTATAACCTCTAGAGAAAAAAGGTGTCACGCCTGCCAAAAATTCTCCCCGCCCAAGTTTTCACCGGACTTGGTAAATTCGGGAGTTTCTTGCATCGGATTCAAGCGGAATAAACGCCCGGGTGTCACCATTTTGTGAACCGCCTGGAGGACACGGTGAAGCACACCTCTAACATATATGCCTGGACCAACATATATGTATGCAACATATATGTTGGAGGTGTGCCTCGCTTGGGCGGAGCACCGCGGTTTCCTCGACAGCGCGCAATGTTCCACGTGCTCCTCAAAGAAATGTCAGCAAACCGTAGAGGCCCAGCAAGGCCGCTAGGGCCGCAGGGATTTTCTGAAAAAGAAACCCCTTGGTCTTAGAACGCAATGGGCAACTGAAGGACACAGGTGTGGTTTTAGTTTCAATAGTCCGACACGCACTCCCACTCCACCCAGACCAAGAGAAATCATTGGATGATTTCCCACCTTAAAAAAATCAATCTGCGGAATTATTCGAAAGAACACTGGTAAGCAAAGGGCAACTGAAGGAACACAGGTGGGTTTTATTCGGTTAAAGACTGACCCTACTCTCCCTACTGAAAGTCTACTCAGACCGGAAGGAACTATTTGACGATTCCTCACTTTAAAAAATTGGGGAACCCAAATAACACTATGCTAGACTTAATGGCGTCATGCTTAATAGCAGGGCTTTCGACAAATAGACCCACGAAGTTAATGCCTTAGAAAAAACATTCATTTCTTATTTACAATCTGACAGCCAATAAACAATTCTGAAGCAACAAAAGTGCGCTCTATTTGCCGTAAAGTATCGAAGCGTACTTTATTTTATAACCACGTATATTTGTGAGAACCCTACGGGAAAATTCGCTCGTGGTGGTTTTTTTCGCGAGATTACTTCGAGCTCATTCGAGTTCGCTATAGTGATGGGCAACGTGGCTTGTGTTAGTCGATTTTCTTCTTTTTGAAAGTCGACTATGATTTTTGAAAGGGAGTGTGAGATTTAGGTCAGTGCAGACTAAGTATGACTGTTCTTTTTACTTATTGTTATTACCTATATAAACCATGTCTATTGCATCTTTGATTTAGGTAAGTTACGTGGCTAAAAAATTAAAAAGCAACACGTCAAACTGTCGCCAAACTACAATTTTTTATTTTGAAAGCATGAAGTCGATTTCTTGAGAGTATTTTTGCAATATATCAATAACATTACTAACTCAATTTATAGACAAAATAAAAATATAGCAAGCGAATATAATTATGTTTGTCTTGATTAATACTTCATTGCTTAATCGTAATGTCAAAGCAGCGAGAAAAATAAAATTATCTTAAGGCTGATTTTTCAACAGTTAGATAACTTTTGCAGAATATCACGGTTTAAAATATTATTTTTTATTGAAAAGCTGTCATAATACAATTTAATTCCTAAGACAAAAATTTTATTACCACTAAAAAGTCAGCCATCGAAGAAAAAAGCGGGCAAGTGCGAGTCGGACTCGCGCACTGAGGGTTCGGCACAAAATTACCTATGAAAACAGTTCAATTCCCGAATTGAGTTAAGAAGATTTTTCCGACGGGAATTTTTTTTTTGTGCCGTAACATCAAAAATCAGAAATGTTTATTTCAAATAGACCAATTACAGGCACTTTTGAATTATCAAAAAGTCGGTCAGAAAAAAAAAAAAATACAAATGAAGGTAAATTGCGCATTCCAAAGCGTAGATCTCTATGGAGTAGAACGTGCAAGAAACTCCATGGACACTCTTTTAAATCATAGTATGAGTTACATAAATCTTGGTTACATATTTCTTGTCGCTTCTTACATGTGAGCACAATTTAGATAAGTAATAATAATTAAATTAAAAAAAATAGAAATTAAATTAAGCAAATGTCAGCTAAGAGATGATCAGTCTCAACTGACGGCACCCGTTCACGAGCATGACGCGTGCATCAGCCCCAATCAGCTCAACCATTTTGAAGGGAACTGAATGACCCAATAACACGTGCCACCATCAGCGAGATATTTAAGTGAGCATGACAAACTTTCAACCGCCATGCTCGTAATGTCAAACAAGTTGTAACCTAATCACTCATCAAATTTACAGTTTTAATTTTTTTGCTAAACTTCTGCTATACCTTGCTTCATGCCAAAATTTAGGATTCTAGATCAACAGGAAGTACCCTATAAATTTTGATTCCCTTGAGATTGTCGAAATATACGTGTAAAGTGATGCTATAAGGGTTCCGTATTTTTCCTTTTGAGGAGCGGAACCCTAAAATCAATAGATTCCATGTCAATTCAATCTGTCTTCATTCTATCGATCCATTGGTAATATTATTTATGTGAAAGTAACTCTCTCTGTCTGTTACGCTTTCACGGTTAAACTACTGAACCGACTTTGAAGAAATTTAGTACAGAGCAAGTTTGAACTCCGAGAATGGACATAGGATACTTTTATCCGTCTTTAATATTGACTTCACTTTCGCAACAACCAACATTCACGCGGACGAAGACGCTGGCCTACTAAAATATTTTCTTTATAATATTTTCCTTCTTCTTTCGTATCGATCATTTTTTCAGAGATAAATTACCCCATCACTAGTAAGATCGCCATTGGTGTCAAACTTCCACTTTTTCCAGCGAACGGCACATTTTTTGCGGAAAGCCTATTAATGTCGTATTGGGAGAAAAAATGCCAATATCGGGACGGACATTAATAAATGTGACTTGTAAAATGAGATAAACTAGTCCACGTTTTTTATGATAACGTTCGATCATTAACTTAGCTGTAGTTTAATAAAAATAAATCAGTTCGTTAGGTTTTTGACGTATGTAGGTATGTAAGATTTATGAAGTAACGTTTTTATTAGATTAGGCCGTCGAGCGCCGTTTTCTCTTTCGGATTATATCTCTGAAAGATTTTGACGAAATTAACTTCCAGACTTAGTTCATTTTATTCTACATTTGTTAGGGAATTGTAACCATTTACAGGTTTTTTTAGGTGGGATATCCAATAACTTCATTGCCTTGCGCGTGCGGCCGCCTCCTTTGCTAGCATTACTGCTTCGCAGAAGGAGGCGACCGCCTGCCACTCCTCCTCGCTCAACCAAGGCCTGTACCAAAGCCCGGCGCGCGAGATCGCTGACACCGAGAGCCCCCACGAGGACACGGTGGTGCTCTGCCCAAGCGGGGCACACCTCCACCGTATGCTCCACCGTGTTCTACGGGCGGTCCACACAATGGCGACACCCGGACGTTTCTTCCGCACGAATCCGGAGCAGGAATCTCCCGAACTGACCATGTCCGGTGAGGACCTGCGTCATGCGGAAGGTAAAGACGCCGTGTTGTCTTTCCAGCCACTTCTCAAAGAGGGGACTTACCGCCATAATTATGGCGGGCCCAGCATTGGGTTGCGACAGTCGCTGTCGCTATTCCACCATGATACCTTGAAACCTAAATGTTATGCATTTTGTTTTAATCTTTTGAGTAAACTTTACCTTTCTATCTCCTTTCTGTTGGAGATCTTCTGGAAACAAACAAACATCAGGTGAATAACTTTGAGACTTGCTTAATTTTCTGTTAAGAAGACCTCTATATTTACTAACGTTATTATTTCCAACTAGCTTCTGCCAGCGGCTTCGTCTGTGAAAGCAGAAAATAAGCCTATGTCACTCAGTAATAAAGTAGCTTTCTACTGGTGAAAGAATTGTTATAATTGGCCAGTAGTTTTTAAGTTTATGAATTACAAAAATACAAAGAAAGAAAGAAAACGCATTTATTTGGCACACAGGACAAAAAAAAACAAAAACAAAGCCAAAACAAAACAAACAAAAAAAAAAACATTTTTTTTTACAAAATCTTTTGTCTTTACAATATTAGTATAGATGACCTGTAATTTGCACGCTTGTAGGTTAAATATGGTGATACACTCCAGTGTGTATTTGTAACTAGCTGCTGCCAACGGCTTCACCCGTGTGATAGTGGAAAATTGTCCCAAGGGGCCACATCCCCTGGATAAAAAGTATTCTATGTGCTAATCCAAGACATGGTCTACCTAAATCCGTTCAGCCACTCGAGTGAGAAGTGAGTGTTCGGGCGCCGTCGGCTACCTTCGTCACTCATCGGGCTGCATCGCGGGCGACGTCGCGCGAGACATGCGGGGCCGCAGGCCCGCCACACTTCACTAGCAGGAACGACCGACGGCACACGCGCGCGTTGTAAATTCCTCACATTTCTTTGGATATACGTTTGTCAGTTTTACAGTCCACTGCTTTTTATTTAAGTCCAAGTCTAGACCCTAACAGTAACAAATATGCACACAACCTTTTATTATATTAGTGTGTGTTGTAGATACTGGCTAATCCCTGTTGTGCAGACCTTAATTTATTTTCTTTTACTAGGTTATTCATTTGAAATGTTCTTTAAGACGGCGCATAGTTAAAGAAATACTTCGGAAAGAGATTTGTCTGCTGTCAGTCTGGCATTGCGTCGAGGCGATGCTCTGAGCGGCTATGTTGAACAGTGGTTTTTCCGAACGTCAACGGCTAGCGCACCAAGGAAATGTCAGCAAACCGTAGGGGCCCAGCAGGGTCGAAGCCTACTGGGGCCAAAGTTCTGCTTCTGAAATGAAGACTCGGCCCTGGTATGAAAGGTTACAAAGGAACAGGGGTGGGTTTTTAGTCAGTAAAAGTCTGACACACCCTCGCGTTCCACCCGAGAGCGCGGAATGTCATTGGATGATTTTCCAACCGAATAAAACACGTATCCAACGAATCGCTTTTGTTCCAAGTAATAGTGTCTGTTTACGTTTAAAAAAAAAATAAGTACCATAGAATAAGTGATTTCCTAATTAGTGGCGAATAGATTTTAGTGAAATTCTGTAAGGAAGATATTTTGCGAGAGTAAATAACTTTTGATTATGACTCGAGTGACTTTTGTTGGTGCACTTATTGAAGACGACCGATTCTGATGATGAAAGGAAACGTCTGCCTTTATATATTTTAAAATATTTGTAGTGCCTAGTTACTTGTTTCTAAACACTCATGACAGTAACATAATTTTCTCTTATTTATTTACATACTTACGAACCCTTACCCAACTAATAATAATAATAATATTCCACAACTATCACACGACGCCGTCTAATCCCAAGCTAAGCAGAGCTTGTGTTATGAGTACTAGACAACTGATAAACATACTTATATATTTCTAAATACATACATATTATAGATAAATTACACCCAGACACAGAACAAGTGATCGTGCTCATCACACAAACATTTGTCCTAGGTGGGAATCGAACCCACGACCTCCGGCATAGCAGTCAGGGCCACTAACCACTAGACCAATTATTCTAGCAGTGTGAAGTGTGAAATATGGGTACATAACGTAATTATGTAGGTGTTCTACATAATTATGTTATGTACCCATATTTGCAAATAAATTATTTGTAGTTTAATGTTCATAGCTTGATACATAGCATAGCTTCATTTCATTTTATTCATACTTTTGTAAAAAATAAAATAGTAGATTTCAATATGTATGCAGATTGCAACTGCAAAAGGCTGAACCGATTATATTTTCTGGTAATTAATTTAGCCGTTTGTAAAAGCATGCCACAGTAAGTACCTACTCATCCTTGACAATGCAATCTAAAGTAATTTTTAGGTCATAAATTATACAAAGCGTGATTTAAATAACTGGAAACTGAACAAAGCCTTTGTAAATGTTTTTCATAATTAAAAGTAAAAGGGTTATTTTTATATAAACTAGTGCTTAACTGCGATCCCGCCTGATGGTAAGCAGTGATGCTATCGTTGACGGTGAGGCGCAGTGACTCTAGCTTTGAAGAGTCCAAAACATAAATTATAATCGGACGGGAAGACCGCATCAGGCAATTTTTTCCAGTCCTTCGATGTACGCGGTTTAAACGACGAGGCAACAGGTTTTGGTTATTCAATTACACCTTGTTTTTACGTAAAACTAGCTTCTACCAGCGGCTTTGCCCCTATGAGATTTTTTTTTATAAGGTGGGAAAATCATCTAATGACAAATCTCGCTCTTGGGCGGAGCGGTAGATAGTGTCAGACTTTTACTGACTAAAAACCCACTCCTGTTCCTTCGTTGCCTTCGTCCCAGGACCCCGGCCCCAGTAGGCTTCGACCCTGCTGGGCCCCTACGATTTGCTGACATCACCCTGAGGCGCGCGTGGAACAATACGAGCCGTCGACGACTTGGGCTCGGTCCGGACAGTTACCGGACGGTCGGACGGCGAGCCACCCATTGCTCGCCGTCCGCAAGCCTGCGCCTACGGTGGCCGGAAATCGGGATCGGAATCCCGGCGGCGGTTGTGCCCCCATGAGATTAGCACTTTTCCTAATTAAAAATGATTAGTTGCTGCCAGCGTCTTCGTCATATATCGTATATTTATAAAAATATTAATATCGGCCTGGATTTATCGAGGAAAAGATATATATTGTTCAAACATTCCGAGATTTTCGGTCTTAAAATAATAATTCGTTTAGTTCAGTCTAGGTCAATAATAAGTAATAGTAATTACTATACAAAATTCACATTATTTTATTATTTGAAAATCTGTATAAAACTTCTTCTTCTTCCTGCCCTTTTCCTATAGGTATTACTTGGGATGGGCGCAACACGTAATCTTATTAAAACTAACTAAATAACAATATACCTATATTTTGAAGACCAATTATTTTTTTCAGGCATTATAACGAAAGTAAAAACATAACAGTACATAAGTAGTATAGACAATACAGTTTTTTTTCCGTTCGTTCCTATCTTTTACGGTTTTGAATTCATTTAAATATTCTGCTGATAAATATTGTTTTTTTTATAATCTTTTTTGGTACGATTTTCGATATTGAATATTTTGTGTCGATATATCGATGTATCAGATCAAAATATATAGACTTAAAATTTTGATATATCGAAACAAAAATATCGATATATTTTGAACAAGCCTACTTAAGGCAGGCACTATCACCCGCGCCGCTGCCCGCACCGCGGTGCCAATGTGGCCACGCAAATCGCGTGCGTTCCCGCTCCTGCGCCGCTACCTGCACCGCGCTGCTAATGTGGCCGAGCACTTACGCGGTCGCCCGCGCGGTCCCATAACAAAGTGCACCGTCGCGGTTCGCCGCTCGGGCACCCGTCGCGAAAAGACGCTCCCCGCGCCCGTTTTACTACATAATAATAGATCGACACGACTATATGCCTACCGTTAAAGTTAAACTAGCGACACTGCGCAGTTAATAATCCGGTTTTCGCTACGGGGATCGCCGCACACGACACACGCGCATAGTCACGCGACTGGTGCCCACGCGGACGCCCGCGCGTGCGTTCGCTTAACGGAGCGTTGGCCCTTCCAACGCTACGTCTTTTAGTGCACGGTCGCCACTTCCCCCTACCTTTTGGCGACCTTGGTTTTCCTGCACATACTTACCTATAAGCAAACTTTCACCTTTATATAAGTGTCTAGCGTCTATTTCTATAATCTGTATACTACTTAGACTTTCTTCCCAATCATTGTGTTATATAAAATTGATCCTTATTGACAACCATTTGAAAAATATGATGAATAGCAGGCAGGCCCGGGGGCTAGTTGTTACGTATTGTGTGTGACGTTTAACATGGGTCAGAATGGGGACCAAAAAATGAAGGCCCCTATAGGTTTACAAAAGGTTAAGTTTAGGCATTTTCGACTTACTGGATATTAATAGTAATACGCATATTAAAGGAATATATAAGATTATTTTTAGAGAGCAGTCGTGGCCCAGTAGTAACGGCCCCGACTTACGAGTAGTAGGGCGCAGGTTCAAACCCAGCCAGCCACATTGCTTTGTATAATTTATTCAAATTCAAAGCATTTATTTCAAATAAACCATTTACAGGCACTTTTGAAATGTCAAGAACTCAGTCAGTCAGAAAAAATGATGCTAATTGCACATTCCAAAGCGTAGATCTCTATGGAGAAGAATGTGCATGAAACTCCATGGAAACTCTTTTCAATCATGTTTTGCAATTACAAATATCTCTGTTACATGTTTTTTGTCGCTATCATGTGAGAACAATGTCAATAAAGTAAAAATAAAACCTAAATATAGATATTAAAATAGCAACTGGCAGCTAAGAGATGACCAGTCTCAACTGACAGCGCCTGTTCACGGACCCGACGCGAATTTTATCACCACTCAGCCCAACCATTTTAAAGGTACCAAATGATCCAACACACGCGCCACCATCAGTTTTCATCATCACTGCTCTCAAAACGGTGAAGGAAACCATTGAGGACACCGGCATGTCCTAGATCCAAAAATTTTAAAACATGTGACACCCACTACGGCGCACTGGGCCCACATGGTGGATTTTTGCCCATTTCCCCTCCTGAGGACGAGGCCTGAGTTCCAGCAGTTGAATCATTATTTTTAAGTTTGAAGTTACAGAGGTTTTTGTGCAAGAAAACTTACGCCGTTCTGCTAAAGTCTTTGAATGAGTGAATGATGGAATGATGGAATCCGCGAGCCTTGAACGAGCAACCGCTACATCGTGCGTGTTTTGTAAAGGGCATCTGAAAGATCACCGGTGGGTCCCTTTCAGGTTAGTCATAAAAATCTGACGCTCCCCTTTCCCCAAAATAGTTGGGCTTGGCTTCCAGTGTAACAGAATGCAACTGGGTACCGGTATCTTCCATGGAGTGACTGCCTACCTGACAACCCAGCATTTAGGTGCCTACCTTAGCAAAATTGATGTCACATCGCTTGGCTTCTCACTATCCGTAACAACTGTCCAAGATCTAAAAATAAAAGCCGGGACCAACGGTTTAACGTGCTTTCCAAGACAAGGAAGAGTCTCGACAGAAGACGGGTACCCATCTACTGACTGACCTTGATAAAGGTAGCTTAACCTAACAGAACTAAAAAAAAATTTAAAAAAAAACAGCGTTTATGTGGCTTTTGTAACCACAAAAAGGTTGTTTTTTTGCTCACAAAGGTTACGTAGCTCAACTCCTAGTGGCGACCACCACATACATATACCTAACTACAAAAGCCATCGACAAAAAATAAACCGTCAGTTACTCAAATAAAATAGCATTTACACTATCGTAATACTCATAATCACTGTGTGGTCAAGGCTACATGTTTGTGAAGCTAATTATAATAATCTTAAGCAAGAACTGTCGCGTGTCAAACTTATATTGTAAGGAAACCAAGGTCTAAATGTGACCCTATTTGGTCCACGTTAGTTATGATACGAATCTGTAACCTCATTCTGAAGTAGAATTTTGATATTGACAAGGTAAAATGTAAACAATAAAATTATTCTGTTACGTAATTGAGCTATGGAGGGTGTCTGAATTGAGTATTTAGAATTAAGAACATCTTGAACATCTAAAATAGAGTTTGAGAAATACTCTACTTATGGTGCTTAAGAGGGCCCATTCCGACCCATGTATCGTTAACCTGAACATGGTCTAAAAGCTTGTTAGTTCATCCAAAGCAATGTTTGATAAAGATATAAGGCAAAATAAGAGGTTGGTTTTCGGTAACTTCGTCGTTCATTGGAATATTTCACAAAAATTGTTCTACGAAATACGTGTCTTTTTTAATTAAATTATTTAAAAATATATTTTGTCATTCAGAATCTTAATTTCTATAGTTATATATTTTTCACCCAAAATAGCAGATTTTCAGAGGTCTTGACTGGATTCGTTTTATACAAATTTATGATTTGATTGCAATAAAAATCTAGATAACATCCACAAGATATCTGTGTTTCCAAAATATCTAGAGAAAGATGTATATAGCCATAATCACGTAAGGGTGGTTGTATGAAAATGTACTTTGGGTTGGACGCTCTTAATACATACAGTTCTATGAATAGAGTGACAGATGCTATCGATGTCTGTCATCAGCAGAGATTGGTAATATGTGACGCTCGTCTGTGACCGCCTTAATGACATCGCGTCACACAGTTAGTGGTTGTTTACTATTTTAAGTTTTGGGTTGTGGGGTTTCCAAAATAGAAAATTCTTGATTCAAACTTCGGGTGGCGTAGTGGCGATTATCTCCAATTTAATACCACATGAACACTTATGAAACATCAGAAGCTAGTGTATGGTTTGAATTGTTCGTTGCCAAGGAAAGTACTGGTTATATACTTTATTGTTAGTATATGTATATAAGATAATTTTTTTAGAACGGTGTCTGAAATAACCGATCAGATTTTTAAATTTCATTGCTGACTACACAAATCTGCAAGGATTCCATATATTGTTAAAATAATGTCTGGACTTTTAAAGAGTCAATTCAAAAAATTTAAAGTAAAAAATTAACCGAAATTTTTTCATGGTATCTCACACCTCATCGCTTACCATCAGGTGAGATAGTGGTCAAGGGCTACTACCAACGGAGAAGGTACCAAAAGATATAGTTACTGTCGGCTTTCAATTGACTTATTGTGAGTGTTTATAGTTACTAGTAATTTATCCGGCATTATCCTGTTGGGCGTCACGCTATCACTGACTCCCTTTTCTTTCATATTAGTCCTCACACAGTCCATCCATCTTTTCTTTGGCCTCCCTTTCCCTCTCCATCCATACTTATACATATATTCATAACTTTTTAGTTACATGCGTTATAATTCGCCTCTTCACATAACTATATCAAGACAAACGATTCTCTTTCAACTTTTCAGTAACTGGTGCCACGTTCAAGATAGTGTAAGTGTTAGTGGATACATTCGGCTAACATTATACGAATAATCAGCCTTCAACAAAGGGTATAAATCAAATCATTTATCCTTATTTACTATATGTAAATAAAACAAAGTTTAACAGCGTCTGTCTTTCCGTATGTTCTCGATAGCCTCGAAATGTACTGACCGGTTTTTTGGTCACATTAAAAGCAGGACTCGCTCCTATTAGGTACGAGTTATAATAAATGTGATACTAGATAAAAATCGAGAATTTCAAAAAGTTGACACACACACACACAGGCACATTTGAACTTTTTTATAAAATGTAGCAACAGTTACTACGTTTGCCAAAAAGTAGTGAACACAGCATTAAAGAAACAACCAAGATCACATTAACAGTGGTTGTCACATAAGCAAGTCGGATGTAATCCGCCATCCAACTCCAGCCGTCTCCAAACCATTTGGGGATTACTCCAACGAGAATTCTGGTTGTACACAATTCAGAGGTTTCAGACATTAATCCTTTTGTGTGATGCCATTGTTTTGAGGTGACATCTGGATAATTACACTGCGTTATGAGACAAAGGGAATTTTTATCCCTTTCCTCTTGCTTTTATTCTGAAGGTTTTGGTGGTCGTAATCTTGGGATTAAACCTTTTCAGTTTTCATGTTTATCGTAGGTATTATTAATCATCGTCATTGCGAGTGTTATTTTTAACCATTGCAGATGTTAGTAATGGAGTGGAATTCCCTGCCGGAGTCTGTGTTTTCCAATAGCTAAAACCGTGGGCTTTTAAGTCAAAAGTGTATAGGTTGTTTCTAGGTAAACGCACTCCTTCGTCGATCACTTCATCGCTTACCATCAGGTAATTCAACTGGTCAAACGCGACCCGAAATTATTATCATTACAAAATTGTGGGGAACTGGGGAGAAGGGGGTGAAAGGTATTCGTAATTTACATAAAAAAATGGAGCTTTTTTTTTTAATTTTTACTTTTACAGGTATTGATATCGCTCATGTACTCTTGAAAGGATATGAAGTGTTTAGTACCGCCTCTAGATTTTAGAGGTTATAGGCGGCAAGACCAATGTTGTTGGCCGTGGTCTATTCAATACTTAAAAGGTCTGTATGGCGCTTATTTTGATTTCACTATCCAAAATTATTTCCACACTTTTTGTTTGATTGTGAAATTGTTCGAAAGAGATACAGCGACCCTGGAACGCAAAGGGCAATTGGTGGAGCATAAACGGGTTTCAGTCAGAAAAATTCTAACGGGGCGAGAGGGAGTCTCTCGCCCCACCTCGAGTGGGAAAAGTAGTTGGATGATGATAATAATAATAGTTTAAGGAGATTTATTTTTTAGGGTTCCGTACCTCAAAAGGAAAAAACGGAACCCTTATAGGATCACTTTGTTGTCCGTCCGTCCGTCTGTCTGTCTGTCTGTCAATACCCTTTATCTCGGGAACGCGTGGAGCTATCGAGTTAAAATTAAAACCACATACTCAGGTCTGCGGTCCCTTGAAGCTGTGAAAAAATCATAATTCTGAGATAACGAAAAAAAAAGATACGGCCGTTTATGTCGCAAAAAAAACGTGTATTTCGACATTCTCAAGGAAATCAAAATTCATAGAGTACTTTCCGTTGACCTAGAATCCTAGAATTTAGCATAAAGCAAGGTCTCACAGCACAAGCATAGGAAAAAATCTGATAACTGTAAATTTGTAGTTATGTCACCACAATAAAACCTTTTTTGTGATTCGGAAAAATCTTCGAAACTCAATTCGGGAATTGAACTGTTCTCTTAGGTAAGTTTGTACGGAACCCTCAGTGCGAGAGTCCGACTCGCACTTGCCCAGTTTTTAGAGTTGTGTTTTGCGTCAATTGTGTCATTGATAGATATCACATATCACAGCTAATAGCTGAAAAGTTTTTGTTTGAAGATAAATAATGTTATTACATTAACACAATAACAAAAAACGTATTTCGTATTTTACTAACACATTTACTGAAACGTTCGAGTGAAAAATGGAAACCTACGTGCAAAGATTTTCCAGCAGAGCTAAGTCGTCAGTGCCTCGTCAGTCACCTGTGAAAGCTTTGAATGCATCTGAAGTTGAGAAGCTGACTATACCGCCCCCTCAAAAAGGGGTGACTCGTTATCAAAATGCGCTCGACAATTGCAGATGGGGCAACGAAATTTATAGTATCGCCCTCTTGCCAACATCTGAAATAAAACATGGAAGTTTTTCCTCGCAAATGTTTGTTTGAAAATTCTACAGTATAGGAAGTACGCAACATATATTATGTATATAACTACCACGTCTCAATTCCCCGGTGAATAGATCGAGGTGTGTGGGCGAACGTATAGTTTATTTCGTGCTTTATACTTATAGACATTTTCTAGGAAGAAAATCGTAAAATACAAGAAAACTTTAACAGAATAAACAGTAAAGTCTAGTGCTCTCAAATCTATACAGTTTGAAAATATAGAAAAGTAAAATAAAAATACATCAGTGGCCCTCTACGGCGTAGCCACAAGAGTGCTACGCCGTAGCTTGCACGTAGCCAGTAAATCTTTACCGCGGCATTCGTCGGACTGTGGGTAAATAACTCTCTATTATATACTTGTGTTGCTCTCCGACATTGTCTGAGAAAATATTTCTTTTAAAAATAGCAATTGAAAGTGGAGTGGAAAAATATTTATATTACGTCGGACATGAAGCTCGCACTAGTTTTATTGTTACTTATTAAATTAAAAGGTTGTTCTAAAGAACAGCTAAAATAAAATATGATATTAAAGTATATAGGCCTCCCTCAAAATATGTCCACAACGGTCGGTCCTGTGCATCTCGCATCTATCGGATTCCCGCGACTATCTCAGGTCATCGGTCCACCTTTTGGAATTGACTTTCCAACGCTGCGTCTTACGGCAACTATTTATGACTACAAAGAGGTCAAATTTCTTATGTTTGTAAAAGGTATTATTTGATGAAGGTGTGTGAAAGGAATAGCGCTACATATGTATATGTATACCTGTATAGCTCTCACACTCGAATTATGATGATTTTTAGATGGCTGTTCCTGCTCTAGAGTTGGGCGAGAGGGCGAGTCAGACTTTTTCTGACTAGAACCCACCTGTGTCATTCAGTTGCTCTTTGCTGGCGAGCAACAGCCCTGCTGGGCCCCCACGGTTTGCTGAAATTTCTTTGAGACGCGTGTGAAATACTTAGTGCCGTCGACGTTTCTGGTTCGGTTCTTACCAGACGGGCGGACGGTGAGCTACCCATTGCTCGTCCGCACCCACATTGGTCGGGGATCGTTCCTCGACTTCCGATGGCCAAGGCGTCTCCTTGGCGACGGCTGGGGCGCGAAGATGATCATTCCCATGGTCGCGGCCCTCTCCTTCGCTAGCATTACTGCTTTGCAGAATGAGATGGCCGCTTCTCATTCCCTCTCGCTCCGGACCATGGGCCTGAATCGTGTTCAGGCGTGAAAGGTAGCTGCCGTCGATCGCGTCCAACCTTCCGTTACCTGAGTTATATACTTGTGATCTATGAAGAAAATATAATAATAATAATAATCCTCCACGGCACGGTTGACATTTGTCGGGCATGTCACCGACCGGGTGAATCAATCCGCCACATTATCTCTGGTTGTTCTCGTCTAGCTAACGGCGAATACTTGCATAGACACAACCTTGTAGCCAGCATTATCCATCAGCAACTTGCTCTGAAGTACTCTCTTGTGGAATCGGAGGTGCCATACTACAGGTATGTGCCCGACGCAGTTCTGGATAATGGCGATATCACGCTGTACTGGGATTGGTCCATCATCACTGACAGGACTATTGTAGCTAATAAGTAGTAGTACCGAAGAGAGAGGCGTGCAATGTTTGCTGACATATCCGTTCCGCATGACGAGAACCTCGTGAAAGCCGAGAAAGACAAACAAATCAAGTATATTGATTTGGCTCGCGAGGTTATCGACATGTGGGATGTAGACTCGGCGATCATTGTACCGATAGTCGTGGCAGCCAATGGCTTAATAGCCAGGAGCCTCGACCAACACCTTAGGAAGCTCGCGTTAGGCGGCTGGATCAAGAGCTTGATCCAGAAAGCGGTACTCCTGGACACGGCTCGTATTGTTAGGAGATTCCTTTCTCCGGAGCCCTGACCGCCGGTAGCTTGGACCCTGTTCCCGATCCGGTGGGACACTATTTTTTATATTTTTTAATGTTTTTTTTTTTTCATTGAAATATTTAAAAATATCCTCCCAAACAAATTTCGATCACGTTGGCCCATCTCAACAGAAATTAGCCTAGTAAGCAGAAAATATTATAGTGCATACATTTTTACAAAAACACAGTCGCACTCGCTGTTTCTTTACTCTCACAGACCGACGGGATCTGAGACGACCGGAGTGATATTTATAAAAGATTTGAGTACCTCGTTCCTAGGGGTAAACTCTGTCGCACCACCTCTTCTCTTCTCCTTCGCACTCCCCGTCATACTTCTAGCCGCTATGATGGCTCCTTTTCTGTAACTGCAGTACGTCTCTGGAACTCTCTGCCACACTCTCTTCGCGATAGCCCTTCTCTAGATGTCTTCAAAAGGAAACTTAAAGAGCACTTCCTTTCATTATTGACATAATATATACATATATATAGTATGTATTAGTATGTATAATATAATTATATTTTAGACTTAGTATGTAGGTTTATATTGTGCACTGGATCCTACCCTCGAATATGTTCTCTCTCTATATGTCAAAGGTTTGCTGGGAGAAAACTCATTGCTGAGTTAAGCTCGCCTTTGTACATGAACTGTCTGTATGTCAATTTATTATGTTTTGTTTTTGTGTACAATAAAGAATTAAAGATTAAAGAAAGATTTTATAAATTGTTATCGACAATAACGTACACATATAAAAAACTCATTTTGTATAGTTTCGATGTTGAGATGGATTCATGATAGCACAAGTTTAAACCTTAGTGGTTTTTGGTTGCTATTTAACTTAGATAATCCTGTATTTTTCTTTTGTATTAATGATAAATAAATGAAAAAAAAATATCAGGTGCGGGACCGAAGGCTGTATGTGCTTTCTGAAGAATGGGGTGTACCACCACCAACTTTCAAACTCCGGGCTGCAGAACATTTTGCCCGACCCGGGAATCAAACTCAGGATACCACTTTCAATAGTCTCTCGGTACAGGTACAGCATACATTCGAAATACTTATTACGAAAAGCATAAAAGTCATACAAAATTATCTTACTAATATTGCAATAACCAAAGTCTGTGCGTGTGTTTGTATGTTTGTTACCTACTTCTTCACGCCCGGACGGCTGAACGAATTTGGATGAAATTTCGCAAACGGGTAGACCATGTGCTGGAATAGCTTTTTTTATCCCGGTAAGTTCCCTTATGACAATTTTCTACTCTTACGCGGGCGAAGCCCCAGCAGCAGCTAGTTTTACAATAATATCAAGTTATTGGAAACTTTCGTTGAAGTTATTTTCAATAACTAAATAAGTATTCGTTTGATGCAAAAGTAAAAGATCACAAAGTTCTTCATAAATAAAATATTATATAATGAAATTTCATTCAAATATTAAGTATTTATTAAAATCTTTTGTACAACGAAAAAATTAAAAACTAGCAACAAGTGAAATCGTTGGTATAATAAACGTGTAATTTCGTCCTCGAATAGGTTCCCAGGTCAGGCAAAGTTACCCTAAGTCTAGATTAGAATCCTGGTTTCAAAAAGCTCCTCAGCCGTATACGAGAGTTAACGTATACCGGTTATCGAAATGTGGGGTGGGACATCACTGGACTGCAGAATTCATAATCTACATTAATATTATAAAGAGGTAAAGTTTGTTTTTTTGTTTGTAGGAGGTAATATCCGAAAGTAGTAGTCCGATCGCGATAATTTTTACACCGATAGAAAGCTGCTTTACTCCTGAGTGACATTGGCTATTTTATTTACCTACGCGGGCGAAGCTACGGGCAAAAACTAGTAGATTATATTACGATTATGATTTCCCACCCATAATAAAAAGACATCACTGAACTAGCCCTTTGGGGTATACAGTAGGTCTACCGTTATGTTAAAAACAAACTACGGAATACGTCTTTGAAACGGTTCAACAAAATTGAATGGGAAGTTCACTGGGACATAAGTTATAACATAGTTTCTCATAAAATTTCTTTTTTATAATATGTATTAGTTTATTATTGTTTAAGATTTATGTATTTTTTCTATGGGCCTCCGAAGCCTGAAAATAAAATAGTTATGGTTATAATCAGCCTTATAATATTCTCACTGATAATTGATTACAATGAGTAACTTAAGATACTTTTTATTTAAGAGGGAGAAGAAGAACATCTCCCGCCTGGGCGCGACTTGCAGTGGCCTATATGGTAAGCACTAAATCGGTTGCGAACCCAGGTAGCCCGCTGCAAACACAACTTGGCAAAATGGGGTTTTATAGACCCGTCGGATACTCAATGTGAGTGGGGTGCTCCTGATCAAAACATGCGCCACTTATTAGAGTGTCCCAAGTGCCCATACACCTGCACTTTGGAGTATTTGATGAGTGCTACCGATGCTGCTATTAATGTGGCCACCTATTGAGCCCGAACAGTTTGACGAGTTTACCATTGAATCGAAAAGAACAAGATTTAAGAGGGAGACACATCTCTGAAATGGATAAACAGACATTGTCTCTAATAGAGAGTAATTTTCTTACACTTCACACGAACAAAGTCACGGGTAACAACTAGTAAATAATTAATTAGCTATTATAGAATAGAAAAACTTTTATTCGGGACAGACAGAACAACGGTTACAAACACAAAGTAAAAAAGAACAAAAGTACAGAACGTGCCGAGAGTGCCCGCACCGAAAGGGTGACCACCTCAGCATTTGCTGGGCGTCAGACACCCAGCGCTGGTTTTCAGTTGGTACCCCGCAGTAATGCACGGACGAGGGTTTGAATTGCGCAGCTAACGTAAAACCTCGCCGTAGAATTAGGACTCCGCTTTTACTAGGGATCGGAACCCTCCGTCCCCTCTTCGTTCGGTCGTAAATACCAACCTATTTAAAAAACATTAATACCCCGGCTGTATCAACAACACTCTTTTGATCGCTTACAGCTTAAAGCGGCTTAGTCGCTGAAGCTGTAGCGCTTAATATAAAACGTTCCGCTTTCACAGAAATTTTGCACCAAAACCGCAAACAGTTAATAGCTTTTGATGTAAAAATTAATTAATATTATATTGCGAAACCTGTCTGGTGGGAGATTATGGAAGGAAAACTAGGTTACTGGTTCGTATCAGGTAGTGCAACTCTATATATATATATATATATATATGTTGTGGCCAGACCTAAGAATTAATCACTTCATGATATGGCCAACTAAACCGGCCAGATCGTTTAAACGTTAACATTTGATGATATGTTAATCCTCGTTTGGCCATATCATTGATGAAGGATTTCAATGATATTAAAAGGTCTAAAGAAAGTAGGCCAAACAAAGATTGAAATATCATCAAACTTTAATTTTTAAAACGATCTGGCCAGTTTTACTTGGCCGTATCATGAAGTGATCAAGTTCTAAGATCTAGCCACGACATACATATATATTTTTTTATTGGCCAACCAACAATTGTATACACTGTAATATTTTAAAAAACCGGCCAATCCATTAAAACGGCAATAAATGCACGTCTGTTGTATGGATAAAATAGAAGATGAAAAGATTTAAATACTAAAGGGGGTTCCCCTTTAATATTTATATTATTCTGTTTTAGGGTTCCGTACCTCAAAAGGAAAAAACGGAACCCTTATAGGATCACTTTATCCGTCCATCTGTCTGTCAAGATTCTTTATCTCCGGAAATCGTGGAAATATCGAGTTGAAATTAAAGCCATATACTCAGATCTGCGGTCCCTTGAAGCTGTGAATAATGCAAACTTCTGAGTTAACGAAAAAAAAGATACGGCCGTTTGTCGTTGTTATGTCGCAAAAAACGTATTTTGACACTCTCAAGGGAATCAAAATTCATTGGGTACTTCCCGTTAACCTAGAATCCTTAAATTTGGTATGAAGCAAGGATTCATAGCACAAGTATAGGAAAAAATCTGAAAACTGTAAATTGTAGTTACGTCACAAAAAAAAACTGATTTTGCGATTCGAGAAATCTTCGCAATTCTATTCGGGAATTTAACTGTTTTCATAGGTAAGTCATTTGTACGGAACCCTCAGTGCGCGAATCCGACTCGCACTTGACCAGTTTTTTTTGGTATATGTTGTTATAGCGGCAACAGAAATATATCATCAGTAAAAATGTTTTTGTTCAACTATCATGTTCATGTTTTGGTTCATGACAGACAGACGGGCGAACAGCGGAATCTTAGTTCTAGGGTTCCGTTTTACCCTTTGATTTAATCTAGGTTACTGTTACCATTTCTAAAAACTTCTTACCAAAGGTGTTTAAATTTATTTATTATTATTTATAATTATTACAAAACGTTTATAATTTATAAACTTGTCATAAGATTACCCGCAAATAAATTGTATTTCTTTCTTTATTTTTCTTTCTTTCTATGTATATATTATAAACAAATTCATATAGACGTCAAACAAAGTACTCTCCTACATTGATGTAATCTGGGCACGACAGAAATATGCCCAAAAGACTGACGGTTTGCCAACTTGAATGGCAAAGCTAATTCTTTGGGCAAAGAATGAGCTAGCGCTCTAGTCACAAATTGTCGATCAGTCGCTGAGACATATCTTTGGAAAAATAACGTGCATTCAAACTCCATTATCCAAGCGATTCGACCCCAAACAGCTCAAAACTGTAATTGCCGGCAGGTATTTGCGCCGCTTGAGAATCTAAGTAGCCGCAACGGCAGTGCCGACACAGCACGCCGTACTACAAAGTGACATAAAACGAAATATCTTAATTCATTTAATCAAAGTGAAATGACAGGTCACCTCGAGCTCACTCCACCTTAGTTTTGACGGTGAGTTGTTTACAGAATAGACTGATCGACTGAGAGTCAGGAGAAAAGAGACTCCCCGGGCGTCGGTCTTTGAGGCGCGTAGTGTTCCACGCGCGCCTCAAAGGGATGTCAGCAAACCGTATGGACCCAGCAGGGCCAATACCGGCTAGAGACACCGGAATTTATTTGAATGGATTACCGTGGCCCTAGAACGTAAACGGCAACTGAAAGACACAGGTGGGTCAATAAAAGCCTGACATGGCCTCTCGCTCGCTTGGAAGTCATTTGATGATTTCCCACCTCAAAAAACGGGCCAGATTCTAGTTGGTGTATAGGGTAGGTCGATATTTAAGTCCATAGTAGTAGTCCAATATGAACCAACCTGACCCAACTCAGTGTAAACATCGTCGGAAATGAACCAATAATATTGCTATCTCCATCCAACACAAGTAAGAGACGCACTTCCTTCCTTAAATTCACCCGTCCCAAAACGGAAAATCGACGTTTAAACACAGTCAGTTCGCCTTCATAAATAATGGAGTATCTGGCAATTTTTCATAACATTATTTTTAACGGAGGGCCAAACTTAAGGGTGATTTTTCACCGGAAATGTGCGAGGCTCACACATTTCTCGCTTGTGGCCCTTAAAGAGACCTCGCCCGCATCTCTCGTTATTTCGTCGCCTTTTCCATCAGAGCTGAGCTAGGCCTGATTAGGGAAATGAAGTAATCTCTTTGGTGGAGTTTTTCCTCGCGCACCACCTCGTTACCTCACACATCTTTGGTAGAAAAGCACCCTAAAATCGGCGTTTGTTTTTGAACCAGGAGTTTTGCAGCTACCTCGTTCCGTTTACCTACCTAATTGAATGTATTTGGCTGACTTCACAAACAAGAAACATTGTTACGTCACCTGGCATCGCCTGGCTCTGGCTGCCAGCCAGTTCCGAAGAAAACTGTTCAGAATGTACCCTTTATGATTGTTCTGGTTGAGTGGAATGTCACGTAATGTCCATTTTATTCATTGTAGTGTATGCCGACGATAAAGCGCTTCTTGAGACGGTCTGGAATGTTCAACTGTAGACAGATTTTAAATAAAGGCGAGTTAATGGTAGATAGACTACATAAATATGTATTGTTATAATTTTGTTATCTTAAAATGTCTGCTATTGTTTATTTTTAGACTTTTACTGACTAAAAGTCACTCCTATGTTCCTTCTTTGCCTTGCGTTCTAGGACCCTTTTTTTAGGCGGGTAATCATCTAATGACATCTCTCGCCCTTGGGCGGTGCGCGAGAGCGTGTCAGACTTTTGCTTACTAAAACCCACAACTGTTCCTTCTTTGCCTTCGTTCCAGCTCGAACCTGCTGGACCCCTACGATTTGCTGTTATCTACTTGAGGCACGCGTGCTGTACTGTTCAGTACGCGCCGTCGACGACTTGGGCTCGGTCGGTCGGACGGCGAGCTACCCATTGCTCGCCGTCTGCAATCCTGCGCCTACGACATTCTAGGACCCAGGGTTTTCCGTTCCGAAGCGAACCAATGGCCCTAGTAGGTTTCGACCCTCCTGGGTCCCTAAGGGTTTTGCTGACATCTCCTTGAGGCGGGCATGGAACACTACGCGACGTCGACGTATCGTGGGTGTGTTCACAACACAGGTTCACAAAAAAATATTCAAACAAATAATTTTTTCGTGTGCGAAACGAACCCGCGATACGAAGCACCATTTCCCCATTAGGTTTCGACCCTGCTGAGCCCCTACGGTTGCTGACATCTCTTTGAGGCGCGCGCGGAACATTATGCACCGTCGGCTTGGGCTCGGCCCGGACTGTTACCGGACGGTCGGACGGCGAGTAACCCATTGCTCGACGTCCGCAAGACCGTTACGTTTCAGAGCTGCGGTGGGGTATCTTTCGAACAATCATGCAGTTCAAAGTCAAACTCAAAATTTTATTTCACATTGGCTTACATGGGTACTTATAAAACGTCAGGAGATAACGCATGATTCTAATTGGTCGTTTAATACGGAGAAGAACCGGCAAGAAACCATGGTTACTCTTTAAAATAAATTATTGATTCTACAATATTAATACGCAGAGGCGTGGTGTGGACTAATTTAGACGTGGGTGAAAGCACATCAGCGAGGCCATTTTTTTTCTTTCCTAAATTTGAAAACGACACCGTGACTGTCGCAACCCAGTGTTCGACCACATTATCGAATACCACCAGGTGAAATAGTGGTCAAAATTATAAAAAACCCTCTTTCTTACTTGCTTGTTCGAGGCACCTTTAGGTGTGAGGCCGTGGGCTTGGGCCCACTTCACCCACGCCTAGCAACAGTGTAGAACGGTCAACTTGGCACCCAAAAGCAAAATAAAAATAGTAATCTATGATATTTAGTAAGATATTCTATACCTTTATATTCGGCTTGCGGACGGCGAGCAATGGGTAGCTCGCCGTCTGAACTGTCCGGTAACCGTCCGGACCGAGCCAAAGTCAACGTCGTGTACTATTCCACGCGCGCCTCAAGGAGATGTGTCGGCAAACCGTAGGGACCCAGCAGGGTCGAAGCCTACTGGGGCCAAGGGTCTGCTTCTGAAAGGGAGACTCAGCCCTGGTACGAAAGGCAACGAAGGAACAGGAGTTGGTTTTTAGTCAGTAAAAGTCTGACACGCCCTCTCGCTCCGCCTTTTGGGTGAGGGATGTTATTGGATTTTCCCACCAACAAAAAAAAAACCTTTATATTCGAACACTGTCACGAGAAGCTAGTTTCACTTTTTAAAAAAAAAAACAGAAGTCTGTTGACAGTCACAGTGTAACAAACCCTAGTAGAGCAAGCAACACATGTAATGAGAAACAAATGACCACACGTCGCCGCGCCGTTTTTTTGCTCCAACTTTTTTTTGCTCTGTGACCACTAAATGATCGTGAAAAAAAAACTAAAGTACTGAATATACACTACTTTCTCTAAAGGTAGAAAAGGCTTTGGAAACTTTTAATGAGCAGTGTGTATGTCACTGTTTTCAAAGTAGGTAAGAGCAACTAAAAGTTTGCGTAGAATATTTTTTCTTGTTTTTTTTTTCCACTGGACTTTACTTTTCCTGTGGGTGTCGTTTTAGGCGAATGAGGGATTATTTCTCTAAGTTGGGTAAAAATACTGATACAGATAAAAATTGTAAGGAGTATAACAGCATTTTCTTTTTCATTTCCATGGTCATTTGGCTTAGGCCTTAAAATTCGCTATTGGACATAGCTGTTAAGAAAACTTAATTACTGACGATTAACGTTGGAAACATTATTTTTTGAAGTGCGAAAACATCAAATCACTCATCCCAAGTCTGACACCCCTGTCAAACTTTTACTAGCTAAAAACTCACCTGTGTTCCTTCATTGCTTGTCGTCCGCAAGCCCAGGCTCACATTGGAATCGCTCTGCGACTCCTATCGCCCGGGGTGTCTTCTACATCGGCGGCTCAGGCATTAGGATGTTCACTACCTCATGATTTCGGCTATCTTTTTAGCTTGCATTACTGCGACGCAAAGAAAGAAGTAACTGCTTCCTATTCAGGCCAGGGTCCAAAGAGAGGGGCTCTTTGGACCCTGGCCTGAACTAGGCCCAGACGCGAGAGTTCGCCTCCGTTGAAAGCATCTAATCTCTAATCGATCGCTCAAGAGTGACAGACTTTTACTGCTCGCTCTACCCTGCAATAGGGAACTTACTACCGCGATTGTGCCCAATGAAAACGAACTTTGAATAGTTTTCTAACTAACCAACAGCCCTCTCCTATTCCAATCACCTCAATCAGTTACGACCATATGAATCTGTTGTATGAAGAGGATAGTGATATACGACTTGTACAACTCCATCTCTCTCTTACACAGGAATTATGACTATAAAGATTAAAAAAAAATAAAGATTGACATGAATCCAAGTCATGTTCTAATCTCACCAAGAATACACAAAATATGACTAGCCTACAAGAACGCAATAGTTTTTGATGTGGCCGTGGTCTCAAATTACACGGAGGTGAGAAAGTTAGCTGTTTGCCCGAACTTTTACAAACAAAGCGGCCCTAATTCATTATACGGACGGTCAAAAGCAGGGGTACATGACCTTAGTTTAAATAGTTTCCCCTCGAACTAAGGGTTGGTTTGAACTAACAAAAAAATAGATTAAAATGTTTTAGTTGAGCAATTTTCGGCGTAATTACAACTAAGAGGGTGGCTAAGTTAGTCTTCGTTATTGTAATTTCTCATAGTTATGACCCCAGAAGGGGACGTAGCTATATCTGGCCGCTGTATGGTGTGGCCTGGAGGTAATAGACTAGTGGAATCTGTTGCCTGAACAGTGAAAGACGTGACGGCAGCGCGTCGTTTTTAGCTCGCCTTTCTAGTGGAATTACGGTCATATGTGGCCGCAGTGGTTGACAGAGTCCGCAAAGTTCATGCATTCATATACAGCAGGGAAATGTGAAAAAAAAATTAAATCAGATAAACAATCGCTCCGTTCACGGCACCGGTGTCATGTATTCATCACATCCGATTAGGCTGGAAGCCGACCACAGTTTTTTTTTTTTTCAAAAATCAAAATCTTTATTTCTTAACAAAATAGTTTACATTAGTAGTTGATTGGAGCCTCCTTTTAAGCATAATACAGGCATAAGTAATGCCTCTATTAGGAGACTCCGAGTTTAACTAGGAAATGGTTGATGATGTGCTCGCGCCGCTTTGAAGCGGCCATGGGGGGTCATATCGTTAGTCTGCGAGGCCGTGTGAGAGACAAGAACTCTCGCGACGACATTCCGCGAGTGCATTGTGCAAATGAACTAATAAGCAATAGCTAAAGTGATGTATGATCGTCGCACGTTGCATTAAAGACACTCCCGGGGCTGTAAGAATTGATGTGAGCAATATTCTCCTTCCTGCTCGGTTAGTTTCGGTGGTGTTCCGATGATCCTTAAAGGGGATCAAACCTAAGCCTATCCAGCATTCGCTTTTACCACTACTAACTAACCAAAGAGCCTATTCCCCCTCCCCCCTAAAACCTGACGTCGTTTTATTATATGAAAACCCCTCAGTTTCAACGCAACTCACGTTCACACATCACATACCAATATTATTTTGAAATCGTTTGCCAAAACGCGTTTTGAATTCTTAGCACAGTTTACCTGCTGGACTAGTATTTTCAGTGGCCTTGTAAAACGGAGGAGGAATACATTGTAAGGAAATCGGTATGTACTATACAAATTTAAAGAGATGTGAGTTCCACCCTAAGTCCCACGTGTTGGATTACACAACCAACGCTCTCGCATAGAGAGGTCTGTTTTACCTCCCAGCAGTGGGAACATAACAGACTGATCATTTAACAAAGGTAGGTATTAGTCAGCAAAAGTCTGACACGCCCTTCCACTCCACCTACAGTGAAAGAAGATAACAAGTGATTTCACACAGCAATAAACAAAAACATTCGTTTTAATTGGGAGTTTCTCTGGTTTTTTTTGTAATTACTTATCTGAGATCTGAGTTTTCTCTTTATTAATAATAATAATAATAATAATAAAATTTATTTCAGAATTACTTCCATATATTGTTAGTAACAAATTTCTTAGCCTAGTGTTAGTAAAGCATAATAAATTAATAATATTATTGGAAATATATTAGGCGCTTGCTCTCGCATGTAGGCCTATCAAATGTGCCATCAGTATCGAGTCCCATCGGCTGGCACACGCGGTTAGGATGGCGCTGGGGCCGCCGCGCACCCGCGCCAGTAAAGACGCACTTCGCTTTCGTATGACAGCGTGAAAGCCATCTACGCGCGCCTCCGCGAACATGCCACTCGCGCTACAGTACCGCGGCAGCCCCATCAGCACCCTGAACGCGTTATTATATTGCACACGTAGAGCGTCGTATGCTCTCCGCGTGTATTTGGCCCACAAACTGCACGTGTAAAAGGTCTGACAGAAAGCTCTAAATAGAGTGACCTTCACTTGTTCAGTACACCGTGCGAATCTGCGAGCCAACATATTACAGCGAACAGACAACGCCCTACGTTCCCTCTCCACATCCATGTCATCTTTAAGGTCTTCGGTGACCCAGTGGCCCAGATACTTGAAGTGAGTGACTTGGCTTAATGGTGTACCATAGAGTGAAACGGGAGGTACCACTGTGACCTCTTTTCTAGGTGCTTTAAAAACCATAACCTCACTCTTTTTTACATTGTATCTGAGCCCATGAGCCTCCGCGTACTCTTCACATATATGGAGTAACTTGCGCAACGCACCGATTGAAGGGCTGAGCAGCACCATGTCATCCGCGTAACTGATGTTATTTACGCAAATTCCATCTATATGACACCCGATGCCCGTGCTGCTCAGCTCTTCAATCAGGCGGTCCATATACAAATTAAATAACTTTGGTGAGGTCAACCCACCCTGCCGCACCCCACACTCCAACTTATACTCATCCGACTTACTAGCCGCCCACCTAACAGTATTTTTCTGATTTTTGTACCAGTACTTAAATATAGATACGATTTCAGGGGGTAGACTAGTGTCTTGAGACATTTTTGTCCATAGCAGGTCGTACGCGACCAAGTCGAATGCCCTGGACAGGTCCAGGAAACACGCGTATACTGGTGTTTTACGCGCGGTGTAGTATCGCACAGTCTGCTTGAGGCACAAAATGGCACTTTCAGTGGACAGACCAGTTCGGAAACCGAACTGACCATCATGCAGTTTTATATGTTTTGTTAAATGGCCGTCAAGCAAACTATCCATTACCTTCGCTATAACCGTGGCTAAGGAAATAGGCCTGTAGTTAGACCTGTCCGAGACATTTCCGGTCTTGTTTTTTACAATGGGGACAACAATGGTATACATGAGATCATCATTATTAATCTGAAAATATTTATTATAAAATAATAATAATAATAATATTTACTTTTTTAATTTGTTTCATTATGTGTTATGAGTAAAATGTGTGAAACTTATATGGGCCTAGATGCCTGAAATAAATGAATTGAATTGGTGGATGTCGCATGTCTTCGATTTTTCGGTATGGGGACATGACACTTTCCTCACGATGTTTACCTTTACCGTTTTGAGAGCAATGATGATGAATTAAACAGCACAAATTAAAGTGCTAACCTGTTCACGAACATACAGCCTAAGGCCGATACCGCGAGGGCACCATTAATCTAAAAAAAAAAACATCTAATACACAGTAATCTAATATATGAGACCGCTATTGTGGGCACAATGTGGGTACTATGAGATACCAATCTATGCGTATAGATTTAAGTATCTGTAAAATTGTTACTATTTTGATGTACAATAATTTTATTTTATTTTATTCTATATAAAAATCACAGTCTTTGTTATCGAACTCCTTCGAGACGACTTGACCGATTTTTGTGACTTTTTTATGGCTGAGAACGTTTGCCGAGTCATTTAATACTCAGTAAAATCAACTTAGATCAACACAATATATTCTTGAAACATTGTCAATGTTAAATCAATTCTGATTACGAATGTAGGTATTACACATTTAATTAATTCTTTATACAAACAAAGGTTGTCGACATAGCACGTAGAATTGCCAAATTTAAGTGGCAATGGGCAGGGCACATTGCTTACATAACAGATGGCCGTTGGGATGAAAGGTTCTGGAGTAGCGACCGCGTACCGGTAGACGTAGCATTGGAAGGCCTCCCAAAAGGTGGACCCGGACCAATGACCTGGTAAGGTTTGCGGGAATCCGATGGATGCGAGACGCACACGACCGTTCATTGTGGCGACACTTGAGGGAGGCCCATGTCTAACAGTGGACGTCTTTCGGCTGATGATGCAAACAAAAGCACAGAGGCATTTTCTACCAATCAACCTTTTACATAATTAATAATCCGTGATGATATTTTTATCCACATATATACATCGAAGAAAAATCAGACTTTTACAAAAAAAACGTCCCACGCATGGGGCTTTATATTTCTTTATACGCGAAGAAATTCATTCATAATTCAATACAAAACGGAGAAGAATAACCTGAATCTTTGGGACGACATCGATCCGGAATTAAACATGAATTCATGTAATATTTCTTTTATGTCGATAAGTATAAATAACATGATACATTTATCATCTTACGAGAATAGCTGTATTGATATTAGACAAATTCACAGACATTTTATCCAATACTCCCAGGATCTAGAAGAAGTAGGTTGTCACCCAAGGAGGGCCTCACAAGGACTCACAAACATCCTGAAATAAAAAGCAGACAGGGGATGACAATTGTATGTCAACAACAATTGTAACATACAAGAAGAAGCCTCTCTACCATCTCGTAAAGTTATATTTTATATATATATATTTTTTTATAATTCAGTTTACGTATTGTATCTATTTATGTGTTTTATATACTGTTATTGATTTATATCATTATGTATGGTTTAATTTAGATTGTATAGTATATTTTTTATTTTCTAACTTATTTGTATACACTGTGTCTACATCTCTCATCCAACTCTCCTGTCGCAGGTCTGCTGGAAGAAATTTCATTTGAAATAAGCAGTACCTTTGTTCTCTTCTATCTGCTTTTGTTCTTTTCATTTTTAAGTGTTTGTGTTTACATAAATAAGTAAATAAATACATTTATTGTCATCAACTGATGACAATTGTGCTTTATTGGCTCAGAGGTTTAATGGGCCTGACTGCTAAGCCGAAGGTCGATTCCCACCCAAGACAAATGTTTGTGTGATGAGCACGTTCATTTGTTCTGTTGGTGTAATTTATCTATAACGTGTACCTATGTATTTAGAAATATATAAGTATGTTTATCAGTTATCTAGTACTCATAGCATCAGCTCTGCTTAGATTGGGACTAGATGGCGTTGTGTGTTGTGGAAAAATTAAATGAAAGAAAGTTGTTTAATGTTATTACTATTAATATTAAACAATGAGCGAATAGTGTCTACATGAATCAAGAGTTATTTAAAAAATGTCATCTGCCAAAAAAAATATAAAATTGATAGCAAAATAGAGAAGATTCACGCTTTTGAGCTTTTTTTTTGTACATGAAACACAAAATATGGTTTTCTAAAAAAAATAACCGTGTCATAACTTGCGAGTGACGTCACACCCAATTAGTTTTGTCTCTGTGTCTAGTTCATAAGCTTTGAAACGCTCACAACTATAACACAACATTCGTTAAAAACTTTTTTTTCTGCTCCTGATTTTTTTTTTTCTGGATTTACAGAAATTGTTTAGAGAAATAGGAGACGGCTCTTAGATGTCTATAGAAAGGCAATGACTTTGTTTTCGTAAATGTCTAAAAGCGGCGGTGACTATCAGGTAGGCTTCGTATTTATTTGACTATTTTTTTTAGCCTATTCTTTCGCACTGGTAGGCAAAGGCTTTTACAAAAATTTAACAGGTTTTTTTTTCTCGAGCAACCTCTTTCCAGGTCAGTCTCGGCGGTGCCCCCCTATCCTCAAATACCCACTTTGTGGAGGCCCTTGCCCAGCAGCATACACGCGTTTAACATGACTCTTCTAATTTCATTTTAAGCTGGAAACATTTTTTCTTACTTCTAAGGTCCCCGTGATATGTCATCATGATCTCGATTAAATGTTCGCAGTAAAATAACAAAAGAAAAATAGAACAACTCTTGTCAATCGTCCAAGCAATTGGCCCTTGATCTCACGGACGTGTCCGAAGACTTTTTCGATAATGTTCCATCTCAAATTATTATCTTTTGTCCGTTTGAAATATCGGCCAAGATTTCGCCCCCGTCCCCCCTTGTCGTCCAGTCTAGACGCGGGTGGAAAGGGTGAGGAGGGTTATTGCTTATTTCTTCTTTTGACGACAGTTATGAGTCCACTTATTGTGTTTGATGTAACAATTGGGGCTATCGGAGGGTATAGTCGATCGGATACGTAGTTGTGTAAGTAGACTGCGTAGCTGTTGGTCGCGCATTCAGTCGTAAGGGTATTGACAAGTGTTAAATACGTTTTTTCTTTATCACACTGTAAGTGCGAGGCCAAACGAACTTAATTTTGTGAATGGCGTTTTTTGAGCCGCTTTTTTTTAAAGTGGAAAATCTTCTAATGACTTATCCGTCTCTAGGGCGGAGTGGGAGGATGTGCCATTAACGAACTAAAACCACACCTATGTTCCTTCAGTTGCCGTTTGCGTCCCAGAACCACGCGTAATTTACGCTGCGTTTACCTTTTTATACCAAAACCGTTTAAGTGTCACACGACGACGCAAAATGAGTTAAATGTTTCAGTAGAATGTCAATTATGCGACTCACAAAATTACGATCGCTTGGCCTTAATCTAAGTAGGTAAGAATATACCTAGTCAACCATCACTTTAAAACAACCATTCAAACAAAAAAAAAACACCTCCAATAAAACATATCACAAAGGTACCAACATGATTAAAAGAAAACTCGAATAAAGAGATTTTATTGCTACCCTACGCATAAAGTTCTTCACGAAGTTCTATCTTGATAAAAAAAACAATTGCTACTTACTCGTACCTCGGGTTCGTCAAATTAAATTGGAAGACAGTTTCCTAGCGATCGATTTACGAGTATCCGTCTCAAAGTAGTTAATTAAACGAAGATTGATTTTCTAAGGAGTTTATTGGGCCGTGTTTGCGACGCGCCGATTAGCCGAGTCATTTACTAAACGGATTTAGAATAAAGAATCGATTGGGAGAAAAAAGTGATTTAAACTTCTCCCGAAAGTTGGAGCAGTTAATTGATTTGAAGCGATTCTTAATCGAAAACATTCTTTTGTCATTATTAATGTTTAAATATTCCATTTATAAATTTATAAGCTGTGAGCCATCTCTCCAAAATAACAAAAACACTTGGAGCAGTGGTTTTTTTTTTTAAATTGATATAAACCAGTGCTTGACTGCGATCCCACCTGAATGTTCACGCTTACATTGTTGATATTTTTACGGTCCGGACTAAGCCTCGTCATTTATACCGCGAACTTCGAAGGACTGAAACAATTTTCCTGCTATGGTCTTCCCGTCCGATTATAATGTTGGTGTCTTCAAGGCTAGAGAGAATAGGCTCTTAATAAACTAGTGTGCCTTACCATCAATGATTGCATCACTGCTTATCATTAGGTGCGATGATCGCTGTCAACACTAGAATATTATCATTAAAAAAACCCTATATATTTTCTGTGCAGGACGCCGGCGAGACGAGAAAGTACCAAGGATGCCGAATCTACGTAATTACACACATTCACTAATGCCATACCTATACGGATATATTATCTGTAAATGTAGAAACGAATGGTGGCAACAGACTTTGACCGTGTAGTCAATTTCAGAATTCAATGGGTTAAGAAAAAAAATTTTCAAAAATACCGAAAGTAAAGTCACGAAAGTCGATTACAGATTCATCCAAAATTGAATCGACTAAATTCGCGTGCGACTCGATTGACAGTCGCGTCATCCCTTTTGTAAAGAAAGTTAATTTAATACGTAGTTTGGTTCTTAAGATAAGGGGATGGAAGCAGTGACTGATTACTTATAATATTATGGCTTATAAAATTCAAGCCCTTATCGCAGCGGCCATACTGTTTTCGTTAAAATTAGACGAGACTTCGTTTCCTTGTATACTGGATCGTGACGTAATTTTGAAACGATATAATGCCGTGATGGTGGTAGATACTTCTTGAGAAGATGAGAAAATCATCCTTGAAAATCATGATATTTTTCCATGAATGTCACTTACTTTTTTTTTCTTAGAATGTTTTACGAGATCCCATCAACGAAAAATCATTTAAGATGGTAATCAAACCGTCAATAATTCGTTCTCTTGTATAAGTAGAAGAGGGAAGCCCCAATAAAGATGGTGGCGATTTTTAAGGACTGTTTTCATTTTATAGACACGTAATAATGATAAACACATAAGTACTAAAAAATGTTCTTTATTGATCTTTTATATAAAATGAATCCGTATTTCCATTAGTTACGTCATCACGAATAACCGTCTGGACGAAGTTTGCTAATTCTTTTCTGTCGTGTTTACAGCGAATTGAACCCGCAATACATAACGCAGCAGCCAATAACTCAACTACTGTGCTATTCGTGCCATCAAATTCTATTGCTGGTATAACAAAAAATCATAAGAATTAATTAAAATAATAAACTAAGAGGGTCCCCAGACAAAAAAAAATTGTTTCAACATGACGTATGGTGAGTGTCCACCATTACGTTGTTGAAACCTCTAAGGTCCGGATCGGCGTATCGCCTCGTCGTTTATACCGCAAACATCGAGGGACTGGAACAACTTGCCTGCTGCGATTTTCCTGTCCTTTTATAATTTAAGTGACTTCAAGGCTAGAGTGAATAGGCTCTTAATAAACTAGTGTGCCTCACCATCAACGATTGCATCACTACTTACCATGAAGTGGGATCGCAATCAACCACTAGTTTATGTTTATAACAATAAAAAAGTGACCCCATAAAAAAATATTTTTTTTTTGCTTCAACTTGTCGTATGGTGAGTGTCCACCCTTACATTGTTGATACCTCTACTGTCTGGACTTAACGTTTCGCCTCGTTCGCTTATACCGCGTACATCGAAAGACTGGAACAATTTGCCTAATGCGGTCTTTCCATCCGATTATAATTTTATTGTCTTCAAGGCTAGAGTGAATAGGCTCTTAATTAACCAGTGCGCTTCGCCATCACCGATTGTGTCAATGCTTACCATCAGGTAGGATCGCAGTCAAGGACTAGTTTATATCAATAAAAATGTCGAATTAGACCCCACCAAATGTCGAATTAGATCTTCTTCACGCTCCTCATTCACGCACAGTCTACCGTAGTAATTCTTACTTGATTCGCGCAGCAAAAGCATTTAATAATTTAGTCAAAGAACACACTTCAGTTGATCTCTTTACAAGCAGTTTAGTATCCATAAACATTGTTATGTCTAAAAGCATAGTTTTGCAATTGCATTACATTATTGTCTTCTATATTATCTTCCTACCAAAATTTGTATATCTCAATTACTTCTTTTTTACTGTAACTTTCAACAATACTTTCATATTATATGTGGAGGTTTGTAAATGGCTCATCGTGATCTACTTTATCGTCTTATATTTTGTATTGTTAGCTGTAAGCCAACCAAATAAAATAAAATAAAAATAAATAAAATGCTACGGAACCCTTCATATGCGACTCGCACTTAGCTGGTTTTTAATTTGTCCCTTCAATCGTGCTAACGGCTTACTAAATTAATTATTAATTAAATGTAGAACTGAGAATTTCGCTGTCAAGTTTTAATTATGATTAAGTAACTAAGTCTGATGAGTTGATGTGTTTTATTTATTAAATTGTTATTTAATGACTACATTTAGAGTAATTTCACGATTAATTTCAGCATTCAAAATATTTCTTGTGTGAAGATCTACTTGTCTTAGGTACATGTATGAGATTTAAAATTTAGAGCGAGCATTTAATTTTTGATCAAAACAGCTTCATAGGTATCTTGTAAACATGTGTAATGAAATTGTTGTATTAGACTGTTGAAAAACATGATTAAATAACGAATTACGTGATGATGACGTCACCAAGGTTTTTTTAACGTGGGAAATCATCCAATGCTTTCTCTGTCGCTCTAGGATGGAGCGCGAGGACGTATCAGGCTTTTACTGACTAAAACCGCACCTATGTTCCTTCTTTGCCTTGTGTTCCAGATGTTTCCCCGGGTTTTCCTTTCAGAAGCGAACCCATGGCCCCAGTTGGCTTCTACGGTTAGGTCCGTCAGTAATAGTTTGACACGCCCTCCCACTCCGCCCTAGAGCGCGAGAAGTCATTGGATGAAATTCGCTCTTAAAGAGATGAAACGAGAGTTCAAAATTTGTATGGAGAAACCAACCTTCACGAAGGCGAAGTCGCTGGTAGAAGCTAGTATTGATATAAGTTAATAAAACTAAACTAGCTTAATTTAAATCAAGCAAAACAAATTAAAAACCATTTTTCTTTTTGACCAACTTCATAATACGGAAGAGGTTCTCAATTCGAATAAATGTTTTTTTTTTTATTAAATACTAGCTTTCGCCCGCAGCTTCGCCCGCGTACTTTAAATATAGCCTATATCACTCTAGAATAAAGCAGCTTTCTAACGGAAAAAAATAGCTATCGGACCAGTACTTTCAGAGATTACCTCCTACAAACAAAAAAATATAAAAACAATAAAACAAACTTTACCTCTTTATAATATTAGTGTAGATTTATTTTAAATTGCAAGCAGACAAAGTAGAAAAAACCGTCTCCATAGACGGAACATCATAAGTTATCAAAAAAAATGACAACGAAAAAAAAACCGTACAAGCAAAGAAAAAAAAACGTTTGTCGTTTTGTTTTTAATTCACAGCAAACAGTCCTAACGCCGCTTGCGAGTAAAACGGGAAACGATAAATAAAAAATCCGGTATAGTTTCGATAGAGATCGGCACGGTTTACCGGTTTTTATAGCGAATCGGAAAAGTTTGTTTTCACTAGTTTTTTTTTGGGTGCGCCTCTAGGGTGTTGTCAAACACAATATTTTCGGATTTGGAGGGTAGTCGTAAGCAAACTAATGTTATGCTAGTTCCTGGACTGCTTAGTATGAATGGCACGTTTTGCCAATTTTTTACTTCAGAAGCAGAGGACAGCCTCATTTTTATTCAGTTTTATCTCGTTTGGAGCTATCAGTTTTATTTAAATGAAACTACGTACAGTGAAAAATACTCATTTTCCGATATGGAAATATCCTCAAAAGATAACATGCTTTTCTGGATACTACCAATTAATTTGTCCTTGTGCTTTCGTATAAGATGATGGCACGGTTGGCGTAGTAACTGAGCGATTGGCTACTGTGCTGCGTGTTGTGCGTTCGATTCCCGTACGGAACAAATATATGTGATGAAAAAATAAATCCTTTCAAAACTATAGGAGAGTGAACGATACGTACAGTCAGCATCAATAATGTTAAATCAATGTAAAAATATATACTAATATGATATTAAGAAAAGACAAATATTAAATAAACTAATAGTTAATATATTCATTGAGTAAAAATCTAGAAAAACCACTGGTGCTTGTAACTGTACCAACCGCAGACATTCAATACCAGACGTACCTATGATATGCGGTGTGCCCCTAACCTTGAAATGTACTAATAGAACAGACCTACTAACCTGATTCTTTACTACGTATTTGCACTAGATTTAACGAGGCAATCAGGGTTTAAATAATTTTCAGATCTTTGTATTTGTGAAGTGTAAAGCATAATCGGCTTAAGGTTCTAACTACTGGAACTCAGACCTCTCCAATAAATTCACCATGCTGGTCCAGTGCGGATTGGTGATGTCACATGTCATAAAAATGTTGGTTCTAAAACATGCCGGTTTTCTCACAATATTTTCTTTCACCGTTTCAATAGCAGTGGTGATGAAATAAATGAACACAAAGTAATGCGCCTGGCTGGGTTTGAACCTTCGACCTACATACAACTCGTAAATCGAGGCCATGATGGGCTACCACTGCCTTTATACTATCTCACGGCAGCTGCGCAGAGTGCAGATTGTAGAGTACATATTACGCATGCTGTGGAGGCAGAAATACCAGACTCCTCTACACTTAATCAGCCTGGCAGAACATCTTCCCTTTGTACGCGAACTGCAGTGGCCAATCTGGAAATCTCTTAACCGACTGCGGGCCCAGGTTGATTATGAGAAAACCGGCATGACCTGTGCACACACAACCTTAACCTACTTAGACATTTTCCGATGGGTTGACTTCCAGTCTAACTGAATCCAGCTGAATATCAGTTTTTTACATGGAGCGACTGTCTAAATGTAATGGATACTCATCCATTCATAGGCTGCGAGATTTTTCACGAGTCACCGCAGCCCTGACACGAAGGGCAACTGAAGCAAAAAATGATGGTTTTAATCAGTCAAATTCTGCTAGTCTCTCTGTCACAGGCCGAAGCCGAAAGGTTCTAGAGTGGCGACCACGTCCCGAAAGACACAGCATTGGAAGGCCTCCCACAAAATGAAGTGATGACCTGGTAAGAGTCGCAGGAATTTAATGGATGCGAAACGCAAAGACCGGTCATTGTGGCGATACTTGGGGAGGGCCTATGTCGACGCCAACAGTGGACGTTTTTCGCCTGAAATGATGATGATGATGACTCCCTCTCCCTCCATTCAGTGCGAGAGGATTTATTCGGTCTTTTGCCACCACGTAAATGATAAGCTGTTGATACGTTCAAGTAGGTATTTTTTTATTATATTTCTTTCCGTGCTTAACGTACCATTCTATTTCTATGTCTGAGTAGGGTTTCCGCACTTAGTCCTATGCGGACCATTGTACGTCGGCCATGATGGCCATAACCTTAGGTGGGCTTATTCCGACCAGCCCACCTCTCTCCAAAAAAAGATTAGGGCTCTCAGGTTTTTTAGGGCATCATGAAGGGAGTTCAGGGATCCTAAGATTCTTGTGCGTATTTCAGTGACACCTGTGCAGTCTAGGAGCACGAGCAACGTACCAATCACATCATGGAATGATTCGGTGTAATGGGCAGAATCCTTAATGCTTAATATATTCGTACTGTAATAACAACTAAATGTATTTGTTCAATAATGCAATGTAGCGATTAATTCTGAATGATTTCAATTACAATTCAGGAGAATAAATTTAAACAAACGTAATGAATATTTGTGATCCTACTCGTACACATTAAATATGGATGGGTGTTATTTTCCATGTTTAAAATAAACAAAATAATATATAATGTATTAATACTTAATCATTACTCTTTTGTACTGAACATTATTATAAGAACAAAGTAATAATGTTATTATTATTTAATTACTGGATGACGTAGCGTTGGAATGAATCAACTTGCGGGGTGGCCCCTACATGGTGATCCGATGATCTCGTGAGTGTCGCAGGAATCGATGGTCGCGAGATACATAGAACCGGTCGTTGTGGCGCTTGATATCATATTAGGTTTATGAGACACGTCTTACAAGGTAAACACAACAGTGCATTAAAAAATCTAGCTTCTTTGCTCGAATTCCAATTATATATTTACTATTATAATGTCCGATGGGACTGACACGTACATTTGTATCATATATGTCCCTAATAAAAAATAAAGAGAGTAAAAAAAAAAAAAAATATGCGCCAACTAAGCAATACTTCCACTATATCTTGGCTGTCGATCTTCGACCTCATAATAGTACTCCAAGTAGTCCGCAACAAGTCAGTTTTCTCACAACTCAAAGTAAAAGTAAAAAAAAAGATTCCTTTTCCCTTAGGTCTGGTGATGCCTCGTTTACCGTCAAACAAGTCCCAAGGCGCTCTTAAGGTCATGTCCGTTCAACTGTCAAGCAAAATCGCCCGTGTGAAGAATACTTCGAAACTTTTCTGTCTTGAGAATTAAGACATTACGGGAACTGTGTCAGTCAGTGGATCAAATAATATCATTTGGAATGCCAAGGGTCAGACTTTTTTACTTTGACGGATTTATCGATATTATTCGAGTTTATTTCTGGAAGTCATATTCCACTTTGTTGGATATTTTCAGACGGTTTCGCCTTTCTTATTGATAAGTTAGTGACTTATGTAAAATTGCTGTCTCTCTTTCATATTTATATCTAATATTGAATCATGTTACCTGGATAATCTAATTGAATAATGTATCTATGAGATTACAGGTCAAAGTACCTAGGGTTATTGATTTATACACAAAAACTAATAAACTAGTAAACCCTTAGCTCTTAATAAACTAGTGCGATTTTAATCAGCCATTGTATCACTTTATCATCAGGTGGGATCGCAGTCAAGTACAAGTTTATATGATTAAAAGAAAACCTCAAAACATCTTCTTTTTTAGGTGGCTAATGTTAAAGCCACCTTTGTACGTTTGCGTTGCATAAAGTATTAATATCATCAAACTAGCTGACCCGGCGAACTTCGGATTATTTTATTAGTAAGGATAACGCCATCTACTGGCATTACCAGAACAGCATAATTCATTTTATAATGACATTTTAATTAAAGATGGCGTTGTATTCGTTTTTTTTTCGTGATTTTTTCCGTTTTTCCTCACCGTTTAAACCTTCCCTGGACTATCACAAATATTTCAAGACCAAAATTAGCCAAACCGGTCCATTTGTTTTTGAGTTTTAGCGCGACTAACGAACAGCTATTTCTTTATATATAGGTATAGATAGAAGATGAGTTCTTCCACTCTGGGTGAAGCGAGAGGGAATATCAGAGTTCTAATGATTAAAACCCACATGTATTCCTTGAGTTGCCTTTTGCGTTCCAGGGCCGCTGTAAGTCTTTCAAGTAATACCGCAGCCTTGACAGGCATCGGCTCTAACGGGTCTAATAAAACCTCTATTTTGCAAACATATTCATTAAATTGACCGATTATAATGTAAGTGTCTTTAAGGCTAGAGTGCTAGTGCGCTTCACCATCAACGATTGCATCACTGCTTACCATCAGATGGGATCGCAGTCAAGCACTAGTTTATATTATTAATATATATATATATATATATATATTTAACTTTGAACTTTGAGACACATCATGGTCTTATTAGCGATAACAAACTAGTTGCAGAAGAATTTGTAAATTTCTTTGCTAGTATACCAACTAAAACCACTGAAGCCCTAGATTCGTCGCCATCGCATGCTTTTGGTTTATTACAGGCAAACGTTGCAGCCTGTTCGACTGAATTTAACTTTAAGCATATAAACCCCTTTACAGTAATAAAAGCGTTTAAACAAATCAAAGTTAAATTGACAGAAGATTTGTGGGGTATGTCTATCAAAGTTTGTACCTCAATTATTGAGACTATAGCGCCGTACTTAGCCTTAATATTTAATTTGTGTATAGATCAAGGAGTCTTTCCTGATCTAATGAAATATAGTAAAGTGATACCACTTTTTAAATCCGGGGACAGTAAAGACACTAATAATTATAGGCCGGTGTCCGTGTTGCCAGTTTTTAGCAAGATATTTGAAAAGGTGATGTTAAATCAAATGCTTAATCATTTTAACACAAATAACATCTTACACGATAAACAGTATGGTTTCACCAAAGGACGTTGTACAACTGACGCTGGTGTCTCCTTACTAAAACACATTTTTAATGCGTGGGAAGAGGCACAGGATGCTATAGGCATCTTCTGTGACCTGTCTAAGGCGTTTGATTGCGTGGTTCATGAAACATTACTCTTGAAACTTGAGCATTACGGACTAGGCAAAACAGCTTTAAGCTTATTAAAATCTTATTTGATTGACAGACAGCAACAAGTTCAAATAAATGGTGTCAATTTGTCGGGATTAAATGTGAAAATGGGGGTACCCCAAGGTTCAATTTTAGGTCCTTTTTTATTTTTAGTTTATATTAATGATTTACCCTATTTGTTGGAAAATAAACTTAATATGGTGTTGTTTGCTGACGACACTTCTTTGATTTTTAAGATAAATAGAAGGACTAATAATCTTGACGACGAAAATTACGCCCTACTGCAGGTCCAAAACTGGTTCACTGCTAATAATCTAGTTTTAAACGGGAAAAAAACTAAATGCATAAGATTTTCCTTACCTAATGTCAAAAGTAGTGATTGTGACGTAGTATTAAACGATGAAAAGCTAGAATTTGTCGATAAAACGGTTTTCCTGGGGATTACGCTTGACTCAAGGCTACAATGGGGTCCTCATTTAACATCTCTTGCAGGACGGCTTAGCTCAGCTGCATATGCTGTTAGAAAAATCCGCCAATTTACGGATGTTGATACCGCTAGACTAGTCTATTTTAGTTATTTTCATAGTATCATGTCATACGGTATCTTACTATGGGGACGGGCTGCAGACATTGACTCAATTTTTATACTACAGAAAAGAGCTATCAGAGCTATTTACAATCTTCGCCGGTGCGATTCTCTAAGGGAACTGTTTAAGGATATTAACATCATGACGGTGCCTTGTCAAGATATTTATGAAAACATCATGTACGTTAGAAAAAATCTTCATCTTTTTAGCAAAAGAGGCGATAGACATAATTATGTTACAAGAAATAGGGACCAATTAGTTCAACCAGGTTTTAGACTGGCTAAAGTGGCCTCTTCTTTCATGGGGTACTGTTTGAAATGTTATAACAAAATACCTCCACAAATATTAGAACTCAATGAAACGAAATTTAAATCTTGTATTAAACGCACACTATGCAGGCAAGCATATTATAAGTTGGAGGATTAAAATGTATTTAATTCATCTAAATAGATTTTATACATTCATTTATATTGACTTTAAAAGAGACTTAGATCCTCAAATCACATGAGAACCATGAGGTTATTGACGTGGTCTTTTGAACGTAGTACCTTACAGATTTGAGTGAACCCTAGTCAAGTCAGTGAAGCTCTACTTGGACCTCAAATTACCCAAAAATCTGTCAAATACATATCAAGGTTTTCTGTCAGTGCTGTGCATTTCTGTGAGGGACGAATTCACAATGTCTAAAACTATAATAATAAATTTATTTAACCATTGTTACAAAATTTGCCTTAAATTAAAATAATCGTAAATAAATAAAATAAAAATAAAAAATAAAATTGTTTATTCGGTCTCAAACGGTTACGTTACAAATTTGAATGAAACAGTCCCAGTAAGTTATTAGTAATACTTGTGTTGTGATTGTTTTGCTCCTTCCCTTAATTGATACGTAAATTAATATTAATATTACTTATTATTGGAACGAAGTTCCTTAACGCGCGTTGCGAAAGGGGGCTAGACGGAAAAAATTAAGACCACAACTTTTGGTCTTAATTTATACTATATATTTCTATTATATATTTTTATTTATAATGATGATGATGATAATAATAATTTACATTTTTTTAAAATTACATTTTTTTTATATATTATAACTTTAAAAAAAATATTACAATTCCTTCACTAATTAAAAGAACTTCGTTCCATCCGGGTGTCCCTTGACACCACTCAAGTTTTTTTATTTAATTAATTAAGAAAAATGTAGTTAGTCATTGGCGAGCTCGAATTGTGCAGTCTATGCGGTGGTCCCCAAACCATATATGTCTTTTGTTTGAGTACATTTTAGTGAGCAAATCGTTGAGGCGCCTTCTCAATAAATAAAATAACAAATACCTACACGAAAACCGGAAGCCAAAACAAAAAACTTATCTCATTGTCCAACAAAAAAAAATCGATTATACCACTCGTAACCTGATCATTAACAACACAATATCGAGTCGTTTCACACGAGGTGCTAAATTTCGGAACTTCGGAAACTTTAGATACAAAACCATTTTCGTATGTTGCCAATAATATTGACTGGTAATGTTTGAATCGCGTGACGATATCGCCCCGGATTTATTCACGAAGTTCGTCTTACTTGGAAAGTTTTCACCTTGTGTGTTTGGGGCTCATGGATATATTTTACTATCTGGTCTTTGTTAACTTGATTGCTTGAAGCTTTTGTAATTTTCTTTTTGTTGGTAAAAGTTATTATTGAATAATTATAGGCTAAAAGAATTTTATTGAAACTGGGTTGCTGAGCCGATGTTAGACAGTGATATTGGTTAGGAAATACTGCTTAATGTGTATGTATTCAATTTCATGTATAAAGGCTGGCCTTTATACATGAATGGATTTTCTCCCAGCAAACTTCAAATCACATTTTATATGTCACACTCATGATCATCACATCATTATTTCTGCTGAATGAAGGCCACACAGTGAGCCAGAGATGAGCAGAAATGAAGAACTGGATTCTGATCAAAATTTTTCGTTCATGGTTCGTAAATAAATTTAATTTTAAAAACTTGTTTTGCTCACCCTACTCAACTCCTCCGATTTGACAGCTATGACGTCACAACATGGCGCAAAATCTGTTCCAAATAAGAATAGGTAAAATATAGGTAAATTTATATCGTGATACTGTAGTTCGCGGCATTGTCCATTAATAGCCTAATTAGACAATCCGAATAGTGTTGAATTGCTGATAGTAATAATCGAGTCACGGATCACTGATTTCGAATCATGTAAATGGTAATGTATTATGTTAATACCATAGATAATTGTAGCTCTATCCATACACCATTCTCGTATATTAATAGACATGTAATTATTATGATTGTTTTCCCGAAATAAAAACATAAATTCAAACATACTAAATATATAGGCAAGAATGTAAGTCTTTCCCTTCTGCCTGCTGCTTCTGCCCGCGTAAAATAATAAATTATATAGCCTACTAGCGGCCCCGGTAGACGTCGCTCTACCCAAAAGCTGGCTTTCCATCAGACAAAAAATTGAGAACCTGATTGCAGCGTCACCTGCTGGGTTCAGTTTTATTTTCAAACTATCCAAGGACCCACTTACATACACACACAAATACAGATACTGAAAAATTACATATATAAAGATAGTACTCAGGAATAGTGCAGCTTCATATTAGTAGAAGAATTATCAGAATCGGTTCAATAGTCAGAGATTACACCTTAAATACAAGCCTTCTTGCTGGCCTACCACCGACTAGATCTGGAGGCAACAGTCCTTGCACACATGCACGATCTGCGCGTGGAGATGCAACGCCGGGGTGAAACTCCGCTACCGCGACAAGTCGCTGTATGGCGGACAGAGTTCCGGTGGGATCTCATGGTGGAATGGCAACAGCGACTGTCGCAACCCAGTACTGGGCACGCCACAATTATGGCGGTAAGTCCCCTTTTTGAGGAGTGGCTGGAAAGACTTCACGGCGTCCTAACCTTCCGTATGACGCAGGTCCTCACCAGACATGGCAAGTTCGGGAGGTTCCTGCACCGGATTCGTGTGTCACCATTGTGTGGAACACCCAAAGGACACGGTGGAGCATACGGTAGAGGTATGCCCCGCCTGGGCAGAGCACCACCGTGCCCTCGTAGGGGCGATCGGTGGCAACGATCTCTCGCGTCGGGCCTTGGTTAGCTATGATCCGGAGCGAGTAGGAGTGCCAGGCGGTCGCCTCCTTCTGCGAAGCAGTAATGCTAGCAAATAAGGCGGCCGCACGCGCGAGGGAACGCCGCTCACGCCCCAGACGCCGAGATTCCGATCCCGATTTCCAGCCACCGTGGCAGGCTTGCGGACGGCGAGCAATGGGTAGCTCGTCGTCCGACCGTCCGGTAACCGTTCGGAACGAGCCCAAGTCGTCGACGGTGCGTATTGTTCCACGCGCGCTTCAAGGAGATGTCAGCAAACGTGGGTGCCCAGCAGGGTCGAAGCCTACTGGTGCTAAGAACTAAGGCTACAGTATGGGTGATGCGAAAGAGAACCCCGGGGCCCTGGAACGAAGGCAAAGAAAACAGGAGTGGGTTTTAGTCAGTAAAAGTCTGACACGCTCTCCCGCCCGGAGAGATGTCATAGGATGATTGCCCACCTTAAAAAATAACCCTATACAACATGTAACGTCATACGCACACATGAAGGTAGTCTCTTCAGAATCAGTATTGAATCGATATCAGCTATTTTGAAAATAGATAAATATTTTGTACATACTAAAAATAGCCAAAAATTATTTACAGATAAAAAATAAACTACATATTTCGATAAATTCTTTATAAATCTTGATTGCGTCACTAGCGTGTTTGTGGGTGCGTGCGCAGATACCCATATGATTAGCCTACTATAAGTATAACTTTGGAAGGCACAGTTGGACAGTGGTTGAACAGTTAGCTGCTGCGTTACGTATCGCGGGTTCGATCCCCGCGTGGAACAAATATTTGTATGACCTACAGATAAATGTTCCAAGTCTGGGTGTCTTGTTTATGTACCCACGATACCTACAGGAGTCATTCCTAGTACGTGGCAACGTATTTTAAGGGTTCCGTACCTCAAAAGGAGAAAACGGAACCCTTATAGGATCACTTTATTGTCCGTCTGTCTGTCGAGACCTTTTATTTCGAGAACGCGTGGAGGTATCAAATTATAACCATATACTCAGGTCTGCGGTCCCTTGAAGCTGTGAAAGAATCAAACTTCTGAGTTAAAGAAAAAAAAGGTAAGGCCGTTTATGTGGCAAAAAAGGTATATTTCGACACTCTCAAGGAAATCAAAATTTATAGGATATTTCCCGTTGTCCTAGAATCCTGTTTGGCATGAAGCAAGGTCTCATAACACAAAGCACAAGTATGGAAAAGAAACTGAAAACTGTAAATTTGTTGTTACGTCACAAAAAAAAAACATTTTTGCGATTTGGAAAAATCTTCGTAACTCAATTCGGGAATTGAGCAGTTTTCATAGGTAAGTTTGTACGGAACCCTCAGTGCGCGAGTCGAACTCACACTTGCCTGGTTTTTTGACACTACCTAAATGCATTTAAGTAGTATTCCAGTACTTGAATCATGATTGAAACTTAATTTTCTAATTGGGGTACATTATTCCACTTCCAAAGATTGGTGAGACCAGGTGCGCCGACTTTTAGAAAACCTCATGGGTGCTCATGCTCATTTGTTGGACTCGAAAAAGTGGCGAAGTGTGAAAAAAGAAATGCACACTGATCGACCGACAAATAAATAAATGTCCTACATACATACTGCGTACTTAATTACTAACTACGTTTGATAAAAATATAAAATGAAACCATTACCTATATAAAAATTAAACTAGTTTTTACTATCAAGAAATATTATAATTTATACGTAACCTAAAAGACGATTACTGATCTGTTTCTTGATGTATATTCTCAGGGGTGCTCAGCACCCACTATTTATTTCTCATGGGTGCTTGAGCCCTCGAGCACCCACAGAGTCGGCGCCCCTGGGTGAGACTACGGTTACCTTTCAGAACTATTTCTAACTAGATAAGCACATAAAATAAGATGAGCAAAGCTTACAAATACTAACTTAGAAGTGATTAAGTTGCGCAAATGTGCGAAACACGGACTTGTAGTTACTATGATTACTTGCTACCGTAGTTAGTGTTACATCTGCAAAAGTTAATTTCAGCCCAACAACACGAAATATATAGAACTTATAAGCTACCTACCCGATGGGTTTGATTTTGCAAAAATGACGAATGTCCCACCCGTATACAAAACGTTTTGGGAATACATTCATTGTGCGTACAGCTAAGGAGTGGAATGAATTTCCTGCCGGAGTTTGTGTTTCCAGGGGCCTTGTTAAAATGACAGTCGTGCGAGCCATAGAGAAAGAGGAATAGAGCTATAACCCTGTATGTATAGCTCCATCTTTTTAGCAATTCAGTTTACGTCGTAAATCGCGTTAATAGGTCGTGGTCGGGTCAGCTATAACCTGGAGCTTTTTGAGTCAAGAATATCTGAAACTTCAAACGAAGATTCTCAATTTTTTTACGTGAATAGGTTACTTCTACGCGAGTCAACTACATCTTAGCTTACTGTCAGGATAGATTGTGTTGAAGCGTAAGCCTTTAAATCATAATATATTCACACACACAATAATAATAATATAATATTCTCACAACTATCACACAACGCCGTCTAGTCCCAAGCCAAGCAGAGCTGGTGGTATGAGTACTAGACAACTGATAAACATACTTCAATATTTCTAAATACATACATATTTAGATAAATTACACCCAGACATAGAACAAATGATTGTGCTCATCACACAAACATTTGTCCGGTGGGAATCGAACTCACGACCTCCGACATAGCAATCAAGGCGACTAACCACTAGACCAACAGGCCAGTCATCGTCAGTATTAGCCCTTATGGTCCAAAGGCTGGGTAAAGGCCTCCTTTCCTTCCAACGGTCATGATTTACATTCATCTTTATTCAAATCACACATTGTAATTTGTTACACTTACTTCTCATTTCCTTTAAAAAAAAAATTACAGCGCTTGTCATACCAAAGGTTGACTGGTAGAAAATGCCAAAGGCATTAAGTCCGCCTCTGTACATTTGTGTGCATAAAGCATTAAATAAATAAAGAAATAAATACCAAATGTCTCACGTTTTTATATGTGGAGAACCTTGTTGATATCACATGAGTACAACTATATCAAAGCCTTTCTTTATGTGTTATTGTTTATTTTCCCCAATAGATCATCATCATCATCATCATTCCAGCCGAAAGACGTCCACTGCTGGACATAGGCTTCCCCAAGTATCGCCACAATGAACGGTCCTGTGCGTCTCGCATCCATCGGACTTCCACAACCGTTACCAAGTCATCGGTCCACCTTGTAGGAGGCCTTCGGGTACCTTTCGGCCCCAACGGCCATCTCCAATAAATAAAATAAAATAAATAATAAAACAATGAAAGTTAGTATTTTCGTACCTTTTTCAAAATCCGCGATAAAATTAAACCGTTAAGTACATTTTTTGAGTTTAATAAACATGAATGTGTGTTTAGGTCAGTTGATGTTTATTTCGCGATATCAAGGTTGGTCTTATCGCAAAAGTTGTTTCTAAAGATCAGTGCAATGATCCCTTTTCCCTTTCACATCCTGAATACGGAAGTCGTTTATAAGTTGTTCGTGAGCTGGTTCGGTATGTAGATGACTACCTCTAATAACCTTAAATAACTTTTTTAACCTAAAATAACTTTAATAACTTTTTACCCAACAAATAACTTTTTTTAGTCATCTCTCTAGCCTTTTCCCAAGTAGCTTGACCCGACCAGACCCGTATTTTACATGGAGTAGCTGCCTCCACAACTCAAGCAACACGTTGTTGCTTGAATAGTACTCGTATTAATATTTAAAAAAAAAAATGTTTATTTACACCTTCAAGTTAACAAGTTTTCCAAATTATAGTAAATTAGGTCAAAAGGTTAATTAATTGCGATATTTAAGTGTTACAGCTGATACCTAAGCTAAGATAACTAAATATCTTGTACATATAGCGCCCACCCTTATAATTACTAGCAGAGATTTACATATCCTCAATATAACTTTTTATAGTAAAAAAAATATTTAGCTCACCAATCAGATTGAATCAAAAAGTAATGTACACTTATTTTTTGTTGTATAAAATCAATTAAAATTGACAACGATAAAACGTATCAAAGTTCAAGAATGGGAGCTTGTTACGTCACTGCTATATAAAAAAATAGTATTTTTTTTACGTCAGGGTCTGGTAGTTTCATTTTTTTGTTTATAAGACAAAAGAAAAAAACAGTCCAAATTTTTTTGTAAATCTCAGGGCCAAAGCTGTGTTAAGCGGGCGCCCGCGCGGGCACCCGTCACGCGTGTGTCGTATGAGGTGGTCCCCGTAGCGGAAACCGGATTGTTACCTGTACAGTGTCGCTAGTTCGACTATAACGGTGTACATATAGTCGTGTCGATGGAGAACTGTCTTTTATTATTACGTAACAAAAAAGGCGCGGGACGCGGCGGCTGCCCGCGACGGGTGCCCGCGCGGCGAGCCGCGACGGAGCACTTTTGTATGGGACCGCGCGGACTCCGCACGGGTTAACGCAGCGTCGGCCTTACGTTATCTCTTTAAAGTCTCGTGTTGTTGTCATCATACTTATTATATTAAGTAGTTAGGGCAACCTTAACCTTTTCGCCAGTCATGAGCGAGGTTGCGTAGCGAGGTATTATTATTACATTTATTTTCTATTTATACATATTATTTACATTTTTAAATATTTCTTAAAAACAAACATAATAAAAAAACATATAAAAAAAAAGCCCACCGGCATCGGGAACAGGGTCCAAGCTACCGGTGGTCAGGGCTCCTGAGAGAGGAATTTATTATTATTATTATTTACCTTGCGTTTCAGGACCCCGGTTTTTCCTTTCGGAAGCCAATCCATGGCGTGGCGAGGTATGTTGTTATAAATAAAACGCTCAATTTTCTTAGCCTTTTTTGTTAGAGGTGGAAAATCATCAAACAACTTTTATTTCTATTAGGCGTACGGCGATGCGCCACCAGTACATGGTGTATATCCCACCTATATGCACAAAACGTTTTGGGAACACATTCATTGTGCGTACAGCTAAGGAGTGGAATTCCTTGCCGGAATCTGTGTTTCCTGATAGCTACAACCCGGGAATCTTTAAGTCAAGAGTGAATAGGTTGCTTTTAGGTAAGCGCGCTCCATCGTTGATCTCATCGTCGCTTTCCATCAGGTGAAATAGCGGTCAAGCGCGAACCTATCAAGAATTTAAAAAAGTAATTCAGTGCCACAGTAAGTCTTTTGATATACCCGCAAATTGTTTATTTTTTATAGTCGGACTTTGGCAAAAATCTAAGTTAAGTATTACCGTTTCTTTATTTATTAAATTAAACGTTGCCCCTACACTAGAAATTACTCCTGTATCGTGAGCGCGTTTACAAACATCTAAATTTACATACACAAGACCCGAAACTCCTATCTGTAGGCCATACAAATAATTCCGTGTGGATCGAACCCGCAACCCACAGCGCAACAACCAATCTCTAAACCACTGCGCCAGCCGTGACATCGAATAACACCCAAATGTTTTTAACAGCATAGTAACTTAGTTTTTATTATAATGATTCGTACTCATTAACACCATTATAAGTAAAATGTGTTGACAGTTTTCACACAAAGCTAAATTGATAAATTGTTGTAACTAGGTTTTTAAAAAACACTTTTACACATCAATTTTTTCGACAATTTAAACTAGATGAGGCCGGTGTTTCCTAGCTGACTACACTAAGAAGAAACACCGACACAAACTCGGTCAAAGTCTCTTTTAAAGTCGATACAGTAAACATGTAATGGTAAATCATATGAGAACCATGCAGATAAATTAATGTCTCAGACAATCTTTAGAAAAAAGAACCATACAGATTTGAATGAACCTGTCCAGTCAGTGTAACTGTTTGTCAGTATTCGTGTAGCTCAACTCAGGACTACTCAGGAGCTCAACGACTTGACGAATATTACCAAAGAAAGCCTTTTGGTCTAGAAATTAGTGGCCCTGACTGTTATACCAGAGGTTATGGGTTCGATTCCCACACAAGACAAATGTTTGTGTGATGAGCACGGTCATTTTTTCTGTGTCTGGGTGTAATTTATCTATGATGTGTGTGTATTTAGAAATATATAAGTATATTTATCAGTTGTCGAGTACTCATAGTAATAGTTCTGCTTAGTTTGGGACTAGATGGCGTTGTATGAAAGTTGTTGAATAGTATTATCTATATCTATATATATATATAAAAGGAGAAACTGACTGACTGACATATCAACGCACATCCGAAACTACTGGGACTAGGAGCGTGAAATTCTGCACAAGGCTTCCTTTTATGACGTAGGCGAGCACTAAGAGAGGATTTTCCAAAATTCACTTCCTAAAGGGATGAAACGGGGGTCCAAAGTTTGTATAGAAAAACCTATTTTCACGCGGGCAAAGCCGCTGGCAGAAGCTAGTATATAATAAATGAAGAAACTGATTTACTGACATATCAACGCAGAGCCGAAACTACGGTGACTAGAAACGTGAAATTTTGCACATGGTTTTCTTTTATGACATAGTCGAGCACTAAGGGAGGGTTTTACAAAATTCGCCCTCTAAGAGGATGAAACGGGAGTCCAAAGTTTGTATGAAGAAACCTACTTTCACACGGACGAAGTCGCGAGCAAAAGCTAGTTATTTATAAAGGAACATAGCCTCGATAAACTTAATACAAACGTTATAATATTCTCATTTACAAAATAGCGACAAAAGAATTCAAAGGTAAAATAATGATTGTTAGGTATATATCTGCATACTGTAGCGTTGCATGCTAATTACCATAGTGTCGTGAGGTCACGCAACAGTTACAAAAATAACGTTATGCCAGCCAACGTTTTTTCAGGGTTCCCTACTATAAAAGTTGTTTTATTTTAAGTTGGGAAATCATCCAATGAGTTTTTTCATTCTCGGGCGGAGTGGAAGGGCATATCAGACTTCTAGTGACTAAAACCACACCTATGTTCCTTCTTTGCCTTGCGTTCCAGGACTACGGGTTTCGCTGTCTGAAGTCAACCCAAGGCTCCAGTAGGCTTCGATACTACCATTTTAATTTGCTTGTCTTTTTTCATTCAGTCTGTCTGTTACAGATCTATCCTTAACCTATAATCGTCTTAAAACGTCTAATTTCAAAATATATTTTTTTTTTATTTGTGTATTCGTTTCACCTAGTTTAAGGCAACAAATATTTTTTTACATTTTCACAGAATTCGTATTACTATGAAGTCTTCATATGTAAACTATCACGGCAAGTAGAAAAAACCATAAGTACATGGTATTTTATGTCATTGGTTATGTGTCTTCATTTGGTTAAATATCACACTTACACCTCCATCTTTTTATGTTAGTTTAAATTTAATATTACGGAACCCTTCGTGCGCGAATCTGAATCACACTTGACCAGCCGTTTTACTAGCAATGGTTCTAAGTTGATAAATAATTTATTTATGGCCTTAATTTATTTATTTTACGCTTTATATTTTGATAAATGTAAACTACCACGTATTATTAGTGTCTATTGTGAAAGAACTAAATATGTATTTATTTTCTTAGTGAGTGGTGTTCTCATAATCATCTGACATATCATCATCATAGGTTTTAAGAAGAGGTGGCGGGATGACCTGGACGCGTACCGCAAGGGCTAGCTTGAGACGGTGCGGGAGAAAAATGTCTGGAAGATGTTGGGAGAGGCCTATGTCCAGCTGCTGGACATTAAAAGAAAAAACATGTCTCTCCTGATGCAGACGAATTGTAGAATTATTTATGAAGTCTTGATCTCTGCGACATCAATACTGGGTAACACGATAATCCTTGGCTATACTGATTAGTAACTTATGATTTAGTACTTTATTTTCTCGTAGGGAAAATACATTATAGAGTAAACCAGTAGTCAAACAAATAATTTCTTTGAAAACGTTTTCTTCTTTCCTTCAACGGAACGAAAACACATTATTTTGATTTTAATTTTAATTATGTTTTGAATTTTATTTTAATTGTATTGAAATGAATTGATTTGACATTTTTGTTTGTAATAAGGATCAAGGTTATCCGATTTTATTTTTTTTTTTATTATTGAGTAAATTGCAGGCATTGAACGTGCAAACACTGCGTTGTCAAACAAATAATTTCTTTGAAAACGTTTTATTTATTTATTTATTTATATATACTTTATTGTACACCACGTTTTCTTCTATGCTTCAAAAAAAGGAAAATGCATTATTGAGTAAATCACAAGCATTAATCACACAATGTTAGTTTTGTTTTTATCTTAAGTGCCTACATGTTGTTTCTGCATTGTGTGTATCTGTGTATGCCAAATAAAATTATTTTTCTTTCTTTCTTTCTAATCGACGACACACACTGCGTTATTAAACAAATAATTTTTTTGAAAACGCTTCCTTCTTTCGTTCAACATAAGTCAATAGCGTCTAAGATCAACTTATACAGTGGCTATTAAACTGACCTCGAGTCAGTACTTAGGAAGTGGGTCATTAAACTTGGGTCGCCTCGACAGTTTACCTCACACTTGCAGCCGGCGTTAACTAGAAAGGTTTGCAAACTATGCTTGCTGCAATTAACGGTCATAGGACGAATTATTATAATCACCTTTCTTAAAATTGGCATATAGATTGTAAGTCATTTTTAAAAGCAACATGCCTGGTATTCAGGCATTTATGTAATGTTTAATAAATAATAATTAATTAATAATATAATTATAAGAATCTTATTCTTCCTGCCCTTATCTCATATTACTTGGGGTCGGCGCAACACGTTTTCTTCTTCCATGCTGTCCTGTCACCCGTCACACTATCACTAACTCCCTTGTCATTCATATCACTCCTAATACAATTCATCCATCTTTTCTTTGGCCTCCCTCGTCCTCTCCATCCATCTACATATATACTAAGGACTCCTTTAGTAACTTGCGTTTCATCCCTCCTCTTCACATGACTATACCAAGACAAACGATTCCCTTTCAACTTTTCAGTCACTGGCGCCTCTTTCAAACTTTCTCTAATAGAAAATGTATAATTTTAATAATTATAATTTTATGTTATTATTTATTATTCTTATTTTGTTTTTTATGTTGCACAAGAAAGAGTATTTCTATATATCTTAAGACATTTATAGCAATTGCAATATTACTCATTCCCCATAGCAAATAGTGTGATAATTTATAGCCTATGTCTTCTTGAATAAATTGCAAGCACAGAATTTTTGTACAATTTTATGAAGTTAACGCGGACAAAGTCGCGGGCCACAGTTAGTATATAATATGTAATGAGAAACTGACTGACTGTTATATTAAGGTATAGCTGTAACTACTGGGACTAAGAGTGTGAAATATTGTACAAGGTTTCCATTTATGATATAGACGAGCACTAAGAGAGGATTTTCCAAAATTCACGGGGGTCCGAAAAGTCTGTGTGGAGAAACCTATTTTCACTTGATATATGTTTTATTCAATTTAATTCACCTAATCAGTACATAGGTACTTTCAACGTCAGAATTGATACTAGAACTAGTTTAAAAAATTAATCATTAGATTAACTTTTTCAAATTAAGTACATAACTTCGTTAAAATTTTATAAGGAAAAAATTATTTTTTTGTTGTAATAAATAAATTCGAAAACTATTGGACCAAATTTAAAAATTCTTTCACCCCTAGAATGCTACTTTATCAATGAGAGACATAGGCATATACATTTTTCCTACTGTGTGATAATAGGAAAAATTATTGAATGAATTTTTTTTCCTCATTAAATTTAATTTAATTTAATAAAGAACTCATCCGGGCAAAACCGCTGGCTAAAGCTATTATCTCTATAAAAATATACTTATCATCGCTAAACGCATCGCTTAAGAAAATATTATTTTTTAATTTTCGACAAAACTCAGACTTTGGTATGCAGGGAAAGAATAGTTTCTCTATAAAATAAATACTTTTCATATATAAACGCAACGCTTACAAAAAAGGCATATTCGATACACATATGTTATTTAATTTTCGGCCAACACTATGTCTGTCGGGGCAACTCGTTTTTTTAATGTTTCATCATCACAAATAAGTATTTTTTCAGTTCCTGGTTTTGAAAGTTTTTAATAAAGTGTCATTATTAAAACCGAACAATTTAAAAACATGGGGAAAATACCACACAAAACCTAATATTTTACATAACTATCTAAAAAAATTAGTTCAATCATTTCTACTCCAAGGTTAATTGAATCTTATTTTTCTAAACCTACTTATTTTCAGACCTATATATCAAACTATACATGAAATCCTTAACCACTCACCTTAATTCCAAGAATCACTAAATCACCAACACTGACACTCAAAAAACTATCTTCAAAATCACCAAGTAATTTCACTCACTCATTAGAAAAAAATCACCTCATAAAAAAATGTTTACAGCCCTTAGAAAAATAAAATAACAACCTCACTTTAGAAATCAATTTTACAACACGCACAACACTATTAGAAGTTTAAAATGTATTTTTTATATTTAATTCTCCGAGCTATATTTTCTCGTGAAAACGAAGGGCGGAGGGACACGACCACCCCTTGCCTCGGTTAGTAAGCGACTGAATATAGCCTCTGTTTAATATACGTTTGTAGTAGCGTATCGCGTCGCGAAATATGCCTGCATAAGTAAATAGTGGACTACTAGACATAAGTTAGATATACATATGATCATAAATAGTAGGTAACTAATTCAGATATAAGTATAACATACTACTTAACGTCTGTTAGCCCTTGTGAAGTAAGCAGTGCATGCTGTTTTATGAGGAAGATATTTTGACATCGACAGTTTTATTTATTTGTAAATAATACAACTTAAGAAATATAAATATTAACTTACTATTTACACCAAACCTAACTATGTATAGAATAGTTTCTGCCAGCGGCTTCGCTCGTGTAAAATTAGATTTCTTCATATAAACTTTGGACCCCCGTTTCATCCCTTTAGGGGGTTAATTATGAAAAATCCACTCTCAGTGCTGGTTTACGTCATAAAAAGAAACCTTGTGCAAAATTTCACGTTACTAGTCCCAGTAGTTTTGGCTGTGCGTTCATATGTCTGTCAGCCAGTATCTCCTTTTATATATATAGATAAATGAAGATAGATAAACAAAGTCAAAATACAAGGGCGTTAAATTACTTTGCTGTCATCTGCGCACTCAAAACACACGAACAGATCTATGATAGAAAATATAACAGAACATCAAACCTAGAATCCCTGGAGAGTTAAACAGACGTGTACCTTTAATGCACTTCGCTAGTTAGTACTCAAGAAACGTAAAATAAAAAAAAATGTAGATAATAGTAAACCTAATACCATCACTAGATTGTTTTCAGGTCCATCATAGGCGTAGGCTTGCGGAAAGCCGTCAACGGGTACACTCGTGTCAGCAAATCGTAGGGGCCCGGCAGGGTCAAAGCCTAATTAGGGCCATGGGTTAGGCAAAAGTGAGCCCCGGGGCCCTGGAATGGAGGCAGGGAAGGAACAGAAGTGGTTTTTAGCTCCGCCCAAGAGCGTAAAAAGTCATTAGATGATTTCCCACCATAAAAAAATATTGTTTTCAGGTTTTTAAGTCAAGAGTGAATAGGTTACTTCTAGACAAGAGTGCTCGGTCGTAGACCGCTTCCTCGCTCGCCATCAGGTGATATAGTGGAGCCACGCAACCTTATCAAAAATAAAATATTATCTCCAAACAATATGCTTTTCCTCGTTTACAAGTGTATGGCTCTATAGACATTAAAAGAGACTTTCGGAATACAGATAAGTTTAAGTCAGTAACAGTCTGACACTCCCTCTCGCTCCATCTAGAAATCATTACCCTGGAGAAAAAGAAATGTATATTGAATATGCGTACGAGTCATAGACATAGGCCTCCCCCAAATGCCGCCACAATGAACGGTCCTGTGCGTCTTACATCCATCGGATTCCCGCAACCTTCACCAGGTCATCGGTCCACCTTATAGGGGCCTTCCAACACTAAGTCTACCGGTGCGTGGTCGGCACTCCAGAACCATTCCAACCAACCTGAACCTTTGAAACTTTTTAAACCTTTTTTTTACGTACGAGTATACTTTAATAATTATAATACACCAGTTCTTTCTGCCAACGCTTCGCTTCGCGTGAAAATAGAAAATTATCCTAAGGCAACGACACTACGAACCTCCCTTGGTGTACCCTATGTATTATTCCAGGATATCTCATTTGTTTTGTCATACAGCGGGATTTGTCATTGAGCGGGATTTGTCATTAAGTGGTTTCCTACCTAAAAAACAAACCCCACACTAGGAATAAATCCTGTATCGTAGATGTGCTCACAAACAAATAAACTCACAAGACACCCAGACCCGGGACAACTAACTGTGGGTCATACAAACATTTGTTCCATGCGGGAATCGACCCTGCGACACGCAGCGCACCAGCGAATCGCTCAACTACTGCACCATTCGTGGCGTCAAACATGATCTACAGGTGTGCAAAATTTTACTAAAACCCTTTCAGCCATTTGAGCGTAAAGGAGTAACAAACATACACATATACATACAAACTTTCGCTTTTATAATATTCGTGTGATTTTTATATGTACGTATGTATAATATAATGTGCAATATACTGCATACTTTTTAATGTTTATCCATCAATTACTGTAAACGGGCCTGCTAATGACGGCTGAAATTAATGCTCTAATTAACACCCTCAAGCTAATTAGTTGTGATCAGAGTCACAGCACAGTGTTATAAACAAATAGAAATAACTACGCGAATATGACTCTTTTGATGCCCTCACATTCTACTAAGTTTTGTGACAAGTCGTTTGCGAACCAGGCGGTGCGTTTGTGGAACGCGATGACATTACCAATTAGGCAAGCCCAGTCACTACTTTCTTTAAAAAATCTAGTTGAAAACCGTTTCCTTTCTCTCTAACACTATCCAGCCCTAGCCAAGTTATAATCGTATCGTTCGCGCCGAGCGCCTCGAGTAGAACACGCCTCCGATTCCTTTGTTCTGACGTTATCTCAACGCTCAGTCACGTGGTTAGAACAAAGGAATCGGAGGCGTGGCCTACTCGAGGCGTTCGGCGCGAACGAAACGATTGTAACTTGGCTTTCACCAACCATACTTTATTCTTTCTTTTTCTCCTTTTCGTCCCTTTTTTAATGAAGTTGTGTAACATACCTATTATAATATGTATGTATATATTTATATGTTTATAGTTATGTATTGTGTTTTATATATAAAGAGACTTGTTTTGTTTTATAAAATTCTTTATTGCTATAAAAATATACATATAATTGTAGAACTTACACACTAAGTCACAATTCAATGATCAAATACTAACACTTTTGCAGACTATAGACGCCTTTTTAAGTATGAATGCAATCAAAAATGTAAATTTTAAAAACATGATATAAAAAAAATAACTTAAATCTAATACATAAACATATGAAATCATTGGATTGATTCCATTATTATAATTAGGGGGTAAAAACTAAATTTAAATACGCGCAAGCGTAAATGTTACGAGAAGCGGTCAGGTGATCGCACACAATTACTGACAACGAGAGACCCACCGCGCCCCGCGCTCCCTCGCATGTTAGTGGCGAGAGCGGGGGAGCGCCAGCGCAGCGCACGGTTCATGCTACGACGCGTTATCAGTATCGTGCGCGAACAACACGTAGTGATGTGGGAGCTTGTATGTACCATATCTATCGATATTAGGCAAGTCTTTCACTTCAGTTAGCCCTAATTCGGCAATCAAAGTGTTATGATGACATTTATTTTTAGTATAAAATGTACGAGTTAATTTTAAAATATACTGGGTAATATTTGGTAATTTAATTTTAGAGTGAAGTATTTTAAGATTAGTTTTGAATGGGGTATTGTAAGCAATTTTAACAGCTTTATTTTGGAGAACTTGTAAAAGGTTATAATTGGATTGACACGTACTGCTCCATACCGGGCAAGAGTAGGTAATGCAAGGTCTAATTAATGTTGTATATAATCTTATTTTTGTCTTAGGACTGAGTCTACTTTTGCGGTTAAGTATAGGACTTAAGGAACCTAGTGCTTTTGCACCCTTGACGCGTAATTTAGCAATGTGTTTACTCCAGTTGAGTTTTTTGTCTAATGTAACACCAAAGTCAAGTCAAAGTCAAAAATTTTTTATTTCACATAGGCCTACATGGGCACTTATAAAACGTCAGAAGCTAGTGCACCTAGGTAGCGAACTGCTGCGCTCCAAGGAATAGACTGTCCAGCAATTTTTAAAGTTCTTTTAGGGATGTTACGTTGACGTGTAAAAAGTATCGCTTCAGTCTTAGATTCATTTAACTTAAGCTTCCATTTATTGAAGTAAGACTGGAGTAGTTCAAGGGACATCTGAAGTCGGCTAATGATAATATCCACATCGTTATCTGATGTATAAGACGCTATCGTCAGCAAAACAGGCTAAGTGAGTACGGACTTGTACAGGCATCTCATTTACAAATAGGATGAAGAGGTAAGGTCCAAGCACCGAGCCTTGTGGCACTCCTGCTGACACCATCCGGGTTCGCCCCGGATGGTGTCAGTAGACCTGTTAGAGCCAATATGTACCACGAACTTGCGATTACTAAGGTAAGACTGAATTAGTTTTACTAAATCCATTGGAACTCCGTAGGAGATAAGCTTGTATAACAGGCCCTTGTGCCAGACGGTATCGAAAGCTTTCTCAATATCAAGAAGGAACATACCGGTAGACTGCTTATGATTAAGATGGTAGGAAATATGTTCGGAGACTCGAGCCAGTTGTTGCACCGTAGAGTGGGATGAACGAAAGCCAAATTGCTCGTTCCGGATAAGCTGTTCAGAGCAACATCGCAATCGATCATATATTATTACTTCGAACAGCTTACTTAAGACAGGTAGAAGGCTGATGGGCCTATAATTTACCGGCAAAGTGGTATCTTTTCCTGGTTTTTTTAGTGGAATAACTTTTGCAGTTTTCCACATATTAGGAAAATACCCTAACTTAATACAACCATTAAATATTTTGGTGATATACACAACAGACTTCTGTGAGAGGTTTTTAAGCATAATGTTGTGTATTCCATCATCACCTGGAGCCTTTCTGGTCTTAAGTTTACATACAACTTTCCAGACTTCAGCAGGCCGAACAGGTTGATGTAAATCACCTGTGATGTAATTATTTAAAAGGCTCATAGCTGATTGGACGTCCGCTTCAATACTATCACTAAACCAATCCCTAGTTAAACTCATGTTCTTCGCGAAAGTATCTGCTAAGACAGCACATTGCTCAGAAGTGTTAGCCGTTAATGAGCCTTCAGGTGTCTTAAGTGGGGGTACTACGTCAGATTTTGGTATAAGAGATTTTGCCAGTCGCCATATATCATTTCCAGGTTTATCAACTTTAGAGAGTTTGGAGTTCCATATTATATCTTGATGTTTTGTTATGTATAATTTAATCAGTTTTTGTAATTTATTGATATCTGATCTTAACTGTCTTTTATCTGCAAGCATTGCTTTTTGTTCCTTACGTCTAAGTTGATTTTTGTACTTAATAATTTTTTTGATGTAACTAGGTAGGACACTGCCAGTGTTAACATGTTCTTTGGCAGTAATAAATTTATCTCTGGCTTCAGTTAGGCACTGATGTAAGTGACTTACAGCTTCATCAATTTCTGACTCAGACTTAAATACATTGGAGTTTAAGAATATCTGTTCATCAAGAAAAGACCGGTATTTTTTCCAATCAGTGTCACGATAAGTGTAGACTTTAGGAATTGGTTTGCGAGGGCAAAAACCATTAACTGTAAACAGTAAAGGAAAGTGGTTGGATGATAAGGCAGGTAATACCTTAATCTCATGGATACTATTGACATTTAACGATAAAACCAAGTCAGGATTGGTAGGAGTAAGATCAGCTCGGTAATTGACTTGAGAAGGCGTGTCCGGGTAATGTATAACATAGTCGTGGTTCAACATATGATGGAACAGTATATTGCCTCGAGTGTTAACATAACTACTATTCCAGTAACCATGGTTAGCATTAAAGTCACCCATTACGACCACATGGGGCCCCAAAGAAAATAAAATATCCAAGTCACTGCCTTCAATTTGTAAATTGGGAGATTGGTAAGCTGAAACAAATACATAATCTTTACCTTCAATCGCCAAACCAATTGCAATCGCTTCAATATGTTTAGTTTTGGGGATAAGGATTTGTCTAGCCTCGAGTCTATCATTGACCAATATGGCTACTCCTTGTCCACGTCCGCTATGGTGTTTATCTTGACGATAGCAGATATAACCTGGTGTGCTAATGGAAATATTACACGTGAGTTTAGTTTCACAGACAGCTATAATATCAACAGATAGGGTACATACCGCCAAATCAAGTAGTTCACACATTTTAGACCGTACTCCGTCGGAGTTCCAGGAAAGTAGTGTTAACTCGTAAGAATTATACATAGGATCCAAGGTGGGTTAAGACTAACATAACTTTGTCCAACGTGGACTCACAGGCAGAAAATTGTGGTTTTAGATTTTTGATAGAGATCAGTATTTCTAACATCTCTTTTGTCACTGGGTCATCCAACGGTAGCTCCAGGTGATCGTTCGAAGCAAGATCATGGCATAAGTGGGTCTTGACAACAGCAGCATAAGAAGGCTTCTTAGGTATGAGTGGCACATCTATAGGATCTGTAGACAGGTACTTAGCTGTGGAGGATCTTGAGGGAAGATTTTCACGCCGTGATTGAATGCGCTTCAAGTATGCAAGACGGGTCTCACACTTATGGTAATTTGCAGGGTGATTTTGGTCACAATTACAACATCGTGCGGGTTCGATCCGGTCTTTTTTTGGACATTCACTTGACGCATGAGATTCCGTACATTTAACACACCTAGCCGGCATATTACAATTTCTCGATGCATGGCCAAAGTTTTGACATCTATAGCATTGCGTACCAGCAGACTTCTTGGGCATAAATTTTTGAATAGTTACCACACAGTTAAATAAATATTTGATTTTGCGAAACTTTGCAATGTCCGTTCCAGCCGGAAGTACTATTAAAAAAGGTGGGCAAGATAACTTTCTCACTTGTTGGGTCTTCAATTGAGAAACTGATGTGCCTGGAAAACCTAGTTTATCAAGGACATCAGGTAAATCTTGTTCAATATAGGAAGGTAATCCTTTTATCACCATTTTAGGTACTTTTTCATCTTTACGGGTGTAAGTGAGGAAAGCAGCGTTTTCTTTGCGGAGTCCTTCTTTCACAGTTTGGTGAGCTAGACTAGATATAAAGAGACTGATCAATTTGTTAGCAGTACACCGCAAACTACCCCTGTATTATTTTAAGTTCTTACGATCCATCCTAAGATTGTCTGGAAGATATGGCTGTTAGCGATAAGACCGCCATTGTTCCCATAGATTTAAGTTTATGTATAAGTTGTGTTACTTATTTTGTGTACAATAAAGTTTATTTTATTCTATTCTACGCGAATTAATCAGTGTTTTTTTTTTCACAGGATTCACTTAGGACAGGTTTCTATCCATTGAAAGTTTGGAGTTAAGAGGGCGATTCCCGACCAGTCTATCATCAACTTCTCAAATTTTTAATGCTCAAATTAAAAATTAAATAGCTTGTTAGTTCACCCAAAGCAATGTTTGATAAAGAGTCACGCGAAAAAAATAGAGATCATACCTGAATACTCTCTCACTCTATTGACTGGCCTGTTGGTCTAGTGGTTAGTGGCCCTGTCTGCTATGCCGGAGGTCGTAAGTTCGATTCCCACCCAGGACAAATGTTTGTGTGATGAGCACGATCATTTGTTCTGTGTCAGGGTGTAATTTATCTATAATATGTATGTATTTAGAAATATATATGCATGTTTATCAGTTGTCTAGTACTCATAATACAAGCTCTGCTTAGCTTGAGACTAGACGGCGTTGTGTGATAGTTGTGGAATATTATATTACTCTGTTGTCATTCCGTCATTCACTCGAATATTTCACAAAACTCGTTCTACGTCTTTTTTAAAGACCTTAAAAATTTTTGTAAAGAAATTTCATTGTTTAGAATCTCGATTAAATGTGCAAGGTGTCTATAGTTATATTTTTATTTTATTTATTCACGCAAAATAAATTTTCCAGAATTTTTGGGTCTTCTCTGGATTCGTTTTAAACAAATTTATGATTTAATTGCAATATAAACCTAGATAATCATCATCATCATCATTTCAGCCGAAAGACGTCCACTGTTGGACATAGGCCTTCCCCAAGCGTCGCCATAATGACCGATCCGGTGCATCTCACATCCACTGCATTCCCGCGACTCTCACCAGGTCGTCAGTCCACCTTGTACGTCCATGTTGTTTACCTAGATAATATCAATTAGATATCTCTGTTTCGATGGATAAAGTGATGGTCAGCCCAATGACGTCATCTCAACGCTCAGTCACGTGGTAAGAACAAAGGAATTGGAGGCATGGCCTACTCGAAGCGTGCGACGCAAGCGAAACGATCGTAACTTGGCTTTGGGGGCTGGCGTCTAATTATCTATAATGACTGATAAACATCTACGAATTACAATAACCGCAGCACAATCCTACCAATACTTATAAATATGCAAGTCTGTATGCCAGTTAATCAATCATCCTTCAAAGACTGTACGGATTTAAATGAAATGGGTAGATCACGTCCTGGATTACCACGTCTGATACTTTTTATGCCAGTAATCCGTTTCTTTGAGAATTTCGCGCGGGCGAAACCGCGGCGCTGGCATTACTTACTAGCGCTGACGTTTCATTATATGTCTCACAAGTTATTTGTACTAAATATGGCTGATTTGTTTACTATCCTTTAAAGCTTGATAAATTAAAATATATTTTCAAAAATTCACATTTATAATATTAGTTACTTATATATTATTATACTTACTATACTTATATTACTTACTTATATATTACTTATTTCTGCCAGCTGCAGCTTCTGAAAATCGGTTCAATAGTTTAAACGTGAACGTGTAACAGACAAACAGTCAGAGTTACTTTCACATTTATAATATATATTAGTATGGACTAGTGGAAGCTGATGGCAGCGGCTAGTTTGTAATAGTAGAAAATTATCCCAAGGGAACATACTCTTAGGATTAATAGTATTCTATGTGCTGCTCCAGGACATGGGCTACCCGTGTGCCAAATTTCATCAAAATCAATTCAGCCGTTCGAGCGTGAAGAAGTAATAATTATACACAAATAATCGCCTTTATAATATTGAATATAATATACCAAAACGTTAAAAAAAAAAACAAGAAAGTATGAAAAGAAAATTCAAATGCAACAAAAAAGAATTTTTCTTGCCATATTTCAGAGCGCGACGGGAGAAAAATTAAAAATTCCACAGTTTCCATCCAAGGCGGCCTAACCTCCAACTTTTGATACGCTTACAACTCCTTAATGTGTTTGCAAGAAAAAATTATTTTTTTAAAGGAAACCCAAATAATCAGTTGGAAAAATATAATAACCAGCTAAGAACTGAAATTCCCTGCTGGATTCTGTTTCTTGATAGCTATAACCTAGGGATATTTAAGTCAAGAGTGAATAGGTAGTGTGACGTCTAAGGAGTTCACACTTATTATTAACTTGCACAACTGGCATCTTTTACTTTTTAAAGTTTATGTTACGAAAAGTTTAGATGATTGTTGTCAATCAATAGAATAGGAAGACGTCAGACTAAAGTCGGGACATATTATTTATATAGAAAACACATATGAAAGTGCTTAGAACAATATAATAGTAATAATAATATCAAGAAGCCTTTCATTGCGTCTCCATCCCCCTCAGCAGTAACCTATCCATGCTGATAACATATATATGTATACGTACAACGTGGCGCTGACAATAGGACAATAAATTAAAACACTTGTAGTACTAGTCCGTATAACCAGTATTTAAATACCATAAAACGACTAAAATCGAAATATAAAATGTTTTTTTATGCATAAAATCGTAAACAAAATAGAACACCATTTATAATATCGGTACACAAATCTGTCGCAACAGTGCCGTGTCATGTAGTGACGTACCTAATCTTTTGGCGCCAATATTTTGAATGCTCAATAAAAACGATTACACCAAATCACAGATTTTTTATTAATAAAATTATTAACCTTAATCACTATTCCATCATTTAACATTCACTATCACTCACTTATTACCGATATTGAAAAATGTCGAACGGCCCTACGCAGACTAGAAGTAGGGTTGCGTTAAAAAAAAAAAGCTATTGTCTAGTGTCAAACTTACATGTTTTAGTACTACCCGATTGCGGGATAAAGGGTCAATTTTCTCGCATCCTCTAGACAGCTTGAACAATAATGCGCACATTGGTCGGGCCAGGTTGGAAAAAACTCGGGTGTTCCCATACCTCTCTCGGTATGTTCGCTAGTTAAAGCGGCGTTTCTGTGGCACTGCCCATAAATTAAAATAATGTCGGAGTAATCCGAAGCTGTGTAATTGTAATGAAAAGGTCTTCTTTTATGACGAAAGCGAGCACTAAGACAGGATTTCCCAAAATTCACCCCCTAAAGGGGTGAAACGAAGGTCTAAAGATTGTATACAGAAATCTCCTTTCAAGCGGGCAAAGCCGCTGGCAGAGGCTAGTAAATAATAACAACAAAAGCCGGAGTTTCATCTTTTTATACGGGTGAAGACGATTTTGTGGTAATGGCATGCGTGACCCGAAATGGTTCCAGCGTTCATCAAAAATAATATTTACTTAGATATATCTATTAGGTTTTTCTGGTTGATACCGCTATAATAATAATAATAATTTATTTGCAAACATGGGTATTCGTACATGGATGTAAAATGGTAAAAAGTTCTCCATATTTTGCCAACACAGGGGCATGCAAATTATCATAATTCAAAATAAAATAGGTTATAATATTAATTTTACAATATTTGCTGATATTGTTAAATTAATATTATTCTAAGTGTGTTTATAATTCTAAGTACAATATAAATGTCAAATATAATATTATAAATGTCAAAAAAAAAAAATCGGTTGTCAAAAATGAAATGTCATCGATTAAAAGCTACAGGAATGTCACAGACTACGATAGTAGATGTCAACAGATAGGTACAATATAAAGCATGTCAAGATGTTAAATAATTTTAATTAGGAATTTGATGTAACTTTGTCATTATTAATCACATTTATTATACACCATTATACTTATATTTATTATACGCTATTAGATGTAAGTTTGTGTCTAGAATGTGTTACCATTTTGGTATACAATAAAGTTTATTACATTCTATTTTATACGTAATGAGTGCTGTTTGTCTGGCGAATAAAGAAATGATCAATACGTGATAGTGATAGGGAATATAATCTAACTTTTTTTTAAAAAAAAGAAAATGAATTTATTTGGCGCAAGACAACACACACAGACAATAGTTTGATATAAACAAAATAAAAAAGGGGCAAAAAATACAATTGTGTGCCGTGAGGCTGCATCAAAATGCCTATTTTGGTTAGATTCCTATCTGACGCTGGTTTTCAACTGAACCTGAAGTTCTAACGCAACAGACGTAAAATAGATTTTTAGTGTAATAGATAACGGTTATGCGTACTTAAATAATGTAATCCGTAAAAATCGACTGGCCTGTTGGTCTAGTGGTCAGTGGCCCTGACTGCTATGCCGGAGGTCGTGGGTTCGATTCCCACCCAGGACAAATGTTTGTGTGATGAGCACGATTATTTGTTCTGTGTCTGGGTGTAATTCATCTATAATATGTATGTATTTAGAAGTATATATGTATGTTTATCAGTTGTCTAGTACTCATAACACAAGCTCTGCTTAGCTTGAGACTAGACGGCATTGTGTGATAGTTGTGGAAAAAAAAATATTGATATCTAGCGAAATGTGTTAAGTTAGACTTCATATATATCTTAACAAGAAAAAACTGGTTAAGTGCGAGTTGGAGTCGCATACAAATAATTTCGTACCATTCGGGAACCTTGCTTCTTACAGTATTTCATGCAAACCTTTGGTACATGAGCCTGCCTCGCACTTGACCGGTTTTTACTATCACATTTTTTTTAAAGATACACACTAGTGCTTGACTGCGATCCCACCTGATGGTAAGCAGTGACGCAATCGTTGATGGTGAAATACACTAGTTGCAGGTTGCAGTTGCACTAGTTAGCAGGTGTCTTCAAGGCTATTAATAAGCCTTGAAGACACCTAAATTATAATCGGATGGGAAGACCGCAGCAGGCAAATTGTTCCAGTCATTCGATGTAAGCGATATAAACAACGAGGCGAAACGCTTAGTCCGGACCGTAGAGGTGTTAACAACTTTCTGATGGTAGAAAAGTGAAATCAAGTCACGTAATTTTCGCCCGCACTCTCCAAAATGCATCCTGTAAAATACTGATAAAATACTGAAAGACTGGCTACCCTACGCCTGTGCTCCAGGCTTTATAGATTGGACTTAAATAAATCTAGATCACCAATTAGCCTCTTCGCACACCTTTCCACTAGGTCCAAAGCTGCTATATAGCATTTAGCAGCACCAACCCATATGTGACAGTATTACTCCATATACGATCAGACTTGTGGTTAGTATAATATTAGTGTGAAGTACATTTGATGATGATGGGGAACACCCAAATACTCCGAAATATTTTATTCCGAATTTCGATGTTCCGATTTTCCAAAGTCCGAATTTCATAATACCCAAGAATTATAATGTCTATTATTAAAAATCACGAAATTTATTTTACCGAAAGTCGTAAATGCTCGAAGGGTTCTCGGTCCGAAAAACGATATTCCGATTTTCAACACTTCGAATAAACTGAAAGTCCACATGTTGTGTTACAAAATTTAGTGACAGAAACGAATCGCTGCCAAACCGCCTTCACACAGTCTTGTCTGCCCTACCCCTAGAGTGTAATTTAAACCCGCGTAGGCGCGGAGGGGTGGGGCGGCCCGCGAGCTGAGGAGCAGGTGGTTTTAACGCTGGTGGTTTTTGCTGGCCGACGATAAGCTCGCGTCGAGTCGCCCAAACCCCGCAGCGCCGGAGCCGGGACAGAAACAATGCTTGCTGCATGTTGCATGCCTGCTTGCATGCTGCATGCCTGGTTGTATGCCCCGCTTTCATGCTGCATGTATGCTTGCATGTTGCGTGCTTGCTTGCATGTGGCGTGCTTGCTTGCATGCTGCATGTCTGCTTGCAAGTCAAGTGCCAGATCTCCTCTACTGTTGGTGAATCATTTAGGTTATGTTAGGTATTAATGGGTTATAAGGTTATATTAGAATTGTGACCAGCAACAAAATACTTTTGATTGCACAGTATATGGTAAAACAAGCAGTATGATACCTAATTAATTACTTTATAGGATATATATACACAGGGATAATATCTGTAAATAATCTATGCAATTATGAGTAGGTAAACGCATCTGTCATTAGTTTTTTTAATTCTACCCCCTCATACACTTCTCTCTGACGAGCAATTGTGTGTTTATTTGTCTTGCTATACCTACCGTTTTACAAGGCGTTATTATTTTAGAAATATATTAATCGGTATTTTAATATTCGAAATTCGTATTTTTGATGTTTCGAATTATCATTAAGTCGGACTTTTTGTTATTCAATTTATTGAAACTCGGTATTTTGAGAATAGTAATTAAAAAAGTTAGGAAAATTGAAATTTAGGAATTATAAAAATAGGAGTAATGATAAGTCGGAGTTGTTATATACGGAATTTAGAACCATTCGGAATTATGAAAATCAGTATTTTGAAATTCGTATTTGTGACTTTCGGAATAAAGTTTTTCGTAGTGACGTATTTATGTAGTGTACTCATGATGATGACCTTTGCAAGAACATCGAGTTTCCTAGCAGCTTTGGACTCAATGAACCGTACAAAGTTAAGGTTTGAGGAAATTCAACTCCCAAGAGCTGAAGGCGGTCGGTGGGTCGATTTTGTTTAGCGGCTAAAATCAACGCAGTGGGTGTACCTACAACAATCAACGTAGCACAAGCTACGCTACGCACTGCTCTACGGCGTAGTTCGCACTTTGCTACGAACTTTACACCCACGCGCATCTGTAGCGCGGTGTTGGCATTTGATTTTGGTCAACGGCTAAAATCAATGCCTTAGATGCACGTATAAAAACCAATGTAGCTGTGCTAAGCTCTGTGCTACGGTGTAGCTCGTACTTTGCTACGAACTTCACAGCCACGCCACTTTGCTACGAACTTTACAGCCACACGCATAGAATCTGTAACGCATTGTTAGCATTTGATTTTGGTCACCAGCTAAAATCAACGCAGTGGGTGTACCTACATACAAAAATCAATGTAGCACCGGCTACGCTACGCGCTTTGCTACGGCGTAGCTCGTACTTTGCTACGAACTTCATAGCCACGCGCATTTGTAGCACATTGTTGGCATTCGATTTTGATCAGCGCAGCGGTTAAAATCAATGCAGTAGATGTACATACAAAAATCAATGTAGCTACGCTACGCGCTGGGCTAAGCCGTAGCTCGTAGTTTCCTACGAACTTCACAGCCATGCGCATCTGTAGCGCGTTGTTATTATTATTATTATTATTTATTATTTAACAATTTATGTACACACAATAATAAATAGAAGAAAAAAAAAAGAAGGAAACAGAAGAATAGTACAAAGGTGATGCTTATTTCTAAAGAAATCTCTTCCAGCATACCTGCGAAAGGAGAGTTGGAGAAAAAAGATTGAGTTGTTGCCGTGAGTGAAGAGAAAAATGCACTTTATAGTAGCTATAGGCTATCATCATATCACGATCAAATGGCTGGACGGATTCAGATGAAATTAGGCACAATCTCTCTATTCTCGATCTTGGTGCCACTCACCATTTCCCCTCTGCAAACTCTGTCCCCTCACTTCTTGACCTCATTTTCGTCTCGTCTCTTGATTACGTCACTAAACATAGTCAATGTTCAACTGATGACTTTTCCTATCATGATCTAATATTCACTTCCTATAAAATTCGACCTCCTAAGCATAAGTCAAAAACTCTTCTGCTTTGCAATTTTAATGGCATGGACATTGATCGTCTTCGTGAGGATGTCAGTAACATTGACTGGACGCCTTTGGTATCATCCTTGTCCGTCGACGAACAAGTTGTATCCTGACTTATACTCTAATTCAGCTTTACGACACACATGCACCTATTCGAGCTGTGAGAGTCAAGCATCTCCTAGCACCATCGCAGACTGATGAAATTAAACTTTTGCTACGTAAAAACGCAGCTGCGAGGTTTAAGGTCAAAATTCGACGTAATGATTGTAACAGTGAAAAATATGTCTCAATTAGGAATCACTGCAGCAAGGTGTGTAGGAATGCAAACCGCCAATGTATTCCTAGTTCGGTACAGACCGGTGGTATCGGAAAAAAAAAAACTCATGATACAATTCCTAAAGATAGACCTTTCCATTCACTAAATTGTCATTTTTCTACTTCGCCCATATTAGTTAGGGCCATCAAAGCTACTACACTAAGTCATCTTTCAAATCTCCTGACACCTGATTATTCCCCATTTGTATTAAGAGGGTCCTTTTCCACTCGCCTATCGTCAACATCGAGTATGGTTTTAAAGCTTGTTGCTTCATCAAACGCAATCCAACGCGATGTTTGATGAAGAGGCAATGTAAAAAAAGAGAGATAACGCCTAAAAACTCTGTTGGCATTCGGTAATTCTGTGATTTACTCGAATATTTCACAAAACTTGTTCCAGGAAATACGTGTTTTCTTTTTAAACGCTTAAAAGTTTTTCAGAAAAATTGTCGTCATTCAGAATCTCGATTAAATATGCATTTACCTTTTTATATTTTTATTAATTATATGAGTGATATGAAAGAAAAGGAAGTTAGTGATAGCATGACGAATGACAGGGCAGAATGGAAGAAAAAAAAACATGTTGCGCCGACCCTAAATAACACGGGACAAAGAGCTTAAAAGAGAAAAGAAAAAATACATTATGAGCCCAAAGGTGCTGCTTATTTTAAAAGAAAGAGTGAGTACATTATTGAGAGTCAAAGTTCACGTAAAATAGCAGATTTTCAAAGGTCTTTACTAGATTAATTTTACACAAATTCATTTTTTAATTTCTATAGAAGCCTAGATAATATCCACAAAATAGCTGTGTATACAAAATATCTAGAGAAAGCTGTGAAATAACATCATAATCACTAAGAGCGGTTGTATGAAAATGTACCTCGAAAAGGACGCTCTTAAGTCAGTTTACAGCTTGTGATGTTCAAAAGAGTATTGTATCGATTTGGAAGAACAAAAATATACGTGTTATCGTGAGTTTCACAATCGGAAGAGAGAAACGTCTGTGAATAAATATTATTAATTGGGCTCCCAGCATAAAGTTCCCAGCTTCCCATTCACCCATATCCCAATGATATTTTTAATTTGTTTCCCTCGCCCCAGCAGAGTTCCTGCGTGAAACTCTTCGGTAACGAAATCGAAATGAATTTAATTTGGAAATCGTTTACTGAAACATTGTCACGATATAAATAATGGGTTCGGTGGTAAATAAATAAATGATGTACGATTAGAGGTTAAGCTGCGTTCGCAATGATCAGCTTGGAAAAAATATTTTAGTTTATGCAAATTATTTACAGGGATATGAGGCATCTTTGTGACCCCTTAATCCTTACATAGTGATACAGAACCAGACATATTCACACAAAACATAGCTAATAACCAATCGAACACTATTTTATTTATTATTTATACAGAACTTTAAAACCTCATAACGTAAATCGATAATTTTTCATATACGATTTTGTTCATGGGACCCGTCGATTTAGATATATCTCTCATTCTCATCATCAATTGCAATTGACTCAACGGGCTTACAACTCAGGTTGGGAAGGCATTTTCTCAAAAATGAAAACAAGCGCCTAGTGTATAACTAATAGAAAAGTTGCCTGAATACTATAAGATGTATGAATAATCAATAGGAAGCTAACATTATAACAAATATATCGTCTAATAACTTTTATACCCCTACTTAATATGACGTCAAACCTAGTTATTTTAAAAATAGCTTTAAAAAGCTATCATATGACCTAGCTCTGCATACTGGGGATTGCTGACTTATAGCTTTATTCTATTATTCTTTATTATTATTACTTTCGGAAAAAAACGGTGAAGGAAAACATCGTAAGGAAACCGGTATGTCCTAGAACCAAAAATTCGAAGACATGTGACATCCACCAACCCGTACTGGGCCCGCGTGGTGGATTACGGCCCATTCCCTCTCCCAGAGAGGAGGCCTGAGTCCCAACAGTGGGAACATTATAAGGCCGACTATGCTATGTTATGCTATTATTACTTTCTTGCGAAGTGTGCCTATATCTGTTATGTTTCTTTCTACCTTGCACACACTTTTTGTTGAAATGTCGGACCGTGCATTTGCTCAATAAAATGTTACATTTAAAACGCTCGTTGGTTCTTAAAATCAAGTTGTAACAAAACATCGAGCATTATTATGATGAAATTATTATATGAGAATGTTAATGACTAAATGTTTACCTACTGCATGCTAATGATGTAAAATCTAAAGATTTGTACGGCTGAAATGCCGAATATAGTGAGACTCCACCAAATGTTAAGAACTTGTTACCTATATTCTTGCAAATAAATATATCATTCATTATGTTCAAAACCAGGTTCGAGTTCTAAAAATAGCTAATTCTCAATGTTCTGTTACAATTAAATGCTCGATGTTCTGTTACAAGTAAATGCTCTAGTGATTTAGTCTTTACTCACAATTATGGTTTAAGACCTGCTACCAGTGGCTTCGCTTGCATGATAGTAAATTAATAGGTATAAGAATAAAAAGTATCATTATGTGCTATGCGCCTGTTTGGGTTTGAACCCGCGACCTACAACTCGTAAGTCGGGGCCGTTAACACTCCGCCACCACAGCTCTCAAAACGGTGAAGGAAAACATCGTGAGGAAACCGGCATGTCCTAGAACCAAACAATTTGAAGACTTGTGACATTTGCCAACCCGCACTGGGCCCGCGTGGTGGATTACGGCCCATTCCCTCTCCTGGAGAGGAGGCCTGAGTCCCAACAGTGGGAACATTAAAATGCTGATTATGCTATGCTTATATGTGCTATTCCAGGACTTGGTGTATCCTTGTACCACTATTTCAAGTGATGAAATAAATTACACAAAGTAATGCGCCTGACTGTTTGAACCTGCGACCTACAACTCATAAATAAAATAAATAAAAAAAAAATAGGGGACAAAGTTAAAAAGGGTTCTCAACCAACCCTGACTGCTGTCCGTAGCTCCTTGCCAAAAAAAGGCGAAGTTGATGAAGAGGGCTTCACTCGAGTAGAGAAGAAGAAGCCCTGTTCCCGTAACCAGTGCGGTACCGCACCGAGTGGACCAAATATGCTGCTGCGTCCTGCTGTGCCTACGACGCAGCTATATATCTCGCGTCTGCATTGCTCTACGAAGGTTGAGGAAGTCGTGGAGTATATGAAGATAAAGAGCAACTGGACTCTGAGGGTCGAAAGGCTGGATTCGCGCCACGATACCAACTTCAAGTCGTTCGTGATACGTGTTCCAACCCACCATCTACAGACCTTTTTGAGAGAGGACTTTTGGCCGAAAGGTGTCGTGTATCGAAGTTTCCGGGGAAGGCTACGCGACACCACGCAGCGGAACACGACGCCGATGTTACGTGTATAATCATAGTTAATTGTTTGTGTTATTTTTAATATGTATTAGTTTATTTTGTTTATAAGATTGTAATATTATGTATTTTATCTATGGGCCTTAGTTGCCTGACAATAAATAAATAATAATAATAATAATAATAAATCGGGGTTACTACTGGGTAACCACTGCTCGCTTTGTAGTTCAGAATGTGTCAAATCCTACTTTTATGCCATATCTCACAAGTTTTAGGCTAAAACAGAGTTTGACAAACAATAATAATATTCCACAACTATCACACAACGCCATCTAGTCCCAAACTAAGCAGTTCTTGTGCTATGAGTACTAGACAACTGCTAAACATACTTATATATTTCTAAATACATACATATTATAGATAAATTACACCCAGACACAGAACAAATTGATCGCGCTCATCACACAAACATTGGCCTTGGGTGGGAATCGAACCCACGGCCTCCAGCATAGCAATCAGGGCCACAAACCACTAGACCATCAGACCAGGCAACATCATCATCATCACTTCAGCCGAAAGACGTCCACTGCTGGACATAGGCCTCCCCCAAGTGTTGCCACAACGAACGGTCGAGTGTGTCTCGCATCCATCGCATCCTACGACTCTCCCCAGGCCATCGGTCCACTTTGTGGGAGGCATTTCAAAGCTGCGTCCCGGAAGGTACGCAGTCGCCACTACAGAACCTTTCGACCATCCGTTCTACGAGCAATTTGCCCTGCCTACTATGACTTCAGTTAGAAGAATCACTAGGCAACATACTCAAACTAAAACTCGAAAACTGGGAAAATAACTTAATAGATTTTCCCGTAACAGTCAATGTAAAACAATATAAATATCAATATAAAGACGCCATCTAAATACACATAACTAGTTTCTGCCAGCAGACCAGCAGCTTCGCTCGCGTGAAAGCAGGTTTCACCTTAGAAACTTTTGGGCACGCCACAATTATGGCGGTAAGTCCCCTCTTTGAGGAATGGCTGGAAAGATCACAAGGCGTCCTTACCTACCGCATGACGCAGGTCCTCACCGGGCATGGTAAATTCGGGAGGTTCCTGCACCGAATTCGTGCGGAAGACACGCCCGGGTGTCGCCACTGTGTGGAACGCCCGGAGGACATGGTGGAGCATACGGTGGAGGTCTGCCCCGCTTGGGCAGAGCAACGCCGTGTCCTCGTGGGGGCAATCGGTGGCAGTGATCTCTCGCGCCGGGCATTGGTACAGGCCATGGTCCGGAGTGAGGAGGAGTGGCAGGCGGTCGCCTCCTTCTGCGAAGTAATAATGCTAGCAAAGGAGGCGGCCGATCGCGTGAGGTAACGGCAACGGTCCTCACGCCCCAACCGCCGCCGGGATTCCGATCCCGATTTCCGCCCACCGTAGGCGCGGGCTTGCGGACGGCGAGCAATGGTTGGCTCACCGTTCGATCGTCCGGCAACCGTCCGAACCGAGCTCAAGTTGTTGACAGCGTGTAGTGTTCCACGCGCGCGATGTCAGCGAAACCGTAGGGGCCCAGCAGGGTCGAAGCCTACTGGGGCCACGGGTAGTGTGAAAGCGAAGCCCGGGGCCCCGGGATGAACGCAAAAAGGGAACAGGAGTGGGTTTTTAGTCAGTAAAAGTCTGGCACTATCTCTCGCTCCACCCAAGAGCGAGATTTGTCATACCCCGTTTCACGCCCTTAGGGGGTGAATTTTGAAAAATCCTCTCTTAGTGCTTGCTTACGTCCTATAAGGAAACCTTGTGTAAAATTCCACGCTCCTAGTCCCAGTAGTTTCGGCTATGCGTTGATATGTCAGTCTGTTTCTCCATATAAATACATAGATGGATATAGATAAATTACATCCAGGCAGAGAACAAATGATCGCACAAACATTTGTCTTGGGCGGGAATTGAACATACATAACCGACCTCCAGTATAGTAGACAGGGCCAGTAACCAGTAGACCAACAGGCCTGTCAACATACTTAAACAAAAATTCAGAAACCAGGATAACTCAATAGATTTTTTTTAATGATATAAATCAGTGCTTGACTGCGATCCCACCTGAACGCGAGTGATGCAATCGTTGATGGTGAATCCGCACTAGTTTATTTACTAACTGAATTTTCCCTACAGAGTCAATGTAAAACAATGTGAATATAGGTCGCCATCTTAATATACATAATAACACAGTCAAGAACACTTGCTACAATTAAACTTTTCACATTGGACTACAGGTCAGCATGGACCGTTTAATGAACAAACTTCAGGAATCTTGTACGTTGGCGTCGACTCAAGTTGAGAGCTCCTATTACATGGCACTGAAGCCCTTAGTCATTGCAAATACTACTTTGCTTTTACTGTTGTTAGGCCCGCGCTTGACGACTATCCTACCTGATAGAAAGCGAAGATGTCGTCGCAGAGAGATCCCCGGCTACTGAACGGACTGGACGAGCAATGGGTAGCTGGTCATCCACACGTCTGATAAGATAAGAACCGACGAGCCGAGTCGTAGACAGAGTGTACTAATACAGATGAGTTTAAAAAAAAAAAATACTCACCCGTTCCCAGGGAGGATTCTTTGTCACCTGATAGAAAGCGAAGATGCGGTCGCGATGGAGCACGCTTGTCTCGAAGTAACCTATTCACACTTGACTTAAATATCCCCAAGTTGTAGTTATTTGGAAACAAAGACTCCGGCACTCCACTCCACTAGAATATTGAGAGACGTGCCGGGATGACAGCTCTAGTAGTTAGCGACATGAGGGCTTGCGAAAGGCGATCAATGAGTAGCTCGCCGTCCGACCGTCCGGTAACCGTCCGGACCTAGCCCAAGTCGTCGACGGCGCGTACTGTTCCACGCGCGCCTCAAGGAGATGTCAGCAACTGTAGGGGCCCAGCAGGGTCGAAGCCTACTGGGGCCAAGGGTCTGATTTTGGCTCTGGTACGATAGGCAACGAAAAAACAGGAGTGGGTTTTTAGTCAGTAAAAGTCTGACACTATCTCTCGCTCCGCCAAAGAGCGGGGAATATCATAAGATGATTTTCCCACCGAAAAAAAAAACATACCGCGTACTTAATTACTAATTATGTTTTATCAACAATCAACAAAAATTTGTGTCGATGCGGGAATCTAACACTGTGCTAAACGGGTCGTCAGGTAATGATAAAACGCCCATCTTTAAAAGGCGATTACTGATTTGTTTCTTGATATCTGTTCTCAGGGGTGCTAGGCACCCACTGTTCATTTCTCATGGGTGCTAGAGCCCCATGAGAAATAAACAGCACCCACGGATTCGGCGCCCCTCATTGTGCGTACAGCTAAGGAGTGGAATTCTCTTCCGGAGTATGTTTTTCTTGATAGCAACAACTTGGGGGCCTTTAAGTCAAGAGTGAATGGGTTACAAAGGCAAGCGGCAACTCCATCGTCGACCATATAGTCGCTTTCCAACAGATGAGATAGTGGTCAAGAGCGAGCCTATAAATAAAAACTCACTGTTCAGTTAAGTTAATTTGCCTTGCACATTAATTCAATGTAAAAAAAACACCTTGTTTTTATTAAAAAAACAAAAAAAACATAAGTGCTCTATCAAATATACAATAACAAACTCAAATAAAGAACCTAATCTTATTACAAAAGTGACCTGCGTTACTCGTAGAATACGCTTTCTGCTTCTATGCTAGTCTGATTACAAGAGGTTTAGGTATTCCCCTATTTGTATGGGGTGACACTCGACAGCACCACCCTATTTTCACGGTGAGTTTTTTCAACATGCACGAGTATATTCCAATCTCTATGGTCATCTCAACACGTATTCGGCGCCAACAAGTTACACAAACTCATTTGGGCATCGCTATTCGGATTGGGAGAGGCCCTGAGTGAACCTACTTCACACATTCGACATGGAATACGCTTGATTTCACTAATATTAATCGATTAATGAATTGGAGAAGGATCTGAAGAGTGAAGAGTTCGTGGCTAAAATAATAACAGACGCAATGTTCATTTTCCATAGTTAACCAATGCAGGGGTAAGTCTTGGCTCACAATGGGCCTCATCAGAAGGCCTAAAGATACCCAAAAGGTAATGGATAGGGCGATATGCCCGGAGTTTCCTTGCGTGATCGGATCTGAAATAAAGATATCCACAGGAGAACCAAGGTCACCAACCTAGCCCGAAGAATTGACAAACTTAAGTGGCTGTGGGCAGGGCACATTGCTCGCAAAACAGATGGTCGATGGGGCCGAAATATTCTGGAGTGACGACCACGTACTGGAAGACGCACAGCGTTGGAAGACTTCCCACAAGGTGGACCGATAACTTGATGAGGGTAGCGGGAATCGAATGGATGCGAGACGCACAGGACCTGTGGTTATGGCGACGCTTGAGAGAGGCCTATGTCCAACAGTGGACGACTTTCAACTGATGATGAGGTTATATAGTCTTTGGAGAGGTGATAATATTGGCATGCAGAGATTCCTCTGTGCCTCAGAATCCACGTTAAACTAGGTCTCGGCTGTCAATTCTAGATCTTTGAAAGTCGGAAGTTATAAAATCTGACTCCAATCTTGCCAAAGGGTATTATGTTACTCAGTTACTGGGTTGTAGAGCGCAGACAGGCAGTTGCTCCACATAGCCTTGTCACTCAGTGATAAGTAAGCATTAATTAGTAGAAGAATTTTTAAAAATCGGTCCACCAATTTTTCAGTTTTAAGAAACAAAAATCCAAAACTACAAAACTCTTTATAATATTAGCATAGATTTTTTTTTCTAAATAAATATTTGCCCATGTAATCTCCACGAGAGAGCATTAAAATTAACACATGTACCTTTATGTTATTATGCCTTTATGTGGTAAAATAATCCTCCCTTTGGATTACGACGCAATCGGTTAAAAAATATAACTATATCACACTGCTTAGATAATGGCACATTATGAGCCCGCTCAGGTCGCATAGCCTCGGATAACAGTTGATTTAGGCAAAAATGATTTTAAAAAGGTATTTAAGCTATGTACATGTGAATGTGTGGGGCCACAGTGCAGGAAACGGAAGGCATAAAGTGTGCTGAGCGCGCGATAGCTCTGTTAATGCGATGATGACGACTAGATGCGAATGCCGACATTAATATATTCAGAACGGCACTGATAACAGTTTTGGGAACGGCATTTCACTTTACACAGCTGCCCAAAAAATAATGTTAACCCATTGAACTCCTAGCGCAGCGCGCCAAGTGTTTTATTTGCTACCTAAAATTTTGTAGGTTGCAAGTGAATAATAAATACTTTTTTAATGATTACTAGAAAACTTAATTTTGGCTATTTTCCATAATAAAAAATAACAGAATAAAAAAGCCTTTTGTTCTATGCAACAATATGATTAAAAAATAAATAATTAATATAATTATTATACATAATTAAAAAAAAAGAGACGGAAAGATATGATTGCACAAGTTCCACAAACAAAAACTAAATTCGCTGCAATACAATACAATAAACACTCTGCACAAATATATAATAAGGTAAACAAAGAAATATATATATAAACTAAACAACTACGTGAATGTAAGAAAAAGCTAATAGAATGGTTAAAAACCTTAACATATGAAAGTACGGAAGCACCGCTGCAATACGTAAAATAAACCATCCTTTACACACTCCCGTAACCACACATACACACACGCGCACACCAAACACAAACACGCGCACCACACACACATATACAAATAGATTTTTATAATATTAATATAGGTAATACATAACTGTAAATTGTAATAACCAAAAACTATTGTAATATTGCTAAGTTATGGAAGAGCGGAGTCTCCTAATACAGGTATTATTTACCTAAAAGGAATCACAATCTATTGTTACAAATATTTTGGTTTCTGAAATAAACAATTTTGTATTTGTATTTTTTTTTGTATTTGTATAATTATTAATTAATTATATATAATAATTATGTGTTATACTTTTATATATTTATAATTAATTATTTACTAAATGGAAACGAAATAGAATTGGTGAATTATGTAAAAAAAATAACATCAAAATCATCCAGAAACCCCAACCGAATCTGGTTGTATTATTTGTAAAAGTTTATTATATCACGCATTTTACCTATGGTACCCCTCAGCTAAATAGTGAGCAAGTTCTATAGTAAACTATCTATAGAATATAACCATCAGGTAAAACCAATTACGATTATAGCCAAAATCTAAGGATTAGGATACGTTATTTTATTACTAAGTTTCGGATTCATCATCAGATCAGTTCAATGGAACAGTATAACCACAGCATTCAACTCTCTTTTGTATAGGAAATTAAATAGTCGTTTGAAGTTTTGAACTCGTTTGTACGCAGCGCCTTGTTGTATTAACAGCGCATAGAGAGGAGGAATAGAATATTTTTGCTATTACACTTTAAGCAGGCGCTTAGTATATCTTTTCATATTTAAATAAATTTGTTTAAAAATCGGATCCTAAATACAGTATAAAATAGGCCAATACAGCGTTTTTTACATGCTTATATTATATGAGTAAAAAATTAGTTTTAAAGTGTCAAATACCATTACTAACTTAGTGTGAAATATTGAATGTCATCCAAACTAATATTATTAAAGGATTTGATTTTTTGTTTGTATGTTTTGATTTACCTCCAAATCTACTTGACGGATTTCAAAAATTCTTTTACCATTAAAAAGCTATATCTTCACTGAGTGACATAGGCCATTTATTTTCTACTTTCATGCGGGCGAAACCGCTGGCAGAAGCTGGTTATATTATTTTAAAAAAACCTAACATGTGCATACTAAAATTTGATTTCAGAGACCTTACCAGACTTTATCATGACGTGTTAAGATGTCAGGCGTGCGAGTGAGCGGACGGCGACCAAAGGGTAGTGCTGGCGGCGAGCAATGGGTAGCTCGCTGTCCGACCGTCCGGTAACCGTCCGGACCGAGCCCAAGCCGTCGACAGCGCGTACTGTTCCACGCGCGCCTCAAGGAGATGTCAGCAATCCGTAGAGGCCCAGGAGGATCGAAGCCTACTGGGGCCAAGGGTCTGCTTCTGAAAGGAAGACTCGGTCCTGGTACGAAATGCAACGAAGGAACAGGAGTGGATTTTTAGTCAGTAAAAGTCTGACACTATCTCCCGCTCCGCTCAAGAGCGGGGCGCCCTCGCGAGTGAGAAAGAGAAATGGAGCCATACAACCTATATATAGTTCTTGATCAACCCGATCACCGATAGTCTTAAAACTCTGTTAGCACACAGGGATGAAGATATAAGAAAACGACTCGATGATTTTTCAACCTTGTATTTTAAGCTTATTTTAGCGTAACAAAATTTTACCCCAGTTAAATGGCGGAGAATCTTAACAGCGCGATTTAGATTTCGGCGCTCAACTAACAGCGCCATCTATCGGCACAAAAATTAACAATTTGGCTCAAACATGCCGCCCACCAAGGACAAATTTTCTAAAATTTGGCCTTCCGTTACAATGTTTAGATAAAATAACTGAGTAAACAACCTTAATATTAATTACATAAAATCTTACTATACTAAGCCACAGGTAATATGCAAATCTTCGCAATAGATCTTTTTATAACCGCATTTTTAGTGCGTAAAGATACAACCCTAGTGATACCATCGTTGCCAGGGTGTTTTGCAACCACACGACCAAGCAGCCATCGAGAAGGCGGCAAGTCGTCTTCTTTCACTAACACTAAATTACCGATACATGGTTCAGGAGTTTGTTGACTCCACTTGTACCGATTTAAAAACATCACTAAATATTCCTGCGACCATCGTCGCCAAAATTGTTGCGTCATCCTTTGGGTAAGTTGCCACCGGCGTAGGCTACCTAAAGTGCAGGATTCGAAATTGTACTCCGGAACAGCTACCAACGGCTCACCTACTAGAAAATGGCTTGGCGTCAATGCGTCTAAGCCGTCTGAATCATCGTCCATCCTAGACAGAGGTCGCGAGTTGAGGCAGGCCTCAATTTGTGTCAAGACAGTTGAGAGCTCCTCGTAGGTAAGGGTGGATTCTCCAACTACTCGCCGAAGGTGGAATTTTATCGATTTAATTCCAGCTTCCCAAAGTCCACCAAAGTTAGGCGAATATGGAGGGATAAAGTGCCACTTTGTTCCCTGAGACGCTAGACAGTCAGCAATCTCCTTTGTTAGATTCGCTTGCTCCGCAGAGAACAACTTCTTTAACTCCTTTGACGCACCCACAAAGTTAGTGCCATTGTCCGACCAAATGTCTGAACAATGACCTCTGCGAGAGACAAATCTCCTGAATGCTGCTAAAAAGCCTTGAGTGGTCATGTCACTCACAGCTTCGATGTGTACGGCTTTGGTGGCCATACAGACAAATAGGCAAATGTATCCTTTGTAGGCATGGTGACCCCGACCTTTGGAAGTTCTTATATTTATAGGACCCGCGTAATCAATCCCAGTACATTTGAAGGGTCTAGTAGGCGTTACCCTCGCAGCTGGTAGTTGCCCCATCAATTGATTTGATTTAGCTGCCGAATGTCTAACACACGTCACACACTTATGAACGTGTGATTTGACCAGTTCTTTGGCCCCTAAAATCCAATATTTAGTCCTCAAATACGCTAACATAAGTTGAGGCCCCCCGTGCAGAGTTTTGTTATGAGAATCTGCTACGATCAGTTTGGTTAAATTTGATTTTTTTGGTAACAATATTGGGTGCTTCCTATCTTCGCTAAGTTCCGACTTCTGTAGCCTACCTCCTACTCTCAACACTTTATTTCCGTCTATGAACGGGTTTAAAGATTTTAAGGATCCTTTTAATTTAGCTGAACTACCGTCCCTTGATATCTTGTCTATTTCTTCTCCAAAACCTTCTGATTGACACTGCTTGATACAAACGTGTAACGCTTCTGTTAGTTCTTGTGCTGATAACCCTGTTATTTCACCTTGATTCTTCTTTCGTTTTATCCACATACGTCGACAATACGCGATCACTCTTACTAATTTAGTTAGATTTGAAAATCGATCCCATAAATTTGTTTCAGTGCTCGAGAAATGTACCTTTTTTATAGCTTCTAAATCTGTATCAACGTCTTTAAGTTTGTTATAAACTATTTTGTCTGAATATAAAAAGGCAGGACCATTGAACCATGATGTTTGTTTCTTAAGATCTGACGGGTTGAGCCCTCTTGACGCATAATCAGCTGGATTTACACCGGATCGTACATGAGACCACTGTTGTGCGTCGAAAGTAGTCAAGATCTCCGAAACCCTATTTGCTACAAATGTTTGCCACCTATTTGGGTGACTATTAAGCCAGGCCAGCACTACAGTAGAATCACTCCAGGCATGTATCTTTTCTTTCGGTATATTTAAAGTGTGAGCTACCTCAACCAATAACCTACTCAGAAGAACAGCTCCACAGAGCTCCAAACGTGGAATCGAAACTTGTTTGATGGGTGCTACTTTTGTTTTTGATGTTATCAAGTTTACCGACACCTGGCCCTGGTCATTGATTGACCGAAGATAAACGACGGCGGAATAAGCCACCTTAGATGCATCGCTGAATCCATGCAATTCGACAAGTGTGCTATTACGTTTTGTTTTGATCCAGCGAGGTATCTGTAAATCCGACAACTGACACAAGTCATCACGGTAAGTAAGCCACTCTTTTAATATTGTTTCGGGTACTTCATCATCCCAGCCTATACCTGATAACCACAATTTTTGAATTATAATTTTTGCTACTATGACGCTTGGTGATACCCATCCAAGTGGATCAAATAAGCGTGATATGTCCGATATAATTATTCTTTTTGTCACAGGTTTCTTCGTCGCTGGAAGTGTGACCGTGTAGCGGAAAGCGTCTACTGTTCGATCCCAGGTAAGTCCTAGTAATTTCATAACTTCATCTATTTTAATTTTTCTTCCTTCTTCTGTAATATCTTTATCTTTTGTTTTCAGACTTCTCAACAGTTCCTCACTATTGCTTGACCACTTTTGTAACGAGAACCCTCCTTTTTCTACTAACTTATTCATTTCAGAATACAGCTTGGCCCCTTCCTCAACCGTATCAACGCCCGTAAGTAAGTCATCCATGTAAAAATCTTCTTTAACTTTTACAGCAGCTGTAGGATACTTCTCCTTCTCATCTATGGCTACCTGCTGAAGTACTTTAACAGCAAGGTATGGTGCGCATGCTGTACCAAAGGTAACCCTCAATAAACGATATTCATGGATTTGATGATCTGTAGCTCCTTTCCACAGGATTCTCTGAAAGTCCACATCATTTTCATCGACCTTGATTTGACGGTACATTTTAACTATGTCCGCCGATAAACATATTGGATAAGTTCTCCATTTCATTAAAATGTGTCGTAACGTTGGCTGTAAAGTAGGACCTATCATTAATAAATCATTTAATGAAACACCGTTTTCACCTTTACAGGATGCATCGAATACTATCCTCACTTGCGTGGTATCTTTATCCTCCCTAACGACCGCAAAATGAGGTAGGTAAATCCCTTTAGAATTGTTTATTTCCCTTTCAGGAACCTTCTCCATATGTCCCAGCAGTAAGTATTCTTCCAACACCTTTTGATACTTTACTTTCATATCCGAATTTTTACTTAACTTTGTGACTAATGAAGACAATCTCTTTTCAGCTATCTTTTTAGAACTTTTCACCGTAGGTGTCGCGTCTTGGGTTTTAAATGGTAATCGCACGATATAGCGTCCGTCACTGTCCCTCCTCGTTGTTTCAGCGAAGAAACGTTCGCACTGTTTGTCTTCCTCGGATAATATATTGTGATCGTTCATTGAATTGTCCTCCAATTCCCAGAACCTCTTCATTAATTCTCTTTCCTCCACATGAGAATGCATAACTAAAACACTGTCATGAGGTTGATGTGATTTGTCCACCACACCTGATAAGATCCATCCAAATGAAGTAGCTTGCGCAACCATATTACCCTGAGGTCCCTTCTTAACTCCTTCCTGAATAACTTGCCCATAGATTTCTGCCCCCAGCAACATGTCAATTCTGTTCGGTGTATGATAGTTAGGATCAGCTAACGGAAAATCACATACCCAATCCACAGGTACAACTTGTTTGCCAGGCAGAAAGGTTGTTATACTTTTTAGCACGTATGCGACAACCGTAAGCTGAAAGTTAGGGTTGTGTAAGGACCTCAAAATAATTTCCACCATATACTTTGATACAATTTTATTCTTCCCTTCTAAACCTGAAATGTGTCCCCTTACTGGCGTCTTTTTAAGACCTAAATACTGTGCCGTTGCCTCTGTTATAAATGAGGCTTGAGACCCTTGATCTAACAATGCCCTTATAGAATGATAACTTCCATTGTTAGCCGTGGCGTTAACTAGGACCGTTGCCAATAAAACTTGATTTGTCCTATGAATTTTGTTAGCCGAGAAGAACGTTGCTACTGTGTCCGAGTTGGCCGATCCGGATGGTTTGATATTTTGCGTCTCTTCAGTCTCATTCCGAGGTGCGTTACTGTTTTTTCTATCGGAACTGTCATCACCATGAACTTGACCCGCGGGATGAAGCAACGAATGATGTTTGCGTCTGCAAACCCTGCATACGGCTGAACTTAGACACTGCTTGGCCGAATGGTTACTGCCCAAACAGTTAAAACATAAAGCGTTTTTTTTTACAAACTCCCGTTTAGCATTTCCGTCAATTTTTACAAAACTCTTACAATGTATAATTTTGTGGCTTTCTTTACAAAACTTACATTCTAATGTGGTATTGGACGCAGCATGGAAAGTTTTTGGCGAATCCGTAATTTTACTTTTACCCGCATTAGAGCCTGCGATCAAAAATTCTAAAGCGCGATATCGGCTTGTTAAAAAACTTTTGAATTGCTCAAAGGTTGGAATTTCGTCGCTACATGATTTTTCATTTGTCACGTTGAATTCCCATTGTTTTCGGGATTCCGGATCCAACTTCAAAGAAATAATATGAACAACTATGAGGTCCCAATTACTTACATCGATGCCAAGATTTGCTAAAGCCTCCAAACAATCGCTAGTATTATCAATAAGTTCCTTCAGACCAACAGCTGATTCATTGTTTAGATTTTTTTGACTGAGTAACCTTTTCAAGATGAAATGCGATAAGTACCTTTTATTATTGTATCGTGCGTTAAGTTGTTCCCAGCATCGTTCGTAATTTGAATCTGATATAGGAATGTGTCTAAGCAACTGTTCCGCTTCCCCAGATAAATAACCTTTTAAATACTGCATGCGTTGAACATTGTCTATAGACTTATTGTGATGAATGAGTGATAAAAACAAATCTCGAAAGGTTACCCACTCAGTATATTTCCCGGAAAATATAGGGATAACAATTTTCGGTAATTTTACTTGACACTGTTTAACAATGCTTGTTACGTGTTTGGGATGGTCTACATCATGGCTTTCTTCACTAATTTCAAATGACTCTAAAATAGTCTGTAACTCAGTTTTATACTGAATGTAAATCTCTTCGGTCTGATCATAACAATCTTGTTTAACATAGACACATGTTTTCAAGTCCTGCGGATCGTATTCTTCGTATAATTGACCATGACTGTCTGACAACTGTTTCCATAATGAATCTAAATTGTCTAATCTAACTTTAACATATGGGCGAGTTATTCGATCCTTAGGAGATTTTCTAAAGTTATTATACGCTTTAACTATTCTTGAACAAGTGTCTTCTAATTTGTTGCATAATGATTCCATGATTTTATTTTAAATGTAACAAGTGACAATTATTATCTATTGAAAAAGATAACAGTACACAACACAACTAGATGTTACCAAGTTATTGAACCAACATAAAAACATACAAAAATTACACAGAACTATCAATGTTAAGACCAAAAATATATATATATATTTTTTTTAAATTGCAAGTCTTTTGAACACACTAAATCTAAGCACACGTTTTGATGGCGAAATGTTTTAAAGTTCTAAAATAATAAAGTTCCAAACTCGATAAAGTTCACAAATCACAAATTGCACTAAGTTAATATTGAATGGTCACTCACGGTTTTAACTTCGTTTGATACCACCTGACGAGTCGCCTCCTGGTAGATTGACGTTGCGTCACGTCACGCACGTCCAAAACCTCCTCCAGAACACGAGGTCACCCTGCTGCCGATTCCTTACGATGCCTTCACCTGGCACCGTCTGCAGAAGCCCCTTCTCGCGTTGCTGCTGCTGCTCCCAGAGTTGCTGCTGAATCTCACCGCCGCGCCGCGCTGATGCTGCTGCCACTATAGCACTGCACTGATGCTAATGATCTTGGTCAGCTATCGCAAGCGATCCACTTGCCCGACCAAGGTTTGTTCACAAAAACTTCACACCAGATCACCACACCTCCGGATATATCGGATCCGGCTTCGAAGGACCATATGATCAACCCGATCACCGATAGTCTTAAAACTCTGTTAGCACACAGGGATGAAGATATAAGAAAACGACTCGATGATTTTTCAACCTTGTATTTTAAGCTTATTTTAGCGTAACAAAATTTTACCCCAGTTAAATGGCGGAGAATCTTAACAGCGCGATTTAGATTTCGGCGCTCAACTAACAGCGCCATCTATCGGCACAAAAATTAACAATTTGGCTCAAACATTCTTATATAGAGTGACTGGCAATTAGTGTACGATACTTAAACACGTAATTGTGCTCATGATAATAAACAATTTTTATTATGGAAGCAAAGCCGAAATCACGAAAAAAATATCAGATGTTCAGTATATTAGGCAAACTTAAATGTACTGAACAGCAGATTTTTTTTTCGTGATTTCAGGTTTGTTCCCATAGTAAAAGTTGTTGGTTATCATGAGCACAATCACGTGTTTAAGTATCGTACACTAATTACCAGTCACCCTATATAGCTCGTGGTAGGGCCTAAGAAGTCTGTTTCTAGTTTTTTGTTTCTTTATTTTATTTTGACTTATTGTACAATAGTGGTACATAGGTGGACTTAATGCAACAAGGTATTCTCCACCAGTCAACGACGTCACCGTCGTTGTCGTTTCTTAGTTATTTAACCAAAACACGGTTAAGATACATTATTTTATTACAGAGTTCTTGATCTTACCTTCCGATTTAATAATCAGTATTAGGTAAGATCAAGAACTCTCAGCTCGATTGTACGTTATAGCCAGAGTGCACAACATGAAAATTCTAATAAGCCCCAACACGACTAGAGTAGGTACTTTATTTTATTACGCAGCCCACGGGGACAAACACACAGGACACGGGCCTACCTTTCAGCTGCATCAGATCAATTTGTTATTTGATGGTACTTATATGTACCTTTATAAAGCCAGAATGCATGACAATTCTAATAAACCCAAACACGGCTAGGATATATGATAATTTATTATGGAGTTCCGGTGCCTACCTTCCGGCTTCATCAACAGATGAGCTCGATGGTAAGTACTAATTTAATCAAAACTGTTATTTCAAAATTTGTTACGTCACTATTTTAAAGAAATATCTAATCGCCACCCGTGTAATATTTACTTACCAATGATCAAATAAAAAAATAAATAAATTGATTTATAAAGGTCGCAGTTCTGAACTAACAATCGTAAAAAATACAACTAGATTGAGAATCTCCTCTGTTTCCTCCTCTCCTCCTAAGTCGATAATAAAAAAAGGAGGAGGTTCTCGACAAACGGGTTTAAACATGATACTACTAGAGCCATCTATACTCCGAGTTTTGAACTACGACAAATTGTAAATGCCTTACTAGATGGCGTTATTCGAAGGATTATGATTTCTGGAATTTAAAAAAGTTTATTTTACTTTTTATTCTCTCTATTTTACTATTACTAGGTACTTATCTACTAATTATTAGTAGATAAGTAGTAATAGTAAGACATTATTTTATACATACATCCTTATATTAGTACGCCCGGAAAACACGGTGAAGCACACGGTAGAGGTGTGCCCCGCTTGGGCAGAGCACTGCCGTGTCCTCGTGGGGGCGATCGGCGGCAGCGATCTCTCGCGCCGGGCCTTGGTATAGGCCATGGTCCGGAGCGAGGAGGAGTGGCAGGCGGTTGCCTCCTTCTACGAAGCAGTAATGCTAGCAAAGGAGGCGGCCGATCGCATGAGGCAACGGTCCTCACGCCCCAACCGCTGCCGGGATCCCGATCCCGATTTCCAGCCACCGTAGGCGCGGTCTTGCGGACGGCGAGCAATAGGTGGCTCGCCATCCGATCGTCTGGTAACCGTCTGGACCGAGCCCAAGTCG